>OY756971.1:12505000-15005000 GCA_963580455.1 Euonymus europaeus | reverse complement strand
ATGGATGATAAAAAGGTAATAGGTTGGCACTATTGAGGGTGTTTAGAGATTATGATTTTTTGGGTTTTATTGGGGTGAACATGGGAAAATGGGAATGCATATAGCCCTCACCTTAATTTGTGGATAAAATTTGATCATGAACATGTATGGGCTCGGGATCACTACTAGATTCTTCCCACTATTCATACCCGAATTGCCTTGATCACGTAGGTAGAAGATTAGATTTTTCAGAGAGATAGTGTTTTCGTATATTATTTTGGTATATAAAATACAAGGGGTTGACCCTCTATTTGTAGGCTCATAAGGGATAAAAATTGATATCTTCTAAGTTCATTAGAAGTCTATCAAATCTCCCAAGATAACACCATTTAAAATCAAATACTTATTTTGATTAATATCCAACTAGATATCATCCCTTAATTATTAATTAAATAAAATAATTAATTAAAGTGGACGTATATCAACATCTCCCACTCGTCCACATAGGACTCTCTCTCAAACTTTGTATAGGCAGTAGGGCGTGTGACCAGACAAAAAAGAATCAACACTAGGTTAAACAGTTACACTAAGCTACCACTTAACTAGCGTAACATATCATATAGATATAGTTCATCTATGCCCTAGAGAATTTGACCACAACAAAACAAGTACTCTCAACACCCTTTGAAAAAAAATCTTTTAGCAGTATTTGATTTCCACATAGGTACAAGTACTCATCCATGATCATTTTGTTGCTAAAACATTGTGATCACACGGGCTATGAATTTATACTATTAAGGCATGTTTTCAAATAATCTTTCTTAATAACTCATATCAATTTGTCATTATTTTAATATTTTATAAATGTGTCTCATTCGATCGTAATAATATTCATGGTTGTGTATGACACAACTAAGAAAACACTTCAAATTCCAACTACATGATATAGCCTTAAGTCATAAGAGCATAAATTTTTTCAAGGCTCACACATTGACATATAAGGTATTTTTCATGTCACTGCTTACGTTGTCAAGTTAGCACATGTAAAACATATTACATGCTATGATGAAGCTCCAACTAGATGGGCCATCACTTGCTCAAACATCATACAGATTTTTCATAGATGTTATGCAATCAGCAAACTTAAAATGTCAACCATGCATTTTGCCTAGCTTTCGTAAGGCTTATATGTGGTGATTAATCACACATTTGACTATTGAAATAGTCTCATGTCAAAATTACCAAGGCAACGTATGAATTAAGCTACTTATGCAAAATAAACCACACATGTCGCTACTTAACTGACAACTAGGTTTCTTGTCTCTTTCTACCAACCACACAAGTGATAGATTAATCCCCTGTGTGAGTAGGCTGATTGAATCCTTATGACATTAAATTGTGCCTAAATTATAGTGTAACAAACACAAACATATTATGAATAATACGGTAATTTTATTTCATAAAGAAAAATTATAATCCAACAAGTACCCTTACATTACTAGAATCTACGTAGACCCATAGTCCTAACATGAAACAAAAACAAATCTCTAGGTATTGCTTTTGTTAACGGGTCAACCACCATCTCTTCAGTGGTAATATGTTTAAGGGTAACTTCTTTCTAGTTTACCATGAGTCGGATATTATGATAACGAAAACCAATATGCTTTGTCTTCCCATGATACTTGGGATTCCTTGAACACTCCAAGGCAACCGTGCTATCAAAGTAAATCTCAATAGGCTTTTCAACCTGAGAGGTAGCCTCGAGATGTCATAAAAATTGCCTTAACTAGACAGTCTCGTAGACCATAGTTGAACATGCAACGTATTCGTCCTCCATTGCTGATAGAGAGATGTAAATCTGCTTTTTGCTACACCATGAGATTGTTTCTCCTCTAAGGATTAAAACATATCCAAAGGTAGATTTTCTTTCATCTTTATCACTAGCCCAATCAGCATCACTAAATCTAGTTAATCTTAGATTTCCCCCACCATAGCAGAGGGCTAGATTTATGGTTCTACAAAGGTAAAAATATTATTTTCATAGTTTTCCAGTGGGCAGGACTTGTATTACTTTGATATTGACTCACTAAGCCAATTGAGAAACAGATGTCAGGACGAGTACACAACATAGTGTACATTAGACTCCCAACTGCATTAGCATAGGGAACCTTGCCCATCTTGTTTCTTTCTTCGTCTATCGTATTGATCAAGTGATCAATACCAACCTTTTCCAACAGGGTATCAATGGACTTTGATTGATGCACGTGGATTTTTTCCAAAATATTCTTAATATAAATTTTTTGAGACAAACCAATAATTATTTTGGATCTATCCCTCATGATCTTTACGACAAGCACATAGTTAGCCTCACCCATATCATTCATTTTAAAAATGGAGGATAGCCATTCTTTCATGGTAATGATCATCCCCTTGTTACTTCCAGCAAGTAAAATGTCATCAACGTAGAGAGAAAGGATAAAAAATCCCTCGCGTAGCTTTTTGACACACACACAATGGTCATCGTTAATCATATTTATGCCTATCAACAAAATGGCTTCGTGAAACCAGAGATACCATTGTCCAGATGATTGCTAGAGACCATATATGGAATTTTTTTTTTAAGATGACACACTTTGCCTTCTTGTCCATCTGATACAAAGCCAAAATGTTGATACATATAAATCTCCTCATCCAGCTTCCCATTTTAGAAAGCTATCTTAACAACCATCTAGCATAGCTCCAAATCTAAATGGGATACAAGTGCTAGGATTGAGCGAATAAAAAAAAATATCACCACAAGAGAAAAAGCCTCTTCTTAGTCTATGCCATCTATTTGGGTATAGCCTTTCATTTCTAATTATACTTGTCAACTGAGCCATTGACCTTCCTTTTGACTTTTAAACCACTTATTACCAATGGCCTTTCGGCCTGGTGGAAGCTTAACCAGGTCCCAAACTTTATTTTTTGTCATTGACTCCATCTCATCATTCATGGCAGCTAACCATCTATTGCAAGCAGGTGATTGAAGTGCTTCATTATATGAAGTCAGCTCATCTATATCTAATAGAGAGCACAACAATGCATGTCCTTCAACTCCAAAATGTCGAGGCGGAACGTTTCCACATTAACTTTGCCGCAAGGATTTTTCAGTACTCTTACTATCTATGAGAATTGCCTGAGAAAGACGTTCTAATTCTCTCTCCTCACTATAGATAGTAGAATATTTCATAGACTATATCTCTTATAGTTCTAATTCTTTGTAGATATCATCAATGATTGGGAATTCATTTTCTAAGAATTCCACATCTCTAGATTTTGTCTCTATCATTCGCCCATCTGAATGTTCATCATACATCACATATCATTTTGAGTGTTTAGGATATCTGATGAACACCTTTTTACTTTCCCTTGGGCCAAGCTTTGCATACTTATGGGAGGTAGAGTGAACATATCCTGCTAGCCCTATGCAAGTAGATGATCTACCTTTGGTTTCCTTTTATTTCAGAGATCATAGGGAGTAGCAGGTACATACTTAATTGGAAAATGATTCCATATGTTTGTTGTTGTAAGCAAAACATCTCCCTAAAAACTTATAAGGAGATTGGATTGAGCCATCATAAACTTAGTCATGTCCAATAAAGTATTGTTTTGACATTTTGCAGAGATCATAGGGAGTAGCAGGTACATACTTAATTGGAAAATGATTCCATATGTTTGTTGTTGTAAGCAAAACATCTCCCTAAAAACTTATAAGGAGATTGGATTGAGCCATCATAAACTTAGTCATGTCCAATAAAGTATTGTTTTGACATTTTGCTTCACCATTTTGTTCCATTGTCCAAGGAATTTTATAGGAATTAGACATATATTTGCGTCCTCTATCAATTCAAAGAGTTTTCATATTTCTCTCTTGCTAATTTTTGACTTATGCAATAAAGCGTTTGAAGTATTCTAATACTTCATGTTGATAGGGAAAGCAGGTTCACATTCTCAAATTGTGAATAATCATCTATGAATGTTAAAAAGTATGATGCTCCATGTCAAAGTGGACTAACTCTAATGGAAAGCAGGTTCACATACCCACAGATATCAAAGTGGACTAACTCCAATGGATGAGAGGCCCTAAGAGCCTTAGCAAGAGGCTTTTTTGATGCCTTCCCATTAGAGAATTCTCACACGCAGGGAGATTGACTTTTTTAAGCGAGCCCAATAGGCCTTCTTTGGCCAATCTAGCCATTCTTTATTGACCAATAAGGCCAAGTCTAACAAGCCATAACATACAATCCATTTTAGGGAAAATAACAAGTGAAGAAGAAAAAGAACAACAAGAAGAAGAAGTAGCAGTAGTATAATAATCCAAAATTAATTTAAAGAATCCATTGACGAGTTTTCCACTAAAAAATAATTTATTATCAAAAAACATATCAACGAAATTGTTCTCAAAATGAAAAGCATAACCTAAAGACAATAAATTTAGCATAGAGCATAGGTTACACCAAAAATTTGAACAATATAGAACATCATGCAATATCAAACTGTGACCCCTTAATAATCTAAGTTGATGGGAACCGTATACCAAGAACTCCACTTGTATATTATTTCCCAGATAGATGTACTAAGTTCCAGCTAGGATTCGATGAAAGTCCACAACACCCTGTCTGTCATGAAATCTGTGTTTCTTTGCTCCTGGATCCAACATTCAATCACGAAGGGAGCTAGCAACTAATCCATAAGAACAAACATTGATATAAATCAATTGAGGAGCTACCCTTTTAGGCTCAGAACAGTGTCAGGCTCGGTGTCCCTTTTGACCACAATTGTACCACTTCATCTTAACTACATTCGTCTTGCTTTCGCTTCAATTTTTTCCTTTAGGCCCGTGACCTTTCCATTGCTTATTTTTCCCTGCACCTTTGCCCTTATACCCATTTCTCAGTTTGTTATGGGCATGCTTTCTTTATAGTAGCTTTGCAATCAGCTTCTAGCTCAAGGTGACTGGAAATGTCATCGAATGTCATGATGTTCTCTAAGTGAATCATCAATTGTTTCATGTGGACCCACTCAGGATGAAACAAGTAATAGTTCATAGGCAGCACTTGTTGCTCTTTTCTAAGCTCAACACCAGCATTTCTCAAATTGTTGATCATGCCCTTTATTGCTCGAAAATGTTCCGACATTATGTGATTTGGCTACAGCGTAAATTCAATAAATTTGAGTTTTGAGGAACGAAGCCTAGTGGCATTGGTTTGCCCAAACTTGATTTTAAGGTCATTCCACATGGCCTGAGTCGTAATGCAATCCTCAAAATAACCAATTAAGTCATTTTGCATTGCACTAAGCATTGTGAATTGTGCACAATGGTCCTTCGTGACCCAATTATCATAGGCTTCCTTATCACAAAGGTACTGGGTTGTGTTACCATTTTCGGGTGCCACCATAGCCACCTTTAAGGTCTCAAGCACTTCTTTCTATTTGAGAAGATACTGAATCTTCCTTCTCCACACATCATAATTTTTAGATCTAGTTAGCTTTTCACCTTTGTTCAAATTAGCAATAATGTTTTTTTCTTGGCCATTACTACTAAATAATCTCAATTAGATTCAATTTAGATTCAATTTAGGAACAATTTCATATTTTTTAGATTTTCAGAGATCAAATTATTTTTCAAAAAACAAGGTTGAAAAATAACTATGCTCAAAATCATCACTCATTCAAATGTAAAATTATTCAATCAAGAAAAACTCAATAATCATACAACATATTAACAACATAATATCTAAGCAAATTATTATTATTATAAGCACTTTGCAATAAACATATAATGAGGATTATTATGCACATAACACAAACGGAAGCAAGATTTTGTTTTCTAAGTTTAGGGACTAACAAATCCAGCAACAAGAACGTTCTCAGGAAAGAGGGAGCCTTGTTCAATATCGTGAACAATTATGTAACCCCTTTTCTCGACACAACTTTATAGACATTGCAAACAATATTAGTCAGTAACAAAGATTACCCAAACAAATAAATACATAACATATATGTAAATTATAATTCAACCAATGAATTTAATCACAATTAAAAAAACTCATTATAATTCGACAAATGAATTATTAATCATGCAATACAAAAACAAAACATGGTTTATAATCATAAGCACCAAGCACACAATTAATAAAATCATGTAAGTCATCAATTAATTTAAGATATTACATAAATAAATTAAAGAAAACAAACATGGGACAAATTACATGGGGAGACACTGATCCTTTTTTCTTATATAGGACTTATCATAAAGAACTCATCTTTTGTGACGACCTAACCCAAATATGAATTTATGATTGATCGAAAATTGGAAATGTGTATTATAGTGTTTTTATATGTGACAGGGGGACCTAGGTGGAAGTGACGACCTACCCCAAATATGAATTTACGATTGATCGAAAGTTGGAAATATGTGTATTATAGTGTTTTTATAAGTGACAGGGGCGCCTAGGTGGAAGGAAACACACCTAGGAGAGAAATGGGTGGAAACATGATGTGTTGGAACTGTACTGGGCGCACCTAGGCGCAGCGCCCAGTACAATGATGAAGTTTAGAGGTGGAAACAACTGAATCGGAACTGTACTAGGTGCACCTAGGGTGCCTAGGCGCTGCGCCCAGTACAGTGGCGACGGAGAAAAATGTGGAGCGCTGGGGCACCTAGGCGACCACCCGCCTAGGCACATTTTCTCTACACGCCCAAGATGGCGCCTAAAGCAATGAACTTGGGGGGAAAAATTCAGGTCCAAGGTGCCTAGGCGCACTTCAGAGCGCCTAGGAGCAACCCGAGCTGGTAAAATGCCCTTATGCGACCAGAACTTGTATTTTCAAAGACATTCCGGTTTTTAGTGAGAAAGAGCAAAGATTCTAGAGAGAAAAAGAATTCTAGCAAGGATTCAATCTAGTCCTTGAAGATTCATGATCATTGGAGTTGAATATTGAAGATTCAAGCTTGGTTTCAAGGACTTTGGTAAGTTTTGCAATTCTAGGGTTTTGTAGATTTTGTTAGATTCCTTTAGGGTTTGATTCTATGGTTTAAGATATGTTGATTAAGACTCGATTATGAATGTATATATACGTTTGTTTTTTATTCGGAGTAAAGATTGAGATTGGGCTAAGGTTCAAGCCTTAGAGAATAAATTCTAGAGAGAGAAGGTGAGTAAATCGAACTTCTTGACTCCTAACTATCTTGATTGAATGGTTGTTTATATATTTTTGATGAAAGGGTTTGATTTTTTCATAAGGTTAGCTGTGGAAAAATCGGAACCCTAGAGTTGAGTTTTCATTGATTTTGAGAAATTTCTCCAAACGAGGTAGGGATTCTTACCCCATTTTTCTATCGCATTATTGTCCTCTAAAGAGTGTTTGTATTTCTTCATTGGTCGATATCTTTGTGTTCTTGCCTAAATTGCTCCTTAGGAAGAACGAACCTTTTTATTGATTATTGATTAATTGCATACCTTTTGAATGCTTAATCATCTATTGGGCATGAAAAGTCTCGTTCATGCATCATATAGTTATGTATATATATATATAGGATTGTTGTATATATAGAATTCTTCTGCATGACATATTTGGACATGCACTATAGAAGCATCGGATCTATGAGTATGGACTCGTAGTATCCTTAGGTTTTATTTTTGTGATGATGTTGGTTACCGAATGGGCACATTGTTTCCGGAATCGGGATTTCCATAGTGGAGGTGCACCTATAGTCGTTCCGGGGAAAAGTGCAAGGATTCTGATGGTTTTACGAAATATTCGTTGCCTGGTGCCAAGCGCTGTAGGGTGTAGCCTATGATTACATTTTGATGTGACATTTTAGGATGTCATGTCGCTGCATTGAGCTTGTTTCAATATTCAGCCTTTACATTCTTTATGAATCTTCGTATTTTCCCTACTGAGCCTTCTGCTCACCCTATTCCATTTTCTCTATCCTTCAGGTGAGACTGGTGCTGAGAACCAGACTAGAGATTAATAGGAGGCGGCGTGACATGGAATGCCACCCTAGGAGCACTAGGATTTGTATTTTGTTTATGTAGGAATTTGGTTATGAATTGAGTACATTTAGTACTTTTATTTGGTTTATTATTATGTTGTTTAATTACCTTTTCGATATGTTGGATGGATGATCGGGAGTGTATGCCGCGTGATCGGGACTCCCGTACCTCGATGATGGACCATGGGTCCGAGTTTGTAGACTTTGATAGTCTTTGTTGACGATATTGAGGTGATTATGTTTTGCATATTAATTGCATGTGATTAGGAGGCCTGAGGCCATGCCTAGAGTGTGAATGTGGTTAGATGGATAGAGGCCCTGCTAGGCTGCGGAATTGCTCTGAATTATTATTCATTACATTTCTTGTGTAATGTGTATGTGACTCCAGGTGGGCACCCTTCGATATACTAGAAGGTGCTGCCGGATTTCTGTTAGAATCCGAGATTAGAATAACGTGTGGGGAGGTCCGTAGTGACGGGGCACACGTCTAATGTGGCGCTCCCAGCTAAGTGTGTGGAATTTGGGTCGGGGCGTCACATCTTTATTCTAGCCCAACACACGCGTGTTGCTAGTTCGTAGTAATAAGTATCTCATTCTTGACACGGAGGCCATTGCAAACTGTCTCACATTTGATAGGTAGTTTGCGTTTGAAGGGAAGAAAAATAATAAACAATTAAATACCGAATAATTATTTAATAACTATTAAAACATTCACGATTAAGTCCAAACCTTATGTGTTGAGCTAGCTAACGTATTAAGCCTAAACAAATATTAAAATGGATATAAACAATGTCCTAAAAATGGATTAATCTACACAGGATTAATCTATGATTAAAAAATAATTTAATAAATTGAAGATTAAAACCAATTTAATCATAAATACAGGAACCAAACAGATCGGTTCCAATACCAACAATAAACATACTTTTATGGGTTTTTTTGAAAAATAACCCCGTTTAACAATCAAATTATAACTCTAACCCCATCTTTTTTAAAATCTCTAAAATAATCTTTTTACCCTATGAAATGTCCTACATACTCTCAAACACCATTTCCCTCCAAAATCATTTACCAAAAAAAAAGTTAAAAAATATCAAAATTAGAAGTAAAAAATCTGGTTTCTCTCACCCATCCACCATCCAATCTCTCTCTCAACCCTAACTCATCCACGAAATGCCCCTTTCTCAACCCTCACTGCCGTCGCTCTACCCCGACGACCAGAGCTATCTCTCTCTGCACTAAATAACGGGGAGTAATACAAACCTAACTAGAGGAAGGAATGGGAAGTCACTAGTTTTACACTGTATCTTCTGTTCAACATTTCTTCAGGTTCGGTTCTTTAATTTTGCACATATGTAATGGGCTTCTATATGAAATGGCCTATGGTGAAGTTGGTGATGCTAGTGTTGTTGCAACTATAGTTCTTGAGTTAGTGATCCTGTTGGTCATCTGCTGGATGACTAGAAATTGAAAAACAGAAGATATTGAAGTAAAAGAAAAAAACAATACTCTTATATTTCCTAATAACCTGAACTCCCCTTTTCATCTGAGGAACCTCTTCTTAGCACTTGGAGTAATTGATTTTTGTATCATTACTCATGCATCTGTCTGATATCTATAGTTGTAATTGTAAGCATCTCTTGGAGTACTGAGCTTGCAGCTACTAACATACTCATGGCTTGAATCTTTGTAGATATTCTGGAGTGAAAACGAGTTGAATATGATTCGTCAGAGCTCTGTATATCAGGAAACAATCAACCAAAAAAATAAAATTAAAAAGAAGTTTTTTATTGGCATGGTTGATGTTCAAATTGGCATGGTTGATGTTCAAAGTTAAGAGTGAAGGAAGAGTTGCATTAACCAGCTGAAGTTTCATTACTCAAAACATCATTTAAAAGTTGGGATTAGGCAGTAAAATAACATAAAAAGACTTGTAGATTTAAGAAAATAGTTAAATGTCATGCTAACAGGACAGAGGCATACCTGATACGGTGTACTTTTGGCTTCCCATTCGTAACTGTTTGGGTATACTAATAGCACCACAAGCATACACTTGGGCTGTTTTAGTGTACATATGCATGATGGAAATTAGTTAACTGACCCAGTTTATGACCTTGTTGAATTTTTTAGTTCAAAAGGAAGAAAACCATGTCAAGTATTAAGATTATCAAAGAACCTTGTCAAAGTTTAAGATGATCATTTTAATTTTAAATTTACAGAGCTCTTTTTTTTTCTTCCTAGTATCAAATTGTATATTTTATATGTTATTACACCTTTCAAGTTATTGATTAAATGGTGTGTGGTTGAACTCGTTCTTTTACTTTTAGATTTTCAAAACTTAATTTCCTTACATACTACTGCCTGGTTCTATTGCTTGAAGCAGATGTTACATGTATTAAGAATTTTTGCTTCAGCTTCCCGAGTTGGAAGCATTATGTGCTAGAGCTTGTAGTTTACCAATCTATATACAAGAAAGCGAGAATTTTTCCTAGATAATAAAATCTTTTTCTGTATTGTTTCATGGATATCTTATGTTTATGGCTTGTGCCTTCGTAGTAGTAGTTCCATTTCAGTCCAAATTTACTGCCTTGAATCAAAAAATACAAGCCAAATTTTATTATGATAGTAGGTCTGTTTCGTTCTTTTCCTTATTATTGTGTTATTCTTGTATGCAGAATTTGTCTACTATGGATTTCAGAATTCCTACGGAGGATAGATTCCCATCCAAGGTTGTTAGCCAATCTAGACTTGCACAAGCGATGAAGACAATTAAATCTAACTTTGGAGGTGACGAGCTAGAGGCTTTAAGGGCATCCTGTTTTGGGAATTTTCTGGACCTTGCAGAGATTCAATGGGCTCCTCAGGTTGTACATCAGGTGTTGATGCATCAATTGCTCTCTCCTGCAGACGAAGCAGTAGGAAGGCTATTGTTCAGGATTGGGGACCATGAGTTGACATTCTCATTGAATGAATTCAACTTAATAACTGGTCTTCGTTGCTCACCACTTCCAGAACTTAGTACATTCTTACCGGAAGGGAGAAATGTGATGGTGCAAAAATTGTTTGAGGGCCAACAGAGGTCACATGCAATGCACTGCATGATAGGTTCATTGCATATGAGGAGTCCGATGATAAACTAAAATTGGCTCTTGTGTATTTCGTTGAGTTTGTTCTATTGGGAAGGAAACCGAAATTATTCATTGATACCAATTGGTTAGAGTTGGTAGGCTCTCTTGAGGAGTTCAACAACTTCCCATGGGGAACTCTATCATTCACGCGGACTGCAGAGTCATTGAATAGCGCATTGATTGGTCAAGCTGAGAAAAACAGACAAAAGGGAAAAGGGCTAGACTTTTATAGTTTGGTTGGATTCCCTTTTGCATTTCAGGTAATTTATACTCATATTTCTAAAATCTTTTTGGTTGTTATTTTTACCTAGAACATGATATATTTTAATTGTAATTTGAATATATTTTGACTCTAGATATGGATTTATGAAGCTATTCCTGCGGTTGGTCTGAAATTTGCTTTAGCACTTGATAAGATGTACACACGGATGTTGCAGTGGAGAGCAGATTGTCCACCAAAATCTGTAGATGTTGTTGACATCTTATCATTGGAAGATATGAGTGTTATCGACCTATTAATTCATTTAGTATTTTTTCCTCTTTTGAATATCTGTAAATTTTGTGAATTGTTGGTATATGGTTGAGAATAACATTATTGATGGTTGAGAACGCTTTATATATTGGTTGAGAACAGTTTATTTAATGGTTGAGAACAGTTTAATTGATGGTTGAGAACAGTTTAGTATATTTGTTGGTTAACTGTATCTGATGGTTGAGAACAGTTTAATTGATGGTTGATAATAGTTTATTTACTGATTGAGAGTCTATTGTGTTACGTTATAGATTAATTACACGATTCATTGGAGGCTACCAATGAAGAACGTGAGAAAAATTATACCTCCTACTGTGATGTCGTTGTTGGCTTAGTGGTGAAGGCGCCTGTTATTAAGGCGATGAGAATGAAAGGATCAAGTAGTCGAAGTCAGCCTTCAGTTTAGCAATATAAAATTCCAATGGTATTAAATATTGTTTGCTTATTTTCAGTTGTGATAATTTTTCTTACTTATAATATCATATATCCTAATGCATTTATGTTTTTATTTTATCTTATTGTAGGTTGAAGTGATAGCCTAATTAGGGGAGAAAATCGATGCCTTGGACAAGAAGCTGTTAGGTCGGTTGGATGACCTAACCAAAAGGATTTCCTCGATTGAGAAATCCTTGGGGACGGCGGGAAGTGGAGAGAAGAAAGATGAGAGGAGAGTGCTCACTAGAAGCCAAACTATTATGGAAGAGAAAGAGATGGAGGAAAAGAAAGGTAAGAGGAAGAGAGAGGAGGAAAAGAAAAAGAAAGAGGAAGAGAGAGGAGGAAAAGAAAAAGAAAGAGGAAGCGAAGAGGAAAAAAGGAGGAAGAGAAGAAAAAGAAGAACGAGGAGGAGAAAAAAAAGAAGAGAGACGAGGAGAAAGAAGAGAAAGAGGAAGAGAAAAAAAATAAGAATGAGGAGGAAAAAAAAAGAAGAGAGACGAGGAGAAAGATGAGAAAGAGGAAGAGAAAAAAAAAGAAGAAAGAGGAGGTGAAAGAGAAGAAAGAGGAAGATAAAAATAGAAGAGAGAGGATGAGAAGAGGAAGAATGAGGAAGAAAAAGAGAAGAAAGAAAAAAGAGAAGAAAGAGCAAGAGAAAAAAAAAAGAGGAGGAAGAGGAGAAGGAAGAGAAATAGAAAGAAGATAAAAAGAAGGAAGAAGAGGCCAAGGAGGAAGAGAAAGTGTATGCACGTCAAGTACGTTCACACAAAAAGGCACGATATGTGACATCGCCCTACATCAACCCAATTGAGAAAAAGAAGAAGATTGAGGTTGTCAGTGACGTGAATCTGTTTAGGGAGTTTCCTCAAGAATGGGAAGATGTTATGGTGTCATATTTTTTTGGAGGGGATAGTAGGAGAAAAGTAATTGAATTCCTCACATGCTCTGTGTCAAAGGAATGGTTTGACACTACAATGGACCCTGCAAAATGGTTTGATGAAACGGTATAAATTAAATTTCTATCACTTTATTTACTAAATAATTTTTTAGAATATACATTATACTAATGCATATTGTTTATTATGCAATGTGTTCTCAGCATATCGACACAGCCATCCATTTCATGTTGAAAATAAAGGCAGAGCATCCTAATAAATTCCCCCAGAGTTGTGACATTATCCGAACTCAATTTCATGTAAGTACTTGGTTGAATATTTTTTCTTAGTTGAGAAATGTGTGATTGCTTGGTTGAGAACTAAATATCTGTATTTTTTCTTAGTTGAGAAATGTGTGATTGCTTGGTTGAGAACTGAATATCTATATTTTTTCTTAGTTGAGAAATGTGTGATTGCTTGGTTGAGAACTGAATATCTGTATTTTTTCTTAATTGAGAAATGTGTGATTGCTTGGTTGAGAACTGTATATCTATATTTTTTCTTAGTTCAGAAATGTGTTATTGCTTGGTTGAGAACTGTATATCTGTATTTTTTCTTAGTTCAGAAATGTGTGATTGCTTGGTTGAGAACTGTATGTGTGTAGTTGGTTGAGAACTGAATATCTGTATTTTTTCTTGGTTGAGAAATGTGTGATTGCTTGGTTGAGAATTTAATATTTTTCATGCAGGCTTACATTGAGCAGCGCTACCCATTATTCCAATAGAAAGGTGGCCCTAGTGTTTGGGATCATAAAGACACAATTTTAAGGTTTGTGGATGGGTCAAGAAATAACAAACCTTGGAGTATGTTCGATTATGTCTACTTCCCTGCGAACATTGTTGGTGATCATTGGGTAGCCGTTCAGCTGGATATAAAAGGCATGAAAATTCGAGTTTTCGACTCTTTATTGTCGCACACTCGAAAAGCAGAATTTGCCAAGAGAATGAATATGCTGCCGAGGATCCTAGGTCATGTTGATGAAAAGTATGACATGACATGGACAACTGAAAGGGTTTCTAGCTGTCCACAACAATATAATGGGTGAGTATGCTTTCTAATAAATTGTGAAAATTTTTGCAACTTAGTTCTTAGTATGTAAATTTCTTACTATTGTCTTCCATATTTATGCAGGTCAGATTGTGGGATGCTTTGCATAAAGTTTATTGAAATGCTTAGTTTAGATGTCTCACTCTCAGTGTTGAAGATACAGGAGATGCCTTTTTATAGAAAAAAATTGCGATTGAGTGTTTCAAATAGGAATTTAGAATTTGATTGTCTGTATACTGTGGTTCATTTTGTTATTAACTAACTATGAAAACATGTTATACGTATGAAATTTTTATGGTATTATTGCATACTAATAGATGGCCTGAGGCCTTGCCTAGGAGTTGTGGTTTTGATGTTTTGATGGCCTAAGGCCTTCATATGATTGTTGTGTATTTGATACAGATTGGCACTCTCCAATAGATGGGGAGGTGCTGTCGAATTTTTTTGAAAAATCTGTTCAGTAACTGTTTTGAACATAACTGTTCTCAACCTGTTGGTTATAATCTCAACTAGTTCAATAACTGTTCTCAACTTTTTGGTTAAATTCTCAACTTGTTTTCAACTATTCTCAACTTGTTGGTTATATCCTCAATGTGTTTTCAACCTGTGCAATAACTGTTCTCAACCTGTTGGTTATATTCTCAACTTTTTTTCAACTGTTCTCAACCTGCTGTTCTCAACCTGTTGGTTATATTCTCAACCTGTTTTCAACTGTTCTCAACCTGTTGGTTATATTCTCAACCCGTTCAATAACTGTTCTCAACCATTTGGTTAAATTCTCAACTTGTTTTCAATTGTTCTCAACCTGTTGGTTATATTCTTAACCAAGTCAAAACCATAACAATCATTAACCTGTTTGTTACATTCTCAACCTGCACAATAGTTATTCTCAACCTGTTCAATAATTGTTCTCAACCTGTTGGTTATATTCTCAATCAAGACAAAACCATAACAATCATTAACCTGTTTGTTACATTCTCAACATGTACAATAGTTATTTTCAACCTGTTCAATAATTATTCTTAACTTGTTGGTTATATTCTCAACCAAGTCAAAACCATAACAATTATTAACCTGTTTGTTACATTCTCAACCTGCACAATAGTTATTATCAACCTGTTTTCAACAATTCTCAACATGTTTCATAACAGTTCTCAACCTGTAAAATGAACTTAAATAAATACTTCTCACACATCCATAATAGTTATCCACCTGTCAAATGAACTTAAAGAAATAGTTCTCACATATCCATAACAGCTGAATATATAACAGTAAAACCAAAACATTACATCAAAAGAATTTGAAAAAAATTCTCAAATATCTATCATAAAGATAAAACAAAAAAAAATCATATGCACTTCAATGCCCACTCCTACTTTCCTTTTTGCATGTCCATGGCATATTTTGTGCATCAGCATCAATACTCCCCTGCACAATACATTCAGGATAATAATAATTGTGAATATAAGTATTGAAATATGAAATGAAGTTGCATAAACCAATATAGTACATTATTGTACAAATAATACCTTAGATCATTATGGTACAGATGCACTAGGTCCCAATAATATAGGCTCCATGCAAGTTTGACGATTGTGTCCACGCTTCTTGCAACAGCTGCATATTCTAAGTGGTTGTGTCTCTCCCGCCGATGGAATTCTTTGATTCTTTGGCGTCCCAGGAGGACGTCGAGTTGCTGGAGGTAAGACAACTACATGCTCTTCTCCCACATCATAGCCATCGATGGACAATATTGGAAAAATTGGTTGAGCATATGCAAGTACCAACATCTCCGTAGTGTAGTAATGAGATGTATATGTTGTTGTTGACAAATTTCTAAATCTACACGCGGCAAATGCATGGACACAAGGCATCTGGTCAATATCAAAAACCTTGCATGAACAACGTTTGTTTACCAAATCAACTTGTCCACCATTATCACCATCCCTCACATAAAACTCATTGATAGCAATCAGTTCAACAGTGCAATATCTTGCCTTCTCACGGCGAGCATCTACAATCTTCTGGTAATAACTTGTTAGCTCAATACTCATTGCCACAATAGCCACACGACGATCTTGGAACCAACGTTGCAGTAAATGCACTAAATGTTTCATCAATTTTGTTATGGGAAGAGATCGAGCATCGCGTAGGATGCCATTTAAACACTGAGCAATATTTGTAGTCATGACATTATATCGATTTCCTGGGAAATATGTCCTAGCCCACTTCTGAAACCCAGCTTCCGCTAGGTATGTGTATACTCTCCCCTGATCAAAGTAGCGTATTTGATTCCTAATTACAAGAAAGTCTTTTTCTTGGTACAACTTTGCAGCTTTAAGACAAAGAGGAATCACAGCTTCTTGAAACTTCTAAGCCTTCAAGTTTTGACTGATGTGAAACATACAGCTCCCATGCAATGCTTCATGAAAAATATTATGCACACCTTTCTCAATGCTTTGATTCCTGACAGATATAATAACAAGAGAATGTACATCTCCAATAGCCCCACGCAATTTATCAAAAAACCAATTCCATGAAGCATCATTTTCTGAGTCGCCGACTCCGAAGGCTAGTGGATACACTTGATTGTTACCATCCAAACATGTTGCAACAAATAAAGTCCCGAGATATTTGTCTCTCAAGTGAGTGCCATCAACACAAATAACAGGGCGTATAGAAGAATGAAAGCCTGCTAAGCATGGACCAAGAGCCATAAATAGATATTTAAACCTGTTCTGAGAGTCATACTCAAGTTGTGTCACTGAACTTGGATTCTTAGATCGCAGCTGTGCAAAAAAAAAAGAGGCAAAATCAGCATAGGATGCTTCTGGCGAACCACATACAGAATCCATGGCACTCTCTCTCTCTCTCCAAGCTTTGCCATAATTTATTGACACTTCATACAATCTCTGCCAATCCTGGACGATGTCCTTCTGCCTATAAATGCATCCAACCCCATCGTATTTTGATTTTATGCATTGACCAACGACCCAACTTGATGCTTGCCGATGACTATCATGTGTAAAGCAAGAAGCAGAGATGTGTGTGTCGCGAAACACCTTGATAGCGAAGAAATCAGTATTTTTCACCCTAGTTGCTCGAAGCCACCACTTGCACTCACTCACCAAGCAACTAACCACAAATAAACACTTGGTCGACTTAGCAACTTTAAATTAAAAGTGTAACTCCAATGCATAAATTGACACCCTTTTCAATAAAGACTTCTTGTTCTCAAACAGCTCTTCAACAACCAATATCCTAAGGGAGTCATCAGATGGAGTGCCAGAGTTTCTGTTGGAAAGAATTTGTGAGTTGCCAATTGAACTTGAGCTAGCATTACCACCAACAATTAAGAGTTGCATTTGCTTCCACATGTGTAGGTGGATAACCATTAGCATCATCAATATGTGTGTGTTCGAAATGAGGATTGGGAAGGCCATAGTCAATGTCAATCCCTTGAAAATCTGAATTTAATCCAGTAGTAGTCACGAAATCGTCATCATTATCACCCACATATCTTCTCTTCGAAAATAAATTGCATAAATATGTCACAGGCAAGCTTCTATCCATGTTACATCTAAGGAAGAAATTAACATCACTGTCATATTCAATAAGAACAGGCTCCATTGGACCATGTGCATTCATAACATACTTCATTTGAATTTCATATGTGAGACGATCAATCTTCGTAATACCGTACACAATGTCCAATAACGCCTCATATGAAATGTCATTTTGAACAATCACACATTTGCTCTTTCCACCTTTGTATATATAATTGATGTCCGATTTCTCCCAATCTCCATAGTAACATACCATTATACTCACATCAGTCATCCTGCATAATGCATAACAAAAGTTTAGATATTCTATTCACAACCAAACGTCAAATAGTTCTCAACCTACATATATTGCTCACATGAATTTTCAACTAAGAAAAAACACTCAATTAATTCTCAACCAAGTCTAAACAGGCAGTTCTCAACCACTCCCAACACAGACAGTTATCAACCAAGTCTAAACAGACAGTTCTCAACCAGTTCAAAATAGGCAATTCTCAACCAAGTCAAAATAGGCAGTTCTCAACCAAGTCAATAGAGGCAGTTCTCAACCAATGAAAACAGACAGTTCTCAACCAATTCAAAATAGACAGTTCTCAACCATGTCAAAACATACAGTTCTCAACCAATGAAAACATAGAGTTCTCAACCAATTCAAAACATACAGTTCTCAACCAGTGAAAATAGACATTTATCAACTAAGTGTAAACAGGTAGTTCTCAACCAAGTGAAAATAGACAGTTCTCAACATAGTCAAACCAGTGAGTTCTCAACCAGTCAAAATAGACAGTTCTCAACCAATTCAAAATAGGCAATTCTCAACCAATGAAAACAGACATTTCTCAACCAAGTGTAAACAAGCAGTTCCCAACCAAGTGAAAATAGACAGTTCTCAAACAAGTCAAAACAGTGAGTTCTCAACCAAGTGAAAATAGACAGTTCTCAACCAATTTAAAATAAGCAGTTCTCAACTAAGTCAAAACACGAAGTACTATAATGCATTTCTCATTTATTAACAAAATAATACAATGTTGAGAAAATAATAAATGGTTCTTAACCGGTCATAGTCTTAGGCTAGATTCTCAACCTAATAAATAAACTAGATTACAAAGTGATATGATAAACATAAAATTGCTAGTCTTCCTCGAGATTGATTGTTTTTTGCTCGGCATCTATGAAATCTTCTACCATATTTGCATTTGGCCCATCATCATTTGTAAAATCAGGGGTAACATAGATGTGTATACATTCGTATCCACGAACCGCTTCAAGCATATCTCTCATATCGCTTACATTATTCAAAATACGAAGTCCATACTCTAAATCCATCATATTTGGTACCTGGTAGTAGCATGCATATTTTTCATACCCTAAATCCTGCTCAATACAGAATTCAATGTTGAACATTGCCATCAAAGAAGGGTTACACTTCATCTCATTTATGAATCCTCCAACGTACTTCACATGAGGGGATCTTCCTGGAATGAAATGCAGGAGCCCATAATGGTGAATTATGAATTTAAATTTATTGATTGGACGAACGAACTTAAGCATTATGTCTTCAACGTTACATTTTATGACCAGTCGCAGCATCCTATTCATAATCCCTTCAACGTTACGTTTTTTGACTGGTTGAACCATCCTATAAATGACAACATTTATCAAGAAAAAAATAAAAATATACGGTTCTCAGCCACTCTACACATGAAGTTCTCAACCAATCAAAACCGTCAGTTCCCAACCAAGTCTAAACAGACAATTCTCAATCTAATCAAAACATTAAGTACTCAATCAATAAAAACATGTATTTCTCAACCAAGTGAAAACAGACTATTCTCAACCACTAAAAACATGCATTTCTCAACATAGTCAAAACCATCATTTCTCAACTAAGTCAAAACAGTCATTTCTCAACCAATCAAAACATGCATTTCTCAACCAAGTGAAATATGTTGTTCTCAACATAATCAAAATAGTCATTTCTCAACCAAGTCAATACACTCAGTTCTCAACCAATCAAAACAGACATTTCTCAACCTAGTATAAATAGACATTTCTCAACCAAATGAAAACAGACTGTTCTCAACCACTCAAAAAATGCATTTATCAACTTAGTCAAAATATTCATTTCTCAACCAAGTCAATACACTCAATTCTCAACCAATCAAAATAAACATTTCTCAACCTAGTATAAACATACATTTATCAACCAAGTCAAAACACTCAGTTCTCAACCAATCAAAACAGACAGTTCTCAACCACATCTAAATAGTCAGTTCTCAACCATACAAACCTCAAAAAATAAAAATTGACATAAAATTATGGATCTTGATCATAAAGATAGAAAACTTTTCAATTCACTAGCCAAACAAACAAAAAAATATAAAAAATATGGGCAATAATAAAAAATGAAGATCCAGTACCTCAATCAAAAGCTGTGCAATAAAAAAGTGGAATCCGGATGGTGCGTGAGTCGGAGTAATTCGTAGTAGTGAGATCGCAAGACTTGGATTGCGAAAGGGAGAGTATGAAATAGTGAAACTTGCTCTAGAGAGGGATGAGCTTGTAACCTGATTTCCTCTTCGTTCTTCTTCTTCTTCTTTTTCCTCCTCCACCTTAGGGAGAGAGTGTGAGTTGTAGTAAAGAACATTGTTGGAGCAGGAGGTGTGAAGGTTTTTAACCTAATTTTATTATTTTTTTATGTTTTTTTTAATTTGGTAAATGATTTTTGGGGGAAATGGTTTTTGAGGATATGTAGGACATTTCATAGGGCAAAAAGGTTATTTTAGATATTTTAGAAAAGATGGCGTTAGAGTTATAATTTGATTGTTAAAAAGGGTTATTTTTGAAAAAAAACTCTACTTTTATATATGAAAAATGAAATTCTTACTATCATTGAAGCTAAAAGTTCAGAAGAGAGAGTAGAGAGAACCATATTTTCTCCAGAACACAAGCATGAAAAATGAGATATCCCAAATAATCCTCACAAACTTGGATTTTCACCTCTCTTCTACCAAGGAAAAACTTATTCTACCTTTGGATATACGCCCATATTAATAGATAACACATGAGATAAATCAAATTGAGTGTTTGATTTATTCTTAGATATTATTTTAAGGTGATAAAGTAGTCACCTAATCAGTTTAGGAGGCTTTAGTTCTTATCATTTAGATGCCTATAAATATAAGGGTTAGTCACTTGTATTTCACACACCAGAAATATACGTAAACGCTCTATCTTGAAACTTTAATTTTCCTCCTACGTGATCAAGGCTAGTTAGAGTGTGAATAGTGGGAGGACTCTTGTAGCGATCCCCAAGCCCAGATGTGTCATTACATCAGTGTTGTTGGTGTGTTCGTGTTATAATGGAGGTTGTGATCCGTCTTGCTGTACATTGAACCAAACCGTTCGATCCTTAATTTGCGCTTCAACAGGTATTCCGCTGTGTACTTATACATGTGTTTGTATTTTATTTCCTACATTGGTATCGGAGCCGATTCGTTTGGTTCCCGTATTGATGATTAAATTGGTTTTAAGCATGGATTTATCTTGTGTAGATTGTCATGGTGTTTTGAATAAAGATTATAAATTAAATTATATATATATATGTATTTATACACTTTTACAAAGTTTGAGTTTGATTGTAATATGTTATCAATTATTATTATATATTATATTATATATATAATTGATATACGCATATGATTGAAATGGCTCAATAAGGCATGTATTAGATTAAACTATGTGTTTAACTACGTATCAAATGCCTCCATTGTAGATATGTATTTGGGCTTAATGTTTTTTTATTGATTTAACATCATATGTTGGTGTTTCTAAATGTTGGACTAGTGGATCCATTATTTTTTGCTAAGTTTTTTTTTGTCAACTTGGACCTAGTCTTTGTGGCTAATGAAAAAAGGTTAAATGAACTTAGTTTTAATTTGGACCGTTAAGTGTATTTGGACCAGGTTAAAGATCAGGTCTTTATGATAAGTCATAAAAAAAATTGGGCTTAGTGTTTTTGCTTGTAATTTGACCCATGTTTATTTTATTTAATTTATTTATGTGATAACTTAAATTAATTGATAATTTATATGTATTTATTAATTTTCTGTCTTGCTTGTGATTATAAATCATGAGTTTTTCTTATATTGTGTGATTAATAATTCATTTGTTGAATTATAATGAGGATTTTATTGTGATTAAATTCATTTGTTGAATCATAATTTGCATATATGTTATGCATTTAGTTTTTTTGGGTAATCTCTGTAAGTGACTAACATTTTTAGCAATGTCTAGAAAGTTTTGTCAAGAAAAGGAGTTACTTAATTCTGCTTCATATTGAACGGAAGGCCCCCTCTTTCCTGGGAACAATCTGGTTGCTAGATTTGTTAGTCAAACTTAGAAAACCAACACTAACTTCCATTTGTGCTATGCGCATAATAATCCTCATTATATGTTTATTATATGCTAAGTACATATAATAATATTTGGGTACATATTATGTTGTTAATATGTTATATGATTGTTGAGTTTTTTTTTTCTTTTTTTGATTGAATGATTTTTCATTTGAATGAGTGATGATTTTAAGCATAGCGATTTTTCGACCTCATTTTTTGAAAAATAATTTGATCTATGAAATTCTCAAAAAAAAAAAGAAGTTGTGCCTAAATTGAATCAAAAAATGTTTACTTTTGTAGTAATGGCGTCGAAAAATGTTATTGTTGATTTGAACAAAGGTGAAAGGTAAGTGGATCTGAAAATTATGATATGTGGAGAAGGAAGATTCAATATCTTCTCAACGAGCAAAAAGTGTTTGAGACCTTGGAGTTGGCTATGGTGCCACCCAAAGAAGGTAACACAGCTTAGCAACATCATGATAAGGAAGCCTATGAAAATTGGGTCAAGAAAGACCGTTGTGCACGGTTCGCAATGCTTAGCGCTATGCAAAATGACTTAATTGGTGATTTTGAGGATTGCACTACGGCTCAGCTCATGTGGAATGAGCTCAAAATCAAGTTTGGGAAAACCAATGCCACTAGGCTTCGTGCCTTGAACCTCAAATTCAATGAGTATACGTTGATAACAAATCAAACTATGCTTGAGCATCTTCGTGCAATGAAGGGCATGATCAAGGATTTGAGGAATGCTGGTGTTGAGCTTAGTGATGAGCAATAGGTGTTGGCCATGATTCGTTCCTTGACGGATCCTAAGTGGGTCCACACAAAGCAATTGATGACTCACTCGGAGAACATCAAAACCTTCGATGACATTTCTCATCACCTTGAGCAAGAAGCTGATTGCAAAGCTACTACCAAGAAAGTGGCCTTAGTGGCCCTTGCTCCCAACAAGCCCAAAAATGGGTTTAAGGGCAAAGGCGGAGGGAAAAATAAGCAATGGAAAGGTGACAAGCCTAAAAGCAAGAAAATTGAGAAGACAAATCCCAAGAGAAATGTAGCTAAAATGGAGTGCTACAAGTGTGGAAACAAGGGACACCTAGCCAGAAATTGTTCTGAGCCTAAGAAGGTAGTTCCTCAATTATCTTTTGTCAATGTTTATTATTATGCATTAGTTGCTAACTCCCTTCCTAATTGGATTTTGGATACAAGAGCAAACAAACACATAGTTCGTGACAGACAGGGCTTTGTGGACATTCACCGAATTCCAGCTAGAACTCAGTACGCCTATATGGGAAATAATGGACAAGTGGAGATCTTGGGATGTGGTTCCTATCAGCTTAGATTGTTAGGGGTTTGCAATTCAATCTTGGTTGATGTTCTTCATTGTCCAAATTTCCGATGTACCCTTTGCTTTGTGCTAGCTTTATTGCCTTTAGGTTATTGTTTTCATTTTGAGAACAATGTAGTTGATATGTTTTTCATAATAAATTTTTCTTTAGTGGACAACTCATCAATGGATTTTTTAAATTAAATTTGGATTATTATACTACTGCTTCTTCTTCTTCTGCACTTGTTACTTTCCCTAAAATAGATGGTATGTTACGCCATGCTAGACTTGGCCATATTGGTCAAGAAAGAATGGGTAGATTAGCCAAAGCAGGCCTATTGGGCTCGCTTGAAAAAGTCAATCTCCCTGTGTGTGAGATTTGTCTAATGGGAAAGTCATCAAGAAAGCCTTTTGGTAAGGCTTTTAGGGCCTCTCATCTATTGGAGTTAGTCCACTCTGACATCTATGGACCTATGAATGTTAAAGTCCGACATGGAGCGTCGTACGTTTTAACATTCATAGATGATTATTCGCGATATGGGTATGTGTACCTTTTTGTCCATCGACATTAAGTATAAGAATGCTTCAAACGCTTTGTTGCGGAAGTCAAAAATCAACAAGAGAGAAATTTGAAAACTCTCTGAACTGATAGAAGATGTGAATATCTGTCTGATTCCTTTAAACTTTTATGTGAAACTAAAGGAATTAGTAGGCAACTTACAATTTCTGGGACACCGCATCAAAAATGGTGTAGCGGAACGTCAAAACAGGACTTTCATGGACATGACTAGGTATATGTTGGCTCAAGCCAATCTCCCTATAATTTTTTTGGGGGGATGCATTGTTTACGGCAGCATACATACTTAATCATGTTCCAAGTAGGTCTGTAACAACTACTCCCTATGAACTCTGGAACAAAAGGATACCAAATTTAGATCATCTGCGCCTATGGGGCTCAACAAGATATGTTCACTCTACCTCCCATAAATATGGGAATCTTAGCGCAAAGGCTAGCAAAACGGTGTTCATTAGATATCCTGAACACTCAAAAGAATATGTGATGTATGGTGAATATCCAGATGGGGGATATGACAGAGATAGAATCCAGATATGTGGAATTTTTAGAAAATGAATTCCCAAGCATTGGTGATGTTCGCAAAGAATTAGAACTGTTTGAGATACAGTCTGTGGAACCTTCTACAATCTATGGCAAGGAGAGGTAATTGGAATGTCCATCTCAGATAGTCACCATAGATAGTGGGAGTGCTGAAAACTCCTTGCGGAGAAGTCAACGTGGAAACATTCCCGTCAAAATTTTGGAGTTGAAGGACTTGCGTTGTCATGCTCTCTATCAGATATAGATGAGCCGACTTCATATAATGAAGCACTTCAATAACCTGCTTGCAATGAATGGTTAGCTACCATGAATGATGAGATGGAGTCAATGGCAAAGAACCAAGTTTAGGACTTGGTTGATCTTCCACCAGGTCGAAACGCAATTGGCAATAAGTGGGTCTTAAAAGTCAGAAGGAAGGCCGGTGTTTCAATTGACAAGTATAAAGCCCGATTAGTAGTGAAAACCTATACTCAAATGGAGGGAATAGATTATGAAGATACTTTTTCTCCTGTGGTGATATTTGTCTCCATTCGCTCAATCCTATCACTTGTAGCCCATTTAATTTTGGAGCACATCAGATGGTTATTAAGACAGCTTTCTTAAATGGGAAGCTAGATGAGGAGATTTATATGGATCAACCTTTTGGCTTTGTGGCAGAGAGACAAAAAGGCAAAGTGTGTTGTCTTAAAAAATCCATATATGGTCTCAAACAGTCATCTAGACAATGGTATCTCAAGTTTCATGGAGTCATTTTGTTGGCAGACATGAATATGATTGAAGATGACCATTGTGTATATGTCAGAAAGACAGAAAAGAGATTTTTGATCCTATCTCTCTACGTTGATGACATTTTACTTGCTGGGAGTAACAATGAGATGATCACTACCATGAAAGAATGGCTATCCTCCGTTTTTGAAATGAATGATATGGGTGAAGCTAACTATGTGTTTGGCGTCAAGATCATGAGGGATAAATCCAAAAGAATTCTTGGTTTGTCCCAAGAAAATAATATTAAGAATATTTTGGAAAAATTTCACATGCATCAATCAAAGCCCGTTGATAAGCCTGTTGAAAAGGGTTGGTATTTATCAATTGATCATTGCCCTACGGCAGACGAAGAAAGAAATAGAATGAGCAGGGTTCCCTATGCTACTGTAGTTGGGAGTTTGATGCATGCTATGTTGTGTACTCGTCTTGACATCTTTTTTATAGTTGGTTTAGTGAGTCGATATCAAAGTAATCCAGGTTTTTCCCATTGGGAAGCTGTGAAAAGAATATTTCCTTACCTTCGTGGAACCACAGATTTAGTCCTTTGCTATGGCGAAAGTGATACTGATTAGGCTTGTGATAGAGATGAAAGGAAATCCACCTCTAGATATATGTTTATCCTTGGAGGAGAAGCAATCTCATAGTGTAGCAAAAAGCAGAGTTCTATCGCTCTAACAACAATGTAGACTAAATATGTTCCATGTTCAGCAACAGTCTAGGAGGTTGTCTGGTTAAGGCAATTTTTACGATATCTCGAGACTACCGCTCAAGTTGATGCAGTTTTTATGGCTGCCTTGGCGTATGCAAAGAATCCCAAGTATCATGGGAAGACAAAACATCGTTATCATAATATCCGACTCATGGTTAACTAGAAAGAAATTACCCATAAATACATTACCACTAAAGAGATGGTGGCTGACCCATTGACAAAAGCAATACCTAGAGATTTGTTTTTGTTTCATGTTAGGTCTATGGGTCGACGTATATTCTAGTAATGTAAGGGTAGTTGTTGGATTCTAATTTTTCTTAAAGAAATAAAATTGCAATATTATTCATAATATGTTTGTGTTTTTTATATCGCAATTTAGGAAGAATTTAATGTCACAAGGCTTCGATCGCCTCACTCACATGGGGGGATCAATCTATCGCTTGTGTCGTTGGTAGAAAAAGACAAGAAACCTAGTTGTCACTTAAGTAGTGACATGTGTGGTTTATTTTTGCATAAGTTGTTTAATTCTTATGTCAACTCGGTATGTCTAGGATGAGACTATTTCAATAGTTGAATGTGTGATTGATCACCACATATAAGCCTTACAAAATTCGGACAAAATGCATGAGTTGACATTTTAAGTTGGATGATTGCATAACATCTATGAAAATTCGTATGATGTTTAAGCAAGTGACGTCCCATCGAGTGGGAGCTTCATTATAATATGCAATACGTTTTAGATGTGCTAAGTCAACCACTTAAGAAATGACTTGAAAAACACCTAATATGTCATTGTGTGAGCCTTGAAAATTATTTATGCTCTTACGACTTAAGACCATATCATGTAGTTGGAATTTGAAGTGTTTCTTAGTTGTGTCATACACGGCCATCAATATTATTAAAGTCGAATGAGGCACAACTAGAAAATATTAAAACGAAGACAAATTGATATGAGTCATCAAGAGAGATTGTTTGATAACATGTCATAATAGTACAAATCCATAGCTGGGGCAATCAAAAATTGTTTTTGAAACAAAGTGATCATGGATGAATACTTGTACGTATGTGGAAATCAAATACTGCTCAGAGATTTTCTCAAAGGGTGCTAAGAGTATTTGATTTGGTGTGGTCAAACGGTCTAGGACATAGACAAACTATATCTAAATGATATGTTACGCTAGTTAGGCGGTAACTTAGTGTAACTATTCAATATAGTGTTGATTTTTCTTCGTCTGGTCGCACGCCCTACTACCTTTACAATGTTTGAGAGATAGTTCTATATGCACGAGTGGGAGATGTGGATATATGTTTACATTAATAGATAATACATGACATAAATCAAATTGAGTGTTTGATTTATTCTTAGATATTATCTTAAGTTGCTAAAGTAGTCACCTAATTAGTTTAGGAGACTTTAGTTCTTATAACTTAGATGCCTATAAATACAAGAGTTAGTCACTTGTATTTCGCACACTATAAATATATGTAATGCTCTCTCTCAAAACTATGATCTTCTGTCAATGCTAGTTAGGGTGTGAATAGTAGGACAACTCTGGTAGCGACCCCCGAGCCCAGACGTGTTCATGACATCATTATCGTTGGTGTGTTCATGTTATAAAGGAGTCTATGATCCATCTTTCAGTATGTGGAACCAAACCGTTCGATCCTTAATCTACACTTCAATAGGTATTCCACTGTGTACTAATACATGTGTTTGTATTTTATTTCCTACACTAGCCATACAAACTTTTCCCCCATTGGTTACAAGAGAGGTTTCCCCAAGATGACGCTTAAAATACTATACATGAATTGCAGATTTGCGACAGGGGTTGCTTTCTTGGTTGTTTCTAGGGTAGGACTTTCGATAATTATTTTCATGCAATCCTTGTCCAAGGAGTACTTCCACACAATCTGGAAGTGCTTGGCAATCATTCATCCTATGATCCCTAGAATAGCGTAATGTACAACTGGACTCCTCTCCAACTGTCACATTCATGGGTGCCCTAGACATCAAGGTCTTTAATTTCCTAGACATTTCCACCAATTAAGATTTCAAATACTCAATTTCTCTCACCATATATTTTCTACTAGATAACAAAGAGGGCTCCTATGGTTTGGATACCTCTGCCAACTCTAGAGTCTTTGATTTCCTAGTTGCTATAGTAATGTGATTATATTCCTACATATTTACATTCCTTTTATGTAGTCAAATCATTCAATCTTGTGTCTTACGGGGTTGGTTATTATTATATTCTATGTGTATGACTAAAATGGGGAATGCTAAGAAAGTGTGTTTAAAAGTGGAATTTCCAAGATTATTGTACTTGAGACCTTCTTGGATGTTTTGATGGTTATGAGGTAGAAGAAGCAGACAGAATGAGATATGATCTTCAACAAACTTTTAGAGGACATCTCAAGATTTGGCGAAAGTGCTGGATCCCACAAATCGGAGTAGATTTGGGCCTTAAAACATTGGCCTGAAGTCACGTCTAGAAGTCCTATCAGAAGCAGGATTCCTGTTTGTGGATTGGACCTTAAGAAGCCCATAATTTGAGCTTCCAATGTCCAAGTTGTGTGATTAAAAATCCTATAATTATCTAAACATCTGGAGCTCCAAATTTTCTGAAGGGTTCTAGCTCAGAAAATGCACCGTTTAGCCCATAATGAAGCTAGAAGATCAGGACAGATTTGTTTTTTCAAAGGATTTAAGGAAACTGAGTGATTAAGGGAGTCTTAATTAGGTTTTGTTTAGTAGACGTGAGGGGAGAGTTATTCTTCAAAAGGAGACGACTAAGGGCAGGGAAAAATATAGAGTGAAACACACACTTTCAAATAGCACGTAGGTTTTTCTTCACACGATGATTGGCTAGTTTATTTCATTAGTTAAAGGGATTTGACTCCAATTCATGTGATTTTGAGACTCCGTTCTTTATATTTAATATCATTTTTTATCCGAATATCTGTAGTTTTATGTTGTTATTGCCAATGATTGCATTGATTAATTGATTGAGATGCATATTAATTGATTAATTTGTGTAGTGAATGCTATTCTAAGTGCATGATACGTAATTGTTGTTTTGCTTGGTTAGAGTAGCAATTGGACAGTGTGATTATGATCCAAATTTTCATTGTGTGCCTATGGGGAATTAGAGAAAGAATTAAATGGTTTTCTCTTGTTAAATTATTCTTCAGCTTTAGCTTCTCCATAGAACTGAATGTTGTTAATGATAGGAAGATGATTACTTAATACCAATTCGATTGATAACAAGAATTAAATGTGGATGTTGAGTTCACGTTAATAACTGATTGGATATTATGGTTTATCTGCCTTGTAGATAGATTTGGCTAAGTGTTTGATGTCGAATGTGTCTTTTGAGAGTCCACGATGAATCCATATTTTGGTTGTTTAAGTTCGCTTGATCCAAAGGTTGTTACCTTGTAATTCATATAATTTCTTGCTTCTTCTTACATTCTAGTTAAATTGGATTGAAAACAAACAAGCCTGCATTTTTATTAAGCAAGTTAAGAATTGAATTTGTCACTTTGATCTCTGAAAATCGACCCTTGCTTATCACTTATACTAGATAGGTTGTAGGATAAGGTTATTATTATTTTTAACACACTCGGCATGCATCAAAATATGGCGTCATTGTCGGGGACCAATTGTGATCGAATTTTGTGTATTGATGTCTATATTTATCGATTAACATTGTGAACATTAATCTTTGTGGTGAGTGAAGGTCATCAACTAGGCAAAATACAGTACGAGCAATTTTGCAGTGGAAATAGAAGGCGATTCTATATTCCTTCTCAAGGAAACAACGTTCCAATCAAGAATAATGGATTGAATTCAAAATATTCACCATCTCGAGGCGAAAAAATGACGTTTGATAGGGTTTTGAGCCATTTTGTGTTTTTTTTGGCATAATTTTCACTTTTTTTTAGCTCACTTCTAGTATGCTGCCCTGACAAATTCTTTCATTACATGACCAAGTCTACTCACTTTAATGAATTGATATACAATCCAACACTTGAAAGAGTAGTTCGTAGCATAAGGACGAACATTCGTGAAGCTCAAGCATCAAATCCTCATTCAACGAATCTTTCTTCCGGAAGCAATATAGAGCTGGATTCAGCTTTTTAAAGTTCACATAGTCAACTAGAATATGAGGAGGAGAACATTGAATCTGAAGAAGAAACCATGGCTATGAATGTTCAAACTCTAAAGCAATTGGATGCGCTTGCTTTAAATCAACGACCTTTATGCATTGAATTCCCTGAATTAACTGTTGCATTTGAGTTGAAATTAGGACTCTAAAGCAATTGGATGTGCTTGCTTTAAATCAACGATCTTTATGCATTGAATTGTCTGAATTAACTGTTGCATTTGAGTTGAAATTAGGACTAATTCATCTTTTGCCTACTTTTCATGGTCTTGCAGCTAAAGATCCTCAAAAACATTTGAAGAAATTTCATGTGGTGTGTTTGAGCATGAAACTGCAAAACATCACATAGGAACAAGTCAAGTTAAACGTTTTTCCCTTTTCCTTCAGGTTCCATCAATTCTGGGAATGAGATGAAGCATTCTTTCATGGAGAAATTCTTTCATGCATCATGAGCTGCTAGCATAAGCAATGACATATGTGGCGTACGCTAACTGAGTGGAGAAACTCTATATGAGTATTGGGACCATTTCAAAAAGTTGTGCGCGAGCTGCCCACATCATCAAATTTATAAACAACTTTTGATCCAATAATTCGATGAGGGGTTACTACCAATGGATAGAAACATGATTGATTCGGCCAACAGAGGAGCATTGGTAGATGGTAGATAAAACACCAGTAGCTGCAAAGAGTCTTATTGCAAATATGGCAACAAATTCACAACAATTTTGGAACAAGAATGGAGCACCAAGCCAAGCAAGTTAATGAGGTAAGTACTTCGAACTTAAAATGCCAAATTTATCATTTGATTTCCTTGGTGAGACAAATGGTTGTAGGACCTTTGCAAGCAGCAAAAGTGTGTGGTATTTGTACGATAGCTAGTCAGCCAACAAATATGTCTCCCACTTTGCAAGAGGAAGACTTAGCACAACAAGCTAATGCAATAGAAGGTTTCTTAGAGCAGCCTCAACGAAATAAGTACCCCAACACATACATTCTAGGGTTCAAGCATCCAAACTTGAGCTATGGAAATCCAACGGCTACTCAGAATGGTTTCCAATTTCCTTATCCACCAAGACAACAAGCAGCAACAACAACCAGCAACACAACCTCCAAGTTTAGGTATGGCACTTGATGAAATTGTTAAAGCATTGCCTACTAGCACTGAACAATTTCAGCAAGAAACACGAAGCAGTGTGCAGAATCTAGAGAAGCAAATTAACCAGTTGGCTACGGCTGTGACCAAGCTTGAAGCTCGTGGATCCGAGAAGCTACCATCGCAAAAAATTGTTAATCCATTAGAAAATGCAAGTACTATCATGTTGTGAAGTGCGAGAGACAATTTTTCCAAGCAAGATGAAGTGGAAAAGGAGGCCAAAAATGTCAAGGAGAAAGAGACTTTGTCTAAAGTAATTTCTCAACCAATTGTGCATAATTTAGCTAATCATGTACCTTTTCCTAGTAGGCTGACCATTTCCAAGAAGGATCAACAAGAGAAAGAAATCCTTAAGACTTTTCGAAAGGTTCAAGTGAACATACCGCTACTAGAAGCCATCAAGCAAGTTCCGAAGTATGCAAAATTTCTGAAGGAATTGTGTACTACGACGAGAAAATTAAAGAGTGACGATGTAATATCCTGACCTCTATAATGGGTTATTAACGTGTATATATATATATATATATTTAATATATATGTTATGTGTGTGATCTATGTGTTAAATTATACGGAAATGGGCAGAGGGTATACAAGGGGATTAGAAAAGATAGGGAGGGCAAAGGTGTCCATGTAAGAAAGAAACTAAATAGGAAATAAAATAAACATAAAATAAAAAGAAAACAAAAGAAAAGAAAAGCCAGACACAGAAATCGAGAACCCTAATCAAGAGGCAGAGGAGAGGCGGGGCGGCGACGGGAGGGTCTTTTCCGGTGACGGCACCGGTTCACTGCGAGAGAGACACGGAAAGCACGAGCACGTCGCCCTGAACTCATTGGGGTGACTTTCGGATCCAACGGAGCTCAATCGAGCCGTCGACGGAGGCGAGAAGGTTGCGGCCTCCGAAAGCTTTGGCGACGGGATTCACGCTTCTCCGACCACGAAACTGGTAAGGAAGACCGGCGATCAACTCAGTGGGCCAGCGCCTATCGATTGATGCCAACGGTGGCCTTCACCGCGCCGTTTCCGGCGGTGACCCAAGAAACAGACCCGAATGGGTGTGTCAACCGTGATGAAGGAAGGGCCTGACCGGGTCAGGCTGACCCGACTGGGTTAGGCAGACCCGGTTCAGATTAATTTGGGTTAAATGTTATTTATTTATTAAATAATTATAATAAAATTATGGTATTACTTGAAATTTCAGGAAACATATTTAATAAGGAGTAAGAAGGGGTTTTTGAGACAGCATACAGGTAAGTAATAATTCACTGTGTTATGGAATTTTGTAAAGGCTGTGTTGTGATGCTTTGAGGTACGTGATGGTCATATGGTTGTGAAAATTATGCAATATTGTATGTGTGTTTGACAGCTTAGTAATTAATTATGACTGGATATTTAGCGGTAATTGTTGTACTGTCACGCATTGCATCATGCATTAAATTACTATGTGAACATAAGAATTAGTTTAAGGAACCTGGTATGATCACTACAGGGGGGTGTATGGAAAATGTGACTGTTGAGGAATTTTTAGGGAAAAATGAATGTTGTTTTTTTATGAAAGACGTCCTTTGGCAGGACTATATGAAAAATCCCGACCGGTTGCTCTGTGGTGATCTACCTAGGTTAGGGGCCCAAGTATGGTAAAGAGGGTTAAGTGACAGTCCAACTTTCAGAAATACGATCACGTGCATTCATGCATGATTATTGCTTGCTGAGCAATTGGCTCACTAAATTCCATGACGCAGGTAGCGAACTCTTGGGGGAGTATGTTGATGTAGCTCATGATGATGGCGGTGCGGATCCATGAAGACGATGTTCATGTGCCATCAATTAGTGCCGTAATTTTTAAGTAAAATAAAGAACACTTATCAAGCTTTGCTGACATACATATTGAGAATTTTGGTATTAAGTGGATCACCGGAATCTAGGATATTGAGGTTTTTAATTATTTATCGCTATCTTGAATGAAAATTTGGTTATTCTTGTATTTACTCTGATCATTTAAGTATGGGTATTTGAAGGTATTTATTGATTTGTAAATGTCTATGGGGGGTGACGTCCCGTAGTATAGGCCAATTGATTAAACCATGGAGGACGGGGCGTTACTGTTGGTATCAGAGGGCAACGGTCCTATAATAAGTAGCTAAATAGAATCAATAAATGTTAGGAGTAGTAGGGTCACATGAACATCGGGACCCGCACAACCACCATCATGTAAGTTTTTTTTTCTATAGTATTCTATTTTATTCTATTTATTGTTTTTTTTTGGTATAATACAAGATATACTAACTGTATGTGTTAAGTGTGTATTGTTATGAGTTGATTAACGATACTTATGTATGCATGATTTGCCTTATGACTATACAAGAAATAGGTACTGATATTGAAATACGTTTGTTGTAGTAATGGATTGTGAATGATTCAGGTTAGATATGGTGAAATCAAGGAAAGTGTTGAGAGGTAGTATCCTTCGTAAGGGACCGAGGGAGTACTACAACCTTAAGAGGGAACCCAACTGATCGACCGAGAGTTATGTGGAGGTTCTGACAAGTGTGCTGAAGTCCCTTGAGACCGAATATGTGCTACCACCAACCACTAAAGTAAAGCTACTACTAAACAAAGTGACTGTAGGCGAGTTCACACTTTTGAAAATGATGTGGAAGAGTCTGAAGAAACAACCGAGTGTACGAGGCGATCTTTTTGAGGCACTGATATGCATGTACAAGGCATACTACCAACATAAGTCTCAGAGGGTAGTGGTTGTAGGCATGTGAAGGCATTAGAGGAAAGGTATTGATCATGGATGTTGAATTTTGAGATGAGCTAGGAATAAGAAATTTCCGTTATTACCGGTATTAGTAGAACAAATAAGGTTAGAATGGGTAGGGGGTGATTGAATAAGCAAATATTTACTATGATTAAGAACTAATTTGGAATAAAGTCTTTATTTGCCCATTCACTTATTTATGTCTCTTACATCCATGGTTTTAATTTATTGTTTATTCCACTACTTTTTTTGGTTGATTTATGTGGTAAGAATGATTGATGCTTACGATGCGAAGTGTTATGTGTACAAAATGATAACGGATAAATGAGATGAATTATGTATGTTTTAATTAAACGAGTTGTGTGCACAAAATTCACGTGAACAGCAAGATGAATCGAAGCGGGTTTGTTAGAAGGAATGGCAATGAACAAGAGGGGGTGGTGGATGAGCAAGGCATGCCTAGTGAGGGACAAGGTACTGCGGCCCCGAGAAGCAATGGCATGGGGAATCAAGACATGATGGCTCGCATGCTAGACATGATGCAGCAACAGTAGCAACAACATGCTGAACAGATGCGGAGACTCATGGAAGTGCAACAACTGCCTCCCCAAAGGATGGACGCTATTGAAAGGTTCCGAAAGCTCAACCCGAAGGAGTTTACGGGGGGTACAGATTCGTTAATAGCCGAAGAATGGATACGGTCACTAGAGGTAATCTTCGAACATTTGGGGTTGACAGATGTTGAGAAGATACAGTGTGCCACTTTCATGTTAACCACACATGCTCGTGACTGGTGGGATGGAGCCAAGATAGCTGGGAATGGGATCAATCTCACATGGGGAAAATTTAAAGAGATGTTCGATGGCAAGTTTTTTCCCAAGGATGTAAAAGATAAGAAGGTTAAGGAGTTTCTGGAACTCAAACAAGGAAGTATGACAGTGGTGGAACTGGTCCAAAAATTTGAGCAAGGATGCAGGTTTGTTCCGTTTCTGGCGGAAAATGCAGAGTTAAAGAAGGATCACTTCTTGAGGGCGTTGAATCCCAGGGTTAAGAGTATGGTGCGAATGACTGCTGCGGTCACGTACGAGGATATGGTGGACAAAGCAATGATGGCTGAGGAGGACAAAGAGACATTGTGAAGGATATCCAACGCCAACGACAGACTAGTAAGGAGGGAACCTCTAACAGACCAACCAGACCATGGATTCCAACAGAGCAAGGTGCTAGTCAGGGAGGTAACAAAAAATCGAGAATGATGGCAAAAACGAAATCAAACAATGTCGCGGGGACCAGGATAGACAATAAGCCCATGTGCACCAAATGCAACAAAGCACACACCGGAGAATGCTTGGAGGGATCCAACACTTGCTATTGGTGCAAAGAGAAAGGACATTACGCAAAGGAGTGTCCCAAACGCTCGGGAGCCTAGAAGAAGGTACCGGCCAGGGTGTTTGCGATGACACAGAGTCAGGCGGACCATGAGGAAGCTGCGGCAATAAGTGGTAATACATCTATCTTTGTACTTATTACATACACTCTGATTGATTCCGGTGCTACGCATTCTTTTATTGCACGCTCAACTGTAAAGCGATTAGGAGTGCTACCCGAAAGCATAACTATAGGATATTCTGTTTCTTTTCCCTCTGGCGAACTGATAGAAACTAGTTTGGCAGTGAAGCAGTGTCCTATACAAATTGGAGGTAAGACCTTGTTTGCGGATTTGATAGTACTACATCTGGAGGAGTTTGAGGTGATACTAGGAATGGATTGGCTAGTCCACTACGGTGCCACCATTGACTACAAGGGAAGAAGGGTGACGTTAGTATCAGTAGATGGATAACAATTGGAGTTTAAGGCTGACGTGCGGAGGAAGAAACTGGCGATCATTTCCGCAATTAAGGCTAGAAAACTCATAAGTGGAGGGGTGTGTTGGGTATTTAGCTAGTGTAATAGCAACTAAGAATGAATTATTAAACAAGTTGGAGGACATCGCTGTAGTAAAGGACTATCCTGAGGTATTTCCAGATAGTTTGATCACCCTACCCCCGGACAGGGAGATTAATTTTGAAATTGATCTGGAGCCTGGTACAGCTCCAATATCAAAGGCACCATATAGGATGGCGCCAGCGGAATTGAAAGAATTGAAAGTGCAGTTGGAGGAATTAATAGAAAAGGGGTTTATTCGTCCGAGTCATTCGCCCTGGGGTGCTCCGGTGTTGTTTGTGAAAAAGAAAGATGGTTCTTTGAGACTTCGCATTGACTACAGGGAATTGAATAAAGTGACAGTCAAGAACAAATACCCATTACCTCGTATTCACGATCTGTTTGATCAATTACAGGGTGCTACGATGTTCTCAAAAATTGACTTGCAATCGGGATATCATCAATTGAGGGTTAAGGAGGAGGATATTAAGAAAACGGCTTTTAGAACTCGATATGGTCACTACGAGTTTATGGTAATGCCATTCGGACTAACCAACGCCCTAGCAGCATTTATGGACTTAATGAATCGTGTGTTTAGGGAATATATAGATCGATTTATCATTGTGTTTATCGATGATATATTAATTTACTCGAAGAGCAGGGAGGAACATGAAGAACATCTAAGGGTTACCTTGCAGGTGCTAAAAGAGAATCAGCTCTACGCAAAACTCAAAAAGTGTGAGTTTTGGTTGAAACAAGTGGGGTTTTTGGGTCATGTAGTATCTAAAGAGGGGATATTAGTAGACCCCAACAAAATAGAAGCTGTGGTGAATTGGCCGGCACCGAGAAACGTCACTGAAGTTCGTAGTTTCTTGGGAATAGCGGGTTACTACCGACGATTTGTAAAGAATTTTGCCAAAATAGCGACACCGCTAACGGCCTTGACGAGGAAGAACACAAGGTTTTTATGGGATGAGAAATGTGAATCAAGTTTTAAAGAATTGAAGGAGAGATTAGTGACCGCACCGGTATTAACAGTACCGGATGGACGGAGTGGTTTTGTGGTATATAGTGATGCCTCTAAAAATGGGTTAGGGTGTGTATTAATGCAAAATGGAAGGGTAATTGCTTATGCATCAAGACAGTTAAAGGAATATGAGAGGAACTATCCGACCCATGACTTGGAATTGGCTGCGGTAGTGTTTGTATTGAAGATATGGAGACACTATTTGTATGAGGAAAAATGTGAGATTTACACTGATCACAAGAGTTTGAGATATTTGTTTACTCAGAAAGAATTAAATATGAGACAATGGAGATGGCTTGAACTGGTAAAAGATTACGATTGTATCATCAATTATCATCCCGGGAAAGCCAATGTGGTAGCGGATGCATTGAGCAGAAAGGCGACCATAGTTTCACAGAGGATTCAATCAAGAATACAGAGGGACTTACAAAATCTGGAATTAGAAGTGGTTCCGAAGGGAAGAAATAGTATACTGGCGGCGATAAGTATTCAACCAACACTGATGGAGCGAATAAAGGAGAAGCAACTCGAGGATGAAGAACTGACTAAACAAAACTACAGACTTCACCATCGATGACAAGGGTGTTTTGAGGTTTCGAGGGAGATTGTGTGTTCCAGATAATGTAGAGATAAAGAAAGAGATTATGAGGGAAGCTCACAATACTCCATACTCGGTACATCCGGGGAGTACAAAGATGTATCAGGATTTGAAGCGCCATTACTGGTGGTCGGGCATGAAAAATAGTGTAGCGGAATTCGTAGCGAAATGTTTAACGTGCCAGCAGATAAAGGCAGAACATCAACGACCCTTGGGAACGCTACAGCCGTTGGAAATTCCACAGTGGAAATGGGAGCATGTTACGATGGATTTTGTGTCGGGATTACCAAGGTCGGAAAAGGGAAGTAATGCAATTTGGGTACTAGTCGATCGGCTTACCAAAACAACGCACTTCTTGGGAGTGAAAACGACATTTAGCATGGATCAGTATGTCAGTTTGTATGTGAAGGAAATAGTAAGGTTACATGGGGTTCCAGTGTCCATAGTGTCAGATCGTGATCCTAGATTCACTTCTAAGTTTTGGAACAGTTTCAATGGGGCGATGGGTACTAAACTGGAGTTTGGAAAAGCTTTCCATCCAGAAAGTGACGGGCAATCCGAAAGGGTGATCCAAATATTGGAACATATGTTAAGAGCCTGTGTAATGGAGTGGTCGGGAAATTGGGAGCGATATTTATCGCTCGTGGAATTTTCCTATAATAACAGCTATCAGTCTAGTATTGGCATGGCACCTTATGAAGCGTTATATGGCAGGAAATGTAGATCACCAATTCACTGGGACGAAGTAGGAGAAAGAAGATTTTTGGAGGGACAACTTGTGGGACCCGAGATTTTAGAGGAGACTAAGAATGTGGTAGAGAGAGTTCGAGATAAGATCAAGGTGGCGCAAAGTAGACAGAAAAGCTACACGGACAGGCGACGGAAGGATTTGGAGTTTCAAGTTGGGGATCACGTATTTCTGAAAGTGGCACCCATGAAGGGTATTATAAGGTTTGGGAAGAAGGGAAAGCTGAGCCCACGGTATATAGGACCATTTGAAATACTAGACAAAGTAGGGGCTCGCGCTTACAGATTAGCGCTGCCGCCGTCCTTGTCAAGTGTACATAATGTATTCCATGTGTCGATGTTACGAAAATATATAGAGGACCCAGAGCATGTATTGAATTACGAACCATTGGAGTTAACCCCAGAATTGACGTACGAGGAGAAACCAATAAAGATCTTAGCAAAAGAGGTGAAACAACTTCGAAATAAGGAAATAGCGCTGGTGAAGACTGTAATCAGGTAATCAAATTTCGAGGACGAAATTCTTTTAAGGAGGGAAGACTGTAATATCCTGACCTCTATAATGGGTTATTAACGTGTATATATATATATATATATTTAATATATATGTTATGTGTGTGATCTATGTGTTAAATTATACGGAAATGGGCAGAGGGTATACAAGGGGATTAGAAGAGATAGGGAGGGCAAAGGTGTCCATGTAAGAAAGAAACTAAATAGGAAATAAAATAAACATAAAATAAAAAGAAAAGAAAAGAAAAGCTAGACACAGAAATCGAGAACCCTAATTAAGAGGCAAAGGAGAGGCGGGGCGGCGACGGGAGGGTCTTTTTCGGTGACGGCACCGGTTCACTACGAGAGAGACACGGAAAGCACGAGCACGTCGCCCTGAACTTATTGGGGTGACTTTCGGATCCAACGGAGCGCAACCGAGCCGTCGACGGAGGCGAGAAGGGTGCCAACGCCTATCGATTGGTGCCACGGTGGCTTTCACCGCGCTGGGATTCACGCTTTGGCGACGGGATTCACGCTTCTCCGGCCACGAAACTGGAAAGGAAGACCGGCGATCAACTCAGTGGGCCAGCGACTATCGATTGGTGCCAACGGTGGCCTTCACCGCGCCGTTTTCGGCGGTGATCCGGGAAATAGACCTGAATGGGTTTGTCAACCGTGATGAAGGAAGGGGCTGACCGGGTCAGGCCGACCCGACTGGGTTAGGCAGACCCAGTTCATATTAATTTGGGTTAAATGTTATTTATTTATTAAATAATTATAATAAAATTATGGTATTACTTGAAATTTCAGGAAACATATTTAATAAGGAGTAAGAAGGGGTTTTTGAGACAGCATACAGGTAAGTAATAATTCACTGTGTTATGGAATTTTGTAAAGGTTGTGTTGTGATGCTTTGAGGTACGTGATGGTCATATGGTTGTGAAAATTATGCAATATTGTATGTGTGTTTGACAGCTTAGTAATTAATTATGACTGGATATTTAGTGGTAATTGTTGTACTGTCACGCATTGCATCATGCATTAAATTACTATGTGAACATAAGAATTAGTTTAAGGAACCTGGTATGATCACTATAGGGGGGTGTATGGAAAATGTGACTGTTGAGGAATTTTTGAGGGAAAAATGAATGTTGTTTTTTTATGAAAGACGTCCTTTGGCAGGACTATATGAAAAATCCCGACCGGTTGCTCTATGGTGATCTACCTAGGTTAGGGGCCCAAGTATGGTAAAGAGGGTTAAGTGACAGTCTAACTTTCAGAAATACGATCATGTGCATTCATGCATGATTATTGCTTGCTGAGCATTGGCTCACTAAATTCTATGACGCAGGTAGCGAACTCTTGGAGGAGTATGTTGATGTAGCTCATGATGATGGCGGTGCGGATCCGTGAAGACGATGTTCATGTGCCAGCAATTAGTGCCGTAATTTTGAAGTAAAATAAAGAACGCTTATCAAGCTTTGCAGACATAGATATTGAGAATTTTGGTATTAAGTGGATCACCGGAATCTAGGATATTGAGGTTTTTAATTATTTATCGCTATCTTGAATGAAAATTTGGTTATTCTTGTATTTACTCTGATCATTTAAGTATGGGTATTTGAAGGTATTTATTGATTTGTAAATGTTTATGGGGGATGACGTCCCGTAGTATAGGCCAATTGATTAAACCATGGAGGACGGGGCGTTACAGATGAGATGGTTAAGATGGGGGAGAATGTGTCTGCAATTATTCAGTGTAAGTTACCTCCAAAACCAAAGGACCCAGGTATATTTACGATTCCTTGTGTGATTGGAAAAACAAAATTTGAACATGCCATGCTAGATTTAGGTGTATCTATCAATGCCATGCCGCAATCAATTTATGCATTTTTGAATCTGGGTCTGTTGAAAGAAACAAGAGTGATCATTCAGCTAGCTAACTGTTCTAATACATACCCTGAAGGGGTAGTTGAAGATGTTTTGGTGCAAGTTGATGAGTTGATTTTTCGAGCTGATTTTTACATACTCAATATGGAGGATAGTGGGTCCCCTAATCCTGATCCAATGTTTTTAGCAAGGCCTATTCTCAAAAAGGTCAACACAAAAATTGATGTTCTTGCCAGTACCCTTACCATGGAGTTTGATGGGGAAGTTGTGAAATTTTATATCTTTGAAGCTATGAAATACCCAATGACACTTATTCTTTATTTTTTGTGGATTTGATTAATGTATTTGTGCATGAAACCTTTGAATTGATAATTGGAGATGAGTTGGAAGTGGTGCTCAAACAAGATTTGAGAAAATTTGAGAAAAAAATTGAAAATGAATTCATTGATGGAGGATACAATTATGGAACTTGAATCATTACCTCCAGTTCAATGAAGGTTTGAATTTTCAAAAATTCAATTACCACCTTCTTTGTAACACCCCATCCATTATAATCCCCCTTTTATAAAACTATAGACCAAGTGCTACCGATAAAGTCCTTTACCACAACCAACATATAATTAAACGGTAATATTTATAACATCAGTCATTAATAACCGTAACCATAAATCTCCTTAAGTGTCATAGATAACCTTAACGTCACATCAAATAATAAATTCATCCAACACCTAGAATAATTCATCATCACATACCACAATCTTATAAAATCCTTACGATAGAGTTCCAATTTATTTTAAATACAAAATCAAGGAAATTATCATTCAACAACATAACTTATTTCGCTACTTAATTATTTGATAATAGCTTTTGTCCCCTCTCCACAAGAGCTCCATTTTCAAGGATCTGCTGCGGCCCCATCAACTAGTAAGTCTGAATAGTCTTCATATAACTCGCTACCTGTATCATGGAATATCATAAGCTAGAGCTCAGCAAGTAATACACCTGCATTTATGCTTGATGATTTATGAAGTTCAACACCTATAATTAATTTCAACAGTTCTTTCATTTAAAAACATATTTTCAGTAGTTGGGCCCATGATCATAACACACCGCTACAGAGCAACCGGTCGAGATTTTTCCTCTTTGTTGTATCTCAAGGATACCCTTTCAACAATAACCTCAACCTTTAACCTTTCATACACCCCCTCTGTAGTAGATATATTTGATCCATCAAAAACCTTTCCTCTTAAATTCATTCTCCTATCTTTTTAAATGTATGCATGCTATGAATGACGTATAATTCAACATCAAATTCTCATAAACAACTTCTAATACCGTAAATTCCAAACAAGGACAATCAATAACATTAATATCACTTCACAGTCACATCCCATATCATAACAGTAAATATCCACACAATTCTATTGACAACACAGTATTCTGTGACACAGTTGTAAGTATTACTTACCTTGATGTTCTCTCGTAATTCCAATATTTCAATTATCAGCAAACGTCTCTGAAATTAATCACAATACCTGTCCCTATTAATATTTATTTATTAATTAAATAACTATATCATTCAATTTAACAAATTAAGGGTATCAATGGCTTGGTCAACAGTTAACAAATACCCCAAACGAGTCCTAGTCAATCGTGTCAAGTTGACCCAACCGGACCTCCCTTCCGCCTTCATGCGGGTCACCAGACCCGACCTCGCTGGTACCCGGTCACCGCCCAGATAAGGGCGGTGGAACTCACGGGGGATCGAGTTTTGTAGCCGGTGATCATACGACTGCAACGGCGTCTCTCACTACCTGAACCGTGGTCGGAGCCCGACGAATTCTGGCGTAGAAGTTATGGAGGCCGAGTTCTTCCTTGTATCGAGGAACGACAGCGCTTCTCTCTTTCCGTCCGAAACTGGCACCAACTGACTCCTCTCTCCTCACTCTACCACTTGACACCAAAATCTCCAAAAACCATGGCCGGAACGTCCCCTTCCCTTTTCCGTCGCCTCCCTCTTCCGCCTCCCAATAATCCCATCGGTCTGTCTAGGTTTTCGTGCCTTTTTATTTATTTATTTCCTCCCTTATTTGAACTCTTCTGCCCCTAGGGTTTCTTGGTTTATTACGCATAAATCTTGATGTTGGTGTTAATTACAAAATCGCCATTTTCCATTCCGTATCTATCACTGTTAACCTAACCTTTAACATTCTTTATAAATTAATTATTTATTTATCTAACTTTAACAATTTTCATATTCTTATTATTTAATCATATTATCACAACTCATCACACACACATAATAAAACTTGTATGTAAAATTACCTCCCTCGCATTAGTCTACCTATCCCCCCTAAGCTATCTATAAGCTCAAGTGTTACATTCATACTTTAAGTTGTTACCTTATGTTTTACAGGCACCCGTTTTGGAGCTGAAACCTTTATCTGAGCACCTCAAATATGTTCATTTAGAAGATAGAGAGACACTTCCAGTCATAAATGCTAACAGATTGACTCCAACACAAAAAAGAGAGGCTGATTAGAGTGTTACGGGACCACAAAAAAAGCAATGGATGGACCATCGCTAACATAAAATGCATTAGTCCATCGATGTGTATGCATCGGATATTTTTGGAGGACGGGTCCAAACCAAGTCGAAGGCCCAAAGGAGATTGAATCCCGTCATGAAGAGGTGGTCGTGAAGTAAATTTTCAGGCTTTTGGATGCCAGAATCATTTATCCAATCTCAGATAGCGCTTGGGTTAGTCCGAGAGAAGTAGTCCCAAAGAAATCTAGAGTGACGATTATCCAAAACTAAATAATGAGCCCATTCCAACACAAGTACAAAGTGGATGGAGGATGTGTATCGACTATCGCAAGTTGAATGCCATGACAAGGAAAGATCATTTTCCTCTTCCATCATTCATAAGATGTTGGAGCAATTAGCAGGTAAGTCTTTCTACTGTTTCCTTGACGGTTATTGATAACCACGTTATCATTGCACCCGAGGACCAAGAAAAAACCACATTTACATGCCCATTCAGGACATTTGCATTTAGAAGAATGTCATTAAGACTTTGCAATGCACTAGGAACATTTCAAAGATGCATGATGAGTATTTTTTTTTTCATTTAATAGAGAAGTGCATTGAAGTGTTTATGGATGATTTTATGGTTTATGGTGATTCTTTTAATACTTGTTGGGATAATTTGGGTGTGTGTTAGATCAGTGCATTGAGACAAACCATGTTTTGAACTTTGAAAAATGTCATTTTATGGTAAAATAAGGAATTGTTCTAGGTCATGTTATCTCAGAGAGGGGTATTGAAGTTAATAAAACTAGGATTGATTTAATTGTAAACTTACCCTACCCCAGCAATGTGTGGGAAGTGCGCTCTTTTTGTGGTCATGCAGGTTTTTATTGAAGATTTATTAAGGATTTCTCAAAGATTGCTTTGCCATTGTCTGAACTTTTGCAAAAGGAGCTGCCTTTTGAGTTTGGCCAAGAATGCAATGTGGCTTTGGATAAGCTGAAAACTACATTGAAAACCACTCCGATAATTTAGCCATATGATTGGACGCTACCTTTCGAGATTATGTGTTATGCCAGCAACTATGTGGTAAGAGCGATGCCAGGACAACGACTTGACAAGCAATCTCATGTGATCTATTACGCGTCCCAAACACTCAATACGACTAAGTGCAATTATTCTACAACTAAAAAAGAACTTTTAGCCATTGTATTTGAATTAGATAAATTTTGATCCTATTTACTTTGTTCTAAAGTGATTGTATTTTCTGACCATGCAGCTTTGAAGCATCTCCTAGCAAAGAAGGTGTCCAAATCACGCTTGATTAGATGGGTTCTTTTACAAGAATTTGATCTCAAGATTAAAGATAAGAAGGAAGCTGAGAACCTTGTTGCTAATCACTTGAGCCGATTGATGAGAGAAGAAGATGCTTAACCTTTACAAGAGTTCTTTTCCGATAAGCACTTGTTTACCGAAAAAGGTATGATTCCTCGGTATGCCGATTTAGTTAATTATTTGGTTGCCCGTATTCTACTTGATGATTTGACTTGAGCCAAGAAAGATATAATTAAGAGTGAAGTGAAATATTATGTCTGGGACGACTCGTATTTGTGGAAAATCTGTTTAGATCAAATTATTAGACGGTGTGTTCCTAATTCTGAAACTTTTTCAATCCTTACATTTTGTCATGCATATGCTTGTGGAGGTAATTTTGGACCCAAGTGAACAGCCAGAAAAGTTTTGGATAGTGGATTTTATTGGCCTATACTCTTTCATGATGCGTATGTACTTTGCAAGAATTGTGAATTATGCCAAAGAACTAGAAATTTGACTCGTAGGAACGAGATATTCCAAACCCCCATTTTTGCTTGTGAAATTTTTGATATATGGGGTATAGATTTTATGGGCTCATTCCTATCATCTTTTGGGTTCGCATATATCTTACTTGTTGTTGATCACGTGTCCAAATGGGTAGAGGCAAACACCACCAAAATTGATGATTCCAAAGTTGTTTTAGGTTTTATCAAAGCTAACATTTTTACTAGATTTGGAATTTCGAGAGCAATGATCAACAATCAAGGGAATCATTTATGCAACCGAACCATTGATGCGCTGCTAACTTCCTATCACCCGTAAATGAATGGACAAGCTGAAGTGTCCAACTGAGAAATCAAATCCATTTTAGAGAAGATGGCCAGGCCGAATGGAAAATATTGGAGTTTAAGGCTTGATGATGCTCTCCAGGATACAGAACAACATATAAGACATTACTTGGGATGTCTCCATATAGATTGATCTTTGGGAAGACATGTCATCTACCTGTCGAGTTGGAGCACAAGGCTTTTTGGGTTGTAAAAAGTTGCAATATGGACTTGGAAGCAACAGACAAGGAGAAGAAATTGCAGCTGCAAGATTAAGAAAAGATATGTTTGAAGCTTATGAGAACTCAAGGATTTACAAAGACAAGACCAAGGCAATTCATGATAAGTTTATTGTTCGAAAGTAGTTTATGGTCGGACAAAAGGTGTTGTTGTATAACTCGCTCTTAAAGCTTATACCTGGTAAGTTGCGTTCTCATTAGCTTGGTTCTTTTGTTGTTACTAATGTGTTTCCACATGCTGCAGTTGAATTTAAAAGTTTAGCCACTGATAAGGTGTTCAAGGTTAATGGGCATAGGCTGAAATAATTTTATAATGGGTTTCAAGAGCATACTGTGGAGGATATCTCATTGCATGATCCCATTTCCAGTCACTAAGGAGGGTGGCAACGTTGAGCTTAACAGCATAAACCAAATGCGCTACTTGGGAGGCAACCGAAGGATGACTTGTCGGTCATAATCAACTAAGTTTTCTTTATCTCTTATTCTAGAATAATTATGCATGTTTTCTTTCAATAAAGTTGCTTCTTTACAGTGAGGGCACTATCAACAATAAGTGCGGGGGAGAACTTTTGGGTTATTATTTTCTTTTTATTGTTGTGTTGTTATGCAATGCATTTGATCACATATATTTGAGGCATTGTTGTAGATCATTTGAATTACGCATACATAGAGGTCCACTTCCTAATTTTGGGTAATTGCAATGTCATGAATTTTTGATAAGTATATTTAGCTCTTAGTAGCTGATTGAAACAGTAGACCTTGTGAGGATATGTGGATTTAGTAGCAAAGCATGGTAAATGATTGCACAATGAACTTCTGTATAATCTTCTTTTATGTCAGTCATATATCTGGGTTTAAGTAAATAATTATAGGTAATCATTTTGGTAGGATGGAGCATAAAATGCACCTATCATTCTTGAAAAGAAAAAGGGTGAGATGGAGCATAAAATGCAATCACCTGAAGAAATAAAAAAAAAACAAAGAAAAAAAAGAAGAAGAAAGTGTTGTTACTTCGGTGAGAAGGAGCTTAAAATTCACTCATCTTAAAGATAAAGGTAAAGGAATAAAAAAAGATTGTAGGGGTATGGAGGAAAAGAAAAGAGGTGACTTGTGTATGAATTGGTCATGTTAGTTGTGAAGGTCCCATGACTGATCAAGACTACTTGTGAATTGAAGTAAAAAGATATGTGTATACTTGGCTTTAATTTAGTTCACATTCATGGAACTCCGGAATGGGTATGTGGCATCCATTGGAAAAATTCATGATCATTGTATGCACTGTGATAATGCCTCTAATGCAGCTGAGATTTGCAGCTGTTTAGATTTGCATTGGTGTTTTACTCAAGGACGCGTAAAAGGCTAAGTGTGGGGGAATTTGATGTGATTATATTTCTACATATTCGCATTCCTCTTATGTGGTCAAATCATTCAATCTTGTGCCTTATGGGGTTGGTTTTTGATTATATTTTATGTGCATGACCTCAATGGGGGAATGCTAAGAAAGTGTTTAAAAGTGGAATTTCCAAGATTATTGTTCTTCAGACCTTCATGGATGTTTCGCAGGTTATGAGGTAGAATAAGCTAACGGAATGAGATGCAATCTTCAATAAACTTTTAGAGGCCATCTCAAGATTTCCAAGAAGTGCTGGATCAAACAAATCAGAGTATGTTTGGGCCTTTAAACATTAGCCCGAAGTCATGTCTAGAAGTCCTATCAGAAGAAGGATTCCTGTCTGTGGATTACACCTTTAGAAGTCCATAACTTGAGCATCCGATGCCAAATTGAGTGATTAAAAAGCCCATAATTATCTACACATCTGGTGCTAAACGTTGGTGAAGGGTTCCAGCTCAGAAAAAACGTTATTTAGCCCATAATTAAGCTAGAAGATTTGGACATATTTGTGTTTCTTAGGAGTTAAGGAGACTGAGTGATTTTGGGAGTTTTAATTAGGTTTTGTTTAGGAGATGTGAGGGGGGACTTATTATTCATAAGGGGACAACTGAGGGCAGAGAAAAACACAGAGAGAAATCACACACTTTCAAATAGTACGTAGTTTTTTCTTGGCACGATGATCGGCTAGTTTATTTCTTTGGTTCAAGGGATTTTACTCTAGTTCATGTGATTCTGAATCTCAGTTCTTTATATTTAATATCATTATTGATTTGAATATATGTAGTTTTCTGTTGTTTTTGTCAATGATTGCATGGATTAATTGATTGATTTGCATATGAATTGATTAATTTGAGCGATTGAATGCTATACTAAGTGCATGATATGTAATTGCTGTGTTTCTTGGTTAGAGTAGCAATTGGGCAGCGTGATTATGATCCAAGTTTTCATTGTGTGCCTATGAGGAATTATGGAATGAATTAAACGGCTCTCGCTTGTTAAATTATTGTTCAGCCTTAGCTTCTCCATAGAACTAAATGTTGTTATTGATAGGAAGAGGATTTCTTAATACCAATTCGATTGATAACAAGAATTAAATGTGGATGTTGAGTTCACGTTAATAACTGATTGGAGATTATGATTTATCAATCTTGTCGATAGATTTGGCTAAGTGTTCAATGTCGAATGTGTCTTTTGAGAGTCTATCATGAATCCATGTTTTGGTTGTGTAAGTTCCCTTTATTTGAAAGTTGTTACCTTTTATTTTCTATAATTGCTTACTTGTTCTTACATTCTAGTGAAATACTCCCAAAGTCGAGCATATTAGAAAGGTTATCACCAAGACAAATGTAGAGCCATCATAGATGGATCCAATCTCGGATTTTCTCTTTAAAGGAAATCTTCTAGAAGATAAAAAAGAGTCTATGAATCTCCTAGCAAGAGCAACGAGATACTCAATTATTCAGTGTAATCTTTATCGAAGATCTTATACACTCTCTATCTCAAGCGCCTATCTCCTCGAGAATTCGATTACGCTTTTAGAGAAGTCCATAAAGAGATTTGTGGAAGCCATGATAGAGCAACGATTTTAGCCAATAAAGTCTTATGTTGTGGATACTATTGGCCAAGCATGCATGAAAAAGGATGGTAAGAAGTTAGTGCAAAAGTGTGATAAACATGAACGACATGCCAACGTACCTCGCCTCCCACCAGCTGAGATGATAGTTATCCAAAACCCTTTTCCCATTCGCACAATGTGGGCTTGACTTGGTAGTACCTTTCCTCAGACTACATCTCAAAGGAAGTTCCTCATAGTCACTATGGACTACTTGACAAAGTGGGCAAAAGCTAAGTCGTTAGCCATAATCACTACCCACAAATTCAAGGAATTAGAAATTGTTATTTCTAGATATGGCATTCCTAAAGTAATCATCACCGACAATGGCGTAAAATTTGTGAGCAATGCAATTCAAGAATTTTGCAAAGAGTTAAGAGTTAACCTTCCGAGCTAATGGAAAATTTGAAGTAACCAATCATATTATACTCCAAGGACTTGAAGCTCCGCTTGATCAAGCCAAAGGCTTTTGGACCGAGCAACTCCCTCGTGTTCTATGGTTGTATAGGGCCACCCCCAGGATATCAACATGCGAGGCATCTTTTTCACTTATGTTCGAAATAGAAGTTATTATCCCTGTGGAGAATTGGATCCCTAGTCCTGGAATAGAGAACTTTGATGACAACACAAACAATGAGTTGTTACTTAACAGTCTCGACTTATTGGAAGAAGCTAGCGAGAAAGCCAAAATCCAAATTGCAGCTTACAAATAGAGGACAACTATGTATTACAATAAAAGAATTCAAGAAAATAAATTCTCAAAAGGAGACTAGGTATTGAGGAAAGCCACCGCAGCTAGCAAGCTTGGGGAAACTTGGGAAGGAGCATACCGGGTTGTAAAGGCAATGCTCTTGACAGGACTTACAAGATATAAAATCCTGAGAAACTGTCAAACCATAGAATGCACAAAAACTTTGTAGATATTACATTTAGTTCTTTCTTCCCAGCATGTACTTAGTCATAGGATTTCAAAGCTAGTAGTTTTGTTTTTCTCTTGCATGGGACCTAAGATTTTAGAATTCAATAAAAATAGGTTTTTCTTCAATAAAGACCTTTCCAAACTTAAGTCACCAAAACGAGAAGTTCATGGCAAGAAGCAATTCTCGGGTACATTATAGCTTAATCCTTTTTAAGCTACACTGACCGAGCAAAAATTTGCATTACAACTTAGACACTTCTAAGTTACAATGGTGGGAATACTACCCTTGGTATCGCATTACAACTTAGATTTCTCTAAGTTACAATGGCAGAGCATTTTTCCTCATTATCGCACTACAACTTAGACTCCTCAAAATTACAATAGTTGATCACCATCCTTTATTTCATATTACAACTTATGTCTCTCCAAGTTACAACGACCAATCATAAAGGCATTCACCCATTAGCACAAGCAATAAGAAAAAGGAAGCCAAAAAGAAACTTGGACAAAAAGAACAATTATTAAGATGTTATTACAAAAGGACCACACAGGATCAGAGAAGATTGTTCAGAATATAAAAGAACTAAATTTTGATATGAGAAGTATTTTCTTCATCGGCTTGCTACTCAGCTAGCTCCTTAAGGTTGGCCGAATGAATGCAGGAAGTAGTAGGGTCAACAGAGGAAAGATCGCCTTCTTTGTCATCGCCATTTCTTGCCTCCTATAGCAATCAGAGTTGCTCATAAGAATCTTCCTTGCTTACATCCTCCTCATTATTCCCAACGAGCACTGGACACAAATCTTCATGGATGCCCAAGCTTAACCTTTGCTTACCATGAATCTCTTCGCATCCTTCATTGTAGTTTGATAGCAAAAGAAGCCCTCTTGCCAAAAGAGTTGGAGATTCAGAGATGACTTGAATTCTTGGAAACCAAGCAAATGCCCGTCCTTGGAAAGTCGGGCCCCTTCAGCCTCGATAGCTAACTTCTGCCGAGCAACCTGCATCCTTCATGAGCAACTCCTCTGTCTCATTTGAATTCTTGAGATACTACTAAGAAAGCTGCAAGGCCAACTCTATTCGGCCAAGCGCTTCGTTCAAAAGGAAGATATCTATAACGCCCAGTCCCGATGGGGATTCTGCGAAATGCTTAAACTACCCACAATTATATTAAATATGAAAAGTTCTTCATTTATTGAATTAAAAGTTTAAAATTAATATGAAAAGTTTACACAATGTTTTAAAAATAGTTAAACCAAATCAAAATCACGCGGAAGCAAATAGTACAATAGAGTTCATGTAAAAATACTACGGAAAATCCTAACTAGATAATACCCAACCACATTCATATATCTATGGGTCTCTCACTCACATTGTAGGGTGTTGGCCATCATCAATGTACTCGTTAGAAAAATATTAGAGAAGAAATGGGTGAGCTATAAAGCCCAGTAGGAACTTGGATACATATTAGACAGATATTCAAGTGGAGGAAACAACGAATACGATAGTGAAGGCAAGCGAGATATCAAATAAAATAAGACAGAATGGAAAATATGACATGCCAACAATAAATCTATACATCACCTATACATATAGTATAAATTTAGTCAAACAACTATCAACTATCAATCACTCCAAAATCCATATTTCCTATGAGCTCTAGATTCCTTTGGATCTATCCTCTAAACGTATTAAATTGACCCGTCAATCAATTTAATTCATAACTCTTGATTCGTTAGAATCACTATGCATAATTTCTGTATAGATTAATTTAAACCTCTCAGATGGGTTCTTACACTTCCGTAACTGAAAGTACATGAATGACTATATTGTAGGTGGCATACATCCAACTCATCAAGATTATTGACAATAGTGCGTCTTACTTATTGATGAATCAAAACGCACACGTTATAAGTATAAACGTATTGACCCACTCAAGTTTGAGATATATCGTACCCCACAGCTATAGGACGAACAACTCTTTGATAGCACATTTTTTGTTGTTCATTCCGATGTAAGTTCGTCAATGTATATGTCGACATATACACTAGTGCACCAATCCGAGAATCCCCTCAAATGATTAAGAGAACCCATTCCCCTAATTGAAGATGTCCATGCAATACTACCTATATCAACAAAGTGCCTAGATTTTTCAGTCTGCTTGTGACTAATGTTTTAGGATATAATAATGAATCTTGTGTCAATCTATACTCACACTTAAAGTGTATTTGAGTATCCAAGATTTATATATCTAACATCCTTAGAGCTTGATAGAACATTCACATATAAATAAAATATTTCAAATAAAATATTTTGGAACACAAATATGAAATGTTTAATCTTGAACGCATAATTGTCTTTACATGGTCTAGTTTTAGGACATCATCCCAACACCGACTCCTTTGATAGAGGTAAACCCTTAGGGAAAATGGGTTTTTACCAACAAGGACTCTCCCTGAACTAAAATAATTTCCTATTGCAACAAGAACTCTTCTCAAATAAGAACCTGATTCCTAAAAGGAGAGTAAGAACTCCATCAGTATAGGGAACCTCTACCAGGTAAGCTCTGGACACGCATTCTACTGCCAAATACATAACTTTTAGAGTGCTAAGCTACACACTCGAGGAGGCTTATACGTTCAAATCTGACTTGAGTGTTAGAGCGTTAATATCATATAACAACCTCTGATAGGTCATTAGCTCAAGTTTGTTCCTTTATACAGGAACACCATCATTCGGAGAGCAACATCAACCGAAAGACCTAGCTCGGTCATATCCTGATACGTCACTCAAACCATTCAATTTCGGACATCATCAGGCGTGTAATAAGGATTTTGTATTATTTTATTTAGCAATATCAGCCAATTTACTTAATTAGTTTTACCCTCATTTCGTGGCTAATATTTAAAAGAGGATAGAATTATTATTAATAGGGGTGGCATGAGGATGGCATTGAGGATGCGGATGCGGATGGGGATGGGGCAGAGCGTGGTGGGACGAAGAACTATCCCGAGTTACTTGTACTCTTATTTTATATAGAATACACATATGGCTAGTAAGATTTTTCACGCCCATTACTATTAAAAGATAAATATCTCACGTCGAAAAGGCATCGGTAGAAAAATCCTATTGATTGAGACTTCCCCCAGATCTCAAAAAAATTATTATTAAAGTTCATCTATCTTTGTGGATTGGCGCCATAAATCAATCAAAAAAAAGGTACAATAATCATCCTTATTTCCAAAAGCAAAAAGTGTTTCTCCATCTGCAGATCATTTCAGTAGATCATCTAGTATTTCATGAGAAAAAACATAGAACAACTGTTTTCTGAAAGCTCCAATGAGAATGCTTCAACTAGTTTGGATGACAGAAACTCCGTGTCAACCATAATAGCTGATAAAAACATTCCCCGAGTATGTGCACTCAAGATAAGAATAAAGAAGCTAGGGTTGTTTAAAACACGGATGGCATGTCTATTTTTCCAAGGGTATTGGTTACCCAAATCCCAATCGTGAGGACTGTCAATTATATGGTTTTCCAACCCTCTAGCAATCTTTTAGAATGCCTGAAAGGAAAGGAATGTCTTGTAAGCCCACTGTACCTGGGATGAAGTCCCTCAGTGCCATTCTTAGTAAATTATTTTGCTATAATCTGAAAAAAAAGAGGGAAAGACGAAAACAATATCAACAGTTCTTGAGGACCCGGATTTTGCTCATGCCGAGTATATCATCAAGAGAACACTTAAAATACAATCTAAAAGGAAAACAATCCTGAAGTAACATCCAGAGAGTTCAAAACTTAAGGGGACTATCAGACTCATTAGCACTATAAAAAAAACATAAACAATACCAGTACTGAATATTTTACTATCTCTGCATCATAAGCCGCCAGAAAATGCCCAATACCCCTGGCAAATTGTTCATGTTAAGGAATTTGAATTAAAAGAAATAACATCAAGGAAAAATGATGAGCTATTTTGAATAAGACACATTCATTAAGTGATACAGTAGAATCATATTCATTGATTTTGCAAGCTGGATCCTGCATAACCCATATGCTAGGGAAGAATTGAGTCGCACCATATTTCACTTTGAAGTAGAGTAGGAAATACTGCAACAAATCAAGTAAGCTTTGCGATCGAAACAATTAGGCAATGCAATTTTGCAATGATTTGACATTAGCTAAGCAAGAGATGCATGCATACATTCGCGAAGTTAACCCAGTGTCTATCATATATGAATGACTAAATCAAATTAATTGTTCAATATGAATATTCTAATTTCTAACAGAACAGAGCAAAAAAAATATATCACCTTCCCTCTTTTAAGCCGGGACGCCTCATATCTTCTTTGACATTGCAAAACAAACAATTTTCCGGTGCAATGTAATCAAACTCATCATCCCAAGTTAGCAGAAACACCAGAAAATGCCGAAACAAATACAGATTGATGCTTCACTGTAAATGACAAAATCACAGTAGACAAAACCCTAACACCCACTGCAAATCAATTCTAAGCCACTAGAACTTGCGTCAATAAAAAAGCCTTGACAATCACAAGTGATAGAAGATGAGCATCTTTAGCTGTTTCAATTAATTCAAATTTTGGCATAATTCGTGGGGCTGGACATCTGACTACCCACAACCTAGAGTAACCCACGTTCCGCAGCACTCTCCTCATCAAGAAACAAGTCCTCCGTGCCACGAAAAGCAGCGTGCAGGCCCACAACCACAACCACAACAATTAGAGACACCAACACATTCAGTCCTACATGAGTAAAAACCAATACCAAGATAGTAAGAAACCCAAGACCCAACAGCATAGCTTTATCATCCAAATCCCTTTTGAACACCACCAAGGGACCATACCCATCACGGTTGAAGTAGAGAAAGAACCAGGCAACAAAAATCAACAAGAAGACAATCATGGAAACCGGGTGCCAGAGAAGGCTTACGAACAGGATAAAGAGGAAGACCATGGCGTAATTGACGCGAAAGTAATTGAGGTTTCGCTTCACGCGGGAGATGGCTTCAGAGTAGCTGTAGGGGCGGAAGATGGAGGAGAAATTGAGGAGCTCCCGCCAGGGGCGGCGAGTGGCGATCAGGGAGCAAGAGGTGTGAGTGGCGCGTGAGAAGAAAGTGAGCGAGGATGTGGCAGCGATGGTGCTTGAGGTTGGATGCTGAGAGGAGCCGGCGGCGGCACCGCCTGGTTTTAGCGACATTGATAAGTGAGAGGTGCACCGAGATCTAGGAGAGAGAAAACTAGATTGAGAGACCCTGAAAAATGTTGGCGGTTCAGCGTCCTGACCCGGCCCATTCCACTCCTGTTCCGCACTTCCGCCCCAGATTTAAAGTAAGTTTTTTTTTTTTTTGTTAATAAGTTTTTTGTTCTTACATCTTAATTTATGATCTTATTGTTAGGTTTAGAATTTATATTATTATATTTTTAGTATTTAATATTAATTTTATTAATTAGGATTTTAAAAATATTAATCAATTGAATATTTGAATTAGTAATATGAGATCATATCACATTATATAGTGTTATTATAAATTACAATTAATTCAAATTACATAAAAAAAACATTCATATGTTGACAATTATAATGTATATAAATATATTAATGACATTAATTGTCAATTACATAATTGTATATGAACTATATTATACATATGTGTGTGTGTGTTGGGTAGAATTGGACTAGATATAATCAGATAGAATCGGATATCCGCACGTTCGGGTCGAATCGGATATGCCTAAATCTATATGCATTCAAGAACTTCGAATTTTATCCATATTCATATCCATTATCTAGTCAACAAAATTTTCTATTGTTTGACTAGATCAAATCAGAAATACACTGATATAGAGACATTTGCCATCTCTAATGTGACGCCCCGATTCTGGTACGTCACATGATGCTACCCGAACCTTCCTAGGTCAAAACCTTAGATTTTAACCCTAGTTCACTCAACTAGAGAAACACCAAAATCAAAAAATTCGACAGCATCTCCCCGTATATTGAGGAATGCCCACCTGGAACAAACGCGACGATAAAAAACGAATCACACCATCACCTAACAGGGTCTCCGGTCATCTATCAGCATGCAAATCCCAACCTAGCATGGCCTTAGGCCATCTAGCAGCATGCACAAACTGATTCTCATACAAATATCACAATTCACACAATATAAGCAATCTCAATCATCATACATCAGAACATATCCACTTCCCCTAGTTCAAAAGATACAATCATAATGATTACCAACTAACCGTACACAAACACACCCACTGGTGCAATTAGCGATAAGACATAAGTTATTTAACACAAACATGATAACAAGTAAAGTTCAACGCACTCATTTTCCCGAATCCTATCCCTAAAACTGTCATCCATACCATAGTTGCGTGTATAATGATTTGCAACACCGGCACTCGTACCAGTCTCACTTGTAGGGATGAAGAAAATGGAAAGGGTGAGCTAGAAGCTCAATAAGGGTAAATATAGTAAATAACAATTATAGACCGAATCCAAATGAAAAGGCAATGCATCAATATGATATCTCATATGCTCATGTCACGTAACACAACAATAATACCCGAGTGACCTTTCTGGGGCAAACATTCATTAATCTCAAAGTTCCGACTATGGATCAACAAACAACAATCAATATCCATGATTATCCCAACCACGATTTGATCACAACATCGAATGCACATAAAATAAAATAGTGGGTCATTGTGTTTAGAGAAAATAAGAGGAGGGAAAAACTATTTTTTCAATTTCATTAGGAGTACCAATAATAATTTCGGTGATGATGTCATACACTATAAATGTTTGAATCACAGATTATCTAAAATATAAATAAAAAATTTAGCCCAAACCAAAGATTCTAAAGTATGTTGTGATCCGATATATGTGAAAGATTGAGTGAAAAAGTGATACTTTTATTTTGATATATGATATATGTATATATAATTCATATCTATATATAATATATACATATATAATGTGAAAGAGACACATTTATCTCGTTGTATATGTCAAAATCACACACACACACACATATATGTGTGTGTGCATGTGCGTGTGGGTGTGTGTGTGTGTGTGTGTGTATTTGTGTGGGTGACTACATGAGATAATTCTTTTAATTATGGAATTCGGTCACCAAAGTTAACTCCAATAAATACCATCAGTTGATATTTTTAGGATTAAATTCAATCGCATGCCATAAGTTGGTATTTTTAAGACTATGTAGTCATACCATAAGTTGGTATTTTCTTTCAAAAATAATTCATGTCAGACATATAATACTGAACTTCCATTTTTATTATTGCACACTCCTAATTTTTGAGAAGTCTCGGGTCATATAAAAACGAAATTTTTATTTGCGGGTTTCATTTTCGTGACTTTACAATCTCACCAGTGATTCTACAATCTCACTCGTGATTCTCTCCATATTTTTTATAAAAGCTTTATGAAATGGGCAAGAGGGCATCTATCTTTGATCACCATCTTTCCTAATCTTTACCTGAAGTTTCCTCCTACCAACAAAGTTAAGAAAAATCCATCCATCACGACCCTTTTCCCTTTTGCATTTCCTCCTCCTACTAGACCTATCATCCCACCATCATCATTTGAAATATTTCTCAGCCACAAACAAAAGCCATCCTCAGTCCCACCTTGCTTAAACTTCACCAAGCACTCATATTCATTCACCAAAGTACCATCACTGCAATCGCACCTTTCTTTCTTCAATAGATTCCAATATCCAAACAATCTTATTTTCTTTTACCATCACTACTAAAATCTTCAAGTTTTACTTTCTCTCTCATTAGATTTGTGAAGATTTGGAAGGGTAATTTCTTGTTTTGATTAAGTTGATCAAGTTTGATTTTTATGGGTATTTGTTGATTCTAGCTTGTTTGATATGAAAGGATGAATCTATGTGTGTGTATATGTGTCATGATATGTGCATATATATATATATATTATATATATATGTTTGATGATATATATATATATATATATAAGTATCTGTGTAACGCCCTGACCCGAGAGGCGCTACTGTTTAAACCTAATCCAATATCTATAAGATATTATTCCTCCATAATATCACAAAAAATTTAATCCTAGTTTTTTCCAACTAGAATCCATAATTTTCTATAGAAAATCTGGCAGCATCTCCCCGTATATCGGAGAATGCCCACCTGAAACGCGCAGCATATATTCACAATCATATAAGGCCTCCGGCCATCACATCATATGCATCGACACTCCAAGGCAGGGCCTGAGGCCATCTACAACATGAAACTGCTATACAAAATATAACATCACAATCATACATGTATCAACATGAGAATAAAACCATAAAGTTCACATCCAGGTACAGAAGTCCTATCACAAGGCACCCTCCTAACCGTACCATCCACACACCGTCAAGGTGTTCATAATGTAACCAACATATACAGTCATCAATCCGCATATATGTTACCAAAAAAATGAAGGAAAGTTAATTCTTTAAACAAACCCCATCCTAGTGTCTCCATGTGGCACCATGTCATCTCACCTCCTACAGATCCATAGTGCCGATATCCATACCAGTCTCACCTGTGTGGAAGAAAGAAAGTAAAGGTTGAGCAATGGCTTACCACAACCCTTCTCCCATATGACGTTCACACAACCTATGGAAGTTATGAATCCATACTCGCACTTCCATGTGACTCTAATGCAACAATGTCATTCCATGGATTTTATATAGATATAAATGAACCCTAGTTATATACATAACTACTCACGATACATGAACAAGAACCATACATGCTTGATATAAGACCAAACAATCAGTAGGGAGTTCAATCTAACATTTTAGGAAATTCGAGAATAATCCTAGGTTCGTTCTTCCTTAGGGCGCAAATAAGGCAAAACACAAATACGAATATCAATGAAGATTAAATAACACATTTTAGATAACAAGAAAGAATCGAAATATTGGGCTAGAATACCTTGCCTCGAATCCGCGTAAATTCACCAAAATTGGAAAATTTCCAACTCTAGGGCTTGAATTCCCAAACCTAACATATGATAAATTTACAACTCATTCCACAATTAATATTTCTCTAGTAATATTTCTCCAATAATATTTACAAATGTGAATTAAGCCATAAATTTAAAGAAAATCCTACCTCTTTCTCTTTTTAGGATTTCCACCAAAACTTGAAATTTCCTCCAACAAGCTTTCAATTGCAAAACGATCAAACAACCTAAATATGGATCCACAATCATGTATAAAATCATCTTCTTAAAGCCTCTAAGTAAACTTATGGAAGTTTTACACAAATCTAACTCGAAAACCTAACTTAGAAAACTCCAAAAAAATTACCTTAAAACTCACAATTTCTTCTTGAACCTACCTTGATTGTTGATATGCAACACAAATCCTTCAAAACCCCACTTTAATCTTGCCAAAAATCTTTCTCTTTCTCCCCTCTCTCTCGGCTTCACTCTTTCTCTCGTGCCCACTGGTTCTTCTTTCCCCTTTTGTGGAATGTTGTTGGCCACCCAATTTTTTTTTTTATATATATATATATATATATAATGTCCACTGGGCCAAATGGCCAGTGGCCATTTCATGCCCACTTTCGATGGGCATGTGGTCCCACCGAAAGTGGGTAACACTATTATTATTTTTATTATATATATTATATCATTAAAATAATTATATGTATTTTCTATTTTATTGATTACTAATCCATTCATCCAAATTTACCATTTATTATTATTATTATTATTTTTCTTTGATATTTTTGGGTCAGTACATCCCTTCCCCCTTAAAGAAATTTCGCCCCCGAAATTTAGAACTTACCCAATTCCATGAACAAATGTGGACACTTCTCCTTCTTACCACAAATTCTTAAAGTTTGGCCCTCTATAATTCGAACTATAGAGTAGACTTGCATAAAAAAATCTATCCGTCAATTTGATAATCCACTAAGGACTCATCTTCCTCCAAGTGATCTTTCAATCTCCATTTTCCACATAGATTTACGCATTACCAAGTTACGGTCATTCCATCTAAGAGTTTACTTAATATCATAATCATATATATAAGTAACCTACATTATCATGCCTAGATCACACTTTATCTATCCGCAAGTCGATACCATAATTTTAAATGATTCTTACCTCTCCATTCCATACATTCGTACACACCTTCATATTACAAACCTTAGCTAATTACATAACTTTAACCACACCCAAGCTCGATACGTTGTCCTAAAAAAGGTCTTACACCCAATATCAAAGGTTTCTTACACCTAATGCCCATATTCCACACACTCAGACTCACATTTGCTATATGAACTTTATTCTTATATATAACTAACCACATGCACTAGTCTCAGGTTATAATGTGTTTGTCCTCAAACACTGGTTCGTCCTCTGATTCCTCTTCAGAATCTTCCTCACGCTCCTCCGATTCCTTGACCTGACTTGCAAGAACTTCATTCTCGTAGCGCAGTCCCCGATTCTCCTCCGTAAGACATACAACTTCACGTCGGAGTCTTCTAGTTTTCTGTTGTTGGATCGCCAGATTGCTGCTTTCCCCATAGTTATAGCCTAGTATCTGCATACCATAATCGTTCCTTAGTTTATGAAGCATAAGTCGAGCATATTCTTTTTGAACTTCCAGTTCACCACCACTGAATGTGGTTCATGCTCTAATCACGCATCCAAGGGCGCGCATCTCAACGTCTGGGTTTCGTAGGGTAACAGTTGTTCTAACAAATGGGGGTTCTCTTACTGTCTTGTATTGTGGAAGAGGCATTCTACGGTTGGAAGTAAACTCCTCTAGCACCCTTACTGAATAGGATTGGCCGCGTCCTCCACTCGCCATTTTTTTTTCTTCCACGTTGTATAACTTGAGTAGGGAGAGAAATACTACTTGGTTTATGCTACTCACCTTGGTTCCCCTTCTTAAATACAACCTGAATTCAATCATGCGGCTTGCAACTCTTACCACCCTATGTAACCTTGCATAAAACTTGTAACTCCCTAAAGGACCTTAATAAACTAGCCTTTTTCAGCTACACTATGACGTGTCACCCTTAGTTGTGGTGTTTTTAAACACCCGTGCATTTTCGCTTCACCCGAATCTCATTTATTTGTACTTCAAGATCTTCACTATCTTTGAAAGATTCCTAATGTCACGCCCCTCTCCCAGATAGGTGCGAATGAGCACCCATGAATCACAGAGGCGTGACCGGAAGGGAACTCCTCCGTTCCCCGAACCGGATTTAAACCCAAGCTACTACGAATCATCAAGATAACTAGAAGGAAAACCTCACATATATGTAAAAATCTCCCAACACAAACCCAACATACTGTAACAAGCAAACTAGAGTCTACAGCGGAAAGATCCAAGTATCATAAATACGAGAAAAACAGATACTAAAGACAGACAGAACATCCCCACACCAGCTACATCACGCCTCACGCATCCCTGCGCTGATCCTCCACTCCGGCTATCTCACCTAAAAAACATGAGAATGAAAGGGATGAGCCACAAAGCTCAGTAGGGATATAGTGACAACATCGATATCAGAGTAAACAGAATATACGATAGAGATATGATAATGGAAATGAATAGGAATTCAAATAGTGATACACTCCCGTACCACCGAACTCCAGTAAATCAGAGATAAAGTAAGAAAACCTGTGATATAAAATACATAAAGGAATACCATAAGTGATACCCTGATAGGGTATAAAATCTCTGAGAAAATCGATGTATCATACGCCTCATCACAATCAGTCAATCCATAGGGTAGATACCGAGTAGGCTCCACCACTACCATCCTCAAATACAACTCTCAATCAGTACTCAAACATAATCCAACTCAAATCCATATCAACTCAAATCAATACAAACTCAAATCCACATAACACCAGAAAATCCTCCCCTGGACCCACCCTGATCCCCTCAAGGTGTCTCCCAGTCCAGGTACTCCCCAGATTGGATGAGGATCGAGCCTACATCAGGTACTCGATAGCATCGCCTACATCGAAGAGCGTCCCCTAGGATGTATCCCACCTCAATCCGATCTCCAGGTACGTACCCGATCAAAACCATCGATAAATCATCTAGTAGGCTGGGTTGCCCGATGTGGGTCCCACGCTCTACAAATCATCCCTCCATAATCTCACAAATCATAGAAAATCATCATAATGAAGTCCTATCCGGACTCTCGAGGGAAAAACGAAACATCAGGAGGTGGGCCCCACCAATGGATGTGGGCCCCACAAAAGAATAAGTGGGTCCCACAAGGATAAGTGGGCCCAACAAGAAGATAGGTGGGCCCCACCATGATAGTGGCCCCACGAGAGGATAAGTGGGCCCCACCATAATAGTGGGCCGCGCTAGAGACACGATGCACAAAAGTGCCGTTAGTCGTACATATACCTCCAAACAAACAACATATAACCATAACAAACTGCAATTGCGAAAATAAATCAGATAAGAGTAGAAACATAGAAATTCCCAACCTCCGGGAATTTCACAGCAATAGACAAATAGGAGTCCGTCGAATACGGAACCCCCGGAACCCCAAATAAGAAGTAGGGCAGAATCACTACCTGAAATGTCGACTACGCTAATCCGTAATACGTCTGAAATCCCAATCCAAAATTCCCAAATGAACCTCCTGCATCAAAATACGGATACGTATACACGACAGTCAAAATACGGAAAAGTCAACTAAAAGTCAACGGTCACACCAGGTCAAAAGTCAACCGAGTCAAAGTCAACTCGGGTCAAACCCGGTCAACTCGGGTAAAAGTCAACCTGGTCAACTCGGGTCACCGATGAACAATGTCACCGCCACTGCCGTCGCCGGAGCCGACGATTCCGGCGAACCATATATCAAATTAAAGCTCTTAAGACGAACAATCCATTGGTACATGTCTCGTTCCGAAACTCCTTTAGAATCGACCGGGATCGAGCTCGGAAGTCGTCGGAAACCGAAACTTTGCCGCCTGATTCCGCCGCCTGTGGTGGTCCGATGACGACGATTCTGGTTGGGTTTTGTTCCTCTCTCCACAAGTTTCGTTTCGACACCTCACTTGCCCCAATCGGACAACAAACACGAAAAACCCATTTCAAATTCCATTTTCTCTCTCTCCCTCGCGTATACAGCCCGTTCTTGCTGGAAAATCTGGTATATGCCAGATTTTCTGGTAAAATTACCGTTTTGCCCTTATTTCCCTAATAATACTTAAACTTCCAAAATTCATAACAAATCCAATTCAACTCTGATTCAGGTGATTCTTGCGCCAATATTTTTCTTAAAATATGTAGTATTTATTAAAAATATTAAATTTAAAAATTTATTATATTTTTAAAAAAATTTGGGTTCGGGATATTACATCCTCCCCCCCTTACAAAACAATTTCGTCCTCGAAATTATATGTAAGGTATTTATTAAGTACTCAAGGGTAAAATAATTAGTATAAATCAAAAGAATACCTATGTCGTAAACAAGTCCGTATAGCGCTCCCGCATATCCGACTCCACCTCCCAAGTAGCCTCCTGAACTCCATAATGCTGTCATAACACCTTAACCAAGGGTATGGTCTTCGAACGCAATCTCCGTATCTGGCTATCCAAAATCTGAATCGGACGTACCTCATAGGTAGCATCCTCTCCAATCTCCAGAGTCGACCAATCAATAATATGGGAGGGATCCCGATGATACCTCCGTAACATAGAAACATGAAACACACCATGAACTCCGGACAACTGTGGTGGCAATGCCAACCTATAAGCCAAACTCCCCACTCTCTCCAAGATATCAAATGGTCCAATAAACCTAGGAGTTAACTTCCCAGATCTACCAAAATGCTGTATCCCTCGCTTCGGACTAACCTTGAGGAATACGTGGTCACCCACTTGAAACTCTAGAGGTCTCCGCCTACGATCTGCATAACTCTTATGACGTGACTGAGCCGTCAAAAGTCGTTGTCTGATAACTGCCACAGCCTCAGTGGTCTGCTGAATTAAATCTGGTCCCAACAGGGGTCTGTCCCCAACCTCCGACCAACAAAGTGGTGACCTACATGGTCTACCATAAAGTGCCTCAAATGGTGCCATCTGAATACTACTCTGATAAGAGTTGTTATACACAAACTCTACCAGTGGAATATGCGTCTCCCAAATCTGTATAGTCCTCTCACTCTGACCGTCAGTCTATGGGTGAAACGCTGTACTAAAACTCAACATCGTCCCCAGAGTGTCCTAAAAACTGCTCCAAAAGCGAGAAGTGAAACGAGGATCCCTATCGGATACAATGGACACGGGTACCCCATGTAGCCGTAAGACCTCTCGAATGTAAAGTCTAGTAAGTGCCTCCACTGAGTCAGTCTGCTGAATCGGTAAAAAATGAGCAGTCTTCGTCAATCTATCAACAACAACCCACACAGTATCATGCCTCCTCACAGTCCTCGGTAAACCCATCACAAAATCCATACACACATGCTCCCACTTCCACTCAGGCAATGGAAGTGGCTGTAACAATCCAGGAGGTCTCCACTCAGGCAATGGAAGTGACAGGTAAGACATCTCAACACAGTCTGGGCCACATCTCTCTTCAGTCCGCTCCACCAATACTGTACATCTCGATACATCTTAGTAGCACCAGGATGTATCGCGAACTGAGAATAGTGTGCCTCTCTAAGTATCTCATCTCTCAACTCAACATCTTCTGGAACCACCAATCTACCCCTAAAACGAACTCCTCCATCAGCACCTCGAATCCAACCATCCATATCCTCGATATCATCAAAAGTCACATCACCAAGCTGTGCATCCAACACCTTCTGTACTAGTGCTGGACGGCTCACCAAACTGCTCAGAAAACATCTATCACCCCTATCACTAACATCTAATCGGTACTGCCCAATGGTGTCCACCAACTCAAACTCCCGCAGTGACAGTCGTGCCACTGCCAACTTCCTACTCAAGGCGTCAGCCACCATATTGGCCTTGCCTGGATGATACTGCAATGAGAAATCATAATCTCCAAGGTACTCCATCCATCTCCGCTGCCTCTGATTCAGATCCTTCTATGTAAATAAATGTCGTAAACTCCTGTGATCTGAAAACACCTCAAACTGCTCCCCATAAAGGTAATGTCTCCACTGCTTAAGTGCGAACACTATAGCAGCCAACTCCAAATCATGTACGGGATAATTCCTCTCATGTAGCTTCAACAGTCGTGAAGCATACTCCACCACCCTATCCTGCTGCATAAGCACACAACCTAAACCAATCCCTGAAGCATCACAATATACATGGTAACCAATACCACTATCCGGAATGGTCAAGACTGGAGGTGATGTGAGTCGGGTCTTCAGCTCCCGAAAGGCTTGCTCACATCTATCAGTCCACACGAAAGGAACACCCTTCCGCGTCAACTCAGTCATCGGTGCAGCATCCGTGAAAATTCCTCTATAAACCTCCTGTAGTAACCTGCTAATCACAGGAAACTATGAATCTCTCCCACTGTCCTCGGAGTCCTCCAATCCAACACAGCCTCCACCTTGGCAGGATCCACTGCCACTCCATCTCTGGATATCACATGCCCCAAGAATCTCACCTGAGTCGCCCAAAACTCGCACTTACTCAGCTTGGCATACAACTGATGCTCTCTGAGTGTCTGTAGAACAATCTCCAAATGCCCCCTATGCTCCTCCTCTGTGGCCGAATACACCAATATATCATCGATGAAGACTATCACAAACTGGTCAAGATACTGTCTGAACACTCTATGCATCAAATCCATAAAAGCTGCTGGGGCATTGGTCAGCCCAAACGGCATGACCAGAAACTCATAATGACCATATCGAGTACGAAACGCCATCTTCGATATGTCCTCCTCCCGAATCCTCAACTGGTGATAACCTGACCTGAGATCAATCTTGGAGTAATAGTGACTACCCCTTAATTGATCAAACAAATCATTTATCCTCGGTAACGGGTACTTATTCTTCACAGTCACCCTATTCAACTTCCTGTAGTCCACACACATCCTCATCGATCCGTCCTTCTTCTTCACGAAGAGAATTGGAGCACCCCATGGTGAAGTACTGGGCCTGATAAATCCTAGACCCTGCAACTCCCGCAACTGCCTATCCAACTCCCTCAACTCTGCTGGAGCCATCCTATACGGTGGAATAGAAATCGGGTCTGTACCCGGATATAACTCAATCACAAAATCAATCTCTCGCTGTGGTGATAATCCTGGTAACTCATCAGGAAATTCATCCAAATACTCCTCTACCACTGGCACAGCCGTACTAGTCTCAATCTCCGATGTAGAAGTCAAGCTCGCCACTAGACAGTCAATATATCGTGGGTTGTCAAGAAAGTGTGAACATGTAACAACCCGCGACCCACAAAAACTAACTCGCCCAGATGGTGATGTCAGCGTGACCCTACGCTCTCTACAGTCTATCGCAGCATCATAGTCAGTCATCCAGTCCAATCCAAGTATCACATCGTAGTCAGTGAACTCCATAACATATAAGTCCGCACGGAACTCGTGATCAGCAAATTGAAAGATACAACCCCTACAAATGCCCCTCACCACAGTACCTGATCCCAACGGAGAATCCACTACCAATCTCCTATCCAAATCTGAAATCTCTAACCCCAATGCCTCAACGAAAGAGGTAGAAATAAACGAATGCGTGGCACCGGTATCAAATAGAACACGAGCCCAAGAACTGAAAAGTAAAACTCTACCTCCAATGAAATCACGATCTGGTGCTGGCTCGGGTGCAACCGCATAAACTCCAGCTCTCTGGCCCTGCCTCTGCTGCTGCTGTCTCACTGGTGGTGCTGGAGGTCTGGCCCCTCTGCCTGCTAGAGCCCTAGGTGCTGGTGCTGCAAGTGCTGGGGCTCCCTGTCCTCTGCCTGATAGTGCTGCACGTCTCCTCGGGCAATCCCTCTGAACATGTCCTGGTAGTCCACAGTAAAAACACAATGGGCTATCCGCCCTGGGACAGTCCGATATCCTGTGTCCAGTATGACCACACGCATAGCAATACAATCCTGATATGGACCCATGTCCTTGTCGTGGACCCTGATGTCCCTGCTGCGGACCCTGTTGTCCCTGTCTCTGAGAACTCTGCTGCTGACTCGGACGGTCCTGCCTCCTGTCCTGGAATCTCTGTCCCCGATCCTGTCTGGGTCTCTGTCTCTGACCCTCAGTCCTCTGTCTACTACTGCTCCCTGAGGCAGAAGAAGTATCTCCGTACTTCCTCTTATGAAGCTCCCAGTAATCCTGTGAATCAACCATGCTCCTCTCTATATCAAGTGCCCTGTCAATGGACTCCCGGTAAGTACGAACCATCATCCCTGCTAAACGCTCTGAAATGCGGGGTTTCAGCCCGCGCTGAAATCTCACTATCTTCTTCTCCTCAGTGGCAATGTACTCCTCTCCATATCGACCAAGCTCCTCAAACCGTGCCTGATACTGTGACACCGTCATATCTCTACTCTGAATCAGCTCCAGAAACTCCTTGGCCTTCGCAACGCGAATGGCCTGGGGAACATACTGTGCTAGAAACAATGTCTCAAACTCTGACCATGGCATCTCCATACTCTCTCTACCAATAGTCATACTCTCTCACCAAACATAAGCATCATCCTCTAAAAATGCTGAAGCCAATAGAGCTCTCCTCTGATCAGGTATCCTGAGCGTCACCATTTGCCTCCTCAGCTGTCGCAACCAATCCTCGGCTGCCTTAGGATCTACCACTCCTTGATACATTGGAGGTCTCGTCTTCCTCAACTGAGCTAACTCAGTGATGGAAGGGTCAACTGCTAGTGGTGATGTCTGCGCTGGAACTATCTGACCTGCTCCAAACAGAATAACCAGCGGTAGCTGAACAGGTGCACCGACTAACTCTGGTGTAACTGCTGGAACTGTATGTCCCTGAGTACCGGTAATAGGCTGCGGTGTAATCTGTGAAGCTAAAGCAGCTACTGCCTGACCTATGGTCTGTATCATGCTCGTCATGTCTTTATACTGCTGCTCTAAAGTCTCTGACGCACCCTCCACACCTACGGGTGCTGCCTGAGTCGGTACCTGCTCCTGCTCCACTACCTGATCCTGAACAGCATGGCCGCGACCCCGTCCACTACCACATGCTCTACCTCGACCGCGCCCTCGACCTCTCACAACCAGAACCTCCTCAGGTATCGATAACTCGACCCCATCAACGGTATCTGGAATCTCACCTCTACCCCGCCCACGTCCACGGGTGGCACGTCCACCCCGAACGCGTGTACTACGTGTGTCTACCATATCTGAAACGTAAACGTATAACTACATAAGTCAAATACCCCAAACGTAAAAGAAAGAATGACTCACCAGATCAGCCGGGAAGCGCGTGATGTGTAGCTGGGGAAAAACAAAGGAAACCGAATAACCACTCTAAAACGAATTGACCACCTCTGATACCAAACTGTCACGCCCCTCTCCCAGGTAGGTTCGAATGAGCACCCATGAATCACTGAGGCGTGACCGGCAGGGAACTCCTCCGTTCCCCGAACCGAATTTAAACCCAAGCTACTACGAATCATCAAGATAACTAGAAGGAAAACCTCACATATATGGAAAAGTCAACCAACACAAACCCAACATACTGTAACAAGCAAACTAGAGTCTACAGCGGAAAGATCCAAGTATCATAAATACGAGAAAAACAGATACTAGAGACAGACACAACATCCCCACACCAGCTACATCACGCCTCACGCATCCCTGCGCTGATCCTCCACTCCGGCTATCTCACCTGAAAAGCATGAGAATGAAAGGGATGAGCCACAAAGCTCAGTAGGGATATAGAGACAACATCGATATCAGAGTAAACAGAATATACGATAGAGATATGATAATGGAAATGAATAGGAACTCAAATAGTGATACACTCCCGTACCACCGAACTCCAGTAAATCAGAGATAAAATAAGAAAACCTGTGATATAAAATACATAAAGGAATACCATAAGTGATACCCTGATAGGGTATAAAATCTCTGAGAAAATTGATGTATCATACGCCTCATCACAATCAGTCAATCCATAAGGTAGATACCGAGTAGGCTCCACCACTACCATCCTCAAATACAACTCTCAATCAGTACTCAAACATAATCCAACTCAAATCCATATCAACTCAAATCAATACAAACTCAAATCCACATAACACCAGAAAATCCTCCCCTGGACCCACCCTGATCCCCTCAAGGTGTCTCCCAGTCCAGGTACTCCCCAGATTGGATGAGGATCGAGCCTACATCAGGTACTCGATAGCATCGCCTACATCGAAGAGCGTCCCCTAGGATGTATCCCACCTCAATCCGATCTCCAGGTACGTACCCGATCAAAACCATCGATAAATCATCTAGTAGGCTGGGTTGCCCGATGTGGGTCCCACGCTCTACAAATCATCCCTCCATAATCTCACAAATCATAGAAAATCATCATAATGAAGTCCTATCCGGACTCTCGAGGGAAAAACGAAACATCAGGAGGTAAGATAGGTGGGCCTCACCATGATAGTTGGCCCCACAAGAAGATAAGTGGGCCCCACCAAAATAGTGGGACCCGCTAGACACACGATGCAAAATACTCGGGTCACCGGTGAACAGTGTCACCGCCACTGCCGTCGCCGGAGCCAACGATTCCGGCGACTTTTTTCGGCGAACCATATATCAAATTAAAGCTCTTAAGACGAACAATCCATTGGTACGTGTCTCGTTCCGAAACTCCTTCGGAATCGACCGTGATCGAGCTCGGAAGTCGTCGAAAATCGAAACTTTGCCGCCTGATTCCGCCTCCTGTGGTGGTCCGATGACGACGATTCTGGTTGGGTTTTGTTCCTCTCTCCACAAGCTTCGTTTCGACACCTCACTTGCCCCAATCGGACAACAAACACGAAAAACCCATTTCAAATTCCATTTTCTCTCTCTCCCTCACGTATACTGCCCGTTCTTGCTGGAAAATCTGGTATATGCCAGATTTTCTGGTAAAATTACCGTTTTGCCCTTATTTCCCGAATAATACCTAAACTTCCAAAATTCATAACAAATCCAATTCAACTCCGATTCAGGTGATTCTTGCGCCAATATTTTTCTAAAAATATGTAGTATTTATTAAAAATATTAAATTTAAAAATTTATTATATTTTTTTAAAAATTTGGGTTCGGGATATTACACCTAAAGAATCCGTCTGTCTTCCCCAAATCTTCAGTGTCAGTAATAATTTCTACTTTGTTACTATTAACTCACATGACAAGCTAGTCTATGTTCTCGTTCCCACTTTGTGACTATTAGCTCTCAAAAGCCTCGGTAGCTTCTATTAAATTCTAGAGATACTAAATTTCTCTTTCACCATACACAATTATTATCATCCAATTTACTAAGTAAATTTTCTGAATTTCAAATCCATTCTCCAAATAGTTATAGACTATTCAACTTTAGTTCTTGAGCACACATCATTCACTATCATATCTTATGCATTTAAAGAACAGTTATCACTTTGACATTCGAGTACCCTTAATGTCCAAACTTCTTACCAAGAATTTCATACTCAACCTTATAGATTCTCATTTGCGTACCATTTAATGTTATTAAATAGAGTCACCAACATCTAGTACTTTTAATAGTTTCAAACTGTTTTAACCTTCTTCTTTTTTCTTTTTTGCCTCATCATTCTGTACACAATATCACTTAATTATTTCCAAAAAAATCTTTATCCCTTTGATTCATACCTCCTCTCTTAAGGAAACTTTATTTTCCTAAATTTTATCAACCCTATGAAAATTTTCTTAAGGATACTAATCCTATTTCCAAAATCCCTTTCTTAATGAATTCTAACCGATGAGTTCATCATTCCACTAGCTAGATAACTCTCAACTATAATCTTTCTTCATGAAGTTTCCATGACTCTAGACCTAATTCACTATCACGTTCATCTCCTTTATGCAAGTGTCCACCTGGACGCCATCACCTACCTACTTACATTATCTAGACATCCTCTTTCATATAATATTAACCACCCGAACAATTATTTATCATAGTTATTCACGAACTCTATACCTCTTGTGTGTATATATATATCCACTTATATATATATATCCTCCTGTGTACATGCAAACTGAATGTGTTGGTGTGGTCTACGACCTCACCCTCTCCCTCTTGCTGGAACTGTAGAAGGCAAAGTTGGAACTAGTGCCGAAAGTGGTAATCCCGGTGCCTGAGATTGTACCTGTTGTGTAGTACCCCCACCACGTGGACATTCGTTCCTCTTGTGCCTTATCAAATTGCACCCAAAACACTTCGGACCCGTGGTCCTGCACTTACTCTTCCTATGCCCCTCCTTGCCACATCTATAGCATGTGATCTTGCCACCTTATGGCCTAAAATCTATCCATCACAGCACCTTTCTGTCTTGCTTCCCTCATCTGGAGCAAACTTCCTACCATACTTGTACAGCTCCTCATACCTCTTGGTATACTGTGACACTGTCATGTCTGGTGTTTGTACAAACTCCAAATATTGTTTGGCCTGATCGGCCTGTAAAGTCTGCAGAACAAATCGCAATGATAACAACAATTCAAAAGAAGCCCACGTCAATTCATACTTCCTCGAACCTAAATAATTCCACCAATAATATGCATCACCTCTCAAATAATAGAACACCAACTTTACTCTTCGGTCATCCAGTATAGCTAGAGTATCGAATCTTGCTCCGAGTTGATGCAACCATTCTTCCGTTTCTTGAACTTCCCCCTCTCCAGAAAAGATAAGAGGACTTTTCTTTCTCAATTGATCAACCTTGTACATTTTCCTACACGATCCCCACATGGATCTTGCTTCGATACCAGCCCGTGAAGCCTGCCCCTCAGTACGAGCCTCAGGTGTCCTACGAAGCTAGTTTGTCACCACATGAGTTAGGTTTATCATCGCACTTGCCAATGCTTCCAATGTCACCGGTTGACCCTCCAAGATGGTAGGAGAAACTTGCACTGCCGGAGTTGCCTCCACATGCACTAGAGGAACCCCTAGAGCCCTCTCTTGTCCTCTGGTCTGAATGTCATCCCCCAACTGTTGTTCTTCCAGCACTATATCCTCCTCCCTGATCTCAATACCCAACTCTGGTACTAATTTCTGCATGCTAGGAGTGCGCGTTACTTCCCTTCCACGACTTCAGCCTCGACCCCAAGGTCTATCACCTCTTCCCCCATCCATAGGGGTCTTAGTCATAGCTCTCGATGCTCGCGTCGTCCTGTGAGTGTCCATCTATGCCACAACATTTAACACTATTTAATACAAAATGGATAACGAGGATTTAAGGGGAAAGAATACGTACCAAATCTTTAGATGTCATGACATGGTCTGGAGACTACTAACATACAACTAGGGTCCAACCCTAGATCCTAGGTAGAGCTGTAACATCGCTCTGATACCAAATTGTAACGCCACGACCCAGGAGGCGCCACTGTTTAAACCTAATCCAATATCTATAAGATATTATTCCTCCACAATATCACAAAAGATTTAATCCTAGTTTTTTCAACTAGAATCCATAATTTTCTACAAAAAATCCGGCAGCATCTCACCGTATATCGGAGAATGCCCACCTGCAATGCGCAACATATATTCACAATCATATAAGTCCTCAGGCCATCACATCATATGCATCCACACTCCTAGGCAGGGCCTTAGGCCATCTACAACATGCAACCGCTATACAAAATATAACATCACAATCATACGTGTATTAACATGCAAATAAAACCATAAAGTTCACATCTAGGTACAAGAGTCCTATCACAAGGCACCCTCCTAACCGTACCATTCACATACCGTCAAGGTGTTCATAATGTAACCAACATATACAGCCGTTGATTCACATGTATATTACCAAACAAATTAAAGAAACTTAATCTTTTAACCTAACCCCATCCTAGTGTCTCCAGGTGGCACCATGTCATCCCATCTCCTACAGATCCGTAGTGCCGGTATCCATACCAGACTCGCCTGTGTGGAAGAAAGAAATTAAAGGGGAGCAATGGCTTAGTAGGGGCAAAGAGGATATCAAAATATAATAGCTGAAGGAAAAGAATAAGTTAATGCAGCAAGATGCCCAAGACTATAAACCACCATATCAAACACTCATCAAACCATGGTCTAATTTCCTACCGTGAGTCCCAATGGGAAGACGCCTCGACATCTATCCCCACACGTTGTTATCGGTGAACACTGCCACCATACGACTCAATAAGGAAAGCATACCACTTACAAGACACTAGCTTTGTCCATACTGACTCGGGTTCCTTGAACCGATCCCTCAGAATCTCAGTATGTTGCCTTATATGGGAGTCATTCGGTTGCAACCAAGCCGGAGCCCCTCTTCCCATTTAACGTTCACATAACTTACGGAAGTCAGGAATCCATACTCAAACTTTCATGTGGCTCTAATGCAACATTGTCATGCCATGGATTTTATATAGATATAAATGAATCCTAGTTATATACATAAATACTCATGATGCATGAACAAGAACCATACATGCTTGATATAAGACCAAGCAATCAGTCGGGAGTGCAATCTAACATTTTAGGAAATTCGAGAATAATCCTTGGTTCGTTTTTCCTTAGGGAGCAAATAAAGAAAAACACAAAAACGAATATCAATGAAGATTAAATAACGCATTTTAGATAACAAGAAAAAATCGAAAGATTGAGCTAGATTTCCCTACATTGAATCCGCGTAAATTCACCAAAATTGGGAAATTTCCAACTCATTCCACAATTAATATTTCTCTAATAATATTTACAAATGTGAATTAAGCCATAAATTCAAAGAAAATCCTACGTCTTTCTCTTTCTAGGATTTCCACCAAAACTTGAAATTTCCTCCAACAAGCTTTCAATTCCAAAACGATCAAACAACCTAAATATGGATCCACAATCATGTATAAAATCATTTTCTTAAATTCTCTAAGTAAACTTATGGAATTTTTACACAAATCTAACTCAAAAACTTAACTTGGAAAACTCCAAAAAAAATACCTTCAAACTCACAATTTCTTCTTGAGCCTTCCTTGATTGTTGATATGCAACACAAATCCTTCAAAACCCCACTTTAATCTTGGCAAAACTCTTTCTCTTTCTCCCTCTCCCTTCTCTCTCTCGACTTCACTCTTTCTCTGGTGCTCACTGGTTCTTCTTTCCTCTTTTGTGGCCAGCAACATTCCAGCCAATTATATTTATATTTTTTAAAATACGGTGGGCATGTGGGCCCACCAAAAGTGGGTAACACTATTATATATATATTTATCATTAAAATAATTATATGTATTTCATATTTTATTGATTACTAATCCATTCATCCAAATTTACCATTTAATATTACTATTATTATTTTTTTCTTTGATATTTTTGGATCAGGGTATTACAATCTGTGTATGTGTGATGTTATATATATATATATGTATGTGTGATTGTATGTGCATATATGGTATATATGTATGTTGGATGTTATATAAAGATATATATGTGTGTGTGTGTTGTGTTGTCATGTGACGTTTTTGAAAACGTGGCGTTACAGTCTCTTCATCGTCGAGGTTAAAATTTGTAGAATTTGAACGGTGCAATGTATGATAGCTGATGGGGATTGATATTTCTTTAAAGAAATTGAGTCAGTATCAATTAAAATAAACTCATAAAATGTGTGATTTTTGTTTAAATCTTGTGGCACATAGTGCCAATTTGGAGGGAAGATCTTTGAAACCACGGTTTTTGGAACTTCACTCATGAATTCTCTTTCCATAAGGACAACCTTCTGAAAAATTTGTTTGTCAAAATACTTTCATATATAAAGAGAAGGTTGGGATTGATTTTGTTTTAAAGCAGTATTAGCAGAGATTTTTAAAATATTGTCAAAAATGACTAAGGCTGAACTAATAGGCGACTTTTGTGCATGAATTGCCAAGGCAACCTCAGGTGTTTTTTGTAACGATGAAACCCATTCTGATAAGGATGGATTGTTTAAAATTTATTGAGGAATTGGAGGTTGAAGTTGAGGGTCATAAGAAATTACCATTTTACCTTTGATTTGGCCTTGGCTAAGGCAAGTTTTTTTTATCTACTTCAATATGCTTGATCCTCTCATGATAAACATGATTTGTAGCTATATAGATGGCAAACCGATTATCACACCACAACCGGGGTGCTCACCCAATTCCACCAATAAGTGTCTGAGCCATATAATTTCTGAAGATACTAGGGCCATAACATGATATTCAGCTTCAACACTAGATCGAGCAACTACATCCTGTTTCTTGCTTTTCCAATCAATCAAATTACTGCCATAAAAGACTGCAAATCCTGATGTAGACCAATGATCAAAAGGATTTCCAGCCCAATGGGCATCAGAATATGCCTCAGTCAACAAATGACCATGATTCTTGAATTCCAATCCGCTACTAGGGCTAGCTTGAAGATAACAAAGAATACACACCACAACATTGCAGTGAGGAACACGTGGATCAACCATAAATTGGCTAACAACACTAACCGGATAGGCTATATCAGGGCGAGTCATTGTAGTTAAATAATTCAACTTTTCGACCATATGACGATACCTATGAGGATGAGGAAATATGGCACCTTCATCTGGAAATAATTTGACACTAGGATCCATCGGAGATTCAACTCCTTTGGCTTTAAACAACCCAACATCTTGTAATAAGTCAATCGCATATTTCCTCTGTGATAGAAAGATACCTTTCTGACACCTGGCCACTTCAATTCCCAAGAAATATTTCAAATAACCCAAACCTTTAGTCTGAAATTTAGACTGGAGAAATCCCTTTAGATCAATAATCCCAACAACATCATCACCAGCAATAACAATATCATCAACATACACAATCAATAGGACACAGCCAATTCGAGTACGGTGATAGAAAATTGTATGATCTTTCTCTGATTGTTGCATACAAAATTGCTGGACAACCATACTAAAACTGCCAAACCAAGCTTGTGGAGACTGCTTTAGACCATACAAGGATCTTCGTACTTACAGACCTTACTACTCCCCCTGGGAGCGAGGAATCCAGGAGGTTGCGTCATGTAAACTTCTTCATCTAAATCAACATGTAAGATTTGACATCAAGCTGATATAATGGCCATTGGCGAAAGGCAGTCAAAGAAATAAATAATCAGATAGAAGCCATTTTAGCGACAGGAGAAAATGTCTTAAAGTGATCCACACCATAAGTTTGGGCATAACCTTTGGCAACAAGACGAGCTTTTAAACGAGCCAGAGAGCCATCAGGATGAAGTCTAACAGTAAAGACCCACTTACATCCAATATCCATTTTGGACGAAGGGAGAGGGACAAGTTCCCATGTGTGATTATGTTCAAGAGTAGTCATTTCTTCCTTTATGGAAGCACACCAACCAGGATGAGCTAGAGCATCAGAGACAATTGTGGGAACTGAGTTGTCATCCAAAGTATAGATGGAAGCCTACAAAGAAATCAACAAACTGCGGTACGAATCCGTATAGCGAGGATGGTCTATAGAAGTGGAATACCCGGCTCAGTCGGTGGATCATAAATAGGAAGAACAATAAGAGTGTTAGTGGGAATAACAGGATCTATAGAAGAAGGACTTACCAGACCTGGAGACAAGGAGATGTTCTCAATAGCAGTAGATGGCAGAGGTGCAATATGCAAAGAGGAAGAGCCGGAACTGGGGACTTGATATAATAAGAAATCATCAGTAGACTGGATAATAGAGGACGTAGTAAGAAGTAGATGAGTAGAATCCACCGGGGAATAATAGGGAAGTGACTCCTTAAACCAAACATTAGAAGAAACAAGAAATCAATCTAACTCAGAAGAAAAACAACGATACCCTTTTTGGGTTTTGGAAGATACAAGAAAAAGACAACGCACAGCATGACCATCAAATTTAGACTGGTGAGGACGAACATAACGAACATAAGCTGTGCACCGAAAAACACGAAGAGATAAAGGAAATAAATGGTGCTGAGGAAACAAAACAAAAATAGGAGACGTACCACCGAGATCAGAGGAAGGAAGACAATTAATAAGATAGCACGCAGTTAACACAACATCACTCCATAAATGTTTAGGAACATGCATATGGAAGATAAGGGCACAGGCAGTGTCTAAGAGATGGCCATTTTTACGCTCGGCAACACCATTCTGTTGTGGAGTATAAGAACAAGAGGTTTGATGTATAATACCATGGTGGCGAAGGAAGACACGCATAGACAAAGAGGTATACTCACCACCATTGTCACTTCGAAGTGTTTTAAGCACAATCTGAAACTGATTTTGGACCTCAAATACAAATGTATGAAACACAGAAAATAACTCGGAATGAGATTTTAACAAATAAAGATAAGTAACACGAGAAAAATTATCAATAAAAGTCACATAGTATCAATAACCTAACATAGAAGTCATAGGACAAGGGCATAATTTACTAATTCAAATGGAGCAAACACATGATTATTTTTTCGACTAGGATAAGACAGACGAGTACTTTTAGCCAAATGACAGGAATCACAAGTCAACTCAGACAAAGGTTGAAAATCAGGAAATAAATGTTTGAGAGTAGCTAAGGAGGGATGACCTAATCTGCAGTGAACAATCAAGGGAAGAGAATCCACAGCTGAACAGGTAGTGGTAGAACTCTCATCCAACACATACAGACCATTAGCCATCTAACCACTATTGATAGTCCACCTCGTCATAAGGTCCTAAAACACACAATAATTAGGAAAGAATGTCACTGAGGAATGTAAGTCACGAGTAATCTGGCCAATAGAGAGCAAATTAAATGGATTTTGGGGTGTATAAAGAACATTGGACAAGGTCATAGAGGATGATAATTTTGTAGACCCACAACCATGCACTTTCAATGGAGTTCCATTTGCCATAGTGATACTACGATGATTAGGAGTTATAGAATAATCATAAACGATACCTGAAACATTAGTCAAATGATGTGTAGACCCTAAATCAAGAACCCAAGTCTGAGGAGTAGCCAAACAAGCTATCATATTACCTGCCAAAGTAGCAACAGGTGGATCAACGGCACTCCCAATCTGATGTTGCGTGTAGCGGATGAATTCTTCATCAGTCATCTCCACAATCCGTCGACCAGAGGACGGACTAGACTCTATAACTGAAGCATTTGCAACTGGCTTACCATGTAATTTTCATCATTGGGGACAAATGTGACCAGTCTCTCCACAATGGTGGCAAATACGTGTTTCACAATCACTCGTATTACGGCCACAGCCACCGCGCGCACTATCACGATAAGCCACAAAAGCATAATGATTGCTGCTAGATAATTGATTTCGGGAAGAATCATCAAAAAATAGAGATTGACTGAGATGACGATAAGTATCAGACAGAGAAAGAATCTTCTGGCCTGATAAAAAATGAGCTCGAGCACCTTCCAATTCAGGATCCAGGCTAGCCAAGAAACACACGACCACAATTTGCATACGTTGTTCAGTGAATTTGCTCACAATATTTGTGAATGGGAACAATCGAGCAAATTCATTAGGCAAACTTTTAAATTGGGTAAAATTTCCTGCAAAGGCTTGCCACTTTGTTTCGCTCGAAATAAATCATTCGTAACCTCATATAACCGAGAAAGATCTTGTGATGAAGAATAGGTTTCTTCGAGAGCCATCCGAAGTTTCTTCATTGTATCAGCACTGGAAAATAATATTTTGACAGATCTATCGATAGAATTCATTAATTGGCTAAAGATCCGAGCATCACGCATGATCCAGATCTTGTAATCTGATGTATTAGTGGATGATGCATCGTCGGAAAAATGATGAATCGCACCAGTAAAAATTGAACAATTGTACCAGCCATGTTTGCACCAGTAAAAATTGAACTATTGTACCGATATCACCTCACAGATCTTGCGGCTAGACACATCCAAACTAGTTCTCCAAATATAGATACATCCAGATCAATCTTATTACATCATTATCATCAAGACATCATATATTTAACATCAGTTGTTAATAAACCATCATAAGCCGAGACACATAAAGATCAAAGAATACCAAAACTCACATGAAACCAACTAGAGACACCAGACAAAGGGAACTAGTAGACTCGAACCAAATCTCTAAGACATATTGAGGAGGCACACAGTTAGACAATTGCAAGACACAAAAAAGACCCACAGATCGATGATTGGTATCCAAAATAGAGACGATCGATGATGGATATCCCAAACAGAGATGCATAACGATGAAACAGATCGACGCAAAAGGACCAGAGATTGACGATGGGTATCTGAAACAGAGACACAGAGGGACAACACAGATCGAGGCATAGAAGCAAAGTTCTATAACAGACGCAGAAGTGGTGATGCAGAAGAAACACGAAAGGAGAAAGCCGAGTTATGGGGTCGATGATCGAACCAAAGTTCTGAAATAGAGAGACAACACAGAAGGTCAAAACAGGCACAGAAATATACGAAAGACAGAGACGAGACAGTGAAAGAAGATCGAAGATCGAGGAAGATGACTAAGAGGGAACAGAAGGCAAAAACACAAAGAGACGAGACAAAGACACTAGTGAGAAAGATGACCAAACAGGGCACTAGGAGTGATGCCAGCAATGACATCGATGCAACCTGTGAGATTCCGACCCAAAAATATTATGTTTGGTTAAATTTTAAGTAATAAGTTATTGAAAAATGGGTTCGAAGAGATAACGGACCATTGGAAGTGTATAAGATTCTAAAGGATAGTTTTTGCACTAGGTTCAGTAAATCGGTCATAACGTTTAGCACAGATGTCCGTTTGGGGTCCATAATATATCAAATCAAAGCTAAGACCGAGACGGAACTAAAAAATAAGGCCACACGTCTAGGTGGTGCGCCTAGGCATATACAAAGACCGCCCAGTCCAGTGGCAACCGAGATGGAAATGGTGCATGGGAGCCTAGGCGCACACCGCCTAGGCGCACTTTCTGTGCACGCGCAGGATAGTGCCCAGAGCAGCGAGCTTGTGGAGGAATTCCTTACTTGGGTGCCTAGGCGCACTTTAGGGCTCCTAGGCGCAACCCGAGGCTTAAAGAGGGTGTTACGCGATCAGAACTTAATCCTTTGTGGAAGTTTCGACTTTTAGAGAGAGAGAGAGAAATAGAGAGATAAAGAGTGATTCTTGAGAGATTTCAAGGATTGAAGCTTGGATTTAAGGATAGAAGAAGATTAAAGAAGAGTTTGACAAAGTTGGAGGGATTTGAGGTAAGTTCCTAGTTTTCCATAAAACCTAGGGTTTTTGTAATTTCGAATTGAACTTCGAATGGGTGTTTTAGAATGACTATAGAGGTTGATTTAAGTTTATATATGTTGATATATACTAGGTTGTTTGAAGATTTGGTGGATTGAAGGCTTGAAGGCTTGAACTTAGCATATTTGGGTTCTAGAGAGAGAAAGGTAATTTTCTCTTGAGTTGTTGGTTTGATTTATGTTGATTATGGTTATGGGGGATTAATTTGTGGGATTAGGTGATGAATTTGCTATATGGTAGGTTCGGAAACTCAAACCCTAGTATTTGGGAAAAAACTTGTAGCTTGTGATAGCTTGGAATTGAGGTAAGGATTCTTAACCCATTTTCTATCGTATTGTTTTTCTCTAAAGAGCGGTTGAAATTCTTCATTGGTATTTATTATTTGCGTTCTTGCCTAAATTGTTCCTTAGGAAGAACGAACCTTGTTGTTGATTATTGATGAATTTGCATACCCTTTGAATGCTTAATTATCTATTGGGCATGATAAACCTCATTCATGCATCATGTAGTTATGTATATATATAGGATTTTTATATATACGAGCTTCTTTTGCATGACATTATTGGACATGAATTTTAGATGCATTGGGTCTACGAGTATGGACTCGTAGTATCTTTAGGTTATACTTTTGTGATGATGTTGGATACCGAATGGGCACATTGTTGTCGGAATCGGGATTTCCATTATGTAGGTGCACCTATAGTCGTTTCGGGGCAAAGTGCAAAGGTTCCGATGATTTTCCAAAATATTCGTTGCCTGGTGCCAGGCGCTGTAGGGTGTAGCCCGAGGTTATGCATTGTTGTGACATTTTAGGATGTCATGTTGCTGCATTGAGCTTGTTTCAATATTCAGCCTTTACATTCTTTATGATTCATTTTATTTTCCCTACTGAGCCTCCTGCTCACCCTATTTCTTTTCTGTATCCTTTAGGTGAGACTGGTGCTGAGAACCAGGCTGCGGATCAGTAGGAGGCGGCGTGACATGGAAGGCCACCCTAGGAGCACTAGGATATGTATTTGGTTGTTTGAGAACCTTGGTCATGAATTAAGTACATATAGTACTTTTATTGGTTGACTATTATATTGCTTAAATACCTTTTCGGTATGTTGGATGGATGGTTGAGAGGTATGCCGTGTGATCGGGACTCCCATACCTGGATAGTGGACCTTGGATCCGGATTGATAGACTTGATAGTCTTTGATGATATTATTGGTATGAATATGTTTTGCTTATTGATTCCATGTGATTAGGAGGCCTGAGGCCCTGCCTAGTGTGTGAATGTGGATAGATGGCCAGAGGCCCTATTAGGCTGCGGAACTTCTCTGATTGTTATTAATTATCTTTCACGTGCTAAGTGAGATGTGACTCCAGGTTGGCACCCTCCGATATACGGGGAGGTGTTGTCGGATTTCTGTTAGAATCCGGGGTTAGGTTGGCGTGTGGTGAGGTCCTTAGTGGCACACGCCTAAAGTGGCGCTCCCGGCTCAGTGCGTGAATTCCGGGTCAGGGCGTCACACAACCAAGGTGGCGACTCCGATACCATGTAAGAACAAAAATAGATAGTAGCTAGGGTTTGTGAATATTTTGTGTGTCTAAGCCACACCATCTCATTCTATTAAATAGGTATAATACACAACACATGTGGACATACCCACATGGAATACAACTATAATATGGAATACATCTATAATATGGATTACAATATATATTAATATCTCCTTAGAGTACTTAAATATAAGAAGAATTTATCGTGAATAAGCATGCAATAAAGAAAATATACCTATAGTTGATACAAAGTGGTAGTCATTAGGTTGGATGGGTGACCTAAATCAAATGAGTTAATACAAAGTTAATTTTATGCCGATCCAAAATATTGAATATTAAGTTCCTCAAAATGTAGATGAATTCATAGGCGCTATAAATGAATCTAAGGTAATAAAGATATTAGTAGAAGTACATAATAGCGCTAGAGTATATCAATGTTGATATAATAAGTATAAAGCACCTAAATGGAGAGCCTAAACTCTTTTGGTAAGATGTATGAGTCAATACTCTGAATGGTAATAATTTTAACATAAATGAAAAGTGGTACTTGGTGGTAGGTATTAATTAATTATTAGATGAATTGTTTAGAGTATATTTATGCCTGAATAGTTATCTAATAGGAATGCAAAATTACTACAAAGTCACGTATATGTGTGCCTCAAATATATATGTGTATACATGTATGTAGGAAATAGGTTACACTAACATAAAGTAAATGTACATGGACTAGTCTATATGTAACATATAAAAAGACCACTGTACACCTAGTACACTTAATCAAAAGTACAATTGGGATATTAAATGGTTTAGAAACTAAATAAATTAGTGGAGAAGGTAGTCGGAGTAAATACCATGAATCTGGATAGATGATATTAAGTTCTATATTATATGGCTATGATTGGTAGAATGCGATAATGATATTTTTATATGGCTGGCGATTTCATAAAAGGACTAGTAGGGTGATTGTAATGAGTCATATTCTATATAAAAGTTGGAACATAGTGTTGGAGATGATTGGTTGAAGTTTCCATTTATGAACAAATGATCTTAGTAACAATGGGTAGTTATTTAACTTAGGGTTATAAAATATCGAAGTTGATCATGTAGGCAAATTTCGAGGACTAAATTTTTATAAGGAGAAGATATTGTAACACTCCTACTCAATGTACATTGGAAACTTGGATTAGTTAAAACATATAAATTTATGAGGAAACAGGACAAAACTTAGGATCATTTTTTAGAGAATTAAAAAAAGTATTAATACATTCTTAATCAATTTCACATGAAAAAGGGGAAAATACAAATTATAGGCACAAGAATCATCATCTATGGCTTACTTAAATAAAATCAATGGCATTTTTGGAAAAAAGAGGGTCAATGGTGAGGGAGTAAATACATGGAGCAATAGGGGTAGAAAAGTAATTGACCAAGCTAAGTTAATATTGTACAAATCGAGTATTATATTGGTATGGCGCAGGATCTGAGACCCTAGGTTAAAAAATATACAAATCGGGTATTATACTGGTATGGCATAGAAATTGAGACCTAGATTATATGCCGATCTAATGTTGGGGATGAGGTGGGCGATACTCGATTTTTGGTGATGATTTGCGACAATGCCGACACCAAAGTGAAGAGCACGACAAGGGCAAATTAGCCGAATTAATATCACGTTGTCTAGAGTCTTTCTTCGACGTCAATTGAGTCACAAAAGTCTGAGAAACCCATGAAAGTTCCAGCAATCGATGCAGGAAATCACTGAGTTACGACAACGATTCTGTTAATAAACACCGGGGATTGGTTACTCGCACCACCCGTCACAATTTCAACTCAATTATGGCCTTCACTTCCTTCAACAACGAAGAATGATTTTTCATATTCATCCTAGAGAGTTACAGTGTTATTTGTAAAGAAGGATGGGTTCTTAAGGCTTTGTATAGCTTACAAAGAATTGAATAAGGTGATAGTTCAAAAATCCACACTAAATGGTGTCATACAATCGATTTCCTTCTAATCGTTAGAATTTGCACACCAAATGGTGTCATACAATCGATAAGACATACAAAAATGATATGATTAAGCACGTCAACAAAATGGTTTAAGTCACTCAACCCAAACCTACACCCTCTCCAAGTGGCATCCATGCCACTACAACGTTTCTACTGATCCGTTCCACCGGTACTCGTACTAGTCTCGCCTTTGGGGAGGAAGGAATGTAAAGGAGTCAGCTAGAAGCTCAGTAGGGTAAATAGAGCAAATATCAATAAGGCCAAAATAAAAAAAAGGCTATGCATCAACATGCTATAAACCATGCTCATGTCACATAAAGAATCAATATATGGTTTTTCCCTCTAGGGCAAATCCACTCTCCAATCTCATGGTCCGACGAGCCATGTATTGGATAGCACGGTCAAGCTAACCATGTAGTGATCACCATAAACCAAAAAACTCTCGAGTGAATACCATGATTCAAAGAAACATCAATGAATGTGAAAAAACACACCATTCATAAGCCACCCACAAAGAGTCTACTCGGCTGTGTGATATCTGTCATACCCACACTACTAGTGTGTTGCCTCACATAAAGTCATAGGACTCGTATTCATGCTCCGACAAACAACCATCCTTCCATGTGACTTTAAAATAGTCCTTTGATATCCCAAGTCCATACCCAAGCATCTCATGCATCTCTAATTCATACATGTTCATGCCATGTCAAAATGTACATATATATTCAACCTATATATATATAATACACATGATGCATGAACAAGATCAAACCATTTTCAATGGATGATTGAACATGAAATAAGATTAATGCATTCTACATTTAAGAGAAAACAAGAATTAACCCTAGGCTTGTTCTTCCTTAGGAACAAATAAGGCAAGAACACAAAAGAAAGACCAATGAAGATATAAATCCCACTATAGAATATAAGGAAATAATATAAAATAAGAAATGGATTAGGAATCCCATACCTTGTATCCAAGCTAAACACAAATCGAAATTTCTCAAATCTAGGGTTTTGATTCCAACTTTAACATATAGCAAAAATCAAACTCATTTACTCATCATTATACCAACATTACACATACAAACAAGAATTAAACCGCAAATTTAAAAACCTACCTTTCTCTCTCTAGAAAATTCTCCACAACCCTTGAATAAGCACCAACTTCAATCTCTACTCCAAGTTGAAAAAAAACCTATATACATAATCACATTCATGTATAAAACCAACTTTCTTAAGCATTTATACCACCCAATCAAACATTTCAACAAATCTAGAATAAAACCTACCTTTGGAAAACCAACAAAAACTTCCCACAAATCACAAATTTTCCTTGAATCCTTCCCCAATCATGTTAAGCATAACCAATCCACTCTAATCCAAGTTTAGATCCTCCAAATTCACTCTCTCTCTCTAGATTTCTCTTTTTCTCCCTCCTCTCGGACAACTCTGTAAAATGGGTTATATGTGCCCAAAAATGTGTTGTAAAAGTGAAAATTTGCGACTACTATTTAGGTTGATTGATCCCTTAATATTGGTGACTGATCAACAAACATTCTAGCCTTTTTTCTCCACCATTATTTCAGGTTGATCGATCCCCCAATATGGGTGATTGATCAACAAAAATTCTGCCCCTTTTTCTTCACCATTAGTTCAGGTTGATCAATCCCATAAAGTTCTTTCTCAGTGTCAACTTTCAAATTATCATTCGACTCACATCCGACTCAGTCTAAGCCTCGATTTGATATATTATGGGATTTAAATCGACAAACGCAATTGTTTGTGATCTTGTAACCTCCCCAACTCCTTTTGCAATAATTTAACACCCCAAAATTTAATCAAAACTTAATATTTTTGGGTTGGGGTTTTGCACTTCCTCCATGATTGAACTTGAGACTTTGGTACAAATATGATGGGACCGCATCGGTGGTATGGATTCTTGGTCTTCCTAACAAAAAAACTATAAGTAGGAGAGATACCTATCACCATCGAAGGAACATTGAAGGTCATATTTGCAATCTCTCGTGGAACCTCGATCTCCTCTATTATCTCCTTTCTTGTTTTATAGAAGGCCATAGCCACTATGAGTGCTCATTTCAAATAGGATCCATCAATTGTCAGCCTATCAAAATTTCCTTTTGGTAAGATATTCAATGAAGACCTATTTTCAAAATAATTGTCACTTCAAATCCCTTACATATAGCATAAATGTGCAATGCCTTATTGTGGCCCATCCCCTCGCCTGAGAGCTCTTCTTTAGTGAATCACAACAAGTGAATGGCAAGTACATTTTTGAAAATCCCATCAAAATAGTTCATCATGATCTTCTTTGGCTTATAGGCTTTATTCAACATTCTCAACAACACTTTTCGATGCGGTTTTGAACTCATAATTAACTGCAAGATAGAAATCTTAGCAAAAGTCTTTTTCATCTGATCCACTATCATATATTCACTCTAGAAAAAAATCATCAAAGACTCACGAATTTCCCCTTTAGTCACAACTTTCTTCGATTCCTCACACAAAATCAAATCTTCCTTTGTCTCCTTCACATTTCCTTCCATACTTATTAATTCCTTTCCTTTCGTCTTTCTTTTAGCTCATGCTTTCAACACTAGGGTGCTACTTGGTTCTTCTCGAGAATAGACACATCCACTTCGGGTCATTCGACCAACACTTGAAATATTATCCACAGTACCCTCAGGCTCTTTTTTCTCATATATCCATGGGACTGCTTTTATCACTTACATAAGCAGACCTTGGAGGCAGTAAGCTTTTGGCAGTTGGCGCATCTACTAGAAAGTGTTGTAACACAATGGACTTTGCACACCCACCAGGCCTTGGTCCTTTACCGAACTCCTCCCTAATGACATTAATTATTTCTAAATGTCTTGACTTCACTCCGAACACGATCTTCTTGATGTCAATAAACTATTGTACCTTTTTTGAAATTTAAAACATCCTTCTAGAGAATATCCTCACACATCTCTATGGAATTTACATGTCTTGGACTCGTCATAACCATCATACTTTAGCACTGAGTCCAACTCCTCTTTTTCAATAAACCCCTCCTTTTCTAGTATAATCAAAGCCAAGCCGAAAAGCATGATTACCTCACCCACTTCCCATTTAAACTCACCTGATTCTTCAACAACATTAGTTCCCTTATTCCCATGATCAAGTAGAGTATTATTGGTCACATCAAGCTTCTTAAACTCATCAAAATCCAACCATCAAAATTGACCATATTTTCCACAATCCTTTTGAAAGTCACACAACCTTCAATGGATTGTCCTGGCAAACCTTCATGATGACACATGTCACCTCCGGGTTATACTAGTGAGGATAAGGTGGGTTTTAGGAACCCTTTATTCGAATAGGTGCAATTGCTGACAGGACTGTTAATTAGCATAGCACTAAGCATAAGTGATGGGTATACGGGTAAATTGCACAAGTTGCCTTCAAAGTTTGGGGCTGGTTTCAAAGTTTTGGTAGTTATAGCAAGGTGGCTGATAATTTTGGTGAGGTGCTTGGTAATTTCAGGGAAGTGGCTAGTTGTATAGGCTAGAAAATCTAGGATCATTACTCCGTGGTCTTTAGTCAAAGTTTGGTGAATTATAAGTAGGGTTGAAACCATGATTGACAGTATACACCTTATTTACTTTCTTCTTTATTTTCTATCCCTTCTGGGACTCAGATTTCTCAAATGTTGGGATATTGATGCTAATATTTTCCCTTTGCATGCATCATTCAATACACTCCCTAGCTCGAATCATTTTTTTTAGATCAACTTGTCCCCCTCCAGCAATCTTTGAGGTATACGGCTCGCTAATCTCAGGTAGTCCCCCAAGGTTATAGGTAGATCATCTCGGCAGGGATGACCTGCTCTAATGTCAAACCATATAAGGGTGAGGAAAATTTCTTCATACTTTCTTTCGGGAGATTCATCTATTTAAAGGCGTGATAGGAAAGAACATCCACTGCACTTCCATTGTCCACTAGAATTTTCTTCACTGTATAATTGGTGATGATCGCTTCAATGACTAGAGCGTCGTCATGTGGTTGATGTAAACCATCTCCATCTCTCTCCGAGAATATTTTCTTCTCGTCCTCAGTTCTTGTCTTCTTTGATTTATCTGATACCTGATGAACTGTCCGAGCATAAGCTCTCCTGCTTGATGAACTTTCTCCTCCCAAGGCTACTCCACCTACTATCATACCGATTATGCCAGCTGTTCCTCGATTTTGGTGACGAGGAGAGTCGTCCTGCAGTCTCCTCTGGCGCCTGTCATCATTTCCTTGATCTCGTTTGTCCTCTCTTCTTCCATCCATTTCTCGTTTGTCTCCTGCCAAGCTAGTGAAAATTTTGAGATATCATCTTTGAATAAGATTCTCTATCTCGTTTTTCAGATGACGACACTCATCAGTGTCATGACTGGGACCCCGATGGAATTTGCAATACTTAATGCTTTCCTTCATGCGAGGAGTTAACTTCATCTTCGGTGGCCATTTGACAATGTCGCGATCTTGTAGCTCATTTAGTACTCTCTTCAAAGAGGTATTGGGAGGGGTATAGGAATCGTATCGTATTGGTTTAGTTCGCTCGTCTTTTCGACATGACGACCTTTCCCCCTTCGTATTTTTTCTTTCACTGTTGGTCAACCAGAATCATTCCTCTTCGTGGGAGATGACCTATCAGGGGATTGCTCAGTCATTTGTGGTTCTGCCATGATTTCATCTACGGTAATGTACTTTTCAACTCTTAAGAGCAGTTCGAGAATGCTTTTTGGATGGTTTTTCGACAAGAAGTGCTTTAGTGTTGCATGCCGAACTCCAGTGGTGAAGGCTGTTATAGCTATAATCTGTTGGAGGTCGAGTATCTACAGACAGTCGCCGTTGAATCTGGTCACAAATTCTCGTAAACTTTTATGAGACTTTTGACGGATGAACACCTGTGTTGCATTAGTCTTTTTGACAGGCCTTGAACTTGTAAAGTGAGCAACGAACTTGTTGGTGAGGTCGTCGAAGCTATGGATATTGCTCTGTGGGAGAGCTCTCAACCATCGTAGGGCTACTCCTACAAGAGAGACTGGGAAGATCTTGCAGCAAGCTTCCTGAGACACTCGTTGAAACTCCATCATGGTTTGAAAACCAATGACATGGTCAAGAGGATCTCCCGTCCCATTATATTTTTCCACACTAGTGACCTTGAAACTCATCGATACCCGAGCACTTTGAATCTTGGTCGCCAATGGGGTTAAGTTCTTGTCCCAGTCCATTGTATCCAGAAATGAGTGTTCTTGTAGAGCATCTATTTTTCGATATACCACACATTCGATGAACTTGCTATCCCCCTCGTAGGTATGAGTGGGGTGAGTTAGCCGAGCAGTAGTCATCGAGGTTCTCGGTAGGTTGGGATTTTGTGACTCTCCAATGTGAGAATGTCTGTTTCTCGTCTCCTGAGAAATATTCTCGTGTTGAACAGGTTGTTGTCTTTACGCTTGTTCCTGGATCATGTCCAACCGTTAAGCAAAGATGTTCATATACTGCAATAACTAGGTGATATGATCCTGCACCAAAGGCTGAGGTTGTTGCTCGGCATTAACACTACCCCCTACAATTTGTGGATCCACCTGTTGCTCTTCTCCTCTAGGAGCTCTAGTTCGAACCATGATTTATTTTTTATGGAAAAATCGAATTCCCATAGACGGCGCCAATCTGATGACGTCCGAAACCTGAAGGGTTAAGATGACGTATCAGTATGTGGCCAAAGTAGGTCTTTCTCTGTCAAATGGTCTTCTCGTTTGGGTGAGGACCTACGTGGATGAACAAACGTAAGCTAAGAGCCCTTTAGAGAGTCTTCTCTAGCATTGATGCTCCAATGCTTAAGTCAGATAGAAACGCAAATAACTCTCCAAAAAATACTGCTCGGTGTCTTGGGAAATAAATAGTATGTGAATGAAAAAGAAGTGATGATCCCTTTTACCAGTGGGATAATCCCCTTTATATAGTGGAGGAGCTTTCCTTTAATAGAAACCATGGAGGGGTGAGTAGTATCTTGCAAAATGGAGGAGTTGCTGTTTTACCGAAGCTAGTTATTGTACCAAAGCTAAGTAACCGAGAAGGGCAACTTGGTTTCTCAGTACCGAGCAACAAATTGTGAGGAGTGGAGCATGCTGTTGTGCTAACAAATTGCCATGTGTCTTATTCTTATTGGAGAAAATAATTATCCTCATCACATACTTTCATAGTCTGGCTCTGCTGCTCTGACTGCATTTGTTGTCTCCAATGTCACGGCTGAATTTGTGATTGTGATAACCGATGAATCTGTTTATGGAGTAATGGAGGTCACTGCCTCACTGGTTAGCAAAGCAAAAGGCCATAAATGTAGACATATAATTTTAGATTATCCTTCTGAAATACTCGTGCCGAACTTCGGGCGATTGGGCCTTGGCCTTCATCTTTTGGGCCTATAATCATGGGTCTTTATCAGTTTATCGAGACACGTTCTCCTCAGAAGTATGCCCGGCCTAGTGAGCTAACATGTATGGGTCCAATCAATAAGCAATAATAAATGAACCATGCACTCGCCTTCCATACAGTTTTCTACATAACCAATCAGCCCAAGTTATTCAGACAAGCATCTATTACGTTACATCTTCTGGATTAGAAGTTGAGGCGACAATTGAAACTATTTATTGATTATCAAATATGGTGACTACTCCACATTTACTGCCCGATCAACTTAATCTTACTCCGATAACACTAAAATACAATGGAAACCAATCACAGATTCCTCAATGACCTAACTGTAGTAGCTTAAAATGTTTTTGACTATCTTTAACATTCCTGTATTCAATGATTCTCACCTTTGCTTTTCAGGAATATCCACCACCTGCAACTCCATTAAGTTCTGAAATCCGGGACAAGTGCTTCTTCCCTTTGAAATGAGCATGCATGTTTTGCATGCCAGTGCATCCTACGTTGCAGACAAAGCACCATAATCCTGGTGATCTAGTCGCAACACTATCAAGCTTCACACTATTTGGCTTTACTTGCATCTTATGTCCCACTGTACTGCTACCTACACTCTTCTCTGGCTTGACTTTGGGCACGCTAGATTTATTTTCCCCTGAAGCAGGAGGAACCTTCATTTTCGAGTTCTGGTTCTTTGCCTTGAACTTATCAAAAGTAGTCTTCTGATGTCGCCTCCCTTGAAGATGTAAATTAAGGGTATGTTCACTCGTAGTTTTCACCTGACAAACAGCACAAGTCCACTCCTTTTGAACTTTTTCTGGTTCCAGTACCTCAACCCCCACTGATGTTGTAGATGGCACTTCTTTGATTTCCACTGGTGCATGTCTAATGATGTTGTCCTCTTCAGCAGATTTAACCTTTGTATGAAAATCATGTAAAAGCAGTCATTTTATGACACTAATATCATCTTCCAAACTACATGCAAATTGTAAACAAATTATGCAAAAAACATTGAAGCCTAAAAAGAAAGTGGTGAAAATTCCCAAACCATGCAGTGCATAGAAGGGGGGACAAGCTGGACATTAATGAGAAAAGAAGGGCAAGCTGTAACTAATGCCAAGATATATAATGGCTACAATATGGACCTAAGGCAAGCTAACGAAGCTTTCTTATATCGTTTGACCCAATTAATCACATGCTATATTATATCAAATACTAATATTGCATACTGAACTAGATTTACACATTCACCATTTTGATAGGATAGGAAGTGGTTTTATTTTAGAGTTTCTATTATAATTGGCTCTAATTGGTAGATTATCTAGTGCAGGTTCTCTCTATGTCAAGAAAAGATAGAATTCCTATTAAGGGAATGTTACAATAAAAAATCTGTCCCAAACTTACACCCAACTATTTTACCACTGCTGCATATCCATCCCATCCATCTCACAAAATTCTTTTTTTAACAATACTATTTTTTGGCAAAAAGTTCGTACTTCATCTATTTTATGTGCATGGCCATAAAAAACATGACTCAAACTTACCAGCTGGGCTACATCAACATTTTTATCTTCTGCTGCTTCTAAAGCTTTAGTATCTTTCTGCGTAAAAAGAAAAAGGTGCAAGGGATTAAATCATCAATGATAATAGATAATACTGCTCATTATTTTTCATATCGTTGGACATTGCCATATTTAAGTGGCCTTCAATATTAAATTATGATAACATCACAATTGCTTAGTCACATTAAACAATATGGAGATGAAAAGAAAACTGTTATCCTGAGGCGGCAGTGATTATCAACACTATCTTTTTACAATGTTTCAACCCTGGCAACAAATTCTAATTCTATAATACCACCGTTGCATGAATCAGAACCATAGATGCTCAACTTCTTCACACTGCAACACCAGGGTATGCACCCTTTAAATGAAAAGATGGCTAAATGTAGCTTGATTGCAATTTTTTAATGCTATATGGCAACCAACTCGCATTCACAAGACTTCCGCAGTGAGCAGGGTCAGGGACAAACAAGTTTTACAGACTCTACCCCACATAATATATGGAGAGATAGTTTCTAGGAATAGAACATGTGGTCTCTAGGTAACATTCCTGCAACTAAATAAAAGAAATATTATCAACCTCGGCACAGTGGTAAAGTTGTTTCATTGCAACCTAGGTATGGGCTTGAAATCATAAAAACAGTCTCTCACAATGCGGTAAAAGGCTGTGTCATCAACCACTCCCAGATACTTTTTAGATCCAAAACACAAAATCTCAGAGCAAGCCACTAAATTGAGATCTTTGTTTTAGCCGATTCACCTTTGGTAATAAAAAAAAAAAAAAAAATCTGAATGCGAAGTGCATGAGAAAAGCTGATATATACTGCTTGATAAGTGCATTTGCATTATATTGAAATCTATTACTTCTCTATCTCAGGATGTTGAAGTCCTATTACCAAAAGGAAACATACCTTGCTAGCAATAAGGCTCTCTAAGGCTTCGGGTCCGTTTTGTTTTATGAAGTTTTCCACCTCATCTATAAAGTTGTCTCTCTTTAAGGAAAAATCCTTACTTTCAAAAGAGATTTCCTTCAGCTTCTTTAACTGTTTGATGACAGTCTGTGTCTCCATAGAGAGGCATGGACGAACAACGTGCATATAGATGTAATAAGAACCATCAAAGTGAGGTATCACCAACCAGCAGACAATCATTAGCTTAATGTAAAGCCATAATGGTATCCTGACAGAAACAAACAACAAAAATAAGAGCTAAAACTGACAAAGAAATAAAAAGACGAATCACATAGCTCTTTGTTTCTCTATAGAAGTACCCATCCAACTTAGATCAGATCTCTAAGTTTGAAATTTCTTTTGGAATCATCCTAAAGGTATGGGAAAGGAAAACACGATCATTAAGTAAATTTTAAAATTGCATTTTATGCTACTATGTCTCCCCTTCGATGGGACTTGCAGGGTTTCATGAAACCCAAAAAGATTTATGATGTCTACATGCATCTTGAGTCCTCCTGAACACTTAAGGGAAGACATAAATCATTATATGTAAGCATTTACTGATAGTTAAGCAGAAAAAAACCAAAACCATGTGGTAGCACAGTTTGCTGCCGAAAATGGACAGAAAAGGTATTAGAATGGAAATCATAACTTCAATGAAATTGGATTGCAGTATAATTGAACAGAAGAGATGCATTAGGAACCAACAAAGAGAAACAATATCAATGCTACTAACAGAGTAATTAAGATGCTGATAAGCAAAATTACCATTCAAGTAGCTTGACAAAAGCATGCTCAAAAAGAGATATCAAAGAAAATATAATCCAATAGGTGACCAACTTTCTCGTCTCCAAGTCTGATTTCTTCTCAGTAGCCATAATGGAAGCACGCCTGTTGTATTTTGAACAAATTATTGTAATGGCAAGCATTGAAACTATCACAATCCTAAATTATTTTAATAGAGATGTTGATTGGACCGAATTGACTTGTCTTTGGAGAAAGAATGACTTACAAAGGATATCCCAAAGCGAGAATTGGCCTGCAGAGAAGATAAAAAGAAAAATTAAAGCAACAAAAATTGGGGGAAAAACAATAAAACAGAGTGAAAATGCTAGATTACCATGCAAGAAGATCAAAGGATCTTACAGCCAAGTTGAAGACGCCCACAAAGCCCATACTGAATTCACTAACTCTAATGTGTGCTCTTGATCAGAATCAGCTGATCTGGTCTTTTAAAGTGAGAAGAAGACGCATGGAAACGAAGAATAAGGTGAAGCAACACAAACTAAGAAACACGAGAGCAACTTCCCTTGGCCTTTGGGAAGGTAAAGCCGTGTATTTCTATTCCGCGTATTCGACGAGAAAATGACGACAATACCATGACGCGCTGTACTCCTCTTAAATTTTCATATCTACCCAATCATGTCGCAAACCAGTTTTGTCTTAATTTATTTTTTAGCCAATATTATTTTATGGTCCCTAAGTTCGCATGCTTCTTTGAGTTCTGCTAGCCTCTTGAATATTACAATAGCCATGCCTTTTACTTTCAATTTTCATTTATTACTCACTTTGTGATTGTCAAGAGTCAGTTGAAATCTGTAACGGAAATGTTAGTTTTGATGACGTGGCATTAGCATTACTATTAATTAGTTATGATGACGTTCTAAACTCGTTTGCTTAGATGATGTATCAAGATATGGTCAAACTAGGTCTTCTCGAATGAGCAAAGCATTCCTCAGTATAGCTCGATCTTCTCGGGTCTCCTTCCCTATGAGAATGAACAAATGTGAACTAAAAGCCCGCTAGAGAGTGTTCTCTGGCGTAGGTGCTTCGACGCTCAAGTCAGGAAACTGTACTCGGTGCTCAAGGAATGAACAGTATTTTAGTGGTCAAAAGTCCTCTTTACTTGTGGGGTAATTCCTCTTTTATAGTGGTAGTGCTTTCCTTTAATAGAATTCATGGTAGAATGAGTGGGACCTTGCTAAATTGAGGAGTTACTGTTTACCAGAGAACAATTACTGTCTGAGGACAGAATAACCGAGAAACATAGCTGAATTCCCTCGAAACTGAGCAACTCCGACCGAGGAGTGTGCTACTGTTATGCCAATTATTTACCACGTGTCGTCTTCTTGCTAGAGGATACAATTAGCCTCTTCATTTACCCCCAGACCAGTAATTGGTTGTTTGAAACGACCAGTAATAGGTCTGACATAGTTGTCACATTGATGATGTTCATACGAGATCATGTAATGATGGCGTCTGACTTGTCTGAGAGTAGCATTAATGACCAGTTTTTGGATGGTCCAGATTGAATCGGAGAGGATCTGATGGTTCTATAATGGGTTAGACATGGATGGCACGGATGACAGAATGCCAAGTGTCTTCTCATCGGATTCATTGACCGACATGGTCTTCTACTATAAATATTGAAGACATCACTTTCGTTGAGCACTTGCTTTAGATTTTAAGAGACCCGAGCTTTGAGAAACTCAAGCAATTGCCCTTCTCTACCTTCTCATTTACTAAGCTTTCTCTTTACTTCATTGTTCATCACTGTCCCAACACTACACCAAAAAGGGTCATAGATGTTAGATAAAAACTGTCATAAAGGGGCGGTGCATGACAGTTTTAAATTCTATCATCTATGTCACAATCATCTTTTTATGACAGAAAAAATATTTATCATGAACTTTTGATAAATATTAATTATCATAAATTTGTCACACGAAGAATTTTATTTTTTAATAAATTTGGATAATATTTGGCACCAAAATTTTGTGACAGAATTTTGTGTATGTATTTTGTTTGTCATGAGTTTTCAATTCAATAGTTTGATGACAGAATTTTGTGACTTTTTTTTCTATCACGAGATTTCAAATTAAATAGTTTTGTGACTTTTTTCCTGTCACGAGATTTCGAATTCAATAGTTATGTGACAGTGTTGCCCTGTTTTTGAAATTGATTTTCTGATTTGCAATGTGAAATTAAAATTAAATTCGACATAAAATTGAATTCAAAAGCATAATATAAAATCGCATTGTCATATCCATAATATTCCCATCTTAAGTCACAAAACTATTCCACAAACATGCTAAACAAGAGTGTACTCAGCAACAACATATCAAACAATAAAAGTTTTCAAAAACAAAACAAGAAGAAAACATTTCCTATCCAAGTAAATGTAGCCTCCACTCATTCTCATAAATCTTCTCAAACAATACACATATGAAAGAAGTTCACAGAAAAAGTTTCTCAAACTGAAGTACTTACAACATCGATCAGATAATGACATTAATCAAGAGCACATATATTCTTTGCATTCGTAAAAATGATTCATTGAGTGTGCTTGCTGGAATACTTTGTAAGGTTAACAAATTTTCTAACACCTTGTATGTGACCAGGTTGTGGAAGCCTTCCCAGTGATTGTGCAAGTATGTCGTTTCTTCCATCTGACTTTAGTGACACTTCTTCAGCTTCCTTTTTTAAATTCTCCTCTCACAAAACAAATAAAGTAGTCAGATTTCACAACAATAGTGTAAATGATAATGTTTAAGTATGCTTCAACTACTCACAATTTTGTTAACAACGTCTGCAGTTTCAGGGTCCTATCCTCCTCTTTATTAAATATGGACTACTTCATTTTCATTGCTTGTTTCAAAACTTTTAATGACCAATAGTTGCATAAATATTCCAAAGAAAATACTCCCGAAACATTATTAAATACCTCTTCCTTGAGGTCCTTGTCAATCTGCAGAGACTCCAGTAAAAAATGTTCCCTTTCACTGCCCAGAGAATAGCTCCTCTTTTAGGGGGAAAAGACCCTGGAAAAAATTATATCAAAGAGGCATTAAGAATAAATAAAGATAAAGTTCTACATATATAATGTCCAACAAAATCAGGGAGGAAATAACAATTCAAGAATGTCAATAAGTATACCTTCTGACAAAAATAATCAGTATAGGCAATTCTTTGATACAATAGTCTCATAAATCATGAAGTACAACACAGAATAAGCAAATGAATTCCTTTGCAGCAAGTAATTGTATAAACAAAATAAGCACCCACAAAAATAATCAATATAGGCAATTCTTTGATAATGTTTAAGTATGCCAAGTCATGAATTTAAGTATGCCAAGTCATGAATTTAGTTGTGAAGCTTATTCAACATAAATCAATGAATGATGGAGTTGTTTGATTATCCAGTCACAAAATAATCCAAAAAGCTAACCAAAGCTCATAAAAATTGCAAAATAAAGCACAACTGAGTTGTCTAATGGTTGTGCATAGCTGGATGACGCCACCACAAAAAAAATTAAGAAGATTATAATCCATTGACAGCGAGTCCAAAAATGAAATCAATCTTCATAGCAGGATGGGGAAAATATCTATTACCATCGCAAAGAATCAGTAGTAGTAGATGCGAAACGATGATAAGAGACGATGGAAAATAGCAATAACAAAGATGTAGTAAAGTAAAGGGCTGGACAAGTTAAGTAGCTCAAATTAGTAGGGCTTTTCTAGATGGGCTTACCTGGATGATGTCAATAAGAGCTTGGTTTGATGGGATTGGAGAATCGATTCACTTTCAAGACAAATTCTCTGCAAAATTCCAACGCAGAAACATCAAAACCCAACCAAACCCATCCTATCCTGGCTTATCAATAATCTCGGTTTTTACATCTCTAAGAGCCAAAGGAGCTACTAAGAGTAGATCATTCAAATACTGACTACTAATAGCTCCAGAGAGCTTTACCCGTAAATAGATAAAAGAAATAGTGTTTAATTAAAATCCACAAACAATCTTCAGTTGGTTACTACGTAGTTCTACTATTTTTGTTCATGGGAAAATCTAAAAAAAATAGATCGAAAGTCAGTCATAAAGAGGGGAAAGGGTAGCGCACAATATTGAAATCTAAAAAATAAGCAAAAGCTAGAGAAGCATCCTTATCAATTATTTGTGTTCAGGCACGGTTATAAACAAAGGTTAGTAACTTAAGGATGCAGGGGAAAAAAATCCAGCCAACTATCCATTTTGTAAACAGAAAATGGTCAAATTCAATTATAACACAAACCATAGCTTTCCTCTTGGCAGACCTCCTTTTCCATTTATTTGAGCAAGGGGACAATTTTTAGGAGATCAACTAACATTCATTCCAAGCATAAACATGAACAACAACTAAAGTATTCCTGAAAATATATACCTGAAATTTGAGAGTAAAACAACAGAGGTTATGTTTTCATAATATAAAAACAACAATATCATATTAATGATAAAAAGAATTAAAAACATAAATATTTAAAAACCTGGTCAATAAGAGAAACGTATGTTATATATTCGATTTGAGAGATATATAATCTAAGTTTAATCACCAATGAGAACTAATTAATAGAAGAACAGGAAAACACCCTCATTTGAGGTTTCTTCAGTTCATGTTTCTCGTAACAGTAAGCCAGTGTAATTATATAAACTGTCTAACCAACTACTGATCATATAAACCTGCTAAGTACTGAATAGAAAAGGGAATAACCTTGTTAAACTTGTGGTTAAATTGGAATCCAATTTTGGGACACAAAATAGAAAACATAAATAAAGAAGGGTTTAGCTTGGCACATAATAGGTAAACAACTTCATAAACAGTCCAGAGTCATCAATCATAGAGTCTATAAATATGATAGGAAAGTGGTACATCAAAATCCAAAAAAATTGAGTAAACAAAGAAGTACTTGAGATAGAAGACGATGGGGGAGCTAATCGATAAGTCCATTCACAATTGTAATTCAGTTTTCTCAGTACTGCAGTTGAAGAAAAGAGGAATTAGATTGTTGAAATGGGTATGATTTGACTGAAATCAAAACTGGATGATATTCCACAATCAAGATGATAAACACAAAAAAGCATTCAAATTTCATCATATAATTTAATGGGTATGTGTTAAATGACAAAGAGATCACAAAGCAACACGAACTGGGCAAATAAGCTTGATTCCCCCGTCATCTATGAACCAATTTTCAAACAGAGTAAAACCAGGGAATCAAGAAGTACCTGATCTCTTTCAAGAATTCCAATGTATTCGAGTAGTAGAGACTAGAGTGAATCCATCCAAAGGCCCCACCACCCAAATTCTTCGATTGTTCCATTCGAAGAAGAGTGCAGATCGCTGAAGCCCAATAACATGCTTTGTTAAGCTGCGCAAAAGGTGAGTAACACATACCCATTAATTATAGATTGGGGCTGGAATATGATAAGGTCAATTTAAGAATTCCTTAAAAAGGAATATTTTTTAGGACAAAGATAGCCAAAAGATGAAGAAGCCCAGACCCACACTGCTTACCAAATACCAAAACCAGAGAAAGTCACGAGCTACATCAATAGTACATACTCTTCGTGAGTGGCGAGGTAGTGTCACTTCAACCAAGGTAAACACAAAAGTCAAATAAATGCAATGATGAACAAATGAAAAACACACATGAAGAAGCCCAAACCCAGATTGATGCTTACCCAAAGATTTCAAAGCAAGAATCGAGCGAAAAGGAAAATCCCTGATAACCAGCCAGAACCAGAGAGATTCAGGAATTGACCAGCGAAAAGGTAATCACCACTGACACACAGAGTCATCCTGAAAAAGTCGATGCATGAATCAAAGAAAGAAAAATAGAGAAAAATTCAATGAAAAAGACCTAATGAGAGTAAAACTACACTGATCAAGAAATTAGCAATGAATAAAAGATTAACCAAAACAACAAATCAATAAGCATGATAGAAAAAGAGATCATAGAAGGAATAGATCATACCCATGTGAACGCAAAAAACGTTGGGACTCGCCGTGTAGAATATGTCTTGATGTCTCGATTAGATAGATCGGAAAAACAAAGGAGCCCAACCTTTTTAGTCCCAAAATTCTCCCAACCCAGTTGGCACCAACGTGGCATGACAGGTCAGAAGCTTAGGTGGCAAAGGGGTTGGATGGGTCAAAAATTTAACCTAGATTCGTTCATCTATTTCTTTCTCCTTCGCGCAGCTGCTGTAATAATGGAGTTGCAGCATTGTTGAGTGTGTCTGCCATTGCTAGAAATTGAAGTGGGAGTTAAACCGAAAGAGCAGGGGGAAATCTGCAGGAAGACGGCCTTGAAGATTTTGTTTTTTCTGAACTCTGTGTTCTCTTCCCTTTCGTGGCTGCAGTATTGAATCTACAGGGAATGAGTTTGGAAGGGGAAACCAGGTTCAGCTCAAAAGGTTGGGCTCCTTTGTGTAGATGTTGTTGTTCTTTGTAAATAAAGTGCAAGAGTTTGGTTTGATTATGTGAAATTGGTATGGTTACATTGTTGGCTGGAATTGTTTGCATTATGTGACTGTGCGAGTTACATTGTTTTAGGACTGTCGACTGTCCTCCAGTTTAGTGTCATTGTTTGAATAACGCACCAGTTTTCTATTACATTGTTTTAATTATATATCAGTTTTCTATTACCTCTGCCTCTAGGTTAGTTTCGTACCTCTTTGTGTAGATGTTGTTGTTCTTTGTAAATGAAGTGCAAGAGCTTGGTTTGATTATCTGATATTGGTATGGTTACATTGTTGCCTGGAATTGTTTGCATTGTTTGACAGTGCGAGTTACATTGTTTTAGGACTGTCATCCAGTTTAGTTACATTGTTTGAATAACGCACCAGTTTTATATTACATTGTTTTAATAAGACTGTGAAACTTCAGTAACATTGTTTGTTGCCCTGTTAGTGATTCAATTTGTCACATTAGTTTAAATATTGTCATAGTTAATTTTTGGTTTCATGCACAGATATGGATGGTAACTATGATATTATTCCATGTGGAGGTGATAGTGGTTTTGGGTCTTCGAAGAAGTTATTATATGATGAAGCTATAAGTTCGAATGATGGTTTTGGAGAACGTCAGCAAGCTGTCTTTAAAGGAGTTTTGGTTCCAATGGTGGGAATGTTGTTTGATGATGTTATTTCAATGTTTGAAATTTACAAGAGATATGCGGAACGAGTTGGTTTTTCGGTGAGGAAGAGGACTGTCAATAAAGATGATGATGGGGCTGAGAAATATGTGACTCTTGTTTGTGGGAAGGCGGACAAGTATCGAAGCAAGTCGAAAAAAGCTATAAATCCTCGTTCAACTGCAAAGTTTGGTTGCAAGGCTAGAATACGAGCACGATGCAATTCTGATGGAAAGTGGGAGATTACAACTTTCGAGGACAGACATAACCATGACATGAGTCCAACTAAATCAAGATATTTTGTTTGTAATCGTCAAATTAATTCGCATGTGAAGAGACAGATTGAGATTAATGACATTGCTGGTATTAGAGCTTCGAAAAGTCACAATGCATTGGTCATTGGAGCTGGTGGTCATGAGGGTTTATGTTTTCTGGAAAAAGATACCCGTAATCTTATTGCTAAACAAAGGCGTTTGCGGCTCGGTGTGGGCGATGCAGATGCTGTTCAAGAGTATTTTTTGAAAATGCAAGCACAGAATGATGGTTTCTTCTCTTCGATTGATTGGGATGAGAAAGGGCGATTGAGAAATGTGTTTTGGGCTGATCCACGAAGTAGGGCTGCTTGCCGGGAGTTTGGTGATGTCATTTCTTTTGACACCACCTACCTAACTAATAAGTATGACATGCCATTTGCTCCTTTTGTTGGAGTAAACCATCACGGTCAGTCAATTTTACTTGGATGTGCTTTGATTTCAAGTGAGGATATTGATACTTTTGTTTGGTTGTTTAAGACTTGGTTGGCTTGTATGAACAATGTTGCACCTGATGGAATTATTACAGACCAAGATGGGGCAATGAAGAATGCGATTTCAATTGTCTTCCCAAATACAAGGCACAGACTCTGTTTATGGCATATAATGAAAAAAGTTCCTGAGAAACTTGGTTCTTATAAGGAGTATGATAACATTACTTATGTAATGGGGGCTGCTGTGTACGAATCACAGAGCATTGAGGAGTTTGAGAGTGCTTGGATGTCGATGATTGAGGTTTTTAAGCTTCAGGATAATGCATGGTTGGCTAGCTTGTATGAATTGAGAGAGTCATGGGTTCCAATATATGTTAAGAAGTATTTTTGGGCTGGTATGTCTACCACACAAAGGAGTGAGAGCATGAATGCTTTTTTCGATGGATATGTCAATTCAAAGACTACTCTAAAACAATTTGTTGAGCAATATAACAATGCATTGAGGAAAAAAATTGAGAAAGAGAGTCAATTGGATTTCAACTCGTTCCACAAGCTACTGGATTGTGCCACAATTTTTGATATGGAAAAGCAAATGCGAGATTTGTACACTGAGGCTAAGTTCAAGGAATTTCGAGGTGAGTTGTCCGGAATGATCACATGTTTCAATACAAGGGTTATACAGAGTAGCCATGATTTTGAAAAATATTTGGTAGAGGAGTATATTGTGTATGGAGAAAAGGGTAAGAAAAAGCTCGACTTCACCGTATGTTATGAAGCAATGACGTCCACCGTAGAGTGTTCTTGCTTCAGGTGTGTATTAAATTTGGTTTTGTATTACGAAATGTCATTGGCAATTACAATGCCTATACTCATTACATTGTTGCTTACAGGTTTGAATTCAGAGGCATCTTGTGCAGGCATGCAATGGCAGTGCTGATTCGTAATGAAAAGGATTTTATGCCCGAACAATACATATTCAAACGGTGGAGGAAAGATGTCAGGAGATGTCATACTCGAGTTAAAATATGCTATGATGGGTGGTTGATCACTGAAGCTCAACGACGGTACGATATTTTGTGCCAGTCATTCACGAAAGTGGCAGATTTAGCAGCTGAGAATGAAGAACTATTTAATAATATTTCACAGTGGATGGAGGTTGCAATCGATAGTATGGAGAATGAGAATATCATTCCGTCTTTACCACCAGGTAGTAGTTCTAACGATCCCATTTCAAAGAGAGGTAAAGGACGACCTCCAACTTTAAGAAAGCAGAAGATATTCAAGAGGAGAGGCAGTTCAGGCCGTAGAGGGAGCAATTTAACCGAGTCACCAGCTGAATGCTCTAGCGTAAATCCTGTATGTGTTACATTTTAGCATTCTCTTTATTTTATCTCCATAAAATTAATATGTTTCAAGCTAACTGACATTAAAAAATTTATCAATGCAGGATTAGGATTGATTGAAGTGCAGCTAGAGTTGGCATCGTTGAAGAATTCATGCACTTGTGTGAAGAGGAATCCCTGTTACATTGTTTGAATAAGTGACAGTGTTTGGTTACATTGTTTTTATGAGTGACAGTGTTTGGTTACATTGTTTTTATGAGTGACAGTGTTTGGTTACATTGTTTTTATGAGTGACAGTGTTTGGTTACATTGTTTTAATGAGTGACAGTGTTTGGTTACATTGTTTTTATGAGTGACAGTGTTTGGTTACATTGTTTTTATGAGTGACGGTGTTTGGTTACATTGTTTTAATGAGTGACAGTGTTTGGTTACATTGTTTTTATGAGTGACAGTGTTTGGTTACATTGTTTTAATGACTGACGGTGTTTGGTTACATTGTTTTATGCATGTCAGTAGACTGTTACATTGTTTTCATTAAGTGCAGAATTTAGTTACATTATTTTTATGCATGTCAGCAGACTGTTACATTGTTTTATGAGTGACAAATACGAAAGAGAAATACCCTAAAGAGCAAGATAATTTGCACCATGAATGCATGTAGATGAGGTATGAGTTACAAAAATAGAGCAATGAAATCAATAGCAACCACCTTAAAACTAAAACAATGGAACTATATTGGTGTAGCAGATATAGTTAACCAACAAAGTTTCACATCTAATTCTTCTCAACAGCCAAATATAACTTACAAAGCAAACCACGATTCTCAAAAAAATTGGCACTTCACTAACAAAGTTACACTGTATACAAATCTTCGCATGGTTCACTAACCACAAACACCAAGGGCAATACTAATAAGATGACAGTACACACCATCGCCAAAGACATGAATCAAATAGCAAGAAATGTAAAATACATTCAAATCGCTAGGAGGTGCACACTGCACACATAAAGAGTACCTAAATTATAAAAAATATATAACTCCCAATGAGATATTCATAACAATATCAAAAACCTTAATAAAACTCAAAAAGATAATCAATGGCAGTGAACAAAAGATTTAAGCACATGTCCATAGTTGCACATGTACGAGTTAACAAAATATTTAAGTACAACATTACACGTCCATAATTACCCAAGAGACCTAAAAGCACAATGCTATTCCTTGTTCCATATGTAACCTTCACCATTCAAGAATACAGTCATAAGATGTGCCCTAAATCTAAGCAACTCTTCTCTTGATAAATCTCTCTGCATGGGGAGGTCTTGAAAAATGCATTCCATTAAGTACATGACGATAATTCCACAATCCACCCTGTTTGTACATTAACGTAATCAAAATCAACCGTACATTTAAAACACAAAATGAAATGGAATCTTTAAATGACTACAAAAATGATTAACTCACGATTCAGCTGGTTGCTGTGGAGTATCCCAAACTGTGGTGATGCATGTGTCCTCCACATGTCTTTGTTGATGGAATATGGAATTGTAGTATGATATCTAACAAATAATGTTGGGAGCAATTTATTGGACACGCTCACAGATGCTCACATTGTAAAAAAGCGTGCTAATTAACATAGAATGTAATGTAAGTATTTACCCAGGATTGCGCATCAACAAGATATGGATCACGTCCTGTCTTTTTCCTAGGCAGGAGTGAATTGTAGTGCAGCCAAGATCCATCCTCCAAGTTTAGCACCAACAGTGTCCAATGATTAGGGATTTTGTGATTCCCTTGTGCGTGTAGTGGAAAGAGATGGTACTTCGTAGTTGCTTCTTCATGAATTTTGGTCAGTGGATCTGTCAAATATTTCTTGATCATATCATTGCTATTACCTCGGAGGAATGCCTAGTTTATGAAAGGGAAGTAATGGTTAGTGATATTAAAAAATTAATTCCATAATGATTTGTGTATATTTACCATGGAAGAACTTGTTACAGCCAAAGTTTTGGAAGCCACATTGTCTGGAAGATCCATTTGAGCTCTCTGGGAAAAATGCAGGACCTCAGCAAATGCATCGATGATCTGAAAGGTGGCAATCCAATTAGTTTGTAGTCATCTCACTAGGAAAAACTAGTTTAATGATTGTGTGGGGAATAAATTATGCATATACTTACATCATTTGACACCATACCATTACTTGCCAAGATCAACATGTCAGTGAAAGTAACTTCTTTTTTCCCCATCGACCATATAACCTCACTGCATTTATTTAACAAAAATATGACAAACCGAATATAATTCTTTAACTTAAATTGCTTCTAACACAGATTAAACAATGTAAATTAAATCAAGCTTTCATTTACTCACTCAGTTTTTGCAGACCCTTGGATTTCATACCACTTTTCTTGGTCTTCCAGTTTCAGAAATTTTGCAGCTGGTGTTGGCACTTTTTTCATTTTTTTTGTCACGTCATCATGCACATAAAATGCATCAACATCAATCATGGATGCCTCAGCCAGAATCTTCGCTTTTTTGTCAACATTCTTTGTCGGTGGTTCATATTCGAAGTCGGATACAATATTCGGAGCCCTAGTTCTTCCTTTGATTGTTTTGACCAGAGATCTTGCTCCTTCGTTGTTGACCTGAGTTCCTATTGTTGCTATCTTTGGAGCTAGGGTTCGCTTTGCTCTTTCCTTTCTTCTTCTACTTCCGGCCTTTGGGTCCTTGACCAGTCTGTGTTTGATAATGTCTTCTTGTTCCTGCACACGCTTTACCAACTCAGCTTTCTCTTTCTCAAGTGTCTCAATCATCTCCAAAGCTGTTTCCAATGCATTCTTTATGACCTTTTCAGTTCCTACTTCCGAGGGAGAGGAGGATGAAACAACTTTATGAGCAGCAGCCAATGCATCGTCCATAGGGTCTTCATCCTTGTGCAAAGCTGAATTGTTTTCTTGAACCCCCACACGTCGACATTGTTCATCAGCTGTTTCTTTCTCATCTGCAGCCCCAATCCTCATCAAAAGTACATATTCAAACAGACTATCTTTTGATGTTGATAGGGTTAATTATAAAATTCAATGCATTTACCTGACTTTGTTTGTCTTGTTTCAGTTTCTGTGACGGGCACATATTCACCAAATCCGACTTCAATTTGCTCTGAAAGTTCAACATCAACATTACAAACCTTTGAAACAACAACATATGAAGCATAATTAAACAAGAAACAATGCACTTTCATACCTGCTTCTAGATATTGTTCTCGATTAACATTTTCAGAGAAGCTGTGCTCAAAAGCATATTTTCCAACCCTCTCATTTCTCTCATTGTTATGTTCTTCATCATCTGAATGAACATTTTCTGATGGTGTTGCTTCAATCGGTACTCCTCTCACATTGGGTGAGGAAGGAGTTTTTTCTGAATCAACTTCCTTGGCATCTTCATTGACATCATGTTGTGGAGTTAACATTAAATCTTGTACATCTTCCATCATAAGAGTCTCCTCATCAGTTTGGAGGAGTTCTCCCTCAATTACCTGGACGATAAAGAGAAATTTCATTAAATATGTGAAATTACATTGTTTCATAAAACAATGCAAAACCATTAAGTAATGTATACAATACCTGTTTCTTTGTCAGCTTACTTAGATACTTTGTTTTGAAGTCATTCCCAAATTGCTTCAAGTCCCATTTCAGAAACCTCGGGAAATGACATTCCTCTTCACTTATTTTGCAGACAGTCGTATGTTCACAGAACCAATACTGGATAAAAATTAATGTTTGAATTAGTAAATTGCTTTCTCATAGCTGAAAAATAATTAAAATGCAAATGGCTTTTTAAAGTAAAAGATAATGCAAACATACATACCGACATAATTGTAACACATCCATGCACTTTCTCAGGATTTCTCCAATTTTTTCTGACAGAATCCATCAAGAAATTAGAAATTGCTAGAGACCAGTTGTAGCTCAACATCGTTTCAAAATCTTCCACCAATTCAATGAATGACCAAGAAAGTCCATCTGCCCAAGTCGAGAAGAACAGTGTCAAACACACATAGAGGACTAGAAGCCGAGCAACATCCTTTGCATGGACATCAATTTCCTCCTCCTCCTCTTCTTCATTTTTTGTTTTAGGAGAGTCATCTTTTTCACCTTTCAAAGCCTTCTCAATTGCTGCTTGAATGAATGAAGATTTTATCATCTTCACATCCTTGAATCTTCTTCGAATCAAGCCTGAGTTCTCTGGCTTCCTCTTGTTCAATTTGATTTCTTCGTCTCCCGATAGAACTCCAAAAATCAGTGTGACATCCTTCTCTGACAGAGGCACTTCTTTCTTAGCTAGCTTGAATGCTCCGGCCTTGTCATCATATTTGCTTATGATGTCACACAAAATATCATCACTCTTGCGTATTTTAATCTTTGGAGATGCATAAATCCACTGCGTGAACAAATTCCAGAATGGTGTCCGCTTTAGATATTTAAGGTGCTCGTCCTTCAACTCCAATCGACAAAGAAGTCTAGCAATAGCTTTCAAGTTGGACTTGTACTGAAGAGGGTGACCTCCTTTCACTTTCCTTTCAGGTTTTTTCTTTTTCTGCATCTTTGAAGGTGATGCAGATTTCATAGGACTAGAATGAGTTGGACCAAAAGTCTTCTTCTTTGGTGCCTTTGGTGGTTTCTTCAAGCTGCTTGATCTTGTTTTTGCCATGGGAAGCTGTTAGGATATAAACAAACAAGTAATCAAAATTCCTTATCTCTGCAGCAATGTATAAAGAATAACATAGCCAAAAACAATGCCTCTCAGAAACAATGTAAGGTAGGGAAAACACAGTACGGATAAACAATGTAACTACATAAATCACATTAAAACAATGCACTTGATATGCTACTAAGTAAAGGGAAAATAGTGCATGCATCAACATGCAGAATTCTGCATGTCCCAAGGGAAAGAAAAGAGATGCGAGAGAATGGAACACTATGAGAGAAAACATGTGGCAAGGAGGTGCAGATAAGGATTTCCCAAAAAAAATCTAGTCGTTTTTGGAGCACTTCTCTCCCTCTAAGTACATCAACTCTAGAACACTTCTCTCCATGGGATGCTTGGGACTACTGGCTACTTCAGGCCTTACTAACTCTATTTCCGTAAAGGGTTCTTACAGGGCATGTTTACTCTATTATAGAGCTGTCACTTGTTACTCCAAGAAGGCTCTAACATTTCCTATACACATTATCTGGTTACAATATACAAGAATAGGACATACATAGTCTAGAATATATCAAAAACATGTATTAATCCCAACAACAAAAAGTAGTCATGAAACAACCATCCTCATTTTCCAGCATACTACTCTATAAGAAAATCAGAAGTAAAACCAGGTTTTGGAACCTGCAAAGCCAAAGAAGAGGGAAAAAATGTGTAAATGCATGTATGAGGATATAGTCTTGATTTTTTTTTAACCTTGCAAGCTACAAAGTAGGTCTGAAGCCATTTTTATAATAAAATGCCCAAATCAACCTACACTAGCTCAAAAAACAATTATGTCAAGATATATGCTGAGAAATAAACTTTGACAAGTGGTGCAAACAAACATGTGGCTTAGTATTTCATTATATTGCAAGGTTCTATAGCTTTACACTACTTTCAGACCGAAGGAACCAAAGTATTAATCATTTGAATCCCACTCCAACCCTACGCATAAACGACAAGCATAACAATGACACAAGGACATACATAAATGCTTTATCAATATGCCATGGGAATTTCATATCTGAACTCTAGTTCAGAAGATAAAGTTTAAGGTGTAAATTGAGTTCAGTAAAAAGATATTTGATCTACAATTTTTCTTTATTGCCAAAGAGCATTCTAAAATAGAAGAGAAGATTAAAGCAATAACAATTAAAAAACAAGAGAAAACATGTGGCAAGGAGGTGCAGATAAGGATTTCCCAGAAAAAATCTAGTCGTCTTACCAGATGAAAGAGAATCGATCGATTCTGGAAGAGAAGAAGATGCCGATTGATTAGAAGCTGCTGCTGGATTGAGAGAGAACACACTGGCGAGGGCAAAGATAGTAGGAGCTGCTTCAACTTCTTATGTCCAGGCTTCTTCAGCCTCAGTTGATGCCCAGAAGCAAGAAAAATCTGCCTACAATAGAGCTCAAGTTGAGAAGATGAGAGTGATTGAGAGAGAGCCTACTCACGACATTGTTTTGGCAAATTTGGTTTTCCCACAAAAACCCTAATTTATTTCAAAATTCATTTTGAAATTGCCATATCAACTTCTGATCTGTCACGCCACGTCGGATGCCAGCTGGGTTTGGAGAAATTTTGGACTAAAAGACTTGGGTTCCGTAGAATTACTGTAGATAGATAGGGATAGATAGATATATTACATAAGAACACACCATTTTGTATATCAGTCCATATTGTCATTTTTTTCAAAAAATGTAAAATGCACCGTTTTTGTTCATTTTATTGAATAAAATATTAATTAAAATTTGGATATGAATAATAAAATTATATCAAAAAATATGTGATAGATATTATTTCTATCACAAATATATCATATTTTGTTGATAGCCAAAAATTTTGTCACAAATCTATCATAAGACTATCAATTATTTATGATAAACAAAAGTTTTATCACAACTCTATCACAAAACTATCATCTATTCATGACAGACAAAAATTTCATCACAAATCTATCATTAATTCTCTGATAGATCATTTTTCTATCACATATCTATCATTGTTTTATGATACAACTGATTTCTATCATAAATGCTCTATCATCTATTCCTATTTTTCTTGTAGTTTAGGTACGAGAAATGTCTTCTCCTTCTACAGATAGTGTTACTAATTTGTTAGAGGACACCGAGATATGTTCTTCCCCAGAACCTTCGACCGTTACTTCCCCTCCCATTAAGAGAGATTTAAGGTTTCCTTTGGCCGAACGTCCTTTCTTTGCTGTCCTTGGGTTCGAAGCTCCTGTACAGGAAGCTCGGGCTGCAAGTGATGACACTAAGGAACCAAGAAACTTAAGTTGTAGTCTAACCGCTTCCGAGGTAGAGAACCAACAAAAGTTGTTTGATATTTCGTATCCTTGTAGGCCAGTGCCCAAGGGTGTGTTTTCCTTTAATCCTCAACATGGGGATTTCGCAATATCTACCACTGCTTTTTCATATGGAGCTCGGATTCCTTTAGCTCCTGCTATTTGTTCTTTCTTTGCTCAGTTTGACATCTGCCCCACCTGTATAGCTCCCAATTATTGGATTTTTCTCTGCACGATTCTTCATTATTGTGCCAAGCTATGAGTTCCTTTATCCTCTAACGTTCTTCAACACATGTTCTCCCTTTGTAAAGCTCCAAGAAATATAGGACTTTGCTATTTAAAGTTTGAAAAGGGATTAGTAGCTTCAAAATACTCCAATTCCAACCATTATTTGAAATCCAGTTATTTTTTTTGTTTGGATACCCTTAGGTGAGGACGAGTTTAAATGTTTAAACATTTTCCCCAACTTTCTATTGAGGAGCTTGATTGGTATCTTACCTTGAAACGGCCTTTCGCCAAACCTTTTATTCTCGCCGTTTGCCGAGCTGTATATTTCACAAGGGCTCATAGGTCTGAGCATGGCATGAAAGGTGGGACCTACTCTTACTTGGTTTCTTGTGAGTTAGCAGCTCTTTCGTTAAGTTTTTGAATTCGTGGTTGTCTTTTTCAAATATGTTGCTGCTACTGAGTACCTGAACTTGCAGAAGAGGACAACCACCATAGGCTAGATTTGATGCCCCGATCCGGGCACGCCACAGGTGCCCTCCGGCACCGTCCTAGGCCACTAATGCGATCATCCGACAGACCGGAAATCCGATGGCATCTCCCCGTATATCGAACAGTCCCCACCTGCATCAGAAACACGCAGCATAAATTCAATCCATCACACTAGCAACCTAGCTAGGCCTCAGGCCTCAAACACATGCAATCCTGATCCTAGGGGCCTCAGGCCATCCACTACCAGCATGCACAAACTGATAGTAATAAACACATCAACAAATTCATAATATCATATAACCATAAAATCAAACTCAGCATACTTCATGCATACACCCTCTGGTGCCAAATGGTTATAAGTATATCATGAATAACATCAATACATCGTAAACAAAATACGTGCTAGAATACATCTCTAACACCCATCCACCTCCTCTGACGCAAATCGAAATCGAAGTCCTCCAAGTATTCCATCCACCTCCTCTGACGCAAATTCAATTCCCTTTGGGTGGATAGATACTTGAGGCTCTTGTGATCTGAAAACACTTCAAATCTCTCTCCGTAAAGATAATACCTCCATTACTTAAGTGCAAACACCACTGTCGCTAACTCCAAATCATGCACCGGATAATTCCTCTCATGTGTCTGGAGCAACCTTAAACCATATTCTATCACTCGGCCCCGTTGCATCAACACACAACCTAAATCGACTCCAAACGCATCGCAAAACACTTGGTAGCCTACATTCCTTTCCGGAACCACCAACACTGGAGGTGTTGTCAACCTCTTCTTCAACTCCTCAAATGCCGCCTCACACGCGTCTGTCCACAAAAACGGTGTGCCCATCTTTGTAAGCTGCGTCATCGGCGAAGCAACTCTCGAAAAATCCTCAATAAATCTCCGGTAGTAACCCGCCAATCCTAGAAAATTCCGGATCTCTATCACATTCTTTGGTCTCTCCCAATTCAAAACCGACTCAACCTTGGAGTATTCAACCGCTATGCCTTCTTTAGTGATCACATGGCCTACGAACTTCACTTCCGTGGCCCAAAGTTCACACTTACTCAATTTAGCATACAGTTGATTCTCCCTCAACGTCTGTAACACCACCCTCAAGTGTTCCTCATGCTCTTCCTCCGTAGGAGAATAAATCAATATGTCATCTATAAACACCACCACAAACTTATCCAAAAACGGTCTAAGAACCCTTTGCATTAGGTCCATGAACACCGCTGGGGCATTTATCAACCCAAACGGCATCACAAGAAACTTATAATGCCCATAACGAGTTCTAAACACTGTTTTCTAGATATCCTCATCCTTAATCCTCAACTGATGATAACCCGACCTCAAGTCAATCTTAGAGAAATGCCTAGCACCTCTCAATTTGTCAAACAGATCATTGATCCTAGGCAACTGATACTTATTCCTCACTGTAACCTTATTCAATTGCCTATGATCAATACATATCCTCAAACTTCCGTCTTTCTTCTTGATGAACAACAACGGTGCTCCCCACGGGGACACACTCGGTCTAATGGACCCCAAGTCTAGCAACTCCTCTAATTGAGAACTCAACTCCTTCAACTTTGCTGGAGCCATCTGATACGGCGGAATCGAAATTGGCTTGACGTTTGGATGCAACTCAATAGCAAAGTCAATCTCCCTCTTCGGAGGTAATCCCGGCAACTCTTCCGAAAATATATCCATAAATTCTTCCACTACCCGAATCATAGTAGCTACAGAATTTCGTTCGTTTTTTAATAGTCTACTCGGAATCAAGAAACACATAGATTAACATATACGAGGATGACACATTCCATGCCTCGATGTTAATCAAGATATTAAGGACAAAGGGACTACATATAAATTGGTCATAAATAAAGGTTATGTCGAATCATTGACATTCTCGTTATTTGGGTAACAATGATGTGTTGCTAGATACCTCTCATTGTTTGTGATGCTAGAATATGATTTTAGTTTCACTGCTAACATAACGAGAACCTATAGGGTCACACACATAGAATAAGTCAAAGATTATGTTATTTAAGAATAACATATGACGTTTGGGCTTAGGGCTTTATGTAAGGTCCATTACCGGTTTAATTAATAAGATTATTTGAACATGGTCAAGAGCCCAAAAACGTGGGCTTTTTTCTTCAAGGAGATTTGGGCCTTTTCGGTTTTACTTGACTCACGGAATATCTAGGGTTAGAGTAACCCTAGGAGATAAACAACTTTGGTGTGCCGTTTTCTTGGTGAGTTGAGAGACAAACCGATTGGGAGCTTCTTCTCCTAGTTACTAGCAGAACGTGAAAGAGGTGATCTTTGGCTTGTTCGTGTGGATACCTAAAGGCATGCTGTTCGGTTGGATAGCGCAGATTGATTCGGATCATTCAAACCAAGCAATCGGTCATTTTCTGCACTTTAAGAGGTAACTTCTCATCACCGATTTATGCCCTTTCACATGGATTCTCTGGAGGGTTTCAATAAAAATTTAAACTTCCGCTGTGTATGAGATATTGAAACCCAGCATGGCATCCCCTTCGATCCCTGTAAATGAATCACCCCACCTTCTGGTACTCTAAGAGTGATCCTCTTTTGCCAAAAGTCAAGCACTCCTTGGTGCTTTATCAACCAATCAACCCCGAGTATCATATCGAAGTCTTTGAAATCTAACACATACAAATCAGCTTCCAGAGTTATTTCTCCAAACCGACACTCACATCCGAACACTACCCCCTCCATTTGGTAAAGTGCCCGAATGGTGAGGAGACCGTAAACATTCTTCTAATCGGCAAAATCTCCACCGCTAGTGCGTTCGCTAAAGAACTAGTAATAAATGATGAGGTAGCTCCAGAATCAAACAAGACTCTGGCCCAACAATTCAAAATCAAAAATGTACCTCCAATGAAGTTGGGATGCTCTTGTGCCTCTTGATGTCCCATAGCAAAGACACGACCATCCGTCAGTGCATACTGCTGCTGTTAAGACTGTCTGCCTCCACCTCGCCCTCTCCCTCCCGATGGAACAGTGGAAGGAAGAGTTGGAGGTGGTACCCCCGGTATCTGAGGCTGATGCTGCCCTCCCTGGTTACCCTGCGGACACTCACTCTTCTTGTGGCCTATCTTGCCACAACCATAGCACTTAAATCTAGAAGCTCTACACTCATTCTTCATGTGCCCCACTTTCCCACACTTGTAGCACGTCATCTTGCCCCCTTGAGGCCTTAGACCCTTGCCTCGGTCCCCTTTCCGATGACGAAAATCAGTCATCTGCTTCTTGTGGCTACCACCACCACCACTACCCTCAGTCACTGAACGCTTCCTCTGAGCCTCATTTTGCTCACTCAATTCAAAGTCCAATGCCATCTCAACTGTGTCCTCATATGCTACCACCCTAGTGGCCATAACCATCCTCCCAAGACTGGGTAGCAACCCATCTCGGTACCTTGTCGCCTTCTTTACATCGATAGGAGCAAACTCTCTCCCAAACCGATACAACTCCTCAAACTACTTGGTGTATTGAGGCATCGTCATCTCTGATGTTTGTAACAACTCCAGAAACTGTTTCACCTTTTCAGTCTGCAGAGGTCTCAGCACAAACTTCTGCATAAACAACTGCTCAAAAGAGGTCCAAGTCAACTCATTCTGTCTTTGACCCATGGACATCCACCATTCATAGGCCACTCCACTCAAATAATAGAACACAAACTTCACCCGTCGCTCATCGGGTATCTCTAGTGTATCCATCCTCATGCTCAACTGATTGAACCACTCCTCCGCCCCCACAACCATTCCATCTCCAGAAAAGGTAGGAGGAGAAGTCCTCCTCAATTGATCCACCTCATACATACCCCTTCCAGCTCTCGGTGCGGTAGCCACCTCAGTAGTAGACTCGGTTACCACTCCCTCAGTATGAGTGCAAGTTGCACCTATCGCCTGAGCCACTGCTTGTGCTATCGTCTGTGCCTGTGTCTGCACCATACTCATCGTAAAGCTTGCAAGCCCTTCCATCGTCACCGGTTGCCCCCTGTAGTAATAGGAGCAACAGGTCCTACAGGTGGTGCCTGCTTACCCTCACTCTCAATTGGTAGTCCCTTATGAACTATCTCTTCCTCCCTCAGCTTCGGACCCACATTCGGAACCGAATCCTCAGTGCTAGGAGTGCCTCTAGTGACATGCCCCACCCCAAAACTACGGCCTCTACCTCAGCCCCTATCAAATCCCCGTCAGCCTCTGCCACGAGGTACCTCAGTCCCACTCTCGGACCTGGTAGTTCTACGGGTATTCATCTTCATGGCAAACATACAATACCATTAACACACAACTCAACAGAGGATTTACTAGAGTCAAGAAAACATACCGGATTAGAAGCGGTTGTGACATGGCCAGGATTACACTACCATATATTTAGGACCCAACTCCGATCCTATATATATAAATCAAACCTCCCTCTGATACCAAATTGTGACGCCCCGATCCGGGCACGCCATGGGTGCCTTCCGGCACCGTCTTAGGCCACTAGTGCGATCATCCGGCAAACCAAAAATCCGGCGGCATCTCTCCGTATATCGGAGAGTCCCCGCCTGCATCAGAAGCACGCAACATAAATTCAATCCATCACACTAGCAACCTAGCTAGGCCTCAGGCCTCAAACACATGCAATCCTGATCCTAGGCGCCTCAGGCCATCCACTACCAACATGCACAAACTGATAGTAATAAACACATCAACAAATTCATAATATCATATAACAATAAAATCAAACTCAGCATACTTCATGCATACACCCTCTGGTGCCAAATGGTTATAAGTATATCATGAATAACATGAATACATCGTAAACAAAATACATGCTAGAATACATCTCTAACACCCACATCTCTAACACCCACTGGTACCTGTACCAGTATTTCTTGTGGGAAGGAACAGAAAGTAGAGAATGAGCAAGAAGCTCAGTAGAGTTAAGAGTAATGAGTGTATAAAGGCCGAATCCGAACAATAGGTTATGCAACAATATGAAATCTACCACATGCTCGTATACTCAACAATCACATACAACATCAATCCGGGCAATCCCCTCAATGAGCAAACCTCATCGATACCATGGCTCGTTCCATGTAATATCGAACGTGAGCAAGCTCACAACATCAACTCATCAATATCATCGTCACTATCCATGTAATATTGAATAGGAGCAAGCTCCCCAACCTCAAACGCTCTTGGATTACCCGGTTGCGTGATCCTATCACGCTCTCACCATTCTAGGCAAGGTCCCTCATTAACCCTACCTCTAGTGCGTTATCCTACTTGGAGATCACATGACTTGGTGGTAACTCTCATCACCTCGTCATCCCTCCAGGTAGCTTTCAAGAATCCTAAGGATCTCCGAGTCCATACTCGGACTCCAATGCAACTCTAATGCATTTATGTCATGACATGCCAAAAGATATACATATATATATATGAACAACCTAGATATATATATATATATAACTACCATGATGCATGAATGGAAATCACATCGTGCCCATAGGTGATGGAACACACACAATCGGGTCATGCAACATCAAACATTAACAATATTCAACAAGCAAGGTTTGTTTCCCCTTAGAAGCAATTAAGGCGGAAACACAAATAAAATGACCAATGAGGAATCGAAACGCTCTTTAAAATATTGAGAACAAACGATAGAAAGAATGGTTGGAAATCCCCTACCTCGTTTTGAGCAATTCACCAAAAATCTCACAATTAGGGTTTTAAACCTCGTTTCACCAAACCTAACAATTTACACAATATTGTACTCATTTAATCATCCAAAAATCTCAATATATCATATCAATAATGAATTAAACAATCAATCAGGAGAAACTTACTTTCTCTCTCGAGAATTTCTTCTAAAATCCTCCAAAAATTCCACTTAGCTCAACTCAACATCAAACCACGAAATCAACCTACATATATATATTCCAAATAAACCTATAAACAACATATCTAAAGCATAGAACTCAACTCTTCAAGAATCTAGCAAATCTAGAAAAACCTAGAATTTCCAAAAACTAAGAAAAACTTACCAAATCACCCAAATCAAGCTTGAATCTTCCTTGCTTATCTTCAATGATCACCAATCTACAATCTTCAAGCCAAAATATAACCAAAAGCTCCTTCTCTCTCTCTCTCTTTCTCTCTCTCTCTCTTTCTCTCTCTAGTAGGGTTTCTCCAAGTGATGGAATGCAGAAATGTCTAAAACTGAGCTTAATATCTGATTTCCCGACAGCCGTCCGGATGCCCTAAGTGTCCGTCTGGACGAATTACAGTTCCTGTAACCCACTGCCCTCACTCTAGGCATATCCGTCTGGACGCCCAGATTATCCATCCGGACGGATTACTGTTCATAGAACTACGTTTTCCTTCAAATTTATTCTCCGGATCGGTCTTAGCTTCGATTTGATATATTTTGGGTCAGGGTTTCACACTAGAAGAGGAGGGTCTACTGAGGAGGCCGGACCAAGCAAGAAGAAAAAAAGGCTTCGTTCCTCTTGTTATTGGTCGGGTTAAGCCTGGCCGAGAAAAAGATATAGGGCGAGGTCTTGGGGTTTTTATTAGCAACCTTTTCTTTCGAGCAATGGGGCCTCCTTCTCACACCTCAGATATGCGCCCTTCATCTACTCCTCACAGAATGAGTGACCTCCACATGCCTAAGTGGGATGTTCACCATTCTAACACTATGACTAATCCTTGGGTGGCCTTAGAGATGCTCGAGAAATTCTCTCTTCCCTCGGATCAACGACGGGCCGAGGGGATGCTTACTGAAGAGAAGCTGGAGGCCTCTATAATTAAGCTCATGGAGGTATGATTTTTTCCATCTTTTTCTTCATGTGTGGATTCTAATGTCGCTTTATTTTCAGTTAGCCTCCCTCTTCGGGAAATTGTCTCTCGATGTCCGTAACCTTGGGACCGAGAAGAAGAATGCCGCCTAAGATATCTGCCTTTTAAAGGGCGCTCTTAGTCTGTGATTGGGATGGTATTTTGCATATTTTTGTGGAGTTTTGAAAGCAAAAGGTTGAGTTTCAATGCTTAAAAACCACATTTTAGGTTTGAGTTGCCGAAATCCATGTTAATGAGCCAATGCATAATTCAACACTTTGACATAGTCATTTTAAGTGTTTTCTAGTGGTTCAAGTTGGTTTGGTAGCTTAGAGATATGAAATTCAAGTTTTGGGCATAATGGTTAGAAGTTATGGAAATGCTATCTCTTAAGCATTTGAGTTTTAATATGCCGAATTTTGTTCTATCAACCTAAAAATGGTTTTGACACTTGTTTAAGTATGTTTCAGTCATTTATGACTTGTTTGAATGGGTTTTGTAGGCTCCAGATTGATCGGGCTTGAATATGGAAGAAAAGACACAAAGGAGCTGAAAATTGGATTTTGCTGTCAACCGTCCAGACACTTGTCAGAAACCGTCCGGACGGTTCAAGAAGAAAGATGGACAGATTGATTTTCAAGCATATCCATCCGGACGGTACTGTTCACCATCCGGACGGTTGAAGAAGAAAGACGGACAGTGCTGTTTTCAAGCACATCTGTCCGGATGACACTGTGCAATAATTTTTGGGTCAACTTTTGAAGGTGCAAATAATCGAATTTGAAGAAACGTTCTTCTAAAAAGTTGAAGTAGACATCCAGTCTTTCCAACGAGTGCTCATACACATAAATCCATTGAGAAGTGAAGTCTGTGGAATTAAAACAAGATGCTGCCTCGAACAGTTCCAGTAATTTTGGATTTTATGATTTTTACTCAATTCTTGAAGGGCAAACTTGTCTAATTACTTTATTTGCCCAATGAGACTTATTTGTAATGAGTTAGGATGGTCTTCTAACAGAAGTATGAGGGTTTTATGGGTCTGGAGACCCCATTCTTTAGACAACACTACTTTTGGCCGAATTTGATACACTCTCTCTAGGTTTTTTCTCTCTTGCCTTGTTCTTCATTTTGATTCTTGCTTGGGGTTCCAAAATCAGTCTCTTGAAGATTGCTAGGAGTCTTGGAGACCCAACCAACTAGAAGAAGAAGTTCTTCCTCCTTGTAGAGCTTGAGAAGAGCCCAAGTTAGATTACCCTCAACTTCTATTTGTGGATTGGAAGGCCGATTCACCTCAACATTCGACATTGGATTTGATCTCTAAACTCCTCTTCCCTATTGTTATTTCATTTTATTATCGCATTTGGAGTCATAGTTCTAGTTTAATCTACTTAAATATTTCCATTCCGATTTAGTTTGTGCTTGAACGTTTTATCTTATGTTTTACATTTTATTATGTTGTGCTTATTTCTATTTTGATTTTCTGCAGTATTTTAGTATTTAATTCTCATTTCGTATATTAGGGTTTAGTTCAATCAATCACCCCAAGAGGGAAAACCGAATCTAACCAATGGTTAGTGCAATTTTGCCACACTTAACATTATGAATACCATATTTAATTAAGTAATTAGGTTAATAATCCATAGACCCAAGCCGAAACCAAAAGTCTTTGTGAGACGATTTGGGATTCACTCCTATTATTACTTTGACAAACCTACACTTGGAAAAGCGTTAATCCACTTACCTATTTTGGGCGAGTCAAGTTTTTGGCACCGTTGCCGAGGACTTTTGTCCTTCAGTTCGGGTCTTTTTTTTTTGTGGTGTTAAATTTCTACTCTACTTTGTCATTGTTTGATGTTGCATGTCTTGGGTTAGAGACGATTATAATAGGTTGCGTAGGACATCTAGCACATCTAGCAATAGAAGTAGCATTGTTAGTCATGAAACTGATTTTGCATCTGTGACTTCTGACAGTGATTTTGAGCTTGGTTTGCCTTTTTTATTTGACGAAGAAATTTTTGAAAATATGGCTGCTCCTGCACCACGTACTCTTAAGGATTTTATTCAGCCCACACGCACTACTACTCCTTCATGCATCATATTACCTGAAAATGCACCTCCATTTTCTGTTAAGCATGGCATGATGTCAGTGATACCTCAATTCCATGGCATCGATTCTGAGAGCCCTTACCAGCATCTTACTGATTTTGAGTTGGCTTGCACTACTTTCATTAATAGGGCTAACACTGATGAGTATGTTAGATTGCGTTTGTTTCCTTTCTCTTTGAAGGATAAGGCTAAGTTGTGGTTTAATCAATTGAGAGCTAATTCTATTACTAGTTGGGTTGATATGCAACGTGAGTTCTTACAAAAATTCTTTTTATTTCAGAGAACTCAAATGATTCAAGAGAAGATAGCTCAATTCACTCAGAAGCATGATGAGACTTTCCAAGCTAGTTGGGACCATTTCAAGGAGTTATTAAATATTTGTCCCCATCATGGCTATGAGTCTTGGAGAGTTGTCAACTACTTCTATACGGGTCTGACTCTAGAGTGCAAACAATTTGTGCAAACTATGTGCAATGGAGAATTCTTTGATAAAGAGCCAGACGCTGCATTGGATTTCTTTGATTTCTTGGAGAGAGTGCTAGCCAGTGGAAACAGAATTGCTATAGCTGCTCAACCTTTGGGAACCATCCCGAGTGGTGGTAAATATGAGTTGAAAGAAGATGTGGATGTTCAAGCTAAGCTAGCTACTTTGTCTAGAAGACTAGAGATTATGGAGTTGGAAAAAGTCAAGGCAGTGAAAACGGTGGAACCATGTAACTTATGTGCTGATTCTAGCCATAAGACTCAAGATTGCCCTATCATGCCTATGATGGAGAATGGAATGGACCAATTGCAAGCTGCAAATTGGGTCAACAAGATGAACAATCCTTATTCCAACACATACAATCTGGGGTGGAGGAACCATCCTAACTTTTCATGGAGGAATGATCAACCACGACAGTCTTCACAGAGTTATCCACAACAGATGGCTCCTCCACAGCAGTTTCAGCATACTCAGAGTTATCTTCCTCCAATAGCACCTCCTGGTTTTCCTCTTCAACAACCAGTTGCTCCATCCAAGAAGTCTCTAGATGATACCATAACACAGATGTCTACCACTTTTCAGCAGTTCATGCAGGTTTAGGCTACTACAAATAATCAGAATGCACAAGCCGTCAATGACTTGCGAGGAACAATTCAAAAAATGAATACCACTTTGAGCACTCTTGAAAAGGGAAAGTTTCCAGCTCAACCTCAACCAAATCCTACGGTCTATAAACAATAGTCTCAAGAGCATGTTCATAATGTTTCTGGAGATGGTTTTGAGACGACCAAAGCAGTTACCACTTTGAGGAGTGGGAAGTAGGTTTCTAGACCTGAGGCCCCTATTGATTCTCAGCACTCTAGTCATGCTCTTGTGGGTGCACCTGAGGTGGTTGAGGTAGGAAAGGAAGTAGAGGGAGAGAAAAATAAAGCAAATTCAGAATTGAAGACTCCATCTGTGGTAGAGAAAGAAAATGAGAGGATTTATCGACCTACTGTTCCTTATCCACATAGATTGAGAGTTGGGCAGATGAACAAGCATGATACTGAGATTCAGGAGATTTTTAGGCAAGTGAAGCTCAACATTCCACTTTTAGATGCTATTCATCAAATCCCTTCCTATGCTAAGTTCTTGAAGGACTTATGTACTGCAAAGAGGAAGGTGAATGTGACCAAGAAGTCTTTTCTAGTTGAAGAAGTTGGAGCTTTGATCATGAGTGATACTCCTCAGAAGCTGCGTGATCCTGGATCACCTACTATCTCTATTGTGACTGGTGAAAAAAGGTTTGAAAATGCCTTACTTGATTTGGGGAGTAGCGTGAATTTGTTGCCATTATGGGTTTATGAACAGCTCGATATTGGAGAATTGAAGCAGACACCCATGCTTTTGCAGATGGCAGATAGAACAGTCAAGAAACCCAAGGGAGTTGTGGAAGATGTCTTAGTGCAAGTGAATAAATTTTACTATCATGTGGACTTTGTAGTCCTAGAGATGCCACATCCTACTTCACTTCTTGCTAGTGCTCCTATCATTCTTGGGCGTCCTTTCCTTGCTACTACAAATGCTTTGATCAATTGCAAGAGTGGAATGCTCAAGATCACTTTTGGCAATATGACATTTGAGATGAATGTCTTTACTGCTTGCAAGATGCCTAGTGACTGTGATGATTCAGAGTTGCAAACAATAGATTGGGTTCAGAGTTTTAGCCCATCAGATTTATATTTTGTTCTTGATTCTGAGAGCGTATATGAGGATGCATATCCTAAGAAATCTAGCCAAATTGATGATTTAGAAGATGATTTGGATGAGCCTTGTGATATTGATGATTCAGGTAAGTTGGAGGATGTGAGCCACATTGGTAGATGGCGGGGACCAAACTTTGAGATTCTTGATCCACCCGAGGAAATGAAGCCATCCATTGTGGAGACTCCCACTCTTGAGCTAAAAAAGCTTCCTGAAGATTTGAAGTATATTTTCCTTGGTCTAGAAGAGGGTACATTCCCTGTTGTCATTTCATCTCAGCTCACTCCTGAGCAAGAAACCAGCTTGGTAGCGGTTTTACAAAAGCACAAGGGAGCTATTGGCTGGACCATTGTAGACATCAAGGGTATTGACCCTAATATTTGTACTCACAACATTTTTTTGGAGGGAGATCCTACACCAGTGAGATATGCACAGAGGAGACTCAACCCTACCATGAAAGAAGTTGTGAAGAAGAAGGTTTTGAAGCTGTTAGCACTTGGAATGATTTATCCTATCTCCGACAGTAAGTGGGTGAGTCCCACACAGGTAGTCCCTAAGAAATCTGGTTTAACTGTCATTGAAAATGCTTTGGGTGATTTAATTCCTACTAGGAAAGTGACTGAATGGCGCATGTGCATAGACTACCAAAAACTGAATTTGGTTAGTCGCAAAGACCATTTCCCATTGCCCTTTCTTGACCAAATTTTGGAAAAAGTTGTTGGAAATGAGTTTTATTGCTTTTTAGATGGTTTCTCTGGTTATTATCAAATTGCCATATCTCTAGAGGACCAAGAAAAAACCACCTTCACTTGCCCTTTTGGCACATTTGCCTTTAGGAGGATGCCAATTGGTTTATGCAATGCCCCTGCCACATTCCAACATTGCATGATGAGCATTTTTTCTGACATGCTTGAGGACATGTATGAAGTTTTTATGGATGATTTTTCTATGTTTGGATGCTCTTTTGATGTGTGCTTGAAAAATTTAAATGCTGTGTTGACTAGATGTGAAGAAAAGAATTTGTTGCTTAATTGGGAAAAATGTCAGTTTATGGTGACTAGTGGGTTGGTACTTGGACATTTAGTGTCAAAACGTGGTATAGAGGTTGATAGGGCTAAAATAGAATTGATTTCTCAATTGCCTATTCCTAGGACTGTGAAGGATATTCGCTCTTTTCTTGGTCATGCCGGCTTCTATCGACATTTTATTCAAGGCTTTAGTGCTATCACCGAACCATTGTGTGCTTTATTGCAAAATGATACTGAATTTTTTTGGTCTGATGAATGTCAATATGCTTTTGAGACTCTAAAGAAACACTTGACAGTTGCTCCTATCATGCAATCTCATAGGTGGGATTTACCATTTGAACTTATGACCAATGCTAGTGATTTTGCTCTAGGTGCTGTTTTAGGTCAAAGAATTGATGGTAAACCTTCTGTGATTTATTATGCAAGTAAAACATTGAATGATGCACAATAGAATTACACCACCACTTATATCATTGGTTCTCCTATCACCGTCTTTACTGACCACTCTGCTTTGAAGTATTTGTTGCAAAAGAAATATGCTAAACCCAGGTTGATACGCTGGATTTTATTACTTCAAGAGTTTGACATCATTATCAAGGATAAGAAGGTGTCGAGAATGTGGTAGCTGGCCATTTGTCTAGATTGCAGCTACCCGAGTCTCATACTTCTCCACCTTTGCATGATGATTTTCTGGATGAGCATCTCTTTGTTGTGTCGCGTGCACCTTTGTTTGCGGATATTGTGAACTACCTAGTCTCTGAGCAGTTACCTCCTCATTGGAATATTCAAGACAAGCATAGGTTCCTTTCTGAGGTTCGATTCTATTACTTTGACTCACCTTATCTTTTTAAATATTATGCTGATTAGTAGGTGAGACGTTGTATTCCTAATGATGAGTTTGCTTCTGTGTTTGAGTTTTGTCATTCTGGGGCTTGTGGAGGTCACTTTGCAGCCCAGAAAACTGTTGCAAAAATTTTACAAAGTGGACTTTATTGGCCTACCATGTTTAAAGATGTTGTGTTGTCGTGTAAAGCATTTGAATCTTGTCAAAAACTTGGAAAAATCACAGTAAGGAACATGATGCCCCTTTCTCCCATATTGACCCTTGAGATATTTGATTGTTGGGGAATTGACTTTATGGGACCTTTTCCTGTTTCTAATGGCTATATGTATATCTTGCTTGCTGTTGATTATGTTTCCAAGTGGGTAAAAGCTATACCATGTAGAACCAATGATCATAAGGTTGTGCTTAAATTTTTAAAAGACTTGTTTGCACGTTTTGGCATGCCCAAGGCCATAATTAGTGATGGGGGTTCTCATTTTTGTAACAAACCTTTTCAAAATCTCATAAAGAAATATGGAGTGACTCACAAGGTCTCTACTCTATATCACCCACAGACTAATGGCCAAGCTGAGTTGGCTAATAGAGAGATCAAGGTCATTCTTGAAAAGACAGTTCATCCTAATAGGAAGGATTGGTCTAATAAATTACTTGATGCTCTTTGGGCTTATAGAACTGCATTCAAAACCACTCTTGGCATGTCACCTTATCGTTTGGTTTATGGTCGTGCTTGTCATTTACCTGTTGAGATTCAACATCATGCTTTCTAGGCTATTAAAAAGATTAATTCTTCACTTGATGATGCCCAAGGCTTGAGAAAATTGCAGATTTTAGAGCTAGAAGAAGCAAGAAGGGAGGCCTATGACAATGCCAAACTGTCCAAGGAGAGGATGAAAGCCTTGCATGATAAGAAGATCTTGGACAAGAAATTCTTCCCTGAGCAAGAGGTGCTTCTCTACAATTCTAGGCTCCATATTTTTCCAGGAAAGTTGAAGAGTCGTTGGAGTGGCCCTTACATTGTCAAGAAGGTTCATTCCCATGGTGTTGTGGATATTTCCAATCCAAAGAATGGGACCACCTTCACTGTGAATGGACAAAGGCTCAAGCCATTCCTTGCTCCCTATGCACCAGAGGATGAGACAATCCTTCTACAGGATGTCCAGGGAGTACTCTCAACTTCTCCTACTGTTATTTGATTATCCATATACCTAGTCATGGGGGTGCTGGTGCCGTGACATTACTCCATTTGTTTGTGGTACTTTGGGAGTATTGTAGTCTTAGAACCACTTAGTGTTTTGCATTTGCATTGAATAATTACTTACTGTGCACCATTTTCTTCGTTCCATCCATGGAGACCATGTCTTACTCTAGTTGGGGGTGGGGGTGCCCAGTTTGAGTTTGGTTTAGTTTTTCAAAAGAAATTCAAAAATAAAAGTTTTTTTTAAAAAAAAAGGAAGAAAAAATTCTGCAACTGTTTGTTGTGAAAAGCTTTGCATTGCTGTGATTCCTTGATTGCCCATGATGAAAAATATGAACTATGACTTGTAGTGGGTGGCATATAAGATCCCTTGGATTGTGCTTGACTTTTTAGTTTGTCTTGTTTTGAAGTTTGGACTATTTCTCTTTTCCCTTGAGCACATGACCATGAGGTTTTGAAGTGTTGGACATTTAGAGAAGTTTTGCTTAGTGTTAGTCTTTTGAACCTCACAAGCACTAGAACTCACTTAATAAACTCTCGAGGCAAAATCCTAGTCCACATTTTGACTGATGAGATGACATAAGGCCTTCTTTGGTCATTTGATCTTAATTTCTAGCCTACCATACTTTAAATTTATCCCTAGGTGTCTCTTCCTAGCCAAATGTTACCCTTTTTATTTCAGCACCTACATATGTACCTAGCTAAAACAAAATTTTCCCCATGCATCACCCGCTCAATTGGATATACATGTTTTTGTGGGATGCTTGTGCATATCATCATGCATATGGGTTGAGTGATGCGTTTTTGTGATGGTGCATTTTGTAAGGTGTTGCTTGCTTTAAAGAAAAAAAAGTGAAAAAAAAATAGCAAAAGAAGACAACAACTTAGTTCATTGAATGAAAATATCCAAGTTTGGGATATATGTATAGAATAAGACGGTTGCATGCCATCAATAAAATCAATGTGGCACATATATACAAAAAAGAAAAAAAAAGAAAAAAAATGAGAGTAGAGAAAGAAAAAAGCAAAGTGAGTGTGAAAAAGGTGAGTTGGGACTACCTTGGGGTATATGTGCATGCATGCATATGTACGACCATTGTTACATTGACATGTATATTTGAGTTGTGGTTTTAGCCTAAAATTTCCATTTTGACATACCCATAGCCTCAACCTACGTTACATGCTTTAAAAGTCCTATTGGATGATTGGTTTTGTGTTGGGCTACATTAGTGGAGAAAAGTTTTGAAAAGTGAGCATATGACGGCTTGCACTTCATGTTTGAGATTCATTTGATGAACAACTTTTGCATTTTCTAATCTAAAGTGATGGCATGGATGTTCCAAGTGGTCACGCACACACACACACACACACACTTGAGAATGGTTCAGTTTTAGAATGAAGCAACCTTTTTAGTTAAAATCAAGACTTGGTTGAGATTTGTGCTCTCTTGCATCTTTGTCATGTGTTTATTCTGAGGGTTAAACATTTAGGGAAGAACTTGTCAATGCATGCCTACACTCACACATGTTCCAGACAAATTGGTTTAAAAGTAAATTTTTCTCTCGAAATTCATTCCAATTGATTTTCGCTCTTTTGCTCGAGGACTAGCAAAAAGCTAGTTAGGGGTTGTGATTGGGATGGTAGTTTGCATATTTTTGTGGAGTTTTGAAAGCAAAAGGTTGAGTTTCAATGCTTAAAAACCACATTTTAGGTTTGAGTTGCCGAAATCCATGTTAATGAGCCAATGCATAATTCAACACTTTGACATAATCATTTTAAGTGTTTTCTAGTGGTTCAAGTTGGTTTGGTAGCTTAGAGATATGAAATCCAAGTTTTAGGCATAATGGTTAGAAGTTATGGAAATGCTATCTCTTAAGCATTTGAGTTTTAATATGCCGAATTTTGTTCTATCAACCTAAAAATGGTTTTGACACTTGTTTAAGTATGTTTCAGTCATTTATGACTTGTTTGAATGGGTTTTGTAGGCTCCGGATTGATCGGGGTTGAATATGGAAGAAAAGACACAAAGGAGCTGAAAAATTGGATTTTGCTGTCAACCGTCCGGACACTAATCAGAAACCGTCCGGACGGTTCAAGAAGAAAGATGGACAGATTGAGTTTCAAGCATATCCGTCCGGACGGTACAGTTCACCATCCGGATGGTTGAAGAAGAAAGACGGACAGTGCTGTTTTCAAGCATATCTGTCCGGACGGCACTGCACAATAATTTTCGGGTCAACTTTTGAAGGTGCAAATGATCGAATTTGAAGCAAATGTCTTCTACAAAGTTGAAGTCGACATCCAGATCTTTCTAAAGAGTGATCATAAGCATAAATCCATTGAGAATTGAAGTCTGTGGAATTAAAACAAGATGCTGCCTCGAACAGTTTCAGTAATTTCGGATTTTATGATTTTTACTCAATTCTTGAAGGGCAAACTTGTCTAATTATTTTATTTGCCCAATGGGACTTATTTGTAATGGGTTAGGATGGTCTTCTAACAGAAGTATGAGGGTTTTATGGGTCTGGAGACCCCATTCTTTGGACAACACTACTTTTGGCCGAATGTGATACACTCTCTCTAGGCTTTTTCTCTCTCGCCTTGTTCTTCATTTTGATTCTTGCTTGGGGTTCAAAAATCAGTCTCTTGAAGATTGCTAGGAGTCTTGGAGACCCAACCAACTAGAAAAAGAAGTTCTTCCTCCTTGTAGAGCTTGAGAAGAGCCCAAGTTGGATTACCCTCAACTTCTATTTGTAGATTGGAAGGCCGATTCACCTCAACATTCGACATTGGATTTGATCTCTAAACTCCTCTTCCTTATTGTTATTTCATTTTATTATCGCATTTGGATTCATAGTTCTAGTTTGATCTACTTGAATATTTCCATTCCGATTTAGTTTGTGCTTGAACGTTTTATGTTATGCTTTACATTTTATTATGTTGTGCTTATTTCCATTTTGATTTTCTACAGTAGTTTAGTATTCAATTATCATTTTGTATATTAGGGTTTAGTTCAATCAATCACCCCAAGAGGGAAAACCGAATCTAACCAATGGTTAGTGCAATTTTGCCACACTTAACATTGTGAATACCATATTTAATTAAGTAATTAGGTTAATAATCCATAGACCCAAGCCGAAACCAAAAGTCTTTGTGAGCCGATTTGGGATTCACTCCTATTATTACTTTGACAAACCTACACTTAGGAAAGCATTAATCCACTTACCTATTTTGGGCGAGTTAGTCTGACAGAGTCAGCTTTATAGCTTTCTTGGTTATGCAAGAAGGCTTCTTCTGCTTCCAAGCTACGGTTAAGGAAGCTCAGAGTTTCCTTGCCAGTAAGAGCTAGAGTTTGAATATCATGGATGACCTGTACTCGATCTTTGCTGGTAGGGATGAGGAGGATGTAAACAAGGAGGATGCCTACGAGCACTGTTCCCCTCGACCCTCCTAGCACCGAGGAACCTAGCCAGCTATTGGCAACTGAGAAACATGTAGATATTGAAGATGGATTAACACTTTTTTTTTTTATTTTCAAACAATTTTCTCGGCCTTTTGTTGGTCGTTTATTTTGTAATGACATTATTTCCTTAAATTTATCCAAGTCTTTTCTCGTATTTTCCTTTCCTTGATTTGTTTTTGATCCTATGCTCGGTAGTTGTATCCTTACATTACCTAGGTTGTAGCTAACCTTTTTATGGAGGTCTACCGTAACTTAGGTGTCTAAGTTGAGACAAACTTTATTCTCGGTTATTGTAATTTAAATGTGTTAAATTGTGATAAGAGGGTTGACCTGTAGCATACTCAAGATTCTTCTTTCTTTTATTTTGAAGAGATACAAGCAAAAGTGCTCGGTCATTGTAACTTTAGAGTTTCAAGTTGTAATGAAACCGAAACCGAGGAGTGAGTTGTGTTGAAGGCGTTATCCGATGAGCAAACTACTTTCATTGAAAAAGGAAATCCTAATCCTCGTGTGTAAGATACGAGTTAAGTACTTAAATCCATGCCAAAGAATAGACTAAAGATAGTATTTGTGAAGATTTTAAGCGTTCTATGGTTGCATCTTACCAGGCTTCTCAAGGTTTTCAAGTTTATGTTCGATCAAGCATGACCTTCACAACCCGAAAAAGGCCTTCCTAAGTTTCTCTAAGCTTTCCTGGGCGTTTCCCAGTAGCGTTTTCTTTCCATAGGACTCAGTCTCCCTCCATGAACTTCCTTGTTCGGACTCGCTTGTTGAAGTATCTAGCCACTCTTTGCTTATAAGCTGCATCCCGAATTCCGGCTTCCTCCCAAGCTTCTTCAAATAGGTCGAGATTATTGAGGATTAACTCATTATTCTCATTCTCAACAAATACTCCAATTTGGAAACTAGAGATTCCTATCTCGATAGGGGTGACTACTTCAGTTCTGAATGTGAAGGCAAAGGGGGGTTTCTCCTGTTGAAGTCCTCAGGGTAGATTTGTAAGCCGATAGGACACTGTGCAATTTCTCAGTCCATTGTTATTTGATTTGGTTAAGACGAGCCTTAAGTCCTTGGAGAATGGTACGGTTAGTCACCTCCACTTGGCCATTGGCTTACGGCTGAGCAATGGCCATAATTTTGAGATTGATACCAATATCTTGAAAAAAAAATCTCGAATGGAATTACTGACGAATTGTCTCCCATTTTCAGTAATGATCATTTGTGGTATCCCCTATCGACATATGACTATTTTCCATAAAAAATCCTTAACTTTGTGGTCAGTAATAGTTGCAAGTGGCTTAGCTTCTACCCACTTAGTGAAGTAATCACTTGCCACGATAAGAAACTTTCGATGTTGTGTTGCTTGAGGGAAAGGTCCCAATAGATCCAGTCCCCATTGCGCAAATAGTCAAGGACTTTGGATGCTTGTCAACTTAGCTGGAAGGTAAAAGGGTGCGTTGACTTTTGTTACATTTTTGCACATAATCCTCAGTATCCTTCTTCATCATTGGCCAATAATATCTACATTGTAAGACCTTATTGGCTAGAGTTCTTGCCCCTGCATGACTACCACATATTCCTTCGTGGACTTCTCGGAGAGCATAGTCGGATTCTCGGCGAGGAAGACATTTGAGATAAGGAATGGTGTAATATCTTCTATAAAGATTACCCTGTATGATGGAATATTTTGTTCATCTTTCTTGGAGATTCCTTTCCTCATTCTTATCTTTCGACAACTTTCCTTTTGTGAGGAATGCTTGTATCGGGTCCATCCAAGATCGACCTTTGCTTATTTGGACGATAGCTTTGACAACTATGCTCGACTTTGGTAGTATCTCAATTCTAATTGTGGTAGCTTCTACTTGGTTCGTAGTTGAAGCCAAACGAGCTAACAAGTCAGCCAGTTGATTCTCATCCTGAGGTACCCTCTGTATTTCTATCCTTGTTATCCTGCTCATCAGTTCCTTAGCTATTGCAAGATATCTGACCATGTTAGAGGCTTTCACTTTGTAATCGCCTTTAAATTTCTCGGTCACGAGCTATAAGTCGCTGTTGATGATCAGGTGGTTTATCTCAAATTCTATTGCTAGCTGAAATCCAACAAGAAGGGCTTCATATTCTGGCTCATTGTTTGAAGCTTTGAATAGGAACCGAAGAGCATGTTTGGTACGTATGCCCCCGATCGGAGAAGTAGGATTCCTACCCCACTTCCTTCTAGATTTATGAACCCATATACAAACAGTTCCTAAGGGTCTTCCTTCTCAGCCTCAGCAGGGGGTTGACATTTAGTAATGAAGTCCACCAACGCTTGAGCCTTGATCGCTTGCCTTAGCTAGAAGTAAATGTCAAACTCACTGAGCTTTATTGACCACTTTATCAGTTTGCCCGATGTATACGGTTTCTGAAGTATTGTTTTCAGAGGTTGATTGGTTAACACCATTACTAAATGTGCTTGGAAATATGGTTGGAGCTTCCGCGCTGCGGTGAGTAGAGCCAGGGCGAGCTTCTCTACCTGCTTGTACTGAGTTTTAGCTCCAGCAAGCACTTTGCTCGTATAATAGACTGGGGTTTGCACTTTCCTTTGCTCTCTAACAAGAACAGCGGTAACCGCATGCTCAATCATGGTGAGGTATAGGTCTGATGGTTTCCCTACCTTTAGTGATATGAGAAGTGGGGTTCGTGCGAGATAAGTCTTCAGCTCTTCAAATGCTTGTTCACAGTCTTTAGTTCATTGGAAATTATTTGCGTTTTTGAGTGAGTTAAAGAATAACCGGCACCTATCCCCAAGCCGTGCAACAAAATGACTCAATACCGCTATTTGTCTGGTAAGTTTCTAGACTTCTTTCTTGTTTCTAGGAGGTTGCATGTTTAGGATGGTGTCTACCCTCTTAGGGTTTACCTCAATTCCTAGTTCGGAGATGAGAAAACTGAGGAATTTACCTCAGGAGACTCCAAATGCAAATTTCTCGAGGTTGAGTTTCATCCCATATTTGTTTAAGATATCAAATACCTTTTGTAAATCTTTTAGATGACCCTCAAATCTTCTACTTTTTACTACAATGTCGTCTATGTAAGCCTTGATAGTTTTTTCGAGCAATAGTGCGAATATTTTGTTGACCAATCATTGGTAGGTTGCTTCAGCATTCTTCAATCCAAAAGGCATTACCTGATAGCAATAAGTACCTTCGAGTGTCACGAATGAAGTATGCTATTCATTGGTTTCATCCATTTGTATATGATGATATCTTGAGTAGGCATCAAAAAACTGAGGAGACCATTACCAGAGGTTGCATCTACCAATTGATCTATCTTTGGCAGAGGATAACTATCTTTCGGGCAAGTTCTGTTAGGGTCTGTAAAGTCTATGCACATGTGCCACTTACCATTGGGTTTTACTACCATCACCATATTGGCGAGCCACTCCGAGTAATGTACCTCTTGTATGAATTCGGCATCGAGAAGTTTGCTTACCTCAACTTTTATGACCTCTTGTTTGTCTAAGGCAAAATTTCTTTTCTTCTGCTTTACTGGTCGACTGCTGGTCGGCCAAATAATTGCGCATAATGAATACCTTTTTTTGGTATTAATTTGTTCTTTTTGTTGAGTGATTGGAGCTTTGATATTACTAAACTCTATTATGTTTCAATTGTCAGGTGAGCAGAAAAATTAATGTGAAAGATGCTCAAAAGTGTTGAAAACATCAATAGGAGTTGTAGATCGATCGACAATTGGCAGATGTGCAAAATTTATTTTGGGTTGTTACTAGAATTTAACAAAAATGCGTGGGGCCAAGGGGAAATGACAAGACTTCGAGTCTAGAATACTACTGGGATTGGGAGTGGTATAAGAGGCTTGGAGGATGCATTTATTTGGAACTTTTAACCTAGGCACGATTCCAATTCTTGGAGTTTCCATCAAGCATCGAAAAGGAGAGCAAGACTGAGTCTTCCAGTAATACCCGAGTTTTCAAATAACTTATGAGATAAGGTAAGGATGGCACATGACAGTTTTTAGACTTATGTGGGTGAAATGATATGTGTTAAATAGGACCGAAATAATTTAGAATGTTCTAGTATGTTTTGATTTGGTTAGAACCGAAATAATTGTTTAACAAATTCTATGTGATACATTAAAATTAAGGGCACAAGAATTATCGGGATTAAATTTAAGATGATACGGTTCGAGATTTTTGAAGTTAAGGAGGGTAAAATGAGGGTAATCACTGGTTAATGGCACTATGGTGAATAATTAAAAAAAACAGTTTGGTAATTAGGGTGAAAGAGCAAGGGATTAACAGTAAACAAGCTGATAAAAGAATTTAAAATATAAATTCAGGAATACCTGCACGGGAACCAAGAAATCCCTAACAAAAATAAAATAAAATAGATTTTCAAAAAAGGAGGGACGGCGGACAGAAGCCGTGATTCTTGTTCCGGTGACGAATCGAGAAAAGCGCAGCACGAGAAGGACGGTAAGGATGTGACGGAGCCAACCGTACCAATTTCGTAGGCAAAGGAGTGACCTTCGCCGCCAATCGAAGAGGAGAAGTCACGGCCACCGAGAGTTTCTAAGTCGGATTTCATCGATCTCCGACCACCGAAAGGCCGAATGGCACCGGAGGTATACTCATCGCGTCACCTCGACTCCGTTCATGGTCACCGTGGACACCAACGCCGCCTAATAGGCGGTGACCCGACGTTTTTGAAACCGGGTATGTACACCCTCGTGCAGAACAGCCGGGTCGAGCTGACCCGGTTGGGCAATATTTTGATTAATTATGTAATAATTAATTAAGGTTAATTAATTACATTAAGTTAATTATTCTAAGTTAATTGTATTAAGCTAATGGCATAGATAAAATAAATTGATTAAAAGATAAGGGTAATAAAATATGAAATTAAAGATAATAAGATTAATAAATGATTGTGGATGTTGTATGGGTTTCAGGGACCAGTCTTTGTAATTAAGTTATCGGATTACGGGAGCACATCGCGGTAAGTAATACTCACCTGTGTCACAGAATTATATGTTTGGTGAATTGTTAATTTATAATTCATGTATTTATGCATATATATATATATATATGTTGGAATGATTGAGTTATTTTGATGAGATTGGTATTACTATAATATTATCTGTAATGAATACGTGTAGTATTTGAGACTCAATTGATTGTGATGATACGAGTATTATGTTAGTATGATTGGGTGATTTTAATGAGACCGTTATTGTTATAATATTATATGTATTGAATATGTTGCTTCTTAAGATTGAATTGGTTGTGCTGTTTGAGGGTCGGGAGTTGTGAACTACTAGGTGATGATATGTATACAGGTCATGTGTAATGTTGAATGATCATGAAATGAAATTTGATTTGCGAATGTGATGTTGATATAATATTTTATATGATGGGCTTTACTTATATGAGACTGATATGATGACGATTTTGATATTATTGAAAGTGACTGGTTATGTGTGAATTACTGAGGCTTTAAATACTGTTCATATGCATGATGCATTGCATTACATGAAAATGGAAATTTTCAATTTAATGAGAGGATGTTTTTATGAACCGGGTACAACTACTACAGGGAGGATGTATGGAAAGGTTAAGGTTGAGGTTTACTGGAAATGAAAACGAAAATAGAAACGGTTTTTGACTGGAAAGTGTTCTTTGGTAGTACACTTAATTAAAGAAAAATCCCGACCGGTTGCTCTGTAGCAGTTTACCTAGGTTAAGGGCCCAAGTATTGGAAAAGAATTTAAATGGCTGACTATTTTATAAACATAATGTTCACGTGCATTCATGCATAAGTATTACTTGCTGGGCTTTAGCTCACTATGTTCCGTGATAGAGGTACTGAATCTTCGATGATTAAGTTGGTCTAGCTAGCTGTTGATGGTGTGACTACGGATCCATGGGAAGGATGCTCATGTGCTGGAGTTAGGTTAAATTAGTTCACGACAAGGTTAATAATTCTATTTAGGTTTACTAATTATTTCTGTTATGAATGAATGAAAGTCCGAAAAATAAGACCAAGAAGTGTGTATTGTACCCTTTTACTTTAATTATAGTCAGGGAAGTATGAGTGTTAAATGATCATTGAAATCAGGATGATATTTAATTGAGTTATTTGCTAAGTTTATTTAGTTAAGGTATTTAATTTTATTCTAGCAGTAATTAGGTTTCTCTGTAGATATATAGAATTAGGTGTTTCTGGCGGGTAGGGATGTAAAATTGGTAGCGTTCTGAATTACGAGCCCATGAATTAGGGTTTCGTGGGACGGAGCGTTACAGTTGGTATCAGAGGAACGGTCCTTTATAACAAGTTAATTAATAAGACATGGAAAAAAGAATGGACGTTTAGTAAAGTTACATGAGCATCATAGATCGGCACAGCCATCAACAAGTAAGTAATTTTTCTGTTATTGATGATACTGCGAATGTACGAGTGTTTGCCGCTATGAGTGTTCTGGTGTAGTAGAATATATGAATATCCAACTAAGATGTTTGCATGAATGTTTCTTAGTAATCGTGCATTGGAATGAGGTGTAACCATGTTTATTATGTTTTATGGTGAATACAGTATTTATTTTGATAATGCTTAGAAGTTTGTGGATATATATACATCATAAATAAGAATGAATAGCTAGCAAATTGGTTGCGAGTATTAGAAGATGTAATTGTTGGAAGTAATAAGACAATTAATACATTGGTGAACTTGAATGATTGGGAACTACATAATTATATTTAGTGTGTTAATTATTGGGGTAAGTTTGTACGTTTAATGGAGATTTTTGGAGTGGATCATGGAAACTATCTTAAATTGTATGCATAGTTTATGATATGTGTACCTGGATGGAATGGACATATGAACTAAGATACTTTGAGGTTGTTTGGTAAATAAGTTGCTTGTAATATATGATGGAGTAAAAAGAAATGGTACTGAAAATATATGACACCAAGTAGTATATGTACATATACAAGTGAGATATGTTTAATTAAGTCTAATGCTATAACTGTTGTTACCCAAAAATAAGGGTGGATAATATTAGGGTGATGAAGCGTTTTAGTTCCTCAATAAGGTAGATGAGACAGTACATCGATGGGTAATATGTCCCCATGAATTAAAGGTGAGCGCTCCATGGTTGGATTAGATTAATTAATTGTTATATGAATTCGCTGTAATTATAGTGATATCGTAAAACTTAAATGAATATGCATGTAAAATTAGTTAGATATCATATACGCGTGCTTAAAATATATTAGTATATATCTATATATATATATATATAAATAAGAAATAGGCTAATCAATTGTAAGTAGTTGCATAAGAAGCAGTAGCATGTACTATATAAAGGGATATTGAAGAAAATTAAATTATATGAGATACCTAATCGAGAGCACAGTAGTGACATCAAATGAATTAGGAATCAATATATATATATATAATAGTAAGGAAGTAGTATAATATGTAATAAATGAAGGTGATAGTGAGTTCTAGGGTATACAAGCAATTATATTTATGAACGAATCATGACTAATAGAATTAAATGATAATTTCTTTATCTAAAAGGAATAGGATTTTGTGGGATTAATACATAAATTAAATATCTAATATGCTTACCTAAATATGAACATTAGTTTCAAATTCCAAATAAAAGTAAAGTTACGTTTGAGATTAAAATAATTGATGTTTAATTATGATAATTACTGTGAATGTTGGTCCATCATTTTAGTTATTTAATTCTACATAGGAATTTATAGTAGGGTTAAAGTTAAAGTAGCTTTGTATTAAACAAATGCATTCTACCTGTGGTTATAAGCTGTAGGGTGAGTATATTAGGTAAGGTGAGAAGTGTTCCGGTTTATGGACTTAGTGGCTAAAGTTTTATTGTGTATTGTTCCTTGATATTGTCGTGGTGTTGATCTAATGGTGCATATGTGCATGTAACTACGTGTACATCAATTTCCTATAAATAAATTACTCGCACTATATGATAAGGATAAATTGCACTATATCTTAGTTTATAAACTGCTTACTTTATATATATATATACACATAAAATCATTGAAGACTTATGATACTCAATTTTGAGTATAAAGTAATATTGAATAGTTTGGAAACGATCTAGGTTAGTTGAGGAAATAATAAGAAATGAAGTATGATGAATTTAGGGATTGGAGTATATAAATTGATATTCACAATCTTATTATAATCGAGGGAACTGAGATTTGATTCATTTATTTATGACTTGGAGGATTAGTAAGGTTATAGTTTTGATAGTTATTGATGAAAGTAACCTCATATAGTTTGGTTGAGGTTGATAAATTTGACAATTCTATATGGGGTATGAGTTTGTGTATAATAGGAATAGAAGCAGGATCTGAATATAGCTAGTGGAATCACATAAATTATATGGAGTAATGATAGGATAGATTATAGGATAAACTACTTAATATGCATAGCCACACAATCTGTACAAACCTGTTATTTGAATTGGATAGTTAATCGAGGTTAGCGATGGTCTGAATATTTATGGTTAAGATAGAATATTGGGGTAATATTGTATCGAATGGATAGGTAAGTTGGTCATTAAAATTTGTGAGACATGGTAAATATATATATACATGAGGAGTTTTGATTAAATTGATTGTTGTAGAATAGTACATTAGTAACCCAATGCTATTATTAGGATGTATGAGAAAATGCTTTGAGACCGACATCTTAGCGTATTTGGCATGATACGAAGGCTGGTATGGAGAGTCAAAATAAATATTTCATAATAAGATTAGTTATATAAGTCGATAGATAAGAAGTATTTCCAATTGGTCGTGAGACTTGAGGACTGGATTAGAACAATGATATGCTAGTTGGGGACCAAGGAGGGCAATAGGAAAAAAAAATATTAATAATGAATTCGTGAAATTAAACCTATGATTTTAGTAATAATGGACAATGATTTAATTTAAAGGTATTGAATATCTAAGTTGACCATTTAGGCAAATTTTGAGGATGAAAATTTTGTCAGAAGATGAGATTGTAATACCCTGATCCGATGTACATTGGAAGCTTGGAGGAGTTAGAAATACATATATTTACGAGGAGATGGGATCGAGATTTGATTTGTTTTAGAGAATTCAAATGGTATTAATATATTTCACACGAAAAATATAAATTATAAAGATAAGTTATTATTCTGGTATAACATAGAAAGTTAGACCTAGATTATACCTCGCATTATCGCCTGGGATATGGTGGGCAATATACAATTTTCGATGATGATTTGAGACAACCAATTCATGGAATCAAATTTTGAGGACGAAATTTTTATAAGGGGGGAAGACTGTAATACCCGAGTTTTCAAATAACTTATGAGATAAGGTAAGGGTGGCACATGACAGTTTTTAGACTTATGTGGGTGAAATTATATGTGTTAAATAGGACCGAAATAATTTAGAATGTTCTAATATGTTTTGATTTAGTTAGAACCGAAATAATTGTTTAACAAATTCTATGTGATACATTAAAATTAAGGGCACAAGAATTATTGGGATTAAATTTAAGATGATACGGTTCGAGATTTTAGAAGTTAAGGAAGGTAAAATGAGGGTAATCACTGGTTAATGGCACTATGGTGAATAATAATAATAAAAAAAACAGTTTGGTAATTAGGGTGAAAGAGCAAGGGCTTAACAGTAAACAAGCTGATAAAAGAATTTAAAATATAAATTCAGGAATACCTGCACGGGAACCAAGAAAACCCTAACAAAAATAAAATAAAATAGAAAATAAAATAGATTTTCAGAAAAGGAGGGGCGGCGGACGGAAGCCGGGATTCCTATTCCGGTGACGAATCGGGAAAAGCGGGGCACGAGAAGGACGGGAAGGATGTGACGGAGCCAACCGTACCAATTTCGTAGGCAAAGGAGCTGGCCTTCGCCGCCAATCGAGGAGGAGAAGTCACGGCCATCGAGAGTTTCTAAGCCGGATTTCATCGATCTCCGACCACCGAAATGCCGAATGGCACCGGAGGTACACTCATCGCGTCACCTCGACTCCGTTCATGGTCACCATGGACACCGCCGCCGCCTAATAGGCGGTGACCTGACGTTTTTGAAATCGGGTATGTACACCCGCGTGTAGGACAGCCGAGTTGAGCTGACCTGGTTGGGCATTATTTTGATTAATTATGTAATAATTAATTAAGGTTAATTAATTACATTAAGTTAATTATTCTAAGTTAATTGTATTAAGCTAATGGCATAGATAAAATAAATTGATTAAAAGATAAGGGTATTAAAATATGAAATTAAAGATAATAGGATTAATAAATGATTGTGGATGTTGTATGGGTTTCAGGGACCAGTCTTTGTAATTAAGTTATCGGGATTACGGGAGCACATCGCGGTAAGTAATACTGACCTGTGTCACGGAATTATATGTTTGGTGAATTGTTAATTTATAATTCATGTATTTATGCATATATATATAAATATAAATATATATATATATATATATATGTTGGAATGATTGAGTTATTTTGATGAGATTGGTAATACTATAATATTATATGTAATAAATACGTGTAGTATTTGAGACTCAATTCATTGTGATGATACGGGTATTATGTTAGTATGATTGGGTGATTTTAATGAGACCGTTATTGTTATAATATTATATGTATTGAATATGTTGCTTCTTAAGATTGAACTGGTTGTGCTGTTTGAAGGTCGTGAGTTGTGAACTACTAGGTGATGATATGTATACAGGTCATGTGTAATGTTGAATGATCATGAAATGGAATTTGATTTGCGAATGTGATGTTGATATAATATTTTATGTGATGGGCTTTACTTATATGAGACTGATATGATGACGATTTTGATATTATTGGAAGTGACTGGTTATGTGTGAATTACTAAGGCTTTAAATACTGTTCATATGCATGATGCATTGCATTACATGAAAATAGAAAATTTCAATTTAATGAGAGGATGTTTTTATGAACCGGGTACAACTGCTACAGGGAGGATGTATGGAAAGGTTAAGGTTGAGGTTTTTTGGAAATGAAAACGAAAATACAAACGGTTTTTAACTGGAAAGTGTTCTTTGGTAGTACACTTAATTAAAGAAAAATCACGACCGGTTGCTCTGTAGCAGTTTATCTAGGTTAAGGGCCCAAGTATTGGAAAAGAATTTAGATGGCTGACTGTTTTATAAAGATAATATTCACGTGCATTCATGCATAAGTATTACTCGCTGGGCTTTAGCTCACTATGTTCTGTGATACAGGTACTGAATCTTCGATGATTAAGTTGGTCTAGCTAGCTGTTGATGGTGTGACTACGGATCCATGGGAAGGATGCTCATGTGCTGGAGTTAGGTTAAATTAGTTCACGACAAGGTTAATAATTCTATTTAGGTTTACTAATTATTTCTGTTATGAATGAACGAAAGTCCAAAAAATAAGACCAAGAAGTGTGTATTGTACCTTTTTACTTTAATTATAGTCAGGGAAGTATGAGTGTTAAATGATCATTGAAATCAGGATGATATTTAATTGAGTTATTTGCTAAGTTTATTTAGTTAAGGTATTTAATTTTATTCTAGCAGTAATTAAGTTTCTCTGTAGATATATAGAATTAGGTGTTTCTGGCGGGTAGGGATGTAAAATTGGTAGCGTTCTGAATTACGAGCCCATGAATTAGGGTTTCGTGGGACGGGGCGTTACACTTCCAGAATTTTTGGATTTTATTTTGCAAGATATATAACGATGAATGATTCTACCATTACTTTCGTTGTTCGTAGTATTATGAGGAACTAATCCTTCATTAGGGTTTTGATGTAGCCTAGCCTTGAGAATTCTATGAACTTGGCTTGTTATTTATGAAATTTTGCATATAATTGAATATTTGTGAGTGTGCTTGATGCTATTGAATGATTTATCACCATTTAATTATTGTGATGCCTTGTTTGAAACCGGAAGGAGGATAACTAAGGTTTGCTCATGATCATATATATCATATGGCCCATGCACCATAGGAATATAGGTACATGCTCTATGCAATTGTTGTGCGATCATCCATAAAGCTTGGGTTCTTATCAATCAATTAGATCCAAATGTTAGGAATAACATGGATTAGTGATAGGAATACATTTGTGTAACCATGAATGGACCATTGATTAGGTTAGGGAGATCAATTGGCAATAATCGGTAGGAAATTATAGTTAATTTAGCCGAGGGAGTAGAATTAAATAGGCGACAATGAAGTCAAATACCCTAATGCTTGTTACATCTGCTTACATCAATTGAGTCATTGTTATGCTTTCATAGTTGCATGCTTGTAGAAGTTTGATTGCTTATTATTTAATTGTCGTTACTTAGTTCGTCTGTGCTTGTTAATTAAATTCCAAAATCATTGATTGTTCATATAGTATTAGGGTTAATTAATTTGGTTATTCATTGACAATTTATTCAATCCTCGTGGGTTGGACACTATGCTTTTCACTAATTTACTCATGTGATTTATGCGCTTACAGTTTATCTCATCAAGTTTTTAGCGCCGTTACCGGAGATTGACACAATTGTTTTATTGATAACCATCATATTAATTATTTTGCTAATTTGCATTTATTTATTTTTATATTTTTGTAGGTACCACTCCTCTGTTTATGAGTGGTGGATGTCGAGCTTTGAGTTTGGACTTGACTGGTCTAGATCAAGAGATCGAAAAAACTCTGGAAGCAATAAGAAGGCAACAAGGTCAGTCAGAAAAAGAAGACGAAAGTATTGATATGGCTGAAAATCTAGGAGAAAATAACCTTGATGTGGGTGAGCATATTGGTATTTCCTTACGATCTTTGGCTCATTATGCTATGCCGTCAGTGGAGGATTCTCATTCGAGCATTTTCTTCCTACTATTCAGGCAAATAATTTTGAGATCAAGCTGGCATTGATCACCATGGTTCAGAATTCATCTATGTATTGTGGTCTCCCTCCAGAGGAGCCAAATACTCATTTCAAGCGCCTTTTGGAGATATATGATACGGTGAAATACAATGGTGTTCCATGGGATGCGATTAGGCTGACACTCTTTCCATTTTCTTTGAGGGACAAAGCCAAGCCTTGGCTTATGTCACTACCGGAAAATTCTATTACTACATGGGATGATCTTGCTCAAAAGGTCTTAGCGAAGTGGTTTCCTCTTTCCAAAACTGCAAAGATCCTGAATGACATTCTGAAATTCAGTCATAGAGATCAAGAGCCTCTTCATGAGGCATGAGATAGGTTCAAGGATACTTTGCGTAAGTGTCCTCATCATGCAGTTCCTGAGTGGTTACAACGTCAAACATTTTATAATGGGCTGAATAGGGGCTCTAGATCAACTATAGATGCTGTCGCAGGAGGTTCTTTGCATAGGAAGTCTCTGCCCGAGGCTAGAGCATTACTTGATGAATTGGCAATGAATAGTAGCTTGTGGCCTACGAATAAGCTAGCACCAACTAAAATAGCTGGAGTTTATGGGGTTGATGCTATTACAAATCTAGAAGCTTAGATGGCTATTATGTCATAATTGATGGATGCTCTGATAACCAATTGTGTGGGTAGTAATTCAGGTTATCAACCCCAGTCAATCATTCCTAAACCTTATATTATTTGTTATGATTTATGCAATGGGAATCATGCTACTGTGGATTGTGAGGCTAGAAATCCGTTCTCCGAAGGGGAAGAAGTTAATCAAGTTGGGCATGGGTATTTAAATAGAGCACGCTATGATCCTTACTTGAATACTTATAATCTGGTGTTGAAAAATGATTCGAATTTCTCATGGAAGGATAATCAAAATTATCAGATTTCATAGAATTTCCAACCCCAAGAAAAGAAACTGGATATGGAGGGATTATTGTGGCTCAATTGACCACTTATATGGCAACTTTCTCTAGTAATACCAACTAATTTGTATCACGGAAGGAGCAGTTTATGGGTGAGACCAAGAGCACTCTTCAGAATCAAGGTGCATCTCTTCATAATCTTGAGGTGCAGGTTAGTCAATTGGCTAATGCATTGAGCGGACGAGAGAGAGGTGGGTTGCCTAGTCAGGTTGAACTTAATCCTAAGAATCAAGAGCAAGCTCATCCTATCACATTGCAGAATGGTACCAAAATCAAGACCACAGTTGATCTGGAAGCTAAGAAAGTCGAGCGATTGAAAGCTCAAAAGAAGAAAGAAGCTGCAGAATTGGAGCAACATCTGGCAGAACCATTGTCGATCAATCCATAGGTAGAGTTGATCGATCTAAGTCAAGAAAATAAAGTATGTAAGGAGAATGAACATTTTTCGATCGATCCACAAGGATTGTCGATCGATCGATAGTACTAGGCCAAGAGTACTACTCCAGCACATACCAAAATCGCAAAAAAACATGATTGGTCGGATAGTTCGAAGTCGAAACCTCCTATAAAGGTTTATGTACCTCCTATTCCATTCCCACAAAGATCAAAGAGCAATAAGAAGGAGAAAAAGTTTTCCAAATTCGTTGATATATTAAGAAATTGCATATCAACATTCCTTTCGCTGAAGCACTTGAGCAAATGCCGAGCTATGCAAAATTTATGAAAGATATTTTATCAAAGAAGCAAAAGCTTGGGGAACATGAGAGAATTCAGCTTGTGGAAGAGTGTAGTGCTATTGTTCAATGAAAACTTCTAGTTAAGTGAAAGGATCCGGGGAGTTTCACTATTCCTTGCACTATTGTATCAATTTGATGCCTTTTTCTATTGCTAAACATATTGGACTGAATGAGATGATGCCTACTACAGTGTCTCTGTAGATGGCCCATCGATCCATTACTTATCATTGAGGTATAATTGAGGATGTTCTTCTTTAGGTTGATAAGCTAATTTTTCCGGTGGATTTTATGATTCTAGATATGGAAGAGGATGCTAATACACCCATAATCTTGGGTCGACCATTCTTGAGTATAGGTTGTACTTTGACTGATGTTGAAAAAGGAACTTTAGCATTGAGAGCAACGAAAAGCAAGTGACTTTCAAGGTACTTGATGAATCTCAATTCTCTTCTGAATTTAATACTTGTTTTTGTACAGATGTAGACGAGGGTATGCTCAAAGATTCATATGCTATGTGCACTATGGAAGATCCACTTGAATATTGTTTGAGTATCGAGAAGTGAATTCAAGCGAAGATTCAAAAATGGTGAAAGTTGTGAATTACCTTAATGATATGAGATACTCGACACAAAGAAGGGAGCATGTGGTTGAAGCTCGTGGCGTTGCACCACCTAAACCACAACTAAGTTTTTGTGGTTACCCCAACATTGACGTTAAAACCATTATGTTCTCCTCTAGGGTATGCTTACTTGGGTTCTTCTGAAACTTTATCGGTTATTATATCTTCTGATTTCACTGAGGTGGAGGAAGAGAAGATTTTACGCGTTCTAAGAGAGTATAAAATTGCATTGGGGTGGGTAATACCCGATATAAAAGGGATCAACCCTTTTATTTGTATGTGTAGGATTCTTATCGAGGACGATTTCAAGACTTCCATTGAACATCAAAAGCGGTTGAATCCTAATATAAAGAAGGTTGTGTGCAATGAAGTGTTGAAATTACTAGATGCAAGAATCATCTACCCAATCCCTGTAGTAAGTGGGTAAGTCTAATACAAGTGGTTCCAAAAAAGGGCGGTATTACGGTGGTACCTAAAGAGAGGAATGAACTCATACTGAGTCAGACCACAACTTGGTGGCGAGTGTGTATTGACTATCGAAAGCTGAATGCCCCAACTAGGAAGGATCACTTTCCTCTCCCATTTGTTGATCAGATACTAGAGGGACTTGCCAGACATTCTTACTATATCTTTTTCGATAGTTATTCCAGGTATAATCAAATACCTATTGCACCCGAAGACCAAGAGAATACTACTTTTACTTGTCCGTTTGACACTTTTGCTTACGAAGGATGCCTTTTGAGTTGTGCAATGCGCTTGCCAATTTTCAACGTTCCATGATGAGCATATTTTTGGATATGGTGGAGCGGTGTATCGAGGTATTTATGGATGACTTCTCTATTTTTGGTTCTTCCTTTGATTCGTGTTTGCACAAATTATCTTTAGTGTTAACGCAATGCGTTGGTATTGAACTGGGAGAAGTGTCACTTCATGGTGTAAGAAGGTATAGTATTGGGGCATAGAGTTTCATCTCAAGGGATTGAGGTTGATAAAGCAATGATCGACACAATTGAGAAGTTGCCACTTCCTATTTCAGTCAAACGAGTGAGAAGTTTTCTAGGAAATGCTGGTTTTTATCAGCGTTTCATTAAGGACTTCTCTAAGATTACCAAGCCACTATGTAATCTCCTTGTCAAGGATGTAGAATTTCATTTTTCTAAAGAGTGCTTGGAGGCTTTTAATATTCTTAAGAAGAAGCTAACTACCGCTTCAGTGATAGTGGCTCTAGATTGTGAGATTCCTTTTGAAATTATGTGTAATGTGAGTGACTACGTTATTGGGGCTGTTTTGGGCCAACAAAAGAACAATTTGTTGCATGTCATTTATTATGCTAGTCACACCTTGAATGATGCTCAGTTGAACCATTCGACGAAGGAAAATGAGCTTTTGGATGTTGTGTTTGCTCTTGACAAGTTCCGCTCTTATTTTATTGGATCAAAAGTGATTGTGATCACCAATCATGCAGTGTTAAAATACTTATTGTCTAGGAAGGCGGCTAAGCCAAGATTGATTTGTTGAGTCCTTCTTTTACAAGAGTTTGATTTGGAAATTAGGGACAAGAAGGGGTTGGAGAAAGTTGTAGTCGATCATCTCTCAAGAATGATTGAAGAAAGAGAAGAGTCCACATTCCTAATCTCGGACACTTTTCCCGATGCACAGTTGTTTGAAATTAGTGTGTCTCTTACACCTTCGTACGCTGATTTTGTGAATTATTTTGCAAAGGGTATTCTTCCTCCGGACCTCTCTTTCCATCAAAGGAAGAGATTTATGCATCAAGATCGCTTTTATTATTGGGATGAGCCATTTTTGTGGAAGCATTGCTCCTATCAGACTATTACGAGATTTGTTCTAGAGGAGGAAATGGTGAATATATTAAAGCACTGTCACTCACTGCAGTGTGGGGTCACTTTGGGGTAAACTATATAGTTGCGAAAGTTTTACAATATGGGTTTTATTGGCCTACTTTGTTTAAGGATGCACATTTTTTCGTGTTGGCTTGTGACCGATGTTAGCGCATTGGCAATATCTCCAAATGTAATCAAATGCCACTCACTAACATTCTTAAGGTGGAGCTGTTTGACGTGTGGGGTATCGATTTTATGGGGCCTTTTCCAAAGTCCATGAACAATTAATGCATTCTTGTGGCAGTGGACTATGTCTCAAAGTGGTTGGAAACGGTTGCCTTTCCCACTAATGATTCGAAGGGAGTTCTTAAGTTCTTGAAAAGGAATATAATCACTCGGTTTTGGACACCCTGAGCTATTATCTTTGATGGAGGGACTCACTTTTTCAATAGGCAATTTAATTCTTTGCTTGCCAAGTATGGGATTACACACAAGGTAACTACTCCATATCACCCTCAGGCTAATAGTCAAGTGGAGTTATCCAATAAGGAGTTGATGAAAATTTTGGAAAAAACAGTTCGGTCATCTAGAAAAGATTGGGCGTTAAAGCTTGATGATGCTTTATCGGCCTATTGAACTACTTTTAAAACTCCTATTGGTAAAATGGTGTTGCAATTGAATAAAATGGAGGAGTTCTGAATTGAGGAGTATGAGAATGCAGCCATTTATAAGGAGAAGACCAAGAAGTGGCGTGATAGCCACATTGTGCCAAAAGAATTACATGTCAATCAAAAGGTTTTACTTTTTAACTTTTGGCTCCGATTGTTTCCAAGTAAATTGAAATCTAGATGGTCGTGGCCATTCACGATCACCCATGTTGCTAGCCATAGCCATGGTGCGTTTGAAATTGAACATGCTACATTGAGGACAAAATTCAAAGTTAATGGACAGAGGTTGAAGCCCTATCTTGAAGCCGACTTTGATGTTACCAAGCCTTCTCTGCCCCTTCATGATCCTCAGTAAATGGGAATAAAGTTGGGTCATCGACTCTAAATAAAGGCGCTTGTTAGGAGGCAACCCAATCGAGGTAATCTCTAAACCTTTATTTTATATTTTTAATTTTTATTGCTCTCATTTGGTTACTTAGTGTGCAGTGAATAGACATAGCTCTAGTGACGGAATAAGTGTAGCATTTGCACTGGCAAAGTGGATAGAGACGTTGGTGATCAATCAAAAATTTTGATAGATGGATCTACCCTAGGTTAAAAAAAAATTCATGCCACCATGGGCGCTATCCTTGCCCACTTAGGCATAAAGGCCGACATCTCTCTATACCCAAGAATGCCACCAGCTGCTACGGCTGATGTTGATGATGCTGATGAGGATGCTATTGATGATGACTAGTGATCAGCCACCAAACTGACACTGTCAGATACTTTTTTGAGCACCAGGTTGTGTTGTTTTCATCTCTCTTTTGCTTATTTTGATAACATTGGGACAATATTAGGTTCTAGTATGAGGGTGGAAAACTTGGAATAGCCTGTTTTATTTTTCTTATGTTCAGATGCATTAGTGACCTGTGCTATGATTTTCTCTCTTATGTTTGATGATGATTATGGTTTTCATGTTTGATTACATAAAGTATAAGTTATTTGATTTGTGACATGGGAATTTAAGCACTTATGCATTTATTGATAATTGTGTTATGTCCGTAGAGTCTGATTAATTGAGTGGAATGAGAACATCACTTAGCCAAATGTGGAGACTACAGCCCATGTGAGATTTGAGCCATTCTATTTTCATTGAGTGATTGAAATTTACTCCAATTTTTTTACAATTTTGCGCTCACTAAAAAAATTCCTTAGGCGATCTCATTATCTTTTTTTGGTTACTTGCTAAGCATACGTATTTGAGTATTATTCCTTTTACACTTTCCATGGGATGCTCATTTATATTCTTAGAGGATGAAAGTAAGGCCATCTTTATTAGCCACATTATATCTCTTTTTCAACGTACACTACATGAAAATTTATCCCTAATACCCTTTTTGAAGTCAAACACTAGCCTTTGTTTCATAGCCACACACTACAATTGTTCTCCCTTGATTGGATTACTTGTGTTGAAATTTATTTAAAGTGTGAATGAAGAAACATGTTGGATGTTTGTCTTGTATGTATGAGAATTCGTTCTAAGACATGGAAAGAAGAAGAAGAAGAAGCAGAAGCAAGTTCAAAACAAAAGAAGAGAAAAGAAAAAAAAGTTGTGATGACATGGGGGGAGTGGATGAAGGACATGTGAAAAAGAAAAGGAAAAAAGAAGAAGCTGTGTTGATTATAAATTTTCTAAGTGTAGGTGGAAGTTGTTGGGTGTGAAAGTATGTAAAGTTGATCTTAAAAGAAGACAAAAGAAAATGGTCCAGAATTGTGAATGACATATTTTGAGTTTGGAAGCAAGTCATCCAGTTGTTATGCCCATCTAACCCTAGCAGTACATTACAAGCCTTAAAAGTCCTACTTGACTATAGAAATTTATGACTTGAACATGGGAGTGTTCTAGGGTGTTACTCGATGCTTGGTAAGTGGAATCCATTCGTGAGATCTTTTCCGATTGTTTTATGAGCTTCTTTGAAATTGTATATGGGAATTCTTAATTTTGCTCGGTTCTAAGATGATCCGGTGGTGACTACTCATTTGTGCATTGAAGTCTTTAGGTTATGGATTAGATGGCTATACTCTACTGTGATTGATCTATGTGAATTTTTGAGATAGGAAGAAGAGATGACTTATATTGTGTTGCTAATATTGATGAACTACTGCTCTGCTATGAGCATGCTCTTCTTGTTTGAGTTTCGTTAATTGACCAACGATGAGCAAAAGTTTAGTGTGTTTGGGTTTTTGATCGGCCAAATAATTGCACATAATGAATACCTTATTTTGGTATTAATTTGTTCTTTTTGTTGAATGATTGGAGCTTTGATATTACTAAATTCTATTGTATTTCAATTGTCAGGTGAGGAGAAAAAGTAATGTGAAAGATGCTCAAAACTGTTGAAAACATCAATAGCAGTTGTGGATGGATCGACACTCCTTGTGGATCGATTGACAATTGGTAGATGTGCGAATTTTATTTTGGGCAGTTGCTGGAATTTAAAAAATATACGTGGGGCCAAGGCGAAATGACAAGACTTCGAGTTTAGAATATAACTGGGATTGGGAGAGGTATAAGAGGCTTGGAGGTTGCATTTATTTGGGACTTTTAACCTAGCCAAGATTCCAATCCTTGGAGTTTCCATCAAGCATCAAAGAGGAGATTGAGACCGAGTCTTTTGAAATTTTTGGGTTTTACTTTGCAATCTCTGTAACCAAGAATGATTATACCATTACTTTCGTTGTTCTTAGTATTATGAGGAACTAATCCTTCATTAGGGTTTTGATATAGCCTAGTTTTGAGAATTTTATGAAATTAGCTTGTTATTTATGAAATTTTGTATATTACTGAATATCTATGAGTGTACTTAATGCTATTGAATGATTGATCACCATTTAATTGTTGTGATGCCTTGTTTGAAACCTAAAAGAGATAACTAGCACTTGCTCATGATCATAGATATCATAGGGTCCATGCACCATAGGAATATAGGTACATGTTTTATGCAATTGTTGTGCGATCATCCATAACGCTTAATGTGTTCTTATCAATTAGATCCAAATTTTAGGAATAACAGGGTTTAGGCTTTCGGGCATCTAATAATTTCAAGGTCAAAACCGGCTTTTTATTATCTTTTTAAATCAGTAAGTTACATTTTCTGAGCGAGCTTTTGGTCGTGTTGGACTTTTCTTATGCCCTCGTTGGTGAGGAAATTCATCTTGAAACAATAGCTCGAGTTTAGTAGAGCAATGGTTGACCGATGAGGGCATTATAAGGAGTATTCACATCTACTACCATAAATTCCACCATAAATAGCTTAGTTCTTAGATGAGTCCCTAAGGTTATGGGTAAAGTGATCATTATTGTTGGCATGACTTGTTCTCACGTAAAACCATAAAATGGGAACAAGAACGTTTTCAAACTCTCCGTTGGGAGATTCATTTGTTTGTAATTGGACGTCCGCAACACTCCCATTATCCACAAGGATCTTCTTTACTATGTAATTGGTGATAATGGCATCAATAACAAGAGCATCATCATGGGGTTGATTAAGTCCATCTCCGTCTCTTTCGGATAACATGATTTTCTCATCATCAGTTCTCGTCCTCTTCTTCTGGTCAGACACTTGGTAGACGAATATAACATATGCTTTTCAACCGGATGAGGTTTTCCCTCTAGAGGTTATTCCACCGATTATCATCCTAATAGGTCCAACTGTTCCCCGATTTCTATTATGAGGAGAATCATCTCTTCTTCTCCTTTTGCGCCATCATCTCTTCTATCATCTCGTCTGTCATCTCGCCTTTCATTCCTGTCATCCCTTTCCCATTTTTCTCTAGCTAAATTGGTGAAATTCTTGAGATATTCTCTTTGAATAAGGTTTTCTATCTCGTCCTTAAGATGACAAAACTCATCAGTGTCATGACCAGGAACACGATAAAATTTGCAGTATTTGTCACTTTCCTTCCTTCCAAGCATCAATTTCATCTTTGGTGGCCATTTGACAATGTCTCATTCCCGTATCTCATTCAAGACCTCTTCAAAGAGGTATTGAGAGAGGTACAGGAATCATATCGAGTTCATTTTGATCACTCATCTTTTTGAGAAGACTATCTTCCACCCTCGACATTTTTCTTGTCAATAATAGGCCGCCTAGAATCATTCCACTTCCTAGGGCAAGATCTAACATGTGTTTTTTCGGTCATATGTGGTTCCGCCATAATTCATCTGTTGTTCTATACTTCTATAGTCTTGAGAGCAATTCTGGAATGCTCTTTGGATGTTTATTTGACAAGGAGTGTTTTTGTATTGTATGCCAAACTCCAATGGTAAAAGCAATTATAGCGGTGATCAGTTGTAGGTCGGGAATCTCTAAGCAATTGCTGTTGAATCCAGTCACAAATTCTCAGAGTCTTTCATAGGGTTTCTGACAAATGGTCACCAATGTGGCATTAGTCTTCTTAACTAGTTGAGAACTTGCAAAGTGAGCAACAAACCTGTTAGTTAGGTTGTCAAAACGATGGACACTACTATATAGGAGAGCTCTGAACCACTGTCGGCCAACGCCTACCATAGAGACCGAGAAGATCTTGCAACAATCTTCTTGAGATGCTTGTTGAAACTCCATCATAGTTTGAAAACCTACGACATGATCAAGAGGATCTGCTGTCCCATTATGTTTTTCAACATTGGTCACCTTGAAAAATGACGGTACCCAAACATTCTGTATCTCGGACGCTAGTGGTGTTAAATTTCTGCCCTAATCCACTGTATCCAAAAAGGGGCGTTCTTGCATGACAACTATTTTTGGTCTATCACACCCTCGATGAACATGCTATTCCCCTCGTATGTATGAGTTGGATGAGTTCGTCGGATAGTAGTCATTGAGGTTCTAGGTTGGTTAGGATTTCGTGACTCTCTAGTGTGAGAATGTTTGTTTCTCATTTCCTGAGAAATATTCTCCCGTTGAATAGGTTGGTGTCCATATGTTTGTTCCTGAATCCGGTCCAACCGTTAAGCAAAGATGATCATCTCTTGCATCAACTGAGCAATCTGATCTTGCAATATCGACTAAGCTCATTCTTATTCTCGGTGACCCATAGTTCGAACCATGATTTATTTTTTTGTTCCCACAGACTGCGCCAATCTCATGACATTCTAAACTTGCTTGCTTAGATAACGTATCAAGATGTGGTCAAACTAGGTCTTCTCGGATGAGCAAAGCGTTCCTCAGTATAGCTTGATCTTCTCGGGTCTGTCCTTCCCTGTGAGGATGAGGAAACGTGAGCCCGCTAGAGAGTATTCTCTGGCGTAGGCGCTCCAACGCTCATGTTAGGAAACTGTGCTCGGTGCTCAAGGAATGAATAGTATTTTAACCGGTCAAAAGTCCTCTTTACCTGTGATGTAATCCCCCTTTTATAGTGGTAGAACTTTCATTTAATAGAATTCATGGTAGAATGAGTGGGACCTTGCTAAATTGAGGAGTTACTGTTATTGGAGAATAATTACTATCCGAGGACAGAATAATCGAGAAAGATAGCTAAATTGCCTCTGAACCAAGCAACTCCGATCGACGAGTGTGCTACTGTTATGCCAATTATTTGGCACGTGTTGTCTTCTTACCGAAGGTACAATTAGCTTCATCAAGTTAATTAACAGTTAGTATTATGGATTTACACGTGTATAAGTTGAAAGTTTGATACAACTCACCAAGATCGTTAGTCAACAAAAAATGGAAAAGAAATGCAGAAAGTAAAATGAATACCACAATTTTTACAAGGAAAAAGTCAACCTGAGAAAAATCTTGAGTTTATGAGCGACTAACCTCTCAGACAATCCACTAAAATGAACCACGATTACAATCCTATCTTTTGACTAAAGGCATCACTTGTACATCACGTTCAGTGTATGTTTCGACCTCAACTCAATCCATCTAGAATGAGTATGCTTCTAGCGCTTCTAGAAGACTTCACATCCATGAAGATGACCAAACACGACTTCAGCAAGAGCACCGTTGAACGTCTTCAATGGATCACCGAATAAACAAATAACAATAACAATTATCTCTCTTAAACTAGCCTCACAAGATTACATAAACTATCTCAAAAAGTTGCTAGAATAATATTTGAGGGAATAACAACAACAAATAAAGCCCATATGTATGGGTATAAGACTTTGGAATTGCTTCAGCACCTTCAACTTTGATGTCGTGTCCCTTATATAGTGTAAATGTCAAGGCACGATAAGTTTTTATAAATCATGATAAGATTTGATTGTTATCTCCTACAAACAATTGTAGATGAAGCAAAACTCTAAGACATTAATCATTTATTCACACAAGACTCCAATTGATAATATGCATATATCCACTAAGAGTTTTAGTTAAGGTAAAAGTCAATTAGATAAAACAAAAGACTTCAAAATAATTACCCACTCCTAGCACTAAATACCTCTTATCATGGTCTCTATCAACTCTCCAACACGTCACAAATATATCTCAGAATTCTCAATTATTTTTTCTTAAATTAAAAAACCAACAATCTCACCTACATATGCAAACACACCAAAAATCGAGCATAATAGCATAAGTAGAACAACTTCCCCTCATTATGTTATCTCCCCCTCAAAAGGTTATCTCCACCTTTTTGACCGACAAGTTGTCAAAGATGAGCCCTCAAAATTTCTAAGAAAATGAGGTATCTGAGTTTACATTGCAGTTTACTTCTTATGTGGCTTACATACTTGAGAAATATTTCCACCTAGAACATAACTAGGTCATCCCAAAGAATTGAAAACACATAAAAGAGAATCTAGATAAAATAGGAAATCAAGAGAACTTGGTTTCAAGGAATTTTGATATTCAGGTAAAAGAATTAAAACAACGATAATGAAGAGTTACCATAAGATGTGTTCAAGAAATGAACTTATTACCCTTTTATCATGTCCTTGAAATCTGTTGTATATTATTCGTTCATATGCATCTGTGTGTGAATCTCAAAAACTTGTTAGATCAAGATATAATATAATACAAGGGATTGACTATTCATAGGTTGTCAAATCTAGATCCTTTGGTACTTTTATGTACATGCAAGAAACATACAAGATTATGCCCCTTATTTCACGAGGTGAAACCTTTGAATTCATGGCAGCTTTCATAGTCAAGCTTATGTAACTCCTTTTATTTCAAGAAACACATACCCCTTAAGCGTAGGTAGCTCCCTTTATTTCAAGAGATACATACCTTTTAAGCTTAGGTAGCTCCTTTTTTTTAAATACCTTTAACGTAGCCCTTTCCATTTGTATTGCTTGTAACAAGTTTCCCAATGAACCGTTCAATAGACCTATCAAGACAAATTTTAAGCATTATGTTAATTGGACTGCACAAGTAGAGATTTGTGTAAAATAATATTTGAATAATAACATGATCTTTGTCAGCACTTAAAGCTCTCAATTCTAATTTCTTGACCCAAGATTTCTTTGTTTGAGATATTTGTGGAGGTCTCATATCATGTGAGTTCTCTCGAGCATCACATTGTTTTCCAACAAGATTTTGAAACCTATTTTGAATAAAACTTTTTTGAACATTTTCAATGTTAGTTTTCTTGAAAAAATATAATTTAGGCATTCCATATAACTTATGACAATAAGGTCGTATATGGCCTCTAATTCAACAATGATGACAGATGGGAACAAACTTACCTATACCATACCTTTGAACATTTTTCCTTCCATCAAATGGTTGCTTGAAGAATGGTTAAGCAGACTTACCAAATTTATATGAAGTTTCATGCTTTTGATATGATGAAGATATATTACCTTCCATACTTACCTTGTTTGGAATGGTAGATTTCTTCTCTTCTTGTTCCAAAGTTTTGGATGAAGAAGGTGTGTATGTGATCTAGTCTTGGAGCTCTCACTTTTTTCATATCCTAAACCAAATGTCTCCTTTCCCACCCTTTGCTTGTCAAGGATATCCTGCAATTTGTTAGATCAAAGGTTACTTTAGTTGGGCTGAGTGCTTGAAGATCTAGGATTTCTTCTTGTAATTCCTTGATTTTTGCTTTCGCTTCATTCAAATCTTGAGTGAGAAGCCTATTTTCTTTGAGAAGTTGTGGTTTCTCTTTCTTGCTCTTGAAAAATTCCACAAAAAGCTTGTTGTAGGCTACTTGTAGTTCACACATGTCCATTTAAAAATGACTATCTTCTAAGCTTGTCTTGGACCTTTGATTACCAAAGCCTACTGGTGTTTCCTTCTCTTCATCTTCACCTTCACCTTCAGCATCATATTCTTCTTTTGTATCATCGCTTTGGTATGCCTTTGGCTTTCTTTTTCGATTTGCACACTCTTGAGAAAGTGTCCAAATCCTTTACATTCAAAACATTGAGTGGATTTAGACTCTTTGCTTTTCTTATCTAGTTTACAAGATGAGCACTCCTCTTTCTCGAGTTCCTTTGAATTCATGTCCTTCATGAATTTCTTAAAATTTTTCGTTAGAAGTAACAATTCATTAGTAGCATTGTTAGTTTCATCACTAGAATAAAGGGCAGCACCTCTAGATTTCTTAGGTTTAAGAAAATTTGCCTCAAAAGTTTTTAAAGAGCCAACTAATTCTTCTACCCTATTTATCGATGCCTTGGCTCTCCTTGATTGTTGCAACTTTCATCAAGAACCTTTCTGGTAAAGATCTGAGAATTTTTCTTACCACCTTGCTCAACAAACAATTCCCCAAGAGTAAATGATGTATTGAATATAGCACTCAACATTGCCTTACTATTCCAAACTGCATTTTCAAGGTCACCTTTAGCCCATTTTTCATGAGGTTTGAGAGTTTCATTAACCTCTTTATCAATGGACTCGGGTTTAGTATACCTTTTCCCTACTGATATCCAAACTTGTTCATCAATGGATTTCAAATAAGCTCTCATGCGTGCCTTCTAGTACGAATAATTTGAACCATCAAATGGTGGTATTTAATTTGTTAATGTAAATTTCATCGTTGACACCTACTCTGATACCAAAGTTTGGTGTATCTTACCAAGATCGTCAGTTAACAAAATATGGAAAAAAATGCGGAAAGTAAAAATAATACCATGATTTTTAAGAGGAAAACCCAATCTGGGAAAAACCTCAAGTCTATGAGCAACTAACCTCTCAAAACAATCAACTAAAATGAACCACGACCCAACAAAATGTGGGTACCTAAATTGAATTAAATTGCTATAGGAAAATTTGAAGTCCAAGGAACCAAGAAAAGCTAGAAACAAATGGCTCATGGATAGCGGTTGTACAAGGCACATGACTAGAAACAAGGAGCTTTTCTCGTCCTTTCAAGAATCCTCAAAAGGAGGGAAAGTCACACTTGGAGACAATAAGAAAGGAAAAATTCTTGGCTATGGCATTATTGGTGGTAATGTTTCTGTTCCTATTTCTAATGTATCTTAAGTTAATGATCTTGCGTTTAACTTGTTGAGTGTGTCTCAATTATGTGACAAAAATTTAAAAGTATGCTTTGATGATGAGAAGTATGAAGTGCTTGATAAATGTGGTCGTTGCTTGCTGGTTGGTAAAAGAGAAGGTGGCATGTATGTGTTTAATCTAGATGATACTACAAATTGCAAACTTACACGCTTGGTAGCAAATGAAAATGATCTGAACATGTGGCATAGAAGACTAGGGCATATAGGAATTTCATCTATAGCTAAATTAATTAAAAAGAGTCTAGTTCAAGGAATTCCTTCTCTAAACTTTGATATGTTTGTTTATTGTGAGACTTGCATAAATGGAAAGCATACTAGAGAGTCATTTAGGTCTAAAGATTATATTTATACATCTAGGGTTCTTGAAATGTTGCATATGGATCTTTTTGGGCGTATCTGAGTTCAAAGCTTAGGAGGTAGTCTATATGTGTTTGTCATAATTGATGATTTATCACATTTTTGCTGGACAGTATTTTTAAAACACAAAAATGAAGTTGTTCATGCATTTTCTAAGTTAATAAAGAAACTTCAAAGTGAGACTAGTTAAACAATAGTTAAAATAAGAAGTAACCATGGAGGAGACTTTGAGAACAAGTTGTTTGATGAGTTATGTGATTATTATGGTATTAAGCATGAATTTTCAGCACCTAGGACACCCCAACAAAATGGGGTAGTAGAAATAAAGAATGAAAATTTATAGGAAATTGCTAGAATAATGCTTTGTGCATATGATCTTCCTAAATTTTTATGGGATGAAGTCGTTTCTTGTGCTTGTTAGGTTGTGAATCGATTGAGCATTAGAAAAAGTCTAGGAAAAATACCATATGAGTTTTGGAATGGTAGGGAGCCTAAAGTAGACCATTTGAGACATTTTTGATGTAAATGTTATATGTTTAACACTAGAGAAAAGCTTGATAAGTTTGATCCAAAATCTGTGTATTGCATTCTAGTTGATTATTCTTTCTCATCAAAAGCATATAGAGTCTATGTTCCATCATCTACGAAAATAGAAGAGTCAATTCACATTAAGTTTATTGAAAATGAAATGGCCAGTTGTGATACGAATATGGATGATAGTAATCAGCCCCTAGCAAATGATGACTTAGAGGACATACTGCCATTTAAAGAAACTAGGGAAATTGAAAATGGCATACCTCAAGTCCCTATACAAGAGCCACATGAGTCTATGCCTACTACACAAGAGGCCGACCCTTCTATAGCTAAAAATGAGAACACTGATGAAAGACCAGCACCTACTTCATGGCTACAAATTCCTAATAAAGAAAAGCATCCTAATTGGTCATAGGTGACTTAAATAAGGGAGTTAGGACTAGAAGGTCTCACTTGCATTCAAACTTTGCTAATGAGTGATTATGTGCTAAGTGCTTTGACTGATTTTGATGATGTTTATTTGGATGATAAACTTTCATTCATACATGATGTGCATGAGTCATATAATTTTATTTCCCAAGTAGAACCTAAATTCATAAAAGAGGCTCTAGTAGATAATGAGTGGATAAATCTTATGCAAGAAGAGCTAGGACAGTTTGAGAGAAATGAAGTTTGGGAGTTAGTTCCTAAGCCTAAGGATCAAAAAATAATTGGAACAAAGTGGGTATTTAGGAACAAAATGAATGAACAAGGAGTGGTGGTTAGAAACAAAGCCAGATTAGTTGCACAAGGGTACAATAAACAAAAGGTTATAGATTATGAAGAGGCATTTGCACCCATAGCTAGGTTAGAAGCCATTAGATTGTTCATCTCATTTTCATGTCATAAGGGGTTTACTTTATATCAAATGGATGTCAAAAGTGCTTTTCTAAATGGTTTTATCAATGAAAATGTTTTTGTAAAACAGCCCCTGGTTTTGAGAACCCTAAGAAACTGAGCATGTGTATAAGTTGTCTAAGGCTTTATATGGATTAAAACGAGCTCCTAGAGCTTGGTATGATAGACTTTCTTAATTCTTGTTAGAAAATAATTTTCACAGGGGTAAGGTAGATAACACTCTATTTTTAAAAGAAAATAATGGATGGCATCATTTTTGGTTCTACCTTAGATTCTTTGGTTAAGGAATTTGAAAATTGCATGAAAAATGAATTTGAGATGTCAATGATGGGTGAGCTTAACTACTTCCTAGGGCTGCAAGTTAAACAAAGTAAGAAAGGAATATTTTTAAATCAAGCTAAATATGTGCATGACATGTTTGTGAAGTTTAGGTTTGAAAAACTTAACCCTTCCCCCACACCTATGTCTGTTACTACTAGATTAGAAAAAGATAAGCATGAATCTGATTTTGATGCTTCTTTATATCATTCTATGATTGGTTCTTTGCTATATTTGAAAAGTAGTATTAGGGTTGAGTATATTGATACTATGAATCAAGTGGGGGATATGTTTACCAAGCCTTTAAACCAAGATTGGTTTGAGTTTCTAAGAAATCAGCTTAATATTAGATCCCCTGTTTGATATCTTTTGCAAAATTTCCAAAATCAAGGGGGAGAGATATAGAATCTTTGCCATAGGTTAAGTGGGAGAGTATAACTTAAGGGGGGAGCTTAGAAACCAAATATAGTTATTTTCAAAATTATCAAAAGGGGAAGAATGTTTAAGCATAGGTTTGATGAATTTCGAAAATACTAAGTGATAGTTGAATATGTCTAACGTTCTATATATGGTATGTTTTGCATGTAAGTTATTGTACGCACTTTAATAATAGATCAAAATATCTTCACATATATAGATATATATATATATATATGTATGTATATGTGTTTCACTTATGTAAACTAACATGTGTTGAAGAATGTTAGAAATCCTATGGATTATCTTTTGAGAATTCATAGGACTGGAGTATGCCTCTCATTATGGAAAGAGATCAAAAAATGTTCAGAACACTAATTTTTATGGAAAGAGATCAAGCATTGCATTCCATATGGAAAGAATCAAGAGGTGAACTAGTTTTATGGAAAGATATCGCAAGAAGAGCCTCGAATTCTCATTTTTCCATCTTCTGAAAGCCAAATCCGAATTTCAAACTAAAGAGAAGCTGATCATGAGATCAACATCAAATCAAGAAGAAGATCAATCCCATCCATTGGAAGTGTCTCTACACATCAAGAAGATCAAGTTTCATATTCATTCAAATATTATTAAAAAGAAGGAAACAAGATCATGCTGAACCTGTCCCAAAGGAAACAAAGTTGAAGAATTATTCAAGCACACAAGGAAGGAAACGAGATCATCAATAATTCTCCTAAAAAGGAAAGTCAACCTTCATTTTGATTTTATCACATATGTGTGATTGACCAAAAATTCCTAAAAACAAAAACCCTAGCCATCCTAGCTGATTCTCCTACATTTTTAATAACTAATTTTCGGCTGTCACTCTCTCCAAAAAGATCCTCACAAGAATTATTCCCTACTTACCAAAAAAATGAGCTATTGGACCTTAGCTTATTTGATCTATCATTCTCTACAAGTCCATACATGAAAGCTTGTTGTATTTTTACCTTACTCTCTCTAACTTCAAGCCAAAAATGTCCTTTAGCCTCATTGTTACTCTCTTGAGTCCATTTTTTCTTAACACCAGCTTTTGAGTGAGCTACCTTGCTATACTTTACCATACCTTGAGCTTTGCACACTCTGAGCCTTATTTCTCATATGTAGCTATCAATGAACCATACTTGAGCCAAAATCATCACCCGTATTGGGTTATTACTTATTGATTTGAGAAGGTTTTGTTGATTGAGCCATAAAAATCAACAAAGTGTATCTCGTACTCATATCACTTATAGTGGAGGCATTGAAAAGTCCCTCTAGAGATGGGTCAGGGATGCACTCAATTTGAGGAACCACGTAAAAATTCTGGTGTCATCTCTCTATCCCTCACTTATTATTTTGTGCTTGTGATTGAATTATTTGTATCAATATATTTGTACTTAAGTGTGTTAGTGCAAAATTGGTAGGTTTACACTTTTTATTGTTGCTTTATGTCCAAATTTATTAGTATCCGCTTCGTAGATTATTTTATTGTCAAAAGACCAACTTTCATTCTCCATTGGACAAAATCGTTGACTCTATTGAAAGTGTTGATCAATTTTGAACCATCAAAGTTGGTCTGTACATACTTTTTTATTGTTATTTTATGTCAAATAGTACGAGTATAGGTTCTGTAGATTATTTTGTTTTCAAAAGACCAACTTTCGTTCCCAAATGGGCAAAACTATTAAAAGCTCATCCATGGAGAGAGTTCAGCAATTCCAAACCATCAAAGTTGAAAGATGTAACCTTTTTATTATTACTTTATGTCAAAATTTCCTTGTATATACTTCGTAGATTGTTTCGTTATTAAATGACCAACTTTCATTCTCAATAAAACAATTAAAAGCTTCTTTATGGAGAGAGTTGAGCGATTCTGAACAATCAAAGTTGATAGCTGTACAATTTTTATTTTTTGCTTTATGTGCAAGTTTACTAGTATACACTTTGTAAATTGTTTCATTTTCAAAAGGCCAATTTTCGTTCACAAATGGACAAAACCATTAAAAGCTTATCCATGGAAAGAGTTGAGCAATTCCGAACAATCAAAGTTGAAAGGTGTACCCTTTTTATTGTTGCTTTATGTCCAAATTTCCTTGTATGTGCTTCGTAGATTATTTCATTTACAAATTACTAATTTTTCTTCCCAAATGGAAAAACTCATCAAAAGCTCCTCCATGGAGAGAGTTGAGAAACTCCGAACCATCAAAGTTGATAGGTGTACAATATAAATTATTTTTTTATGTCTAAATTTACTAGTATACGATTTGTAGATTGTTTTGCTTCCAAAAGTCAAACTTTCGTTCACAAATGGACAAAATCATTAAAAGACCCTCCCTGGAGAGAGTTGAACAATTCCGAACCATTAAAGTTGATAGCTGTACACTATTTATTGTCATTTTATGTCAATTTTTACGAGTGTAAGGTTCGTAGATTGTTTCGTTGCCAATAGACCAACTTTTGTTCTAAAATGGGCAAAACCGTTAAAAGCTCATAGATGGAGAGAGTTGAGCAATTCTGAAACATCAAAGTTGATGTACGCGTTTTATTTTTGTTTTTTGTCCAAATTTACTAGTATACGCTTCATAGATTGTTTCATTCCTAAAATTCAAATTTTCATTCCAAAATGGACAAAACCGTTAAAGGATCCTCTTTGGAAAGAGTTGAGCAAATTGAAACTATCAAATTTGATCTATGTACACTTTTTATTGTTATTTTATGTTAAATTTTACAATTATGAGCACTGTAGTTTGTTTCGGTGCCAAAAGATCAACTTTCGTTACCAAATAGACAAAACCGTTCAAATCTCCTCCATACAGTAAGTTGAGCATATTCAAACCATCAAAGTTGATAGGTGTACCATTTTTATTGTTGTTTTATGTCCAAATTTCATAGTATACGATTCATATATTATTTCGTTACCGTTAACAGCTTTTGTATGAAGAGAGTTGTGCAATTTCGAACCATCAAATTTGGTTAGTGTGCACCTTTTATTGTTATTTTATGTCAAATTTTACGAGTATAGGCTCCGTAGATTGTTTCTTTGACAAAAAACCAACTTTCATTACCAAATGGACAAAACCGTCAAAAGCTCCTCCACGGAGAGAGTTGAGCAAATCTGAGCCATCGAAGTTGATAGTATACACCATTTATTGTTGTTTTATGTCCAAGTTTACTTGTAACGCCCAGTCCCACGAAACCCTAATTCCCGGGCATGTAGTCCAGACCGCTACTTATATTACCATTTAAGCTCACCATACATTTAATTCCGAACCACTCCAAGAAACAATTCCACAACATTCATTATTAACCTAACCTGAAATAAAATCCTCATCTTATATATTTAAATAAGCAGTAACATCCAATTAGTTCAATTAATATACCCTAAATATACCACTGTGAATCTTATACCTTTCATCCTCATTCCCGAATCTACACTTATTATCATACATCAAAGCTATTAACTATTAACTATAAGTGCATAAACAAAAGTAAAACTTAGTTTAACAATCTTCCATGAAAACTAGCTTCTGTCACATGGGCATCTTCTTTATGGATCTATGGCGACACCATCAACTCCTAAGTCAGCATAATCATCTAAGAAATTAATACCTGCATCATAGAACATAGTGAGTCGAGGCCCAGCAAGTAATACTTATGCATGAATGGACATGAACCTCATCTTTAGAAAAACAGTCAGCCATTAAAATCATTTTTCCAGTACTCGGGCCCTTAGCCTAGGTAAACTGCTACAGAGCAACCGGTCGAGATTTTTCTTTAATTTAGTGTTCCACCAAAGAACACTTTCCAGTAAAAAACAGTTTCTATTTTCATTTTCTTTTCCATTTCCAGTAAACCTTAACCTTAACCTTTCAGTACACCCTCCCTGTAGCAATTGTACCTGTTTCATAAAAACATCCTCTCATTAAATTGAAATTTTCCATTTTCATGTAATGCAATTCATCATGCTTATAAATAGTATTTAATGCCCCAATAAATCATAAATAACGAGTCACTTCTAATAATATCAACACCATCATCATATCAGTCTCATATAAGTAAAACCCATCACATAAAATATTATATCAATATCACATTCACAATCAAATTCCATTTCATGACCATTCGACCATTTCACATGACCTGTATACATATCATCACCTAGTAGTTCACAATTCACGATACTCAAACATCACAACCAATTCAATCTTAAGTAGCAACATATTCAATACAGATAATATTATAACAATAACGGTCTCATTAAAATCACTCAATCATACTAACATAATACCCATAACATCACAATTAATTGAGTCTCAAATACCACACATATCCATTACAGATAATATTATAGTAATAATAATCTCATCAAAATAACTCAATCATTCAAACCTATCTCTCTCTCTCTCTCTCTCTATATATATATATATATATATATATGCATAAATACATGAATTATAAATTATAAATTATAAATTCATCGAACATTTAATTCCGTGACACAGGTGAGTATTACTTGTGACGCCCCGATCCGGGCACGCCACTGGTGCCCTCCGGCACCGTCCTAGGCCATTAGTGCGATCATCTGGCAGATCGGAAATCCGACAGCATCTCCCCGTATGTCAGAGAGTCCCCGCCTGCATCAGAAACACGCAGCATAAAATCCTCCATCACACTAGCAACCTAGCTAGGCCTCAGGCCTCAATCACATGCAAATCCTGATCCGAGGGGCCTCAGGCCATCCACTACCAGCATGCACAAATTGATAGTAATAATCAAATCATCAGATTCATAATATCATATAACCACACAATCAACTCAGCATACATTATGCATACACCCTCTGGTGCCAAATGGTTATAAGAATATCATGAATAAACATCAACACATCATATACAAAATACGTGCTTAGAGTATCTCTCTAGCACCCACATCCTACCCAGGGCCATCCATGTCACATCCCGCTCTCACTGATCCGCTCCACCAGTACCTGTACCTGTATCACCTGTGGGAAGGAATGAAAGTAAAGGGTGAGCAAGAAGCTCAGTAGGGTATGAGTAACATGAGTATAAGGCCGAATCGGAAATAATAGGCTATGCAACAATATGAAACCTACCACATACACATAACTCAACAATCACATAGAACATCAAACCGGGCAATCCCCTCAATGAGCAACCTCATCGATACCATGGCTCGTTCCATGTAATATCGAACGTGAGCAAGCTCACCAAATCAACTCATCAATATCATGGTCGCTAACCATGACTATTGAACAGGAGCAAGCTCCCCAACATAAAACGCTCTTGGATTACCCGGTTGCTTGACTCCACCATGCCCGCACCACTCCAGGCAAGTCCCTCATTAACCATACCTCTAGTGCGTTATCCTACTTGGAGTTCACATGACTCAGTGGTAACTCTCATCACCTCGTCATCCCTCCAAGTAGCTTTCAAGAAACCTAAGGAGCCCCGAGTCCAAACCCGGTCCCCCATGCAACTATAATGCATTATGTCATGACATGCTGAATAGATATATATATGAGCAACCTACATATATATATATATATATATATATATAACTACCATGATGCATGAACAGAAATCACATCGTGTCCATAGGAGATGGAACACATACACACACTCGGGTCATGCAACATGAAGAATCAACAAGAATCACAATTAGGGTTCGTTTCCCCTTAGGAGCAATTAAGGCGGAAACACAAATGGAACGACCAATGAGGAATCGAAACGCTCTTAACATATCAAAAACGAACGACAGAAAGAATTGTTGGAAATCCCCTACCTCGTGTCGAGCAATTTACCACAAATTCCCAAATTCCGTCCCTAGGGTTTCGGTTTGCCCAAACCTACAATGTGGCAAAACCGAACCCTTACACGCATAAATATATCAACCACAACTCATATGAATATCAAGTAAATCAATAAAATTGAAATCACTTACTTCTCTCTCTGGAAATTCCTTCCAATATCCTCCAAACTCACTCCAAGTTCAACTCAACTCCAACACACAAACCAATCTACATAAACATCCAAAATCACCCTAGGATTAACATATCTAAACCATAGGAATCAACTCTAAATGAAACTAACAAGATCTACTCAAAACCCTAGAAAAGGAAAAATGAAGAAACTTACCTCCAAGGCTTGAATCTTCCTTGAATCCTTTCCAAATCTCCAAAACTAAGCTCTAATCTCCAATAATCACCTCCAATACTCTTTTCTCTCTAGAATCGTCACCCTCTCTCTCTCTCTAGGATGAACCAAAACTCAGAAATCTCATAACTGGCTCGCAGAAGCCTTTTGAAGAAATCGGGCTGCGCCTAAGCGCTACCCTAGGCGCCCTGGCCTCTACTTAAGGTCCTTCAGGCGCTGCCCTGGGCGCCATCCTGGGCCTCTGCGCCTACTCCAATTTTTGGTCGCCCACTGGACTGGGCGCAGCGCCTAGGCGCCCTGGGGTGCACCCAGTCCAGTACCTCATTTCCTGGACTCTCTTCTTGAATGCACTACTGCTGGATTAGGCGCCCCTGGGCGCACCATTGCACACGCCTAGGTGCACACCGCCTAGGCGTGCTGCTCGGGCGCCTAGGTGCTCTAGCTTCTTCTGATGCTCTTCATTTCAGCCTCCCACTGGACTAGGCGCAGCGCCTAGGCGCCCCCTGGTGCGCCTAGTCCAGTTTTTCCCCTTTGTGAAAAACTCAAAAATTCAGAATTTTTTTTTGGGTCGGGGTTTCACATTACTTACCTCAATCTTCTTCTGTAATTTCCACAATTCAACTATACGATCTCATTCCTGAAATTTGTGTCAATACCCATATCCATTAATACCACTTTAAACCATTTATCCAACTAATTTATTTATTTATTTCTTTTCAATTACTTCTGGTCAAACTGGTCAACACTTATGGGGTATTGGCCAATCAACTTCCGATCAACCCGGTCCCTCATCTTCCTCCCTACACCCGGTTCACCAGACCCGTATATCACCCACAATCGGGTCACCGCCATAAAGAGGGCGGTAGTGGCTACGCACGGCCGTTTTGGGTGGTGGGTGATGCAACGAAACCATCGGTGGTCTTGGATACCTGAATAGTGATCGGAGTGACGAGAATCGTGACGAAGAATGGGGCGGCCGTCGTGTACCGTCTCTCCCGATTCCTCCGTGAACCTTTTCCCGTTCGATTCGAAATCGACTTCTCTAAACTCCCCATCTCCCCCTCTTCCTTCCTGTATCGGTCTCATGAAAAACGATCACCATTAACGCCAGCGGCCCTTCCGTTGCCGCCGCATTCCTTGCGTCCGGTCTCTGGTTTCCACCTAGGGTTCCTTGCTTCTTGTGTTATTATTTCATTAATAAATTTTGTTTCCTAATTATGTTTTATCCCAATTTTACACTTATGTCCCTCTCTTTTCTTTTAAGTACTCTTAATACCATACATAAATTACCAATTTTGTCACTTCTTATTCTAATAACCATGAATAATTAATCATTTCTGCACTTATGTTCCACACACAGATAAGAAAATAATTATAAATAATGTAGTCCACCTTCCCATACTTTACACACGCTATTTAAATGATCGGGGTATTACATTACTAGTATACGCTTCGAAGATTGTTTCATTTCGAAAAGACCAACTTACGTTCTCAATTGGACAAAATCGTTAAAAGCTTATATATGGAGAGAGTTGGGCAATTTTGAACTATCAAAGTTCGTTGGTTTTCTATTTTTATTGTTATTTTATGTCAAATTTTACGAGCATAGGATCCGTATATTGTTTCGCTGCAAAAAGACCAATTTTAGTTCCCAAATGGGCAAAATCGCTAAAAGCTCTTACATGGTGAGAGTTGACCAATTCTGAACCATAAATGTTGGTCGGTGTACACTTTTAACTTTTATTTTATTTCAAATTCTACGAGTATAGGATTTGTAGATTATTTATTTGCCAAAAGATCAACAATTGTTCTCTTTTTATTGTTGATATATGTCCAAATTTACTAGTGTACGCTTTGTAGATTGTTTCATTACCAAAAGACCGACTTTCGTTCTCAAATTGACAAAACTGCTAAAAGCCCATCTATGAAGAGAGTTGAGCAATTCCGAACCACCAAAGTTGATGGGTGTACTCTTTTTATTATTTCTTTTTGTCAAAATTTACTAGTATACGCTTCGTAGATTATTTCATTTACAAAAAACCAACTTTCGTTCTCAATTGGACAAAACCGTTAAAAGCTCCTCTATGAAGAGCGTTGGATAATTCCAAACCCTCTAGGTTGTTCAGTGTATACTTTTTATTGTTATTTAATGTCAACTTTTATCAGTATAGGCTCCATAGATTATTTCTTTGCCAAAAAACCAACTTTCATTCCCAAATAGGCAAAACCGTTAAAGCTCCTCCATGGAGAGAATTGAGCAATTCCTAACCATCAAAGTTGATAGGTGTATACTTTTTATTGTCGCCTTACGTCCAATTTTACTAGTATTTACTTCGTAAATTATTTCATTACCAAGATCAACAATTGTTCCCAAATGGGACATACCGTTAAAAGCTCCTCTATGGAGAGAGTTGAGCAATAACGAACAATCAAAGTTGATTGGTGTACCCTTTTTATTGATACTTTATGTCCAAATTTACTAGTATACACTTCGTAAATTGTTTTGTTTCCAAAAGTCCAACTTTCATTCCCAAATGGACAAAATCGTTAAAATATCCTCCTCGGAGAGAGTTGAGCAATTTTGAACTATCCAATTTGATCATTGAGCACTTTTTATTGTAATTTTATGTCAAATTTTATGAGTATAGGCTCCGTAGTTTGTTTCGTTGCCAAAATCCAACTTGCATTCCCAAATGGACAAAACTGCTAAAAGCTTCTCCATGGAGAGAGTTGAGCATATGCGAACCATCAAATTTGATAAGTGTACACTTTTTATTGTTTCTTTATGTCTAAATTTACTAGTATAGTCTTCGTAGTATGTTTCATTGCCAAAAGACCAACTTTCATTCCCAAATGGACAAAATCGTTAATAGCTCATTCATGGCAAGAGTTAAGGATATCCGAACCATCAAAGTTGATAGGTGTACATTTTTTATTGTTGCTTTATGTCCAATTTTACTAGTATATGCTTCGTAGATTGTTTCATTGTAAAAAGACCTATTTTTCATTTTCAATTGGACAAAATTGTTAAAAACTCTTCTATGGAGAAAGTTGGGGAATTTCAAACCATCTAGGTTGGTCGGTGTACATTTTATATTGTTATTTTATGTCAAATTTTAGAAGTATAGGTTGCGTAGAGAGTTTCATTGCCAAAAGATCAACTTTCGTTTCCAAATGATCAAAACCGTTAAAAGATCCTCCTTGTAGATAGTTGAGGAATTTCAAACTATCATATTTGATCAATGTGCACTTTTTATTGTTATTTATGTCAAATTTTATGAGTATATGCTCCGTGGTTCGTTTCGTTGCCAAAAAACCAACTTTCGTTCCCAAATGGACAAAATCATTAATAGCGCCTCCATGGAGATAGTTTAGCATATCCAAACCATCAAAGTTGATAGATGTACACTTTTTATTAATGTTTTATGTCCTAATTTATTAGTATATGCTTCGTAGATTCTTTCGTTGCCAAAAGACCAATTTTCATTTTCAATTAGAGAAAACCGTTAAAAGCTCCTCTACGGAGTTGAGAAATTTCGAACCATCTAGGTTAGTCGGTGTACACTTTATATTGTTGTCTTACGTCAAATTTTACTAGTATAGGCTCCATAAATAGTTTTGTTGCCAAAAGACCAACTTTTATTCCCAAATGGTCAAAACCGATAAAAGTCCTCCTTGAAGAGAGTTCAGAAATTTCGAACTTTCATATTTGATCAATGTGCACTTTTTATTGTTATTTAAGTTAAATTTTACAAGTATTGGCTCCGTGTTTCATTTTGTTTCCAAAATACCAACTTTTATTCCCAAATAGACAAAATCGTTAAAACCTCCTCCATGGAGAGAGTTGTGCAATTCCGAATCATCAAAGTTGATAGGTGCACACCTTTTATTGTTGCTTTATGTTCAAATTACTAGTATATGTTTCATAGATTGCTTTGTTGCCAACACACCAACTTTTTTTCCCAAATGGGCAAAACCGTTAAAAGCTCCTCCATGGAGAGTTGAGCAATTTCGAACCATTAAAGTTGATAGGTGTACACTTTTTATAGTTGCTTTATGTCCAAATTTATTTGTCTCTTCTTTGTAGATTATTTACGTGTCAAAAGGCCAACTTTCATTCTCAATTGATCATAGCCGTTAAAAGTTCCTCTATCGAAAGAGTTGATCAATTTCGAACCATCAAAATTGGTCGGTGTATACTTTTTATTGTTATTTTTTGTTAAATATTAGGAGTATAGGCTCTGTAGATTTTTTCATTGTGAAAATACCAACTTTCGTTCCCAAATGGTCAAAACCGTTAAAAGCTCTTCCATGAAGAGAGTTGAGCAATTCTGAACCATCAAAGTTGATAGGTGTACAACTTTTATTGTTGCTTTATGTCCAAATTTATTAGTATACACCTCATAGATTGTTTTGTTTCCAAAAGTCCACCTTTTCGTTCCCAAATACACAACCATTAAAGGATCCTCCTTGGAGAGAGTTGAGCAATTTCGAACTATCTAATTTGATTGGTGTGCATTTTTTGTTGTTTTTTATGTCAAATTTTATGAGTATAGGCTCGGTAGTTTGTTTCGTTGACAAAAATAACAACTTTCCTTCCAAAATGGAGAAACCGTTAAAAGCTTCTCCATGGAGAGAGTTGTTACTAGTATACGCTTTGTAGATTGTTTCATTGCCAAAAGACCAACTTTCGTTCCAAAAGGGACAAAACTAATAACAACTCGTCCATGGAGAGATTTGAGCAATAACGAACAATCAAAGTTGATAGGTGCACCATTTTTAATTGTCGATTTATGTCTAAATTTACTGGAATACACTTGTAGATTGTTCGTTCCGAAAAGACCAACTTTCGTTCCCAGATTGCAAAACCTTTAGAAGCTCCTGCATGGAGAGAGTTGAGAAATTCCGAACTATCAGAGTTGATAGCTGTACACATTTTATTGTTTCTTTATGTCCAAATTTACTAGTATATGCTTCATAGATTGTTTCGTTTTCAAAAGTCCAACTTTCGTTACCAAATGGACAAAATCGTTAAAAGATCCTCTTTGGAGAGATTTGAGCATCTTCAAGCTTTCCAATTTGATAGGTGTGCATCTTTTATTGTTATTTTATGTTAAATTTTATGAGCATAGGCTTCGTAGTTTATTTTGTTGTGAAAAACCAACTTTCACTCTCAATTAGATAAAACGGTTAAAAGCTTTTGTATGAAGATAGTTGGGCAATTTGAAACCATTAGAGTTTATGGGTGTGCACTTTTTATTGTTATTTTATGTCAAATTTTACGAGTATAGGTTCCTAGATTGTTTTATTGACAAAAGACTAATTTTAATTCCCAAATGAACAAAACTGTTAAAAGCTCGTCGACGAAGAGAGTTGAGCAAATTCGAAGCATCGAAGTTGATAGGTGTACACTTTTTATTATTGTTTTGTGTCCAAATTTACTAGTATACGCTTTGTAGATTGTTTCGTTTCCCAATGACCAATTTACGTTCTCAATTGGACAAAATCGTTAAAAGCTTATATATGGAGAGAGTTGGACAGTTTCAAACCATCAAAGTTGGTTGGTGTCCTATTTTTATTGTTATTTTATGTCAAATTTTACTAGTATACGCTTCATAGGTTGTTCGTTGCCAAAAGACCAACTTTCGTTGTCAATTAGACAAAATCGTTAAAAGCTCCTATATAGAGAGAGTTAGGTAATTCTGAACCATTTAGGTTCGTCGATGTATAATTTTTATTGTTATTTTATGTCAAATTTTACTAGTTTAGGCTTCTTAGATTGTTCCATTGCCGAAAGACGAACTTCTAATCCCAAATGGACAAAATCGTTAAAAGCTCTTCTATCGGAAGATTGATCAATTTCGAACAATCAAAGTTCGTCAGTGTACAATTTTTATTGTTATTTTATGTCAAATTTTACGAGTGTAGGCTCCGTAGATTTTTTCGTTGCAAAAAGACTATTTTGAAATGGAGAAAACTGTTAAAAGCTCCTCCATGGAGAGAGATGAGCAATTTCGAACCATCAAAGTTGATAGGAGTACACTTTTTATTGTTGTTTTATGTCCAACTTTTATAGTATACGCTTAATAGATTATTTAGTTTCTAAAAGATCGACTTTTGTTCTCAATTGTACAAAACTGTTAAAAGCTCATCTATGAAAAGCATTGGACAATTCTGAACCATCTAGGTTGGTTGCTGTATACTCTTTATTGTTATTTTATGTCAAATTTTACAAGTATAGGATCCATAGATTTATTTGTTACCAAAAGACCAATTTTCTTTCGCAAATGGTCAAAATTGTTAAAATTTTCTCCTTAGAAAGAGTTGAGCAATTTTGAACTATCAACAATTAAAATTTCCTCCTTCGTAGATTGTTTTGTTGCTTAAAGACCAATTTTCGTTCCCAAATGGACCAAACTGTTAAAAGCTCTTCCTTGGAGAGAGTTGAGCAATTCCGAACCATCAAAGTTGATAGGTGTACACTTTTTATTGTTGCTTTATATCCAAATTTACTAGCACTCCGTATATTGTTTCGTTGCCAAAAGACTAACTTTTGTTTCAAAATGGACAAAACTGTTAAAAACTCCTCCATGGAGAGATTTGAGCAATAACTGAAATCACTAGGCTAACAAAAGAGGTGGGGTGTGAATTGTGTCTCCAAAAACTAAGTAGAAACCCCAAATACAAAACCACAATCTAAAAACTCTCAAATTATCAAAACAGTGTCTAGATTACAAATCTGCCAACCAACCAAGTAAATAATATTTGACCTAGCAATTCAAGTCGGAATGCAACGAAATTTGGTATGTAATATTACAACACCTTAATCAATACTGTAGAAAAAATTCCGATTAAAATTCAAAGTCTAGCTATATGAACAGTGCACGGACAGATTGCTATTCTAGAAAATTAACTATCAAAAGTATACCTATAATCCACTAATCACAAGTTGTTCAACCACAAGCAATGTCCCAACAAGAAATGGCAGCAAGCAACACCCTAACATCAATTTCTAAGGTACATAAATAAGCAAGGAAATCAAAAGTAGAGTGCACAAGGATATATAGTGGTTCGATGCTCACACCTACATCCACCTCAAGCTTAGGATTTCCAAATCCACTAAAGGATATAAGTGGTTTTGCAAGTTCACCATAAACTTAGGGTTTCCAAGCACACCCCAAACTTGTGCACCATAAAGGTTTGAAGCTAACCTTAAACTTTCACATACCTCTCAAAGGTAATGCTCTTAAAAGGGACTTTTAAAAGTGATTTGATTTTTGGTTCTCTCAAGATTAGCTCTAAACTATTTGGATGAGGAACACTCAAGAGACTCACACAAAGCTCACAATAGATCAAAGATAGGGTTAGGTGAGGCTTTGTTGAAGAACACTCAAGAACACCAAAGAGTAGACCCAAGGATAGGGATGTTTTTGGGTGCTTGAGTGATTGTTTGGATTTCTAAAAAAGATATGTGTAGGCTTGAATGGTTTGTCACACAATAAACTCGAGAGATCTTGGAAGAAGCTTGTATCAAGATTGAGGTTCAGAGGATTTGAAGCTTTTCACACTTAGAGAATCTTAGAGAATATTTTGCAAATGTTCTTCCAAGAAGAGATGTTGCTTGACCCTTTCGTCTTCATTTCAAACACAATCAATCTTGGCCCTTGGATGAAAAATCAACTTCAATATTGGCCTTCCAATCTTCTTCGAATCTTGACTCTTCTTTAATTTAAATAAAACTTCATCTTGGCCATTTTTTCTTCTTTATGTCTTAGTCATTTGACCATTTAAAAAGAGCAAATCATGGCCCTTGAATGTCTAGCCGTTGGCACATTGATCCAAGAATATCCATTTGGAGTTGTACCTTGTTTTCATCAAACAAATAACTTTTCTTCATGAAGCAACTTGCTCTCAAGGCATGCCAAACAAACCCCTAGTCCATTCCAGCCAAAACGATTGCTTTTTGCTGCCAAATAGTACAACATTCTCTCTCCTTGTCTCCCCACAGTACAAGTGTTAGCACATGCTCCTCCATTCATTTCAAAATGAATTCTCTCACCTTTAGTTTTGGCCCCAAAAGAATCAAGAAGACTTCTAGAAGCTTGGAAAAGTATTTTCCAGTAATAGACACCATAATACACATCTGGAAAGGATTTTTTGCACACAAAGAGTCAAACTTTTCTTAAATAAAGTTGACCAAATGAGCTTCAAATGATGATGCACGAATTTTCTCAATAGAAACAGCTTAATAATACTTCAAATAAGCTCATTATGATCAATTTATTGAACCTACAAAAAGAATAGATGACAAAGCATCCCATTTTTGCTTGTAAGCTCAAAGAGCTTCAATGCTTGCACTTGGGATAACCAATATGATACAAGCTCAATAAAATTCAAGTAAGCATGTTAAATCAATTTATCCATATAAGAATGTGCATAAAAGATTTCACTTATAATTGAGGTAGTTTGGTCATTCAATTTGATCATCAAATCTCAACTAGGCTAGTTTCATAACCGCACTGGTGAATTAATTTCAAATGGCAAATTGAACATGATAGACTTAAAATTGACCTGACAATATTTCACAATGAAAAATTCCAGATAATTTTCAAAACAAGAATCAATTCACTCAGATATGATATGAATAAGTTATGACAATTCAACCAACGTGTGCACATAGTGATGTTTGGACAGTTCTTGTAATGCGAAAATGAAAAAGTCCAAAATCATCAAATTCATATCAAATATGATCAAAAATGATTCCAAAAATATATAATGAAGCTTAAATGAGTAGATAAAATACATTTTATTATTTATCCAAATTCATCCAAGATTAAGCACAATCAAATAGTCCAATATGTATTTTTGCATCAAAACACAAATATAGGACATATGGTCCAAGAATAATAAACCATCAAAGTTTATAGGTGTACCATTTTTAACTGTTTATTTATGTTTAAATTTACTAGTATACGCTTTGTAGATTGTTTCGTTCCCAAAAGACCAACTTTTGTTCTCAGATGGCAAAACCGTTCGAAGCTCCTCCATGGAGAGATTTGAGCAATTCTGAACTACTAGAGTTGATAGGTGCACACATTTTATTATTTCTTTATGTCCAAATTTACTAGTATATGCTTCATAGATTGTTTCGTTTTCAAAAGTCCAATTTTCGTTCCCAAATGCATAAAACTATTAAAAGATCCTCTTTGGAGGGTTTGAGAAATTTCAAACTATCCAATTTGATTGGTGTGCACTTTTTATTGTTATTTTATGTTAAATTTTACGAGCATAGGCCTCGTAGATGATTTCGTTGTGAAAAATCAACTTTCATTCTCAGTTAGATAAAACGATTAAAAACTTCTGTATAGAGATAGTTGGGTAATTTTGAACCATCAAAGTTTGTCGGTGTGCACTTTTTATTGTTATTTTATGTCAAATTTTATGAGTATAGGCTCCTAGATTGTTTTGTTGACACAAGTCTAATTTTCATTTCCAAATGGAACAAACTGTTAAAAGCTCCTCGACGAAGAGAGTTGAGCAAATCCAAATCATCGAAGTTGATAGGTGTACACTTTTTATTGTTTCTTTATGTTCAAATTTAATAGTATACGCTTTGTAGATTGTTTCGTTTCCAAATGACCAACTTACGTTCTCAATTGGACAAAATCGTTAAAAACTTACATATGGAGATAGTTGGGTAGTTTCGAATCTTCAAAGTTGGTTGATGTTCTATTTTAATTGTTATTTTATGTTAAATTTTACTAGTATATGCTTCATAGGTTGTTTCATTACCAAAAGACTAACTTTCGTTCTCAATTGGACAAAATCGTTAAAAGCTCCTCTACGGAGATAGTTGGGTAATTCTGTACCATTTAGGTTCGTCGATGTATACCTTTTATTGTTATTTTGTGTCAACTTTTACTAGTATAGGCTTCTTAGATTGTTTTGTTGCCAAAAGACCAACTTTTATTTCTAAATGGACAAAACCGTTAAAAGCTCTTCTATCAAAAGAGTTGATCAATTTGAACAATCAAAGTTTGTCAGTGTATAATTTTTATTGTTATTTTATGTCAAATTTTACGAGTATAAGCTCCGTAGATTGTTTCGTTGCCAAAAGACCAACTTTTGTTTCCAAACGGATAAAACAGTTGAAAGTACCTCAATTGAGAGAGTTGAGCAATTTCAAACCATCAAAGTTGATAGGTGTACACTTTTTATTGTTGTTTTATGTCCAAATTTTCTAGTGTATGCTTCATGGATTATTTAGTTTCCAAAAGACCAACTTTCATTCTCAATTGGACAAAATTGTTAAAACTTCCTCTCTGGAAAGCATTGGGCAACTCCTAATCGTCTTGGTTGGTCAGTGTACACTTTGTATTGTTATTTTATGTCAAATTTTTTCGTTGCCAAAATACCAATTTTCTTTCGCAAATGGCCAAAATTGTTAAAATTTCCTCCTTAGAGAGAGTTGAACAATTTTGAACTATCAAATTTGAATGATGTGTACTTTTTACTATTGCTTTATGTCCAAAACTATGATTATATACTTCGTAGATTGTTTCGTTGCCAAAAGAGCAACTTTTGTTCCAAAATGGGCAAAACCGTTAAAAGCTCCTCCGTGTAGAGAGTTGAACAATTCCGAACCATCAAATTTAATCGGTGTACACGTTTTATTGTTGCTTTATGTCCAAATTTACTAGTATATGCTTCGTATATTGTTTTGTTGGCAAAAGATTAATTTTTGTTCCCAAATTTAAAAAAATCGTTAAAAGCTCCTCGATGTACAGAGTTAAGCAATTCCAAACCATCAAAGTTGATAGGTGTACACTTTTTATTGTTGTTTTATGTCCAAATATACTAGTATACTCTCCGTACATTGTTTCGTTGCCAAAAGAGTAACTTTTGTTTCTGAATGGACAAATTTGTAAAAAACTCCTCTATAGAGAGTGTTCAACAATAACGAACCATCAAAAGTGATAGGTGTACCCCTTTTAATGTTGATTTATGTCTGAATTTACTAGCATATGCTTCGTAGATTGTTTCGTTGCCAAAAGACCAGCTTTCGTTCTCAATTGGACAAAACCGTTAAAAGCTCCTCTACAGAGAGAGTTGCGGAATTCTGAACCATCTAGGTTGTTTAGTGTACAATTTTGATTGTTATTTTGTGTCAAATATTACTTGTGTAGCCTGCGTAAATCGCGTCGTTGCCAAAAGACTAGCTTTCATTCCCAAATGGTCAAAACCGTTCAAAGTTCATCTTTAGAGACAGTTGAGAAATTTTAAACTATCAAATTTGATGAATGTGCACTTTTTCTTATTATTTTAAGTCAAATTTTATGAGCATAGGATCCATAGATTGTTTCGCTACGGAAAGATCAACTTTCGTTCCCAAGTGGACAAAATCATTAAAATCTCCTCCATGTAAAAGTTAAGCAACTCCGAACCATCAAAATTGATAGGTGTACACATTTTATTGTTGCTTTATGTCTAAATTTACTAGTATACGCTTTCGTAGATTGTTTCGTTGCCAAAACAACAACTTTCATTCTCAAATGAGTGAAACCATTAAAAGCTCCTCCATGTAGAGAGTTGAGCAATTCCGAACCATTAAATATGATAGGCGTACACTTTTTATTGTTGTTTTATGTTCAAATTTACTAGTATACACTTCGTAGATTGTTTTGTTGTCAATAGACAAACTTTCATTCCCGAATGGACAAAACTATTAAAAAACTCTTCCATTGAGAGAGTTTAACAATTGCAAACCATCAAAATTAATAGGTAGTGATATTACTAAAATGACCTACAAATAATGGTTCGCCACGTGTCATATGGGGCTCAGAAGGTCTACCTTGCATAAATAGGGTGGTGATCTAGGTAGGTATTGCTGGTAAGTAGCAGCGTCCTACCAAGATGATCTGCTCGACATAAGAAAGTGCTAGGACCTGGACCCACGAAGGTGCAAAACCAATAATCCATTGAGCTCTCTTGATTATAAAGTATGAACTGATTTGAGCGTCGGAGTGCTGACGCCAGAGGACAGCAGGTCTGATCGACTGGTCGTCTCTTTGGAAGGATCTTCACCTTCGGTAGTCGTGCAAGACTGCAGGTCTGACCGACTGGTCGTCTTCTCAGTATTGGCACCTTTTTGATGTCATCAGTTTAGCACTATCTGTGGAAACAGCTCCCTAAGTTCCTTTACTTACAATGGTTAGACCTAGAAGAACCAATATGAATGATCCCGAGACATCTCATGCTCAGCACTTGGAGCATGATACCGAGCAACAACCCCAATATCATGAGAATGTTGCAAGGCACGAGGTACCCTTGGGTGCACCCCAGGCTCAAGAAGGAGGAAACGTCCAGGCACCACCACGTGAAACAACTGTTCCTCCCATTAGTGCTGCATGGTTCAGTCAGTTATGCGAACAAGTGTAGCTGCTCACTGAAATGATGATGGCTAACCAGCAACCCCCACCTTGGTCTACTGAAAGGAACAAGGATGATAGAAATTATGGCTCCTTTGATTCTAGGAGCAAAAGAAGGGATGAGAACCGAGAAGGGAATTCCAATACCAACAGGAACACTTATTATTCCAACACCAATGAGGATGTCAATAAGCACCTTCAAGAGGTAGACTAAAGGCTAGCAGCCCTACAGGGACGCAATATCATTGACGAGATGTAGGACAGTTCCATGACTTCCCTGTGTAGGGTCATTCTTGAAACTGAGATACCTCGTGACTTCAGGCTCCCCAACCTTTCGCAGTATGATGAGAAGAAGGATCCCTATGACCACGTCATGGGATACAAGTCCATGATGGAGTGCCGAGGAGCCTCAGATGTAGTCTTGTGCAAGGCCTTCCCCTCCACACTTATTGGACTAGCTCGGACTTGGTTCATCAATCTTCCCAGGCATAGCATTTACAGCTTCGAAGACCTGTTAAGAAAGGTCAACATCCGATTTGCAAGTGCTAGGAAGCCTAAAACCAACAATCAAGACTTGATAGTGATTGAACACGAGAAAAGAGAATCATTTCGTGACTTTATTGGGATATTCAACCAAATATTCCTAGAGATCCCAGATGTACAGATTGTTGTGGAAAATGCTACTCTGATCAGGACTGTTCGTCATGAGCAGTTCTACAATTCATTGTGCACTGATGCACCACAGTCCATGGGCGAGCTCCTGGCTAGGACTGAGAAATCTATCAAAGTAACTGATTCATTGAAGTCTTCTCGGTTTGCTATACGAACCTCCACTGACCGTGCTAGGGGCTCTAGTGACAAGGGGTGCCAGGAAGGTTAGGAGGTTGACCAGGTAATGATAAGAAATCAGGAAGGGAGGACAGCAGGCGAGGAGAACAATCCTCTAAGAAGTCTCAAACTGGCCCACCAGCTCGGTTCAACATTTATACCCCATTAAATGCTCCCTTAAGAAAGGTGTTGAATGAGATTGTTGCCCAGAACTTAGTCAGATGGCCAAACAAGATGAGCACTCCTCCGGAGAGGAGAGGGTCTTCAGATAAATACTGTCGATTTCATAAGGACCACGGTCATGATACTGACGATTGCCGGCAGTTGAAGAATGAAATCGAGGAGTTGATAAGAAGAGGACATCTCAGGAAATACACTATTAATTAGGAGGAAAAGCAAAGAAGAGATAATAAAGAAGATGATGACCGTAGGAGACCATAAAGAAGGGAAGACTCTCCTCAACATTAGAGAGACACCCCAGGAACAATCGATTTCTGTGGTGTCATTATTGGAGAGTTGGCAGCAGGTGGAGAGAGTACCTCTGCTGGGAGAGCATATGCTGGCCTTAATGAGCATCCAACCAAAATAAAAAGGGTTAAAAGAGATGAGGAGGTTATCATATTCTTAGAAAAGGATGAAGAAGGTATTCAAGTTCCTCACAATGACATATTGGTAGTTGAGCCAATGATTGCCAACTTCAATGTCCTAAAAATTATGATGGACAACGGGAGTGCAATAGACGTCCTATTCTACCACACCTTCAAAGCCATGTAGCTCTCGGAGGAGAGACTGAAGCCCTCCCCAGTACCCTTGTATGGGTTTACAGGAGAATCAGTCATACCAAAAGGAATGATAACCCTTCCAGTCACGCTGGGAACACACCCCAAGACAGTGATGCATATGGTAGATATGTTGGTAGTCGATGTAAAAGTTTTTGACAATGCCATTATAGGAAGACCATTACTTCACAGGGTGAGAGCTGTGATCTCAACCTATTGTTTAAAAATAAAGTTTCCCACCTCGAAGGGAGTTGGTGAAGTTAAGGGGAATCAAAAAGTTTCCCGGAGTACCTACTTCACTGAACTCAGAGAGAGGAAGAAGGAGAAGGTCTCGGTAGGCAGCTTGGATATGAGGGCAGAAGAGTAAGTGTTCAAACCTACCCCAGTAGCAGAATTGAAAAAATTCAAGATCATGGCTGACTCGGAAAGGCAATCCTACGTTGGATCTCAACTTCGAGAGGAGATGACTAATGAAATAACTGAACTGCTCCTAAGGAGTGTGGGTAACACATCGAGTGCTGATGAGATGCCTGGTATAAGTGCATATGTGATAACACATCAACTGGGCATTATGCATGGTGCCAAACCTGTTAAGCAGAAGAGAAGAAACTTTGCTTTTGATCGCCAAGAACAATAAAGGAAGAAGTAAGGAAGCTGATCGATGCCGATTTCATCAGGGAAGTCCAATACCATGAATGGCTAGCCAATGTGGTTGTGGGCAAGAAGGCCAATGAGAAATGGAGGATGTGTGTTGATTTCATTGATCTAAATAAGTCTTTCCCCAAGGATAGCTACCCATTACAAAAGATTGATCAGCTCGTAGACGCCACTTTAGAGCATCAGCTCCTCAACTTCTTGGATGCTTATTTGGGATACCATCAGATAACAATGCATCCCGAAGACCAGGAAGGAACTTCGTTCATCACCCCAGAGGGGACGTATTGCTATAAGGTAATGCCTTTCGGATTAAACAATGTTGGAGCCACCTATCAAAGGTTTGTAAACCATATTTTTAAGGATCAGATAAGGAAGCCCTTGGAGGCTTATGTGGATGATATGGTGGTAAAAGGCAAGAGAGCTGAAGATCACCCTACTGACTTGCGTAAGGTCTTTGATACACTTGATTAGTTTGGAATGAAACTTAACTCAGAAAAGTGTGCTTTTGGCATGGCATTCGAGAAGTTTCTTGGTTTCCTCGTAACCAGTAGGGGGATTGAGATGAATTCCGAAAAGGTGGAAGCAATGCTTTAGATGGAGCCACCAAAGAATGCCAAGGAAATTCAGAAGCTAACTGGCCGAGCAGCATCACTAGGGAGGTTTCTTGCACGGTCAGGAGACAAGTGCATAACATTTTTCTAGGCAATAAAAAAGGCCATGGAATTTAAGTGGAAAAATGAGTGTCAAATTTCCTTTCAAAATCTTAAAGATTATATAGGTCAGCCTCCACTCTTGACTTGTCCAAAAGAGAACAAAGTTTTGTACCTCTACCTAGCATTATCACAACATGCGGTCAGCGCAGTGCTTGTAAGTGAGGTAGACAAAGTTCAAAGACCGGTGTACTATGTCAGCGGGGTTATGATCGGTGCGGAGACAAAGTACACCCAAGCTGAGAAATTAGCTCTTTCGTTAATGGTGGCAGCAAGGAAATTGAGACCTTACTTCCAAGCATGTACAGTCATTGTTTTAACGGACCAGCCACTCAAGAATGTCCTCCAAAAGTCAGACACTTCAAGAAGGTTGGTGAAGTGGGCTATTGAATGGGAGAGTTTGACATTAAGTTTCAACCAAGGCAGGCTATCAAGGAGCAAGCTTTGGTTGATTTTATTATTGAATGGTACAAGCAGACCAACCAGGACAATGTCGATTCCGTCGCCATCTTCTCCACCGGCGAACACAGTTTGATTTGGAACCTAGGTTCCCCTCGGTTCCCGTGCATCCTTATTTCATTTTATATTAATTTTATTTCTTAATTTGGATTTATGTCATTTGACAACTCTGTCCCTAACCTTATTACTCAATTATACTAAATATGCCGCATTTACAGTTTTGTTATTATACATTATGATATATTTTTATTTATTTATTTAACTTCTATAATTCATAGTAAATCCACTTCAACCCCATTGTGAGCAATTCTTGTAGTCTTCAATTTTATTTTCCTGCTATAATTTATTAAAATTACCTCGACTCCATTTAGATTTTTATCTAAATTGATCATAATTTTCTCGTAAAACGTGTTCATCTAAATCTCCTGAAATTTTCACGATATTTTAGGTCATGGTGTTACACTTTATATGGAGAACCATTGTCTGTAGGTATGGGTTGCCACAAGCCCTGGTGGTGAACAATGGAAGATAGTTCGTTAGCAGAAAGATGCACAAGTTTTGTGAAGACCTCAGCATTGATCTAAACTTCACCTTAGTGGCACATCCTCAGGCTAATGGTAAGGCGAAAGTGATAAACTGGACAATCCTCGAGGGCCTAATGACAAGGCTGGATGGAGCCAAAGGGAAATGGGTAAAAGAACTACCTAGTGTGTTGTGGTCATATTGCACTACGCCTCGAACATCAACTAGAGAGACTCCATTCTCCCTCTCCTTTAGAACCGAAGCAGTTATCCCAGTCGAGATTGGGGTCCCCTCACTGAGGACTGCCAACTTTGAAGAGTCAATGAATGACAAGTTGCTGCTCAATAACCTTGATCTCTTGGAAGAGAGAAGGGAGAATGACAGGATCCGGACTGTTGTATACAAACAGAGAACAACTCAGTACTAAAACAAACGAGTGAGGAATAGAAAGTTCTCTGTAGGAGACCTTGTATTGAGGAAGGTCGTTGCCACAGGAAAACATCCAGGAAAGTTGGGTGAAACCTGGGAAGGGCCCTATCGAGTTGTGAAGATTTTGAAGGAAGGCACGTACAAGATTGAAGATCTAGAGAAGCCCAAGGATATGAGACCCTGGAATGTGGACAATCTTCGACGATACTATGTCTGAGATATTTTTAGCTGCCAAGTTTAATCTATTTTAATAGATAATGTGTTTATTTTATGCATTTGTTTTTCAGACTGGATCCTGGGAGAATGCATAAAATCTCATACTTATTTTCCAAAATAATACATCACATTGCATGGGAAGATTCGACTCAGATAGCATACAAACTTGGCCAGAAAATTAGTTAAGTATAAATGCTTAACCGACTAGCTTCATAAGATCAAAAAGGTCACACTGGAGCATTTGTAACCTGGTCGGCCTATCGACCAGGATGGTATCCCAGCCTTCTCAAACAATCAAAACATATTAAGACTTATAGAAATTTTCTCAAAGAAGAAGGTTTTAAAAGCACCTGGTCAGTAGGCGGACCAGGGTGGGTAGTATCTTCATTCTTTCAAAAACAATTATAAAAATCTCGTGAGGCTCTAAGAACCTGGTCGGTCTATTGACTAGGAGAGCACAAATGTCTGATTTAAAATATATATATATATATATATATATATGTCTGGATTGTCGAGCAACAAAAAGACATTTCATTAAAGATAGAAAATTTTCATTACAGAAGTGACAAAAACAAAAAGAGGGCAAAGCCCATACAAAAAAAAAGTTCAAGGATCTACTGGAGGGAGACTAGAGCCAGACTCCTCAGCAAGAGAGACATCTCTTGGGCCCGACAAGGGGGCCTCCTCGGTAAGCTCAAAAGGAGGAAGAGGAATTGGATCTTGTAGTGCTCATTGGCTAGCCTCTACCATCTCATTTTCCACTACATCCACTTCCTCATCGGACGCTTCTTCCTCAGAGAAGTCTTCCTTGATAAGCCCTCTCTTCTTCCTGGACTCCTTGACACCTCCAGGTAAGCCATAAAAGTCTTCCTCCCTCAATGCAACCTTGAACTCCTTAGAGTCCTTGAATTTTTGGATGGTCTGCTGCTCGGTATCATCGAGGAGTCGTTGATAGGTATCCTCAGCATTTTTTAGCTTTCGCTCTAAGGAGATTGTTCTCTCCTTCAACTGAGCAGCGTCAGCTCTCTCGCTATGCACGGTCTCCCGTATGTGAACCGAGGAATGCTGGAAGGTAAGGCAGAGAGTTGGACGGCAGTTTGCAAAGAAAGGATAAATAGGTTAGAAAATGTTTTACAAAAATAATTAACCGAGCTCTACCTAACAAGGTTGTACCTGCATGAAGAGGGAAATCATCTGAGTCAGATGCTCCATGGTAGTAAGGCCAGATACCCTATCATAATCAGCAGGGGTGGGAAGATGCTTCAACATCTCGGTAGCCACTTTGGAGTTGACTACACGATTAGTTTGGCTGACATCCCATTGAGGAGCATTCTGAGTAAAATCTTCCTCGATAATGGGATCCACAGGTGGATCGTTCACCTGTCGAGGGAAGATTAGAACCCCTGACCAAGGCGTTGGCAACCGAGAAGGAGGGGCTGTGCGTGTCACAGTGGTGACCGAAGTGGTGGCTCCAATAAGGGCTGTCTCTGAGGCCTTGGTTTACCCGATTGCACCTACACGGGATCTTTTTGGCTCTTTGCCCTTGGTTGGTTTTTTCCTCTTTTGTTGTTGAGGAGCATGAGCAGCGTCCATGGCCATATATTATAATAAATCAGTCGTATTTGTAAAGCATCACAACAAGTCAAAATACGGACCGATGAGTGATGCAAACAGAATTTTGATAAAAAAAGAAACAACAGGAAACTTTGTCGAGATTCATAACAAAAATTAGAGACCGAGAAGTCATCCAGACTAAACTTCATGTCGGTCTTAGCACCCCAGACAAGAAGTTCTTTCCAAGCTTCAAGGAGCTTGAGTTCATTCCCCTCCAAAGGGGAAGGATTATTAAAGTGCTCGGCTAATGGTACCGACCAGGTAGTGCGAAAAGGAAGTTCGCCTCTAGGTGGGAGAGGAACTTGTACAAAAGTATATGATGTTTTCCGCTGTTTTATAGATTGGTTAAATACAAGGGAGATCTCAGCCCTGGCTTGAGCTTGAGATAGAACAGGCCAGCTGAGTTCGGAATATGACAAAGAATGGTAAGATGTTGGATTACCGATGAACAAATACTGAGATAATGTCTGTTTGATAAGCAAAGAATGCAACCGAGGAAGTGCCATGAGTTGGGAGCTAAGATTGCTGGGGAGAGGTTAAACCGACGAAGAATGCTTGTTATAGCTGGTGGGAAGGGACCCTAGTTCATGCTTGCAAAGACCTAAGTGAGATGGCAAAATCACCTCAATTAGGGCAAAAAAAAGACTCATCCTTACCGACACGACGGCATAGCAAAGGGACACAAAACCAAGCCACTACCTCCTCCACATATTCCATAGACCTAGCACAACTAAGGTACAATGAAATAATCTACGAAGCAAATACTAGACAATTTGGACATAAAGAACAATAAAAAGTGTACACCGACCAACTTTGATGATTCAAAATTGCTCAACTCTCACGATAGAGATGCTTTTAACGGTTTTATCCAATTGAGAATGAAAGTTGTTCTCTTGACAACGAAATAATCTACGAAGCGAATACTAGAAAATTTGGACATAAAGCAACAATAAAAAGTGAACACCTATCAACTTTGATGGTTCGAAATTGCTAAACTCTCTCAATGGAGAAGCTTTTTAACAGTTTTGTCCATTTGGCAACAAAAATTGGTGTTTTGGCAACGAAACAATCTACGAAGTCTATACTTGTAAAATTTAGTATAAAAGAACAATAAAAATTGTACCCCTGACCAACTTCAATGGTTCCAAATTGCTCTACTCTCTCGTAAGAGGTACTTTTAATGGTTTTATCCAATTGAGAATGAAAGTTGTCATTTTGACAACAAAAAATTCTACGAAGCGAATTCAAGAAAATTTAGACATAATACAACAATAAAAGGTGCACACCTATCAACTTTGATGGTTCGAAATTGCTCAACTCTCTCCATGAAGAAGCATTTTAACGGTTTAGTCCATTTGAGAACGAAAGTTTGCTTTTGGTAACGAAACAATCTACTGAGTCTATACTCATAAAATTTGACATAGAACAATAAAAAAGTATACATCGACAAACTTTGATGGTTCGAAATTGCTCAACTCTCTCGATAGAGGTGTTTTTAACGATTTTATCCAATTGAGAACGAAAGCTATTATTTTGACAATGAAATAATCTACGAAGCGAATACTAGACAATTTGGACACAAAAGAACAATAAAAATTGTACATTGACCAACTTTAATGGTTTAGAATTGCTCAACTCTCTCGATAGAGATGCTTTTAGCGGTTTTATACGATTGAGAACGAAAGTTGTTTTTTCAACAATGAAATAATCTACGAAGTGAATGCTAGAAAATTTGTACATAAAGCAACAATAAAAAGTGAACACCTATCCACTTTGATGGTTCAAACTTGGTCAACTCTCTCAATGAAGAAGCTTTTTAACGGTTTTGGCCATATGGAAACAAAAGTTGGTGTTTTGGCAATGAAACAATCTACGAAGTCTATACTCATAAAATTTCACATGAAAGAACAATAAAAAGTGTACAGCGACCAACATCGACAGTTTGAAATTACTCAACTCTGTCGTAAGAGGTACTTTTAACGACTTAACCAACTGAGAATGAAAGCTATTATTTTGGCAACGAAATAAACTACGAAGCGAATACTAGAAAATTTGGACATAATACAACAATAAAAATTGCACGCCTATCAACTTTGATGGTTCGAAATTGCTCAACTCTCTCCATGGAGAAGCTTTTTAATGGTTTAGTCCATTTGAGAATGAAAGTTTTTCTTTTGGTAACGAAACAATCTACGGAGTCTATACTCGTAAAATTTGACATTAAACAATAAAAAAGTATACATCGACAAACTTTGATGGTTCGAAATTGCTCAACTCTCTCCATGGAGAAGCTTTTTAATTGTTTAGTCCATTTGAGAATGAAAGTTTGTCTTTTGGTAACGAAACAATCTACGGAGTCTATACTCATAAAATTTGACATAGAACAATAAAAAAGTATACATCGACGAACTTTGATGGTTCGAAATTGCTCAACTCTTTCGATAGAGGTGCTTTTAACATTTTTATCCAATTGGGAATAAAAGTTGTTATTTTGACAACGAAATAATCTACAAAGCGAATACTAGATAATTTGAACACAAAAGAACAATAAAAAAGTGTACACTAACCAACTTTGGTGGTTTAGAATTGCTCAACTCTCTCGATAGAGATGCTTTTAACGGTTTTATCCAATTGAGAACGAAAGTTGTTCTTTTGACAACGAAATAATCTACGAAGCGAATACTAGAAAATTTGGACATAAAGCAACAATAAAAAGTGAACACCTATCCACTTTGGTGGTTCAAAATTGGTTAACTCTCTCAATGGAGAAGCTTTTTAACGGCTTTTTCCATTTAAGAACAAAAGTTGGTGTTTTGGCAACGAAACAATCTACGAAGTCTCTACTCATAAAATTTCACATAAAAGAATAATAAACTTCGACGTTTCGAAATTGCTCAACTCTCTCGTAAGAGGTATTTTTAATGGTTTTATCCAATTCAGAATGAAAGTTGTCATCTTGACAACAAAATAAACTACGAAAGGAATACTAGAAAATTTGGGCATAATACAACAATAAAAATTGCACACATAACAACTTTGATGGTTTGAAATTTCTCAACTCTCTCAATGGAGAAGCTTTTTAACGGTTTAGTCCATTTGAGAATGAAAGTTTGTCTTTTGGTAATGAAACAATTTATAGAGTCTATACTTGTAAAATTTGACATAAAACAATAAAAAAGTAAACATTGACCAACTTCGATGGTTCGAAATTACACAACTCTCCCGATAAAGGTGCTTTTAACGGTTGTATCCAATTGAGAATGAAAGTTGTTATCTTGACAACGAAATAATCTACGAAGCGAATAATAGACAATTTGGACACAAAAGAACAATAAAAAGTGCAACGACCAACTTTGATGGTTCAGAATTGCACAACTCTCTCGATAGAGATGCTTTTAACGGTTTTGTCCAATTGAGAACGAAAGTTGTTCTTTTGACAACGAAATAATCTATGAAACGAATACTAGAAAATTTGGACATAAAGCAACAATAAAAAGTGAAAGTCTATCCACTTTGATGGTTCGAAATTGCTCAACTCTCCCAATAGATAAGCTTTTTAACGGATTTGTCCACTTGAGAAGAAAAATTGGTGTTTTCGCAACGAAACAATCTACAAAGTCCATACTCGTAAAATTTCACATAAAAGAACAACAAAAAGTGTACACCGACCAACTTCGATGGCTCGCAATTGCTCAACTCTCTCGTAAGAGGTACTTTTAACGGTTTTATCCAATTGATAATGAAAGTTGTTAGTTTGACAACGATATAAAATACGAAGCCAATACTACAAAATTTGGACATAAAGCAAAAATAAAAAGTGAACACCTATCCACTTTGATGTTTCGAAATTGCTAAACTCTCTCAATGGAGAATCTTTTTAACGACTTTGTCTATTTGAGAAAAAAAGTTGGTCTACGAAGTCTATACTCATAAGATTTCACATAAAAGAACGACAAAAGTTGTACACCCACGAACTTCGACGGTTCGAAATTGCTCGACTCTCTCGTAAGACGTACTTTTAACGATTTTATCTAATTGAAAATGAAAGTTGTTATTTTTACAACGAAATAAAGTACGAAGCCAATACTAGAAAATTTGGACATAATGCACCAATAAAAAGTGCACACCTATCAACTTTAATGATTCGAAATTGCTCAACTCTCTCCATGGAGAAGCTTTTTAACTGTTTTGTTCATTTGAGAATGAAAGTTTGTCTTTTGACAATGAAACAATCTACGGAGTCTATACTCGTAAAATATGACGTAGAACATTGAAATTGCATAAATCGACTAACTTTAAAGGTTCGAAATTGCTCAAGTCTCTCAATAGAGGTTCTTTTAACGGTTTTATCCTACTGAGAGAAAAAATTGATATTTTGACAACAAAATAGTCTATGAAGCCAATAATAGAAATTTTGGACAAAAAGCAACAATAAGAAGTGCACACCTATCAACTTTGACGGTTCGAAATTGCTGAACTCTCTCAATAGAGAAGCTTTTTAATGGTTTAGTCCATTTGAGAACAAAAATTGGTGTTTTGGCAACAAAATAATCTACAAAGTCTATGCTCATAAAATTTCACATAAAAGAAAAACAAAAATTGTACACCAAACCAACTTCGATGGTTCAAATTCCTTTTAACTCTTTAGTAAAAGGTACTTTTAACGGTTTTATCCAATTGAGAATGAAAGTTATTATTTTGACAACGAAATAAAACACGAAGCCAATACTAGAAAATTTGGACATAATGCAATAACAAAAAGTGCACACCTATCAACTTTGACGGTTCGAAATTGTTCAACTCTCTCAATAGAGAAGCTTTTTAACGGTTTAGTCCATTTGAGAACAAAAATTGGTGTTTTGGCAATGAAATAATCTACAAAGTCTATGCTCATAAAATTTCCCATAAAAGAAAAACAAAAAGTGTACACCGACCAACTTCGATGGTTCGAAATTTGTTAACTCTCTAGTAAGAGGTACTTTTAACGGTTTTATCCAATTGAGAATGAAAGTTGTTATTTTGACAACGAAATAAACACGAAGCCAATACTAGAAAATTTGGACATAATGCAATAATAAAAAGTGCACACCTATCAACTTTGATGGTTCAAAATTGCTCAACTCTCTCCATGGAGAAGCTTTTTAACGGTTTAGTCCATTTGAGAATGAAAGTTTGCCTTTTGGCTACGAAACTATCTACGGAGTCCATACTCATAAAATTTGACATAAAACAATAAAAAAGTATACATCGACCAACTTTGATGGTTCGAAACTGCCCAACTCTCTCAATAAAGGTGCTTTCAACGGTTTTATCCAATTGAGAACGAAAGTTGTTCTTTTGACAACGAAATAATCCTTGAAGCGAATACTAGAAAATTTGGACATAAAACAACAATAAAAATTGAACACCTATCCATTTTGATGGTTCGAAATTGCTCAACTCCCTTAATGGAGAAGCTTTTTAACAGCTTTGTCCACTTCAGAACAAAAATTAGTGGTTTGTCAGCGAAACAATCTACAAAGTCTTTGCCCATAAAATTTCACATAAAAGAACAATAAAAATTGTACACCGACCAACTTCGATGGTTTGAAATTGCTCATCTCTCTAGTGGGTGGTACTTTTAACGATTTTATCGAATTGAGAATGAAAATTGTTCTTTTGAGAACGAAATAATCTATGAAGCGAATACTAGAAAATTTGGACATAAATTAATAATAAAAAGTGCACACCTATCAACTTTGATAGTTCGAAATTGCTCAACTCTCTCAATGGAGAAGCTTTTTAATGGCTTAGTCTATTTGAAAACGAAAAGTTGTCTTTTGGTAACGAAACAATCTTCGAATTCTAGACTCGTAAGATTTGACATAGAACAATAAAAAAGTATACATCGACGAACTTTAATGGCTTGAAATTGCTCAACTCACTCGATAGAAGTGCTTTCAATGATTTTATCCAATTGATAACGAAAGTTGGTAATTTGGCAACGAAATAATCTACGAAGCGAATACTAGACAATTTGGATACAAAAGAACAATAAGGAGTGTACACCGACCAAGTTTGATGGTTTAGAATTGCTCAACTCTCTTGATAGAGATGCTTTTAGCGGTTTTATCCAATTGAGAACAAAAGATGTCCTTTTAACAACGAAATAATCTACGAAGCGAATACTAGAAAATTTGTACATAAAGGAACAACAAAAAGTGAACAAATATCCACTTTGAGGGTTCGAAATTGCTCAACTCTCTCAATGGAGAAGCTTTTTAACAGTTTTGCCCATTTAGGAAGAAAAGTTCGTGTTTTGTCAACGAAACAATCTACAAAGTCTATACTCGTAAAATTTCACATAAAAGAACAATAAAAAGTGTACACCGACAAACTTCGAAAGTTCAAAATTGCTCTACTCTATCTTAAGAGGTACTTTTAGCGATTTAAACAATTGAGAACGAAAGTTGTTATTTTGACAATGAAATAAACAACAAAGCGAATACGAGAAAATTTGGACATAATACAACAATAAAAAGTGCACACCTATCAAATTTGATGGTTTGAAATTACTCAACTCTCCCCATAGAGAAGCATTTTAACGGTTTAGTTCATTTGAGAACGAAAGTTTGTCTTTTGCTAACGAAACAATCTACGGAGTCTATACTCGTAAAATTTTACATAAAACACTAAAAAAGTATACATCGACAAACTTTGATGGTTCGAAATTGCTCAACACTCTCAATAGTGGTGCTTTTAACAATTTTATCCTATTGAGAACGAAAGTTATTAATTTGACAATGAAATAATCTACGAGCGAATACTAGATAGACCAACATCGACCAACTTTGATGGTTTGAAATTGCTTAACTCTCTCGATATAGATGCTATTAACAGTTTTATCCAATTGAGAATGAAAGTCGTTCTTTTGACAACAAAATAATTTAGGAAGCGAATACTAGAAAATTTGGAGATAAAGCAATAATAAAAAGCGAACACCTATCCACTTTGATTGTTTGAAATTACTAAACTCTCTCGTAAGAGGTACTTTAAACAATTTTATTCAATTGAGAATGAAAGTTGTTATTTTGACAACAAAATAAACAACGAAGCGAATACTAGAGAATTTGGACATAATGCAACAATAAAAACTGTACCCCTATCAACTTTAAAGGTTCGAAGTCGCTCAACTCTCTCCATGGAGAAGCTTTTCAACGGTTTAGTCCGTTTGAAAATTAAAGTTTGCCTTTTGGCAACAAAACAATCTACGGAGTCTATACTCATAAAATTTGACATATAACAATGAAAAAGTATACATCGACCAACTTTGATGGTTCGAAATTGCTCAACTGTCTCGATAGAGGTAATTTTAATGGTTTTATCCAATTGAACATTAAAGTTGTTATTTAGACAACGAAATAATCTACGGAGCAAATACTAGACCATTTGGACACAAAAGAACACTAAAAAGTACATACCGACAAACTTTGACGGTTTAGAATTGCTCAACTCTCCCGATAGAGATGATTTTAACGGTTTTATCCAATTGAGAACGAAAGTTGTTCATTTGACAAGGAAATAATCTACGAATCGAATGCTAGAAACTTTGGACATAAACCAACAATAAAAAGTGAACACTTATCCACTTTGATTGTTCCAAATTGCTCAACTCTCTCAATGGAGAAGCTTTTTAACGGTTTTTTCCATTTGGAAACAAAAGTTGGTGTTTTGGCAACGAAGCAATCTACAAAGTCTAAACTCATAAAATTTCACATAAAAGAACAATAGAAAGTGTACACCGACCAACTTTGACAGTTCGAAATTGCCAATTTCTCTCGTAAGAGAAACTTTTAACGGTTTTATCCAATTGAGAATGAAAGTTGTTATTTTGACAACGAAATAAACTATGAAGTGAATACTAGAAAATTTGGATAGAATGGAACAATAAAAAGTGCACAACTATCAATTTTGATGGTTCAAAATTGCTCAAGTCTCTCCATGGAGAAGCTTTCTAACGGTTTAGTCTATTTGAGAATGAAAGTTTTCCCTTTGGAAATGAAACAATCTATAGAGTCTATACTCGTAAAATTTGACATCAAAATTGCTCAACTCTCTCGATGGAGAAGCTTTGTAACGGTTTTATCCATTTTGAAACAAAAGTTGGTGTCTTGACAAAGAAACAATCTACTAAGTCTATAGTCATAAAATTTCACTTAAAAGAACAATAAAAAGTGTACACCGACCAACTTCGACGGTTCGAAATTGCTCAACTCTCTCGTAAGAGGTACTTTTAACGATTTTATCGAATTGACAACGAAAGTTATTATTTTGACAATGAAATAAACTACGAATCGAATACTAGAAAATTTGGACAGAATCCAACAATAAAAAGTGCACACAGATCATCTCTGATTGTTCAAAATTGCTCAGCTCTCTCCATGGAGAAGCTTTTTAACGGTTTAGTCCATTTGAGAAGGAAAGTTTGCCTTTTGACAATGAAACAAACTATGGAGTCTATACCCATAAAATTTGACATAGAACAATAAAAAAATATACATCGATAAACTTTGATGGTTCGAAATTTCTCGACTCTTTCGATAGAGGTGATTTTAACGGTTTGATCCAATTAAGAACGAAAGTTGTTATTTTCACCACAAAATACTCTATGAAGCGAATACTAGACAATTTGGACACAAAAAAACAATAAAAAGTGTACACCGACCAACTTTGACGATTTAGAATTGCTCAACTTTCTCGATAGAGATGCTTTTAACGGTTTTATCGAATTGAGAACGAAAGTTGTTCTTTTGACAACGAAATAATCTACGAAGTGAATACTAGAAAATTTGGAAATAAAGCAACAATAAAAAGTGAACACCTATCAACTTTCATGGTTTGAAATTTCTCAATTATCTCAATGGAAAAGCTTTTTAACAATTTTCTCCATTTGGGAACAAAAGTTGGTGTTTTGTCAACGAAACAATCTACGAAGTCTATACTCAAAAAAATTCACATAAAAGAACAATAAAAAGTGTACACCGACCAACTTCGATGGTTCAAAATTGCTCAACTATCTCGTAAGAGATACTTTTAATGATTTTATCCAATTGAGAATGAAAGTTGCTAGTTTGACAATGAAATAAACTATGAAGCCAATACTAGAAAATTTGGACGTAATGCAACAATAAAAAGTGCATACCTATCAACTTTGATGGTTCACATTTGCTTAACTCTCTCCTTCGAGAAGCTTTATAACTGTTTAGTCCATTTGAGAATGAAAGTTTGCCTTTTGGCAACGATATAATATACGGAGTCTATACTTGTTAAATTTGACATAAAACAATAAAAAGTATACATCGACCAACTTTGATGGTTCAAAATTTCTCAACTCTCTCGATAGAGGTTCTTTTAATAGCTTTATCCAATTGAGAACAAAAGTTGTTATTTTGACAACGAAATAATCTATGAAGCTAATGCTAGAGAATTTGGACATAAAGTAACAATAAAAAGTGAACTCGTATCAACTTTGATGGTTCGAAATTGCTCAATTATCTCAATGGAGAAGCTTCCTAATGGTTTTGTCGATATGGCAACAAAAGTTTGTGTCTTTGCAACGAAACAATTTGCAAAGTCTATACTCGTAGAATTTCACATAAAAGAACAAGAAAAAGTGTACACCGACCAATTTCAACGGTTCAAAATTGCTAAACTCTCCCGTAAGAGGCACTTTTAACGGTTTTATCCAACTGAGAATGAAAGTTGTTATTTTGACAACAAAATAAACTAGGAAGCGAATACTAGGAAATTTCGATAGAATGAAACAATAAAAAGTGCACACCTATCATCTTTTATAGTTCAAAATTGCTCAACTCTCTCCATGGAGAAGCTTTTTAACGGTTTAGTCCATTTGAGAACGAAGTTTGGCTTTTCGCAACGAAACAATCTATGGAGTCTATACTCATAAAATTTGACATAGAATAATAAAAAAGTATACATCGACAAACTTTCATGGTTCGAAATTGCTCAACTCTCTCGATAGAGGTGTTTTTAACGGTTTTATCCAATTGAGAACGACAGTTGTTATTTTGACAGCGAAATAATCTACGAAGCGAATACTAGATAATTTGGATACAAAAGAACAATAAAAAGTGTACACGACCAACTTTGATGGTTTAGAATTGCTCAACTCTCTCGATAGAGATTCTTTTAACGGTTTTATGCAATCGAGAACAAAAGTTGTTCTTTTGACAATGAAATAGTCTATGAAGTGAATACTATAAAATTTGGAAATAAAGCAACAATAAAAATTGAACACCTATCCACTTTAATGGTTCAAAATTTATCAACTCTCTCAATGGAGAAACTTCTTAACGGTTTTGTCCATTTGGGAACAAACATTGGTGTTTTGGCAACAAAAAAAATCTACGAAGTCTATACTCGTAGAATTTCACATAAAAGAATAATAAAAAGTGTACACCGACCAAATTCTATGGTTCGAAATTGCTTAACTCTTTTGTAGGTGGTACTTTTAACGGTTTTGTCCAACTGAGAACAAAAGCTGTTATTTTGACAACGAAATAAACTATGAAGCGAATACTATAAACTTTGGACATAAGGAACCTTCAAAGTTGATAGGTGTACTCTTTTATTATTGATTTGATGTCTAAATTTACTTGTATATGCTTTGTAGATTGTTATTTTATGTCAAATTTTACTAGTTTAGGCTTCTTAGATTGTTCCATTGCCGAAAGACGAACTTCTAATCCCAAATGGACAAAATCGTTAAAAGCTCTTCTATCGGAAGATTGATCAATTTCGAACAATCAAAGTTCGTCAGTGTACAATTTTTATTGTTATTTTATGTCAAATTTTACGAGTGTAGGCTCCGTAGATTTTTTCGTTGCAAAAAGACTATTTTGAAATGGAGAAAACTGTTAAAAGCTCCTCCATGGAGAGAGATGAGCAATTTCGAACCATCAAAGTTGATAGGAGTACACTTTTTATTGTTGTTTTATGTCCAACTTTTATAGTATACGCTTAATAGATTATTTAGTTTCTAAAAGATCGACTTTTGTTCTCAATTGTACAAAACTGTTAAAAGCTCATCTATGAAAAGCATTGGACAATTCTGAACCATCTAGGTTGGTTGCTGTATACTCTTTATTGTTATTTTATGTCAAATTTTACAAGTATAGGATCCATAGATTTATTTGTTACCAAAAGACCAATTTTCTTTCGCAAATGGTCAAAATTGTTAAAATTTTCTCCTTAGAAAGAGTTGAGCAATTTTGAACTATCAACAATTAAAATTTCCTCCTTCGTAGATTGTTTTGTTGCTTAAAGACCAATTTTCGTTCCCAAATGGACCAAACTGTTAAAAGCTCTTCCTTGGAGAGAGTTGAGCAATTCCGAACCATCAAAGTTGATAGGTGTACACTTTTTATTGTTGCTTTATATCCAAATTTACTAGCACTCCGTATATTGTTTCGTTGCCAAAAGACTAACTTTTGTTTCAAAATGGACAAAACTGTTAAAAACTCCTCCATGGAGAGATTTGAGCAATAACTGAAATCACTAGGCTAACAAAAGAGGTGGGGTGTGAATTGTGTCTCCAAAAACTAAGTAGAAACCCCAAATACAAAACCACAATCTAAAAACTCTCAAATTATCAAAACAGTGTCTAGATTACAAATCTGCCAACCAACCAAGTAAATAATATTTGACCTAGCAATTCAAGTCGGAATGCAACGAAATTTGGTATGTAATATTACAACACCTTAATCAATACTGTAGAAAAAATTCCGATTAAAATTCAAAGTCTAGCTATATGAACAGTGCACGGACAGATTGCTATTCTAGAAAATTAACTATCAAAAGTATACCTATAATCCACTAATCACAAGTTGTTCAACCACAAGCAATGTCCCAACAAGAAATGGCAGCAAGCAACACCCTAACATCAATTTCTAAGGTACATAAATAAGCAAGGAAATCAAAAGTAGAGTGCACAAGGATATATAGTGGTTCGATGCTCACACCTACATCCACCTCAAGCTTAGGATTTCCAAATCCACTAAAGGATATAAGTGGTTTTGCAAGTTCACCATAAACTTAGGGTTTCCAAGCACACCCCAAACTTGTGCACCATAAAGGTTTGAAGCTAACCTTAAACTTTCACATACCTCTCAAAGGTAATGCTCTTAAAAGGGACTTTTAAAAGTGATTTGATTTTTGGTTCTCTCAAGATTAGCTCTAAACTATTTGGATGAGGAACACTCAAGAGACTCACACAAAGCTCACAATAGATCAAAGATAGGGTTAGGTGAGGCTTTGTTGAAGAACACTCAAGAACACCAAAGAGTAGACCCAAGGATAGGGATGTTTTTGGGTGCTTGAGTGATTGTTTGGATTTCTAAAAAAGATATGTGTAGGCTTGAATGGTTTGTCACACAATAAACTCGAGAGATCTTGGAAGAAGCTTGTATCAAGATTGAGGTTCAGAGGATTTGAAGCTTTTCACACTTAGAGAATCTTAGAGAATATTTTGCAAATGTTCTTCCAAGAAGAGATGTTGCTTGACCCTTTCGTCTTCATTTCAAACACAATCAATCTTGGCCCTTGGATGAAAAATCAACTTCAATATTGGCCTTCCAATCTTCTTCGAATCTTGACTCTTCTTTAATTTAAATAAAACTTCATCTTGGCCATTTTTTCTTCTTTATGTCTTAGTCATTTGACCATTTAAAAAGAGCAAATCATGGCCCTTGAATGTCTAGCCGTTGGCACATTGATCCAAGAATATCCATTTGGAGTTGTACCTTGTTTTCATCAAACAAATAACTTTTCTTCATGAAGCAACTTGCTCTCAAGGCATGCCAAACAAACCCCTAGTCCATTCCAGCCAAAACGATTGCTTTTTGCTGCCAAATAGTACAACATTCTCTCTCCTTGTCTCCCCACAGTACAAGTGTTAGCACATGCTCCTCCATTCATTTCAAAATGAATTCTCTCACCTTTAGTTTTGGCCCCAAAAGAATCAAGAAGACTTCTAGAAGCTTGGAAAAGTATTTTCCAGTAATAGACACCATAATACACATCTGGAAAGGATTTTTTGCACACAAAGAGTCAAACTTTTCTTAAATAAAGTTGACCAAATGAGCTTCAAATGATGATGCACGAATTTTCTCAATAGAAACAGCTTAATAATACTTCAAATAAGCTCATTATGATCAATTTATTGAACCTACAAAAAGAATAGATGACAAAGCATCCCATTTTTGCTTGTAAGCTCAAAGAGCTTCAATGCTTGCACTTGGGATAACCAATATGATACAAGCTCAATAAAATTCAAGTAAGCATGTTAAATCAATTTATCCATATAAGAATGTGCATAAAAGATTTCACTTATAATTGAGGTAGTTTGGTCATTCAATTTGATCATCAAATCTCAACTAGGCTAGTTTCATAACCGCACTGGTGAATTAATTTCAAATGGCAAATTGAACATGATAGACTTAAAATTGACCTGACAATATTTCACAATGAAAAATTCCAGATAATTTTCAAAACAAGAATCAATTCACTCAGATATGATATGAATAAGTTATGACAATTCAACCAACGTGTGCACATAGTGATGTTTGGACAGTTCTTGTAATGCGAAAATGAAAAAGTCCAAAATCATCAAATTCATATCAAATATGATCAAAAATGATTCCAAAAATATATAATGAAGCTTAAATGAGTAGATAAAATACATTTTATTATTTATCCAAATTCATCCAAGATTAAGCACAATCAAATAGTCCAATATGTATTTTTGCATCAAAACACAAATATAGGACATATGGTCCAAGAATAATAAACCATCAAAGTTTATAGGTGTACCATTTTTAACTGTTTATTTATGTTTAAATTTACTAGTATACGCTTTGTAGATTGTTTCGTTCCCAAAAGACCAACTTTTGTTCTCAGATGGCAAAACCGTTCGAAGCTCCTCCATGGAGAGATTTGAGCAATTCTGAACTACTAGAGTTGATAGGTGCACACATTTTATTATTTCTTTATGTCCAAATTTACTAGTATATGCTTCATAGATTGTTTCGTTTTCAAAAGTCCAATTTTCGTTCCCAAATGCATAAAACTATTAAAAGATCCTCTTTGGAGGGTTTGAGAAATTTCAAACTATCCAATTTGATTGGTGTGCACTTTTTATTGTTATTTTATGTTAAATTTTACGAGCATAGGCCTCGTAGATGATTTCGTTGTGAAAAATCAACTTTCATTCTCAGTTAGATAAAACGATTAAAAACTTCTGTATAGAGATAGTTGGGTAATTTTGAACCATCAAAGTTTGTCGGTGTGCACTTTTTATTGTTATTTTATGTCAAATTTTATGAGTATAGGCTCCTAGATTGTTTTGTTGACACAAGTCTAATTTTCATTTCCAAATGGAACAAACTGTTAAAAGCTCCTCGACGAAGAGAGTTGAGCAAATCCAAATCATCGAAGTTGATAGGTGTACACTTTTTATTGTTTCTTTATGTTCAAATTTAATAGTATACGCTTTGTAGATTGTTTCGTTTCCAAATGACCAACTTACGTTCTCAATTGGACAAAATCGTTAAAAACTTACATATGGAGATAGTTGGGTAGTTTCGAATCTTCAAAGTTGGTTGATGTTCTATTTTAATTGTTATTTTATGTTAAATTTTACTAGTATATGCTTCATAGGTTGTTTCATTACCAAAAGACTAACTTTCGTTCTCAATTGGACAAAATCGTTAAAAGCTCCTCTACGGAGATAGTTGGGTAATTCTGTACCATTTAGGTTCGTCGATGTATACCTTTTATTGTTATTTTGTGTCAACTTTTACTAGTATAGGCTTCTTAGATTGTTTTGTTGCCAAAAGACCAACTTTTATTTCTAAATGGACAAAACCGTTAAAAGCTCTTCTATCAAAAGAGTTGATCAATTTGAACAATCAAAGTTTGTCAGTGTATAATTTTTATTGTTATTTTATGTCAAATTTTACGAGTATAAGCTCCGTAGATTGTTTCGTTGCCAAAAGACCAACTTTTGTTTCCAAACGGATAAAACAGTTGAAAGTACCTCAATTGAGAGAGTTGAGCAATTTCAAACCATCAAAGTTGATAGGTGTACACTTTTTATTGTTGTTTTATGTCCAAATTTTCTAGTGTATGCTTCATGGATTATTTAGTTTCCAAAAGACCAACTTTCATTCTCAATTGGACAAAATTGTTAAAACTTCCTCTCTGGAAAGCATTGGGCAACTCCTAATCGTCTTGGTTGGTCAGTGTACACTTTGTATTGTTATTTTATGTCAAATTTTTTCGTTGCCAAAATACCAATTTTCTTTCGCAAATGGCCAAAATTGTTAAAATTTCCTCCTTAGAGAGAGTTGAACAATTTTGAACTATCAAATTTGAATGATGTGTACTTTTTACTATTGCTTTATGTCCAAAACTATGATTATATACTTCGTAGATTGTTTCGTTGCCAAAAGAGCAACTTTTGTTCCAAAATGGGCAAAACCGTTAAAAGCTCCTCCGTGTAGAGAGTTGAACAATTCCGAACCATCAAATTTAATCGGTGTACACGTTTTATTGTTGCTTTATGTCCAAATTTACTAGTATATGCTTCGTATATTGTTTTGTTGGCAAAAGATTAATTTTTGTTCCCAAATTTAAAAAAATCGTTAAAAGCTCCTCGATGTACAGAGTTAAGCAATTCCAAACCATCAAAGTTGATAGGTGTACACTTTTTATTGTTGTTTTATGTCCAAATATACTAGTATACTCTCCGTACATTGTTTCGTTGCCAAAAGAGTAACTTTTGTTTCTGAATGGACAAATTTGTAAAAAACTCCTCTATAGAGAGTGTTCAACAATAACGAACCATCAAAAGTGATAGGTGTACCCCTTTTAATGTTGATTTATGTCTGAATTTACTAGCATATGCTTCGTAGATTGTTTCGTTGCCAAAAGACCAGCTTTCGTTCTCAATTGGACAAAACCGTTAAAAGCTCCTCTACAGAGAGAGTTGCGGAATTCTGAACCATCTAGGTTGTTTAGTGTACAATTTTGATTGTTATTTTGTGTCAAATATTACTTGTGTAGCCTGCGTAAATCGCGTCGTTGCCAAAAGACTAGCTTTCATTCCCAAATGGTCAAAACCGTTCAAAGTTCATCTTTAGAGACAGTTGAGAAATTTTAAACTATCAAATTTGATGAATGTGCACTTTTTCTTATTATTTTAAGTCAAATTTTATGAGCATAGGATCCATAGATTGTTTCGCTACGGAAAGATCAACTTTCGTTCCCAAGTGGACAAAATCATTAAAATCTCCTCCATGTAAAAGTTAAGCAACTCCGAACCATCAAAATTGATAGGTGTACACATTTTATTGTTGCTTTATGTCTAAATTTACTAGTATACGCTTTCGTAGATTGTTTCGTTGCCAAAACAACAACTTTCATTCTCAAATGAGTGAAACCATTAAAAGCTCCTCCATGTAGAGAGTTGAGCAATTCCGAACCATTAAATATGATAGGCGTACACTTTTTATTGTTGTTTTATGTTCAAATTTACTAGTATACACTTCGTAGATTGTTTTGTTGTCAATAGACAAACTTTCATTCCCGAATGGACAAAACTATTAAAAAACTCTTCCATTGAGAGAGTTTAACAATTGCAAACCATCAAAATTAATAGGTAGTGATATTACTAAAATGACCTACAAATAATGGTTCGCCACGTGTCATATGGGGCTCAGAAGGTCTACCTTGCATAAATAGGGTGGTGATCTAGGTAGGTATTGCTGGTAAGTAGCAGCGTCCTACCAAGATGATCTGCTCGACATAAGAAAGTGCTAGGACCTGGACCCACGAAGGTGCAAAACCAATAATCCATTGAGCTCTCTTGATTATAAAGTATGAACTGATTTGAGCGTCGGAGTGCTGACGCCAGAGGACAGCAGGTCTGATCGACTGGTCGTCTCTTTGGAAGGATCTTCACCTTCGGTAGTCGTGCAAGACTGCAGGTCTGACCGACTGGTCGTCTTCTCAGTATTGGCACCTTTTTGATGTCATCAGTTTAGCACTATCTGTGGAAACAGCTCCCTAAGTTCCTTTACTTACAATGGTTAGACCTAGAAGAACCAATATGAATGATCCCGAGACATCTCATGCTCAGCACTTGGAGCATGATACCGAGCAACAACCCCAATATCATGAGAATGTTGCAAGGCACGAGGTACCCTTGGGTGCACCCCAGGCTCAAGAAGGAGGAAACGTCCAGGCACCACCACGTGAAACAACTGTTCCTCCCATTAGTGCTGCATGGTTCAGTCAGTTATGCGAACAAGTGTAGCTGCTCACTGAAATGATGATGGCTAACCAGCAACCCCCACCTTGGTCTACTGAAAGGAACAAGGATGATAGAAATTATGGCTCCTTTGATTCTAGGAGCAAAAGAAGGGATGAGAACCGAGAAGGGAATTCCAATACCAACAGGAACACTTATTATTCCAACACCAATGAGGATGTCAATAAGCACCTTCAAGAGGTAGACTAAAGGCTAGCAGCCCTACAGGGACGCAATATCATTGACGAGATGTAGGACAGTTCCATGACTTCCCTGTGTAGGGTCATTCTTGAAACTGAGATACCTCGTGACTTCAGGCTCCCCAACCTTTCGCAGTATGATGAGAAGAAGGATCCCTATGACCACGTCATGGGATACAAGTCCATGATGGAGTGCCGAGGAGCCTCAGATGTAGTCTTGTGCAAGGCCTTCCCCTCCACACTTATTGGACTAGCTCGGACTTGGTTCATCAATCTTCCCAGGCATAGCATTTACAGCTTCGAAGACCTGTTAAGAAAGGTCAACATCCGATTTGCAAGTGCTAGGAAGCCTAAAACCAACAATCAAGACTTGATAGTGATTGAACACGAGAAAAGAGAATCATTTCGTGACTTTATTGGGATATTCAACCAAATATTCCTAGAGATCCCAGATGTACAGATTGTTGTGGAAAATGCTACTCTGATCAGGACTGTTCGTCATGAGCAGTTCTACAATTCATTGTGCACTGATGCACCACAGTCCATGGGCGAGCTCCTGGCTAGGACTGAGAAATCTATCAAAGTAACTGATTCATTGAAGTCTTCTCGGTTTGCTATACGAACCTCCACTGACCGTGCTAGGGGCTCTAGTGACAAGGGGTGCCAGGAAGGTTAGGAGGTTGACCAGGTAATGATAAGAAATCAGGAAGGGAGGACAGCAGGCGAGGAGAACAATCCTCTAAGAAGTCTCAAACTGGCCCACCAGCTCGGTTCAACATTTATACCCCATTAAATGCTCCCTTAAGAAAGGTGTTGAATGAGATTGTTGCCCAGAACTTAGTCAGATGGCCAAACAAGATGAGCACTCCTCCGGAGAGGAGAGGGTCTTCAGATAAATACTGTCGATTTCATAAGGACCACGGTCATGATACTGACGATTGCCGGCAGTTGAAGAATGAAATCGAGGAGTTGATAAGAAGAGGACATCTCAGGAAATACACTATTAATTAGGAGGAAAAGCAAAGAAGAGATAATAAAGAAGATGATGACCGTAGGAGACCATAAAGAAGGGAAGACTCTCCTCAACATTAGAGAGACACCCCAGGAACAATCGATTTCTGTGGTGTCATTATTGGAGAGTTGGCAGCAGGTGGAGAGAGTACCTCTGCTGGGAGAGCATATGCTGGCCTTAATGAGCATCCAACCAAAATAAAAAGGGTTAAAAGAGATGAGGAGGTTATCATATTCTTAGAAAAGGATGAAGAAGGTATTCAAGTTCCTCACAATGACATATTGGTAGTTGAGCCAATGATTGCCAACTTCAATGTCCTAAAAATTATGATGGACAACGGGAGTGCAATAGACGTCCTATTCTACCACACCTTCAAAGCCATGTAGCTCTCGGAGGAGAGACTGAAGCCCTCCCCAGTACCCTTGTATGGGTTTACAGGAGAATCAGTCATACCAAAAGGAATGATAACCCTTCCAGTCACGCTGGGAACACACCCCAAGACAGTGATGCATATGGTAGATATGTTGGTAGTCGATGTAAAAGTTTTTGACAATGCCATTATAGGAAGACCATTACTTCACAGGGTGAGAGCTGTGATCTCAACCTATTGTTTAAAAATAAAGTTTCCCACCTCGAAGGGAGTTGGTGAAGTTAAGGGGAATCAAAAAGTTTCCCGGAGTACCTACTTCACTGAACTCAGAGAGAGGAAGAAGGAGAAGGTCTCGGTAGGCAGCTTGGATATGAGGGCAGAAGAGTAAGTGTTCAAACCTACCCCAGTAGCAGAATTGAAAAAATTCAAGATCATGGCTGACTCGGAAAGGCAATCCTACGTTGGATCTCAACTTCGAGAGGAGATGACTAATGAAATAACTGAACTGCTCCTAAGGAGTGTGGGTAACACATCGAGTGCTGATGAGATGCCTGGTATAAGTGCATATGTGATAACACATCAACTGGGCATTATGCATGGTGCCAAACCTGTTAAGCAGAAGAGAAGAAACTTTGCTTTTGATCGCCAAGAACAATAAAGGAAGAAGTAAGGAAGCTGATCGATGCCGATTTCATCAGGGAAGTCCAATACCATGAATGGCTAGCCAATGTGGTTGTGGGCAAGAAGGCCAATGAGAAATGGAGGATGTGTGTTGATTTCATTGATCTAAATAAGTCTTTCCCCAAGGATAGCTACCCATTACAAAAGATTGATCAGCTCGTAGACGCCACTTTAGAGCATCAGCTCCTCAACTTCTTGGATGCTTATTTGGGATACCATCAGATAACAATGCATCCCGAAGACCAGGAAGGAACTTCGTTCATCACCCCAGAGGGGACGTATTGCTATAAGGTAATGCCTTTCGGATTAAACAATGTTGGAGCCACCTATCAAAGGTTTGTAAACCATATTTTTAAGGATCAGATAAGGAAGCCCTTGGAGGCTTATGTGGATGATATGGTGGTAAAAGGCAAGAGAGCTGAAGATCACCCTACTGACTTGCGTAAGGTCTTTGATACACTTGATTAGTTTGGAATGAAACTTAACTCAGAAAAGTGTGCTTTTGGCATGGCATTCGAGAAGTTTCTTGGTTTCCTCGTAACCAGTAGGGGGATTGAGATGAATTCCGAAAAGGTGGAAGCAATGCTTTAGATGGAGCCACCAAAGAATGCCAAGGAAATTCAGAAGCTAACTGGCCGAGCAGCATCACTAGGGAGGTTTCTTGCACGGTCAGGAGACAAGTGCATAACATTTTTCTAGGCAATAAAAAAGGCCATGGAATTTAAGTGGAAAAATGAGTGTCAAATTTCCTTTCAAAATCTTAAAGATTATATAGGTCAGCCTCCACTCTTGACTTGTCCAAAAGAGAACAAAGTTTTGTACCTCTACCTAGCATTATCACAACATGCGGTCAGCGCAGTGCTTGTAAGTGAGGTAGACAAAGTTCAAAGACCGGTGTACTATGTCAGCGGGGTTATGATCGGTGCGGAGACAAAGTACACCCAAGCTGAGAAATTAGCTCTTTCGTTAATGGTGGCAGCAAGGAAATTGAGACCTTACTTCCAAGCATGTACAGTCATTGTTTTAACGGACCAGCCACTCAAGAATGTCCTCCAAAAGTCAGACACTTCAAGAAGGTTGGTGAAGTGGGCTATTGAATGGGAGAGTTTGACATTAAGTTTCAACCAAGGCAGGCTATCAAGGAGCAAGCTTTGGTTGATTTTATTATTGAATGGTACAAGCAGACCAACCAGGACAATGTCGATTCCGTCGCCATCTTCTCCACCGGCGAACACAGTTTGATTTGGAACCTAGGTTCCCCTCGGTTCCCGTGCATCCTTATTTCATTTTATATTAATTTTATTTCTTAATTTGGATTTATGTCATTTGACAACTCTGTCCCTAACCTTATTACTCAATTATACTAAATATGCCGCATTTACAGTTTTGTTATTATACATTATGATATATTTTTATTTATTTATTTAACTTCTATAATTCATAGTAAATCCACTTCAACCCCATTGTGAGCAATTCTTGTAGTCTTCAATTTTATTTTCCTGCTATAATTTATTAAAATTACCTCGACTCCATTTAGATTTTTATCTAAATTGATCATAATTTTCTCGTAAAACGTGTTCATCTAAATCTCCTGAAATTTTCACGATATTTTAGGTCATGGTGTTACACTTTATATGGAGAACCATTGTCTGTAGGTATGGGTTGCCACAAGCCCTGGTGGTGAACAATGGAAGATAGTTCGTTAGCAGAAAGATGCACAAGTTTTGTGAAGACCTCAGCATTGATCTAAACTTCACCTTAGTGGCACATCCTCAGGCTAATGGTAAGGCGAAAGTGATAAACTGGACAATCCTCGAGGGCCTAATGACAAGGCTGGATGGAGCCAAAGGGAAATGGGTAAAAGAACTACCTAGTGTGTTGTGGTCATATTGCACTACGCCTCGAACATCAACTAGAGAGACTCCATTCTCCCTCTCCTTTAGAACCGAAGCAGTTATCCCAGTCGAGATTGGGGTCCCCTCACTGAGGACTGCCAACTTTGAAGAGTCAATGAATGACAAGTTGCTGCTCAATAACCTTGATCTCTTGGAAGAGAGAAGGGAGAATGACAGGATCCGGACTGTTGTATACAAACAGAGAACAACTCAGTACTAAAACAAACGAGTGAGGAATAGAAAGTTCTCTGTAGGAGACCTTGTATTGAGGAAGGTCGTTGCCACAGGAAAACATCCAGGAAAGTTGGGTGAAACCTGGGAAGGGCCCTATCGAGTTGTGAAGATTTTGAAGGAAGGCACGTACAAGATTGAAGATCTAGAGAAGCCCAAGGATATGAGACCCTGGAATGTGGACAATCTTCGACGATACTATGTCTGAGATATTTTTAGCTGCCAAGTTTAATCTATTTTAATAGATAATGTGTTTATTTTATGCATTTGTTTTTCAGACTGGATCCTGGGAGAATGCATAAAATCTCATACTTATTTTCCAAAATAATACATCACATTGCATGGGAAGATTCGACTCAGATAGCATACAAACTTGGCCAGAAAATTAGTTAAGTATAAATGCTTAACCGACTAGCTTCATAAGATCAAAAAGGTCACACTGGAGCATTTGTAACCTGGTCGGCCTATCGACCAGGATGGTATCCCAGCCTTCTCAAACAATCAAAACATATTAAGACTTATAGAAATTTTCTCAAAGAAGAAGGTTTTAAAAGCACCTGGTCAGTAGGCGGACCAGGGTGGGTAGTATCTTCATTCTTTCAAAAACAATTATAAAAATCTCGTGAGGCTCTAAGAACCTGGTCGGTCTATTGACTAGGAGAGCACAAATGTCTGATTTAAAATATATATATATATATATATATATATATGTCTGGATTGTCGAGCAACAAAAAGACATTTCATTAAAGATAGAAAATTTTCATTACAGAAGTGACAAAAACAAAAAGAGGGCAAAGCCCATACAAAAAAAAAGTTCAAGGATCTACTGGAGGGAGACTAGAGCCAGACTCCTCAGCAAGAGAGACATCTCTTGGGCCCGACAAGGGGGCCTCCTCGGTAAGCTCAAAAGGAGGAAGAGGAATTGGATCTTGTAGTGCTCATTGGCTAGCCTCTACCATCTCATTTTCCACTACATCCACTTCCTCATCGGACGCTTCTTCCTCAGAGAAGTCTTCCTTGATAAGCCCTCTCTTCTTCCTGGACTCCTTGACACCTCCAGGTAAGCCATAAAAGTCTTCCTCCCTCAATGCAACCTTGAACTCCTTAGAGTCCTTGAATTTTTGGATGGTCTGCTGCTCGGTATCATCGAGGAGTCGTTGATAGGTATCCTCAGCATTTTTTAGCTTTCGCTCTAAGGAGATTGTTCTCTCCTTCAACTGAGCAGCGTCAGCTCTCTCGCTATGCACGGTCTCCCGTATGTGAACCGAGGAATGCTGGAAGGTAAGGCAGAGAGTTGGACGGCAGTTTGCAAAGAAAGGATAAATAGGTTAGAAAATGTTTTACAAAAATAATTAACCGAGCTCTACCTAACAAGGTTGTACCTGCATGAAGAGGGAAATCATCTGAGTCAGATGCTCCATGGTAGTAAGGCCAGATACCCTATCATAATCAGCAGGGGTGGGAAGATGCTTCAACATCTCGGTAGCCACTTTGGAGTTGACTACACGATTAGTTTGGCTGACATCCCATTGAGGAGCATTCTGAGTAAAATCTTCCTCGATAATGGGATCCACAGGTGGATCGTTCACCTGTCGAGGGAAGATTAGAACCCCTGACCAAGGCGTTGGCAACCGAGAAGGAGGGGCTGTGCGTGTCACAGTGGTGACCGAAGTGGTGGCTCCAATAAGGGCTGTCTCTGAGGCCTTGGTTTACCCGATTGCACCTACACGGGATCTTTTTGGCTCTTTGCCCTTGGTTGGTTTTTTCCTCTTTTGTTGTTGAGGAGCATGAGCAGCGTCCATGGCCATATATTATAATAAATCAGTCGTATTTGTAAAGCATCACAACAAGTCAAAATACGGACCGATGAGTGATGCAAACAGAATTTTGATAAAAAAAGAAACAACAGGAAACTTTGTCGAGATTCATAACAAAAATTAGAGACCGAGAAGTCATCCAGACTAAACTTCATGTCGGTCTTAGCACCCCAGACAAGAAGTTCTTTCCAAGCTTCAAGGAGCTTGAGTTCATTCCCCTCCAAAGGGGAAGGATTATTAAAGTGCTCGGCTAATGGTACCGACCAGGTAGTGCGAAAAGGAAGTTCGCCTCTAGGTGGGAGAGGAACTTGTACAAAAGTATATGATGTTTTCCGCTGTTTTATAGATTGGTTAAATACAAGGGAGATCTCAGCCCTGGCTTGAGCTTGAGATAGAACAGGCCAGCTGAGTTCGGAATATGACAAAGAATGGTAAGATGTTGGATTACCGATGAACAAATACTGAGATAATGTCTGTTTGATAAGCAAAGAATGCAACCGAGGAAGTGCCATGAGTTGGGAGCTAAGATTGCTGGGGAGAGGTTAAACCGACGAAGAATGCTTGTTATAGCTGGTGGGAAGGGACCCTAGTTCATGCTTGCAAAGACCTAAGTGAGATGGCAAAATCACCTCAATTAGGGCAAAAAAAAGACTCATCCTTACCGACACGACGGCATAGCAAAGGGACACAAAACCAAGCCACTACCTCCTCCACATATTCCATAGACCTAGCACAACTAAGGTACAATGAAATAATCTACGAAGCAAATACTAGACAATTTGGACATAAAGAACAATAAAAAGTGTACACCGACCAACTTTGATGATTCAAAATTGCTCAACTCTCACGATAGAGATGCTTTTAACGGTTTTATCCAATTGAGAATGAAAGTTGTTCTCTTGACAACGAAATAATCTACGAAGCGAATACTAGAAAATTTGGACATAAAGCAACAATAAAAAGTGAACACCTATCAACTTTGATGGTTCGAAATTGCTAAACTCTCTCAATGGAGAAGCTTTTTAACAGTTTTGTCCATTTGGCAACAAAAATTGGTGTTTTGGCAACGAAACAATCTACGAAGTCTATACTTGTAAAATTTAGTATAAAAGAACAATAAAAATTGTACCCCTGACCAACTTCAATGGTTCCAAATTGCTCTACTCTCTCGTAAGAGGTACTTTTAATGGTTTTATCCAATTGAGAATGAAAGTTGTCATTTTGACAACAAAAAATTCTACGAAGCGAATTCAAGAAAATTTAGACATAATACAACAATAAAAGGTGCACACCTATCAACTTTGATGGTTCGAAATTGCTCAACTCTCTCCATGAAGAAGCATTTTAACGGTTTAGTCCATTTGAGAACGAAAGTTTGCTTTTGGTAACGAAACAATCTACTGAGTCTATACTCATAAAATTTGACATAGAACAATAAAAAAGTATACATCGACAAACTTTGATGGTTCGAAATTGCTCAACTCTCTCGATAGAGGTGTTTTTAACGATTTTATCCAATTGAGAACGAAAGCTATTATTTTGACAATGAAATAATCTACGAAGCGAATACTAGACAATTTGGACACAAAAGAACAATAAAAATTGTACATTGACCAACTTTAATGGTTTAGAATTGCTCAACTCTCTCGATAGAGATGCTTTTAGCGGTTTTATACGATTGAGAACGAAAGTTGTTTTTTCAACAATGAAATAATCTACGAAGTGAATACTAGAAAATTTGTACATAAAGCAACAATAAAAAGTGAACACCTATCCACTTTGATGGTTCAAACTTGGTCAACTCTCTCAATGAAGAAGCTTTTTAACGGTTTTGGCCATATGGAAACAAAAGTTGGTGTTTTGGCAATGAAACAATCTACGAAGTCTATACTCATAAAATTTCACATGAAAGAACAATAAAAAGTGTACAGCGACCAACATCGACAGTTTGAAATTACTCAACTCTGTCGTAAGAGGTACTTTTAACGACTTAACCAACTGAGAATGAAAGCTATTATTTTGGCAACGAAATAAACTACGAAGCGAATACTAGAAAATTTGGACATAATACAACAATAAAAATTGCACGCCTATCAACTTTGATGGTTCGAAATTGCTCAACTCTCTCCATGGAGAAGCTTTTTAATGGTTTAGTCCATTTGAGAATGAAAGTTTTTCTTTTGGTAACGAAACAATCTACGGAGTCTATACTCGTAAAATTTGACATTAAACAATAAAAAAGTATACATCGACAAACTTTGATGGTTCGAAATTGCTCAACTCTCTCCATGGAGAAGCTTTTTAATTGTTTAGTCCATTTGAGAATGAAAGTTTGTCTTTTGGTAACGAAACAATCTACGGAGTCTATACTCATAAAATTTGACATAGAACAATAAAAAAGTATACATCGACGAACTTTGATGGTTCGAAATTGCTCAACTCTTTCGATAGAGGTGCTTTTAACATTTTTATCCAATTGGGAATAAAAGTTGTTATTTTGACAACGAAATAATCTACAAAGCGAATACTAGATAATTTGAACACAAAAGAACAATAAAAAAGTGTACACTAACCAACTTTGGTGGTTTAGAATTGCTCAACTCTCTCGATAGAGATGCTTTTAACGGTTTTATCCAATTGAGAACGAAAGTTGTTCTTTTGACAACGAAATAATCTACGAAGCGAATACTAGAAAATTTGGACATAAAGCAACAATAAAAAGTGAACACCTATCCACTTTGGTGGTTCGAAATTGGTTAACTCTCTCAATGGAGAAGCTTTTTAACGGCTTTTTCCATTTAAGAACAAAAGTTGGTGTTTTGGCAACGAAACAATCTACGAAGTCTCTACTCATAAAATTTCACATAAAAGAATAATAAACTTCGACGTTTCGAAATTGCTCAACTCTCTCGTAAGAGGTATTTTTAATGGTTTTATCCAATTCAGAATGAAAGTTGTCATCTTGACAACAAAATAAACTACGAAAGGAATACTAGAAAATTTGGGCATAATACAACAATAAAAATTGCACACATAACAACTTTGATGGTTTGAAATTTCTCAACTCTCTCAATGGAGAAGCTTTTTAACGGTTTAGTCCATTTGAGAATGAAAGTTTGTCTTTTGGTAATGAAACAATTTATAGAGTCTATACTTGTAAAATTTGACATAAAACAATAAAAAAGTAAACATTGACCAACTTCGATGGTTCGAAATTACACAACTCTCCCGATAAAGGTGCTTTTAACGGTTGTATCCAATTGAGAATGAAAGTTGTTATCTTGACAACGAAATAATCTACGAAGCGAATAATAGACAATTTGGACACAAAAGAACAATAAAAAGTGCAACGACCAACTTTGATGGTTCAGAATTGCACAACTCTCTCGATAGAGATGCTTTTAACGGTTTTGTCCAATTGAGAACGAAAGTTGTTCTTTTGACAACGAAATAATCTATGAAACGAATACTAGAAAATTTGGACATAAAGCAACAATAAAAAGTGAAAGTCTATCCACTTTGATGGTTCGAAATTGCTCAACTCTCCCAATAGATAAGCTTTTTAACGGATTTGTCCACTTGAGAAGAAAAATTGGTGTTTTCGCAACGAAACAATCTACAAAGTCCATACTCGTAAAATTTCACATAAAAGAACAACAAAAAGTGTACACCGACCAACTTCGATGGCTCGCAATTGCTCAACTCTCTCGTAAGAGGTACTTTTAACGGTTTTATCCAATTGATAATGAAAGTTGTTAGTTTGACAACGATATAAAATACGAAGCCAATACTACAAAATTTGGACATAAAGCAAAAATAAAAAGTGAACACCTATCCACTTTGATGTTTCGAAATTGCTAAACTCTCTCAATGGAGAATCTTTTTAACGACTTTGTCTATTTGAGAAAAAAAGTTGGTCTACGAAGTCTATACTCATAAGATTTCACATAAAAGAACGACAAAAGTTGTACACCCACGAACTTCGACGGTTCGAAATTGCTCGACTCTCTCGTAAGACGTACTTTTAACGATTTTATCTAATTGAAAATGAAAGTTGTTATTTTTACAACGAAATAAAGTACGAAGCCAATACTAGAAAATTTGGACATAATGCACCAATAAAAAGTGCACACCTATCAACTTTAATGATTCGAAATTGCTCAACTCTCTCCATGGAGAAGCTTTTTAACTGTTTTGTTCATTTGAGAATGAAAGTTTGTCTTTTGACAATGAAACAATCTACGGAGTCTATACTCGTAAAATATGACGTAGAACATTGAAATTGCATAAATCGACTAACTTTAAAGGTTCGAAATTGCTCAAGTCTCTCAATAGAGGTTCTTTTAACGGTTTTATCCTACTGAGAGAAAAAATTGATATTTTGACAACAAAATAGTCTATGAAGCCAATAATAGAAATTTTGGACAAAAAGCAACAATAAGAAGTGCACACCTATCAACTTTGACGGTTCGAAATTGCTGAACTCTCTCAATAGAGAAGCTTTTTAATGGTTTAGTCCATTTGAGAACAAAAATTGGTGTTTTGGCAACAAAATAATCTACAAAGTCTATGCTCATAAAATTTCACATAAAAGAAAAACAAAAATTGTACACCAAACCAACTTCGATGGTTCAAATTCCTTTTAACTCTTTAGTAAAAGGTACTTTTAACGGTTTTATCCAATTGAGAATGAAAGTTATTATTTTGACAACGAAATAAAACACGAAGCCAATACTAGAAAATTTGGACATAATGCAATAACAAAAAGTGCACACCTATCAACTTTGACGGTTCGAAATTGTTCAACTCTCTCAATAGAGAAGCTTTTTAACGGTTTAGTCCATTTGAGAACAAAAATTGGTGTTTTGGCAATGAAATAATCTACAAAGTCTATGCTCATAAAATTTCCCATAAAAGAAAAACAAAAAGTGTACACCGACCAACTTCGATGGTTCGAAATTTGTTAACTCTCTAGTAAGAGGTACTTTTAACGGTTTTATCCAATTGAGAATGAAAGTTGTTATTTTGACAACGAAATAAACACGAAGCCAATACTAGAAAATTTGGACATAATGCAATAATAAAAAGTGCACACCTATCAACTTTGATGGTTCAAAATTGCTCAACTCTCTCCATGGAGAAGCTTTTTAACGGTTTAGTCCATTTGAGAATGAAAGTTTGCCTTTTGGCTACGAAACTATCTACGGAGTCCATACTCATAAAATTTGACATAAAACAATAAAAAAGTATACATCGACCAACTTTGATGGTTCGAAACTGCCCAACTCTCTCAATAAAGGTGCTTTCAACGGTTTTATCCAATTGAGAACGAAAGTTGTTCTTTTGACAACGAAATAATCCTTGAAGCGAATACTAGAAAATTTGGACATAAAACAACAATAAAAATTGAACACCTATCCATTTTGATGGTTCGAAATTGCTCAACTCCCTTAATGGAGAAGCTTTTTAACAGCTTTGTCCACTTCAGAACAAAAATTAGTGGTTTGTCAGCGAAACAATCTACAAAGTCTTTGCCCATAAAATTTCACATAAAAGAACAATAAAAATTGTACACCGACCAACTTCGATGGTTTGAAATTGCTCATCTCTCTAGTGGGTGGTACTTTTAACGATTTTATCGAATTGAGAATGAAAATTGTTCTTTTGAGAACGAAATAATCTATGAAGCGAATACTAGAAAATTTGGACATAAATTAATAATAAAAAGTGCACACCTATCAACTTTGATAGTTCGAAATTGCTCAACTCTCTCAATGGAGAAGCTTTTTAATGGCTTAGTCTATTTGAAAACGAAAAGTTGTCTTTTGGTAACGAAACAATCTTCGAATTCTAGACTTGTAAGATTTGACATAGAACAATAAAAAAGTATACATCGACGAACTTTAATGGCTTGAAATTGCTCAACTCACTCGATAGAAGTGCTTTCAATGATTTTATCCAATTGATAACGAAAGTTGGTAATTTGGCAACGAAATAATCTACGAAGCGAATACTAGACAATTTGGATACAAAAGAACAATAAGGAGTGTACACCGACCAAGTTTGATGGTTTAGAATTGCTCAACTCTCTTGATAGAGATGCTTTTAGCGGTTTTATCCAATTGAGAACAAAAGATGTCCTTTTAACAACGAAATAATCTACGAAGCGAATACTAGAAAATTTGTACATAAAGGAACAACAAAAAGTGAACAAATATCCACTTTGAGGGTTCGAAATTGCTCAACTCTCTCAATGGAGAAGCTTTTTAACAGTTTTGCCCATTTAGGAAGAAAAGTTCGTGTTTTGTCAACGAAACAATCTACAAAGTCTATACTCGTAAAATTTCACATAAAAGAACAATAAAAAGTGTACACCGACAAACTTCGAAAGTTCAAAATTGCTCTACTCTATCTTAAGAGGTACTTTTAGCGATTTAAACAATTGAGAACGAAAGTTGTTATTTTGACAATGAAATAAACAACAAAGCGAATACGAGAAAATTTGGACATAATACAACAATAAAAAGTGCACACCTATCAAATTTGATGGTTTGAAATTACTCAACTCTCCCCATAGAGAAGCATTTTAACGGTTTAGTTCATTTGAGAACGAAAGTTTGTCTTTTGCTAACGAAACAATCTACGGAGTCTATACTCGTAAAATTTTACATAAAACACTAAAAAAGTATACATCGACAAACTTTGATGGTTCGAAATTGCTCAACACTCTCAATAGTGGTGCTTTTAACAATTTTATCCTATTGAGAACGAAAGTTATTAATTTGACAATGAAATAATCTACGAGCGAATACTAGATAGACCAACATCGACCAACTTTGATGGTTTGAAATTGCTTAACTCTCTCGATATAGATGCTATTAACAGTTTTATCCAATTGAGAATGAAAGTCGTTCTTTTGACAACAAAATAATTTAGGAAGCGAATACTAGAAAATTTGGAGATAAAGCAATAATAAAAAGCGAACACCTATCCACTTTGATTGTTTGAAATTACTAAACTCTCTCGTAAGAGGTACTTTAAACAATTTTATTCAATTGAGAATGAAAGTTGTTATTTTGACAACAAAATAAACAACGAAGCGAATACTAGAGAATTTGGACATAATGCAACAATAAAAACTGTACCCCTATCAACTTTAAAGGTTCGAAGTCGCTCAACTCTCTCCATGGAGAAGCTTTTCAACGGTTTAGTCCGTTTGAAAATTAAAGTTTGCCTTTTGGCAACAAAACAATCTACGGAGTCTATACTCATAAAATTTGACATATAACAATGAAAAAGTATACATCGACCAACTTTGATGGTTCGAAATTGCTCAACTGTCTCGATAGAGGTAATTTTAATGGTTTTATCCAATTGAACATTAAAGTTGTTATTTAGACAACGAAATAATCTACGGAGCAAATACTAGACCATTTGGACACAAAAGAACACTAAAAAGTACATACCGACAAACTTTGACGGTTTAGAATTGCTCAACTCTCCCGATAGAGATGATTTTAACGGTTTTATCCAATTGAGAACGAAAGTTGTTCATTTGACAAGGAAATAATCTACGAATCGAATGCTAGAAACTTTGGACATAAACCAACAATAAAAAGTGAACACTTATCCACTTTGATTGTTCCAAATTGCTCAACTCTCTCAATGGAGAAGCTTTTTAACGGTTTTTTCCATTTGGAAACAAAAGTTGGTGTTTTGGCAACGAAGCAATCTACAAAGTCTAAACTCATAAAATTTCACATAAAAGAACAATAGAAAGTGTACACCGACCAACTTTGACAGTTCGAAATTGCCAATTTCTCTCGTAAGAGAAACTTTTAACGGTTTTATCCAATTGAGAATGAAAGTTGTTATTTTGACAACGAAATAAACTATGAAGTGAATACTAGAAAATTTGGATAGAATGGAACAATAAAAAGTGCACAACTATCAATTTTGATGGTTCAAAATTGCTCAAGTCTCTCCATGGAGAAGCTTTCTAACGGTTTAGTCTATTTGAGAATGAAAGTTTTCCCTTTGGAAATGAAACAATCTATAGAGTCTATACTCGTAAAATTTGACATCAAAATTGCTCAACTCTCTCGATGGAGAAGCTTTGTAACGGTTTTATCCATTTTGAAACAAAAGTTGGTGTCTTGACAAAGAAACAATCTACTAAGTCTATAGTCATAAAATTTCACTTAAAAGAACAATAAAAAGTGTACACCGACCAACTTCGACGGTTCGAAATTGCTCAACTCTCTCGTAAGAGGTACTTTTAACGATTTTATCGAATTGACAACGAAAGTTATTATTTTGACAATGAAATAAACTACGAATCGAATACTAGAAAATTTGGACAGAATCCAACAATAAAAAGTGCACACAGATCATCTCTGATTGTTCAAAATTGCTCAGCTCTCTCCATGGAGAAGCTTTTTAACGGTTTAGTCCATTTGAGAAGGAAAGTTTGCCTTTTGACAATGAAACAAACTATGGAGTCTATACCCATAAAATTTGACATAGAACAATAAAAAAATATACATCGATAAACTTTGATGGTTCGAAATTTCTCGACTCTTTCGATAGAGGTGATTTTAACGGTTTGATCCAATTAAGAACGAAAGTTGTTATTTTCACCACAAAATACTCTATGAAGCGAATACTAGACAATTTGGACACAAAAAAACAATAAAAAGTGTACACCGACCAACTTTGACGATTTAGAATTGCTCAACTTTCTCGATAGAGATGCTTTTAACGGTTTTATCGAATTGAGAACGAAAGTTGTTCTTTTGACAACGAAATAATCTACGAAGTGAATACTAGAAAATTTGGAAATAAAGCAACAATAAAAAGTGAACACCTATCAACTTTCATGGTTTGAAATTTCTCAATTATCTCAATGGAAAAGCTTTTTAACAATTTTCTCCATTTGGGAACAAAAGTTGGTGTTTTGTCAACGAAACAATCTACGAAGTCTATACTCAAAAAAATTCACATAAAAGAACAATAAAAAGTGTACACCGACCAACTTCGATGGTTCAAAATTGCTCAACTATCTCGTAAGAGATACTTTTAATGATTTTATCCAATTGAGAATGAAAGTTGCTAGTTTGACAATGAAATAAACTATGAAGCCAATACTAGAAAATTTGGACGTAATGCAACAATAAAAAGTGCATACCTATCAACTTTGATGGTTCACATTTGCTTAACTCTCTCCTTCGAGAAGCTTTATAACTGTTTAGTCCATTTGAGAATGAAAGTTTGCCTTTTGGCAACGATATAATATACGGAGTCTATACTTGTTAAATTTGACATAAAACAATAAAAAGTATACATCGACCAACTTTGATGGTTCAAAATTTCTCAACTCTCTCGATAGAGGTTCTTTTAATAGCTTTATCCAATTGAGAACAAAAGTTGTTATTTTGACAACGAAATAATCTATGAAGCTAATGCTAGAGAATTTGGACATAAAGTAACAATAAAAAGTGAACTCGTATCAACTTTGATGGTTCGAAATTGCTCAATTATCTCAATGGAGAAGCTTCCTAATGGTTTTGTCGATATGGCAACAAAAGTTTGTGTCTTTGCAACGAAACAATTTGCAAAGTCTATACTCGTAGAATTTCACATAAAAGAACAAGAAAAAGTGTACACCGACCAATTTCAACGGTTCAAAATTGCTAAACTCTCCCGTAAGAGGCACTTTTAACGGTTTTATCCAACTGAGAATGAAAGTTGTTATTTTGACAACAAAATAAACTAGGAAGCGAATACTAGGAAATTTCGATAGAATGAAACAATAAAAAGTGCACACCTATCATCTTTTATAGTTCAAAATTGCTCAACTCTCTCCATGGAGAAGCTTTTTAACGGTTTAGTCCATTTGAGAACGAAGTTTGGCTTTTCGCAACGAAACAATCTATGGAGTCTATACTCATAAAATTTGACATAGAATAATAAAAAAGTATACATCGACAAACTTTCATGGTTCGAAATTGCTCAACTCTCTCGATAGAGGTGTTTTTAACGGTTTTATCCAATTGAGAACGACAGTTGTTATTTTGACAGCGAAATAATCTACGAAGCGAATACTAGATAATTTGGATACAAAAGAACAATAAAAAGTGTACACGACCAACTTTGATGGTTTAGAATTGCTCAACTCTCTCGATAGAGATTCTTTTAACGGTTTTATGCAATCGAGAACAAAAGTTGTTCTTTTGACAATGAAATAGTCTATGAAGTGAATACTATAAAATTTGGAAATAAAGCAACAATAAAAATTGAACACCTATCCACTTTAATGGTTCAAAATTTATCAACTCTCTCAATGGAGAAACTTCTTAACGGTTTTGTCCATTTGGGAACAAACATTGGTGTTTTGGCAACAAAAAAAATCTACGAAGTCTATACTCGTAGAATTTCACATAAAAGAATAATAAAAAGTGTACACCGACCAAATTCTATGGTTCGAAATTGCTTAACTCTTTTGTAGGTGGTACTTTTAACGGTTTTGTCCAACTGAGAACAAAAGCTGTTATTTTGACAACGAAATAAACTATGAAGCGAATACTATAAACTTTGGACATAAGGAACCTTCAAAGTTGATAGGTGTACTCTTTTATTATTGATTTGATGTCTAAATTTACTTGTATATGCTTTGTAGATTGTTCCATTGCTAAAATACCAACTTTCGTTCCTAGATGAACAAAACCGTTAAAAGATCCTTGTTGGAGAGATTTGAGCAATTTTGAACTATGAAATTTGATCGGTGAGAACTTTTGAATGTTATTTTATGCCAATTTCTATGAGTATAGGCTCCATAGTTTGTTTTGTTGCCAAAAGACCAACTTTCGTTCCCAAATGGACAAAACCATTAAAAGCTCCTCCATGGAGAGAGTTGAGCATATGTGAACCATCAATGTTGATAGGTGTACACTTTTTATTGTTCTTTTATGTCCAAATTTACTAGTATATGCTTCGTATATTGTTTCGCTGCCAAAAGACTAGCCTTCATTCTCAATTTGACAAAATCGTCAAAAACACATCTATGGAGAGAGATGGGGGTATTCTGAACCATCTAGGTTGGTTGGTGTACACTTATTATTTTTATTTTAGTTCAAATTTTATCAGTATAGCCTCTGTAGATTGTTTCGTTGTCAAATGACAAACTTTCGTTCCCAAATTGTCAAAATCGTTAAAGCATCCTCATCGGACAGAGCTGAGCAATTTCCAACTGTCAAATTAGATTAGAGTGCACTTTTTATTGTTAATTTATGATAAATTTTATGAATATAGCCTCCATAGATTATTTCGTTGCCAAAATACCAATTTTCATCCCAAATGGGCAAAACCGCTAAAAGCTCTTCCATGGAGAGAGTTTAGCAATTCCAAACCATCAAAGCTGATAGGTATAATTGTACTTTCTGTCCAAATTTACTAATATATGCTTTGTAGAATTTTTCGTTGCGGAAAAACTAACTTTTGTTCTCAATAGGACAAAACCGTTAAAAGCACCTTCATGGAGAGTGTTGCCCAATTCTGAACAATCAAAGTTGATAGGTCTACACTTTTTATTATTTCTTTATCTCGAAAATTACTACCATACATTTCGAAGAATGTTTCATTTCCAAAAGCCCAACATTCATTCCTAAATAGACAAAACCGTTAAAAGATCCTCCTTGGGGAGAGTTGAGAAACTTCGAACTATCTAATTTGATAAGTGTGCACTTTTTATTGTTATTTTATGTCAAATTTTATGACTGCAGGCTCCATAGTTTGTTTCATTGGCAAAAGACCAATTTTTGTTCCCAAATCGACAACCGTTAAAATCTCCTCCATCGAGAGAGTTGAGCAATAACAAACCATCAAAGTAGATAAGCGTACCCCTTTTATTGTTGATTTATGACCAAATTTACTAGTATGCTTCATATATTGTTTTGTTGTCAAAAGACCAACTTTTGCTCCCAAATGGACAAAACCGTTAAAAACACTAACATGAAGAGCGTTGAGCCATTTCAAACGATCAAGGTTGGCCGGTGTATATATTTTATTTTTATTTTATTTGAAATTTTATGAGTATAGACTCCATAGATTATTTCGTTGCGAAAAGATCAACAATTGATCCCAAATGGGCAGAACTATGTAAAACTCTTCTATAGAGATATTTGAGCAATAACGAAGCATCAAAGTTGATAGCTGTACCCTTTTTACTGTGATTTATGTCAAAATTTACTAGTAAACACTTCATATATTATTTCATTGCCAAAAGACCAACTTTCGTTTTCAAATGGATAAAACTGTTAAAAGCTTCTCCATGAAGAGAGTTGAGCAATTTCGAACTATCAAAGTTGATAACTGTACAAATTTTATTGTTGATTTATGTCCAAATTTAATAGTACTTCATAGATTGTTTCCTTGCCAATAAACAAACTTTCGTTCCTGATGATGTCAAAAAAGGCGTCACTACCGAGAAGACGATCAGTTGGTCTGTAACACCCAAAACCGTGAAAAGCTAGTAAGGTAGAATAATGTATCGTACATGGTAATTATTAATTAAATACGATTTCCAATGTGTAAAACAATATGTGTTATGTAAGAATTTAAATACTACTAACACAATGATTGTGAAACCCCGACCCAAAAAAAATTTGGAATTTTTGAGTATCACAAAGGGAAAAAAACTGGACTAGGCGCACCAGCGGGCGCCTGGGCGCTGCGCCCAGTCCAGTGGGAGGCTGGAAATGAAGAACACCAGGACAAGCTGGGGTGCCTAGGCGGTGTGCGCCTAGGCGTGTGCAGAGGTGCGCCCAGAGGCGCCTAATCCAGCAGATGAAAGACGAGGTTGAAGTCCAAAAGAGGAGGCACTGGACTGGGCGCAGCCCTGGGCGCCTAGGCGCAGTGCCCAGTTCAGTGGGCGGGCAATTGTGGAGTAGGCGCAAGGGCGCCTAGGCGCCCGCCCAGGCGCACCTCGCCTGGGCGTGGAAATCCCGCACGCCCAAGATTTCCGCCCAGAGCAGCGCGCCAGGGAGAAATTTCAACAGGTCAGGGCGCCTAGGCGCTACCCGTGTTTTTCAAAAGGCTCCAGCGAGCCATTTTAGACATTTTTCTGATATGTTTCAGTTCTAGAGAGAGAGAGAGCGACAATTCTAGAGAGAGAAGTGTGTTTGAGGTGATTATTGGAGATTGAAGCTTAGTTTTGGAGATTTAGAGAGATTTCAAAGAAGATTCAATCCTTGGAGGTAAGTTTCTTCGTTTTTCCATTTCTAGGGTTTTCAAGTAGATCTTGTTAGTTTTGGTTGGAGTTGATTTCTATGGTTTAGATATGTTGATTTAGGGTCATATGTGGTTGTATATGTAGGTTTGATTCTTGTTTTGGAGTGGAGTTCCATAAGGTTGATTTTGGGGATTCAGAGGAACCCTAGAGAGAGAAAGTAAGTTTTCTGAATTTAGTTGTTAAATTCATGATTGTTATGATAATATGGAATTTTTGCATTAGTTGTATGAGTCCTATTTGATGTGAATCGATAGGTTGGGAGAACCAAGGGTTAAAACCCTAAGTTTGAGAAATTGTGTGTTGGCTCGGAACGAGGTAGGGGATTTCCAACCTTTCTATCTATCATTCGTTATTGTTGCCTAAATAGCGTTTCGATCCTTCATTGGTCGCCATTATTTGAGTTTCCGCCTTAATTTCTTTTAAGGGGAAACGAGCCTTGTGTGGATCATTGTTTGATGTCGAATGTTGCATGACCCGAATTAGTGTTCCGTCATTTACGGACACATTGTGAGCCTTCATTCATGCATCATGGTAGTTATGTAAAGTATATAGGGTATTTATATATACTTATCGATTCGGCATGACATGTCATAATGCATTAGAGATGCATGGGGGACTCGGGTATGGACTCGAGAACCTTTAGGTTACTTGAAAGCCACATGGGAGGATGGAAAGGTGAAGGTTGTTATCACCAAGTCACGTGAACCTCATGTGGGGTAACGCACTAGGGGTATGGTCAAGAGTGACTTGCCTTGTGGGGTGCGGGCGTGATAGGTTCACGCAACCGGATGATCCTAGGAGTGGTTGGTTGTGGTGAACTTGCTACCGTGCAATATTTCATTGAGTTGCAATGATATTGTGGTTGTTATGCTCCAAAAGGGTTATCCGGGTAAATGTTGATGTGAATTTGTTGAGTATACGTTCATGTGGTAGTTACATATTGATGCATTGCTTCCTTATGGTTCTGCCTATATTGATGTTTACTTCATACCCTACTGAGCTTCTAGCTCACTCCTTTACTTTCTTCCTTCCATAGGAGACACTGGTGCAGGTACTGGTGCTGCGGATTGGTGAGCAGGGCGTGACATGGATGGCGCTGGATAGAATAGGGTGCTGGAGATATACTCTATACATGTGGGTGTACGTAGTATATCTATGTTGAGAGAATATAACCATTTGGCATGGTGGTGATTGTATGTGGATGTAGATGTTGATTTATGGTTATATTTGATGTCTTATAAATCTGTGCGTTGATTTATATTTGATGCCATCAGTTTGTGCATGCTGGTAGTGGATGGCCTGAGGCCTAGGGTCAGGATTGCATGTGGTTGAGGCCCGAGGCCTATGTTTGCTAGGTTGCTAGTGTGATGTTGTTGTTGCTGCGTTTCTGATGCAGGTGGGCGCTCTCTGATATACGGGGAGGTGCCGCCGGATTTCCGGTTGATGCCGGATGTTCACACTAGTGACCTAGGAAGGGTGCGGAGAGAGCACCAAGTCGCGTCTCCGGAAACGGGGCGTGACAATAATCCAACGAGATTAAGATGCAGACAAATTAATTAGGTATTTTTAAGTTAGGTTAAAATTATGAAGGAATTAAGTAAACAACATTAGGGTAAATTCAAAATTAAGATAGGGCCAGAGGTGACTAAAAATAGGGAATAAAGGGGTAAATGAGGAAATGCAAAGATAAACTGAGGGTAGAAGAGAGAAAGCAAGTGAAGGATTAATTAGGAAAGAAAAGAAAATAAATAAAAGGACCTGCACGCATCACGAGGCAACCCTAGACTGGGCAACCAAGGTGACGGGCGGAGACGGAAAACGACGATCACTGAAGCGGTGGCTAACGGCAATCAGACCGACTCCGGAATGACGATCTCGGAGAGATGAGTTCAAATGTAACAGTTTCGGACGGAATGGAGCTGACGATGGATGCCAACGGAGGTGGAAAAGGGGGAGACACCGCGGCCTTTGAACGTCGATTCCTCCGACCTCCGACTGTGGCTCAGGTAGGACGCAACGGCGGAGTAATCACCGCGTTGTTCTCTCTCGGTTTCCGGTGGCTGTGGATGCCACCGCTCCTCTTCCGGCGGAGATCCGTGAAGAACGCTCCGCGGGTGTGTTAGACCTGCATGTGGTAGGAACGGGTCGACCCGACCCGGATAGGTATGACAGACCCGGCCCAGACCCTTCTTTTTGACCTAGAATTTTTGATTTGACCCAAACTCAATTGGGATGACTTTATAACTAAAATTATAATAAATTGGTACATTATTGTGGATTTCAGAGACAAAGTTCACTAATCGAATTACCGGGATTTAAGGAAAACACAATAGGTAAGTAATATTCACATGCTTTACGGAACCTTGTGATATGTGAATTTTGTGTGATAATAGCTGTATCGATTGTAAGGTCGATTTGATTGTATATGATAATGGTAGTATTGATTGTGATATTTTCATGAGACCGAATTTGTGATGATTTGGATATATGGGAATAGTGAACTGACATGTGATGAATTATGAATGTATTGTATATGGTTTACTACGCATGAGGCATGACATTTCATGGCATACATGACATGCACATTAAAGCAAATGTTTTTACAAACCAGGTATTACTGCTACAGGGAGGGTGTACTGAAAAGATAAAGGTTTATGAATACTGTTAAATGAAAAGGAAAGTAAAAGGGAAAAAAATGAATAAATGATACGTATGTTAACTGAATGGGCTCTATGGTAGAGCATTAGATGGAAATCCCGACCGGTTGCTCTGTAGCAGTTTACCTAGGTTAAGGGCCCGAGTACTGGAAAAACGATTTAAATGGCTGACTGTTGTTTTTCTAAAGATGATGTTCATGTGCATTCATGCATAAGTATTACTTGCTGAGCCTTGGCTAACTATGTTTCGTAATGCAGGTTATGGTCTCCCAAATGATTATGTTGACCTAGGAGTTGATGGTGTTGCCGTAGATCCATGAAGATGCTCATGTGACGAAAGCTAGTTTAATGGAAGATTGATTAATTAAGTAATAAATTTATTTATGCACTTACTGTTAATAGCTTGTAGTATGGCAATAAGTGTATATTCGGGAGCGAGGATTAAAAGTAAAGGATTCACAGTAATTTACTTAGAGGATATCATTTGGGTGTTACCGTTATCTAAAATATATGAGATGACGTTATTATTCAGATTATGTTATTTTTATTTAAATTAGGTGGAATTGTTTATTGAAGTTGACTTATATTAAATATCAGAGGTGAGTTTATATTGTAATGTAGGTAGCGTTTTGGACTATGAGCCCAAAAATTAGGGTTTCGCGGGACGGGGCGTTACATGGTCAGACCTGCAGTCAGGCACAGATATCAAGGATGTAGATCCTTCCAAGAAGCCGAACAGCCGGGCAGTCAAGTAGCTATCCAGTCAGGCAACATGTCAGTCCAGGCAGCCAGGCAGCTTACTTACCAGACAGTCTTCTATGGAGGCAGGTCCTCCAAGGAGTTGATCAGCCAAGCAGCCCTACAGCTGAGCACAATGAGCAAAGGTGAGCTAAAGGCCGCACCAGAGGTAGTCCTCTAGCGTTGGCGCTCCGATACTCAAGTCAGTTCTTATCACAAAATCAGGCGAGCTCCTTGGACTAGAGCTCTCAGTTAGCCAGAATTCAAATGGTATATAGGATTAATAATCCCTATTTAAGTTGGTCATCCAATTATGGTTGTGGACCGCACTTAACTGCTTTTCATCCTAGTGGATCAAGCTGGTCAGCTTCTTCCCTGGCCTACTCACCAAGATGACTGTTCGGTAGGGCTAAGAAGCCATTATTGGAGCGCCACCTGACATGTGGCTAAACATTATAGGTAGGGCTATTTTTGTAATATCAGTTGGCCCCTAACTCCCTTATCGAGGCACCGTTCTGCGCAGATCGATGAGGGGAGTAATTATGCCATTCCATTAATGAGGAGATGACAGCCCAGATCCTTGGATCAACGGTCCATGTCTGCGCTGCTCATTGGCCATCTATTTTTGGCCGTTGATCTGAGGTTGCTCTCCTGCTATAAAAGCGGCCTAGGGGCATGGTCATTCCACACATTTCCTAAAATTTGAGAGCGCTTACCGAGCAGTTGTGCATACCGACCGAGATAACATCCTCAAAACTTCTGATTTACTGAGCACCCTTCTAGGTAAGACATGTCTTCCTCTAGTTGCAGCACTTATTCTATATCCGGGCTTTTAACTTCTACTTCGGGTAGTGACCGAGCAACTACCTCTACCGATGAGGTAGTTATCACCCAAACCAATCCTCCTTTAATAAAACGAAATTTTGTAGAGTCGTCCTCGGTAGAGTACCCTGTAGAATATGCCCCCCATGATCTACCCCCTCCTAATGAGAGGGGTAGAGGTACCGATGCCAGCATCCCTGAACCGACCTACCTCACTTGTGACCAGTCTAATAGTTACATTGACGAGGCAGTAGCCAAGTGTGGTTTGCCCCACCCTTACCGACGTGTGGGTAAGGGTGAGTCTCCATTTCATCCTAGGAGATGATTTTGCTATCTCACTTCGGTCACTCCAAGCCGGTGCTAGGATTCCGTTCCCACCAGCCATAACCAGTCTCATTCGTTGGTTCAATCTCTCTCTAGCCATTCTGGCACCCAACACCTGGCACTTTCTGGCCAACATTTTGTGTCTTTCTCAGAGGTACCACCTCGGTATATCTTCCTCGGTCATTCAACACCTTTCTCTTCTGTGTCATCTACCGAACTCTACTGGCCTCTTTTACCTAAAACTCAAGCCAGGACTTAAGATTCTTTTGTACAATTAGTCCATCAAAAAATGGAAAAATTCATACATTTTTGTAAGAGTTCCTCTCCATCAGGAGAGGGACTTCCCTTCCGTACAACCTGGTCGGTACCTCTTACCGATCAGTTCAAATGTCCTCCGTAGTTGAAGGGTGATGAATTAAAATTATACGATGTCTGGAAGGAGCTTCTTGTCATTGGGGCTGATACCGACATGAAGTTCAGTCTTCAGGACTTCTCGGTGTCTAATTTTTGTTACGGATCTCGACAAGGTTTGCATATTTTTGATTTTTCAACTTTTTTATCCATCATCACTGATCGGTATTCACTTGACTTGTGGTCATGCTTTGCAGATATGGCTGACTTGTCTGAGTACATGGCGATGAACGCAACCCCTCTTCCTCGGCAACAGAAGAGGAAGAAAGGATCAACAATTGTTCCCAAATGGGCAGAACGGAGAAAAACTGATTTATGAAGACAGTTGAGCAATAACGAACCATCACATTTGATAGGTGTACCCTTTTTATTGTTGACTTATGTCAAAATTTTACTAGTATACGCTTCGTAGATTGTTTCTTTGCCAAAAGACCAACTTTCGTTCCCAAATGAATAGAACCGTTAAGAGCTCCTCCATGCAGAGAGTTGAGCAATTCTGAACTATCAAAGTTGATAGGTGTACAACTTTTATTGTTGCTTTATGCCCAAATTTATTAGTATACGCTTCATAGATTGTTTCATTGCCAATAAACCAACTTTCGTTTCGAAATGGGCAAAATCGCTAAAAGTTGATAGGTATAATTCTATTTATGACCAATTTTACTAGTATTTGATTCGTAGATTTTTTCTTTGCCAAAAGACAAACTTTCATTCCCAAATAGGTAAAACCGTTAAAAGCTCCCCTATGTAGAGAGTTGAGCAATTTTGAACAATCAAAGATGATAGGTGCACATTTTTTATTATTGTTTTATGTCCAAATTTACCAGTATACACTTCGTAGATTATTTTATTGCGAATAAATCAACTTTCATTCCCAATGGGCAAAACTGCTAGAAGCTCTTCCATTGAGAGAGTATAGCAATTCCAAACCATCAAAGTTGATAGGTATAATTGCATTTTCTGTCCAAATTTACTAGTATACGCTTCGTAAAATGTTTCGTTGCCGAAAAATCAACTTTTATTCTCAAATGGACAAAATCGTTGAAAGCTCCTCCATGGAGACTATTGGTAATTTTGAACCATCAAAGTTGATAGGTCTACACTCTTTATTGTTTCTTTATCTCCAAAAATTAGTACCATACACTTCGTAGATTGTTTCGTTTCCAAAAGTCCAACTTTCGTTTCCAAATGGACAAAAGCATTACAAGATCATCATTGGAGAGAGTTGAGCAATTTTAAACTATCCAATTTGATAAGTGTGCACTTTTTACTAATATTTTATGTCAAATTTTACAAGTATAGGCTCCATAATTTGTTTCATTGCCAAAAGACTAGCTTTCGTTCCCAAATGGATAAAACCGTTTAAAGCTCCTCCATGGATAGAGTTGAGCATATCCGAACAATCAAAGTTGATACGTGCACACTTTTTATTGTTGCTTTATGTCCGAATTCCTAGTATACGCTTCGTAGATTGTTATGTTACCAAAAGATCAACAACTTTCATTCTAAATTGGAGAAAATCGTTAAAAACTTCTCTATGGAGAGGGTTGGGCAATTTCAAACAATGAAAGTTGATTGGTGTCCACTTTTTATTGTTTTTTTTGTCAAACTTTACGAGTATGGGCTCCATATATTGTTTCGTTGCCAAAAGTCCAACTTTTGTTCTCAAGTGGAAAATACCATTTAAAGTTCCTCTACGGAGAGAGTTGGGGAATTTTGAACCATCTAGGTCGGTTGATGTACACTTTTTACTGTTACTTTATTTCAAATTTTGTTAGTACAATCTCTGTAGATTGTTTCGTTGCCAAAAGACCAACTTTCGTTCGCAAATAGTCAAAACCATTAAAAGATCCTTGTTGGGGAGAGTTGAGCAATTTCGAACTATCAAACTTGATCGGAGTGAACTTTTTATTGATATTTTATGTCAAATTTTATTAGTATAGGCTACATAGATTGTTTCGTTGCCAAAAGACCATCTTTCGTTCCCAAATTGACAAATTTGTTAAAAGCTCATCCATGATGAGATTTAAGGAATTCCAAACCATCAAATTTGATAGGTGTAATTGTTGCTTTATATCCAACTTTGTCCGGGAAAATTCTGTTTTAAAATTAATAATAAAAAAATTTGAAACAAAAATATTGAAAAAAGAAGAAGACAAGAGATATTCCCCAACCTATCCAAGTAGGCCAAAATACCAATCCAATTACTACCCAAACCCAGCCCATTTAACTCACCAAAAGCCAAAACCCAAACTAACCTACCCAAGCACCAAATAACAAACCTAAGCCCGGCTCAAATACCCACAACTTATCCCCTACCCAGAAGAAGCCCTAGCGGACCTTCTAGATGAATGGGCGCCGGTGGAAGCAAAGAAAAGAGAAGCAAGAACAAACAGTGGAAGAAGAGAAAGAGAAGAGAAAGGTACCCCGAGTTTTAAAATCGAGAGAGAGAGAGGCTGAAATTCAAGGATGAAGACCTTAGGAGCCGGATTTGTTGATTTTGGGGGGGATTGATTCGTTTTTTTTGTTATAAAAGGGGTCGGGGCTTTTGTGGAAGGGGGGACTTCTTTTTGGAGAGGGCGTCGACGGTTTTAGGGAGATTTTGGGGTTTTGTTTCTTTTTCTGGAGGAAAGTTTCAGAGGAGGAAGAATCAGGACAGATCGAAAAATAGAAGGGGAAATTTCGGATGGTTTTGAGAGAAGAAAAGGCAGGAAGGAAAAGAAGTGATTTCGGAGTGTTTTGGGGGGGATTTTCTTGAGGAAAGGCCAGAATCTGGAAAAAGCCGGAGGAACCGAAGGGGAAGAACCTGAGATTGAAGGAAAGAAAGAAGGCGGAAGCCGGAAAGAAAGAAGGAAGAAAACGGAAGAAAGGAGGAAGAAAACGGAAGAAAATCAGAAGAAAGGAGGAAGAAAACGAAAAAAATCAGAGGAAGCGGAAAACGGAAAGAAAGGAGGATCCGACAGCAGCGAAACCGGATGAAATCGGAGGAAGGAAGGAATTTTTTTTCCCGATTTGGTTTTCTATTTCTGTTTTGCTGTATGAATTACGCAGATAAATGATTTTTTGTACTTGGATTTTGTTTGGTCTGGATTTGGTTTTGTCTTTTGCTCCTCGGTTTTCTCTGTTTGCAGGTTGAACAGTAACGGGTTTTGTTCATTCTCGGGCCGGGCCGGTTTTTATCTGTTGGGCTATCCATATTCCTGTTTTGCTTTTGGGCTGGATTTGACTTGTTAACAGGCCCTGATTAGATTAATTTTTGGGTCCTGTTTTGTATGCTTTGGGTCGGGTTTCTTGTTTGTATTATTGTGGGCCGATTTTGTTGTGTTTTTTATGGGCTCTGTTTATATGTTGGGCCTGTTGGGTTTTTAGTAATAGGGTAAGTTTGGGATTTATTTTTATTTTTTATATAGGTCCAAGTAATGTAATAATATAATAAAATTGTAAAAGTAGTATAAATATTAATTAGATTGATAGACATGATTGAATTTTTAATTTTATAATTTATTTTAGAATGTATATTTAAATAATTTCCAAAAAAAGGATTCATATCATAAGATTGCTAAAATCCGCATACCCAACCCGCCAAACATCCAATCATGTTAAGAGAATATCAAAGTATTGGTTTCTCAAGACATTTCTTTTAAATATCCGACGATGGAACCAAACGGAGAAGCATTGGATGCTAACCCAAAAGGATTCTTGAGGATAAAATCTTATGAAATTCTCATCCATTGGATGAAGATGATTTTTTTTAAAGCATTCATAATGTACATAAAAATTATATTGAAAGCCTTAACCGAAGACGGAACCAATCGAGTGGCATTGGATGCTTTTGATCGGATTCTTGAGGAAATTTTTCGGGAATTCCTAACCATTGGATGGAGAGGAGTTCTTATTTTTATTTTTTGGCATTCATATTGTATATTTTATGTGTGTATAAAAATTATATCGAAAGTCTTTACCTACGATGGAATCGATTTGGGGTATGCATCGGATGCACCCTCATAGAAAATTCTTGAGGTGAGAGTGTTACATGGACACTTGACCATTGGATGGAAGAGTCTCATGAACCTCAATATTAGACTCTCAATATGGTTTTTATATCATGTCTAAGTATCGTACTCAATGTATATATTTTGTTAATATGTCGTATTTGATTTTCTTAATCATTTAATGGGATAATAAAAATTAAATTGGCAACTATTTTTAAAATAGACGTTGTGGGGTGCCTCACACCTTCCCCACACGTAACAAACTCACTTACCCATTTTTCTGGATTCTCGCAGACCAAATTATTTTTATTGGTGACCAAATGCACCTATTACAATTGGTGGCGACTCTCTTTTAAAATGTCTCTCGCAAAATCGGTTGCGACACAACCGTATGCTAAATTGGGTAACTGTGAATTTTGGGCCACGGAAGTGAAGTTCCTAGGCCATGTGATCACTCAAGAAGGCATAGTGGTTGATTACTCCAAGGTTGAGTCGGTTTTGAATTGGGAGAGACCAAAGAATGTGACTGAGATCCGGAGTTTTCTAGGTTTGGCGGGTTACTACCGGAGATTCATAGAGGATTTTTTGAGAGTTGCTTCGCCGATGACGTAGCTTACGAAGAAGGGCACACCGTTTGTGTGGACAGATAAGTGTGGGGCTGCATTTGAGGAGTTGAAGAAGAGGTTGACAACACCTCGAGTGTTAGTTGTTCCGGAATGGAATATGGGCTGCCAGTGTATTGCGATGCATCTGGAGTCGGTTTGGGTTGTGTGTTGATGCAACGGGGCCAAGTGTTCTGGTACATGATTTGGAGTTAGCAGCAGTGGTGTTTGCACTTAAGCAATGAAGATATTATCTTTACGGAGAGAGATTTGAAGTGTTCTCGGATCACAAGAGCCTCACGTATCTATTCACCCAAAGAGAGTTGAATTTGCGTCAAAGGAGGTGGATGGAACACTTGGAGAACTTCGACTTCAATTTGAAATACCATCCCGATAAAGCAAATGTAGTCGCGGATGCGTTGAGTAGGAAGCAGAAGATTGCTAGCCTATTCATGCATGAGTGGGGAATTGTGGAGACAATCAATGAGTTTGGGTTAGAGTTGAAGAGTCAAGAGGAAAAGATGTATTGATGGTTCAGAAGGTTATAGATGCACAAAATGGAGATCCTACTTTCGATGGGATTGATGAGAGTCTTGGATGGGTTTGAGGGAATGATGGTGGAGTACGCTATGGGGGAAGATTAGTGGTACCCGAAGATGATGAGTTGAGACAAGAGATCCTGAAAGAGGCATACCATTCTTGGTTTGCCATGCATCCCGGGGGTACAAAGATGTACCGAGACTTGAAGCAGAGTTTTTGGTGGAAGGGAATGAAGGCCGATGTTGCTAGATTTGTGATGAAGTGTCTTACATGTCAACAAGTGAAGGCAAAGCATCAGAGACCAGCTAGATTGTTACAACCCTTACCCGTAGCACAATGGAAGTGGGAGAAGATCACGATGGAGTTTGTGGTGGCATTGCCAATGACTCAGAGACGGCATGACACGGTTTGGGTGATAGTGGACAGATTGACCAAGTCTGCACATTTTTTACCCATGAACAAGACGGATTCGTTGGAGACCTTGAATACGATGTATGTCAAGGAGAATGTGAGACTTCACGAAATTCCATTATCTATTGTGTCGGACCGAGACCCGCGGTTCACATGTAGATTTTGGAGTAGTTTACAGGAAGCATTGGGAACGAAGTTGGATTTCTCTACAGCTTATCATCCTCAGAGTGACGGGCAGAGTGAGAGAACAATACAGATTTTGGAAGATATGCAACAGGCATGTGTAGTTGACTTTGGAGGAAGTTGGGATCGGTACTTACATTTGGCAGAGTTTATGTATAACAACTCCTTCCAGAGTAGTATCGGAATGGCACCTTACGAGGCGCTCTACGGGAGGCCCTATAGGTCGCCTTTGTGTTGGGCAGAGGTTGGTGAGAAAGTTGTTTCAGGACCAGAGATGGTCAAAGAAGCTCGAGAGAGAGTTGATGAGATCCGAAAGCTGTTGATCACCGCGCAGAGCCGACAGAAGTCTTATGTTGACCGGAGGAGGAGAACTTTGGAATTCGCTGTAGGCGATAAGGTTTTCTTGAAGGTTAGTCCGAGACGGGGAATTCAGAGGTATAGTAAGCATGGGAAGTTGGCAGCGAGATTTGTGGGTCCATTTGAGATTCATGAGGCGGTTGGACCGGTGACCTACAGTTTGGCACTTCCACCGAAGCTTGAGAAGGTTCACAATGTATTCCATGTATCAATGCTTCGAAAATATGAGCTGGATCCGTCGCATGCGATAGATTGGACTATGTTGGAAATTGAGGAAGATGGGAGCTACACTCCTCAACCGGTGAAGATTCTAGACCGACAGAACAAGGTCACGAGGTCGAGTGTGATTCCATTAGTAAAAGTGATGTCGATGTATCATGGAGTTGAAGAAGCAACTTGGGAGTTTGAATCCAGAATGGAGGAGAAGTACCCGGAGTTTTTCGGAGATTCAGGTACATGTGTGACGACCGTGCCCTGCATCGACAGCCCTCAGGCCCGCTAGGCGCCACGCGTCTCACATTCAGGCTCCATGGGCCCCACCCCCAACCCATCTGGCCATACGCCCAGGTTGTTGCTAGTAGGATTCGAACTCCTCACCTAGCCTTTAACATAGTGCCCACAAGCAGTGGCTCAGGCGATAGGTGCAACTGGCACTCGTACTGAGGGAGTGGTACCCGAGGCTACTACTGAGGTGGCTACAGCACCGAGAGTTGGAAGGGGTATGTATGAGGTGGATCAGCTGAGGAGGACTTCTCCTCCAACCTTTTCTGGAGATGGAACGGGTGTGGGGGCGGAGGAGTGGTTCAATCAGTTGAGCATGAGGATGGACACGTTAGAGATACCTGATGGGCGGCGGGTGAAGTTTGTTTTCTATTATCTGAGTGGAGTGGCCTATGAATGGTGGATGTCCATGGGTCAGAGACGGAATGAGTTTACTTGGACCTCTTTTAAGCAGTTGTTCATGCAGAAGTTTGTGCCGAGACCTCTACAGACTGAGAAGGTCAAGCAGTTTCTAGATTTGTTGCAGACATCAGAGATGACGGTGTCTCAGTACACCAAGCAGTTTGAGGAGTTGTATCGGTTTGGGAGAGAGTTTTCTCCTACCGATGCGAAGAAGGCGGCAAGGTACCGAGATAGGTTACTACCCAGTCTTGGGAGGATGGTGATGGCCACTAGGGTGGTATTGTATGATGATACAGTTGAGATGGCGTTGGACTTTGAGTTGAGTGAGCGGAATGAGGCTCAGAGGAAGCATCCAGTGACTGAGAGTGGTGGTGGTGGTGGTGGCAGCCACAAGAAGCAGAAGACTGATTTTCGTCATCAGAAAGGGGATCGAGGCAAGGATCCAAGGCCTCAAGGGGGCACGGTGACGTGTTACAGGTGTGGGAAAGAAGGGCACATGAGGAATGAGTGCAGAGCTTCTGGGTTTAAGTGCTATGGTTGTGGAAAAATAGGCCACAAGAAGAGTAAGTGTCCGCAGGGTAACCAGGGAGGGCAGCATCAACCTCAGATATCGGGGGTAGCACCTCCAACTCTTCCTTCCACTGTTCCATCGGGGGGGAGAGGGTGAGGTGGACGCAGACAGTCTCAGCAGCAGCAGTATGCCCTGACGGATGGTCGTGTCTTTGCTATGGGACATCAGGAGGCACAGGAGCATCCCAACTTCATTGGAGGTACATTTTTGATTTTGAACTGTTGGGCAAGAGTCTTCTTTGATTCTGGAGCTACCTCATCATTTATTACTAGTTCGTTAGCGAACGCACTAGCGGAGGAGATTTCGTCGATTAGGAGAATGTTTATGGTGTCCTCACCATTCGGGCACTTTACCACGTTGGAAGGGGTAGTGTTCGGATGTGAGTGTCGTTTTGGAGAAATATCTCTACAAGCTGATTTGTATGTGTTAGATTTCAAAGACTTCGATGTGATTGGTTGAAAAAGCAGCAAGGAGTGCTTGACTTTTGGCAAAGGAGGATCACTCTTAGAGTACTGGAGGGTGGAGTGATTCACTTACAGGGATCGAAGGGGATGCCATGTCCTCATTTCATGGATAACCCTTCGTATCAGGATTGTAGGGTAGCAAGTTTGGTGACGTCGGCTCCTAAGGGAGATGTGGCTACTATGATTTGAGTAGTAGAGGAATTTACGGATGTATTTCCGGAAGAGTTGCCGGGATTACCTCCGAAGAGGAAGATTGATTTTGCTATTGAGTTGCATCCGAACGTCAAGCCGATTTCGATTCCACCGTATCGGATGGGTCCAGCAGAGTTGAAGGAGATGAGTTCTCAATTAGTGGAGTTGCTAGACTTGGGGTTCATTAGACCGAGTGTGTCCCCGTGGGGAGCACCGGTGTTGTTCGTCAAGAAGAAAGACGGAAGTTTGAGGATGTGTATTGATTATAGGCAGCTGAATAAGGTTACAGTGAGGAATAAGTATCCGTTGCCTAGGATCAATGATTTATTTTGCCAATTGAGAGGTGCTAGGCATTTCTCTAAGATTGACTTAAGGTCGGGTTATCATCAGTTGAGGATTAAGGATGAGGATATCCAGAAAACAGCGTTTAGAACTCGTTATGGGCATTATGAGTTTCGTGTGATGCCGTTTGGGTTGACAAATGCCCCAGTAGTGTTCATGGATCTAATGCAAAGGGTTCTTAGACCGTTTTTGGATAACTCTGTGGTGTTTATAGATGATATATTGATTTATTCTCCTACGGAGGAAGAGCATGAGGAACACTTGAGGGTAGTGTTACAGACGTTGAGGGAGAATCTACTGTATGCTAAATTGAGTAAGTGTGAATTTTGGGCCACGGAAGTAAAGTTCCTAGGCCATGTAATCACTCAAGAAGGCATAGCGGTCGACTACTCCAAGGCTGAGTCGGTTTTGAATTGGGAGAGACCAAAGAATGTGACTAAGATCCGAAGTTTTCTGGGATTGGTAAGTTACTACCAGAGATTTATTGAGGATTTTTTGAGAGTTGCTTCGCCGATGACGCAGCTTACAAAGAAGGGCACACCGTTTGTGTGGACAGACGAGTGTGAGCCGCATTTGAGGAGTTGAAGAAGAGGTTGACAACACCTCAAGTGTTAGTGGTCCCGGAAAGGAATGTAGGCTACCAGGTGTATTGCGATGCGTCTAGAGTCGATTTAGGTTGTGTGTTGATGCAACTGGGACGAGTGATAGAGTATGGTTCAAGGCTGCTCAAGGCACATGAGAGGAATTATCCGGTGCATGATTTGGAGTTAGCGGCAGTGGTGTTTGCACTTAAGCAATGGAGGTATTACCTTTATGAGGAGAGATTTGAAGTGTTTTGGGATCACAAGAGCCTCAAGTATCTATTCACCCAAAGATAATTGAATTTGCGTCAAAGGAGGTGGATGGAATACTTGGAGGAATTCGACTTCAATTCGTAATACCATCTCAATAAAGCAAACATAGTCGCGGATGCGTTGAGTAGGAAGAAGAAGATTTCTAGTCTATTCATGCATGAGTGGGAAATTGTGGAGACAATCAATGAGTTTGGATTGGAGTTGAGAAGTCAAGAGGAAAAGACCTATTTGTGTTCTATAACTTCGAGACCTATGATGGTTCAGAAGGTTATAGATGCACAGAATGGGGATCATACATTTGATGTAATTGATGAAAGTCTTGGATGGGTTAGAGGGAATGATGGTGGAGTACGATATGCGGGAAGGTTAGTGGTTCCCGAAGATGATGAGTTGAGACAAGAAATTCTAAAGGAAGCATATCATTCTTGGTTCGCTATGCATCCAGGGGGTACGAAGATATACAGAGACTTGAGGCAGAGTTTCTGGTGGATAGGCATGAAAGCCGATGTTGCTAGATTTGTGACGAAGTGTCTTACTTGTCAACAAGTGAAGGCAGAGCATCAGAGACCAGCTGGATTGTTGCAACCTTTACCGGTAGCACAATGGAATTGGGAGAAGATCACTATGGACTTTGTGAAGGCGTTGCCAATGACTCAGATGAGGCATGACACGGTTTGGGTGATAGTGGACAGATTGACCAAGTCTGCACACTTCTTACCCATGAACAAGACGGATTCGTTGGAGACCTTGAATACTATGTATGTCAAGGAGATTGTGAGACTTCACGGAATTCCATTATCTATTGTGTTGGACCGAGACCCGCGTTTCACAGGTAGATTTTGGAGTAATTTACAAGAGGCATTGGGAACGAAGTTGGATTTCTCTACAGCTTATCATCCTTAGAGCGATGGGAAGATTGAGAGAACCATACAGATTTTGGAGGATATGCTACGAGCATGTGTAGTTGATTTTGGAGGAAGTTGGGATCGGTACTTACATTTGACGGAGTTTGTGTATAACAACTCTTTCTAAAGTAGTATCGGGATGGGACCTTACAAGGCGCTCTACGGGAGGCCTTGTAGGTCGCCTTTGTGTTGGGCAGAGGTTGGTGAGAAAGTTGTTTCAGGACCGGAGATGGTCAAAGAAGCTCGAAAGAGAGTTGATGAGAAGTCTTATGCTGACCGAAGAAGGAGACCTTTGGAGTTCGCTGTAGGCGATAAGGTTTTCTTGAAGGTTAGCCCGAGACGTGGGATTCAAAGGAATAGTAAGCATGGGAAGTTGGCACCGAGGTTTGTGGGGCCATTTGAGACTTTGGAGACAGTTGGACCGGTGGCGTAACGTTTGGCACTTCCACCAAAGCTTGAGAAGGTTCACAATGTATTCCATGTATCAATGCTTCGGAAATATGAGCCGGATCCGTCGCATGTGATAGATCGGACTACGTTGGAAGTTGAGGAAGATGGGAGTTACACTCTTCAACCGGTGAAGATTCTAGACCGACAGAACAAGGTCACGAGGTCGAGTGTGATCCCATTAGTAAAGGTGATGTGGATGTATCACGGAGTTGAAGAAGCAATGTGACGCCCTGACCCGGAATTCACGCACTGAGCCGGGAGCGCCACTTTAGGCGTGTGCCCCGTCACTAAGGACCTCACCACACGCCAACCTAACCCCGGATTCTATTAGAAATCCGACAGCACCTCCCCGTATATCGGAGGGTGCCAACCTGGAGTCACATCTCACTTAGCACATGAAAGATAATCAATAACAATCAGAGAAGTTTCGCAGCCTAACAGGGCCTCTGGCCATCTATCCACATTCACACACTAGGCAGGGCCTCAGGCCTCCTAATCACATGCAATCAATAAGCAAAACATATTCATATCAATAATATCATCAAAGACTATCAAAGTCTATCAATCCGGACCCAAGGTCCACTATCCAGGTACGGGAGTCCGGATCACACGGCATACCTCCCGACCATCCATCCAACATACCGAAAAGGTATTTAAGCAACATAATAGTCAACCAATAAAAGTACTATATGTACTTAATTCATAACCAAGGTTCTCAAACAACCAAATACATATCCTAGTGCTCCTAGGGTGGCCTTCCATGTCATGCCGCCTCCTACTAATCCGCAGCCTGGTTCTCAGCACCAGTCTCACCTGAAGGATACAGAAAAGGAATAGGGTGAGCAGGAGGCTCAGTAGGGAAAATAAGATGAATCATAAAGAATGTAAAGACTGAATATTGAAACAAGCTCAATGCAGCAACATGACATCCTAAAATGTCACAACAATGCATAACCTCGGGCTACACCCTATAGCGCCTGGCACCATGCAACGAATATTCCGGAAAATCATCGGAACCCTTGCACTTTGCCCCGAAACGACTATAGGTTCACCTACATAATGGAAATCCCGATTCCGGCAACAATGTGCCCATTCGGTATCCACATCATCACAAAAATATAACCTAAGGATACTACGCGTCCATACTCGTAGACCCAATGCATCTATAATTCATGTCCAATAATGTCATGCAAAAGAAGCTCGTATATATAAGAATCCTATATATATACATAAGAACATGATGCATGAACGAGGTTTATCATGCCCAATAGATGATTAAGCATTCAAAGGGTATGCAAATTCATCAATAATCAACAAGAAGGTTCGTTCTTCCTAAGGAACAATTTAGGCAAGAACACAAATAATAAAGACCAATGAAGAATTTCAACCGCTCTTTAGAGAAGAACAATACGATAGAAAATGGGGGTAAGAATCCCTACCTCAATTCCAAGCTATCACAAGCTACAAGTTTTTCCCAAACATTAGGGTTTGAGTTTCCAAACCTACCATATAGCAAATTCATCACCCAATCCCACAAATTAATCCCCCATAATCATAATCAACATATATCAAACCAACAATTCAAGAGAAAATTACCTTTCTCTCTCTAGAACTCAAATATATTAAGTTCAAATCTTCAATCCTTTAATCCACCAAATCTTCACACAACCTAGTATATATCAACATATATTAGACTTAAATCAACCTCTATAGTCATTCTAAAACACCCATTCGAAGTTCCATTCGAAATTACAAAAACCCTAGGTTTTATGGAAAACTAGAAACTTACCTCAAATTCCTCCAACTTTGTCAAACTCTTCTTTAATCTTCTTCTATCCTTCAATCCTTGAAATCTCTCAAGAATCACTCTTTATCTCTCTATTTCTCTCTCTCTCTCTCTCTAAAATTCAGAAATTCCACAAAGATGAAGTTCTAGTCGCGTAACACCCTCTTTAAGCCTCGGGTTGTGCCTAGGCGCCCTAAAGTCTGCCTAGGCGCCCAATTCAGGAATTCCTCCACAAGCCTGCTGCTCTGGGCGCTATCCTGGGCGTGCACAGAAAGTATGCGCCTAGGCGCCCATGCACCCTTTCCATCTTTGTTGCCACTGCACTGGGCGGTTTTGTACACGCCTAGGCGCACCACCTAGGTCGACCTCCTAGGCTCACCGCCTAGACGTGTGGCCTTAATTTTCAGTTCCGTCTCGGTCTTAGCTTCGATTTGATATATTATGGACCCCAAACGGACATCTGTGCTAAAAGTTATGACCGATTTACCGAACCTAGTTCAAAAACTATCCTTTAGGATCTTATACACTTCTAATGGTCCGTTATCTCTTCGAACCTATTTTCCAATAACTTATTACTTAAAATTTAACCAAACATAATATTTTTGGGTCGGGATCTCACAAGCAACTTGGTAGTTGGAGTCCAGAATGAAGTAGAAGTACCTAGAGTTGTTCGGAGATTCAGGTACGTGTGTAGTTAAATTTTGGGATGAAATTTTATTAAGGGGGGGAGGATGTGAAACCCCAACACGGAAAAAAATAATAAAAATAATTATTAGTGAATTTTTAATGTTTGCACAAAGGGGAAAAACTGGACTAGGTGAACCAGGGGCGCCTAGGCGCTGCGCCTAGTCTAGTGGGGGGGCTGGCGAGGAAGATGACCAGAACAAGATGGAGTGCCTAGCCGCCCCAAGGAGCCAGGATGGCGCCTAATCCAGTGAGCGCAGGGAAGAAAAAAAGTCCAGAAAAGGGAGGCACTGGACTGGGCAAAGCTCAGGGCGCCTAGGCGCTGCGCCCAGTCCAGTCGGTGAGCGGAAGCGGAGTAGGCGCAGGGACGCCTAGGCGACCGCCTAGGCACACCCCGCCTGGGCGTGAAAATCCTGCACGCCCAGGATGCCGCCCGGAGCTGTGCGCTTGGGATTTTAGTTAAGGCCAGGGTAGCGCCTAGGCGCAACCCGTGTTTTTCAAAAGGCTCCAGCGAGCCACTTTAGGGAATTTCTGAGTTGGTTTCAGTTCTAGAGAGAGAGCGACGATTCCAGACAGAGAAGTGTATTTGAGGTGATTATTGGAGATTGAAGCTTGGTTTTGGAGATTTAGAGAGGATTCAAGGAAGATTCAAGCTTTGGAGGTAAGGTTTCTTGATTTTCTATTTCTAGGGTTTTTGAGTAGATCTTGTTAGTTTGGTTCAGAGTTGATTCCTATGGTTTAGATATGTTAATCCTAGGTTGATTTTGGTTTGTGATTTGGAGTAGAGTTGAGCTTGGGTTGAGTTTGGAGGATTTTTGAGAAATTTCTTGAGAGAGAAGGTGAGTAATTTCGAATTTATTGATTTAACTGATGTTTATATGAGTTGTTGGTTGTTTATTGATGTGTGAATGGGTTCGGTTTCGCCACATTGTTAGGTTTGGGAAATCGGAACCCTAGGAACGTAATTGTGGATGTTGTGATAAATTGCTCGACAAGAGGTAGAGGATTTCCAACCATTCTTTCTATCGTTTATTCTCGATATTCTAAAGAGCGTTTCGATTCCTCATTGGTCGTTTTATTTGTGTTTCTGCCTTAATTGCTTCTAAGGGGAAACGAACCGTGTATGTGGAATATTGTGATTCTTGATGTTGCATGACCAGTTAGTGTGTGTCCCATCACCTATGGGCACGATGTGATTTTCCGTATGATAGTTATGTATGTATATATGTAGGATGTTCATATATATATATATATATATATATATCTTCGGCATGTCAAGGCATAAGTGCATTAGAGTTGCATGGGGACCGGGTATGGACTCGGGGCTCCTTAGGATTCTTGAAAGCTACTTGGAGGGATGACGAAGTGATGAGATTTACCACCGAGTCAAGTGAACTCCAAGTAGGATAACGCACTAGAGGTATGGTTCATGAGGGACCTTTCCTGGAGTGGTGTGGGCGTGATAGGATCACGCATCCGAGTAATCCAAGAGCGTATGTTGTTGGGGAGTTTGCTCCTATTCAGTAGTCATGGTTAGCGACCATGATATTGATGAGTTGATTTGGTGAGCTTGCTCACGTTCGATATTACATGGAATGAGCCATGGTATCAATGAGGTTTGCTCATGAGGGGATTGCCGGGATTGATGTTTTATGTGATTGTTGAGTATACGTGCATGTAGTAGTTTCCATATTGTTGCATAACCTACTGTTTCGGATTCGGCTATTATACTCTACATACTTTAAACCCTACTGAGCTTTTTGCTCACCCTCTACTTTCATTCCTTCCCACAGGTGATACTGGTACAGGTACAGGTACAGGTACTAGTGGAGCGGATCAGTGAGAGCGGGGTAGGATGTGGGTGCTAGAGAGATACTCTAAGCACGTATTTTGTATATGATGTATTGATGTTTATTCATGATAATCTTATAACCATTTGGCACCAGAGGGTGTATCCATGATGTATGCTGAGTTGATTTTATGGTTATATGATATTACGAAATTGATGATTTGATTATTTCTATCAGTTTGTGCATGCTGGTAGTGGATGGCCTGAGGCCCCTAGGATCAGGATTGCATGTGATTGAGGCCTGAGGCCTGGCTAGGTTGCTAGTGTGATGGATTTATGAACTTTATGCTGCGCCTTTCTGATGCAGGCGGGGACTCTCCGATATACGAGGAGATGCTGCCGAATTTCCGGTCCGCCGGATGATCGCACTATGAGTAGTTAAATTTCAGGACGAAATTTCATTAAGGGTGGAAGGATGTGAAACCCCGACCCAAAAATTTAGTTTTGAGTTGAATTACAGATGATCCTTGAGGTACGGAATCATAGAAAAATAGTTTTTGAGCTAGGTTCGGTAAATGGGCCAAACTTTTGGTATACATGTCCATTTTGGGCCCATAATATATCAAATCGAAGCTAAGACCAAGCCGGAGAATAAAATTGAAGGAAAACGTAGTTCTGTGAATAGTAATCTGTCTGGACGGATATGCCTAAACGGAAGGCAGAAGGGTTCTGTGAATAGTAATTCGTCCGGACGGATAATTGGGCGTCCGGAAGGATATGCCTAGAGTGAGGGCAGTGGGTTACGGAAACAGTAATATGTCTGGACGAATAATTGGGCGTCCGGACGGATATGCCTTGAGTGAGGGCAGTTGGTTACGGGAACAGTAATCCGTCCGGACGGATGCTTAGGGCATCCGGACGGCTATTGAAAAATCAATTTTTAAGAAACAGAGTTCGACATTTCTGCATTCCATCACTTGGAGAGCCCGAGTAGAGAGAGAAAGAGGGAGAAAAGAAGAGAGAGAAGGAGCTTTTGGTTGGAGTTTGGCTTGGAGATTGTGGATTGGTGATCATTGAAGCCAAACAAGGAAGATTCAAGGTTGATTTGGGTGATTTGGTAAGTTTTTCTTAGTTTTTTGAAATTCTATATTTTTCTAGATTTGCTAGATTCTTGTCGAATTGAGTTCTATGCTTTAGATATGTTGTTTATAGGTTGATTTGGAACATATATGTAGGTTGATTTCGTGGTTGATGTTGAGTTGAGCTAAGTGGAGTTTTTGGAGGATTTTAGAAGGAATTCTAGAGAGATAAAGTAAGTTTCTCTTGATTGTTTGATTAATTCTTTATTGATATGATATATTGAGATGTTTGGATGATTAAATGAGTACGACATTGTGTAAATTGGTTAGGTTTGGTGAAACGGGGTTTAAACCCTAATTGTGGGATTTTTGGGGAATTGCTCAACACGAGGTAGGGGATTTCCAACCATTCTTTCTATCGTTTGTTCTCAATATTTTAAAGAGCATTTCGATTCCTCATTGGTCATTTTATTTGTGTTTCCGCCTTAATTTCTTCTAAGGGGAAACGAACATTGCTTGTGGAATATTATTAATTCTTGATGTTGCATGACCCGATTGTGTGTGTTCCATCATCTATAGGCACGATGTGATTTCCGTTCATGCATCATGGTAGTTATGTATATATATATGTAGGATGTTCATATATATATATATATATATATATATATATATATATATATATATATATATATATATATATCTTTTCGGCATGTCATGGCATAAATGCATTAGAGTTGCATTGGAGTCCGAGTATGGACTCGGAGATCCTTAGGATTCTTGAAAGCTACTTGGAAGGATGACGAGGTGATGAGAGTTACCACCGAGTCCTGTGATCTCCAAGTAGGATAACGCACTAGAGGTATGGTTAATGAGGGACCTTGCCTAGAATGGTGCGGGCGTGATAGGTTCACGCAACCGGGTAATCCAAGAGTGTTTGATGTTGGGGAGCTTGCTCCTATTCAATATTACATGGTTAGCGACTATGATATTGATGAGTTGATGTTGTGAGCTTGCTCACGTTTGATATTACATGGAACGAGCCATGGAATCGATGAGGTTTGCTCATTGAGGGGATTGCCCAGATTGATGTTCTATATGATTGTTGAGTATACGTACATGTGGTAGATTCCATATTGTTGCATAACCTATTGTTCGGATTTGGCCTTTATACTCTTTATACTCTTAACCCTACTAAGCTTCTGGCTCACTCTATACTTTCTGTTCCTTCCAACAGGAGATACAGGTACAGGTACCGGTGGAGCGGACCAGTGAGGGCGGGATGTGAAATGGATGGCCCTAGGTAGGATGTGCGTGTTAGAGATGTATTCTAGCACGTATTTTATTTACGATGTATTGATGTTATTCATGATATACTTATAACCATTTGGCACCAGAGGATGTATGCGTGAAGTATGCTGAGTTTGATTTTATGGTTATATGATATTATGAATTTGTTGATGTGTTTATTACTATCAGTTTGTGCATGCTGGTAGTGGATGGCCTGAGGCCCCTAGGATCAGGATTGCATGTGTTTGAGGCTTGAGGCCTAGCTAGGTTGCTAGTGTGATGGATTGAATTTATGATGCGTGTTTCTGATGCAGGCGGGGACTCTCCAATATATGGGGAGATGCCGCCGGATTTTCGGTCTGCCGGATGATCGCACTAGTGGCCTAGGACGGTGCCGGAGGGCACCCGTGGCATGCCCGGATCGGGGCGTCACAGTATCTAAAGGTGTGCAAAATTCAAATTTGAAAAAACTAAAGAAAAGTGTGAATTCTCACCTCCTAATTATGCTAAGTTGAATGATTTGCATCCTCACTCTACCTCTCATGTTCAAACTGTGAAGTCTAAGACTTATCGTATTTGGAGTGAACCAAATTATTTTAAAACTAGAAGAAGATATGTTGCTAGAAAGTCACAATGCCTTAGATATTATAACCAGCCAAGAGCACCAGCCCCTAGATACTATAGGCCTAGAGTTGTTTATGATGTTATTGTGATATATATTATAAAAATGCTCCTTACATGTCTTATATGCATAGAAATATTATTTGATGCATGCTAAGCCTAAATTTCAGCAAGTGTTTCAAAAGAAAGATGTGCTTGTTTGGGTTCCAAAAGGAATCAACACTAAACCCCAAGGACCCAACAAGATATGGGTACCTAAATTGCATTAAATTGCTGTAGGAAAATTTGAAGTCTAAGGATCTAAGAAAAGCTAGAAACGAATGGTTCATCATTTGAAGTCACAAGGGGAAAGGCAAAGAGGATAAGAAAGCATTGAAAGCAACATGGGATGATTCATCATCAAGCTCATCAAGTGAGGATGAGGTGGAGCATAAGGCACACTTTTGCCTTATGACAAAAGGGGAGAAAATTGACTTATGAAAATGAGATGGTAAAAGACTCTACTCCCTTAACTTATGATGAATTGTATGCCAATTATGATCATTTATGTGATTCTCATGGTATGTTGCTTAGAAAATGTAAACAACTTAAGAAAGAAAATGCTAGACTTATGAAATTGATGAAATGCATGTTAGTGAACTTGAGGAGTTGAATGCCAAGTATGTTGTTATATGTGCTAAAAATGATGATATGATACTTGAGCATGATGCCTTGATTGATGAGAATAAGTGTTTCAAAGGAAAATCTCCTATGCCTGATGAGAATGCTTGTATGGCTAAAAGTTCTAATGTAAATATGCATGATTATGATCATCTTAAAGTTATGGTGCTTGAGTTAGAAGAAAAATTGGTTACATGGGATGAACACGAGTGTATAATGCTTTCAAATACTACTTCTTTGCAACATGACTTGATATGATGAAAGAAAATAATAGATTTCTATAAACTCAATTATCTAAATTTGCTATGAGTTCCTTGAAATTGGATGAGATGTTGGCCTCTCAAAGGCATTAATAAGATAGGAGTGGAATTTGTTATGATGCTATGACTCTTGATGGTTCTAAATGTGAAAATGAAGAATCGGTTAAGCTTGTGAGACCTAATGGAGACTTGATTAAAGCTCCAAGGACCATGCTAGGCTCGGCCAAGGCTTCAAAATCCAAGGCCAAAGGTGTTAACCCCTTGGATGATTCATCTTCATCTAGGGCCACACACCCTAGAGTGAGGAAATTGAGTTTGAAGAAGTGTTGGGTGCCAAAGTGCTTGAAATACGATGACAAACTTGATTATGCAAGGGTTATGCTTAAATTAAAAGTATATGCTATTGTAGTTAACTCTCAAGGATCCAAATTTTGGATACCTAAGACTTCTTCAAGTCTTCATCCAATCCATGTCAATGGTACTTGGATAGTGGATGCTCAAGGCACATGAGTGGAGATCGAACCTTATTCACTTCATTCAAGGAAAAGAAAAATGGTGGTTATGTCACTTTTGGAGACAATTTCAAGGGAAAGATCCTAGGCATAGGATCGGTTGGTAAGGGTTTCTTTTCTATAAATGATTGTCTTTTAGTTGAAAGGTTGAAATTTAATTTGCTTAACATTAGTCATTTAGGGAATAAAGGATTTGATTCTCATTTTAAGAAAGGTAGACATTGCATTGTAGATGAGCATGATAATATTATTACATCCGGTGTTAGATTTGGTCATATGTATGCACTTGACTTGAATATGATGAATGATGATGTGACATGTTTGATTGCTTCTAATGATATTGTGATGCATTGGCATAGGAGATTAGGTCATGTCGGAGTTTCTACTTTGAGAAAGCTTAGTTCAACAGAATTGGTTAGAGGCTTGCCTAAGTTGAAGTTTGGTGATTCAATTGTATGTGAACATTGCATTAGGGGTAAGCAAACTAAGGAGTCTTTTAAATTTAAGAATGTCATTTCTACATTTAGCTCACTTCAACTATTGCATATTGATTTGTTTGGTCCTAGTAGAACAAAGAGTCTAGGTGGCAAGTACTATGCATTTGTAATTGTTGATGATTATTCAAGATTTACTTAGTGCTTATTTTTGTCTTATAAAAGTGATGCATTATATGAATTTACTTAATGAATTTAAGTCTTTCATTAAAAGAGTGCAAAATGAGCATGAATTACATGTTTCTAAGATTAGGAGTGATCATGGTGGTGAGTTTGAGAATTATGGATTTGATGCATCATATGATTCATATGGCATGACGCATTATTTTAGTGCACCTAGGACTCCACAACATAATGGAGTTGTTGAAAGGAAAAATAGGACTCTACAGGAGTTAGGTAGAAGCATGATGCTTGAATATGCCTTGCCTAAACACTTTTGGGCTGAAGCTATAAACAATGCATGTTATGTCTCTAATAGGTTGTATGCTAGGAAGCCTAAAGTTGACTACTTTAGAGTGTTTGGTTGTAAATGTTATATTTTGAATACAAAGGACAATCTTGATAAGTTTGATCCTAAGAGTGAAATTGGTATGTTTCTTGGTTACTCTACTCATTCTAGAGCTTATAGATTATTTAATGTTAAGTCTAAGGTTGTGGAAGAAAGTGTTCATGTTAAATTCGATGATATATTTTTACTTGATCCAAATGTTCTTGTAGTGGATGAAATTTTAGGTTTTGAAGGGCTTGATAATCCAAAGAGTTCACACTTTAATGGTGTCCATGATCTACAAATAGAAGATGATGATGATTCATTAGTGCAAAGCATGAAGGAGATGTAGATTACTAATGATGCTACACCAAATGGAGAAAACCAAGTGCAACCTATGCCTAATCATAATGAGCACGGTGATGATATGCAATCCGGTAGCACTAATCAAGGAAATTGGCTTCAAGTGAAGGACAAGCACAAACATCCTAAAGAGCTTATCATTGGAGACTTCTCAAAAGGCATTCAAACAAGATCAAGATTGAATTCGATGGTCAACTCTCATTCTTTAAATCTTTATGCTATGATATCTATGATAGAGGTTAAGAATGTGAAAGATGCTTTAATTGATGAAGATTGGAGTTTTGCTATGCAAAAAAAATTAGAACAATTTGAAAGAAGCAAGGTTTGGACACTTGTTCCAAAACCTAGAGACCATACCATTATATGAACCAAATAGGTGTTTAGGAACAAAATGAATGAGAATGGTGAAGTGACTAGGAATAAGGCTAGGCTAGTGGCTCAAGGGCATTGCCAAGAAGAAGGTATAGATTATGAGGAAACCTTTGCACTGGTTGCAAGGTTGGAGGCCATTAGACTTTTATTACCTGTTGCACGCTACAAGGGTTTTAAACTTTTTCAAATGGATGTTAAGATTGCCTTCTTGAATGGTGTGATAAATGAGGAAGTATATGTTAAACAACCTCCTGGTTTTGAATCTAAAGAATACCCTAATCATGTTTATAAATTAGACAAAGCTTTGTATGCCTTAAACCAAACACCTAGGATATGGTATGAAAGACTTTCTAAGTTCTTGCTAGGAAATGTTTTTTGTTGTGGTAGCATTGATAACACTTTGTTTACTAAATGCAAAGGTGATGATATGTTAATTGCGCAAATTTATGTTGATGACATTATCATTGGTGCTACTTTGGAGACTGTGTGATGAATTTGCAGCATTGTGTATGAAAAGTGAATTTGAAATATCTATGATAGATGAGTTGACATATTTTCTAGGATTGCAAATTAAACAAACCTCACATGACATTCACATAACTCAAACCAAATACACTTATGATTTGCTTAAAAGGATTGGTATGGACTTGTCTAAAGGATGTTCTACACCAGTGGGGGTGACATCCAAATTAAAAGCCGACCTTAAAAGCAAAGAGGCGGATCAAAATATGTATAGGTCTATGATTGGATGTTTACTTTATTTGACCGCATCTAGGCCGGATATCATGTTTAGTGTGTGTATGTGTGCTAGATATCAATCTAATCCTAAAGAATCACACCTAACGGCCATTAGGAGAATATTGAGATATTTGAAAGATACACCAACCTCAGGGTTATGGTATGAATAGAAAATCCTCATTTGACTTGTATGCTTTTAGTGATCGAGTGAAATTCCCTTCCACAACCCAATGGCTGGATTTTCTATGGCCAAGATTTGTTTCTTCTAAATGATTCAAGGGATGAGATTTAAAGAAGAATGAATGGCCAAGATGAAGATTTATTTGAATGAAGGGTTGAGATTCATCTTGTTGGAAGAGAAGAGAGAAGGGGCAGCCATGGTTTGTCTTGGAAGAACATTTGCAAAATTTTCTAAGTGTGAAAAGCTTGAAATCCTCTCAACCTCAATCTTGATTCACGCTTCTTCCAAGATCTCTCAAGTTTATTTTGTTACAAATCATTCAAGCTTACACATATCTTTTCTAGAGATCCAAACAATCATTCAAACACCCAAAAATCATCCCTACCCTTGGGTGTACTCTTTGGTGTTCTTGAGTGTTCTTCAACAAAGCCTCAGCAAACCCTATCTTTGATCTATTGTGAGCTTTGTGTGAGTTTCTTGAGTGTTCCTCATCCAAATAGCTTAGAGCTAATATTGAGATAACCAAAGGCATTCCACTTGTAAAAGTCCCTTTCAAGGGGATTATGGACCTGTAACAGCTGGCTAGACCTGGAGGGTCGAGTCGTTACATAAAAACTGCCTTTTTATAGAAGCCTTCCCCCCTGGGTCTACTCCACCACAGCTAGGGGACACAACCAGGCCCATGGGCCAGACAGCCCAACCTCTATTCGCGTCCAGCACCTCACGAGTGACTCATACGATAGGTTGTTGAAGGCAAAAGTCGAACTCCGGACCTCCCTTTAACACGCTGCCCATGGCACCCCGTGCTACCAACTAAGCCATGGCTTAGCTGATCCCTGCAAGGTGTCTCCCAGTCCAGGTACTCCCCATATTGGATGAGGATCGAGCTTACATCAGGTACTCGATAGCATCGCCTACATCGAAGAGCGTCCAATAGGATGTACCTCACCTCAATCCGGTCTCCAGGTACGTACCCGATCAAAACCATCGATAAATCATCCAGTAAGCTGGGTCGCCCGATGTGGGTCCCACGCTCTACAAATCATCCCTCCATAATCTCACAAATCATAGAAGATCATCATAATGAAGTCCTATCCGGACTCTCGAGGACAAAACCAAACATCAAGAGGTGGGCCCTACTAGGATAGTGGGCCCCATGAGACGATACGTCGGCCCCACCAAAATAGTGGGCCCACAAGAGGATAAGTGGGCCCCACCAGGACAAATAGGAGTCCGACTCCACCTCCCAAGTAGCCTCCTGAACTCCATAATGCTGCCATAACACCTTAACCAAGGGTATGGTCTTCGAACGCAATCTCCGAGTTCACCGGGTTGACTTTTACCCGAGTTGACCGGATTTGACCCGAGTTGACTTTGTCTCGGTTTGACTTTTGACCTGGTTTAACCGTTGACTTTTGATTGACTTTTCCGTATTTTGACTGTCATGTATACGTATCCGTATTTTGATGCAGGAGGTTGATTTGGGAATTTTGGATTGAGATTTCGGACGTATTACGGATTAGCGTAGTCGACATTTCAGGTAGGGATTCTGCCCTACTTCTTATTTGTGGTTCCGGGGTTTCCGTATTCGACGGACTCCTATTTGTCTATTGGTGTGAAATTCTCGGAGGTTGGGAATTTCTCTGTTTCTACTCTTATCTGATTTATTTCCGCAATTGCAGTTTGTTATGATTATATGTTGTTTGTTTGGAGGTATATGTACGACTGGCGGCACTTTTGTGCATCATGCCTCTCGTGGGGCCACCATCCTGGTGGGGCCCACGTATCCTCTCGTGGGGCCCATTATCCTGGTGGGCCCACTTATCCTTTTGTGGGGCCCACATCCATTGGTGGGGCCCACCTCCTGATGTTTGGTTTTATCTTCGAGAGTCCGGATAGGACTTCATTATGATAATCTTCTATGATTTGTGAGATTATGGAGGGATGATTTGTAGAGCGTGGGACCCACATCGGGCGACCCAGCTTGCTGGATGATTTATCGATGGTTTTGATCGGGTACATACCTGGAGACCGGATTGAGGTGAGGTACATCCTAGGGGACGCTCTTTGATGTAGGCGATGCTATCGAGTACCTGATGTAGGCTCGATCCTCATCCAATCTGGGGAGTACCTGGACTAGGAGACACCTTGCGGGGATCAGGGTGGGTCCAGGGGAGGATTTTCTTGTGTTATGTGGATTTGAGTTGGTATGGATTTGAGTTGATATGGATTTGAGTTGGATTATGTTTGAGTACTGATTTGAGAGTTGTATTTGAGGATGGTAGTGGTGGAGCCTACTCGGTATCTACCCTACAGATTGACTGATTGTGATGAGATGTATGAGGGATCGATTTCCTCAGAGATTTTATACCCTATCAGGGTATCACTTATGGTTCCTCTGTATGTATTTTATATCTTACAGGCTTTCTTACTTTATCTCTGATTTACTGGAGTTCGGTGGTACGGGAGTGTATCACTATTTGTGTTTCCTGTTCATTTCACATACATCTTGAGTTCTATTTTCCGTTTATTCTGATGATCGATATTTCTCCATATCCCTACTGAGCTTTGTAGCTCATCCCTTTCATTCACATGTTTTCAGGTGAGATGGCCGGAGTGGATGATTAGCGTAGGGATGCGTGAGGCGTGATGTAGCTGGTTTGTGGGATAATTTGTCTGTCTGTAGTATCTATGTTTCGTATCTATGATGTTTTGGATTTTCCGCTGTATACTCTGGTTTGTATTGTGACATTTATATATACATGTGACACTATTTATGTAGTGTTTGGGTAGATAAATAGTTTAATCCGGTTTGGGGAACGGAGATGTTCCTTGCCGGTCACGCCTTTGGAATTCATGGGTGCTCATCTGCACCTATCTGGGAGAGGGGCGTGACAGATTACCTTTGAGAGGTGTGTGAAAGTTTAAGGTTAGCTTCAAACCTTGGTGGTGTACAAGTTTGGGGTGTTCTTGAAAACCCTATGTTTGTGGTGAACTTGCAAAACTGCATATATCCTTTAGTGGATTGGGAAATCCTAACCTTGAGGGCTTAGGAAGTGGATGTAGGTGAGAGCACCGAACCACTATATATTCTTCTGCACTCCCTATTTGATTTCCTTGTTTTTTTATGTGCTATACTTGCTATTTTGTAGTGACTTGAATTGATTATCATTCCATTGGTGATATTGGTAATTTGTGTGCCCTAGAAATTGATATTAGGGTGATGCTTTCGGTCGTTGCTTGTTGTGATATTGCTTCTCGTTGAATAACCTGTGATTAGTGGATTCTAGGTAAACTTTTGCTTGTTAATTTTCTGGAATAGTAATCTGTCAGTGCACTGTTCATATATCTAGACTTTGAAATTTAATTTGAAATTTTGATATAGTGTTCATTAAAGTGTTGTGATATTGCATATCAAATTTCATTGCATTCCAACTTGAATTGCTAGGTCAAATAGATTTTACCAAATTGGTGCACAGATTTGTATTCTTGACAGTGTTTGATCATTTGTGAGTTTTTTGGTTGTGGATTTGTATTTGAGGGTTTATACTTAGTTTTTGGAGACACAATATTCAACCCACCCCCCCCCCCTCTCGTGTTAGTCTGGTGATGGATATTTTAGTTCACTCTAGGTTTTCTCTAGGTAAGTTTGGGTAGAGGGACTCTCAACAATAACACACAAGCTCACTGGTTTGATATGAAATAAAATCTGGTGTAGGTTTGTGTAGAACACTCAAGAACTCTCAAACAAGGCTTAAGGCTAGAGTAACAAGGCTTAGACAAAACCGTTAAAAACTTCTTCATGGAGTAAGTTGAGCATATCTGAACAATCAAAATTGATATGTGTAACCTTTTTATTGTTGTTTTATGTCCAAATTTACTATTATACGCTTCGTAGATTATTTAGTTCCAAAATACCAACTTTCATTCTCAATTGGACAAAAGTCTTAAAAGCAGGCTCTATGGAGGGCGTTGTGCAATTCCAAACCATCTAGGTTGGTTAGTGTACACTTTTTATTATTATTTTATGTCAAATTTTACGAGTATAGGCTTTGAAGATTGTTTTGTTGCCAAAAGAAAACTTTCGTTCCCATAAAACCGTTAAAGGTCATCCATGGAGAGAGTGAGCAGTTCTAAATAATCAAAGTTGATAGGTATATACTTTTATTGTTCCTTTATGTCCAAATTTACTAGTATACGCTTCGTAGATTGTTTAGTTTACAAAAGCTTCTCTATTTAGAGATTTAGGCAATTAAAAATCATCAAAGTTGGTCGGTGTACATTTTTTATTGTTATTTTATTTTAAATTTTATGCGTACAGGCTCTGTATATTGTTTTGTCGCCGAAAGATCAACTTTCGTTCCCACATCGGCAAAATCGTTAAAAGCTCCTATATGGATAGAGTTAAGCAAATCCGAAACATCAAACTTGACAGATGTACACTTTTTATTGTTGTTTTACGTCCAATTTTACTAGTAAACCGTTTGTAGAAAAGTGTCATTTCCAGAATACTTTTGCGTAAATCATAAGGCAAATTAAAATATTGAAAAATGCGTAAACATTCTATTTTAACAACATCGACATTTAAAATGGGGTAACTCCAAGCTTCTTCAAAATCATCCCAATAATGAATAACAACATTAATTTGATCATTTTCAAGTTCAAGATAAAGGTGATTGGGTTTTTTTAGAGAGAATTGATTGTCAAAGATTAGGGTTGAATACCTTTGTAGAATATATTGGATTGAATTAGAAGCCATTTTAAACACGAGAAAGGATTTCTAATTCACTTTGAACAGAATTGGCTTGTAAGGTTAGTAGATGGATGATATATTTGTTTTCAAACATATCAGCTTGATTTTGAGAAAGCCAAGCAGGGGGATTTCGTTGATAAGGATGGGAAATGTGCCATTTGGTAATTTGAGTATATAACCTGCTGTTTTCTTGGTGGAGATCTGTAATGAGGTGATTAAGTCTTTTGACAAGACGTTTTAATTCCAAAGGATGCATAGGAAAGAAATAACCTCTGATTGGAGTAGAGACTCTTTTAGTAAAGATAGTTACTCCTTTTCATCGATCCTGAATTGGGAATCCTTTGATGAAGGCCAAGAAATTCCGTTTATCTGTCCTGCAAAAATTCACGTGTTAAGAAATCAGGTAGATTATTATCTTTGCCAGCAATAGTTCAATATCAAAATCAAAAACACCAAGAATAGCCTGCTATCTAGCAAATATTTGTTTGGAGGCAATATTTTGAACATATTTTTGAAGAACTTCTTTTCCGGATTTACAGTCAATGCGAACTAAAAATATTTTATCTAATAAAATGCCTTGAAACTTAGAAATACATAAAACAATAGACAATATTTTTTTTTTAGTAGTTTAATAATTCTATTGAGTAGGATTCCATTTTTTGGAAGTAAATTGTATAATTTCTTTTTTATTATTCTTAATCTATTTACGTATGCCACCATAACCAATTTATGAGGCATCTGTTTCCACAATTTTAAAAGCCTTTGGGTCCGAAATACATAAGCAAGGTAATGTTGGGAGATAAGCCTTAATCCTTTGGATTATGGCTGTGTGAGTTTCTGTCTAAGGGGGTGGATTCTTCTTTATTCTGTCATGTAAAGGTTTACATAAATTTTGAAGGTTAGGATAAAAATCAGCAATATAATTCAAACTTCCTGAAAATCGTGGTAACTGGCTTTTGTCCAATATTTTGTCAGGAAATTTGTCGACAAATTGAATGGATCTTTCAATTGCTAATATTGTACCATGATAAATGTTATGGCCAAGAAAACGGATATTAGTTTGAAATGATTTGATTTTTGTTTTAGAAACTACCAAACCATTCTCTTTGATAATTTTGAGAAACTTAAAAAGATGATAAAAATGTTGTTTGATACTATGAGAAAATATTAAAACATCATCAATATAAACAATTAAGAATCTGGAGTAAGGGTTAAATATATCATTCATAATCTTATGGAATTTAGAAGGTGCATTATTTAATCCAAATGGCATAACATTCCATTCATATTGACCAAAAAGAACAGTAAAAGCAGTTTTGTATCTATCTCGTTCCTGAATTTGAATCTGCCAGAAACTTGATTTCATATCAAAATTAGAGAAAATCTTAGCATCATATAATTTAGCAAGTAAATCTTTTTTATTTGAAATTGGATATCTAATCCATTGGAGAGCTTTGTTTAAAGGTTTATAATTAATGACAAGATGAGGTACCCCTCGTTCTATTTCAACATTTTATTAACATAAAAGGCAACACAACTCCAAGGTGATTGACTCTATCGAATTAATTTTTTATTTAAAGGATCTTGGATTTCTTTTTGACAGTCTTCTTCTAATTCTTTGTTCATTTGAATACCTCGAGCTTTAGTGGTAATATTAATTTCTTGAAAATCTTTTTCATAGGGTAATTGTACCACACGTTGCTTCCTATTCTAGAAAAGCAGTGGGGAGATCAGAACAGACATCTTTCTCAAAGAGGTTTTGGAGAGAGATTATATTACCTTGCAATTCTTGTGTTGCTAATTGTTGTTTTATGCAATTAATATCTATCTCTTCAGAAAGATGTTTGATTTGTTTTTCTTTATTATCAATAAGACAATTAATTAAATATTCCTGAAGAGAACTTTGGGTTAATAAATTAATATTCTTTGTAACAGGTTTCTGTATAAAGGGAAAAACTATCTTATTTCCTAAAATCTTAGTGTGAATTCCATTTTTACTAATTTTAAATGGTTTAAGTAATTCTAGAAATGGGGTTCCTAGTATAACATATGTTGTAATATTCTGGATGCCAAGAAAACTAGTTCGAAAATTAGTTTCTTTATTTTTTATCATGACATCAAATAACTTGTAAATGATTTTAAGTTGTTCAGCATTTGCAGATTTTATGCCTTCAGTTGTTTTTCCCCAAAAACGATTAGGGAATAAGTCAGAACGAAGACAGTTGAAATGAGCACCGGAATCAACTAAAGTAATTGTATCAAAAGAAAATGAATTTGGGAAAATAATTTTAATTTTGATAAACCATTTATGGCTAATAACTTGAGATAATAATCCAAGAAAAGGTTGGTCAAATTTTTATGGAATCTTTTCGAGTATATCGTCCTTCTTGCTATCTTTTTTTGAGAATTTTTGATTTAATCTTGGCAAAATCTTGTTGAAAAGTTTTAAGATTATTGTTTTGAGGTTTTATATTAGAAGATGTATGGAGGCTGTTATCCTTAGGATTCTTTGAGGATTCATCATCAGTGTCAATTAAAATGTATTATAATTTTGTTGTAATATTTGGATCTATTTTTAATTTTTTCATATGTTTGTGAACACAACAATATTTTGCAATATGTCGTGGCATATTACATCTAAAAAAAACTTCTTTGGTTTGAGATTTATCTTCGTTTGTTTGGACTTCAGTATTTTATGATGTACTACTGGTTTTGTCTAGGTTATGGATTGTTGGGATACATAGAGATTTTGAAATATTGAGATTTTGTAAGGAAGGAGATTGGATAGTTTCAAACAGAAGTTGTTGTAATCGTTTATCTATTTCATTAATGAAAACATTTTTGTTTGTATCTTGTTTAATAGAATTTTTATTCATTAGCTCAGTTTGGATTAAGGGTGGATGTTCAGACTTAATAATGGTTTTTTTGTGTATTATCATACCATGTCTGAACACTAGTAGTATTATTTTTTAAAGGAAAATGATAAGTAGCCTAGTCAATACGGGGGTCATCTAAGGATAATTCCAAATAAAAAAAAAATAATACTTGTTCTTGAATTCCACTAAGAAAATCATAATATTCTTTTTGGATAGACTGACGTTTTTCACTTGTATAATGATTGAGAAACCAGTCTCTTTTGTAGTATTGTAAAGAGAATAAAAATCTTTTTCTAATGATTTTTTGTGGATAACAAAACCGTCATGAATTAAAACATTTAACTTGGGGTCATTATTATCTACCATTTGAGAATAAGTTGGTGACATTGGTGGAGAATCTTTTAGTTCCTGTGTGGAACAGGTTTGAGAGTCTGGCTGTTGAACATTGCAAAATGGTTTTGGTATTGAATTAAAATGATTGACTCCACGTAAATCAGGATGATAAAAAGTACTTGGATTAGATGAAAATTGATTTTTAGTTTTATAAGAAGTACTTGGAGTAGAGAAGGAATTCCTAGAAGGAATTCCTATCTCTGATTTAAAAGATGAAGTAGATGAAGTAGATGAACTGCGATTGACTTTTTGTAAATCAATTCAGTGTCGTCGAGAACTAAAAGTAATTTTTACTTTTCCATCACTAGATTGACTAACATTTTCTATGTTTGTATTTTCTACTTTCTTGGGGGAGGGGGTGGAGGGTGTGTACAGCTCCCTATAACTCCCATGCTTGAGGTAAGGTAATCTCATCCCATTTAATGGTTCTAGGTAAGGTCATACTAGACTGAGCAAAGTCGGTTTGAATCAATAAGGTGTCTCCTTTTGGAGATTTTCTTAAAGCTTTTGAACCAAAAATCAGGACATAACTTTGTAATGAATTTCTACAGATTAAGTAGATTGCAAGAGATCTAGAAGACATTTTGTAATTGTGAGTTTTTATATTTAAAGTGAGTGCATCTAAGAGATTTTGATCACTTAATGAAACCGTAAAATTTGGATAACAATCAAAATAGATTGGACCACTACAAAGGCTAGTTCCAACTGTGCCTAAGAGTGAATCATTGAACTCTAACATTCTACAGTCGCTTAGACATAAAAGAACTGAAGTATCTAAACCTTCTCGAGTTAAGGGTTTAAATAACTTGCAAATGATTTTAAGTTGTTCAGCATTTGCAGATTTTATGTCTTCAGTTGTTTTTCCCCAAAAACGACTAGGGAATAAGTCAGAACGAAGACAGTTGAAATGAGCACCGGAATCAACTAAAGTAATTGTATCAAAAGAAAATGAATTTTGGAAAATAATTTTAATTTTGATAAACCATTTAAGGCTAATAACTTGAGATAATAATCCAAGAAAAGGTTGGTCAAATTTTTGTGGAATCTGTTCGAGTAGATCATCCTTGTTGCTATCTTTTTTGAGATTTTTGACTTTTGATTTAATCTTGGCAACATCTTGTTGAAGAGTTTTAAGATTATTGTTTTGAGGTTTTATATTAGAAGATGTATGGAGGCTGTTATCCTCAGGATTCTTTGAGGATTCATCATCAGTGTCAATTAGAATGGATTATAATTTTGTTGTAATATTTGGATCTATTTTTAATTTTTTTTATGTTTGTGAACACAACAATATTTTGCAATATGTAGTGGCGTATTACATCTAAAACAAACAACTTCTTTGGTTTGAGATTTATCTTCGTTTGTTTGGACTTCAGTATTTTATGATGTATTACTGCTTTTGTCTAGGTTATGGATTGTTGGGATACATAGAGATTTTGAAGTACTGAGATTTTGTATGGAAGAAAATTGGGTAGTTTCAAACAGAAATTGTTGTAATCGTTTATCTATTTCATTAATGAAATCATTTTTGTTTGTATCTTGTTTAATAGAATTTTTATTCATTAGCTCGGTTTGGATTAAGGGTGGATGTTCAGACTTAATAATGATTTTTTGTGTATTATCATACCATGTCTGAACCCTAGTAGTTGTATTTTTTAAAAGAAAAGAATAAGTAGCCCAGTCAATACGGGGGTCATCTAAGGATAATTCCAAATAATCAAAAAATAATACTTGTTCTTGAATTCCACTAAGAAAATCATAATATTCCTTTTGGATAGACTAACGTTTTTCACCTGTGTAATGATTGAGAAACGAGTCTCTTTTGGTAGTATTGTAAAGAGAATAAAAATATTTTTGTAATGATTTTTTGTGGATAACAAAACCGTCATGAATTAAAACATTTAACTTGGGGTCATTATTATCTACCATTTGAGAATAAGTTGGTGACATTAGTGGGGAATCTTTTAGTTCCTGTGTGGAACTGGTTTGAGAATCTGGCTGTTGAACATTGTAAAATGGTTTTGGTATTGAACTAGAATGATTGACTCCACATAAATCAGGATGATAAAAGGTACTTGGATTAGATGAAAATTGATTTTTTGTTTTATAAGAAGTACTTGGAGTAGAGAAGGAATTTCTAGAAGGAATTCGTATCTCCGATTTAAAAGATGAAGTAGATGAACTGTGATTGACTTTTTTTAAATCAATTCAGTGTCGTCGAGAACTAAAAGTAATTTTTACTTTTCCATCACTGGATTGACTAACATTTTCTATGTTTGTATTTTCTACTTTCTAGGGGGGAGGGGGTGGGGGGGGGGGGGGGGTACAGCTCCCTATAACTCCCATGTTTGAGGTAAGGTAATCTCATCCCACTTAATGGTTCTAGGTAAGGTTATACTAGACCAAGCAAAGTCGGTTTGAATCAATAAGGTTTCTCCTTCTGGAGATTTTCTTAAAGTTTTTGAACCAAAAATCAGGACATAACTTTGTAATGAATTTCTATAGATGAAGGAGATTGCAAGAGATCCATAAGACATTTTGTAATTGTGAGTTTTTATATTTAAAGTGAGTGCATCTAAGAGATTTTGATCACTTAATGAAACTGTAAAATTTGGATAACAATCAAAGTAGATTGGACCACTATAAAGGCTAGTTTCAACTGTGCGTAAGAGTGAATTATTGAACTCTAACATTCTACAGTCGCGTAGACATAAAAGAACTGAAGTATCTAAACCTTCTCGAGTTAAGGGTTTAATTCCTATTTGAGCTAATCCAATATGAAAATAATTATATTTTTGCTTATGTTTTTCTAGCAATTTCTGAGTTAGAAATTTAATTGTTTCATAAGACTTAAACAGTTTAATATCTCTTTGTTCAGTTTTAATTGTATAATCATTACGACTTAAGATATTAAATCTGGATTTCTTTTTATCTATTTTGTTTATTTCAATTAGGAAATATCTCAATCATCAAAATCTCTAGCTAGATCTTCAAGATTAATTTATTCTTGATTGACGATTCTATCGTCAGATATTGAACTAGAAGTAGAGGTTGTTCTAAAAAGATAACTCCTGTTTGAAAACCACTTGCAAAACAGTGCTTATTACTAAGGGTATAGTCTGTCACTTACAATTGTAGTCCGTCGCCTACTGGTCCCCTTCTGGCCTTAGACCTACCAAAGCACTGACAAAGTAAGCTTTCAACCACTTGTTCCCTAATTTACAACCACTTACCCCTGGCTCCGATACCATAACGACAAAGATCAAGCATGCAGAGAAGAGACTAAGCTATAAGATTAAGTTAGATGGTTGAGGCTTGTGATGTTCACAAAGGATCAATAAACAATATATAAAATGGACTCACAGACTAATATACCTGAAGTCGTGTTGATTATAGGGTCAAGAAATTATTATAAACATAAAATTAAATAAAGCAAATAAAGAAACAAGAATAAATCTAACAATGTTAATGCAATTGCAATATCAAGCATTTAAAATAACAAATAAAGAACTTCTAGGCTTTATAACCACAAGCGGGAGTGCCGACCGTTTGTGGAGCCTTGAATCTTAGACAAATGAAACAATAAAAGAGGCGGTAGAATCAGCCATATAATAAGAATAAATTAAGTAATAAAGGAGGTAGAACCAGCCATATATAATATTATTGAAAGACTATAAGCGTTAAACAACATAAACGTTAAACTTACGGACTTTTGATTGTTGATTGGGGATTGAAGCTTAAATGGGAAGAAGGAAGGTTACATTGAGAGGACGGAAACAAAGTTCCCAATTTTAGATAAGAGAGAAAATTTGGAGAAGGACAGAGAATTTGGAAACTTGAAGTTCCCAAACAAAAACTTAAACAACTAAGGCATAGGTATTCTCCTTATACAGATAGAGAGTAGACCTTTACAATCATTAGAACATAAAAATACAAAAAAAAGGAGGGGAACTTGAATAGTGGTATTTGTCTCCCACCTTTGTCTTGTACTTTTGTGGCGCCCCGATCCGGGCACACCACGGGTGCCCTTCGGCACCGTCCTAGGCCACTAGTGCGATCATCCGGCAGACCGGAAATCCGGCAGCATCTCCCCGTATATCGGAGAGTCTCCGCCTGTATCAGAAACACGCAGCATAAATTCAATCCATCACACTAGCAACCTAGCTAGGCCTCAGGCCTCAAATACATGCAATCCTGATCCTACGGGCCTCAGGCCATCCACTACCAGTATGCACAAACTGATAGTAATAAACACATCAACAAATTCATAATATCGTATAACCATAAAATCAAACTCAGCATACTTCGTGCATACACTCTCTGGTGCCAAATGGTTATAAGTATATCATGAATAACATCAATACATCGTAAACAAAATACGTGCTAGTATACATCTCTAACACCCACATCCTACCCAGGGCCATCCATGTCACATCCCGCCCTCACTGATCCGCTCCACCGATACCTGCACCAGTATCTCCTGTAGGAAGGAATAGAAAGTAGAGAGTGAGCAATAAGCTCAGTAGTGTTAAGAGTATAAAGAGTATAAAGGCCGAATCCAAACAATAGGTTATGCAACAATATGAAATCTACCACATGCACGTATACTCAACAATCACATAGAACATCAATCCGAGTAATCCCCTCAATGAGCAAACCTCATCGATACCATGGCTCCTACTATGTAATATCCAACGTGAGCAAACTCACAACATCAACTCATCAATATCATGGTGGCTATCCATGTAATATTGAATAGGAGAAAGCTCCCCAACATCAAATGCTCTTGGATTACTCGGTTGCGTGAACCTATCACGCCCGTACCATTCTAGGCAAGGTCCCTCATTAACCATACCTCTAGTGCGTTATCCTACTTGGAGATCACATGACTCGATGGTAACTCTCATCACCTTGTTATCCCTCCAAGTAGCTTTCAAAAATCCTAAGGAGCCCAGAGTTCATATTGAGAACGAACGATAGAAAGAATGGTTGGAAATCCCCTACCTCGTGTTGAGAAATTCACCAAAAATCTCACAATTAGGGTTTTAAACCCCTTTTCACCAAACCTAGCAATTTACACAATGTTGTACTCATTTAATTATCCAAACATCTCAATATATCATATCAATAATGAATTAAATAAACAATCAAGAGAAACTTACTTTCTCTCTCTAGAATTCCTTCTAAAATCCTCCAAAAACTCAACTTAGCTCAACTCAATATCAACCACGAAATCAACCTACATATATGTTCCAAATCAACCTATAAACAACATATCTAAAGCATTGAACTCAACTCTACAAGAATCTAGCAAATCTAGGAAAACCTAGAATTTCCAAAAACTAAGAAAAACTTACCAAATCACCCAAATCAACCTTTAATCTTCCTTGTTTGGCTTCAATGATCACCAATTTACAATCTCCAAGCCAAACTCCAACCAAAAGCTCATTCTCTCTCTTCTTTTCTCTCTCTATTCGGGCTCTCCGAGAATGTGGTATGCAGAAATGCCTAAATTCTGGGCTTAATATCAGATTTCGTAATAGCTGTCCGGATGGATTACTATTCCCGTAACCCACTACCCTCACTCTAGGCATATCCGTCCGGACGGCTAATTTATTCGTCGGGATTACTGTTCCCCTAACCCAGTGCCCTCACTCTAGGCATATCCGTCTGAACGGCTAATTTATCCGTCCGGATGGATTACTATTCAAAAAACTATGTTTTTCCTCAAATTTATTCCCTGTCTCAGTCTAAGCTTCGATTCGATATATTATAGGACCGAAACGGACATGTATACTAAAAGTTATGGCTCATTTATCGAACCTAGTTCAAAACTATTTTCCATGATTCTGTATCTCACGGATCATCCGTAATTGACTCAAACTTAAATTTTTGGGTCGGGGTTTCACATCCTTCCCCCCTCAAAGAAATTTCGTCTCGAAATTTAACTACACACATACCTAAATCAACAAACAACTCAGGGTACTTCTATTTCATTCCGGATTCCAGTTCCCAAGTTGCTTCTTCAACTCCGTGATACAGCCACATCACTTTTACTAATGGAATGACACTCGACCTCGTGACCTTGTTCTGTCGGTCTAGAATCTTCACCGGTTGTAGAGTGTAGCTCCCATCTTCCTCAACCTCCAACGTAGTCTAATCTATCACATGCGACGAATCCGGCTCATATTTCTGAAGCATTGATACATGCAATACATTGTGAACCTTCTCAAGCTTCGGTGGAAGTGCCAAACGGTACGCCACCGGTCCAACCGCTTCAAGAATCTCAAATGGCCCCACAAATCTCGGTGCCAACTTCCCATGCTTACTATACCTCTGAATTCCCCGTCTCAGACTAACCTTCGAGAAAACTTTATCGCCTACATCGAACTCCAAAGGTCTCCTCCTTCGGTCAGCATAAGACTTCTGTCGGCTCTGCGAGTTGATCAACCACTTTTGGATCTCATCAACTTTCTCTCGTGCTACTTTGACCATCTCCGGTCCTGAAACAACTTTCTCACCAACCTCTGCCCAACACAAAGGTGACCTACAAGGCCTCCCGTAGAGCACCTCGTAAGGTGCCATTCCGATACTACTCTGGAAAGAGTTTTTATACACAAACTCTACCAAATGTAAGTACCGATCCCAACTTCCTCCAAAGTCAACTACACATGCCCGTAGCATATCTTCCAAAATCTGTATAGTTCTCTCACTCTGCCCATCACTCTGAGGATGATAAGCTGAAGAAAAATCCAAATTTGTTCCCAATGCCTCCTATAAACTACTCCAGAATCTACCTGTGAACCGCGAGTCTCGGTCCGATACAATAGACAATGGAATTCCGTGAAGGCTCACAATCTCCTTGACATACATCACACTCAAGGTCTCAACGAATTCATCTTGTTCATGGGTAAGAAGTGTGCAGACTTGGTTAATCTGTCCACTATCACCCAAACCGTGTCGTGCCGTCTCTGAGTCATTGGCAACGCCGTCACAAAGTCCATCGTGATCCTCTCCCACTTCCATTGTGCTATCGGTAAGGGTTGCAACAATCTAGCTGGTCTCTAATGCTCTGCCTTCACTTGCTGACAAGTAAGACACTTCCTCACAAATCTAGCAACATTGGCCTTCATGCCCCTCCACCAGAAACTCTGCTTCAAATCTCGGTACATCTTCGTACCCCCGGGATGCATGGAAAACCAAGAATGGTGTGCCTCTTTCAGAATTTGTTGTCTCAACTCATCATCTTCGGGAACCACTGACCTTCCCACATATCGTACTCCACCATCATTCCGTCGAACCCATCCAAGACTCTCATCGATCACATTAAAGGTATGATCTCCATTTTGTGCATCTATAACCTTCTGAACCATCTTAGGTCTCGAAGTTATAGAACACAAATACATCATTTCCTCTTGACTCTTCAACTCTAATCCAAACTCATTGATTGTCTCCAAAATTCTCCACTCATGCATGAATAGACTAGCAATCTTCTTCTTCCTACTCAAAGCATCCGCGACTACATTTGCTTTACAGGGATGGTATTGCAAATTAAAGTCGAAGTCATCCAAGTATTCCATCCACCTCCTTTGACTCAAATTCAATTCTCTTTGGGTGAATAGATACTTGAGGCTCTTGTGATCCGAAAACACTTCAAATCTCTCTCCGTAAAGATAATACCTCCATTGCTTAAGTGCAAACACCACGGCCGCTAACTCTAAATCATGCACCGGATAATTCCTCTCATGTGTCTTGAGCAACCTTGAACCATACTCTATCACTCGACACCGTTGCATCAACACACAACCTAAACCGACTCCAGAAGCATCGCAATACACCTGGCAGCCTACATTCCTTTCCAGAACCACTAACACTGGAGGTGTTGTCAACCTCTTCTTCAACTCCTCAAATGCGGCCTCACACTCGTCTGTCCACACAAATGGTGTGCCCTTCTTTGTAAGCTGCGTCATCGGCAAAGCAACTCTCGAAAAATCCTCAATAAATCTCCGGTAGTAACCCGCCAATCCTGGGAAACTCTGGATCTCAGTCACATTCTTCGGTCTCTCCCAATTCAAAACTGACTCAACCTTGGAGTAGTCAACCGCTATGCCTTCTTGAGTGATCACATGGCCTAGGAACTTCACTTCCGTGGCCCAAAATTCACACTTACTCAATTTAGCGTACAGTTGATTCTCCCTCAACGTCTGTAACACCACTCTCAAATGTTCCTCATGCTCTTCCTCCGTAGGAGAATAAATTAATATATCATCTATAAACACCACCACAAACGTATCCAAAAATGGTCTAAGAACCCTTTACATTAGGTCCATGAACATCGCTGGGGCATTTGTTAACCCAAATGGCATCATAAGGAACTCATAATGCCCATAACGAGTTCTAAACGCCGTCTTCTGGATATCCTCATCCTTAATCCTCAACTGATGATAACCCGACCTCATGTCAATCTTAGAGAAATGCCTAGCACCTCTCAATTGGTCAAAAAAATCATTGATCTTAGGCAATGGATACTTATTTCTCACAGTAACCTTATTCAACTGCCTATAATCAATACACATCCTCAAGCTTCGACATTTCTTCTTGACGAACAACACCGGTGCTCCCCACGGGGACACACTCGGTCTAATAAACCCTAAGTCTAGCAACTTCTCTAATTGAGAACTCAACTCCTTCAACTCTGCTGGAGCCATCCGATACGGCGGAATCGAAATCGGCTTGACGTTCGGATGCAACTCGATAGCAAAGTCAATCTCTCTCTTCGGAGGTAATCCCGACAACTCTTTTGAAAATACATCCATAAATTCTTCCACTACCCGAACCATAGTAGGCACATCTCCCTTAGGAGCCGAAGTCACCAAACTTGCTACTCTACAATCCTGATACGAAGGGTTATCAATGAAATAAGGGCATGGCATCCCCTTCGATCCTTGTAAATGAATCACTCCACCCTTCGGTACTCTAAGTGTGATTCTCCTTTGCCAAAAGTCAAGCACCTCTTGGTGCTTTGTCAACCAATCAACCCCGAGTATTACATCGAAGTCTTTGAAATCTAATACATACAAATCGGCTTGCAAAGATATTTCTCCAAACCGACACTAACATCTGAACACAACCCCCTCTAGCATGCTAAAGTGTCCAAATGGTGAGGACACCGTAAACATTCTCCTAATTGATGAAATCTCCACCGCTAGTGCGTTTGCTAACGAACTAGTAATAAATGATGAAGTAGCTCCAGAATCAAACGAGACTCTTGTCCAACAATTCGAAATAAAAAATGTACCTCCAATGAAGTTCGGATGCTCCTGTGCCTCCTGATGTCCCACAGCAAAGACACGACCATCCGTCACTGCATACTGCTGCTGCTGAGTCTGTCTGCCTCCACCTCATCCTCTCCCTCCCGATGGGGCAGTGGAAGGAAGAGTTGGAGGTGGTACCCCTGGTATCTGAGGCTGATGCTGTCCTCCCTGGTTACCCTGGGGACACTCACTCTTCTTGTGGCCCAACTTGCCACAACCATAGCATCTAAATCCAGAAGATATGCACTCATTCTTCTTATGTCCTTCTTTCCCACACTTGTAACACGTCACCTTGCCCCCTGGAGGCCATGGACCCTTGCCTCGGTCCCCTTTCTGATGACGAAAATCAGTCTTCTGCTTCTTGTGGCTACCACCACCACCACTACTACCCTCAGTCACTGGACGCTTCCTCTGAGCCTCATTCCGCTCACTCAACTCAAAGTCCAATGCCATCTCAACTGTGTCCTTGTACGATACCACCCTAGTGGCCATCACCATCCCCCAAGGCTGGGTAGCAACCCATCTCAGTACATTGCCGCCTTCTTTGCATCTGTAGGAGCAAACTCTCTCCCAAACCGATACAACTCCTCAAACTGCTTTGTGTATTGAGACACCGTCATCTCTGATGTCTGCAATAAATCCAGAAATGGTTTGGCCTTCTCAGCCTGCAGAGGCCTCGGTACAAACTTCTGCATGAACAACTGCTCAAAAGAAGTCCAAGTCAACTCATTCCGCCTCTGACCCATGGACATCCTGTTGGTTGCTAAAATAAATTTTAGAACATGCAGAAGCATTTTATGGATCGTTCTTAGCATAGGTACAAATCAAAAATTTAATCGGAAGACATACAACCCTAACGTGCTACACGTCTATCATGTGTGTTATCCTAGATCCAATTAATTTTGTAATTAATCCTAGCATGTTTCTAGTATTAATTTCATACAAAATAATTCTTAGATCTAAACATACAATCATAGCATGAAGAAGGTTAGAAAATTAATACCAACCTTTTTACTATCGAGGTCCAACGTGCTATCCGTCTTGATCACGAACTCAACACTTGATCACGATCTAGACTCCTTGATCACGAACCCAACACTTGATCATATCTAGACTCCTTGATCACGAACCACCGATTTGTAGAGCAACGAACGGATAACCAAGAACGGCCTGTGTTGTCTCCTATGAATTCCCTTCAATCTCCTTGTGAACGAGCAAGGCAAATCACCAATTGGTAGTGAACCCCAAATTACACACTCGGCAGCCCCCTTTTTTTTAGTGTTAAAAAGACTCCTATATGAGAGAGGTAAGTGATGTATTTATATCCAAAGTTAACAAGTCTCCTTTTTGGCTTTGTTTTCCAAATACATAAGGAACTATGAAAAGACCAAACGTTGGTCATTCTTTTTATTGGGACAGCCGTGCCTTGCTTTTGCAAAGCATGATTTGGGCCTAGTTTGGCCCAAAGCAAAAATCCATAGAATCCAATCCAATCTCATTAGACCTCTAGGTTTTCCTTCAGCCCAATACTTCAAGAATTCAAGGCTCAAATATTATTTGTTCCTTGGACCATTCTTGATTTTAATTTTGATTATGTAAAATATTTATTTTACAATCTAAATCAAAATTTTGAGACTTATTAATTTTCATAAATACTCTTACAAGAATTTTGTATATCTCAACAAAAATAATTTTATCTTAGGGTTATCATTGGAAAACCAAAACCCAATAAAATTATATCTATTCGTTACACAAATATTATTCTTGTAACTTTCCCAATAACAGTTGTGATATGGTGAATTTTGTCGATCTTCGATCTTCCTTAAATAGGACAAGAGATTATTAGGGCTACCAAGGAGAGACTCTGCAGGACATACATATTGTGGCTCCTAAAATATTATTCTTTACCGTCAAGCCCTATGACTAGGAATAATATATCAATCCAATGTTCGTCTGACACTACCTGAACTTTGGATGCACTCCCCAATATGTACGATTCTTACATCGAGGCTTTTCCTTAATTAGAAATCTGTCCCTGACCTATGGGAAATGTACTTGCATATCCTCCATGCAACACCCGGTAAGATGGAGTGAATCCATTCGTACTATCGAACACTCCAAAATCCATATTTTCTCTGAGCTCCAGATTCCTTTATATCTATCCTCTAAGCGTATTAAATTGACCCGTCGATCAATTTAATTCACAACGCTCGATTCGTTAGAATTACTACACATAGTTTCTAGATAGATTAATTTGAACCGCTCCGATGGGTGCTTACACTTCCGTAACCGAAAGTACATGAATGACTATTTTTTAGGTATGCGCTTATACCCTAGTGGCATACATCCTAGTCATCAAGATTTTGACAATAGTGCGTGTCTCACTTATTGATGAATCAAAATGCATACGCTATAAGTATAAACGTATTGACCTACTCAAGCTTGAGATATATCGTACTCCCACAGCTATAAGATGAACAACTCTTTGATAGCACATTTCTGGTTGTTCATTCCTATGTAATTCCGTCAATGTATATGTCCACATATACACTAGTGCACCAATCTGAGAATCCTCTCAAATGGTCAAGACAAACCATTCCCATAATTGGAGATCTTCATGCACTACAACCTATATCAACAGAGTGCCTAACTTTGTTAATCTGGTTGTGACTAATGATTTAGAATGTAATAATGAATCTTGTGTCAATCTATACTGACACTTCATGTGTATCTGAGTATCCAAAATTCACATATCTAACAGCCTTAGACCTTCATAGAACATTCACATATAAATGAAATATTTAAAATAAAACATTTAAAACACAAATGCAATTATAAAATGTTCATTCTTGAATTTCAGAATTGTATTTACATGGTATGTTTTTAGGACATCATCCCAACAAACTCCCATGACTAAAGAACATACTACTAGAGTATCCTAACACCCATCCCCTCAACATGAGCTGTAAAGCTCTTTCCAGTAAGGGCCTTTGTGAATGGATCTGCCAAATTATGTAAAGAGGTTATCTTTAGTATCTCCACTTCCTTTCACTGCATGACCTCCCTTATCAAATGGAACTTGCGTTCAATGTGGTTCCCTTTACTGTGATAGCGAGGTTCCTTACTTTGAGCTATGGCACCCTTATTGTCACAATATAGGGTCATAGGCCTCACAATATTAGGAACTACCTCCAATTCTAAGAGGAATGTCTTTAACCATACAGCCTCCTTTTGCAGCATCTGATGCTGCCACATATTCAGCTTCCATGGTGGAGTCTGTGATGCAAGTTTGCTTCACACTCCTCCAACTAATGGCTCTACCACCAAGGGTAAATACATAACCAGACGTGGATCTCCTGGGGTCCTTGTCTGCCTGAAAGTCTGAATCAGTATAGCCCACTGGAATGATCTCATCACTATGGTAAACAAGCATATAATCTTTCGTTCTCTGAAGATACTTGAATATATGCTTTACCGCTGTCCGTGATGCATTCCTGGATTAGATTGATATCTGCTGACCAATCCTACTGCATAACAAATATCTGGTCTAGTGCATAGCATGGCGTACATGAGACTACCAACTGCCAAACCATATGGTACCTTACTCATTTGTTGCCTTTCTTCTTCTGTCTTAGGACAGTCGTCCCTAGAAAGAGGAACTCCATGTCTAAAAGGCAACAAACCTTTCCTGGAGTCTTGCATTGCATACTTGACCAATATCTTTTCTATGTAAGTAGATTGAGATAGAGCTAAAGTTCTAGATCCGTGATCTCGGGTTAGCTTGATGCCTAGAACATAGCTCGCTTCTCCTAGGTCTTTCATGCTAAACTGATTAGATAACCAAATTTTAACTGATGACAATGTCGCTACTTCATTTCCAATAAGCAATATGTCATCCACATAGAGAATCAAGAACACAATGTTCTTACCATCCAATCTCTTGTATACACACGGTTCATCAGGATTCTGATGAAATCCGTAGGATTTAATCGCCTGATCAAAGCGTATGTTCCAAGATCTAGATGCTTGCTTAAGTCCATAAATAGACCTCTTAAGCTTGCAAACCATATTTTCCTGGCTCTTAGCAATAAATTCGTTGGGTTGCATCATGTAGATACACTCGTCAAGATTGCCATTCAGGAAAGCAGTCTTGACATCCATCTGCCATATCTCAAAATCGAAGTGAGCTGATATGGCGAGAAGTATTCTGATGGACTTAAGCATGGCTACTGGTTAGAAGGTCTCCTCATAGTCAATACCCTCCTTTTGGGTATAACCCTTCGCCACCAACCTTGCTTTAAAGGTTTCAACCTTTCCATCTACTCCTCTCTTTCTCCTGTATACCCACTTACACCCAATGGATTTTACTCCAGCAGGTATATCTACAAGATCCCAAACTTCGATGGAGTGCATGGACTCCAACTCGGATTCCATTGCTTTTTGCCAATGGTCTGAATCGACATCGGTAACTGCTTCTTCGTTTGTAGTAGGATCCGACTCAAGTTCATCAGAAACTGCCATAAATGACTCTCCAATGAACTGTTGGGATGATGTCCTAAAAACATACCATGTAAATACAATTCTGAAATTCAAGAATGAACATTTTATGATTGCATTTGTGTTTTAAATGTTTTATTTTAAATATTTCATTTATATGTGAATGTTCTATGAAGGTCTAAGGCTGTTAGATATGTGAATTTTGGATACTCAGATACACATGAAGTGTCAGTATAGATTGACACAAGATTCATTATTACATTCTAAATCATTAGTCACAACCAGATTAACAAAGTTAGGCACTTTGTTGATATAGGTTGTAGTGCATGGACATCTCCAATTAGGGGAATGGTTTGTCTTGACCGTTTGAGAGGATTCTCGGATTGGTGCACTAGTGTGTATGTGGACATATACATTGACGGACTTACATAGGAATGAACAACTAGAAACGTGCTATCAAAGAGTTGTTCATCCTATAGCTATGGGAGTACGGTATATCTCAAGCTTGAGTAGGTCAATACGTTTATACTTATAGCGTGTGCATTTTGATTCATCAATAAGTGAGACACGCACTATTGTCAAAATCTTGATGATTTGGATGTATGCCACTAGGGTATAAGCGCATACCTACAAAATAGTCATTCATGTACTTTCAGTTATGAAAGTGTAAGCACCCATCTGAGAGGTTCAAATTAATCTATCTAGAAACTATGCATAGTGATTCTAACGAATCAAGCGTTGTGAGTTAAATTGATCGACGGGTCAATTTAATACGCTTAGAGGATAGATATAAAGGAATCTGGAGCTCAAAGAAAATATGGATTTTGGAGTGTTCGATAGTACGAATAAATTCACTCCATCTTACCGGGTGTTGCATGGAGGATATGCATGTACACTTCCCATAGGTCAGGGATAGGTTTCTAATTATGGAAAAGCCTCGATGTAAGAATCGTACATATTGGGGAGTGCATCCAAAGTTCAGGTAGTGTCAGACGAACATTGGATTGTTATATTATTCCTAGTCATAGAGTTTGACGGTAAATAATAATATTTCGGGAGCCACAATATGTATGTCCTGCGGAGTCCCCTTGGTAGCTCTATATATTCTCTTGTCCTATTTAAGGAAGATCGGCAAAATTTATCATATCACAACGGTTGTTGGAAAAGTTACAAGAATGGAATTTGTATAACAAATAGATACAATTTTATTGGGTTTTGTTTTTCCAAAGATAACCCTAAGATAAAATTGTTTTTGTTAAGATATACAAAATTCTTGTAAGTGTATTTATGTAAAAATAACAAATCTCGGAGTTTTGATTTAGATTGTAAAATAAATATTTTACATAATCAAAAACAAATTAAAGTCAAGAATGGACCAAGGAACAAAACAAATTTGAGCCTTGAATTCTTGAAATATTGGGCCAAGCTAGGCTTAAACCATGTTATTGCATAGCAATATATGGCCGGCCCATTGTGGATAATTTGGGCTCCGATTATGCTTGTTAAAAGTATTCCATATTTGTTTTGGCTTTGAATCCAATTGGGATTAGAAGTCAACTCAAATAATGATTTGTTATATATATATAAACACAACAATTTTTCTATGAATGGATAAGGATGGCCACCGGTTTTGTTTTTTTTTCCTAATTCCATTTGGATTAGGAAAACAAAACCTAAAAGGAGACTTTTTTAACACAATGAAAAGGTTTTGTTTTATAAAATAAAAAGGGCTGGCCGTGTGATTCATTCAAGAAAAAACAACCAAGTTATTTTTCCAATAAAAAGGAGCCGAGTGTTCCTAGAGAGGTGGCCGTGTGAGATTCTTTTGGTTCACTACCAATTGGGTTTTTTGCTTTGCTTTTTCGCAAGGAGATTAAAGAGAATACCTAGGAAACAACATAGGCTATTCTTGGTAATTCTTGTTTTCTAAATTGGTGGTTCGTGATCAAGAGGTGTGATCAAACAAAGGGTGTGTTCAAGATCCGATCGTGTGTTCGTGATCAAGTGTTGAGTTCGTGATCAAGACGGATAGCACGTTGGACCTCGATAGTAAAGAGGTTGGTATTCTTCTTCTAACCTTCTTCATGCCATGATTGTATGTTTAGATCTAACAATTATTTTGTATGAAATTAATACTAGAAGCATGCTAGGATTAATTACAAAATTAATTGGATCTAGGATAACACTTGATAGGCGTGTAACAATCTACGATTGTTTTGGCTTCCGATTAAATTTTTGATTTGTACCTATGCTAAGAACGATCCGTAAGATGCTTCCGCATGTTCTAAAATTATTTTAGCAACCAACATGAACATGTATCTGTCGGGTTGTCGTGAAACCCTCCCACTGCGACGAAGCTCCTGTGTTGCATCTAAAATAGGTTCAGTAATGTGTTCATCATCTACTACTTGTGTTGAACTGGATTGTGAATCATTAGATTCCTGTTCATGCAAAACCACCTTTCTTGGTTCACCACTATTTATACATTCCTCTTCTAAGAATCTAGCATTTGTGCTAACAAATACTTTTTGACTCTCGGGATTGTAGAAATAGCCACCACGAGTCCCTTTTGGAAATCCTACCGAATAACATAGCACAGATCTGGGCCCAAACTTGGTTGTCCTATCTGCTAGTACATAAGCTGGACATCCCCAAACTTTGAGGTTCCTAAGATCAGATTTCGTCCAATCCACATCTCATGGGGTGTCTTAGGTACTGACTTAAACGGTACCAAGTTTAAGATATGTGCAGCATTTTCTAGAGCATATCCCCAAAATGACTCAGGAAGAGTTGCATGACACATCATGCATCTTGACATCTCTAAAAGAGTTTTGTTTCTCCTTTCTGCAACCCCGTTCTACTGAGGCGTTCTAGGTGCAGAGAGCTGAGAAACTATGTCATTATCTGCTAGATACTGCTTGTACTCACCTAGCATGTATTCGCCACCACGGTCAGACCGCATAGCTTAGATGCGTTTATCTAATTGGTTCTCCGCATAGGCCTTGAATTCTTTGAACTTGTCAAATGCATCAGACTTACGGCGCATTAGATAAATACATCCATACCTAGAGTAGTCATCAGTAAAAGTAATGAAGTACTCAAAACCTCCACGAGCTTGAACTGTCATTGGACCACCTACATCAGTATGCACCAATTCAAGTAACTTAGAAGCTCTAAGGCCTTTGGACTTAAACGACCTTTTGGTCATTTTATCGTCTAAACAAGATCGACATTGTGGCATCTTATTCATGTCTAATGGGCCAAGAGACCCATCATGAATTAGCCTGTTGATTCTTGTTTGGTTAATGTGACCAAGTCGTAAATGCCAAAGAGTCTCTTCATTAGATTCGGCTGTTCCCTTTTTAGATTCAGTATGCATGGCACTAGCATCATTATAGGATCGTGGATGTAAATAATAGAGGTTGCCTATCATTGTTCCAGAGCATATATCTTTTCCATTTCTACTAATTGTAACATTAGAACGTAAAGATATCTCATACCCTTCAAAAATTAAGAAAGTAATTGAAACTAAATTCCTTGCAACGTTTGGAAGAAATAGGCAATCGTTCAAAACTAAATATTTATTACATCCAAAATCTAGAGTAACTACTCCTAAACTAGATGCTCCTATCCTAGCTCTTGAAGCAATTTGAATTGTGATCTCCCCTTCATTGAGTTTCCTGGTTTCCTGAAACCCCTGCAAAGAATTGCAAATATGAGTAGTGGCTCCAGTGTCTACAACCCAGGAATTTGTAGAATCAACCACTAAACAAGTCTCAATATAAAAGGTCTTACCCTCAGTTTTCTTCTTGCTTAGAAACTTTGGGCAATCACTCTTCCAGTGCCCCTTCTGGTTGCAATGAAAGCATTTTCCTTTCCCTTTTGCAACCTTGCTCTTTTTCTTTTGAGCTCCTTTGGCAACTGTAGCAATTTGCTTCTTCTTCTTATTCTTGGGCTTAGAATTAGAAGCAGTAGTAAAGTGAGCTTGCTCTTTCTTTCCCATGATCTCCTCAGCAGATTGGAGTTCTTTCATGAGCACTGGAAGAGTCATCTCCATCTTGTTCATGCCGAAATTCAACTTGAACTGAGCAAAGGAACTAGAGAGGGTCTCCAAGATCATATTTGTCTGCGTGGTTGCGTCGATTTCAGCACCAAGATCTAGGGCTTCATAGAGATAACCCATGACTTTGAGCATATGCTCTCTCACAGGTGCTCGCTCAACTTGCTTGGTGTTCATCAACTTTCTTATCGCCTGCTGTCTTGCGAGACAAGTAGTATGGGCAAACATTTCATGCAAACTGTAGATCATATCTGCAGCTGTTATCATGGACTCATGTTGCTTCTACAAGACAGGCGTAAGAGACGCTAAGATATAGCACTTGGCCATCTTATCAGCCTTAATCCACTTTTCTTGAGCTAGTCTCTTCTGTTCAGTTGGATCGGGTCCCAACTCAGGACAGACTTCAACGAGGGCATAGTTGTACCCACCTGAGGTGAGCACTATGTCCAAGTTTCTTTTCCAGTCAACATAATTTGGTCCAGTCAATTTGTTTTCATTCAATATGGAAGCAATAGGAGAGAAAGTCGTCATCTGAAATTCATAAACATTTAAACATGCATTAGATGAATGCTCCAATTATTATTATTATTATTTTAAAACTTTTTACACATTTATATAGCAATAAAAACCTAAACATTTACAATATAAATTCATGTAATAGCAAGTTGACCAACTACAATTTCTTGTCTAGTTGACCCAAGTCACTCTTGGTCAAAACAAACTCAAGTATCTAGCCTTTTGGGTTTCTTGAACCCTTTTGATCGCTATTATGTTTGGCTCCTTAATAGGTTGAGTGTAAACCAAGGTTTAACCTTTTCAAGTCGCTCATTGTGAAAATTCCATCCAAAAGGGGATTGCGCATGCAACACGAGTAAACTTTCACATTTGCGCTTAGGCTATTAGCTTTTTAATTCCACTATTGTACTTAATGGATACTCCATCCCAAAGGGGGTTTGCGCATGCAACACGAGTAAACACCCATCTACAAATAACAATTAAAATATCTGCTAAAATCCTCCCACTAGATCTAGCATATAATCTCCATCCCTAAGGGGGGTTGCGCATGCAACACGAGTAAGCTTATATGCACTAGCAAGGATCAACCTTTGGGAAGCCTTGGGTCATAACTTGGAGATATAAGCCTCTCCCACTCAATAATTTATTAATAGGGTTTTTCTAGTTGAAGATTACCTTATGATCCAAAGTGGCTTAGATCAACCTTTAATCTTTAACTCATTATGTAATTCCACATGATTAAACATAATAATTTATTCAAATAGATTAATTAGGTGATTAGCCTAAATCTTTAAACTATTAAATTATGCCATGTTATGTTTTTTCAATCACGCAATTACATATACCATATTAGATGTCAATGTCACACCTAATAAGCCAGGTGCCTTGACTTGTCTACATGACATGCCAATTTAATCATACATCCATTCACATAAGCAAAAGCATAATTAAATAAAGCAAATATAGAAAAAAATGATACTGTAACTAAGCTGATCTTCATGATGTCAACGTGCCAAAAATCTTCTCCAAACGCAATTCAAAAGCCTAGAAAAAAACCCTTGTCATTGGCGATGTAGGACTCTTCGTGTATGAGATTTTGCTACGTGTCAAACTCCACCATGAATGCACAAAGGCAACTTCCAGCGGCTGTCCAGGAGTGTTACCTAGCTAGGAATTATTTCGGTTACCCAAAAGATTGAGTTGCATACCAAAACAACCCATAGGAACAGTCCAAGCGCAAATCTGGATTTTCTGTCGCGCTTGCGCATAGCTTTGGTTACTGCAATATTTCTGCACATTTTTGCATCTTTTTCTTAATGCTTCTTCATCCATAACATCACCATAAAATAGTACATAAAGTCCTATACCTCCGGGGAGGCTTACAAGTGATTATAATGAATTTAAAGCAAAGAAAAAAAATAAAAACTGCACATTAACAGCTTTACAAAAAAGACATCACATAGGCTCTAAACACGAACCTATGTGGCCATACCCAAAACTAAAATTATTACAATAATATACCAGATTAGTACAGTATCTTAGGGCTGAAAAACAATGGTTAGTGGCATCCAAACATTCACAAAATAATCTCACACCCTAGGCACCAATCTAGCGCACTATTATTTTCAAGTGAATCTTTTAATTAAATCTTGATTTAATACACACTAAGTTCGGCTCCGATACCATTTGTTGGTTGCTAAAATAAATTTTAGAACATGCGGAAGCGTTTTATGGATCGTTCTTAGCATAGGTACAAATCAAAAATTTAATCGGAAGTCATACAACCCTAACGTGCTACACGTCTATCATGTGTGTTATCCTAGATCCAATTAATTTTGTAATTAATCCTAGCATGTTTCTAGTATTAATTTCATACAAAATAATTCTTAGATCTAAACATACAATCATAGCATGAAGAAGGTTAGAAGATTAATACCAACCTCTTCACTATTAAGGTCCAATGTGCTATCCGTCTTGATCACGAACTCAACACTTGATCACGATCTAGACTCCTTGATCACGAACCCAACACTTGATCACAATCTAGACTCCTTGATCACGAACCACCGATTTGTAGAGCAACGAACGGATCACCAAGAACGGCCTGCGTCGTTTCCTTGGAATTCCCTTCAATCTCCTTGCGAACGAGCAAAGCAAATCACCAATTGGTAGTGAACCCCAAATTACACACACGGCAGCCCCTTTTTTTTAGTGTTAAAAAGACTCCTATATGAGAGAGATAAGTGATGTATTTATATCCAAAGTTAACACGTCTCCTTTTTGGCTTTGTTTTCGTAAACCATAAGGAACTAGGAAAAGACCAAACGTTGGTCATTCTTTTTATTGGGACAGCCGTGCCTTGCTTTTGCAAAGCATGATTTGGGCCTAGTTTGGCCCAAAGCAAAAATCCATAGAATCTGATCCAATCTCATTAGACCTCTAGGTTTTTCTTCAGCCCAATACTTCAAGAATTCAAGGCTCAAATATTATTTGTTCCTTGGTCCATTCTTGATTTTAATTTTGATTATGTAAAATATTTATTTTACAATCTAAATCACAATTTTGAGACTTATTAATTTTCATAAATACTCTTACAAGAATTTTGTATATCTCAACAAAAATAATTTTATCTTAGGGTTATCATTGGAAAACCAAAACCCAATAAAATTAAATCTATTCGTTACACAAATATTATTCTTGTAACTTTCCCAATAACCGATCTTCCTTAAATAGGATAAGAGATTATTAGGGCTACCAAGGGGACTCTACAGGACATACATATTGTGGCTCCTGAAATATTATTCTTTACCGTCAAGCCCTATGACTAGGAATAATATATCAATCCAATGTTCGTCTGACACTACCTGAACTTTGGATGCACTCCCCAATATGTATGATTCTTACATCGAGGCTTTTCCTTAATTACAAACCTGTCCCTGACCTATGGGAAATGTACTTGCATATCCTCCTCCAACACCCGGTAAGATGGAGTGAATCCATTCGTACTATCGAACACTCCAAAATCCATATTTTCTCTGAGCTCCAGATTCCTTTATATCTATCCTCTAAGCGTATTAAATTGACCCGTCAATCAATTTAATTCACAATGCTTGATTCGTTAGAATTACTACGCATAGTTTCTAGATAGATTAATTTGAACCTCTCAGATGGGTGCTTACACTTCCGTAACCGAAAGTACATGAATGACTATTTTTTAGGTATGCGCTTATACCCTAGTGGCATACATCCTAGTCATCAAGATTTTGACAATAGTGCGTGTCTCACTTATTGATGAATCAAAATGCATACGCTATAAGTATAAACGTATTGACCTACTCAAGCTTGAGATATACCGTACTCCCACAGCTATAGGATGAACAACTCTTTGATAGCACATTTCTGGTTGTTCATTCCTATGTAAGTCCGTCAATATATATGTCCACATATACACTAGTGCACCAATATGAGAATCCTCTCAAACGGTCAAGACAAACCATTCCCATAATTGGAGATCTCCATGCACTACAACCTATATCAACAGAGTGCCTAACTTTGTTAATCTGGTTGTGACTAATGATTTAGAATGTAATAATGAATCTTGTGTCAATCTATACTCAAACTTCAAGTGTATCTGAGTATCCAAGATTCACATATCTAACATCCTTAGACCTTCATATAACATTCACATATAAATGAAATATTTAAAATAAAACATGTAAAACACAAATGCAATCATAAAATGTTCATTCTTGAATTTCAGAATTGTCTTTACATGGTATGTTTTTAGGACATCATCCCAACACATCCACCATTCATAGGCCACTCCACTCAAATAATAGAAGACAAACTTCACCTGCAACTCATCGGGTATCTCTAACGTGTCCATCCTCATGCTCAACTGATTGAACCACTCCTCCGCCCCCACACCCGTTCCATCTCTAGAAAAGGTTGGAGGAGAAATCCTCCTCAGTTGATCCACCTCATACATACCCCTTCCGGCTCTCGGTGTTGTGGCCACCACAGTAGTAGCCTCGGTTAACACTCCCTCAGTACAACTGCCAATTGTACTTATCGCCTGAGCCATTGCTTGTGCTATCGTTTGTGCTTGTGTCTGCACCATACTCATCATGAAGCTAGCAAACCCTTCCATCATCACTGGTTGCCCTCCCGTAGCAATAGCAGCAACAGGTCCTGCAAGTGGTACTTGCTTACCCTCACCCTCAGTAGGTATTTCCTCTTGAACAATCTCTTCCTCCCTCAACTCTGGATCCACATTCGGAACCGAATCCCCAGTGCTAGGAGTGCCTCTAGTGACACGCTCCACCCCAACACTATGGCCTCTACCTCAGCCCCTACCAACTCCCCGTCGGCCTCTGCCATGAGGTACCTCAGTCCCACTCTCGGACCAGGTAGTTCTATGGGTATTCATCTGCATGGCAAACAGACAATACCATTTAACACACAACTCAACAGAGGGATTACTAGGGATAAAAAAACATACCAGATCAGCAGCAGTTGTGGCATGGCCTGGATTACACTACCATACATCTAGGACCCATCCCCGATCCTACATATAAACCAAACCTCCCTCCAATACCAAACTGTGACGCTCGATCCAGGCACACCATGGGTGCCCTCCGACACCGTCCTAGGCCATAGTGCGATCATCCGGAAGACCGGAAATCCGGCGGCATCTCCCCGTATATCGGAGAGTCCCCGCCTACTTCAGAAACATGCAGCATAAATTCAATCCATCACACTAGCAATCTAGCTAGGCCTCAGCACTCAAAAACATGCAATCCTGATCCTAGGGGCCTCAGGCCATCCACTACCAGCATACACAAACTGATAGTAATAAACACATCAACAAATTCATAATATCGTATAACCATAAAATCAAACTCAGCATACTTCGTGCATACAACATCTGGTGCCAAATGGTTATAAGTATATCATGAATAACATCAATACATCGTAAACAAAATATGTGCTAGAATACATCTCTAACACCCACATCCTACCCAGGGCCATCCATGTCACATCCCGCCCTCACTGATTGACTCGCCCAAAATAGGTAAGTGGATTAACGCTTTCCCAAGTGTAGGTTTGTCAAAGTAATAATACGAGTGAATCCCAAATCGTCTCACAAAGACTTTTGCTTTCGGCTTGGGTCTATGGATTATTAACCTAATTACTTAATTAAATATGGTTTTCAAAATGTTAAGTGTGGCAAAATTGCACTAACCATTGGTTAGATTCGGTTTTCCCTCTTGGGGTGATTGATTGAACTAAACCCTAATATACAAAATGAGAATTAAATACTAAACTACTGCAAAAAATCAAAATGGAAATAAGCACATCATAATAAAACGTAAAACATAACATAAAACGTTCAAGCACAAACTAAATCGGAATGAAAATATTCAAGTAGATTAAACTAGAACTATGAATCCAAATGCGATAATAAAATGAAATAACAATAAGGAAGAGGAGTTTAGAGATCAAATTCAATGTCGAATGTTGAGGTGAATCGGCCTTCCAATCTACAAATATAAGTTGAGGGTAATCCAACTTGGGCTCTTCTACAGCTCTACAAGGAGGAAGAACTTCTTCTTCTAGTTGGTTGGGTCTCCAAGACTCCTAGCAATCTTCAAGAGACTGATTTTCGAACCCCAAGCAAGAATCAAAATGAAGAACAAGGCAAGAGAGAAAAAACCTAGAGGGAGTATCAAATTCGGCCAAAAGTAGTGTTGTCTAAAGAATGGGGTCTCCAGACCCATAAAAAACCCTCATACTTCTATTAGAATACCATCCTAACCCATTACAAATAAGTCCCATTGGGCAAATAAAGTAATTAGACAAGTTTTCCCTTCAAGAATTGAGTAAAAATCATAAAATCCGAAATTACTGGAACTGTGTGAGGCAGCATCTCAATGGATTTATGCGTATGAGCACTCTTTAGAAAGATCTGGATGTCTAGTTCAACTTTTTAGATGACAGTTTATTCAAATTCGATCATTTGTACCTTCAAAAGTTGACCCGAAAATTATTGCGCAGTGCCGTCCGGACAGATATGCCTGAAAATAGCACTGTCCGTCTTTCTTCTTCAACCATCCGGATGGTGAAGAGTACCGTTCAAACTGATATTCTTGAAAATCAATCTGTCCATCTTTCTTCTTGAACCGTCCGGACGATTTCTGATAAGTGTCCAGACGGTTGACAGCAAAATCCAATTTTTCAGCTCCTTTGTGTCTTTTCTTCCATATTCAACCCCAATCAATCCGGAGCCTACAAAACCCATTCAAACAAGTCATAAATGACTGAAACATACTTAAACAAGTGTCAAAACCATTTTTAGGTTGATAGAACAAAATTTGGCATATTAAAACTCAAATGCTTAAGAGATAGCATTTCCATAACTTCTAACCATTATGCCCAAAACTTGGATTTCATATCTCTAAGCTACAAAATCAACTTGAACCACTAGAAAACACTTAAAATGACTATGTCAAAGTGTTGAATTATGCATTGGCTCATTAACATGGATTTCGGCAACTCAAACCTAAAATGTGGTTTCTAAGCATTGAAACTCAACCTTTTGCTTTCAAAACTCCACAAAAATATGCAAAATATCATCCCAATCACAACCCCTAACTAGCTTTTTGCTAGTCCTCGAGCAAAATAGCGAAAATCAATTGGGATGAATTTCGAGAGAAAAATTTACTTTTAAACCAATTTGTCTGGAACGTGTGTGAGTGTAAGCATGCATTGACAAGTTCTTCCCTAAATGTTTAACCCTCAGAATAAACACATGACAAAGATGCAAGAGAGCAAAAATCTCAACCAAGTCTTGATTTTAACTAGAAAGGTTGCTTCATTCTAAAACTGAACCATTCTCAAGTGTGTGCGTGCGTGACCACTTGGAACATCCATGCCATCACTTTAGATTAGAAAATGCAAAAGTTGTTCATCAAATGAATCTCAAACGTGAAGTGCAAGCTGCCATATGCTCACTTTTCAAAACTTTTCTCCACTAATGCAGCCCAACACAAAACCAATGATCCAATAGGACTTTTAAAGCATGTAATGTAGGTTAAGGCTGTGGGTATGTCAAAATGGAAATTTTAGGCTGAAACCACAATTCAAATATACATGTCAATGTAACAATGGTCATACATATGCATGCATGCACATATACCCCAAAGTAGTCCCAAGTCACCTTTTTCACACTCACTTTGCTTTTTCTTTCTCTACTCTCATTTTTTTTCTTTTTTTTTCTTTTTTGTATATATGTGCCACATTGATTTTATTGATGGCATGCAACCGTCTTATTCTATACATATATCCCAAACTTGGATATTTTCATTCAATGAACTAAGTTGTTGCCTTCTTTTGCTATTTTTTTCCTTTTTTCACTTTTTTTTTCTTTAAAGCAAGCAACACCTTACAAAATGCACCATCACAAAAACGCATCACTCAACCCATATGCATGGTGATATGCACAAGCATCCCACAAAAACATGTATATCCAATTGCGCGGGTGATGCATGGGAAAATTTTGTCCTAGCTAGGTACATATGTAGGTGCTGAAATAAAAAAGTTAACATTTGGCTAGGAAGGGACACCTAGGGATAAATTTAAAGTATGGTAGGCTAGAAATTAAACTCAAACGACCAAAGAAGGCCTTATGTCATCTCATCAGTCAAAATGTGGACTAGGATTCCGCCTCAAGAGTTTATCAAGTGAGTTCTAAAGCTTGTGAGATTCAAAAGACTAACACTAAGCAAAACTTCTCCAAATGTCCAACACTTCAAAACCTCATGATCATGTGCTCAAGGGAAAAGAGAAATAGTCCAAACTTCAAAACAAGACAAACTAAAAAGTCAAGCACAATCCAAGGGATCTTATACGCCACCCACTACAAGTCATAGTTAATATTTTTCATCATGGGCAATCAAGGAATCACAGCAATGCAAAGCTTTTCACAACACACAGTTCCAGAATTTTTCTTCCTTTTTTTTTAAAAAACTTTTATTTTTGAATTTCTTTTGAAAAACTAAACCAAACACAAACTGGGCACCCCCACCCCCAACTAGAGTAAGACATGGTCTCCATGGATGGAACAAACAAAGTGGTGCACAGTAAGTAATTATTCAATGCAAATGCAAAAAACACTAAGTGGTTCTAAGACTACAATACTCCCAAAGTACCACAAACAAACGGAGTAATGTCACGGCACCAGTACTCTCTGGTGCATAGGGAGCAAGGAATGGTTTGAGCCTTTGTCCATTCACAGTGAAGGTGGTCCCATTCTTTGGATTGGAAATATCCACAGCACCATGGGAATGAACCTTCTTGACAATGTAAGGGCCACTCCAACGACTCTTCAACTTTCCGGGAAAAATATGGAGCCTAGAATTGTAGAGAAGCACCTCTTGCTCAGGGAAGAATTTCTTGTCCAAGATCTTCTTGTCATGCAAGACTTTCATCCTCTCCTTGGACAGTTTGGCATTGTCATAGGCCTCCCTTCTTGCTTCTTCTAGCTCTGAAATCTACAACTTTCTCAAGCCTTGGGCATCATTAAGTGAAGAATTAATCTTTTTAATAGCCCAGAAAGCATGATGTTGAATCTTAACAGGTAAATGACAAATACGACCATAAACCAAATGATAAGGTGACATGCCAAGAGTGGTTTTGAATGCAGTTCTATAAGCCCAAAGAGCATCAAGTAATTTATCAGACCAATCCTTCCTATTAGGATGAACTGTCTTTTCAAGAATGACCTTGATCTCTCTATTAGCCAACTCAGCTTGGCCATTAGTCTGCGGGTGATATGGAGTAGAGACCTTGTTAGTCACTCCATATTTCTTTATGAGATTTTGAAAAGGTTTGTTACAAAAATGAGAACCCCCATCACTACATGATATGCCAAAACGTGCAAACAAGTCTTTTAAAAATTTAAGCACAACCTTATGATCATTGGTTCTACATGATATAGCTTCTACCCACTTGGAAACATAATCAACAGCAAGCAAGATATACATATAGCCATTAGAAATAGGAAAAGGTCCCATAAAGTCAATTGCCCAACAATCAAATATCTCAAGGGTCAATATGAGAGAAAGGGGCATCATGTTCCTTACAGTGATTTTTCCAAGTTTTTGACAAGATTCACATGCTTTACAGCACAACACAACATCTTTAAACATGGTAGGCCAATAAAGTCCACTTTGTAAAATTTTTGCAACAATTTTCTGGGCTGCAAAGTGACCTCCACAAGCCCCAGAATGACAAAACTCAAACACAGAAGCAAACTCATCATTAGGAATACAACGTCTCACCAACTGATCAGCACAATATTTAAAAAGATAAAGTGAGTCAAAGTAATAGAATCGAACCTCAGAAAGGAACCTACGCTTGTCTTGATTATTCCAATGAGAAGGTAACTGCTCAGAGACTAGGTAGTTCACAATATCCGCAAACCAAGGTGCACGCGACACAACAAAGAGATGCTCATCCGGAAAATCATCATGCAAAGGTGGAGAAGTATGAGACTCGGGTAGCTGCAATCTAGACAAATGGTCAGCTACCACATTCTCAACATCTTTCTTATCCTTGATAGTGATGTCAAACTCTTGAAGCAATAAAATCCAGGGTATCAACCTGGGTTTAGCATCTTTCTTTTGCAACAAATACTTCAAAGCAGAGTGGTCAGTAAAGATGGTGATAGGAGAACCAATGATATAAGAACGGAATTTATCTAAAGCAAACACAACAGCAAGCAATTCCTTTTCAGTGGTGGTGTAATTCTTCTGTGCATCATTCAATGTTTTACTTGCATAATAAATCACAGAAGGTTTACCATCAATTCTTTGACCTAAAATAGTACCTAGAGCAAAATCAGTAGCATCGGTCATAAGTTCAAATGGTAAATCCCACCTAGGAGATTGCATGATAGGAGCAACTGTCAAGTGTTTCTTTAGAGTCTCAAAAGCATATTGACATTCATCAGACCAAACAAATTCAGTATCATTTTGCAATAAAGCACACAATGGTTTGGTGATAGCACTAAAGCCTTGAATAAAACGTCGGTAGAAGCCGGCATGACCGAGAAAAGAGCGAAAATCCTTCACAGTCCTAGGAATAGGCAATTGAGAAATCAATTCTATTTTAGCCCTATCAACCTCTATACCACGTTTTGACACTAAATGTCCAAGTACCAACCCACTAGTCACCATAAATTGACATTTTTCCCAATTAAGCAACAAATTCTTTTCTTCACATCAAGTCAACACAACATTTAGATTTTTCAAGCACACATCAAAAGAGCATCCGAACACAGAAAAATCATCCATAAAAACTTCACAGATGTCCTCAAGCATGTCAAAAAAAATGCTCATCATGCAACGTTGGAATGTGGCAGGGGCATTGCATAAACCAAATGGCATCCTCCTAAAGGCAAATATGCCAAAAGGGTAAGTGAATGTAGTTTTTTCTTGGTCCTCTAGAGATATGGCAATTTGATAATAACCAGAAAAACCATCTAAAAAGTAATAAAACTCATTTCCAGCAACTTTTTCCAAAATTTGGTCAAGAAAGGGCAATGGGAAATGGGCTTTGTGACTAACCGAATTCAGTTTTCGGTAGTCTATGCACATGCGCCATCCAGTCACTTTCCTAGTAGGAATTAAATCACCCAAAGCATTTTCAATGACAGTTAAACCAGATTTCTTAGGGACTACCTGTGTGGGACTCACCCACTTACTATCGGAGATAGGATAAATGATTCCAACTGCTAACAGCTTCAAAACCTTCTTCTTCACAACTTCTTTCATGGAAGGGTTGAGTCTCCTCTGTGCATCTGTCACTGGTGTAGGATCTCCCTCCAAAAAAATGCTGTGAGTACAAATATTAGGGTCAATACCCTTGATGTCTGCAATGGTCCAGCCAATAGCTCCCTTATGCTTTTGTAAAACCGCTACCAAGGTGGTTTCTTGCTCAGGAGTGAGCTAAGATGAAATGACAACAGGGAATGTACCCTCTTCTGGACCAAGGAAAATATACTTCAAATCTTCAGGAAGCTTTTTCAGCTCAAGAGTGGGAGTCTCCACAATGGATGGCTTCATTTCCTCGGGTGGATCAAGAATCTCAAAGTTTGTCCTCGCCATCTACCAATGTGGCTCACATCCTCCAACTTAGCTGAATCATCAATATCATAAGGTTCATCCAAATCATCTATTTGGCTAAATTTCTTAGGATATGCATCCTCGTATACGCTCTCAGAATCAAGAACAGAATATAAATCTGATGGGGTAAAACTCTGAACCCAATCTATTGTTTGCAACTCTGAATCATCACAGTCACTAGGCATCTTGCAAGCAGTAAAGACATTCGTCTCAAATGTCATATTGCCAAAAGTGATCTTGAGCATTCCACTCTTGCAATTGATCAAAGCATTTGTAGTAGCAAGGAAAGGACGCCCAAGAATGATAGGAGCACTAGCAAGAAGTGAAGTAGGATGTGGCATCTCTAGGACTACAAAGTCCACAGGATAGTAAAATTTATTCACTTGCACTAAGACATCTTCCACAACTCCCTTGGGTTTCTTGACTGTTCTATCTGCCATCTGCAAAAGCATGGGTGTCTGCTTCAATTCTCCAATATCGAGCTATTCATAAATCCATAATGGCAACAAATTCACACTACTCCCAAAATCAAGTAAGGCATTTTCAAGCCTTTTTTCACCAATCACAATAGAGATAGTAGGTGATCCAAGATCACGCAGCTTCTGAGGGGTATCACTCATGATCAAAGCTCCAACTTCTTCAACTGGAAAAGACTTATTGGTCACATTCACCTTCCTCTTTGCAGTACATAAGCTTTCAAGAACTTAGCATAAGAAGGGATTTGCTGAATAGCATCTAAAAGTGGAATGTTGAGCTTCACTTGCTTGAAAATCTCCTGAATCTCAGTATGATGCTTGTTCATCTGCCCAACTCTCAATCTATGTGGATAAGGAACAGTAGGTCGATAAATCCTCTCATTTTCTTTCTCTACCACAGATGGATTCTTCAATTCTGAATTTTCTTTATCTTTCTCTCCCTTTACTTCATTTCCTACCTCAACCACCTCAGGTGCACCCACAAGAGCATGACTAGAGTGCTGAGAATCAATAGGGGCCTCAGGTCTAGAAACCTGCTTCCCACTCCTCAAAGTGGTAACTACTTTGGTTGTCTCAAAACCATCTCCAGAAACATTATGAACATGCTGTTGAGACTGTTGTTTATAGACCGTAGGATTTGGTTGAGGTTGAGCTGGAGACTTTCCCTACTCAAGAGTGCTCAAAGTGGTATTCATTTTTTGAATTGTTCCTCGCAAGTCATTGATGGCTTGTGTATTATGATTGTTTGTAGTGGCCTGAACCTGCATGAACTGCTGAAAAGTGGTAGCCATCTGTGTTGTGGTATCATCTAGAGACTTCTTGGGTGGAGCAACTGGTTGTTGAAGAGGAAAACCAGGAGGTGCTATTGGAGGAAGATAACTCTGAGTATGCTGAAACTGCTGTGGAGGAGCCATCTGTTGTGGATAACTCTGTGAAGACTGTCCTGGTTGATCATTCCTCCATGAAAAGTTAGGATGGTTCCTCCACCCCGGATTGTATGTGTTGGAATAAGGATTGTTCATCTTGTTGACCCAATTTGCAGCTTGCAATTGGTCCATTCCATTCTCCATCGTAGACATGATAGGGCAATCTTGAGTTTTATGGCTAGAATTGGCACATAAGTTACATGGTTCCACCGTTTTCACTGCCTTGACTTTTTCCAACTCCATAATCTCTAGTCTTCTAGACAAAGTAGCTAGCATAGCTTGAACATCCACATCTTCCTTCAACTCATATTTACCACCACTCGAGATGGTTCTCAAAGGTTGAGCAGCTATAGCAATTCTGTCAGTTCTTGTATTCCACTGGCTAGCACTCTCTCCAAGATAATCAAAGAAATTCATTACAGCGTCTGGCTCTTTATCAAAGAATTCTCCATTGCACATAGTTTGCACAAATTGTTTGCACTTTGAAGTCAGACCCGTATAGAAGTAGTTGACAACTCTCCAAGACTCATAGCCCTGATGGGGACAAATATTTAACAACTCCTTGAAGCGGTCCCAACTAGCTTGGAAAGTCTCATCATGCTTCTGAGTGAATTGAGCTATTTTCTTTTGAATCATTTGAGTTCTCTGAAATGGAAAGAATTTTTGTAAGAACTCATGTTGCATATCAACCCAACTAGTAATAGAATTAGCTCTCAATTGATTAAACCACAACTTAGCCTTATCCTTCAAAGAGAAAGGAAACAAACGCAATCTAACATACTCATCAGTGTTAGCCCTATTAATGAAAGTAGTGCAAGCTAACTCAAAATCAGTAAGATGCTGGTAAGGGCTCTCAGAATCCATGCCATGGAACTGAGGTATCACTGACATCATTACATGCTTAACAGAAAACGGAGGTGCATTTTTAGGTAATATGATGCATGAAGGAGTAGTAGTGCGTGTGGGCTGAATAAAATCCTTAAGAGTACGTGGTGCAGGAGCGGCCATATTTTCAAAAATTTCTTCGTCAAATAAAGAAGGCAAACCAAGCTCAAAATCACTGTCAGAAGTCACAGATGCAAAATCAGTTTCAAGACTAACAATGCTACTTGTATTGCTAGATGTCCTACGCAACCTATTATAGTCGTCTCTAACTCAAGACATGCAACATCAAACAATCACAAAGTAGAGTAGAAATTTAACACCACAAAAAAAAAGACCTGAACCGAAGGGCAAAAGTCCCCGGCAACGGCGCCAAAAACTTGACTCGCCCAAAATAGGTAAGTGGATTAACGTTTTCCCAAGTGTAGGTTTGTCAAAGTAATAATAGGAGTGAATCCCAAATAGTCTCACAAAGACTTTTGGTTTCGGCTTGGGTCTATGGATTATTAACCTAATTACTAAATTAAATATGATATTCACAATGTTAAGTGTGGCAAAATTGCACTAACCATTGGTTAGATTCAGTTTTCCCTCTTGGGGTGATTGATTGAACTAAACCCTAATATACGAAATGAGAATTAAATACTAAAATACTGCAGAAAATCAAAATGGAAATAAGCACAACATAATAAAATGTAAAACATAACATAAAACGTTCAAGCACAAACTAAATCGGAATGGAAATATTCAAGTAGATTAAACTAGATCTATGAATCCAAATGCGATAATAAAATGAAATAGCAATAAGGAAGAGGAGTTTAGAGATCAAATCCAATGTCGAATGTTGAGGTGAATTGGCCTTCCAATCTACAAATAGAAGTTGAGAGTAATCCAACTTGGGCTCTTCTCAAGCTCTACAAGGAGGAAGAACTTCTTCTTCTAGTTGGTTGGGTCTCCAAGACTTCTAGAAATCTTCAAGAGACTGATTTTCGAACCCCAAGCAAGAATCAAAATGAAGAACAAGGCAAGAGAGAAAAAACCTAGAGAGAGTGTATCAAATTCGGCCAAAAGTAGTGTTGTCCAAAGAATGGGGTCTCCAGACCCATAAAACCCTCATACTTCTGTAAGAAGACCATCCTAACCCATTACAAATAATTCCCATTGGGCAAATAAAGTAATTAGACAAGTTTGCCCTTCAAGAATTGAGTAAAAATCATAAAATCCGAAATTACTGGAACTGTTCGAGGCAGCATCCCAATGGATTTATGCATATGAGAACTCTTTAGAAAGATCTGGATGTCTACTTCAACTTTGTAGAAGATAGTTTAATCAAATTCGATCATTTGTACCTTCAAAAGTTGACCCGAAAATTATTGCGCTGTGCCGTCCAGACAGATATGCTTGAAAATAGCACTGTCTGTCTTTCTTCTTCAACCATCCGGATGGTGACCAGTAGCTTCCGGACAGATATGCTTGAAAATCAATCTGCCCATCTTTCTTCTTGAACCGTCCGGATGGTTTCTGATAAGTGTCCGGATGGTTGACAGCAAAATCCAATTTTTCAGCTCCTTTGTGTCTTTTCTTCCATATTCAACCCCGATCAATCCGGAGCCTACAAAACCCATTCAAACAAGTCATAAATGACTGCAACATACTTAAACAAGTGTCGAAACCATTTTTAGGTTGATAGAACAAAATTCGGCATATTAAAACTCAAATGCTTAAGAGATAGCATTTCCATAACTTCTAACCATTATGCCCAAAACTTGGATTTCATATCTCTAAGCCACCAAACCAACTTGAACCACTAGAAAACACTTAAAATGACTATGTCAAAGTGTTGAATTATGCATTTGCTCATTAACATGGATTTCGGCTACTCAAACCTAAAATGTAACTTTTAAGCATTGAAACTCAACCTTTTGCTTTCAAAACTCCACAAAAATTGCAAAATACCATACCAATCACTGATCCACTCCACCGGTACCTGCACCAGTATCTCCTGTGGGAAGGAATAGAAAGTAGAGAGTGAGCAAGAAGCTCAGTAGGGTTATGAGTATAAAGAGTATAAAGGCCGAATCCGAACAATAGGTTATGCAACAATATGAAATTTACCACATGCACGTATACTCATCAATCACATAGAACATCAATCCGGGTAATCCCCTCAATGAGCAAACCTCATCGATACCATGGCTCGTTCCATGTAATATCGAACGTGAGCAAACTCACAACATCAAATCAACAATATCTTGGTCGCTATCCATGTAATATTGAATAGGAGCAAGCTCCCCAACATCAAACGCTCTTGGATTACCCGATTGCGTGAACCTATCACGCCCGTACCATTCCAGGCAAGGTCCCTCATTAACCATACCTCTCGTGCATTATCCTACTTGGAGATCACATGGCTCGGTGGTAACTCTCATCTCCTCGTCATCTCTCCAAGTAGCTTTCAAGAATCTTAAGGAGCCTCGAGTTCATACCCGGTCCCCAATGCAACTCTAATGCACTTATGCCATGACATGCCGAAAAGATATATATATGAACATCCTATATATATACATAACTACCATGATGCATGAACGGAAATCACATCGTGCCCATAGGTGATGAAACACACACAATCAGGTCATGCAACATCAAGAATTAACAATATTCCACAAGCAAGGTTCATTTCCCCTTAGAAGCAATTAAGGCGGAAACAGAAATAAAATGACCAATGACGAATCCCCTACCTCGTGTTGAGCAATTCACCAAAACTCTCACAATTAGGGTTTTAAACCCCTTTTCACCAAACCTAAAAATTTACACAATGTTGTACTCATTTAATCATCCAAACATCTCAATATATCACATCAATAATGAATTAAACAAACAATCAAGAGAAACTTACTTTCTCTCTCTAGAATTCCTTCTAAAATCCTCCAAAAAACTCCACTTAGCTCAACTCATTATCAACCACGAAATCAACCTACATATATGTTCCAAGTCAACCTATAAACAACATATCTAAAGCATAGAACTCAAGTCTACAAGAATCTAGCAAATCTAGGAAAACCTAGAATTTCCAAAAACTAAGAAAAACTTACCAAATCACCCAAATCAACCTTGAATCTTCCTTGTTTGGCTTCAATGATCACCAATCTACAATCTCCAAGCGAAACTCCAACCAAAAGCTCCTTCTCTCTCTCTTCTTCTCTCTCTCTTTCTCTCTCTCTCTTTCTCTCTCTACTCGGGCTCTCCAAGAATGTGGTATGCAGAAATGCCTAAATTGTGGGCTTAATATCAGATTCCCCGATAGCCGTCCAGATGCCCCAAGTGTCCGTCCGGATGGAAAACTATTTCCGTAACCCAGTGCCCGTACTCTAGGCATATACGTCCAGATGGATTACTGTTCCCGTAACCCACTGCCCTCACTCTAGGCATATCCGTTCGTCCGGACAGATTAGTATTCACAGAACTCTGTTTTTCCTCAAATTTATTCCCCATCTCGGTCTAAGCTTCGATTCGATATATTATGGGCCCAAAACGGACATGTATACTAAAAGTTATGGCCCATTTACCGAACCTAGTTCAAAACTATTTTTCCATGATTTCATACCTCACGGATCATCCATAATTTGACTCAAACTTAAATTTTTGGGTCGGGCTTGCACAACTTTCATTTTGCTTTTATGGAAAAACAATAACCATTTGTCTTCTTGTCCATTATTTCTTCATCTTTTGTGGATTTACCATATGGTAAGTTTATAAAACAAAAAGGGTATAATGGTTTTTTTGGCTAAACTTCCAACATTCAACGAATTTGATTATTTCTTTACCACCTACCGTTTGTGGTGGAATAGTCAAGTCAATACTAGACGTGATCAATTTTTAAACAATTGTTTTTTAATTTATTGACCGAGATGCTTTGGGTTCTTTTTCAAATTCATCCAAAAATTAGTCCATATCACTATTAATGGAATCGTCAAGCTCTAAGGCTTCTAAATCCATAATAAATCCATTTATAAAATCATGAACATGATCAGTGATAAGATCAAATAGAATTTGATCATGGATTTGGGAAAAAGTGTCATTTCCAGAATACTTTTGCGTAAATCATAAGGCAAATCAAAATATTGAAAAATACACAAACATTCTATTTTAACAACATCGGCATTTAAAATGGGGGTAACTACAAGCTTCTTCAAAATCATCCCAATAATGAATAACAAAGGGGAAAAACTGGACTAGGCGCACCAGGGGGCGCCTAGTCCAGTGGGAGGCTGAAATGAAGAGCATCAAAAGAAGCTGGAGCGCCTAGGCGCCCGAGCAGCACGCCTAGGTGTGTGCAATGGTGCGCCCAGGGGTGCCTAATCCAGCAGTAGTGCATTCAAGAAGAGAGTCCAGGAAATGAGGTACTGGACTGGGCGCACCCCAGGGCGCCTAGGCGCTGCGCCCAGTCCAGTGGGCGACCAAAAGTTGGAGTAGGCGCAGAGGCGCCTAGGCGTGAAAGCCCTGCACGCCCAGGATAGCGCCCAGGGCAGCGCCTGAAGGACCTTAAGTAGAGGCCAGGGCGCCTAGGCGCCTAGGGTAGCGCCTAGGCACAGCCCGATTTCTTCAAAAGGCTTTCGCGAGCCAGTTATGAGATTTCTGAGTTTTGGTTCATCCTAGAGAGAGAGAGGGTGATGATTCTAGAGAGAAAAGAGTATTGGAGGTGATTATTGGAGATTAGAGCTTAGTTTTGGAGATTTGGAAAGGATTCAAGGAAGATTCAAGCCTTGGAGGTAAGTTTCTTCATTTTTTCTTTTCTAGGGTTTTGAGTAGATCTTGTTAGTTTCATTTAGAGTTGATTCCTATGGTTTAGATATGTTAATCCTAGTGTGATTTGGATGTTTATGTAGATTGGTTTGTGTGTTGGAGTTGAGTTGAACTTGGAGTGAGTTTGGAGGATATTAGAAGGAATTTCTAGAGAGAGAAGTAAGTGATTTCGATTTTATTGATTTACTTGATATTCATATGAGTTGTGGTTGATATATTGATGCGTGTAAGGGTTCGGTTTCGCCACATTGTAGGTTTGGGCAAACCGAAACCCTAGGGACGGAATTTGGGAATTTGTGGTAAATTGCTCGACACGAGTTAGGGGATTTCCAACCATTCTTTCTGTCGTTCATTTTTTATATGTTAAGAGCGTTTCGATTCCTCATTGGTCGTTCCATTTGTGTTTCCGCCTTAATTGCTCCTAAGGGGAAACGAACCCTAATTGTGATTCTTGTTGATTCTTGATGTTGCATGACCCGAGTGTGTGTGTGTTCCATCTCCTATGGACACGATGTGATTTCTGTTCATGCATCATGGTAGTTATATATATATATGTAGGTTGCTCATATATATATCTATTCAGCATGTCATGACATAATGCATTATAGTTGCATGGGGGACCGGGTATGGACTCGGGGCTCCTTAGGTTTCTTGAAAGCTACTTGGAGGGATGACGAGGTGATGAGAGTTATCACTGAGTCATGTGAACTCCAAGTAGGATAACACACTAGAGGTATGGTTCATGAGGGACTTGCCTGGAGTGGTGCGGGCATGGTAGAGTCACGCAACCGGGTAATCCAAGAGCGTTTTATGTTGGAGAGCTTGCTCCCGTTCAATAGTCATGGTTAGCGACCATGATATTGATGAGTTGATTTGGTGAGCTTGCTCACGTTCGATATTACATGGAACGAGCCATGGTATCGATGAGGTTGCTCATTGAGGGGATTGCCCGGGTTGATGTTCTATGTGATTGTTGAGTTATGTGCATGTGGTAGGTTTCATATTGTTGCATAGCCTATTATTTCCGATTCGGCCTTATACTCATGTTACTCATACCCTACTGAGCTTCTTGCTCACCCTTTACTTTCATTCCTTCCCACAGGTGATACTGGTACAGGTACAGGTACTGGTGGAGCGGATCAGTGAGAGCGGGATGTGACATGGATGGCCCTGGGTAGGATGTGGGTGCTAGAGAGATACTCTAAGCACGTATTTTGTATATGATGTGTTGATGCTTATTCATGATATTCTTATAACCATTTGGCACCAGAGGGTGTATGCATAATGTATGTTGAGTTGATTGTGTGGTTATATGATATTATGAATCTGATGATTTGATTATTACTATCAGTTTGTGCATGCTGGTAGTCGATGGCCTGAGGCCCCTAGGATCAGGATTTGCATGTGATTGAGGCCTGAGGCCTAGCTAGGTTGCTAGAGGTGATGGAGGATTTTATGCTGCGTGTTTCTGATGCAGGCGGGGACTCTCTGACATACGGGGAGATGCCGCCGGATTTCTGGTCTGCCGGATGATCGCACTAGTGGCCTAGGACGGTGCCGGAGGGCACCAGTGGCGTGCCCGGATCGGGGCGTCACAAAAGGTAATTGGGTTTTTTGAGAGAGAATTGATTGTCAAAGATTGGGGTTGATTAACCTTTGTAGAATATATTGGAGTGAATTAGAAGCCCTTTTAAACACGAGAAATGACTTTTAATATACTTTGAACAAAATTGGGTTGTAAGGTTAGTTGATGGATGATATATTTGTTTTCAAAAAGATCAACTCAATTTTCAGAAAGCCAAGCGGGAGGATTTCGTTGATAAGGATGGGAAATGTGTTATTTGGTAATTTGAGTATATAACTTGTTGTTTTCTTGGTGGAGATCTATAATGTTACGACCTACCCCAAATATGAACCTAGGAATGATTGTCGTAGTTAAAAATAAATGTATTTGTGTGTTGATGAGTAACAGAGAGACTTGAAACTCGATTGGGCGCACGTCATGGGCGCCTAGGCGCTGCGCGCAGTCTAGTGTGCAGTATGCAAGGATGGGCGACCAGAACATTAGAAATTGGACTGGGCGCACTTCATGGGCGCAGTGCCCAGTCCAGCGGGCTGCAAAAGGGAGCTAAAAACCAAAGTTGAAACTGAACCGGGCGCACTTCATGGGCACCTAGGCGCTGTGCCTAGTCCAGTGAGCGATTTGAAAGGGAGAAGGCGCACCTTGCCTAGGCGTGAAATCTTCTACACACCCAGGATGGCGCCCAAAGAAGCTTGTTCATTAGATGTTGGCAAGGCCAGAGCGCCTAGGCGCGCGGAGTAGCACCTAGCTCTAACCCGAGGTTTTAAAAACCTATTACGCGACCAGAGCTTGTATCATTTGTTGGAGTTTTGAATTTTAGAGAGAGAGAGAAAGAAATAGAGAGATTAGGAGAGATTCTTTAGTGATTTCAAGTATTCAAGCTTGGATTGAAGGATAGAAGAAGATTCAATAAGGATTTCACAACGTTGGGAGGATTTTAGGTTGTTTGATGATTTGGTGGATTGAGGGCTTGAAGGCTTGAATTCTACATATTTGGGGTTTTAGAGTGAGAAAGCTTAAGAAATTGAAACCCTAGTATCTGGAAATTTATAGCTTGTGATAGCTTGGAATCGAGATGAGACCAGTACTGAGAACCGGGCCGCAGATCAGTAGGAGGCGGCGTGACATGGAAGGCCACCCTAGGAGCACTAGGATTTGTATTTTGTTTATGTGAGAACTTTGGTTATGAATTGAGTACATTTAGTACTTTTATTTGGTTTAATATTATGTTGCTTAAATACCTTTTCGTTATGTTGGATGGATGGTCGGGAGTGTATGACGTGTGATCGGGACTCAAATACCTGGATGATGGACCATTGGTCTGAATTTGTAGATTTTGATAGTCTTTGTTGACGATAATGAGGTGATTATGTTTTGCATATTATTTGCATGTGATTAGAAGGCCTGTCGCCCTGCGTAGAGTGTGAATGTGGTTAAATGGCCAGAGGCCCTGCTAGGTTGTGGAATTACTCTGAATTATTATTGATTGCATTTCTTGTGTAATGTGTAAGTGACTCCACGTGGGACTCTCCGATATAAGGGGAGGTGCTGCCGGATTTTTATTAGAGTCTGGGGTAGGGTTGACGTGTGTTGAGGTCCGTAGTGACGGGGCACATGTCTAAATATGGCGCTCCCGGCTAAGTGTGTGAAATTTGGGTCGGGGTGTCACATGTAATAGGCGATTAAGTCTTTTCACAAGACGTTTTAATTCAAAAGGATTCATAGGAAAGAAATAACCTCCAATTGGAATAGAGACTCTTTTAGTAAAGAATAGTTACTCCTTTTATCGATTCTGAATTAGGAATCCTTTGATCAAGGCCAAGAAAGTCTGTTTATCTGTCCTACAAAAATTCACGTGTTAAGAAATCAGGTAGATTATTATCTTTGCCAGCAATATTTCAATATCAAAATCAAAAGCACTAAGAATAGCTTGTCATCTAGCAAATATTTGTTTGCAAGCAATATTTTGAACATATTTTTGAGGAACTTCTTTTGCGAATTTACAGTCAACACGAACTAAAAATCTTTTATTTAATAAATTTCCCTGAAACTTAGAAATACATAAAACAATAGACAATATTTCTTTTTTAATTGTTGAATATTTCTGCTGGGTAGGATTCCATTTTTTGGAAGTAAATTGTATAATTTCTTCTTTGTTATTCTTAATCAGTTTAAGTATGCCACCATAACTAATTTATGAGGCATTTTTTTCCACAATTTTAAAACATTTGGGTCTGGAATACATAAGTAAGGTAATGTTGGGAGATAAGCCTTAATCCTTTGGACTATGGCAGTGTGAGTTTCTGTCCAAGGGGGCGGATTATTTTTTGATCTGTCATCTAAAGGTTTACATAACTTTTGAAAGTTAGGATACAAATCGGCAATATAATTCAAATTTCCTAAAAATTGTTGTAACTGATTTCAAGAAATTTGTCAACAAATTGAATGAATCTTTCAATTGGTATGATTGTACCATGATAAATGTTATGGCTAAGAAACCGGATATTAGTTTGAAATAATTTGATTTTTATTTTAGAAACTACCAAACCATTCTCTTTGATAATTTTGAGAAACTTAAAAAGATGATAAAAATGTTGTTTGATGCTATGAGAAAATATTAATGAATCATCAATATAAACAATTAAGAATTGGGAGTAAGGGTTAAATATATCATTCATAATCTTCTGGAATTAAGAAGGTGCATTCTTTAATCTGAATGGCATAACTCAGAAGGTGCATTCTTTAATCTTCTGGAATTCAGAAGGAACAGTAAAAGCAGTTTTGTATCTATCTCGTTCCTGAATTTGAATCTGCCAGAAAGCATATTTCATATCAAATTTAGAGAAAATCTTAGTATCATATAATTTAGCAAGTTAATCTTTTTTATTTGGAATTGGATATCTAATCCATTGGAGAGCTTTGTTTAAAGGTTTATAATTAATGACAAGTCGAGGTACCCCTTGTTCTATTTCAGCATTTTTATTAACATAAAAGGCAACACAACTTCAAGGTGATTGACTCTGTCGAATTAATTTTTTATTTAAAAGATCTTGGATTTATTTTCGATAGTGTTCTTATAATTCTTTGTTCATTTGAATACCTCGAGCTTTAGTGGGAATATTAATTTCTTGAAAATCTTTTTCATAGAGTAATTGTACCACATGTTTCTTCCTATTCCAGAAAGCAGTGCGGAGATCAGAACTGACATCTTTCTCAAAGAGGTTTTGGAGAGAAATTATTTTATATTGTAATTCTTGTGTTGCTAATTGTTTTTTTATGCAAGAAATATCTATCTCTTCAGAAAGATGTTTGATTTGTTTTTCTTTATTATCAATAAGACAATTAATTGAATATTCCTGAATAGAACTTTGGGTTAATAAATTAATATTCTTTGTAACGGGTTTCTGTAGATAGGGAAAAACTATCTTATTTCCTAAAATCTTAGTGTGAATTCCATTATTACTCATTTTAAATGGTTTAAGTAATTCTAGAAATGGGGTTCCTAGTATAACATATCTTGTAATATTATGGATGCCAAGAAAACTAGTTCAAAAATTAGTTTCCTTGTTTTTTATCGTGACATCAGATAACTTGTAAATGATTTTAAGTTGTTCACCATTTGAAGATTTTATGCCTTCAGTTGTTTTTTCCCAAAAATGACGAGGGACTAAGTCAAAACGAAGACAGTTTAAATCAGCACCGGAATCAACTAAAATATTTGCATCAAAAGAAAATGAATCTTGGATAACAATTTTAATTTTGATAAACCATCTCTGGCTAATAGATTGAGATAATAATCCAAGAAAAGGTTGGTCAAGTTTTTGTGGAATCTCTTCGAGTAGATCATCCTTGTGGCTATCTTTTTTGAGATTTTCGATTTCTAATTTAATCATGGCAACATCTTGTTGAAGAGTTTTATGATTATTTTTTGAGGTTTTATATTAGAAGATGTATGGAGGCTGTTATCCTCAAGGTTCTTTGAGAATATATCATCAGTGTCAATTAGAATGGATTCTAATTTTGTTGTAATATCTGGATCTATTTTTAATTTTTTCATATGTTTATGAACACGACAATATTTTGCAATATGTCGTGGCGTATTACATCTAAAATAGACAACTTGTTTGGTTTGAGATTTATCTTTGTTTGTTTGGACTTTAGTATTTTCTGAGGTATTACTAGTTTTGGCCAGGTTATGGATTGTGGGGATACATAGAGATTTTGAAGTATTGAGATTTTGTAAAAAAGAGATTGGGTAGTTTCAACAAGAAGTTGTTGTAATCTTTTATCTATTTCATTAATGAAATCATTTTTGTATGTATCTTGTTTAATAGAATTTTTATTCATTAGCTTAGTTTGGATTAAGGGTGGATGTTCAGACTTAATAATGATTTTTTTGTGTATTATCATACCATGTCTGAACCCTAGTAGTAGTATTCTTTAAAGGAAAAGGATAAGTAGCCCAGTCAATACGGGGGTCATCTAAGGATAATTCAAAATAATAAAAAAATAATACTTGTTCTTGAATTCCATTAGGAAAATCATAAAATTCTTTTTGCATAGACTGACGTTTGGTAGTATTGTAAGGAGAATAAAAATCTTTTTGTAATGATTTTTTGTGGATAACAAAACCGTAATGAATTAAAACATTTAACTTGGGGTCATTATTATCTACCATTTGAGAATAAGTTGGTGACATTGGTGGAGAATCTTTTAGTTCCAGTGTGGAATTGGTTTGAGAGTCTGGCTGTTGAACATTGTAAAATGGTTTTGGTATTGAACCAGAATGATTGACTCCACGTAAATCATGATGATAAAAAGTACTTGGATTAGATGAAAATTGATTTTTTGTTTTATAAGAAGTACTTGGAGTAGAGAAGGAATTTCTAGAAGGAATTCCTATCTTTGATTTAAAAGATGAAGTAGATGAACTGTGGTTGACTTTTTGTAAATCAATTCAATGTCGTCGAGAACTAAAAGTAATTTTTACTTTTCCATCACTGGATTGACTAACATTTTCTATGTTTGTATTTTCTACTTTCTTGTGGGGAGGGGGATGGGGTACAGCTCCCTATAACTCCCATTTTTGAGGTAAGGTAATCTCATCCCACTTAATGGTTCTGGGTAAGGTCATACTAGACCGAGCAAAGTCGGTTTGAATCAATAAGGTTTCTCCATTTGGAGATTTTCTTAAAGCTTATGAACCAAAAATCAGGACATAACTTTGTAATGAATTTCTATAGATTAAGGAGATTGCAAGAGATCCAGAAGACATTTTGTAATTGTGAGTTTTTATATTTAAAGTGAGTGCATCTAAGAGATTTTGATCACTTAATGAAACTATAAAATTTGGATAATAATCAAAGTAGATTGGACCACTACAAAGGCTAGTTTCAACTGTGCCTAAGAGTGAATCATTGAACTCTAACATTCTACAGTTGCGTAGACATAAAAGAATTGAAGTTGATGAAGTTAATTATCCTCTCCACCAGTCAACAGACACGTGGCAGAGCTGTCAGCGGCATTGAAGCTTTGACTCTACTTTCCATTGCTCGGTACCGGGATATGAAGTTGCTCTTCTCGTTGCCCATCTTTCGGAACAGTAACTCCTCCTGGTAAAACAGTAATTCCTTCATTTGGCAAGGTATTATTCATTATCACTCAAATTCTATTAATGGAAATCACCTTCACTATATAAAGGGGTTACCCCACAGGTAAAAGGGATCACTTTTTTTACTACAGAATACTATTTCACTCTCTCCCTCTTTCCAAGAACACCGAGCAGTGTTCTTCGGAGAGATTCTCTGTGCTAGCATCTAACTTAAGCGTCGGAGCGCCAACGCCAGAGAACACTCTCTGGCGGGCCTCTAGCTTACGTTTGTTCATTTCTACAGGACAACCCCCATCGAGAAAACTGTCTTGACGAAGTGAAAGATCATTAAGCCGAGGAAGCCTTTGTTCGGACCTATACTGATACGTTTTTGTACTTTACAAGTTGAGACGTTATCAGATTGGCGCCATTTGTGGGAAAGATCTTTCCATAACAAAAAATGGTTCGAACTAGAGCTTTAAGAGGAGAAGGCCAGCAGGCCCCAGCTGCCAGCGTCAACGCCGAGCAACAGCCCCAACCACTGGTGCAGGACGAGATAGCCCAGCTGTTACAACATATGAATGTCTTCGCAAACCATTTGGACATGATTCAGGAGGCGCAAGGGCATCAACCTCTTCAAAATGAGAACATCTTTCAGGAGATGAGAAATGAACATTCTCAAGTGGACGAGTCAAGAAATCCCGACCTTCTAAGAGTCTCAGTGACCACTCCTCCGAGGACTCAACCCACTCATACCTATGAGGGGGAAAACAAATTGATCGAGGGTGTAGTAGAATGAAAAATAGCTGCTTTGCAAGGACGCCCTTTTTTGGATACAATGGACTGGGACAGGAACTTAACTCCCTTGGCAGCTGAGGTGCAACGTGCTCGGGTACCGACAAGTTTCAAGGTCTCCAGCGTTGAGAAGTACAACGAGACGGGAGATCCTCTTGACCATGTCATCGATTTCCAAACCATGATGGAGTTCCAGCGAGCATCTCAGGAAGCTTGCTGCAAGATCTTCCCAGTCTCTCTTCTCAGCGTAGCAAGAAGATGGTTTAGAGCTCTCCCACAGGGTTCTATTTATATCTTTGACGACCTCACCAACAGGTTCGTTGCTCATTTCGCGAGCTCAAGGCTAGTAAAAAAGACCAATGTGACATTGGTGACTATCCGACAAAAGCCTCATGAGAGCTTAAGAGAATTTGGGACCCGATTCAATAGTGATTGTTTAGAGATACCAGACCTCCAACCGATCATAGCCATTACAGCTTTTATGACTGGAGTTCGTCACACAACTTGAAGCACTCCCTATCCAAGAAGCACCCAAAGAGCATTCCTGAGTTGCTCTCGAGAGTTGAAAAGTCCATTACAGCGGATGAAATCATGGCAGAACCACACATGACCGAACAATCCCCTGAAAGGTCCCCTATGAGAAGAAGAAACGATTATGGTCGGCCAAATGAGAAAATAGCAGAGGGAAAAAGGTCATCCTCTCGAAAAGGTGACGGCCGAACCCAATGCGATATGATTTTTATACTCTTCTCAACACCTCTTTGAAAAGGTTATTGAATGAGATACAGGATCGCGACATCGTCAAATGGCCTCCAAAGATGAAGTCAAGTCCTGGGAAAAAGGAGAGTGATAAGTATTGCAAATTCCATCAGGGTCCCGGACACGACACCGATGAATGTCGTCATCTGAAGGACGAAATAGAGAATCTTATTCAAAGAGGATACCTCAAAAAAATTTCACCAGCTCGGCAAGGGACAAACGAGAAAGAGAAGGAAGAAGAGACAACAGAAGAGATGAAAGAGAGAATGATAGACGACAGAGGAGACGTTGAGATGAGTCTCCTCATCATAGAAATCGAGGAACAGCAGGTACCATAGGCATGATAGTCGGGGGGTTAGCCTCGGGAGGAGAGAGCTCATCGGGCAGGAGAGCATATGCTCGGACTGTGCATCAGGTTTCGGAGAAGTCAAAGAAACCAAGAACAGAGGAAGAGAAGATAATATTCTCGAAGAGAGACGGGGATGGTTTACACCAGCCCCATGACGAAGCAATGGTCATTGAGGCGGTCATCGCTAACTACACGGTGAATAAAATTTTGATTGACAATGGGAGCACGGAAGATGTTCTTTTCTATCACGCCTTCAAACAAACGAACCTCCCGAGGGAGAGCCTGAATAAGTTTTCCATAGCCCTATACGATTTCACGGGAGAGCAGGTTGTCCCTGTCGGGATGATCAATCTACCCATAACCTTAGGGGACTATCCGAGGTCAAAACTATTCATGGTGGAGCTTCTGGTCGTAGATGTGAAGACCCCTTACAATGCATTGATTGGCCGACCACTACTTCACAAAGCCCGAGCGGTTTTCTCCACCTATTATTTAAAGATGAAATTCCCCACCGACTGAGGAATAGGTGAAGTTCAGGGTGACCAGAAGCTCGCCCGTCAGATGTATGTTACAGACCTAAAAGAGAAGAAAAAGCTAGTCTCAGTCCTAGAATTGTTGGATGATCACAACAACCAGACCTCGAAGCCCTCCCCCGCCAAACAGCTCATCACCATTTTCTTCGGGCAGGGGACAGAAAAGTGATTGTACTACGGCTCCGAGCTTGATCAAGACTTAAGCGAAAGCTTGACAAGTCTTCTCTGAGAAAACATCAGCATATTCGCATGGAGGGCAGACGAGATGCCTGGTATCAGCGCTGATGTTATCGCCCACCATCTTAGCATAAAACATGGCAGCCGACCAGTAAAACAAAAGAAGAGAGAGAAATTTTGCACAAGATAGGCAGGAGGCCATCAAAACGGAGGTCTACAAGCTTTTGGATGCCAAATTTGTTCGAGAAGTACAATACCCTAAATGGCTCTCTAATGTTGTTATGGTAGTGAAACAAAATGGTAAGTGGCGTATGTGTGTCGACTTCACCGACCTCAACAAGGCCTGCCGAATGACAGCTACCCACTGCCAAAGATAGACCAATTGGTAGACGCAACTTCGGGAAAGGATCTCCTTAGTTTCCTTGATGCCTATTCAGGTTATCATCAGATCCATATGCATCAAGATGATGAGAAACACACCTCATTTGTTACTCTTGAAGGTACGTACTACTATCAAGTCATGCCTTTTAGGCTGAAGAACGCAGGAGCCACCTACCAACGACTCGTTAAGAAAATATTCTCTCTAATGCTTGGCAAGACGGTTGAGGCGTACGTGGATGATATAGTTGTAAAAATCAAGAAACCCGAGGATCACTTGGGCGACTTGCAGGAAGTATTTAATGTGTTAAACAAGTTTAGCATGAAGCTTAACTCGGAGAAATGTGCATTTGGCATTTCATTGGGTAAGTTCCTCGGTTTCCTCATCTCCAAATGAGGAATAGAGGTAAACCCTGAAAAATTATTGGTAATAATCAATATGCAAGCCCCGAGGAACAAGAAGGAGGTTCAACAGCTCACTGGGAGAACTGCAGCTTTAAGCCATTTTCTCACCAGTTCAGGAGATCGGTGCAAACTTTTCTTTAATGCGTTCAAGCAAACGACAAATTTACAGTGGACTGAAGATTGTCAAGAAGCTTTTGAGGAATTAAAGTCTTACCTCAGCCAGCCTCCTCTAGTCACTTCTCCGAAAGAGGGAGAACCGTTAGCCACTACTGAGCACGCAGTGAGTGCAGTGCTCATAAGCGAGAAAGAGGATAAAATTTAGAAGCCAATATACTACACCAGTAAAGTCCTTACTGAGACTGAGAAGAGATAGACCGGGGCAGAGAAGTTGACCTTGGCACTGGTAACTACGGCTAGGAAGTTGTGACCCTACTTTCAAGCCCATACGGTTACAGTGTTGACCGACCAACCTCTTAAGAGCATACTCTAGAAACCGGATACGTCGGGAAGGCTTATTAAATGGTCAATCGAACTTAGCGAGTTTGATATCCACTATGATCCAAAGAAAGCCATCAAAGCTCAAGCCCTGACAGACTTTATCACTGAGTACCAACATCCTCTAGGGGAAGAGGCACCGCATGACCTATGGGAGCTCTTTGTCGATGGTTCTTCAAACAAAGATGGGAGTGGAGCAGGAATTCTGCTTCTCGGGTCGGGGGGCTTGACTACTGAATACGCTCTTCGTTTCCAATTCAAAGTTTCCAACAACGAGGCCTAGTACAAAGCGCTCCTAGCTGGGTTAAAGTTGGCAATTTAGCTAGAGGTGCGCAATCTGGTGATCAACAACGACTCTCAACTCATGACCGAATAAGTTCGTGGCGAGTACAAAGCGAGAGGCTCTAACATGATCAAGTATTTGGAGAAAACTAAGGAACTAATGAGTGAAATCCCCGAACGTCAAAATACAGAGAGTGCCCCGAGAAGAGAATCAGCATGCCGATGTGCTGGCTTGACTAGCATCGGCCTCTAAAAAAGACAAGGCCTCGTCAGTATTAATAGAGATATTGCCCAAGCCGAGCATATTCGTTAGGGCTATCATCGAGATTAACACAGAACCGTCTTGGATGGATCCTATACGAACCTTCCTCACAGATGAAGTGTTACCTGAGGATAAGAACGAGGCTAGAAATCTCCGAGCAAGGGCAGCGAGGTATTCAATCATACAAGGAACACTGTACATAAGATCTTTCACGCTCCCTTACCTTAAGTGTCTTGCTCCATGGGAGTCCGAGTATGCTCTCCAAGAAGTGCATGAAGGAGTTTTTGGCAGCCATGCAGGAGCAATGACTTTAGCTAACAAGGTCTTGCGCTGTGGCTATTATTGGCCAAACATGAGAAAAGATGTCGGGGATTTGGTACATAAGTGTGACAAATGCCAGAGACATGCTAACGTACCTCACCTCCCACCATCCGAAATAACTATCATCGAGAACCCTTGTCCATTTGCTCAATGGGGGCTAGACCTATTGGGACCCTTTCCCCAAGCAACAGCCCAAAGGAAGTTTCTCATAGTGGCAGTGGACTACTTTACAAAATGGGTTGAAGCCGAGCCTCTGGCAACCATCATTTGCAGATATGGTGTTCCTCGGATCCTCATTACTGATAATGGTCGACAGTTTGTAAGTGCGAACAACCGAGAATTCTGTGAAGAGCTAGGCATCAACCTCAAAATCACTGCTGTAGCATATCCTCAAGCCAATGGCCAGTTAGAAGTAACCAACCGTATCATTCTCCAGGGATTAAAAACTCGTCTTGACTAAGCTAAGCGACTTTGGACCGAGCAGCTCCACAGTGTCCTCTGGTCATACCGGACCACGCCAAGAATGTCAGCGGGAGAAACGCCTTTCTCCATAATGTTTGGATCAGAAGTCGTCATTCCAGTAGAGATTGGGGTCCCCACTCCCCGGATTGTTAACTTCAATGAGTCAGAGAACAACGACTTGCTCCTTAATAATCTGGACCTACTGGAAGAAGCTCGGGAGATTGCTCAGATCAGGACTGCAGCTTACAAGCAAAGGACAACTCATTACCACAACAAGAGAGTCCGAACAAGGAGATTCTCTGAGGGAGATTAGGTACTCAGAAAAGCTGCCGCAGCTGGAAAGCATCCTGGCAAGCTCGGGGAGACTTGGGAAGGCCTTCTCGGGTTATCAGGGTCATGCTGGATGGAACCTACAACTTGGAGAATCCCGAGAAACCAGGAGAGATGTGACCTTGGAATGCTGAAAACCTCCGATGATACTACATTTAACTTCTTTTGTCGGCATGTATTTAACTTTCTTTTTCAAATGGACAATATTGTTAAAAGCTCTTCCATGCAAAGAGTTCAGCAATTTCAAACCGTCAAAGTTGATAGGTGTGCATTTTTTATTGTTGTTTTATGTCTAAATTTTCTTGTATTCGATTTGTATATTATTTCGTTGTCAATAGCACCACTTTCGTTCTGCAAACGACAAAACTGTTAGCACCTCTTTCAAGAGAGTTGAGCAATTTTCAATAGTCAAAGTTGGTCGGTGTATATTTTTTATTGTTCTTTTATATCAAATTTTATAAGTATAGACTCCATAAATTATGTCGTTGCCAAAAGACCAACTTTCATTCTCAAATGGACAAAATCGCTAAAAGCTCCTCCATGGAGAGAGTTGAGCATTTCCGAACCATCAAAGTTGAAAGGTGTGCACTTCTTATAGTATTTGCTTCGTAGATTATTTTATTGTCAAAAGAACAACTTTGTTCTCAATTGGACAAAACCATTAAAAGCACCTCTAGCGAGAAAGTTGAATAATTTCGAACCATCGAAGTTTGTAGGGGTACACTTTTTTGCTGCTCTTTTATGTCAATTTTTACGATTATAGACTTTGTAGATTGTTTAGTTGCCAAAAAAAGATCAGCTTTCATTTTCAAATGGACAATATCGTTAAAAGCTCCTTCATGTAGAGAGTTCAAAATTTTCAAACCAGCAAAGTTGATAGGTTTGCAGTTTTTATTGTTGCTTTATGTCTAAATTTTCTTGTATTCAATTTGTAGATTATTTCTTTGTCAAAAGCACCACATTCATTCTCCACAAGATAAAACTGTTAAAAGTACATATTTCAAGAAAGTTTAGCAACTTTGCTCGGTGTACACTATTTATTGTTCTTTTATGTCAAATTTTATGAGTATAGACTTCGTAGATTGTTTCATTGCCAAAAGACCAACTTTCATTTTTAAATGGGTAAAATCATTAAAAAGCTTCTCCATGGAAGGAGTTGAGCTATTCTGAACCATCAAAGTCGATAGGTGTCCACCTTTTATAGTTGATTTATGTGCAAAATTACTAGGATACGCTTTAGAGATTGGTTCATTGTCAAAAAGACCAACTTTTGATCTCAAATGGAAAAAATCGTTAAAAGCTAATCTATCGAGAAAATTGAGGAATTTCGAACCATTAAAGTTTGTCGTTGTACACTTTTTATTATTTTTTGTGTCAAATTTTAGGAGTATAGACTCCATAGATTGTTTCGTTGCGAAAAGACCAACTTTCGTTCCCAAATGGACAAAACCGTTAAAAAGTTCCTCCATAGAGAGACTTCAGCAATTCCGAACCATCAAAGTTGATACGTGTGCAATTTGTTTTGTTGTCATATGTGCAAATTTACTAGTATATGTTTCACAGATTGTTACATTTCCGCAAGACAAACTTTTGTTCTCAATTGAACACAACTGTTAAAGCTCCTCGATCGAGAGAGTTGAGCAATTTCAAATCATTAAAGTTGATCGGTGTACACTTTCTATTCTTATTTTATGTCCAATATTATGAAAATAGACTCCGAAGATTATTTTGTTGCCAAAAGAGCAACTTTCGTTCCCAAATGGACAAAACCGTTAAAAGCTCCTTCGTGGAGAGAGTTGAGAAATTCTGAATCATCAAAGTTGATAGATGTGCACTTTTTATTGTTGCGTTTTCTCCAAATTATCTAGTATTTGCTTTGTAGATTATTTCACTGTCAAAAGAACAACTTTCGTTCTAAATTGGACAAAACCGTTAAAAGCTCATCTATCGTGAGAGTTGAGCAATTTCTATCCATCAAAGTTGGTCATTGTAAAGCACCTCTATCAAAAATTTTGAGCGATTTCAAACCATCAAAGTTGCTTGGTGTACATTTTTTATTGTTCTTCAATGTCAAATTATATGAGTACAGAATCCGTAGATTGTTTCGTTTCTAAAAGACCAACTTTCATTCCCAAATGGACAAAACCGTTAAGAGCTCCTCCATGGAGAGAGTTGAGTAATTCCAAACCATCAAAGTTGATAGGTATACAATTTTTTTTGTTGCTTTATGTCCAAATTTAGTAGTATACACTTCGTAGAGTATTTCATTTCCAAAAGATCAAGTTTCGTTCTCAATTGAACAGAATCGTTAAAAGCTCCTTTATCGAGAGAGTTGATCAATTTCAAATCATCAAAGTTGGTCGATGTACACTTTTTACTTTTATTTTATGTCAAATTTTACGAGTATAGATTCCGTAGATTATTTTGTTGCCAAAAGATCAACTCTCGTTCCCAAATGGACAAAACCGTTAAAAAGCTCCTCTATGGAGAGAGTTGAACAATTGGAAACCATCAATGTTGATAGTTGTGAACTTTTTATTGTTGCTTTATGGGCAAATTTTCTAGTATTCGATTCGTAGATTATTTCATTGTCAAAAGAACAACATTCGTACTCAATAGAACAAAACCGTCAAAAGCTCATCTATCGAGAGAGTTGAGCGATTTATAGCCATTAAAGTTGGTCGGTGTACACTTTTTATTATTATTTTATGTCAAATTTTGTAAGTATAGACTCCGTAGATTGTTTCGTTTGCAAAAGACGAACTTTCATTCCCAAATGGGCAAAACCGTTAGAAAGCTTATGCATGGAAAGAGTTGAGCTATTCCGAACCATCAAAGTTGATAGGTGTGCACTTTTCTTGTTGATTTATGTGCGAAGTTACTAGCATACGCTTCATAGATTTTTTTCGTTGCCAAAAAGACTAACTTTCGATGTCAAACGAAAAAAACCGTTAAAAGCTCGTCTATCGAGAAATTGAGCAATTTCGAACTATCAAAGTTGGTTGGTGTACACTTTTTATTGCTATTTTATGTCAAATTTTACAAGTATTGGCTCCGTAGATTGTTTTGATGGCAAAAGACCAACTCTCTATCTCAAATGGACAAAATCGTTAGAAGCCCATCCATGGAGAGAGTTGAGCAATTTCGAACCATCAAATTAATTTTATAGGTGTGTACTTTTTACTCTTGATTTATGTCCAAATTTACTTGTATTTAATTCGTAGATTATTTCGTTCTCAAAAGCACAATTTTTTCGTTCTCAATATGATAAAATCGTTAAAAGCATCTCTATCAAAAAATTAGAGCGATTATGAACCATTGAAGTTGCTCGGTGTACATGTTTTATTGTTCTCTAATGCAAATTTTACGAGTATAGAATCCGTAGATTGTTTCATTTCTTAAAGACCAACTTTCATTCCCAAATGGAAAAAATCGTTAAAAGCTCCTCCATGGAGAGAGTTGAGGAATTTCAAACCATCAAAGTTGATAGGTATACAATTTTTTATATTGCTTCATGTCCAAATTTAGTAGTATGCACTTTGTTGAGTGCTTCATTTTCGAAAGACCAACTTTCTTTCCCAATTCGACATAGCCATTAAAAGATCCTCTATCGAGAAAGTTGACCAGTTTCAAATCATCAAAGTTGGTCGGTTTACAGTTTTTATTTTTATTTTATATCAAATTTTACGAGTATAGATTCTGTAGATTGTTTCGCTGCCAAAATACCGACTCTCGTTCCCAAATGGACAAAATCGTTAAAAAGCTCCTCTATGGAGAGAGTTGAACAATTACGAACCTTCAAAGTTGATAAGTGTGTAATTTTTATTTTTGGTGTATGTGCAAATTTAGTAGTATACGCTTCGTAGATCATTTCATTTCTGAAAGATAAACTTTTGTTCTTAGTTGGACAAAACCGTTAAAGCTCCTCTATCGAGAGAGTTGAGCAATTTCAAACCATTAAGGTTGGTTAGTGTATACCTTTTATTGTTATTTTATGTCCAATTTTATGAGTACATACTCTGTAAACGATTTCGTTGCCAAAAAACTAACTTTCGTTCTCAATTGCACAAAACCGCTAAAAGCTAATATATCTAGAGAGTTGAGCAATTTCTAACGATCAAAGTTGGTCGGTGTACACTTTTATTGTTATTTTATGTCAAATGTTTTGAGTATAGACTCCGTAGATTGTTTCATTGCCAAAAGACCATCTTTCGTTCCCAAATGGTCAAAACTATTAAAAAGCTTCTACATAGAAAGAGTTGAGGTCTACCGAACCATCAAAGTTGAAAGGTGTGCACTTTTTATTAATGATTTATGTCCAAATTTACTAGAATACGCTTCTAGATTGTTTCGTTGTCAAAAACACCAACTTTTGGTCTCAAATGGAAAAAATTGTTAAAAGCATCTCTATCGGGAAAATTGAGCAATTTTGAACTATCAAAGTTGCTTGGTATACACTTTTTATTGCTATTTTATGTCAAATTTTACAATTATAGGCTCCATAGATTGTTTCGATGCCAAAAGATTAACTTTCTATCTCAAGTAGACAAAATCATTAGAAGCCCATCCATGGAGAGAGTTGAGCAATTTCGAACCATTAAAGCTAATAGGTGTGTACTTTTTATTGTTGATTTATGTCCAAATTTACTAGTATTCGCTTCATAGATTATTTCCTTGTCAAAATCACAATTTTTCGTTCTCAATATGATAAAATCGTTAAAAAGACCTCTATCAAAAAATTTGGGCGATTTTGAACCATCATAGTTGCTCGGTGCACATTTTTTATTGTTCTTTAATGTGAAATTTTACAAGCATAAAATCCGTAGATTCTTTCGTTTGTAAAAGACCAACTTTCATTCCCAAATGGACAAAACCGTTAAGAGATTCTCCATGGAGAGAGTTGAGCAATTACGAATCATCAAAGTTGATAGGTGTGAACTTTAATTGTTGTTTTATGTCCAAATTTAGTAGTATTTACTTCGTAGATTATTTCATAGTCAAAAGCACAACTTCCGTTCTCAATATTGCAAAATCGTTAAAAGCACCTCGATCGAGAGAGTTGAGCAATTTTGAACCATCAAAGTTTGAAGGTGTACACTTTTTATTGTTCTTTTGCAACAAATTTTACAAGTATAGACTCCGTAGATTGTTTTATCTCTAAAAGATCAACTTTCATTCGCAAATGGACAAAACCATTAAAATCTCCTCCATAAAAAGAGTTGAGCAATTACTAACCATCAAAGTTGATAGGTGTGCACTTTTATTGTTTCTTTAAGTCTAAATTTTATACTATTCGATTCGCAGATTATTTCGTTGTCAAAAGCACAACTTTCGTTCACAACATGACAAAACAACTAAAAGCAGCTCTCTCTCGAGAGTTAAGCAATTTCAAACCATCAAAGTTGATCGGTGTAAACTTTTTACTGTTCCTTCGTGTCAAATTTTACGAGTACAGACTGGAAAGATTGTTTCATTACCAAAAGACCAACGTTCGTTCTTAAATGGACAAAACCCTTAAAAGCTTATCCATGGAGAGAGTTGAGCGATTCCGAACCATCAAAGTTGATAGTTGTCCACTTTTTATTTTTGCTTTATGTCCAAATTTTCTAGTATTTGCTTCGTAGATTATTTTAATTTTGAAAGCACAACTTTCATTCTCAATATGACAAAATCGTTAAAAGCACCTCTGTCGAGAGAGTTGAGCACTTTTGAACCATCAAAGTTGGTCGGTATACACTTTTTATTCTTGTTTTGTGTCAAATTTTATGAGTACAGACTTCACATAATGTTTCGTTGAAAAATGACCAACTTTTGTTTTGAAATGGACAAAACCGTTAAAATATCCTCCATGGAGAGAGTTGACCATTTCTGAACTTATAAAATTGATAGGTGTGCACTCTTTATTGTTGCTTTATGTCCAAAATTTCTTGTATTCGCTTCGTATATTAATTAGTTGTCAAATGAATAACTTTCGTTCTCAATATGACAAAATCGTAAAAGCTCTTTTATCGAGAGAGTAGAGCAATTTCAAACCATTAAAATTTGTCGGTGTACACTTTTTATTGTAATTTTATGTAAAAGTTATCGAGTATAGACTTCGTAGATTGTTTCGTTGCCAAAAGACTAACTTTTGTTCCCAAAATAACAAAACAGTTAAAAGCTCTTCCATGGATAGAGCTGAGCAATTATGAACCATCAAAGTTTATAAGTTTGCTTTTTTATTGTTGCTTTATGTCCAAATTTTATTGCATTTTCCTCATAGATTATTTCGTTGTTAAAATCGCAACTTTCATTCTCAATAAGGCAAAATCGTTAAAAACACCTCGATCGAGAGAGTTGAGCAATTTTGAACCACCAAAGTTGGTAGGTGTACACTTTTTATTGTTCTTATGCAAAATTGTATGAGTATAGACTTCGTAGATTGTTTCGTTGCCAAAAGATCAACTTTCGTTCTCAAATGGATAAAACCCTTAAAAGCTCCTCTTTGGAGAGAGTTGAGCAATTCCGAACCATCAAAGTTGATAGGTGTGCACTTTTTATTGTTGCTTTATGTCTGAATTATCTATTATTTGCTTCATAGATTATCTAGTTGTCCAAAGAACAACTTTCATTCTCAATTGGAAAAATTCGTTAAAAGTAGCCTTATTGAGAGGGTTGAGCAATTTTGAATCATCAAAGTTGATAAGTTCTTTTATGTGAAATTTTTAGAGTATAGACTACATAGACTGTTTCGTTGTGAAAAGATCAACTTTCGTTCCCTAAAGACCAACGTTCATTCTTAAATGGACAAAACCCTTAAAAGCTTATCCATGGAGAGAGTTGAGCGATTCCAAACCATCAAAGTTAATAAGTGTGCACCTTTTATTGTTGCTTTACATCAAAATTTTCTAGTATTCGCGTCATATATTATTTCGTTGTCAAAAGCACAACTTTCGTTCTCTATATGACAAAACTGTTAAAAGCACCTCTATCGAGAGAGTTGAGCAATTTCGAACCATCAAAGCTGGTTAGTGTACAATTTTTATTGTTCTTTTGTGTCAAATTTTACGAGTATAGACTCTGTAGATTGTTTCGTTGCCAAAAGACCAACTTTCATTCTTAAATGGACAAAACTATTCAAAGATCTTCCAATGAGAGAGTTGAGCAATTCTGAACCATCAACGCTGATAGGTGTGCAACTTTTATTGTTGGTTAATTTCCAATTTTTCTAGTATTTGGTTCGTAGATTATTTCGTTGTGAAAAGCACAACCTTCTTTCTCAGTATGACAAATCGTAAAAGCTCTTTTATCGAAGGAGTTGAGTAATTTCAAACCATTAAATTTAGTCGGTGCATACTTTTTATTATAATTTTTTGTAGAAATTATCGTGTATAGATTTCGTAAATAGTTTCGTTGGCAAAAGACCAACTTTAGAATGGACAAAACCGTTAAAGGTTCCTTCACGGATAGAGCTGAGCAATTATGAACCATCAAAGTTGATAAGTGTGCTTTTTTTATTGTTGCTTTATGTCAAAATTTTCTAGTATTCACCTCATGTTCTTTTGCAACAAATTTTACGAGTATAGACTCTGTTAATTGTTTCGTTGCTAAATGGACAAAACTGTTAAAAGCTCCAGCATAGAGAGAGTTGAGAAATTACCAACCATCAAAGTTGATTGTTGTGCCCTTTTATTGTTGTTTTATGTCTAAATTTTATAGTATTCGATTCGCAGATTATTTCGTTGTCAAAGCACAACTTTCGTTCACAATATAACAAAACCGTTCAAAGCACCTATATCAAAAGATTTGAGCAATTTTGAATGACCAAAGTTGGTCGGTGTACACTATTTATTGTTTTTTATGTCTAATTGTACGAGTATAGACTCCGTTGATTGTTTCGTTACCAAAAGATCAACTTTCATTCCCAGATGGACAAAATCGTTAAAAGCTCCTCCATGGAGAGAGTTGAACAATTCCAAACCATCAAAATTAATTGATTTGCACTTTTTATTGTTTCTTTATACCCAAATTTTCTAGTACTATCTTCATAAATTATTTCATAGTCAAAAGCACAACTTTTGTTCTCTATATGACAAAACTATTAAAAGCACCTCTATCGAGAGATTTGAGCAATTTCAAACCATCAAAGTTCGTAGGTGTACAATTTTTATATTTCTTTTGCAACAAATTTTACGAGTATAAACTGTGTAGATTATTTCGTTGCCAAAAGACCAACTTTCATTCTTAAATGGACAAAACCATTAAAAGCTCCTCCATGGAAAGATTTGAGCAATTCTGAACTATCAAAGTTCATAGGTCTGCACTTTTTATTGTTGGTTTATTTCCAAATTTTCTAGTATTTGCTTCGTAGATTATTTGATTGTTAAAAGCACAACTTTCGTTCTGAAGATGACAAAATCATAAAAGCTCCTCTATCGAGAGAGTTAAGCAATTTCAAACCATTAAAGTTGGTCGGTGCACACTTTTTATTGTTATTTTACATAAAAGTTATCGAGTATAGTCTTCATAAATTATTTTGCTATACAAACACCAACTTTCGTTCCCAAATGGAGAAAACCATCAAAAGCTCCTTCGTGGATAGAGCTAAGCAATTATGAACCATCAAAGTTTATAAGCGTCATTTTTTTATTGTTGCTTTATGTCTAAAATTTCTAGTATTCGCCGCGTAGATTATTTCATTGTTAAAAGCACAACTTTCGTTCTCAATATTGCAAAACCGTTAAAAGCACCTCAATCGAGATAGTTGAGCAATTTCGAACCACCAAAGTTTGTAGGTGTAGACGTTTTATTGTTCTTTTGCAACAAATTTTACGAGTATAGACTCCGTAGATTGTTGCGTTGCCGAAAGACCAACTTTCGTTCTTAAATTGACAAAACCCTTAAAAGCTCCTCCATGGAGAGAATTGAGAAATTCGGAACCATCAAAGTTGATAGGTGTGCACTTTTTATTGTTGCTTTATATCCAAATTATCTACTATTCACTTGGTAGATTATTTCGTTGTCCAAATAACAACTTTCGTTCTGAACTAGAAAAATTTGTTAAAAGCACCTCTATTGAGAGGGTTGAGCAATTTTGAACCATTAAAGTTGGTAAGTTTTTTTATGTCAAATTTATAGAGTATAGACTCCATAGACTTTTTCGTTGTCAAAAGACCAACTTTCGTTCCCAAATGGACAAAGTCGTTAAAAGCTGCTCCATGGAGAGAGTTGAGTAATTCCAAACCATCAAAGTTAATAGGTATGCACTTTTCGTTGTTGCTTTATGTCCAAGTTTTCTAGTATTCGCTTCGTAGATTATTTCGTTATCAAAAGCACAATTTTGGTTCTCTATATGACAAAACTGTTAAAAGCACCACTATCGAGAGAGTTGAGCAATTTTGAACCATCAAAGATGGTCAGTGTACTCTTTTATTGTTCTTTTCCGTCAAATTTTAGGAGTATAGACTCCGTAGATTGTTTCGTTGCCAAAAGACCAACTTTCGTTCTTAAATGGACAAAACCATTAAAAGCTCTTTCATGGAGAGAGTTGAGCAATTCCAAACCATCAAAGTTGATAGGTGTGCACTTTTTATTGTTGGTTTATGATGAGGATATTTATCCTCTCCAATCAGAATAAGACACGTGGCAACAACTGTCAACAGAAGACATCACCTTCTCACTGGGAGATCCTCGGTACCGAGCAATAGAGATGCTCTTCTCGGCTCCGTACTCTCAAGACAGTAACCAGCTCCCAGTAAAACAATCATTCCTTCATTTGGCAAGGTATTATTCACCACCACTTTAATTCTATTAATGGAAACCACCTTCACTATATAAAGGGGTTACCCCACAGGTAAAACGGATCACTTCTTTCACTAAAAACACTCTTTACACATTTCCCTAGAACACCGAGCTATGTTCTTCGGAGAGACAATCTTTGCTAGCATCTGACTTAAGCATCGGAGCGCCAACGCCAGAGAACACTCTCTGGCGGGCCTATAGCTTACGTTTGTTCATTTCCACAGGACACCTTCCACCAAGAAGACTGTTTAGACGAAATGAGAGATCAAGAAGCCAAGGAAGACCTTGTTTGGACCTATACTGATACATTTTTGTACTTTCCAAGTTTGATACGTTATCAGATTGGCGCCGTCTGTGGGAAACATCTTTCCATAACAACAAACATGGTTCGAACTAGGACTTTGAGAGGAGAAGGCCAACAAGTCCTAGCTGCCAGTGTTAACGCCGAGCAACAATCCCAACCACTGGTGCAGGACCAGATAGCCCAGTTGTTACAACAGATGAATGTCTTTGCACACTGTTTGGACATGATTCAGGAGGCGCAGGGGCATCAAACCGTCCAAAATGAGAACATTTCTCAGGGGACGAGAAATGAACATTCTCATTCGGACGAGTCAAGAAATCCCGATCTTCCAGGAATCTCGCTGACCACTGCTCGAAGGCCTCAACCCACTCATACTTACGAGGGAGACAACAAGTTCATCGAGGGGGTAGTGGACCGAAAAATAGCTGCTTTTCAAGGACGCCATTTTTGGATACAATGGACTAGGACAGGAGCTTAACTCCATTGACAGCTGAGGTGCAACATGCTCGAGTACCAGCGAGTTTTAAGGTCTCTAGCTTGGAAAAGTACAACGGGACGGGAGATACCCTTGACCATGTCATCGGTTTCCAAACCATAATGGAGTTCTAGCGAGCATCTCAGGAAGCTTGCTGCAAGATCTTCCCAGTCTCTCTTGTCGGTGTGCAAGACGATGGTTTAGAGCTCTCCCACAGGGTTCCATCAATAGCTTTGACGACCTCACCAACAGGTTCATTGCTCATTTCGCAAGCTCAAGACCAGTCAAAAAGACCAATGCGACATTGGTGACTATCCGACAAAAGCCTCATGAGAGTTTAAGAGAATTTGTGACCCAATTCAACAGTGATTGTTTGGAGATACCAGACCTCCAACCGATCATAGCCATTACAGCCTTCACGAAGGGAGTTCGTCACATAACATTAAAGCACTCCCTATCCAAGAAGCACCCAAAGAGCATTCCTAAGTTGCTCTCGAGGGTTGAAAAATACATTACAGCGGATGAAATCATGACAGAACCACACATGACCGAACAATCCCCTGATAGGTCCCCTCCGAGAAGAAGAAATGATTCTGGTCGAGCAAACGAGAAAACAATAGAGGGAACAAGGGAAACATGGTCGTCCTCTCAAAAAAATGAACGGCCGAAGCAAATATGATATGATTCTTATACTCCTCTTAACACCTCTTTGAAAAGAGTACTGAATGAGATACAGGATCGCGACATCGTCAAATGGCCTCCAAAGATGAAGTCAACTCCTAGGAGGAAAGAGAGTGATAAGTATTACAAATTCCATCGGGATCCCGGACATGACACCGATGAATGCCATCATCTGAAGGATGAAATAGAGAATGTAATTCAAAGAGGATACCTCAAAAATTTCACTAGCTCGGCAGGAGACAAACGAGAAAGAGAGGGAAGAAGAGACAACAGAAGAGATGAAAGAGAGGATGATAGGCGACAGAGGAGACGTCGAGATGAGTATCCTCGTCATAGGAACCGAGGAAAAACAGGCACTATAGGCATGATAGTCGAGGGCTTAGCCTCGGGAGGAGAAAGCTCATCGGGTAGGAGAGCATATGCCCGGACTGTGCATCAGGTTTTGGAGTAGTCAAAGAAACTGAGAATAGAGGAAGAGAAGATAATATTCTCCGAAAGAGACGGGGATGGTTTACATCAGCCACATGATGATGCCTTAGTCATTGAGGCAGTCATCGCCAATTACACGGTGAAGAAGATCCTGGTCGACAATGGGAGCGCAAAAGATGTTCTTTTTTACCATGCCTTCAAACAAATGAACCTCCCGAGGGAGCCTGAAGAAGTTTTCCTCACCCCCATACGGTTTCACAGGAGAGCAAGTCGTCCCTGTTGGGATGATCAATCTACCCATAACCTTAGGGGACTATCCGAGGTCAAAACTATTCATGGTGGAACTTCTGGTCGTAGACGTGAAGACCCCTTACAATGCATTGATTGGCCGACCACTACTTCACAAAGCCCGAGTGGTTGTTTCCACCTATTATCTAAAGATGAAATTCCCCACTGACCGAGGAATAGGTGAAGTTCAGGGAGACCAGAAGCTCGCCTGTCAGATGTATGTTACCAACCTAAAAGAGAAGAAGAAGCCAGTTTCAGTCCTAGAATTGTTGGATGATCACAGCAACCAAACCTCGAAGCCCTCCCCCGCCGAATAGCTTATCACCATTTCCATCGAGCAGGGGACGGAGAAGAGATTGTACTACGGCTCCGAACTTGATCAAGACTTGAGCGAAAGCTTGACAAGTCTTCTCCGAGAAAATATCAGCACATTCGCATGGAGTACAGATGAGATACTCGGTATCAGCGCTGATGTTATCACCCACCATCTTAGCATAAAGCCTGGCAGCCGACCAGTGAAACAAAAGAAGAGGAATTTTTCACAAGATAGGCAGGAGGCCATCAAAACGGAGGTCAACAAACTTTTGGACGCCGAACTCAGTCGAGAAGTACAATACCCAGAATGGCTCTCTAATGTTGTTATGGTAGCAAAATAGAATGGTAAGTGGTGTATGTCTGTCGACTTTACCGAACTCAACATGGCCTGCCCGAAGGACAGCTACCCACTACCAAAGATAGACCAATTGGTAGACGCAACTTCGGGAAAGGGTCTCCTCAGTTTCCTTGATGCCTATTCAGGTTATCACCATATCCAAATGCATCAAGCTGATGAGGAACACACCTCATTTGTTACTCCTGAAGGTACGTACTGCTTTCAAGTCATGCCTTTTGGGCTGAAGAAAGCAGGAGCCACCTACCAATGACTTGTCAACAAAATATTCTATTCGATGCTCGGCAAGAAGGTCGAGGCGTACGTGGATGATATAATTGTTAAAAGCAAGAAACCCGAGGATCACTTGGCCGACTTACAGGAAGTATTTAATGTCTTGAGCAAGTTTAGCATGAAGCTTAACCTAGAGAAATGTGCGTTTGGCATTTCATCGGGTAAGTTCCTCGATTTCCTCATCTCCAAGCGAGGAATAGAGGTAAACCCTGAAAAAGTATTGGCAATAATCAATATGCAAGCCCTGAGGAACAAGAAAGAGGTTCAATAGCTTACTGGGAGAACGACAGCTTTGAGCCGTTTTCTCGCCAGATCAGGAGACTGGTGCAAACATTTCTTTAACGCGCTCAAGCAAACGACCAATTTTCAGTGGACTTAAGATTGTCAAGAAGCTTTTGAGGAATTAAAGTCTTACCTTAGGCAACATCCTCTACTCACTTCTCCGAAAAAGGGAGAACCGTTATTCCTTTATCTAGCCACAACTGAACACGCAGTGAGTGCAGTGCTCATAAGCGAGGACGAGGATAAAGTCCATAAGCCAATATACTACACTAGCAAAGTCCTCACTGAGACTGAGAAGAGATACACTGGGGCAGAGAAGTTGGCCTTGGCACTGGTAACTGCGGCTAGGAAGTTGCGACCCTACTTTCAAGCCCATACAGTTACAGTGTTGACAGACCAACCGAATACGTCGGGAAGGCTCATTAAATGGTCAATCGAACTTAGCGAGTTTGATATCCACTATGAGCCGAAGAAAGCCATCAAAGCTCAAGCCCTAGCAGACTTTATCACTGAGTGCCAACATCCTCTAGGGGAAGAGGCACCCCATGACCTATGGGAGATCTTTGTCGATGGTTCTTCCAACAAGGATGAGAGCGGAGCAGGAATTCTACTTCTTGGGCTGGGGGGCTTGACTACTCAATACGATCTCCGTTTCCAATTCAAAGCTTCCAACAATGAGGCCGATTACGAAGCTTTCCTAGCTGGCTTAAAGTTGGCAATTGAGCTAAAGGTGCGCAATCTAGTGATCAACAGTGACTCTCAGCTTGTCACCGAGCAGATTCATGGCGAGTACGAAGCGAGGGATTCCAGTATGATCAAGTATTTGCAGAAAGCTAAGGAACTGATGAGTGAAATCCCGAACGTTGAAATACGGAGAGTGCCCCGAGAAGAGAATCAGCAAGCCAACGTGCTAGCCTGACTAGCATCTACCTCAAAAAAAGACGAGGCCTCTTTAGTGCAGATAAAGACGTTGCCCAAACCAAGCATCTTCGTAAGGGCTATCGTCAAAATTAACATTGAACGATCTTGGATGGATCCAATACGAAGCTTCCTCACAGATGGGCAGCTACCTGAAGATAAAAATGAGGCTAGGAATCTCCGAGCAAGGGCAGCAAGGTATTCAATCGTTCAAGGGACGCTCTACAGAAGATCCTTTATGCTCCCTTACCTTAAAAGCCTTGCTCCACAGGAGTCCGAGTATGCTCTCCGAGAAGTGCATGAATGAGTCTGTGGCAGCCATGCATGAGCAAGGACCTTAGCTAACAAGGTCTTGCGCTGTGGCTATTATTGTCCGAACATGAAGAAAGATGCCGAAGATCTGGTACGAAAGTGTGACAATTATCGAGAACCCTTGTCCATTTGCTCAATGGGGGCTAGACCTGCTGGGACCTTTCCCCCAAGCAATAGCTCAAAGAAAGTTTCTTATAGTGGCAGTGGATTACTTCACAAAGTGGGTTGAAGCCGAGCCTCTAGCAACCATCACCGACCACAAGGTAAAATAATTCATATGGAGAGCCATCATCTGTAGATATGGTGTTCCTCGGATCCTCATTACCGATAATGGTCGACAATTTGTAAGTGCGAACATCCGAGAATTTTGTGAAGAGCTGGGAATCAATCTAAGAATCACTGCTGTAGCGCATCCTCAAGCTAATGGTCAGGTCGAAGTAACCAACCGGATCATCCTTCAAGGACTGAAAACTCGTCTAGACCAAGCCAAGGGGCTTCGGACCAAGCAACTCCATAGTGTCCTCTGGTCATACAGGACCACGCCAAGAACGTCAACGGGAGAAACGCCTTTCTCCCTAATGTTTGGATCAGAAGCTGTCATCCCAGTAGAGATCGGGGTCTCCACTCCTCGGATTGTTAACTTTAATGAGTCAGAAAACAACGACTTGCTACTTAACAATCTGGATCTCTTGGAAGAAGCTCGGGAGACTACTCGGATCAGGACTGCAGCTTACAAACAAAGGACAGCTCGTTACCACAACAAGAGAGTCCGAACAAGGAGATTCTCTGAGGGAGATTGGGTACTCAAAAAAGCGGCCACAGCTGGAAAGCATCTTGGCGAACTCGGGGAGACTTTGGAAAGCCCTTTTCGGGTTATCAGGGTCATGCTGGATGGAACCTACAAGTTGGAGAATCCCGATAAACCATGAGAGATGCGTCCTTGGAATGCTGCAAACCTCAAAAAATATTACATTTAACTTTCTCTTGTCGGCATGTATTTAAGAACTCCTTTTTCCACTCGTTCCTTACATGAGGCTTAGGACTTTTTCTCATTTCAATGAAAGTAGCTCGTTCTCTTACAAAGGTTCGTAATACACAGATCTGGTACATTACAGCTTATTTTAACTAAGTTACAATGGACGAGCATCGTTCCGGATTTCTCAAACTACAATGGACGAGAAACGACTTGGCATGTTATAACTCAATCCAACTAAGTTACAGCAACCAAGTTAAAACAAGTTTGCTACGACCTAGAAGAGTCTAGGCCATAGCAACTGTGGGTATGCTCAGATTTATTACAGTTTAAAACGATTTAAATTACAATATCTGAGCATAAACAAAGGCAAATTAATGAGATCGCAAAAGGCAATAAGAGAAAAAACTTCATTAATAATAAACTCATTCACAAACAAAACAGAGAAAGTGTTCAAAAACTACAACTAAAACAGTGAAAACAATCTAGTTTTCTACATCAACTGGCTCCTCGGTGGTCAGGCGCTTCTCGGTCTCCTCACCATGGGCAGGTTCCTGGGAGCGTTGTCTTTCGTAGGAGCGAGAGGAACATCGGTGTCCATATATGCCTCGATGTCTTCCTCGTCGTATCCATCCTCCTGAAGAAGGCAGAATTGCTCGTACGCCTCCTCCTTGACAACGTCCACGTCGTCCTTCACGATGAGGCCAGGACAAAGCTCGTCCATGATCTCTGAGCTCTGACCCTTGCTAGCAAGAAACCTCCGAGCTTCCTTGACAGCAGCCTGAAAGCAGAAGAAGCCCTCCTGCTTAAGGGTGAACTGGAATTCCGTGGAGTCCTTGAACTTCTAAAGACCGGATTGACGACCACTCTCGAACATCCAGTCCCCCTCTACTTCCGCGGCCGACCTTTTGTTCTTCAACTCCTCCTCCGTCTCCTTCAGCTTGGTGGCCAGAAGAGCCTCAGACTCTTGGGCCTTCTCGAGATCCCTCCGAGAAAGCTGCAATGTCGTCTCAGTCCGACCTAGGGCCCCCTTGAGCAGGTGGATTTCCTGAGCAGCAGTATTCTTCTCGACCACTGAGCTCTGGACATCGACAGAGAGTTTCCCGAGAAGGGAGGCTAGCTAAAAGCAACAATGAAACAAATTATAAAAGAAAACCGAAGAGGAAGATTGGCAAAGCTAGGAAAAGTCAATACCTCAAAAAACTTGACAGCATAGGCCTCCATTCTTTCCTCGGTAGACATCTCCTCGGCTCTCCGCTGATCCGAGGGGAGAGAGAGCTTCTCGAGCATTTCCATGGCCACTTGAAAGTTGGCCACCGTATCGGAAAGGCGAATGTTCCACTGGGGAGCGTGAATATCCCCCATTCGATGAGGTGGGGATGAGGAGCGCACCTCTGAGACACGAGAATGAGAGCCGATCGGTCGGAAAGCTGGTGTGCCAAAAAACTTTTCCTCAGCCAGGTTTCAAGCGAATTCCCCCAGCTGGAACTTTCTTCCTCTTGCTCGGCTCAACCTCCCTAGAGGGTCCCCTCTTCTGGCCCAAAGCGGTCGCCTTTTTCCGCATCTTCAAATACTCTGCAGCCAAAGACATATCTGAAAAATACAGCAACAAGTTACCAAGCAAGCTAAGAGACAAAACAACTACATGGATAAACCGAGCAAGAGCAAGTCCCCTCCTTGCATTGCTCGCTCAGACTTATGTGCCCTTGCAAAGTCTACAGCTCGGCACACGAGGGGTATGGAAGGTTTGGTGAAAGGTTGTTTGAGGGTCAGATACCAATCAAGCTCCTCGTGAGAAAGTTGAGGCAAACGCTAAAACTTGCTCAATTTGGGGAGTGTCCAAGAGGTCCTAAAAGGAAGAACCTCGTTCTCACCCAAAGGCATACGTACAAGAAAATAGCTGGATTTCCAGTGATGGTTGGAAGAAGAATACTTAGGAGCCACTAGGCCCTTCTTAAACTTCAAGTAACATAACCCAGGGTTCTTCGGTGCTCGGCATAATGGAAAGATGTGCTAAAGAATATTCGAAGAAAAAGGAACACGGAGCTCATCACAATAATGGAGTATTGTGCGAGGAACACCCAAGAATTATGGGCTAAACAGGTAGGGCAGATATCGAACCGAGAAAAGAAGGAACATACTGCCGGAGCCAAAGGAATCCGACAACCATATGAAAGAGCGATTGTGGAAATGGCAAATTCCCCATGCTGAGGATTGAAAGGAAACACCCCCTCAGGCACAGGCCTGCAAGGGTAAGGAATACCGAACAGTTTGCGTTGGGCTTCCACCTCAGAGGCGGTAAGGCTACAACTTAGGTTTCTAGGCTCCTTAGTACCATCACCTGCTGCTCAGTCTTCCTGTAGGGGAGCCTCGAACCCAGGAGGGGCAAAGAAGGGGCGTTCGGCTAGGGGAAGCCTAAGGTTCATCCTAACAGGAGGGGAAGTAGAGGTTGATGGAGAAGAACCTAAGTCGGCGTCTCCTAGCAAATTACCTATACTATCTGAGGAAGGAGAAGACATTTTCTCATACCTGAAACCAGAGACGAGGACTAGGGGACAAATGACGTTTGCTCGGCATGAGAAGAATCTATTTGCTCGGTACTCTCTAAGCTCGGGTCTCTCAAATTTGGCACCAAGTGGTTTTGAAAGCGATGTCTTCACTATTCATAGTGGAAGACCGCCCCGGTCAACGGACCCCGATGAAGAGACCTTCGGTATCTCCTCATCCGGACCTTTCAGCCTCTGCTCATCGAAAGACTATTGGATCACCCCAGATCTCATCATAACCGTTCAAAGTTTCCTCATCAATGCCACCCTCTGGCGAACCGAATGACAGCTAATACAGGCCAATCATTGGTCGTCTAACTCTACCAATCACAGGCTTGAGAGGGCAAATGATGAGGATATTTATCCTCTCCTATCAGAATAAGACATGTGGCAACCGCTATCAATAGAAGACATCACCTTTCTCACTGGGAGATCCTCGGTACCGAGCAATAGAGATGCTCTTCTCGGCTCCATACTCTCAAGACAGTAACACTTACCGAGGAGACTCCCTGGTAAGCTTGACTGGTCTTTGGGCCACATATGACGTGGCAAAGCACCATTGGTGGGGGTATTTTTGTAATATCAGACAAAATCGTTAAAGGCTCCTCAATGGAGAGAGTTGAACAATTCTGAACCATCAAAGTTAATTGCTGTGCACTTTTATTGTTGCTTTACGTCCAAATTTTATTGTATTTTCTTCATAGATGATTTCGTTGTCAAAAGCACAACTTTCGTTCTCTAGATGACAAAACTGTTAAAAGCACCTCTATCGGGAGAGTTAGCAATTTCCAGCCGTCAAAGTTGGTCAGCGTACACTTTTTATTGTTCTTTTGTGTCAAATTTTACGAGTAAAGACTCTGTAGATTGTTTCGTTGCCAAAAGACCAACTTTCATTCCCAAATAGATGAAACCGTCGAAAAGTTTCTACATGGAGAGAGTTGAGCAATTTTGAACCATCAAAGTTGATAGGAGTGCACTTTTATTGTTGATTTATGTCCAGATTTACTAGTATATGCTTCATAGATTATTTCGTTATCAGAAATACTAACTTTCAATCTGAAATGGACAAACCATTAAAAGCTACTCTATCGAGAGAGTTGAGCAATTTCGAATCATCAAAGTTGGTCGGTGTACACTTTTATTGTTCTTTTATGTCAGATTTTACAAGTATAAACTCCGTAGATTGTTTCGATGCCAAAAGACCAATTTTCGTTCCCAAATGGACAATTTTCATTTTCTATGTGACAAAACTATTAAAAGTACCACTATTGAGAGAGTTGATCAATTTCGAACCATCAAAGTTGATTGTTGTTCACTTTTAATTGTTATTTTATGTCAAATTTTATAAGTATCGGCTTCGTAGATTTTTTTGATGCCAAAAGACCAACTTTCTATCACAAATGGACATAACCGTTAGAAGCCCCTCCATAGAGAGAGTTGGGCAATTTCGAACAATGAAATTTGATAGGTGTGCACTTTTATTGTTTTTTATGTCCAAATTGTCTAGTATTTGCTTCGTAGATTATTTCGTTGTCAAAAGAACAACTTTCGTTCTCAATTGGACGAAATTGTTAAAAGCACCACTATCGATAGAGTGGAGCAATTTTGAACCATCATTGTTGGTCGGTGTACAATTTTTTATTATTATCTTATGTCAAATTTTTTAGCATCGACTCGTAGACTATTTTGTTGTTCAAATTCCAACTTTCGTTCTGAAATGGGCAAAACCGTTAAAAGCTCCTCCATGGAGAGAGTTGAGCAATTTCAAACCATCAAAGGTTATAGTTGTGCATTTTTTATTGTTGATTTATGTGCAAATTTACTAGCATACGCTTCGTAGATTGTTTCGTTGTCAAAAAGACCAACTTTCGATCTCAAATGGACAAAATCGTTAAAATCTCCTCTATCAAGAGAATTGAACAATTTTGAACCATCAATGTTCATCGGTGTACACTTTTTATTGTTATTTTATTTCCAATTTTATAAGTATAGGATCTGTAGATTGTTTCGATGTCAAAAGACCAACTTTCTATGTCAAATGGAGAAAATCGTTGGAAGCCCTTCGATGGAGAGAGTTGAGTAAATCCGAACCATCAATGTTGATAGGTGTGCAATTTTTATAGTTGTTTTATGTCCAAATTTTCTAGTATTCGCTTCGTAGATTATTTCATTGTCAAAAGAACAACTTTTGTTCTCAATTTGACAAAACCTTTAAAAACCCCTATATTGAGAGAGTTGAGCAATTTCAAACCATCAAAGTTGATAGGTGTGCCCTTTTTATTGTTGCTTTATGTCCAAATTATCTAGTATTCGCTTCATAGGTTATTTCATTTTTAAAAGAACAACTTTTGTTCTCAATTGGACAAAGTCGTAGCTTCTCTATCGAGAGAGTTGAGAAATTTCGAACCATCAAAGTTGGTCGATGTACACTTTTTATTTTTCTTTTATATCGAATTTTACGAGTATAGACTTTGTAAATTGTTTCGTTTCCGAGAGACGATCTTTCGTTCTCAATTGGACAAAACTATTAGAAGCTCCTCTATGGAGAAAGTTGGGAAATTTAGAACCATCAAGATTGGTCGGTGTCCAATAATTATTATTTTTTATGTCAAATTTTACAAGTATATGCTCCATAGATTGTTTCGTTGTTAAAAAGACCAACTTTTGTTCCAGAATGGACAAAACCGGAAAAGGCTCCTCCATGGAGAGTTGAGCAATTTTGAACCATAAAAGTTGATAGGTGTGCACATTTTATTGTTTTTTTTATATCCATGTTTACTAGAATACGCTTCTTATATTTTGTTGGTGTCAAAACACCTTATTTCGTTCTCAACTGAAAAAAAAGGTTTAAAACATCCTCTATCGAGAGAGTTGAGCTATTTCGCACGATCAAAGTTGGGCTTTGCACACTTTTTATTGTTGTTCTATATCAAATTTTACGAGTATAAGTTTTGTAGATTTTTCCATTGTCAAAAGGTCGACTTTCGATCCCAAAAGGACAAAACTGCCAAAAGCTCCTCCATGGAGAGAGCTGAGCAATTCCGAAGCATCAAAGTTGATAGGTGTCCAATTTTTATTGTTTTTTTATGTCCAAATTATCAAGTATACACTTCGTAAATTATTTCATTGTCAAAAGAACAACTTTCGTTCTCAATTGGACAAAGCTGTTAAAAGCTCTTATATGAAGAGAGTTGGAGTAATTTTGAAACACCAAAGTTGGTGGGTGTACACTTTTTATTGTTCTTTTATGTCAAATTTTATGAATATAGACTCCGTAGATTGTTTCGTTGCCAAAAGACAAACTTTCATTTCGTAATGGACAAAATCGTTAAAAGCTCCTCCGAGGAGAGAGTTGAGCAATTCTGAACCATGAAAGTTGGTAGGGTGAACTTTTTATTGTTTCTCTATGTCCAAATTCTCTGGTATTCGCTTCATATATTATTTCTTTGTCAAAAGCACAACTCTCGTTATTAATATGACAAAACTGTTAAAAGCAATTCTATCGGGAAAGTTGACCAATTTTCAACCATCAAAGTTGGTCGGTGTACACATTTTATTGTTCTTTCTTGTCAAATTTTACGAGAATAGACTCTGTAGATTGTTTCATTGCTAAAAGACCAACTCTTGTTGCAAAATGCACAAAATCGATAAAATCTCCACCATGGATAGAGTTGAACAATTCTGAACAATCAAAACAACAACTTTCATTCCCAAATGAGCGAAACCGTTAAAAGCTCCTTCATGTAGAAAGTTGAACAATTCCGAACCATTAAATATGATAGGTGTACACTTTTTATTGTTTCTTTATGTGCACATTTACTAGTAAACGCTTCGTAGATTGTTTCAATTCCGAAAGACAAACTTTCGTTCTCAATCGAACAAAACCGTTAAAAGGTCCTCTATCGAGAGAGTTAAGCAATTTCAAATCATCAAAGTTGGTCAATGTACACTACTTATTGTTATTTTATGTCAAATTCTACAAGTATAGACACTGTACATTGTTTCATGTCAAAAGACAAACTTTCATTCCCAAGTTGATAGGTGTGCACTTTTTATTGTTGCTTTTTGTCCAAATTTTCTATTATTATCTTCGTAGATTATTACATTGTCAAAAGCACAACTCTCGTTCTCCATATGACAAAATTGTTAAAAGCACATCTATTGAGAGAGTTGAGCAATTTCGAACCATCAAAGTTGGTCCCTGTACACATTTTTTTGTTCTTTTATTTCAAATTTTACAAGTATAGATTCCTTAGATTGTTTCTTTGCCAAAAGACCAACTTTCTTTTCCAAATGGACAAAACCGTTAAAAGCTCCTTCATGGAAGAGTTGAACAATTCTGAAACATCAAAGTGGATAAGTGTGCACTTTCTATTATTGATTTATGCGCAAATTTACTAATATATGCTTGGTAGATTATTTCACTGTCAAAAAGATCAACCTTCGTTCTCAAATGGACAAAATCGTAAAAGTTCCTCTTATCAAGAGAGTTGAACAATTACGAACCATCAAAGTTGATAGGTGTGCACTTTTAATTGATGTTCTATGTCCTAATTTTCTAGTATTCGCTTTGTAGATTATTTCGTTGTCAAAAGCACAATTTTTGTTCTCTTTATGACAAAACTGTTAAAAGCATCTCTATCAAGAGAGTTGAGCAATTTCGAACCATCAAAGTTTCTCGGTGTACAATTTTTATTGTTCTTTTATGTCAAATTTTACGACTTTATTATTTCGTTCCCAAAAGACCAACTTTCTTTTCCAAATGAAAAAAATCGTTAAAAAGTCTTTTGGCATTGAAACAATCTACGGAGTCTATACTTGTAAAATTTGATACAAAAGAACATCGAAAAGTGTACACCAGCCAACTTTTTTGTTTCAAAATTGCTCAACCCTCACGATAGAGGAGCTTTTAACGGTTTTGACCATTTGAGATCGAAAGTTGTTCTTTTTGACAACGAAACAATCTACAAAACGAATACTAGACAATTTGGACATAAGAGAACAATAAAAAATGTACACCGACAAATTTTGATGGTCCAGAATTGCTCAACTCTCTCTATAGAGATGCTTTTAACGGTTTTATCCAATTGAGAAAAAAATTGTTGTTTTGACAATGAAAAAATATGCGAAATGAATACCAGAACATTTGGTCATAAAGAAACAATAAAAAAATGCAGACCTATGAACTTTGATTGTTCAAAATTGCTAAACTCTCTCAATGGAGAAGCTTTTTAACAGTTTTATCCATTTGATAAAGAAAGTTCGTCTTTTGGCAACGAAATAATCTACGTAGTCTATACTCGTAAAATGTGACATGAAAGAACAATAAAAAATGTACATCGATCAACTTTGATTGTTCAAAATTGCTCAACTCTCTCGATAGAGGTGCTTTTTACTGTTTTATACAATTGAGAACAAAAGTTGTTCTTTTGACAACGAAATATTCTACGAAGTGAATACTAAACAATTTGGACATAAAGCAACAATAAAAAGTGCACACGTATCAACTTTGATTGTTCGAAATTGCTAAACTCTCTCAATGGAGAACCTTTTAACACTTTTATCCATTTGAGGTAGAAAGTTTGTGGCGCCCCGACCCGGAATTCATGCACTGAGCTGGGAGCGCCACTTAAGGCGTGTGCCCTGTCACTAAGGACCTCACTACACGCCATCCCAACCCCGGATTCTAAAAAAAATCCGACAGCAGCTCCCCGTATATCGGAGGGCGCCAACCTGGAGTCACATCTCACTTAACACGTGAAAGATAATCAATGATAATCAGAGAAGTTCCACAGCCTATCAGGGCCTCTGGCCATCTATCCACATTCACATACTAGGCAGGGCCTCAGGCCTCCTAATCACATGCAATTAGTAAGCAAAGCATATTCATATCAATAATATCATCAAAGACTATCAAAGTCTATCAATCCGGACCCAAGGTCCAATATCCAGGTACGGAAGTCCCGATCACACGGCATACCTCCCAACCATCCATCCAACATACCGAAAAGGTATTTAAGCAACATAATAGTCAACCAATAAAAGTACTATATGTACTTAATTCATAACCAAGGTTCTCAAACAACCAAATACATATCCTAGTGCTCCTAGGGTGGCCTTCCATGTCACGCCGCCTCCTACTGATCCGCAGCCTGGTTCTCAGCACCAGTCTCACCTGAAGGATACAGAAAAGAAATAGGGTGAGCAGGAGGCTCAATAGGGAAAATAAAATGAATCATAAGAACGTAAAGGCTGAATATTGAAACAAGCTCAGTGCAGCAACATGACATCCTAAAATGTCACAACAATGTATAACCTCGGGCTACACCCTATAACGCCTGGCACTAGGCAACGAATATTCCGAAAAACCATCGGAACCCTTGCACTTTGCCCCGGAATGACTATAGGTGCACCTACACAATGGAAATCCCAATTCCGGCAACGACGTGCCCCTTCGGTATCCAACATCATCACAAAAGTATACCTAAGGATACTACGAGTCCATACTCGTAGACCCGATGCATCTAAAATTCATGTCCAATAATGCCATGCAAAAGGAGATCATATAGATAACAATCCTATATCTATATATACATAACTACGTGATGTACGATCGAGGATTATCATACCCAATAGATGATTGAGCATTCAAAGGTTATGCACTTCATCAATAATCAACAATAAGGTTCGTTCTTCCTAAGGAACAATTTAGGCAAGAACGTAAATAATAAAGACCAATAAAGAATTTCAACCGCTCTTTAGAGAAGAACAATACGATAGAAAATGGGGTAAGAATCCCTACCTCTCGTTGAGCAATTTACCACAAAATCCACAATTACGTTCCTAGGGTTCCGATTTCCCAAACCTAACAATGTGGCAAAACCGAACCCATTCATACACCAATAAACAACCAACAACTCATATAAACATCAATTAAATCAATAAATTCGAAATTACTCACATTCTCTCTCTAGAAATTTCTCCAAAATCCTTGAAACTCAACCCAAGCTCAACTCTACTCCAAATCACAAACCAATCTACATATACATCCAAAATCAACCTATAATCAACATATCTAAGCCTTACCTTCCATCTATTAAAGAATCAAACAAATCTAGGGAAAACCCTAGAATTCCAAAACTATGAAAACTCACCTCAAACCTTCAAATCTTCCTTGATTCCACCTTGATTCTTGACATGCTTCATGAATCCATGGAAAACCAAGCAAAAACCTCAACAAATCTCCTTCTCTCTCTAAGTTTCTCACTCTTTCTCTCTCTTCTCGGGCTCTCCAAGTGTTGGTAATGCCCAGAAATGTCTCTTTGTTTCTTAAAAATTGATTTCCCGATAGCCGTCCGAACGCCCAATGTATCCATCCGGATGGATTACTCTTCCCGTAACCCACTGGTTTGAATCTAGGCATATCCGTCCGGACGCCCTATTATCCGTCCAGACGGATTAGTATTCACAGAACCTTTCTGCCTTCCATTTAGGCATATCCGTCCGGACGCCCAATTATCCGTCCGGACGGATTACTGTTCACAGAAACCCAGTTTTTCTCTCAAATTTATTTTCCGTCTCGGTCTAAGCTTCGATTTGATATATTATGGGCCCAAAACGGACATGTACACTAAAAGTTATGACCCATTTACCGAACCAAGCTCAAAACTATTTTTTAGGGTCTTATACACTTCCAATGGTCCGTTATCTCTTCGAACTCATTTTTCAGTAACTTATTACTTAAAATTTAACCAAACATAATATTTTTGGGTCGGGATCTCACAAAGTTAGCCTTTTGACAACGAAATAATCCACGAAGTCTATACTCGTAAAATTTGACATCAATGAAAAATAAAAAATGTACACCGAAGAACTTTTTTTGCTTCAAAATTGCTTAACTCTCTCGATAGAGGTGCTTTTGATGGTTTCTCCAATTGAGAATGAAATCTGTTATTTTGACAACGAAATAATCTACGAAGCAAATGCTATAAAATTTGGTCATAAAGCAAAAATAACAAATGCACAACTATGAAGTTTGATGGTTTGAAATTGCTAACCTCTCTCAATGGAGAAGCTTTTTAATAGTTTTTCCCATTTGATAAAGAAAATTGGCCTTTTGACAACGAATTAATCTACGGAGTCTATACTCGTAAAATTTGACATAAAAGAACAATAAAAAGCGTACACCGACCACCCTTGATGGTTCGAAATTTATCAACTCTCTAGATAGAGTAGCTTTTTACGGTTTTAAACAATTGAGAACAAAAGTTGTTCTTTTGACAATGAAATAATCTACGAAGCGAATACTACACAATTTGGACATAAAAGTGTACACCAACCAACTTTGATGGCTCGAAATTGCTCAACTCTTTCGATAGAGGAGCTTTTAACGGTTTTGACCAGTTGAGATCGAGAGTTGTTATTTTTGGAAATGAAAACAACCTACGAAGCTAATACTAGACGATTTGGAAATAAAAGAACATTATAAATTGTAGCCGGACCAACTTTTGTGGTTTGGAATTGCTCAACTCTCTTTATAGAGGTTCTTTTAACAATTTTATCAAATTGAGAATGATAGTTGTTCTTTTGACAACGAAATAATCTACGAAGTGAATATTAGAAAATTTGGACATAAAAGAACAATAAAAAATGTACACCGACCAGCTTTGATAGATTGGAATTGCTCAATTCTCTCTATCGAGATGCTTTGAATGGTTTTATTCAATTGAGAAAGAAAGATGTTCTTTTGACAAAGAAATAATCTACAAAGCGAATACCCCGACAATTTGGACATAAAAGGACAATAAAAAGTGTACACTGACCAACTTTGATGGCTCGAATTTGTTCAACTCTCTCGATAGGGAAGTTTTAAATGTTTTCAACATTTGAGGTCGAAAGTTGTTCCTTTTGACAACAAAACAATCTATGAAGCAAATACCCCGACAATTTGGACATAAAAGGACAATAAAAAGTTTACACTGACTAACTTTGATGGCTCGAATTTGCTCAACTATCTCGATAGGGAAGTTTTAAATGTTTTCAACATTTGAGGTCGAAAGTTGTTCCTTTTGACAACAGAACAATCTATGAAGCAAATACTTGATGGATCACAATTGCTCAATTCTCTCTATAGACATGCATTTAACGGTTTTATCCAATTCAGAACGAAAGATGTTCTTTTGTCAACGAAATTATCTACGAAGCCAATACTAGAAAATTTGGTCATAAAGCAACAACTTAAATGGCTCAAAATTGCTCAACTCTCTGCATGGAGGGACTTCTAACGGTTTTATCCATTTGAGATAGAAAATTGGTCATTTGACATCGAAACAATCTACGGAGTCTATACCCGTAAAATTTGAAACAAAAGAACAAGGAAAACTATACACCGACCAACCTTTTGGTTTGAAATCGCTTTACTCTCTCGATAGAGGTGCTTTTAATAGTTTTATCCAATTGAGAACAAAAGTTGTTATTTTGACAACGAAATAATCTACGAAGCGAATGCTAGAAAATTTGGACATAAAGCAACAATAAAAAGTGCACACCCATCATTTGATGGTTCGAAATTTCTCAACTCTCTTAATGTTAGAGCTTTTAACAATTTTGTCTATTTGGGAACGAAAGTTTGCCTTTTGGCAACTAAACGATCTACGGAGTCTGTACTCATAAAATCTGACATATAACAATCAAAAACTGTACATTGACCAAGTTTGATCGTTCGAAATTTCTCAACTCTCTCCATAGAGATGCTTTTAACGATTTTATCTAACTGAGAACGAAATTTGTTATTTTGACAACGAAATAATCCTCGAAGCGAATACTAGATAATTTTGACACAAAAGAAGAGTAAAAAGTGTACACCGACCAACTTTAAAGGTTGAAAATTGCTCAAATGCCTCGACAGAGATGCTTTTAACGGTTTTATACAAATGAGAACGAAAGTAGTTCTTTTGGCAACGAAATAATCTACGAAGAGAATACTAGAAAATTTGGACATAAAACAACAATAAAAAGTAAACACCTATCAACTTTGATGGTTCGAAATTGCTCAACTCTTTCGATAGAGGTGTTTTTAGCGGATTTGTCCAATTGAGAACGAAAGTTGTTATTTTGACAACAAAATATTCTACGAAGTGAATACTACAAAATTTGGAAATAAATCAACAATAAAATGTGCACACCTATCAACTTTGATGGTTCGAAATTGCTCAACTTCCTCATTGGGGAAGCATTTTAACAGTTTTGTCCATTTGATAAAGAAAGTTGGTTTTTTGGTAATGAAATAATCTACGGAGTCTATACTCATAAAATTTGACATAAAAGAACAATAAAAAGTATACACCGACCATTTTAGATGATTCGAAATTGCTCAACTCTCTCGGTAGAGGTGCTTTTGACGGTTTTATCCAATTGACAACGAAATAATCTACGAAGTAAATACTAGACAATTTGAACATAAAAGAACAACAAAAAATGTACACCGACCAACTTTTGTGGTTTGAAATTGCTCAACTCACTCGATAGAGATGCTTTTAATGGTTTTATCCAATTGAGAATGATAGTTGTTCTTTTGACAACAAAATATTCTACGAAGCGAATATTAGACAATTTGGACATAAAAGAACAATAAAAAATGTACACCGACCAGCTTTGATGAATCGGTATTGGTCAATTCTCTCTATCGAGATGCTTTTAACGGTTTTACTCAATTGAGAATGCAAGTTTTTCTTTTGACAACGAAATAATCTACAAATTGAATAACCAAAAATTTGGACATAAAAGGAAAACAAAAAGTGTACACTGACCATCTCTGATGGCTCAAATTATCTCAACTCTCTCGATAGGGAAGGTTTAACGGTTTTGGACATTTGAGGTCGAAAGTTGTTCTTTTGGGCAACAAAACAATCTACAAAGTGAATACTATACAATTTGGACATAAAAGAACAATAAAAAATGTGTACCGACCAATTTTGATGGATCGGAATTGCTCAATTCTCTCTATAGAGATGCTTTTAACGGTTTTATCCAATTCAGAACGAAAGTTGTTCTTTTGCCAACGAAATTTTCTACGAAGCCAATACTTGAAAATTTAGCCATAAAGCGACAATAAAAGGTGCACACCTATCAACTCTAATCGTTCGAAATTGCTCAACTCTCTGCATAGAGGGGATTCTAACGATTTTGTCCAATTGAGATAGAAACTTCGTCTTTTGGCATCGACACAATTTTCGAAGTCTATACTCGTAAAATTTGACACAAAAGAACAAGGAAAATTGTACAGGAAACAAATTTTTTGTTTCAAAATTGCTCAACTCTCTTGATAGAGGAGCTTATAACGGTTTTGACCATTTCAGATCAAAATTTGTTCTTTTTGACAATGAAACAAACTACAAAGCGAATACTAGAGAATTTGGACATAAAACAACAATACAAAACGTACACTGACCAACTTTGATGGTTCGGAATTTCTCAACTCTCTCTATAGAGATGTTTTTATCGATTTTATCTAATTGAGAACGAAAGTTGTTCTTTAGACAACGAAATAATCTACAAACCGAATACTATAAAATTTGGTCATAAAGCAACAAAAAAAGTGAACACCTATGAACTTTGATAGTTCAAAATTGCTCAACTCTGTGCATGGAGCGACTTCTAACGATTTTGTCCATTTGAGATAGAAAATTGGTCATTCGACATCGAAAGAATCTACGAAGTTTATACTCGTAAAATTTGACACAAAAGAACAAGGAAAAGTGTACACCGACCAACTTTTTTGGTTAGACATCGCTCAACTCTCTCGATAGAGGTGCTTTAACGATTTTATCTAATTGAGAACAAAAGTTGTTATTTTGACAACGAAATAATCTTCGAAGCGAATACTAGATAATTTTGACACAAAAGAACAGTAAAAAGTATACACCGAACAACTTTGATGGTTTAGAATTGCTCAAATCTCTCGATAGAGATGCTTTTAACGGTTTTATCCAAATGAGAACGAAAGTACTTCTTTTGTGAACGAAATAATATACGAAGCGAATATTAGAAAATTTGGACATAAAACAACAATAAAAAGTGAACACCTATCAACTTTGATGGTTCAAAATTGCTCAACTCTCTCGATAGAGGTGCTTTTAGCGGTTTTGCCCAATTGAGAACGAAAGTTATTATTTTGACAAAGAAATATTCTACGAAGCGAATACTACAAAATTTGGAAATAAATCAACAATAAAATGTGCACACTTATCAACTTTGATGGTTCGAAATTGCTAAACCCTCTCAACGGGGAAGTTTTTCCATTTGATAAAGAAAGTTGGTCTTCCGCCAATAAAATAATCTACGGATTTTGTAATCGTAAAATTTGGCGTAAAAGAACAATAAAAAGTGTGCACCGAACAACTTTGATGGTTTGAAATTGCTCAACTCTCTCGATAGAGGTGCTTTTAACGATTTTATCTAATTGAAAACGAAAGTTGTTCTTTTTACTACGAAATATTCTACGGAGCGAATATTAGACAATTTGGACATAAAATAACAATATAAAATGTACATCGACCAGCTTTGATGGATCGAAATTGCTCAATTCTCTCTATTGAGATGCTTTTAACGGTTTTATTCAATTGAGAATAAAAGTTGTTCTTTTGACAACGAAATAATCTACAAAGCGAATACCCGACAATTTGGACATAAAAAGACAATAAAAAGTGTACACTAACCATCTGTGATGGCTCCAATTCGCTCAACTATCTCGATAGAAAAGTTTTAACAGTTTTGAACATTTGAGGTCGAAAGTTGTTCTTTTTGACAACATAACAATCTACAAAGTGAACACTAGACAATTTGGACACCAAAGAACAATAAAAAAATGTACATCGACCCACTTTGATGAATCGGAATTGCTCAATTCTCTCTATAGAGATGGTTTTAACGGTTTTATCCAATTGAGAATGGAAGTTGTTCTTTTGCCAACGAAATTATCTACGAAGCCAATACTTGAAATTTTGGTCATAAAGCAACAACAAAAAGTGCACACCTTTCAACTCTAATGGTTCAAAATTGCTCAACTCTCTGCATAGAGGGGCTTCTAGCAGTTTTGTCCATTTGAGATAGAAAATTGGTCTTCTGGCATCGACACAATCTTCGAAGTCTATACTCATAAAATTTGACACAAAAGCACAAGGAAAAGTGTACACTAACCAAGTTTTTTGTTTCGAAATTGCTCAACTCTCTTGATAGAGGAGCTTTTAACGGTATTGATCATTTGAGATCGAAATTTGTTCTTTTTGACAATGAAACAAAGTACGAAGTGAATACTAGAGAATTTGGACATAAAACAACAATACCAAATGTACACTGACCAACTTTGATGGTTCGAAATTTCTCAACTCTCACTATAGAGATGCTTTTAACGATTTTATCTAATTGAGAATGAAAGTTGTTCTTTATACAACGAAATAATCTACGAACCGAATACTATAAAATTTGGTCATAAAGCAAAAAACAAAAGTGAGCACCTATGAACTTTGATAGTTCAAAATTGCTCAACTCTCGGCATGGAGGGACTTCTAACAGTTTTGTCCATTTTAGATAGAAAATTAGCCTTTTGGCATCAAAATAATCTACGGAATCTATACTCATAAAATTTGACACAAAAAAACAAAGAAAAGTGTACACCGACCAACTTTTTTGGCTAGAAATCACTCAACTCTCTTGATAGAGGTGCTTTTAACAGTTTTGTCCATTTGTGAACGAAAGTTGTTATTTTGACAACGAAATAATCTACGAAGCGAATGCTAGAAAATTTGGACATAAAGCAACAATAAAAAGTGGACACCTATCATTTGATGGTCCAAAATTTCTCAACTCTTTTAATGTAGGGGCATTTAACAGTTTTGTCTATTTGGGAATAAAAGTTTGCCTTTTGGCAACTAAACAATCTACAGAGTCTATACTCGTAAAATATGACATAGAACAATAAAAAAGTGGACATTGACCAAGTTTGATTGTTCAAAATTGCTCAGCTCTCTCGATAGAGGTGCTTTTAACGATTTTATCTAATTGAGAATGAAAGTTGTTATTTTGACAACGAAATAATCTTCGAAGCGAATACTAGATAATTTCGACACAAAAAAACCATAAAAAGTGTACACCTACCAACTTTGATGGTTCAGAATTACTCAAATCTCTGGATAGAGATGTTTTTCACGGTTTTATCCCAATGAGAACGAAAGTAGTTCTTTTGGCAACGAAATAATCTACAAAGCGAGTACCTGAAAATTTGGACATAAATAAACAATAAAAAGTGAACACCTATAAACTTTGATGGTTCGAAATTTCTCAACTCTCTCGATAAAGTTGCTTTTAGCGGTTTTGTCTAATTGACACCAAATATTCTACGAAGCGAATACTAGAAAATTGGGAAATAAATCAACAATAAAATGTGCACACCTATCAACTTTGATGGTTCAAAATTGCTAAAGTCCCTCAATGGGGAAGCTTTTTAACAGTTTTCTCCATTTGATAAAGAAAGTTGGTCTTTTGGCAATAAAATAATCTACAGATTTTGTACTCGTAAAGTTTGACATAAAAGAAAAATAAAAAGTGTGCACCAACCAACTTTGATCTTTCAAAATTGCTCAACTCTCCCGATAGAGGTGGTTTTAATGATTTTATCCAATTGAGAACGAAAGTTGTTATTTTGACAACGAAATAATCTACTAAGCGAATACTAGACAACAAAATAATCTACGAAGCGAATACACCGACCAAGTTTGATGGCTCTAAATTGCTCAACTCTTTCGATAGAGGAGCTTTTAACAATTTTGACCATTTGAGATGGAAGGTTGTTCTTTTTGACAACTAAACAATCTACAAAGAGTTGTTTTTAACGGTTTTATCCAATTGAGAACGATAGTTGTTCTTTTGACAACAAAATAATCTACGAAGGCAAATGTTAGACAATTTGGACATAAATGAACAATAAAAATGTACACCGACCAGCTTTGATGGATCGGAATTTCTCAATTCTCTCTATCAAGATGCTTTTAACGATTTTATTCAATTGAGAATGAAGGTTGTTCTTTTGACAATGAAATAATCTACGAAGCGAATACCCGACAATTTGGACATAAAAGGACAATAAAAAGTGTACACTGACTAACTTTGATGGCTCGAATTTTCTCAACTCTCTCGATAGGGAAGTTTTAACGATTTTGAACATTTGAGGTCAAAAGTTGTTCTTTTTGAGAAAAATATAATGTACAAAGCGAATACTAGACAATTTGAACATAAAAGAACAATAAAAAATGTACACCGATGAACTTTGATGGATCAGAATTGCTTAATTCTCTATATGGAGATGCTTTTAACGGTTTTATCCAATTGAGACCAAAAGTTGTTCTTTTGACAATGAATTAATCTACGAAGCGAAGACTAAATATTTGCTCATAAAAAAACAAGAAAAAATGCACACCTATCAACTTTGATGGTTCGAAATTGCTCAACTTTATGCATGGAGGGCCTTCTCACGATTTTATCCATTTAAGATAGAAAATTGGTCTTTTGGCATCGAAACAATCTGCGTAGTCTATACTCATAAAATTTGACACAAAAGAACAAGGAAAAGTGTACACTGGCCAACTTTTTTGGTTCAAAATTGCTGAAGTCTCTCGATAGAGGTGCTTTTATCGGTTTTGTCCAATTGAGAACGAAAGTTTTTATCTTGACAACGAAATAATCTACAAAGTGAATACTAGAAAATTTGGACATAAAAGAACAATAAAAGTGCACACCTATCAACTTTTATGGTTCGAAATTACTAAAGCCGCTCAACGGAGAAGCTTTTTAACAGTTTTGTCCATTTGATAAAGAAAGTTGGTCTTTTGCCAATGAAATAATTTACGGAGTCTATACTCGTAAAATTTGACATGAAAGAACAATAAAAAGTGTACACCGACCAACTTTGATGGTTCGAAATTTCTCAACTCTCTCGATAGAAGTGCTTTTAATGGTTTTATCAAATTAAGAATGAAAGTTGTTCTTTTGACAATAAAATAATCTACAAAGCGAATACTAGACAATTTGAACATAATGCAACAATAAAAGGTGCACACCAATCAACTTTGATGATTTGAAATTGTTCAACTCTGTCAATGGAAAAGCTTTTTGACGGTTTAGTCCAATTGAGAACAAAAATTGGTCTTTTCGTAACGAAATAATCTCCACAGTCAATACTCGGAAAATTTGACAAAAAAAATAATAAAAAGTGTAAACCAACAAACTTTGATGGTTCGGAATTGGTCAACTCTCTCTATAGAGATGCTTTTAACATTTTATCCAATTGAGAATGAAAGTTGTTTTATTGACAACGAAATAATCTACGAAGCAAATACTAGAAAATTTGTTCATAAAGCAACAATAAAAAGTGCACACCTATCAACTTTGATGGTTCAAAATTGCTTAAATCTCTGCATGGAGGGGCTTCTCACGATTTTGTCCATTTAAGGCAGAAAATTGGTCTTTCGGCATCGAAACAATCTATGTAGTCTGTACTCATAAAATTTGACATAAAAGAACAAGGAAAAGTGTACACCGACCAACTTTTTTGGTTCGAAATTGCTCAACTCTCTCGATAGAGATGTTTTTACCGATTTTGTCCAATTGAGAAAGAAAGTTGTTATTTTGACAAAGAAATAATCTATGAAGTGAATACTAGAAGATTTGGACATAAGCCAACATAAAAAGTGCACACCTATCAACTTTGAGGGTCCGAAATTGCTAAACTCTCTCAGTGGAGAAACCTTATAAGTTTTGTCAATTTGATAAAGAAACTAGATCTTTTGACAGTGAAACAATCTACGAAGTCAATACTCATAAAATTTGACATAAAAAAAAATAAAAAGTGTACACCAACCAACTTTGATGCTTCGAAATTTCTCAACTCTTTCGTAAGAGGTACTTTTAACGGTTTTATCTAATTGAGAATCAAAGTTTATTATTTTGAGAACGAAATAATTTACGAAGCGAATACTAAAAAATTTGGACATAATGCAACAATAAAAAGTGCATAACTATCAACTTTGATGGTTCGAAATTGCTCAACTCTCTCAATGGAGAAGCTTTTTAACTGTTTAGTCCATTTGAGAACGAAAGTTGGTTTTTTTATAACGACATAATCTACAAAGTCAATACTCGTAAAATTTGACATAAAAGAAGAATAAAAAGTGTACACCAACAAACTTTGATTGTTCGGAATATCTCAACTCTCTTTACAGAGATGCTTTTAATGGTTTTATCCAATTAAGAATGAAAGTTATTCTTTTGAAAACGAAATAATCTATGAAGCAAATACTAGAAAATTTGTTCATAAACCAACAATAAAAAGTGCACACCTATCAACTTTGATGTTTCGAAATCGCTCATCTCTCTTAGTTGAGGGGCTTCTGACAATTTTTTCCATTTAAGATAGAAAATTTGTCTTTTGGCATCGAAACAATCTACGTAGTTCATTCTCATAAAATTTGACAAAAAAAACATTGAAAAGTGTACACCGACCAACTTTTTGGTTCAAAATTGTTCAGCTCTCTCGATAGAGGTGCTTTTAACGATTTTGTCCAATTGAGAACTAAAGTTGTTATTTTAACAACTAAATAATCTACAAAGCAAATGCTAAAAAAATTTGGACATAAAAGGACAATAAAAAGTGCACAGCTATCAACTTTGATGGTTCGAAATTGCTAAACTCTTAATGAGGAAGCTTTTTAACGTTTTGTCGATTTGATAAAGAAAGTTGGTGTTGTGGCAACGAATTATTCTATCAGGTCTATACTCGTAAAATTTGACATAAAAGAATAATAGAAAGCGTACACTGACCAACTTTGATTGTTCGAAATTTCTCTACTTTCTCGATAGATGTGCTTTTATCGGTTTTATATAATTAAGAACGAAAGTTGTTCTTGTGACAATGAAATAATCTACAAAGCGAATACTAGACAATTTGGACATAAAAGAACAATAAAAAGTGTACACCCACCAACGTTGATTGCTCGAAATTGCTCAACTCTTTCAATAGAGGAGCTTTTAATGGTTTTGACCATTTGAGATCGAAAGTTATTCTTTTTGACAACGAAACACTCTACGAAGCAAATACTAGACAATTTTGTTATAAAAGAACAATAAAAAGTGTTCAATGACCAACATTGATGGTTCGAAATTGCTCAAGTCTTTTGATAGAGGTGCTTTTAACGGTTTGACCATTTGAGATCGAAAGTTGTTCGTTTTCACAACAAAATAATCTACGAAGCGAGTACTATACAATTTGGACATAAAAGAACAATAAAAAGTGTACACTGACCAACTTTGATGGTTCGAAATTGCTCAACTCTCTCTACGCAGATGCTTTTATCGATTTTATCCAACTCAGAACGAAAATTGTTCTTTTGACGACGAAATAATCTACGAAAGAAATACTAGAAAATTTGTTATAAATCAACAATAAAATTTGCACACCTATCAACTTTGATGTTTCAAAATTTCTCAACTCTCTACTTAGCGGGGCTTCTCACAGTTTTGCCCATTTAAGATAGAAAATTGGTCTTTTGGGATCGAAACAATCTACGTAGTCTATACTCGTAAAATTTGACACAATTAAAAGTGTACATTGACCAACATTTTTTGTTTGAAACTGCTCAACTCTCTCGATAGTGGTGCTTTTATCGGTTTTGTCCAATTGAGAACGAAAGTCGTTATTTTGACAAAAAAATAATCTACGAATCATATACTACAAAATTTGGACATAAAGCAACAATAAAAAGTGCACACCTATCAACTTTGATGGTTCGAAATTGCTCAACTCTTTTCATGTAGGAGCTTTTAACGGTTTAGTCTATTTGGGAACGAAAGTTAGTCTTTTGGCAACGAAACAATCTAAGGTGTCCATACTCATAAAATTTGACATAGAAACAACAAAAAGTGTAAACCCACAAACTTTGATGGTTCATAATTGCTCAACTTTCATAATAGAGATGTTTTTAATGGTTTTATCCAATTAAGAACGAAAGTTGTTATTTTGATAATGAAACAATCTATGAAGCAAATTCTAGATAATTTGGACATAAAAGAACAATAAAAAGTATACACCAACCAACTTTGATGGCTCGAAATTGCTCAATTCTTTCGATAGAGGAGCTTTTAACGATTTTGAACATTTGAGATCGAAAGTTGTTCTTTTTGACAACGAAACAATCAACAAAGCTAATACTATAAAATTTTGTCGTAAACGAACCATAAAAAGTGTACACCGACCAACTTTGATGGCCCAAAATTGCTCAACTTTCTGCATGGAGAGGCTTCTAACAATTTTTTCCATTTAAGATAGAAAATTGGTCTTTTGGCATAGAAACAATCTACGTAGTCTATACTTATAAAATTTGACACAAAAGAACAAGGAAAAGTGTACACCGATCAAAATTTTTGGTTCGAAATTGCTCAACTCTCTCGATAGAGGTGCTTTTAACGGTTTTGTCCAAATGAGAACGAAAGTTGTTATTTTGGCAATGAAATAATCTACGAAGTGAATACTATAAAATTTGACATAAAACAACAATAAAAGTGCATATCTATTAACATTGATGGTTCGAAATTGCTAAACTCTCTCAATGGAGAAGTTTTTTAACAGTTTTGTCCATTTGATAAAGAAAGTTGGTCTTTCGGCAATGAAATGATCTACGGAGTCTATACTCATAAAATTTGACATAAAAGAACAATAAAAAGCAAACACCGACCAACTTTGATGTTTCAAAATTGCTCGACTCTCTCGATGGATGTGCTTTTAACGGTTTTATCAAATTAAGAATAAAAGTTGTTCTTTTGACAAGGAAATAATCTACAAAGCAAAATACTAGAGAATTTGGACATAAAAGAACAATAAAAAGTTTACACCAACCAACTTTGATGGCTCGAAATTGCTCAACACTTTCGATGGAAGAGCTTTTAACGTTTTTGACCATTTCTTATCAAATGTTATTCTTTTTGACAATGAAACAATCTACAAAGTGAATACTAGAGAAATTTGTTATAAACGAACAATAAAAAGTGTACAACAATGAAGTTTTTCTGGTTCGAACTTGCTTAACTCTCTCGATAGAGGTGCTCTCAATGGTTTTGTCCAATTGAGAACGAAAGTTGATATTTTGAGAACGAAATGATTTACGAAGTGAATACTAGAAAATTTGGACGTAAAGCAACGTGCAAAATGCACACCTATCAACTTTGATGGTTCGAAATTGCTAAACTCTCTCCACGGAGAAGCTTTCTAATAGTTTTGTCAATTTGATAAAGAAAGTTGGTCTTCTAGCAACAAAATAATCTACGGAGTCTATTCTCATAAAATTTGACATAAAAGAACAACAAAAAGTGTACACCGACCAACTTTGATGGTTCGAACTTGCTCTACTCTCTCGATAGATATGCTTTTATCAATTTTATCCAATTAAGAACAAAAGTTGTTCTTTTGACAACAAAATAATCTACAAAGCGAATACTACACAATTTGGACATAGAATAACAATAAAAAATGTACACCCACCAACTTTGATGGCTCGAAATAGCTTAACTCTTTCGATAGAGGAGCTTTTAATAATTTTGACCATTTGAGATCGAAAGTTATTTTTTTTACAATAAAACAATCTAGAAATCGAATGCTAGATGATTTTGTTATAAAATAACAATAAAAGGTGTACACCAACCAACTTTGACCGTTCAAAATTGCTCACTCTTTTGATAGAGGTGCTTTTAAAGATTTTGACTATTCGAGATCGAAAGTTGTTTGTTTTGATAACAAAACAATCTACCATGCCAATACTAGACAATTTGGATGTAAAAGAACAATAAAAAGTGTACACCGACCAACTTTGATGGTTCGAAATTGCTAAACTCTCTGTATGGAGATGCTTTTAACGGTTTTATCCAATTGAGAACGAAAGTTGTTCTTTTGACGATGAAATAATCTACAAAACAAATGCTTGAAAATTTGTTATGAAGCAACAATAAAAAGTGCAAACCTATCAACTTTGATGGTTCAACATTGCTCAAATCTCTACTTAGAGGGGCTTCTCAAGATTTTTTCCATTTAAGATAAAAAATTACTCTTTTGGCATCGAAACAATCTACGTAGTCTATTTTCATAAAATTTGACACAAAAGAGCAAGAAAAATGGTACACCGACCAACTTTTTTGGTTCGAAATTGGTCAATTCTCTCGATAGAGGTGCTTTTAACGATTTTGTCCGATTGAGAACGAAAATTGTTATTTTGACAACGAAATAATCTACGAATAAAATAATAGAAAATTCGGACATAAAGCAACAATACAAAGTGGACACCTATCAACTTTGATGGTTCGAAATTGCTCAACTCTCTTCATTTTAGGAGCTTTTAACGGTTTACTCTATTTGAGAACCAAAGTTTGGCTTTTGGCAACGAGATAATCTACAGAGTCTATACTCGTAAATTTCACGCAAAATTGCTCAATGTTCTTAATAGAGATGCTTTTAACTGTTTTATCTAATTGAAAACAAAAATTGTGCTTTTGACAACGAAATAATCTAAGAAGCGAATACTGAAAAATTTGAACATACACCAAAAATAAAAAGTGAACACCTGTCAATATTGATGGTTCGAAATCACTCAACTCTCTCGATAAAGGTGCTTTTAAAAGTATTATCCAATTGAGAATGAAAGTTGTTATTTTGAAAATGAAACAATCTACGAAGCGAATACTAGAAAATTTGGACATAAAAGAACAATAAAAATTGTACACCGAGCAACTTTGATTGCTCAAAATTGCTGAACTCTTTCGATAGAGGAGCTCTTAACGATTTTGATCATTTGAGATTGAAAGTTGTTCTTTTTTACAACAAAACAATCTACAAAGCGAATACTATAAAATTTGGTCATAAAGCAACAATAAAAAGTGCACACCTATCAATCTTGATGGTTCAAAATTGCCCAACTCTCTGTATGGAGGGGCTTCTGATAGTTTTGTCCATTTAAGATAGAAAATTGGTCTTTTAGCATCAAAACAATCTACATATTCTGTACTCATAAAATTTGACACAAAAGAACGTGGAAAAGTATACACCCATGAAATTTTTTGGTTCGAAATTGCTCAACTCTCTCGATAGAAGTGCTTTTAATGGTTTTGTCCAATTGAGAATTGAAGCTGTTATTTTGGGAACGAAAAAATTTATGAAGCGAATACTAGAAAATTTGGACATAAAGCAACAATAAAAGGTGAACACCTATCAACATTGATGGTTCGAAATTGCTCAACTCTTTTGATAGATGAGCTTTTAACAGTTTTCAACATTTAAGATCGAACGTTGTTCTTTTTGATAGCGAAACAATGTACGAAGCGAATACTAGAGAATTTGGACATAAAAGAACAATTAAAATGTACATTGACCAACTTTGATTGTTCAGAATTGCTCAGCAGTCACTATAGAAATGCTTTTAACGATTTTATCCAATTGAGAACGAAAGTTTTTTTTTGACAACGAAACAGTCTACGAAGTGAGTACTAGACAATTTGGACATAAAAGAACAATAAAAAGTGTACAGTGACCAACTGTGATGGCTCAAAATTGCTCAACTTTCTGCATAGAGGGGCTTCTGAATTTTTTTTTCCATTTAAGATAGCAAATTGGTCTTTTGGCATCGAAACAATCTATGTAGTCTATATTCATAAAATTTGACACAAAAACAACAAGGAAAAGTGTACAACGACTAACTTTGATTGTTCAAAATTGCTCAACTCTCTTGATAGAGGTGCTTTTAACAGTTTTATCCATTTGAGATCAAAAGATATTCTTTTTGACAATGAAACTATGTACGAAGAGAATACTACACGATTTAGACATAAAAAAATAATAAAAAGTGTACACCGACCAACTTTGATTGTTCGAAATTGCTCAACTCTCTTTATAGAGGTGCTTTTAATGAATTTATTCAATTGAGAACAAAAGTTGTTCTTCTGACAATGAAATAATCTACGAAGCGAATACTAGACAATTTGGACAATAAAGTCAATAAAAAGTGTACACCGACCAACTTTGATGGCACAAAATTGTTCAACTCTCTCGATAGATGAACTTTTAACGATTCTGACCATTTGGGATAGAAAGTTGATCTTTTTTTACAGTGAAAAAATCAAGGAAATGAATACTAGACAATTTGGACATAAAAGAATAATTAAAAATTTACCGATAAACTTTGATTGTTGAGAATTGCTCAACAATCACTATAGAGATGCTTTTAACAGTTTTATTTAATTCAGAACGAAAGTTGTTATTTTGACAACGAAACAGTCTACGAAGCGAATACTAGAAATTTTGGATATAAAAGAACAATAAAAAGTGTACACCAACCAACTTTGCTGGCTTGAAATTGCACAACTTTCTGCATGGAGGGGCTTCTGACAATTTTATCCATTTAAGATAGAAAATTGGTCTTTTGGCGTCAAAACAATCTATGTAGTCTATACTCATAAAAGTTGACAAAAAACAACAAGGAAAAGTGTACAATAACCAACTTTGATTGCTCGAAATTGCATAACTCCCTTGATAGAGGTGTTTTTAACTGTTTTATCCATATGAGAACGAAACAAGTTCGTTTAGACAACGAAACTATGTACGAAGCGAATACTACACGATTTGGACATAAAAGAAAAATAAAAAGTGTACACCGACCAACTTTTATTGTTCGGAATTGCTGAACTCTCTATATAGAGATGTTTTTAACGGTTTTATGCAATTGAGAAAGAAAGTTGTTCTTTTGACAACGAATTAATCTACAAAGACAATACTAGAAAATTTGTTCACAACGCAACAAGAAAAAGTGCACACCTATCAACTTTGACGGTTCGAAATTGGCCAACTCTCTACATGGAGGGGCTTCTAACGATTTTGTCCATTTAAGATAGAAAATTGATCTTTTGGCATCGAATCAATCTACGTAGTCTATACTCATAAAATTTGATACAAAAGAACAAGGAAAAGTGTACACCGATCAACTTTTTTGGTACGAAATTGCTCCACTCTCTTGATAGAGGTGCTCTTAACGGTTTTGTCCAATTGAGAACGAAAGTTGTTAGTTTGGCAACGAAATAATCTACGAAGTCAATACTTGAAAATTTGGACTTAAAACAACAATAAAAGTGCACACCTATCAACATTGATGGTTCAAAATTGCTAAACTCTCTCAATGAAGAAGCTTTTTAGCAATTTTGTCCATTTGATAAAGAAAGTTGGTCTTTCAGCAACGAAATGTTCTACAGAGTCTATTCTCATAAAATTTGACATACAAGAACAATAAAAAGCATACACCGACCAACTTTGATCTTTCAAAACTGCTAAACTCTCTCAATAGATGTGCTTTTAACGGTTTGTTCAAATTAAGAACGAAAGTTGTTCTTTTGACAAGAAAATAGTCTACGAAGTGAATACTAGACAATTTGGACATAAAATAACAATAAAAAGTGTACACAGACCAACTTTGATGGGTCGAAATTGCTAAACACTTTCAATAGTGGAGCTTTTAATGTTTTTGACCATTTGAGATCAAAATTTATTCTTTTTGACAACGATATAATCTACGAAGCGAATACTAGACAATTTGGACGTAAAAGAAAAATAAAAAGTGTACACCGACCAACTTTGGTGGTTTAGAATTGCTCTACTCTCTCTATAGAGATGCTTTTAACAATTTTATCCAATTGAGAACGAAAGTTGTTCTTTTGACAATGAAAAAGCGTACGAGGTGAATACTAGAAAATTTGTTCATAAAGCAACAAAAAAAAGTGCACACCTATCAACTTTGATGGTTCGAAATTGCTCAACTCTCTGCTGAGAGGGGCTTCTCACAGTTTTGTCCATTTAAGATAGAAAATTGGTCTTTTTGTTGGGATGATGTCCTAAAAACATATCATGTAAAGACAATTATGAAATTCAAGAATAAACATTTTATGATTGCATTTGTGTTTTAAATATTTTATTTTAAATATTTCATTTATATGTGAATGTTCTATCAAGGTCTAAGGATGTTAGATATGTGAATCTTGGATACTCAGATACACTTGAAGTGTGAGTATAGATTGACACAAGATTCATTATTACATTCTAAATCATTAGTCACAACCTGATTAACAAAGCTAGGCACTTTGTTGATATAAGTTGTAGTGCATGGACATCTCCAATTAGGGGAATGGTTTGTCTTGATCGTTTGAGAGGATTCTTGGATTGGTACACTAGTGTATATGTGGACATATACATTGATGGACTTACATAGGAATGAACAATAAAAAATGTGCTATCAAAGAGTTGTTCATCCTATAGCTGTGGGAGTACGGTATATCTCAAGCTTGAGTAGGTCAATACGTTTGTACTTATAGCATATGCATTTTGATTCATCAATAAGTGAGACACGCACTATTGTCAAAATCTTGATGACTTGGATGTATGCCACTAGGGTATAAGCGCATACCTACAATATAGTCATCCATGTACTTTCAGTTATGGAAGTGTAAGCACCCATCTGAGAGTTTCAAATTAATCTATCTAGAAACTATTCATAGTGATATATTCTAACAAATCAAGCGTTGTAATTCAATTGATCGACAAGTCAATTTAATACGCTTAGAGGATAGATATAAAGGAATATGGAGCTCAAAGAAAATATGGATTTTGGAGTGTTCGATAGTACGAATAAATTCACTCCATCTTACCGGGTGTTGCATGGAGGATATGCAAGTACATTTCCCATAGGTCAGGGACAAGTTTCTAATTATGTAAAAGCCTCGATGTAAGAATCGTACATATTGGGGAGTGCATCCAAAGTTCAGGTAGTGTCAGACGAACATTGGATTGATATATTATTCCTAGTCATAGGGCTTGACGGTAAAGAATAATATTTCGGGAGCCACAGTATGTATGTCCTGCGGAGTCCCCTTGGTAGCCCTAAATGATCTATTGCCCTATTTAAGGAAGATCGGCAAAATTCACCATATCACTGAGAAAGTTACAAGAATAGAATTTGTATAACAAATAGATATAATTTTATTGGGTTTTCGTTTTTCCAATGATAATCCTAAGATAAAATTATTTTTGTTAAGATATGCAAATTTCTTGTAAGTGTATTTATGGAAAAATAATAAGTCTCAAAATTTCGATTTAGATTGTAAAATAAATATTTTACATAATCGAAATTAAATCAAGAATGGACCAAGGAGCAAAATAATATTTGAGTCTTGAGTTCTTGATGGATTAGGCCCAAAGCTTGCTTTTCATTGTTAAGCATGTTTGGCCCGTTAATGAAGTGGTGCTAATTACATTGAAATGATCATGGTCACCGTTATCTAACAATTAGAATTCCTATTGGATTAGGAAGTCTAAACCAAATCAAAGATTAGGACTTATTATCACATATGTTTTCTTAAAGTGAAGGACATCTATCTCAATTAAAAGTCTTTAGTGCACTTTACAAATGCATTAGAAAGGGACGTGGGATAAGGTGGCAATATATATAGGCATGCAAGGTTTTATAAAAAAAAAGGACTTTGAGTGTTCGATATATATAAAACAAAACAAAAAAGCCATGTGTTACATAAACAAGAAAACAACGGCTGTTTGTGATTTCATGTGATTCACTACCAATTGGTGATTTTGCTTTGCTCATTCGCAAGGAGATTAAAAGGAATACCTGGGAAACGACGCAGAGCGTTCTTGGTGATCCGTTCGTTACTCTATCAATCGGTGGTTTGTGATCAAGTGTTGAGTTCGTGATCAAGACGGATAGCACGTTCGACCTCGATAGTAAAGAGGTTGGTATTCTTCTTCTAACCTTCTTCATGCCATGATTTTATGTTTAGATCTAAGAATTATTTTGTATGAAATTAATACTAGAAGCATGCTAGGATTAATTACAAAATTAATTGGATCTAGGATAACACTCTTAATAGGCGTGTAGCATGTTAGGGATGTATGGCTTCCGATTAAATTTTTGATTTGTACCTATGCTAAGAACGATCCATTAAACGCTTCCGCAAGTTCTAAAATTTATTTTAGCAACCAACACTTTCGACATCGAAACAATCTACGTAGTCTATATTCGTAAAATTTGACACAAAAGGTTTGGTCTAATTGAGAACGAAAGTTCCTATTTTGACAACGAAAAAATCTACGAATCAAATTCTAGAAAATTTGGACATAAAGCAACAATAAAAAGTGGACACCGATCAACTTTGATGGATTGAAATTGCACAACTCTCTTCATTTAGGTGCTTTTAAAGGTTTAGTCTATTTGAGAACCAAAATTTTTCTTTTCTCAATGAGATAATCTATGGAGTCTATACTCATAAAATTTGACATAGAACAACAAAAAGTGTACACCCACAAACTTTGATGGTTCAAAATTGCTCAAATTTCTTAATAGATATGTTTTTAACGGTTTTATCCAATTGAGAATAAAAGTTGTACTTTTTACAACGAAATAATCTACGAAGTGAATACTAAAAACTTTGGACATAAACCAAAAATAAAAGTGAACACCTATCAACATTGATGGTTCAAAATCGTTCAACTCTCTCGATAAAGGTGCTTTTGCCGGTATTATCCAATTGAGAACGAAAGTTGTTATTTTGAAAATGAAACAATCTACGAAGCGAATATTAGACAATTTGGACATAAAAGAACAATAAAAATTGTACACCGACCAACTTTGATTGCTTGAAATTTATCAACTCTTTCGATACAGGAGCTTTTAACGGTTTTGATCATTTGAGAACTGAAGTTGTTATTTTGATAACGAAAAAATCTATGAAGCAAATACTAGAAAATTTGGACATAAAACAACAATAAAAAGTGAACACCTATCAACATTGATGGTTCGAGATTGATCAACTCTTTCGAGAGAGCAGCTTTTAACGGTTTTCACCATTTGAGAACGAAAGTTGTTCTTTTTGACAGCGAAACAATCTACGATGCGAATACTAGACAATTTGGAAATAAAAGAACAATAAAAAATCTACACCGACCAACTTCGATTGTTCAGTATTGCTCAACAGTCACTATAGAAATACTTTTAACGGTTTTGTCCAATCAAGAACGAAAGTTGTTATTTTGATTACGACATGATCTACGAAGTGAATACAAGAAATTTTGGACATGAAGCCATATACAAAGTGCACACCTATCAACTTTGATGGTTTGAAATTGCTAAACTCTCTCCATGGAAAAGCTTTTTTAACAGTTTTGTCAATTTGATAAAGAAATTTGGTCTTCTGGAAATGAAATAATCTATGGAGTCTATTCTCGTAAAATTTGACATAAAAGAACAATAAAAAGGGTACACCGACAAACTTTGATAGTTTAAAATTGCTCAGCTCTCTCGATAGAGGTGTTTTTTAAGACTTTATCCATATGGGAACGAAAGTTGTTAATTTGACAATGAAATAATCTACAAAGCGAATACTAGAAAATTTGGACATAAAAAGACAATAAAAAGTTGTACACCAAGCAACTTTGATGGCACGAAATTGCTCAACTCTCTCGATAGAGGGACCATTAACGATTTTGACCATTTGAGATCGAAAGTTCTTCTTTTTTGCAGCGAAATAATCTACGAATCGAATACTAGACAATTTGGACATAAAAGAACAATAAAAACTGTATACCGATCAACTTTGATTGTTTGAAATTGCTAAACTCTCACTATAGATATGCTTTAAATGATTTTATCCAATTGAGAACGAAAGTTTTTCTTTTGACAACGAAATAATCTATGAAGCGAATACTGAAAAATTTAGACATAATAGCACAATAAAAACTGTGCACCGACAACCTTTGATGGCTCGAAATTGGTCAACTCTTTTGATGGAGGAGCTTTTAAGGGTTTTGACCATTTGAGATCAAAAATTGTTCTTTTTGACAACGAAACAATCTATGAAGCGAATACTAGACAATTTGGACATAAAAAGAAAAAAAATGTACACCGACAAACTTTGGTGGTTCAGAATTGGTCAACTCTCTCTAGAGAGATGCTTTTAACGATTTTATCCAATTAAGAACGAAAAATATTCTTTTGACAATGAAAAAATGTACGAAATGAATACTATAAAATATGGACAAAAAGCAACAATAAAGAGTGCACAACTATCAACTTTGAATGTTCAAAATTGCTCCACTCTCTCATTGGAGAACCTTTTTAACGATTTTGTCTATTTGAGAACAAAAGTTAGTCTTTTGACAATGAAATAATCTACCGAGTCTATACTCATAAATTTTGACATGAAAGAACAATAAAAAGTGTACATCGACGAACTTTTTTTGGTTCGAAATTGCTCAACTCTCTCGATAGAGGTGCTTTCAATGGTTTCGTACAATTGGGAAGGAAAATTGTTATTTTAACAACAAAATGATCTACGAAGCGAATACTAGAAAATTTGGACATAAAGCAACATAAAAAGTGCACACCTATCAACTTTGATGGTTCGAAATTGCTAAACTCTCCCAATGGAGAAGCCTGTTAACAATTTTGTCAATTTGATAAAGAAAGTTGGTCTTTTGGGAACGAAATAATCTACATAGTCTATACACATAAAATTTGAAATAAAGGAACAATAAAAAGTGTATATCTACAAACTTTGATTGTTTAAAATTGCTTCGCTCTCCCGATTGAGGTGATTTTAACAAATTTATCGAATTGAGAACGAAAGTTGTTCGTCTGACAACGAAATGATCTACGAACCGAATACTAGACAATTTGGACAAAATAAGTCAATAAAAAGTGTACAACGATCAACTTTGATGGCAATGTGAATGGGTTTAGATTTTGCCATATTGATAGGTTTGGGAAATCGGAACCCTACGACCGTAATTGTTGGATTTTTGGTAAATTGCTCGACATAAGGTAGGGGATTTCCAACCATTCTTTCTATCGTTCATTCTCATTTTTTAAAGAGCGTTTCGATTCTTCATTGGTCACATATGTTTGTGTTTCCTCCTTAATTTCTTCTAAGGGGAAACGAGCCTTGTGTGTGAGTTATTGTTGGATCTTAAATTACATGACCCTATTGTGTGTTCCATCACTTATGGGCACAATGTGAATCCGTTCATGCATCATGGTAGTTATGTATATATATTTAAGATGTTCATATATATATCTATTCGGCATGTCATGACATAATTCATTAGAGTTGCATTGGAGACCGGGTATAGACTCGGAAATCCTAGGATTCTTGAAAGCCACATGGAATGATGGTGCAGTGAAGGGAGTTACCACCAAGTCATGTGAACTCCATGTGGGGTAGAGGTGGGGTTATTGAGCGACCTTGCCTGGAGTGGTGCGGGCGTGATAGGTTCACGTAATAGGGTGATCCAAGAGCGGTGCGATGTTAGGGAGCTTGCTTCCATTCGATATTACATGGAAAGAGAGTCATGGTATTGATGAGGTTGGCTCAAAGAGGCAATTGCCCGGGTTGATGTTTCTATGTCATTGTTGATTATACGTTCATGTAATAGATTCATATTGATGCATAACCTTTATTTTGAATTCAGATTTCGATTTTCTTTGTACTTTTTCACCCTACTGAGCTTCTTGCTCACTCTCTACTTTCTTTTCCTCCCCACAGGCGATACTGGTACGAGTACCGATGGAGCGGATCAGTGAGAGCGGGATGTGACATGGATGGCCCTATGTAGGATGAGGATGCTAGGGATATACCCTAGCATGTATTTTGTTTATGATGTTGATAATTATTATTCATGATACTCTTATAACCATTTGGCACCAGAGGGTGTATGCATGATGTATGCTGAGAATTGATTATATGGTTATATGATATTATGAACTATGATGATGTGTATAACTATTATCAGTTTGTGCATGCTGGTAGTGGATGGCCTGAGGCCCCTAGGATCAGGATTGCATGCGATTGAGGCCTGAGGATTAGCTAGGTTACTGATGTGATGGTTGAATTGTGCTACGTGTTCTGATACTGGTGGGCACTCTCCGATATACGGGGAAATGCTGCCGGGTTTTTGGTTTGTTGGATGATCACAATAGTAGCCTATGACGGTGCCAGAGGGCATTAGTAGCATTCCCTGATCGGGGTGTCACAGAAAGACCAACATTTGATCTCAAATGAACAAAATCATTAAAACCTCATTTATTAAGAGAATCAAGCCATTTCAAACCATAAAAGTTGGTGTACACTTTTCCTTGTTCTTTTGTCACAAATTTTCCGAGTATAGACTCCGTAGATTATTTCAATGCCAAAAGACCAATTTTCATTCTCAAATGGACAAAATCGTTAGAAGCCTCTCCATGGAGATTGTTAAGCAATTTCGAACCATCAAACTAGATAGGTGTGCACTTTTTATTGTTGATTACTAGTAGTCGCCTCGTAGATTGTTTCGTTGTCAACAATACCAACTTTCGATCTCAAATGGACAAAACCATTAAAAGCTCCTCCATCGACCGAATTAAGCTATTCCAAACCATCAAAGTTGGTCGGTGTATACTTTTTACTGTTCTTTTATGTAAAATTTTATGAGTACAGACTTTGTAGATTGATTTGTTGCCAAAATACCAAGTTTTCTTCCCCAATGGAGAAAATCATTAAAAAACTTCTCCATTGGGAGAGTTGAGCAACGTTTTCAAACCTGAACAGGCCAAGGAACCAGTGTGATCACCAATTCCCGGTCCGACCGGTTGAATCGGCCGGTTTGGTAGAACACATAAAAATATAATTATATTTATAATTTTGAGTGTGTTTATATATTTATATATATTTATATAAACATAAAAAATGAAAATTCATATTTTGTCAAATTTGCCTTATATAATTGGAAATTCCTATTTTGCCAAAAATACATTATATAATTATAAAGATGATTGCGAAATAAAAATGGAAATTCCTATTTTATCAAATTTAACTTATATAATTTACCTTATATAAATACAAATTTCTATTTTGTCACAATAAATATTGAGGTTTAATTTCGAAATCGAAAATGGAAACAAAATCAAGAAGATTATATTTTTTCTCATTAAAGTCAAAGAAGGAGATGATTTCCTATTTTATGAAGAGAAAAATAAGGAATCTAAGATCCTAAACATAATTTCACACATTAATAATTAATAAGTACCATTTATTACAATTTATTAAAACAAAAATTATTTATTATAATTTATTATAACAAAACCGGTTTTAATCGGTTTTATGTAGACAATACGACCGGACTGGCGACTGGGTGTCGGTCCGACCGGCCAGTCTGGTCCGAGTCTTACAACATTGGAGTTGAGCAATTTCGAACAATCAAAGTTGATAGGTGTGCACTTTTTATTGTTGTTTTATGTCCAATATTTCTAATATTCGGTTAGTAGATTTTTTCATTGTCAAAATCACAACTTTCGTTCTCAATATGACAAAATCATTAAAAGCACCTCTATCGGGAGAGTTGGGCAATTTCGAACCACCAAGTTTGGTCGATATACACTTTTTATTGTTCTTTTTATATCAAATTTAACGAGTGTTGATTGCTAAAATAATTTTAGAACATGCGGAAGCATCTTACGGATCGTTCTTAGCATAGGTACAAATCAAAAATTTAATCGGAAGCCAAAACAACCCTAGATTGTTACACGCCTATCAAGTGTTATCCTAGATCCAATTAATTTTGTAATTAATCCTAGCATGCTTCTAGTATTAATTTCATACAAAATAATTCTTAGATCTAAACATACAATCATGGCATGAAGAAGGTTAGAAGAAGAATACCAACCTCTTTACTATCGAGGTCCAACGTGCTATCCGTCTTGATCACGAACTCAACACTTGATCACGAACACACGATCGGATCTTGAACACACCCTTTGTTTGATCACACCTCTTGATCACGAACCACCAATTTAGAAAACAAGAATCACCAAGAATAGCCTATGTTGTTTCCTAGGTATTCTCTCTAATCTCCTTGCGAAAAAGCAAAGCAAAAAACCCAGTTGATAGTGAACCAAAAGAATCTCACACGGCCACCTCTCTAGGAACACTCGGCTCCTTTTTATTGGAAAAAATAACTTGGTTGTTTTTTCTTGAATGAATCACACGGCCAGCCCTTTTTATTTTATAAAACAAAACCTTTTCATTGTGTTAAAAAAGTCTCCTTTTAGGTTTTGTTTTCCTAATCCAAATGGAACTAGGAAAAAAACAAAACGGTGGCCATCCTTATCCATTCATAGAAAAATTGTTGTGTTTATATATATATAACAAATCATTATTTGAGTTGACTTCTAATCCCAATTGGATTCAAAGCCAAAACAAATATGGAATACTTTTAACAAGCATAATCGGAGCCCAAATTATCCACAATGGGCCGGCCATATATTGCTATGCAATAACATGGTTTAAGCCTAGCTTGGCCCAATATTTCAAGAATTCAATGCTCAAATTTGTTTTGTTCCTTGGTCCATTCTTGACTTTAATTTGTTTTTGATTATGTAAAATATTTATTTTACAATCTAAATCAAAACTCCGAGATTTGTTATTTTTACATAAATACACTTACAAGAATTTTGTATATCTTAACAAAAACAATTTTATCTTAGGGTTGTCTTTGGAAAAACAAAACCCAATAAAATTGTATCTATTTGTTATACAAATTCCATTCTTGTAACTTTTCCAACAACCGTTGTGATATGGTAAATTTTGCCGATCTTCCTTAAATAGGACAAGAGAATATATAGAGCTACCAAGGGGACTCCGCAGGACATACATATTGTGGCTCCCGAAATATTATTCTTTACCGTCAAACTCTATGACTAGGAATAATATAACAATCCAATGTTCGTCTGACACTACCTGAACTTTGGATGCACTCCCCAATATGTACGATTCTTACATCGAGGCTTTTCCATAATTAGAAACCTATCCCTGACCTATGGGAAGTGTACATGCATATCCTCCATGCAACACCCGGTAAGATGGAGTGAATTTATTCGTACTATCGAATACTCTAAAATCCATATTTTCTCTGAGCTCCAGATTCCTTTATATCTATCCTCTAAGCGTATTAAATTGACCCGTCGATCAATTTAACTCACAACGCTTGATTCGTTAGAATCACTATGCATAGTTTCTAGATAGATTAATTTGAACCTCTCAGATGGGTGCTTACACTTTCATAACTGAAAGTACATGAATGACTATTTTGTAGGTATGCGCTTATACCCTAGTGGCATACATCCAAATCATCAAGATTTTGACAATAGTGCGTGTCTCACTTATTGATGAATCAAAATGCACACGCTATAAGTATAAACGTATTGACCTACTCAAGCTTGAGATATACCGTACTCCCATAGCTATAGGATGAACAACTCTTTGATAGCACGTTTCTAGTTGTTCATTCCTATGTAAGTCCGTCAATGTATATGTCCACATACACACTAGTGCACCAATCTGAGAATCCTCTCAAACGGTCAAGACAAACCATTCCCCTAATTGGAGATGTCCATGCACTACAACCTATATCAACAAAGTGCCTAACTTTGTTAATCTGGTTGTGACTAATGATTTAGAATGTAATAATGAATCTTGTGTCAATCTATACTCACACTATAAGTGTATCTGAGTATCCAAGATTCACATATCTAACTTCCTTAGACCTTGTTAGAACATTCACATATAAATGAAATATTTAAAATAAAACATTTAAAACACAAATGCAATCATAAAATGTTTATTCTTGAATTTCAGAATTGTCTTTACATGGTATGTTTTTAGGACATCATCCCAACAACGAGTATAAACTTCTTAAATTATTTCGTTGCCGAAAGATCAACTGTTGTTCCCAAATGGAGAAAATCGTTAAAAAGCTTCTCCATGGAGAGAGTTGGCAAATTTTAAACCACCAAAGTTGATAGGTGTTCACTTTTTACTGTTGCTTTATGTTTGAATTTTCTAGTATTCGCTTCATAGATTATTTTTGTCAAAAGACCAACTTTCATTCTGAATTGGATAAAACCGTTAAAAGCATCTCCATCAAGAGAGTTTAGCAATTTGGAACCATCAAAGTTGGTCGGTGTATACTTTTATTGTTCTTTAGTGTTCAAATTGTAGTATTCACTTCGTAGATTATTTCATAGTCAAAAGAAGAACTTTCACTTTCAATAGGATAAAACCATTAAAAGTGCCTCTACCAAGAGAGTTGAGCAATTCCAAACCATCAAAGTTGGTCGGTGTACACTTTTTATTCTTCCGTTATTTCAAATGTTATGAGTATAGACTCCGTAGATTGTTTCGTTGGCAAAAGAGCAACTTTTGTACCAAATGGATAAAACTGTTAAAAAGCTTCTCCATTGAGAGAGGTGAGCCATTTCGAACCATCAAGGTTGATAGGTGTGCACTCTTTATTGTTGCTTTGTGTCCAAACTGTCTAGTATTCCCTTCGTAGATTATTTCGTTGTCAAAAGCATCACTTTTGTATTCAATATGACAAAACCATTAAAAGCACCTCTATCGAGTAAGTTGAGCAATTTCGAACCATCAAAGTTGGTCTGTGTACACTTTTTATTGATCTTTTTTGTCAAATTTACGAGTATCGACTTCGCAGATTCTTTCGTTGACAAAAGACCAACTTTTGTTCCCAAATGGAGAAAACCGTTAAAAAGTTTCTCCATTGAGAGAGTTGAGCAATTTCGAACTATCAAAGTTGATAGGCATCAATCTTTTATTATTGATTATAGTAGACACCTCGTAGATTGTTTCGTTGTCAAAAAGACCAACTTTCGATCTCAAATAGATAAAACCATTAAAAGCTCCTCTATCAAGTGAATTGAGCCATTTCGAACCATAAAAGTTGGTCGGTGTGCATTTTTCATTGTTCTTTTGTCACAAATTTTTCGAGTATAGAGTCCGTAGATTGTTTCGATGCTAAAAGTCGATTTCATTCTCAAATGGGCAAAATCGTTAGAAGCCCCTCCATGGAGATTGTTAAGCAATTTCGAACCATCAAACTTGATAAGTGTGCACTTTTTATTGTTGATTACTAGTAGAGGCCTCGTAGATTGTTTCGTTGTCAACAAAACCAACATTCAATCCCAAATGGACAAAACCATTAAAAGCTCCTCTATCGACAGAATTAAGCTATTTCGAACCATCAAAGTTGGTCGGTGTACACTTTTTACTGTTCTTTTATATCAAATTTTATAAGTAAAGACTTCGCAGATTGATTCATTGCCGAAATACCAATTTTTCTTCCCAAATGGAGAAAACTATTAAAAAGCTTCTCCACTGAGAGAGTTGAGCAATTTTGAACCATCAAAGTTGATAGGTGTGCACTTTTTATTGTTGTTTTATGTCCAATATTTCTAATATTCGGTTAATATATTATTTCATTGTCAAAATCACAACTTTCGTTTTAATATGACAAAATCATTTAAAGCACCTCTATCGGGAGAGTTCGAACCACCAAGGTTGGTCGGTGTACACTTTTTATTGTTCTTTTATGTCAAATTTTACAAGTATAGACTTTTAACTTGTTTCGTTGCCAAAAGATCAACTTTTGTTCCCAAATGGAGAAAACCGTTAAAAAGCTTCTTCATGGAGAGAGTTGGGCAATTTCCAACCATCAAAGTTGACAGGAGTTCACTTTTTACTGTTGCTTTATGTGCAAATATTGTAGTATACGCTTCATAAATTATTTCTTTGTCGAAAGAACAACTTTCGTTCTGAATAGGATAAAATCGTTAAAAGCATCTTTATCGAGAGAGTTGAGCAATTCTGAACCATCAAAGTTGGTCGGTTTACACTTTTATTGTTCTTCAGTGTTTAAATTGTCTAGTATTCGCTTCATAAATTATTTCGTAGTCAAAAGAAGAACTTTCACTTTCAATAGGATAAAACTGATAAAAGCACCTCTATCAAGAGAGTTCCACTTTTTATTGTTGCTTTGTGTCCAAACTGTCTAGTATTACCATCGTAGATTATTTTATTGTCAAATTCATAACTTTTTTTTCAATAAGACAAAACCATTAAAAGCAACTCAATCGAGTGATTTGAGCAATTTCGAATCGTCAAAGTTGGTCGGTGTACACTTTTTATTGTTCTTTTTTGTCAAATTTTATGAGTATATACTTCATAAATTTTTTCGTTGCCAAAACACCAACTATTGTTCCCAAATGGAGAAAAATGCTAAAAAGCTTCTTCATTCAGAGAGTTGAGCAATTTCGAACCATCAAAGTTGATAGGCGTCCACTTTTTATTATTGATTATAATAGATGCCTCGTAGATTGTTTCTTTGTCAAAAAGATGAACTTTTGATCTCAAATGGACAAAACCGTTAAAAGCTCTTCTATCAAGAGAATTGAGCCATTTAAAACCATAAAAGTTGGTCGGTGTACACTTTTCCTTGTTCTTTTGTCACAAATTTTTCGAGTATAGAGTCTGTAGATTGTTTCGATGTTAAAAGATCAATTTCATTCTCAAATGGGCAAAATCATTAGAAGCCCCTCCATGGAGATTGTTAAGCAATTCCGAACCATCAAACTTGATTGGTGTGCACTTTTTATTGTTGCTCTATGTTCAAATTTTCTAATATTAGGTTAGTAGATTATTTTGTTATCAAAATCGCAACTTTCATTTTCAATATGACAAAATCATTAAAAGAACCTCTATCGAGAGAGTTGAGCAATTTCGAACCATCAAAATTGGTCGGTGTACACTTTTCCTTGTTCTTTTGTGTCAAAATTTTCAAGTATAGACTCCGTAGATTGTTACATTGCCAAAAGACCAACTTTCATGGAGAGAGTTGAGTAATTCCGAACCGTCAAAGGTTATAGGTTTGCACTTTTTATTGTTGATTTACGTTCAAATTTACTAGTAGACGCCTCGTAGATTGTTTCGTTGTCAAAAAGACCAACTTTCGATCTCAATTGGATAAAATCATTAAAAGCTCCTCTATGGAGAGAATTGAGCCATTTTGAACCATCAAAGTTGGTTCTTGTACATTTTTTATTATTCTTTTATGTCAATTTTTACGAGTATAGACTCCGTAGATTGTTTCATTGTAAAAAGACCAACTTTCATTCTCTAATGGACAAAACTGTTAAAAAGCTTCTGCATTGAGAGAGTTGAGCAATTTTGAACCATCAAAGTTGATGGTTGTGCACTTTTTATTATTGCTTTATGTCCAAATTTTCTAGTATTCACTCCGTAGATTATTTCATTATCAAGTTAAAAACTCTCGTTCTCAGTTGGACAAAACCATTGAAAACACCACTATGGAGAGAGTTGAACAATTTCAAACCAAAAAAGTTGGTCGGTGTACACTTTCCTTTTCTTTTGTGTCAAATTTTACGAGTATCGACTCTGTAGATGGTTTTGATGCCAAAAGTCCAATTTTCAATCTCAAATAGACAAAATCATTATGTGCCCCTCCATGCAGAGAGTTAAGTAATTTCGAACCATCAAAGCTGATAGGTGTGCACTTTTAATTGTTCTTTTATGTCCAAATTTTCTACTATTTACTTGGTAGATTATTTCATTGTCGAAAGAACAACTTTTGTTCTCAATTGAATAAAACCGTTAAAAGCATCTCTATAGAGAGAGTTGAGCAATTCCAAACCATCAAATTTGGTCGGTGTACACTTTTTATTCTTCTTTTATGTCAAATTTTGTATGTATAGACTCCGTAGATTGTTTCGTTGTTAAAAGAGCAACCTTTGTTTCCAAATGGATAAAACTGTTAAAAAGCTTTCCATTGAGAGAGTTGAGCGATTTTGGACCATCAAAGTTAATAGACGTGCGCTTTTTATTGTGTCTTTGTGTCCAAACTGTCTAGTATTCCCTTCATAGATTATTTTGTTGTCAAAAGCATAACTTTCATTTTCAATATGACAAAACCACTAAAACCACCTCCATCAAGTGAGTAAAGCAATTTCGAACCATCAAAGTTGGTCGGTGTACACTTTTCCTTGTTCTTTTGTGTCAAAATTTTCAAGTTTAGACTCCGTAGATTGTTGCATTGCCAAAAGACCAACTTTCATGGATAGAGTTGAGGAATTCCGAATCGTCAAAGTTGATAGGTTTGCACTTTTTATTGTTGATTTATGTGCAAATTTACTAGTAACGCCTCGTAGATTGTTTCGTTGTCAAAAAGACCAACTTTCGATCTGAAATGGACAAAACCATTAAAAGCTCTTCTATCAAGAGAATTGAGCCATTTCAAACCGTAAAAGTTGGTCGATGTACATTTTTCCTTGTTCTTTTGTCACAAATTTTTCGACTATAGAGTTCGTAGATTGTTTCGATGCTAAATGATCAATTTCATTCTCAAATGGGCAAAATCGTTAGAAGCCCCTCCATGGAGATTGTTAAGCAATTTCGAACTATCAAACTCGATTGGTGTGCACTTTTTATTGTTGCTCTATGTTCAAATTTTCTAATATTCGGTTAGTAGATTATTTTGTTATCAAAATCGCAACTTTCATTTGGTCGGTGTACACTTTTCCTTGTTCTATGTGTCAAAATTTTCAAGTATAGACTTCATAGATTGTTGCATTGCCAAAAGACCAACTTTCATGAAGAGAATTGAGGAATTCTGAACTGTCAAAGTTGATAGGTTTGTACTTTTTATTGTTTATTTATGTGTAAATTTACTAGTAGACGCCTCGTAGATTGTTTTGTTGTCAAAAAGACCAACTTTCGATCTCAAATGTTCAAAACCATTAAAAGCTCTTCTATCAAGAGAATTGAGCCATTTCAAACCATAAATGTGAAACCCCGACCCAAATTTTTTTTGGAATTTTTGAGTTTTTCACAAAGGGGAAAAACTGGACTAGGCGCACCAGGGGGCGCCTAGGCGCTGCGCCTAGTCCAGTGGGAGGCTGGAAATGAGGAGCACCAGAAGAAGCTGGGGCGCCTAGGCGCCCGAGCAGCACGCCTAGGCGATGTGCGCCTAGGCGTGTGCAGAGGTGCGCCCAATGGCGCCTAATCCAGCGACTGTAGGAAAGAAATGAAGGTTCGGAAAGTGAGGCACTGGACTAGGCGCACAGGGGGGCGCCTAGGCGCTGCGCCTAGTCCAGTGGGTGATGGAAAAATGGAGTAGGCGCAGGGGCACCTAGGCGCCCGCCAAGGCGCACTCCGCCTGGGCGTGGAAATCATGCACGCCCAGGATTCCGCCTAGAGCAGCGCGCCAGGGAGAGTTTCCATAAGCCAGAGCGCCTAGGCGCCCATGGTAGCGCCTAGCCGCTACCCGTGTTTTTCAAAAGGCTCCAGCGAGCCATTTTAGACATTTTTTTGATATGTTTCAGTTCTAGAGAGAGAGAGAGTGACGATTCTGGAGAGAGAAGTGTGTTTGAGGCGATTTCTTGGAGATTAAAGCTTAGTTTGGAGATTTAGAGAGGATTCAAGGAAGATTCAAACCTTGGAGGTAAGATTATTCATTTTTCCTTTTCTAGGGTTTTGAGTAGATCTTGTTAGTTCTGGTTGGAGTTGATTTCTATGGGTTAGATATGTTAATCCTAGGTTGATTTTGGATGTATATGTAGATTGATTCATGATTTGGAGATGATTTAAGCTTGGGTTGAGATTGAAGATTTTTAGAGGAATTTCTAGAGAGAGAAAGTAAGTGTTATAATTTTGTTGATTAAATTGTGATTAATATGATAATATGGAATTTTTGGATTAATCATATGAGTTCAATTTGATGTGAATCGATAGGTTGGGAGAACCAAGGGTTAAAACCCTAAATTTGAGAAATTGTGTGTTGGCTCGGAACGAGGTAGGGGATTTCCAACCTTCTATCTATCATTCGTTATTGTTGCCTAAATAGCGTTTCTATTCTTCATTGGTCTCCTTGAAGAAAGAAAGCCCACGTTTTTGGGCTCTTGACCATGTTCAATTAATCTTATTAATTAAATCGGTAATGGACCTTACATAAAGCCCTAAGCCCAAACGTAATATGTTATTCTTAAATAACATAATCTTTGACTTATTCTATGTGTGTGACCCTATAGGTTCTCGTTATGTTAGCAGTGAAACTAAAATAATATTCTAGCATCACAAACAATGAGAGGTATCTAGCAATACATCATTGTTACCCAAATAATGAGAATGTCAATGATTCAACATAACCTTAATTTGTGACCAATTTATATATAGTCTCTTTGTCCTTAATATCTTGATTAACATCGAGGCATGGAATGTGTCATCCTCGTATATGTTAATCTATGTATTTCTTGATTCCGAGTAGACTATTAAAAAACAAACGAAATCAATATCACATATTGATTCATTTGAGCACGGCCATGCATTTCTAAGTCTCACTCAATCAAGGGGCCCACGGATATTACTCCTGTTATATAGAAGGGACAAAAACCATCTAGGTCACTCACATCCCTCCACATGATTCGTGATATACCCAATCACTGACTTTATAGCCAACCCTTTTACAAGTGACGTTAGACAGTATCAAAGTATATAACTCCTCATGTTGGGAACCGTAGTGATTTCAGGTTAAAGGAAAACATATATCATTGTCACTATGAGAATAGCTTATAACATTCATATAACAATCCATGCAGTATTCTCATGTTGGGTCTGTCCAGTACTTCCCGTTCTCTAACAAGTACCTATGTATTGATTTGATATCTCATATCCATGACTCGCAAGATTTAGTCATCAATCAACCTACATACTAGTCTTAACGTATTAATGTTATCCCATTTAACAATAATACTCGACTAGGGACGTTTAGGAATAGTGTTCTATATACATCTATGATGATCTCACGTTCAAGTCACACACTTGAAGTCTCATAGCATCGAACCAACTATTCTAGGGATATTTATCATAATCATTTATATAGTGCAGATAAATAATTCATAACAAATAAAGTACCTCAATATAACATAATAAATGTATGCTAATACAATCATCCCATGATTGGCTCCTAGAGCATACACCAACAGGCATGCCATGTCATAATGCATTAGAGATGCATAGGGGACTCGAGTATGGACTCGGGAACCTTTAGGTTACTTGAAAGCCACATGGGAGGATGGCAAGGTGAAGGTTGTTATCACCAAGTCACGTGAACCCATGTGGGATAACGCACTAGGGGCGGGGTCGAGAGCGACTTGCCTTGTGGGGTGCGGGCGTGATAGGTTCATGCAACCGGATGATCCTAGGAGTGGTTGGTTGTGGTGAGCTTGCTCTCGTGCAATATTACATTGAGTTGCAATGATATTGTGGTTGTTGTGCTCCGAAAGGGTTATCCGGGTAAATGTTGATGTGAATTTGTTGAGTATACGTTCATGTGGTAGGTACATATTGTTGCATTACCCCCTTTTGATTCTGCCTACAACAATGTTTATTTCCTTACCCTACTGAGCTTCTAGCTCACTCCTTTACTTTCTTCCTTCCACAGGAGATACTGGTACGGGTACCGGTGGTACGGATCGGTGAGCGGGACGTGACATGGATGGCCCTGGATAGGTTGGGGTGCTAGAGATATACTCTATGCATGCGGGTGTATATAGTATATCTATGTTGAGAGATTATAACTATTTGGCATGGTTGTGCATCATGTGGATGTGGATGTTGAATTATAGTTATATTTGATGATTTAAGAATCTATGTGTGGATTTCTATATGATGCCATCAGTTTGTGCATGCTGGTAGTGGATGGCCTGAGGCCTAGGGTCAGGATTGCATGTGGTTGAGGCCCGAGGCCTATGTTTGCTAGGTTGCTAGTGTGATGTTGTTGTTGCTGCATTTCTGATGCAAGTGGGCACTCTCCGATATACGGGGAGGTGCCGCCGGATTTCCAATTGAACCCGGATGTTCACACTAGTGACCTAGGAAGGGTGCGGAGAGAGCACCCAGTCGCGTCTCCGAAAATTTTAGAGTATAGAGTCTGTAGATTGTTTCGATGCCAAAAGATCGATTTCATTCTCAAATGGGCAAAATCGTAAGAAGCCCCTCCATGGAGATTGTTAAGCAATTTCAAACCATCAAACTTGATTGGTGTGCACTTTTTATTGTTTCTCTATGTTCAAATTATCTAATGACAAAATCGTTAAAAAAACCTCTATCGGGAGAGTTGAGCAATTTCAAACCATCATAGTTGGTCGGTGTACACTTTTCCTTGTTCTTATGTGTCAAAATTTTCAAGTATAGACTCCGTAGATTGTTGCATTGCCAAAAGACCAACTTTCATTGAGAGAGTTGAGCAATTTTGAACCATCAAAGTTGATAGGTTTGCACTTTTTTGTTGTTGATTTATGTGTAAATTTACTAGTAGACGCCTCGTGGATTGGTTCATTGTCAAAAAGACCAACTCTCGATCTCAAATGAACAAAATCATTAAAAGCTCAACTACGGAGAGAATAGAGCCATTTTGAACCATCAAAGTTGGTTCGTGTACACTTTTTATTGTTCTTTTTTGTCAAACTTTACGAGTATAGACTCCGTGGATTGTTTTGATGCCAAAAGTCCAATTTTTTATCTCAAATAGACAAAACCGTTACGTGCCCGTCCATGGAGAGAGTTAAGTAATTTTGAACCATTAAAGTTGATAGGTGCGCACTTTTAATTTTCTTTTGTGTCCAAATTTTCTACTATTTACTTCGTAGACTATTTCGTTGTCAAAAGAACAACTTTCATTCTCAATTGAATAAAACCCTTAAAAGCAGATCTATAGAGAGAGTTGAGCAATTCTGAATCATCAAAATTGGTCGGTGTACACTTTTTATTGTTATTTCATGTCAAATTTTATAAGTATAGACTTCGCAAAATTTTTTTATGCCAAAAGACCAACCTTCGTTACCAAATGGACAAAACCATTAAAAAGCTTGTCCATGGAGAGAGTTGAGCAATTTCGAACCATCAAAATTGATAGGTGTGCATTTTTTATTGTGGTTTTATGTCCCAATTATCTAGTATTTGCTTGATATATTATTTCGTTGTCAAAAGAACATCTTTCATTCTCAATTGGATAAAATTGTTAAAAGCATCTCTTTCGAGAGAGTTGATCAATTTAGAACAACCAAAGTTGGTCGGTGTCCACTTTTTTACTGTTCTCTTATATCAAATTATATAAGTATAGACTCCCTAGATTGTTTCGTTGCTAAAATACCAATTTTCGTTACCAAATGGAGAAAACTGTTAAAAAGCTTCTCCATTGGGAGAGCTAAGCAATTTCCAACAATTAAAGTTGATAGTTGTCCACCTCTTTTTCTTGCTTTATGTCAAGATTTTCTAGTACTCGCTTCGTAAATTATTTCGTTGTGAAAATAACAATTTTCGTTCATAATATGATAAAACCACTAAAAGCACTTCTATTGAGAGAGTAGAGCAATTTCAAACTATCAAAGGTTGTTGATGTACAATTTTTATTGTTCTTTTATGTAGAATTTTACGAGTATAGACTCCGTATATTATTTCATTGTCAAAAGACTAACTTTTGTTCTCAAATGGACAAAACTGTTAAAAAGCCTCTCCATTGAGAGAGTTGAGCAATTTTGAACCATAAAAGTTGATAGGTGTACACTTTTTATTGTTGCTTTATGTCCATATTTTCTAGTATTTGCTTCGTAAATTATTTCGTTGTCAAAATAACAACTTTTGTTCTCAATTGGATAAAACATTTCAAAGTACCTCTTACGGGAGAGTTGATCAATTTTAAACTATCAAAAGTTGGTCCGTGTACACTTATTATTGTTCTTTTATCTCAAATTTTATGAGTATAGACTTCGTAGATTGTTTCGTTGCCAAAAGATCAACTTTCATTCTCAAATGGACAAAACTGTTAAAAGGCTTCTCCATTGAGAGAGTTTAGCAATTTTGAACCATAAAATTTGATAGGCGTGCACTTTTAATTGTTGCTTTATGTCCAAATTTTCTAGTATTCACTTCGTAGATTATTTCACTGTTAGAATAAGAACTTTCATTCTCAATTGGACAAAACCGTTAAAAGGACCTCTATCGAGAGAGTTGATCAATTTCGAACCAAAAAAGTTGATCAGTGTACACTTTTCTTGTTCTTTTGTGTTAAATTTTACGAGTATAGACTTCGTAAATTATTTCATGGCCAAAAGACCAACTTTTGTTTCCAATTTGATAAAACCCTTAAAAAGCTTCTCCATTGAGATAGTTGAGCAATTTTGAACCATCAAAGTTGGTTCGTGTATACTTTTTATTGTTCTTTTATCTCAAATTTTAGGAGTATACACTCTGTAGATTGTTTCTTTTCCAAAAGACCAACTTTCGTTCTCAAATGGACAAAACTTTTAAAAATCTTCTCCATAGAGAGAGTTTAGCAATTTCGAACCATAAAAGTTGATAGGTGTGCCCTTTTTATTGTTGCTTTATGTCTAGATTTTTTTAGTATTCGTTTTGTAGATTATTTCGTTGTCAAAATAACAACTTTCGTTCTCAATTAGAAAAAAACCGTTAAAAACACCTCTATAGAGAGAGTTGAGCAATTTCGAACCAAAAGAAGTTTATCGGTGTACACTTTTTATTGTTCTTTTATATCAAATTTTATGAGTATAGACTCCGTAATTTATTTCGCTGTAAAAGGAACAACTTTCATTCTCAAATGGACAAAATCGTTAAAAAGCTTCTCGATTGAGAGAGTTGAGCAATTTCGATCCATCAAAGTTGATAGGTGTGCACATTTTATTGTAGTTTTATGACCAAATTTTATAGTATTCGCTTCGTAAATTATTTCGTTGTCAAAAGAACAAATTTTGTTCTCAATTGGATAAAAACTGTTAAAAGTACCTCTTACGGGAGAGTTGAGCAATTTTAAACCATCAAAGTTGGTCTGTGGATACATTTTATTGTTGTTTTATCTCAAATTTTACGAGTATAGAGTCCGTAGATTGTTTCGTTGTCAAAAGACGAACTTTCGTTCTCAAATGGACAAAACTGTCAAAAAGCTTCTCCATTGAGAGAGTTCAGCAATTTCGAACCAGAAAAGTTGCTAGGTGTGCACTTTTTATTGTTGCTTTATGTCCATATTTTCTAGTATTCGCTTCGTAAATTATTTCGTTGTCAAAATAACAACTTTCATTCTCAATATGATAATTCCTTTAAAAGCACCTCTATCTAGAGAGTTAAGCAATTTCGAACCATCAAAGTTTTTCGGTGTACACTTTTTATTGTTCTTTTTTGTCAAATTTTACGAGTATGGACTCTGTAAATTCTTTCGTTGCCAAAATACCAACTTTTGTTCCCAAATGGACAAAACCGTTAAAATGCTTCTCCATTGAGAAAGTTGAGCAATTTTGAACCATCAAAGTTGGTCCGTGTATACTTTTTATTTTTCTTTTATATCAAATTTTAGGAGTATACACTCCGTAGATTGTTTCTTTCACAAAAGACCAACTTTCGTTCTCAAATGGACAAAACTTTTAAAAAGCTTCTCCATTGAGAGAGTTTAGCAATTTCGAACCGTAAAAGTTGATAGGTGTGCACTTTTTATTATTGCTTTATGTCCAGATTTTCTAGTATTCACTTTGTAGATTATTTCATTGTCAAAATAACAACTTTCATTCTCAATATGATAATTCCGCTAAAAGCACCTCTATCGAGAGAGTTGAGCATTTTTGAACCATCAAAGTTTTTCGGCGTACACTTTTTATTGTTCTTTTTTGTCAAACTTTACGAGTATAGACTCTATAAATTATTTCGTTGCCGAAACACCAACTTTTGTTCTCAAATGGACAAAACCTTTAAAAAGCTTCTCCATTGAGATAGTTGTGCAATTTTGAACCATCAAAGTTGGTCCGTGTACACTTTTTATTTTTCTTTTATCTCAAATTTTGTGAGTATAGAATCCGTAGATTGTTTCTTTTATGAAAGACCAACTTTCGTTCTCAAATGGACAAAACTTTTAACAAGCTTCTCCATTGAGAGAGTTTAGTAATTTCGAACCATCAAAGTTTATAGGTGTTCACTTTTTATTGTTGTGTTATGTCCAAATTTTCTAATATTCGCTTCGTAGAATATTTCGATGTCAAAAGAACAACTTTCGTTATCAATTGGATAAAACTGTTAAAAGCATGTCTATCGAGAGAGTTGAGCAATTCTGAATCATCAAAGTTGGTCGGTGCATATTTTTGTTCTTTTTTGTCCAAATTGTCTAGTGTTTGCTTTGTAGATTATTTCGTTGTCCAAAGAATAACTTTCGTTCTCAATTGGACAAAACCGTTAAAAGCTCCTCCATGGAGAGAGTTGAGCAATTCAGAACCATTAAAGTTGATAGGTATGCAATTTTTATTGTTGCTTCATGTCCAAATTTTCTAATATTCTGTTGGTAGATTATTTTGTTGTGAAAATCACAACTTTCACTCTTAATATGACAAAATCATTAAAAGCACCTATATCGAGAGAGTTGAGCAATTTCAAGCAATCAAAGTTGTCGGTGTGCACTTTTCCTTGTTCATTTGTGTCAAATTTGTCACGTATAGACTTTGTTAATTGTTGCATTGCTAAAAGACCAACTTTCATTCCCAAAGCGACAAACCGTTCAAAGCTCCTACATGGAGAGAGTTGAGAAATTTTGAACCATCAAAGCTGATAGGTGTGTACTTTTTATTGTTGATTACTAGTAGACACCTCGTAAATTGTTTCCTTGTCAAAAAGACCTGCTTTCGATCTTAAATGCACAAACCATTGAAAGCTCCTCTATCGAGAGAATTAAGCTATTCGGAACCATCAAAGTTCGTCAGTATACATTTTTTTTTTGGGTCAAATTTTACGAATATAGACTACTTAGATTTTTTCTATGCCAAAATACCAACTTTTGTTCCTAAATGGAGAAAACCATTAAAAAGCTTCTCCTTCGAGAGAGCTGAGCAATTTTGAACTATCAAAGTTGATAGGTGTGCACTTTTTATTGTTGCTTCACGTCCAAATTTTCTAATATTCGGTTAGTAGATTATTTCGATGTCAAAATCACAACTTTCGTTCTCAATATGACAAAATTATTAAAAGCACCTCAATCGAGAGAGTTGGCAATTTCGAACAATCAAAGTTGGTCGGTGTACACTTTTCCTTATTCTATTGTGTCAAAATTTTAAAGTATAGGCTCCATAGACTGTTGCATTGCCAAAAGACCAAACTTCATTTCCAAATGGACAAACCGTTAAACGCTTCTCTATTGAGAGAGTTGAGAAATTCCGAACCATCAAAGATGATAGGTGTGCACTTGTTAATGTTGATTACTAGTAGACGCCTCATAGATTGTTTCATTGTCAAAAAGACCAACTTTCGATCTCAAATGGACAAAAGCATTAAGAGCTCCTCTATTGAGAGAATTAAGCTATTCCAAACCATCAAAGTTGATCGGTGTACACTTTTTTATTGTTCTTTTATATCAAATTTTATGAGTACAGATTCTGTGGATTGTTTCGTTGCTAAAAGGTCAGCTTTTGTTTCCAAATGGACAATACCGTTAAAAAACTTCTTCATTGAGAGAGTTGAGCAATTTTGAACCATCAAAATTGATTGGTGTGCACTTTTTATTGCTGCTTTACGTCCAAATTTTATTCATTGTCAGAAGCACAACTTTCATTCTCAATATGATGAAACCATTTAAAGCACCTCTATCGAGAGATTTGAGCAATTTCAAACCATCAAAGTTGGTCAATGTACACTTTTGTTTGTTCTTTTCTATCAAATTTTATGAGTATAGACTCCTTCGATTGTTTCGTTGTCAAAAAGACCAACTTTTGATCTCAAATTGACAAAACCATTAAAAACTCATCTATCGAGAGAGTTGAGCAATTTTGAACCATCAAATTTTGTCGGGGTACACTTTTTATTATTATTTTATGTCCAATTTTAGAAGTATAGGCTCTGTAGATTGTTTCATTGCCTAAAAACCAACTTTCGTTACCAAATGGAAAAAACCGTTAAAAAGCTTCTACATGGAGAGAGTTGAGCAATTTTGGACCATCAAAATTGATAGGTGTGCATTTGTTTTGTGGTTTTATGTACAAATTATCTAATATTTGCTTGATAGTTTATTTCATTGTCAAAATAACAACTTTCATTCTCAATTGAATAAAACAGTTAGAAGCATCTCTATCGGGAGAGTTGAGCAATTTCCACCCATCAAAGTTGGTCATTGTACACTTTTTTATAGTGCTTTTACATCAAAATTTTGTGAGTATAGTCTCCGTGGATTGTTTCTTTACCAAAATACCAACTTTTGTTACCAAATGGACAAAACCGTTAAAAAGCTTTTCCATTGAGAGACTTGAGCAATTTTGAACCATGAAAGAGTATAGTTGTGCACTTTTTATTGTTGCTTTATGTCCAAATTGTATAGTATTCGCTTCATAGATTTTTTTTTGTGAAAAGCACAACATTCGTTCTCAATATGACAAAACTGTTAAAAGCACCTCTTTCGAGAGAGTTTAGCAATTTCGAACCATCAATGTTGATAGTTGAGCACTTTTTGTTGGTGTTTTATCTCCAAATTTTCTATTATTTGCTTAGTAGAATATTTGGTTGTCAAAATAATAACTTTCGTTATCAATTGGACATAACTTTTAAAAGCATCTCTATCGAGAGAGTTGAGCAATATCAAACTATAAAAGTTGGTCGGTGTACACTTTTCCTTGTTTTTTCTCTCAAATTTTTTGAGTATATAGACTCTGTAAATTGTTTTGATGCCAACAGACCAATTTTCTATCTCAAATGGATAAAATCGTTAGAGGCCCCTCCATCGAGATTGTTATGCAATTTCGAACCATCAAACTTTATAGGTGTGCACTTTTTATTGTTGATTTATGTCTAAATTTTTTAAAATTTGGTGAATAGATTATTTCATTATCAAAATCACAACATTCATTCTCAGTATATCAAAATCTTTAAAAGCACCTCTATCGAGAGAGTTGAGCAATTCCCAACCATCAAACTTGCTCGGTGTACATTTTTCCCTGTTCTTTTGTGTCAAAATTTTAAAATATAGACACTGTGGATTGTTGCATTGCCCAAAGATCAACTTTCATTCTCAGTTAGACAAAGCCGTAAAAAGCTCCCCTATCGAGAGAGTTGAGCAATTTCGACCCATAAAAGTTAGACGGTGTACACTTTTTTACTGTTCTTTTCTATCAAATTTTACGAGTATAGACTTCATAGATTGTTTCGTTGCCAAATATCAACATTCGTTATCAAATGGACAAAACCGTTAAAAAGCTTCTCCGTCGAGAGAGTTGAGCAATTTCGAACCATCAAAGTTGATAGTTGTGCACCTTTTTTTGTTGCTTTATGTCCATATTTTCTATTATTCGCTTCGTAGATTATTTCGTTGTCAAAATCACAACTTTTGTTCTCTATATTACAAAACCGTTAAGAGCGCCTCCATCAAGAGAGTTGAGCATTTTCGAACCATTATAGTTGGTCGGTGTACACTTTTTATTTTTCTTTTATGTCAAATTTTATTAGTATAGGCTCCGTAGATTATTTCATTGTCAAAAGACCAACTTTCGTTATCAAATGGACAAAAACGTTAAAAAGCTTCTCCATTGAGAGAGTTGAGCAATTTCGAACCATCAAAGTTTATAGGTGTACACTTTTTATTGTTGTCTTATGTTCAAATTTTTGAGTATTCACTTCGTAGATTATTTCTTTGTGAAAATAACAACTTTCGTTCTCAATTGGATAAAACCGTTAAAAGTAACTCTTTCAAGAGAGTTGAGCAATTTTAAATCATCTAAGTTGGTCGGTGCACACTTTTTACTATTCTTTTATGTCAAATTTTTTGAGTATAGACTTCGTAGATTGTTTCATTGCCAAAAGACCAACTTTTAATCCCAAATTGTCTAAATCGTTAAAAAGCTTCTCCACTGAGAGAGCTGAGCAATTTTGAACCATCAAAGTTGGTCGATGTACACTTTTTATTGCTCATTTAGGAGTATGGATTTAGTAGATTTTTTCGTTGCCAAAAGATCAACTTTCGTTCTCAACTGGACAAAACTGTTAAAAAGCTTCTCCATCGAGAGAGTTTAGCAATTTCGAACCATCAAAGTTGATAGGTGTGCACTTTTTATTGTTGTTTTATGTCCAAATTTTCTAGTATTCGCTTCGTCAATTATTTCGTTGTCAAAATAACAACTTTTGCTTTCAATTGGACAAAATTGTTAAAAGCACCTCTATCGAGAGAGTTGAGCAATTTCGAACCAAAAAACAGTTTGTCGATGTACACTTTTATTGTTCTTTTATGTCAAATTTTATGACTATAGACTCCGTAGATTATTTGGTTTTAAGACCACCAACTTTCGTTCTCAAATGGACAAAACCTTTAAAAAGCTTCTCCATTGAAAGAGTTGAGCAATTTCGAATCATCAAAGTTATAGATATGCACTTTTATTGTTGTTTGATGTCCAAATTTTCTACTATTTGCTTCGTAGATTATTGCGTCGCCAAAATAACGACTTTCGTTCTCAATTGGATAAAACTGTTAAAAGTACCTCTAACGAGATAGTTGAGCAATTTCGAACCATCAAAGTTGTTGGGTATACACTTTTTATTGTTCTTTTATTTTAAATTTTACGAGTATAGACTTCGTAGATTGTTTCGTCGCCAAAAGACCAACTTTTGTTTCCAAATGGAGAAAAGCGTTTAAAAGATTTTCCATTGAGAGACTTTAGGAATTTTGAAACATCAAAGTTGATAGGTGTTCATTTTTTATTGTTGCTTGATGTCCAAATTTTCTAGTATTCGCTTCACAGATTATTTCGTTGTCAAAAGAACGACTTTCGTTTTGAATTGGATAAAACCGTTTAAAGCATCTCTATCGAGAGAGTTGAGCAATTATGAACCATTAAAGTTGGTCGGTGTACACTTTTTATTGTTCTATTGTGTTCAAATTTTCTAGATTCGCTTTGTAAATTATTTCGTTGTCAAAAGAACAACTTTCGTTCTCAATTCGATAAAATCGTTAAAAGCACCTCTATCGAGAAAGTTGAGCAATTTCAAACCATCAAAATTGTTCAGTGTACACTTTTTATTTTTCTTTTTTGTCCAACTTTATGAGTATAGATAGTAGATTGTTTCGTTGCCAAAGGACCAACTTTTGTTTCCAAATGGACAAAACCGTTAAAAAGCTTCTCCATTGAGAGAGTTGAGCAATCCCAAAGTTGATAGGTGTGCACTTTTTATTGTGGTTTTGTGTTCAAAATATCTAGTATTCGCTTCGTAGATTATTTCATTGTCAAAAAAACTACTTTCGTTCTCAATAAAACAACTTTGTTTCTCAATTAGACAAAGCCGTTAAAAGATCCCTTACCGAGAGAGTTAAGCAATTTTGACCCATCAAAGTTGGCAGTGTACACTTTTTTACTGTTCTTTTGTATCAAATTTTACGAGTATAGACTCCATAGATTGTTTCGTTGCAAAAATATCAAATTTCGTTACCAAATGGACAAAATTGTTAAAAAGCATCTCCATCGAGAGAGTTTAGCAATTTCGAACCATCAAAGTTATAGGTGTGCAATTTTTATTGTTGCTTTATGTCCAAATTTTCTTGTATTCGGTTCGTAGATCGTCCTCAATTGGACAAAACCATTAAAAGCAGGTCTGTCGCGAGAGTTGACCAATTTTGAACCAAAAAATGTTCGTCGGTGTACACTTTTTATCATTCCTTTATGTCAAATTTTAAGAGAGTATAGACTCCATAGACAAACTATCGTTCTCAAATGGACAAAACCATTAAAACGTTTCCCCATTGAGAGAGTTGAGCAATTTTGAATTATCAATGTTTATAGGTGTGCAGATTTTATTGTTGCTTTAAGTCTAAATTTTCTAGTTTTCGCTTCGCAGATTATTTCGTTGTCAAAATAACAACTATCATTCTTAATTGGATAAAACAGTTAAAAGTAACTCTTACGTGAGAGTTGAGCAGTTTTGAAACATCAAAGTTGGTCGATGCACATTTTTTATTATTTTTTATGTCAACTTTTACGAGTATAGACTTTGTAGATTATTTCGTTGCAAAATACCAACTTTTGTTCCAAATAGACAAAATCGTTAAAAAGCTTCTTCGTTGAGAGAGTTGAGCAATTTTGAACAATCAAAGTTGGTCCGTGTACACTATTTATTATTCTTTTATGTGAAGTTTTACGAGTATAGACTTTGTAGATTGTTTCGTTGTCGAAAGACCAACTTCGTTCTCAAATTAACAAAACTGTTAAAAAGCTTCTCCATCGAGAGAGTTTAGCAATTTCGAACCATCAAAGTTGACAGGTGTGCACTTGGTTTATGTCCAAATTTTTGAGTATTCGCTTCCTAGATTATTTCGTTGTCAAAATAACAACTTTCGTCCTTAATTGGACAAAACTGTTAAAAGCAACCATATCGAGAGAGTTAAGCAATTTCGAAGCAAAAAACATTCGTCGGTGTACACTTTTTATAGTTATTTTATGTCAAATTTTATGAGTATAGACTCCATGTATTACTTCGTTGTAAAAAGACCAATTTTCGTTCTCAAATGGGCAAAACTATTAAAAAGCTTCTCCATTGAGAGAGTTGAGAAATTTCAAACCATCAAAGTTGATAGGTATGCACTTTTTATTCGTGTTTTATGTCCAATTTTTCTAGTATTCGCTTCGTAGATTAGTTCATTGTCAAAATATCAACTTTCATTTTTAATCGGATAAAACTATTAAAAGTACCTCTTAATAGACTCCATGTATTACTTCGTTGTAAAAAGAACAACTTTCGTTCTCAAATGGGCAAAACTATTAAAAAGCTTCTCCATTGAGAGAGTTTAGCAATTTTAAACCATCAAAGTTTGTCGGTGTAAACTTTTTATTGTTCTTTTATGTCAAATTTTACGAGTATAGACTTCGTAGATTGTTTCGTTGACAAAAGACCAACTTTTGTTTTAGAATGGACAAAACCGTTAAAAAGCTTCTCCATTGAGAGAGTTGAGCGATTTTGAACCATCAAAGTCGATAGGTGTTCACTTTTTATTGTTGTTTTATGTCCAAATTGTCTAGTATTCACTTCGTAGATTATTTCGTTGTCAAAAGAATAAATTTCGTTCTCAATTGGATAAAACCGCTAAAAGCATCTCCCTCGAGAGAGTTGAACCATTCTGAACCATCAAAGTTAGTCGGTGTACACTTTTTATTTTTCCTTTGTATCCCAATCATCTAGTATTCGCTTGGTAGATTATTTTGTTGTCAAAAGAACAGCTTTCGTTCTCAATTAGGCAAAACCGTTAAAAGCTCCTCCATGGAATGAGTTGAGCAATTCGGAACCATCAAAGTTGATTGATATGCACTTTTTATTTTTGCTTGATGTCCAAATTTTCTAGTATTTGGTGAAAAGATTATTTTACCATCCGAATCACAACTTTCATTCTCAATATGACAAAATCACTATATGAACCTCTATCGAGAAAGTTGAGTAATTTTGAACAATCAAAGTTGGTCGGTGTACACTTTTCCTTGTTCTTTTGTATCAATTTTTTTAGGTATAGACTCCGTAGATTGTTGCATTGCCAAAAGACCAAGTTTCATTCCTAAGGGTACAAACCGTTAAAAGCTCCTCCATGGAGAGAGTTGAGAAATTCCGAACCATCAAAGTTGATAGGTGTGCACTTTTTAATGTTCACAACTAGTAGACGCCTCGTAGATTGTTTGGTTGTCAAAAAGGCCAACTTTCGATCTCAAATGGAGAAAACCATTAAAAGCTCCTTTATCGAGAGACTTAAGCTATTCTGAACCATAAAAGTTTGTTGGTGTACACTTTGTTTGGTTCTTTTATGTCAAATTTTACGAGTATAGATTCCGTAGATTGTTTCATTGCCAAAAGACCAACTTTCTCTCTCAAATGGACAAAACTGTCAAAAAGCTTCTCCATTGAGAGAGTTGAACAATTTCAAACCATCAAAGTTGATAGGTGTGCACTTTTTATTGTTGCTTTATGTCCAAAATTCCTAGTATTCACTTCGTAGATTATTTCGTTGTCAAAATAAGAACTTTCATTCTCAATTGGACAAAATCGTTAAAAACCCCTCTATCGAGAGAGTTGAGCAATTCTGAACTAAAAAAAGTTTATCAGTGTACACTTTTCCTCGTTCTTCTGTGTCAAATTTTATGAGTATAGACTACGTAAATTGTTTCGATGCCAAAAGTCCAATTTTTCATCTCAAATGAACAAAACCGTTATGAGCCCCTCATTGCAAAGAGTTGAGCAATTTCGAACCATCAAAGTTGATAGGTGTGCATTTTTTATTGTGGTTTTATGTCCAAATTATATAATATTCGCTTCATAGATTATTTCGTTGTCAAAAGAACAACTTTCGTTCTTAATTGGATAAAACAGTTAAAAACATCTCTATCGAGAGAGTTGAGCAATTTTGAACCATCAAAGTGGGTCGGTTTACACTTTTTTATAGTTCTTTTATATAAAATTTTACAAGTATAGAATCCGTAGATTGTTGGGTTGCCAAAATATCAACTTTCTTTCTCAAAGGAACAAAACCGCTAAAAAGCTTCACCATTGAAAGAGTTCAGCAATTTCAAACCATCAAAGTTGATAGGTGTGAGCTTTTTATTGTTGATTACTAGTAGATGCCTCGTAGATTGTTTCTTTGTCAAAAAGACCAACTTTCAATCTTAAATGGACAAAACCATTAAAAGCTCCTGTACTGAGATAATTAAGCTATTTCGAACCATCAGAGTTAGTCAGTGTACACTTTTTTTTGTTCTTTTATGTCAAATTTTATGAGCATAGACTCCATAGCTTGCTTCATTGCCAAAAGAACAACATTCGTTCTCAAATAGACAAAACTGTTAAAAAGCTTCTCCATTGAGAGAGTTGACAATTTCGAACCTTCAAAGTTGATAGGTGTGCATTTTTTATTGTTGCTTTATGTCCAAATTTTCTAGTATTCACTTCGTAGATTATTTTGCTGTTAGAATAAGAACTTTCGTTCTCAATTGGACAAAACCGTTAAAAGGACCTCTATCGAGAGAGTTGATCAATTTCGAACCAAAAAAGTTTGATCGGTGTACACTTTTCTTGTTCTTTTGTGTTAAATTTTTCGAGTATAGACTTCGTAGATTATTTGGATGTCAAAAGTAAAATTTTCTATCTGAAATGGACAAAATCGTTATAAGCCCCTCCATGCAAAATGTTGAGGAATTGCGAACCATGAAGGTTGATAGGTGTGCATTTTTATCATTGCTTTGTGTCCAATTTTTCTAGTATTCGCTTCATATATTATTTTGTTGTCAAAAGAACAACTTTCATTCTCAGTTGGAGAAAACCGTTAAAAGCATCTCTAAAGATAAAGTTAAGTAATTCTGAACCATCAAAGTTGGTCGGCGTTCACTTTTTATTGTTAGTTTATGTCAAATTTTACAAAACCATCAAAGTTGATAGGTGTGCATGTTTTATTCTGGTTTTATGTCCAAATTATCTAGTATTTGCTTCATAGATTATTTCGTTGTCAAAAGAACAACTTTCATACTCAATTAGATAAAACAGTTAAAAGCATCTCTATCGAGAGAGTTAAGCAATTTGGAACCATCAAAGTTGGTCAGTGTACACTTTTTTATAGTTACTTTATATAAAATTTTACGAGTATAAACTCCGTAGATTGTTTTGTTTCCAAAATATCAACGTTTGTCACCAAATGGAAAAAACTATTAAAAAGCTTCTCCATGGAGAGAGTTGAGCAATTTCGAACCATCAAAATTGATAGGTGTGCATTTTTTATTGTGGTTTTATTTCCAAATTATCTAGTATTCGCTTCATAGATTATTTTGTTGTCAAAAGAGCAACTTTCATACTCAATTGGATAAAACTGTTAAAAACATCTATATTGAGAGAGTTGATCGATTTCGAACTATCCAAATTGGTCAGTGTACACTTTTTATTGTTGCTTTATGTCCAATTTTTCTAGTATTCGCTTCGTAGAATATTTCGTTGTCAAAAAAACAACTTTCATTTTCAATTGGAAAAAATCACTAAAAGTAGCTCTATAGAGAAAGTTGAGCAATTCTGAACTGTGAAAGTTGGTCGGTGTACAATTTTTATTGTTAATTTATGTCAAAATTTATAAGTATAGGCTACACATATTGTTTCGATGCGAAAAGATCAAATTTCATTATCAGATGGACAAAACCGTTAAAAAGCTTCGCCATGGATAGAGTTTATCAATTTTGAAACATCAAGTTGATAAGTGTGCACTTTTTATTGGTTCTTTATGTCAAAATTTTCTAGTATTCACTTCGTAGATTATTTGGTTGTCAAAATAACAACTTTCGTTCTCAATTGGACAAAACCGTTAAGAGCACCTCTATCGTGAGAGTTGAGCAATTTCGAACCAAAAATGTTGGTCCGTAAACACTTTTCCATGTTTTTTGTGTCAAATTTTATGAGTATAGACTCCGTAGATTATTTCAATGCCAAATGTCCAATTTTCTATCTCATATGGACAAAATCGTTATGAGCCACTCCACGCGAAGAGTTGAGCAATTGCGAACCATCAAAGTTGATAGTTGTGCACTTTTTGTTGTTGCTTTATGTCCAATTTTTCTTGTATTCACTTCGTAGATTATTTCCCTGTCAAAAGAACAACTTTCGTTCTCAATTGGAGAAAACCATTAAGGGAATCTCTATAAAGAGAGTTGAGCAATTCTGAACCATCAAAGTTGGTCGGTATACAGTTTTTATTGTTCTTATGTGTCAAAATTGTCTAGTATTCGCTTCGTAGATTATTTCGGTGTCAAAAGAACAACTTTCGTTCTCAATTAGACAAAGTCGTTCAAAGCTCCCTTATTAAAAGAGTTGAACAATTTCGAACCATCAAAGTTAGTCGGTGTACGGGTTTTTGTTGTTCTTTTATAATAAATTTTGTGATTATAGATTTCGTAGATTATTTTGTTGCCAAAACAAAAACTTTTATTTCCAAATGGACAAAACCCTTAAAAATTTTCTCCATTGAGAGAGTTGAGCACATTCGAACCGTCAAAGTTGATTGTTATGCACTTTTTATTGTTCTTTTATGTCCAAATTTTCTAGTATTTGCTCCGTAGATTATTTTGTTGTCAAAAGCACGACTTTCGTTCTCAATATTACAAAACCATTTTGAAAGTCGTTGCACTCACCAAGAACGTTAGTCAACGAATATGGAAACAAAAATTGCGGAAGATAAATAAAAACGACACCAAGATTTTAACGAGGAAAACCCAACTTGGGAAAAACCTCGAGTCTATAAGCGACTAACCTTGAAGAACAATTCACTAAAACGAATCAGGAGTTACAACCTTATCTTTGAACTAAAGACTTTGCTCATCCCTCCCATTCAATGTATTGCTTCAACCTCTTCTCAACCTAAACAAGGTAGAGTCTACTCTCGAATCCCTCAAGAGTCTTAACACATAAGAAACTCACAAATGATAATCCCCAACAAAAATATCCTCACTACAAATCACTCATATAAACACTCAAGATCACACATGAAATAAGAAGTGATTTGTTTTTCCAAAAACCCAACACACGCTCAAGACTCTCTCAAAGATAATTTTTGGTAAACTTGAAACCAACGTGCATGGAATATATATAAGACCAGCTTGTCTTGATTATGAAGACTTCTTCTCCCACCAGAACTCTGAGCATTCTATCACCTGAAGAGATAAATCGCACATCCAATACTGGAATTGATAATATAAGAATAATCAAAGATAATCCACAGTAGTTACATGTTTAACTCCCAATATAACTCTTATGTGGTTATCCATACATGAATAGACTTCCTATCCTATCTATATAAGACAGTCCATTAACAATAAAACACTGCATGTCATCAAAATTAAAAGTCCATGCGTTAAAACCTTTAAGCCCGTGCAGATAAAGTAACTTACTCCACATACCGGAGTAACTTACTTCACTGCTCTGCATTACCCAATTGACATACCTGCGAAGTAACTTACTCCACATACTGGAGTAACTTACATCACTGCTCAGCATCATTTAATTGTCATACCTGTATCAAACATAGACCAACAAACTCCCCCTTGACAATTGGGGGATCAAAACACCATCTGGATTTAAAACCTGCAAACGTAAACCAGGTGACTAATAGCCAAAGAATCATACATTCACCAAACATCGAAATATTGAAGGAGCAAGCATAATCATCATAACCAGAACAAGATACCAAAACCATAACCAAATAAACCAAACCAAACATCTGAACATAGTTTGAAACAAAGAAGAAACAAATGAAATAATCTGTCAATTGTCAATGCTCCCCCTAAACAGCTACTTTCAAGGCTCCCCCTAAATTGCCCCTAAACTGCTGCTACTCCCCCTGTTTTGACCCACAATTGATCACAGATGAGCACGCTTGCGAATCAACTAAAGAATATCAGTAGCTTCATCCTGATTGCGCTTGAGAGCAATAAGGCGATCCTGCAAAGCAGACAAGGAAATGTTGTGCAGATGAAAACTATGATCCACCTTGGATGCAATGTAGTCCACAGCAGATGCTAACTCCACACGAGCTGATGTCAGACTATGTAGAGCTGGAAGAACAGCAAGCTGAAAACCATCCAAAGTAGTATGTAGGGAAGTAACCTGCTCAGTAAGCGAAGTAACCTGCTGTGATAAACCTTGCACTAAGGCAGTTAACTCAGAAGAGGGGGCAGAGGCGATATGAGGCACAGCAGGAGGTGCTGAAGTAGGTTGCACCAGGGTAGGACTAGGTGAAACAGTGTCAGCAACTGAAACAGCAGGAGGAACAGGTGGAGATAGATAGGTACTACACTGCACAGTTTTCAAGGAAATAGGAGGCCTTAATGGGATCAAATCTGGAGGCAAAACCACACCCTCGGATTGTAAATACTTGGAAAAAAGGACTCCATAGGGCAGTTTGATAGTCTTGCGAGCTTGATGCTCCTTGACATACAAAATGTGTTTAAAAATCAAAGACGAAAGGCAAATGGTTTTACCAGTCAAAATAGCATGGAGTAAAAGACAAAATCTCTCAGTCAAATCCCCATGGTGCTCAGTATGCAAAATAGTGGAACAAATGAACAGATGAAGCATCTTATGACTGGGTCTAAGAAACCTATGAGGAAGATTAGCCCCAAACAATCCTCCCCCATCCTTTCTAAGATAAACATGCAAATCCGTGAGTGATGGATGGTCAGGCAGACTAAAAACATCAAATTCAGGCTCAGCAACTCTGGGTATCCCAAGCACTTCACTTAACTTGTCAATATAAAAATCAAAACTAACACCCCTAACTAAACAAGTAGTTTTATCCCCATCTCCATCCTCTAAAGCAGTCAGATTGGCATAAAATTCTTTAATCAGAGAAACAGAGGCCATACCAGTTAGTGAAGCAAGCGGATTCCAAGCCCGAGACAAAAACACATGGTTCAAATCTGGATCCTCTAGAGACTCAAACTTGAAATTCCTCTCTGTATTCAAAGCCCGATCAGCAAAATAAGCATCAAAACATGCTTTTGTGTCTTTAGAGAGAAACCTAGAGATACTCGTGGATTTCTTGATTTTCTTTGCTGGTGGTGTCTCCTTCACAGCTTTGCCCTTTGCCATTGATGATGTACTCATAGCCCCTTGCTTTCGTTTTGCCATAGATGATCCAAATTTAAGAGATAGCGAAGAAGAGGGTAGAAGAATTTGATTAGACCACAAACGTTGGACACGGTAGTGGAGATGAAGTGAAAGAGAAGAACCAGAGGTGATGTAGGAAACTGAAAAGACGTTGCGCGGCTTTTTAGGAGAATTAAATGATGAAAAAGACAAAACTCACCTCCTGGTCAAAGAAGTCATACACTTTAAGGAGGGCAAAGTGGTCAAAATAGCAACAAATGCTGAATCTTAAGGATTTTTGAAAACTGTGTCTCATATTGATGGAGGGAAAAATGACAGACACACGTAACCAGGCATAATCTTTCCACTAGCAATCAATTTATGAGATAAGTCAGAAAGTTACCTCACGACTCATGTAGGCAACCAACTAGATAAACTTCAGGTACTTTCAACTAATCCAAACACCAAAAACATCATCCATATATATTAAATTCCAATACAATTATGACTACCTGGATGGAATCTAGATATTGATTAGTTTTGAAAAACAACAGATGGGAATGAAGCACCTTAAGTAATATTTGAAAATCATTGGATTTACTATACCTTGCACCATGTATGTGAAATCTGAAGCATGTTGTAAGATCTGTGACATGGTGTGTGATTTCAAGAACTTGATAATCTCAATACTTAACATAATACACGAAATCAATGTGCACTAGGTTATCAAATCAATCACTCTTGAACATTTTATTCTACATCAAACATTATACACTACCCTTTTTATTTCAAAAGGAGAAGGTATGCTACCCATGGTGGCTTTCACAGTTATGTTGAAGTGGCTCACTTTATTTCAAGAGATACACACTTTTCTTTTTTTTCCTTTTTTTTTCTTCATAACATAGCCCTTTCCATAGGTTTTCTGAATAATGGCATTGACCAAGAGTGATGTTCAAGAGACCTATGCAAAAGCTATCATGCATTATGCAAGCATGACATTACAAGGAGAAATATGTGCAATACAACTTGTCCAATAACACATTCTTTTCACATCCATGAGCGTATTACCAATGAGGAACCAATATGCACAAGAAAGTGATTTTATCACAACAGTGTTTTTCATAGAACAACTCATATCCCACACTCATGATGTCATAATGAACATAGAATTTAATTAATAGATGTCGCCCCTAGTGCTTTTCTCAAAAATTCAAACCTGTGCCTATCTAGAGGTTTTGTAAAAATATCAGCCAATTGATTGTTAGTGAAAATATATTCAAGAGTTAAGAGATTATTTTCAACAAGATCACGAATAAAATGATATCGAATCTCTATATGCTTTGTCCTAGAATGCTGAACAGGATTTCTTGATATGTTAATGGCACTTATGTTATCACAAAAGACAGTGATACTTTCCTGATTCAATCCATAGTCGCAGACCATTTGTTTCATCCACAGTAATTGAGTACAACAGCTGCCCGCAGCTATGTATTCAGCTTCTGCTATTGATAAAGAAATAGAACTTTGCTTCTTACTGTGCCAAGATACAAGGTTAGTCCCAATGTAGAAGCATCCACCAGAAGTACTCTTTCTATCGTGACTACATCCTGTCCAATCTGCATCTGAATATCCCGCAAGAGAAACATTAGTGTCCTGTGAATAATACAAACCATAATCCAATGTACCATTGATGTACTTTAGAATCCTTTTTGTGGCTGTCAAATGAGATTCTTTTGGATCAACTTGATACCTAGCACACACACATACACTAAATGCAATATCATGCCTACTTGCAGTTAGATAAAGTAGGCTACCAATGATACTCCTGTACATAGTTTGATCAACTGACTTTGCTAACTTATCCTTGGTTAGCTTGACACTAGGACTCATAGGAGTTGGTGCTGGCTTACTTGAGGTTACTTCAAATTTTTTCACCAAATTTCGAGCATATTTTGATTGAGATGTGAAAATACCATCGTCTAGTTGTTTCACCTGAAACCCTAGAAAATAGGTTAGTTCACCCATCATGCTCATTTCAAACTCAGATCTCATTATTTCGCCAAAATCACGTGCAAGTTTGATAGAAGTGGATCCAAAGATTATATCATCAACATATATTACATATATTTGAGAAATAAGTACATGCTCATGAACTTTCTTGACAAATAACGTTTTATCCACTGTTTCTCTTATAAACCCTGCATTCAAGAGAAAAATGGTGAGTCTTTCATACCAAGCACGTGGTGCTAGTTTAAGACCATATAATGCTCTATTGAGTTTATAGACATGAGATGTATACTTTGGATCCTCAAAACCTTGTGGTTGCTTAACTTATACCTCCTCATGTAATAATCCATTTAAAAATGCACTTTTTACATCCATTTGAAATAATTTAAACTTCAGTAAGCATGCCATGGATAATAGAATGCGTATGGATTCTAAACGTACAACAGGAGCAAATGTTTCATCAAAATCTATGCCTTCAATTTGTGTATATCCTTGTGCCACCAACCTAGCTTTGTTCCTTGTAATATTCCCATTTTCATCAGTTTTATTCTTGAAAATCCATTTTGTTCCAATAATGTTGACATTATCCGGTCTAGGTACAAGTGTCCAAACATCATTCCTAGTGAATTGATTTAATTCCTCATGCATTGCGTTTATCCAATTTTCATCATTCAAAGCCTCTTTTACATTCTTAGGCTCTATATGAGACACATAGCAATTGTAACTTACCTCATTGTGGAGTTGCTTACGTGTTTTCATTGGAGCATTCACTTCACCAATAATCAAATCTTGAGGATGATTATTTTTAACTCGTTGTGAAGGATTCAATGTTTCTGAAGTAGGTTTGCTGCAAGCTAGCTACGTCATTTTTGTTTGGTTGCTATTGATCTGAAGTAGGCTTGTCGCAAGTTACTTCACGTGAAACAGATTGCTTCTGCCTTGGTGAAGTAGGCTTGCTGCATGCTACTTCAGTTTCATCTGTTTGCTGCTATCTGGATGAAGTAGGTTGCTTGGAGGTTACTTCAACTGGATCTGCATTTGTACTTTTGGCTTCATCCTTGTTTTCTTCAAGATTTGTAACTGGATCCAGAAATGAGCAGTCAGTTACATCTTTATCATTCGAACTGTCATCATGACCAATCACATTACATGATTCCATGATGATTCTTGTTCTATTATTAAAAACACGATAGGCATGACTGTTTATTGAGTATCCCATAAATATTCCTTCATCACTACGAGTATCAAACTTACCAATGTTTTCTCTATCACGTAGAATAAAACATTTACTTCCAAACACCCAAAAATGCTTTACCGAGGGTTTCTTATCTTCCCAAAGTTCATAAGATGTAAATTTTGTACCCGTTCTAACATGCACTTGATTGGAGATGTAGCATGAAGTATTAATTGCTTCAGCCCAATATTTTTGAGCAACCTCTTTAGCATGCATCATCGTTCTTGCCATCTCTTGAAGCACTCGATTTTTACTTTCAACTACACCATTCTATTGTCATGTTTTAGGAGCTGAATATTCATGCTTGATTCCAAATTGACTACAAAACAAATCAAATTTGGTATTTTCAAATTCCATACCATGATCAGTTCGAATTTTACACAAATGTAACTCATCATCCTTTTTAAAATTTGCCAACATCAAAAAGAGATCATAGAAGACATCAAAAGTTTTAGATTTTTCACGTAAAAATCTTACCCATGTATACCTTGAAAAATCATCAACAATGACAAGAATGTACTTCTTACCTCCAACGCTTTCAGTTTGAGTTGGTCCCATTAGATCCATATGAAAATTTTCAAATGGTCTTGTAGTACTGATAATACTCACCTTTTTATGACTTGCTTTGACTTGCTTACCTAGTTGACAAGGTCCACATAGTTCCTTTCTAGAACCAATCTTTGGTAATCCACGAACAATCTCTGAATTTGATATTTTCTGGAGATCATAAAAGTTTAGATGCCGTAACCTTTCATGCCATAATCTATCAGAAGAATCAATCATAGAATTACACAAAACTTTTGGAGTCACAGGAATTGTATAGCAATTGTCACTTGACCTTTCTCCTTGCAAAACACAAACTTGATAGCATCCAAAATCCTGCATTGATTCTTATTAAATAAAGCAGTATAATTTGAATCGCATAAATGACTAATACTAATCAAGTTTGCTTTCAAACCTTCAACATACAACACATTGTTTAGAATACACTCACTGGATGTTTTGACTGTACCTTTTCCTGTAATTGAAGCCAAACAACCATCACCAAATGTAACTTTTCCACCATCATATGCTTCAAAAGATGAGAATAATGATTTGATTCCACTCATGTGACGTGAACAACCGCTGTCTAGATACCAAGAATCTTCCTTGAATGCATTCAAAACAGTATGAACTACTGCACATCTCAAGTCTGATTTCTTGATCCAAACTTTCTTGTATTTGGGGATTGCTGACAGTTGACTTTTGGCTTGAAAATGCTTTGGTGAATGCCCTGTTTCTTGAGAAAGAATATCAAACCTGTTTTTAAGAAAATTCTTTTGAAACAAGATTGAGTTAGTTTTTCCAGGAAGATAAGATTTTGGAAAACCATACAATTTATGACAATATGGACGTATATGACCTTTAATGCCACAGTGATGACACACGGGAATGAAATGAAACTTATCTTGAAACTTACCTTGATAAACATTTCGTTTGCGATCAAGATTTCCCTTAAAGAAAGGCTGAGCTGTCCTACCAAATTTGTATGAAACATCATTATTTTGACAAAAAGATGTTTGATCTCTTACCTTGATAGGGATGGTAGAATTCTTCTCTTCTTGTTCCAACATTTTGGATGATGAAGGCACAAATTGCACAAATTTCTTAGGAATTTCAGATTTTGAGCACTCTTCTTTTTCATATCCTAAACCACATGTTTCCTTGCTTGACCTTTGTACCTCCAAAATATCCTGCAATTTGTTAGATCCAGATTTAAATTTGTCAATATCTGAACATACCTTTTTGAGCATAAGTTCTCTTTTGTTTTCTGCTTCAGTGAAGTAAGTTACATCGGAGGTTACTTCATCTGGACAGAGTATTTCAAGATCTCAAATTTCCTTTTGTAATTCCTTAATTTTTCTCTTGCTTCATTCAGATCTTGAGTAAGCATTCCATTTTCTTTGACAAGCTTTGCTCTCTCTTTCTTATTCTTGATACATTCATCAAAAAGATTGTTATAAGCTACTTGTAGCTCACACATATCTATTTTAGAATCACTGTCATCCGTAGTAAATCCGCTTGTCTTTTGAGATATCACAGCTGGAAATGCAACTGAACTTTTTTGCTTTTAATCTTCTTGTTCAGAATCTGACTCTTCCTCTGTGTCATCATTTGTGTAACAGGTATACGCCTTTTGTTTCCTTTTCTTATTTGCACATTCCTACGCAAAATGACCAAAACCTTGACATTCATAGCACTTTATTTTCTTAGGATCCTTACCTGATTTTTCTTCTTTCCTTGAGTTACTTGATGATGATTCATCCTTCTTGAACTCTTGAGAATTCCTGTTCTTCAATAATTTCTTGAAATTTTTCGTTAGTAATGCAAATTCATCAAGTAAATCATCAGAATTATTAACCGATTTAAGAGCAATACCTTTTGACTTGTGTTGAGATAAAAATTTATCTCATAAGTTTGCAAAGATCCCACTAGTTCTTCAACTTTGATGAAATTAAGATCTTTGCTCTCTTCAATAGCTGCAACTTTCATCATGAACCTTTTTGGAACAGATCTTAAGATTTTTCTAACTATTTTACTTTGAGAAATGGGTTCTCCAAGAGTGAATGATGAATTAGAAAGATTACTCAATTTTGCATAAAATTCATCAAATCTCTCATTTTCTTCCATTCTAATATTCTCAAATAAAGTAGTTATACGTTGCAATTTTGCATTTTTAACAGTAGTTGTTCCTTCATGTGTGACCTCCAACAAATCCCAAGCTTTCTTAGCAATTTCACAATGAGAAATTTTACGAAATTCATCAATTGTTAAAGCCAAGAATAAAGCATTGATTGCTTTACTATTCCAACCTGCATTATCATAATCAAGTTTTACCCAAGTATTAACAGACTTATGAATCTCCTTACCTTCTAGATCTGTACTTGTTGGTGACACATATCCATGAACAACTGATAGCCAAACTCGTTCATCAATAGACTTCAGATAAGCTCTCATGCGAGCTTTCCAGTATGAATAGTTTGAACCATCAAAATGGGTATTTGATTCGTACGAGTTTCCATGTTGACACCTGCTCTGATACCACTTGAAAGTCGTTGCACTCACCAAGAACGTTAGTCAACGAATATGGAAACAAAAATTGCGGAAGATAAATAAAAACGACACCAAGATTTTAACGAGGAAAACCCAACTTGGGAAAAATCTCGAGTCTATAAGCGACTAACCTTGAGGAACAATTCACTAAAACGAATCAGGAGTTACAACCTTATCTTTGAACTAAAGACTTTGCTCATCCCTCTCATTCAATGTATTGCTTCAACCTCTTCTTAACCTAACCAAGGTAGAGTCTACTCTCGAATCCCTTAAGAGTCCTAACACATAAGAAACTCTCAAACGATAATCCCCAACACAAATATCCTCACTACAAATCACTCATATAAACACTCAAGATCACACATGAAATAAGAAGTGATTTGTTTTTCCAAAAACCCAACACACGCTCAAGACTCTCTCAAAGATAATTTTCGATAAACTTGAAACCAACGTGCATGGAATATATATAAGACCAGCTTGTCTTGATTATGAAGACTTCTTCTCCCACCAGAACTCTGAGCATTCTATCACCTGAAGAGATAAATCGCACATCCAATACTGGAATTGATAATATAAGAATAATCAAAGATAATCCACAGTAGTTACATGTTTAACTCCCAATATAACTCTTATGTGGTTATCCATACATGAATAGACTTCCTATCCTATCTATATAAGACAGTCCATTAATAATAAAACACTGCATGTCATCAAAATTAAAAGCCGACGCGTTAAAACCTTTAAGCCTGGAGTAACTTACATACTGGAGTAACTTACATCACTGCTCAGCATCACCCAATTGTCATACCTGTATCTGTGAAACCCCGACCCAAAAATTTAGTTTTGAGTCAAGTTAACGATGATCCGTGAGGTACGGAATCATGGAAAAATAATTTTTGAGCTAGGTTCGGTAAATGGGCCATAACGTTTGATATACATGTCCGTTTCGGGCCCATAATATATCAAATTGAAGCTTAGACCGAGACGGATGTAAATGTGAAAGTAGAAAACATAGGAAACAGAGTCGGGCACCTTTCCAGCGCTGAAGAGCGCATTTTGGGCACCTGACCCAGCAAGCTAAAAACACGGGAATGTCTCCTTCTTCTTCATTTCTCTGGTTCTTTCCATGTAGAGAGAGAAATAGAGAGGTAAGGAGAGAGATAAGGTGATTTGGGCAAGATCAAGCTTGATTTGGAGTGGATTGTGGGTGATTAACAACATTCAAGGAAGAATCAAAGGAGATTTGGAAGTTTAAGGTGAGTTTTCTATGGTTTTGGAACTTAAGGATTTTCATATATCTACTTGGATTCTTTTAGAGTTTGATTGTAGGGTTTACATATGTTGTTCTTAGGGTAATTTAAGGTTGTTTCATAGGTTTCAATCCTTGGCTTAGGTTGAGTTCGATTATTGGACAAATTTGGAGGAATTTGGAAATTCTAGAGAGAGAAGGTTAGTCTCTCTTGGATTTTGTATTGAAATTGTTATTTTTATGATAAATGTGTGTTATTAACATGTATATATGGATTGGAATGATGAAATATGGTTAGGTTGGTGAAAGGGGGATTTAAATCCTAATTCTTGGAATTTGGAATTGTGTGTTGTGCTCAACTTGAGGTAGGGGATTTCTTGACCCTTCTTACTTCAATATCGTTCGTTGATTCTAAAATTTCAGTTCGAATTCTCATTGGTCTCTTTGTTTGTGTTCTTGCCTTATTGTGCCTAAGGAAGAAGGAACCTAGGGTTTATTTATATATTCTTCTAAATGTAGATTGCATTGCCCAATTACATGTTCAATCATCCATTGAGCATGTTTTGAATCTTTTCATGCATCATTAGTAGTTGTATATATATATAGGTTTATATATATATATGTGTATTTGGCATGGCACGAGCATGAATGCATTAGAGCTTGCATGGGATGCTCGAGTATGGACTCGGGATACCATAGGTTACTTGAAAGTCACATGGGAGGATGGTTACATGTCAAGGCATGGGCACGGATCATATGACTCTATGTGAGGCAACACACTTAAGGTGTGGGTGTGACAGGGTTCACACAACCGGGTGGAACCTTCGCGGGTGTAATATGAATGATGATTGCGCTCTCATTCATGATGGTTGAGAACCATGTAGTGCAGTTGAGGTTTGGTCAATCCATAGTTAAAGAGTAGAGGATGGATTAATGTGTTTTACACCGAAGGGAATACCCGGACTATTGGTTGTGTTATGTGACATGTGCATAGAAGAGAACATATTGATGCATTATCTTTCTTTAATAACCACCATGTTGCTTGTTTTACTCTTTACCCCTTTATTTTTCTTCCTCCCTACAGGTGAGACTGGTACTAGTGCCAGAGGTGCAGATCAGTAGAGACGACGTTGTGGCATGGATGGCTCTTGGAGAGGGTGTAGGTTTGGGATTAGAGTCTTAAACCTTTTTGTTGAAATATTTGTATGAAATGATTCCCTGTGTGATATCTTGACTGCGTGACACCGTAAGGTGTGGATTGTGGACGGTTAGAAGGTTATTCCAATGATGTGGGACTTCTGAACCGGGTGTGGACATTTAGTCCTATTTATTGGTTATGTGGAATCATTGTGATGTATGAATCATGAATTCAGTTTGTGCATGCTGCTAGATGGCCTGAGGCCATAGGTTGTGAATTTGTATGCTGTTAGAAGGCCTGAGGCCATAGGTTGTGAATTTGCTTGCTGTTAGATGGCCAGAGGCCTTGCTAGGTTGGGATGTGATTATATGATGTTATGCTGCGTTTAATCAGGTGGGCATTACCCGAATTAACTTAGTTAGACGAGCTAGAGTTAAATCCTCGTGTTGTGAATCACATTGATAACCTGGGATGGTGTGGTGAGCACCACGTAACGTTCCCAAAATTGGGGCGTTACAGTATCAAACATAGACCAACACATTTAAAACACCTCTATCGAGAGATTTGAGCAATTTTGAACCATTAAAGTTGATCAGTGTACACTTTTTATTGTTCTTTTGTGTCAAATTTTATGACTATAGACTCCGTAGATTGTTTTGTTGTCAAAAGACCAACTTTCATTACCAAATGGACAAAACTGTTAAAAAACTTCTCCATGGAGAGAGTTGAGCAATTTCGAATGATCAAAGTTGATAGGTGTGCCCTTTTGATTGTTGCTTTATGTCCAAATTGTCTAGTATTTGCTTTGTATATTATTTCGATGTCAAAAGAACAACTTTCATTCTTAATTGGATAAAACCGTTAAAAATACCTTTTATGAGAGAGTTGAGCAATTTTAAACCATCAAAGTTGGTCGGTGTACACTTTTTATTGTTCTTTTATGTCAAATTTTATGAGTATAGACTCCGTAGATTGTTTCGTTGCCAAAAGAAAAACTTTCGTTTTCAAATGGACAAAAATGTTAAAAAGCTTCTCCATTGATAGAGTTGAACAATTTCGAACCATCAAAGTTGATAGGTGTGTAGTTTTTATTGTTTCTTTATGTCCAAATTTCCTAGTATTCGCTTCGTAGATTATTTTATTGTCAAAATAACAACTTTCGTTCTCAATTGGATAAAACCGTTAAGAGCACCTCTATCGAGAGAGTTGAGCAATTTCGAACCAAAAAAGTTGGTCGGTGTACACTTTTCCTTATTCTTTTGTGTCAAATTTTACAAGTATAGACTCCGTAGATTGTTTCAATGCCAAAAGTCCAATTTTCTATCTCATATGGACAAAACCCTTATAAGTCACTCCATGCAAAGAGTTGAGCAACTGCGAACCATGAAAGTTGATAGGTGTGCACTTTTTATTGTTGCTTTATGTCCAATTTTTTTTGTATTCGCTTCATAGATTATTTCGTTGTCAAAAGAAAAACTTTCGTTCTCAATTGAAGAAAACCGTTAAAAGCATATTTATAGAGAGAGATGAGAAATTCTAGTGTACAGGTTTTACTATTCTTTTGTGTCTAAATTCTCTAGTATTCGCTTCGTAGATTATTTCATTGTCAAAAGAACAACTTTCTTCCTCAATTAGACAAAGTCATTAAAAGCTCCCCTATTAAGAGAGTTGTGGAATTTTGAACAGACAAAGTTCGTCGGTGGACAGTTTTTTATTGTTCTTTTACATTAAATTTTATGAGTGTAAATTTTGTAGGTTGTTTTGTTACTAAAAGACAAACTTTTGTTTCCAAATGAACAAAACCATTAAAATGCCTCTCCATTGAGTGAGTTGAGCACATTCGAACCATCAAAGTTGATTTTTGTGCACCTTTTTTTTGTTGTTTTATGTCCAAATTTTCTAGTATTCGCTCTGCAGATTAGTTCATTGTCAAAAGGATAACTTTTGTTCTCAATGGGATAAAACCCTTAAAAGCTCTTATATCGAGAGAGTTGAGCAATTTCTAACCATCAAAGTTGATCGGTGTACACTTTTTTATTGTTCTATGTCAAATTTTACGAGTATAGACTCCATAGATTGTTTCCTTGCCAAAAAAGACTCTTTCCTTCCCAAATAGACAAAATCGTTAAAAGCTCCTGCATGAAGAGAGTTGAGCAATTCCAAACCGTTAAAGTTGATAGTTGTGCACTTTTATTCTTGCTTTATGTCTAAAATATCTAGTATTCGCTTCGTAAATTATTTCATTGTCAAAAGAACAACTTTTGTTCTCAATTGGACAAAGCCGTTAAAAGCTCCCCCATCGAGAGAGTTGAGAAAATTCGACCCATCAAAGTTGGTCGGTGTACACTTTTTTACTGTTCTTTTATATCAAATTTTACTAGTATAGACTTCATAGATTGTTTTGTTGCCCAAAAAAAATTGCATTACCAAATGGACAAAACCGTTAAAAAACTTCTCCATTAAGAGAGTCGGGCAATTTCGAACCATGAAAGTTCATAACTGTGCACCCTTTTTTGTTGCATTATGTCCAAATTTTTTAGTATTTGCTTCGTATATTATTTTGTTGTCAAAAGCACAACTTTTGTTCTCCATATGATAAAACTATTAAAAGCACCTCTATCGATAGAGTTGAGCAATTTCAAACCATCAAAGTTGGTCGGTGTACATTTTTTATTGTTCTTGTGTGTCAAATTTTACGATTATAGACTTCGTAGATTTTTTCGTTGTCAAAAGGCCAACTTTTGTTCTCAAATGCAGAAAACAGTTAAAAAGTTTCTCCATTGAGAGAGTTGAACAATTTTGAACCACCAAAGTTGATAGTTGTTCACTTTTTACTGTTTTTTATGTCCAAATTTTATAGTATTTGCTTCGTAGATCATTTCAGTGTCAAAATAACAACTTTCATTCTCATTTGGATAAAAGCATTAAAAGCACCTCTATCGAGATAGTTGAGCAATTCTGAAGAATCAAAGTTGAACATTGTACACTTTTTATTTTTCTTTTGTTTTCAAATTGTCTAGTATTCACTTCGTAGATTATTTCGTTGTCAAAACGACAACTTTTGTTCTCAATTAGACAAAACCGTTAAAAGCTCCTCCATGGAGAGAATTGATCGATTCCGAACCATCAACGCTTATAGGTATACACTTTTAATTGTTGTTTCATCTCCAAATTTTCTAATATTCGGTTAGTAGATTATTTCGTTGTCAAACTTACAACTTTCATTCTCAATATGACAAAATCATTAAAAGCACCTCTATCGAGAGAGTTGAGGAATCTCGAACAATCGAAGTTGGTCAGTGTACACTTCTCCTTGTTTTTTGTGTCAAAATTTTCAAGTATAGACTCCGAACCATCAAAGTTGGTAGGTGTGCACTTTTTATTGTTGATTACTAGTAGACACCTCGTAGATTGTTTCATTGTCAAAAAGACCAACTTTTGATCTCAAATTGACAAAATCATTAAAAGCTCCTCTATCGAGAGAATTAAGCTATTTGAAACCGTCAAAATTGGTCCGTGTACATTTTTTTCTTTTATGTCAAATTTTACGAGTATAGACACCGTAGATTGTTTCATTGCCAAAAGAACAACTTCTGTTCTCCATTGAGAGAGTTCAACAATTTCGAACCATCAAAGTTGGTAGGTGTTCACTTTTTATTGTTGCTTTATGTCCAAAGTTTCTAGTATTCGCTTCGTAGATTATTTTGTGGTCACAAAAGCAACTTTCGTTCTCAATTGGATAAAACCATTAAAAGCATCTCTATCGAGAGAGTTCAGTAATTCTGAACCATCAAAGTTGGTCGGTGTACACTTTTTATTGTTCTTTTGTGTCCAAATTGTCTAGTATTTGCTTCGTAGATTATTTCGTTGTCAAAATAATAAATTTTGTTCTCAATTGGACAAAATCGTTAAAAGCTTTTCTATGGAAAGAGTTGTGCAATTCAGAACCATCAAAGTTGATAGGTATGCACTTTTTATTTTCGCTTCATTTCCAAATTTTCTTATATTCGGTTTGTAGATTATTTCGTCGTCAAAAGCACAACTTCAGTTCTGAATAAGACAAAACCATTAAAAGTACCTCTATCGAGAGAATTAAGCTATTTCGAACCATCAAAGTTGGTTGATGTACACTTTTTTATGTTCTTTTATGTCAAATTTTACGAGTATATATTCCGTAGATTGTCTCATTACCAAAAGACTGACTTTCATTCTCAAATGGACAAAATTGTAAAAGAGCTTCTCAATTGAGAGAATTAAGCATTTTCGAACCATCAAAGTTGATAGGTGTGAACGTTTTATTGTTGCTTTATGTCCAAATTTTCTAGTATTCGCTTGGTAGATTATTTTGTTGTAAAATAACAACTTTCGTTCTCAATTGGATAAAATCATTAAAAGTACATCTTACGAGAGAGTTCAGCAATTTTGAACCATCAGAGTTGGTAAGTGTACACTTTTTATTGTTCTTTTATGTCAAATTTTATGGGTACAGACTTCATCGATTGTTTCGTTGCCAAAAGACCGACTTTTATTCCCAAATGGACAAAACTATTAAAAAGCTTCTCCATTGAGAGAGTTGAATAATTTTGAACCATCAAAGTTGAGAGATGTTCACTTTTTATTGTTACTTTATGTCTAAATTGTCTAGTATTCGGTTTGTAGATTATTTCGTTTTCACAAGAACAACTTTCGTTCTCAATTGGATAAAACCGTTCAAAGCATCTCTATCGAGAGAGTTGAGCAATTCTGAACCATCAAAGTTGCTAGGTGTACACTTTTTTTTGTTCCTTTGTGGCCAAATTGTCTAGTATTTGCTTCGTAGATTATTTTATTTTCAAAAGAATAACTTTCATTCTCAATTGGACAAAATCGTTAAAAGGTCCTCAATGGAAAGAGTTGAGCAATTCGGAACCATCAAAGTTGATAGATATGCACTTTTTATTGTAGCTTCGTGTCAAAATTTTCTAATATTTGGTTAGTAGATTATTTCGTTGTCAAAATCACAACTTTTATTCTCAATATGACAAAATCATTAAAACCACCTCTATCGAGAGAGTTGAGCATTGTCAAAAGACCAACTTTCATTCCCAAGGGACTAACCATTAAAGGCTCCCCCATGGAGATAGTTGAGTATTTCAGAACCATCAAACTTGATACATGTGCACTTTTAATGTTGATTACTAGTAGATGCCTCGTAGATTGTTTCTTTGTCAAAAAGGCAAACTTTCGATCTCAAATGGACAAAACCATTAAAAGCTCCTTTATCGAGAGAATTAAGATATTTTGAACGTGTACGTTTCTTTTGCTTCTTTTATGTCAAATTTTAGGAGTATAGACTCCGTAGATTATCTCAATTGCAAAAGACCGACTTTCGTCCTCAAATGCACAAAACTGTTAAAAAGCTTCTCCATTGAGATAGTTGAGCAATTTCGAACCATCAAAGTTGATAGGTGTGAACTTTTTTTGTTGCTTTATGTCCAAATTTTCTATTATTCACTTCGTAGACTATTTCATTATCAAAAGATCATTTTTCATTCTCGATTGGATAAAATCGTTAAAAGTACCTCTTACAAGAGAGTTGAGCAATTTTGAACCATCGAAGTTGGTCGGTGTACACTTTTTATTGTTCTTTTATGTCAAATTTTACGAGTATAGACTTCATAGATTCTTTCGTTGCCAAAAGAACAACTTTTGTTCCCAAATGGACAAAACCGTTAAAAAGCTTCTCCATTGAGAGAGTTAAATAATTTCGAACACTCAAAGCTGATAAGTGTTCACTTGTTATTGTTGCTTTATGTCCAAAGTTTCTAGAATTTGCTTTCTAGATTATTTCCTTGTCACAAGAACAACTTTTGTTCTCAATTGGATAAAACCGTGAAAAGCATCTCTATTAAGAGAGTTGAGCAATTTTGAACAATCAAAGTTGGTCGGTGTACACTTTTTATTGTTCTTTTTTGTGTCCAAATTGTGTACTATTCGCTTCGTAGATTATTTCATTGCCAAAAGAATAACTTTCGTTATCAATTGGACAAAACCGTTGAAAGCTTCTCTATGGAGAGAGTTGAGCAATTCGGAACCATCAAAGTTGATAGGTATGCACTTTTTATTGTTGCTTCATGTCCAAATTTTCTATAATTCGGTCAGTAGATTATTTTGCTATCAAAATCACAACTTTCGTTTTCAATATGACAAAATCATTAAGAGCACCTCTATCGAGAGAGTTGAGCAATTTCGAACAATCAAAGCCGATTGGTATACACATTTCCTTGTTATTTTGTGTCAAAATTTTCAAGTATAGACTTCGTAGATTTTTGCCATTCCAAAAGACTAACTTTCCTTCCCAAAGGGACAAACCTTTAAAAGCTCCTCCATGGAGAGGGTTGAGAAATTCTGAACCATCAAATTGATAGGTGCGCACATTTTATCGCTGATTACTAGTAGATGCCTTGCGGATCATTTCGTTGTCAAAAACACCAACTTTCAATCTCAAATAGACAAAACCATTAAAATCTCCTCTATCGAGAGAATTAAGCTATTTCGGACCATCCAAGTTGGTTGGTGTACACCTTTTTTTGTTCTTTTATGTCAAATTTTACGAGTATAAAATCCGTAGATTGTCTCATTGCCAAAAGACCGACTTTCGTTCTCAAATGAACAAAACTGTTAAAAAGCTTCTCCATTGAGAGAATTTAGCAATTTCGAACCATCAAAGTTGATAGGTGTGAACTTTCTATTGTTGCGTTATGTCCAAATTTTCTAGTATTCGCTTGGTAGATTATTTTGTTGTAAAAATAACAACTTTCGTTCTCAATTGGATAAATCATCAAAAGTACCTCTTACGAGAGAGTTGAGCAATTTTGAACCATTGAAGTTGGTCGGTATACACTTTTTATTGTTCTTTTATGTCAAATTCTATGAGTATAGACATTGTAGATTGTTTCGTTGTCAAAGTACCAACTTTTGTCCTCAAACGGACAAAACTGTTAAAATGCTTCTACATTGAGTGAGCTGAATAATTTCGAACCATCAAAGTGGAGAGGTGTTCACTTTTTATTGTTTTTTTATGTCTAAATTTTCTAGTATACACTTTGTAAATTATTTCGTTGTCACACGAACAACTTTCGTTCTCAATTGGATAGAACCATTAAAAGCATCTCTATTGAGCAAGTTGAGCAATTCCAAACCATCAAAGTTGGTCAGTGTACACATTTTATTGTTCTTTTGTGTCCAAATTGGCTAGTACTCACTTCGTAGACTATTTCATTGTCAAAATAACAACTTTCGTTCTCAATTATACAAAACCTTTGAAAGCTCCTCCATGGAGAGAGTTGAGCTATTCGGAACTATCAAAGTTGATAGGTATCCACTTTTTTTGTTGCTTTATGTCCAAATTTTCTATTAGTCGCTTTGTAGACTATTTCGTTATTAAAAGAGCATTTTTCGTTGTCAATTGGATAAAATCGTTAAAAGTATCACTTACGAGAGAGTTGAGCAATTTTGAACCATCGAAGTTGGTCGGTGTGCACTTTTTATTGTTCTTTTATGTCAAATTTTACCAGTATAGACTTCGTAGATTGTTTCGTTGCCAAAAGACTAACTTTTGTTCTCAAATGGACAAAACCATTAAAAAGCTTCTCCATTGAGAGAGTTAAATAATTTCGAACAATCAAAGCTGATACGTGTTCACTTGTTATTGTTGCTTTATGTCTAGAGTTTCTAGTATTCGCTTTGTGGATTATTTCATTGTCACAAGAACAACTTTTGTTCTCGATTGGACAAAACCCTGAAAAGCATCTCTATCGAGAGAGTTGAGCAATTCTGAACCATCAAAGTTGTTCGGTGTACACTTTTTATTGTTCTTTTGTCTCCAAATTTTCCAGTATTCGCTTCGCAGATTATTTCGTTATCAAAAGAATAACTTTCGTTCTCAATTGGACAAAACCGTTCAAAGCTCCTCAATAGAGAGAGTTGAGCACTTGCGAACAATCAAAGTTGATAGGTATGAACATTTTATTGTTGCTTCATGTCCAAATTTTATATAATTTGGTCAGTAGATTATTTCGTTGTCAAAATCCCAATATGACAAAATCATTAAAAACACCTCTATTGAGAGAGTTGAGCAATTTCGAACAATCAAACTTGGTCGGTGTGCACTTTTCCTTGTTCTTTTGTGTCAAAATTTTCAAGTATAGACTCCGTAAATTGTTGAATTGACAAAAGACCAACTTTCATTCCCAAAGGGACCAACTGTTAAATGCTCCTCCATGGAGAGAGTTGAGAAAATCCGAACCATCAAAGTTGATAGGTGTGCAATTTTTATTGTTGATTACTAGTAGACGCCTCATAGATTGTTTCATTGTCAAAAAGGCTAACTTTCGATCTCAAATGGACAAAACCATTACAGGCTCCTTTATCGAGAGAATTAAGCTATTTTGAAACATCAAAGTTGGTCGGTGTACACTTTTCTTTATTCTTTTATGTCAAATTGTATGAGTATAGACTCCGTAGATTATTTTGTTGTGAACAGACCAAGTTTCGTTCTCAAATGGAGAAAACTGTTAAAAAGCTTCTTTATTGAGAGAGTTGAAAATTTTCGAACCATTAAAGATGGTAGGTGTTCACTTTTTATTGTTGCTTTCTGTCCAAATTTTCTATTAGTCGCTTCGTGGACTATTTCGTTATCAAAAGAATATTTTTCGTTCTCAATTGGATAAAATCGTTAAAAGTAGCTCTTACGAGAGAGTTGAGCAATTTAGAACCATCGTAGTTGGTCGGTGTATACTTTTTATTGTTCTTTTGTGTCAAATTTTATGATTATAGACTTCGTAGATTGTTTCGTTGCCAAAAGTGCAGTTTCCTATATCAAATAGACAAAACCGTTAGAAAGCTTCTCGATTGAGAGAGTTGAATAATTTCGAACCATCAAAGTTGATACGTGCTAACTTTTTATTGTTGCTTTATGTCTAAATTTTCTAGTATTCGCTTCGTAGATTATTTCGTTGTCACAAGAATAACTTTCATTCTCAATTGGATAAAACCGTTAAAAGCATCTCTATCGAGAGATTTGAGCAATTCTGACCCATCAAAGTTGGTCGGTATAGGCTTTTTATTGTTCTTTTGTGTCCAAATTATCTAGTATTCGCTTCGTAGATTATTTCATTGTCAAAAGAATAACTTTCGTTCTCAATTGGACAAAACCGTTAAAAGCTCCTCTATGGAAAAAGTTGAGCAATTCGGAACAATCAAAGCTGTAGGTATGCACTTTTTATCGTTACTTCATGTCTAAATTTTCTATAATTCGGTCAGTATATTATTTTGATGTCAAAATCACAACTTTCGTTCCCAATATGACAAAATCATTATGAGCTCCTCTATCGAGAGAGTTGAGCAATTTGGAACAATCAAAGCCAATCAATGTACACATTTCCTTGTTGTTTTGTGTCAAAATTTTCAAGCATAGACTTCGTAGATTGTTGCAATTCCAAAAGACCAACTTTCCTTTCCAAAAAGACAAACCGTTAAAAGCTCCTCCATGGAGAGGGTTGAGAAATTTCGAACCATCAAATTGATAGGTGTACACGTTTTATTGTCGATTACTAATAGATGCCACGTAGATTGTTTTGTTGTCAAAAACCCCAACTTTCAATCTCAAATAGACAAAACCATTAAAAGCTCCTCTATCGAGAGAATTAAACTATTTCGAACCATCGAAGTTGGTTTGTGTACTACTTTTTTTGTTCTTTTATGTCAAATTTTACGAGTATAGACTCCGTCGATTGTTTCATTGCCAAAAGAACGACTTTTGTTCTCAAATGCACAAAACTATTAAAAAGCTTCTCCTTTGAGAGAATTGAGCAATTTTGAACGATCAAAGTTGATAGGTGTGAACTTTTTATTGTTTCTTTATGTCCAAATTTTCCAGTATTCGCTTGGTAGATTATTTTGTTGTAAAAATAACAACTTTCGTTCTAAATTGGATAAATTGTTAAAAGTACCTCTTACGTGAGAGTTGAGCAATTTTGAATCATCGAAGTTGGTCGTTTTACACTTTTTATTGTTCTTTTATATCAAATTTTGCGAGTACGGACTTCGTAGATTGTTTCGTTGCGAAAAGATCAGCTTTTGTTCTTAAATGGACAAAATTGCTAAAAAGCTTCTCCATTGAGAGAGTTGAATAATTTCCAACCATCAAAGTTGAGAATTGTGTGCTTTTTATTGTTGCTTTATGTCTAAATTTTCTAGTATACGCTTTGTAGATTATTTCGTTGTCACAAGAACAACTTTCATTCTCAATTGGATAAAACTCTTAAAAACATCTCTATCGAGCAAGTTTAGCAATTGTCAACCATCAAATTTGGTCGGTGTACACTTTTTATTGTTCTTTTGTGTCCAAATTGTCTAGTATTCACTTCGTAGATTATTTCGTTATCAAAAGAATAACTTTCGTTCTCAGTTGGACAAAATCATTAAAGGCTCCTCTACGGAGAGAGTTGAGCAATTTGGAACCATCAAAAGTGGAAGGTATGCACTTTTTATTGTTGCTTCATGTCCAAATTTTCTAATATTCGGTTCGTAGATTATTTCATTGTCAAAATCACAACTTTCATTCTCAATATGACAAAATCGTTAAAAACACCTCTATCGAGAGAGTTGAGCAATTTCGAACAATCAAAGTTGGTCGGTGTGCGCTTTTCCTTGTTCTTTTGTGTCAAAAGTTTTAAATATGGACTCTGTAGATTTTCGTATTGACAAAAGACCAACTTTCATTCCCAAATGGAACAACCATTAAAAGCTCCTCCATGAAGAGAGTTGAGAAATTCTGAACCATCAAAGTTGATAGGTGTGAACTTTTTATTGTTGATTACTAGTACACGCCACATAGATTGTTTGGTTGTCAAAAGGGCCACCTTCGATCTCAAATGGATAAAACCATTAAAGGCTCCTCTATCGAGAGAATTAAGCTATTTTGAACCATCAAAGTTCGTTGATGTACACTTCTTTTTGTTCTTTTATGTCAAATTTTACGAGTATAGCCTCCGTAGATTGTTTGGTTGCCAAAAGACCAACTTTGGTTCGCAAATGGACAAAACCGTTAAAAAGCTTCTTCATTGAGAGAGTTGAATAATTTCGAACCATCAAAGTTGAAAGGTGTTCAATTTTTTATTATTGTTTTATGTATAAATTTTCTGGTATTCGCTTCATAGATTATTTCGTTGTCACAAGAACAATTTTCGTTCTCAATTGGATAAAACTGTTAAAATCATCTCTATTAAGAAAGTTCAGCAATTCTGAACCATCAAAGTTGGTCGTTGTACACTTTTTATTGTTCTTTTGTGTCTAAATTGTCTAGTATTCGCTTCGGAGATTATTTCGTTGCCAAAAGAATAACTTTCGTTCTCAATTGGACAAAATCGTTAAAAGTGAAGGATCGTGCTTAACACAAGAGGGGGGGGTGAATTGTGTCCCCAAAAATTACAGCACACTATCTCAATTAAAAATCTGCGCACCAATTTAATAAAATCTATTTGACCTAGCAATTCAACTTGGAATGGAATGAAATTTGGTATGCAATATCACAACACCTTAATGAACAATATATCAAAAATTCAGATTCAAATTCAAACAGTAGGTATGCGAACAGTGCACGGACAGATTGACGATACAGAAATTTAACAATCAAAATACTTGTCCTAATGGTTTAAAGAAACCTCCACTAATGCATTTAGCAATCTCAATCAAATGACCAACACACAAGGGCAGAAAAATTGTTTTAATGCAAAGTCTTACAAGACCAAAATCCAATTTTGAAAGCAATTAAAGCAAGTAGTCAATTAAGCAGCAAATAATGCAATCAAAACAACCAAAAAACTCAACACAACAATTTAGAGTGGTTCGGAGACCCTTCTCCTACATCCACTACCTAGGTTCACCAACCTAGGACTTTTCAAACTCCACTATGTTGTGATTTTAAGAGCTCCACAAAACTCCTTACACAAGGGTTGTTTGAACACCCCCAAACTTAACAACAAGGTTTGCCTTCTCAAAGGACTTCTACAAGATTTGGTAGCACAAGGTTCTCACACTAAGCTATTTGGTGTGGAACTATCAATAGCACAACACTACCTCACGTGAATGATATGGTTTGAAGAACAAGATGTGTAGTGAAGATTCAACAAGACTAGAGCCCTAAAGATGGTGAGACCTCACCTTTGCACAAAGCAAATGAATGGTGATTCTCTTTGATGTAGGGGCTTGGGTGATACTCGAAATTTGTTGAAAATAATGGCTTGAATCTCTAGAAGAAGTCTGAATAAAGATTGCTTGATGAAGATTGATGCAGAATTTTTCTCTCAAGAACTTTTCACAATTGCTTCTTCTCCATCGTGCAAGAGAGACAACCCTAACTTTTTATTTGTCTCTACAAAGCTTCCACCGTTAGATCAACTTCAGTCCATCAATCTTGGCCTTCCAAAAACCAGCAAATCTCAACCACATGATAGTCAAACGTCTCTTTAATAATGGCCCTTGGATTGCACATAAAGCTTCAATCTTGGACTTCAATTTCCCACCCGTTGGAGACTCCCCAAAAGATGGAATTGGTCTTGCAATTAAATGATTTAAATAAATCTTGACCAATCAAGAATGAATCTCTTGTCCCCAAGTTTTCAAAAGGTGAAAAAGTAGCACATATACTTCAAACCTCTTTCCATTTGAATTCAACTACAAGCTTTTCCCTCTTATTTAACTCAAGAGCTTCAGCTGTACTTCTAAGACTTTCCAGCCCATATGCTTCTCATATACATGGCCCAAAACCATTTTCAATCTCATAAAAATTCCTTAGTGTAGTGTTGATGAACATAAGCTCTCTTGGCATCCTAGAGCTCCAATGCTCATGACTAAATTCTGGATCTAAATTCAATCTCCAAACTGAATATTGAGATATATAACATCATCATGATGATTAACCTACAAAGAAATAGGAGAAAGAACTCCTCAATTGTATGTAAGCTCAAAGAGCTTCATATAAAACATATAGGTTAGTCATAATAAAAACCAGCCCAGAAAATTCTAATTCATGCATGATAAATCATATTAGGCATGTTAGAATGTGTATATAAAGTTTCATATCAATCAGAGTTCATTTGGTTCACAATAATTTCAAAAGAACACATATGCACAAAGTGTAAGTTTTACAGCGGAAATTAAATTGAATTCTCATCAATTGCATGGTGCATATATGTTTCAAGATCATCAACAAAGGTTTTCATATCATCAAAACAAACATGTAGGACCATAGGTCCAACAAAAAGCTCCTCGATGGAGAGAGTTGAGCATTTCGGAACCATCAAAGTTCATAGGTATGCACTTTTTATTGTTGCTTCATGTCCAATTTTTCTATTAGTCGGTTAGTAGATTATTTCGTTGTCAAAATTACAACTTTCGTTCTTAATATGAAAAAGTCATTAAAACCACTTCTATCGAGAAGGTTGAGCAATTTTGAACAATCAAAGTTTTCGTTTACACTTTTCCTTGTTCTTTTGTGTCAAAATTTTCAAGTATAGACTCCGTATATTGTTGCATTGCCAAAAGACCAACTTTCATTAGCAAGGGACCAACCGTTAAAAGCTCCTCCATGGAGAGAGTTGAGTAATTCGGAACCATCAAAGTTAATAGTTGCTCAACTCTCTCGATAGAGGTTCTTTCAACGATTTTTTTTTAATTGAGAACGAAAGTTGTTATTTTGACAACGAAATAATCTATGAAGTGAATACTAGAAAATTTGGACATAAAGCAACAACAAGAATTGCACAGCTATTAACTTTGATGGTTCGAAATTGCTCAACTCTCTCAGTGGAGAAGGTTTTTAACAGTTTTGTTCATTTGAGAATGAAAGTTGGTATTTAGGCAATGAAACAATTTACGGAGCCTATACTCATAACATTTGACATAAAAGAATAACAAAAAGTGTACACCAACGAACTTTGAGAGTTCGAAATGGCTCAATTTTCTTGATAGAGGTGCTTTTAATGGTTTTGTCCATTTGAGATCGAAAGTTGGTCTTTTTGACAACGAAACAATCTACGAGGCATCTACTAGTAAATTTACACATAAATCAACAATAAAAAGTGTACACCTATCAACTTTGATGGCTCAAAATTGCTCAACTCTTTCCATAGAGGAGCTTTTAACGGTTTTGTCACTTTGGGAATGAAAGTTGGTCTTTTGGCAATGCAACAATCTACGGAGTCTATACTTGAAAATTTTGACACAAAAGAAAAAGAAAAAGTATACACCGACCAACTTTGATGGTTCTAAATTGCTCAAATCTCTCGATAGAGGTGCTTTTAACGATTTTGTCATATTAAGAACGAAAGTTTTGATTTTGATAACGAAATAATCTACTAACCAAATATTAGAAAATTTGGACATAAAGAAATAATAAAAAGTGCACACCTATCAACTTTGATGGTTTGAAATTGCTTCTCTCTCCATGGAGGGCTTCTAAAGATTTTATCCATTTGAGATAGAAAATTGGTCTTTTGCATTGAAACAATTTACGGAGTCTATACTCGAAAAATTTGAGACAAAAGAACAACGAAAGGTGTACACCGACCAACTGTTATGGTTCGAAATTGGTCAAATCTCTCGATAGAGGTGCTTTTAACGGTTATGTTCAATTGAGAACGATAGTTGTTATTTTGACAACAAAATAATTTACGAAGTGAATACTAGAAAATTTGGACATAAAACAATGACAAAAAGTGATGACCTATCAACTTTGATGGTTCAAAATTGCTAAACTCTCTCGATAGAGGAACTTTTAATGGTTCTGTCATAGTGAGAATGAAAGTTATGCTTTTGACAACGAAATAATCTACGAAGCGAATACTAGACAATTTGGACATAAAGCAACAATAAAAAGTGCACACTTATCAACTTTGATGGTTCGAAATTACTCAACTCTCTCAATGAAGAAACTTTTTAACGGTTTTATCCATCTGGGAATAAGAGTTGCTCTTTTGGCAACGAAACAATCTACGGAGTCTATACTCATAAAATTTGACATAAAGAAAGAATAAAAAGTGTACACTAACCAACTTTAATGGTTCGGAATTGCTCAACTCTCTCGATAGAGGTGCTTTTAACGATTTTATACAATTAAAAATGAAAGTTATTCTTTTGACAACGAAATAATCTACGAAGCGAATACTAGATATTTTGGACGTAAAGCAACAATAAAAAGTGCACAACTATCAAATTTGAAGGTTCGAAATCGCTCAACTATCTTCATGTAGGAGCTTTTAACGGTTTTGTCTATTTGGGAACAAAAGTTTGTCTTTTGCTAACGAAATAATCTACGGATTCTATACTCGTAAAATTTAACATAGAACAATAGAAATGTGTACATCGATCAACTTTGATGGTTCGAAATTGCTCAACTCTCTTGATAGGGGAGCTTTTAACGGTTTTATCCAATTGAGAATGAAAATGACAATGAAATAATCTACGAAACAAATACTAGAAAATTTCAACATAAAGCAACAACAAAAGGTGCTCACCTATCAACTTTGATGGTTCAAAATTGCTAAACTCTCTCGATAGAGGTGCTTTTGACGATTTTGTCATATTGAGAATCAAAGTTATGCTTTTGACAACGAAATAATCTACCAAGCGAATACTAGACAATTTGGACATAAATCAACAATAAAAGGTGCACGCCTATCAACTTTGATGGTTCAAAATTACTCAACTCTCTCAATGGATAAGCTTTTTAACAGTTTTATCAATTTGGGAACAAAAGTTACTCTTTTGGCAATGAAAGAATCTACGGAGTCTATACTCGTAAAATTAGACATAAAAGAAGAATAAAAAGTGTACACCGACCAACTCTGATGGTTCAAAATTGTTCAACTCTCTGATAGAGATGCTTTTAACGGTTTTATCCGATTCAGAATGAAAGTTTTTCTTTTGACAACAAAATAATCTATGAAGTGAATACTAGAAAATTTGGACATAAAGAAACAATAAAAAGTGAACACCTATCAACTTTGATTGTTCGAAATTGCTTAACTCTCTCAATAGAGAAGCTTTTTAACGGTTTTCTCCATTTGGGAACAAAAGTTGTTCTTTTCTCAACGAAACAATCTACGAGGTCTATTCTCATAAAATTTGACATAAAAGAATAATAAAAAGTGTACACCAGCCAGCTTTGATGGTTTGAAATTCATCAACTCTCTCGTAAGATGTACTTTTAATGGATTTATGCAATTGAGAATGAAAGTTGTTATTTTGACAACAAAATAATCTACGAAGCGGATACTAGAAAATTTGGACATAAGGCAATAATAAAATGTGCACACCTATCAACTTTGATTGTTCGAAATTGCTCAACTCTCTCAATGGAGAAGCTTTTTAATGGTTTTGTCCATTTGAGAACGAAAGTTGGTCTTTTCACAATGAAATAATCTACAGAGTCTATACTCGTAAAATTTGACATAAAATAACAATAAAAAGTGTACACCGACCAACTTTGATGGTTCGAAATTGCTCAACTCTCTCAATAGGGGAGATTTCAACGACTTTTTTGAATTGAGAACGAAAGTTGTCCTTTTGACAAGAAAATAATTTACGAAGCGAATACAATATATTTTGGACAAAAAACAACAATCAAAAGAGCACACCTATCAATTTTGATTGTTCGGAATTTCTCAGCTCTGTTCATGTAGGAATTTTTAACGGTTTTGTCTGTTTGGGAACTAAAGTTTATCTTTTGGCAACAAAATAATCTACGAAGTCTATACTCATAAAGTTTGACATATGACAGTAAAAAAGTGTACATCGACGAACTTTGATGGTTTAAAATTGCTTAACTCTCTCGATAGAAGAGCTTTTAACGGTTTTTTCCAATTGAGAATGAAAGTTGTTCTTTTGACAACGAAATAATCTACGAAGCAAATACTAAACAATTTGGACATAAAAGAACAATAAAAGTATACGCCGACCAACTTGATGATTTGGAATTGCTCAACTATCTCTATAGAGATGTTTTTTAACGGTTGTATCCAATTGAGAACAAAAGTTATTTTTTTGACAACGAAATAATATACGAAGTGAATACTAGAAAATTTGGACATAAAGAACAATAAAAAGTGCACAACTATCAATTTTTTATGATTCGAAATTGCTCAACTCTCTGTGTAACACCCCGAACCTTCAGATAACCTGTGGTACTAGATGTGATAAGATAGGTGATGTCATGTGTGACCTAAGTTTCATTGGAATATTTTTCATAAATTCCACAGTGGAATTATCGGAAACGGGATTAAAATACTACCATGAATTCTGGAAGTTAAATATAAAATATAATAATAAATATAATACTGGCAATCCTATAAGTACCAATAGGTATTTTATGTAAATAAGCATTAAGGGCAGGTACATAACAGTAATTAAGGAAGGAAAAGTAAATGAAATAAAAATATATATTTGTTGTTGCACAAAAATCGAGGAGGAGGGAACCCTAGAACGGAGGCGGCGACGGAAGGGCCGATGGCGCTAACGACGATCATTTTCCATGAGACCGGTACCAGGAGGAAGAGGGCGAGATGGGAAGAAGGCACGGTGGTCGCTGAATGTTTTTCCTCTATTCTCTGAACTCCCGCCACCTCTTAGGTATTTTTGACCACCGTCAAACTCGTTGAACCACTGACTATCTAACCCTACTAGTCGTGGGCTACACCGCCTCCTTATCGGTGGTGACCTGACTCGCATGCTAAATGGGTCTATTCAACCCGCGACCATAGTGACCGAGTCAGCTCGCCCCGGTTGACTAGTATGCGATTTTGACCAGCTTTCACCGGTATTATTTAATATAAATTGATGGAGAAATATTACTAAATGTGGGTATTATTGGGTTACAGAAATGAATGGATAAATATTAATGAATGAAGGAATTATTAAGTTGCAAGAGTAAACGATTATTGTGCAAATATTGGAATTTACGAGAGCACGCAACTGTAAGTACTACTCCACTGTATTATAGAACTTTGTGATTGTAAATTTTAGGTGCTATTATTTGTATTGATTGTGATGTCTATTTGAGTGTATATGGTAATGGTTGTACTGATTGGATGTTTTTATGAGACGTAATTTGTGATGATTTGGATATCCATGAATTATGATCTGAAATGTGATCATTTATTGAGGTAATGTTTATGGTTTGCTCCGCATGAGGAATCACATTTCATGGCATACGTGACATGCATGTTAATGTACATGTTTTGATAACTGGGTATTACTGCTACAAAGAGGGTGTGTCGGAAAGAGAAAGGTTTATGGGAACTGTTATGTAACGCCCCGTCCCACGAAACCCTAAATCCCGGGCTTGTAGTCCAGAACGCTACCTATATTACAGTATAAACACACCCCATATTTAAAACCGATCCACTTCAAGAAGCAATTCCAACCAATATATATATATATTTGACCTAATCTGAAATAAGAGCCTCATCATATATATTTCAACTAATCGCTAACATCCATTAATATCATCCAAGTATACTATTGTGAATCTTTTTCTTTTCATCCTCATTCTTGAATCTACATTTATTATCATATATCAGAGCTATTAACTATAAGATCATACATAAATGTAAAACTTAATTAATAAATCTTCCGTCACATGAGCATTTTCTTCATAGATCTACGGCAACACCATCAACTCCTAATTCGGCATAATCATCTGATACATCAATACCTGCATCACGGAACATAGTGAGCCGAGGCCCAGCAAATAATACTTATGTATGAATGCACATGAATCTCATCCTTAGAAAATCAGTCAGTCATTTAAATCATTTTTCCCGTACTCGGGCCCTTAACCTAGGTAAACTACTACAAAGCAACCGGTTGGGATTTTTCTTTAATTAGGCGTTCTACCAAAGAACACTTTCCAGTCAAAACTCGTTTCTATTTTAATTTTCATTTCCGGTATACCTCAGCCTTAACCTTTCCATACACCCTCCCTGTAGCAGTAATATCTGGTTCGTAAAAACACATTTTTCCTTAAACCGAACGTTTCCCTTTCATGTAATGCAATGCATCGTGCTTATGAACAATAATTAATATATCAGCGAATTATATGCAACACATAACCTTCAAGAACGCCAAAACCATCATCATATCAGTCTCATCACCATATTCAATTCAAGCATATAACCGTACACATCACATTCTACAGAGAATATCATAACAGTTTTGTCGTCCAGTCATGGTAACCAAACAGCACATATAGCTATAACATAAATAAATCATTTATATCACAGTTCACATTTATTCAATTCATCACCAATTCGATCTGAAGAAAATATCCCATCAGTACAAACTATCATCATACACAGTCAAATAGACATCACAATCGGTACAAATAATAACACATAAAATTCACAGATAAAAAAGTTTCGTAATACAGTTGAGTATTACTTAGAGCGATGTGCTCTCGTAATCCTGATAATTTAATTACAAAGATGAGTTCCTGAAACCCATACAATACAATCAATTATTTATTAATCCCACAATCTTTAATTCAATTATTAATACCATTAACTTTTAGTCACTTTATTTTATTATCATTATTAAATTACTACATTTAACCTAATACAATTAAATTAATACAATTATTTAATCCTTAGTTATTTAAATTAATAACCAACCGGGTCAGCTCGACCCCGTTGTCACTAGTCGCGGGTCTAGAAGACCCGATCACAGTCCAAGCCAGATCATTGCCATTGACGGCGCGGTGAGGGTCACCCCTTGTACCGATCAACCGGTTATAATGCGCTGACCTCGTTCCCGTAATTCTTTACCTGAGAAGTTGCCAGAGATAAACAGATTTCGGCTCCAACCGACACGACCCGCAAGCTTCCCCTTTGTCGTAGACTGTCCAAACAGATCCCGTTCCATCCGAAAATGACATCATTCGATTCGTCTCGCCATGACCGTCCGTATTCTTCCTACCACGTCCCCAACCATTGCCGGAAAGGCGATCCGTGTTTTTGTTGCCGCCTCCCGTGATTGTTTCGATATTATGGTTTTAGGGCATGCTCGACTTGCGTTCAATCGAACGTATTTTATTTTATTTTTTTAGGCTCTATTATCTTTTTGCCCTTCCATTTTATGTTTAATTACACATAACACCCATCCGTAATTACATATCTGCCACTAAATATATTCCAATTCCAATTCCCTATTCTAATATTTTCTGTAGAAATTCATGATATTTTCATTTCAACTCCGATTTGAGCGATTCTTGTGCCCCATAATTTTATTTTATTTTTCTTGCATAATTTATTAAAATTAATTTGAATCTATTTAGATTTCTCTCTATATTGATTCCAATTTTTACCCTAATTTCTTCATAAAATGTGTCAATCTAAATTTCTTAAAATTTCCCCTGTCATTTAGGTTGGGGTGTTACATGTTAAATGAAAGGAAAAAGAAAAAGAATAAAGGATATGGATATTTACTAGAATGTGCTCTATGGTAGGGCATTAGATAGAAATCCAGACCGGTTGCTCTATAGTAGTTTACCTAAGTTAAGGGCCCGAGTACTGAAAATATGATTTAAATGGCTCACTGTTTAATAAAGATGTTGTTCACGTGCATTCATGCATAAGTATTACTTATTGGGCTTTAGCTCACTATTTTCTGTGATACAAGTACTAAATTATTGATGATTAAGCTGACCTAGTTGTTGATGGCGTGACCACGAATCCATGAAAAAGATGCTCATGTGTTGGAGTTAGGTTTTGTTAGCCCATGATTAGATTAATAATTATATTTAAGTTCTACGGTTATTACTAGTATTTCAAATTATCATGAAAAAGTAAAAGTTCGCAAAACGAGATCAAGAAGTATGTATTGTATGTCATTGCTTAAATTACAATTATGGAATTATGATTGTTAAATGTTCATTGGAAATAGGGTGATTAATAATTGAGCTATTTAGTGAATTTATTTAATTAGAGGTCTATGATGCTTATTTTATTCTAGCAGTAATTGGGTTTCTCTCCCGATATATATTGGATTCGATTGTAATGACGAATATATGTATATAATTTAGGTAGCGTTTCGGACTACGAACCCCAAGATTGGGGTTCTGTGGGACGGGGCGTTATAGTTGGTATAAGAGTGCAACATTCCTTTAAAATAAGTTAAATAATAAGATATATAATGGGTGGACGTTTCGTAAAATTACATAAGCATCAGTGTCCGAATTAATTAATTAATTAATCATTAGATGAATTTATTGTTTGTGTATATATCGTAAAACCTAATTAGATAAGCACCTAAAATTATTCAGAGGTCGTATAGGTGTGCCTAGAATGTATTGGTATACATGTATATTGGAAATAAGTTAAACAATCAAAATTGTCGCATAAAAGAACAATTAGTATCTACTATATAGTAGGAATATTGAAGAAAACAGATTATACATAGAATATTTAAATGAGAACACAATAGTGACACCAAACAAATTAGGCAGTACATGATTAGTTGAGGAAATAATACAAATATATACGATAAACTTGATGAAGGTGATAGTAAGTGCTAGATTATACAATCAGTTGTATTCATAAATGAATTAAGATTAATAAAATTGAATGATATTTTCTTTATGTGACAAGGAATAGGTTTTTGCTGTACTTTTAAATAAATTAAATATTTCATATGCTTATATGGGTATGGACATTAGTTTCAAATTTCAAATGAAAGTAAAGTCATGGTCGTGACTATAATAACTGATGTTTAACTATGATATTTACAGTGAATGTTGATCCATTGTTTAGTTAATCAATTTTATTTTGAGATTTGTAATTATGCTGAAGTTATTGAAGTAATTTTGTGTTAAATGAATATTTTCTATATGTGGTTGCTCAGCGATGGGTTAAGAATTTAATGAAATTGGAGTAATGCTCCTGCCTATGGGCTTAGGGGTTACAGTAATTGCTTTACTCCACATTATACCTTGATATTGTCATATTGTTGATTTAATTGTGTATATATGCATGTAATATATGTACAATGATGTTCTTGTGAATGCATTTTTTGTACTCTATTATAAGAATATATATATATATATATATATGTATATACACATATATGTGTATATAAAGTCATTGTAAATTCATGATATTTAATTTTGAATAAATAGTTTGGGAATGATCTAGGGTGGGTGAGGAAATAGTAAGAAATGGAGTATGGTGAATTTAGATGTTGGAGAATATAAACCGATATTCACAATTTTATTATAATTAATAGAATTGAAAAATCTTTTTTACCTATGAGTTGGAGGATATATATATTTTTTTGTATGGGTTAATGGTTTATTAAAAAAATGAAAAGAAAATATCAAGGTAGTGATAATAGTTATAAGTTAGAGTTTTTGATGATTATCGGTGTAGGTAGATTTATGCATAAATCAAATAATGTATCTTCGCAGTGTAATGGAAAAGGTGATGGCGTTGTCATTGGAACTATAGTAATGATATAGTATATAGTAATACTTAGTATTATGCGCATGAAAGGTATGACGCTGTTATGCTAGAAGAAGTGCGACTTTACGATGTATCAAAGTTAATCCTAGTTTACTGATCAATATATCAATAGGTGATGAAGAAATTTAATTTAATGGAAGAGATGAGAATTAATAACCCGAGGTCAATTTCGTATGCAAATTTCGAGTATGAAATTTTTATGAGGGGAGACTGTAACACCCCGAACCTTCGGACAACCTGTGGTGATAGATGTAGTAAGATAGGTGATGTCATGTGTGACCTAAGTTTAATTAGAATATTTTTCATAAATTCTATAGTGAAATTAAAAGTTGCAGGTGCAAGAATTAATTGGAAACCGAATTAAAATAAAATTACCATGAATTCTAGAAGTTAAATACAAAAATATAATAATAAATATGATATTGGCAATCCTGTAAATATAAATAGGTATTTTGTGAAAATAAACATTAAGGGCAGGGACATAACAGTAATTAAGGAAAGAAAAGCAAATGAAATAAAAATATATATTTGTTGTTGCACGGAAATTGAGGAGGAGGAACCCAAGAACAGAGGTGGCGGCGGCGACGAAAGCGCTGACGATGATTGTTTTCCATGAGACCGGTACCGGGAGGAAGAGGGAGAGACGAGGAGTTCAAAGACGTTTATTTCGGATAAAACGGAGCCGCAACCACCCCACAATGATGAAGAGAAGGCACGGTGGCCGCTGGATGTTCCGCCTCGATTCTTCGAACCACCGCCACCTCTTAGGTATCTTCGACCATCGTCGAACTTGTTGAACCACCGACTATCTAACCCTGCCAGTCGTGGGCTCCACCGCCTCCTTATCGGCGGTGACACGACTCGCATGCTAAATGGGTCTGTTCAACCCGCGGCCATAGTGACTGGGTCAGCTCGCCCCGGTTGATTGGTATGCCATTTTGACCAGCTTTCACCGGTATTATTTAATATAAATTGATGGATAAATATTATTGAATGTGGGTATTATTGGGTTACAGAAATTAATGGATAAATATTAATGAATGAAGGAATTATTGGGTTGCAGGAGTAAACGATTATTATGCAAATATTGCAATTTACGTGAGCACACAATTCTATGTAGTACTCAACTGTATTACGAAACTTTGTGATTGTTAATTTTATGTGCTATTATTTGTATTGATTGTGATGTCTATTTGAGTGTATATGGTAATGGTTGTACTGATTGGATGCTTTCATGAGACGTAATTTGTGATGATTTGGATATCCGTGAATTATGATTTGACATGTGATAATTTATTGAGGTAATGTTTATGGTTTGCTCCGCATGGGGCCCGCTATTTCATGGCATACATGATATGCACATTAATGTAAATATTTTTATAACCTGGTATTACTACTATAGAGAGGGTGTACTGGAAAGAGAAAGGTTTATGGGAACTGTTAAATGAAAAGAAAAAGAAAAAGAAAAAGAATAAATGATATGGATATTGACTGAAATGAGCTCTATGGTAGGGCATTAGATAGAAATCTCGACTGGTTGCTCTGTAGCAGTTTACCTAGGTTAAGGGCCCGAGTACTGAAAATATGATTTAAATGGCTTACTGTTTAATAAAGATGATGTTCACGTGCATTGATGTATAGGTATTACTTGTTGGGCTTTAGCTCATTATGTTCCGTGATACTGGTACTAAATTCTTGATGATTAAGCTGACCTAGCTGTTGATGGCGTGACCGCGGATCCATGAAAAAGATGCTCATGTGCTGGAGTTAGTTTTTTTAGCCCATCATTAGATTAATAATTATATTTAAGTTCTATAGTTATTACTAGTATTTCAAATTATCATGAAAAGGTAAAAATTCACAAAACAAGATCAAGAAGTATGTATTGTAGGTCATTGCTTAAATTACAATTATGGAATTCTGATTGTTAAATGTTCAATGGAAATAGGGTGATTAATAATTGAGCTATTTAGTGAATTTATTTAATTAGAGGTACATGATGATTATTTTATTTTATTCTAGCAGTAATTGGGTTTCCCTCCCGATATATATTGGATTCGGTTGTCACGAGGGATATATGTATATAAAATAGGTAGCATTTCAGACTACAACCGCAAGATTGGGGTTCTGTGGGATGGGGTGTTACACTCTGTATCGAGGGTCTCATAACGGTTTTGTCCATTTGAGACAGAAAATTAGATTTTTGGCATTCAAATAATTTTTGGAGTCTATAATCGTAAAATTTGATACAAAAGAAGGAAAAGTGTACATCGACCAACTTTTTTGGTTGCAAAAAGCTCAACTCTCTCGATAGAGGTGCTTCTAACGGTTTTGTCAAATTAAGAACGAAAGTTATTATTTTGACAACAAAATAATCTATGAAGTGAATACTAGAAAGTTTGGACATAAAGCAACAATAGAAAGTGCACAGCTATCAACTTTGATGGTTTGAAATTGCTCAACTCTCCCAATGAAGAAGCTTTTTAACAGTTTTGTCCATTTGAGAACGAAAGTTGGTCTTTTGGCAATGAAAAGATCTACAGAGGCTATACTCATAAAATTTGACATAAAAGGACAATAAAAAGTATATACTGACCAACTTTGATGGTTCGAAATGACTCAATTCTCTCGATAGAGGTTCTTTTAACAGTTTTGTCCATTTGAGATTGAAAATTGGTCTTTTTGACAATGAAACGATCTAGGAGGTGTCTACTAGTAAATTTGCACATAAATCAACAACAAAAAGTGCTCACCTATAAACTTTCATGTTTCAAAATTGCTAAACTCTCTCGAAATAATCTACGAATCGAATACTAGACAATTTGGACATAAAGCAACAATAAAAAATGCACAACTACCAACTTTGATGGTTCAAAATTGCTCAACTCTCTTAATGGAGAAGCTTTTTAACGGTTTTGTCCATTTTGTAGCAAAATTTGGTATTTTGGCAACGAAACAATCTACGGATTCTATATTCGTAAAATTTTATGTAAAAGAACTGTAAAAAAGTGTACGCTTACCAACTCTGATGGTTCGAAATTGCTCAACTCTCTCGATATGGATGCTTTTAACTATTTTATCCAGTTGAGAACGAAATAATCTGTGAACCGAATACTACATAATTTGGACATAAAACCACAATAAAAAATGCAAACCTATAAACTTTGATGATTCGAATTTGCTCAACTCTCTCCATGGAGAAGCGTTTTAACGGCTTTGTCCATTTGGTAACGAAAATTAGTCTTTTGGCATGGAAACAATCTGCAGAGCTTATACTTGTAAAATTTGACATAAAATAACAATAAAAAGTGTACACCAACCAACTTTGATGATTCAAAATTGCTCAACTCTTTCGATAGAGGAGCTTTTAACGGTTTTGTCCATTTGAAATCGAAGGTTGGTCTTTTCGACAACGAGACAATCTATGAAGTCTATACTCGTAAAATTTGACACAAAAGAAAAATGAAAATTGTACACTGACCAACATTGATGGTTCAAAATTGCTCAAATCTCTCGATGGAGGTGCTTTAAATGGTTTTGTCATATTGAGAACGAAAGTTGTGCTTTTGACAACGAAATAATCTACGGAACGATTACAATAAAATTTGAAACTAAAACAACAATAAAAAGTGCACCCTTATTGGTCTTTCGGTAACGAAACAATCCACAGAATCTATATCCACAAAATTTGACATAAAAGAACAATAAAAAAGTGTACACCCACCAACTTTGATGGTTCGAAATTGTTGAACTCTCTCAATAAGGGTGCTTTTAACGACTTTGTCCTATTGAGAATGAAAGTTGTTCTTTTGACAACGAAATAATCTTGGAACCGAATACTAGAATTTTGGACGTAAAGCAACAATAAAAAGTGCATACCTATCAACTTTGATGGTTTAGAATTACTCAACTCTATTCATGCAGGAGCTTTTAACAGTTTTGTCTATTTGGGAACGAATGTTTGTCTTTTGGCAACGAAAGAATCTACGGAGTCTATACTCGTAAAATTTGACATAGAACAATAAAAAAGTGTACATTGATCAACTTTGATGGTTTGAAAAAGCTCAACTCTCTCGATAGAGGAGCTTTTAATGGTTTTATCGAATTGGAAACGAAAGTTGGTATTTTGATAACGAAATAATCTACGGAGTCTATACTCGTAAAATTTGTTATGAGAGAACTGTAAAAAAATTACATCGACCAACTTTGATGGTTCGAAATTTCTAAACTCTCTTAATAGAGATGCTTTTGACTGTTTTACCTAATTGAGAATGAAAGTTGTTCTTTTGACAACGAAATAATCTACAAAGTGAATACTAGATAATTTGGACATAAAACCAAAATAAAAAATGCATTCCTATCAACTTTGACGGTTTGAAATTGCTCAACTCTCTCCATGGAGAAGCGTTTTAACGGCTTTGTCCATTTGGTAACGAAAGTTAGTCTTTTGGCATGGAAACAATCTGCGGAGCTTATACTTGTAAAATTTGACATAAAATAACAATAAAAAGTGTACACCGACCAACTTTGATGATTCAAAATTGCTCAACTCTTTCGATAGAGGAGCTTTTAACGGTTTTGTCCATTTGAAATCGAAGGTTGGTCTTTTCGACAACGAGACAATCTATGAAGTCTATACTCGTAAAATTTGACACCAAAGAACAATGAAAATTGTACACTGACCAGCATTGATGATTCAAAATTGCTCAAATCTCTCGATGGAGGTGCTTTAAATGGTTTTGTGATATTGTGAACGAAAGTTGTGCTTTTGAAAACGAAATAATCTGTGGAACGATTACAATAAAATTTGAAACTAAAACAACAATAAAAAGTGCACACTAATCAACTTTGATGGTTCGAAATTGCTCAACTCTCTCAATGGAGAAGTTTTTTAACGATTTTGTCCATTTGGAAACAAAATTTGGTCTTTCGATAACGAAACAATCCACGGAATCTATATCCACAAAATTTGACATAAAAGAACAATAAAAAAGTGTACACCCACCAACTTTGATGGTTCAAAATTGTTGAACTCTCTCAATAAGGGTGCTTTTAACGACTTTGTCCTATTGAGAATGAAAGTTATTCTTTTGACAACGAAATAATCTTGGAACCGAATACTAGAATTTTGGACGTAAAGCAACAATAAAAAGTGCATACCTATCAACTTTGATGGTTTAGAATTGCTCAACTCTATTCATGCAGGAGCTTTTAACAGTTTTGTCTATTTGGGAACAAATGTTTGTCTTTTGGCAACGAAAGAATCTACGGAGTCTATACTCGTAAAATTTGACATAGAACAATAAAAAAGTGTACATTGATCAACTTTGATGGTTTGAAAATGCTCAACTCTCTCGATAGAGGTGCTTTTAATGGTTTTATCGAATTGGAAACGAAAGTTGGTATTTTGACAACGAAATAATCTACGGAGTCTATACTCGTAAAATTTGTTATGAGAGAACTGTAAAAAAATTACATCGACCAACTTTGATGGTTAGAAATTTCTCAACTCTCTTAATAGAGATGCTTTTGACTGTTTTACCTAATTGAGAATGAAAGTTGTTCTTTTGACAACGAAATAATCTACAAAGCGAATACTAGATAATTTGGACATAAAACCAAAATAAAAAATGCATTCCTATCAACTTTGACGGTTTGAAATTGCTCAACTCTCTCCATGGAGAAGCTTTTTAATGGTTTTGTCCATTTGGTAACGAAAGTTCTTCTTTTGGCATCGAAACAATCTGCAGAGCCCATACTTATAAAATTTGAGATAAAATAACAATAAAAAGTGTACACCGACCAACTTTGTTGGTTCGAAATTGTCCAACACTCTCGATTGAGGTGCTTTTAACGGTTTTATACAATTGAGAACAAAAGTTGTTAATTTGACAACGAAATAATCTACGAAGCGAGTACTACAAAATTCAGACATAAAACAACAATAAAAAAGTGCACAACTATCAACTATGATGGTTCGAAATTGCTCAACTCTCTTAATGGAGAAGAGTTTTAACGGTTTTGCCATTTGAGAACGAAAGTTGGTCTTTTAACAATGAAATAATTGACGGAGTCTATACTCATAAAATTTGACGTAAAAGAATAATAAAAAGTGTATACCGGCCAACTTTAACGGTTCGAAATTGCTCAACTATCTCGATTGAAGTGCTTCTAACGGTTTCGTCATATTGAGAACAAAAGTTGTGCTTTTGACAACGAAATAATCTACTAAGTGAATATTAGAAAACTTGGACGTAAAGCAACAAAAAAAGTTGATGGTTCGAGATTGCTCAACTCTCTCGATAGAGATGATTTTGACTGTTTTATCCAATTGAGAAAGAAAGTTGTTATATTGAAAATGAAATAATCTGCGAAGCAAATAGTGAATAATTTGGACATAAAACCACAATAAGAAGTGTACAGCAACCAACTTTGATGGTTCGAAATTTCCCAACTCTCTCGATGAGGTGTCTGTAACGGTTTTATACAATTGAGAATGAAAGTTGTTATTTTGACAAAGAAATAATCTACGAAAGGAGTACTAAAAAATCTGGACATAAAGCAACAATAAAAAGTGCACACCTATCAACTTTGATGGTTCAAAATTGCTCAACTCTCTCAATGGAGAAGCTTTTAAACGGTTTTGTCAATATGAGAACGAAAGTTGGTCTTTTGACAATGAAATAATCTATGGAATCTATATTTGTAAAATTTGACGTAAAAGAACAATAAAAAGTGTACACCGGACAACTTTGATGGTTCGAAATTGCTCAACTATCTTGATTGAGGTGCTTCTAACAGTTTTGTCATATTGAGAACAATAGTTGTGCCTTTGGCAACGAAATAATCTACGAAGTGAATACTAGAAAATTTGGAAGTAAAGCAACACAAAAGGTGCACAACTATCAATTTTGATGGTTCCAAATTGCTCAACTCTCTCAATGGAGAAGTCTTTTATCGGTTTTGTCCATTTGGTAACGAAAGTTGGTATTTTGGCAACGGAACAACCTACGGACTCTATACTCGTAAAAATTGATATAAAAGAAATATAAAAAATTACACCAACCAACTTTGATTGTTCGAGATTGCTCAACTCTCTCGATAGAGATGCTTTTAACTATTTTTTCCAATTGAGAACGAAAGCTGTTCCTTTGACAATGAAATAATCTATGAAGCGAAGTGAATATTAGATAACTTGGACATAAAACCACAATAAAAATGCACACCTATCAACTTTGACGGTTTGAAATTGCGCAACTCTCTCTATGAAGAAGCTTTTTAATGGTTTTGCCCATTTGGTAACGAAAGTTAGTCTTTTGGCATCCAAACAATTTGTGGAGCCTATACTTGTAAAATTTGATATAAAATAACAATAAAAAGTGTACACCGACCAACTTCGATGGTTTAAAATTGCTCAACTCTCTCGATATAGGAGCTTTTAATGGTTTTGTCCATTTGAGATCAAAAGTTGGTCTTTTTGACAACGAAACAATCTACGGAGTCTATACTCGGTAAATTTGACACAAAAGAACAGTGAAAAAGTGTACACTAAGCAACTTTGATGGTTTGAATTTGCTCAAATCTCTCGATTGAGGTGCTTTGAATGGTTTTGTCCTATTGAGAAGGAAAGTTGTGCTTTTAGATACGAAATTATCTACGGAGCGAATAATACAAAATTTGCGCATAAAACAAAAACAAAAAGTACAAACCAATTAACTTTGATGGTTCGAAATTGCTCAACTCCCTCAATGGGGAAACTTTTAATAGTTCTGTCCAACTGAAAACGAAAGTTGTACACCTACCAAAGAAATAATATTCAAACCGAATACTATATATTTTGGACATAAAGCAATAAAAGTGCACACCTATCAACTTTGATGGTTCAAGATTGCTCAACTCTCTTCATGTTGGAAAAGAAAGTTTGTCTTTTGGCAATGAAACAATCTATGAAATCTCTACTCGTAAAATTTGATATAGAACAATAAAAAAGTGTACACCGACCAACTTTGATAGTTCAAAATTGCTCAACTCTCTCGATAGAGGAGCTTTTAATGGTTTTATCCAATTGAGAACAAAAGGTTTTCTTTTGACAACGAAATAATCTACGAAGCGAATACTAGACAATTTGGACATAGTAAAAGAACAATAAAAATTGTACATCGACCAAGTTTGATGGTTAGGAATCGCTCAACTCTCTCTATACTCGTAAAATTTGACACAAAAGAACAAGGAAAAGTGTACACCGACCAACTTTTTTGGTTGAAAATTGCTCAACTATCTTGATAGATTTGCTTTTAACGATTTTGTCCAATTGAGAACGAAAGTTGTTACTTTGACAACGAAATAATTTACGAAGTGAATACTAAAAATTTGGATATAAAAAAAAAAGTGCACCGCTATAAACTTTGATTGTTCAAAATTGCTAAACTCTCTCAATGGAGAAGCTTTTTAACAGTTTTGTCTATTTAAGAATTAAAGTTGCTCTTTTGGCAATGAAACAATCTACGGAATCTATACTCGTAAAAATTGACATAAAAGAGCGAAAAAAGTGTACACCGACCAAATTTGATGGTTCAAAATGGCTCAATTCTCTCGATAGATGAGCTTTTAAATGTTTTGTCCATTTGAGATCGAAAGTTGTCCTTTTTCACAGCGAAATAATCTACATGGTGTCTACTAAAAAATTGGACATCAAGCAACAAAAAAAGCTGCACAACTACCAACTTTGATGCTTCGATATTGCTCGACTCTTTCAATGGAGAATCTTTTTAACGGTTCTGTCCATTTGGTAACGAAATTTGGTATTTTAGCAACGAAATAATCTACGGAGTCTATACTCATAAAATTTGACATAGAACAATAAAAAAGTGTACATTGATCAACTTTGATGGTTCGAAATTGCTCAACTCTCTCAATAGAGGAGCTTTTAACGGTTTTATCCAATTGAGAACGAAAGTCGGCTTTTTGATAACGAAATAATCTATGGAGTCTATACTCATAAAATTTGACATAAATGAATAATAAAAAGTGTACACCGACTAACTTTGATGGTTCGAAATTGCTCAACTCTCTCGATTGAGGTCCCTATAATGGTTTTGTCATATTGAGAACAAAAGTTGTGCTTTTGACAACGAAATAATCTTCGAAGTGAATACTAGAAAATTTGGACATAAAGCAACAAAAAAAGATGCACAACTATCAACTTTGATGGTTCGAAATCGCTCAACTCTCTCAATGGAGAAGCTTTTTAACAGTTTTATCCATTTCACAACGAAAGTTAGTATTTTGGCAATGAAATAATCTACGGAGCCCATACGCTTTCGATAGAGATGCTTTTAACTGTTTTATCCAATTGAGAATGAAAGTTGTTCTTTTGACAACGAAATAATCTACAAAGCTATTATTAGATAATTTGGACATAAAATCACAATAAAAAATGCACACCTATCAACATTGATGGTTCCAAATTGCTCAACTCTCTCCATGGAGAAGCTTTTTAGCTGTTTTGTCCTTTTGCTAACGAAAGTTGGTATTTTGACATCGAAACAATCTGCGGAGCCTATGTGATGACCCAGCCCAGTCTACCAGCTACACTGGTTCTCTGGCACTGCGGCCTCACATTCACGCTCCATGGGCCCCACCCCCAACTCCTTTCACCTCGCAAGGCCGCGGGTTGTTGCTAGCCTTCCAACCCTCCACCTAGCCTTTAACATAGTGCCCATGGAGGACATAGAAAAGTAATAGGGTGAGCAGGAGGCTCAGTCGGGAAAACAAAATGAATCATAAGAACGTAAAGGCTGAATATTGAAACAAGCTCAATGCAGCAATATGACATCCTAAAATGTCACAACAATGTTTAACCTCGGGCTACACCCTACAGCGCCTGGCACTAGTCAACGAATATTCCGGAAAATCATCGGAACCCTTGCACTTTGCCCCGGAATGACTATAGGTGTACCTACACCATGGAAATCCCAATTCCGGCAACAATGTGCCCATTCGGTATCCAACATCATCACAAAAGTATAACCTAAGGATACTACGAGTCCATACTCGTAGACCCCATGCATCTAATATTCATGTCCAATAATGTCATGCAAAAGAAGCTCGTATATATAACAATCCTATGTATATATATACATAACTACATGATGCATGAACGAGGTTTATCATGCCCAATAGATGATTAAGCATTCAAAGGGTATGCAAATTCGTCAATAACCAACAACAAGGTTCGTTCTTCCTAAGAAACAATTTAGGCAAGAACACAAATAATAAAGACCAATGAAGAATTTCAACCGCTCTTTAGAGAAGAACAATACGATAGAAAAATGGGGTAAGAATCCCTACCTCATTACCCAAGCAAAAGCTTACCAACTCAAATTCCCAAAACTAGGGTTTCGAGCTTCTCTCTCAACCTATCCATTTCAACCAACCAATCCCATATACTGATATCAATAACATCCATATACCATAAAAATATGAATTTAATCATAAATCAAGACAGACATACCTTCTCTCTCTAGGATTTCACCAAATCCTCCAAACTCCACCCAATTCAAAACTCAACCTAAACCAATGATCAACCTAGTAAAACAATCATAAATAACCCTAGAATCAACATATATAATCCCCAAAACTTAACTCTTCACGAATCATGCTAGATCTAACAAAAACCTAGAATTTTGAAACATGGAAAAACTTACCTTTGATCTTAAAATCCCTTGGAATGTTGCTTGAATCTTCAACCCAAGCTCCAAATCTTCAATAATCTCTCAAAACCTCACTTTCTCTCTTTGATTTTCTCTCTCTCTCTCTCTCTCACTAGAATCAAGTCTCACGAAGAAAATACCATTTCTGGTCGCGTACTGGCTTTTAACAGCTTGGGGAGCGCCTAGGCATTCAGAATTTTCACCTAGGCGCATTGACCTTAAGTTTCAATTTTGAACCCACTGTCCCGTGCAACTTTTGTACACGCCTAGGCGCCCGCCTAGGCGACCTCCTAGGCGTGTGGCCTTAGAGTTTTAGCTCCGTTTCGTTCTTAGCTTCGATTTGATATATTATGGGCCCAAAACAGACATCTGTGCTAAAATTTATGACCGATTTACCAAACCTAGTTCAAAAACTATCATTTAGGCCTTATACACTTCCAATGGTCCGTTATCACTTTGAACCCATTTTTCTATAATTTATTACTTAAAATTTAACCAAACATAATATTTTTGGGTCGGGATCTCACATCCCTTCCCCCTTAAACAAATTTCATCCCAAAATTTAGTTATGTACCTGGGTTTTTGAACAAAGCCGGGTACTTGTCCATCATACGAGACTCCAACTCCCAAGTTGCTTCTTCCGTGTCATGGAACATCCACTTCACTTTTACCAAAGGAATTATACTCATTCTCGTGACCTTACTTTGACGGTCCAAGATTTTAACCGGTTGAAGAGTATAGCTCCCATCTTCTTCAACCTCCAAGGTGGTCCAATCCAATACATGTGTAGGGTCCGGCTCATACTTCCGGAGCATAGAGACATGAAATACATTATGAACCCTTTCTAGCTTAGGTGGCAGAGCCAACCGATATGCTACCGGTCCCACCATTTCTAGTATTTCAAATGGCCTTACAAACCTTGGTGCCAACTTCCCCTGTTTACTATACCGTTGAACACCAAGTCTCGGACTAACTTTGAGAAATACCTTGTCTCCCACCGCAAACTCCAACGGTCTTCTTCTATTATCAGCGTAAGACTTTTGACGACTCTGTGCGGTGACCAGCCGCCTCTTAATCTCCTCAACTCGCTCTTGAGCCTCTTTGACCAATTTCGGTCCCGAAATCACTTTTTCACTGACCTCAGCCCAACACAATGGTGATCTGCAAGGTCTCCCATAAAGTGCCTCAAACGGAGCCATACCGATACTACTTTGGAATGAGTTGTTGTACACAAACTCCGCCAAATATATGTATCGATCCCAGCTCTTTCCGAAGTCCACCACACATGCTCTAAGCATGTCCTCCAGAATCTGGATAGTTCTCTCACTCTGCCCATCACTCTGAGGATGGTATGCCGTACTAAAATCTAACTTCGTACCCAAAGCTTCTTGCAAACTGCTCCAGAATCTACCAGTGAACCGTGGATCCCGGTCTGACACGATAGATAATGGCACTCCATGCAACTTCACAATCTCTCTCACATAATAGCTACTCAAGGATTCCAATGAATTTGTCTTGTTCATTGGTAGAAAGTGTGCCGACTTGGTCAATCGATCCACTATCACCCACACCGTGTCATATTTCTTCTGAGTCATTGGAAGCTCTGTCACAAAGTCCATAGTGATCATCTCCCATTTCCATTGCGCTATCGGTAGTGGTTGTAACAACCCCGCCGGCTTTTGATGTTCACCTTTCACCTGTTGGCAAGTCAGACACCTCGCCACATACCTGGCCACATCGGCCTTCATCCCCTTCCACCAAAAGTTTCTTTTTAAATCATGATACATTTTTGTAATCCCAGGATGCATGGCAAACCATGAATGGTGTGCCTCCTTCAAGATCTCTAGCCGTAGTTCCTCATCATCGGGAACTATCAACCTCCCCACATATCTCACTCCACCATCAATCCCACGAACCCATCCTGAACTCTCATCCATCACATCAAAAGAGGGATCGCCGTTCTGCGCATCCATAACCTTCTGAACCATCTGTGGTCTCGAAGTTATACAACCCAAGTATACTTTTTCTTCCTCACTCCTCAATTCCAACCCAAATTGGTTGATTGTCTCAACAATCCCCCATTCGTGCAACGCCAAACTGGCCAACCCAAGTTTCCGACTCAACGCATCCGCCACTACATTTGCTTTACCGGGATGGTTTTGCAAATTAAAGTCGAAATCCTCCAAGTATTCCATCCACCGCCTTTGTCGCAAGTTCAACTCCTTTTGAGTGAATAAGTACTTGAGGCTTTTATGATCTGAAAAGACCTCAAATCTTTCTCCGTAGCAATAATACCGCCATTGCTTCAAAGCAAATACTACTGCTGCAAGTTCTAAGTCATGAACTGGATAATTCCTCTCATGTGTCTTGAGCAATCTAGAGCCATACTCCACAACTCTCCCACATTGCATCAACACACATCCCAATCCCACTCCAGATGCATCACAATACACCTGGTAGCCTACATCTCTCTCCGGCACTACTAATATAGGAGGTGTTGTCAACCTTTTCTTCAACTCTTCAAATGCCGCCTCACACTCGTCTGTCCAAACAAATGGTGTACTTTTCTTAGTCAATTGTGTCATGGGTGCAGCCACTCTCGAAAAGTCCTCAATGAACCTTCGGTAGTAGCTTGCCAACCCTAGGAAACTTCTTATCTCCGTCACATTCTTCGGTCTCACCCAATTCAAAACGGATTTAACCTTAGAATAATCAACTGCTATGCCCTCCTGTTTAATAACATGACCCAGAAATTTCACTTCTGTGGCCCAAAACTCACATTTACTAAGTTTAGCATACAGCTGATTCTCTCTCAGAGTTGACAGAACCACTCTTAAGTGTTCACTATACTCTTCCTCCGTTGTAGAGTAAATCAAGATATCATCTATGAATACCCCTACAAACTTATCCAAAAACGGTTTAAGAACCCGCTGCATCAAATCTATGAATACCGCTGGGGCATTAGTCAACCCAAATGGCATTACCAAGAACTCATAATGTCCATATCGAGTCCTAAACGCTGTTTTCTGAATATCTTCATCCCTTATTCGCAATTGATGATATCCTGACCTCAGGTCAATCTTGGAGAAATGTTTAGCACCTCTCAACTGATCAAATAAATCATTGATCCATGGTAACAGATATTTATTCTTCACTGTAGCTCTATTCAGCTGCCGATAGTCGATACACATTCTCAACGACCCATCTTTCTTCTTTACAAACAATACCGGTGCACCCCATGGAGATACACTCGGCCTAATAAACCCCAAATCTTGCAGCTCTTCTAGTTGCATCATCAATTCTTTCAACTCCACCGGAGCCATCCGATAAGGAGAAATCGAAATTGGTTTCACGTTCGGATGCAACTCGATGGCAAAATCTATTTCTCTCTTTGGAGGCAGTCCAGGTAACTCTTCCGGAAACATGTCCATAAACTCTTCGACTACCCGAATCAGTGTTGTGACATCACCCCTAGGTGCCGATGTCACCAAACTCGCCATCCCACAATCCTGGTATAAAGGATTTTCCAAGAAATGAGGACAAAGGAATCCCCTTCGATCCCTTCAACCGTATCACCCCATTCTCGGGTATTCTAAGAGTAATTTTCCTCTCCCAAAAATCTAGCAACCCATGGTGCTTTGTCAACCAATCTGCTCCAAGGATTACATCGAAATCCTTGAAGTCCATCACATAAAAATCGGCCTTCAAGGCCACTTCCCCAAATCGACACTCACACCCAAATGCTATCCCTTCTAAAGGAGTAAAATACCCAAATGGTGAAGACACTGTAAACATACGCCTTATCGGCGAAATTTTCAACCTTAGGGAATGTGCCAGGGCACTAGTAATGAATGAAGCTGTAGCTCCCGAATCAAACAACACCCTAGCCCAACAGTTTGAAATAAGGAAAGTACCTCCAATGAAGTTGGGATGTTCAGGAGTCTCCTGATATCCCAATGCAAATGCCCGAGTATGTGTCTGAGTCGGTTGTAGCTGCGGTGTCTGCCTAGGTCCGCCTCGTCCTCTCCCCCCTGATGGAACAACGGAGGGAAGAGCTGGAGCAACTACAGAAGATGGTATTCCGGGCGTATGATATTGATCTGAAGTTCTGCCACCCTGAGGACATTCATTCCTCTTATGGCCAGCCACACCACACCCAAAGCACACAATCCCCTTCACCGGACACTGATCTTTCTTGTGTCCTTCCTTCCCGCACTTGTAACATGCAAATCTGCCACCACGTGGCCTCTGTCCCTGGTCTCTACCACCTCTCTGGCCTTCCTGAGTCTGAGGTTCTATCCTCTGCCTCTTCTGACTACTACTGCTTCCTCCACTAGAAGCTGGGGTCTTTCGACCCTTCTGAATGTCCCAGTACTGACGGGAGTTGCGCTCTCCCCGCTCTATCTTAAGAGCCATGTCCACTGCCTTGTCATATGGCATCACCCCTAAAGGTATCATCAACTTTCCAAAAGTAGGAATTAACCCATCTCGGTATCTCTCTGTCTTGCTCCAATCATCTGGAGCAAACTTCTTTCCAAACCTATAGAGTTCCTCATACCTCTTGGTATATTGCGTCACCGTCATATCAGGAGTTTGCACCAACTCCATGTACTGCCTGGCCTTGTCAGATTGGAAGCTCTCTGGCACAAATCGTTGCATGAACAACATTTCAAATGATGTCCAAGTCAAATCATTCTTTCTCTGATCAAGCGAATCCCACCAGTCATGTGCTGCTCCTTTAAGATAATAAAAGATCAGCTTCATCCTCCGGTCATCGGGTAGAACTAGAGATTCAAATCTCTTGCTCATTTGCCTTAGCCATTCACCGGCTTCGTACCCTTCGCCCTCACCATCAAACACTGGAGGATTAGTCCTCCTCAACTGATCAACCTCATAAATCTCCCGTCCCGGTCTGGCACCATCTCCAGTACTAGCCCCGGAACCCTGTCCCTCACTTCGGACTTCTGGTGCTCTCACCACTTGCGCCTGAGTCTGCGCTTGTATAACCTGAACTAAGTTCATCACAATTCCGGTCAAAGCCTCTAAGGTCACAGGCTGTCCCACAGTACTAGTCGGAGCAATTTGTACCTCCGGCAATACTGGTTCTAAAGTCCTCCCCGGATCTTCCACCTCAACTCTTTCCTCCACTCTTTCGTTAGTATCATTCATCGGCTCTGAATTCCGAGTGCTAGGAGTGCGTCTAATAGCACACGTCACTCCTCTACCATGGCCCCTACCACGGCCCCTAGGTCGTCCTCGTCTGCCCCCATCCCCCGGGGTTGCCGCAGCACGAGTAGATCGGGTCTCTCTACGAGTATCCATCTGCGCCACAACAGATAAGAAATAATCAATAATAATCAGAGAAGTTCCGCAGCCTAACAGGGTCTCTGGCCATCTATCCATATTCACACAGTAGGCAAGGCCTCAGGCCTCCTAATCACATGCAATCAATAAGCAAAACATATTCATATCAATAATATCATCAGAGACTATCGAAGTCTATAAATCCGGACCCAAGGTCCTATATCCAGGTACGAGAGTCCCGATCACACGGCATACCTCCCAACCATCCATCAATCATACCGAAAAGGTATTTAAGCAACATAATAGTCAACCAATAAAAGTACTACATGTACTTAATTCATAACCAAGGTTCTCAAACAACCAAATACATGTTCTAGTGCTCCTAGGGTGGCCTTCCATGTCACGCCGCCTCCTACTGATCCGCAGCCTGGTTCTCAGCACCAGTCTCACCTGAAGGACATAGAAAAGTAATAGGGTGAGCATGAGGCTCAGTAGGGAAAACAAAATGAATCATAAGAACGTAAAGGCTGAATATTGAAACAAGCTCAATGCAGCAATATGACATCCTAAAATGTCACAACAATGTTTAACCTCGGGCTACACCCTACAGCGCCTGGCACTAGTCAACGAATATTCCGGAAAATCATCGGAACCCTTGCACTTTGCCCCGGAATGACTATAGGTGTACCTACACCATGGAAATCCCAATTCCGGCAACAATGTGCCCATTCGGTATCCAACATCATCACAAAAGTATAACCTAAGGATACTACGAGTCCATACTCATAGAACCCATGCATCTAATATTCATGTCCAATAATGTCATACAAAAGAAGCTCGTATATATAACAATCCTATATATATATACATAACTACATGATGCATGAACGAGGTTTATCATGCCCAATAGATGATTAAGCATTCAAAGGGTATGCAAATTCGTCAATAACCAACAACAAGGTTCGTTCTTCCTAAGAAACAATTTAGGCAAGAACACAAATAATAAAGACCAATGAAGAATTTGAACCGCTCTTTAGAGAAGAACAATACGATAGAAAAATAGGGTAAGAATCCCTACCTCATTATCCAAGCAAAAGCTTACCAACTCAAATTCCCAAAACTAGGGTTTCGAGCTTCTCTCTCAACCTATCCATTTCAACCAACCAATGCCATATACTGATATCAATAACATCCATATACCATAAAAATATGAATTTAATCATAAATCAAGAGAGACATACCTTCTCTCTCTAGGATTTCACCAAATCCTCCAAACTCCACCCAATTCAAAACTCAACCTAAACCAATGATCAACCTAGTAAAAAAATCATAAATAACCCTAGAATCAACATATATAAACCCCAAAACTTAACTCTTCACGAATCATGCTAGATCTAACGAAAACCTAGAATTTTGAAACATGGAAAAACTTACCTTTGATCTTAAAATCCCTTGGAATGTTGCTTGAATCTTCAACCCAAGCTCCAAATCTTCAATAATCTCTCAAAACCTCACTTTCTCTCTTTGATTTTCTCTCTCTCTCTCACTAGAATCAAGTCTCACGAAGAAAATACCATTTCTGGTCGCGTACTAGGTTTTAACAGCTTGGGGAGCGCCTAGGCGTTCAGAATTTGCGCCTAGGCGCATTGACCTTAAGTTTCAATTTTGAACCCACTGTCCCGTGCAACTTTTGTACACGCCTAGGAGACCTCCTAGGCGTGTGGCCTCCTAGCTCCGTCTCGTTCTTAGCTTCGATTTGATATATTATGGGCCCGAAACAGACATCTGTGCTAAAAGTTATGACCGATTTACCGAACCTAGTTCAAAAACTATCATTTAGGCCTTATACACTTCCAATGGTCCGTTATCACTTCGAACCCATTTTTCAATAATTTATTACTTAAAATTTAACCAAACATAATATTTTTGGGTTGGGATCTCATAGTCACAGCCTATACATGTAAAATTTTACATAAAATAACAATAAAAAGTGTATACCGATCAACTTTGACATTTCGAAATTGCTCAACTCTCTTTATAGAGGATCTTTTAACAATTTTCTCCATTTTAGATCTAAATTTGGTCTTTTTGACAACGAAACAATTTATGGAGTCTATACTTATAAAATTTGACACAAAAGAACAGTGAAAAGTGTACACTGAGCAACTTTGATGGTTCAAAATTGCTCAAATCTCTCGATGAAGGTGCTTTGAATGGTTTTGTCATATTGATATTGAAAGTTGTTATTTTGCCAACAAAATAATCTACTGAGCGAATATTATAAAATTTGGACATAAACCAATAATAAAAAGTGCACACTAATAAATTTTCATGGTTCGAAATTGCTCAACTCTCTCAATGGAGAAACATTTTAATGGTTTTGTCAATTTCGAAAAAGCGTTGGTCTTTTGGCAACGAAACAATCCACGAAATCTATACTCATAAAATTTGATATAAAACAACAATAAAAAAGTGTACACTGACCAACTTTGATGGCTCAAAATTGCTCAACTCTCTGAATAGGGGAGCTTTTGACGACTTTGTCCAATTGAGAACAAAAGTTGTTCTTTTGCCAACAAAATAATTTACGATAGAATACTAGATATTTTAAACATAAAGCAACAATAAAAGTGCACACCTATCAACTTTGATGGTTCACAATTGCTCAAATCTCTTCATGTAGGTGCTTTTATCCGTTTTGTCTATTTGGAAACGAAAGTTTGTCTTTTTGCAACAAAACAATCTACGGAGTCTATACTCATAAAATTTGATATAGAACAATAAAAAAGTGTACACCGACCAACTTTGATAGTTCAAAACTGTTCAACTCTCTTGATAAAGGAGCTTTTAACGGTTTTATCCAATTGGGAACGAAAGTTGTTCTTTTGACAACGAAATAATGTACGAAGCGAATGCTAGACCGTTTGGACATAATAAAAGAACAGTAAAAAGTGTACACATGTCAACTTTGATGATTCCAAATTGCTCAACTCTCTCTACAGAGATGCTTTTAACAGTTTTATCAAATTGGGAATGAAAGTTATTCTTTTGACAACGAAATCATCTACAAATCGAATATTAGAAAATTTGGACATGAAGCAACAATAAAAAGTGCACACCTATCAACTGTGATGGTTCAAAATTGCTTAATTCTCCTAATGGAGAAGCTTTTTAATAGCTTTTTCCATTTGAAACGAAAGTTGTTCTTTTGGCAATGAAACAATCTACAGAATCTATACTCGTAAAATTTGACATAAAAGAACAAATAAAAGTGTACACCGACCAACTTTGATGGCTTGAAATGGCTAAATTCTCTCGAGATATGAGCTTTTAATGGGTTTGTCCATTTGAGATCCAAAGTTGGCCTTTTTGACAAAGAAATAATCTACGAGGCATCTAGTAGAAAATTTGGACATAAATCAACAAAAAAAGGAGTACAACTATCAATTTTGGTGCTTCGATATTGCTCAACTCTCTCAATTGAGAAGCTTTTTAACGATTTTGTCCATTTGGTAACTGTCGTTGCAAAAATCCGCACTGATGTTAGAGTTTCTTGGGTTGAGCTCAAACAGGCCAAGTAATTGAATTGAAATGAAAACACACAATAATATACGTGGTTCGGCAAGAACGCCTACGTCCACGGTGGAGCCTGAATTTCTTATTTTTCTCTCAAATGGTTACAAAGGGTGTTATTTATACTACAGTCAAGTAACTGCTCTCCTGCTTCCTCTCCACGCATCAAGCGTGTAATCCCTGTTTGAATATTTAAGAGCAGTTCCACTTGAATTTTGAAGGAGAGGTGAGAAGATCACGATCGTCACTAGAGGCGGGGTGAGGTTATTCAAGTTACGTATGAGACTTGCAACACATCTCGTCGTCTTGTGTCATGTGCAGTCTCTAGGTGTCGACACGTGGCCCCCAGCCTTTTCCTTCTATCCAAAGGAATGAATGATTAAGGCTTGAATCACATTAACACAAGACTGTAGTGGTTCGCCTCTTGGGTCTCCTTCCACAGGATCATAATACTTTCACAAAGTTGCCTACGCAGCCCATTCCTAGGCTAGACGTCTAAGCCAGAGACAATGGCGCATCAGCCCCTCCGAGGCTGGATGCATTCGTCTGGCACAAAGGTGCCTACACCTAAGCTGGGCACCAGCTCCCTCCTAGGCTAGATGCCTACGCACCAGCCCGTCCTAGGTTGGACGTCCACATCTAGCATAAGCCTGCCTAAGTCTTCGCTCGTAGGTTGGATGCATTCATCTGAGTGTCTTTGCTTACGTTGGGCACCAACTCTCCTAGGCTGGATGCCTACATCTGGTAAGGGTGCCTACACACCAGCCGCTCCTAGGCTGGACGTCTACATCTGGTGCAAGAGTGTCTATGCATGAGCCCCGCCTAGCCTGGCACAAGAGCAACTGAATGCCTACGTCTGGCACAAGGTGTCTTAAGCATTCGGTTGGCAAGCATTCATCTGGCACTACCTATGCCTACACTAGACACCATCCCTCCTAGGCTCGATGCCTACATCTGGTGAAATGGCGCCTACGCACCAGCCCATTCTAGGTTGGACGTCTACATCTGGCATAGGAGCATACTAGCCCCCTCTTAGGCTGGATGCATACGTCTGGCACTAGGGCACCAGTCCCCTCCTAGGCTGCTCGTTTGCTCCTGGCATAGGAGCACACCAGCCTCCTCTTAGGCTGGATGCATTCGTCTGGCACAAGGGTGCCTACGCCTATGCTGGGCTCCAGCTCCCTCCTAGGTTGGACGTTTACTCCTGGCACAGGAGCATAGCAGCCTCCTCTTAGGCTGGATGCATTTTTCTGGCACAAGGGTGCCTACGCCTATTCTGGGCACCAGCTCGCTGCTGGATGCCAACGCCAGGTGCATACCTACGCAGCCCCTTCTGAGGCTGCATGCCTACGTATGGCACAAAACTATTTAAGCCTTCGCTTAGCATCAACCTCTCATGGGTTGGCGCATTCAACTGGCACTACACTTACACTAGGCATCCAGCCCATAGCCTTTTTGGCTTTCATTAATTAGATAGCCTCTTCGGCTTTCTTTAACTAGATAGCCTCTTCGGCTTTCTTAATGATTTTAGCCCCATTGGCTTTTCTTGGATAGTCTCTGACTTCTGATCGAGCTAGGAGGCGAATGCTCTCTTCTCCTCTACTTTCGGCAAGTTGTAGTTTCTTTACAAAAAATTCAGGTACTTCTTTACCTGCTCTTTTTTTTTTCTTTTTTTTTTCTTTTTTTACTGCCCCACCTGGACTGGCCGGGTGCCCCCTACTCCCGCCCAGCTGCTGGGCGGGAGAAGTGAGCTCTCCGCCCAGCAGCTGGGCGGGAGGCTCATTTTTTTTTCTTTGTTTTTTTATAGCCTCTTTTCCTTTCCCTTAGCCTCTTTGGCTTTCTTTGAAATAGTCTCTTCCGCATTTCTTAATAACTTTAGCCTCTTTTGATTTTTCTTTGTACTTAGCCTCTTTGGCTTTTTTGAATCTCATAGCCTCTTCGGCTTTTTCTTTGCACTTAGCCTCTTTGACTTCTTTGAATCTCATTGCCTCTTCGACTTTTCATTGCACTTAGCCTCTTTGGCTTATTTAATCTTATAGCCTCTTCGGCATTTCTTTAAGTAGATAGCCTCTTCGGCCTTTCTTAGTAACTTTAGCCTCTTTGGCATTTTCCTTACACTTATCCTCTTTGGCTTTTTTGAAACTCATAGCCTCTTCGGCTTTTTCTTAATAACTTTAGCCTCTTTTGGCTTTTTCCTTACACTTAACCTCTTTGGCTTTTTTAAATCTCATAGCCACTTCTGCTTTTTCTTTGTACTTAGCCTCTTTGCCTTTTTCCTTACACTCAGTCTCTTTATCTTTTTTGAATCTCATCCTGCCCAAAGGGCTATTCTGGGGGATCTTCCCTTCTGAGCGATTTCACGAAGGGGGTAGTAGTCATCCTGTTGAGTGTTTGCTCTGCCTTCTTCTGGGCGCTCCACATGACATCTCCAACCCTCCTACTACTCTCCCTCCGGGGTCGCCTCTCACTTCTGCCCCCGGAGGGAGACTTACACCTAGGCTTCATTGGAGTTGGTGAGCGTCTTTTGGGAGTTGGTGAGCACCTTTTGTGAGTTGGAAAGCGCCTCCCTCTTGGGGAGGAGGAGTGATCCTACCTCCTTGAGGTCAAGGAGCGCCCTCGTATTCTCTATGGTGAAAGACTTCTCTGCTGATGTGACCTGCCAGTACTCTTGGTCTCCTCCTCGAGTTGTCGACCCTCCTCTGGGCGATGGATGACACTGGCTAAGCGTTTCCCTTTGTTTTTCAGCTCGTGCAACTGGTCCCTTAGCCTTTGTAGCTCCTCATCTCTGGCGCAGCAACTCCTTAATCTCCTCTTCCTAGGAGACCATGTTGGCATCCTAATCACAAAAGACCTCCTCTGGGGGTAGCTGCACTTCTTCCCTCCTAGAGTCTTCCGCTTGACCCTCAGCCGTGGTAGCAACCTCAAGAAACAAACAAAATGATTTTCCCACAGACGGCGCCAATTGTCGATGCAAAAATCCGCACCGATGTTAGAGTTTCTTGGGTTGAGCTCACACAGGCCAAGTAATTGAATTGAAATGAAAACACACAACAATATACGTGGTTCGGCAAGAATGCCTACGTCCACGGTGGAGCCTAAATTTCTTATTTCCCCTCTTTTTCGAGTTACAAGCGTGCTATTTATAATAAAAGTGAATAACAACTTCCCCCATCCTCTCCCCACATCACGTACTAAATCCATCATTCGAATTTCAAAGGTCTTCACTTGAATTTTGAAGAGACGTTGAGTAAATCGTGGTGATCACCCAAGGTGGGATAAAGTTACGTAACTTACGTAACTCACCTACATGCCATGCCCCACGTCTTGCTTTCAGGTGTGCACTGTATCTGTTGCCACATGGCCACTTGACTTTACGTAGTCCACAATTGCCCCCAGCCTTTTTATCTTTTTCTCTTTTCTTTAGAAAAAAGATAATTTAGGCTAATTAATTGACATCTCTTGGATAGTCTCGTTCCTTCTCATATTCTTTTGGTACGTTATAGTTTCTTTACAAAAAATTCAGGTACTTCTTTACCTGCTCTTTTTTTTCCTTTTTTAGCCATTTTTCCTTTCCCTTAGCCTCTTTGGCTTTCTTTGAAATAGTCTCTCCGCATTTCTTAATAACTTTAGCCTCTTTTGCTTTTTCTTTGTACTTAGCCTCTTTGTCTTCTTTGAATCTCATAGCCTCTTCGGCTTTTTCTTTGCACTTAGCCTCTTTGACTTCTTTGAATCTCATTGCCTCTTCGGCTTTTCTTTGCACTTAGCCTCTTTGGCTTATTTAATCTTATAGCCTCTTCGGCTTTTCTTTAAGTAGATAGCCTCTTCGGCCTTTCTTAGTAACTTTAGCCTCTTTAGCTTCATTTATATTGACAACCTCTTTCACTGACTTATTTGTCATTGACCAATCTCTTCCAATAGTTTGTATGTCTCATCGACAATTCTTGGGAACTTTTACCTTAGCCGGGGTGCTGTCTTGGTATATGCATCCATACGCCTCAGCTTGGGATGGTGCACTCTTTTTCTCCTTAGTTCATCAACAATTGTACTTCAATAATTGAAATAAATAAATTATTTTATTGACATGAGAACATCGTTGAACCACTATGTGACAAACTTATTGACATGAAAAAAGTAAAGATAGGAAATTATCTCTTCAATCGATCAGGGCTAGAAGAAGGTTCTTCTTTCTTTGGAGTTTCATCTTGCTCCTTGCTTTTGATGTAATCATCCAAACACCCTTGCTCTACCAGGTGCTCTAGATGCCACTTTAATTCATGGCATTCTTCCGTATGATGTCCTTTATCATTATGGTAGGCACAAAATTGAGTATGGTCTTTCTTTGCTGGATCGCTCATAATTTTTGTGGGCGACTTGAAGTAGTGGTCATCCTTGACTTTTTGAAAGATCTTGGCGATCGATTCATTGAAGTTTGTATAAATGGCTTCATGACTCGACTTCAATCCCATTGGGGACTCTTTGTCAATACCTGATTTATCAGCTCTCTTTTGATCCTCTTCCAGTTTAACATATTTCGTGATCCTTTTTTGTAGATCATTCATTCTCATCGGTGGCTTGAGGGTTAAGCTTTCCCTCAGCCTGTGATCTTGCGGCAATCCCAATCTGAAAGTGGTGAATGCTGTCCTTTCATCGCAGTCTTCTATGTCAGCATACGTGTCTGAGTATCTTGAAGCATACTCCCTCAGTGACTCTCCTTTTCTCAGCTTCAGTGTAAACAACGTGTCCAAGGTGGTTGTCTCTCTGCTGTTTGCTATGAACCTTGACACAAATGCTCGCGCAAGCTCCCTCCAAGAAGAGATTGAATTCTCCGGAAGCAGGTGAAACCATTTCATTGCAGTCCTGCCAAGACTAGAAGGAAACATCTTGCACATGAGAGAGTCCCAGCCTGCCCACATGGCCATTTTGTGAGCGTAGGCAGCAACATGAGATACGGGGTCAGTTTTCCCGTCATATTGTTCAAAGGTGGGAGGAATAAACTTATCTGGGGGATCTTTCCTTCTGAGCGATTTCACGAAGGGGGTAGTAGTCATCATGTTGAGCGTTTGCTCTGCCTTCTTCTAGGTGCTCCACATGGCATCTCCAGCCCTCCTGGTACTCTCCCTTCGGGGTCGCCTCTCATTGATGCCCCCGGAGGGAGACCTACGCCTAGGCTTCATTGGAGTTGGTGAGCGTCTTTTGGGAGTTGGTGAGCGCCTCCTCCCTCTAGGGGAGGAGGAGCGATCCTACCTCCTTGAGGTCAAGGAGCACCCTCGTCTTCTCTTTGGGGAAGGACTTCTCCGCTGATGTGACCTGCCAGTACTCTTGGTCTCCTCCTCGAGTTGTCGACCCTCCTCTGGGCGATGGATAACACTGGCTAAGTGTTTCCCTTTGTTTTTCACCTCGTGCAACTGCTCCCTTACCCTTTGAAGCTCCTCTTCTCTCTGGCGCAGCAACTCCTCAATCTCCTCTTCCTTGGAGACCCTGTTGACATCCTGATCACCAATGACCTCCTCTTGGGGTAGCTGCACTTCTTCCCTCCTGGAGTCTTCCGCTCCTTCAGCCATGGTAGGAACCTCAAGAAACAAACAGAATGATCTTCCCACAGACAGCGCCAGTTGTCGATGCAAAAATCTGCACCGATGTTAGAGTTTCTTGGGTTGAGCTCACACAGGCCAAGTAATTGAATTGAAATGAAAACACACAACAATATACGTGGTTCGGCAAGAATGCCTACGTCCACGGTGGAGCCTGAATTTCTTATTTTTCTCTCAAATGGTTACAAAGGGTGTTATTTATACTACAGTCAAGTAACCGCTCTCCAGCTTCCTCTCCACGCATCAAGCATGTAATCCCTGTTTGAATTTTGAAGAGCAGTTCCACTAGAATTTTGAAGGAGAGATGGGAAGATCACGAGCATCACCAGAGGCGGGGTGAGGTTATTCAAGTTACGTATGAGACTTGCAACACGTCTCATCGTCTTGTGCCACGTGCAGTCTCTAGGTGTCGACACATGACATCGCACTTTTAGGCTCCATAGTGACGAAAGTTAATATTTTGGCAACGAAACAATCTACGGACTCTATATTCATAAAATTTGATATAAAGAACAATAAAAAAAAATTACACCAAAAAACTTCAATGGTGCAAAATTGCTCAACTCTCTAAGTAGAGATGCTTTTAACTGTTTTATCCAATTGAGAACGAAAGTTATTTTTTTGATAATGAAATAATCTACGAACGAAATACTAGATAATTGGGACATAAAACCAAAATAAAAAATTCACACCTATCAGCTTTGACGGTTCGAAATTGCTCAACCTTCTCCATGGAGAAGCTTTTTAACGATTTTGTCCATTTGGTAACGAAAGTTGGTCTTTTGGCATCGAAACAATCTGCGGAGCCTATAATTGTAAAATTTGACATAAAATAACAATCAAAAGTGTAAACCGACCAACTTTGATGGTTTGAAATTGCTCAACTCTCTCGATAGAGAAGCTTTCAACAATTTTGTCAATTTGAGATCAAAAGTTGGTCTTTTTCACAGCAAAATAATCTACGGAGTCTATACTCAAAAAATTTGACACAAAAGAACAATGAAAAGTGTACACCGAGCATCTTTTTTGGTTTGAAATTGCTCAACTCTCTCAATAGAGGTGCTTTTAACGGTTTTGTCCAATTGAGAATGAAAGTTGTTATTTTGACAATGAAATAATCTACGAAGTGAATACTATAAAATTTGGACATAAAACAACAACAAAAAGGGCACAGCTATCAACTTTGTTGGTTTGAAATTGCTCAACTCTCTTAATGGAGAAGCTTTTTGACTATTTTGTCTATTTGAAAACAAAAGTTGTTCTTTCGGCAATGAAACAATCAACAGAATCTATACTCGTAAAATTTGACATAAAAGAACAAAAAAAAAGTGTACACCGACCAACTTTGATGCTTCGAAATGGCCGAATTCTCTTGATAGAGGAGCTACTAATGGTTTTCTCCATTTGAGATCGAAAGTTAGCCTTTTTGAGAATGAAACAATCTGCGAGTTGTCTACCAGTAGGTTTTCACATAAATCAACAATAAAAAGTGCACATCTATTAACTTTGATTGTTTCAAATTGCTTAACTCTTTCCATGGTGGAGCTTTCTACGATTTTCTCCCTTTGAGAATGAAAGTTTGTCTTTTGGCAATGCAACAATCTACGGAGTCCATACTTGAAAATTTTGACACAAAAGAAGAAGGAAAAGTGTACACCAACCAACTTTGATGGTTCAAAATTGCTCAAATCTCTCGATAGAGGTGCTTTTAACAGTTTTATACAGTTGACAACAAAAGTTGCTATTTTTACAACCAAATAATCTATGAAACAAATACTATAAAATTTGGACATAAAAAAAAAGTGCACACCTATCAACTTTGATGGTTCCAAATTGCTCAAGTCTCTCAATGAAGAAGCTTTTTAACGGTTTTGTCCATTTGAGAACAAAAGTTGTGCTTTTGACAACGAAATAATCTACGAAGTGAACTGTAACACCCCGAACCTTTGGATAACCTACTATGGTAAATGTAGTAAGATCAGTGATGTCATGTGTCAAATAGGTGACGTCAAGTGTGGCTTAAATTGGATCAGAATATTTTTCATCAATTCTATAAGAGATATAAAATTAAAGAGCGCAAGAATAATTGGAATCGGAGTTGAAATGAATGTGTTAAGAATTATAGAAGTGAAATACAAAAATATATAGTAAATAAGATAATGGTAACACTGTAAATACAAATAGGTATTTGATGTAATTAAAGAAAAGAAGCAAGGGCAAAACGGTAAACGATTAATTAAAGGATTTAATTATATATATAATTTGGAAATGCACGGAACCCGAAAAGAAAAACCCTAAACCAGAAAAGTTAGGTTCGTCAGTGTGAACGGTGGCGGTGACGAAAACGGGCTTCCCACTTCCGACGTCAATCCGTCGCGATTTTGGTATGTGAAGGTCGATCTCAATGGGATGAATTCAATGGAACCAATTTTGGATTAAACGGAGGTCCATAAGCCTATCGACAGAGAGAAAGAAGGTCGCAGTTTCCGTGAGGTTCGACGCCGGAAAATGAAGAATCCTGGGCTCCGATCAGGTAAATGGCACCAGAGGTGCACTTATTGCATCTCAGCGGTTTCGCTCATGGCCACCGTGGACATCACGGCCGCTTGGTCGGCGGTTACCCGAGATTTTGTGGAACCGGGTATGTCTGACCCGAGTACAAGGCAACCGGGTCAAGCTGACTCGGTTGGGTATTAATTTAATTAATTATTTAATAATTAAGGTTAATTAATTATATTAGGATAATTATTTTAAGTTAATTATAGTAAGGAAATGATATCGATAAAATAAGTTGATTAAAAGATAATGATATTGAAATATGAATTTAAGATAATGATTATATGTGTATGGGTTTGAGGACATTAATGTGTGTAATTAAATTATCGATATTCATGGGAGTATGTCACTGTAAGTAGTACTCAACTGTATTATGGAACTTTGTGACTATGAATTTTATGTGCTATTATTTGTATTGATTGTGCTATTATTTGTATCGATTGTGATGTCTGTTTGAGTGTATATGATAATGATTGTACTAATTGGATGTTTTCATGAGACATAATTTGTGATGATTTCGGTATACATGAATTATGATCTGACATATGATGACTTATTGAGGTAATGTATATGGTTTGCTCCGCATGTGGCATGACATTTCATGGCATACATGGCATGCACATTAATGTAAATGTTTTTGTAACCGGATATTACTGTTATAGAGAGGGCGTATTGTAAAGAGAAAGGTTTATGGATTACAGTTAAATGAAAAGGAAAATGAATAAATGATACGAATGTTAACTGAATGGGCTCTATGGTAGAGCATTAAATGAAAATTCCGACCGGTTGCTCTGTAGCAGTTTACCTAGGTTAAGGGCCCAAGTACTGGAAAAATATTTTAAATGGCTGACTGTTTTCTAATGATGATGTTCACATGCATTCACGAATAAGTACTACTTGCTGGGCCTTGGCTCACTATGTTCCGTAATGCATGAAATGATGTTTCTACTAATTATGCTGATTGGGTTATTGATGGTGATGCCGTGGATCCACAGTGAGGATGCTCGTGTAACAGAAACAATAAATCGATGACATTCAATAAATGGTTGTGTAATTTATGCTATGCGAGGTAGATAGAAACTTTGGAGTTATTTAGATAAGCAATTATCCACAAAATTAGATTAAGGGACATTAGTTGTAAGTGGTATTTCGATTGTGAAATGTAGGATTGTGGAACTGGGAAGACTATATGTTATTCGGTATGATTAATAATAGATTATTAATTGAGGTTGTTTAGTTAATTATTATTGTTGCTCGTTTAATAAAATTTATATATAGGCATGAATTGTTGAAAGTTATCAGTATCTATAATAACTGAGATCAATGTGGGAACAAGTGGGATATTAGGAGTAGCGTTCTGGTGTATGGGCTCATGAATTAGGGTTTCGTGGGTCGGGGCGTTACATGAACACTAAAAAATTTGGACGTAAAGCAACAAAAAAGGTGCACAACTATCAACTTTGATGCTTCAAAATTGCTCAACCCTCTCAATGTAGAAGTTTTTTAATGGTTTTGTCCATTTCGTAATGAAAGATGGTATTTTGGCAACGAAACAATCTACGGAGTCTATACGCATAAAATTTGATATTAAAGAACAGTATAATAAATTACACCGACCAACTTTGATAGTTTGAAATTGCATAACTCTTTTGATAGAGATGCTTTTAACTGTTTTATCCAATCGAGAACGAAAGTTGTTCTATTGACAACGAAATAATCTACGAAGAGAATAGTAAAGAATCTGGACATAAAACCACAATAAAAAATGCACACCTATCAACTTTGACGGTTCAAAATTGCTCAAATCTCTCCATGGAGAAGCTTTTTAACGGTTTTGTCTATTTGTTAATGAAAGTTGGCCTTTTGGTATCGAAATAATCTGCGGAGTCTATGCTTGTAAAATTTGACATAAAATAACAATAAAAAGTGTACACCGACCAACTTTGATGGTTTGAAATTGCTCAACACTCTCGATATAGGAGCATTAAACGATTTTGTCCATTTGAGATCGAAAGTTGGTCTTTTTGACAACGAAACAATTACGGAGTCTATACTCATAAAATTTGACATAAAAGAACAATAAAAAGTGCACACCTATCAACTTTGATGGTTCAGAATTGCTCAACTATGTTCATGTATGAGCTTTTAATGGTTTTGTCTATTTGGAAAAGAAAGTTTGTCTTTTGCAAACAAAACAATCTACAAAGTCTATACTCGTAATATTTGACATAGAATAGTAAGAAAGTGTACACCGACGAATTTTGATGGTTCGAAATTGCTAAACTCTCTCGATAGAGGAGCTTTTAACAATTTTATCCCATTGAGAACGAATGTTGTTCTTTTGGCAACGAAATAGTCTACGAAGCGAATACCAGGCCATTTGGACATGAAAAAATAATAAAAAGTGTATAACAACCAACTTTGACGGTTTGAAATTGCTCAACTCTCTGCATGGAGGGGCTCATAACGGTTTTGACCAATTGAGAATGAAAGTTGTTATTTTGACAACGAAATATTCTACGAAGTGAATACTAGAAAATTTGGACATAAAGCAACAATAAAAAGTTTACACCTATAAACTTTGATGGTTCGAAATTGCTGAACTTTCTCAATCTTGAAGCTTTTTAACAATTTTGTCCATTTGAGAAAGAAAGTTGCTCTTTTGGCGATAAAACAATCTACAGAATCTATACTCATAAAATTTGACATAAAAGAACAATAAAAAGTGCACACCTATCAACTTTGATGGTTCGGAATTGCTCAACTCTCTTCATGTAGAAGCTTTTAACGATTTTGTCTATTTGAAAACGAAAGTTTGTCTTTGGGCAACGAAACAATCCGGGGAGTATACTCATAAAATTTGACATATAACAATAAAAGACTGTACACCGACCAACTTTGATGGTTCGAAATTGCTCAACTCTCTCGATATATGAACTTTTAACGGTTTTATCCAATTGAGAACGAATGTTGTTCTTTTGACAACAAAATAGTATACGAAGCGAATACTTGACAATTTCGATATAAAAAAACAATAAAAATTGTACAACGACCAACTTGATGGTTCGGAATTGGTTAACTCTCTCTATATGGATGCATTTTAACGGTTTTATCCAATTGAGAACGAAAGTTGTTCTTACGACAACAAAATAATATGAAGCGAATAGTAGAAAAGTTGGACATAAAACAACAATAAAAAGTGCACACCTATCAACTTTGATGGTTCAAAATTGCTCAACTCTCTGCATGGAGGGGCTCGTAATGGTTTTGTCCATTTGAGATAGAAAATTACCATTTTGGCATTGAAACAATCTACGAATTCTATACTGGTAAAATTTGACACAAAAGAACAGGGAAAAGTGTACACCGACCAATTTCTTTTGTTCAAAATTGCTTGACTCGAGAGAGAGAGAGAGAGAGAGAGAGAGAGAGGTGCTTTTAACAAATTTTTCCGATTGAGAATGAAAGTTGTTATTTTGACAACAAAATAATCTACGAAGTGAATACTAGAAAATTTGGACATAAAGCAACAATAAAAAGTGCACACCTATAAACTTTGATGGTTCAAAATTGCTGAACTCTCTCAATGGAGTAGCTTTTTAACAGTTTTGTCCATTTGAGAAAGAAAGTTGCTCTTTTGGAAATGAAACAATCTACGGAATCTATACTCGTAAAATTTGACATAAAAATAATAAAAAGTGCACACCTATCAACTTTGATGGTTCGGAATTGCTCAACTCTCTTCATGTAGGAGCGTTTAACGGTTTTGTCTATTTGAAAATGAAAGTGTGTCTTTTGGCAATGAAACAATCCATGGAGTCTATGCTCATAACATTTGACATATAACTATAAAAAAGTGTACACCGACAAACTTTGATGGTTCGAAATTGCTCAACTCTCTTGATAGATGAGCTTTTAACAGTTTTATCTAATTGAGAACGAATGTTGTGTTTTTTGACAACGAAATTGTCTACGAAGCAAATATTGGACAATTTGGATATAAAAAACAATAAAAAGTCTATAACGACCAACTTGATGGTTCGAAATTGGTCAACTCTCTCTATATAGATGCTTTTTAACGGTTTTATCCAATTGCGAACGAAATCACTAAAAGCTCAGCTATCGAAAGAGTTGAGAAATTTCCAACCATCAAAGTTAGTTGGTGTACACTTTTTTATTGTTCTTTTATATCAAATTTTACGAGTATAGACTCCGTTGATTGTTTCAATGCCAAAAGACCAACTTTCGCTCCGAGATTGACAAAACCATTAAAAAGCTTCTCCATTGAGAGAGTTGAGCAATTTTGAACCATCAAAGTTGATAGGTGTGCACTTTTTAAGGATTTATGTGAAAATTTATAAGTAGATGCTTCATGGATTGTTTCGTTGTCAAAAAGACCACCTTTCAATCTAAAATAGATGAAACCATTAAAGGCTTCTCTATCGAGAGAATTGAGCAATTTTGAACAATCAAAATTGGTCGGTGTACACTTTTTATTGTTGTGAAATCCCGACCCAAAAATTTAGTTTTGAGTCGAATTACGGATGATCCGTGAAGTACGGAATCATGGAAAAAAATAGTTTTGAGCTAGGTTCGGTAAATGGGCCATAACGTTTGATATACATGTCCGTTTCGGGCTCATAATATATCAAATCGAAGCTTAGACCAAGATGGATGTAAATATGGAAGTAGAAAACATAGAAAAAAAATAGGGGACAGAGTCGAGCATCCTTCCAGCGCTGGAGCGCTGGAAGAGCGCATTTTGGCAGAGCCGAGTGAACTTCCAGTGCTGGAGCGCTGAAAGAGCGCCACCCGACCAGCAAGCTTAAAAACAAGAAATTTCCTTCTTCTTCTTAGTTTGCTCTGCTTTCTTCTGTGTAGAGAGAGAAAGAGAGAGGTAAGGAGAGAGATAAGGTGAGTTTGGCAAGAGATTGGGTTGGAGATTGTGGATTGGAGACTCTTGAAGCTTATCAAGGAAGATTCAAGGTGGATTTTGGAGTTTTGGTAAGTTTTCCATAGTTTTTGAATTTCTAGGTTTTTGTTAGATTCATTTGATTCTTAGGGAGATGAGCTCTATGCTTTAGATATGTTGATTGTAGGTTGATTTTGGATGTTTATGTAGATTGGTTTATGTTTTGGAGTTGAGTTGAGCTTGGAGTGAGTTTGGAGGATTTTGGAAGGAATTTCTAGAGAGAAAAGTAAGTGATTTCGAATTTATTGATTTAATTGATGTTTATATGAGTTGTGGTTGATATATTGATGCGTGTGAGGGTTCAGTTTCGCCACATTGTAGGTTTGGGCAAACCGGAACCCTAGGAACGGAATTTGGGGATTTGTGGTAAATTGCTCGACACGAGGTAGGAGATTTTCCAACCTTTCTATTTAACCTTTGTTATTGTTGCCTAAATAGCATTTCTATTCTTCATTGGTCGCAGTTGTTTGTGTTTCTGCCTTAATTGCTTCTAAGGGGAAACGAGCTTTGTGTGGAAAGTTGCTAGTTGTTGAATGTTGCATGACCCGATTTTGTGTTCCGTCATTTACGGACACGTTGTGATTTTCTGTTCATGCATCATGGTAGTTATGTAAAATATATAGGATATTCATATAAACTTATCTATTCGGCATGACATGTCATAATGCATTGACCCGATTGCGGCGCTGAGTTCGTCGTGTGGTCAGCTCTCATTTCATGGTGGAGGTGAGATCCACTGTACCTCTCATCGACGGCGACCCGGTTTGGATATCACGGGTCTCCTTGACCCGCGTCAATAGTGAGGACAATCGGGTCAAGTTGACCAAGTTGGGTGAGATTGGTGTTGGTCCGGGTCCAATTGACCCGGATCCAACTTGAGAATTATTTAAAATGATTATGGGTATATATATAATTCATTAAATTAATGATATTGGTTAGAGAATTATTGTGATTTCCAGGAACGGGTACTGGAAATCGAAACTGTCAAGATTAGGGAAAATGCATAGCGGTAAGTAATACTCAACTGTGTTACGAAACTTTATGAGTTGTGAGTTGTATGATATCTGTATTGATTGTAATGTTATTCAATTGTGGATGATAATGTTTGTACTGATTGTGATGATTATATGAGACTGAGGTTATCTGTATTGATTGTAATGTTATTCAATTGTGGATGATAATGTTTGTACTGATTGTGATGATTATATGAGACTGAGTTTATGATGATTTGAGTATTCGTGAACTGTGAGATGACATGTGATGACGTATAGAGGTGACGTTTTATGGTTGCACTGTATGAGGCATAGCATATCATGACATACGCATTAAAAGAAAATGTTTTTACAAACCGGGTACAACTGCTACAGAGAGGGTGTACTGAAAGGTTGAGGTTGAGGCTTAATGTAAATGGAAATGAAAAGAGAATTGATTTTGACTGGAAAGTGTTCTTTGGTAGAACACCTAATTAAATAAAATCCCGACCGGTTGCTCTGTAGCAGCTTGGTGGTAGTGTCTCCTTTCCGCTTACACGGAGGTTGCAAAATTATGCATCATCAGAAAAGGCGCCTTTTGGGTTGGAGGCCTGCTACGGAAAACCTTGAGACCAACCCAAAGGTATTGTCCGCTCTGGGCCGGGGCCCGCACAGATTTATTCCAGCGTGAAGCCGTCTCCATGCCTCCCCCGTGCACTTGTATGAGGAAGGGATCGAACTCTTGACCTCATGTAAGCGGGAAGGAGACACTACCTTACACATTTCCCTAGAACACCGAGCTGTGTTCTTCGGAGAGCTTCTCTGTGCAAGCATCTGACTTAAGCAACGGAGCGCCAACACCAGAGAACAATCTCTGGCGGGCCTCTAGCTTACGTTTGCTCGTCATCAGATTGGCGCCGTTTGTGGGAATAGATTTTCCATAACAACAAATATGGTTCGAACTAGGACTTTGAGAGGAGAACGCCAGCAAGCCCCAACGGCCAGTGTTAATGTCGAGCAACAGCCCCTACCACCGGTGCAAGACCAGATAGCCCAGTTGTTACAACAGATGAATGTCTTCGCACACCGTTTGGACATGATTCAGGAGGCGCAGGGGCATCAACCCATCCAAAATTAGAACATTTATCACTCGACGAGAAATGAACATTCTCATTCAGACGAATCAAGAAATCTCGATCTTCCGGGAGCCTCGCTGACCACTGCTCTGAGGCCTCAACCCACTCATACTCATGAGGGAGATAGCAAGTTCATCGAGGGAGTAGTGGACTGAAAAATAGTTGCTTTGCAAGGACGCCCTTTTTTGGATACAATGGACTGAGACAGGAACTTGACTCCATTGACGGCTGAGGTGCAGCGTGCTCGGGTACCTGCAAGTTTTAAGGTCTCCAGCGTGGAAAAGTACAACGGGACGGGAGATCCCCTCGACCATGTCATCGGTTTCCAAACCATGATGGAGTTCCAGCGAGCATCTCAGGAAGCTTGCTGCAAGATCTTCCCAGTCTCTCTTGTCGGTGTGGCAAGACGATGGTTTAGAGCTCTTCCACAAGGTTCCATCAGTAGCTTTGACGACCTCACCAACAGGATCATTGCTCATTTCGCAAGCTCAAGACCAGTCAAAAAGACCAATGCTACATTGGTGACTATCCGACAAAAGCCTCATGAGAGCTTAAGAGAATTTGTGACCCGATTCAACTGTGATTGTTTGGAGATACCAGACCTCCAACCGATCATAGCCATTACAGTCTTCACGACGGGAGTCCGTCACACAACATTGAAGCACTCCCTATCCAAGAAGCACCCGAAGAGCATTCCTGAGTTACTCTCGAGGGTTGAAAAATACATTACAGCAGATGAAATCATGGCAGAACCACACATGACCGAGCAATCCCCTGACGGGTCACCTCCGAGAAGAAGAAACGATTCTGGTCGGCCAAACGAAAAGACAGCGGAGGGAAAAAGATCATCCTCTCGGAGAGATGAACGGACGAAGCCAATACGATATGATTCTTATACTCCTCTCAACACCTCTTTGAAAAGAGTACTGAATGAGATACAGGATCGCGACATCGTCAAATGGCCTCTAAGGATGAAGTCAACTCCTGGAAGGAAAGAGAGTGATAAGTATTGCAAATTCCATCGGGGTCCCGGACATGACACCGATGAATGCCGTCATCTGAAGGACGAAATAGAGAATCTAATTCAAAGAGGATACCTCAAAAATTTCACCAACTCGGCAGGAGACAAACGAGAAAGAGAAGGAAGAAGAGACAACAGAAGAGATGAGAGAGAGGATGATAGGCGACAGAGGAGACGTCGAGATGAGTCTCCTCGTCGCAGAAACCGAGGAACAGCAGGCACTACAGGCATGATAGTCGGGGGCTTAGCCTAAGGAGGGGAAAGCTCCTCAGGAAGAAGAGCATACGCCCGGATCGTGCATCAGGTGTCTGAGAGGTCTAAGAAAGCCAGAACGGATGACGAGAAGATAGTATTCTACGAGAGGGATGGGGATGGTTTACATCAGCCACACGATGATGCCTTAGTCATTGAGGCAGTCATCGCCAACTACACGGTGAAGAAAATCTTGGTCGACAACGGGAGCGCAGCAGATGTTCTTTTTTACCATGCTTTCAAGCAAATGAACCTCCCGAAAGAGAGCCTGAAGAAGTTTTCCTCCCCCTTTACGGTTTCACGGGAGAGCAGGTCGTCCCTGTCGGGATGATCAATCTACCCATAACCTTAGGAGACTATCCGAGGTTAAAACTATTCATGATAGAGCTTCTAGTCGTAGATGTGAAGACCCCTTACAATGCATTGATTGGCCGACCACTACTTCACAAAGCCCGAGCGATTGTCTCCACTTATTATTTAAAGATGAAATTCCCCACTGACCGAGGAATAGGTGAAGTTCGGAGTGACTAGAAGTTCGCCCGTCAGATGTATGTTACAGACCTAAAAGAAAAGAAAAAGCCAGTTTCAGTCCTAGAATTGTCGGATGATCACAAGAACCAGACCTTGAAGCCCTCCCCCGCCGAATAGCTCATCACAATTCCTGTCAAGTAGGGGACAGAAAAGAGATTGTACTACAGCTCAGAGCTTGGTCAAGACTTAAGCGAAAGCTTGACGAGTCTCCTCCGAGAAAACATCAGCACATTCGCTTGGAGTGCAGATGAGATGCCAGGTATCAGCGCTGATGTTATCACCCACCATCTCAGCATAAAACCTGGCAGCCGACCAGTAAAACAGAAGAAGAGGAATTTTGCACAAGAAAGGCAAGAGGCCATCAAAACGAAGGTCAGCAAGCTTTTGGATGCCGAATTCGTTCGTGAAGTACAATACCCAGAATGGCTTTCTAATGTTGTTATGGTAGCAAAACAGAATGGTAAGTGGCGTATGTGTGTCGACTTCACCGACCTCAACAAGGCTTGCCCGAAGGACAGCTATCCACTACCAAAGATAGATCAATTGGTAGACGCAACTTCGGGAAAGGGTCTCCTTAGCTTCCTTGATGCCTATTCAGGTTATCACCAGATCCAAATGCATCAAGCTGATGAGGAACACACCTCATTTGTTACTCCTGAGGGTACGTACTGCTACCAAGTCATGCCTTTTTGGTTGAAGAACACAGGACCCACCTACCAACGACTCGTTAACAAAATATTCTCCCCAATGCTCGGCAAGACGGTCGAGGCATATGTGGATGATATAGTTGTTAAAAGCAAGAAACCCGAGGATCACTTGGGCGACTTGCAGGAAGTATTTAATGTCTTGAACAAATTTAGCATGAAGCTTAACCCTGAGAAATGCACGTTTGGCGTTTCATCGGGAACGTTTCTCGGATTCCTCATCTCCAAACGAGGAATAGAGGTAAACCCTGAAAAAGTGTTGGCAATAATCAATATGCAAGCACCGAGAAACAAGAAAGAGGTTCAACAGCTCACTGGGAGACTGTAACACCCTGAACCTCCGGGTAACCTGTGGTGGTAGATGTGGTCAGATAGGTGACATCATATATGACTTAAATAGGATCAGAACAAGTTTCAAAAATTCTCTAGGAGAAATAAAAATTTGCAGGCGTAAAAAGAGCTGGAATCATGGGTAAAACGGAATTAATATAAATTTTAGTAGTGGAGGATTTAACCAATAAAGTAAATGCACAATTGTAAAATTAGATAAGTTTCAAGTAATATTAGTATAAGGGCAGGGATAGAACCGTAAAAGAATAACTAATGAAATAAGGGATTAAATAATAGGAAGCACGCAAAAAGAGGAGGAAAACCCTAAGAACCCAGAGAAGCCGTGAATGAGACGGTGGTGACGGAACGACGTGGTGATGGGGACGGCAACAACTGGCGGATTCCTTGGCACGGGAAGGACGAACGGAGGACGACGAACTCAACGGTGCCACTTTTGGATCAGAAGGAGTTGAGCTTCGCCGCCAGCGAAGGAGAAGAAGACCACGGGCCGCGAACTTTGACGCCAAATTTCTCGAGATTCCGGCGACCGATCAAGGGCGGGATTGCGGCGCTGAGTTTGTCGTGTGGTCAGCTCTCATTTCGTGCTGGAGGTGAGATCCACCATGCCTCTCATCGACGGCGACCCGGTTTGGATATCACGGGTCTCCTTGACCCGCGTCAATAGTGAGGACAACCGTGTCAAGTTGACCCGGTTGGGTGAGATTGGTGTTGGTCCGGGTCCAATTGACCCGGATCCAACTTGAGAATTATTTAAAATGATTATGGGTATATATAATTTATTAAATTAATGATATTGGTTAGAGAATTATTGTGATTTTCAGGAACGGGTACTGGAAATCGAAACTGTCAAGATTAGGGAAAATGCATAGCGGTAATTAATACTCAACTGTGTTATGGAACTTTATGATTTGTGAGTTGTATGATATATGTATTGATTGTAATGTTATTCAATTGTGGATGATAATGTTTGTACTGATTGTGATGATTATATGAGACTGAGTTTATCTGTATTGATTGTAATGTTATTCAATTGTGGATGTTAATGTTTGTACTGATTGTGATGATTATATGAGACTGAGTTTATGATGATTTGAGTATTCGTGAACTGTGAGATGACATGTGATGACGTATAGAGGTGACGTTTTATGGTTGCACTGTATGAGGCATAGCATATCATGACATACGCATTAAAGGAAAATGTTTTTACGAACTGGGTACAACTGCTATAGAGAGGGTGTACTGAAAGGTTGAGGTTGAGGCTTAATGGAAATGGAAATGAAAAGAGAATTGATTTTGACTGGAAAGTGTTCTTTGGTAGAACACCTAATTAAAGAAAATCCCAACCGGTTGCTCTGTAGCATTTTACCTAGGTTAAGGGCCCGAGTACTGGAAAAATGATTTAAATGGCTGACTATTTTTTTTTCCAAAGATGAGGTCCATGTGCATTCATGCATAAGTATTACTTGCTGGGCCTCGTCTCACTATGTTTCGTGATGCAGGTATTAATCTCTTAGATGATTATGCTGACTTGGAGTTGATGGTGTCGCTGTAGATCCATGAAGAAGATGCTCATGTGACGGAAGCTAGTTTTCATACAATATTGATAAATTAAGTGTTACATTTATTTATGCTCTTACAGTTAATAACTCTGATGTATGCTAATAAGTGTAGACTCGGAAATGAGGATGAAAGGTATAAGTATCACAGTAGTATACTTAGAGGATATTGATTGGACGTTACTGTATATTTGAAATATATAAGAAGACGCTTTTAATTCATATTAGATTATGTTAACTATTTATTGGAATTGTTAAAAGAGTGGATCTGCATTGGTTATAGGCTCTTATGTTTAGGGTTGCTAAGCTGTAGAGTGAGTTTATAATGAAATGCGAGTAGCGTTCCGATCTATGGATCTATTGGTTAAGGTTTCATGGGACGGGGCGTTACACGAAATTTCCTTCTTCTTCTTAGTTTGCTCTGGTTTCTTCCGTGTAGAGAGAGAAAGAGAGAGGTAAGGAGAGAGATAAGGTGAGTTTGGCAAGAGATTGGCTTGGAGATTGTGGATTGGAGACTCTTGAAGCTTATCAAAGAAGATTCAAGGTGGTTTTGGAGTTTTGGTAAGTTTTCCATAGTTTTTGAATTTCTAGCTTTTTCTAAGATTCGTTTGATTCTTAGGGAGATGAGCTCTATGCTTTAGATATGTTGATTATAGGTTGATTTTGGATGTTTATGTAGATTGGTTTGTGTTTTGCAGTTGAGTTGAGCTTGGAGTGAGTTTGGAGGATTTTGGAAGGAATTTCTAGAGAGAGAAGTAAGTGATTTCAAATTTATTGATTTAATTGATGTTTATATGAGTTGTGGTTGATATATTGATGCGTGTAAGGCTTCGATTTTGCCACATTGTAGGTTTGGGAAAACCGAAACCCTAGGAACGGAATTTGGGGATTTGTGGTAAATTGCTCGACACGAGGTAAGAGATTTTCCAACCTTTCTATTTAACCTTCGTTATTGTTATCGTTGCCTAAATAGTGTTCCTATTCTTCATTGGTCGCCGTTGTTTGTGTTTCCTCCTTAATTGCTTCTAAGGGGAAATGAGCTTTGTGTGGAATGTTGCTAGTTGTTGAATGTTGCATGACCCGATTTTGTGTTCCGTCATTTACGGACACGTTGTGATTTTCCGTTCATGCATCATGGTAGTTATGTAAAATATATAGAATATTCATATATACTTATCTATTCGGCATGACATGTCATAATGCATTAGAGATGCATGGGGGACTCTCGAGTATGGACTCGGGAACCTTTAGGTTACTTGAAAGCCACATGGGAGGATGGCAAGGTGAAAGTTGTTACCACCGAGTCATGTGAAACCCAAGTGGGGTAACGCACTAGGGTAGAGTCGAGAGTGACTTTGCCTTGTGAGGTGCGGGCGTGATGGGTTCATGCAACCGGAAGATCCTAGGAGTGCTTGGTGGTGGTGAGCTTGCTCCCTTGCAATGTTACATTGAGTTGCAATGGTATTGTGGTTGTTATACTCCAAAAGGGTTAATCCGGATAAATGTTGATGTGAAATTGTTGAGTATACGTTCATGTGGTAGGTACATATTGATGCATTACTTTCTTTCGGTTCTGCCTATATTAATGTTTACTTCTTTACCCTACTGAGCTTCTAGCTCATTCCTTTACTTTTTTCTTTCCACAGGAGACACTGGTACAGGTACCGGTGGTGCAGATTGGTGAACGGGACGTGACATGGATGGCCCTGGATAGGATTGGGTTGCTAGAGATATACTCTATGCATGTGGGTGTATGTAGTAAATCTATGTTGTGAGAATATAACCATTTGGCACGGTTGTGCTTGCATGTTGAGGTGGATGCTGATGTATGGTTATACTTCATGATATATGAAACTGTGTGTAGATTTACATGTGATGCCATCAGTTTGTGCATGCTGGTAGTGGATGGCCTGAGGCCTAGGGTCAGGATTGCATGTGGTTGAGGCCTGAGGCCTATGGTTGCTAGGTTGCTAGTGTGATGTTGTGATTGCTGCGTTTTTGATGCAGGTGGGCACTCTCCGATATACGGCGAGATGATGCCGGATTTCCGGTTGATCCCGGATGTTCACACTAATGACCTAGGAGGGGTGTGGGGAGAGCACCCAAACGCATCTCCGGAAACAAGGCGTGACAATTGTTGTTTTATGTCCAAATTATCTAGTATTCACTTTGTTGATTATTTCGTTGTCGAAAGAACAACTTTCGTTATCAATTGGACAAAACAGTTAAAAGCACCTCTATCGAGGGAGTTGACGAATTCTGAACCATCAAAGTTAATAGGTGCGCACTTTTTATTGTTATTTTATGTCCAAATTATCTAGTATTCACTTCGTAGATTATTTCGTTGTCAAAGTAACAACTTTTGTTCAAAACCGTTTAAAGCTCCCTATCGAGATAGTTGACCAATTTCGAACCATCAAATTTGGTCGGTGTACACTTTTGTATTGTTCTTTTAAATCAAATTTTACAACTATAGATTTTGTAGATTGTTTTGTTGCGAAATGACCAATTTTCATTATCAAATGGACAAAACTGTTAAAAAGCTTCTCCATTGAGAGAGTTGAAGAAATTTTGAAGCATCAAAGTTGATACATGTGCACTTTTTATTGTTGCTTTAAGTCCAAATTTTCTAGTATTCGCTTCGTAAATTATTTCATTGTCAAAAGCACAACTTTCGTTCTAAATGTGACAAAATCCTTGCAAGCACCCCTATCGAGAGAGTTGAGCCATTTTGAACCATAAAATTTGGTCAGTGTACACCTTTCGTTGTCCTTTTGTGTCAAATTTTACGAGTGCAGACTCCGCAAATTGTTTCGTTGTCAAAAGGAACAACTTTTGATCTCAAATGCTCGAACTCGTTAAAAGCTTCTCTATCGAGAGAGCTGAACGAATTCAAACCATCAAAGTTGATAGGTGTGCACCTTTATTGTTGCGTTATGTCCAAATTATCTAGTATTCGCTTCATAGATTATTTCGTTTTCAAAAGAACAACTTTCATTATCAATTGGACAAAGCTGTTAAAAGCCCATCTCTCGAAAGAATTGAGCAATTTCAAACCATCAAAGTTAGTCATTGTACACTTTTTTATTGTTCTTTTATATCAAATTTTATGTGTATTGACTCCTTAGATTGTTTCATTTCAAAATACCAACTTACTTTCATAAATGGACAAAATCGTTAGAAGTTCCTCCATCGAGAGAGTTGGGCAATTTCAAACTATCAAAGTTAATAGGTGTGAACTTTTTATTGTTGTTTTATGTCCAAATTTTCTAGTACTCTCCTCATAGATTATTTCATTGTTAAAAGCACATTTTTCGTTCTCTATACGAAAAAAATTGTTAAAAGCAGCTTTATCGAGATATTTAAGCAATTTCAAACCATCAAAGTTGGTCGGTGTATACTTTTCATTGTTCTTTTGTGTCAGATTTTATGAGTATAGAGTCCATAGATTGTTTTGTTGTAAAAAAACCAACTTTCGATCTCAAATGGACAAAACCATTAAAAACTCCTTTATTGAGAGAGTTGAGCAAATTCGAACCATCAAATTTGATAGGTGTGTAGTTTTTGTTGTTGCTTTATGTCCAAATTATAGAGTATTCACTTCATAGGTTATTTCATCTTCAAAAGAACATCTTTCGTTCTCAATTGGACAAAGTCGTTCAAAGCTCTTTTATCTAGAGAATTGAACAATTTTGAACCATCAAAAGTTGGTTGGTGTACTCTTTTTTTATTGTTCTTTTATATCAAATTTTATGATTATAGACTCCGTCGATTATTTCTTTGTCAAAAGACAAATTTTCATTACCAAATGGAAAAAATCGTTAAAAAGCTTCTCCTTTCAGAGAGTTGAGCAATTTCGATCCATCAAATTTGATAGGTGTGCACTTTTTATTATTCCTTTATGTCCAAATTATCTAATATTCGCTTCGTAGATCATTTCATTTTCAAAAGAACAACTTTCGTTCTCAATTAGAAAAAGCCATTAAAAGCTCCTCTATCGAAAGAATTGAGCTATTTCAAACCATCAAAGTTGGTCGGTGTACACTTTTTCACTGTTCTTTTATATCAAATTTTAGAAGTATAGACTCCGTAGATTGTTTCGTTGCCAAAAAGACCAACTTTCGTTACCAAATTGACAAAACCGTTAAAAAGCTTCTCCATTGAGAGAATTGAAAATTTTTGAACCATCAAAGTTAATAGATCTGAACTTTTTATTGTTGCTGTATGTCCAAATTTTCTAGTATTTGAATAATAGATTATTTCGTTGTCAGAGGCATAACTTTCGTTCTCAATGTGACAAAACCGTTAAAAGCACCTCTATCGAGAGAGTTGAGAAATTCTGAACCATCAAAGTTAATAGCTGCGCAATTTTTATTGTTGATTTATGTGCAAATTTTCTAATATAAGTTTCGTAGATTGTTCGTCCTCAAAAAGATCAACTTTCGATCTCAAATGTACAAAACCGTTAAAAGCTCCTCTATAAAGAGAGTTAAGTAATTTCGAATCGTCAAAGTTTGTCGGTGTACACTTTTTTATTGTTCTTTTATGTTAAATTTTATGAATATAGACTCTGCAGATTGTTTCGTTGCCAAAAGACAAACTTTCATTTCGAAATGGACAAAACCATTAAACGCTCCTCCATAGAGAGAATTGAGCAATTCCGCTTTATGTTCTGATTTTTTAGTATTCATTTTGTAGATTATTTCGTTGTCAAAATCACAACTTTTGTTCCCAAATGGACAAAATCGTAAAAAACTCCTCCATGGAGAGAATTGAGCAATTCTGAACCAACAAAGTTGATAGCTATGCACTTTTTACTGTGGATTTATGTGCAAATGTATACACTTCATATATTGTTTCATTGTCAACAAGATCAACTTTCGATCTCAAATGGACAAAATCGTTAAAAGCTCCTCTATCGAGAGAATCGAGCAATTTCGAACCATCAAAGTTGGCCGGTGTACATTTTTTTATTGTTCTTTTATATCAAATTTTATGAGTATAGACTCTGTATATTTTTTCGTCGCCAAAAGACCAACTTTCGTTAAGAAATGGACAAAACCGTTAAAAAGCTTCTCCATTGAGAGAGTTGAACAATTTTGAACCATCAAAGTTGATACATGTGCACATTTTATTGTTGCTTTATGTGCAAATTTTCTGGTATTCGCTTCGTAAATTATTTCATTGGCAAAAGCACAACTTTCAATCTCAAATGGACAAAATCATTAAAAGCTTCTCTATCGAGAGAATTGAGCATCTTCGAACCAACAAAGTTGGTCGGTGTACACTTTTTTATTGTTCTTTTATATCAAATTTTATGAGTATAGACTCCGTAGATTGTTTCGTTGCCAAAAAACCAACTTTCCTTACCAAATGGACAAAACCGTTAAAAAACTTCTCCATTAAGAGAGTTGAGAAATTTGGAACCGTCAAATTTGATAGGTGTAAACTTTTTATTGTTGTTTAAAATTTCTAGTATTTGCATAATAGATTATTTCGTTGTCAAAAAGAACAACTTTCATTCTCAATATGGTAAAACCGTTAAAACACCTTTATCAAGAGAGTTGAGCAATTTTGAACCATCAAAGTTAGTCGGTGTACACTTTTATTGTTCTTTTATGTCAAATTTTATGAGTATAGACTCCGTAGATTGTTTTGTTGGCAAAAGACAAACTTTCGTTCCTTAAAGGACAAAATCGTTAAAAGTTCATCCATGGAGAGAGTTGAGCAATTCCAAACCATCAAAGTTGATAGCTACGCATTTTTTATTGTTGATTTATGTTCAAATTTACTAGTGTATGCTTCCTAGATTGTTTCATTGTCAAAAAGGCCGACTTTCGTTCTGAAATGGACAAAACCGTTAAAAGCTCATCTATCGAGAGAGTTGAGCAATTTCGACAATCAAAGTTTGTCGGTGTACACTTTTTTATTGTTCTTTTATGCTAAATTTTACGAATATAGACTTCGTAGATTGTTTGGTTGCCAAAAGACAAACTTTCATTTCGAAATGGACAAAACTGTTAAAAGCTCCTACAGAGAGAGAATTGGGCAATTCCGAACCATCAAAGTTGATAGGTGTGTACTTTTTATTGTTGCTTTATGTCCTAATTTTCTAGTATTTGCTTAGTAGATTATTTCGTTGTCAAAATTACAACTTTCCTTCCCAAATGGACAAAATCGTTAAAAGCTCCTCTATGGAGGGAATTGAGCAATTCCGAACCATCAATGTTGATAGCTGTGCACTTTTTAGTGCAAATTTATGTTCAAATTTACAAGTAGACGCTTCATAGATTGTTTCGTTGTCAAAAAGACCAACTTTGGATTTAAAATAGACAAAACCATTAAAAGCTTCTCTATCGAGAGAATTGAGCAATTTCGAATCACCAAAGTTGCTCGGGGTACACTTTTAATTGTTATTTTATGTCAAATTTTACAAGTATAGGCTCCGTAAATTGTTTCGATGTCAAAAAACCAACTTTCTTTGTCAAATGGACAAAATCGTTAGAATCCCCTCCATGGATAGAATAGAGCAGTTTTGAACTATCAAAGTTTATACATGTGCACTTTTATTGTTGTTGTATGTCCAAATTTTCTAGTATTCGCTTCGTAAATTTTTTTGTTGTCAAAAGCACAACTTTCATTCTAAATATGACAAAACCCTTAAAAGCACCTCTATCGAGAGAGTTGAGCCATTTTGAGCCATCAAAGTTGGTCGGTCTACACTTGTCATTGTTCTTTTGTGTCAAATTTTACGAGTACAGACTCCAAAGATTGTTTCGTTGTCAAAAAGAACAACTTTTGATCCCAAATGGACAAAACCGTTAAAAGCTTCCCTATCGACAGAGTTGAGCAAATTCAAACCATCAAAATTGATAGGTGTGCACTTTTTATTGTTGTTTTATGTCTAAATTATCTATTATTCACTTTGTAGATTATTTCATTCTCAAAAAAGCAATTTTCATTCTCAATTGGACAAAGCTGTTAAAAGCTCCTCTATCAAGAGATTGAGCAATTTTGAACCATCAAAGTTAGTCGGTGTACACTTTTTTATTGGTCTTTTATATCAAATTGTGTATTGACTCCGTAGATTATTTCGTTGCCAAAATACCAACTTTCTTACCCAAATGGACAAAATCGTTAGAAGTTCCTCCATGGGGAAAGTTGAGCAATACCAAACCATCAAAGTTAATAGGTGATTGGGATGAAATTTTGTATATTTTTTGTGGAGTTTGGAAGAAGAAAAGTTGAGATTTAATGCTTAAAAGCCACATTTTAGGTTTGAGTTGCCGAAATCCGTGTTAATGAGCCAATGCATAATTTAACACTTTGACATAGTCATTTTAGGTGTTTTGTAGTGGTTCAAGTTGGTTTGGTAGCTTAGAGATTTGAAATCCAAGTTTTGGTCATAATGGTTAAAAGTTGTGGAAATGCTATCTCTTAAGAATTTGGGTTTTAATGTGCCGGATTCGGTTCTATCAACCTAAAATTGGTTTTGACACTTGTTGAAGTTTGCTTCAGTCATATATGACTTGTGTGCATGGTTCTCGCAGCCCCCGGATCAACCGGGATTATTTTGGAAGAGTCGGAAGTCATAAGCACTGTTACTGGACAGTCTGCGCACAAAGTTTTGCATCAACTTTTGAGGATGAAGATGATCGAATTTGAAGAAACTTTCTTCTACAAAGTTGACGTATACATTCTGGTTCTTTGTTGGAGTTTGAAAATCACATTCAAGAAGATTGCTAGGTGTTTTGGAGACCCAACCAACTAGAAGAAGAAGTTTTTCCTCCTTGTAGAGCTTGAAAAGAGCCCAAGTTGGATTAGCTTCAACCTCTCTTTGTAGATTGGAAGGCCACTTTGCCTCAACATTCGATATTGGATTTGACTTCTAAACTCTCTTTGCTTATTGTTTTTGCATTTTATTTATCGCATTTCGATTCATAGTTCTTAGTTCAATCTTCTTGTGTTTTGTTATTCCGATTTAGCTTCCGCTTTAACGATATATGCCATGTTTAGTTGTGTTGATTTTGATTTCAATTTTCTGCAGTAGCTTAGTTTCCATTTCCATTTCCATTTCATATATTGCATATTAGGGTTTAGTCCATCAATCACCCAAAGAGGAAAACCGAATCTAACCAATGGTTAGTGCAATTTTGCCATCACTTGCATTGTGAATACCATATTTAATTAAGTAATTAGGTTAATAATTCATAGACCCAAGCCGAAACCAAAAGTCTTTGTAAGACTATTTGGGATTCACTCCTATTATTACTTTGACAATCCTACACTTGGGAAAGCGTTAATCCACTTACCTATTTTGGGCAAGTCAATAGGTATGCACTTTTTATTGTTGCTTTATTTCAAAATTATCGAGTGCTCTCCTCGTATATTATTTCATTGTGAAAAGCGCAACTTTCGTTCTCTATATAAAAAATTGTTAAAAGCAGCTCTATCGAGAGAGTTGAGCAATTTTGAACCATCAAAGTTGGTCGGTGTACACTTTTCATTGTTCTTTTATATCAAATTTTATGAGTATAGCTATCACGCCCCTCTCCCAGATAGGTGCGGATGAGCACCCATAAAACCCAGAAGCATGACCGGCAGGGAACTCCTCCGTTCCCCGAACCGGATTTAAACCCAAGTTATCCAAAACACTATAAATCAACAAACTAACTATAATAATAGCAATCCCAAATACCGTCAATATGCAAACAGGAGTCTACAGCGGAAAATCCATGAAAATCGTAGAAACTGAATGTAAATACAAAGACACAAATATCCACCCAGCAGCCACACATCACATCTCACGCATCCCTGCGCTGATCATCCACTCCGACTATCTCACCTGAAAAACATGAGAATAAAAGGGATGAGCCACAAAGCTCAGTAGGGATATAGAGAAATATCAATCATCAGAATAAACGGAAAGTAAAAGCTCAAGAGGTAGGTGAGATGAACAGAAACTCAAATAGTGATACACTCCAGTATCACCGAACTCCAATAAACAGAGATAAAGTAAGAAAATCCGAAAGGTATATAAGTACATAAAGGAAACCATACAATGATACCATAATAGAGTAAAGAAACTCTGAACCCGTCATCAATATGAACAATCAATCAATCTGTAGGGTAGACATCGAGTAGGCTCCACCACTACCATCCTCAACATAACACCAGAAAATCCTTCCCTGGACCCACCTTGATCCCCGCAAGGTGTCTCCTAGTCCAGGTACTCCCCAGATTGGATGAGGATCGAGCCTACATCAGGTACTCGATAGTATCGCCTACATCGAAGAGCGTCCCCTAGGATGTACCTCACCTCAATCCGGCTTCCAGGTACGTACCCGATCAAAACCATCGATAAATCATCCAGTAAGCTGGGTCGCCCGATGTGGGTCCCACGCTCTACAAATCATCCCTCCATAATCTCACAAATCATAGAAGATCATAATAATGAAGTCCTATCCGGACTCTAGAGAAAAAACAAAACATCAGGAGGTGGGCCCCACCAATGGATGTGGGCCCCACCAGGATAGTGAGCCCCACAAGAGGATAAGTGGGCCTCACCCGGATAGTGGATCCCACAAGAGACACGATGCACAAAAGTGTCGCCAGTCGTACACATACCTCCAAACAAACAACATATAACCATAACAAGCTGCAATTGCGGAATTTAAACAGATAAGAATACAAATACGAAATTTCGAACTTCTAGAAATTTTCACACATACAGATGAGTAGGAGTCCGTCGAATACGGAACCCTTGGAACCCCAAATAAGAAGTAGGGCAGAACCCCTACCTGAAATGTCGACTACGCTAATCCGTGGTACGTCCGAAATCCCAATCCAAAATCCCCAAATCAACCTCCTGCATCAAAATATGGATACGTATACACGTCAGTCAAATCCGGTCAAAGTCAACTCGGGTCAAACCCGTCACCGCCACTGCCGTCGCCGGAGCTGACGATTCCGGCGACTTTTTCCGGCGAACCATATATCAAATTCAAGCTCTTAAGACGAACAATCCATTGGTACATGTCTCGTTCGAAAACTCTACCGGAATCAACCGGGATCGCTTCTAAAAGTCGCCGGAAAATTGAAACTCCGCCGCCCGATTCCGCCGCCTGTGGTGGTCCGATAACGACGATTCTAGTTGGGTTTTGTTCCTCTCTCCACAAGCTTCGTTTCGACACCTCACTTGCCCCAATCGGACCACAAACACGAAAAACCCATTTCGAAAACCTCTCATCTTTCTCTTTTCTCGTGCTGCACAGAAACTCACTGGAAAAATCTGGTATATGCCAGATTTTTCTAGTGAAATGGCAATTTTGCCCTTCGTTTTTCTTATAATTACCTAAACTTCCAAAATTTGTAACAAGTCCAATTCAACTCCGATTCAGGTGATTCTGGCGCCAATATTTTTCTAAAAATATGTGGTATTTATTAAAAATATCAAATTTGAAAAATTATTATATTTTTTTAAAAATTTGGGTTCGGGATATTGTAATAGCTCTGTATATTGTTTCATTACCAGAAGACAAACTTTTCTTACCGAATGGACAAAACCGTTAAAAAGTTTCTCCATTGAAAGAGTTGAGCAATTTTGAACCATCAAAGTTGATACATGTGCACTTTTTATTGTTGCTTTATACACAAAATTTCTAGAATTCACTTCGTAAATTATTTCATTGGCAAAAGCACAACTTTCGATCTCAAATTGACAAAATCGTTAAAAGCTCCTCTATCGAGACAATTGAGCAACTTCGAACCAACAAAGTTGGTCGGTGTTGATGTGTGTATTTTATACCACATTTATATGCATATTTTTGTACATATTTATATTATTTTGTGTTAAGATTGAGTTGATACTTTGAGATTTCGTGTGTTTTGTATGTAGGAGGGTTGAAGTGGAGTTGTGATTGAATTGGAGCATATTTGGCTAAAAATCAGTGGAAAACGCTCTTTCAGCACCCTAATGGTGCTCCAGCACTCCATAAGACATAAAACCAGAGACAAATGCTCTTTCGGCACCTTTCCAGCGATCCAGCATTTCAGAGCCAGAGCAACATGCCTTTTCAGCACCCTATCAGTGCTCCAGCATTTTTGAGGACATAACTTGGCAGAAGAAAATGCCTTACCAGCGCTCCAACGCCAGAAGAGCACTCGAACCAGATTTTCATTTCCAGAATTAGCAAAAACTTAGTTGACTAGGTTTTTATGTCTTTTTACTTGGGGAAACCTAGGGGAAACTCACTTGGAGTATAAATAAGGCTTAAAAAATAGAAAAGAGGGTTCCAACATTGGGAGGAAAGGCAAGGACGGCTGGACATCAACTTCATCTTCTTCCTTCATTCCTTTGGCATCTTAGATGGTTTCTTCTTCCTTTTCTTGTGTATTTGTTGTTATGATTTGTAACTAAACTTATTTCTAGGGTTTGACCTAGCCAAGCATGAATGTTATGAGATGATTTGATCTATACTATGAGCTTTTGATTCAATTCTCAATTCTTGTTCTTAATTGCCATACTTCAAAGTATGATTTCTACATAATTGCTTGATCATCAATTATGTTGTTTATTATACTCATCTAGCCAAATCACATAAACGATTCGTATTTATGTATTTTGGTAGAATCAGAATTAAGGAGATTAATTGTCGAATGCTCTGATCCGGGTTTAGGGGATTGATTGGTTGTTTAGTTCTTCTAGTCGTAATGGGTTATTTTTACTAAATTAAAGACTGCGATCAAACAGGATTAATTTGGTATCGATAATACGTGTTATTGCCACGATCAATGGAATAACATAATTGAGTGAGGAATTGACCCTTGAATTGGAATTGTTATCGAATGCTTAACTTTTGTATCTCATAATAAGATTGCTTGGTAAGGTTATACCCTAGGTTTTTCTCATTGTAATTGTTAAAACTTTGTTTGTTCATTGTTCTAAAGAATCAAAAATATTTTCCCTATATAATTGTCATTGGTTTACTCAGTTAAGTGCATTATTCGATTAAACTTGTCCCTGTGGGATCGACCTTGTACTCACACTTTGTGTTACATTAGTACACTTGTGCGCTTGCAAGTATTTTTACATCAAGTTTTTGGCGCCGCTGCCGGGGACTTGTTTAAGTCTTAAAGTGTGCTTAACTTTCTTTCTCTTGAATTCAGATTGTATGCAAGGGAGGCGATCTTTGAAAGATGATTTGCTACCTTACATCAACGACATCGAAGGACTTGTGAGACATAAGAAGCAAGGTGCTAAAAATAGCGGAAAAAAGTTGCCGAAAATCAAAGCAATGGCAGAAATTGTTCCAGTGGAAACAATGGGTGATCTTGACATCCCCACCATCCCACAATCTCCTTCATGCATTGCACTTCCTACGGATGCTAGGAATTATGAGCTTAAATCCATTCACTTTAATATGATGCCATCTTTTCACGGTCTTAATGCGGAAGACCCTTTAAATCATATTCGTGAACTTTTTAATTTGGTTTCTAGCATGCCATTGACTGCAGGAGTTACTGAAGAGCACTTGAAGATGAAGATTTTTCCTTATACATTGAAGGACAAAGCCAAGTCATGGTTGAACAGTTTAAGGTCAGGTTCTCTCAACTCATGGACTGAAATTGAAAATAAATTTTTGGAAAAAAAATTTCTCTACACAAAAAACTGATGCGTTGAGAGATAAGATCATGCATTTTGAACAACAACATGACGAAACATTTTCAGAGGCATGGGACAGGTTTAATAGTCTTCTAACTCAATGTCCCCATCATTCCTTACCTATTTTGGTGTTGATGAGTATTTTTTATAAAGCACTGACAGTTTCTAGCAAGGCTGCAGTTAATAACTACGCAGGAGGATCAATCCGAGCAAAAACTCCAACAGAATGTCACACTCTGTTCGACAACTTAGCCATTGAAACTCAACATACTGAAGTGAGAGGTAAATGACATAATGCTTTTGAAATTTCAAATTCTGATATTTTGTCACAAAATTCTCAGGTTGCTGCACTCTCAAATAAATTGGATATGTTATTGGCAATAAATGGGCATTCTGCACCTCAAGAACTTTGTGCTATATGTGAGGTTCCAGGCCATGCAACTGTTGCTTGTCCACAAGGGGTGGACTTCCCGGAATTTGTGCAAGAACAGGCCAACATGATGAATGCATTCAATCAGAATGCTAGGTATGACCATAATCCAAATTTTTATCATCCCAATCAAAGGTCCCATCCAAATTTCTCTTGGAGGAACACTCAGAATGTTCAGAACCCTCAAGCATTGAATAACTCCACTCATGCGTCCACTTCTACTTCATTAGAAGATATGGTCCGTCAGTTGGCTATTAGTCAACAGAAGTTGGAGGTTCAAGTAGGACAAATTGCTGAAGCATTAAGCAAGAGGGAGGATGGAAAATTTCCAAGCCAAACTGAGATTAATCCAAAAAATATGGAGCATGCCATGGCTATTCATCTTCAGGGAGGTAAATTTATCAATACTGATTTGGATATTGCTAATGAGGCTATTGATGCAGGGAAAAATGAAGAAGTTGAAGTTTCAAGAGAAGTGGCAGAGGAAAACGCCCTTCCAGCGCTCCAGCGCCAGAAGGGCATTCAGGATGCAGATAAGGGACAGAGAAAAATGCACTTACAGTGCTCGAGCACTGTAAGTGCACCCAACACTAGTTATTTAGATCCAGTTGATCGTTATCATGCTGAGAATCCTTACGCTCCACGTGTTCCATTTCCAAGTCGACTTAGGATGAATTGGAAACCACCATCATCACAAGAGAAAACTCCACAAATGAGTAAAGAACTAAAGGATGAACCCAATGAAGTTTTTGAGTTGATAGAATCCAAGAAAATGGATGAAATTGAGGTGGTTCAACTGATTGAAGAGTCTAGTGCCATATTGTCAAAGTCATTGCCGCCAAAGCTTAAAGATCCAGGGAGTTTCACTATACCTTGTTGCATAGCCAATAAAAATTTTAAACATGCATTATTGGATTTGGGTGCATCAATTAATTTAATGCCTCTTTCTATTTTTGAATCTTTGGATGTAGGCACACTCAAAATGACCTCCGTGGTCATACAACTGGCCGATCGATCTATTCGATATGCAAAGGGAATTTTAGAGGATGTTTTAGTTAAGGTACATGGACTAATTTTTCCAACTGATTTTTTAGTACTTGATATGCAAGATTGTCAAGGTCAAGGAGAGGAACCCTTTCTGATTTTGGGCCGACCATTCATGAAGACTTCAAAGATGAAACTCGATGTGTATGAAGGTAAAATATCAATGACAAATAATGAAGACCTAGTGACCTTCAGTTTTAAGGCAACAAAAGATGAGAAATCAATGGATAAGGTGCTCAAAACTAAAGCGGATTTTGTGAAAAAATTCAAGCATTCACCCAAAGTTGAGTCTGTGAATTCACTTAGAAGCATGCCACACAAGAGAGTTGTTTTTGGAAAGAGGGAAAAAGGTTATTCCGATTTTCTGGCGGATCCAATTGCCCTTGCAACTATGAGTCACAAAAGGCATGTTTTGGGTGTCGATGTGGGTGTGCTTAGAGGAAGCTTTTCACTTCAAGACAATGCACGGAAAGTGGAATTCCAAGTTCACTAATTTAGCTACTGAAAGAGCTAAGTCTTGCCTAGACTATAAATAAAGCGCTTGGTGGGAGGCAACCCACCTAGGTAACTTCGTTTCATTTTATTGTCCGTTAATTTTCCAGCTTTTAATTTTCATTTCCACGGAATAATCTCCTTCCTGTTCACACAAGAAAACAATTCTTACAAGTGCAGGTAGAAAATCCTGTCTGAAATTGTAGCAAAGAAAAACAATTCTGGGAACATATCCCAACAAACCAGACTATGAGCCATATACGAACGGAAAGCTATGGATGTCTAGTTTTCATAGAATTTGACGGTTTTCCAATCAGAGTTTAGACGATGGAGATATTGCAGTTTTGGCGATGACTGTGCAGTGCTGCAATATTCTGAGAAGCTTCGCGGTCAGGTTGTGTTACTCTAACTTTGACCCTTTATGCTATTTTTCCTTTATTCTATGCACTGAGGACATTGCATATTTCAAGTGTGGGGGGGAGGATTGACTTATTTATTAAAAAAAAACTTTTTGAATGTTTGTGGGTAACGTTCTGGTAAACCCTCACGAGACTATAACTCGTCCTACTAGGGACACCTAGAGTTTCAAAGGCTTGTAGTACATGCTAAGTACTATCGTGTGTTCCTACGAAAGTGGATTGTTAATAAATTAGTCGGATTTATATTTGTTGTGTTTGGTTCCATGTTCCTCTACCATGATGAAATCAATTTTGTATCACTTGATCGCTCTATGGATAAGATACTTAATTATGTGAGTAGGAAGTTAGACTCTATGTGAATTTTCATTTGACATATGATATCGAAAAGTTTCATGCTATCACTCATCACATACATACTTGTGGAGAATTAACCCTGTGAGATTTGGGCCTATCGATTATTTTGAGGGATATATGCATCTCAGTTCTTACACTCTTATGTGCTTCATTTATTCTTAATAATCTCATGATTATTTCAATCACGAACCAATAATATTCCCTGTGAATCGATGCCTTGATGAGTTTTTCTTATGATGACTGGGTCAAATCTAAGAGATGAAAGCAGGCCTTCTTTTAAATCGTTTGAGCCTTTCTAGCCTACCCTTTCTTATATGTTATTGCTAGAACCCCTTTTGAGCCTAAACACCAACTTTTCTTAATATACCCAATTGACTCATGCTTAATTTCCAGAATTCTTAACTCATTGGGAATTAGCATAAATTAGTGTACTTGGGAGAACAAAATATTTCACAGGAAGTGGTCTCGCTTGGGTATATGTGCTCATTGCTAATCATGTCAAAGTTGATGTTTTGGGATGTCAAAAGAGAACAAGTGAGGGGGTATTTGATATGGCTAGAAGAAAGAAGAAAGCAAAAAAAAAAAAAAATTGAATAAGTGATGTGAACCATTTTGAAAAGATGGAAGTGTAATATAGTTAAGATATATGGTATGAGAAGTTGAGACGTTGCATTACATGGATATATTGGATGGTTCTCTTCAAGCTTACTTTTGTTCAGTACCCTCTTTACCAATATTACTTTCCTCTTACCTTTACATTACAAGCTTAAAAGCCCTACTTGATCTTAGCTTAGCTCGGTTTGACTTTGAGTACAATTCAAGGCATGATTCACAATTCTTGATAAGTGATTTCCGTTGATGAGATTCATATTATAATATCTTTCTTAGCCATCTGTCATAATCATTTGTATGTGGACTTTCATATTTTCCAGTTATCTTATTCGATCCACATACATGAGAGAGTTTTATTATACTGAACTTCAAGTGTGATTTGTTTCTGAGTGACATTCCGGTGAGATTTGAAGTTGAAGCTAAGAGTTATGTGATGAGTGACTGGTATGTACTTGAGATGGATGTGTTGGTGAGTTGATTCTGTTTTTGTCTATGCTTCTCTTGTGGAATTTTTGTTAATTATCTAAGGATGCGATTTTGTGGGTTAAATTTCTGAGATTAATGGAGGCATGGAACTTGTCTATTTTCTGTCATTTAGTTATTTTTCTCAGGGACGAGAAATAAATAAGTGTGGGGGTATTTGATGTGTGTATTTTATACCACATTTATATGCATATGTTTGTACATATTTATATTATTTTGTGTTAAGATTGAGTTGATACTTTGAGATTTCGTGTGTTTTGTATGTAGGAGGGTTGAAGTGGAGTTGTGATTGAATTGGAGCATATTTGGCAAAAAAATCAGTGGAAAACGCTCTTTCAGCGCCCTACTGGTGCTCCAGCACTCCATAAGACATAAAACCAGAGACAAATGCTCTTTCGGCGCCTTTCCATCGATCCAGCATTTCAGAGCCAGAGCAACATGCCTTTTCAGCGCCCTATCAGTGCTCCAGCATTTTTGAGAACATAACTTGCCAGAAGAAAATGCCTTACCAGCGCTCCAGCGCCAGAAGAGCACTCGAACCAGATTTTTATTTCCAGAATTAGCAAAAACTTAGTTGACTAGGTTTTTATGTCTTTTTACTTGGGGAAACCTAGGGGAAACTCACTTGCAGTATAAATAAGTCTTAAAAAACAGAAAAGAGGGTTCCAACATTGGGAGGAAAGGCAAGGACGGCTGGACATCAACTTCATCTTCTTCCTTCATTCCTTTGGCATCTTAGATGGTTTCTTCTTCCTTTTCTTGTGTATTTGTTGTTATGATTTGTAACTAAACTTATTTCTAGGGTTTGACCTAGCCAAGCATGAATGTTATGAGATGATTTGATCTATACTATGAGCTTTTGATTCAATTCTCAATTCTTGTTCTTAATTGTCATACTTCAAAGTATGATTTCTACATAATTGCTTGATCATCAATTATGTTGTTTATTATACTCATCTAGCCAAATCACATAAACGATCCGTATTTATGTATTTTGGTAGAATCGGAATTAAGGAGATTAATTGTCGAATGCTCTGATCCGGGTTTAGGGGATTGATTGGTTGTTTAGTTCTTCTAGTCGTAATGGGTTATTTTTACTAAATTAAAGACTGCGATCAAATAGGATTAATTTGGTATCGATAATACGTGTTATTGCCACGATCAATGGAATAACATAATTGAGTGAGGAATCGACCCTTGAATTGGAATTGTTATCGAATGCTTAACTTTTGTATCTCATAATAAGATTGCTTGGTAAGGTTATACCCTAGGATTTTCTCATTGTAATTGTTAAAACTTTGTTTGCTCATTGTTCTAAAGAATGAAAAATATTTTCCATATATAATTGTCATTGGTTTACTCAGTTAAGTGCATTATTCGATTAAACTTGTCCCTGTGGGATCGACCTTGTACTTACACTTTGTGCTACATTAGTACACTTCTGCGCTTGCAAGTATTTTTACATCAGGTGTGGACTTTTTTATTGTTCTTTTACATCAAATTTTTTGAGTATAGACTCCATAGATTATTTCATTGCCAAAAGATGAACTTTCCTTACCAAATAGACAAAACAGTTAAAAAACCTCTCCATTAATTGAGTTGATAAATTTTGAACCCTCAAATTTGATAGGTGTAAACTTTTTATTATTGCTTTATGACCAAATTTTCTAGTATTTGCATAATAGATTATTTCGTTGTCAAAAAAATAACTTTCGTTCTCAATATGACAAAACCGTTAAAAGCACCTCTATCGAGAGAGTTGAGCAATTTCAAACCATTAAAGTTGGTTGGTGTACACTTTTCATTATTCTTTTATGTAAAATTTTATAAGTATAGACTCCGTAGATTATTTCGTTGCCAAAATGCCAACTTTCGTTCCTTAATGGATTAAATTGTTAAAAGTTCGTCCATGGAGAGAGTTGAGCAATTCCGAACCATCAATGTTGATAGCCACACACTTTTTATTGTTGATTTATGTTCAAATTTACTAGCATACGCTTCGTAGATTGTTTCGTTGTCAAAAAGACCAACTTTCATTCTGAAATGGACAAAACCCTTAAAAGCACCTCCATCGAGAGAGTTGAGCCATTTCGAGCCATCAAAGTTGGTCGGTCTACACTTTTCATTGTTCTTTTGTGTCAAATTTTACGCGTACAGACTCCGCAAATTATTTCACTGTCAAAAGGAACAACTTTTGATCTCAAATGCACAAAACCGTTAAAAGCTTCTGTATCGATAGAGTTGAGGAAATTCAAACCATCAAAGTTGATAGGGGTGCACATTTTATTGTTGCTTTATGTCCAAATTATCTATTATTCGCTTCGTAGATTATTTCATTCTCAAAAGAACAACTTTCATTCTCAAATGGACAAAGCCGTTAAAAGCTCCTCTATCTAGAGAATTGAGCAATTTCGGATCATCAAAGTTGCTCGGTGTAGACCTTTTTATTGTTCTTTTATATCAAATTTTACGAGTGTAGACTTCGTAGATTATTTCGTTCCCAAAAGACCAACTTTCATTACCAAATGGACAAAACCGTTAAAAAGCTTCTCCATTGAGAGATTTGAGAAATTTCGAACCATCAAAGTTGATAGGTGTGTGACTCGCCCAAAATAGGTAAGTGGATTTACGCTTTCCCAAGTGCAGGTTTGTCAAAGTAATAATAGGAGTGAATCCCAAATCGTCTCACAAAGGCTTTTGGTTTCGGCTTGGGTCTATGGATTATTAACCTAATTACGAATTAAATATGGTATTCACAATGTTAAGTGTGGCAAAATTGCACTAACCATTGGTTAGATTTGGTTTACCCTCTTGGGGTGATTGATTGAACTAAACCCTAACATGTAAAATGAGAATTAAATACTAAACTACTGTAGGAAATCAAAATGGAAATAAGCACAACATAATAAAATCTAAAACATAACATAAAGATTAAACTAAATCGGAATGGAAAATATTCAATAGATTAAACTAGAACTATGAATCCAAATGCGATAATAAAATGAAATAACAATAAGTAAGAGGAGTTTAGAAATCAAATCCAATGTCGAATGTTGAGGTGAATCGGCCTTCCAATCTACAAATAGAAGTTGAGCGTAATCCAACTTGGGCTCTTCTCAAGCTCTACAAGGAGGAAGAACTTCTTCTTCTAGTTGGTTGGGTCTCCAAAACTCCTAGCAATCTTCAATAGATTTGTTTTCGAACCCCAAGCAAGAATCAAAGATGAAGAACAAGGTAAGAGGACAAAAACCTTAGAGAATATGTATTTTCGGCCAAAATGAGTGTTTTTCCAAGAATGGGGTCTCTACCCCCTAAAAACCCTAATACCTGTCATAAAAGACCATCCTAATCTATTACAAATAAGTTTCATTGGTCAAATAAAGTAATTAGACAAGTTTTCCCTTCAAGAATTGAGTAAAAATTATAAAACCCAAAATTACTGAAACTGTTCGAGGCAGCATCTTGTTTTAATTCTACAGACTTCATTTCTCAATGTATTTATGCGTATGAGCACTCGTTGGAAAGATCTGGATGTCGAATTCAACTTTGTAGAAGAACGTGTTTTCAAAATCGATCATTTGCACCTTCAAAAGTCGACCAGAAACTTATTGCGCCGATTTTTAAGTGACTGTTTGGCTTTCCCCTTTGTCCGTCCGGACGGTGAACAGTACTGTCCGGACGGATATGCTTGAAAATGCCACTGCCCACCTTTCTTCTTTAAGCGTCCGGACGCCTTCTGATATGCGTCCGAACGGTTAACGGTAAAGTTCAATTTTGCAGCTCCTTTATGTCTTTTCTTCCATATTCGATCCCGATCAATCCGAAGCCTACAAAAATCATTCAAACAAGTCATAAATGACCGTAACATACTTAAACAAGTGTCAAAACCATTTTTAGGTTAATAGAACCAAATCCGGCACATTAAAACCCAAATGCTTAAGAGATAACATTTCCACAGCTTCTAACCATTATGCCCAAAACTTGGATTTCATATCTCTAAGCTACCAAACCAACTTGAACCACTACAAAACACTTAAAATGACTATGTCAAAGTGTTAAATTATGCATTGGCTCATTAACACGGATTTCGGCAACTCAAACCTAAAATGCGATTTTTAAGCATTGAAACTCAACTTTTTACTTTCAAAACTCCACAAAAATATGCAAGATATCATCCCAATCAGTGTGCACTCTTTATTGTTAGTTTATGTCCAAATTTTCTAGTATTTCCTTTATAGATTATTTCATTCTCAAAAGCACAACTTTCGTTCTCAATATGACAAACCGTTAAAAGCACCTCTATCGAGAAAGTTGAGCAATTTCTAAACATAAAAGTTGGTCGGTGTACACTTTTTAATATTTTTTTATGTGAATTTTTACAAGTATAGACTATAAATTGTTTCGTTGCGAAAAGACCAACTTTCTTTCCCAAATGGAAAAAATTGTTAAAAGCTCGTCCTTAGAAAGAGTTGAGCAATTCCGAACCATCATAGTTGATAGCTGCTCACTTTTTATTATTGATTTATGTGCAAATTTACTAGTATACGATTCGTAGATTGTTTCGTTGTCAAAATCACAACTTTCAATCCCAAATGGACCAAACCGTTAAAAGCTCCTCCATGGAGAGAATTCAGCAATTCCCAATTATCAAAGTTAATAGTTGTGCACTTTTTATTGTGGATTTGTGTGCAAATTTACAATTAAATGCTTTGTAGATTGTTTCATTGTCAAAAAGACCAACTTTCGATTTAAAATAGACAAAATAGTTAAAAGCTTCTCTTGTGGCGCCCCGGTCCGGGCACGCCACGGGTGCCCTCCAGCACCGTTCTAGGCTGCTAGTGCGATCATCTGGCGGACCGGAAATCCGGCGGCATCTTCCCATATATTGGAGAGTCCCCGCCTGCATCAGAAACGCGCAACATAAAGTTCATAAATCCATCACACTAGCAACCTAGCCAGGCCTCAGGCCTCAATCACATGCAATCCTGATCCTAGGGGCCTCAGGCCATCCACTACCAGCATGCACAAACTGATAGAAATAATCAAATCATCAATTTCATAATATCATATAACCATAAAATCAACTTAGCATACATCATGCATACACCCTCTGGTGCCAAATGGTTATAAGATTATCATGAATAAACATCAATACATCATATACAAAATACGTGCTTAGAGTATCTCTCTAGCACCCACATCCTACCCAGGGCCATCCATGTCACATCCCGCTCTCACTGATCCACTCCACTAGTACCTGTACCTGTACCAGTATCACCTGTGGGAAGGAATGAAAGTAGAGGGTGAGCAATAAGCTTAGTAGGGTTTAGAGTATGTAGAGTATAATGGCCGAATCTGAAATAGTAGGTTATGAAACAATATGAAAACTAATACATGCACGTATACTCAACAATCACATAAAACATCAATCCGGGCAATCCCCTCGTGAGCAAACCTCATCGATACCATGGCTCGTTCCATGTAATATCGAACGTGAGCAAGCTCACCAAATCAACTCATCAATATCATGGTCGCTAACCATGACTATTGAATAGGGGCAAGCTCCCCAACATCATACGCTCTTGGATTACCCGGATGCGTAATCCTATCACGCCCGCACCACTCCAGGCAAGGTCCCTCATGAACCATACCTCTAGTGCGTTATCCTACTTGGAGTTCACTTGACTCGGTGGTAACTCTCATCACTTCGTCATCCCTCCAAGTAGCTTTCAAGAATCCTAAGGATCCCCGAGTCCATACCCGGTCCCCCATGCAACTCTAATGCACTTATGCCATGACATGCCGAAGAGATATATATATATATGTGAGATCCCGACCCAAAAATATTATGTTTGGTTAAATTTTAAGTAATAAATTATTGGAAAATAGGTTCGAAGAGATAACGGACCATTGGAAGTGTATAAGATCCTAAAGGATAGTTTTTGAACTAGGTTCGGTAAATCGGTCATAACTTTTAGCACAGATGTCCGTTTGGGGTCCATACCGAGACGGAACTGAAAAATAAGGCCACACATCTAGGCGGTGCGCCTAGGAGTGTACAAAACCGCCCAGTGCAGTGGCAACAAAGATGGAAAGGGTGCATGGGCGCCTAGGCGCACTTTCTGTGCACGCCCAGGATAGCGCCCAGAGCAGCGGGCTTGTGGAGGAATTCCTGACTTGGGCGCCTAGGCGCAAGCCGAGGCTTAAAGAGGGTGTTACGCGACCAGAACTTCATCTTTGTGGAAGTTCTGACTTTTAGAGAGAGAGAGAGAAATAGAGAGATAAAGAGTGATTCTTGAGAGATTTCAAGGATTGAAGCTTGGATTGAAGGATAGAAGAAGATTAAAGAAAAAGTTTGACAAAGTTGGAGGAATTTGAGGTAAGTTTCTAGTTTTCCATAAAACCTAGGGTTTTTGTAATTTCGAATGGAACTTCGAATGGGTGTTTTAGAATGACTATAGAGGTTGATTTAAGTCTATATATGTTGATATATACTAGGTTGTGTGAAGATTTGGTGGATTAAAGGCTTGAAGATTTGAACTTTACATATTTGGGTTCTAGAGAGAGAAAGGTAATTTTCTCTTGAATTGTTGGTTTGATATATGTTGATTATGATTATGGGGGATTAGTTTGTGGGATTGGGTGATGAATTTGCTATATGGTAGGTTTGGAAACTCAAACCCTAATATTTGGGAAAAACTTGTGGCTTGTGATAGCTTGGAATTGAGGTAGGGATTCTTAACCCATTTTCTATCGTATTGTTCTTCTCTAAAGAGCGGTTGAAATTCTTCATTGGTCTTTATTATTTGTGTTCTTACCTAAATTGTTCCTTAGGAAGAACGAACCTTGTTGTTGGTTATTGATGAATTTGCATACCTTTTGAATGCTTAATCATCTATTGGGCATGATAAACCTCGTTCATGCATCATGTAGTTATGTATATGTATAGGATTGTTATATGTACGAACTTCTTTTGCATGACATTATTGGACATGAATTATAGATGCATTGGGTCTACGAGTATGGACTCGTAGTATCCTTAGGTTATACTTTTGTGATGATGTTGGATACCGAATGGGCACATTGTTGCCGGAAGTCGGGATTTCCATGGTGTAGGTGCACCTATAGTCGTTCCGGGGCAAAGTGCAAGGGTTCCGATGATTTTCCGGAATATTCGTTGCCTAGTGCCAGGCGCTGTACGGTGTAGCCCGAGGTTATACATTGTTGTGACATTTTAGGATGTCATGTTGCTGCATTGAGCTTGTTTCAATATTCAGCCTTTACGTTCTTATGATTCATTTTGTTTTCCCTACTGAGCCTCTTGCTCACCCTATTACTTTTCTGTATCCTTCAGGTGAGACTGGTGCTGAGAACCAGGCTGCGGATCAGTAGGAGGCGGCGTGACATGGGAGGCCACCCTAGGAGCACTAGGATATGTATTTGGTTGTTTGAGAACCTTGGTTATGAATTAAGTACATGTAGTACTTTTATTGGTTGACTATTATGTTGCTTAAATACCTTTTCGGTATGTTTGATGGATGGTCGGGAGGTATGCCGTGTGATCGGGACTCCCGTACCTGGAGATAGGACCTTGGGTCCGGATTGATAGACTTTGATAGTCTTTGATGATATTATTGATATGAATATGTTTTGCTTATTGATTGCATGTGATTAGGAGGCCTGAGGCCCTGCCTAGTGTGTGAATGTGGATAGATGGCCAGAGGCCCTGTTAGGCTGCAGAACTTCTCTGATTATTATTGATTATCTTTTCCGTGTTAAATGACATGTGACTCTCCGATATACGGGGAGGTGCTGTCGGATTTCGATTAGAATCCGGGGTTAGGTTAGCGTGTGGTGAGGTCCTTAGTGACGGGGCACACGCCTAAAGTGGCGCTCCCGGCTCAGTGCACGAATTTCGGGTCAGGGCGCCACAAAATATATATATATATATGAACATCCTACATATATACATACATAACTATCATGATGCATGAACGGAAAATCACATCGTGCCCATAGGTGATCGGACACACTAACGGGTCATGCAACATAAAGAATCACAATATTCCACATACACGGTTCGTTTCCCCTTAGAAGCAATTAAGGCGGAAACACAAATAAAACGACCAATGAGGAATCGAAACGCTCTTTAGAATATCGAGAATAAACGATAGAAATAATGGTTTGAAATTCCCTACCTCTTGTCGAGCAATTTACCACAATGTGGCGAAACCGAACCCATTCACACCTCAATAAACAACCAACAACTCATATAAACATCAATTAAATCAATAAATTCGAAATTACTCACCTTCTCTCTCTAGAAATTTCTCCAAAATCCTCCAAACTCAACCCAAGCTCAACTCTACTCCAAATCAAAAACCAATCTACATAAACATCCAAAATCAATCTAGGATTAACATATCTAAACCATAGGAATCAACTCTGAACCAAACTAACAAGATCAACTCAAACACCCTAGAAATGGAATAATGAAGAAACTTACCTCCAAGGCTTGAATCTTCCTTGAATCCTCTCTAAATCTCCAAAACCAATCTTCAATCTCCAATAATCACCTCAAATACACTTCTCTCTCTAGAATCGTCGCTCTCTCTCTCTAGAACTGAAACCAACTCAAAATTCCTCTAAAATGGCTCGCTGGAGCCTTTTGAAAAACGCGAGTTGCGCCTTGGCGCTACCCTGGGCGCCTAGGCACCCTGGCCTTAACTAAAACCCCTCAGGCGCTGCTCCAGGCAGCATCCTGGGTGTGCAGGATTTTCACGCCCAGGCGGGTGTGCCTACTCCACTTCTCGTCACCCACTGGACAAGGCGCAGCGCCTAGGCGCCCTGAGGTGCGCCCAGTCCAGTGCCTCCCTTTTCTGGACTTCTTTCGTCACCCGATTTTTGTCACTCACTGGATTAGGCGCACACCGCCTAGGCTTGCTGCTCGGGGCGCCTAGGCGCTCTAGCTTCTTCTGGTCATCTTCCTCCCCAGCCCCCTCACTGGACTAGGCGCAGCGCCTAGGAGCCCCTGGTGCGCCTAGTCCAGTTTTTCCCCTTTTTACAAACATCAACTACACATGCCCGTAGCATATCCTCCAAAACGTGTATGGTTCTCTCACTCTGCCCATCGCTCTGAGGATGATAAGCTGTAGAGAAATCCAACTTCGTTCCCAATGCCTCTTGTAAACTACTCTGGAATCTACCTGTGAACTGCGGGTCTCGGTCCGACACAATAGATAATGGAATTCCGTGAAGTCTCACAATCTCCTTGACATACATAGTACTCAAGGTCTCCAACGAATCCGTCTTGCTCATGGGTAAGAAGTGTGCAGACTTGGTCAATCTGTCCACTATCACCCAAACCGTGTCATGCCTCCTCTGAGTCATTGGAAACGCCGTCACAAAGTCTATAGTGATCTTCTCCCACTTCCATTGTGCTACCAGTAAAGGTTGCAACAATCCATCTGGTCTCTGATGCTCTGTCTTCACTTGTTGACAAGTAAGACACTTCGTCACAAATCTAGCAACATCGGCTTTCATGCCTTTCCACCAGAAACTCTGCGTCAAGTCTTTGTACATCTTCGTACCCCCTGGATCCATAGCGAACCAAGAATGATATGCTTCCTTTAGAATTTCTTGTCTCAACTCATCATCTTCGGGAACCACTAACCTTTCCGCATATCGTACTCCACCACCATTCCCTCTAACCCATTAAAAGACTTTCATCAATTACATCAAATGTATGATCCCCATTCTGTGCATCTATAACCTTCTGAACCATCATAGGTCTCGAAGTTATAGAACACAAATAGGTCTTTTCCTCTATGTCAAATTTAACGAGTATAAGCTTCAAGATTTTTTAATTGCCAAAACACCAACTTTCTATGAGAAATAGACAAAGCCGTTAAAAGCTCCTCCATAGAGAGAGTTGACCAAATTTTGACCGTCAAAGTTGCTCGGTGTACACTTTTTAATGTTCTTTTGTGTCAAATTTTATGAGTATAAGCTTCCTAGATTATTTCGATTGCAAAACACTAACTTTCCATGAAAAATGGACAATGCCGTTAAAAGTTCTTCCATAGAGAGAGTTGAGCAACTTTGGAATGTCAAAGTTGCTCGGTCACTTTTTATTATTATTCTATGTCAAATTTTATGAGTATAAGCTTCCTAGATTCTTTCGATGACAAAACCCCAACTTTCTATGACAAATGTACAAAATTGTGAAAAGCTCCTCCATAGAGAGAGTTGAGCAACTTCGGACCGTCAAAGTGGCTCGGTGTACAGTTTTCATTGTTATTCTATGTCAAATTTAACGAGTATAAGCTTCAAGATTATTTTATTGCTAAAACACCAACTTTCTATCAGAAATGGACAAAGCCGTTAAAAGCTCCTCCCTAGAGAGAGTTGAGCAACTTCGGACCGTCAAAGTTGCTCGGTGTACACTTTTTAATGTTCTTCTATTTCAAATTTTACGAGTATAAGCTTCCCAGATTATTTCGATGACAAAATACTAACTTTCTTTGACAAATGGACAAAGTCGTTAAAAGCGCTTCCATTGAGAGAGTTGAGCAACTTCGGACCGTCAAAGTTGCTCGGTGTACAGTTTTCATTGTTATTCTATGTCAAATTTAACGAGTATAAGCTTCAAGATTTTTTAATTGCCAAAACACCAACTTTCTATGAGAAATGGACAAAGCCATTAAAAGCTCCTCCATAGAGAGAGTTGACCAACTTCTGAGCATCAAAGTTGCTCGGTGTACACTTTTTAATGTTCTTTTATGTCAAATTTTACGAGTATAAGCTTCCTAGATTATTTCAAATGCAAAACACTAACTTTCTATGACAAATGGACAAAGCCGTTAAAATTTCTTCCATAGAGAGAGTTGAGCAACTTTGGAATGTCAAAGTTGCTCGGTGTACACTTTTTATTGTTATTCTATGTCAAATTTTATGAGTATAAGCTTCCTAGATTATTTCGATGACAAAACCCCAACTTTCTATGACAAATGTACAAAATTGTGAAAAGCTCCTCCATAGAGAGAGTTGGGCAACTTTGGACCATCAAAGCTGCTCGGTGTACACATTTTATGGTTATCCTATGCCAAATTTTAGGAGTATAAGCCTCAAGATTATTTAATTGCCAAAACACTAACTTTCTATGACAAATGGACAAAGTCGTTAAAAGCCCCTCCATAGAGAGAGTTGAGCAACTTCGGACCATCAATGTTGCTCGCTGTACACCTTTTATTGCTATTCTATGTCAAATTTTATGAGTATAAGCTACCTATAGTATTTCGATGCAAAAACCCCAACTTTTTATGACAAATACACAAAATTGTTGAAAGCTCCTCCATAGATAGAGTTGAGCAACTTTTGACCGTCAAAGTTGCTCGGTATTCACCTTTTATTGTTCTTCTATGTCAAATTTTATGAGCATAAGCTTCAAGATTATTAAATTGCCAAAACATCAACTTTCTATCAGAAATGGACAAAGCCGTTAAAAGCTCCTCCATAGAGTGAGTTGAGAAACTTCGAACCATCAAAGTTTCTAGGTGTACACTTTTTAATGTTCTTCTATGTCAAATTTTACGAGTATAAGCTTCTTAAATTATTTCGATGTCAAAACACAAACTTTCTATGATAAATGGACAAAGACATTAAAAGCGCTTCCATAGAGAGTGTTGAGCAACTTCGGAACATCAAAGTTGCTCGTTGTACAATTTTTATTGTTATTCTATGTAAAATTTTACGAGTATAAGCTTCAAGATTATTTAATTTCCAAAACACCAACTTTCTATGAGAAACGGACAAAGTCGTTAAAAGCTCCTCCATAAAGAGAGTTGAGCAACTTCGGACCATCAAAGTTGCTCAGTGTACACTTTCTAGTGTGCTTCAATGTCAAATTTTACGAGTATAAGCTTCCAAGATTATTTCGATGCCAAAACACCAAGTTTCTTTGACAAATAGACAAAACCCTTAAAAGCTTCTCCATAGAGAGAGTTGAGCAACTTCGGACCATCAAACTTAATCGGTGTACACTTTTTAATGTTCTTCTATGTCAAATATTAAGAGTATAAGCTTGCCAGATTCTTATGATTGCAAAACACTAACTTTCTATGACAAATGGACAAAGTCGTTAAAATCTCTTCCATAGAGAGAGTTGAGCAACTTCGGACCATCAATGTTGCTCGCTGTACACCTTTTATTACTATTCTATGTCAAATTTTATGAGTATAAGCTACCTTTATTATTTCGATGCAAAAACCCCAACCTTTTATGACAAATACACAAAATTGTTAAACGCTCCTCCATAGAGAGAGTTGAGCGACTTTGGACCGTCAAAGTTGCTCGGTATTCACCTTTTATTGTTCTTCTATGCCTAATTTTACGAGTATAAGCTTCAAGATTATTAAATTGCCAAAACACCAACTTTCTATTAGAAATGGACAAAGCCGTTAAAAGCTCATCCATAGAGTGAGTTGAGAAACTTCGAACCATCAAAGTTGCTCGGTGTACACTTTTTAATGTTCTTCTATGTCAAATTTTATTAGTATAAGCTTCTTAAATTATTTCGATGGCAAAACACAAACTTTCTATGATAAATGGACAAAGCCGTTAAAAGCGCTTCCATAGAGAGTGTTGAGCAACTTCGGAACATCAAAGTTGCTCGTTGTACAGTTTTTATCATTTTTCTATGTCAAATTTTACGAGTATAAGCTTCAAGATTATTTAATTTCCAAAACACCAACTTTCTATGAGAAACGGACAAAGTCGTTAAAAGCTCCTCCATAAAGAGAGTTGAGCAACTTCGGACCATCAAAGTTGCTCAATGTACACTTTCTAGTGTGCCTCAATGTCAAATTTTACGAGTATAAGCTTCCAAGATTATTTCGATGCCAAAACACCAACTTTCTTTGACAAATGGACAAAACCCATAAAAGCTTCTCCATAGAGAGAGTTGCGCAACTTCGGACCATCAAAGATAATCGGTATACACTTTTTAATGTTCTTCTATGTCAAATTTTTCGAGTATAAGCTTCCTAGATTCTTATGATGGCAAAACACTAACTTTCTATGACAAATGGACAAAGTATTTAAAATCTTTTCCATAGAGAGAGTTGAGCAACTTCGGACCATCACTCTTGCTCGGTGTACACCTTTTATTACTATTCTATGTCAAATTTTATGAGTATAAGCTTCCTATATTATTTCGATGCAAAAACTCCAACTTTCTATGACAAATACACAAAATTGTTGAAAGCTCCTCCATAGAGAGAGTTGAGCAACTTTTGACCGTCAAAGTTGCTCGGTATTCACCTTTTATTGTTCTTCTATGTCAAATTTTATGAGTATAAGCTTCATGATTATTAAATTGCCAAAACACCAACTTTCTATCAGAAATGGACAAAGCCGTTAAAAGCTCCTCCATAGAGTGAGTTGAGAAACTTCGAACTATCAAAGTTGCTCGGTGTACACTTTTTAATGTTCTTCTATGTCAAATTTTACGAGTATAAACTTCTTAAATTATTTCGATGGCAAAACACAAACTTTCTATGATAAATGGACAAAGACATTAAAAGCGCTTCCATAGAAAGAGTTGAGCAACTTCGGAACATCAAATTTGCTCGCTGTACAGTTTTTATTGTTATTCTATGTAAAATTTTACGAGTATAAGCTTCAAGATTATTTAATTTCCAAAACAGCAACTTTCTATAAGAAACGGACAAAGCCGTTAAAAGCTCCTCCATAGAGAGAGTTGAGCAACTTCGGAACATCAATGTTGCTCAGTGTACACTTTCTAGTTTGCTTCAATGTAAAATTTTACGAGTATAAGCTTCCAAGATTATTTCGATGCCAAAACATCAACTTTCTTTGACAAATGGACAAAATCCTTAAAAGCTTCTCCATAGAGAGAGTTGCGCAACATCGGACCATAAAATTTAATCGGTATACACTTTTTAATGTTCTTCTCTGTCAAATTTTACTAAAATAAGCTTCTTGAATTATTTCGATGGAAAAACACTAACTTTCTATGATAAATGGACAAAGCCGTTAAAAGCGCTTCCATAGAGAGAGTTGAGCAATTTCGGAAAATCAAAGTTGCTCGCTGTACAGTTTTTATTGTTATTCTATGTCAAATTTTACGAGTATAAACTTCTTAAATTATTTCGATGGCAAAACACAAACTTTCTATGATAAATGGACAAAGACATTAAAAGCGCTTCCATAGAAAGAGTTGAGCAACTTCGGAACATCAAATTTGCTCGCTGTATAGTTTTTATTGTTATTCTACGTAAAATTTTACGAGTATAAGCTTCAAGATTATTTAATTTCCAAAACAGCAACTTTCTATAAGAAACGGACAAAGCCGTTAAAAGCTCCTCCATAGAGAGAGTTGAGCAACTTCGGAACATCAATGTTGCTCAGTGTACACTTTCTAGTTTGCTTCAATGTAAAATTTTACGAGTATAAGCTTCCAAGATTATTTCGATGCCAAAACATCAACTTTCTTTGACAAATGGACAAAATCCTTAAAAGCTTCTCCATAGAGAGAGTTGCGCAACATCGGACCATAAAATTTAATCGGTATACACTTTTTAATGTTCTTCTCTGTCAAATTTTACTAAAATAAGCTTCTTGAATTATTTCGATGGAAAAACACTAACTTTCTATGATAAATGGACAAAGCCGTTAAAAGCGCTTCCATAGAGAGAGTTGAGCAACTTCGGAAAATCAAAGTTGCTCGCTGTACAGTTTTTATTGTTATTCTATGTCTAATTTTACGAGTATAAGCTTCAAGATTATGTAATTGCCAAAACACCAACTTTCTTTGAGCAACGGACAAAGCCGTTAAAAGTTCCTCCATAGCGAGAGTTGAGCAACTTCGGACCATCAAAGTTGCTCAGTGTACACTTTCTTGTGTGCTTCAATGTCAAATTTTACGAGTATAAGTTTCAAAAATTATTTCGATGCCAAAACACCAACTTTCTTTGACAAATGGAAAAAACCCTTAAAAGCTTCTCCATAGAGAGAGTTGAGCAACTTCGGACCATCAAACTTAATCGGTGTACACTTTTTAATGTTCTTCTATGTCAAATTTTACGAGTATAAGCTTGCTAGATTCTTATGATGCCAAAACACTAACTTTCTATGACAAATGGACAAAGTCGTTAAAATCTCTTCCATAAAGAGAGTTGAGCAACTTCGGACCATCAATGTTGCTCGCTGTACACCTTTTATTGCTATTCTATGTCAAATTTTATGAGTATAAGCTACCTTCATTATTTCGATGCAAAAACCCCAACTTTTTATGACAAATACACAAAATTGTTAAAAGCTCCTCCATAGATAGAGTTGCGCAATTTTGGACCGTCAAAGTTGCTCGATATTCACCTTTTATTGTTCTTCTATGCCAAATTTTACGAGTATAAGCTTCAAGATTATTAAATTGCCAAAACATCAACTTTCTATCAGAAATGGACAAAGCCGTTAAAAGCTCCTCCATAGAGTGAGTTGAGCAACTTCGAACCATCTAAGTTGCTCGGTGTACACTTTTTAATGTTCTTCTATGTTAAATTTTATGATTATAAGCTTTCTAAATTATTTCGATGGCAAAACACTAACTTTCTATGATAAATGGACAAAGCCGTTAAAAGAGCTTCCATAGAGAGAGTTGAGCAACTTCGTAACATCAAAGTTGCTCGCTGTACAGTTTTTATTGTTATTCTATGTAAAATTTTACGAGTATAAGCCTCAAGATTATTTAATTGCCAACACACCAACTTTCAATGAGCAACGGACAAAGCCGTTAAAAGTTCCTACGTAGCGAGAGTTGAGCAACTTCAGACCATCAAAGTTGCTCAGTGTACACTTTCTAGTGTGCTTCAATGTCAAATTTTACGAGTATAAGCTTCCAAGATTATTTCGATGCCAAAACACCAACTTTCTTTGACAAATGGACAAAACCCTTAAAAGCTTCTCCATAGAGAGAGTTGCGTAACTTCGGACCATCAAAGTTAATCGGTATACACTTTTTAATGTTCTTCTATGTCAAATTTTTCGAGTATAAGCTTCCTAGATTCTTATGATGGCAAAACACTAACTTTCTATGACAAATGGACAAAGTCGTTAAAATCTTTTCCATAGAGAGAGTTGAGCAACTTCGGAACATCTAAGTTGCTCACTGTACAGTTTTTATTGTTATTCTATGTCAAATTTTACGAGTATAAGTTTCAAGATTATTTAATTGCCAACACACCAACTTTCTATGAGCAACGGACAAAGCCGTTAAAAGTTCCTACGTAGCGAGAGTTGAGTAACTTTGGACCATCAAAGTTGCTCAGTCTACACTTTCTAGTGTGCTTCAATGTCAAATTTTACGAGTATAAGCTTCCAAGATTATTTCGATGCCAAAACACCAACTTTCTTTGACAAATGGACAAAACCTTAAAAGCTTCTCCATAGAGAGAGTTGAGCAACTTCGGACCATCAAACTTAATCGGTGTACACTTTTTAATGTTCTTCTATGTCAAATTTTACGAGTATAAGCTTCCTAGATTCTTATGATGGCAAAACACTAACTTTCTATGACAAATGGACAAAGCCGTTAAAAGCGCTTCTATAAAGAGAGTTGAGGAACTTCGGAACATCTGTGTTGCTCGCTGTACAGTTTTTATTGTTATTCTCTGTCAAATTTTACGAGTATAAGCTTCCTAAAATATTTCGATGGCAAAACACTAACTTTCTATGATAAATGGACAAATCCGTTAAAAGCGCTTCTATAAAGAGAGTTGAGGAACTTCGGAACATCAAAGTTGCTCGCTGTACAGTTTTTATTGTTATTCTCTGTCAAATTTTACGAGTATAAGCTTCCTAAAATATTTCGATGGCAAAACACTAACTTTCTATGATAAATGGACAAATCCGTTAAAAGCGCTTCCATAGAGAGAGTTGAGCAACTTCGGAACATCTAAGTTGCTCGCTGTACAGTTTTTATTGTTATTCTATGTCAAATTTTACGAGTATAAGCTTCAAGATTATTTAATTGCCAACACACCAACTTTCTATGAGCAACGGACAAAGCCGTTAAAAGTTCCTACGTAGCGAGAGTTGAGTAACTTCGGACCATCAATGCTGCTCAGTGTACACTTTCTAGTGTGCTTCAATGTCAAATTTTACGAGTATAAGCTTCCAAGATTATTTCGATGCCAAAACACCAACTTTCTTCGACAAATGGACAAAACCCTTAAAAGCTTTTCAATAGAGAGAGTTGCGCAACTTTGGACTATCAAATTTAATCGGTGTACACTTTTTAATGTTCTTCTATGTCAAATTTTACGAGTATAAGCTTCCTAGATTCTTATGATGGCAAAACACTAAGTTTCAATGACAAATGGACAAAGTCGCTAAAATCTCTTCAATAGAGAGAGTTGAGCAACTTCGGACCATCAGTGTTGCTCGGTGTACAGCATTTATTGTATTCTATGTCAAATTTTATGAGTACAAGCTCCCTATATTATTTCGATGCAAAAACACCAACTTTCCATGACAAATACACAAAATTGTTAAAAGTTCCCCATAGAGAGAGTTGAGCAACTTTGGACCGTCAAAGTTGCTCGGTATTCACCTTTTATTGTTCTTCTATGCAAAATTTTATGAGTATTAGCATCAAGATTATTAAATTGCCAAAACACCAACTTTCTATCAGAAATAGACAAAACCGTTAAAAGCTCCTCCATAGAGAGAGTTGAGCAACTTCGGACCATCAAAGTTGCTCGGAGTACACTTTTTAATGTTCTTCTATGTCAAATTTTACGAGTATAAGCTTCCTAAATTATTTCGATGGCAAAACACGAACTTTCTATGATAAATGGACAAAGCCGTTAAAAGCGCTTCCATAGAAAGATTTGAGCAACTTCGGACCATCAAAGTTGCACGGTGTACACTTTTTAATGTTCTTCTATGTCAAATTTTACGAGTATAAGCTTCCTAAATTATTTCGATGGCAAAACACTAACTTTCTATGATAAATGGACAAAACCGTTAAAAGCGCTTCCATAGAGAGATTTGAGCAACTTCGGACCATCAAAGTTGCACGGTGTACACTTTTTAATGTTCTTCTATGTCAAATTTTATGAGTATAAGCTTTCTAAATTATTTCGATGGCAAAACACCAACTTTCTATGATAAATGGACAAAGCCGTTAAAAGAGCTTCCATAGAGAGAGTTGAGCAAATTCGGAACATCAAATTTGCTCGCTGTACAGTTTTTATTGTTATTCTATGTCAAATTTTATGAGTATAAGCTTCAATATTATTTAATTGCCAACACACCAACTTTCTATCAGAAATGGACAAAGCCGTTAAAAGCTCCTCCATAGAGAGAGTTGAGCAACTTCGGACCATCACTGTTGCTCGGTGTACACCTTTTATTGCTATTCTATGTCAAATTTTATGGGTATAAGCTTCCTATATTATTTCGATGCAAAAACTCCAACTTTCTATGACAAATACACAAAATTGTTGAAAGCTCCTCCATAGAGAGAGTTGAGCAACTTTTGACCGTCAAAGTTGCTCGGCATTCACCTTTTATTGTTCTTCTTTGCCAAATTTTACGAGTATAAGCTTCAAGATTATTAAATTGCCAAAACACCAACTTTCTATCTGAAATGGACAAAGCCGTTAAAAGCTCCTCCATAGAGAGAGTTGAGCAACTTAGGATCATCAAAGTTGCTCGGTGTACACTTTTTAATGTTCTTCTATGTTAAATTTTATGAGTATAAGCTTTCTAAATTATTTCGATGGCAAAACACTAACTTTCTATGATAAATGGACAAAGTCGTTAAAAGAGCTTCCATAGAGAGAGTCGAGCAACTTCGTAACATCAAAGTTGCTCGCTGTACAGTTTTTATTGTTATTCTATGTAAAATTTTACGAGTATAAGCTTCAAGATTATTTAATTGCCAACACACCAACTTTCTATGAGCAACGGACAAAGCCGTTAAAAGTTCCTACGTAGCGAGAGTTGAGTAACTTCGGACCATCAAAGTTGCTCAGTGTATACTTTCTAGTGTGCTTCAATGTCAAATTTTACGAGTATAAGCTTCCAAGATTATTTCGATGCCAAAACACCAACTTTCTTTGACAAATGGACAAAACCCTTAAAAGCTTCTCCATAAAGAGAGTTGAGCAACTTCGGACCATCAAACTTAATCGGTGTACACTTTTTAATGTTCTTCTATGTCAAATTTTATGAGTATAAGCTTCCTAGATTCTTATGATGGCAAAACACTAACTTTCTATGACAAATAGACAAAGCCGTTAAAAGCGCTTCTATAGAGAGAGTTGAGCAACTTCGGAACATCTAAGTTGCTCGCTGTACAGTTTTTATTGTTATTCTCTGTCAAATTTTACGAGTATAAGCTTCCTAAATTATTTCGATGGAAAAACACTAACTTTCTATGATAAATGGACAAAGCCGTTAAAAGTGCTTCTATAGAGAGAGTTGAGCAAATTCGGAACATCAAAGTTGCTCGCTGTACAGTTTTTATTGTTATTCTATATCAAATTTTACGAGTATAAGCTTCAAGATTATTTAATTGCCAAAACACCAACTTTCTATAAGAAATGGACAAAGCCGTTAAAAGCTCCTTCAAAGAGAGAGTTGAGCAACTTCGGACCATCAATGTTGCTCAGTGTACACTTTCTAGTGTGCTTCAATGTCAAATTTTACGAGTATAAGCTTCCAAGATTATTTCGATGCCAAAACACCAACTTTCTTCGACAAATGGACAAAACCCTTAAAAGCTTTTCAATAGAGAGAGTTGCGCAACTTCGAACTATCAAATTTAATCGGTGTACACTTTTTAATGTTCTTATTTGTCAAATTTTACGAGTATAAGCTTCCTAGATTCTTATGATGGCAAAACACTAACTTTCAATGACAAATGGACAAAGTCGCTAAAATCTCTTCAATAGAGAGAGTTGAGCAACTTCGGACCATCAGTGTTGCTCGGTGTACACCATTTATTGCTATTCTATGTCAAATTTTATGAGTACAAGCTCCCTATATTATTTCGATGCAAAAACACCAACTTTCTATCAGAAATGGACAAAGCCATTAAAAGCTCCTCCATAGAGAGAGTTGAGCAACTTCGGACCTTCAAAGTTGCTCGGTATACACTTTTTAATGTTCTTTTATGTCAAATTTTACGAGTATAAGCTTCCTAAATTATTTCGATGGCAAAAGACTAACTTTCTATGAATAATGGACAAAGCCGTTAAAATCGCTTTCTTAGAGAGAGTTGAGCAACTTCAGAACATCAAAGTTGCTCGCTGTACAGTTTTTATTGTTATTCTATGTCAAATTTTACGAGTTTAAGCTTCAAGATTATTTAATTGCCAAAACACCAACTTTCTATGAGAAACGGACAAAGCCGTTAAAAGCTCCTCCATAGAGAGAGTTGAGCAACTTCAGACCATCAAAGTTGCTCGGTGTACACTTTTTAATGTTCTTCTATGTCAAATTTTACGAGTATAAGCTTCCTAAATTATTTCGATGGCAAAACACTAACTTTCTCTGATAAATGGACAAAGCCGTTAAAATTGCTTCCATAGAGAGAGTTGAGCAACTTCAGAACATCAAAGTTGCTCGCTGTACAGTTTTTATTGTTATTCTATGTCAAATTTTACGAGTATAAGCTTCAAGATTATTTAATTGCCAAAACACCAACTTTCTATGAGAAACGGACAAAGCCGTTAAAAGCTCCTCCATAGAGAGAGTTGAGCAACTTCGGACCATCAAAGTTGCCCAGTGTAAACTTTCTAGAGTGCTTCAATGTCAAATTTTACGAGTATAAGCTTCCAAGATTATTTCGATGCGAAAACACCAACTTTCTTTGAGAAATGGACAAAACCCTTAAAAGCTTCTCCATAGAGAGAGTTGCATAACTTCGGACCATCAAAGTTAATCGGTATACACTTTTTAATGTTCTTCTATGTCAAATTTTTCGAGTATAAGCTTCAAGATTATTTAATTGCCAAAACACCAACTTTCTATAAGAAATGGACAAAGCCGTTAAAAGCTCCTTCAAAGAGAGAGTTGAGCAACTTCGGACCATCAATGTTGCTCAGTGTACACTTTCTAGTGTGCTTCAATGTCAAATTTTACGAGTATAAGCTTCCAAGATTATTTCGATGCCAAAACACCAACTTTCTTCGACAAATGGACAAAACCCTTAAAAGCTTTTCAATAGAGAGAGTTGCGCAACTTCGAACTATCAAATTTAATCGGTGTACACTTTTTAATGTTCTTATTTGTCAAATTTTACGAGTATAAGCTTCCTAGATTCTTATGATGGCAAAACACTAACTTTCAATGACAAATGGACAAAGTCGCTAAAATCTCTTCAATAGAGAGAGTTGAGCAACTTCGGACCATCAGTGTTGCTCGGTGTACACCATTTATTGCTATTCTATGTCAAATTTTATGAGTACAAGCTCCCTATATTATTTCGATGCAAAAACACCAACTTTCTATCAGAAATGGACAAAGCCATTAAAAGCTCCTCCATAGAGAGAGTTGAGCAACTTCGGACCTTCAAAGTTGCTCGGTATACACTTTTTAATGTTCTTCTATGTCAAATTTTACGAGTATAAGCTTCCTAAATTATTTCGATGGCAAAAGACTAACTTTCTATGAATAATGGACAAAGCCGTTAAAATCGCTTTCTTAGAGAGAGTTGAGCAACTTCAGAACATCAAAGTTGCTCGCTGTACAGTTTTTATTGTTATTCTATGTCAAATTTTACGAGTTTAAGCTTCAAGATTATTTAATTGCCAAAACACCAACTTTCTATGAGAAACGGACAAAGCCGTTAAAAGCTCCTCCATAGAGAGAGTTGAGCAACTTCAGACCATCAAAGTTGCTCGGTGTACACTTTTTAATGTTCTTCTATGTCAAATTTTACGAGTATAAGCTTCCTAAATTATTTCGATGGCAAAACACTAACTTTCTCTGATAAATGGACAAAGCCGTTAAAATTGCTTCCATAGAGAGAGTTGAGCAACTTCAGAACATCAAAGTTGCTCGCTGTACAGTTTTTATTGTTATTCTATGTCAAATTTTACGAGTATAAGCTTCAAGATTATTTAATTGCCAAAACACCAACTTTCTATGAGAAACGGACAAAGCCGTTAAAAGCTCCTCCATAGAGAGAGTTGAGCAACTTCGGACCATCAAAGTTGCCCAGTGTAAACTTTCTAGAGTGCTTCAATGTCAAATTTTACGAGTATAAGCTTCCAAGATTATTTCGATGCGAAAACACCAACTTTCTTTGAGAAATGGACAAAACCCTTAAAAGCTTCTCCATAGAGAGAGTTGCATAACTTCGGACCATCAAAGTTAATCGGTATACACTTTTTAATGTTCTTCTATGTCAAATTTTTCGAGTATAAGCTTCAAGATTATTTAATTGCCAAAACACCAACTTTCTATAAGAAATGGACAAAGCCGTTAAAAGCTCCTTCAAAGAGAGAGTTGAGCAACTTCGGACCATCAATGTTGCTCAGTGTACACTTTCTAGTGTGCTTCAATGTCAAATTTTACGAGTATAAGCTTCCAAGATTATTTCGATGCCAAAACACCAACTTTCTTCGACAAATGGACAAAACCCTTAAAAGCTTTTCAATAGAGAGAGTTGCGCAACTTCGAACTATCAAATTTAATCGGTGTACACTTTTTAATGTTCTTATTTGTCAAATTTTACGAGTATAAGCTTCCTAGATTCTTATGATGGCAAAACACTAACTTTCAATGACAAATGGACAAAGTCGCTAAAATCTCTTCAATAGAGAGAGTTGAGCAACTTCGGACCATCAGTGTTGCTCGGTGTACACCATTTATTGCTATTCTATGTCAAATTTTATGAGTACAAGCTCCCTATATTATTTCGATGCAAAAACACCAACTTTCTATCAGAAATGGACAAAGCCATTAAAAGCTCCTCCATAGAGAGAGTTGAGCAACTTCGGACCTTCAAAGTTGCTCGGTATACACTTTTTAATGTTCTTCTATGTCAAATTTTACGAGTATAAGCTTCCTAAATTATTTCGATGGCAAAAGACTAACTTTCTATGAATAATGGACAAAGCCGTTAAAATCGCTTTCTTAGAGAGAGTTGAGCAACTTCAGAACATCAAAGTTGCTCGCTGTACAGTTTTTATTGTTATTCTATGTCAAATTTTACGAGTTTAAGCTTCAAGATTATTTAATTGCCAAAACACCAATTTTCTATGAGAAACGGACAAAGCCGTTAAAAGCTCCTCCATAGAGAGAGTTGAGCAACTTCAGACCATCAAAGTTGCTCGGTGTACACTTTTTAATGTTCTTCTATGTCAAATTTTACGAGTATAAGCTTCCTAAATTATTTCGATGGCAAAACACTAACTTTCTCTGATAAATGGACAAAGCCGTTAAAATTGCTTCCATAGAGAGAGTTGAGCAACTTCAGAACATCAAAGTTGCTCGCTGTACAGTTTTTATTGTTATTCTATGTCAAATTTTACGAGTATAAGCTTCAAGATTATTTAATTGCCAAAACACCAACTTTCTATGAGAAACGGACAAAGCCGTTAAAAGCTCCTCCATAGAGAGAGTTGAGCAACTTCGGACCATCAAAGTTGCCCAGTGTAAACTTTCTAGAGTGCTTCAATGTCAAATTTTACGAGTATAAGCTTCCAAGATTATTTCGATGCGAAAACACCAACTTTCTTTGAGAAATGGACAAAACCCTTAAAAGCTTCTCCATAGAGAGAGTTGCATAACTTCGGACCATCAAAGTTAATCGGTATACACTTTTTAATGTTCTTCTATGTCAAATTTTTCGAGTATAAGCTTCCAAGATTCTTATGATGGCAAAACACTAACTTTCTATGACAAATGGACAAAGTCGTTAAAATCTCTTCCATAGAGAGAGTTGAGCAACTTCGGAACAACAAAGTTGCTCGCTGTAAAATTTTATTGTTATTCTACGTTAAATTTTATGAGTACAAGCTCCCTATATTATTTCGATGCAAAAACACCAACTTTCTATGACAAATACACAAAATTGTTAAAAGCTCCTCCATAGAGAGAGTTGAGTTGCTCGGTATTCACCTTTTATTGTTCTTCTATGCCAAATTTTACGAGTATAAGCTTCAAGATTATTAAATTGCCAAAACACCAACTTTCTATAAAAAATGGACAAAGCCGTTAAAAGCTCCTCCATAGAGTGAGTTGAGAAACTTCGGACCATCAAATTTGCTCGATGTACAGTTTTTATTGTTATTCTATGTCAAATTTTAAGAGTATAAGCTTCGTAAATTATTTCGATGGCAAAACACTAACTTTCTATGATAAATGGACAAAGGCGTTAAAGGCTCTTCTATAGAGAGAGTTGAGCAACTTCGAAACATCAAAGTTGCTCGCTGTACAGTTTTTATTGTTATTCTATGTCAAATTTTACGAGTATAAGCTTCCTAAATTATTTCGATGGCAAAACACTAACTTTCTATGATAAATGGACAAAGCTATTAAAAGCGCTTCCATAGAGAGAGTTGAGCAACTTCGGAACATCAAAGTTGCTCGCTGTACAGTTTTTATTGTTATTCTATGTCAAATTTTACGAGTATAAGCTTGAAGATTATTTAATTGCCAAAACACCAACTTTCTATAAGAAACGGACAAAGCCGTTAAAAGCTCCTCCATAGAGAGAGTTGAGCAACGACGGACCATCAATGTTGCTCAGTGTACACTGTCTAGTGTGCTTCAATGTCAAATTTTACGAGTATAAGCTTCTAAGATTATTTCGATGCCAAAACACCAACTTTCTTTGACAAATGGACAAAACCCTTAAAAGCTTCTTCATAGAGAGAGTTGCGCAACGTCGGACCATGAAATTTAATCGGTGTACACTTTTTAATGTTCTTCTATGTCAAATTTTATGAGTATAAGCTTCCTAGATTCTTATGATGGCAAAACACTAACTTTCTATGACAAATGGACAAAGTCGTTAAAATCTCTTCCATAGAGAGAGTTGAGCAACTTCGGACCATCAGTGTTGCTCGGTGTACACCATTTATTGCTATTTTATGTCAAATTTTATGAGTATAGGCTCCCTATATTATTTCGATGAAAAACCCCAACTTTCTAAGACAAATACAAAAACTTGTTAAAAGCTCCTCCATAGAGAGAGTTGAGCAACTTGGGACCGTCAAAGTTGCTCGGTATTCACCTTTTATTGTTCTTCTCTGTCAAATTTTACGAGTATAAGTTTCAAGATTATGGAATTGCCAAAACACCAACTTTCTATGAGAAACGGACAAAGCCGTTAACAGTTTCTCCATAGAGAGAGTTGAGCAACTTCGGATCATCAAAGTTGCTTGGTGTACACTTTTTAATGTTCTTCTATGTCAAATTTTACAACTATAAGCTCCTAAATTATTTCGATGGCAAAACACTAACTTTCTATGATAAATGGACAAAGCCGTTAAAGGCGTTTCAATAGAGAGAGTTGAGCAACTTCGGAACATCAAAGTTGCTCTCTGTACAGTTTTTATTGTTATTCTATGTCAAATTTTACGAGTATAAGCTTCAAGATTATTTAATTGCCAAAATACCAACTTTCTATGAGCAACGGACAAAGCCGTTAAAATTTCCTCCATAGCGAGAGTTGAGCAACTTCGGACCATCAAAGTTGCTCAGTGTACACTTTATAGTGTGTTTCAGTGTCAAATTTTATGAGTATAAGCTTCCAAGATTATTTCGATGCCAAAACACCAACTTTCTTTGAAAAATGGACAAAACCCTTAAAAGCTTCTCCATAGAGAGAGTTGAGCAACTTCGGACCATCAAACTTAATCGGTGTACACTTTTTAATGTTCTTCTATGTCAAATTTTACGAGTATAAGCTTCCTAGATTCTTATGATGGCAAAACACTAACTTTCTATGACAAATGGACAAAGTCGTTAAAATCTCTTCCATAGAGAGAGTTGAGCAACTTTGGACCATCAATGTTGCTCAATGTACACCTTTTATTGCTATTCTATGTCAAATTTTATGAGTATAAGCTACCTATATTATTTCGATGCAAAAACCCCAACTTCTTATGACAAATACACAAAATTGTTAAAAGCTCCACCATAGAGAGAGTTGAGCAACTTTGGACCGTCAAAGTTGCTCGGTATTCACCTTTTATTGTTCTTCTATGCCAAATTTTACGAGTATAAGCTTCACGATTATTAAATTGCCAAAACACCAACTTTCTATAAGAAACGGACAAAGCCGTTAAGTGCTCCTCCATAGAGAGAGTTGAGCAACTTCGGACCATCAATGTTGCTCAGTGTACACTTTCTAGTGTGCTTCAATGTCAAATTTTATGAGTATAAGCTTCCAAGATTATTTCGATGCCAAAACACCAACTTTCTTTGAGAAATGGACAAAATCCTTAAAAGCTTCTCCATAGAGAGAGTTGCGCAACTTCGGACCATCAAAGTTAATCGGTATATACTTTTTAATGTTCTTCTATGTCAAATTTTTCAAGTATAAGCTTCCAAGATTCTTATGATGGCAAAACACTAACTTTCTATGACAAATGAACAAAGTCGTTAAAATCTCTTCCATACAGAGAGTTGAGCAACTTCGGAACAACAAAGTTGTTCGCTGTAAAGTTTTTATTGTTATTCTATGTCAAATTTTATGAGTACAAGCTCCCTATATTATTTCGATGGAAAAACACCAACTTTCTATGACAAATACACAAAATTGTTAAAAGCTCCTCCATAGGGAGAGTTGAGAAACTTTGGACCGTCAAAGTTGCTCGGTATTCACATTTTATTGTTCTTCTATGCCAAATTTTACGAGTATAAGCTTCACGATTATTAAATTGCCAAAACACCAACTTTCTATCAGAAATGGACAAAGCCGTTAAAAGCTCATCCATAGAGTTAGTTGAGAAACTTCGGACCATCAAATTTGCTCGATGTACAGTTTTTATTGTTATTCTATGTCAAATTTTACGAGTATAAGCTTCGTCAATTATTTCGATGGACAAACACTTACTTTCTATGATAAATGGACAAAGCCGTTAAAAGCGCTTCTATAGAGAGAGTTGAGCAACTTCGGAACATCAAAGTTGATCGCTGTACAGGTTTTATTGTTATTCTATGTCAAATTTTACGAGTATAAGCTTCCTAAATTATTTCGATGGCAAAACACTAACTTTCTATGATAAATGGACAAAGCCGTTAAAAGCGCTTCCATAGAGAGAGTTGAGCAACTTCGGAACATCAATGTTGCTCGCTGTACAGTTTTTATTGTTATTCTATGTCAAATTTTACGAGTATAAGCTTCAAGATTATTTAATTGTCAAATCAGCAAATTTCTATAAGAAACGGACAAAGCCGTTAAGAGCTCCTCCATAGAGAGAGTTGAGCAACTTCGGACCATCAATGTTGCTCAGTGTACACTTTCTAGTGTGCTTCAATGTCAAATTTTACGAGTAAAAGCTTCCAAGATTATTTCGATGCCAAAACACCAACTTTCTTTGACAAATGGACAAAACCCTTAAAAGCTTCTCCATAGAGAGAGTTGCGCAACTTCGGACCATCAAATTTAATCGGTGTACACTTTTTAATGTTCTTCTATGTCAAATTTTATGAGTATAAGCTTCCTAGATTCTTATGATGGCAAAACACTAACTTTCTATGAGAAATGGACAAAGTCGCTAAAATCTCTTTCATAGAGAGAGTTGAGCAACTTCGGACCATCAGTGTTGCTCGGTGTTTACCATTTATTGCTATTCTATGTCAAATTTTATGAGTTTAAGCTCCCTATATTATTTCGATGGAAAACCCCAACTTTCTAAGACAATTACAAAAACTTGTTAAAAGCTCCTCCATAGAGAGAGTTGAGCAACTTGGGAACGTCAAAGTTGCTCGGTATTCACCTTTTATTGTTCTTCTATGTTAAATTTTACGAGTATAAGTTTCAAGATTATTGAATTGCCAAAACAACAACTTTCTATGAGAAATGGACAAAGTCGTTAACAGTTCCTCCATAGAGAGAGTTGAGCAACTTCGGATCATCAAAGTTGTTTGGTGTACACTTTTTAATGTTCTTCTATGTCAAATTTTACGACTATAAGCTCCTAAATTATTTCGATGGCAAAACACTAACTTTCTATGATAAATGGACAAAGACGTTAAAGGCGTTTCCATAGAGAGAGTTGAGCAACTTCGGAACATCAAAGTTGCTCTCTGTACAGTTTTTATTATTATTCTATGTCAAATTTTACGAGTATAAGCTTCAAGATTATTTAATTGCCAAAATACCAACTTTCTATGAGCAACGGACAAAGCCGTTAAAAGTTCCTCCATAGCGAGAGTTGAGCAACTTCGAACCATCAAAGTTGCTCAGTGTACACTTTATAGTGTGCTTCAATGTCAAATTTTAGGAGCATAAGCTTCCAAGATTATTTCGATGCCAAAACACCAACTCTCTTTGACAAATGGACAAAACCCTTAAAAGCTTCTCCATAGAGAGAGTTGAGCAACTTCGGACCATCAAACTTAATCGGTGTACACTTTTTAATGTTCTTCTATGTCAAATTTTACGAGTATAAGCTTCCTAGATTCTTATGATGGCAAAACACTAACTTTCTATGACAAATGGACAAAGTCATTAAAATCTCTTCCATAGAGAGAGTTGAGCAATTTCGGACCATCAGTGTTGCTCGGTGTACACCATTTGTTGCTATTCTATGTCAAATTTTATGAGTACAAGCTCCCTATATTATTTCGATGCAAAAACCCCAACTTTCTATGACAAGTACACAAAATTGTTAAAAGCTCCTCCATAGAGAGAGTTGAGCAACTTTGGTCCGTCAAAGTTGCTCGGTATTCACCTTTTATTGTTCTTCTATGCCAAATTTTACGAGAATAAGCTTCAAGATTATTAAATTGCCAAAACACCAACTTTCTATCAGAAATGGACAAAGCCGTTAAAAGCTCCTCTATAGAGAGAGTTGAGCAACTTTGGACCGTCAAAGTTGCTCGGTATTCACCTTTTATTGTTAGTCTATGCCAAATTTTACGAGTACAAGCTTCACGATTATTAAAATTCCAAAACACCAACTTTCTATCAGAAATGGACAAAGCCGTTAAAAGCTCCTCCATAGAGTGAGTTGAGAAACTTCTGACCATCAAATTTGCTCGATGTACAGTTTTTATTGTTCTTCTATGTCAAATTTTACGAGTATAAGCTTCGTAAATTATTTCGATGGCAAAACACTAACTTTCTATGATAAATGGACAAAGCCGTTAAAAGCACTTCTATAGGGAGAGTTGAGCAACTTCGGAACATCAAAGTTGGTCGCTGTACAGTTTTTATTGTTATTCTATGTCAAATTTTACAAGTATAAGCTTCCTAAATTATTTCAATGGCAAAACACTAACTTTCTATGATAAATGGACAAAGCCGTTAAAAGCGCTTCCATAGAGAGAGTTGAGCAACTTCGGAACATCAATGTTGCTCGCTGTACAGTTTTTATTGTTATTCTATGTCAAATTTTACGAGTATAAGCTTCAAGATTATTTAATTGCCAAAACACCAACTTTCTATAAGAAACGGACAAAGCCGTTAAGAGCTCCTCCATAGAGAGAGTTGAGCAACTTCGGATCACTGTTGCTCGCTGTACACTTTCTAGTGTGCTTCAATGTCAAATTTTACGAGTATAAGCTTCCAAGATTATTTCAATGCCAAAACACCAACTTTCTTTGACAAATGGACAAAACCCATAAAAGCTTCTCCATAGAGAAAGTTGAGTAACTTCGGACCATCAGTGTTGCTCGGTGTACACCATTTATTGCTATTCTATGTCAAATTTTATGAGTACAAGCTCCCTATATTATTTCGATGCAAAAACACCAACTATCTATGACAAATACACAAAATTGTTAAAAGCTCCTCCATAGAGAGAGTTGAGCAACTTTGGACCGTCAAAGTTGGTCGGTATTCACCTTTTATTGTTCTTCTATGCCAAATTTTACGAGTATAAGCTTCAAGATTATTAAATTGCCAAAACACCAACTTTCTATCAGAAATGGACAAAGCCGTTAAAAGCTCCTCCATAGAGAGAGTTGAGCAACTTCGGACCATCAAAGTTGCTCGGTGTATACTTTTTAATGTTCTTCTATGTCAAATTTTACGAGTATAAGCTTCCTAAATTATTTCGATGGCAAAACACTAACTTTCTATGATAAATGGACAAAGCCGTTAAAAGCGCTTCCATAGAGAGAGTTGAGCAACTTCAGAACATCAAAGTTGCTCGCTGTACAGTTTTTATTGTTATTCTATGTCAAATTTTACGAGTATAAGCTTCAAGATTATTTAATTTCCAAAACACCAACTTTCTATGAGAAACGGACAAAGCCGTTAAAAGCGCCTCCATAGAGAGAGTTGATCTGTCACGTCCCGTTTCCGGAGACGCGACTGGGTGCTCTCTCCGCACCCTTCCTAGGTCACTAGTGTGAACATCCGGGATCAATCGGAAATCCGGCGGCACCTCCCCGTATATCGGAGAGCGCCCACCTGCATCAGAAACGCAGCAACAACAACATCACACTAGCAACCGAGCAAACATAGGCCTCGGGCCTCAACCACATGCAATCCTGACACAAGGCCTCAGGCCATCCACTACCAGCATGCACAAACTGATGGCATCATATATAAATCAACACACAGATTTATAAGACATCAAATATAACCATAAATCAACATCTACATCCACATACAAGCACCACCGTGCCAAATGGTTATATTCTCTCAACATAGATATACTACGTACACCCACATGCATAGAGTATATCTCCAGCACCCTATTCTATCCAGGGCCATCCATGTCACGCCCTGCTCACCGATCCGCAGCACTAGTACCTGTACCAGTGTCTCCTGTGGAAGGAAGAAAGTAAAGGAGTGAACTAGAAGCTCAGTAGGGTATGAAGTAAACATCAATATAGGCAGAACCATAAGGAAGCTATGCATCAATATGTAACTACCACATGAACGTATACTCAACAAATTCACATCAACATTTACCCGGATAACCCTTTTGGAGCATAACAACTACAATATCATTGCAACTCAATGAAATATTGCACGGGAGCAAGCTCACCACTACCAACCACTCCTAGGATCATCCGGTTGCGTGAACCTATCACGCCCGCACCCCACAAGGCAAGTCACTCTTGACCTTACCCCTAGTGCGTTACCCCACATGAGGTTCACGCGACTTGGTGATAACAACCTTCACCTTGCCATCCTTCCATGTGGCTTTCAAGTAACCTAAAGGTTCACTGCTAACATAACGAGAACCTATAGGGTCACACACATAGAATAAGTCAAAGATTATGTTATTTAAGAATAACATATTACGTTTGGGCTTAGGGCTTTATGTAAGGGTCCATTATCGGTTTAATTAATAAGATTAATTGAACATGGTCAAGAGCCCAAAAACGTGGGCTTCTTTCTTCAAGGAGATTTGGGCTTTTTCGTTTTTACTTCACTCACGGAATATCTAGGGTTAGAGTAACCCTAGGAGATAACACAACTCTTGGTGTGCCGCACTTCTTGGTGAGTTGAGAGAAAAACCGGATTGGAGCTCCCTCTCCTAGTTACTAGCATAACGTGAAGAGGCGATCTTTGGCTCGTTCGTTTGGATACCATAGAGGCGTGCTGTTCGGTTGGATAGCGTAGATTGATTCGGATCATTCAAGCCAAGCAAGTCAAGCAATCCGTTATTTTCTGCACTTCAAGAGGTAACTTCTCATCACCGATTTATGCCCTTTCACATGGATTCTCTGGAGGGTTTCAATAAAATTTTAAACGTCCGCTGTGTATGAGATATTGAAACCCAGCAGAAACAACTTTCTCACCAACCTCTGCCCAACACAAAGGCGACCTACAAGGCCTCCCGTAGAGCGCCTCGTAAGGTGCCATCCCGATACTACTTTGGAAAGAGTTGTTATACACAAACTTCGCCAAATGTAAGTACCGATCCCAACTTCCTCCAAAGTCAACTACGCATGCCCGTAGCATATCTTCCAAAACCTGTATGGTTCTCTCACTCTGCCCATCACTCTGAGGGTGATAAGCTGTAGAGAAATCCAACTTCGTTCCCAATGCTCATGTAAACTACTCCAGAATCTACCTGTGAACCGCGGGTCTCGGTCCGACACAATGGACAATGGAACTCCGTGAAGTCACACAATCTCCTTGACATACATAGTACTCAAGGTCTCCAACGAATCCGTCTTGTTCATGGGTAAGAAGTGTCCAGACTTGGTCAATCTGTCCACTATCACCCAAACTATGTCATGCCTCCTCTGAGTCATTGGCAACGCCGTCACAAAGTCCATAGTGATCTTCTCCCACTTCCATTCCGCTACTGGTAATGGTTGCAACAACCCTGCTGGCCTTTGATGTTCTGCCTTCACTTGCTGACAAGTTAAACATTTTACCACAAACTTAGCCACATCGGCTTTCATACCTCTCCACCAGAAATTTCGCTTCAAGTCTCGGTACATCTTCGTACCCCCGGGATGCATGGCAAACCACGAATGGTGTGCCTCCTTCAGAATCTCTTGCCTTAACTCATCATCATCGGGAACTACTAGTCTTCCCATATACCGTACTCCCCCATCATTCCCTCGAACCCATCCAAAACTCTCATCAATCACATCAAATGTATGATAACCATTTTGTGCATCTATAACCTTCTGAACCATTAAAGGTCTCGAAGTTATAGAACACAAATAGGTCTTTTCCTCTTGACTCCTCAACTCCAATCCAAACTCATTGATTGTCTCCACAAGTTCCCACTCATGCATGAATAAGCTAGCAACTCTCTGCTTCCTACTCAATGCATCCGCAACCACATTTGCTTTACCAGGATGGTATTGCAAATTAAAATCAAAATCCTCAAAGTACTCCATCCACCGCCTTTGCCGTAAGTTCAACTCTTTTTGGGTGAATAGGTACTTGAGGCTTTTGTGATCCGAGAACACCTCAAACGTCTCTCCGTAGAGATAGTACCTCCACTGCTTAAGAGCAAATACCACTGCCGCCAACTCCAGATCATGCACTGGATAAATCCTCTCATGCGTCTTCAGCAACCTCGAACCATACTCTATCACTCGGCCCTGCTGCATCAACACACAACCCAACCCGACTCCAGATGCATCGCAATACACCTGATAGCCAACATTCCTCTCTGGAACTACTAACACTGAAGGTGTTGTCAACCTCTTCTTCAACTCTTCAAATGCGGCTTCACATTCGTCTGTCCACACAAACGGTGTCCCCTTCTTTGTGAGCTGCGTCATCGGCGAAGCAACTCTTGAGAAGTCCTCAATAAACCTCCGGTAGTAACCTACCAACCCTAGGAAACTCCGGATCTCAGTCACATTCTTCAGTCTCTCCCAATTCAAAACCGACTCAACTTTGGAGTAGTCAACCGCTATGCCTTCTCGAGTGATCACATGGCCTAGGAACTTTACCTCTGTGGCCCAAAATTCACACTTACTCAATTTAGCATACAGTTGATTTTCCCTCAACGTCTGTAACACTACCCTCAAGTCTTCCTCATGCTCTTCCTCCGTAGGAGAATAAATCAATATATCATCAATAAACACCACTACAAACTTGTCCAAAAACGGTCGAAGAACCCTTTGCATTAGGTCCATGAATACCGCCGGGGCATTTGTCAACCAAAACGGCATCACAAGAAACTCATAATGCCCATAACGAGTTCTAAGCGCTGTTTTCTGGATATCCTCATTCTTAATCCTCAACTGATGATAACCCGACCTCAAATCAATCTTAGAGAAATGCCTAGCACCTCTCAATTGGTCAAACAAATCATTGATCCTAGGCAATGGATACTTATTCCTCACTGTAACCTTATTCAACTGCTTATAATCAATACACATCCTCAAACTTCCGTCTTTCTTCTTGACGAACAACACTGGTGCTTCCCACGGGGACACACTTGGTCTAATGAACCCCAAGTCTAGCAACTCCTCTAATTGAGAACTCAACTCCTTCAACTCTGCTGGAGCCATCCGATACGGCGGAATCGAAATCGGCTTGACATTCGGATGCAACTCAATAGCAAAGTCAATCTCCCTCTTCGGAGGTAATCCCGACAACTCTTCCAGAAATACATCCGTAAACTCCTCCACTATCAATATCGGTGTAGCTACATCGCCCTTAGGCGCCGAAGTCACTAAACTCGCAACTCCACAATCTTGATACGAAGGATTTTCCATGAAATGTGGGCATGGAATCCCCTTTGATCTCCTCAACTGAATTACTCCTCCCTCGGGTACTCTAAGAGTAATCTTCCTCTCCCAAAAGTCAAGCAACCCTTGGTGCTTCGTCAACCAATCAACTCCAAGAATCACATCAAAATCCTAGAAATCTAGTACATACAAGTCGGCTTCCAGAGATATTTCTCCAAACCGACACTCACATCCGAACACTACCCCCTCTAACGTGGTGAAATATCCAAATGGTGAGGATACCGTGAACATTCGCCTTATTGGCGAAATCTCCACCTCTAGTGCGTGTGCTAACGAACTAGTAATGAAAGATGAGGTCGCCCCAGAATCAAACAAGACTCTTGCCCAACAATTAGAAATCAAGAAGGTACCTCCAATGAAATTTGGATGCTCTTGCGCCTCCTGATGACCCAATGCATAGACACGTCCCTCTGTCAGTGCATTCTGCTGCTGCTGTGGCTGACGAGTCCCACCCCGCCCCCTTCCTCCTGTTGGAACATTGGAAGGAAGAGCCGGAGGCGGTACTCCCGGTATACTCTGCTGCTGTGCTCTCTGGTTGCCCTTCGGACACTCACTCTTTCTATGACCCAACTTGCCACACCCAAAGCACTTAAACCCAGGAAGCCTGCACTCACTTGCCTTGTGCCCCTCTTTTCCACACTTGAAGTATGCTGTCTTGCTCCATTGTGGCCTTGGACCCTTGCCTCGGTCCCCTATCTGTTGACGAAAGTCCGTCCTCGGTTTCTTGTGGCTACTACCACCACTACTACTACCCTCGCTCACTGGACGCTTCCTCTGAGCTTCACTTTTCTCACTCAACTCAAAATCGAGAGCCATCTCCACTGTGTCCTGGTATGACACCACTCTAGTGGCCATCACCATCCTACCAAGACTGGGAAGCAACCCATCTCGGTACCTCACTGCCTTTTCCCATCCGTCGGAGCAAACTCCTTCCCATATCGGTATAACTCCTCAAACTGCTTGGTGTACTGGGACACCGTCATCTCTGATGTCTGCAACAAATCGAGAAACTGTTTGGCCTTCTCCGTTTGCAGAGGCCTTGGCACAAACTTCTGCATAAACAACTGCTCAAACGAAGTCCAAGTCAGCTCATTCCGTCTCTGACCCATGGACAACCACCATTCATAGGCCGCACCACTCAAATAGTAGAACACAAACTTCACCCGTCTCTCATCGGGTATCTCAAGAGTGTCCATCCTCATACTCAGCTGATTGAACCACTCCTCGGCCTCCACACCCGTTCCATCTCCAGAAAAGGTTGGAGGAGTAGTCCTCCTCAATTGGTCCACCTCATACATCCCTCTCCCAGCTCTAGGTACTGCTGCTACCTCAGTTGTAGCCTCTGGTACAACTCCCTCAGTACTAGTGCCAGTTGCACCTATCGCCTGAGCCACTACCTGTGCTATCGTCTGTGCTTGTGTCTGCACCATACTCATCATAAAGCTAGCAAGACCCTCCATCGCCACGGGTTGCCCCACTGTAGTAACAGGAGCAACCTGCACCACAGGTGGTGCCTGCTAGGCTACATCATCAGTCCGTAGTCCCTCCTGAACTATCTCCTCATCTCTCACATCAGGGTCTACTCTCGGAACTGAACCCTCAGTACTCAGTGTGCGTCTAGCCACTTGCTCTGCACTTTTACCATGGCCTCTACCTCGGCCTCTACCCGTCCCTCGTTGGCCTCCGCCACGAGGTACCTCAGCTGTACTATCAGATCGCACAGTCCTACGAGTATTCATCTACATGGCAACAGATAATACTATTTAATACACTACTCAAACGAGGATTTAAGGGGAAAGGAAAACATACCGGATCAGCAGCAGTCGTGACATGGCCTGGAATGTACTACACTACAACTAGGACCCAACACCCCAGATCCTATAAAGAGCCATAAACCTCGCTCTGATACCAAATTGTCACCCCCCGTTTTCGGAGACGCGAATGGGTGCTCTCTCAGCACCCTTCCTAGGTCACTATTGTGAACATCCGGGATCAACCGGAAATCCGGCGGCACCTCCCCGTATATCGGAGAGCGCCCACCTGCACCAGAAATGCAGCAACAACAACATCACACTAGCAACCTAGCAAATATAGGCCTCGGGCCTCAACCACATGCAATCCTGACCCTAGGCCTCAGGCCATCCACTACCAGCATGCACAAACTGATGGCATCACATATAAATCAACACACAGATTTATAAGACATCAAATATAACCATAAATCAACATCTACATCCACATACAAGCACCACCGTGCCAAATGGTTATATTCTCTCAACATAGATATACTATGTACACCCACATGCATAGAGTATATCTTCAGCACCCTATTCTATCCAGGGCCATCCATGTCACGCCCTGCTCACCGATCCGCAGCACCAGTACCTGTACCAGTGTCTCCTGTGGAAGGAAGAAAGTAAATGAGTGAGCTAGAAGCTCAGTAGGGTATGAAGTAAACATCAATATAGGCAGAACCATAAGGAAGCAATGCATCAATATGTAACTACCACATGAACGTATACTCAACAAATTCACATCAACATTAACCCGGATAACCCTTTTGGAGCATAACAACCACAATATCATTGCAACTCAATGAAATATTGCACGGGAGCAAGCTCACCACAACCAACCACTCCTAGGATCATCCGGTTGCGTGAACCTATCACGCCCGTACCCCACATGGCAAGTCACTCTTGACCTTACCCCTAGTGCGTTACCCCACATGAGGTTCACGTGACTTGGTGATAACAACCTTCACCTTGCCATCCTCCCATGTGGCTTTCAAGTAACCTAAAGGTTCCCGAGTCCCCCATGCATCTCTAATGCATTATGACATGTCATGCCGAATCGATAAGTATATATAAATACCCTATATACTTTACATAACTACCATGATGCATGAATGAAGGCTCACAACGTGTCCGTAAATGACGGAACACTAATTCGGGTCATGCAACATTCGACATCAAACAATGATCCACACAAGGCTTGTTTCCCCTTAGAAGCAATTAAGGCGGAAACTCAAATAATGGCGACCAATGAAGGATCAAAACGCTATTTAGGCAACAATAACGAATGATAGATAGAAAGGTTTGAAATCCCCTACCTCGTGTCGAGCAATTTACCACAAATTCCCAAATTCCGTCCCTAGGGTTTCGGTTTGCCCAAACCTACAATGTGGTGAAACCGAACCCGTACACGCATCAATATATCAACCACAACTCATATGAACATCAAGTAAATCAATAAAATCGAAATCACTTACTTCTCTCTCTAGAAATTCCTTCCAATATCCTCCAAACTCACTCCAAGTTCAACTCAACTCCAACACACAAACCAATCTACATAAACATCCAAAATCACCCTAGGATTAACATATCTAAACCATAGGAATCAACTCTAAATGAAACTAACAAGATCTACTCAAAACCCTAGAAATAGAAAACTGAAGAAACTTACCTCCAAGGCTTGAATCTTCCTTGAATCCTTTCCAAATCTCCAAAACTAAGCTCAAATCTCCAAAAATCACCTCAAATGATCTTCTCTCTCTAGAATCCTCTCTTTCTCTCTCTCTAGAACTGAAGCTGGAAGGTATTTGAAAAACGCGGGTCGCGCCTAGACGCTACCTTGGGCGCCTAGGCGCCCTAGCCCTAACAAAATTTACTTCAGGCGCTGCACTGGGCGGAATCCTGGGCGTGCAGGATTTCACGCCCAGGCGGGGTGCGCCTTGGAGGCCGCCTAGGCGCCTCTACGCCTACTCCATTTTTCATCACCCACTGGACTGGGCGCTGCGCCCAGTCCAGTGCCTCCTCGTCTGGACCTCGACTATGCGCGCTCTTCCGCTGGATTAGGCATCCCTGGGCGCACCATTGCACACGCCTAGGCGCACACCGCCTAGGCGTGCTGCTCGGGCGCTTAGGCGCTCCAGCTTCTTCTGATGCTCTTCATTTCCAGCCTCCCACTGGACTAGGCGCAGCGCCTAGGCGCCCCCTGGTGCACCTAGTCCAGTTTTTCCCCTTTGTGAAAACTCAAAAATTCCAAAAATTTTTGGGTCGGGGTTTCACATCCTTCTCCCCTTAATAAAATTTTGTCCCGAAATTTAAATACACACGTACCTGAATCGCTGAACAACTCCAGGTACTTTTCCTTCATTCGAGACTCCAACTCCAAAGTTGCTTCTTCAACTCCGTGGTACATCCACATCACTTTTACTAATGGTATCACACTCGACCTCGTGACCTTATTCTGTCGGTCTAGAATCTTCACCGGTTGGAGAGTGTAACTCCCATCTTCCTCAACCTCCAACGTAGTCCAATCTATCACATGCGACGGATTCGGCTCATATTTCTGAAGCATTGATACATGGAATACATTGTGAACCTGCTCAAGCTTCGGTGGAAGTGCCAAACGGTACGCCACCGGTCCAACTGTCTCCAAAATCTCAAATGGCCCCACAAACCTTGGTGCTAACTTCCCATGCTTGCTATATCTCTGAATCCCTCGTCTCGGACAAATCTTCACGAAAACCTTATTGCCTACAGCGAACTCCAAAGGTCTCCTCCTCCGGTCAGCATAAGACTTCTGTCGGCTCTGCGCGGTGATCAACCGCTTCCGGATCTCATCAACTTTCTCTCGTGCTTCTTTAACCATCTCCGGTTCGAAAACAACTTTCTCACCAACCTCTGCCCAACACAAAGGCGACCTATAAGGCCTCCTGTAGAGCGCCTCATAAGGTGCCATCCCGATACTACTTTGGAAAGAGTTGTTATACACAAACCCCAACTTTCTATTACAAATACACAAAATTGTTAAAAGCTCCTCTATAGAGAGAGTTGAGCAACTTTGGACCGTCAAAGTTGCTCGGTATTCACCTTTTATTGTTCTTCTATGCCAAATTTTACGAGTATAAGCTTCAAGATTATTAAATTGCCAAAACACCAACTTTCTATTAGAAATGGACAAAGCTGTTAAAAGCTCCTCCATAGAGAGAGTTGAGCAACTTTGGATCATCAAAGTTACTCGGCATACACTTTTTAATGTTCTTCTATGTCCAATTTTATGAGTATAAGCTTCCTAAATTATTTCCATGGCAAAACACTAACTTTGTATGATAAATGGACAAAGCCGTTAAAAGCGCTTCCATAGAGAGAGTTGAGCAACTTCGGAACATCAAAGTTGCTCGCTGTACAGTTTTTATTGTTATTCTATGTCAAATTTTACGAGTATAAGCTTCAAGATTATTTAATTGCCATAACACCAACTTTCTATGAGCAACGGACAATGCCATTAAAAGTTCCTCCATAGCGAGAGTTGAACAACTTCGGACCATCAAAGTTGCTTAGTGTACACTTTCTAGTGTGCTTCAATGTCAAATTTTACGAGTATAAGCTTCCAAGATTATTTCGATGCCAAAACACCAACTTTCTTTGACAAATGGACAAAACCCTTAAAAGCTTCTCCATAGAGAGAGTTGAGCAACTTCGGACCATCAAACTTAATCGGTGTACACTATTTAATATTTTTCTATGTCAAATTTTACGAGTATAAGCTTCCTAGATTCTTATGATGGCAAAACACTAACTTTCTATGACAAATGGACAAAGTCGTTAAGATCTCATCCATAAAGAGAGTTGAGCAACTTTGGACCATCAATGTTGCTCGGTGTACACTTTTATTGCTATTCTATATCAAATTTTATGAGTATAAGATACCTATATTATTTCGATGCAAAAACCCCAACTTTTTATGACAAATACAAAAAATTGTTAAAATCTCCTCCATAGAGAGAGTTGAGCAACTTTGTATCGTCACAGTTGCTCGGTATTCACCTTTTATTGTTCTTCTATGCCAAATTTTACGAGTATAAGCTTCAAGATTATTAAATTTCCAAAACACCAACTTTCTATCAGAAATGGACAAAGCCGTTAAAAGCTCCTCCATAGAGTGAGTTGAGAAACTTCGGACCATCAAAGTTGCTCGGTGTACACTTTTTAATGTTCTTCTATATCAAATTTTACGAGTATAAGCTTCTTCATTTATTTCGATAGCAAAACACCAACTTTCTATGATAAATGGACAAAGCCGTTAAAAGCGCTTCCATAGAGAGAGTTGAACAACTTCGGAACATCAAAGTTGCTCGCTGTAGAGTTTTTATTGTTATTCTATGTCAAATTTTACGAGTATAAGCTTCCTAAATTATTTCGATGGCAAAACACTAACTTTCTACGATAAATGGAAAAGGCCGTTAAAAGCGCTTCCATAGAGAGAGCTGAGCAACTTCGAAACATCAAATTTTCTCGCTGTACAATTTTTATTATTATTCTATGTCAAATTTTACGAGTATCAGTTTCAAGATTCTTATGATGGCAAAACACCAACTTTCTTTCACAAATGGACAAAACCCTTAAAAGCTTCTCCATAGAGAGAGTTGAGCAACTTCGGACCATCAAACTTAATCGGTGTACACTTTTTAATGTTCTTCTATGTCAAATTTTACGAGTATAAGCTTCCTAGATTCTTATGATGGCAAAACACTAACTTTCTATGACAAATGGACAAAGTCGTTAAAATCTCATCCATAGAGAGAGTTGAGCAACCTCGGACAATCAGTGTTGCTCGGTGTACACCATTTATTGCTATTCTATGTCAATTTTTATGAGTATAAGCTCCCTATATTATTTCGAGGGAAAAACCCCAACTTTCTGTGACAATTACACAAAATTGTTAAAAGTTCCTTCATAGAGAGAGTTGAGCAACTTTGGACCGTCAAAGTTGCTCGGTATTCACATTTTATTGTTCTTTTATGCCAAATTTTATGACTATAAGCTTCAAGATTATTAAATTGCCAAAACACCAACTTTCTATCGGAAATGGACAAAGCCGTTAAAAGCTCCTACATAGAGATAGTTGAGAAACTTCGTATCATCAAAGTTGCTCGGTGTACACTTTTTAATGTTCTTCTATGTCAAATTTTACGAGTCTAAGCTTCCAAAATTATTTCGATAGAAAAACAATAACTTTCTATGATAAATGGGCAAAGGCGTTAAAAGCGCTTCCATAGAGAGAGTTGAGCAACTTCGGAACATCAAAGTTGCTCGGTATTCACCTTTTATTGTTCTTCTATGTCAAATTTTACGAGTATAAGTTTCAAGATTATTTAATTGCCAAAACACCAACTTTCTATGAGAAACGGACAAAGCCGTTAAAAGCTCCTCCATAGGAAGAGTTGAGCAACTTCGGACCATCAAAGTTGCTCAGTGTACACTTTCTAGTGTGCTTCAATGTCAAATTTTACGAGTATAAGCTGCCAAGATTATTTCGATGCCAAAACACCAACTTTTTTTGAGAAATGGACAAAACCCTTAAAAGCTTCCCCACAGAGAGAGTTGCGCAACTTCGGACCATCAAAGTTAATCGGTGTACACTTTTTAATGTTCTTCTATGTCAAATTTTACGAGTATAAGCTTCCTAGATTCTTATGATGGCAAAACACTAACTTTCTATGACAAATGGACACAGTCGTTAAAATCTCTTCCATAGGGAGAGTTGAGCAACTTCGGACCATCAGTGTTGCTCGATGTTCACCATTTATTGCTATTCTATGTCAAATTTTATGAGTATAAGATCCCTATATTATTTCGATGGAAAAACTGCAATTTTCTATGGCAAATACACAAAATTGTTAAAGAGTTGAGCAACTTTGGACCGTCAAAGTTGCTCGGTATTCACCTTTTATTGTTCTTCTATGTCAAATTTTATGAGTATAAGTTTCAAGATTATTTAATTGCCGAAACACCAGCTTTCTATGAGAAACGGACAAAGCCGGTAAAAGCTCCTCCATAGAGATAGTTGAGAAACTTCATATCATCAAAGTTGCTCGGTGTACACTTTTTAATGTTCTTCTATGTCAAATTTTACGAGTCTAAGCTTCCTAAATTATTTCGATAGAAAAACAATAACTTTCTATGATAAACGGACAAAGGCGTTAAAAGCGCTTCCATAGAGAGAGTTGAGCAACTTCGGAACATCAAAGTTGCTCGGTATTCACCTTTTATTGTTCTTCTATGTCAAATTTTACGAGTATAAGTTTCAAGATTATTTAATTGCCAAAACACCAACTTTCTATGAGAAACGGACAAAGCCGTTAAAAGCTCCTCCATAGGAAGAGTTGAGCAACTTCGGACCATCAAAGTTGCTCAGTGTACACTTTCTAGTGTGCTTCAATGTCAAATTCTACGAGTATAAGCTGCCAAGATTATTTCGATGCCAAAACACCAACTTTTTTTGAGAAATGGACAAATCCCTTAAAAGCTTCCCCACAGAGAGAGTTGCGCAACTTCGGACCATCAAAGTTAATCAGTGTACACTTTTTAATGTTCTTCTATGTCAAATTTTACGAGTATAAGCTTCCTCGATTCTTATGACGGCAAAACACTAACTTTCTATGACAAATGGACAAAGTCGTTAAAATCTCTTCCATAGAGAGAGTTGAGCAACCTCGGACCATCAGTTCTGCTCGGTGTACACCATTTATTGCTAATATATGTCAAATTTTATGAGTATAAGCTCCCTATATTATTTCGAGGGAAAAACCCCAACTTTCTATGACAAATACACAAAATTGTTAAAAGCTCCTCCATTGAGAGAGTTGAGCAACTTTGGACCGTCAAAGTTGCTCGGTATTCACCTTTTATTGTTCTTCTATGCCAAATTTTACGAGTATAAGCTTCAAGATTATTTAATTGCCAAAACACCAACTTTCTATGACAAACGGACAAAGCCGTTAAAAGCTCCTCCATAGGAAGAGTTGAGCAACTTCGGACCATCAAAGTTGCTCAGTGTACACTTTCTAGTGTGCTTCAATGTCAAATTCTACGAGTATAAGCTGCCAAGATTATTTCGATGCCAAAACACCAACTTTTTTTGAGAAATGGACAAATCCCTTAAAAGCTTCCCCACAGAGAGAGTTGCGCAACTTCGGACCATCAAAGTTAATCAGTGTACACTTTTTAATGTTCTTCTATGTCAAATTTTACGAGTATAAGCTTCCTCGATTCTTATGACGGCAAAACACTAACTTTCTATGACAAATGGACAAAGTCGTTAAAATCTCTTCCATAGAGAGAGTTGAGCAACCTCGGACCATCAGTTCTGCTCGGTGTACACCATTTATTGCTAATATATGTCAAATTTTATGAGTATAAGCTCCCTATATTATTGCGAGGGAAAAACCCCAACTTTCTATGACAAATACACAAAATTGTTAAAAGCTCCTCCATAGAGAGAGTTGAGCAACTTTGGACCGTCAAAGTTGCTCGGTATTCACCTTTTATTGTTCTTCTATGCCAAATTTTACGAGTATAAGCTTCAAGATTATTTAATTGCCAAAACACCAACTTTCTATGAGAAACGGACAAAGCCGTTAAAAGCTCCTCCATAGGAAGAGTTGAGCAACTTCGGACCATCAAAGTTGCTCAGTGTACACTTTCTAGTGTGCTTCAATGTCAAATTTTACGAGTATAAGCCGCCAAGATTATTTCGATGCCAAAACACCAACTTTCTTTAAAAATAGACAAAACCCTTAAAAGCTTCTCCACAGAGAGAGTTGCGCAACTTCGGACCATCAAAGTTAATCGGTGTACCCTTTTTAATGTTCTTCTATGTCAAATTTTACGAGTATAAGCTTCCTAGATTCTTATGATGGCAAAACACTAACTTTCTATGACAAATGGACAAAGTCGTTAAAATCTCGTCCATAGAGAGAGTTGAGCAACTTCGGACCATCAGTGTTGCTCGGTGTACACCATTTATTGCTATTCTATGTCAAATTTTATGAGTATAAGCTCCCTATATTATTTCGAGGGAAAAACCCCAACTTTCTATGACAAATACACAAAATTGTTAAAAGCTCCTCCATAGAGAGAGTTGAGCAACTTTGGACCGTCAAAGTTGCTCGGTATTCACCTTTTATTGTTCTTCTATGTCAAATTTTATGAGTATAAGTTTCAAGATTATTTAATTGCCGAAACACCAGCTTTCTATGAGAAACGGACAAAGCCGTTAAAAGCTCCTCCATAGAGAGAGTTGAGCAACTTCGGATCATCAAAGTTGCTCGGTGTACACTTTTTAATGTTCTTCTATGTCAAATTTTACGAGTATAAGCTTCCTAAATTATTTCGATGACAAAGCACTAACTTTCTATGAAAGATGGACAAAGAAGTTAAAAGCGCTTCCATAGAGAGAGTTGAGCAACTTCGGAACATCAAAGTTGCTCGCTGTACAGTTTTTATTGTCATTCTATGTCAAATTTTATGAGTATAAGCTTCAAGATTATTTAATTGCCAAAACACCAATTTTCTATGAGCAACGGTCAAAGCCGTTAAAAGTTCCTCCATAGGGAGAGTTGAGCAACTTCGGACCATCAAAGTTTGTCAGTGTACACTTTCTAGTGTGCTTCAATGTCAAATTTTACGAGTATAAGCTGCCAAGATTATTTCGATGCCAAAACACCAACTTTTTTTGACAAATGGACAAAACCCTTAAAAGCTTCTCCATAGAGAGAATTGAGCAACTTCGGACCATCAAACTTAATCGGTGTACACTTTTTAACGTTCTTCTCTGTCAAATTTTACGAGTATAAGCTTCCTAGATTCTTATGATGGCAAAACACTAACTTTCTATGACAAATGGACAAAGGCGTTAAAAGCGCTTCCATAGAGAGAGTTGAGCAACTTCGGAACATCAAAGTTGCTCGGTATTCACCATTTATTGTTCTTCTATGTCAAATTTTACGAGTATAAGTTTCAAGATTATTTAATTGCCAAAACACCAACTTTCTATGAGAAACGGACAAAGCCGTTAAAAGCTCCTCCATAGGAAGAGTTGAGCAACTTCGGACCATCAAAGTTGCTCAGTGTACACTTTCTAGTGTGCTTCAATGTCAAATTTTACGAGTATAAGCTGCCAAGATTATTTCGATGCCAAAACACCAACTTTTTTTGAGAAATGGACAAATCCCTTAAAAGCTTCCCCACAGAGAGAGTTGCGCAACTTCGGACCATCAAAGTTAATCCGTGTACACTTTTTAATGTTCTTCTATGTCAAATTTTACGAGTATAAGCTTCCTCGATTCTTATGACGGCAAAACACTAACTTTCTATGACAAATGGACAAAGTCGTTAAAATCTCTTCCATAGAGAGAGTTGAGCAACCTCGGACCATCAGTTCTGCTCGGTGTACACCATTTATTGCTAATATATGTCAAATTTTATGAGTATAAGCTCCCTATATTATTTCGAGGGAAAAACCCCAACTTTCTATGACAAATACACAAAATTGTTAAAAGCTCCTCCATAGAGAGAGTTGAGCAACTTTGGACCGTCAAAGTTGCTCGGTATTCACCTTTTATTGTTCTTCTATGCCAAATTTTACGAGTATAAGCTTCAAGATTATTTAATTGCCAAAACACCAACTTTCTATGAGAAACGGACAAAGCCGTTAAAAGCTTCTCCACAGAGAGAGTTGCGCAACTTCGGACCATCAAAGTTAATCGGTGTACCCTTTTTAATGTTCTTCTATGTCAAATTTTACGAGTATAAGCTTCTTAGATTCTTATGATGGCAAAACACTAACTTTCTATGACAAATGGACAAAGTCGTTAAAATCTCTTCCATAGAGAGAGTTGAGCAACTTCGGACCATCAGTGTTGCTCGGTGTACACCATTTATTGCTATTCTATGTCAAATTTTATGAGTATAAGCTCCCTATATTATTTCGATGGAAGAACCCCAATTTTCTATGGCAAATACACAAAATTGTTAAAAGCTCCTCCATAGAGAGAGTTGAGCAACTTTGGACCGTCAAAGTTGCTCGGTATTCACCTTTTATTGTTCTTCTATGTCAAATTTTATGAGTATAAGTTTCAAGATTATTTAATTGCCGAAACACCAGCTTTCTATGAGAAACGGACAAAGCCGTTAAAAGCTCCTCCATAGAGAGAGTTGAGCAACTTCGGATCATCAAAGTTGCTCGGTGTACACTTTTTAATGTTCTTCTATGTCAAATTTTACGAGTATAAGCTTCCTAAATTATTTCGATGACAAAACACTAACTTTCTATGAAAGATGGACAAAGAAGTTAAAAGCGCTTCCATAGAGAGAGTTGAGCAACTTCGGAACATCAAAGTTGCTCGCTGTACAGTTTTTATTGTCATTCTATGTCAAATTTTATGAGTATAAGCTTCAAGATTATTTAATTGCCAAAACACCAATTTTCTATGAGCAACGGTCAAAGCCGTTAAAAGTTCCTCCATAGCGAGAGTTGAGCAACTTCGGACCATCAAAGTTTGTCAGTGTACACTTTCTAATGTGCTTCAATGTCAAATTTTACGAGTATAAGCTTTCAAGATTATTTCGATTCCAAAACACGAAATTTCTTTGACAAATGGACAAAACCCCTAAAAGCTTCTCCATAGACAGAGTAGAGCAACTTCAGACAATCAAACTTAATCGGTGTAAAATTTTTAATGTTCTTCTATGTCAAATTTTACAAGTATAAGCTTCCTAGATTCTTATGATGGCAAAACACTAACTTTCTATGACAAATGGACAAAGTCTTTAAAATCTCTTCCATAGATAGAGTTGAGCAACTTCGGACCATCAATGTTGCTCGGTGTACACCTTTTATTGCTATTCTATGTCAAATTTTATGAGTATAAGCTACATATATTATTTCGATGCAAAAACCCCAATTTTTTATGACAAATACACAAAATTGTTAAAAGCTCCTCCATAGAGAGAGTTGAGCAACTTTGGACCGTCAAAGTTGCTCGGTCTTCACCTTTTATTGTTCTTCTATGCCAAATTTTACGAGTATAAGCTTCAAGATTATTTAATTGCCAAAACACCAACTTTCTATGAGAAACGGACAAAGCCGTTAAAAGCTCCTCCATAGGAAGAGTTGAGCAACTTCGGACCATCAAAGTTGCTCAGTGTACACTTTCTAGTGTGCTTCAATGTCAAATTTTACGAGTATAAGCTGCCAAGATTATTTCGATGCCAAAACACCAACTTTTTTTGAGAAATGGACAAATCCCTTAAAAGCTTCCCCACAGAGAGAGTTGCGCAACTTCGGACCATCAAAGTTAATCAGTGTACACTTTTTAATGTTCTTCTATGTCAAATTTTACGAGTATAAGCTTCCTCGATTCTTATGACGGCAAAACACTAACTTTCTATGACAACTTTCTATCAGAAATGGACAAAGCCGTTAAAAGCTCCTCCATAGAGTGAGTTGAGAAACTTCCGACCATCAAAGTTGCTCGGTGTACACTTTGTAATGTTCTTCTATGTCAAATTTTACGAGTATAAGCTTCTTAAATTATTTCGATAGCAAAACACCAACTTTCTATGATAAATCGACTAAGCCGTTAAAAGCTCTTCCATGGAGAGAGTTGAGCAACTTCGGAACATCAAAGTTGCTCGCTGTACAGTTTTTATTGTTATTCTATGTCAATTTTTACGAGTATAAGCTTTGTAAATTATTTCGATGGCAAAACACTAACTTTCTATGGTAAATGGACAAGCCGTCAAAAGCGCTTCCATAGAGAGAGTTGAGCAACTTCGGAACATCAAAGTTGCTCGCTGTACCGTTTTTACTGTTATTCTATGTCAAATTTTACGAGTATAAGCTTCCTAAATTATTTCGATGGCAAAACACTAACTTTCTATGATAAATGGTCAAAGCCGTTAAAAACGCTTCCATAGAGAGAGTTGAGCAACTTCGGAACATCAAAGTTGCTCGCTGTACAGTTTTTATTGTCATTCTATGTCAAATTTTACGAGTATAAGCTTCCAAGATTATTTCGATACCAAAACACCAACTTTCTTTGACAAATGGACAAAACCCTTAAAAGCTTCTCCATAGAGAGAGTTGAGCAACTTCGGACCATCAAACTTAATCGGTGTAGACTATTTAATATTCTTCTATGTCAAATTTTACGAGTATAAGCTTCCTAGATTCTTATGATGGCAAAACACTAACTTTCTATGACAAATGGACAAAGTCGTTAAGATCTCATCCATAAAGAGAGTTGAGCAACTTTGGACCATCAATGTTGCTCGGTGTACACTTTTATTGCTATTCTATGTCAAATTTTATGAGTATAAGCTACCTATATTATTTCGATGCAAAAACCCCAACTTTTTATGACAAATACAAAAAATTGTTAAAATCTCCTCCATAGAGAGAGTTGAGCAACTTTGTATCGTCAAAGATGCTCGGTATTCACCTTTTATTGTTCTTCTATGCCAAATTTTACGAGTATAAGCTTCAAGATTATTAAATTGCCAAAACACCAACTTTCTATCAGAAATGGACAAAGCCGTTAAAAGCTCCTCCATAGAGTGAGTTGAGAAACTTCGGACCATCAAAGTTGCTCGCTGTACGGTTTTTACTGTTATTCTATGTCTAATTTTACGAGTATAAGCTTCCTAAATTATTTCGATGGCAAAACACTAACTTTCTATGATAAATGGTCAAAGCCGTTAAAAGCGCTTCCATAGAGAGAGTTGAGCAACTTCGGAACATCAAAGTTGCTCGCTGTACAGTTTTTATTGTCATTCTATGTCAAATTTTACGAGTATAAGCTTCAAGATTATTTAATTGTCAAAACACCAATTTTCTATGAGCAACTGTCAATGCCGTTAAAAGTTCCTCCATAGCGAGAGTTGAGAAACTTCGGACCATCAAAGTTTCTCAGTGTACACTTTCTAATGTGCTTCAATGTCAAATTTTACGAGTATAAGCTTTCAAGATTATTTCGATGCCAAAACACCAACTTTCTTTGACAAATGGACAAAACCCTTAAAAGCTTCTCTGTGAAATCCCGACCCAAAAATTTAGTTTTGAGTCGAAATACAGATGATCCGTGAAGTACGGAATCATGGAAAAATAGTTTTGAGCTTGGTTTGGTAAACGGGTCATAACGTTTAGTATACATGTCCGTTTTGGGCCCATAATATATCAAATCGAAGCTTGGACCGAGACGGGAAATAAATTTTAGGAAAAACTGGGTTCTGTGAACAGTAATCCGTCCGGACGGATAAAATGGCCGTCCGGACGGATTTGCCTAGAGGAAGGGCAGTGGGTTACGGGAACAGTAATCCGTCCGGACGGCCACTTAGGGCGTCCGGACGGCTATCGGGAAATCAGATTTTAAAGAACGAAAATAGACATTTCTGGGCATTTCCAACTTTGGAGAAGCCCGATAGAGAGAGAAAGTGGGAGAGAAGAAGAGAGAGAAATTGGTTTTAGCAAGAGTTTGGCTTGGGGATTGAAGATTTGTGACTCTTGAAGCTTATCAAGGAAGATTCAAGGTAGATTTTGGAGATTTGGTAAGTTTTTCATAGTTTTTGGAATTTCTAGGTTTTTCTAGATTCGTTTGATTCTTTAAGAATTAGACTCTATGGTTTAGATATGTTGTTCTAGACTTGATTTTAGACCTATGTGTAGGTTGATTGTGATTTTGGTGTGAAGGATCGTTTGGGCTAAGAACAAAGGTGTTTTAGAGGAATTTCTAGAGAGAGAAAGTAAGTGTTTATGATTTTGTTGATTAAATTGTGATTGATATGATAATATGGAATTTTTGGATTAATTATATGAGTTTGATTTGATGTGAATCGATAGGTTGGGAGAACCAAGGGTTAAAACCCTAAATTTGAGAATTTGTGTAGTTGGCTCGGAACGAGGTAGGGGATGTCCAACCTTTGTTTCTATAATTCGTTATTGTTGCCTAAATAGCGTTTCGATTCTTCATTGGTCGCCATTATTTGAGTTTCCGCCTTAATTGCTTCTAAGGGGAAACGAGCCTTGTGTTGATTATTGTTTGATGTTGAATGTTGCATGACCCAATTTTGTGTTCCGTCATTTACGGTCACGTTGGGATTTTACGTTCATGCATCATGGTAGTTATGTAAAATATAGGATGTTCATATATACTTATCTATTCGGCATGACATGTCATAATGCATTAGAGATGCATGGGGGACTCGGGTATGGACTCGGGAACCCTTAAGTTACTTGAAAGCCATGTGGGAGGATGGCAATGTGAAGGTTGTTATCACCAAGTCACGTGAACTCCATGTGGGGTAACGCACTAAGGGTAGGGTCGAGAGTGACTTGCCTTGTTGGGTGCGGGCGTGATAGGTTCATGCAACCGGATGATCCTAGGAATGGTTGGTTGTGGTGAGCTTGCTCCCGGACAATATTACATTGAGTTGCAATGGTATTGTGGTTGTTATGCTCCGAAAGGGTCGATCCGGGTAAATGTTGATGTGAAATTGTTGAGTATACGTTCATGTGGTAGGTACATATTGATGCATTACTTCCTTCGGTTCTGCCTATATCAATGTTTACTTCTTTACCCTACTGAGCTTCTAGCTCACTCCTTTACTTTCTTCCTTTCACAGGAGATACTGGTACAATTACCGGTGATGCGGATCGGTGAGCAGGAAGTGACATGGATGGCCCTGGATAGGATAGAGTGCTAGAGATATACTCTATGCATGTGGGTTTATGTAGTATATATAGTTGTGAGAATATAACCTTTTGGCACGGTTGTGCTTGCATGGATGTAGAGGTTGAATTATGGTTATATTTGATGATATAAAAATCTGTGTGTGGATTTATTTGTGATGCCATCAGTTTGTGCATGCTGGTAGTGGATGGCCTGAGGCCTAGGGTCAGGATTGCATGTGGTTGAGGCCCGAGGCCTATGTTTGCTAGGTTGCTAGTGTGATGTTGTTGTTGCTGCGTTTCTGATGCAGGTGGGCACTCTCCAATATACGGGGAGGTGCCGCCGGATTTCCGGTTGATCCTAGATGTTCACACTAGTGACCTAGGAAGGGTGCGGAGAGTGCACCCAGTCGCGTCTCCGGAAATGGGGCGTGACAATTTGGTATCAGAGCGAGGCTTACGGCTCTTTATAGGATCTGGGGTGTTGGGTCCTAGTTGTAGAGTAGTACATTCCAGGCCATGTCACGACTGCTGCTGATCCGGTATGTTTTCCTTTCCTCTTAAATCCTCGTTTGAGTAGTGTATTAAATAGTATTATCTGTTGCCATGCAGATGAATACTCGTAGTACTGTGCGATCTGATAGTACAGCTGAGGTACCTCGTGGCGAAGGCCAACGAGGGACAGGTAGAGGCCGAGGTAGAGTCCGTGGTAGAAGTGCGGGGCGAGTGGCTAGACACACACCGAGTACTGAGGGTTCAGTTCCGAGAGTGGACCCTGATGTGAGAGATGAGGAGATAGTTCAGGAGGGACTACCGACTGATAATGTAGCCCAGCAAGCACCACCTGTGGTGCAGGTTGCGCCTGTTACTACAGGGGGGCAACCAGTGACGATGGAGGATATTGCTAGCTTCATGATGAGTATGGCGCAGACACAAGCGCAGACAATAGCACAGGCTGTGGCACAGGCGATGGGTGCAACTGGCATCCATACAGAGGGAGTTGTACCAGAGGCTACAACTGAGGTAGCAGCAGTACCTAGAGCTGGGAGAGGGATGTATGAGGTGGACCAATTGAGGAGGACTACTCCTCCAACCTTTTCTGGAGATGGAACGGGAGTAGGGGCGGAGGAGTGGTTCAATCAGCTGAGTATGAGAATGGACACTCTTGAGATACCCGATGAGAGACGGGTGAAGTTTGTGTTCTACTACTTGAGTGGTGCGGCCTATGAATGGTGGATGTCTATGGGTCAGAGACGGAATGAGCTGACTTGGACTTCGTTTGAGCAGCTGCTTATGCAGAAGTTTGTGCCAAGGCCTCTGCAAACGGAGAAGGCCAAGCAGTTCTTGGATTTATTGCAGACACCGGAGATGACGGTGTCTCAGTACACCAAACAATTTGAAGAGTTATACCGATATGGGAAGGAGTTTGCTCCAACTGATGTGAAGAAGGCAGTGAGGTACCGAGATGGGTTGCTTCCTAGTCTTGGTAGGATGGTGATGGCCACTAGGGTGGTGTCATATCAGGACACAGTGGAGATGGCTCTCGACTTTGAGTTGAGTGAGAAAAGTGAAGCTCAGAGGAAGCGTCCAGTGAGTGAGGGTAGTAGTGGTGGTGGTGGTAGTAGCCACAAGAAACCGAGGATGGACTTTCGTCAACAGAGAGGGGACCGAGGCAAGGGTCCAAGGCCACAATGGAGCAAAACAGCATGCTTCAAGTGTGGGAAGGAGGGGCACAAGGCAAGTGAGTGCAGGCTTCCTGGGTTTAAGTGCTTTGGGTGTGGCAAGTTGGGTCACAAAAAGAGTGAATGTCCGGAGGGCAATCAGAGAGCACAACAACAGAGCATACCGGGAGTACCACCTCCGGCTCTTCCTTCCAATGTTCCCTCAGGAGGAAGGGGGCGGGGTGGGACTCGTCAGCCACAGCAGCAGCAGAATGCACTGGTAGAGGGACGTGTCTTTGCATTGGGACATCAGGAGACACAGGAGCATCCCAACTTCATTGGAGGTACATTTTTGATTTCAAATTGTTGGGCCAGAGTCTTGTTTGATTCTGGAGCTACCTCATCATTTATTACTAGTTCGTTAGCGAACGCACTAGCGGTGGAGATTTCGCCGATTAGGAGAATGTTTACAGTGTCCTCACCATTTGGGCACTTTACCACGTTGGAGGGGGTGGTGTTCGGATGTGAGTGTCGGTTTGGAGAAATATCTCTACAAGCCGATTTGTATGTGTTAGATTTCAAAGACTTCGATGTGATACTCGGAGTTGATTGGTTGACAAAGCACCAAGGAGTGCTTGATTTTTGGCAAAGGAGGATCACTCTTAGAGTACCGGAGGGTGGGATGATTCAGTTGAGGGGATCGAAGGGGATTCCATGCCCACATTTCATGGATAATCCTTCGTATCAGGATTGTAGGGTAGCAAGTTTGGTTACGTCGGCTCCTAAAGGAGATGTGACTACTATGATTCGGGTAGTGGAAGAATTTATGGATGTATTTCCGGAAGAGTTGCCGGGATTACCTCCGAAGAGAGAGATTGACTTTGCTATTGAGTTGCATCCGAATGTCAAGCCGATTTCGATTCCGCCATATCGGATGGCTCCAGCAGAGTTGAAGGAATTGAGTTCTCAATTAGAGGAGTTGCAAGATTTGGGATTCATTAGACCGAGTGTGTCCCCGTGGGGAGCACCGGTGTTGTTCGTCAAGAAGAAAGACGGAAGTTTGAGGATGTGTATTGATTATAGGCAGTTTAATAAGGTTACAGTGAGGAATAAGTATCCATTGCCTAGGATCAATGATTTGTTTGACCAATTGAGAGATGCTAGACATTTCTCTAAGATTGATTTGAGGTCGGGTTATCATCAGTTGAGGATTAAGGAGGAAGATATCCAGAAAACAGCGTTTAGAACTCGTTATGGGCATTATGAGTTTCTTGTGATGCCGTTTGGGTTGACAAATGCCCCAGCGGTGTTCATGGACCTAATGCAAAGGGTTCTTAGACCGTTTTTGGATAACTTTGTGGTGGTTTTTATAGATGATATATTGATTTATTCTCCTACGGAGGAAGAGCATGAGGAACATTTGAGGGTAGTGTTACAGACGTTGAGGGAGAATCAACTGTATGCTAAATTGAGTAAGTGTGAATTTTGGGCCACGGAGGTGAAGTTCCTAGGCCATGTGATCACTCAAGAAGGCATAGCGGTTGATTACTCCAAAGTTGAGTCGGTTTTGAGTTGGGAAAGACCAAAGAATGTGACGGAGATCCGGAGTTTCCTAGGGTTGGCAGGTTACTACCGGAGGTTTATTGAGGACTTCTCAAGAGTTGCTTCGCCGATGACGCAGCTCACGAAGAAGGGTACACCGTTTGTGTGGACAAACGAATGTGAGGCCGCATTTGAAGAGTTGAAGAAGAGGTTGACAACACCTCCAGTGTTAGTAGTTCCTGAGAGGAATGTTGGCTATCAGGTGTATTGAGATGCGTCTGGAGTCGGTTTAGGTTGTGTGTTGATGCAACAGGGCCGAGTGATAGAGTATGGTTCAAGGTTGCTAAAGACACATGAGAGGAATTATCCAGTGCATGATCTGGAGTTGGCGGCAGTGGTATTTGCTCTTAAGCAGTGGAGGTACTATCTCTACGGAGAGACATTTGAGGTGTTCTCGGATCACAAAAGCCTCAAGTACCTATTCACCCAAAAGGAGTTGAACTTACGGCAAAGGCGGTGGATGGAGTACTTAGAGGATTTTGATTTTAATTTGCAATACCATCCCGGTAAAGCAAATGTAGTTGCGGATGCGTTGAGTAGGAAGCAGAAGATTGCTAGCCTATTCATGCATGAGTGGGAAATTGTGGAGACAATCAATGGGTTTGGATTGGAGTTGAGGAGTCAAGAGGAAAAGACCTATTTGTGTTCTATAACTTCGAGACCTATGATGGTTCAGAAGGTGATAGATGCACAAAATGGGGATCATACATTTGATGTGATTGATGAGAGTCTTGGATGGGTTCGAGAGAATGATGGTGGAGTACGGTATGTGGGAAGACTAGTAGTTCCCGATGATGATGAGTTGAGACAAGAGATTCTAAAGGAAGCACATCATTCCAAGTTTGCCATGCATCCCGGGGGTACGAAGATGTACCGAGATTTGAAACAGAGTTTCTGGTGGAGGGGCATGAAAGCCGATGTTGGTAGATTTGTGACGAAATGCCTTACTTGTCAACAAGTGAAGGCAGAGCATCAGAGACCAGCAGGATTGTTGCAACCCTTACCGATAGCACAATGGAAGTGGGAGAAGATCACTATGGATTTTGTGACAGCGTTGCCAATGACTCAGAGACGGTATGACACGGTTTGGGCGATAGTGGACAGATTAACCAAGTTTGCACACTTCTTACCCATGAACAAGACGGATTCGTTGGAGACCTTGAGTACTATGTATGTCAAGGAGATTGTGAGACTTCACGGAATTCCATTATCTACTGTGTCGGACCGAGACCCGCGGTTCACAGGTAGATTCTGGAGTAGTTTACAGGAGGCATTGGGAACGAAGTTGGATTTCTCTACAGCTTATCATCCTCAGAGTGATGGGCAGAGTGAGAGAACCATACAGATTTTGGAGGACATGCTACGGGCATGTGTAGTTGATTTTGGAGGAAGTTGGGATCGGTACTTACATCTGGCAGAGTTTTTGTATAATAACTCTTTCCAGAGTAGTATCGGAATGGCACCTTATGAGGCGCTCTACGGGAGGCCTTGTAGGTCGCCTTTGTGTTGGGCGGAGGTTGGTGAGAAAGTTGTTTCAGAACCGGAAATGGTCAAGGAAGCTCGAGAGAGAGTGGATGAGATCCGAAGGCGGTTGATCACCGCGCAGAGCCGACAAAAGTCTTATGCTGACCGGAGGAGGAGACCTTTGGAGTTTGCGGTAGGCGATAAGGTTTTCTTGAAGGTTAGTCCGAGACGTGGAATTCAGAGATATAGCAAGCATGGGAAGTTGGCACCGAGGTTTGCGGGGCCATTTGAGATTTTGGAGACAGTTGGACCGGTGGCGTACCGTTTGGCGCTTCCACCGAAGCTTGAGAAAGTTCACAATGTATTCCATGTGTCTATGCTTCGGAAATATGAGCCGGATCCGTCGCATGTGATGGATTGGACTACGTTGGAAGTTGAAGAAGATGGGAGTTACACTCTTCAACCGGTAAAAATTCTAGATCGACAAAACAAGGTCACGAGGTCGAGTGTGATTCCATTGGTAAAAGTGATGTGGATGTACCACGGAGTTGAAGAAGCAACTTGGGAGTTGGAATCCATAATGAAGGAGAAGTACCCGGAGTTGTTCGTAGATTCAGGTACGTGTGTAATTAAATTTCGGGACAAAATTTTATTAAGGGGGGGAGGATGTGAAATCCCGACCCAAAAATTTAGTTTTGAGTCGAAATACAGATGATCCGTGAAGTACGGAATCATGGAAAAATAGTTTTGAGCTTGGTTTGGTAAACGGGTCATAACTTTTAGTATACATGTCCGTTTTGGGCCCATAATATATCAAATCGAAGCTTGGACCGAGACGGGAAATAAATTTTAGGAAAAAATGGGTTCTGTGAACAGTAATCCGTCCGGACGGATAAAATGGCCGTCCGGACGGATTTGCCTAGAGGAAGGGCAGTGGGTTACGGGAACAGTAATCCGTCCGGACGGCCACTTAGGGCGTCCGGACGGCTATCGGGAAATCAGATTTTAAAGAACGAAAATAGACATTTCTGGGCATTTCCAACTTTGGAGAAGCCCGATAGAGAGAGAAAGTGGGAGAGAAGAAGAGAGAGAAAGTGGTTTTAGCAAGAGTTTGGCTTGGGGATTGAAGATTTGTGACTCTTGAAGCTTATCAAGGAAGATTCAAGGTAGATTTTGGAGATTTGGTAAGTTTTTCATAGTTTTTGGAATTTCTAGGTTTTTCTAGATTCGTTTGATTCTTTAAGAATTAGACTCTATGGTTTAGATATGGGCAAAACCATATGTTAAGCCCTTAAAGTTGTATCAGATTTCCTATTGAGCCCCTTAACTGCTATTTGTTCCTATTGAGCCCTCAATCTATGCGACTGTGATCAAATAAACCCTTACCACGGTGGCCCAGTGTTGCGTGGCTGCACGCGCCACCCCACCAATGTTCTAGTCATACAAGAAGCCCTGAAATTTTTCGATTTTTTCCTAATAAGCCCCTCAAGTCCAATAAAAAGAAACAACTTTGGCACACAGCCACACAATTTCATAGCATCCAAAACATGAAACCATTAACATACTGTAACACAAATACATCAAACCAAACTGTGTTTTGAACCTGGGTTGTAGGCTAACTACTCTTATAGGCTCTCCAACTTCTTCGGGATCAGAATACTCACCATCTCCGACGAAATCCCCTGGATCATCGCTTGGATAATAGGCACTGTCTTCACTGTCATATGAGCCTTCTGCTTGTTCTCCAGTTTCTTCCTTTTCAGCTTCATCAGTCACAGTCACTTCAACATCATCCAAACTCACCTCTGCAACATCAACATTCACCTCAGCAGCAAGATTAGTTCGGAGGTTATATTTTCTTACATTTTCCCTCGCTTCAACCAACTCTTCTTCATCCTCCTCACTGAGCACTGCCTCATCAACGAGTAAATCGTCGAATGTTGGTAACTCATCTCCAGAATCCCTCTCATCTTCATCGGAATTTGACATCGTCGACATTAGCAGAGATGAGATGAGGAAAGAATTGAAAGAAGTTGCGGCAGAGATGAGAGGAAGAAATGGAAATGGGGTTTATTTGAAACCCTAAAAAGTTTCTTTTCAATTTTTTTTTTTAAGCTTTTATCCTTTGTGGAACCAAAAAAAATATGTTGGGACGCACCATAGGTGGCGCGTGCAGCCACGCAACACTGGGCCACCGTGGTAAGGGTTTATTTGATCACAGTCGCATAGATTGAGGGCTCAATAGGAACAAATAGAAGTTAAGGGGCTCAATAGGAAATCTGATACAACTTTAAGGGCTTAACATATGGTTTTGCCTTTAGATATGTTGTTCTAGACTTGATTTTAGACCTATGTGTAGGTTAATTGTGATTTTGGTGTGAAGGATCGTTTGGGCTAAGAACAAAGGTGTTTTAGAGGAATTTCTAGAGAGAGAAAGTAAGTGTTTATGATTTTGTTGATTAAATTGTGATTGATATGATAATATGGAATTTTTGGATTAATTATATGAGTTTGATTTGATGTGAATCGATAGGTTGGGAGAACCAAGGGTTAAAACCCTAAATTTGAGAATTTGTGTAGTTGGCTCGGAACGAGGTAGGGGATGTCCAACCTTTGTTTCTATAATTCGTTATTGTTGCCTAAATAGCGTTTCGATTCTTCATTGGTCGCCATTATTTGAGTTTCCGCCTTAATTGCTTCTAAGGGGAAACGAGCCTTGTGTGGATTATTGTTTGATGTTGAATGTTGCATGACCCAATTTTGTGTTCCGTCATTTACGGTCACGTTGTGATTTTACGTTCATGCATCATGGTAGTTATGTAAAATATAGGATGTTCATATAGACTTATCTATTCGGCATGACATGTCATAATGCATTAGAGATGCATGGGGGACTCGGGTATGGACTCAGGAACCCTTAAGTTACTTGAAAGCCATGTGGGAGGATGGCAATGTGAAGGTTGTTATCACCAAGTCACGTGAACTCCATGTGGGGTAACGCACTAAGGGTAGGGTCGAGAGTGACTTGCCTTGTTGGGTGCGGGCGTGATAGGTTCATGCAACCGGATGATCCTAGGAATGGTTGGTTGTGGTGAGCTTGCTCCCGGACAATATTACATTGAGTTGCAATGGTATTGTGGTTGTTATGCTCCGAAAGGGTCGATCCGGGTAAATGTTGATGTGAAATTGTTGAGTATACGTTCATGTGGTAGGTACATATTGATGCATTACTTCCTTCGGTTCTGCCTATATCAATGTTTACTTCTTTACCCTACTGAGCTTCTAGCTCCCTCCTTTACTTTCTTCCTTTCACAGGAGATACTGGTACAAGTACCGGTGATGCGGATCGGTGAGCAGGAAGTGACATGGATGGCCCTGGATAGGATAGAGTGCTAGAGATATACTCTATGCATGTGGGTTTATGTAGTATATATAGTTGTGAGAATATAACCTTTTGGCACGGTTGTGCTTGCATGGATGTAGAGGTTGAATTATGGTTATATTTGATGATATAAAAATCTGTGTGTGGATTTATTTGTGATGCCATCAGTTTGTGCATGCTGGTAGTGGATGGCCTGAGGCCTAGGGTCAGGATTGCATGTGGTTGAGGCCCGAGGCCTATGTTTGCTAGGTTGCTAGTGTGATGTTGTTGTTGCTGCGTTTCTGATGCAGGTGGGCACTCTCCGATATACGGGGAGGTGCCGCCGGATTTCCGGTTGATCCTAGATGTTCACACTAGTGACCTAGGAAGGGTGCGGAGAGTGCACCTAGTCGCGTCTCCGGAAACGGGGCGTGACATTCTCCATAGAGAGAGTATAGCAACTTCAGATCATCAAACATAATCGATGTAAAATTTTTAATGTTCTTCTATATCAAATTTTACGAGTATAAGCTTCCAAGATTCTTATGATGGCAAAACACTAACTTTCTATGACAAATGGACAAAGTCTTTAAAATCTCTTCCATAGAGAGAGTTGAGCAACTTCGGACCATCAATGTTGCTCGGTGTACACCTTTTATTGCTATCCTATGTCAAATTTTATGAGTATAAGCTATCTATATTATTTCGATGCGAAAACCCCAATTTTTTATGACAAATACATAAAATTGTTAAAAGCTCCTCCATAGAGAGAGTTGATCAACTTTGGACCGTCAAAGTTGCTCGCTCTTCACCTTTTATTGTTCTTTTATGCCAAATTTTACGAGTATAAGCATCGAGATTATTAAATTGCGAAAACACCAACTTTCAATCAGAAATGGATAAAGCCGTTAAAAGCTCCTCCATAGAGTGAGTTGAGAATCTTCGGACCATCAAATTTGCTCGGTGTACACTTTTTAATGTTCTTCTATGTCAAATTTTACGAGTATAAGCTTCTTAAATTATTTCGATAGCAAAACACCAACTTTCTATGATAAATCAACTAAGCCATTAAAAGCTCTTCCATGGAGAGAGTTGAGCAACTTCGGAACATCAAAGTTGCCCGCTGTACAGTTTTTATTGTTATTCTATGTCAATTTTTACGAGTATAAGCTTCGTAAATTATTTCGATGGCAAAACACTAACTTTCTATGGTAAATGGACAAACCGTCAAAAGCGCTTCCATAGAGAGTGTTGAGCAACTTCGGAACATCAAAGTTGCTCGCTGTACGGTTTTTACTGTTATTCTATGTCAAATTTTACGAGTATAAGCTTCCTAAATTATTTCGATGGCAAAACACTAACTTTCTATGATAAATGGTCAAAGCCGTTAAAAGCTCTTCCATAGAGAGAGTTGAGCAACTTCGGAACATCAAAGTTGCTCGCTGTACAGTTTTTATTGTCATTCTATGTCAAATTTTTCGAGTATAAGCTTCAAGATTATTTAATTGCCAAAACACCAATTTTCTATGAGCAACGGTCAAAGCCGTTAAAAGTTCCTCCATAGCGAGAGTTGAGCAACTTCGGACCATCAAAGTTTCTCAGTGTACACTTTCTAATGTGCTTCAATGTAAAATTTTACGAGTATAAGCTTTCAAAATTATTTCGATGCCAAAACACCAACTTTCTTTGACAAATGGACAAAACCCTTAAAAGCTTCTCCATAGAGAGAGTAGAGCAACTTCAGACCATCAAACTTAATCGGTGTAAAATTTTTAATGTTCTTCTATGTCAAATTTTACACGTATAAGCTTCCTAGATTCTTATGATGGCAAAACACTAACTTTCTATGACAAATGGACAAAGTCTTTAAAATCTCTTCCATAGAGAGAGTTGAGCAACTTCGGACCATCAATGTTGCTCGGTGTACACCTTTTATTGCTATTCTATGTCAAATTTTATGAGTATAAGCTACCTATATTATTTCGATGCAAAAACCCCAACTTTTTATGACAAATACATAAAATTGTTAAAAGCTCCTCCATAGAGAGAGTTGAGAAACTTTGGACCGTCAAAGTTGCTCGGTCTTCACCTTTTATTGTTCTTTTATGCCAAATTTTATGAGTATAAGCTTCGAGATTATTAAATTGCGAAAACACCAACTTTCTATCAGAAATGGATAAAGCCGTTAAAAGCTCCTCCATAGAGTGAGTTGAGAAACTTCGGACCATCAAAGTTGCTCGGTGTACACTTTTTAATGTTCTTCTATGTCAAATTTTACGAGTATAAGCTTCTTAAATTTTTTCGATGGCAAAACACCAACTTTCTATGATAAATGGACAAACCCGTTAAAAGCGCTTCCATAGAGAGAGTTTAGCAACTTCGGAACATCAAAGTTGCTCGCTGTACAGTTTTTATTGTTATTCTATGTCAAATTTTACGAGTATAAGCTTCGTAAATTATTTCGATGCCAAAACACTAACTTTCTATGGTAAATGGACAAAGCTGTCAAAAGCGCTTCCATAAAAAGAGTTGAGCAACTTCGGAACATCAAACTTGCTCGCTGTACGGTTTTTACTGTTATTCTATGTCAAATTTTAGGAGTATAAGCTTCCTAAATTATTTCGATGGCAAAACACTAACTTTCTATGATAAATGGACAAAGCCGTTAAAAGCGCTTCCATAGAGAGAGTTGAGCAACTTCGGAACATCAAAGTTGCTCGCTGTACAGTTTTTATTGTTAGTCTATGTCAAATTTTACGAGTATAAGCTTCAAGATTATTTAATTGCCAAAACACCAATTTTCTATAAGAAACGGACAAAGCCGTTAAAAGCTCCTCCATAGAGAGAGTTGAGCAACTTCGGACCATCAATGTTGCTCAGTGTATACTTTCTGGTGTGCTTCAATGTCAAATTTTACGAGTATAAGCTTCCAAGATTATTTCGATACCAAAACACCAACTTTCTATAAGAAACGGACAAAGCCGTTAAAAGCTCCTCCATAGAGAGAATTGCGCAACTTCGGACCATAAATTTAATCAGTGTACACTTTTTAATGTTCTTCTATGTCAAATTTTACGAGTATAAGCTTCCTCGATTCTTATGACGGCAAAACACTAACTTTCTATGACAAATGGACAAAGTCGTTAAAATCTCTTCCATAGAGAGAGTTGAGCAACCTCGGACCATCAGTGTTGCTCGGTGTACACCATTTATTGCTAATATATGTCAAATTTTATGAGTATAAGCTCCCTATATTATTTAGAGGGAAAAACCCCAACTTTCTATGACAAATACACAAAATTGTTAAAAGCTCCTCCATAGAGAGAGTTGAGCAACTTTGGACCGTCAAAGTTGCTCGGTATTCACCTTTTATTGTTCTTCTATGCCAAATTTTACGAGTATGAGCTTCAAAATTATTTAATTGCCAAAACACCAACTTTCTATGAGAAACGGACAAGCCGTTAAAAGCTCCTCCATAGGAAGAGTTGAGCAACTTCGGACCATCAAAGTTGCTCAATGTACACTTTCTAGTGTGCTTCAATGTCAAATTTTACGAGTATAAGCTGCCAAGATTATTTCGATGCCAAAACACCAACTTTCTTTAAAAATAGACAAAACCATTAAAAGCTTCTCCACAGAGAGAGTTGCGCAACTTCGGACCATCAAAGTTAATCGGTGTACACTTTTTAATGTTCTTCTATGTCAAATTTTACGAGCAAAAGCTTCCTAGATTCTTATGATGGCAAAACACTAACTTTCTATGACAAATGGACAAAGTCGTTAAAATCTCTTCCATAGAGAGAGTTGAGCAACTTCGGACCATCAGTGTTGCTCGGTGTACACCATTTATTGCTATTCTATGTCAAATTTTATGAGTATAAGCTCCCTATATTATTTCGATGGAAAAACCCCAATTTTCTATGGCAAATACACAAAATTGTTAAAAGCTCCTCCATAGAGAGAGTTGAGCAACTTTGGACCGTCAAAGTTGCTCGGTATTCACCTTTTATTGTTCTTCTATGTCAAATTTTATGAGTATAAGTTTCAAGATTATTTAATTGCCGAAACACCAGCTTTCTATGAGAAACGGACAAAGCCGTTCAAAGCTCCTCCATAGAGAGAGTTGAGCAACTTCGGATCATCAAAGTTGCTCGGTGTACGCTTTTTAATGTTCTTCTATGTCAAATTTTACGAGTATAAGCTTCCTAGATTATTTTGATGGCAAAACACTAACTTTCTATGATAAATCGACAAAGCCGTTAAAAGCTCTTCCATGGAGAGAGTTGAGCAACTTCGGAACATCAAATTTGCTCGCTGTACAGTTTTTATTGTCATTCTATGTCAAATTTTACGGGTATAAGCTACCTATATTATTTCGATGCAAAAACCCCCAACTTTTTATGACAAATACACAAAATTGTTAAAAGCTCCTCCATAGAGAGAGTTGAGCAACTTTGGACCGTCAAAGTTGCTCGGTCTTCATCTTTTATTGTTCTTCTATGCCAAATTTTACGAGTATAAGCTTCGAGATTATTAAATTGCGAAAACACCAACTTTCTATCAGAAATGGACAAAGCCGTTAAAAGCTCCTCCATAGAGTGAGTTGAGAAACTTCGGACCATCAAAGTTGCTCGGTGTACTCTTTTTAATGTTCTTCTATGTCAAATTTTACGAGTATAAGCTTCTTAAATTATTTCGATAGCAAAACACCAACTTTCTATGATAAATCAACTAAGCCGTTAAAAGCTCTTCCATGGAGAGAGTTGAGCAACTTCGGAACATCAAAGTTGCTCGCTGTACAGTTTTTATTGTTATTTTATGTCAATTTTTACGAGTATAAGATTCGTAAATTATTTCGATGGCAAAACACTAACTTTCTATGGTAAATGGACAAGCCGTCAAAAGCGCTTCCATAGAGAGAGTTGAGCAACTTCGGAACATCAAAGTTGCTCGCTGTACCGTTTTTACTGTTATTCTATGTCAAATTTTACGAGTATAAGCTTCCTAAATTATTTCGATGGCAAAACACTAACTTTCTACGATAAATGGTCAAAGCCGTTAAAAGCGCTTCCATAGAGAGAGTTGAGCAACTTCGGAACATCAAAGTTGCTCGCTGTACAGTTTTTATTGTCATTCTATGTCAAATTTTACGAGTATAAGCTTCCAAGATTATTTCGATGCCAAAACACCAACTTTCTTTGACAAATGGACAAAACCCTTAAAAGCTTCTCCATAGAGAGAGTTGAGCAACTTCGGACCATCAAACTTAATCGGTGTAGACTATTTAATATTCTTCTATGTCAAATTTTACGAGTATAAGCTTCCTAGATTCTTATGATGGCAAAACACTAACTTTCTATGACAAATGGACAAAGTCGTTAAGATCTCATCCATAAAGAGAGTTGAGCAACTTTGAACCATCAATGTTGCTCGGTGTACACTTTTATTGCTATTCTATGTCAAATTTTATGAGTATAAGCTACCTATATTATTTCGATGCAAAAACCCCAACTTTTTATGACAAATACAAAAAATTGTTAAAATCTCCTCCATAGAGAGAGTTGAGCAGCTTTGTATCGTCAAATATGCTCGGTATTCACCTTTTATTGTTCTTCTATGCCAAATTTTACGAGTATAAACTTCAAGATTATTAAATTGCCAAAACACCAACTTTCTATCAGAAATGGACAAAGCCGTTAAAAGCACCTCCATAGAGTGAGTTGAGAAACTTCGGACCATCAAAGTTGCTCGGTGTACACTTTTTATTGTTCTTCTATGTCAAATTTTACGAGTATAAGCTTCCTAAATTATTTCGATGGCAAAACACTAACTTTCTATGATAAATGGAAAAAGCCGTTAAAAGCTCTTCCATAGAGATAGTTGAGCAACTTCGGAACATCAAATTTGCTCGCTGTACAGTTTTTATTATTATTCTATGTCAAATTTTACGAGTATAAGTTTCAAGATTCTTATGATGGCAAAACACCAACTTTCTTTGACAAATGGACAAAACCCTTAAAAGCTTCTCCATAGAGAGAGTTGAGCAACTTCGGACCATCAAACTTAATCGGTGTACACTTTTTAATGTTCTTCTATGTCAAATTTTATGAGTATAAGCTTCCTAGATTTTTATGATGGCAAAACACTAACTTTCTATGACAAATGGACAAAGTCGTTAAAATCTCATCCATAGAGAGAGTTGAGCAACCTCGGACAATCAGTGTTGCTCGTTGTACACCATTTATTGCTATTCTATGTCAAATTTTATGAGTATAAGCTACCTATATTATTTCGAGGGAAAAACCCCAACTTTCTGTGACAATTACACAAAATTGTTAAAAGCTCCTCCATAGAGAGAGTTGAGCAACTTTGGACCGTCAAAGTTGCTCGGTATTCACCTTTTATTGTTCTTCTATGCCAAATTTTATGAGTATAAGCTTCAAGATTATTAAATTGCCAAAACACCAACTTTCTATCAGAAATGGACAAAGCCGTTAAAAGCTCCTACATAGAGATAGTTGAGAAACTTCGTATCATCAAAGTTGCTCGGTGTACACTTTTTAATGTTCTTCTATGTTAAATTTTATGAGTCTAAGCTTCCTAAATTATTTCGATAGAAAAACAATAACTTTCTATGATAAATGGACAAAGGCGTTAAAAGCGCTTCTATAGAGAGAGTTGAGCAACTTTGGAACATCAAAGTTGCTCGGTATTCACCTTTTATTGTTCTTCTATGTCAAATTTTACGAGTATAAGTTTCAAGATTATTTAATTGCCAAAACACCAACTTTCTATGAGAAACGGACAAAGCCGTTAAAAGCTCCTCCATAGGAAGAGTTGAGCAACTTCGGACCATCAAAGTTGCTCAGTGTACACTTTCTAGTGTGCTTCAATGTCAAAATTTACGAGTATAAGCTGCCAAGATTATTTCGATGCCAAAACACCAACTTTCTTTGACAAATGGACAAAACCCTTAAAAGCTTCCCCACAGAGAGAGTTGCGCAACTTCGGACCATCAAAGTTAATCGGTGTACACTTTTTAATGTTCTTCTATGTCAAATTTTACGAGTATAAGCTTCCTAGATTCTTATGATGGCAAAACACTAACTTTCTATGACAAATGGACAAAGTCGTTAAAATCTCTTCCATAGAGAGAGTTGAGGAACTTCGGATCATCAGTGTTGATCGGTGTACACCATTTATTGCTATTCTATGTCAAATTTTATGAGTATAAGCTCCCTATATTATTTCGATGGAAAAACCCCAATTTTCTATGACAAATACACAAAATTGTTAAAAGCTCCTCCATAGAGAGAGTTGAGCAACTTTGGACCGTCAAAGTTGCTCGGTATTCACCTTTTATTGTTCTTCTATGTCAAATTTTACGAGTATAAGTTTCAAGATAATTTAATTGCCGAAACACCAGCTTTCTATGAGAAACGGACAAAGCCGTTAAAAGCTCCTCCATAGAGAGAGTTGAGCAACTTCGGATCATCAAAGTTGCTCGGTGTACACTTTTTAATGTTCTTCTATGTCAAATTTTACGAGTATAAGCTTCCTAAATTATTTCGATGACAAAACACTAACTTTCTATGAAAGATGGACAAAGAAGTTAAAAGCGCTTCCATAGAGAGAGTTGAGCAACTACGGAACATCAAAGTTGCTCGCTGTACAGTTTTTATTGTCATTCTATGTCAAATTTTACGAGTATAAGCTTCAAGATTATTTAATTGTCAAAACACTAACTTTCTATGATAAATGGTCAAAGCCGTTAAAAGCGCTTCCATAGAGAGAGTGGAGCAACTTCGGAACATCAAAGTTGCTCGCTGTACAGTTTTTATTGTCATTCTATGTCAAATTTTACGAGTATAAGCTTCCAAGATTATTTCGATGCCAAAACACCAACTTTCTTTGACAAATGGACAAAACCCTTAAAAGCTTCTCCATAGAGAGAGTTGAGCAACTTCGGACCATCAAACTTAATCGGTGTAGACTATTTAATATTCTTCGATGTCAAATTTTACGACTATAAGCTTCCTAGATTCTTATGATGGCCAAACACTAACTTTCTATGACAAATGGACAAAGTCTTTAAAATCTCTTCCATAGAGAGAGTTGAGCAACTTCGGACCATCAATGTTGCTCGGTGTACACCTTTTATTGCTATTCTATGTCAAATTTTATGAGTATAAGCTACCTATATTATTTCGAGGGAAAAACCCCAACTTTCTGTGACAATTACACAAAATTGTTAAAAGCTCCTGCATAGAGAGAGTTGAGCAACTTTGGACCGTCAAAGTTGCTCGGTATTCACCTTTTATTGTTCTTCTATGCCAAATTTTATGAGTATAAGCTTCAAGATTATTAAATTGCCAAAACACCAACTTTCTATCAGAAATGGACAAAGCCGTTAAAAGCTCCTACATAGAGATAGTTGAGAAACTTCGTATCATCAAAGTTGCTCGGTGTACACTTTTTAATGTTCTTCTATGTTAAATTTTATGAGTCTAAGCTTCCTAAATTATTTCGATAGAAAAACAATAACTTTCTATGATAAATGGACAAAGGCGTTAAAAGCGCTTCTATAGAGAGAGTTGAGCAACTTTGGAACATCAAAGTTGCTCGGTATTCACCTTTTATTGTTCTTCTATGTCAAATTTTACGAGTATAAGTTTCAAGATTATTTAATTGCCAAAACACCAACTTTCTATGAGAAACGGACAAAGCCGTTAAAAGCTCCTCCATAGGAAGAGTTGAGCAACTTCGGACCATCAAAGTTGCTCAGTGTACACTTTCTAGTGTGCTTCAATGTCAAAATTTACGAGTATAAGCTGCCAAGATTATTTCGATGCCAAAACACCAACTTTCTTTGACAAATGGACAAAACCCTTAAAAGCTTCCCCACAGAGAGAGTTGCGCAACTTCGGACCATCAAAGTTAATCGGTGTACACTTTTTAATGTTCTTCTATGTCAAATTTTACGAGTATAAGCTTCCTAGATTCTTATGATGGCAAAACACTAACTTTCTATGACAAATGGACAAAGTCGTTAAAATCTCTTCCATAGAGAGAGTTGAGGAACTTCGGATCATCAGTGTTGCTCGGTGTACACCATTTATTGCTATTCTATGTCAAATTTTATGAGTATAAGCTCCCTATATTATTTCGATGGAAAAACCCCAATTTTCTATGACAAATACACAAAATTGTTAAAAGCTCCTACATAGAGAGAGTTGAGCAACTTTGGACCGTCAAAGTTGCTCGGTATTCACCTTTTATTGTTCTTCTATGTCAAATTTTACGAGTATAAGTTTCAAGATAATTTAATTGCCGAAACACCAGCTTTCTATGAGAAACGGACAAAGCCGTTAAAAGCTCCTCCATAGAGAGAGTTGAGCAACTTCGGATCATCAAAGTTGCTCGGTGTACACTTTTTAATGTTCTTCTATGTCAAATTTTACGAGTATAAGCTTCAAGATTATTTCGATGCCAAAACACCAACTTTCTTTGACAAATGGACAAAACCCTTAAAAGCTTCTCCATAGAGAGAGTTGAGGAACTTCGGATCATCAGTGTTGCTCGGTGTACACCATTTATTGCTATTCTATGTCAAATTTTATGAGTATAAGCTCCCTATATTATTTCGATGGAAAAACCCCAATTTTCTATGACAAATACACAAAATTGTTAAAAGCTCCTACATAGAGAGAGTTGAGCAACTTTGGACCGTCAAAGTTGCTCGGTATTCACCTTTTATTGTTCTTCTATGTCAAATTTTACGAGTATAAGCTTCAAGATTATTTAATTGTCAAAACACTAACTTTCTATGATAAATGGTCAAAGCCGTTAAAAGCGCTTCCATAGAGAGAGTGGAGCAACTTCGGAACATCAAAGTTGCTCGCTGTACAGTTTTTATTGTCATTCTATGTCAAATTTTACGAGTATAAGCTTCCAAGATTATTTCGATGCCAAAACACCAACTTTCTTTGACAAATGGACAAAACCCTTAAAAGCTTCTCCATAGAGAGAGTTGAGCAACTTCGGACCATCAAACTTAATCGGTGTAGACTATTTAATATTCTTCGATGTCAAATTTTACGACTATAAGCTTCCTAGATTCTTATGATGGCCAAACACTAACTTTCTATGACAAATGGACAAAGTCTTTAAAATCTCTTCCATAGAGAGAGTTGAGCAACTTCGGACCATCAATGTTGCTCGGTGTACACCTTTTATTGCTATTCTATGTCAAATTTTATGAGTATAAGCTACCTATATTATTTCGAGGGAAAAACCCCAACTTTCTGTGACAATTACACAAAATTGTTAAAAGCTCCTCCATAGAGAGAGTTGAGCAACTTTGGACCGTCAAAGTTGCTCGGTATTCACCTTTTATTGTTCTTCTATGCCAAATTTTATGAGTATAAGCTTCAAGATTATTAAATTGCCAAAACACCAACTTTCTATCAGAAATGGACAAAGCCGTTAAAAGCTCCTACATAGAGATAGTTGAGAAACTTCGTATCATCAAAGTTGCTCGGTGTACACTTTTTAATGTTCTTCTATGTTAAATTTTATGAGTCTAAGATTCCTAAATTATTTCGATAGAAAAACAATAACTTTCTATGATAAATGGACAAAGGCGTTAAAAGCGCTTCTATAGAGAGAGTTGAGCAACTTTGGAACATCAAAGTTGCTCGGTATTCACCTTTTATTGTTCTTCTATGTCAAATTTTACGAGTATAAGTTTCAAGATTATTTAATTGCCAAAACACCAACTTTCTATGAGAAACGGACAAAGCCGTTAAAAGCTCCTCCATAGGAAGAGTTGAGCAACTTCGGACCATCAAAGTTGCTCAGTGTACACTTTCTAGTGTGCTTCAATGTCAAAATTTACGAGTATAAGCTGCCAAGATTATTTCGATGCCAAAACACCAACTTTCTTTGACAAATGGACAAAACCCTTAAAAGCTTCCCCACAGAGAGAGTTGCGCAACTTCGGACCATCAAAGTTAATCGGTGTACACTTTTTAATGTTCTTCTATCTCAAATTTTACGAGTATAAGCTTCCTAGATTCTTATGATGGCAAAACACTAACTTTCTATGACAAATGGACAAAGTCGTTAAAATCTCTTCCATAGAGAGAGTTGAGGAACTTCGGAGCATCAGTGTTGCTCGGTGTACACCATTTATTGCTATTCTATGTCAAATTTTATGAGTAAAAGCTCCCTATATTATTTCGATGGAAAAACCCCAATTTTCTATGACAAATACACAAAATTGTTAAAAGCTCCTCCATAGAGAGAGTTGAGCAACTTTGGACCGTCAAAGTTGCTCGGTATTCACCTTTTATTGTTCTTCTATGTCAAATTTTACGAGTATAAGTTTCAAGATAATTTAATTGCCGAAACACCAGCTTTCTATGAGAAATGGACAAAGTCGTTAAAAGCTCCTCCATAGAGAGAGTTGAGCAACTTCGGATCATCAAAGTTGCTCGGTGTACACTTTTTAATGTTCTTCTATGTCAAATTTTACGAGTATAAGCTTCCTAAATTATTTCGATGACAAAACACTAACTTTCTATGAAAGATGGACAAAGAAGTTAAAAGCGCTTCCATAGAGAGAGTGGAGCAACTTCGGAACATCAAAGTTGCTCGCTGTACAGTTTTTATTGTCATTCTATGTCAAATTTTACGAGTATAAGCTTCCAAGATTATTTCGATGCCAAAACACCAACTTTCTTTGACAAATGGACAAAACCCTTAAAAGCTTCTCCATAGAGAGAGTTGAGCAACTTCGGACCATCAAACTTAATCGGTGTAGACTATTTAATATTCTTCTATGTCAAATTTTACGACTATAAGCTTCCTAGATTCTTATGATGGCAAAACACTAACTTTCTATGACAAATGGACAAAGTCTTTAAAATCTCTTCCATAGAGAGAGTTGAGCAACTTCGGACCATCAATGTTGCTCGGTGTACACCTTTTATTGCTATTCTATGTCAAATTTTATGAGTATAAGCTACCTATATTATTTCGAAGCAAAAACCCCAACTTTTTATGACAAATACACAAAATTGTTAAAAGCTCCTCCATAGAGAGAGTTGAGCAACTTTGGACCGTCAAAGTTGCTCGGTCGTCACCTTTTATTGTTCTTCTATGCCAAATTTTACGAGTATAAGCTTCGAGATTATTAAATTGCGAAAACACCAACTTTCTATCAGAAATGGACAAAGCCGTTAAAAGCTCCTCCATAGAGTGTGTTGAGAAACTTCGGACCATCAAAGTTGCTCGGTGTACACTTTTTAATGTTCTTCTATGTCAAATTTTACGAGTATAAGCTTCTTAAATTATTTCGATAGCAAAACACCAACTTTCTATGATAAATCGACTAAGCCGTTAAAAGCTCTTCCATGGAGAGAGTTGAGCAACTTCGGAACATCAAAGTTGCTCGCTGTACAGTTTTTATTGTTATTCTATGTCAATTTTTACGAGTATAAGCTTCGTAAATTATTTCGATGGGAAAACACTAACTTTCTATGGTAAATGGACAAGCCGTCAAAAGCGCTTCCATAGAGAGAGTTGAGCAACTTCGGAACATCAAAGTTGCTCGCTGTACCATTTTTACTGTTATTCTATGTCAAATTTTACGAGTATAAGCTTCCTAAATTATTTCGATGGCAAAACACTAACTTTCTATGATAAATGGTCAAAGCCGTTAAAAGCGCTTCCATCGAGAGAGTTGAGCAACTTCGGAACATCAAAGTTGCTCGCTGTACAGTTTTTATTGTCATTCTATGTCAAATTTTACGAGTATAAGCTTCCAAGATTATTTCGATGCCAAAACACCAACTTTCTTTGACAAATGGACAAAACCCTTAAAAGCTTCTCCATAGAGAGAGTTGAGCAACTTCGGACCATCAAACTTAATCGGTGTAGACTATTTGATATTCTTCTATGTCAAATTTTACGACTATAAGCTTCCTAGATTCTTATGATGGCACAACACTAACTTTCTATGACAAAAGGACAAAGTCGTTAAGATCTCATCCATAAAGAGAGTTGAGCAACTTTGAACCATCAATGTTGCTCGGTGTACGCTTTTATTGCTATTCTATGTCAAATTTTATGAGTATAAGCTACCTATATTATTTCGATGCAAAAACCCCAACTTTTTATGACAAATACAAAAAATTGTTAAAATCTCCTCCATAGAGAGAGTTGAGCAACTTTGTATCGTCAAAGATGCTCGGTATTCACCTTTTATTGTTCTTCTATGCCAAATTTTACGAGTATAAGCTTCAAGATTATTAAATTGCCAAAACACCAACTTTCTATCAGAAATGGACAAAGCCGTTAAAAGCTCCTCCATAGAGTGAGTTGAGAAACTTCGGACCATCAAAGTTGCTCGGTGTACACTTTTTAATGTTCTTCTATGTCAAATTTTACGAGTATAAGCTTCCTAAATTATTTTGATGGCAAAACACTAACTTTCTATGATAAATGGAAAAAGCCGTTAAAAGCTCTTCCATAGAGATAGTTGAGCAACTTCGGAACATCAAATTTGCTCGCTGTACAGTTTTTATTATTATTCTATGTCAAATTTTACGAGTATAAGTTTCAAGATTCTTATGATGGCAAAACACCAACTTTCTTTGACAAATGGACAAAACCCTTAAAAGCTTCTCCATAGAGAGAGTTGAGCAACTTCGGACCATCAAACTTAATCGGTGTACACTTTTTAATGTTCTTCTATGTCAAATTTTACGAGTATAAGCTTCCTAGATTTTTATGATGGCAAAACACTAACTTTCTATGACAAATGGACAAAGTCGTTAAAATCTCATCCATAGAGAGAGTTGAGCAACCTCGGACAATCAGTGTTGCTCGTTGTACACCATTTATTGCTATTCTATGTCAAATTTTATGAGTATAAGCTACCTATATTATTTCGAGGGATAAACCCCAATTTTCTGTGACAATTACACAAAATTGTTAAAAGCTCCTCCATGGAGAGAGTTGAGCAACTTTGGACCGTCAAAGTTGCTCGGTATTCACCTTTTATTGTTCTTCTATGCCAAATTTTATGAGTATAAGCTTCAAGATTATTAAATTGCCAAAACACCAACTTTCTATCAGAAATGGACAAAGCCGTTAAAAGCTCCTACATAGAGATAGTTGAGAAACTTCGTATCATCAAAGTTGCTCGGTGTACACTTTTTAATGTTCTTCTATGTCAAATTTTATGAGTCTAAGCTTCCTAAATTATTTCGATAGAAAAACAATAACTTTCTATGATAAATGGACAAAGGCGTTAAAAGCGCTTCTATAGAGAGAGTTGAGCAACTTCGGAACGTCAAAGTTGCTCGGTATTCACCTTTTATTGTTCTTCGATGTCAAATTTTACGAGTATAAGTTTCAAGATTATTTAATTGCCAAAACACCAACTTTCTATGAGAAACGGACAAAGCCGTTAAAAGCTCCTCCATAGGAAGAGTTGAGCAACTTCGGACCATCAAAGTTGCTCAGTGTACACTTTCTAGTGTGCTTCAATGTCAAATTTTACGAGTATAAGCTGCCAAGATTATTTCGATGCCAAAACACCAACTTTCTTTGAGAAATGGACAAAACCCTTAAAAGCTTCCCCACAGAGAGAGTTGCGCAACTTCGGACCATTAAAGTTAATCGGTGTACACTTTTTAATGTTCTTCTATGTCAAATTTTACGAGTATAAGCTTCCTAGATTCTTATGATGGCAAAACACTAACTTTCTATGACAAATGGACAAAGTCGTTAAAATCTCTTCCATTGAGAGAGTTGAGGAACTTCGGACCATCAGTGTTGCTCGGTGTACACCATTTATTGCTATTCTATGTCAAATTTTATGAGTATAAGCTCCCTATATTATTTCGATGGAAAAACCCCAATTTTCTATGACAAATACACAAAATTGTTAAAAGCTCCTACATAGAGAGAGTTGAGCAACTTTGGACCGTCAAAGTTGCTCGGTATTCACCTTTTATTGTTCTTCTATGTCAAATTTTACGAGTATATGTTTCAAGATAATTTAATTTCCGAAACACCAGCTTTCTATGAGAAACGGACAAAGCCGTTAAAAGCTCCTCCATAGAGAGAGTTGAGCAACTTCGGATCATCAAAGTTGCTCGGTGTACACTTTTTAATGTTCTTCTATGTCAAATTTTACGAGTATAAGCTTCTTAAATTATTTCGATGACAAAACACTAACTTTCTATGAAAGATGGACAAAGAAGTTAAAAGCGCTACCATAGAGAGAGTTGAGCAACTTCGGAACATCAAAGTTGCTCGCTGTACAGTTTTTATTGTCATTCTATGTCAAATTTTACGAGTATAAGCTTCAAGATTATTTAATTGTCAAAACACCAATTTTCTATGAGCAACGGTCAAAGCCGTTAAAAGTTCCTCCATAGCGAGAGTGGAGCGACTTCGGACCATCAAAGTTTCTCAATGTACACTTTCTAATGTGCTTCAATGTCAAATTTTACGAGTATAAGCTTTCAAGATTATTTCGATGCCAAAACACCAACTTTATTTGACAAATGGACAAAACCCTTAAAAGCTTCTCCATAGAGAGAGTAGAGCAACTTGAGATCATCAAACTTAATCGGTGTAAAATTTTTAATGTTCTTCTATGTCAAATTTTACAAGTATAAGCTTCCTAGATTCTTATGATGGCAAAACACTAACTTTCTATGACAAATGGACAAAGTCTTTAAAATCTCTTCCATAGAGAGAGTTGAGCAACTTCGGACCATCAATGTTGCTCGGTGTACACCTTTTATTGCTATTCTATGTCAAATTTTATGAGTATAAGCTACCTATATTATTTCGATGCAAAAACCCTAACTTTTTATGACAAATACACAAAATTATTAAAAGCTCCTCCATAGAGAGAGTTGAGCAACTTTGGACCGTCAAAGTTGCTCGGTCTTCACCTTTTATTGTTCTTCTATGCCAAATTTTACGAGTATAAGCTTCGAGATTATTAAATTGCGAAAACACAAACTTTCTATCAGAAATGGACAAAGCCGTTAAAAGCTCCTCCATAGAGTGAGTTGAGAAACTTCGGACCATCAAAGTTGCTCGGTGTACACTTTTTAATGTTCTTCTATGTCAAATTTTACGAGTATAAGCTTCTTAAATTATTTCGATAGAAAAACACCAACTTTCTATGATAAATCGACTAAGCCGTTAAAAGCTCTTCCATGGAGAGAGTTGAGCAACTTCGGAACATCAAAGTTGCTCGCTGTACAGTTTTTATTGTTATTCTATGTCAATTTTTACGAGTATAAGCTTCGTAAATTATTTCGATGGCAAAACACTAACTTTCTATGGTAAATGGACAAACCGTCAAAAGCGCTTCAATAGAGAGAGTTGAGCAACTTCGGAACATCAAAGTTGCTCGCTGTACCGTTTTTACTGTTATTCTATGTCAAATTTTACGAGTATAAGCTTCCTAAATTATTTCGATGGCAAAACACTAACTTTCTATGATAAATGGTCAAAGCCGTTAAAAGCGCTTCCATAGAGAGAGTTGAGCAACTTCGGAACATCAAAGTTGCTCGCTGTACAGTTTTTATTGTCATTCTATGTCAAATTTTACGAGTATAAGCTTCAAGATTCTTTAATTGTCAAAACACCAATTTTCTATGAGCAACGGTCAAAGCCGTTAAAAGTTCCTCCATAGCGAGAGTTGAGCAACTTCGGACCATCAAAGTTTCTCAGTGTACACTTTCTAATGTGCTTCAATGTCAAATTTTACGAGTATAAGCTTTCAAGATTATTTCGATGCCAAAACACCAACTTTCTTTGACAAATGGACAAAACCCTTAAAAGCTTCTCCATAGAGAGAGTATAGCAACTTCAGATCATCAAACTTAATCGGTGTAAAATTTTTAATGTTCTTCTATGTCAAATTTTACGAGTATAAGCTTCCTAGATTCTTATGATGGCAAAACACTAACTTTCTATGACAAATGGACAAAGTCTTTAAAATCTCTTCCATAGAGAGAGTTGAGCAACTTCGGACCATCAATGTTGCTTGGTGTAAACCTTTTATTGCTATTCTATGTCAAATTTTATGAGTATAAGCTATCTATATTATTTCGATGCAAAAACCCCAACTTTTTATGAAAAATACATAAAATTGTTAAAAGCTCCTCCATAGAGAGAGTTGAGCAACTTTGGACCGTCAAAGTTGCTCGCTCTTCACCTTTTATTGTTCTTTTAGGCCAAATTTTACGAGTATAAGCATCGAGATTATTAAATTGCGAAAACACCAACTTTTTATCAGAAATGGATAAAGCCGTTAAAAGCTCCTCCATAGAGTGAGTTGAGAATCTTCGGACCATCAAATTTGCTCGGTGTACACTTTTTAATGTTCTTCTATGTCAAAATCTACGAGTATAAGCTTCTTAAATTATTTCGATAGCAAAACACCAACTTTCTATGATAAATCGACTAAGCCGTTAAAAGCTCTTCCATGGAGAGAGTTGAGCAACTTCGGAACATCAAAGTTGCCCGCTGTACAGTTTTTATTGTTATTCTATGTCAATTTTTACGAGTATAAGCTTCGTAAATTATTTCGATGGCAAAACACTAACTTTCTATGGTAAATGGACAAACCGTCAAAAGCGCTTCCATAGAGAGTGTTGAGCAACTTCGGAACATCAAAGTTGCTCGCTGTACGGTTTTTACTGTTATTCTATGTCAAATTTTACGAGTATAAGCTTCCTAAATTATTTCGATGGCAAAACACTAACTTTCAATGATAAATGGTCAAAGCCGTTAAAAGCGCTTCCATAGAGAGAGTTGAGCAACTTCGGAACATCAAAGTTGCTCGCTGTACAGTTTTTATTGTCATTCTATGTCAAATTTTTCGAGTATAAGCTTCAAGATTATTTAATTGCCAAAACACCAATTTTCTATGAGCAACGGTCAAAGCCGTTAAAAGTTCCTCCATAGCGAGAGTTGAGCAACTTCGGACCATCAAAGTTTCTCAGTGTACACTTTCTAATGTGCTTCAATGTCAAATTTTATGAGTATAAGCTTTCAAAATTATTTCGATGCCAAAACACCAACTTTCTTTGACAAATGGACAAAACCCTTAAAAGCTTCTCGATAGAGAGAGTAGAGCAACTTCAGACCATCAAACTTAATCGGTGTAAAATTTTTAATGTTCTTCTATGTCAAATTTTACAAGTATAAGCTTCCTAGATTCTTATGATGGCAAAACACTAACTTTCTATGACAAATGGACAAAGTCTTTAAAATCTCTTCCATAGAGAGAGTTGAGCAACTTCGGACCATCAATGTAGCTCGGTGTACACCTTTTATTGCTATTCTATTTCAAATTTTATGAGTATAAGCTACCTATATTATTTCGATGCAAAAACCCCAACTTTTTATGACAAATACATAAAATTGTTAAAAGCTCCTCCATAGAGAGAGTTGAGAAACTTTGGACCGTCAAAGTTGCTCGGTCTTCACCTTTTATTGTTCTTTTATGCCAAATTTTATGAGTATAAGCTTCGAGATTATTAAATTGCGAAAACACCAACTTTCTATCAGAAATGGATAAAGCCGTTAAAAGCTCCTCCATAGAGTGAGTTGAGAAACTTCGGACCATCAAAGTTGCTCGGTGTACAGTTTTTAATGTTCTTCTATGTCAAATTTTACGAGTATAAGCTTCTTAAATTTTTTCGATGGCAAAACACCAACTTTCTATGATAAATGGACAAACCCGTTAAAAGCGCTTCCATAGAGAGAGTTGAGCAACTTCGGAACATCAAAGTTGCTCGCTGTACAGTTTTTATTGTTATTCTATGTCAAATTTTACGAGTATAAGCTTCGTAAATTATTTCGATGCCAAAACACTAACTTTCTATGATAAATGGACAAAGCCGTCAAAAGCGCTTCCATAGAAAGAGTTGAGCAACTTCGGAACATCAAACTTGCTCGCTGTACGGTTTTTACTGTTATTCTATGTCAAATTTTACGAGTATAAGCTTCCTAAATTATTTCGATGGCAAAACACTAACTTTCTATGATAAATGGACAAAGCCACTAAAAGCGCTTCCATAGAGAGAGTTGAGCAACTTCGGAACATCAAAGTTGCTCGCTGTACAGTTTTTATTGTTATTCTATGTCAAATTTTACGAGTATAAGCTTCAAGATTATTTAATTGCCAAAACACCAACTTTCTATAAGAAACGGACAAAGCCGTTAAAAGCTCCTCCATAGAGAGAGTTGAGCAACTTCGGACCATCAATGTTGCTCAGTGTATATTTTCTGGTGTGCTTCAATGTCAAATTTTACGAGTATAAGCTTCCAAGATTATTTCGATACCAAAAGACCAACTTTCTATAAGAAACGGACAAAGCCGTTAAAAGCTCCTCCATAGAGAGAGTTGCGCAACTTCGGACCATAAATTTAATCAGTGTACACTTTTTAATGTTCTTCTATGTCAAATTTTACGAGTATAAGCTTCCTCGATTCTTATGACGGCAAAACACTAACTTTCTATGACAAATGGACAAAGTCGTTAAAATCTCTTCCATAGAGAGAGTTGAGCAACCTCGGACCATCAGTGTTGCTCGGTGTACACCATTTATTGCTAATATATGTCAAATTTTATGAGTATAAGCTCCCTATATTATTTCGAGGGAAAAACCCCAACTTTCTATGACAAATACACAAAATTGTTAAAAGCTCCTCCATAGAGAGAGCTGAGCAACTTTGGACCGTCAAAGTTGCTCGGTATTCACCTTTTATTGTTCTTCTATGCCAAATTTTACGAGTATAAGCTTCAAGATTATTTAATTGCCAAAACACCAACTTTCTATGAGAAACGGACAAAGCCGTTAAAAGCTCCTCCATAGGAAGAGTTGAGCAACTTCGGACCATCAAAGTTGCTCAGTGTACACTTTCTAGTGTGCTTCAATGTCAAATTTTACGAGTATAAGCTGCCAAGATTATTTCGATGCCAAAACACCAACTTTCTTTAAAAATAGACAAAACCCTTAAAAGCTTCTCCACAGAGAGAGTTGCGCAACTTCGGACCATCAAAGTTAATCGGTGTACCCCTTTTAATGTTCTTCTATGTCAAATTTTACGAGTATAAGCTTCCTAGATTCTTATGATGGCAAAACACTAACTTTCTATGACAAATGGACAAAGTCGTTAAAATCTCTTCCATAGAGATAGTTGAGCAACTTCGGACCATCAATGTTGCTCGGTGTACACCATTTATTGCTATTCTATGTCAAATTTTATGAGTATAAGCTCCCTATATTATTTCGATTGAAAAACCCCAACTTTGTATGACAAATAGACAAAATTGTTAAAAGCTCCTCCATAGAGAGAGTTGAGCAACTTTGGATCGTCAAAGTTGCTCGGTATTCACCTTTTATTGTTCTTCTATGTCTAATTTTATGAGTATAAGTTTCAAGATTATTTAATTGCCGAAACACCAGCTTTCTATGAGAAACGGACAAAGCCGTTAAAAGCTCCTCCATAGAGAGAGTTGAGCAACTTCGGATCATCAAAGTTGCTCGGTGTTCACTTTTTAATGTTCTTCTATGTTAAATTTTACGAGTATAAGCTTCCTAAATTATTTCGATGACAAAACACTAACTTTCTATGAAAGATGGACAAAGCCGTTAAAAGCGCTTCCATAGAGAGAGTTGAGCAACTTCGGAACATCAAAGTTGCTCGCTGTACAGTTTTTATTGTCATTCTATGTCAAATTTTACGAGTATAAGCTTCAAGATTATTTAATTGCCAAAACACCAATTTTCTATGAGCAACGGTCAAAGCCGTTAAAAGCTCCTCCATAGAGAGAGTTGAGCAACTTCAGACCATCAATGTTGCTCAGTGTACACTTTCTAATGTGCTTCAATGTCAAATTTTACGAGTATAAGCTTTCAAGATTATTTCGATGCCAAAACACCAACTTTCTTTGACAAATGGACAAAACCCTTAAAAGCTTCTCCATAGAGAGAGTAGAGCAACTTCAGACCATCAAACTTAATCGGTGTAAAATTTTTAATGTTCTTCTATGTCAAATTTTATGAGTATAAGCTTCCAAGATTCTTATAATGGCAAAACACTAACTTTCTATGAAAAATGGACAAAGTCTTTAAAATCTCTTCCATAGAGAGAGTTGAGCAACTTCGGACCATCAATGTTGCTCGGCGTACACCTTTTATTGCTATTCTATGTCAAATTTTATGAGTATAAGCTACCTATATTATTTCGATGCAAAAACCCCAACTTTTTATTACAAATACACAAAATTGTTAAAAGCTCCTCCATAGAGAGAGTTGAGCAACTTTAGACCGTCAAAGTTGCTCGATCTTCACCTTTTATTGTTCTTCTATGCCAAATTTTATGAGTATAAGCTTCGAGATTATTAAATTGCCAAAACACCAACTTTCTATCAGAAATGGACAAAGCCGTTAAAAGCTCCTCCATAGAGTGAGTTGAGAAACTTCGGACCATCAAAGTTGCTCGGTGTACACTTTTTAATGTTCTTCTATGTCAAATTTTACGAGTATAAGCTTCTTAAATTATTTCGATGGCAAAACACGAACTTTCTATGATAAATCGAAAAAGCCGTTAAAAGCTCTTCCATGGAAAGAGTTGAGCAACTTTGGAACATCAAAGTTGCTCGCTGTACAGTTTTTATTGTTATTCTATGTCAAATTTTACGAGTATAAGCTTCGTAAATTATTTCGATGGCAAAACACTGACTTTCTATGGTAAATGGACAAACCGTCAAAAGCGCTTCCATAGAGAGAGTTGAGCAACTTCAGAACATCAAAGTTGCTCGCTGTACGGTTTTTACTGTTATTCACTGTCAAATTTTACGAGTATAAGCTTCCTAAATTATTTCAATGGCAAAACACTAACTTTCTATGATAAATGGTCAAAGCCGTTAAAAGCGCTTCCATAGAGAGAGTTGAGCAACTTCGGAACATCAAAGTTGCTCGCTGTACAGTTTTTATTGTTATTCTATGTCAAATTTTACGAGTATAAGCTTCAAGATTATTTAATTGCCAAAACACCAACTTTTATAAAAAATGGACAAAGCCGTTAAAAGCTCCTCCATAGAGAGAGTTGAGCAACTTCAGACCATCAATGTTGCTCAGTGTACACTTTCTGCGTGCTTCAATGTCAAATTTTACGAGTATAAGCTTCCAAGATTATTTCGATGCCAAAACACCAACTTTCTTTGACAAATGGACAAAACCCTTAAAAGCTTCTCCATAGAGAGAGTTGCGCAACTTCGGACCATCAAATTTAATCAGTGTACACTTTTTAATGTTCTTCTATGTCAAATTTTACGAGTATAAGCTTCCTAGATTCTTATGATGGCAAAACACTAACTTTCTATGACAAATGGACAAAGTCGTTAAAATCTCTTCCATATTGAGAGTTGAGCAACTTCGGACCATCAGTGTTGCTCGGTGTACACCATTTATTGCTATTCTATGTCAAATTTTATGAGTATAAGCTCCCTATATTATTTCGAGGGAAAAACCCCAACTTTCTATGACAAATACACAAAATTGTTAAAAGCTCCTCCATACAGAGAGTTGAGCAACTTTGGACCGTCAAAGTTGCTCGGTATTCACCTTTTATTGTTCTTCTATGCCAAATTTTATGAGTATAAGCTTCAAGATTATTAAATTGCCAAAACACCAACTTTCTATCAGAAATGGAGAAAGCCGTTAAAAGCTCCTACATAGAGATAGTTGAGAAACTTCGTACCATCGAAGTTGCTCGGTGTACACTTTTTAGTGTTCTTCTATGTCAAATTTTACGAGTGTAAGCTTCCTAAATTATTTCGAGAGAAAAACACTAACTTTCTATGATAAATGAACAAAGCCGTTAAAAGCGCTTCCATAGAGAGAGTTGAGCAACTTGGGACAATCAAACTTAATTGCTGTACACTTTTTAATGTAGTTCTATGTCAAATTTTACGAGTATAAGCTTCAAGATTATTTAATTGCCAAAACACCAACTTTCTATAAGAAACGGACAAAGCCGTTAAAAGCTCCTCCATAGAGAGAGTTGAGCAACTTCGGACCATCAATGTTGCTCAGTGTACACTTTTTATTGTGCTTCAATGTCAAATTTTACGAGTATAAGCTTCCAAGATTATTTCGATGCCAAAACACCAACTTTCTTTGACAAATGGACAAAACCCTTAAAAGCTTCTCCATAGAGAAAGTTGCGCAACTTCGGACCATCAAAGTTAATCGGTGTACACTTTTTAATGTTCTTCTATGTCAAATTTTACGAGTATAAGCTTCCAAGATTCTTATGATGCAAAACACTTACTTTTTATGACAAATGGACAAAGTCGTTAAAATCTCTTCCATATTGAGAGTTGAGCAACTTCGGACCATCAGTGTTGCTTGGTGTACACCATTTATTGCTATTCTATGTCAAATTTTATGAGTATAAGCTCTCTATATTATTTCGATGGAAAAACCCCAACTTTCTATGACAAATACACAAAATTGTTAAAAGCTCCTCCATAGAGAGAGTTAAGCAACTTTGGACCGTCAAAGTTGCTCGGTATTCACCTTTTATTGTTTTTCTATGTCAAATTTTACGAGTATAAGTTTCAAGATTATTTAATTGCCAAAACACCAACTTTCTAAGAGAAACGGACAAAGCCGTTAAAAGCTCCTCCATAGAGAGAGTTGAGCAACTTCAAAGTTGCTCGGTGTACACTTTTTAATGTTCTTCTATGTTAAATTTTACGAGTGTAAGCTTCCTAAATTATTTCGATAGAAAAACACTAACTTTCTATGATAAATGGACAAAGCCGTTAAAAGCGCTTCCAAAGAGAGAGTTGAGCAACTTCGGAACATCAAAGTTGCTCGCTGTACAGTTTTTATTGTTATTCTATGTTAAATTTTACGAGTATAAGTTTCAAGATTATTTATTTGCCAAAACACCAACTTTCTATAAAAAAAGGACAAAGCCGTTAAAAGCTTCTCCATAGGGAGAGTTGAGCAACTTCGGACCATCAAAATTGCTCTGTGTACACTTTCTAGTGTGATTCAATGTCAAATTTTACGAGTATAAGCTTCCAAGATTATTTCGATGCCAAAACACCAACTTTCTTTGACAAATGGACAAAACCCTTAAAAGCTTCTCCATAGAGAGAGTATAGCAACTTCAGATCATCAAACTTAATCGGTGTAAAATTTTTAATGTTCTTCTATGTCAAATTTTACGAGTATAAGCTTCCTAGATTCTTATGATGGCAAAACACTAACTTTCTATGACAAATGGACAAAGTCTTTAAAATCTCTTCCATAGAGAGAGTTGAGCAACTTCGGACCATCAATGTTGCTTGGTGTAAACCTTTTATTGCTATTCTATGTCAAATTTTATGAGTATAAGCTATCTATATTATTTCGATGCAAAAACCCCAACTTTTTATGACAAATACATAAAATTGTTAGAAGCTCCTCCATAGAGAGAGTTGAGCAACTTTGGACCGTCAAAGTTGCTCGCTCTTCACCTTTTATTGTTCTTTTAGGCCAAATTTTACGAGTATAAGCATCGAGATTATTAAATTGCGAAAACACCAACTTTCTATCAGAAATGGATAAAGCCGTTAAAAGCTCCTCCATAGAGTGAGTTGAGAATCTTCGGACCATCAAATTTGCTCGGTGTACACTTTTTAATGTTCTTCTATGTCAAAATTTACGAGTATAAGCTTCTTAAATTATTTCGATAGCAAAACACCAACTTTCTATGATAAATCGACTAAGCCGTTAAAAGCTCTTCCATGGAGAGAGTTGAGCAACTTCGGAACATCAAAGTTGCCCGCTGTACAGTTTTTATTGTTATTCTATGTCAATTTTTACGAGTATAAGCTTCGTAAATTATTTCGATGGCAAAACACTAACTTTCTATGGTAAATGGACAAACCGTCAAAAGCGCTTCCATAGAGAGTGTTGAGCAACTTCGGAACATCAAAGTTGCTCGTTGTACGGTTTTTACTGTTATTCTATGTCAAATTTTACGAGTATAAGCTTCCTAAATTATTTCGATGGCAAAACACTAACTTTCAATGATAAATGGTCAAAGCCGTTAAAAGCGCTTCCATAGAGAGAGTTGAGCAACTTCGGAACATCAAAGTTGCTCGCTGTACAGTTTTTATTGTCATTCTATGTCAAATTTTTCGAGTATAAGCTTCAAGATTATTTAATTGCCAAAACACCAATTTTCTATGAGCAACGGTCAAAGCCGTTAAAAGTTCCTCCATAGCGAGAGTTGAGCAACTTCGGACCATCAAAGTTTCTCAGTGTACACTTTCTAATGTGCTTCAATGTCAAATTTTATGAGTATAAGCTTTCAAAATTATTTCGATGCCAAAACACCAACTTTCTTTGACAAATGGACAAAACCCTTAAAAGCTTCTCCATAGAGAGAGTAGAGCAACTTCAGATCATCAAACTTAATCGGTGTAAAATTTTTAATGTTCTTCTATGTCAAATTTTACAAGTATAAGCTTCCTAGATTCTTATGATGGCAAAACACTAACTTTCTATGACAAATGGACAAAGTCTTTAAAATCTCTTCCATAGAGAGAGTTGAGCAACTTCGGACCATCAATGTAGCTCGGTGTACACCTTTTATTGCTATTCTATTTCAAATTTTATGAGTATAAGCTACCTATATTATTTCGATGCAAAAACCCCAACTTTTTATGACAAATACATAAAATTGTTAAAAGCTCCTCCATAGAGAGAGTTGAGAAACTTTGGACCGTCAAAGTTGCTCGGTCTTCACCTTTTATTGTTCTTTTATGCCAAATTTTATGAGTATAAGCTTCGAGATTATTAAATTGCGAAAACACCAACTTTCTATCAGAAATGGATAAAGCCGTTAAAAGCTCCTCCATAGAGTGAGTTGAGAAACTTCGGACCATCAAAGTTGCTCGGTGTACAGTTTTTAATGTTCTTCTATGTCAAATTTTACGAGTATAAGCTTCTTAAATTTTTTCGATGGCAAAACACCAACTTTCTATGATAAATGGACAAACCCGTTAAAAGCGCTTCCATAGAGAGAGTTGAGCAACTTCGGAACATCAAAGTTGCTCGCTGTACAGTTTTTATTGTTATTCTATGTCAAATTTTACGAGTATAAGCTTCGTAAATTATTTCGATGCCAAAACACTAACTTTCTATGATAAATGGACAAAGCCGTCAAAAGCGCTTCCATAGAAAGAGTTGAGCAACTTCGGAACATCAAACTTGCTCGCTGTACGGTTTTTACTGTCATTCTATGTCAAATTTTTCGAGTATAAGCTTCAAGATTATTTAATTGCCAAAACACCAATTTTCTATGAGCAACGGTCAAAGCCGTTAAAAGTTCCTCCATAGCGAGAGTTGAGCAACTTCGGACCATCAAAGTTTCTCAGTGTACACTTTCTAATGTGCTTCAATGTCAAATTTTATGAGTATAAGCTTTCAAAATTATTTCGATGCCAAAACACCAACTTTCTTTGACAAATGGACAAAACCCTTAAAAGCTTCTCCATAGAGAGAGTAGAGCAACTTCAGATCATCAAACTTAATCGGTGTAAAATTTTTAATGTTCTTCTATGTCAAATTTTACAAGTATAAGCTTCCTAGATTCTTATGATGGCAAAACACTAACTTTCTATGACAAATGGACAAAGTCTTTAAAATCTCTTCCATAGAGAGAGTTGAGCAACTTCGGACCATCAATGTAGCTCGGTGTACACCTTTTATTGCTATTCTATTTCAAATTTTATGAGTATAAGCTACCTATATTATTTCGATGCAAAAACCCCAACTTTTTATGACAAATACATAAAATTGTTAAAAGCTCCTCCATAGAGAGAGTTGAGAAACTTTGGACCGTCAAAGTTGCTCGGTCTTCACCTTTTATTGTTCTTTTATGCCAAATTTTATGAGTATAAGCTTCGAGATTATTAAATTGCGAAAACACCAACTTTCTATCAGAAATGGATAAAGCCGTTAAAAGCTCCTCCATAGAGTGAGTTGAGAAACTTCGGACCATCAAAGTTGCTCGGTGTACAGTTTTTAATGTTCTTCTATGTCAAATTTTACGAGTATAAGCTTCTTAAATTTTTTCGATGGCAAAACACCAACTTTCTATGATAAATGGACAAACCCGTTAAAAGCGCTTCCATAGAGAGAGTTGAGCAACTTCGGAACATCAAAGTTGCTCGCTGTACAGTTTTTATTGTTATTCTATGTCAAATTTTACGAGTATAAGCTTCGTAAATTATTTCGATGCCAAAACACTAACTTTCTATGATAAATGGACAAAGCCGTCAAAAGCGCTTCCATAGAAAGAGTTGAGCAACTTCGGAACATCAAACTTGCTCGCTGTACGGTTTTTACTGTTATTCTATGTCAAATTTTACGAGTATAAGCTTCCTAAATTATTTCGATGGCAAAACACTAACTTTCTATGATAAATGGACAAAGCCGTTAAAAGCGCTTCCATAGAGAGAGTTGAGCAACTTCGGAACATCAAAGTTGCTCGCTGTACAGTTTTTATTGTTATTCTATGTCAAATTTTACGAGTATAAGCTTCGTAAATTATTTCGATGCCAAAACACTAACTTTCTATGATAAATGGACAAAGCCGTCAAAAGCGCTTCCATAGAAAGAGTTGAGCAACTTCGGAACATCAAACTTGCTCGCTGTACGGTTTTTACTGTTATTCTATGTCAAATTTTACGAGTATAAGCTTCCTAAATTATTTCGATGGCAAAACACTAACTTTCTATGATAAATGGACAAAGCCGTTAAAAGCGCTTCCATAGAGAGAGTTGAGCAACTTCGGAACATCAAAGTTGCTCGCTGTACAGTTTTTATTGTTATTCTATGTCAAATTTTACGAGTATAAGCTTCAAGATTATTTAATTGCCAAAACACCAACTTTCTATAAGAAACGGACAAAGCCGTTAAAAGCTCCTCCATAGAGTGAGTTGAGAAACTTCGGACCATCAAAGTTGCTCGGTGTACAGTTTTTAATGTTCTTCTATGTCAAATTTTACGAGTATAAGCTTCTTAAATTTTTTCGATGGCAAAACACCAACTTTCTATGATAAATGGACAAACCCGTTAAAAGCGCTTCCATAGAGAGAGTTGAGCAACTTCGGAACATCAAAGTTGCTCGCTGTACAGTTTTTATTGTTATTCTATGTCAAATTTTACGAGTATAAGCTTCGTAAATTATTTCGATGCCAAAACACTAACTTTCTATGATAAATGGACAAAGCCGTCAAAAGCGCTTCCATAGAAAGAGTTGAGCAACTTCGGAACATCAAACTTGCTCGCTGTACGGTTTTTACTGTTATTCTATGTCAAATTTTACGAGTATAAGCTTCCTAAATTATTTCGATGGCAAAACACTAACTTTCTATGATAAATGGACAAAGCCGTTAAAAGCGCTTCCATAGAGAGAGTTGAGCAACTTCGGAACATCAAAGTTGCTCGCTGTACAGTTTTTATTGTTATTCTATGTCAAATTTTACGAGTATAAGCTTCAAGATTATTTAATTGCCAAAACACCAACTTTCTATAAGAAACGGACAAAGCCGTTAAAAGCTCCTCCATAGAGAGATTTGAGCAACTTCGGACCATCAATGTTGCTCAGTGTATATTTTCTGGTGTGCTTCAATGTCAAATTTTACGAGTATAAGCTTCCAAGATTATTTCGATACCAAAACACCAACTTTCTATAAGAAACGGACAAAGCCGTTAAAAGCTCCTCCATAGAGAGAGTTGCGCAACTTCGGACCATAAATTTAATCAGTGTACACTTTTTAATGTTCTTCTATGTCAAATTTTACGAGTATAAGCTTCCTCGATTCTTATGACGTCAAAACACTAACTTTCTATGACAAATGGACAAAGTCGTTAAAATCTCTTCCATAGAGAGAGTTGAGCAACCTCGGACCATCAGTGTTGCTCGGTGTACACCATTTATTGCTAATATATGTCAAATTTTATGAGTATAAGCTCCCTATATTATTTCGAGGGAAAAACCCCAACTTTCTATGACAAATACACAAAATTGTTAAAAGCTCCTCCATAGAGAGAGTTGAGCAACTTTGAACCGTCAAAGTTGCTCGGTATTCACCTTTTATTGTTCTTCTATGCCAAATTTTACGAGTATAAGCTTCAAGATTATTTAATTGCCAAAACACCAACTTTCTATGAGAAACGGACAAAGCCGTTAAAAGCTCCTCCATAGGAAGAGTTGAGCAACTTCGGACCATCAAAGTTGCTCAGTGTACACTTTCTAGTGTGCTTCAATGTCAAATTTTACGAGTATAAGCTGCCAAGATTATTTCGATGCCAAAACACCAACTTTCTTTAAAAATAGACAAAACCCTTAAAAGCTTCTCCACAGAGAGAGTTGCGCAACTTCGGACCATCAAAGTTAATCGGTGTACCCCTTTTAATGTTCTTCTATGTCAAATTTTACGAGTATAAGCTTCCTAGATTCTTATGATGGCAAAACACTAACTTTCTATGACAAATGGACAAAGTCGTTAAAATCTCTTCCATAGAGATAGTTGAGCAACTTCGGACCATCAATGTTGCTCGGTGTACACCATTTATTGCTATTCTATGTCAAATTTTATGAGTATAAGCTCCCTATATTATTTCGATTGAAAAACCCCAACTTTGTATGACAAATAGACAAAATTGTTAAAAGCTCCTCCATAGAGAGAGTTGAGCAACTTTGGATCGTCAAAGTTGCTCGGTATTCACCTTTTATTGTTCTTCTATGTCTAATTTTATGAGTATAAGTTTCAAGATTATTTAATTGCCGAAACACCAGCTTTCTATGAGAAACGGACAAAGCCGTTAAAAGCTCCTCCATAGAGAGAGTTGAGCAACTTCGGATCATCAAAGTTGCTCGGTGTTCACTTTTTAATGTTCTTCTATGTCAAATTTTACGAGTATAAGCTTCCTAAATTATTTCGATGACAAAACACTAACTTTCTATGAAAGATGGACAAAGCCGTTAAAAGCGCTTCCATAGAGAGAGTTGAGCAACTTCGGAACATCAAAGTTGCTCGCTGTACAGTTTTTATTGTCATTCTATGTCAAATTTTACGAGTATAAGCTTCAAGATTATTTAATTGCCAAAACACCAATTTTCTATGAGCAACGGTCAAAGCCGTTAAAAGCTCCTCCATAGAGAGAGTTGAGCAACTTCAGACCATCAATGTTGCTCAGTGTACACTTTCTAATGTGCTTCAATGTCAAATTTTACGAGTATAAGCTTTCAAGATTATTTCGATGCCAAAACACCAACTTTCTTTGACAAATGGACAAAACCCTTAAAAGCTTCTCCATAGAGAGAGTAGAGCAACTTCAGACCATCAAACTTAATCGGTGTAAAATTTTTAATGTTCTTCTATGTCAAATTTTATGAGTATAAGCTTCCAAGATTCTTATAATGGCAAAACACTAACTTTCTATGAAAAATGGACAAAGTCTTTAAAATCTCTTCCATAGAGAGAGTTGAGCAACTTCGGACCATCAATGTTGCTCGGCGTACACCTTTTATTGCTATTCTATGTCAAATTTTATGAGTATAAGCTACCTATATTATTTCGATGCAAAAACCCCAACTTTTTATGACAAATACATAAAATTGTTAAAAGCTCCTCCATAGAGAGAGTTGAGAAACTTTGGACCGTCAAAGTTGCTCGGTCTTCACCTTTTATTGTTCTTTTAGGCCAAATTTTACGAGTATAAGCATCGAGATTATTAAATTGCGAAAACACCAACTTTCTATCAGAAATGGATAAAGCCGTTAAAAGCTCCTCCATAGAGTGAGTTGAGAATCTTCGGACCATCAAATTTGCTCGGTGTACACTTTTTAATGTTCTTCTATGTCAAAATTTACGAGTATAAGCTTCTTAAATTATTTCGATAGCAAAACACCAACTTTCTATGATAAATCGACTAAGCCGTTAAAAGCTCTTCCATGGAGAGAGTTGAGCAACTTCGGAACATCAAAGTTGCCCGCTGTACAGTTTTTATTGTTATTCTATGTCAATTTTTACGAGTATAAGCTTCGTAAATTATTTCGATGGCAAAACACTAACTTTCTATGGTAAATGGACAAACCGTCAAAAGCGCTTCCATAGAGAGTGTTGAGCAACTTCGGAACATCAAAGTTGCTCGTTGTACGGTTTTTACTATTATTCTATGTCAAATTTTACGAGTATAAGCTTCCTAAATTATTTCGATGGCAAAACACTAACTTTCAATGATAAATGGTCAAAGCCGTTAAAAGCGCTTCCATAGAGAGAGTTGAGCAACTTCGGAACATCAAAGTTGCTCGCTGTACAGTTTTTATTGTCATTCTATGTCAAATTTTTCGAGTATAAGCTTCAAGATTATTTAATTGCCAAAACACCAATTTTCTATGAGCAACGGTCAAAGCCGTTAAAAGTTCCTCCATAGCGAGAGTTGAGCAACTTCGGACCATCAAAGTTTCTCAGTGTACACTTTCTAATGTGCTTCAATGTCAAATTTTATGAGTATAAGCTTTCAAAATTATTTCGATGCCAAAACACCAACTTTCTTTGACAAATGGACAAAACCCTTAAAAGCTTCTCCATAGAGAGAGTAGAGCAACTTCAGATCATCAAACTTAATCGGTGTAAAATTTTTAATGTTCTTCTATGTCAAATTTTACAAGTATAAGCTTCCTAGATTCTTATGATGGCAAAACACTAACTTTCTATGACAAATGGACAAAGTCTTTAAAATCTCTTCCATAGAGAGAGTTGAGCAACTTCGGACCATCAATGTAGCTCGGTGTACACCTTTTATTGCTATTCTATTTCAAATTTTATGAGTATAAGCTACCTATATTATTTCGATGCAAAAACCCCAACTTTTTATGACAAATACATAAAATTGTTAAAAGCTCCTCCATAGAGAGAGTTGAGAAACTTTGGACCGTCAAAGTTGCTCGGTCTTCACCTTTTATTGTTCTTTTATGCCAAATTTTATGAGTATAAGCTTCGAGATTATTAAATTGCGAAAACACCAACTTTCTATCAGAAATGGATAAAGCCGTTAAAAGCTCCTCCATAGAGTGAGTTGAGAAACTTCGGACCATCAAAGTTGCTCGGTGTACAGTTTTTAATGTTCTTCTATGTCAAATTTTACGAGTATAAGCTTCTTAAATTTTTTCGATGGCAAAACACCAACTTTCTATGATAAATGGACAAACCCGTTAAAAGCGCTTCCATAGAGAGAGTTGAGCAACTTCGGAACATCAAAGTTGCTCGCTGTACAGTTTTTATTGTTATTCTATGTCAAATTTTACGAGTATAAGCTTCGTAAATTATTTCGATGCCAAAACACTAACTTTTTATGATAAATGGACAAAGCCGTCAAAAGCGCTTCCATAGAAAGAGTTGAGCAACTTCGGAACATCAAACTTGCTCGCTGTACGGTTTTTACTGTTATTCTATGTCAAATTTTACGAGTATAAGCTTCCTAAATTATTTCGATGGCAAAACACTAACTTTCTATGATAAATGGACAAAGCCGTTAAAAGCGCTTCCATAGAGAGAGTTGAGCAACTTCGGAACATCAAAGTTGCTCGCTGTACAGTTTTTATTGTTATTCTATGTCAAATTTTACGAGTATAAGCTTCAAGATTATTTAATTGCCAAAACACCAACTTTCTATAAGAAACGGACAAAGCCGTTAAAAGCTCCTCCATAGAGAGAGTTGAGCAACTTCGGACCATCAATGTTGCTCAGTGTATATTTTCTGGTGTGCTTCAATGTCAAATTTTACGAGTATAAGCTTCCAAGATTATTTCGATACCAAAACACCAACTTTCTATAAGAAACGGACAAAGCCGTTAAAAGCTCCTCCATAGAGAGAGTTGCGCAACTTCGGACCATAAATTTAATCAGTGTACACTTTTTAATGTTCTTCTATGTCAAATTTTACGAGTATAAGCTTCCTCGATTCTTATGACGTCAAAACACTAACTTTCTATGACAAATGGACAAAGTCGTTAAAATCTCTTCCATAGAGAGAGTTGAGCAACCTCGGACCATCAGTGTTGCTCGGTGTACACCATTTATTGCTAATATATGTCAAATTTTATGAGTATAAGCTCCCTATATTATTTCGAGGGAAAAACCCCAACTTTCTATGACAAATACACAAAATTGTTAAAAGCTCCTCCATAGAGAGAGTTGAGCAACTTTGGACCGTCAAAGTTGCTCGGTATTCACCTTTTATTGTTCTTCTATGCCAAATTTTACGAGTATAAGCTTCAAGATTATTTAATTGCCAAAACACCAACTTTCTATGAGAAACGGACAAAGCCGTTAAAAGCTCCTCCATAGGAAGAGTTGAGCAACTTCGGACCATCAAAGTTGCTCAGTGTACACTTTCTAGTGTGCTTCAATGTCAAATTTTACGAGTATAAGCTGCCAAGATTATTTCGATGCCAAAACACCAACTTTCTTTAAAAATAGACAAAACCCTTAAAAGCTTCTCCACAGAGAGAGTTGCGCAACTTCGGACCATCAAAGTTAATCGGTGTACCCCTTTTAATGTTCTTCTATGTCAAATTTTACGAGTATAAGCTTCCTAGATTCTTATGATGGCAAAACACTAACTTTCTATGACAAATGGACAAAGTCGTTAAAATCTCTTCCATAGAGATAGTTGAGCAACTTCGGACCATCAATGTTGCTCGGTGTACACCATTTATTGCTATTCTATGTCAAATTTTATGAGTATAAGCTCCCTATATTATTTCGATTGAAAAACCCCAACTTTGTATGACAAATAGACAAAATTGTTAAAAGCTCCTCCATAGAGAGAGTTGAGCAACTTTGGATCGTCAAAGTTGCTCGGTATTCACCTTTTATTGTTCTTCTATGTCTAATTTTATGAGTATAAGTTTCAAGATTATTTAATTGCCGAAACACCAGCTTTCTATGAGAAACGGACAAAGCCGTTAAAAGCTCCTCCATAGAGAGAGTTGAGCAACTTCGGATCATCAAAGTTGCTCGGTGTTCACTTTTTAATGTTCTTCTATGTCAAATTTTACGAGTATAAGCTTCCTAAATTATTTCGATGACAAAACACTAACTTTATATGAAAGATGGACAAAGCCGTTAAAAGCGCTTCCATAGAGAGAGTTGAGCAACTTCGGAACATCAAAGTTGCTCGCTGTACAGTTTTTATTGTCATTCTATGTCAAATTTTACGAGTATAAGCTTCAAGATTATTTAATTGCCAAAACACCAATTTTCTATGAGCAACGGTCAAAGCCGTTAAAAGCTCCTCCATAGAGAGAGTTGAGCAACTTCAGACCATCAATGTTGCTCAGTGTACACTTTCTAATGTGCTTCAATGTCAAATTTTACGAGTATAAGCTTTCAAGATTATTTCGATGCCAAAACACCAACTTTCTTTGACAAATGGACAAAACCCTTAAAAGCTTCTCCATAGAGAGAGTAGAGCAACTTCAGACCATCAAACTTAATCGGTGTAAAATTTTTAATGTTCTTCTATGTCAAATTTTATGAGTATAAGCTTCCAAGATTCTTATAATGGCAAAACACTAACTTTCTATGAAAAATGGACAAAGTCTTTAAAATCTCTTCCATAGAGAGAGTTGAGCAACTTCGGACCATCAATGTTGCTCGGCGTACACCTTTTATTGCTATTCTATGTCAAATTTTATGAGTATAAGCTACCTATATTATTTCGATGCAAAAACCCCAACTTTTTATTACAAATACACAAAATTGTTAAAAGCTCCTCCATAGAGAGAGTTGAGCAACTTTAGACCGTCAAAGTTGCTCGATCTTCACCTTTTATTGTTCTTCTATGCCAAATTTTACGAGTATAAGCTTCGAGATTATTAAATTGCCAAAACACCAACTTTCTATCAGAAATGGACAAAGCCGTTAAAAGCTCCTCCATAGAGTGAGTTGAGAAACTTCGGACCATCAAAGTTGCTCGGTGTACACTTTTTAATGTTCTTCTATGTCAAATTTTACGAGTATAAGCTTCTTAAATTATTTCGATGGCAAAACACGAACTTTCTATGATAAATCGAAAAAGCCGTTAAAAGCTCTTCCATGGAAAGAGTTGAGCAACTTTGGAACATCAAAGTTGCTCGCTGTACAGTTTTTATTGTTATTCTATGTCAAATTTTACGAGTATAAGCTTCGTAAATTATTTCGATGGCAAAACACTGACTTTCTATGGTAAATGGACAAACCGTCAAAAGCGCTTCCATAGAGAGAGTTGAGCAACTTCAGAACATCAAAGTTGCTCGCTGTACGGTTTTTACTGTTATTCACTGTCAAATTTTACGAGTATAAGCTTCCTAAATTATTTCAATGGCAAAACACTAACTTTCTATGATAAATGGTCAAAGCCGTTAAAAGCGCTTCCATAGAGAGAGTTGAGCAACTTCGGAACATCAAAGTTGCTCGCTGTACAGTTTTTATTGTTATTCTATGTCAAATTTTACGAGTATAAGCTTCAAGATTATTTAATTGCCAAAACACCAACTTTTATAAAAAATGGACAAAGCCATTAAAAGCTCCTCCATAGAGAGAGTTGAGCAACTTCAGACCATCAATGTTGCTCAGTGTACACTTTCTGCGTGCTTCAATGTCAAATTTTACGAGTATAAGCTTCCAAGATTATTTCGATGCCAAAACACCAACTTTCTTTGACAAATGGACAAAACCCTTAAAAGCTTCTCCATAGAGAGAGTTGCGCAACTTCGGACCATCAAATTTAATCAGTGTACACTTTTTAATGTTCTTCTATGTCAAATTTTACGAGTATAAGCTTCCTAGATTCTTATGATGGCAAAACACTAACTTTCTATGACAAATGGACAAAGTCGTTAAAATCTCTTCCATATTGAGAGTTGAGCAACTTCGGACCATCAGTGTTGCTCGGTGTACACCATTTATTGCTATTCTATGTCAAATTTTATGAGTATAAGCTCCCTATATTATTTCGAGGGAAAAACCCCAACTTTCTATGACAAATACACAAAATTGTTAAAAGCTCCTCCATACAGAGAGTTGAGCAACTTTGGACCGTCAAAGTTGCTCGGTATTCACCTTTTATTGTTCTTCTATGCCAAATTTTATGAGTATAAGCTTCAAGATTATTAAATTGCCAAAACACCAACTTTCTATCAGAAATGGAGAAAGCCGTTAAAAGCTCCTACATAGAGATAGTTGAGAAACTTCGTACCATCGAAGTTGCTCGGTGTACACTTTTTAGTGTTCTTCTATGTCAAATTTTACGAGTGTAAGCTTCCTAAATTATTTCGATAGAAAAACACTAACTTTCTATGATAAATGAACAAAGCCGTTAAAAGCGCTTCCATAGAGAGAGTTGAGCAACTTCGGACAATCAAACTTAATTGCTGTACACTTTTTAATGTAGTTCTATGTCAAATTTTACGAGTATAAGCTTCAAGATTATTTAATTGCCAAAACACCAACTTTCTATAAGAAACGGACAAAGCCGTTAAAAGCTCCTCCATAGAGAGAGTTGAGCAACTTCGGACCATCAATGTTGCTCAGTGTACACTTTTTATTGTGCTTCAATGTCAAATTTTACGAGTATAAGCTTCCAAGATTATTTCGATGCCAAAACACCAACTTTCTTTGACAAATGGACAAAACCCTTAAAAGCTTCTCCATAGAGAAAGTTGCGCAACTTCGGACCATCAAAGTTAATCGGTGTACACTTTTTAATGTTCTTCTATGTCAAATTTTACGAGTATAAGCTTCCAAGATTCTTATGATGGCAAAACACTTACTTTTTATGATAAATGGACAAAGTCGTTAAAATCTCTTCCATATTGAGAGTTGAGCAACTTCGGACCATCAGTGTTGCTAGGTGTACACCATTTATTGCTATTCTATGTCAAATTTTATGAGTATAAGCTCCCTATATTATTTCGATGGAAAAACCCCAACTTTCTATGACAAATACACAAAATTGTTAAAAGCTCCTCCATAGAGAGAGTTAAGCAACTTTGGACCATCAAAGTTGCTCGGTATTCACCTTTTATTGTTTTTCTATGTCAAATTTTACGAGTATAAGTTTCAAGATTATTTAATTGCCAAAACATCAACTTTCTAAGAGAAACGGACAAAGCCGTTAAAAGCTCCTCCATAGAGAGAGTTGAGCAACATCAAAGTTGCTCGGTGTACACTTTTTAATGTTCTTCTATGTTAAATTTTACGAGTGTAAGCTTCCTAAATTATTTCGATAGAAAAACACTAACTTTCTATGATAAATGGACAAAGCCGTTAAAAGCGCTTCCAAAGAGAGAGTTGAGCAACTTCGGAACATCAAAGTTGCTCGCTGTACAGTTTTTATTGTTATTCTATGTTAAATTTTACGAGTATAAGTTTCAAGATTATTTATTTGCCAAAACACCAACTTTCTATAAAAAAAGGACAAAGCCGTTAAAAGCTTCTCCATAGGGAGAGTTGAGCAACTTCGGACCATCAAAGTTGCTCTGTGTACACTTTCTAGTGTGATTCAATGTCAAATTTTACGAGTATAAGCTTCCAAGATTATTTCGATGCCAAAACACCAACTTTCTTTGACAAATGGACAAAACCCTTAAAAGCTTCTCCATAGAGAGAGTATAGCAACTTCAGATCATCAAACTTAATCGGTGTAAAATTTTTAATGTTCTTCTATGTCAAATTTTACGAGTATAAGCTTCCTAGATTCTTATGATGGCAAAACACTAACTTTCTATGACAAATGGACAAAGTCTTTAAAATCTCTTCCATAGAGAGAGTTGAGCAACTTCGGACCATCAATGTTGCTTGGTGTAAACCTTTTATTGCTATTCTATGTCAAATTTTATGAGTATAAGCTATCTATATTATTTCGATGCAAAAACCCCAACTTTTTATGACAAATACATAAAATTGTTAAAAGCTCCTCCATAGAGAGAGTTGAGCAACTTTGGACCGTCAAAGTTGCTCGCTCTTCACCTTTTATTGTTCTTTTAGGCCAAATTTTACGAGTATAAGCATCGAGATTATTAAATTGCGAAAACACCAACTTTCTATCAGAAATGGATAAAGCCGTTAAAAGCTCCTCCATAGAGTGAGTTGAGAATCTTCGGACCATCAAATTTGCTCGGTGTACACTTTTTAATGTTCTTCTATGTCAAAATTTACGAGTATAAGCTTCTTAAATTATTTCGATAGCAAAACACCAACTTTCTATGATAAATCGACTAAGCCGTTAAAAGCACTTCCATGGAGAGAGTTGGGCAACTTCGGAACATCAAAGTTGCCCGCTGTACAGTTTTTATTGTTATTCTATGTCAATTTTTACGAGTATAAGCTTCGTAAATTATTTCGATGGCAAAACACTAACTTTCTATGGTAAATGGACAAACCGTCAAAAGCGCTTCCATAGAGAGTGTTGAGCAACTTCGGAACATCAAAGTTGCTCGTTGTACGGTTTTTACTGTTATTCTATGTCAAATTTTACGAGTATAAGCTTCCTAAATTATTTCGATGGCAAAACACTAACTTTCAATGATAAATGGTCAAAGCCGTTAAAAGCGCTTCCATAGAGAGAGTTGAGCAACTTCGGAACATCAAAGTTGCTCGCTGTACAGTTTTTATTGTCATTCTATGTCAAATTTTTCGAGTATAAGCTTCAAGATTATTTAATTGCCAAAACACCAATTTTCTATGAGCAACGGTCAAAGCCGTTAAAAGTTCCTCCATAGCGAGAGTTGAGCAACTTCGGACCATCAAAGTTTCTCAGTGTACACTTTCTAATGTGCTTCAATGTCAAATTTTATGAGTATAAGCTTTCAAAATTATTTCGATGCCAAAACACCAACTTTCTTTGACAAATGGACAAAACCCTTAAAAGCTTCTCCATAGAGAGAGTAGAGCAACTTCAGATCATCAAACTTAATCGGTGTAAAATTTTTAATGTTCTTCTATGTCAAATTTTACAAGTATAAGCTTCCTAGATTCTTATGATGGCAAAACACTAACTTTCTATGACAAATGGACAAAGTCTTTAAAATCTCTTCCATAGAGAGAGTTGAGCAACTTCGGACCATCAATGTAGCTCGGTGTACACCTTTTATTGCTATTCTATTTCAAATTTTATGAGTATAAGCTACCTATATTATTTCGATGCAAAAACCCCAACTTTTTATGACAAATACATAAAATTGTTAAAAGCTCCTCCATAGAGAGAGTTGAGAAACTTTGGACCGTCAAAGTTGCTCGGTCTTCACCTTTTATTGTTCTTTTATGCCAAATTTTATGAGTATAAGCTTCGAGATTATTAAATTGCGAAAACACCAACTTTCTATCAGAAATGGATAAAGCCGTTAAAAGCTCCTCCATAGAGTGAGTTGAGAAACTTCGGACCATCAAAGTTGCTCGGTGTACAGTTTTTAATGTTCTTCTATGTCAAATTTTACGAGTATAAGCTTCTTAAATTTTTTCGATGGCAAAACACCAACTTTCTATGATAAATGGACAAACCCGTTAAAAGCGCTTCCATAGAGAGAGTTGAGCAACTTCGGAACATCAAAGTTGCTCGCTGTACAGTTTTTATTGTTATTCTATGTCAAATTTTACGAGTATAAGCTTCGTAAATTATTTCGATGCCAAAACACTAACTTTCTATGATAAATGGACAAAGCCGTCAAAAGCGCTTCCATAGAAAGAGTTGAGCAACTTCGGAACATCAAACTTGCTCGCTGTACGGTTTTTACTGTTATTCTATGTCAAATTTTACGAGTATAAGCTTCCTAAATTATTTCGATGGCAAAACACTAACTTTCTATGATAAATGGACAAAGCCGTTAAAAGCGCTTCCATAGAGAGAGTTGAGCAACTTCGGAACATCAAAGTTGCTCGCTGTACAGTTTTTATTGTTATTCTATGTCAAATTTTACGAGTATAAGCTTCAAGATTATTTAATTGCCAAAACACCAACTTTCTATAAGAAACGGACAAAGCCGTTAAAAGCTCCTCCATAGAGAGAGTTGAGCAACTTCGGACCATCAATGTTGCTCAGTGTATATTTTCTGGTGTGCTTCAATGTCAAATTTTACGAGTATAAGCTTCCAAGATTATTTCGATACCAAAACACCAACTTTCTATAAGAAACGGACAAAGCCGTTAAAAGCTCCTCCATAGAGAGAGTTGTGCAACTTCGGACCATAAATTTAATCAGTGTACACTTTTTAATGTTCTTCTATGTCAAATTTTACGAGTATAAGCTTCCTCGATTCTTATGACGTCAAAACACTAACTTTCTATGACAAATGGACAAAGTCGTTAAAATCTCTTCCATAGAGAGAGTTGAGCAACCTCGGACCATCAGTGTTGCTCGGTGTACACCATTTATTGCTAATATATGTCAAATTTTATGAGTATAAGCTCCATATATTATTTCGAGGGAAAAACCCCAACTTTCTATGACAAATACACAAAATTGTTAAAAGCTCCTCCATAGAGAGAGTTGAGCAACTTTGGACCGTCAAAGTTGCTCGGTATTCACCTTTTATTGTTCTTCTATGCCAAATTTTACGAGTATAAGCTTCAAGATTATTTAATTGCCAAAACACCAACTTTCTATGAGAAACGGACAAAGCCGTTAAAAGCTCCTCCATAGGAAGAGTTGAGCAACTTCGGACCATCAAAGTTGCTCAGTGTACACTTTCTAGTGTGCTTCAATGTCAAATTTTACGAGTATAAGCTGCCAAGATTATTTCGATGCCAAAACACCAACTTTCTTTAAAAATAGACAAAACCCTTAAAAGCTTCTCCACAGAGAGAGTTGCGCAACTTCGGACCATCAAAGTTAATCGGTGTACCCCTTTTAATGTTCTTCTATGTCAAATTTTACGAGTATAAGCTTCCTAGATTCTTATGATGGCAAAACACTAACTTTCTATGACAAATGGACAAAGTCGTTAAAATCTCTTCCATAGAGATAGTTGAGCAACTTCGGACCATCAATGTTGCTCGGTGTACACCATTTATTGCTATTCTATGTCAAATTTTATGAGTATAAGCTCCCTATATTATTTCGATTGAAAAACCCCAACTTTGTATGACAAATAGACAAAATTGTTAAAAGCTCCTCCATAGAGAGAGTTGAGCAACTTTGGATCGTCAAAGTTGCTCGGTATTCACCTTTTATTGTTCTTCTATGTCTAATTTTATGAGTATAAGTTTCAAGATTATTTAATTGCCGAAACACCAGCTTTCTATGAGAAACGGACAAAGCCGTTAAAAGCTCCTCCATAGAGAGAGTTGAGCAACTTCGGATCATCAAAGTTGCTCGGTGTTCACTTTTTAATGTTCTTCTATGTCAAATTTTACGAGTATAAGCTTCCTAAATTATTTCGATGACAAAACACTAACTTTCTATGAAAGATGGACAAAGCCGTTAAAAGCGCTTCCATAGAGAGAGTTGAGCAACTTCGGAACATCAAAGTTGCTCGCTGTACAGTTTTTATTGTCATTCTATGTCAAATTTTACGAGTATAAGCTTCAAGATTATTTAATTGCCAAAACACCAATTTTCTATGAGCAACGGTCAAAGCCGTTAAAAGCTCCTCCATAGAGAGAGTTGAGCAACTTCAGACCATCAATGTTGCTCAGTGTACACTTTCTAATGTGCTTCAATGTCAAATTTTACGAGTATAAGCTTTCAAGATTATTTCGATGCCAAAACACCAACTTTCTTTGACAAATGGACAAAACCCTTAAAAGCTTCTCCATAGAGAGAGTAGAGCAACTTCAGACCATCAAACTTAATCGGTGTAAAATTTTTAATGTTCTTCTATGTCAAATTTTATGAGTATAAGCTTCCAAGATTCTTATAATGGCAAAACACTAACTTTCTATGAAAAATGGACAAAGTCTTTAAAATCTCATCCATAGAGAGAGTTGAGCAACTTCGGACCCTCAATGTTGCTCGGCGTACACCTTTTATTGCTATTCTATGTCAAATTTTATGAGTATAAGCTACTTATATTATTTCGATGCAAAAACCCCAACTTTTTATTACAAATACACAAAATTGTTAAAAGCTCCTCCATAGAGAGAGTTGAGCAACTTTAGACCGTCAAAGTTGCTCGATCTTCACCTTTTATTGTTCTTCTATGCCAAATTTTACGAGTATAAGCTTCGAGATTATTAAATTGCCAAAACACCAACTTTCTATCAGAAATGGACAAAGCCGTTAAAAGCTCCTCCATAGAGTGAGTTGAGAAACTTCGGACCATCAAAGTTGCTCGGTGTACACTTTTTAATGTTCTTCTATGTCAAATTTTACGAGTATAAGCTTCTTAAATTATTTCGATGGCAAAACACGAACTTTCTATGATAAATCGAAAAAGCCGTTAAAAGCTCTTCCATGGAAAGAGTTGAGCAACTTTGGAACATCAAAGTTGCTCGCTGTACAGTTTTTATTGTTATTCTATGTCAAATTTTACGAGTATAAGCTTCGTAAATTATTTCGATGGCAAAACACTGACTTTCTATGGTAAATGGACAAACCGTCAAAAGCGCTTCCATAGAGAGAGTTGAGCAACTTCAGAACATCAAAGTTGCTCGCTGTACGGTTTTTACTGTTATTCACTGTCAAATTTTACGAGTATAAGCTTCCTAAATTATTTCAATGGCAAAACACTAACTTTCTATGATAAATGGTCAAAGCCGTTAAAAGCGCTTCCATAGAGAGAGTTGAGCAACTTCGGAACATCAAAGTTGCTCGCTGTACAGTTTTTATTGTTATTCTATGTCAAATTTTACGAGTATAAGCTTCAAGATTATTTAATTGCCAAAACACCAACTTTTATAAAAAATGGACAAAGCCGTTAAAAGCTCCTCCATAGAGAGAGTTGAGCAACTTCAGACCATCAATGTTGCTCAGTGTACACTTTCTGCGTGCTTCAATGTCAAATTTTACGAGTATAAGCTTCCAAGATTATTTCGATGCCAAAACACCAACTTTCTTTGACAAATGGACAAAACCCTTAAAAGCTTCTCCATAGAGAGAGTTGCGCAACTTCGGACCATCAAATTTAATCAGTGTACACTTTTTAATGTTCTTCTATGTCAAATTTTACGAGTATAAGCTTCCTAGATTCTTATGATGGCAAAACACTAACTTTCTATGACAAATGGACAAAGTCGTTAAAATCTCTTCCATATTGAGAGTTGAGCAACTTCGGACCATCAGTGTTGCTCGGTGTACACCATTTATTGCTATTCTATGTCAAATTTTATGAGTATAAGCTCCCTATATTATTTCGAGGGAAAAACCCGAACTTTCTATGACAAATACACAAAATTGTTAAAAGCTCCTCCATACAGAGAGTTGAGCAACTTTGGACCGTCAAAGTTGCTCGGTATTCACCTTTTATTGTTCTTCTATGCCAAATTTTATGAGTATAAGCTTCAAGATTATTAAATTGCCAAAACACCAACTTTCTATCAGAAATGGAGAAAGCCGTTAAAAGCTCCTACATAGAGATAGTTGAGAAACTTCGTACCATCGAAGTTGCTCGGTGTACACTTTTTAGTGTTCTTCTATGTCAAATTTTACGAGTGTAAGCTTCCTAAATTATTTCGATAGAAAACACTAACTTTCTATGATAAATGAACAAAGCCGTTAAAAGCGCTTCCATAGAGAGAGTTGAGCAACTTCGGACAATCAAACTTAATTGCTGTACACTTTTTAATGTAGTTCTATGTCAAATTTTACGAGTATAAGCTTCAAGATTATTTAATTGCCAAAACACCAACTTTCTATAAGAAACGGACAAAGCCGTTAAAAGCTCCTCCATAGAGAGAGTTGAGCAACTTCGGACCATCAATGTTGCTCAGTGTACACTTTTTATTGTGCTTCAATGTCAAATTTTACGAGTATAAGCTTCCAAGATTATTTCGATGCCAAAACACCAACTTTCTTTGACAAATGGACAAAACCCTTAAAAGCTTCTCCATAGAGAAAGTTGCGCAACTTCGGACCATCAAAGTTAATCGGTGTACACTTTTTAATGTTCTTCTATGTCAAATTTTACGAGTATAAGCTTCCAAGATTCTTATGATGGCAAAACACTAACTTTCTATGACAAATGGACAAAGTCTTTAAAATCTCTTCCATAGAGAGAGTTGAGCAACTTCGGACCATCAATGTAGCTCGGTGTACACCTTTTATTGCTATTCTATTTCAAATTTTATGAGTATAAGCTACCTATATTATTTCGATGCAAAAACCCCAACTTTTTATGACAAATACATAAAATTGTTAAAAGCTCCTCCATAGAGAGAGTTGAGAAACTTTGGACCGTCAAAGTTGCTCGGTCTTCACCTTTTATTGTTCTTTTATGCCAAATTTTATGAGTATAAGCTTCGAGATTATTAAATTGCGAAAACACCAACTTTCTATCAGAAATGGATAAAGCCGTTAAAAGCTCCTCCATAGAGTGAGTTGAGAAACTTCGGACCATCAAAGTTGCTCGGTGTACAGTTTTTAATGTTCTTCTATGTCAAATTTTACGAGTATAAGCTTCTTAAATTTTTTCGATGGCAAAACACCAACTTTCTATGATAAATGGACAAACCCGTTAAAAGCGCTTCCATAGAGAGAGTTGAGTAACTTCGGAACATCAAAGTTGCTCGCTGTACAGTTTTTATTGTTATTCTATGTCAAATTTTACGAGTATAAGCTTCGTAAATTATTTCGATGCCAAAACACTAACTTTCTATGATAAATGGACAAAGCCGTCAAAAGCGCTTCCATAGAAAGAGTTGAGCAACTTCGGAACATCAAACTTGCTCGCTGTACGGTTTTTACTGTTATTCTATGTCAAATTTTACGAGTATAAGCTTCCTAAATTATTTCGATGGCAAAACACTAACTTTCTATGATAAATGGACAAAGCCGTTAAAAGCGCTTCCATAGAGAGAGTTGAGCAACTTCGGAACATCAAAGTTGCTCGCTGTACAGTTTTTATTGTTATTCTATGTCAAATTTTACGAGTATAAGCTTCAAGATTATTTAATTGCCAAAACACCAACTTTCTATAAGAAACGGAAAAAGCCGTTAAAAGCTCCTCCATAGAGAGAGTTGAGCAACTTCGGACCATCAATGTTGCTCAGTGTATATTTTCTGGTGTGCTTCAATGTCAAATTTTACGAGTATAAGCTTCCAAGATTATTTCGATACCAAAACACCAACTTTCTATAAGAAACAGACAAAGCCGTTAAAATCTCCTCCATAGAGAGAGTTGCGCAACTTCGGACCATAAATTTAATCAGTGTACACTTTTTAATGTTCTTCTATGTCAAATTTTATGAGTATAAGCTTCCTCGATTCTTATGACGGCAAAACACTAACTTTCTATGACAAATGGACAAAGTCGTTAAAATCTCTTCCATAGAGAGAGTTGAGCAACCTCGGACCATCAGTGTTGCTCGGTGTACACCATTTATTGCTAATATATGTCAAATTTTATAAGTATAAGCTCCCTATATTATTTCGAGGGAAAAACCCCAACTTTCTATGGCAAATACACAAAATTGTTAAAAGCTCCTCCATAGAGAGAGTTGAGCAACTTTGGACCGTCAAAGTTGCTCGGTATTCACCTTTTATTGTTCTTCTATGCCAAATTTTACGAGTATAAGCTTCAAGATTATTTAATTGCCAAAACACTAACTTTCTATGAGAAACGGACAAAGCCGTTAAAAGCTCCTCCATAGGAAGAGTTGAGCAACTTCGGACCATCAAAGTTGCTCAGTGTACACTTTCTAGTGTGCTTCAATGTCAAATTTTACGAGTATAAGCTGCCAAGATTTTTTCGATGCCAAAACACCAACTTTCTTTAAAAATAGACAAAACCCTTAAAAGCTTCTCCACAGAGAGAGTTGCGCAACTTCGGACCATCAAAGTTAATCGGTGTACCCCTTTTAATGTTCTTCTATGTCAAATTTTACGAGTATAAGCTTCCTAGATTCTTATGATGGAAAAACACTAACTTTCTATGACAAATGGACAAAGTCGTTAAAATCTCTTCCATAGAGATAGTTGAGCAACTTCGGACCATCAATGTTGCTCGGTGTACACCATTTATTGCTATTCTATGTCAAATTTTATGAGTATAAGCTCCCTATATTATTTCGATTGAAAAACCCCAACTTTGTATGACAAATAGACAAAATTGTTAAAAGCTCCTCCATAGAGAGAGTTGAGCAACTTTGGATCGTCAAAGTTGCTCGGTATTCACGTTTTATTGTTCTTCTATGTCTAATTTTATGAGTATAAGTTTCAAGATTATTTAATTGCCGAAACACCAGCTTTCTATGAGAAACGGACAAAGCCGTTAAAAGCTCCTCCATAGAGAGAGTTGAGCAACTTCGGATCATCAAAGTTGCTCGGTGTTCACTTTTTAATGTTCTTCTATGTCAAATTTTACGAGTATAAGCTTCCTAAATTATTTCGATGACAAAACACTAACTTTCTATGAAAGATGGACAAAGCCGTTAAAAGCGCTTCCATAGAGAGAGTTGAGCAACTTCGGAACATCAAAGTTGCTCGCTGTACAGTTTTTATTGTCATTCTATGTCAAATTTTACGAGTATAAGCTTCAAGATTATTTAATTGCCAAAACACCAATTTTCTATGAGCAACGGTCAAAGCCGTTAAAAGCTCCTCCATAGAGAGAGTTGAGCAACTTCAGACCATCAATGTTGCTCAGTGTACACTTTCTAATGTGCTTCAATGTCAAATTTTACGAGTATAAGCTTTCAAGATTATTTCGATGCCAAAACACCAACTTTCTTTGACAAATGGACAAAACCCTTAAAAGCTTCTCCATAGAGAGAGTAGAGCAACTTCAGACCATCAAACTTAATCGGTGTAAAATTTTTAATGTTCTTCTATATCAAATTTTATGAGTATAAGCTTCGAAGATTCTTATAATGGCAAAACACTAACTTTCTATGAAAAATGGACAAAGTCTTTAAAATCTCTTCCATAGAGAGAGTTGAGCAACTTCGGACCATCAATGTTGCTCGGCGTACACCTTTTATTGCTATTCTATGTCAAATTTTATGAGTATAAGCTACCTATATTATTTCGATGCAAAAACCCCAACTTTTTATTACAAATACACAAAATTGTTAAAAGCTCCTCCATAGAGAGAGTTGAGCAACTTTAGACCGTCAAAGTTGCTCGATCTTCACCTTTTATTGTTCTTCTATGCCAAATTTTACGAGTATAAGCTTCGAGATTATTAAATTGCCAAAACACCAACTTTCTATCAGAAATGGACAAAGCCGTTAAAAGCTCCTCCATAGAGTGAGTTGAGAAACTTCGGACCATCAAAGTTGCTCGGTGTACACTTTTTAATGTTCTTCTATGTCAAATTTTACGAGTATAAGCTTCTTAAATTATTTCGATGGCAAAACACGAACTTTCTATGATAAATCGAAAAAGCCGTTAAAAGCTCTTCCATGGAAAGAGTTGAGCAACTTTGGAACATCAAAGTTGCTCGCTGTACAGTTTTTATTGTTATTCTATGTCAAATTTTACGAGTATAAGCTTCGTAAATTATTTCGATGGCAAAACACTGACTTTCTATGGTAAATGGACAAACCGTCAAAAGCGCTTCCATAGAGAGAGTTGAGCAACTTCAGAACATCAAAGTTCCTCGCTGTACGGTTTTTACTGTTATTCACTGTCAAATTTTACGAGTATAAGCTTCCTAAATTATTTCAATGGCAAAACACTAACTTTCTATGATAAATGGTCAAAGCCGTTAAAAGCGCTTCCATAGAGAGAGTTGAGCAACTTCGGAACATCAAAGTTGCTCGCTGTACAGTTTTTATTGTTATTCTATGTCAAATTTTACGAGTATAAGCTTCAAGATTATTTAATTGCCAAAACACCAACTTTTATAAAAAATGGACAAAGCCGTTAAAAGCTCCTCCATAGAGAGAGTTGAGCAACTTCAGACCATCAATGTTGCTCAGTGTACACTTTCTGGCGTGCTTCAATGTCAAATTTTACGAGTATAAGCTTCCAAGATTATTTCGATGCCAAAACACCAACTTTCTTTGACAAATGGACAAAACCCTTAAAAGCTTCTCCATAGAGAGAGTTGCGCAACTTCGGACCATCAAATTTAATCAGTGTACACTTTTTAATGTTCTTCTATGTCAAATTTTACGAGTATAAGCTTCCTAGATTCTTATGATGGCAAAACACTAACTTTCTATGACAAATGGACAAAGTCGTTAAAATCTCTTCCATATTGAGAGTTGAGCAACTTCGGACCATCAGTGTTGCTCGGTGTACACCATTTATTGCTATTCTATGTCAAATTTTATGAGTATAAGCTCCCTATATTATTTCGAGGGAAAAACCCCAACTTTCTATGACAAATACACAAAATTGTTAAAAGCTCCTCCATACAGAGAGTTGAGCAACTTTGGACCGTCAAAGTTGCTCGGTATTCACCTTTTATTGTTCTTCTATGCCAAATTTTATGAGTATAAGCTTCAAGATTATTAAATTGCCAAAACACCAACTTTCTATCAGAAATGGACAAAGCCGTTAAAAGCTCCTACATAGAGATAGTTGAGAAACTTCGTACCATCGAAGTTGCTCGGTGTACACTTTTTAGTGTTCTTCTATGTCAAATTTTACGAGTGTAAGCTTCCTAAATTATTTCGATAGAAAAACACTAACTTTCTATGATAAATGAACAAAGCCGTTAAAAGCGCTTCCATAGAGAGAGTTGAGCAACTTCGGACAATCAAACTTAATTGCTGTACACTTTTTAATGTAGTTCTATGTCAAATTTTACGAGTATAAGCTTCAAGATTATTTAATTGCCAAAACACCAACTTTCTATAAGAAACGGACAAAGCCGTTAAAAGCTCCTCCATAGAGAGAGTTGAGCAACTTCGGACCATCAGTGTTGCTCAGTGTACACTTTTTATTGTGCTTCAATGTCAAATTTTACGAGTATAAGCTTCCAAGATTATTTCGATGCCAAAACACCAACTTTCTTTGACAAATGGACAAAACCCTTAAAAGCTTCTCCATAGAGAAAGTTGCGCAACTTCGGACCATCAAAGTTAATCGGTGTACACTTTTTAATGTTCTTCTATGTCAAATTTTACGAGTATAAGCTTCCAAGATTCTTATGATGGCAAAACACTTACTTTTTATGACAAATGGACAAAGTCGTTAAAATCTCTTCCATATTGAGAGTTGAGCAACTTCGGACCATCAGTGTTGCTAGGTGTACACCATTTATTGCTATTCTATGTCAAATTTTATGAGTATAAGCTCCCTATATTATTTCGATGGAAAAACCCCAACTTTCTATGACAAATACACAAAATTGTTAAAAGCTCCTCCATAGAGAGAGTTAAGCAACTTTGGACCGTCAAAGTTGCTCGGTATTCACCTTTTATTGTTTTTCTATGTCAAATTTTACGAGTATAAGTTTCAAGATTATTTAATTGCCAAAACACCAACTTTCTAAGAGAAACGGACAAAGCCGTTAAAAGCTCCTCCATAGAGAGAGTTGAGCAACATCAAAGTTGCTCGGTGTACACTTTTTAATGTTCTTCTATGTTAAATTTTACGAGTGTAAGCTTCCTAAATTATTTCGATAGAAAAACACTAACTTTCTATGATAAATGGACAAAGCCGTTAAAAGCGCTTCCAAAGAGAGAGTTGAGCAACTTCGGAACATCAAAGTTGCTCGCTGTACAGTTTTTATTGTTATTCTATGTTAAATTTTACGAGTATAAGTTTCAAGATTATTTATTTGCCAAAACACCAACTTTCTATAAAAAAAGGACAAAGCGGTTAAAAGCTTCTCCATAGGGAGAGTTGAGCAACTTCGGACCATCAAAGTTGCTCTGTGTACACTTTCTAGTGTGATTCAATGTCAAATTTTACGAGTATAAGCTTCCAAGATTATTTCGATGCCAAAACACGAACTTTCTTTGATAAATAGACAAAACCCTTAAAAGCTTCTCCATAGAGAGAGTTGCGCAACTTTGGACCGTCAAAGTTGCTCGGTCTTCACCTTTTATTGTTCTTCTATGCCAAATTTTACGAGTATAAGCTTCGAGATTATTAAATTGCCAGAACAACAACTTTCTATTAGAAATGGACAAAGCCGTTAAAAGCTCCTCCATAGAGTGAGTTGAGAAACTTCGGACCATCAAAGTTGCTCGGTGTACACTTTTTAATGTTCTTCTATGTCAAATTTTATGAGTATAAGCTTCTTAAATTATTTCGATGGCAAAACACCAACTTTCTATGATAAATCGACAAAGCCGTTAAAAGCTCTTCAATGGAGAGAGTTGAGCAACTTCGGAACATCAAAGTTGCTCGCTGTACAGTTTTTATTGTTAATCTATGTCAAATTTTACGAGTATAAGCTTCGAAAATTATTTCGATGGCAAAACACTAACTTTCTATGGTAAATGGACAAACCGTCAAAAGCGCTTCCATAGAGAGAGTTGAGCAACTTCAGAACATCAAAGTTGCTCGCTGTACGATTTTTACTGTTATTCTATGTCAAATTTTACGAGTATAAGCTTCCTAAATTATTTCGATGGCAAAACACTAACTTTCTATGATAAATGGTCAAAGCCATTAAAAGCGCTTCCATAAAGAGAGTTGAGAAACTTCGGAATATCAAAGCTGCTCACTGTACAGTTTTTATTGTTATTCTATGTCAAATTTTACGAGTATAAGCTTCAAGATTATTTAATTGCCAAAACACCAACTTTTATAAAAAATGGACAAAGCCGTTAAAAGCTCCTCCATAGAGAGAGTTGAGCAACTTCAGACCATCAATGTTGCTCATTGTACACTTTCTGGCGTGCTTCAATGTCAAATTTTACGAGTATAAGCTTCCAAGATTATTTCGATGCCAAAACACCAACTTTCTATGACAAATGGACAAAAAACTTAAAAGCTTCTCCATAGAGAGAGTTGCGCAACTTCGGACCATCAAATTTAATCAGTGTACACTTTTTAATGTTCTTCTATGTCAAATTTTACGAGTATAAGCTTCCTAGATTCTCATTATGGCAAAATACTAACTTTCTATGACAAATGGACAAAGTCGTTAAAATCTCTTCCATATTGAGAGTTGAGCAAATTCGGACCATCAGTGTTGCTCGGTGTACACCATTTATTGCTATTCTATGTCAAATTTTATGAGTATAAGCTCCCTATATTATTTCGAGGGAAAAACCCCAACTTTCTATGACAAATACACAAAATTGTTAAAAGCTCCTCCATACAGAGAGTTGAGCAACTTTGCACCGTCAAAGTTGCTCAGTATTCACCTTTTATTGTTCTTCTATGCCAAATTTTATGAGTATAAGCTTCAAGATTATTAAATTGCCAAAACACCAACTTTCTATCAGAAATGGACAAAGCCGTTAAAAGCTCCTACATAGAGATAGTTGAGAAACTTCGAACTATCAAAGTTGCTCGGTGTACACTTTTTAATGTTCTTCTATGTCAAATTTTACGAGTGTAAGCTTCCTAAATTATTTCGATAGAAAAACACTAATTTTCTATGATAAATGGACAAAGCCGTTAAAAGCGCTTCCATAGAGAGAGTTGAGCAACTTCGGACAATCAAACTTAATCGGTGTACACTTTTTAATGTTCTTCTATGTCAAATTTTACGAGTATAAGCTTCAAGATTATTTAATTGCCAAAACACCAACTTTCTATAAGAAACGGACAAAGCCGTTAAAAGCTCCTCCATAGAGATAGTTGAGAAACTTCGTACCATCGAAGTTGCTCGGTGTACACTTTTTAGTGTTCTTCTATGTCAAATTTTACGAGTGTAAGCTTCCTAAATTATTTCGATAGAAAAACACTAACTTTCTATGATAAATGAACAAAGCCGTTAAAAGCGCTTCCATAGAGAGAGTTGAGCAACTTCGGACAATCAAACTTAATTGCTGTACACTTTTTAATGTAGTTCTATGTCAAATTTTACGAGTATAAGCTTCAATATTATTTAATTGCCAAAACACCAACTTTCTATAAGAAACGGACAAAGCCGTTAAAAGCTCCTCCATAGAGAGAGTTGAGCAACTTCGGACCATCAATGTTGCTCAGTGTACACTTTTTATTGTGCTTCAATGTCAAATTTTACGAGTATAAGCTTCCAAGATTATTTCGATGCCAAAACACCAACTTTCTTTGACAAATGGACAAAACCCTTAAAAGCTTCTCCATAGAGAAAGTTGCGCAACTTCGGACCATCAAAGTTAATCGGTGTACACTTTTTAATGTTCTTCTATGTCAAATTTTACGAGTATAAGCTTCCAAGATTCTTATGATGGCAAAACACTTACTTTTTATGACAAATGGACAAAGTCGTTAAAATCTCTTCCATATTGAGAGTTGAGCAACTTCGGACCATCAGTGTTGCTAGGTGTACACCATTTATTGCTATTCTATGTCAAATTTTATGAGTATAAGCTCCCTATATTATTTCGATGGAAAAACCCCAACTTTCTATGACAAATACACAAAATTGTTAAAAGCTCCTCCATAGAGAGAGTTAAGCAACTTTGGACCGTCAAAGTTGCTCTGTATTCACCTTTTATTGTTTTTCTATGTCAAATTTTACGAGTATAAGTTTCAAGATTATTTAATTGCCAAAACACCAACTTTCTAAGAGAAACGGACAAAGCCGTTAAAAGCTCCTCCATAGAGAGAGTTGAGCAACATCAAAGTTGCTCGGTGTACACTTTTTAATGTTCTTCTATGTTAAATTTTACGAGTGTAAGCTTCCTAAATTATTTCGATAGAAAAACACTAACTTTCTATGATAAATGGACAAAGCCGTTAAAAGCGCTTCCAAAGAGAGAGTTGAGCAACTTCGGAACATCAAAGTTGCTCGCTGTACAGTTTTTATTGTTATTCTATGTTAAATTTTACGAGTATAAGTTTCAAGATTATTTATTTGCCAAAACACCAACTTTCTATAAAAAAAGGACAAAGCCGTTAAAAGCTTCTCCATAGGGAGAGTTGAGCAACTTCGGACCATCAAAGTTGCTCTGTGTACACTTTCTAGTGTGATTCAATGTCAAATTTTACGAGTATAAGCTTCCAAGATTATTTCGATGCCAAAACACGAAATTTCTTTGATAAACAGACAAAACCCTTAAAAGCTTCTTCATAGAGAGAGTTGCGCAACTTTGGACCGTCAAAGTTGCTCGGTCTTCACCTTTTATTGTTCTTCTATGCCAAATTTTATGAGTATAAGCTTCAAGATTATTAAATTGCCAAAACACCAACTTTCTATCAGAAATGGACAAAGCCGTTAAAAGCTCCTACATAGAGATAGTTGAGAAACTTCGTACCATCGAAGTTGCTCGGTGTACACTTTTTAGTGTTCTTCTATGTCAAATTTTACGAGTGTAAGCTTCCTAAATTATTTCGATAGAAAAACACTAACTTTCTATGATAAATGAACAAAGCCGTTAAAAGCGCTTCCATAGAGAGAGTTGAGCAACTTCGGACAATCAAACTTAATTGCTGTACACTTTTTAATGTAGTTCTATGTCAAATTTTACGAGTATAAGCTTCAAGATTATTTAATTGCCAAAACACCAACTTTCTATAAGAAACGGACAAAGCCGTTAAAAGCTCCTCCATAGAGAGAGTTGAGCAACTTCGGACCATCAAACTTAATTGCTGTACACTTTCTATTGTGCTTCAATGTCAAATTTTACGAGTATAAGCTTCCAAGATTATTTCGATGACAAAACACCAACTTTCTTTGACAAATGGATAAAACCCTTAAAAGCTTCTCCAAAGAGAAAGTTGCGCAACTTCGGACCATCAAAGTTAATCGGTGTACACTTTTTAAAGTTCTTCTATGTCAAATTTTATGAGTATAAGCTTCCAAGATGCTTATGATGGCAAAACACTAACTTTTTATGACAAATGGATAAAGTCGTTAAAATCTCTTCCATATTGAGAGTTGAGCAACTTCGGAATCATCAGTGTTGCTAGATGTACAACATTTATTGCTATTCTATGTCAAATTTTATGAGTATAAGCTCCCTATATTATTTCAATGGAAAAAGCCCAACTTTCTATGACAAATACACAAAATTGTTAAAAGCTCCTCCATAGAGAGAGTTGAGCAACATCAAAGTTGCTCGGTGTACACTTTTTAATGTTCTTCTATTTTAAATTTTACGACTGTAAGCTTCCTAAATTATTTCGATAGAAAAACACTAACTTTCTATGATAAATGGACAAAGCCGTTAAATGCGCTTCCAAAGAGAGAGTTGAGCAACTTCGGAACATCAAAGTTGCTCGCTGTACAGTTTTTATTGTTATTCTATGTCAAATTTTACGAGTATAAGTTTCAAGATTATTTAATTGCCAAAACACCGATTCTCTATAAAAAACGGAAAAAGCCGTTAAAAGCTTCTCCATAGGGAGAGTTGAGCAACTTCGGACCATCAAAGTTGCTCTGTATACACTTTCTAGTGTGCTTCAATGTCAAATTTTACGAGTATAAGCTTCCAAGATTATTTCGATGCCAAAACACGAACTTTCTTTGACAAATGGACAAAACCCTTAAAAGCTTCTCCATAGAGAGCGTTGCGCAACTTTGGACCGTCAAAGTTGCTCAGTCTTCACCTTTTATTGTTCTTCTATTCCAAATTTTATGAGTATAAGCTTCGAGATTATTAAATTGCCAAAACATCAACTTTCTATCAGAAATGGACAAAGCCGTTAAAAGCTCCTCCATAGAGTGAGTTGAGAAACTTCGGACCATCAAAGTTGCTCGGTGTACACTTTTTAATGTTCTTCTATGTCAAATTTTACGAGTTAAGCTTCTTAAATTATTTCGATGGCAAAACACCAACTTTCTATGATAAATCGACAAAGCCATTAAAAGCTCTTCCATGGAGAGAGTTGAGCAACTTCGGAACATCAAAGTTGCTCGCTGTATAGTTTTTATTGTTATTCTATGTCAAATTTTACGAGTATAAGCTTCAAGATTATTTAATTGCCAAAACACCAACTTTTTATAAAAAACGGACAAAGGCGTTAAAAGCTCCTCCATAGAGAGAGTTAAGCAACTTCAGACCATCAATGTTGCTCAGTGTAAACTTTCTGGTGTTCTTCAATGTCAAATTTTACGAGTATAAGCTTCCAAGATTATTTCGATGCTAAAACACCAACTTTCTTTGACAAATGGACAAAACCCTTAAAAGCTTCTCCATAGAGAGAGTTGCGCAACTTCGGACCATCAAATTTAATCAGTGTACACTTTTTAATGTTCTTCTATGTCAAATTTTAAAAGTATAAGCTTCCTAGATTCTTATGATGGCAAAACACTAACTTTCTATTACAAATGGACAAAGTCGTTAAAATCTCTTCCATATTGAGAGTTGAGCAACTTCGGACCATCAGTGTTGCTCGGTGTACACCATTTATTGCTATTCTATGTCAAATTTTATGAGTATAAGCTCCCTATATTATTTCGATGGAAAAACCCCAACTTTCTATGACAAATACACAAAATTGTTAAAAGCTCCTCCATAGAGAGAGTTGAGCAACTTTGGACCGTCAAAGTTGCTCGGTATTCACCTTTTATTGTTCTTCCATGCCAAATTTTATGAGTATAAGCTTCAAGATTTTTTAATTGCCAAAACACCAACTTTCTTTGAGAAACGGACAAAGCCGTTAAAAGCTCCTCCATAGAGAGAGTTGAGCAACATCAAAGTTGCTCGGTGTACACTTTTTAATGTTCTTCTATGTCAAATTTTATGAGTGTAAGCTTACTAAATTATTTGGATAGAAAAACACTAACTTTCTATGATAAATGGACAAAGCCGTTAAAAGCGCTTCCATAGAGATAGTTGAGCAACTTCGTAACATCAAAGTTGCTCGCTGCATAGTTTTTATTGTTATTCTATGTCAAATTTTACGAGTATAAGTTTCAAGATTATTTAATTGCCAAAACACCAACTTTCCGTGAGAAACGGACAAAGCCGTTAAAAGCTCCTCCATAGGGAGAGTTGAGCAACTTCGGACCATCAAAATTGCTCAGTGTACACTTTCTAGTGTGCTTCAATGTCAAATTTTACGAGTATAAGCTTCCATGATTATTTCGATGCCAAAACACCAACTTTTTTTGAGAAATGGACAAAACCCTTAAAAGCTTATCCATAGAGAGAGTTGCGCAACTTCGGACCATCAAAGTTAATCGGTGTACACTTTTTAATGTTCTTCTATGTCAAATTTTACGAGTATAAGCTTCCTAGATTCTTATGATGGAAAAACACTAACTTTCTATGACAAATGGACAAAGTCGTTAAAGTCTCTTCCATATTGAGAGTTGAGCAACTTCGGACCATATGTGTTGCTCGGTGTACACCATTTATTGCTATTCTATGTCAAATTTTATGAGTATAAGCTCCCTATATTATTTCGATGGAAAACACCAACTTTCTGTGACAAATACATAAAATTGTTAAAATCTCTTCCATAGAGAGAGTTGAGCAACTTTGGACCGTCAAAGTTGCTCGGTATTTACCTTTTATTGTTTTTCTATGTAAAATTTTACGAGTATAAGTTTCAAGATTATTTAATTGCCAAAACACCAACTTTCTATGAGAAATGGACAAAGACGTTCAAAGCTCCTCCATAGACAGAGTTGAGCAACATCAAAGTTGCTCGGTGTATACTTTTTAATGTTCTTCTATGTCAAATTTTAAGAGTGTAAGCTTCCTAAATTATTTGGATAGAAAAACACTAACTTTCTATGATAAATGGACAAAGCCGTTAAAAGCGCTTCCATAGAGAGAGTTGAGCAACTTCGGACCATCTGTGTTGCTCAGTGTACACCATTTATTGCTATTCTATATCAAATTGTATGAGTATAAGCTCCCTATATTATTTCGTTGGAAAAGCCCCAACTTTCTATGACAAATACACAAAATTGTTAAAAGCTCCTCCATAGAGAGAGTTGAGCAACTTTGGACCGTCAAAGTTGCTCGGTATTCACCTTTTATTGTTTTTCTATGTCAAATTTTAGGAGTATAAGTTTCAAGATTATTTAATTGCCAAAACAACAACTTTCTATGAGAAACGGACAAAGCCGTTAAAAGCTCCTCCATAGAGAGAGTTGAGCAACATCAAAGTTGCTCGGTGTACACTTTTTAATGTTCTTCTATGTCAAATTTTACGAGTATAAGCTTCCTAAATTATTTCGATGACAAAATACTAACTTTCTAAGATAAATGGACAAAGCCGTTAAAAGCGCTTCCATAGAGAGAGTTGAGCAACTTCGGACCATCAAACTTAATCGGTGTACACTTTTTAATGTTCTTCTATGTCAAATTTTACGAGTATAAGCTTCAAGATTATTTATTTGCCAAAACACGAACTTTCTATAAGAAATGGACAAAGCCGTTAAAAGCTCCTCCATAGAGAGAGTTGAGCAACTTCGGACCATCAATGTTGCTCAGTGTACACTTTCTAGTGTGCTTCAATGTCAAATTTTACGAGTATAAGCTTCCATGATTATTTCGATGCCAAAACACCAACTTTCTTTGAGAAATAGACAAAACCCTTAAAAGCTTCTCCATAGAGAGAGTTGCGACACTTCGGAAGATCAAAGTTAATCCGTGTACACTTTTTAATGTTCTTCTATGCCAAATTTTACGAGTATAAGCTTCCGAGATTCTTATGATGGCAAAACACTAACTTTCTATGACAAATGGACAAAGTCTTTAAAATCTCTTCCATATTGAGAGTTGAGCAACTTCGGACCATCAGTGTTGCTCGGTGTACACCATTTATTGCTATTCTATGTCAAATTTTATGAGTATAAGCTCCCTATATTATTTCGATGGAAAAACGCCAATTTTCTATGACAAATACACAAAATTTTTAAAAGCTCCTCCATAGAGAGAGCTGAGCAACTTTGGACCGTCAAAGTTGCTCGGTATTCACCTTTTATTGTTTTTCTATGTCAAATTTTATGAGTATAAGTTTCAAGATTATTTAATTGCCAAAACACCAACTTTCTATGAGAAACGGACAAAGCCGTTAAAAGCTCCTCCATAGAGAGAGTTGAGCAACATCATAGTTGCTCGGTGTACACTTTTTAATGTTCTTCTATGTTAAATTTTACGAGTGTAAGCTTCCTAAATTATTTCGATAGAAAAACACTAACTTTCTATGATAAATGGACAAAGCCGTTAAAAGTGCTTCCATACAGAGAGTTGAGCAACTTCGGAACATCAAAGTTGCTCGCTGTACAGTTTTTATTGTTATTCTATGTCAAATTTTACGAGTATAAGTTTCAAGATTATTTACATGCCAAAACACCAACTTTTTATAAAAAAAGGACAAAGTCGTTAAAAGCTTCTCCATAGGGAGAGTTGAGCAACTTCGGACCATCAAAGTTGCTCTGTGTACATTTTCTAGTGTGCTTCAATGTCAAATTTTACGAGTATAAGCTTCCAAGATTATTTTGATGCCAAAACACGAACTTTCTTTGACAAATGGACAAAACCCTTAAAAGCTTCTCCATAGAGAGAGTTGCCCAACTTCGGACCATCAAAGTTAATCGGTGTACACTTTTTAATCTTCTTCTATGTCAAATTTTACGAGTATAAGTTTCAGGATTATTTAATTGCCAAAACAACAACTTTCTATGAGAAACGGACAAAGCCGTTAAAAGCTCCTCCATAGAGAGAGTTGAGCAACATCAAAGTTGCTCGGTGTACACTTTTTAATGTTCTTCTATGTCAAATTTTACGAGTATAAGCTTCCTAAATTATTTCGATGACAAAACACTAACTTTCTATGATAAATGGACAAAGCCGTTAAAAGCGCTTCCATAGAGAGAGTTGAGCAACTTCGGACAATCAAACTTAATCGGTGTACACTTTTTAATTTTCTTCTATGTCAAATTTTACGAGTATAAGCTTCAAGATTATTTAATTGCCAAAATACCAACTTTTTATAAAAAATGGACAAAGCCGTTAAAAGCTCCTCCATAGAGAGAGTTGAGCAACCTCAGACCATCAATGTTGCTCAGTGTACACTTTCTGGTGTGCTTCAATGTCATATTTTACGAGTATAAGCTTCCAAGATTATTTCGATGCCAAAACACCAACTTTCTTTGAGAAATGGACAAAATCCTTAAAAGCTTCTCCATAGAGAGAGTTCCGCAACTTCGGACCATCAAATTTAATCAGTGTACACTTTTTAATGTTCTTCTATGTCAAATTTTACGAGTATAAGCTTCCTAGATTCTCATTATGGCAAAACACTAAGTTTCTATGACAAATGGACAAAGTCGTTAAAATCTCTTCCATATTGAGAGTTGAGCAACTTCGGATCATCAGTGTTGCTCGGTGTACACCATTTATTGCTATTCTATGTCAAATTTTATGAGTATAAGCTCCCTATATTATTTCGAGGGAAAAACCCCAACTTTCTATGACAAATACACAAAATTGTTAAAAGCTCCTCCATACAGAGAGTTGATCAACTTTGCACCGTCAAAGTTGCTCGGTATTCACCTTTTATTGTTCTTCTATGCCAAATTTTTTGAGTATAAGCTTCAAGATTATTAAATTGCCAAAACACCAACTTTCTATCAGAAATGGACAAAGCCGTTAAAAGCTCCTACATAGAGATAGTTGAGAAACTTCGTACCATCAAAGTTGCTCGGTGTACACTTTTTAATGTTCTTCTATTTCAAATTTTACGAGTGTAAGCTTCCTAAATTATTTCGATAGAAAAACACTAACTTTCTATGATAAATGGACAAAGCCGTTAAAAGCGCTTCCATAGAGAGAGTTGAGCAACTTCGGACAATCAAACTTAATTGGTGTACACTTTTTAATGTTCTTCTATGTCAAATTTTACGAGTATAAGCTTCAAGATTATTTAATTGCCAAAACACCAACTTTCTATAAGAAACGGACAAAGCCGTTAAAAGCTCCTCCATAGAGAGAGTTGAGCAACTTCGGACCATCAATGTTGCTCAGTGTACACTTTCTATTGTGCTTCAATGTCAAATTTTACGAGTATAAGCTTCCAAGATTATTTCGATGACAGAACACCAACTCTCTTTGACAAATGGACAAAACCCTTAAAAGCTTCTCCATAGAGAAAGTTGCGCAACTTCGGACCATCAAAGTTAATCGGTGTACACTTTTTAATGTTCTTCTATGTCAAATTTTACGAGTATAAGTTTCTAAGATTCTTATGATGGCAAAACACTTACTTTTTATGACAAATGGACAAAGTCGTTAAAATCTCTTCCATATTGAGAGTTGAGCAACTTCGGACCATCAGTGTTGCTAGGTGTACACCATTTATTGCTATTCTAAGTCAAATTTTATGAGTATAAGCTCCCTATATTATTTCGATGCAAAAACCCCAACTTTCTATGACAAATACACAAAATTGTTCAAAGCTCCTCCATAGAGAGAGTTGAGCAACTTTGGACCGTCAAAGTTGCTCGGTATTCACCTTTTATTGTTTTTCTATGTCAAATTTTACGAGTATAAGTTTCAAGATTATTTAATTGCCAAAACACCAATTTTCTATGAGAAACGGACAAAGCCGTTAAAAGCTCCTCCATAGAGAGAGTTGAGCAACGTCAAAGTTGCTCGGTGTACACTTTTTAATGTTCTTCTATGTTAAATTTTACGAGTGTAAGTTTCCTAAATTATTTCGATAGAAAAACACTAACTTTCTATGATAAATGGACAAAGCCGTTAAAAACGCTTCCAAAGAGAGAGTTGAGCTACTTCGGAACATCAAAGTTGCTCGCTGTACAGTTTTTATTGTTATTCTATGTCAAATTTTACGAGTATAAGTTTCAAGATTATTTAATTGCCAAAACACCAACTTTCTATAAAAAAAGGACAAAGCCGTTAAAAGCTTCTCCATAGGGAGAGTTGAGCAACTTCGGACCATCAAAGTTGCTCTGTGTACACTTTCTAGTGTGATTCAATGTCAAATTTTACGAGTATAAGCTTCCAAGATTATTTCGATGCCAAAACACGAACTTTTTTTGACAAATAGACAAAACCCTTAAAAGCTTCTCCATAGAGAGAGTTGCGCAACTTTGGACCGTCAAAGTTGCTCGGTCTTCACCTTTTATTGTTCTTCTATGCCAAATTTTACGAGTATAAGCTTCGAGATTATTAAATTGCCAAAACACCAACTTTCTATTAGAAATGGACAAAGCCGTTAAAAGCTCCTCCATAGAGTGAGTTGAGAAACTTCGGACCATCAAAGTTGCTCGGTGTACACTTTTTAATGTTCTTCTATGTCAAATTTTACGAGTATAAGCTTCTTAAATTATTTCGATGGCAAAACACCAACTTTCTATGATAAATCGACAAAGCCGTTAAAAGCTCTTCCATGGAGAGAGTTGAGCAACTTCGGAACATCAAAGTTGCTCGCTGTACAGTTTTTATTGTTATTCTATGTCAAATTTTACGAGTATAAGCTTCGAAAATTATTTCGATGGCAAAACACTAACTTTCTATGGTAAATGGACAAACCGTCAAAAGCGCTTCCATAGAGAGAGTTGAGCAACTTCAGAACATCAAAGTTGCTCGCTGTACGGTTTTTACTGTTATTCTATGTCAAATTTTACGAGTATAAGCTTCCTAAATTATTTCGATGGCAAAACACTAACTTTCTATGATAAATGGTCAAAGCCATTAAAAGCGCTTCCATAGAGAGAGTTGAGAAACTTCGGAACATCAAAGTTGCTCTCTGTACAGTTTTTATTGTTATTCTATGTCAAATTTTATGAGTATAAGCTTCGAAAATTATTTCGATGGCAAAACACTAACTTTCTATAGTAAATGGACAAACCGTCAAAAGCGCTTCCATAGAGAGAGTTGAGCAACTTCGGAACATCAAAGTTGCTCGCTGTACAGTTTTTATTGTTATTCTATGTCAAATTTTACGAGTATAAGCTTCCTAAATTATTTCGATGGCAAAACACTAACTTTCTACGATAAATCGACAAAGCCATTAAAAGCTCTTCCATGGAGAGAGTTGAGCAACTTCGGAACATCAAAGTTGCTCGCTGTACAGTTTTTAATGTTATTCTATGTCAAATTTTACGAGTATAAGCTTCAAGATTATTTAATTGCCAAAACACCAACTTTTTATAAAAAACGGACAAAGGCGTTAAAAGCTCCTCCATAGAGAGAGTTAAGCAACTTCAGACCATCAATGTTGCTCAGTGTAAACTTTCTGCTATGCTTCAATGTCAAATTTTACGAGTATAAGCTTCCAAGATTATTTCGATGCTAAAACACCAACTTTCTTTGACAAATGGACAAAACCCTTAAAAGCTTCTCCATAGAGAGAGTTGCGCAACTTCGGACCATCAAATTTAATCAGTGTACACTTTTTAATGTTTTTCTATGTCAAATTTTACGAGTATAAGCTTCCTAGATTCTTATGATGGCAAAACACTAACTTTCTATTACAAATGGACAAAGTCGTTAAAATCTCTTCCATATTGAGAGTTGAGCAACTTCGGACCATCAGTGTTGCTCGGTGTACACCATTTCTTGCTATTCTATGTCAAATTTTATGAGTATAAGCTCCCTATATTATTTCGATGGAAAAACCCCAACTTTCTATGACAAATACACAAAATTGTTAAAAGCTCCTCCATAGAGAGAGTTGAGCAACTTTGGACCGTCAAAGTTGCTCGGTATTCACCTTTTATTGTTCTTCCATGCCAAATTTTATGAGTATAAGCTTCAAGATTTTTTAATTGCCAAAACACCAACTTTCTTTGAGAAACGAACAAAGCCGTTAAAAGCTCCTCCATAGAGAGAGTTGAGCAACATCAAAGTTGTTCGGTGTACACATTTTAATGTTCTTCTATGTCAAATTTTACGAGCGTAAGCTTCCTAAATTATTTGGATAGAAAAACACTAACTTTCTATGATAAATGGACAAAGCCGTTAAAAGCGCTTCCATAGAGATAGTTGAGCAACTTCGGAACATCAAAGTTGCTCGCTGTACAGTTTTTATTGTTATTCTATGTCAAATTTTACGAGTATAAGTTTCAAGATTATTTAATTGCCAAAGCACCAACTTTCCGTGAGAAACGGACAAAGCCGTTAAAAGCTCCTCCATAGGGAGAGTTGAGCAACTTCGGACCATCAAAGTTGCTCAGTGTACACTTTCTAGTGTGCTTCAATGTCAAATTTTACGAGTATAAGCTTCCATGATTATTTCGATGCCAAAACACCAACTTTCTTTGAGAAATGGACAAAACCCTTAAAAGGTTCTCCATAGAGAGAGTTGCGCAACTTCGGACCATCAAAGTTAATCGGTGTACACTTTTTAATGTTCTTCTATGTCAAATTTTACGAGTATAAGCTTCCTAGATTCTTATGATGGAAAAACACTAACTTTCTATGACAAATGGACAAAGTCGTTAAAGTCTCTTCCATATTGAGAGTTGAGCAACTTCGGACCATCAGTGTTGCTCGGTGTACACCATTTATTGCTATTCTATGTCAAATTTTATGAGTATAAGCTCCCTATATTATTTCGATGGAAAACCCCAACTTTCTATGACAAATACATAAAATTGTTAAAATCTCTTCCATAGAGAGAGTTGAGCAACTTTGGACCGTCAAAGTTGCTCGGTATTTACCTTTTATTGTTTTTCTATGTCAAATTTTACGAGTATAAGTTTCAAGATTATTTAATTGCCAAAACACCAACTTTCTATGAGAAACGGACAAAGCCGTTCAAAGCTCCTCCATAGAGAGAGTTGAGCAACATCAAAGTTGCTCGGTGTATACTTTTTAATGTTCTTCTATGTCAAATTTTACGAGTGTAAGCTTCCTAAATTATTTGGATAGAAAAACACTAACTTTCTATGATAAATGGACAAAGCCATTAAAAGCGCTTCCATAGAGAGAGTTGAGCAACTTCGGACCATCTGTGTTGCTCGGTGTACACCATTTATTGCTATTCTATATCAAATTGTATGAGTATAAGCTCCCTATATTATTTCGTTGGAAAAACCCCAACTTTCCATGACAAATAAACAAAATTGTTAAAAGCTCTTCCATAGAGAGAGTTGAGCAACTTTGGACCGTCAAAGTTGCTCGGTATTCACCTTTTATTGTTTTTCTATGTCAAATTTTAGGAGTATAAGTTTCAAGATTATTTAATTGCCAAAACAACAACTTTCTATGAGAAACGGACAAAGCCGTTAAAAGCTCCTCCATAGAGAGAGTTGAGCAACATCAAAGTTGCTCGGTGTACACTTTTTAATGTTCTTCTATGTCAAATTTTACGAGTATAAGCTTCCTAAATTATTTCGATGACAAAATACTAACTTTCTAAGATAAATGGACAAAGCCGTTAAAAGCGCTTCCATAGAGAGAGTTGAGCAACTTCGGACCATCAAACTTAATCGGTGTACACTTTTTAATGTTCTTTTATGTCAAATTTTACGAGTATAAGCTTCAAGATTATTTATTTGCCAAAACACGAACTTTCTATAAGAAATGGACAAAGCCGTTAAAAGCTCCTCCATAGAGAGAGTTGAGCAACTTCGGACCATCAATGTTGCTCAGTGTACACTTTCTAGTGTGCTTCAATGTCAAATTTTACGAGTATAAGCTTCCATGATTATTTCGATGCCAAAACACCAACTTTCTTTGAGAAATAGACAAAACGCTTAAAAGCTTCTCCATAGAGAGAGTTGCGCAACTTCGGAAGATCAAAGTTAATCCGTGTACACTTTTTAATGTTCTTCTATGTCAAATTTTACGAGTATAAGCTTCCGAGATTCTTATGATGGCAAAACACTAACTTTCTATGACAAATGGACAAAGTCGTTAAAAGCGCTTCCATATTGAGAGCTGAGCAAATTCGGACCATCAGTGTTGCTCGGTGTACACCATTTATTGCTATTCTATGTCGAATTTTATGAGTATAAGCTCCCTATATTATTTCGATGGAAAAACCCCAATTTTCTATGACAAATACACAAAATTGTTAAAAGCTCCTCCATAGAGAGAGCTGAGCAACTTTGGACCGTCAAAGTTGCTCGGTATTCACCTTTTATTGTTTTTCTATGTCAAATTTTATGAGTATAAGTTTCAAGATTATTTAATTGCCAAAACACCAACTTTCTATGAGAAACGGACAAAGCCGTTAAAAGCTCCTCCATAGAGAGAGTTGAGCAACATCAAAGTTGCTCGGTGTACACTTTTTAATGTTCTTCTATGTCAAATTTTACGAGTATAAGCTTCCTAAATTATTTCGATGACAAAATACTAACTTTCTAAGATAAATGGACAAAGCCGTTAAAAGCGCTTCCATAGAGAGAGTTGAGCAACTTCGGACCATCAAACTTAATCGGTGTACACTTTTTAATGTTCTTTTATGTCAAATTTTACGAGTATAAGCTTCAAGATTATTTATTTGCCAAAACACGAACTTTCTATAAGAAATGGACAAAGCCGTTAAAAGCTCCTCCATAGAGAGAGTTGAGCAACTTCGGACCATCAATGTTGCTCAGTGTACACTTTCTAGTGTGCTTCAATGTCAAATTTTACGAGTATAAGCTTCCATGATTATTTCGATGCCAAAACACCAACTTTCTTTGAGAGATAGACAAAACGCTTAAAAGCTTCTCCATAGAGAGAGTTGCGCAACTTCGGAAGATCAAAGTTAATCCGTGTACACTTTTTAATGTTCTTCTATGTCAAATTTTACGAGTATAAGCTTCCGAGATTCTTATGATGGCAAAACACTAACTTTCTATGACAAATGGACAAAGTCGTTAAAATCTCTTCCATATTGAGAGCTGAGCAAATTCGGACCATCAGTGTTGCTCGGTGTACACCATTTATTGCTATTCTATGTCAAATTTTATGAGTATAAGCTCCCTATATTATTTCGATGGAAAAACCCCAATTTTCTATGACAAATACACAAAATTGTTAAAAGCTCCTCCATAGAGAGAGCTGAGCAACTTTGGACCGTCAAAGTTGCTCGGTATTCACCTTTTATTGTTTTTCTATGTCAAATTTTATGAGTATAAGTTTCAAGATTATTTAATTGCCAAAACACCAACTTTCTATGAGAAACGGACAAAGCCGTTAAAAGCTCCTCCATAGAGAGAGTTGAGCAACATCATAGTTGCTCGGTGTACACTTTTTAATGTTCTTCTATGTTAAATTTTACGAGTGTAAGCTTCCTAAATTATTTCGATAGAAAAACACTAACTTTCTATGATAAATGGACAAAGCCGTTAAAAGCGCTTCCATACAGAGAGTTGAGCAACTTCGTACCATCAAAGTTGCTCGGTGTACACTTTTTAATGTTCTTCTATGTCAAATTTTACGAGTGTAAGCTTCCTAAATTATTTCGATAGAAAAACACCAATTTTCTATGATAAATGGACAAAGCCGTTAAAAGCGCTTCCATAGAGAGAGTTGAGCAACTTCGGACAATCAAACTTAATCGGTGTACACTTTTTAATGTTCTTCTATGTCAAATTTTACGAGTATAAGCTTCAAGATTATTTAATTGCCAAAACACCAACTTTCTATAAGAAACGGACAAAGCCGTTAAAAGCTCCTCCATAGAGAGAGTTGAGCAACTTCGGACCATCAATGTTGCTCAGTGTACACTTTCTATTGTGCTTCAATGTCAAATTTTACGAGTATAAGCTTCCAAGATTATTTCGATGACAAAACACCAACTTTCTTTGACAAATGGACAAAACCCTTAAAAGCTTCTCCATAGAGAAAGTTACGCAACTTTGGACCATCAAAGTTAATCGGTGTACACTTTTTAATGTTCTTCTATGTCAAATTTTACGAGTATAAGCTTCCAAGATTCTTATGATGGCAAAACACTAACTTTTTATGACAAATGGACAAAGTCGTTAAAATCTCTTCCATATTGAGAGTTGAGCAACTTCGGAATCATCAGTGTTGCTAGATGTACAACATTTATTGCTATTCTATGTCAAATTTTATGAGTATAAGCTCCCTATATTATTTCGATGGAAAAACCCCAACTTTCTATGACAAATACACAAAATTGTTAAAAGCTCCTCCATAGAGAGAGTTGAGCAACTTTGTACCGTCAAAGTTGCTCGGTATTCACTTTTTATTGTTTTTCTATGTCAAATTTTACGAGTATAAGTTTCAAGATTATTTAATTGCCAAAACACCAACTTTCTATGAGAAACGGACAAAGCCGTTAAAAGCTCCTCCATAGAGAGAGTTGAGCAACATCAAAGTTGCTCGGTCTACACTTTTTAATGTTCTTCTAGGTTAAATTTTACGAGTGTAAGCTTCCTAAATTATTTCGACGGAAAAACACTAACTTTCTATGATAAATGGACAAAGCCGTTAAAAGCGCTTCCAAAGAGAGAGTTGAGCAACTTCGGAACATCAAAGTTGCTCGCTGTACAGTTTTTATTGTTATTCTATGTCAAATTTTACGAGTATAAGTTTCAAGATTATTTAATTGCCAAAACACCAACTTTCTATAAAAAACGGACAAAGCCGTTAAAAGCTTCTCCATAGGGAGAGTTGAGCAACTTCGTACCATCAAAGTTGCTCTGTCTACACTTTCTAGTGTGCTTCAATGTCAAATTTTACGAGTATAAGCTTCCAAGATTATTTCGATGCCAAAACACGAACTTTCTTTGACAAATGGACAAAACCCTTAAAAGCTTCTCCATAGAGAGAGTTGCGCAACTTTGGACCGTCAAAGTTGCTCAGTCTTCACCTTTTATTGTTCTTCTATGCCAAATTTTACGAGTATAAGCTTCGAGATTATTAAATTGCCAAAACACCAACTTTCTATCAGAAATGGACAAAGCCGTTAAAAGCTCCTCCATAGAGTGAGTTGAGAAACTTCGGACCATCAAAGTTGCTCGGTGTACACTTTTTATTGTTCTTCCATGTCAAATTTTACGAGTGTAAGCTTCCTAAATTATTTTGATAGAAAAACACTAACTTTCTATGATAAATGGACAAAGCCGTTAAAAGCGCTTCCATGGAGATAGTTGAGCAACTTCGGAACATCAAAGTTGCTCGCTGTACAGTTTTTATTGTTATTCTATGTCAAATTTTACGAGTATAAGTTTCAAGATTATTTAATTGCCAAAACACCAACTTTCCATGAGAAACGGACAAAGCCGTTAAAAGCTCCTCCATAGGGAGAGTTGAGCAACTTCGGACCATCAAAGTTGCTCAGTGTACACTTTCTAGTGTGCTTCAATGTCAAATTTTACGAGTATAAGCTTCCATGATTATTTCGATGCCAAAACACCAACTTTCTTTGAGAAATGGACAAAACCCTTAAAAGCTTCTCCATAGAGAGAGTTGCGCAACTTCGGACCATCAAAGTTAATCGGTGTACACTTTTTAATGTTCTTCTATGTCAAATTTTACGAGTATAAGCTTCCTAGATTCTTATGATGGAAAAACACTAACTTTCTATGACAAATGGACAAAGTCGTTAAAGTCTCTTCCATATTGAGAGTTGAGCAACTTCGGACCATCAGTGTTGCTCGGTGTACACCATTTATTGCTATTCTATGTAAAATTTTATGAGTATAAGCTCCCTATATTATTTCGATGGAAAACCCCAACTTTCTATGACAAATACATAAAATTGTTAAAATCTCTTCCATAGAGAGAGTTGAGCAACTTTGGACCGTCAAAGTTGCTCGGTATTTACCTTTTATTGTTTTTCTATGTCAAATTTTACGAGTATAAGTTTCAAGATTATTTAATTGCCAAAACACCAACTTTCTATGAGAAACGGACAAAGCCGTTCAAAGCTCCTCCATAGAGAGAGTTGAGCAACATCAAAGTTGCTCGGTGTATACTTTTTAATGTTCTTCTATGTCAAATTTTACGAGTGTAAGCTTCCTAAATTATTTGGATAGAAAAACACTAACTTTCTATGATAAATGGACAAAGCCATTAAAAGCGCTTCCATAGAGAGAGTTGAGCAACTTCGGACCATCTGTGTTGCTCGGTGTACACCATTTATTGCTATTCTATATCAAATTGTATGAGTATAAGCTCCCTATATTATTTCGTTGGAAAAACCCCAACTTTCCATGACAAATACACAAAATTGTTAAAAGCTCTTCCATAGAGAGAGTTGAGCAACTTTGGACCGTCAATGTTGCTCGGTATTCACCTTTTATTGTTTTTCTATGTCAAATTTTAGGAGTATAAGTTTCAAGATTATTTAATTGGCAAAACAACAACTTTCTATGAGAAACGGACAAAGCCGTTAAAAGCTCCTCCATAGAGAGAGTTGAGCAACATCAAAGTTGCTCAGTGTACACTTTTTAATGTTCTTCTATGTCAAATTTTACGAGTATAAGCTTCCTAAATTATTTCGATGACAAAATACTAACTTTCTAAGATAAATGGACAAAGCCGTTAAAAGCGCTTCCATAGAGAGAGTTATGCAACTTCGGACCATCAAACTTAATCGGTGTACACTTTTTAATGTTCTTTTATGTCAAATTTTACGAGTATAAGCTTCAAGATTATTTATTTGACAAAACACGAACTTTCTATAAGAAATGGACAAAGCCGTTAAAAGCTCCTCCATAGAGAGAGTTGAGCAACTTCGGACCATCAATGTTGCTCAGTGTACACTTTCTAGTGTGCTTCAATGTCAAATTTTACGAGTATAAGCTTCCATGATTATTTCGATGCCAAAACACCAACTTTCTTTGAGAAATAGACAAAACGCTTAAAAGCTTCTCCTAGAGAGAGTTGCGCAACTTCGGAAGATCAAAGTTAATCCGTGTACACTTTTTAATGTTCTTCTATGTCAAATTTTACGAGTATAAGCTTCCGAGATTCTTATGATGGCAAAACACTAACTTTCTATGACAAATGGACAAAGTCGTTAAAATCTCTTCCATATTGAGAGTTGAGCAAATTCGGACCATCAGTGTTGCTCGGTGTACACCATTTATTGCTATTCTATGTCAAATTTTTTGAGTATAAGCTCCCTATATTATTTCGATGGAAAAACCCCAATTTTCTATGACAAATACACAAAATTGTTAAAAGCTCCTCCATAGAGAGAGCTGAGCAACTTTGGACCGTCAAAGTTGCTCGGTATTCACCTTTTATTGTTTTTCTATGTCAAATTTTATGAGTATAAGTTTCAAGATTATTTAATTCCCAAAACACCAACTTTCTATGAGAAACGGACAAAGCCGTTAAAAGCTCCTCCATAGAGAGAGTTGAGCAACATCATAGTTGCTCGGTGTACACTTTTTAATGTTCATCTATGTTAAATTTTACGAGTGTAAGCTTCCTAAATTATTTCGATAGAAAAACACTAACTTTCTATGATAAATGGACAAAGCCGTTAAAAGCGCTTCCATACAGAGAGTTGAGCAACTTCGTACCATCAAAGTTGCTCGGTGTACACTTTTTAATGTCCTTCTATGTCAAATTTTACGAGTGTAAGCTTCCTAAATTATTTCGATAGAAAAACACCAATTTTCTATGATAAATGAACAAAGCCGTTAAAAGCGCTTCCATAGAGAGAGTTGAGCAACTTCGGACAATCAAACTTAATCGGTGTACACTTTTTAATGTTCTTCTATGTCAAATTTTACGAGTATAAGCTTCAAGATTATTTAATTGCCAAAACACCAACTTTCTATAAGAAACGGACAAAGCCGTTAAAAGCTCCTCCATAGAGAGAGTTGAGCAACTTCGGACCATCAATGTTGCTCAGAGTACACTTTCTATTGTGCTTCAATGTCAAATTTTACGAGTATAAGCTTCCAAGATTATTTCGATGACAAAACACCAACTTTCTTTGACAAATGGACAAAACCCTTAAAAGCTTCTCCATAGAGAAAGTTACGCAACTTCGGACCATCAAAGTTAATCGGTGTACACTTTTTAATGTTCTTCTATGTCAAATTTTACGAGTATAAGCTTCCAAGATTCTTATGATGGCAAAACACTAACTTTTTATGACAAATGGACAAAGTCGTTAAAATCTCTTCCATATTGAGAGTTGAGCAACTTCGGAATCATCAGTGTTGCTAGATGTACAACATTTATTGCTATTCTATGTCAAATTTTATGAGTATAAGCTCCCTATATTATTTCGATGGAAAAACCCCAACTTTCTATGACAAATACACAAAATTGTTAAAAGCTCCTCCACAGAGAGAGTTGAGCAACTTTGTACCGTCAAAGTTGCTCGGTATTCACCTTTTATTGTTTTTCTATGTCAAATTTTATGAGTATAAGTTTCAAGATTATTTAATTGCCAAAACACCAACTTTCTATGAGAAACGGACAAAGCCGTTAAAAGCTCCTCCATAGAGAGAGTTGAGCAACATCAAAGTTGCTCGGTGTACACTTTTTAATGTTCTTCTATGTTAAATTTTACGAGTGTAAGCTTCCTAAATTATTTCGATGGAAAAACACTAACTTTCTATGATAAATGGACAAAGCCGTTAAAAGCGCTTCCAAAGAGAGAGTTGAGCAACTTCGGAACATCAAAGTTGCTCGCTGTACAGTTTTTATTGTTATTCTATGTCAAATTTTACGAGTATAAGTTTCAAGATTATTTAATTGCCAAAACACCAACTTTCTATAAAAAACGGACAAAGCCGTTAAAAGCTTCTCCATAGGGAGAGTTGAGCAACTTCGTACCATCAAAGTTGCTCTGTCTACACTTTCTAGTGTGCTTCAATGTCAAATTTTACGAGTATAAGCTTCCAAGATTATTTCGATGCCAAAACACGAACTTTCTTTGACAAATGGACAAAACCCTTAAAAGCTTCTCCATAGAGAGAGTTGCGCAACTTTGGACCGTCAAAGTTGCTCAGTCTTCACCTTTTATTGTTCTTCTATGCCAAATTTTACGAGTATAAGCTTCGAGATTATTAAATTGCCAAAACACCAACTTTCTATCAGAAATGGACAAAGCCGTTAAAAGCTCCTCCATAGAGTGAGTTGAGAAACTTCAGACCATCAAAGTTGCTCGGTGTACACTTTTTAATGTTCTTCTATGTCAAATTTTACGAGTGTAAGCTTCCTAAATTATTTTGATAGAAAAACACTAACTTTCTATGATAAATGGACAAAGCCGTTAAAAGCGCTTCCATGGAGATAGTTGAGCAACTTCGGAACATCAAAGTTGCTCGCTGTACAGTTTTTATTGTTATTCTATGTCAAATTTTACGAGTATAAGTTTCAAGATTATTTAATTGCCAAAACACCAACTTTCCATGAGAAACGAACAAAGCCGTTAAAAGCTCCTCCATAGGGAGAGTTGAGCAACTTCGGACCATCAAAGTTGCTCAGTGTACACTTTCTAGTGTGCTTCAATGTCAAATTTTACGAGTATAAGCTTCCATGATTATTTCGATGCCAAAACACCAACTTTCTTTGAGAAATGGACAAAACCCTTAAAAGCTTCTCCATAGAGAGAGTTGCGCAACTTCGGACCATCAAAGTTAATCGGTGTACACTTTTTAATGTTCTTCTATGTCAAATTTTACGAGTATAAGCTTCCAAGATTCTTATGATGGCAAAACACTAACTTTTTATGACAAATGGACAAAGTCGTTAAAATCTCTTCCATATTGAGAGTTGAGCAACTTCGGAATCATCAGTGTTGCTAGATGTACAACATTTATTGCTATTCTATGTCAAATTTTATGAGTATAAGCTCCCTATATTATTTCGATGGAAAAACCCCAACTTTCTATGACAAATACACAAAATTGTTAAAAGCTCCTCCATAGAGAGAGTTGAGCAACTTTGTACCGTCAAAGTTGCTCGGTATTCACCTTTTATTGTTTTTCTATGTCAAATTTTACGAGTATAAGTTTCAAGATTATTTAATTGCCAAAACACCAACTTTCTATGAGAAACGGACAAAGCCGTTAAAAGCTCCTCCATAGAGAGAGTTGAGCAACATCAAAGTTGCTCGGTGTACACTTTTTAATGTTCTTCTATGTTAAATTTTACGAGTGTAAGCTTCCTAAATTATTTCGATGGAAAAACACTAACTTTCTATGATAAATGGACAAAGCCGTTAAAAGCGCTTCCAAAGAGAGAGTTGAGCAACTTCGGAACATCAAAGTTGCTCGCTGTACAGTTTTTATTGTTATTCTATGTCAAATTTTACGAGTATAAGTTTCAAGATTATTTAATTGCCAAAACACCAACTTTCTATAAAAAACGGACAAAGCCGTTAAAAGCTTCTCCATAGGGAGAGTTGAACAACTTCGTACCATCAAAGTTGCTCTGTCTACACTTTCTAGTGTGCTTCAATGTCAAATTTTACGAGTATAAGCTTCCAAGATTATTTCGATGTCAAAACACGAACTTTCTTTGACAAATGGACAAAACCCTTAAAAGCTTCTCCATAGAGAGAGTTGCGCAACTTTGGACCGTCAAAGTTGCTCAGTCTTCACCTTTTATTGTTCTTCTATGCCAAATTTTACGAGTATAAGCTTCGAGATTATTAAATTGCCAAAACACCAACTTTCTATCAGAAATGGACAAAGCCGTTAAAAGCTCCTCCATAGAGTGAGTTGAGAAACTTCGGACCATCAAAGTTGCCCGGTGTACACTTTTTAATGTTCTTCTATGTCAAATTTTACGAGTGTAAGCTTCCTAAATTATTTTGATAGAAAAACACTAACTTTCTATGATAAATGGACAAAGCCGTTAAAAGCGCTTCCATGGAGATAGTTGTGCAACTTCGGAACATCAAAGTTGCTCGCTGTACAGTTTTTATTGTTATTCTATGTCAAATTTTACGAGTATAAGTTTCAAGATTATTTAATTGCCAAAACACCAACTTTCCATGAGAAACGGACAAAGCCGTTAAAAGCTCCTCCATAGGGAGAGTTGAGCAACTTCGGACCATCAAAGTTGCTCAGTGTACACTTTCTAGTGTGCTTCAATGTCAAATTTTACGAGTATAAGCTTCCATGATTATTTCGATGCCAAAACACCAACTTTCTTTGAGAAATGGACAAAACCCTTAAAAGCTTCTCCATAGAGAGAGTTGCGCAACTTCGGACCATCAAAGTTAATCGGTGTACACTTTTTAATGTTCTTCTATGTCAAATTTTACGAGTATAAGCTTCCTAGATTCTTATGATGGAAAAACACTAACTTTCTATGACAAATGGACAAAGTCGTTAAAGTCTCTTCCATATTGAGAGTTGAGCAACTTCGGACCATCAGTGTTGCTCGGTGTACACCATTTATTGCTATTCTATGTCAAATTTTATGAGTATAAGCTCCCTATATTATTTCGATGGAAAACCCCAACTTTCTATGACAAATACATAAAATTGTTAAAATCTCTTCCATAGAGAGAGTTGAGCAACTTTGGACCGTCAAAGTTGCTCGGTATTTACCTTTTATTGTTTTTCTATGTCAAATTTTACGAGTATAAGTTTCAAGATTATTTAATTGCCAAAACACCAACTTTCTATGAGAAACGGACAAAGCCGTTCAAAGCTCCTCCATAGAGAGAGTTGAGCAACATCAAAGTTGCTCGGTGTATACTTTTTAATGTTCTTCTATGTCAAATTTTACGAGTGTAAGCTTCCTAAATTATTTGGATAGAAAAACACTAACTTTCTATGATAAATGGACAAAGCCATTAAAAGCGCTTCCATAGAGAGAGTTGAGCAACTTCGGACCATCTGTGTTGCTCGGTGTACACCATTTATTGCTATTCTATATCAAATTGTATGAGTATAAGCTCCCTATATTATTTCGTTGGAAAAACCCCAACTTTCCATGACAAATACACAAAATTGTTAAAAGCTCTTCCATAGAGAGAGTTGAGCAACTTTGGAACGTCAAAGTTGCTCGGTATTCACCTTTTATTGTTTTTCTATGTCAAATTTTAGGAGTATAAGTTTCAAGATTATTTAATTGCCAAAACAACAACTTTCTATGAGAAACGGACAAAGCCGTTAAAAGCTCCTCCATAGAGAGAGTTGAGCAACATCAAAGTTGCTCGGTGTACACTTTTTAATGTTCTTCTATGTCAAATTTTACGAGTATAAGCTTCCTAAATTATTTCGATGACAAAATACTAACTTTCTAAGATAAATGGACAAAGCCGTTAAAAGCGCTTCCATAGAGAGAGTTGAGCAACTTCGGACCATCAAACTTAATCGGTGTACACTTTTTAATGTTCTTTTATGTCAAATTTTACGAGTATAAGCTTCAAGATTATTTATTTGCCAAAACACGAACTTTCTATAAGAAATGGACAAAGCCGTTAAAAGCTCCTCCATAGAGAGAGTTGAGCAACTTCGGACCATCAATGTTGCTCAGTGTACACTTTCTAGTGTGCTTCAATGTCAAATTTTACGAGTATAAGCTTCCATGATTATTTCGATGCCAAAACACCAACTTTCTTTGAGAAATAGACAAAACGCTTAAAAGCTTCTCCATAGAGAGAGTTGCGCAACTTCGGAAGATCAAAGTTAATCCGTGTACACTTTTTAATGTTCTTCTATGTCAATTTTTACGAGTATAAGCTTCCGAGATTCTTATGATGGCAAAACACTAACTTTCTATGACAAATGGACAAAGTCGTTAAAATCTCTTCCATATTGAGAGTTGAGCAAATTCGGACCATCAGTGTTGCTCGGTGTACACCATTTATTGCTATTCTATGTCAAATTTTATGAGTATAAGCTCCCTATATTATTTCGATGGAAAACCCCCAATTTTCTATGACAAATACACAAAATTGTTAAAAGCTCGTCCATAGAGAGAGCTGAGCAACTTTGGACCGTCAAAGTTGCTCGGTATTCACCTTTTATTGTTTTTCTATGTCAAATTTTATGAGTATAAGTTTCAAGATTATTTAATTGCCAAAACACCAACTTTCTATGAGAAACGGACAAAGCTGTTAAAAGCTCCTCCATAGAGAGAGTTGAGCAACATCATAGTTGCTCGGTGTACACTTTTTAATGTTCTTCTATGTTAAATTTTACGAGTGTAAGCTTCCTAAATTATTTCGATAGAAAAACACTAACTTTCTATGATAAATGGACAAAGCCGTTAAAAGCGCTTCCATACAGAGAGTTGAGCAACTTCGTACCATCAAAGTTGCTCGGTGTACACTTTTTAATGTTCTTCTATGTCAAATTTTACGAGTGTAAGCTTCCTAAATTATTTCGATAGAAAAACACCAATTTTCTATGATAAATGGACAAAGCCGTTAAAAGCGCTTCCATAGAGAGAGTTGAGCAACTTCGGATAATCAAACTTAATCGGTGTACACTTTTTAATGTTCTTCTATGTCAAATTTTACGAGTATAAGCTTCAAGATTATTTAATTGCCAAAACACCAACTTTCTATAAGAAACGGACAAAGCCGTTAAAAGCTCCTCCATAGAGAGAGTTGAGCAACTTCGGACCATCAATGTTGCTTAGTGTACACTTTCTATTGTGCTTCAATGTCAAATTTTACGAGTATAAGCTTCCAAGATTATTTCGATGACAAAACACCAACTTTCTTTGACAAATGGACAAAACCCTTAAAAGCTTCTCCATAGAGAAAGTTACGCAACTTCGGACCATCAAAGTTAATCGGTGTACACTTTTTAATGTTCTTCTATGTCAAATTTTACGAGTATAAGCTTCCAAGATTCTTATGATGGCAAAACACTAACTTTTTATGACAAATGGACAAAGTCGTTAAAATCTCTTCCATATTGAGAGTTGAGCAACTTCGGAATCATCAGTGTTGCTAGATGTACAACATTTATTGCTATTCTATGTCAAATTTTAGGAGTATAAGCTCCCTATATTATTTCGATGGAAAAACCCCAACTTTCTATGACAAATACACAAAATTGTTAAAAGCTCCTCCATAGAGAGAGTTGAGCAACTTTGTACCGTCAAAGTTGCTCGGTATTCACCTTTTATTGTTTTTCTATGTCAAATTTTACGAGTATAAGTTTCAAGATTATTTAATTGCCAAAACACCAACTTTCTATGAGAAACGGACAAAGCCGTTAAAAGCTCCTCCATAGAGAGAGTTGAGCAACATCAAAGTTGCTCGGTGTACACTTTTTAATGTTCTTCTATGTTAAATTTTACGAGTGTAAGCATCCTAAATTATTTCGATGGAAAAACACTAACTTTCTATGATAAATGGACAAAGCCGTTAAAAGTGCTTCCAAAGAGAGAGTTGAGCAACTTCGGAACATCAAAGTTGCTCGCTGTACAGTTTTTATTGTTATTCTATGTCAAATTTTACGAGTATAAGTTTCAAGATTATTTAATTGCCAAAACACCAACTTTCTATAAAAAACGGACAAAGCCGTTAAAAGCTTCTCCATAGGGAGAGTTGAGCAACTTCGTACCATCAAAGTTGCTCAGTGTACACTTTCTAGTGTGCTTCAATGTCAAATTTTACGAGTATAAGCTTCCAAGATTATTTCGATGCCAAAACACGAACTTTCTTTGACAAATGGACAAAACCCTTAAAAGCTTCTCCAGAGAGAGAGTTGCGCAACTTTGGACCGTCAAAGTTGCTCAGTCTTCACCTTTTATTGTTCTTCTATGCCAAATTTTACGAGTATAAGCTTCGAGATTATTAAATTGCCAAAACACCAACTTTCTATCAGAAATGGACAAAGCCGTTAAAAGCTCCTCCATAGAGTGAGTTGAGAAACTTCGGACCATCAAAGTTGCTCGGTGTACACTTTTTATTGTTCTTCTATGTCAAATTTTACGAGTGTAAGCTTCCTAAATTATTTTGATAGAAAAACACTAACTTTCTATGATAAATGGACAAAGCCGTTAAAAGCGCTTCCATGGAGATAGTTGAGCAATTTCGGAACATCAAAGTTGCTCGCTGTACAGTTTTTATTGTTATTCTATGTCAAATTTTACGAGTATAAGTTTCAAGATTATTTAATTGCCAAAACACCAACTTTCCATGAGAAACGGACAAAGCCGTTAAAAGCTCCTTCATAGGGAGAGTTGAGCAACTTCGGACCATCAAAGTTGCTCAGTGTACACTTTCTAGTGTGCTTCAATGTCAAATTTTACGAGTATAAGCTTCCATGATTATTTCGATGCCAAAACACCAACTTTCTTTGAGAAATGGACAAAACCCTTAAAAGCTTCTCCATAGAGAGAGTTGCGCAACTTCGGACCATCAAAGTTAATCGGTGTACACTTTTTAATGTTCTTCTATGTCAAATTTTACGAGTATAAGCTTCCTAGATTCTTATGATGGAAAAACACTAACTTTCTATGACAAATGGACAAAGTCGTTAAAGTCTCTTCCATATTGAGAGTTGAGCAACTTCGGACCATCAGTGTTGCTCGGTGTACACCATTTATTGCTATTCTATGTCAAATTTTATGAGTATAAGCTCCCTATATTATTTCGATGGAAAACCCCAACTTTCTATGACAAATACATAAAATTGTTAAAATCTCTTCCATAGAGAGAGTTGAGCAACTTTGGACCGTCAAAGTTGCTCGGTATTTACCTTTTATTGTTTTTCTATGTCAAATTTTACGAGTATAAGTTTCAAGATTATTTAATTGCCAAAACACCAACTTTCTATGAGAAACGGACAAAGCCGTTCAAAGCTCCTCCATAGAGAGAGTTGAGCAACATCAAAGTTGCTCGGTGTATACTTTTTAATGTTCTTCTATGTCAAATTTTACGAGTGTAAGCTTCCTAAATTATTTGGATAGAAAAACACTAACTTTCTATGATAAATGGACAAAGCCATTAAAAGCGCTTCCATAGAGAGAGTTGAGCAACTTCGGACCATCTGTGTTGCTCGGTGTACACCATTTATTGCTATTCTATATCAAATTGTTTGAGTATAAGCTCCCTATATTATTTCGTTGGAAAAACCCCAACTTTCCATGACAAATACACAAAATTGTTAAAAGCTCTTCCATAGAGAGAGTTGAGCAACTTTGGACCGTCAAAGTTGCTCGGTATTCAACTTTTATTGTTTTTCTATGTCAAATTTTAGGAGTATAAGTTTCAAGATTATTTAATTGCCAAAACAACAACTTTCTATGAGAAACGGACAAAGCCGTTAAAAGCACCTCCATAGAGAGAGTTGAGCAACATCAAAGTTGCTCGGTGTACACTTTTTAATGTTCTTCTATGTCAAATTTTACGAGTATAAGCTTCCTAAATTATTTCGATAACAAAATACTAACTTTTCTAAGATAAATGGACAAAGCCGTTAAAAGCGCTTCCATAGAGAGAGTTGAGCAACTTCGGACCATCAAACTTAATCGGTGTACACTTTTTAATGTTCTTTTATGTCAAATTTTACGAGTATAAGCTTCAAGATTATTTATTTGCCAAAACACGAACTTTCTATAAGAAATGGACAAAGCCGTTAAAAGCTCCTCCATAGAGAGAGTTGAGCAACTTCGGACCATCAATGTTGCTCAGTGTACACTTTCTAGTGTGCTTCAATGTCAAATTTTACGAGTATAAGCTTCCATGATTATTTCGATGCCAAAACACCAACTTTCTTTGAGAAATAGACAAAACGCTTAAAAGCTTCTCCATAGAGAGAGTTGCGCAACTTCGGAAGATCAAAGTTAATCCGTGTACACTTTTTAATGTTCTTCTATGTCAAATTTTACGAGTATAAGCTTCCGAGATTCTTATGATGGCAAAACACTAACTTTCTATGACAAATGGACAAAGTCGTTAAAATCTCTTCCATATTGAGAGCTGAGCAAATTCGGACCATCAGTGTTGCTCGGTTTACACCATTTATTGCTATTCTATGTCAAATTTTATGAGTATAAGCTCCCTATATTATTTCGATGGAAAAACCCCAATTTTCTATGACAAATACACAAAATTGTTAAAAGCTCCTCCATAGAGAGAGCTGAGCAACTTTGGACCGTCAAAGTTGCTCGGTATTCACCTTTTATTGTTTTTCTATGTCAAATTTTATGAGTATAAGTTTCAAGATTATTTAATTGCCAAAACACCAACTTTCTATGAGAAACGGACAAAGCCGTTAAAAGCTCCTCCATAGAGAGAGTTGAGCAACATCATAGTTGCTCGGTGTACACTTTTTAATGTTCTTCTATGTTAAATTTTACGAGTGTAAGCTTCCTAAATTATTTCGATAGAAAAACACTAACTTTCTATGATAAATGGACAAAGCCGTTAAAAGCGCTTCCATACAGAGAGTTGAGCAACTTCGTACCATCAAAGTTGCTCGGTGTACACTTTTTAATGTTCTTCTATGTCAAATTTTACGAGTGTAAGCTTCCTAAATTATTTCGATAGAAAAACACCAATTTTCTATGATAAATGGACAAAGCCATTAAAAGCGCTTCCATAGAGAGAGTTGAGCAACTTCGGACAATCAAACTTAATCGGTGTACACTTTTTAATGTTCTTCTATGTCAAATTTTACGAGTATAAGCTTCAAGATTATTTAATTTCCAAAACACCAACTTTCTATAAGAAACGGACAAAGCCGTTAAAAGCTCCTCCATAGAGAGAGTTGAGCAACTTCGGACCATCAATGTTGCTCAGTGTACACTTTCTATTGTGCTTCAATGTCAAATTTTACGAGTATAAGCTTCCAAGATTATTTCGATGACAAAACACCAACTTTCTTTGACAAATGGACAAAACCCTTAAAAGCTTCTCCATAGAGAAAGTTACGCAACTTCGGACCATCAAAGTTGCTCGGTGTACACTTTTTAATGTTCTTCTATGTCAAATTTTACGAGTGTAAGCTTCCTAAATTATTTGGATAGAAAAACACTAACTTTCTATGATAAATGGACAAAGCCGTTAAAAGCGCTTCCATAGAGATAGTTGAGCAACTTCGGAACATCAAAGTTGCTCGCTGTACAGTTTTTATTGTTATTCTATGTCAAATTTTACGAGTATAAGTTTCAAGATTATTTAATTGCCAAAACACCAACTTTCCATGAGAAACGGACAAAGCCGTTAAAAGCTCCTCCATAAGGAGAGTTGAGCATCTTCGGACCATCAAAGTTGCTCAGTGTACACTTTCTAGTGTGCTTCAATGTCAAATTTTACGAGTATAAGCTTCCATGATTATTTCGATGCCAAAACACCAACTTTCTTTGAGAAATGGACAAAACCCTTAAAAGCTTCTCCATAGAGAGAGTTGCGCAACTTCGGACCATCAAAGTTAATCGGTGTACACTTTTTAATGTTCTTCTATGTCAAATTTTACGAGTATAAGCTTCCTAGATTCTTATGATGGAAAAACACTAACTTTCTATGACAAATGGACAAAGTCGTTAAAGTCTCTTCCATATTGAGAGTTGAGCAACTTCGGACCATCAGTGTTGCTCGGTGTACACCATTTATTGCTATTCTATGTCAAATTTTATGAGTATAAGCTCCCTATATTATTTCGATGGAAAACCCCAACTTTCTATGACAAATACATAAAATTGTTAAAATCTCTTCCATAGAGAGAGTTGAGCAACTTTGGACCGTCAAAGTTGCTCGGTATTTACCTTTTATTGTTTTTCTATGTCAAATTTTACGAGTATAAGTTTCAAGATTATTTAATTGCCAAAACACCAACTTTCTATGAGAAACGGACAAAGCCGTTCAAAGCTCCTCCATAGAGAGAGTTGAGCAACTTTGGACCGTCAAAGTTGCTCGGTATTCACCTTTTATTGTTTTTCTATGTCAAATTTTAGGAGTATAAGTTTCAAGATTATTTAATTGCCAAAACAACAACTTTCTATGAGAAACGGACAAAGCCGTTAAAAGCTCCTCCATAGAGAGAGTTGAGCAACATCAAAGTTGCTCGGTGTACACTTTTTAATGTTCTTCTATGTCAAATTTTACGAGTATAAGCTTCCTAAATTATTTCGATGACAAAATACTAACTTTCTAAGATAAATGGACAAAGCCGTTAAAAGCGCTTCCATAGAGAGAGTTGAGCAACTTCCGACCATCAAACTTAATCGGTGTACACTTTTTAATGTTCTTCTATGTCAAATTTTACGAGTATAAGCTTCAAGATTATTTATTTGCCAAAACACGAACTTTCTATAAGAAATGGACAAAGCCGTTAAAAGCTCCTCCATAGAGAGAGTTGAGCAACTTTGCACCGTCAAAGTTGCTCGGTATTCACCTTTTATTGTTCTTCTATGCCAAATTTTATGAGTATAAGCTTCAAGATTATTAAATTGCCAAAACAACAACTTTCTATCAGAAATGGACAAAGCCGTTAAAAGCTCCTACATAGAGATAGTTGAGAAACTTCGTACCATCAAAGTTGCTCGGTGTACACTTTTTAATGTTCTTCTATGTCAAATTTTACGATTATAAGCTTCTTAAATTATTTCGATGGCAAAACACCAACTTTCTATGATAAATCGACAAAGCCATTAAAAGCTCTTCCATGGAGAGAGTTGAGCAACTTCGGAACATCAAAGTTGCTCGCTGTACAGTTTTTATTGTTATTCTATGTCAAATTTTAGAGTATAAGCTTCAAGATTATTTAATTGCCAAAACACCAACTTTTTATAAAAAACGGACAAAGGCGTTAAAAGCTCCTCCATAGACAGAGTTAAGCAACTTCAGACCATCAATGTTGCTCAGTGTAAACTTTCTGGTGTGCTTCAATGTCAAATTTTACGAGTATAAGCTTCCAAGATTATTTCGATGCTAAAATACCAACTTTCTTTGACAAATGGACAAAACCCTTAAAAGCTTCTCCATAGAGAGAGTTGCGCAACTTCGGACCATCAAATTTAATCAGTGTACACTTTTTAATGTTCTTCTATGTCAAATTTTACGAGTATAAGCTTCCTAGATTTTTATGATGGCAAAACACTAATTTTCTATTACAAATGGACAAAGTCGTTAAAATCTCTTCCATATTGAGAGTTGAGCAACTTCGGACCATCAGTGTTGCTCGGTGTACACCATTTATTGCTATTCTATGTCAAATTTTATGAGTATAAGCTCCCTATCTTATTTCGATGGAAAAACCCCAACTTTCTATGACAAATACACAAAATTGTTAAAAGCTCCTCCATAGAGAGAGTTGAGCAACTTTGGACCGTCAAAGTTGCTCAGTATTCACCTTTTATTGTTCTTCCATGCCAAATTTTATGAGTATAAGCTTCAAGATTTTTTAATTTCCAAAACACCAACTTTCTATGAGAAACGGACAAAGCCGTTAAAAGCTCCTCCGTAGAGAGAGTTGAGCAACATCAAAGTTGCTCGGTGTACACTTTTTAATGTTCTTCTATGTCAAATTTTACGAGTATAAGCTTCCTAAATTATTTCGATGACAAAACACTAACTTTCTATGATAAATGGACAAAGCCGTTAAAAGCGCTTCCATAGAGATAGTTGAGCAACTTCGGACCATCAAGCTTAATCGGTGTACACTTTTTAATGTTCTTCTATGTCAAATTTTACGAGTATAAGCTTCAAGATTATTTAATTGCCAAAACACCAACTTTCCATGAGAAACAGACAAAGCCGTTAAAAGCTCCTCCATAGGGAGAGTTGAGCAACTTCGGACCATCAAAGTTGCTCAGTGTACACTTTCTAGTGTGCTTCAATGTCAAATTTTACGAGTATAAGCTTCCATGATTATTTCGATGCCAAAACACCAACTTTCTTTGAGAAATGGACAAAACCCTTAAAAGCTTCTCCATAGAGAGAGTTGCGCAACTTCGGACCATCAAAGTTAATCGGTGTACACTTTTTAATGTTCTTCTATGTCAAATTTTACGAGTATAAGCTTCCTAGATTCTTATGATGTAAAAACACTAACTTTCTATGACAAATGGACAAAGTCGTTAAAATCTCTTCCATATTGAGAGTTGAGCAACTTCGGACCATCAGTGTTGCTCGGTGTACACCATTTATTGCTATTCTATGTCAAATTTTATGAGTATAAGCTCCCTATATTATTTCGATGGAAAACCCCAACTTTCTCTGACAAATACATAAAATTGTTAAAATCTCTTCCATAGAGAGAGTTGAGCAACTTTGGACCGTCGAAGTTGCTCGGTATTTACCTTTTATTGTTTTTCTATGTCAAATTTTACGAGTATAAGTTTCAAGATTATTTAATTACCAAAACACCAACTTTCTATGAGAAACGGACAAAGCCGTTCAAAGCTCCTCCATAGAGAGAGTTGAGCAACATCATAGTTGCTCGGTGTACACTTTTTAATGTTCTTCTATGTTAAATTTTACGAGTGTAAGCTTCCTAAATTATTTCGATAGAAAAACACTAAATTTCTATGATAAATGGACAAAGCCGTTAAAAGCGCTTCCATACAGAGAGTTGAGCTACTTCGGAACATCAAAGTTGCTCGCTGTACAGTTTTTATTGTTATTCTATGTCAAATTTTACGAGTATAAGTTTCAAGATTATTTACATGCCAAAACACCAACTTTCTATAAAAAATGGACAAAGCCGTTAAAAGCTTCTCCATAGGGAGAGTTGAGCAACTTCGGACCATCAAAGTTACCCTGTGTACACTTTCTGGTGTGCTTCAATGTCAAATTTTACGAGTATAAGCTTCCAAGATTATTTCGATGCCAAAACACGAACTTTCTTTAACAAATGGACAAAACCCTTAAAAGCTTCTCCATAGAGAGAGTTGCGCAACTTCGGACCATCAAAGATAATCGGTGTACACTTTTTAATGTTCTTCTATGTCAAATTTTACGAGTATAAGCTTCCTAGATTCTTATGATGGCAAAACACTAAATTTCTATGACAAATGGACAAAGTCGTTAAAATCTCTTCCATAGAGAGAGTTGAGCAACTTCGGACCATCAGTGTTGCTCGGTGTACACCGTTTATTGCTATTCTATATCGAATTTTATGAGTATAAGCTCCCTATATTATTTCGATGGAAAAACCCCAACTTTCTATGACAAATACACAAAATTGTTAAAAGCCCCTCCATAGAGAGAGTTGAGCAACTTTGGACCGTCAAAGTTGCTCGGTATTCACCTTTTATTGTTTTTCTATGTCAAATTTTACGAGTATAAGTTTCAAGATTATTTAATTGCCAAAACAACAACTTTCTATGAGAAACGGACAAAGCCGTTAAAAGCTCCTCCATAGAGAGAGTTGAGCAACATCAAAGTTGCTCGGTGTACACTTTTTAATGTTCTTCTATGTCAAATTTTACGAGTATAAGCTTCCTAAATTATTTCGATGACAAAACACTAACTTTCTATGATAAATGGACAAAGCCGTTAAAAGCGCTTCCATAGAGATAGTTGAGCAACTTCGGACCATCAAGCTTAATCGGTGTACACTTTTTAATGTTCTTCTATGTCAAATTTTACGAGTATAAGCTTCAAGATTATTTAATTGCCAAAACACCAACTTTCTATAAGAAAAGGACAAAGCCGTTAAAAGCTCCTTCATAGAGAGAGTTGAGCAACTTCGGACCATCAATGTTGCTCAGTGTACACTTTGTAGTGTGCTTCAATGTCAAATTTTACGAGTATAAGCTTCCAAGATTATTTCAATCCCAAAACACCAACTTTCTTTGACAAATGGACAAAACCCTTAAAAGCTTCTCCATAGAGAAAGTTGCGCAACTTCGGACCATCAAAGTTAATCGGTGTACACTTTTTAATGTTCTTCTATGTCAAATTTTACGAGTATAAGCTTCCAAGATTCTTATGATGGCAAAACAATAACTTTCTATGACAAATGGACAAAGTCGTTAAAATCTCTTCCATATTGAGAGTTGAGCAACTTCGGACGATCAGTGTTGCTCGGTGTACACCATTTATTGCTATTCTATGTCACAATTTTATGAGTATAAGCTCCTTATATTATTTCGATGGAAAAACCTCAACTTTCTATGTCAAATACACAAAATTGATAAAAGCTCCTCAATAGAAAGAGTTGAGCAACTTTGGACCGTCAAAGTTGCTCGGTATTCACCTTTTATTGTTTTTCTATGTCAAATTTTACGAGTATAAGTTTCAAGGTTATTTAATTGCCAAAACACAAACTTTCTATGAGAAACGGACAAAGCCGTTAAAAGCTCCTCCATAGAAAGAGTTGAGCAACATCAAAGTTGCTCGGTGTACACTTTTTAATGTTCTTCTATGTCAAATTTTACGAGTATAAGCTTCCTAAATTATTTCGATGACAAAACAGTAACTTTCTATGATAAATGGACAAAGCCGTTAAAAGCGCTTCCATAGAGATAGTTGAGCAACTTCGGACCATCAAGCTTAATCGGTGTACACTTTTTAATGTTCTTCTATGTCAAATTTTACGAGTATAAGCTTCAAGATTATTTAATTGCCAAAATACCAACTTTCTATAAGAAAAGGACAAAGCCGTTAAAAGCTCCTTCATAGAGAGAGTTGAGCAACTTCGGACCATCAATGTTGCTCAGTGTACACTTTCTAGTGTGCTTCAATGTCAAATTTTACGAGTATAAGCTTCCATGATTATTTCGATCCCAAAACACCAACTTTCTTTGACAAATGGACAAAACCCTTAAAAGCTTCTCCATAGAGAAAGTTGCGCAACTTCGGACCATCAAAGTTAATCGGTGTACACTTTTTAATGTTCTTCTATGTCAAATTTTACGAGTATAAGCTTCCAAGATTCTTATGATGGCAAAACAATAACTTTCTACGACAAATGGACAAAGTCGTTAAAATCTCTTCCATATTGAGAGTTGAGCAACTTCGGACGATCAGTGTTGCTCGGTGTACACCATTTATTGCTATTCTATGTCAAAATTTTATGAGTATAATCTCCCTATATTATTTCGATGGAAAAACCCCAACTTTCTATGACAAATACACAAAATTGATAAAAGCTCCTCCATAGAAAGAGTTGAGCAACTTTGGACCGTCAAAGTTGCTCGCTATTCACCTTTTATTGTTTTTCTATGTCAAATTTTACGAGTATAAGTTTCTAGGTTATTTAATTGCCAAAACAAAAACTTTCTATGAGAAACGGACAAAGCCGTTAAAAGCTCCTCCATAGAGAGAGTTGAGCAACATCAAAGTTGCTCGGTGTACACTTTTTAATGTTCTTCTATGTTAAATTTTACGAGTGTAAGCTTCCTAAATTATTTCAATAGAAAAACACTAACTTTCTATGATAAATGGACAAAGCCGTTAAAAGCGGTTCCATAGAGAGAGTTGAGCAACTTCGGAACATCAAAGTTCCTCGCTGTACAGTTTTTATTGTTATTCTATGTCAAATTTTACGAGTATAAGTTTCAAGATTATTTAATTGCCAAAAAACCAACTTTCTATAAAAAAAGGACAAAGTCGTTAAAGGCTTCTCCATAGGGAGAGTTGAGCAAGTTCGGACCATCAAAGTTGCTCTGTGTACACTTTCTAGTGTGCTTCAATGTCAAATTTTATGAGTATAAGCTTCCAAGATTATTTCGATGCCAAAACACCAACTTTCTTTGACAAATGGACAAAACCCTTAAAAGCTTCTTCATAGAGAAAGTTGCGCAACTTCGGACCATCAAAGTTAATCGGTGTACACTTTTTAATGTTCTTCTATGTCAAATTTTACGAGTATAAGCTTCCAAGATTCTTAGGATGGCAAAACACTAACTTTTTATGACAAATGGACAAAGTCATTAAAATCTTTTCCATATTGAGAGTTGAGCAACTTCGGACCATCAGTGTTGCTCGGTGTACACCATTTATTGCTATTCTATGTCAAATTTTATGAGTATAAGCTCCCTATATTATTTCGATGGAAAAACCCCAACTTTCTATGACAAATACACAAAATTGTTAAAAGCTCCTCCATAGAGAGAGTTGAGCAACTTTGGACCGTCAAAGTTGCTCGGTATTCACCTTTTATTGTTTTTCTATGTCAAATTTTACGAGTATAAGTTTCAAGATTATTTAATTGCCAAAACACCAACTTTCTATGAGAAACGGACAAAGCCGTTAAAAGCCCCTCCATAGAGAGAGTTGAGCAACATCATAGTTGCTCGGTGTACACTTTTTAATGTTCTTCTATGTTAAATTTTACGAGTGTAAGCTACCTAAATTATTTCGATAGAAAAACACTAACTTTCTATGATAAATGGACAAAGCCGTTAAAAGCGATTCCATAGAGAGAGTTGAACAATTTCAGAACATCAAAGTTGCTCGTTGTACAGTTTTTATTGTTATTCTATGTCAAATTTTACGAGTATAAGTTTCAAGATTATTTAATTGCCAAAACACCAACTTTTTATGAGAAACGGACAAAGCCGTTAAAAGCTCCTCCATAGGGAGAGTTGAACAACTTCAGACCATCAAAGTTGCTCAGTGTACACTTTCTAGTATGCTTCAATGTCAAATTTTACGAGTATAAGCTTCCAAGATTATTTCGATGCCAAAACACCAACTTTCTTTCAGAAATGGACAAAACACTTAAAAGCTTCTCCATAGAGAGAGTTGCGCAACTTTGGACCATCAAAGTTAATCGGTGTACACTTTTTAATGTTCTTCTATCTCAAATTTTACGAGTATAAGCTTCCTAGATTCTTACGATGGCAAGACACTAACTTTCAATGACAAATGGACAAAGTCGTTAAAATCTCTTCCATAGAGAGAGTTTAGCAACTTCGGACGATTAGTGTTGCTCGGTGTACACCATTTATTGTTATTCTATGTCAAATTTTATGAGTATAAGCTCCCTATATTATTTCGATGGAAAAACCCCAACTTTCTATGACAAATACACAAAAATTGTTAAAAGCTCCTCCATAGAGAGAGTTGAGCAACTTTGGACCGTAAAAGTTTCTCGGTATTCACCTTTTATCGTTTTTCTATGTCAAATTTTACGAGTATAAGTTTCAAGATTATTTAATTGCCAAAACACCAACTTTCTATGAGAAATGCACAAAACCGTTAAAAGCTCCTCCATAGAGAGAGTTGAGCAACATCAAAGTTGCACGGTGTACACTTTTTAATGTTCTTCTATGTCAAATTTTACGAGTGTAAGCTTCCTAAATTATTTGGATAGAGAAACACTAACTTTCTATGATAAATGGACAGAGGCGTTAAAAGCGCTTCCATAGAGAGAGTTGGGCAACTTCGGAACATCAAAGTTGCTCGCTGTACAATTTTTATTGTTATTCTATGTCAAATTTTACGAGTACAGGTTTCCAGATTATTTAGTTGCCAAAACACCAACTTTCTATGAGAAACGGACAAAGCCGTTAAAAGCTCCTCCATAGGGAGAGTTGAGCAACTTCGGACCATCAAAGTTGCTCAGTGTACACTTTCTAGTGTGCTTCAATGTCAAATTTTACGATTATAAGCTTCCATGATTATTTCGATGCCAAAACACCAATTTTCTTTGAGAAATGGAAAAAACCCAAAAAGCTTCTCCATAGAGAGAGTTGCGCAACTTCGGACCGTCAACGTTAATCGGTGTACACTTTTTAATGTTCTTCTATGTCAAATTTTACAAGTATAAGCTTCCTAGATTTTTATGAAGGCAAAACACTAACTTTCTATGAAAAATGGACAAAGTCGTTAAAATCTCTTCCATAGAGAGAGTTGAGCAACTTCGGACCATCAGTGTTGCTCGGTGTACACCATTTATTGCTATTCTATGTCAAATTTTATGAGTATAAGCTCCCTATATTATTTCGATGGAAAAACCGCAACTTTCTATGACAAATACACAAAATTGTTAAAAGCTCCTCCATAGAGAGAATTGAGCGACATCAAAGTTGCTCGGTGTACACTTTTTAATGTTCTTCTATGTCAAATTTTACGAGTATAAGCTTCCTAAATTATTTCGATGACAAAACACTAACGTTCTATGATAAATGGACAAAACCGTTAAAAGCGCTTCCATAGAGAGAGTTGAGCAACTTCGGACCATCAAACTTAATCGGTGTACACTTTTTAATGTTCTTCTATGTCAAATTTTACGAGTATAAGCTTCAAGATTATTTAATTGCCAAAACACCAACTTTCTTTAAGAAACGGACAAAGCCATTAAAAGCTCCTCCATAGAGAGAGTTGAGCAACTTCGGACCATCAATGTTGCTCAGTGTACACTTTCTAGTTTGCTTCAATGTCAAATTTTACGAGTATAAGCTTCCAAGATTATTTCGATGCCAAAACATCAACTTTCTTTGACAAATGGACAAAACCCTTAAAAGCTTCTCCATAGAGAGAGTTGCTCAAGTTCGGACCATCAAATTTAATCGATGTACACTTTTTAATGTTCTTCTATGTCAAATTTTACGAGTATAAGCTTCCAAGATTCCTATGATGGCAAAACACTAACTTTCTATGACAAATGGACAAAGTCGTTAAAATCTCTTCCATAGAGAGAGTTGAGCAACTTCAGACCATCAATGTTGCTCGGTGTACACCATTTATTGCTATTCTATGTCAAATTTTATGAGTATAAGCTCCCTATATTATTTCAATGGAAAAACCCCAACTTACTTTGACAAATACAAAAAATTGTTAAAAGCTCCTCCATAGAGAGAGTTGAGCAATTTTGGACCGTCAAAGTTGCTCGGTATTCACCTTTTATTGTTCTTCTATGCCAAATTTTATGAGTATAAGCTTCAAGATTATTAAATTGCAAAAACACCAAATTTCTATCAGAAATGACCAAACCGTTAAAAGCTCCTCCATAGAGATAGTTGAGAAAGTTCGTAACATCAAAGTTGCTCGGTGTACACTTTTTAATGTTCTTCTATGTCAAAGTTTACGAGTGTAAGCTTCCTAAATTATTTCGATAGCAAAACACTAACTTTCTATGATAAATGGACGAAGGCGTTAAAAGCGCTTCCATAGAGAGAGTTGAGCAACTTCGGAACATCAAAGTTGCTCGCTGTACAGTTTTTATTGTTATTCTATGTCAAATTTTACGAGTTTAAGTTTTAGGATTATTTAATTGCCAAAACACCAATTTTCTATGAGAAACGCAGAAAGCCGTTAAAAGCTCCTCTTTAGTGAGAGTTGAGCAACTTCGGACCGTCAAAGTTGCTCAGTGTACAATTCTAGTGTGCTTCAATGTCAAATTTTACGAGTATAAGCTTCCAAGATTATTTCGATGCCAAAACACCAACTTTCTTTGCGAAATGGACAAGACCCTTAAAAGCTTCTCCATAGAGAGAGTTGCGCAACTTCGGACCATCAAAGTTAATCGGTGTACACTTTTTAATGTTCTTCTATGTCAAATTTTACGAGTATAAGCTTCCTAAATTCTTATGATGGCAAAACACTAACTTTCTATGACAAATAGACAAAGTCGTTAAAATCTCTTCCATAGAGAGATTGAGCAACTTCGGATCATCAGTGTTGCTCGGTGTATTATTGCTATTCTATGTCAAATTTTATGAGTATAAGCTCCCTATATTATTTCGATGGAAAAACCCCAACTTTCTATGACAAATACACAAAATTTTTAAAAGCTCCTCCATAGAGAGAGTTGAGCAACTTTGGACCGTCAAAGTTGCTCGGTCTTCCCCTTTTATTGTTCTTCTATGCCAAATTTTACGAGTATAAGCTTCAAGATTATTAAATTGCCAAAACACCAACTTTCTATCAGAAATGGACAAAGCCGTTAAAAGATCCTCCATAGAGTGAGTTGAGAAACTTCGGACCATCAAAGTTGCTCGGTGTACACTTTTTAATGTTCTTCTATGTCAAACTTTACGAGTATAAGCTTCTTAAATTATTTCGATGGCAAAACACCAACTTTCTATGATAAATGGACTAAGCCGTTAAAAGCGCTTCCATAGAGAGAGTTGAGCAACTTCGGAACATCAAAGTTGCTCGGTGTACAATTTTTACTGTTATTCTATGTCAAATTTTACGAGTATAAGCTTCGTAAATTATTTCGATGGCAAAACACTAACTTTCTATGATAAATAGACAAAGCCATCAAAAGCGCTTCCATAGAGAGAGTTGAGCAGCTTCGGAACATCAAAGTTGCTCGCTGTACAGTTTTTATTGTTATTCTATGTCAAATTTTACGAGTATAAGCTTCCAAGATTATTTCGATGCCAAAACATCAACTTTCTATGACAAATGGACAAAACCCTTAAAAGCTTCTCCATAGAGAGAGTTGAGCAACTTCGGACCATGAAACTTGATCGGTGTACACTTTTTAATGTTCTTCTATGTCAAATTTTACGAGTATAAGCTTCCTAGATTCTTATGATGGGAAAACACTAACTTTCTATGACAAATGGACAAAGTCGTTAAAATGTCTTCCATAGAGAGAGTTGAGCAACTTCGGACCATCAATGTTGCTCGATGTACACTTTTTATTGCTATTCTATGTCAAATTTTATGAGTATAAGCTACCTATATTATTTCGATGCAAGAACCCCAACTTTTTATGACAAATACACAAAATTGTTAAAAGGTCGTCCATAGAAAGAGTTGAGCAACTTTGGACCGTCAAAGTTGCTCGGTCTTCACCTTTTATTGTTCTTCAATGCCAAATTTTACGAGTATAAGCTTCAAGATTATTAAATTGCAAAAACACCAACTTTCTATCAGAAATAAACAAAGCCGTTAAAAGCTCCTCCATAGAGTGAGTTGAGAAACTTCGTACCATGAAAGTTATTCGGTGTACTTTTTTTAATGTTCTTCTATGTCAAATTTTACGAGTATAAGCTTCTTAAATAATTTGATGGCAAAACACCAACTTTCTATGATAAATGAACAAAGCCGTTAAAAGCACTTCCATCGAGAGAGTTGAGCAACTTCGGAACATCAAAGTTGCTCGCTGTACAGTTTTTTTTGTTATTCTATGCCAAATTTTACGAGTATAAGCTTCCTAAATTATTTCGATGGCAAAACACTAACTTTCTATGATAAATGGACAAAGCCGTTAAAAGCGCTTCCATAGAGACAGTTGAGCAACTTCGGACAATCAAAGTTGCTCAGTGTACACTTTCTAGTGTGCTTCAATGTCAAATTTTACGAGTATAAGCTTCCAAGATTATTTCGATGCCAAAAGACCAACTTTCTTTGACAAATGGACAAAACCCTTAAAAGCTTCTCCATCGAGAGAGTTGATCAACTTCGGACCATCAAACTTAATCGGTGTACACTTTTTAATGTTCTTCTATGTCAAATTTTACTAGTATAATCTTCCTAGATTCTTATGATGGCAAAACACTAACTTTCTATGACAAATTGACAAAGTCGTTAAAATCTCTTCCATAGAGAGAGTTGAGCAACTTTGGACCATCAGTGTTGCTCGGTGTACACCTTTTATTGCTATTCTATGTCAAATTTTATAAGTATAAGCTTCCTATATTATTTCGATGAAAAAACCCCAACTTTCTATGACAAATACACAAAATTGTTAAAACCTTCTCCATAGAGAGAGTTGAGCAACTTTGGACCGTCAAAGTTGCTCGGTATTCACCTTTGATTGTTCTTCTATGCCAAATTTTACGAGTATAAGCTTCAAGATTATTAAATTGCCAAAATGCCAACTTTCTATCAGAAATGGACAAAGCCGTTAAAAGCTCCTCTATAGAGAGAGTTGAGCAACTTCGGATCATCAAAGTTGCTCGGTGTACACTTTTTAATGTTCTTCTATGTCAAATTTTATGAGTATAAGCTTCCTAAGTTATTTCGATGGCGAAACACTAACTTTCTACGATAAATGGACAAAGCCGTTAAAAGCGCTTCCATAGAGAGAGTTGAGCAACTTCGGAACATCAAAGTTGCTCGCTGTACAGTTTTTATTGTTATTCTATGTTAAAGTTTACGAGTATAAGCTTCTTAAATTATTTCGATGGCAAAACACCAACTTTCTATGATAAATGGACAAAGCCGTTAAAAGTGCTTCCATAGAGAGAGTTGAGCAACTTCGGAACATCAAAGTTGCTCGCTGTACAGTTTTTATTGTTATTCTATGTCAAATTTTATGAGTATAAGCTTCTTAAATTATTTCGATGGCAAAACACCAACTTTATTTGACAAATGGACAAAGTCGTTAAAATCTCTTCCATAGAGAGAGTTGATCAACTTCGAACCATCAATGTTGCTCGGTGTACACCTTTTATTGTTATTCTATGTCTAATTTTATGAGTATAAGCTTCCTATATTATTTCGATGCAAAAACCCCTACTTTCTATGACAAATACACAAAAATGTTAAAAGCTCCTCCATAGAGAGAGTTGAGCAACTTTGGACCGTCAAAGTTGCTCGATATTCACCTTTTATTGTTCTTCTATGCCAAATTTTACGAGTATAAGCTTCAAGATTATTAAATTGCCAAAACACCAACTTTCTATCAGAAATGGACAAAGCCGTTAAAAGCTCCTCTATAGAGAGAGTTGAGCAACTTCGGAACATCAAAGTTGCTCGCTGTACAGTTTTTATTGTTATTCTATGTCAAATTTTATGAGTATAAGCTTCCTAAATTATTTCGATGCCAAAACATAACCTTTCTTTGACAAATGGACAAAACCCTTAAAAGCTTCTCATAGAGAGAGTTGAGTAACTTCGGATCATCAAACTTAATCGCTGTACACTTTTTAATGTTCTTCTATCTCAAATTTTATGAGTATAAACTTTTTAAATTATTTCGATGGCAAAACACCAACTTTCTATGATAAATGGACAAAGCCGTTAAAAGCGCTTCCAAAGAGAGAGTTGAGAAAGTTCGGAACATCAAAGTTGCTCGCTGTACAGTTTTTATTATTATTCTATATCAAATTTTACGAGTATAAGCTTCCTAAATTATTTCGATGCCAAAACACAACCTTTCTTTGACAAATGGACAAAACCCTTAAAAGCTTCTCGTAGAGAGAGTTGAGTAACTTCGGACCATCAAACTTAATCGCTTAATACTTTTTAATTTTCTTCTATGTCAAATTTTATGAGTATTAGCTTCTTAAATTATTTCGATGGCAAAACACCTACTTTCTATGATAAATGGACAAAGCCATTAAAAGCGCTTCCATAGAGAGAGTTGAGGAAGTTCGGAACATCAAAGTTGCTCGCTGTACAGTTTTTATTGTTTTTCTATGTCAAATTTTACGTTGTTTAAGCTTCCTAAATTTTTTCGATGGCAAAACATCAACTTTCTATGATAAATGGACAAAGCCGTTAAAAGCGCTTCCATAGAGAGAGTTGAGTAACTTCGGAACACGAAGTTGCTCGGTGTACACTTTTTAATGTTCTTCTATGTCAAATTTTATGAGTATAATCTTCCTAAATTCTTATGATGGCAAAACACTAACTTTCTTTGACAAATGGACAAAGTCGTTAAAATCTCTTCCATAGAGAGAGTTGGGCAACTTCAGATCATCAAAGTTGCTCGGTGTACTCTTTTTAATGTTCTTCTATGTCAAATTTTACGAGTATAAGCTACCTAAATTATTTCGATGGCGAAACACTAACTTTCTATGATAAATGGACAAAGCCGTTAAAAGCGCTTCCATAGAGAGAGTTGAGCAACTTCGAAAGATCAAAGTTGCTCGCTGTACAGTTTTTATTGTTATTCTATGTCAAATTTTACGAGTATAAGCTTCCTAAATTATTTGGATGCCAAAACACCAACTTTCTATCAGAAATGGACAAAGCCGTTAAAAGCTCCTCCATAGAGAGAGTTGAGTAACTTCGGATCATCAAACTTAATCGCTGTACACCTTCTAATGTTCTTCTATCTCAAATTTTATGAGTATAAGCTTCTTAAATTATTTCGATGACAAAACACCAACTTTCTATGATAAATGGACAAAGTCGTTAAAAGCGCTTCCAAAGAGAGAGTTGAGCAAGTTCGGAACATCAAAGTTGCTCGCTGTACAGTTTTTATTGTTATTCTATGTCAAATTTTACGAGTATAAGCTTCAAGATTATTAAATTGCCAAAACACAAACTTTCTATCAGAAATGGACAAAGCCTTTTAAAAGCTCCTCCATAGAGAGAGTTGAGCAACTTCGGATCATCAAAGTGCCTCGGTGTACACTTTTTAATGTTCTTCTATGTCAAATTTTACGAGTATAAGCTTCTTAAATTATTTCGATGGCAAAACATCAACTTTCTATGATAAATGGACAAAGCCGTTCAAAGCGCTTCCATAGAGAGAGTTGAGTAACTTCGGAACACGAAAGTTGCTCGCTGTACAGTTTTTATTGTTGTTCTATGGCAAATTTTACGAGTATAAGCTTCCTAAATTATTTCGATGGCAAAACACTAACTTTCTATGATAAATGGACAAAGCCTTTAAAAGCGCTTCCATAGAGAGAGTTGAGCAACTTCGGAACATCAAAGTTGCTCCCTGTACAGTTTTTATTGTTATTCTATGTCAAATTTTATGAGTATAAGCTTCCTAAATTATTTCGATGACAAAACACTAACTTTTTTTCATAAATGGACAAAGTCGTTAAAATCTCTTCCATAGAGAGAGTTGAGCAACTTCGGACCATCAGTGTGTGTTGCTCGGTGTACACCTTTTATTGCTATTCTATGTCAAATTTTATGAGTATAAGCTTCCTATATTATTTCGATGCAAAAACCCCAACTTTCTATGACTAATACACAAAATTGTTAAAAGCTCCTCGATAGAGAGAGTTGAGAAACTTTGGACCGTCAAAGTTGCTCGGTATTCACCTTTTATTGTTCTTCTATGCCAAATTTTACGAGTATAAGCTTCAAGATTATTAAATTGCCAAAACACCAAATTTCTATCAGAAATGGACAAAGCCGTTAAAAGCTCCTCCATAGAGAGAGTTGAGCAACTTCGGACCATCAAAGTTGCTCGGTGTAAACTTTTTAATGTTCTTCTATGTCAAATTTTACGAGTATAAGCTTCCTAAATTATTTCGATGGCAAAACATCAACTTTCTATGATAAATGGACAAAGCCGTTAAAAGCGCTTCCATAGAGAGAGTTGAGCAACTTCGGAACATCAAAGTTCTCGCTGTACAGTTTTTATTGTTTTTCTATGTCAAATTTTACGAGTATAAGCTTCCTAAATTATTTCGATGCCAAAACACAACCTTTCTTTGACAAATGGACAAAACCCTTAAAAGCTTCTCATAGAGAGAGTTGAGTAACTTCGGACCATCAAACTTAATCGCTTAACACTTTTTAATGTTCTTCTATGTCAAATTTTATGAGTATAAGCTTCTTAAATTATTTCGAGGGCAAAACACCAACTTTCTATGATAAATGGACAAATCCGTTAAAAGCGCTTCCATAGAGAGAGTTGAGCAAGTTCGGAATATCAAAGTTGCTCGCTGTACAGTTTTTGTTGTTTTTCTATGTCAAATTTTACGTTGTTTAAGCTTCAAGATTATTTAATTGCCAAAACACCAACTTTATATAAGAAAAGGACAAAGCCGTTAAAAGCTCCTCCATAGAGAGTGTTGAGCAACTTCGAACCATCAAAGTTGCTCAGTGTACACTTTCTAGTGTGCTTCAATGTCAAATTTTATGAGTATAACTTCCAAGATTATTTCGATGCCAAAAGACCAACTTTCTTTGACAAATGGACAAAAGCCTTAAAATCTTCTCCATCGAGAGAGTTGAGCAACTTCGGATTAATGTTCTTCTATGTCAAATTTGACGAGTATAATCTTCCTAAATTCTTATGATGGCAAAACACTAACTTTCTTTGACAAATGGACAAAGTCGTTAAAATCTCTTCCATAGAGAGAGTTGAGCAACTTCGGACCATCAGTGTTGCTCGGTGTACACATTTTATTGCTATTCTATGTCAAATTTTATGAGTATAAGATTCCTATATTATTTCGATGCAAAAACCCCAACTTTCTATAACTAATACACAAAATTGTTAAAAGCTCCTCCATAGAGAGAGTTGAGCAACTTTGGACCGTCAAAGTTGCTCGGTATTCACCTTTTATTGTTCTTCTATGCCAAATTTTAAGAGTATATGCTTCAAGATTATTAAATTGCCAAAACACCAACTTTCTATCAGCAATGGACAAAGCCGTTAAAAGCTCCTCCATAGAGAGAGTTTAGCAACTTCGGATCATCAAAGTTGCTCGGTGTACAATTTTTAATGTTCTTCTATGACAAATTTTACGAGTATAAGCTTCCCAAATTATTTCGATGGCAAAACACCAACTTTCTATGATAAATGGACAAAGCCGTTAAAAGCGCTTCCATAGAGAGAGTTGAGCAACTTCGGAACATCAAAGTTCCTCGATGTACAATTTTTATTGTTTTTCTATGTCAAATTTTACGAGTATAAGCTTCAAGATTATTTATTTGCCAAAACACCAATTTATATAAGAAATGGACAAAGCCGTTAAAAGCTCCTCCATAGAGAATGTTGATCAACTTCGGACCATCAAAGTTGCTTAGTGTACACTTTCTAGTGTGCTTCAATGTCAAATTTTACGAGTATAAGCTTCCAAGATTATTTCGATGCCAAAAGACCAACTTTCTTTGACAAATGGACAAAACCCTTAAAAGCTTCTCCATCGAGAGAGTTGAGCAACTTCGGACCATCAAACTTAATCGGTGTACACTTTTTAATGTTCTTCTATGTCAAATTTTACGAGTATAATCTTCCTAAATTCTTATGATGGAAAAACACTAAATTTCTATGACAAATGGACAAAGTCGTTAAAATCTCTTTCATAGAGAGAGTTGAGCAACTTCCGACCATCAGTGTTTCTCGGTGTACACCTTTTATTGCTATTCTATGTCAAATTTTATGAGATTAAGCTTCCTATATTATTTCGACGGCAAAAGACCAACTTTCTTTGACAAATGGAAAAAACCCTTAAAATCTTCTCCATCGAGAGAGTTGAGCAACTTTCGACCGTCAAACTTAATCGGTGTTGACCTTTTAATGTTCTTCTATGTCAAATTTTACGAGTTTAAGCTTCAAGATTATTAAACTGCCAAAACACCAACTTTCTATCAGAAATGGACAAAGCTGATAAAAGCTCCTCCATAGAGAGAGTTGAGCAACTTCGGATCATCAAAGTTGCTCGGTGTACACTTTTTAATGTTCTTCTATGTCAAATTTTACGAGTATAAGCTTCCTAAATTATTTCGATGGCGAAACACTAACTTTCTATGATAAATGGACAAAGCCGTTAAAAGCGCTTCCATAGAGAGAGTTGAGCATATTCGAAACATCAAAGTTGCTCGCTGTACAGTTTTTATTGTTATTCTATGTCAAATTTTACGAGTATAAGCTTCCTAAATTATTTCGATGCCAAAACACAACCTTACTTTGACAAATGGACAAAACCCTTAAAATATTCTCCTAAGAGAGAGTTGAGTAACTTCGGACCATCAAACTTAATCGGTGTACACTTTTTAATGTTCTTCTATATCAAATTATACGAGTATAAGCTTCTTAAATTATTTTGATGGCAAAACACCAACTTTCTATGATCAATGGACAAAGCCGTTAAAAGCGCTTTCATAGAGAGAGTTGAGCAACTTCGGAACATCAAAGTTGCTCGCTGTACAGTTTTTATTGTTGTTCTATGCCAAATTTTACGAGTATAAGCTTCCTAAATTATTTCGATGGAAAACACTAACTTTCTATGATAAATGGACAAAGCAGTTAAAAGCGCTTCCATAGAGAGAGTTGAGCAACTTCGGACCATCAAACTTAATCGGTGTACACTTTTTAATGTTCTTCTATATAAAATTTTACGAGTATAAGCTTCTTAAATTATTTCGATGGAAAACACTAACTTTCTATGATCAATGGACAAAGCCGTTAAAAGCGCTTCCATAGAGAGAGTTGAGCAACTTCGGACCATCAGTGTTGCTCGGTGTACACCTTTTATTGCTATTCTATGTCAAATTTTATGAGTATAAGCTTCCTATGTTATTTCGATGCAAAAACCCCAACTTTCTATTACTAATACACAAAATTGTTAAAAGCTCCTCCATAGAGAGAGTTGAGCAACTTTTGACCGTCAAAGTTGCTCGGTATTGACCTTTTATTGTTCTTCTATGCCAAATTTTATGAGTATAAGCTTCAAGATTATTAAATTACCAAAACACCAACTTTCTATCGGAAATGGACAAAGCCGTTAAAAGCGCTTCCATAGAGAGAGTTGAGCAACTTCGGAACATCAAAGTTGCTCGCTGTACAGTTTTTATTGTTGTTCTATGCCAAATTTTACGAGTATAAGCTTCCTAAATTATTTCGATGGCAAAACACTAACTTTCTATGATAAATGGACAAAGCCGTTAAAAGCGCTTCCATAGAGAGAGTTGAGCAACTTCGGAACATCAAAGTTGCTCGCTGTACAGTTTTTATTGTTATTCTATGTCAAATTTTATGAGTATAAGCTTCCTAAATTATTTCGATGACAAAACACTAACTTTTTTTCATAAATGGACAAAGTCGTTAAAATCTCTTCCATAGAGAGAGTTGAGCAACTTCGGACCATCAGTGTGTGTTGCTCGGTGTACACCTTTTATTGCTATTCTATGTCAAATTTTATGAGTATAAGCTTCCTATATTATTTCGATGCAAAAACCCCAACTTTCTATGACTAATACACAAAATTGTTAAAAGCTCCTCGATAGAGAGAGTTGAGAAACTTTGGACCGTCAAAGTTGCTCGGTATTCACCTTTTATTGTTCTTCTATGCCAAATTTTACGAGTATAAGCTTCAAGATTATTAAATTGCCAAAACACCAAATTTCTATCAGAAATGGACAAAGCCGTTAAAAGCTCCTCCATAGAGAGAGTTGAGCAACTTCGGACCATCAAAGTTGCTCGGTGTAAACTTTTTAATGTTCTTCTATGTCAAATTTTACGAGTATAAGCTTCCTAAATTATTTCGATGGCAAAACATCAACTTTCTATGATAAATGGACAAAGCCGTTAAAAGCGCTTCCATAGAGAGAGTTGAGCAACTTCGGAACATCAAAGTTCTCGCTGTACAGTTTTTATTGTTTTTCTATGTCAAATTTTACGAGTATAAGCTTCCTAAATTATTTCGATGCCAAAACACAACCTTTCTTTGACAAATGGACAAAACCCTTAAAAGCTTCTCATAGAGAGAGTTGAGTAACTTCGGACCATCAAACTTAATCGCTTAACACTTTTTAATGTTCTTCTATGTCAAATTTTATGAGTATAAGCTTCTTAAATTATTTCGAGGGCAAAACACCAACTTTCTATGATAAATGGACAAATCCGTTAAAAGCGCTTCCATAGAGAGAGTTGAGGAAGTTCGGAATATCAAAGTTGCTCGCTGTACAGTTTTTGTTGTTTTTCTATGTCAAATTTTACGTTGTTTAAGCTTCAAGATTATTTAATTGCCAAAACACCAACTTTATATAAGAAAAGGACAAAGCCGTTAAAAGCTCCTCCATAGAGAGTGTTGAGCAACTTCGAACCATCAAAGTTGCTCAGTGTACACTTTCTAGTGTGCTTCAATGTCAAATTTTATGAGTATAACTTCCAAGATTATTTCGATGCCAAAAGACCAACTTTCTTTGACAAATGGACAAAAGCCTTAAAATCTTCTCCATCGAGAGAGTTGAGCAACTTCGGATTAATGTTCTTCTATGTCAAATTTGACGAGTATAATCTTCCTAAATTCTTATGATGGCAAAACACTAACTTTCTTTGACAAATGGACAAAGTCGTTAAAATCTCTTCCATAGAGAGAGTTGAGCAACTTCGGACCATCAGTGTTGCTCGGTGTACACATTTTATTGCTATTCTATGTCAAATTTTATGAGTATAAGATTCCTATATTATTTCGATGCAAAAACCCCAACTTTCTATAACTAATACACAAAATTGTTAAAAGCTCCTCCATAGAGAGAGTTGAGCAACTTTGGACCGTCAAAGTTGCTCGGTATTCACCTTTTATTGTTCTTCTATGCCAAATTTTAAGAGTATATGCTTCAAGATTATTAAATTGCCAAAACACCAACTTTCTATCAGCAATGGACAAAGCCGTTAAAAGCTCCTCCATAGAGAGAGTTTAGCAACTTCGGATCATCAAAGTTGCTCGGTGTACAATTTTTAATGTTCTTCTATGACAAATTTTACGAGTATAAGCTTCCCAAATTATTTCGATGGCAAAACACCAACTTTCTATGATAAATGGACAAAGCCGTTAAAAGCGCTTCCATAGAGAGAGTTGAGCAACTTCGGAACATCAAAGTTCCTCGATGTACAATTTTTATTGTTTTTCTATGTCAAATTTTACGAGTATAAGCTTCAAGATTATTTATTTGCCAAAACACCAATTTATATAAGAAATGGACAAAGCCGTTAAAAGCTCCTCCATAGAGAATGTTGATCAACTTCGGACCATCAAAGTTGCTTAGTGTACACTTTCTAGTGTGCTTCAATGTCAAATTTTACGAGTATAAGCTTCCAAGATTATTTCGATGCCAAAAGACCAACTTTCTTTGACAAATGGACAAAACCCTTAAAAGCTTCTCCATCGAGAGAGTTGAGCAACTTCGGACCATCAAACTTAATCGGTGTACACTTTTTAATGTTCTTCTATGTCAAATTTTACGAGTATAATCTTCCTAAATTCTTATGATGGAAAAACACTAAATTTCTATGACAAATGGACAAAGTCGTTAAAATCTCTTTCATAGAGAGAGTTGAGCAACTTCCGACCATCAGTGTTTCTCGGTGTACACCTTTTATTGCTATTCTATGTCAAATTTTATGAGATTAAGCTTCCTATATTATTTCGACGGCAAAAGACCAACTTTCTTTGACAAATGGAAAAAACCCTTAAAATCTTCTCCATCGAGAGAGTTGAGCAACTTTCGACCGTCAAACTTAATCGGTGTTGACCTTTTAATGTTCTTCTATGTCAAATTTTACGAGTTTAAGCTTCAAGATTATTAAACTGCCAAAACACCAACTTTCTATCAGAAATGGACAAAGCTGATAAAAGCTCCTCCATAGAGAGAGTTGAGCAACTTCGGATCATCAAAGTTGCTCGGTGTACACTTTTTAATGTTCTTCTATGTCAAATTTTACGAGTATAAGCTTCCTAAATTATTTCGATGGCGAAACACTAACTTTCTATGATAAATGGACAAAGCCGTTAAAAGCGCTTCCATAGAGAGAGTTGAGCATATTCGAAACATCAAAGTTGCTCGCTGTACAGTTTTTATTGTTATTCTATGTCAAATTTTACGAGTATAAGCTTCCTAAATTATTTCGATGCCAAAACACAACCTTACTTTGACAAATGGACAAAACCCTTAAAATATTCTCCTAAGAGAGAGTTGAGTAACTTCGGACCATCAAACTTAATCGGTGTACACTTTTTAATGTTCTTCTATATCAAATTATACGAGTATAAGCTTCTTAAATTATTTTGATGGCAAAACACCAACTTTCTATGATCAATGGACAAAGCCGTTAAAAGCGCTTTCATAGAGAGAGTTGAGCAACTTCGGAACATCAAAGTTGCTCGCTGTACAGTTTTTATTGTTGTTCTATGCCAAATTTTACGAGTATAAGCTTCCTAAATTATTTCGATGGAAAACACTAACTTTCTATGATAAATGGACAAAGCAGTTAAAAGCGCTTCCATAGAGAGAGTTGAGCAACTTCGGACCATCAAACTTAATCGGTGTACACTTTTTAATGTTCTTCTATATAAAATTTTACGAGTATAAGCTTCTTAAATTATTTCGATGGAAAACACTAACTTTCTATGATCAATGGACAAAGCCGTTAAAAGCGCTTCCATAGAGAGAGTTGAGCAACTTCGGACCATCAGTGTTGCTCGGTGTACACCTTTTATTGCTATTCTATGTCAAATTTTATGAGTATAAGCTTCCTATGTTATTTCGATGCAGAAACCCCAACTTTCTATTACTAATACACAAAATTGTTAAAAGCTCCTCCATAGAGAGAGTTGAGCAACTTTTGACCGTCAAAGTTGCTCGGTATTGACCTTTTATTGTTCTTCTATGCCAAATTTTATGAGTATAAGCTTCAAGATTATTAAATTACCAAAACACCAACTTTCTATCGGAAATGGACAAAGCCGTTAAAAGCGCTTCCATAGAGAGAGTTGAGCAACTTCGGAACATCAAAGTTGCTCGCTGTACAGTTTTTATTGTTGTTCTATGCCAAATTTTACGAGTATAAGCTTCCTAAATTATTTCGATGGCAAAACACTAACTTTCTATGATAAATGGACAAAGCCGTTAAAAGCGCTTCCATAGAGAGAGTTGAGCAACTTCGGAACATCAAAGTTGCTCGCTGTACAGTTTTTATTGTTATTCTATGTCAAATTTTATGAGTATAGGCTTCCTAAATTATTTCGATGGCAAAACACTAACTTTCTTTGACAAATGGACAAAGTCGTTAAAAGCGCTTCCATAGATAGAGTTGAGCAACTTCGGACCATCAGTGTTGCTCAGTGTACACCTTTTATTGCTATTCTATATCAAATTTTATGAGTATAAGCTTCCTATATTATTTCGATGGAAAAACGAAAACTTTCTATGATAAATACAAAAAATTGTTAAAAACTCCTCCAAAGAGAGAGTTGGGCAACTTTGGACCGTCAAAGTTGCTAGGTATTCACCTTTTATTGTTCTTCTATGCCAAATTTTATGAGTATAAGCTTCAAGATTATTAAATTGCCAAAACACCAAATTTCTATCCGAAATGGACAAAGCCGTTAAAAGCTCCTCCACAGAGAGAGTTGAGCAACTTCGGACCATCAAAGTTGCTCGGTGTAAACTTTTTAATGTTCATCTATGTCAAATTTTACGAGTATAAGCTTCCCAAATTATTTCGATGGCAAAACACCAACTTTCTATGATAAATGGACAAAGCCGTTAAAAGCGCTTCCATAGAGAGAGTTGAGCAACTTCGGAACATCAAAGTTCCTCGATGTACAATTTTTATTGTTATTCTATGTCAAATTTTACGAGTATAAGCTTCAAGATTATTAAATTGCCAAAACGCCAACTTTCTTTGACAAATGGACAAAACCCTTAAAAGCTTCTTGTAGAGAGAGTTGAGTAACTTCGGACCATCAAACTTAATCGCTGTACACTTTTTAATGTTCTTCTATGTCAAATTTTATGAGTATAAGCTTCTTAAATTATTTCGATGGCAAAACACCAACTTTCTATGATAAATGGACAAAGCCGTTAAAAGCGCTTCCATAGAGAGAGTTGAGCAAGTTCGGAACATCAAAGTTGCTCGCTGTACAGTTTTTATTATTTTTCTATGTCAAATTTTACGAGTATAAGCTTCAAGATTATTTAATTGCCAAACACCAACTTTATATAAGAAACGGACAAAGCCGTTAAAAGCTCCTCCATAGAGAGTGTTGAGCAACTTCGGACCATCAAAGTTGCTCAGTGTACACTTTCTAGTGTGCTTCAATGTCAAATTTTACGAGTATAAGCTTCCAAGATTATTTCGATGCCAAAAGACCAACTTTCTTTGACAAATGGACAAAACCATTAAAATCTTCTCCATCGAGAGAGTTGAGCAACTTCGGACTATCAAACTTAATCGGTGTACACTTTTTAATGTTCTTCTATGTCAAATTTTACGAGTATAATCTTCCTAAATTCTTATGATGGAAAAACACTAACTTTCTATAACAAATGGACAAAGTCGTTAAAATCTCTTCCATAGAGAGAGTTGAGCAACTTCCGACCATCAGTGTTTCTCGGTGTACACCTTTTATTGCTATTCTATGTCAAATGTTATGAGAATAAGCTTCCTATATTATTTCGATGCAAAAACCCCAACTTTCTATGACAAATACACAAAATTATTAAAAGCTCCTCCATAGAAAGAGTTGAGCAACTTGGGACCGTCAAAGTTGCTCGGTATTCACCTTTTATTGTTCTTCTATGCCAAATTTTACGAGTATAAGCTTCAAGATTATTAAATTGCCAAAACACCAACTTTCTATCAGAAATGGACAAAGCCGTTAAAAGCTCCTCCATAGAGAGAGTTGAGCAACTTCGGATCATCAATGTAGCTCGCTGTACAGTTTTTATTGTTACTCTATGTCAAATTTTACGAGTATAAGCTTCCTAAATTATTTCGATGCCAAAACACAACCTTACTTTGACAAATGGACAAAACCCTTAAAAGCTTCTCCATAGAGAGAGTTGAGCAACTTTGGACCATCAAAGTTGCTCGCTGTACAGTTTTTATTGTTCTTCTATGTAAAATTTTATGAGTATAAGCTTCAATATTATTTAATTGCCAAAACACCAACTTTCTATGAACAACGGACAAAGCCGTTAAAATCTCCTCCATAGAGAGTGTTGAGCAACTTCGGACCATCAAAGTTGCTCAGTGTACACTTTCTAGTGTGCTTCAATGTCAAATTTTACGAGTATAAGCTTCCAATATTATTTCGATGCCAAAACACCAACTTTCTTTGACAAATGGACAAAACCCTTAAAATCTTCTCCATCGAGAGAGTTGAGCAACTTCGGACCATAAAACTTAATCGGTGTACACTTTTTAATGTTCTTCTATGTCAAATTTTACGAGTATAATCTTCCTAAATTCTTATGATGGAAAAACACTAACTTTCTATGACAAATGGACAAAGTCGTTAAAATCTCTTCCATAGAGAGAGTTGAGCAACTTCCGACCATCAGCGTTTCTCGGTGTACACCTTTTATTGCTATTCTATGTCAAATTTTATGAGAATAAGCTTCCTATATTATTTCGATGCAAAAACCCCAACTTTCTATGACAAATACACAAAATTGTTAAAAGCTCCTCCATAGAGAGAGTTGAGCAACTTTGGACCGTCAAAGTTGGTCGGTATTCACCTTTTATTGTTCTTCTATGCCAAATTTTATGAGTATAAGCTTCAAGATTATTAAATTGCCAAAACACCAACTTTCTATCAGAAATGGATAAAGCCGTTAAAAGCTCCTCCATAGAGAGAGTTGAGCAACTTCGGATCATCAAAGTTGCTCGCTGTACAGTTTTTATTGTTATTCTATGTCAAATTTTACGAGTATAAGCTTCCTAAATTATTTCGATGCCAAAACACAACCTTACTTTGACAAATGGACAAAACCCTTAAAAGCTTCTCCATAGAGAGAGTTGAGCAACTTTGGACCATCAAAGTTGCTCGTTGTACAGTTTTTATTGTTCTTCTATGTAAAATTTTATGAGTATAAGCTTCAAGATTATTTAATTGCCAAAACACCAACTTTCTATGAGCAACGGACAAAGCCGTTAAAAGTTCCTCCATAGCGAGAGTTGAGCAACTTCGGACCATCAAAGTTGCTCAGTGTACACTTTCTAGTGTGCTTCAATGTCAAATTTTATGAGTATAAGCTTCCAAGATTATTTCGATGCCAAAACACCAACTTTCTTTGACAAATGGACAAAACCCTTAAAAGCTTCTCCATAGAGAGAGTTGCGCAACTTCAAACCATCAAACTTAATAGGTGTACACTTTTTATTGGTCTTCTATGTCAAATTTTACGAGTATAAGCTTCAAGATTATTAAATTGCCAAAACACCAACTTTCTATCAGAAATGGACAAAGCCGTTAAAAGCTCCTCCATAGAGAGAGTTGAGCAACTTCGGATCATCAAAGTTGCTCGGTGTACACTTTTTAATGTTTTTCTATGTCAAATTTTACAAGTATAAGCTTCCTAAATTATTTCGATGGCAAAACACGAACTTTCCATGATAAATGGACAAAGTCGTTAAAAGCGCTTCCATATAGAGAGTTGAGCAACTTCGGAACATCAAAGTTGCTCGCTGTACAGTTTTTATGGTTTTTCTATGTCAAATTTTACGAGTATAAGCTTCCTAAATTATTTCGATGCCAAAACACAACCTTTCTTTGACAAATGGACAAAACCCTTAAAGGCTTCTCCATAGAGAGAGTTGAGTAACTTCGGACCATCAAACTTAATCGTTGTACACTTTTTAATGTTCTTCTATATCAAATTTTATGAGTATAAGCTTCTTAAATTATTTCGATGGCAAAACACCAACTTTCTATGATAAATGGACAAAGCCGTTAAAAGCGCTTCCATAGAGAGAGTTGAGCAAGTTCGGAACATCAAAGTTGCTCGTTGTACAGTTTTTATTGTTATTCTATGTCAAATTTTATGAGTATAAGCTTCCTAAATTATTTTGATGGCAAAACACTAACTTTCTATGATAAATGGACAAAGCCGTTAAAAGCGCTTCCATAGAGAGAGTTGAGCAACTTCGGAATATCAAAGTTGCTTGTGTACAGTTTTTATTGTTATTCTATGTCAAATTTTACGAGTATTAGCTTCAAGATTATTTAATTGCCAAAACACCAACTTTCTATAAGAAACGGACAAAGCCGTTAAAAGCTCCTCCATAGAGAGAGTTAAGCAACTTCGGACCATCAAAGTTGCTCGGTCTACACTTTCTAGTGTGCTTCAATGTCAAATTTTATGAATATAAGCTTCCAAGATTATTTCGATGCCAAAACACCAACTTTCTTTGACAAATGGACAAAACCCTTAAAAGCTTCTACATAGAGAGAGTTGAGCAACTTCAGACCATCAAACTTAATCGGTGTACACTTTTTAATGTTCTTCTATGTCAAATTTTACGAGTATAAGCTTCCTAGATTCTTATGATGGCAAAACACTAACTTTCTATGACAAATGGACAAACTCGTTAAAATCTCTTCCATAGAGAGAGTTGAGCAACTTCGGACCATCAATGTTGCTCGGTGTACACCTTTTATTGCTATTTTATGTCAAATTTTATGAGTATAAGCTTCCTATATTATTTCGATGCAGAAACCCCAACTTTCTATTACAAATACACAAATTTGTTAAAAGGTCCTCCATAGAGAGAGGTGAGCAATTTTGGACCGTCAAAGTTGCTCGGTATTCACCTTTTATTGTTCTTCTATGCCAAATTTTACGAGTATAAGCTTCAAGATTATTAAATTTCCAAAACACCAACTTTCTATCAGAAATGGACAAAGCCGTTAAAAGCTCCTCCATAGAGAGAGTTGATGATAGGTGTAGAATGCACCTATAATTCTGGGCTTTAATTGTTGTAATTGGTACGATTTCAAGATCGAAATACTTCCCAACATACATATTTTCTTGTTAGGTATGGATGAATGCAAAGATGGAAATGCAAGCTGGTTCTGGAGGAAAAGTGCAACCTGTTTGCGGCCGCAGAATTCCAGCGGGGAAAAATGAAAACGACATCACTTTGTTGGCTGACGTGGCAAGTAGGAATTAAAGAATCTTTTGTCCAAATATCAGCTGGAGGTTATAACGGGAAAAACAAAGCCATAAAGGGAGTTACTAAAAATAGAACAAGCGAAAAAAAGATAGATAGGGAGCAGAAGACATTCTCCAGAAGATATACACGGCAGAGGAGAAAGAAGAGTTGGGGGGATTGAAGGAAGAAGACACGAAGATCAAGTGGACTCTTCTCTACAACTGGTTTTGGGTTTTCATTTCTGTATTTGAATATGTATATGTGTAAATAAACTACTTATTAGCTTGGGTTTGGTTAGTTTTTGTATTTGATCTTGGTTGAACAATTCTATGGTTGATTACACTAGGATTAATTTATGAATCTCTGAATTAATTGATGATTTCTTGTTATTGTGAATGTCTGATCAACTTCATGATGTTGGGGAACTGTTAGTTGGGCACATTCGGCTGACCAATACCCGGTGTCTAACAAGTGACAAAAATCTGATTAAGGTCTAGATTTGGGATTTGTGAACACAATTTATTAGGTAATACACCATTGCTTAAGGTTGTGTGATTGTCGACTTTCTAGTTCGTATGCTTATTTTAGGAAACTCTTAGGGTACGCCAACCAAGACTCCTAAGATAAGAAAAGATTTTTAGGCTGGACTAAAGCCAAGGGTCGTTGTTTAGGAAAGTCAGAGTTAAGAGAGCCGGACCAAGGTCTCTTGATTGACGTCATTAATTCTTTAAATTGTGTGATTGCAATTGGAATTTTGTAACTGAGTGATAGTTCAAGAACGAGACTAACCCAAGCTTAGCTTTCCCGCATTAATTTACATGCTTTCCAGCCACTTTTATTCAGCATTTTTAGATCTGATTTTGTCTGCATTTTAGTTTAATTATTGCTTTATAGTTTGTTCGGTAGTTGAGCAGTCTCTGTGGATAAGATCCCATTCGCTTTTATACTATTTACGACACGTACACTTACGGATAGGGTAAGACCCGTCTTTATTTGATATTGCAAGATTAACCTGCGATATTTTATATCGACCAGTTGGGCAACTTCGGACCATCGAAGTTGCTCGGTGTACATTTTTTAATGTTCTTCTATGTCAAATTTTACGAGTATAAGCTTCTTAAATTATTTCGATGGCAAAACACAAACTTTCTATGATAAATGGACAAAGCCGTTAAAAGCACTTCCATAAAGAGAGTTGAGCAACTTCGGAACATCAAAGTTGCTCGCTGTATAGTTTTTATTGTTATTCTATGTCAAATTTTATGAGTATAAGCTTCAAGATTATTTAATTGCCAAAACACCAACTTTCTATGATAAACGGACAAAACCGTTAAAAGCTCCTCGATAGAGAGAGTTGAGCAACTTCGGACCATCAAAGTTGCTCAGTGTACACTTTCTAGTGTGCTTCAATGTCAAATTTTACGAGTATAAGCTTCCAAGATTATTTCGATGCCAAAACACCAACTTTCTTTGACAAATGGACAAAACCCTTAAAAGCCTCTCCATAGAGAGATTTGAGCAATTTTTGGTCATCAAAGTTGCTCAGTGTACACTTTTTAATGTTCTTCTATGTCAAATTTTACGAGTATAAGCTTCCAAGATTATTTCGATGGGAAAACACTAACTTTCTATGACAAATGGACAAAGTCGTTAAAAACTCTTCCATAGAGAGAGTTGAGCAACTTCGGAATGTCAAAGTTTCTCGGTGTATACTTTTTATTGTTATTCTATGTCAAATTTTATGAGTATAAGCTTCCTTGATTATTTCGATGGAAAAACCCCAACTTTCTATGACGAATGCACAAAAATGTTAAAAGCTCATCCATAGAGAGAGTTGAGCAACTTTGGACCGTCAAAGCTGCTCGGTGTACACATTTTATTTTTCTTCTATGCCAAATTTTACGAGTATATGCCCCAAGATTATTTAATTGCAAAAACTCCAACTTTCTATGAGAAATGGACAAAGCCGTTAAAAGCTCCTCCATAGAAAGAGTTGAGTAACTTCGGACCATCAAAGTTGCTCGGTGTAAACTTTTTATTGTTCTTATATGCAAATTTTATGAGTATATGGGAAAACACTAACTTTCTATGACAAATGGACAAAGTCGTTAAAAGCTCTTCCATAGAGAGAGTTGAGCAACTTCGGAATGTCAAAGCCGTTAAAAGCTCCTCTATAGAAAGAGTTGAGCAACTTCGAACAATCAAAGTTGCTCGGTGTACACTTTTTAATGTTCTTCTATGTGAAATTTTACGAGTCTAAGGTTCCTAGATTATTTAGATGGCAAAACACTAACTTTCTATGAAAAATGGACAAAGCCGTTAAAATCGCTTCCATAGGGAGAGTTGAGCAACTTCATACAATCAAATTTGCTCGGTGTGCAGTTTTTTTTGTTTTTCTATATCAAATTTGTGAGTATAAACTTCCTAGATTATTTCGTTGACAAAACCCCAAATTTCTATGACAAATGCACAAAATTGTTAAAGGCTCCTCCATAGAGAGAGTTGAGCAACTTTGGACCATCAAAGCTGCTCGGTGTACACTTTTTATTGCTATTCTATGTCAAATTTTAAGAGTATAAGCTTCCTAGATTATTTTGATGGCAAAACACCAACTTTCTATGAAAAATTGACAAAATTGTTAAAAGCTCCTCCATAGAGAGAGTTGAGCAACTTCGTACCATCAAAATTGCTAAGTGTACACTTTTTATTATGCTTCTATGTCAAATTTTACGAGTATAAGCTTCCAATATTATTTCGATGCCAAAACAACAAATTTCTTTGACAAATAGACAAACCCGTTAAAATCTTCTCCATAGAGAGAGTTGAGCAACTTTGGACCATCAAAGTTGCTCGGTGTACACTTTTTAATGTTCTTCTATGTCAAATTTTACGAGTATAAGCTTCCTAGATTATTTTGATGGCAAAACACTAACTTTCTATGACAAATGGACAAATCCGTTAAAAGCTCTTCCATATAGAGAGTTGAGAATCTTCGGACCATTAAAGTTGCTCGGTGTACTTTTTATTGTTATTCTATGTCAAATTTTATGAGTATAAGCTTCCTATATTATTTCGATGACAAAATTCCAACTTTCTACGACAAAAGGACAAAATTATTAAAAGCTTCTACATAGAGAGAGTTGAGCAACTTAGGACCGTCAAAGCTGCTCAGTGTACACATTTTATTGTTCTTCTATGCCAAATCTTACGAGTATAAGCCTCAACATTATATAATTGCCAAAACTCCAACTTTCTATGAGAAATGGACAAAGCCGTCAAAAGTTCCTTCATAGAGAGAGTTTGTGAAACCCCAACCCAAAAAAATTTAGGTTTGAGTTAATTATGGATGATCCGTGAGGTACGAATCATGGAAAGGTAATTTTTGAGCTAGGTTCGTTAAATGGGTCATGATTTTTAGCACAGATGTCTGTTTCAGGCCCATAATATATCAAATCGAGGTTAAGACCGAGACGAAGTAGGGAAAATTGAGATCACACGCCTAGACGGGCGCCTAGGCGTGAAAAAAGTGCGCCCAGAGGAGCGTCCAAGACAGCGTGTTATGGTAAAACCAGTTAGGCCAGAGCGCCTAGGCGCCCAATGTAGCGCCTAGGCGCAACCCGAGCTTTCAAAAAGAGTTCCAGCGATCCAGTAGAGTAAATTCTGGGTATTTTCAGTCCTAGAGTGAGAGAGAACGACGATTCTAGAGAGAGAAAGGGTTTCAAGCAAGGATTCAACCTAATGCTTGAGGATTCATGATGATTGGAGTGCTATATTGAAGATTCAAGCTAGGTTTGAAGATTTTGGTAAGTTTTTCCATAGTTTTTAAATTCTAAGTTTTTGATAGATTCGTTTGATTCTTAGGGAGATGAGCTCTATGCTTTAGATATGTTGATTATAGGTTAATTTTAGATGTTTATGTAGATTGTTTTGTGTTTTGAATTGGAGTTGAGCTTGGAGTGAGTTTGGAGGATTTTGGAAGGAATTTCTAGAGAGAGAAGTATGTAATTTCGAATTGGTTGATTAAATTGTTATTGATATGATAATATGGTATTTTTGGTTTGATTATATAAGTTCAATTGGATGTGAATCGATAGGTTGGGAGAACCGAGGGTTAAAACCCTAAATTTGAGAATTTGTGTGTTGGCTCGGAACAAGGTAGGGGATTTCCAACCATTCTATCTATCATTCGTTATTGTTGCCTAAATAGCATTTCGATTCTTCATTGGTCGCCGTTGTTTGTGTTTCCGCCTTAATTGATTCTAAGGGGAAACGAGCCTTGTGTGGATTATTGTTGAAGTTGAATGTTGCATGACCCGATTTAGTGTTCCATCATTTACGGACACGATGTGATCTTTCGTTCATGCATCATGGTAGTTATGTAAGATATATAGGATATTCATATATATTTATCTATTTGGCATGACATGTCATAATGCATTAGAGATGCATGGGGGACTCGGGTATGGACTCGGGAACTTTTAGGTTACTTGAAAGCCACATGGGAGGATGGCAACGTGAAGGTTGTTATCACCAAGTCACGTGAACCCCATGTGGGATAACGCACTAGGGGCGGGGTCGAGAGTGACTTGCCTTGTGGGGTACGGGCGTGATAGGTTCATGCAACCGGATGATCCTAGGAGTGGTTGGTTGTGGTGAGCTTGCTCCCGTGCAATATTGAATTGAGTTGCAATGATATGGTGGTTGTTGTGCTCCGAAAGGGTTTATCCGGATAAATGTTGATGTGAATTTGTTGAGTATATGTTCATGTGGTAGGTACATATTGTTGCATTACTTCCTTTTGGTTCTGCCTATAACAATGTTTATTTCCTTACCCTACTGAGCTTCTAGCTCACTCCTTTACTTTCTTCCTTCCACAAGAGATACTGGTACGGGTACCGGTGGTGCGGATCGGTGAGCGGGACGTGACATGGATGGCCCTGGATAGGATGGGGTGCTAGAGATATACACTATGCATGTGGGTGTATGTAGTATATCTATGTTGAGAGAATATAACTATTTGGCACAGTTGTGCTTCATGTGGATGTGGATGTTGAATTATGGTTATATTTGATGATATAAAAATCTGTGTGTGGATTTATATGTGATGCCATCAGTTTGTGCATGCTGGTAGTGGATGGCCTGAGGCCTAGGGTCAGGATTGCATGTGGTTGAGGCCCGAGGCCTATGTTTGCTATGTTGCTAGTGTGATGTTGTTGTTGCTGCATTTTTTATATAGGTGGGCACTCTCCGATATACGGGGAGGTACCGCCGAATTTTCGGTTGATCCCGGATGTTCACACTAGTGACCTAGGAAGGGTGCGGAGAGAGCACCCAGTCGCGTCTCCGGAAACGGGGCGTGACATTTTGGTATCCGAGCGAGGTTTACGGCTCTTTATAGGATCTGGGGTGTTGGTCCTAGTTGTGGAATAGTACATTCCAGGCCATGTCACGACTGCTGTTGATCCGATATGTTTTCCTTTCACCTTAAATCCTCGTTTGGGTAGTGTATTAAATAGTATTATCTGTTGCCATGCAGATGAATACTCGTAGGACTGTGCGATCTGATAGTACAGCTGAGGTACCTCGTGGCGGAGGCCAACGAGGGACAGGTAGAGGCCGAGGTAGAAGTGCGTGGCGAGTGGCTAGACGCACACCGAGTACTGAGGGTCCAGTTCCGAGAGTAGACCCTGATGTGAGAGATGAGGAGATAGTTCAGGAGGGACTACCGACTGATGATGTAGTACAGCAAGCACCACCTGTGGTGCAGGTTGCTCCTGTTACTACAGGGGGGCAACCCGTGACGATTGAGGGCCTTGCTAGCTTTATGATGAGTATGGTGCAGACACAGGCACAGACGATAGCACAGGCAGTGGCTCAGGCGATAGGTGCAACTGGCACTCGTACTGAGGGAGTTGTACCAGAGGCTACAACTGAGGTAGCAGCAGTACCTAGAGCTGGGAGAGGGATGTATGAGGTGGATCAATTGAGGAGGACTACTCCTCCAATCTTTTCTGGAGATGGAATGGCTGTGGGGGCGAAGGAGTGGTTCAATCAGCTGAGTATGAGGATGGACACTCTTGAGATACCCGATGAGAGACGGGTGAAGTTTGTGTTCTACTATTTGAGTGGTGCGGCCTATGAATGGTGGACCCCCATGGGTCAGAGATGGAATGAGCTGACTTGGACTTCGTTTGAGCAGTTGTTTATGCAGAAGTTTGTGCCAAGGCCTCTGCAAACGGAGAAGGCCAATCAGTTTCTAGATTTGTTGCAGACATTAGAGATGACGGTGTCTCGGTACACCAAGCAGTTTGAGGAGTTATACCGGTATGGGAAGGAGTTTGCTCAAACGGATGTGAAAAAGGCAGTGAGGTACCAAGATGGGTTACTTCCCAGTCTTGGTAGGATGGTGATGGCCACTAGGGTGGTGTCATATCAGGACACAGTGGAGATGGCTCTCGATTTTGAGTTGAGTGAGAAAAGTGAAGCTCAGAGGAAGCGTCCAGTGAGTGAGGGTAGTAGTGGTGGTGGTAGTAGTAGCCACAAGAAACCAAGAACGGATTTTCGTCAACAGGGAGGGGACCGAGGCAAGGGTCCAAGGCTACAATGGAGTAAGATAACATGCTTCAAGTGTGGAAAAGAGGGGCACAAGGCAAGTGTGTGCAAGCTTTCTGGGTTTAGGTGCTTTGGGTGTGGCAAGTTGGGTCACAGAAAGAGTGAGTGTCCGGAGGGCAACCAGAGAGCACAGCAGCAGAGTATACCGGGAGTACCGCCTCTGGCTCTTCCTTCCAATGTTCCAATAGGAGGAAGGGGATGGGGTGGGACTCGTCAGCCACAGCAGCAGCAGAATACACTGACAGAGGGACGTGTCTATGCATTGGGTCATCAGGAGGCGCAGGAGCACCCAAATTTCATTGGAGGTACCTTCTTGATTTCTAATTGTTGGGCAAAAGTCTTGTTTGATTCTGGGGCGACCTCATCTTTCATTACTAGTTTGTTAGCACACGCACTAGAGGTGGAGATTTCGCCAATAAGGCGAATGTTCACGGTATCCTCACCATTTGGATATTTCACCACGTTAGAGGCGGTAGTGTTCAGATGTGAGTGTCGGTTTGGAAAAATATCTCTGGAAGCCGACTTGTATGTACTAGATTTCCAAGATTTCGATGTGATTCTTGGAGTTGATTGGTTGACGAAGCACCAAGGGTTGCTTGACTTTTGGGAGAGGAAGATTACTCTTAGAGTACCCGAGGGAGGAGTAATTCAGTTGAGGGGATCGAAGGGGATTCCATGCCCACATTTCATGGATAATCCTTCGTACCAAGATTGTAGAGTTGCGAGTTTAGTGACTTTGGCGCCTAAGGGCGATATAGCTACATCGATATTGATAGTGGAGGAGTTTACGGATGTATTTCCGGAAGAGTTTCCGGGATTACCTCCGAAGAGGGAGATTGACTTTGCTATTGAGTTGCATCCGAATGTCAAGCCGATTTCAATTCCGCCGTATCAGATGGCTCCAGCAGAGTTGAAGGAGTTGAGTTCTCAATTAGAGGAGTTGCTAGACTTGGGATTCATTAGACCGAGTGTGTCCCCGTGGGGAGCACCGGTGTTGTTCGTCAAGTAGAAAGACGGAAGTTTGAGGATGTGTATTGATTATAGGCAGTTGAATAAGGTTACAGTGAGGAATAAGTATCTGTTGCCTAGGATCAATGATTTGTTTGACCAATTGAGAGGTGCTAGGCACTTCTCTAAGATTGACTTGAGGTCGGGTTATCATCAGTCGAGGATTAAGGATGAGGATATCCAGAAAACAGCGTTTAGAACTCGTTATGGCCATTATGAGTTCCTTGTGATGCCGTTTGGGTTGACAAATGCCCCGACGGTATTCATGGACCTAATGCAAAGGGTTCTTCGACCGTTTTTGGACAAGTTTGTAGTTGTGTTTATTGATGATATATTGATTTATTCTCCTACGGAGGAAGAGCATGAGGAACACTTGAGGGTAATGTTACAGAAGATGAGGGAGAATCAACTCTATGCTAAATTGAGTAAGTGTGAATTTTGGGCCATAGAGTTGAAGTTCCTAGGCCATGTGATCACTCAAGAAGGCATAGCGGTTGACTACTCCAAAGTTGAGTCGGTTTTGAATTGGGAGAGACCGAAGAATGTGACTGAGATCCGGAGTTTCCTAGGGTTGGCAGGTTACTACCGAAGGTTTATTGAGGACTTCTCAAGAGTTGCTTCGCCGATGACGCAGCTCACGAAGAATGGGACACCGTTTGTGTTGACAGACGAATGTGAAGCCGCATTTGAAGAGTTGAAGAAAAGGTTGACAACAACTCCTGTGTTAGTAGTTCTGGAGAGGAATGTTGGCTATCAGGTGTATTGCGATGCATCTGGAGTCGGGTTGGGTTGTGTGTTGATGCAGTAGGGCCGAGTGATAGAGTATGGTTCGAGGTTGCTGAAGACGCATGAGAGGAATTATCCAGTGCATGATCTGGAGTTGGCGACAGTGGTATTTGCTCTTAAGCAGTGGAGGTACTATCTCTACGGAGAGACGTTTGAGGTGTTCTCGGATCACAAAAGCCTCAAGTACCTATTCACCCAAAAAGAGTTGAACTTACGGCAAAGGCGGTGGATGGAGTATTTGGAGGATTTTGATTTTAATTTGCAATACCATCCTGATAAAGCAAATGTGGTTGCGGATGCATTGAGTAGGAAGCAGAGAGTTGCTAGCTTATTCATGCATGAGTGGGAACTTGTGGAGACAATCAATGAGTTTGGATTGGAGTTGAGGAGTCAAGAGGAAAAGACCTATTTGTGTTCTATAACTTCGAGACCTTTAATGGTTCAGAAGGTTATAGATGCACAGAATGAGGATCATACATTTGATGTGATTGATGAGAGTCTTGGATGGGTTCGAGGGAATGATGGGGGAGTACGGTATATGGGAAGACTAGTAGTTCCCGATGATGATGAGTTGAGGCAAGAGATTCTGAAGGAGACACATCATTCATGGTTTGCCATGCATCCCGGGGGTACGAAGATGTACCGAGACTTGAAGTGAAATTTCTGGTGGAGAGGTATGAAAGCCGATGTGGCTAAGTTTGTGGTAAAATGTCTAACTTGTCAGCAAGTGAAGGCAGAACATCAAAAGCCAGCAGGGTTGTTGCAACCATTACCAGTAGCGGAATGGAAGTGGGAGAAGATCACTATAGACTTTGTGACGGCGTTGCCAATGACTCAGAGGAGGCATGACACGGTTTGGGTGATAGTGGACAGATTGACCAAGTCTACACACTTCTTACCCATGAACAAGACGGATTCGTTGGAGACCTTGAGTACTATGTATGTCAAGGAGATTGTGAGACTTCATGGAATTCCATTATCTATTGTGTCGGACCGAGACCCGCGGTTCACAGGTAGATTTTGGAGTAGTTTACAGGAGGCATTGGGAACGAAGTTGGATTTCTCTACAGCTTATCATCCTCAGAGTGATGGGCAGAGTGAGAGAACCGTACAGGTTTTGGAGGATATGCTACGGGCATGTGTAGTTGATTTTGGAGGAAGTTGGGATCGATACTTACATTTGGCGGAGTTTGTGTATAACAACTCTTTCCAAAGTAGTATCGGAATGGCACCTTACGAGGCGCTCTACGGGAGGCCTTGTAGGTCGCCCTTGGTTTGGGCGGAGGTTGGTGAGAAAGTTGTTTCAGGACCGGAGATGGTCAAGGAAGCTCGAGAAAGAGTGGATGAGATCCGAAGGCGGTTGGTCACCGCACAGAGTCGACAGAAGTCTTATGCTGACCGGACGAGGAGACCTTTGGAGTTCGCTGTAGGCGATAAGGTTTTCTTGAAGGTTAGTCCGAGACGGGGGATTCAGAGATATAGTAAGCATGGGAAGTTGGCACCGAGATTTGTGGGGCCATTTGAGATTTTGGGAGACAGTTGGACCGGTGGCGTATCGTTTGCCACTTCCACCGAAGCTTGAGAAGGTTCACAATGTATTCCATGTATCAATGCTTCAGAAATATGAGCCGGATCCGTCGCATGTGATAGATTGGACTACGTTGGAAGTTGAGGAAGATGGAAGTTACACTCTTCAACCGGTGAAAATTCTAGATCGACAGAACAAGGTCACGAGGTCGAGTGTGATTCCATTAGTAAAGGTGATGTGGATGTATCATGGAGTTGAAAAAGCAACTTGGGAGTTGGAATCCAGAATGAAGGAGAAGTACCCGAAGTTATTCGAAGATTCAGGTACGTGTGTAGTTAAATTTCGGGACGAAATTTCTTTAAGGGGGGAGGATGTGAAACCCCGACCCAAAAAAATTTAGGTTCGAGTTAATTATGGATGATCCGTGAGGTACGAATCATGGAAAGGTAATTTTTGAGCTAGGTTCGTTAAATGGGTCATAACTTTTAGCACAGATGTCCGTTTCGGGCCCATAATATATCAAATCGAAGCTAAGACCGAGAAGAAGTCATAAAAATTGAGATCACACGCCTAGGCGGTGTGCGCCTAGGCGTGAACAAAAGTACGGCCAAAGGAGCGCCCAAGACAGCGTGTTATGGTAAAACCAGTTAGGCCAGAGCGCCTAGGCGCAACCCGAGCTTTCAAAAAGAGTTCTAGCGATCTAGTAGAGTAAATTATGGGTATTTTCAGTCCTAGAGTGAGAGAGAGCGACGATTCTAGAGAGAGAAAGGGTTTCAAGCAATGATTCAACCTAATTCTTGAGGATTCATGATGATTGGAGTGCTATATTGAAGATTCAAGCTAGGTTTGAAGATTTTGGTAAGTTTTTCCATAGTTTTTAAATTCTAGGTTTTTGATAGATTCGTTTGATTCTTAGGGAGATGAGCTCTATGCTTTAGATATGTTGATTATAGGTTGATTTTGGATGTTTATGTAGATTGGTTTGTGTTTTGAAGTGGAGTTGAGCTTCGAGTGAGTTTGGAGGATTTTGGAAGGAATTTCTAGAGAGAGAAGTAAGTAAGTTCGAATTGGTTGATTAAATTGTTATTGATATGATAATATGGTATTTTTGGTTTGATTATATGAGTTCAATTGGATGTGAATCGATAGGTTGGGAGAACCAAGGGTTAAAACCCTAAATTTGAGAATTTGTGTGTTGGCTCGGAACGAGGTAGGGGATTTCCAACCTTTCTATCTATCATTCGTTATTGTTGCCTAAATAGCGTTTCGATTCTTCATTGGTCACCGTTGTTTGTGTTTCCGCCTTAATTGATTCTAAGGGGAAACGAGCCTTGTGTGGATTATTGTTGAAGTTGAATGTTGCATGACCCGATTTAGTGTTCCATCATTTACGGACACGATGTGATCTTTCGTTCATGCATCATGGTAGTTATGTAAGATATATAGGATATTCATATATATTTATCTATTTGGCATGACATGTCATAATGCATTAGAGATGCATGGCGGACTCGGGTATGGACTCGGGAACTTTTAGGTTACTTGAAAGCCACATGGGAGGATGGGAAGGTGAAGGTTGTTATCACCAAGTCACGTGAACCCCATGTGGGATAACGCACTAGGGGCGGGGTCGAGAGTGACTTGCCTTGTGGGGTGCGGGCGTGATAGGTTCACGCAACCGGATGATCCTAGGAGTGGTTGGTTGTGGTGAGCTTGCTCCCGTGCAATATTGAATTGAGTTGCAATGAAATGGTGGTTGTTGTGCTCCGAAAGGGTTTATCCGGATAAATGTTGATGTGAATTTGTTGAGTATATGTTCATGTGGTAGGTACATATTGTTGCATTACTTCCTTTTGGTTCTGCCTATAACAATGTTTATTTCCTTACCCTACTGAGCTTCTAGCTCACTCCTTTACTTTCTTCCTTCCACAAGAGATACTGGTACGGGTACCGGTGGTGCGGATCGGTGAGCGGGACGTGACATGGATGGCCCTGGATAGGATGGGGTGCTAGAGATATACACTATGCATGTGGGTGTATGTAGTATATCTATGTTGAGAGAATATAACTATTTGGCACAGTTGTGCTTCATGTGGATGTGGATGTTGAATTATGGTTATATTTGATGATATAAAAATCTGTGTGTGGATTTATATGTGATGCCATCAGTTTGTGCATGCTGGTAGTGGATGGCCTGAGGCCTAGGGTCAGGATTGCATGTGGTTGAGGCCCGAGGCCTATGTTTGCTATGTTGCTAGTGTGATGTTGTTGTTGCTGCATTTTTTATATAGGTGGGCACTCTCCGATATACGGGGAGGTACCGCCGAATTTTCGGTTGATCCCGGATGTTCACACTAGTGACCTAGGAAGGGTGCGGAGAGAGCACCCAGTCGCGTCTCCGGAAACGGGGCGTGACAGAGTTGAGAAACTTTGGGCCATCAAAGTTGCTCGTTGTACACTTTTTATTGTTCTTCTATGTCAAATTTTACGAGTATAAGCTTCCTAGATTCTTATGATGGCAAAACACTAACTTTCTATGACAAATGGACAAAGTCGTTAAAATCTCTTCCATAGACAGAGTTGAGCAACTTCGGAACATCAATGTTACCCATTGTACACTTTCTATTGCTATTCTATGTAAAATTTTATGAGTATAAGCTTCCTAGATTATTTCGATGCAAAAACCCCAACTTTCTATGACAAATATACAAAATTGTTAAAAGCTCCTCCATAGAGAGAGTTGAGCACTTTGGACCGTCAAAGTTGCTCGGTATTCACCTTTTATTGTTCTTCTATGCCAAATTTTACGAGTATAAGCTTCAAGATTATTAAATTGCCAAAACATCAACTTTCTATGAGAAATGGACAAAACCATTAAAAGCTCCTCCATAGAGAGAGTTGAGCAACTTCGGACTATCAAAGTTGCTCGGTGTACACTTTTTAGTGTTCTTCTATGTCAAATTTTACGAGTATAAGCTTCCTAGATTATTTCGATGGCAAAACACTAACTTTCTATGATAAATGGACAAAGCCGTTAAAAGCGCTTCATAGAGAGAGTTGAGCAACTTTGGACCATCAAAGTTGCTCGGTGTACACTTTTTATTGTTCTTCTATGTCAAATTTTACGAGTATAAGCTTCAAGATTATTTAATTGCAAAAACACCAACTTTCTATGAGAAATGGACAAAGCCGTTAAAAGCTCCTACATAGAGAGAGTTGAGCAACTTCGGATAATCAAAGTTGCTCGGTGTACACTTTTTAATGTTCTTCTATGTCAAATTTTACAAGTATAAGCTTCCTAGATTATTTCGATGGCAAAACAATAACTTTCTATGACAAATGGACAACGCCGTTAAAAGCACTTCCATAGAGAGAGTTGAGCACCTTCGGAATGTCAAAGTTGCTCGGTGTACACTTTTTATTATTATTCTATGTCAAATTTTATGAGTATAAGCTTCCTAGATTATTTCGAAGATAAAACCCCAACTTTCTATGACAAATGCACAAAATTGTTAAAATCTCCTCCATAGAGAGAGTTGAGCAAATTTGGACGGTCAAAGCTGCTCAATGTCAAATTTTAAGAGTATAAGCCTCCAGATTATTTAATTGCGAAAACTCCAACTTTCTATGAGAAATCGACAAAGCCGCTAAAAGCTCCTCCATAGAGAGAGTTGAGCAACTTCGGATCATCAAAGTTGCATGGTGTACTCTTTTTATTGTTCTTATATGTCAAATTTTATGAGTATAAGCTTTCAAGGTTATTTCGAAGCAAAAACGCCAACTTTCTATGACAAATGGACAAACCCGTTAAAACCTCCTCCGTAGAGAGAGTTGAGCAACTTCGGATCATCAAAGTTGCATGGTGTACTCTTTTTATTGTTCTTATATGTCAAATTTTATGAGTATAAGCTTTCAAGGTTATTTCGAAGCAAAAACACCAACTTTATATGACAAATGGACAAACCCGTTAAAACCTCCTCCGTAGAGAGAGTTGAGCAACTTCGGACCATCAAAGTTGCTCGGTGTACACTTTTTATTGTTATTCTATGTCAAATTTTATGAGTATAAGCTTTCAAGGTTATTTCGAAGCAAAAACACCAACTTTATTTGACAAATAGACAAAACCGTTAAAAACTTCTCCATAGAGAGAGTTGAGCAGCTTCGAACCATCAAAGTTGCTCGATATACACTTTTTAATGTTCTTCTATGTCAAATTTTACAAGTGTAAGCTTCCTAGATTATTACCATGGCAAAACACTAACTTTCTATGACAAATGGACAACGCCATTAAAATCTCTTGCATAGATAGAGTTGAGAAACATCGGACCATCAAAGTTGGTCGGTGTACACTTTTTCTTTTTATTCTATGTCAAATTTTATGAGTATAAGCTTCCTAGATTATTTCAATGCAAAAACCCCAACTTTCTATGAAAAATCCAAAAAATTGTTAAAAGCTCCTCCATAGAGAGAGTTGAGCAACTTCGGACTATCAAAGCTCCTCGGTGTACACATTTTATTGTTCATCTATGCCAAATTTTACGAGTATAAGATTCAAGATTATTTAATTGCCAAACACCAACTTTCTGGGAGAAATAGACAAAGCCGTTAAAAGCACCTCCATAGAGAGTTTTGAGCAACTTCGGGCCATCAAAATTGCTAGGTGTACACTTTTTATTATTTTTCTATGCCAAATTTTATGAGTATAAGCTTCCTAGATTATTTCAGTGCAAAACACTAACTTTCTGCGACAAATGGACAAAGCCGTTAAAAGTTATTCCATAGAGATAGTTGAGCAACTTTAGAATGTCAAAGTTGCTCTGTGTATACTTTTTATTTTTATTCTATGTCAAATTTTATGAGTATAAGCTTTCAAGGTTATTTCGAAGCAAAAACAGAAACTTTTTATGACAAATTGACAAACCCCTTAAAAGCTCCTCCGTAGAGAGATTTGAGCAACTTCGGACCATCCAAGTTGCTCGGTGTACACTTTTTAATGTTCTTCTATGTCAAATTTTATGAGTATAAGCTTCCTAGATTATTTCGATGGCAAAACACTAACTTTCTATGACAAATGGACAAAGCCGTTAAAAGCGCTTCCATAGAGAGAGTTGAGCAACTTCGGACCGTCAAAGTTGCTCGGTGTACAGTTTTCATTATTATTCTATGTCAAATTTAACGAGTATAAGCTTCAAGATTTTTTAATTGCCAAAACACCAACTTTCTATGAGAAATAGACAAAGCCGTTAAAAGCTCATCCATAGAGAGAGTTGACCAAATTTTGACCGTCAAAGTTGCTCGGTGTACACTTTTTAATGTTCTTTTGTGTCAAATTTTATGAGTATAAGCTTCCTAGATTATTTCGATTGCAAAACACTAACTTTCCATGAAAAATGGACAATGCCGTTAAAAGTTCTTCCATAGAGAGAGTTGAGCAACTTTGGAATGTCAAAGTTGCTCGGTCACTTTTTATTATTATTCTATGTCAAATTTTATGAGTATAAGCTTCCTAGATTCTTTCGATGACAAAACCCCAACTTTCTATGACAAATGTACAAAATTGTGAAAAGCTCCTCCATAGAGAGAGTTGAGCAACTTCGGACCGTCAAAGTGGCTCGGTGTATAGTTTTCATTGTTATTCTATGTCAAATTTAACGAGTATAAGCTTCAAGATTATTTTATTGCTAAAACACCAACTTTCTATCAGAAATGGACAAAGCCGTTAAAAGCTCCTCCCTAGAGAGAGTTGAGCAACTTCGGACCGTCAAAGTTGCTCGGTGTACACTTTTTAATGTTCTTCTATTTCAAATTTTACGAGTATAAGCTTCCCAGATTATTTCGATGACAAAATACTAACTTTCTTTGACAAATGGACAAAGTCATTAAAAGCGCTTCCATTGAGAGAGTTGAGCAACTTCGGACCGTCAAAGTTGCTCGGTGTACAGTTTTCATTGTTATTCTATGTCAAATTTAACGAGTATAAGCTTCAAGATTTTTTAATTGCCAAAACACCAACTTTCTATGAGAAATGGACAAAGCCATTAAAAGCTCCTCCATAGAGAGAGTTGACCAACTTCTGAGCATCAAAGTTGCTCGGTGTACACTTTTTAATGTTCTTTTATGTCAAATTTTACGAGTATAAGCTTCCTAGATTATTTCAAATGCAAAACACTAACTTTCTATGACAAATGGACAAAGCCGTTAAAATTTCTTCCATAGAGAGAGTTGAGCAACTTTGGAATGTCAAAGTTGCTCGGTGTACACTTTTTATTGTTATTCTATGTCAAATTTTATGAGTATAAGCTTCCTAGATTATTTCGATGACAAAACCCCAACTTTCTATGACAAATGTACAAAATTGTGAAAAGCTCCTCCATAGAGAGAGTTGGGCAACTTTGGACCATCAAAGCTGCTCAGTGTACACATTTTATGGTTATCCTATGCCAAATTTTAGGAGTATAAGCCTCAAGATTATTTAATTGCCAAAACTCCAACTTTCTATGAGAAATGGACAAAGCCGTTAAAAGCCCCTCCATAGAGAGATTTGAGCAACTTCGGACCTTCAAAGTTGCTCGATGTATACTTTTTATTGTTCTTATATGTCAAATTTTATGAGTATAAGCTTCCTAGATTATTTCAATGACAAAACCCCAACTTTTTATGACAAATGGACAAAGCCGTTAAAAGCTCTTCCATAGAGAGAGTTGAGCAACTTCGGACCATCAAAGTTGCTCGGTGTACACCTTTTAATGTTCTTCTATATCAAATTTTACGAGTCTACGCTTCGTATATTATTTCGATGGGAAAACACTAACTTTCTATGATAAATGGACAAAGCCTTTAAAAGCGCTTCCATAGATAGAGTTGAGCAACTTCATACCATCAAAGTTGCTCAGTGTACAGTTTTTTTTGTTATTCTATGTCAAATTTTATGAGTATAAACTTCCTAGATTATTTCGATGACAGAACCCCAAGTTTCTATGACAAATGCACAAAATTGTTAAAAGCTCCTCCATAGAGAGAGTTCAACAACTTTGGACCGTCAAAGCTGCCCGGTATACACATTTTATTGTTCTTCTATGCCAAATTTTACAAATATAAGTCTCAAGATTATTTAATTGCAAAAAATCGAACTTTCTATGAGAAATGGACAAAGCCGTTTAAAGCTGCTACATAGAGAGAGTTGCGGAACTTCGGGCCATCAAAGTTGCTCAGTGTACACTTTTTATTGTTTTTCTATGTCAAATTTTATGAGTAAAATTTTCCCAGATTATTTCGTTGCCAAAACACAAACTTTCTATGACAAATGGACAAAACTGTTAAAAGCTCCTCCATAGAGAGAGTTGAGCAACATCGGACCATCAAAGTTGCTTGGTGTAAACTTTTTATTGTGCTTCTATGTCAAATTTTACGAGTATAAGCTTCCAAGATTATTTCGATGCCAAAACAACAACTTTCTATGACAAATGGACAAAATCCTTTAAAATCTCTTCCATAGAGAGGGTTGAGCAACTTCGGACCATCAAAGTTGCTCGGTGTACACTTTTTAATATTCTTCTACGTCAAATTTTACGAGTATAAGCTTCCTAGATTATTACGATGGCAAAACACTAACTTTCTATGACAAATGGACAAAGCCGTTAAAATCTCTTCCATAGAGAGAGTTGAGCAATTTCAGACTATCAAAGTTGCTCGGTGTACAGTTTTTATATTTATTCTATGCCAAATTTTATGAGTATAAGCTTCTTAGATTATTTCGATGCCAAAACACCAACTTTCTATGACAAATGGACAAAACTGTTAAAAGCTCCTCCATACAGAGAGTTGAGCAACTTTGGACCATCAAAGTTTCTTGGTGTACACTTTTTATTGTGCTTCTATGTCAAATTTTACGAGTATAAGCTTCCAAGATTATTTCGATGCCAAAACACCAACTTTCTATGACAAATGGACAAAGCCGTTAAAAGCTCCTCCAGAGAGAGAGTTGAGCAACTTTGGACCATCAGAGTTGCTCGGTGTACACTTTTTATTGTTATTCTATGTCAAATTTTATGAGTATAAGCTTCCTCAATTATTTCAATGCAAAATCCCTAACTTTCTATGACAAATCCAAAAAGTGTTAAAAGCTCCTCCATAGAGAGAGTTGAGGAACTTCGAACTGTCAAAGTTCCTCGGTGTACACATTTTATTGTTCTTCTATGCCAAATTTTACGAGTATAAGCTTCAAGATTATTTAATTGCCAAACACCAACTTTCTGTGAGAAATGGACAAAGCCATTAAAAGCTCATCCATAGAGAGTTTTGAGCAACTTCGGGCCATCAAACTTGCTAGGTGTAAACTTTTTATTGTTTTTCTATGTCAAATTTTATGAGTATAAGCTTCCTAGATTATTTCAATCCAAAACACTACCCTTCTACGACAAATGGACAAAGCCGTTAAAAGTTATTCCATAGAGAGAGTTGAGCAACTTTAGAATGTCAAAGTTGCTCTGTGTACACTTTTTATTATTATTCTATGTCAAATTTTATGAGTATAAGCTTTCAAGGTTATTTCGAAGCAAAAACACAAACTTTCTATGACAAATGGACAAACCCGTTAAAAGCTCCTCCGTAGAGAGAGTTGAGCAACTTCGGACCATCAAAGTTGCTCGGTGTACACTTTTTATTGTTATTCTATGTCAAATTTTATGAGTATAAGCTTCCAAGATTATTGCGATGCCAAAACACCAACTTTATTTGACAAATAGAGAAAATCGTTAAAAGCTTCTCCATAGAGAGAGTTAAGCAACTTCAGACCATCAAAGTTGCTCGGTGTACACTTTTTAATATTCTTCCATGTCAAATTTTACGAGTATAAGCTTCCTAGATTATTGCGATTGCAAAACACTAACTTTATATGAAAAATGGACAAAGCCGTTAAAATTTCTTCCATAGAGAGAGTTGAGCAACTTTGGAATGTCAAAGTTGCTCGGTGTACACTTTTTATTGTTATTCTATGTCAAATTTTATGAGTATAAGCTTCCTAGATTCTTTGGATGACAAAACCCCAACTTTCTATGACAAATGTACAAAATTGTGAAAAGCTCCTCCATATAGAGAGTTGGGCAACTTTGGACCATCAAAGCTTCTCGGTGTAAACATTTTATTGTTCTCCTATGCCAAATTTTAGGAGTATAAGCCTCAAGATTATTTAATTGCCAAAACCCCAACTTTCTATGAGAAATGGACAAAGCCGTGAAAAGCTCCTTCATAGAGAGATTTGAACAACTTTGGACCATCAAAGTTGCTCGGTGTACACTTTTTATTGATCTTATATGTCAAATTTTACGAGTATAAGCTTCCTAGATTACTTCACCGACAAAACCCCAACTTTCTATGACAAATGGACAAAGCCGTTAAATGCTCTTACATAGAGAGAGTTGGGCAACTTTGGACCATCAAAGTTGCTCGGTGTACACTTTTTAATGTTCTTCCTTGTCAAATTTTACGAGTCTAAGCTTCCTAGATTATTTCGATGGGAAAACACTAACTTTCTATGATAAATGGACAAAGCCTTTAAAAGCGCTTCCATAGATAGAGTTGAGCAACTTCATACCATCAAAGTTGCTCAGTGTACACTTTTTTTTGTTATTCTATTTCAAATTTTTCGACTATAAGCTTCCTCGATTATTGCGATGGAAAAACACTAACTTTCTATGACAAATGGACAAAGCCGTTAAAATCTCTTCCATAGATAGAGTTGAGCACATTCGGACCATCAAAGTTGCTCGGTGTACACTTTTTATTGCTATTCTATGTGAAATTTTATGAGTACAAGCTTCCTAGATTATTTCAATGCATAAACCCCAACTTTCTATGACAAATCCACAAAATTGTTAAAAGCTCCTCCATAGAGAGAGGTTAGCAACTTCGGACTGTCAAAGCTGCTCGTTGTACACATTTTATTGTTCTTTTATGCCAAATTTTACGAGTATAAGCTTTCAAGATTATTTCGATGCCAAAACAACAACTTTCTTTGACAAATGGACAAAACCGTTAAAAGCTTCTCCATAGAGAGAGTTGAGCAACTTCGGACCATCAAAGTTGCTCGGTGTACACTTTTCAATGTTCTTCTATGTCAAATTTTACGAGTATCAGCTTCCTAGATTATTGCGATTGCAAAACACTAACTTTATATGAAAAATGGACAAAACCGTTAAAATTTCTTCCAAAGAGAGATTTGAGCAACTTCGGACAATTAAAGTTGCTCGGTGTACATTTTTATTGTTATTCAATGTCAAATTTTATGAGTATAAGGTTCCTAGATTATTTCAATGCAAAAACCCCAACTTTCTATGACAAATCCACAAAATTGTTAAAAGCTCCTCTATAGAGAGAGTTGAGCAACTTCGGACCGTCAAAGTTGCTCGATGTACACTTTTTAAAATTCTTCTATGTCAAATTTTATGAGTATAAGCTTCCTGGCTTATTACGATGGAAAAACACAAACTTTCTATGACAAATGGACAAAGCCGTTAAAATCTCTTCCATAGATAGAGTTGCGCAACTTCGGACCATCAAAGTTGCTCGGTGTACACATTTTATTGTTATTCTATGTCAAATTTTATGAGTATAAGCTTCCTAGATTATTTCAATGCAAAAACCCCAACTTTCTATGACAAATCCAGAAAAATTGTTAAAAGCTCCTCCATAGAGATAGTTGAGCAACTTCGGACTGTCAAAGCTGCTCGGTGTACACATTTTATTGTTCTTCTATGCCAAATTTTACGAGTATAAGCTTGGAAGATTATTTTGATGCCAAAACAACAACTTTCTTTGACAAATGGACGAAACCGTTAAAAGCTTCTTCATAGAGAGAGTTTTTACAACTTCAGAGCATCAAAATTGCTAAGTGTACACTTTTTATTATGCTTCTATGTCAAATTTTACGAGTATAAGCTTGGAAGATTATTTCGATGCCAAAACAAAAACATTCTTCGACAAATGGACAAAACCGTTAAAAGCTTCTCCATAGAGAGAGTTGAGCAACTTCGGACCATCAATGTTGCTCTGTGTACACTTTTTAATGTACTTCTATGTCAAATTTTACGAGTATAAGCTTCCTAGATTATTACGATTGCAAAATACTAACTTTATATGAAAAATGGACAAAGCCATTAAAATCTCTTCCATAGAGAGAGTTGAGCAACTTCGGATCATCAAAGTTGCTCGGTGTACGCTTTTTATTGTTATTCTATGTCAAATTTTATGAGTATAAGCTTCCTAGATTATTTCAATGCAAAAACCTCAAGTTTCTATGACAAATCCACAAAATTGTTAAGAGCTCCTCCATAGAGAGAGTTAAGCAACTTCGGACCGTCAAAGTTGCTCGGTGTACACCTTTTATTGTTCTTCTATGCTAAATTTTAGGACTATAAGCTTCAAGATTATTTAATTGTCAAAACACCAACTTTCTATCAGAAATCAACAAAGCCATTAAAAGCTCCTCTATAGAGAGAGTTGAGCAACTTCGGACCATCCAAGTTGCTCGATGTACACTTTTTAATGTTCTTCTATGTCAAATTTTATGAGTATAAGCTTCCCAGATTATTTCGATGACAAAACACTAACTTTCGATGACAAATGGACAAAGCCATTAAAAGCGCTTCCATAGAGAGAGTTGAGCAACTTCGGACCGTCAAAGTTGCTCGGTGTACAGTTTTCATTTTTATTCTATGTCAAATTTATCGAGTATAAGCTTCAAGATTATTTAATTGCCAAAACACCAACTTTCTATCAGAAATGGACAAAGCCGTTAAAAGCCTCCCTATAGAGAGAGTTGAGCAACTTCGGACCATCAAAATTGCTCGGTGTACACTTTTTAATGTTTTTTTATGTCAAATTTTTTGAGTATAAGCTTCCTAGATTATTTCGATTGCAAAACACTAACTTTCTATGACAAATGGACAAAGCCGTTAAAAGTTCTTCTATAGAGAGAGTTGAGAAACTTCGGAATGTCAAAGTTGCTCGGTGTACCATTTTTATTGTTATTCTATGTCAAATTTTACGAGTATAAGCTTCCTATATTATTTCGATGTCAAAACACTAACTTTCTATGACAAATGGACAAAGCCGTTAAAAGAGCATCCATAGAGAGAGTTGAGCAACTTCGGACCATCAAAGTTGCTCGGTGTACAGTTTTTATTGTTATTCTATGTCAAATTTTATGAGTATAAGCTTCCTAGATTATTTCGATTGCAAAACATTAACTTTCTATGACAAATGGACAAAGCCGTTAAAAGTTCTTCCATAGAGAGAGTTGAGAAACTTTGGAATGTCAAAGTTGCTTGGTGTACACCTTTTGTTGTTATTCTATGTCAAATTTTATGAGTATAAGATTCGTAGATTATTTCGATGACAAAATCCTAACTTTCTATGGAAAATGGACAAAGCCGTTAAAAGATCCTCCATAGAGAGAGTTGAGCAACTTCGGGCCATCAAAGTTGCTCGGTGTACACTTTGCCAAATTTTATGAGGATTAGCTTCCTAGATTATTTCGTTGCAAAAATACCAACTTTCTATGATAAATGGACAAAAGCCGTTAAAAGCTCCTCCATAGAGAGAGTTGAGCAACTTCGGACCATCAAAGTTGCTCGGTGTACACTTTTTAATATTCTTCTACGTCAAATTTTATGAGTATAAGCTTCCTAGATTATTACGATGGCAATACACTAACTTTCTACGACAAATGGACAAAGCCGTTAAAATCTCTACCATAGAGAGAGTTGAGCAATTTCGGGCTATCAAAGTTGCTCGGTGTACACATTTTATTAATTTTCTATGCCAAATTTTACGAGTATAAGCTTCAAGATTATTTAATTGCTAAAAGTCCAACTTTCTATGAGAAATGGACAAAGCCGTTAAAAGCTCCTCCATAGAGAGTGTTGAGCAACTTCGGGCTATCAAAGTTGCTCGATGTACACTTTTTATTGTTTTTCTACGTCAAATTTTATGAGTATAATTTTCTAGATTATTTCGATGGCAAAACACCAACTTTCTATGACAAATGGACAAAGCCGTTAAAATCTCTACCATAGAGAGAGTTGAGCAATTTTGGACTATCAAAGTTGCTCGGTGTACACATTTTATTAATCTTCTATGCCAAATTTTACGAGTATAAGCTTCAAGATTATTTAATTGCAAAAACTCCAACTTTCTATGAGAAATGGACAAAGTCGTTAAAAGCTCCCCCATAGAGAGAGTTGAGCAACTTCGGAACATCAAAGTTGCATGGTGTACACTTTTTATTTTTATTCTATGTCAAATTTTATGAGTATAAGCTTCCTAGACGATTTCAATGCAAAAACCCCAACTTTCTATGACAAATCCAATAAATTGTTAAAAGCTCCTCCATAGAGAGAGTTGATTAACTTAGGACCGTCAAAGCTGCTCGGTGTAAACCTTTTATTGGTCTTCTATGCTAAATTTTACGACTATAAGCTCCAAGATTATTTAATTGCCAAAATACCAACTTTCTATCACAAATGGACGAAGCCGTTAAAAGCTCCTCCATAGAGAGAGTTGAGCAACTTCGGACCATCCAAGTTGCTCGGTGTACACTTTTTAACGTTCTTCTATGTCAAATTTTACGAGTATAAGCTTCCTAGATTATTTCGATTGTAAAACACTAACTTCCTATGACAAATGGACAAAGCCGTTAAAAGCGCTTCCACAGATGGAGTTGAGCAACTTCGGGCCATCAAATTTACTCGGTGTACAGTTTTTAATCTTATTCTATGTTAAATTTTATGAGTCTAAGATTCAAGATTATTTAATTGCCAAAACACCAACTTTCTATCAGAAATGGACAAAGCCGTTAAAAGCTTCCCCATAGAGAGAGTTGAGCAACTTCGGACCATCAAAATTGCACGGTGTACACTTTTTAATGTTCTTTTATGTCAAATTTTTTGAGTATAAGCTTCCTAGATTATTTCGATTGCAAAACACTAACTTTCTATGACAAATGGACAAAGCCGTTAAAAGTTCTTCTATAGAGAGAGTTGAGAAACTTCGGAATGTCAAAGTTGCTCGGTGTACCCTTTTTATTGTTATTCTATGTCAAATTTTACGAGTATAAGCTTCCTATATTATTTCGATGTCAAAACACTAACTTTCTATGACAAATGGACAAAGCCGTTAAAAGAGCATCCATAGAGGGAGTTGAGCAACTTCGGACCATCAAAGTTGCTCGGTGTACAGTTTTTATTGTTATTCTATGTCAAATTTTATGAGTATAAGCTTCCTAGATTATTTCGATTGCAAAACACTAACTTTCTATGACAAATGGACAAAGCCGTTAAAAGTTCTTCCATAGAGAGAGTTGAGAAACTTTGGAATGTCAAAGTTGCTTGGTGTACACCTTTTGTTGTTATTCTATGTCAAATTTTATGAGTATAAGATTCGTAGATTATTTCGATGACAAAATCCTAACTTTCTATGGAAAATGGACAAAGCCGTTAAAAGATCCTCCATAGAGAGAGTTAAGCAACTTCGGGCCATCAAAGTTGCTCGGTGTACACTTTGCCAAATTTTATGAGGATTAGCTTCCTAGATTATTTCGTTGCTAAAACACCAACTTTCTATGACAAATGGACAAAAGCCGTTAAAAGCTCTTCCATAGAGAGAGTTGAGCAACTTCGGACCATCAAAGTTGCTCGGTGTACACTTTTTAATATTCTTCTACGTCAAATTTTATGAGTATAAGCTTCCTAGATTATTACGATGGCAGTACACTAACTTTCTATGACAAATGGACAAAGCAGTTAAAATCTCTACCATAGAGAGAGTTGAGCAATTTCGGACTATCAAAGTTGCTCGGTGTACACATTTTATTAATTTTCTATGCCAAATTTTACGAGTATAAGCTTCAAGATTATTTAATTGCTAAAAGTCCAACTTTCTATGAGAAATGGACAAAGCCGTTAAAAGCTCCTCCATAGAGAGTGTTGAGGAACTTCGGGCAATCAAAGTTGCTCGATGTACACTTTTTATTGTTTTTCTACGTCAAAATTTATGAGTATAATTTCCTAGATTATTTCGATGCCAAAACACCAACTTTCTATGACAAATGGACAAAGCCGTTAAAATCTCTACCATAGAGAGAGTTGAGCAATTTTGGACTATCAAAGTTGCTCGGTGTACACATTTTATTAATCTTCTATGCCAAATTTTACGAGTATAAGCTTCAAGATTATTTAATTGCAAAAACTCCAACTTTCTATGAGAAATGGACAAAGTCGTTAAAAGCTCCCCCATAGATAGAGTTGAGCAACTTCGGAACATCAAAGTTGCATGGTGTACACTTTTTATTTTTATTCTATGTCAAATTTTATGAGTATAAGCTTCCTAGACGATTTCAATGCAAAAACCCCAACTTTCTATGACAAATCCAATAAATTGTTAAAAGCTCCTCCATAGAGAGAGTTGATTAACTTAGGACCGTCAAAGCTGCTCGGTGTAAACCTTTTATTGGTCTTCTATGCTAAATTTTACGACTATAAGCTCCAAGATTATTTAATTGCCAAAATACCAACTTTCTATCACAAATGGACGAAGCCGTTAAAAGCTCCTCCATAGAGAGAGTTGAGCAACTTCGGACCATCCAAGTTGCTCGGTGTACACTTTTTAACGTTCTTCTATGTCAAATTTTACGAGTATAAGCTTCCTAGATTATTTCGATTGTAAAACACTAACTTTCTATGACAAATGGACAAAGTCGTTAAAAGCGCTTCCACAGATGGAGTTGAGCAACTTCGGGCCATCAAATTTACTCGGTGTACAGTTTTTAATCTTATTCTATGTCAAATTTTACGAGTATAAGCTTCAAGATTATTTAATTGCCAAAACACCAACTTTCTATCAGAAATGGACAAAGCCGTTAAAAGCTTCCCCATAGAGAGAGTTGAGCAACTTCGGACCATCAAAATTGCTCGGTGTACACTTTTTAATGTTCTTTTATGTCAAATTTTTTGAGTATAAGCTTCCTAGATTATTTCGATTGCAAAACACTAACTTTCTATGACAAATGGACAAAGCCGTTAAAAGTTCTTCGATAGAGAGAGTTGAGAAACTTCGGAATGTCAAAGTTGCTCAGTGTACAGTTTTTACTGTTATTCTATGTCAAATTTTACGAGTATATGCTTCAAGATTATTTAATTGCCAAAACACCAACTTTCTATGGGAAATGGACAAAGCCGTTAAAAGCTCCCCCATAGAGAGAGTTGAGCAATTTCGGATCATCAAAGTTGCTCGGCGTACAGTTTTTACTGTTATTCTATGTCAAATTTTACGAGTATAAGCTTCAAGATTATTTAATTGCCAAAACACCAACTTTCTATGGGAAATGGACAAAGCCGTTAAAAGCTCCCCATATAGAGAGTTGACCAACTTCCGACCATCAAAGTTACTCGGTGTACACTTTTTATTGTTCTTATATGTCGAATTTTAGGAGTATAAACTTCCTAGATTATTATGATGGCAAAACACGAACTTTCTATGACAAATGGACAAGGACATTAAAATCCCTTCGATAGAGAGAGTTGAGCAACTTCGGACCATCAAAATTGCTCGGTTTACACTTTTTAATGTTCTTTTATGTCAAATTTTTTGAGTATAAGCTTCCTAGATTATTTCGATTGCAAAACACTAACTTTCTATGACAAATGGACAAAGCCGTTAAAAGTTCTTCGATAGAGAGAGTTGAGAAACTTCGAAATGTCAAAGTTGCTCGGTGTATAGTTTTTACTGTTATTCTATGTCAAATTTTACGAGTATAAGCTTCAAGATTATTTAATTGCCAAAACACTAACTTTCTATGAGAAATGGACAAAGCCGTTAAAAGCTCCTTCATACAGAGAGTTGAGTAACTTCGGGCCGTCAAAGTTGCTCGGTGTACACTTTTTATTGTTTTTCTATGTCAAATATTATGAGTATAAGCTTCCAAGATTATTTCGATGCCAAAACAACAACTTTCTTTGACAAATGGAAAAAACCGTTAAGAGCTTCTACATAGAGAGAGTTGAGCAACTTCGGACCATCAAAGTTGCTCGGTGTACACTTTAATGTTCTTCTATGTCAAATTTTACGAGTATAAGCTTCCTAGATTACTACGATTGCATAACACTAACTTTATATAAAAATGGACAAAGTAGTTAAAATCTCTGCCATAGCGAGAGTTAAGAAATTCGGACCATCAAAGTCGCTCGGTGTACATTTTTATTGTTATACTCCGTCAAATTTTATAAGTATAAGCTTCCTAGATTATTTCAATGCAAAAACCCGAACTTTCTATGACAAATCCACAAAATTGTTAAAACATCCTTCATAGAGAGAGTTGAGCAACTTCGGACCGTCAAAGGTGCTCGGTGTACACCTTTTATTGTTCTTCTATGCTAAATTTTACGACTATAAGCTTCAAGATTATTTAATTGCCAAAACACCAACTTTATATCAGAAATGGACAAAGCCGTTAAATGCTCCTCTATAGAGAGAGTTGAGCAACTTCGAACCATCCAAGTTGCTCGGTGTACAATTTTTAATGTTCTTCTATGTCAAATTTTCTGAGTATAAGCTTCCTAGATTATTTCAATGGCAAAACACTAACTTTCTATTACAAATGGACATAGCCGTTAAAAGCGCTTCCATAGATAGAGTTGAGAAACTTCGGACCATCAATGTTGCTTGGTGTACAATTTTTATTCAAATTCTATGTCAAATTTTACGAGTGTAAGCTTCAAAATTATTTAATTGCCAAAACAGCAACTGTCTATGAGAAATAGACAAAGCCGTTAAAAGCTCACCCATAGAGAGAAGTGAGCAAATTCGGAGCATCAAAGTTGCTCGGTGTACACTTATTAATGTTCTTTTATGTCAAATTTTACGAGTATAAGCTTTCTAGATTATTTCGATTGCAAAACACTAACTTTCTATGACAAATGGATAAAGCCGTTAAAAGTTCTTCCATAGAGAGAGTTGAGAAACTTTGGAATGTCAAAGTTGCTCGGTGTACACTTTTTATTGTTATTCTATGTCAAATTTTATGAGTATAACCTTCCTAGATTATTTCGATGACAAAAATCCAAACTTTCTATGAGAAATGGACAAAGCCGTTAAAAGCTCCCCCATAGAGAGAGTTGAGCAACTTCGGACCATCAAAGTTGCTCGGTGTACACTTTTTCTTGTTCTTATATGTCAAATTTTATGAGTATAAGCTTCATATATTATATCGATGACAAAACCCCAACTTTTTATGACAAATGGACAAAGCCGTTAAAAGCTCCTCCATACAGAGAGTTGAGAAACTTCGGAATATCGAAGTTGCTCGGTGTACAATTTTTAATGTTCTTCTATGTCAAATTTTACGAGTCTAAGATTCCTAGATTATTTCGATGGCAAAACATTAAATTTCTATGATAAATAGACAAAGCTGTTAAAAGCGCTTCCATAGAGAGAGTTGAGCAACTTCATACCATCAAAGTTGATCAGTGTATAGTTTTTTTTGTTATTCTATGTCAAATTTTATGAGTCTAAGCTTCCTAGATTATTTCGATGACAAAACCCCAAGTTTCTATGACAAATGCACAAAATTGTTAAAACCTCCTCCATAGAGAGAGTTGAACAACTTTGGACCGTCAAAGCTGCCCGGTGTACTTATTTTATTGTTCTTCTATGCAAAATTTTACGAGTATAAGCCTCAAGATTATTTGATTGCCAAAACTCCAACTTTCTATGACAAATGGACAAAGCCGTTAGAAGCCGCTCCATAGGGAGAGTGGAGCAACTTCGAACCATCCAAGTTGCTCGGTGTACAATTTTTAATGTTCTTCTATGTCAAATTTTATGAGTATAAGCTTCCTAGATTATTTTGATGGAAAAACACTAACTTTCTATTACAAATGGACATAGCCGTTAAAAGCTCTTCCATAGATAGAGTTGAGAAACTTCGGACCATCAATGTTGCTTGGTGTACAATTTTAATTCAAATTCTATGTCAAATTTTACGAGTATAAGCTTCAAAATTATTTAATTGCCAAAACACCAACTGTCTATGACAAATAGACAAAGCCGTTAAAAGCTCACCCATAGAGAGAAGTGAGCAAATTCGGAGCATCAAAGTTGCTCGGTGTACACTTATTAATGTTCTTTTATATCAAATTTTACGAGTATAAGCTTTCTAGATTATTTCGATTGCAAAACATTAACTTTCTATGACAAATGGATAAAGCCGTTAAAAGTTCTTCCATAAAGAGAGTTGGGAAACTTTGGAATGTCAAAGTTGCTCGGTGTACTCTTTTTATTGTTATTCTATGTCAAATTTTATGAGTATAACCTTCCTAGATTATTTCGATGACAAAAATCCCAACTTTCTATGAGAAATGGACAAAGCCGTTAAAAGCTCCCCATAGAGAGAGTTGAGCAACTTCGGACCATCAAAGTTGCTCGGTGTACACTTTTTATTGTTCTTATATGTCAAATTTTATGAGTATAAGCTTCATATATTATATCGATGACAAAACCCCAACTTTCTATGACAAATGGACAAAGCCGTTAAAAGCTCTTCCATAGAGAGAGTTGAGCAACTTCGGAATATCGAAGTTGCTCAGTGTACAATTTTTAATGTTCTTCTATGTCAAATTTTACGAGTCTAAGATTCTTAGATTATTTCGATGGCAAAACATTAACTTTCTATGATAAATAGACAAAGCTGTTAAAAGCGCTTCCATAGAGAGAGTTGAGCAACTTCATACCATCAAAGTTGATCAGTGTATAGTTTTTTTGTTATTCTATGTCAAATTTTATGAGTCTAAGCTTCCTAGATTATTTCGATGACAAAACCCCAAGTTTCTATGACAAATGCACAAAATTGTTAAAAGCTCCTCCATAGAGAGAGTTGAACAACTTTGGACCGTCAAAGCTGCCCGGTGTACATATTTTATTGTTCTTCTATGCAAAATTTTACGAGTATAAGCCTCAAGATTATTTGATTGCCAAAACTCCAACTTTCTATGACAAATGGACAAAGCCGTTAGAAGCCCCTCCATAGGGAGAGTGGAGCAACTTCGAACCATCGAAGTTGCTCGGTGTACACATTTTATTAATCTTCTATGCCAAATTTTACGAGCATAAGCTTCAAGATTATTTAATTGCTAAAACTCCAACTTTCTATGAGAAATGGACAAAGCCGTTAAAAGCTCCTCCATAGAGAGAGTTGAGCAACTTAGGGGCATCAAAGTTGCTCGGTGTACACTTTTTTTTGTTTTTCTATGTCAAATTTTATGAGTATAATTTTCCCAGATTATTTCGATGCCAAAACACCGAATTTCTATGACAAATGGACAAAAATGTTAAAATCTCCTTCATATAGAGAGTTGAACAACTTTATACCATCAAAGTTGCTTGGTGTAAACTTTTTATTGTGCTTCTATCTCAAATTTTACGAGTATAAGCTTACAAGATTATTTCGATGCCAAAACAACAACTTTCTATGACAAATGGACAAAAGCCTCTAAAAGCTCATCCATAGAGAGAGTTGAGCAACTTCGGACCATCAAAGTTGATCGGTGTACACTTTTTAATATTCTTCTACGTCAAATTTTATGAGTATAAGCTTCGTAGATTAGTACGATGGCAAAACACTAACTTTCTTTGAGAAATGGACAAAGCTGTTAAAATCTCTTCCATAGAGAGAGTTTAGCAACTTCAGACTATCAAAGTTGCTCGGTGTACACTTTTTATAGTTATTCTATACCAAATTTTATGAGTATAAGCTTCCTAGATTATTTAGTTTACAAAACACCAACTTTCTATGACAAATGGACAAAACTGTTAAAACTCCTCCATAGAGAGACTTGAGCAACTTCGTACCATCAAAGTTGCTCGGTGTACACTTGTTATAGTTATTCCATGCCAAATTTTATGAGTATAAGCTTTCTAGATTATTTCGTTTCCAAAACAGCAACTTTCTATGACAAATGGACAAAACTGTTAAAAACTCCTCCATAGAAAGAGTTGAGCAACTTCGGACCATCAAATTTGCTTGGTGTACACTTTTTTATTGTCCTTCTCTGTCAAATTTTACGAGTATAAGCTTCCAAGACTATTTCGATGCCAAAACACCAACTTCATATGACAAATGGATAAAGCCATTAAAAGCTCCTCCATAGAGAGAATTGAGCAACTTGGGACCATCAAAGTTGCTCGGTATACACTTTTTATTGTTTTTCCATGTCAAATTTTGTGAGTATAATTTTCCTAGATTATTTCGATGCTAAAAGACCGACTTTCTATGAAAAATGGACAAAACTGTTAAAAGCTCCTCCATATAGAGAGTTGAACAACTTCGGACCATCAAAGTTGCTTGGCGTAAACTTTTTATTGTGCTTCTATGTCAAATTTTACGAGTATAAGCTTCCTAGATTATTTCGGTGCCAAAACAACAACTTTCTATGATAAATGGACAAAACCCGCTAAAAGCTCCTCCATAGAGATAGTTGAGCAACTTCGTACCATCAAAGTTGCTCGGTGTACACTTTTTAATATTCTTCTACGTCAAATTTTACGAGTATAGGCTTCCTAGATTATTACGATGGCAAAACCCTAACTTTCTATGACAAATTGATAATGTCGTTAAAATCTCTTCCATTGAGAGAGTTGAGCGACTTCTGACCATCATAGTTGCTCGGTGTACACTTTTTAATATTCTTCTACGATAAATTTTACGAGTATAGGCTTCCTAGATTATTACGATGGCAAAACCCTAACTTTCTATGAAAAATTGATAATGTCGTTAAAATCTCTTCCATAGAGAGAGTTGAGCGACTTCTGACCATCATAGTTGCTCGGTGTACACTTTTTATAGTTATTCTATGCCAAATTTTACGAGTATAAGCTTCAAGAATATTTAATTGCTAAAACATCAACTTTCTATGAGAAATGGACAAAGCTGTTAAAAGCTCCTCCATAAAGAGAGTTGAGCAACTTCGGGCCATCAAAGTTGCTCGGTGTACACTTTTTATTGTTTTTCTATGTCAAATTTTATGTGTATAAGCTTCAAATATTATTTCGATGCCAAAACAACAACTTTCTATGACAAATGGACAAAAGCCGTTAAAAGCTCCTCCATAAAGAGAGTTGAGCAACTTCGGACCATCAAAGTTGCTCGTTGTACACTTTTTAATATTCTTCTACGTCAAATTTTACGAGTATAAGCTTCCTATATTATTACGATGGCAAAACACGAACTATCTATGACAAATGGAAAAAGCCGTTGAAGTCTCTTCCATATAGAGAGTTGAGCAACTTCGGACTATCAAAGTTGCTCGGTGTACACTTTTTATATTTATTATATGCCAAATTTTATGAGTATAAGCTTCCTTGATTATTTCATTTCCAAAACACCAATTTTCTATGACAAATGGACAAAACTGTTAAAACTCCTCCATAGAGAGAGTTGAGAAACTTCGGACCATCAAAGTTGCTCGTAGTACACTTTTTATTGTGCTTCTATGTCAAATTTTATGAGCATAAGCTTCCAAGATTATTTCGATGCGAAAACAACAACTTCATATGACAAATGGACAAAGCCATTAAAAGCTCCTCCATAGAGAGAGTTGAGCAACTTTGGACCATCAAAGTTGCTCGGTGTACACTTTTTATTGTTTTTCTATGTCAAATGTTTTGAGTATAATTTTCCTAGATTATTTCGATGCCAAAACACTGACTTTCTATGACAAATGGACAAAACTGTTAAATGCTCCTCCATATAGAGAGTTGAACAACTTCGGACCATCAAAGTTGCTTCGTGGGAACTTTTTGTTGTGCTTCTATGTCAAATTTTACGAGTATAAGCTTCCAAGATTATTTCGATGCCAATACAACAACTTCCTATGACAAATGGACAAATGCCGTTAAAAGCTCCTCCATAAAGAGAGTTGAGCAACTTCGGACCATCGAAGTTGCTCGTTGTACACTTTTTATTGTTTTTCTATGTCAAATGTTGTGAGTATATTTTTCCTAGATTATTTCAATGCCAAAACACTGACTTTCTATGACAAATGGACAAAACTGTTAAATGCTCCTCCATATAGAGAGTTGAACAACTTCGGATTATCAAAGTTGCTTCGTGTAAATTTTTTGTTGTGCTTCTATGTCAAATTTTAAGAGTATAAGCTTCCTAGATTATTTTGTTTCCAAAACACCAATTTTGTATGACAAATGGACAAAACTGTTAAAAACTCCTCCATAGACAGAGTTGAGCAACTTCGGACCATCAAAGTTGCTTGGTGTACACTTTTTATTGTGCTTCTATGTCAAATTTTACGAGTATAAGCTTCCAAGATTATATCGATGCCAAAACACCAACTTCCTATGACAAATGGACAAAGCCATTAAAAGCTCCTCCATAGAGAGAGTTGAGCAACTTCAGACCATCAAAGTTACTCGGTGTACACTTTTTAATATTCTTCTACGTCAAATTTTACGAGTATAAGCTTCATATATTATTACGGTGGCAAAACCCTAACTTTCTATGACAAATTGATAAAGTCGTTAAAATCTCTTCCATAGAGAGAGTTGAGTAACTTCGGACCGTCAAAGTTGCTCGGTGTACACTTTTTATAGTTATTCTATGCCAAATTTTACAAGTATAAGCTTCAAGATTATTTAATTGCTAAAACATCAACTTTCTATGAGAAATGGACAAAGCTGTTAAAAGCTCCTCCATATAGAGAGTTGAGCAACTTCGGGCCATCAAAGTTGCTCGGTGTACACTTTTTAATATTCTTCTACCTCAAATTTTACGAGTATAAGCTTCCAAGATTATTACGATGGCAAAACACTAACTTTCTATGACAAATGGATAAAGCCGTTAAAATCTCTTCCATAGAGAGAGTTGAGCAACTTCAGACTATCAAAGTTGCTCGGTGTACACTTTTTATAGTTATTCTATGCCAAATTTTATGAGTATAAGCTTCCTAGATTATTTCGTTTCCAAAACACCAACTTTCTATGACAAATGGACAAAACTGTTAAAAACTCCTCCATAGAAAGAGTTGAGCAACTTCGGACCATCAAAGTTGCTTGGTGTACACTTTTTATTGTCCTTCTCTGTCAAATTTTACGAGTATAAGCTTCCAAGACTATTTCTATGCCAAAACACCAACTTCCTATGACAAATGGATAAAACCATTAAAAGCTCCTCCATAGAGAGAATTGAGCAACTTGGGACCATTAAAGTTGCTCGGTATACACTTTTTATTGTTTTTCTATGTCAAATTTTGTGAGTATAATTTTCCTAGATTATTTCGATGCTAAAAGACCGACTTTCTGTGACAAATGGACAAAACTGTTAAAAGCTCCTCCATATAGAGAGTTGAACAACTTCGGACCATCAAAGTTGCTTGGCGTAAACTTTTTATTGTGCTTCTATGTCAAATTTTACGAGTATAAGCTTCCCAGATTATTTCGATGCCAAAACAACAACTTTCTATGACAAATGGACAAAAGCAGCTAAAAGCTCCTCCATAGAGAGAGTTGAGCAACTTCGTACCATCAAAGTTGCTCGGTGTACACTTTTTAATATTCTTCGACATCAAATTTTACGAGTATAAGCATCTTAGATTATTACGATGGCAAAACACGAACTATCTATGACAAATGGAAAAAGCCGTTAAAGTCTCTTCCATATAGAGAGTTGAGCAACTTCGGACTATGAAAGTTGCTCGGTGTACACTTTTTATAGTTATTATATGCCAAATTTTATGAGTATAAGCTTCCTAGATTATTTCGTTTCCAAAACACCAACTTTCTATGACAAATGGACAAAACTGTTAAAACTTCTCCATAGAGAGAGTTGAGCAACTTCGGACCATCAAAGTTGCTCGGAGTACACTTTTTATTGTGCTTCTATGTCAAATTTTACGAGCATAGGCTTCCAAGATTATTTCGATGCCAAAACAACAACTTCATATGACAAATGGACAAAGCCATTAAAAGCTCCTCCATAGAGAGAGTTGAGCAACTTTGGACCATCAAAGTTGCTCGGTGTACACTTTTTATTGTTTTTCTATGTCAAATGTTGTGAGTATACTTTTCCTAGATTATTTCGATGCCAAAACACTGACTTTCTATGACAAATCGACAAAATTGTTAAATGTTCCTCCATATAGAGAGTTGAACAACTTTGGACCATCAAAGTTGCTTCGTGTAAACTTTTTGTTGTGCTTCTATGTCAAATTTTATGAGTATAAGCTTCCAAGATTATTTCTATGCCAAAACAACAACTTCCTATGACAAATGGACAAAAGCCGTTAAAAGCTCCTCCATAAAGAGAGTTGAGCAACTTCGGACCATCAAAGTTGCTCGTTGTACACTTTTTAATATTCTTCTACGTCAAATTTTACGAGTATAAACTTCCAAGATTATTACGATGGCAAAACACTAACTTTCGATGACAAATGGACGAAGCCGTTAAAATCTCTTCCATATAGAGAGTTGAGCAACTTCGGACTATCAAAGTTGCTCGGTGTACACTTTTTATAGTTATTCTATGCAAAATTTTAAGAGTATAAGCTTCCTAGATTATTTTGTTTCCAAAACACCCTTTCTATAACAAATGGACAAAACTGTTAAAAACTCCTCCATAGACAGAGTTGAGCAACTTCGGACCATCAAAGTTGCTTGGTGTACACTTTTTATTGTGCTTCTATGTCAAATTTTATGAGTATAAGCTTCCAAGATTATATCGATGCCAAAACACCAACTTCCTATGACAAATGGACAAAGCCATTAAAAGCTCCTCCATAGAGAGAGTTGAGCAACTTCGGACCATCAAAGTTGCTCGGTGTACACTTTTCAATATTCTTCTACGTCAAATTTTACGAGTATAAGCTTCCTAGTATATTACGATGGCAAAACGCTAACTTTCTATGACAAATTGATAAAGTCGTTAAAATCTCTTCCATAGAGAGAGTTGAGCAACTTCGGACCATCAAAGTTGCTCGGTGTACACTTTTTATAGTTATTCTATGCCAAATTTTATGAGTATAAGCTTTCTAGATTATTTTAATGCAAAAACCCCAACTTTCTATGGCAAATAGACAAAATTGTTAAAAGCTCCACCATAGAGAGAGTTGAGCAACTTCGGATCATCAAAATTGCTCAGTCTACACTTTTATTATGCTTCTATATCAAATTTTTTAGGTATAAGCTTCCAAGATTATTTCGATGCCAAACCACTAACTTTCTATGACAAATAGACAAAACCGTTAAAAGCGCTTCCATAGAGAGAGTTTAGCAACTCCGGACCGTCAAAATTGCTCGGTGTATAGTTTTTATTGTTATTGTATTTCAAATTTTATAAGTATAACCTTCAAGATTGTTTAATTGCCAAAACACCAACTTTATATGAGAAATGGACAAAGCCGTTAAATGCTCCCCCATTGAGAGAGTTGAGCAACTTCGGACCATCAAAGTTGCTCGGTGTACAGTTTATATTGTTATTCTATGTCAAATTTTACGAGTATAAGCTTCAAGATTATTTAATTGCCAAAACACCATCTTTCAATGAGAAATAGACAAAGTCGTTAAAAGCTCCCCTATAGAGAAAGTTAAGCAACTTCGGACCATCAAAGTTGCTCGTTGTACAATTTTTATTGTTCTTATATTTCAAATTTTATGAGTATAAGCTTCCAAGATTATTTCGATGCCAAGACACTAACTTTCTATGACAAATGGACAAAACCGTTAAAAGCTTCTTCTCCATAGAGAGAGTTGAGCAACTTCGGACCATCAAAGTTGCTCGATGTACAATTCTTATTGTTCTTATATGTCAAATTTTATGAGTATAAGCTTCCTAGATTATTTCGATGCCAAAACCCCAACTTTCTATGACAAATGGACAAAGCCGTTAAAAGCTCTTCGATAGAGAGGGAGTTGAGCAACTTCAGACCATCATAGTTGTTCGGTGTACACCATTTAATGTTCTTCCATGTCAAATTTTACGAGTCTAAGATTCCTAGATTATTTCGATGGCAAAACACTAACTTTCTATGATAAATAGACAAAGCCATTAAAAGCGCTTCCATAGAGAGAGTTGAGCAACTTCATACCATCAAAGTTGTTAAATGTACAATTTTCTTTGTTATTCTATGTCAAATTTTATGAGTATAAGCTTCCTAAATTATTTTGATGACAAAACCCCAAGTTTCTATGACAAATGCACAAAATGGTTAAAAGCTCCTCCATAGAGAGAGTTGAACAACTTTGCACCCTTAAAGTTGCCCGGTGGACACATTTTATTGTTCTTCTATGCCAAATTTTACGAGTATAAGCCTCAAGATTATTTAATTGCCAAAACTCCAACTTTCTATGAGAAATGGACAAAGCCGTTAGAAGCCCCTCCATAGAGAGAGTGGAGCAACTTCGAACCATCAAAGTTGCTCGATGTACACATTTTATTAATCTTCTACGCCAAATTTTACGAGTATAAGTTTTAAGATTATTTAATTGCTAAAACTCCAACTTTCTATGAGAAATGGACAAAGCTGTTAAAAGCTCCTCCATAGAGAGTTGAGCAACTTCGGGCCATCAAAGTTGCTCGGTGTACACTTTTTGTTGTTTTTTTACGTCAAATTTTATGAGTATAATTTTCCTAGATTATTTCGAAGCCAAAACACTGACTTTTTATGACAAATGGACAAAACTGTTATAAGCTCCTCCATAAAGAGAGTTGAACAACTTCGGACCATCAAACTTTCTTGGTGTAAACTTTTTATTGTGCTTCTTTGTCAAATTTTACGAGTATAAGCTTCCAAGATTATTTCGATGCCAAAACACCGACTTTCTATGAAAAATGGACAAAAGCCGCTAAAAGCTCCTCCATATAGAGAGTTGAGCAACTTCGGATCATCGAAATTGCTCAGTGTACACTTTTTATTATGCTTCTATATCAAATTTTTCGAGTATAAGCTTCCAAGATTATTTCGATGCCAAAACAACAACTTTCTTTGACAAATGGACAAAACTGTTAAAAGCTTCATCATAGAGAGAGTTGAGCAACTTCGGACCATCAAAGTTGTCGGTGTACAATTTTTATTGTTCTTATATTTCAAATTTTATGAGTATAAGCTTCCTAGATTATTACGATGGCAAAACACTAACTTTCTATGACAAATGGACAAAGCCGTTAAAATCCCTTCCATAGATAGAGTTGAGCAACTTTGGACCATCAAAGTTACTCGGTGTAAACTTTTTATTATTATTCTATGTCAAATTTTATGAGTATAAGCTGCCTAAATTATTTTGATTTAAAAACTCCAACTTTCCAAGACAAATACACAAAATTATTAAAAGCTCCTCCATAGAGAGAGTCGAGCAACTTCGAACCATCAAAATTTCTTAGTGTACACTTTTATTATGTTTTTCTATGTCAAATTTTACGAGTATAAGCTTCAAGATTATTAATTGTCAAAACACCAACATTCCTTGACAAATGGACAAAACCGTTAAAAGCTTCTTCTCCATAGAGAGAGTTGAGCAACTTCGGACCATCAAAGTTGCTCGATGTACAGTTTTTATTGTTCTTGTATGTCAAATTTTATGAGTATAAGCTTCCTAGATTATTTCGATGACAAAACCCCAACTTTCTATGACAAATGAACAAAGCCGTTAAAAGCTCTTCCATAGAGAGGGAGTTGAGCAACTTCGGACCATCAAAGTTGCTCAGTGTACACCTTTTAATGTTCTTCTATGTCAAATTTTATGAGTCTAAGATTCCAAGATTATTTCGACGGCAAAACACTAACTTTCTATGATAAATAGACAAAGCCGTTAAAAGCGCTTCCATAGAGAGAGTTGAGCAACTTCATACCATCAAAGTTGCTCAGTGTACAGTTTTTTTGGTTATTCTATGTCAAATTTTATGAGTATAAGATTCCTAAATTATTTTGATGACAAAACCCCAACTTTCTATGAGAAATGGACAAAGCCGTTAGGAGCTCCTCCATAGAGAGAGTGGAGCAACTTCGAACCATCAAAGTTGCTCGGTGTACACATTTTATTAATCTTCTACGCCAAATTTTACGAGTATAAGCTTCAAGATTTTTAATTGCTAAAACTCCAACTTTCTATGAAAAATGGACAAAGCTGTTAAAAGCTCCTCCATAGAGAGAGTTGAGCAACTTCGGGCCATCAAAGTTGCTCGGTGTACACTTTTTATTGTTTTTCTATGTCAAATTTTATGAGTATAATTTTCCTAGATTATTTCGATGCCAAAACAGCGACTTTCTATGACAAATGGACAAAACTGTTAAAAGCTCCTCCATAGAGAGAGTTAAACAACTTCGGACCATCAAACTTTCCTGGTGTAAACTTTTTATTGTGCTTCTATGTCAAATTTTACAAGTATAAGCTTCCAAGATTATTTCGATGCCAAAACACCAACTTTCTATGACAAATGGACAAAAGCCGTTAAAAGCTCCTCCATAGAGAGAGTTGAGCAACTTCGGACTATCAAAGTTCCTCGGTGTACACTTTTTAATATTCATCTACGTCAAATTTTACGAGTATAAGCTTCCTAGATTATTACGATGGCAAAACACAAACTTTCTATGACAAATGGATAAAGTCATTAAAAGCTCCTCCATAGAGAGAGTTGGGCAACTTGGGATCATCAAAGTTGCTTGGTGTACACTTTTTATTGTGCATCTATGTCAAACTTTACTAGTATAGGCTTCCAAGATTATTTCGATGCGAAAACACCAACTTCCTATGACAAATGGACAAAACTGTTAAAAATTCCTCCATAGAGAGAGTTGAGCAACTTCGGACCATCAAAGTTGCTTGGTGTACACTTTTTATTGTGCTTCTATGTCAAACTTTACGAGTATTAGCTTCCAAGATTATTTCGATGCGAAAACACCAACTTCCTATGACAAATGGACAAAGCCATTAAAAGCTCCTCCATAGAGAGAGTTGAGCAACTTCGGACCATCAAAGTTGTTCGTTGTACACTTTTCAATATTCTTATATTTCAAATTTTATGAGTATAAGCTTCCTAGATTATTACGATGGCAAAACCCAAACTTTCTATGACAAATTGACAAAGCCGTTAAAATCTCTTCCATAGAGAGAGTTGAGCAACTTCGGACCATCAACGTTGCTCGGTGTACACTTTTTATAGTTATTCTATACCAAATTTTATGAGTATAAGCTTCCTAGATTATTTCGATGCAAAAACCCCAACTTTCTACGACAAATGGACAAAAGCCGTTAAAAGCTCCTCCATAGAGAGAGTTGAGCAACTTCGGACTATCAAAGTTCCTCGGTGTACACTTTTTAATATTCATCTACGTCAAATTTTACGAGTATAAGCTTCCTAGATTATTACGATGGCAAAACACAAACTTTCTATGACAAATGGATAAAGTCGTTAAAAGCTCCTCCATAGAGAGAGTTGGGCAACTTGGGATCATCAAAGTTGCTTGGTGTACACTTTTTATTGTGCATCTATGTCAAACTTTACTAGTATAGGCTTCCAAGATTATTTCGATGCGAAAACACCAACTTCCTATGACAAATGGACAAAACTGTTAAAAATTCCTCCATAGAGAGAGTTGAGCAACTTCGGACCATCAAAGTTGCTTGGTGTACACTTTTTATTGTGCTTCTATGTCAAACTTTACGAGTATTAGCTTCCAAGATTATTTCGATGCGAAAACACCAACTTCCTATGACAAATGGACAAAGCCATTTAAAGTTCCTCCATAGAGAGAGTTGAGCAACTTCGGACCATCAAAGTTGTTCGTTGTACATTTTTCAATATTCTTATATTTCAAATTTTATGAGTATAAGCTTCCTAGATTATTATGATGGCAAAACCCTAACTTTCTATGACAAATTGACAAAGCCGTAAAAATCTCTTCCATAGAGAGAGTTGAGCAACTTTGGACCATCAACGTTGCTCGGTGTACACTTTTTATAGTTATTTTATACCAAATTTTATGAGTATAAGCTTCCTAGATTATTTCGATGCAAAAACCCCAACTTTCTATGACAAGTGGACAAAATTGTTAAGAGCTCCTCCATAGAGAGAGTTGAGCAACTTCGGATCATCAAAATTGCTCAGTGTACACTTTTTATTATGCTTCTATATCAAATTTTTCGAGCATAAACTTCCAAGATTATTTCGATGCCAAAACAACAACTTTCTTTGACAAATGGACAAAATTGTTAAAAGCTTCTCCATAGAGAGAATTAAGCAAGTTCAGACCATCAAAGTTGCTCGGTGTACATCTTTGAATGTTCTTCTATGTCAAATTTTATGAGTCTAAGATTCCTCGATTATTTCGATGGCAGAACACTAACTTTCTATGACAAATAGACAAAGCCGTTAAAAGTGATTCCGTAGAGAGAGTTGAGCAACTTCATACCATCGAAGTTGCTCAGTGTACAATTTTTTTTGTTATTCTATGTCAAATTTTATGAGTATAAGCTTCCAATATTATTTCAATGACAAAACCCCAAGTTTCTATGACAAATGCACAAAATTGTTAAAAGCTTCTCCATAGAGAGAGTTGAACAACTTTGGACCGTCAAAGCTGCCCGGTGTACACATTTTTTTGTTCTTCTATGCCAAATTTTATGTGTATAAGCCTCAGGATTATTTAATTGCCAAAACTCCAACTTTCTTTGAGAAATGGACAAAGCCGTTAGAAACTCCTCCATAGAGAGAGTGGAGCAACTTCAAACCATCAAAGTTGCTCGGTGTACACTTTTTATAGTTATTCTATGCCAGATTTTATGAGTATAACTTCCTAGATTATTTCGATGCAAAAACCCCAACTTTCTATGACAAATGGACAAAATTGTTAAAAGCGCCTCCGTAGAGAGAGTTGTGCAACTTCGGACTATCAAAATTGCTCAGTGTACACTTTTTATTATGCTTCTATGTCAAATTTTATGAGTATAGGCTTCCAAGATTATTTTGATGCCAAAACACAAATTTTCTATGACAAATGTACAAAGCCGTTAAAAGCTTCTCCATAGAGAGAGTTGAGCAATTTCGGACCATCAAAGTTGCTCTTTGTACACTTTTTAATGTTCTTCTACGTCAAATTTTACTAGTATAAGTTTCTTAGATTATTACGATGGCAAAACACTAACTTTCTATGATAAATGGACAAAGCCTTTAAAATCTCTTCCATAGAGAGAGTTGAGCAACTTCGGACCATCAAAGTTGCTAGGTGTACACTTTTTATAGTTATTCTATGCCAAATTTTATGAGTATAAGCTTCCTAGATTATTTCGATGAAAAAATCCCAACTTTCTATGACAAATGGAAAAAATTGTTAAAAGCTCATCCATTATAGAGAGTTGAGCAACTTCGGAGCATCAAAATTGCTCAGTGTACACCTTTTGTTGTTCTTCCAGCTAAATTGTACGACTATAAGCTTCAAGATTATCTATTTTCCAAAACACCAACTTTCTATCAGAAATGGATGAAGCCGTTAAAAGCTCCTCCATAGAGAGTGTTGAGCAACTTTGGACCATCCAAGTTGCTCGGTGTACACTTTTTAATGTTCTTCTATGTCAAATTTTACGAGTATAAGCTTCCTAGATTATTTGGATGGAAAAACACTAACTTCTATGATAAATGGACAAAGCCGTTAAAAGCGCTTCTGTAGAGAGAGTTGAGCAACTTCGGACCATCAAAGTTGCTCGGTGTACAGTTTTTATTGTTATTCTATGTCAAATTTTACGAGTATAAGCTTCAAGATTATTTAATTGCCAAAACACCAACTTTCTATGAGAAATGGACAAAGCCGTTAAAAGCTCCCCCATAGAGAGAGTTGAGCAACTTCGGACCATCAAAGTTGCTCGGTGTACACTTTTTAATGTTCTTTTATGTCAAATTTTACGAGTATAAGCTTCCTATATTATTTCGATTGCGAAATGACTCGCCAAAAATAGGTAAGTGGATTAACGATTTCCCAAGTGTAGGTTTGTCAAAATAATAAGAGGAGTTTAGAAATCAAATCCAATGTCGAATGTTGAGGTGAATCGGCCTTCCAATCTACAAATAGAAGTTGAGGGTAATCCAACTTGGGCTCTTCTCAAGCTCTACAAGGAGGACGAACTTCTTCTTCTAGTTGGTTGGGTCTCCAAAACTCCTAGCAATCTTCAATAGACTTATTTTCGAACCCCAAGCAAGAAACTAAGATGAAGAACAAGGTAAGAGAACCAAAAACCTTAGAGATGTATTTTCGGCCAAAATGAGTGTTGTCCAAAGAATGGGGTCTCAAGACCCATAAAACCCTCATACCTCTATTAAAAGACCATCGTAACCTATTACAAATAAGTCTCATTGGTCAAATAAAGTAATTAGACAAGTTTGCCCTTCAAGAATTGAGTAAAAATCATAAAATCCGAAATTACTGAACTGTTCGAGGCAGCATCTTGTTTTAATTCCACAGACTTCACTTCTCAATGGCTTTATTCGTATGAGCACTCGTTGGAAAGAGCTGGATGTCTACTTCAACTCTGTAGAAGAAAGTGCCTTCAAATTAGATCATTTACACCTTCAAAAGTTGACCCGAAAATTATTGCGCAGTGCCGTCCGGACAGATATGCTTGAAAACAGCACTGTCCGGCTTTCTTCTTCAACTGTCCGGACGGTGAACAGTACCGTCCGGACGGATATGCTTGAAAATCAATCTGTCCATTTTTCTTCTTGAACCGTCCGGACGGTTGACAGCAAAATGCAATTTTTCAGCTCCTTTGTGTCTTTTCTTCCATATTCAACCCCGATCAATCCGGAGCCTACAAAACCCATTCAAACAAGTCATAAATGACTGAAACATACTTAAACAAGTGTCAAAATCATTTTTAGGTTGATAGAACAAAATTTGGCATATTAAAACTCAAATGCTTAAGAGATAGCATTTCCATAACTTCTAACCATTATGCCCAAAACTTGGATTTCATATCTCTAAGCTACCAAACCAACTTGAACCACTAGAAAACACTTAAAATGACTATGTCAAAGTGTTGAATTATGCATTGGCTCATTAACATATATTTCGGCAACTCAAACCTAAAATGTGGTTTTTAAGCATTGAAACTCAACCTTTTGCTTTCAAAACTCCACAAAAATATGCATAATACCATCCCAATCACAACCCCTAACTAGCTTTTTGCTAGTCCTCGAGCAAAATAGCGAAAATCAATTGGGATGAATTTCGAGAGAAAAAATTACTTTTAAACCAATTTGTCTGGAACGTGTGTGAGTGCAAGCATGCATTGACAAGTTCTTCCCTAAATGTTTAACCCTCAGAATAAACACATGACAAAGATGCAAGAGAGCACAAATCTCAACTAAGTCTTGATTTTAACTAAAAAGGTTGCTTCATTTTGAAACCAAACCATTCTCTTGTGTGTGTGTGCGTGACCACTTGGAACATCCTTGCCATCAATTTAGATTAGAAAATGCAAGAGTGATTCATCAAATGAATCTCAATCATAAAGTGCAAGCCGCCATATGCTCACTTTTCAAAACTTCTCTCCACTAATGTAGCCCAACACAAAACCAATGATCCAATAGGACTTTTAAAGCATGTAACGTAGGTTGAGGCTATTGGTATGTCAAAATGGAAATTTTAGGCTGAAACCACAACTCAAATATACATGTCAATGTAATAATGGTCATACATATGCATGCATGCACATATACCCCAAAGTAGTCCCAACTCACCTTTTTCACACTCACTTTGCTTTTTCTTTCTCTACTCTCATTTTTTTTATTATTTTTATTATTTTTATTTTTTATTTTTTGTATATATGTGCCACATTGATTTTATTGATGGCATGCAACCATCTTACTCTATACATATATCCCAAACTTGGATATTTTCATTCAATGAACTAAGTTGTTGCCTTCTTTTGCTATTTTTTTCTTTTTTTTCACTTTTTTTTCTCTTTAAAGCAAGCAACACCTTACAAAATGCATCATCACAAAAACGCATCACTCAACCCATATGCATGATGATATGCACAAGCATCCCACAAAAATATGTATATCCAATTGCGCGGGTGATGCATGGGGGAAATTTTGTTCTAGCTAGGTACATATGTAGGTGCTGAAATAAAAAGGTTAACATTTGGCTAGGAAGGGACACCTAGGGATAAATTTAAAGTATGGTAGGCTAGAAATTAAGCTCAAACGACCAAAGAAGGCCTTATGTCATCTCATCAGTCAAAATGTGGACTAGGATTTCGCCTCAAGAGTTTATCAAGTGAGTTCTAGTGCTTGTGAGATTCAAAAGACTAACACTAAGCAAAACTTCTCTAAATGTCCAACACTTCAAAACCTCATGGTCATGTGCTCAAGGGAAAAGAGAAATAGTCCAAACTTCAAAACAAGACAAACTAAAAAGTCAAGCACAATCCAAGGGATCTTATATGCCTCCCACTACAAGTCATAGTTCGTATTTTTCATCATGGGCAATCAAGGAATCACAGCAATGCAAAGCTTTTCACAACACACAGTTCCAGAATTATTTATTCTCTTTTTTTTTTATAAAAAAAGCTTTTATTTTTGAATTTCTTTTGAAAAACTAAACCAAACATAAACTGGGCACCCCCACCCCCAACTAGAGTAAGACATGGTATCCATGGATGGAGCGAACAAAATGGTGCACAGTAAGTAATTATTCAATGCAAATGCAAAACACTACGTGGTTCTAAGACTACAATACTCCTAAAGTACCACAAACAAACAGAGTAATGTCACGGCACCAGCACACCCATGACTAGGTATATGGATAATCAAATAACAGCAGGAGAAATTGAGAGTACTCCCTAGACATCCTGTAGAAGGAGTGTCTCATCCTCTGGTGCATAGGGAGCAAGGAATGGCTTGAGCCTTTGTCCATTCACAGTGAAGGTGGTCCCATTCTTTGGATTGGAAATATCCACAACACCATGGGAATGAAACTTCTTGACAATGTAAGGGCCACTCCAACGACTCTTCAACTTTCTTGGAAAAATATGGAGCCTAGAATTGTAGAGAAGCACCTCTTGCTCAGGGAAGAATTTCTTGTCCAAGATCTTCTTGTCATGCAAGGCTTTCATCCTCTTCTTGGACAGTTTGGCATTGTCATAGGCCTCCATTCTTGCTTCTTCTAGCTCTAAAATCTGCAACTTTCTCAAGCCTTGGGCATCATCAAGTGAAGAATTAATATTTTTAATAGCCCAGAAAGCATGATGTTGAATCTCAATAGATAAATGACAAGCATGACCATAAACCAAACGATAAGGTGACATGCCAAGAGTGGTTTTGAATGCAGTTCTATAAGCCCAAAGAGCATCAAGTAATTTATCAGACCAATCCTTCCTATTAGGATGAACTGTCTTTTCAAGAATGACCTTGATCTCTCTATTAGCCAACTCAGCTTGGCCATTAGTTTGGGGATGATATGGAGTAGAGACCTTGTGAGTCACTCTATATTTCTTCATGAGATTTTGAAAAGGTTTGTTACAAAAATGCGAACCCCCATCACTAATTATGGCCTTTGGCATGCCAAAACGTGCAAACAAGTCTTTTAAAAATTTAAGCACAACCTTATGATCATTGGTTCTACATGGTATAGCTTCTACCCACTTGGAAACATAATCAACAGCAAGCAAGATATACATATAACCATTAGAAACAGGAAAAGGCCCCATAAAGTCAATTCCCCAACAATCAAATATCTCAAGGGTCAATATGGGAGAAAGAGGCATCATGTTCCTAGCTGTGATTTTTCCAAGTTTTTGACAAGATTCACAAGCTTTACACCACAGCACAACATCTTTAAACATGGTAGGCCAATAAAGTCCACTTTGTAAAATTTTTGCAACAGTTTTATGGGCTGCAAAGTGACCACCACAAGCTCCAGAATGACAAAACTCAAACACAGAAGCAAACTCATCATTAGGAATACAACGTCTCACCAACTGATCAGCACAATATTTAAAAAGATAAGGTGAGTCGAAGTAATAGAATCGAACCTCAGAAAGGAACCTACGATTGTCTTGAACATTCCAATGAGAAAGTAATTGCTCAGAGACAAGGTAATTCACAATATCCGCAAAGCAAGGTGCACGCGACACAGCAAAGAGATGCTCATCCGGAAAATCATCATGCAAAGGTGGAGAAGAATGAGACTCGGGTTGCTGCAATCTAGACAAATGGTCAGCTACCACATTCTCGACACCTTTCTTATCCTTGATAGTGATGTCAAACTCTTGAAGCAATAAAATCCAGCGTATCAACCTGGGTTTAGCATCTTTCTTTTGCAACAAATACTTCAAAGCAGAGTGGTCAGTAAAGATGGTGATAGGAGAACCAATGATATAAGAACGGAATTTATCTAAAGCAAACACAACAGCAAGCAGTTCCATTTCAGTGGTGGTGTAATTCTTCTGTGCATCATTCAATGTTTTACTTGCATAATAAATCACAGAAGGTTTACCATCAATTCTTTGACCTAAAACAGCACCTAGAGCAAAATCACTAGCATCGGTCATAAGTTCAAATGGTAAATCCCACCTAGGAGATTGAATGATAGGAGCAACTGTCAAGTGTTTCTTTAGAGTCTCAAAAGCAGATTGACATTCATCAGACCAAACAAATTCTGTATCATTTTGCAGTAAAGCACACAATGGTTTGGTGATAGCACTAAAGCCTTGAATAAAACGTCGATAGAAGCCGGCATGACCAAGAAAAGAGCGAATATCCTTCACAGTCCTAGGAATAGGCAATTGAGAAATCAATTCTATCTTAGCCCTATCAACCTCTATACCACATTTTGACACTAAATGTCCAAGTACCAACCCACTAGTCACCATAAACTGACATTTTTCTCAATTAAGCAACAAATTCTTTTCTTCACATCTAGTCAACACAGCATTTAAATTTTTCAAGCATACATCAAAGGAGCATCCAAACACAGAAAAATTATCCATAAAAACTTCACACATGTCCTCAAGCATGTCAGAAAAAATGCTCATCATGCAACGTTGGAATGTGGCAGGGGCATTGCATAAACCAAATGGCATCCTCCTAAAGGCAAATGTGCCAAAAGGGCAAGTGAAGGTGGTTTTTTCTTGGTCCTCTAAAGATATTGCAATTTCATAATAACCAGAAAAACCATCTAAAAAGTAATAAAACTCATTTCCAGCAACTTTTTCCAAAATTTGGTCAAGAAAGGGCAATGGGAAATGGTCTTTGCGACTAACCGAATTCAATTTTCGGTAGTCTATGCACATGCGCCATCCAGTCACTTTCCTAGTAGGAATTAAATCACCCAAAGCATTTTCAATGACAGTTAAACCAAATTTCTTAGGGACTACCTGTGTGGGACTCACCCACTTACTGTTGGAGATAGGATAAATGATTCCAATTGCTAACAGCTTCAAAACCTCCTTCTTCACAATTTCTTTCATGGCAGGGTTGAGTCTCCTCTGTGCATCTCTCACTGGTGTAGGATCTCCCTCCAAAAAAATGTTGTGAGTATAAATATTAGGGTCAATACCCTTGATGTCTGCAATGGTCCAGCCAATAGCTCCCTTGTGCTTTTGTAAAACCGCTACCAAGCTAGTTTCTTGCTCAGGAGTGAGCTGAGATGAAATGACAACAGGGAATGTACCCTCTTCTGGACCAAGGAAAATATACTTCAAATCTTCAGGATGCTTTTTCAGCTCAAGAGTTGGAGTCTCCTCAATGGATGGCTTCATTTCCTCGGGTGGATCAAGAATCTCAAAGTTTGGTCCCCGCCATCTACCAATGTGGCTCACATCCTCCAACTTAGCTGAATCATCAATATCACAAGGCTCATCCAATATGATAGGATCAAGATCATCCAAATCATCTTCTAAATCATCAATTTCGCTAGATTTCTTAGGATATGCATCCTCATATACGCTCTCAGAATCAAGAACAGAATATAAATTTGATGGGCTAAAACTCTGAACCCAATCTATTGTTTGCAACTCTGAATCATCACAGTCACTAGACATCTTGCAAGCAGTGAAGACATTCGTCTCAAATGTCATATTGCCAAAAGTGATCTTGAGCATTCCACTCTTTCAATTGATCAAAGCATTTGTAGTAGCAAGGAAAGGACGCCCAAGAATGATAGGAGCACTAGCAAGAAGTGAAGTAGGATGTGGCATCTCTAGGACTACAAAGTCCACAGGATAGTAAAATTTATTCACTTGCACTAAGACATCTTCCACAACTCCCTTGGGTTTCTTGACTGTTCTATCTACCATCTGCAAAAGCATGGGTGTCTGCTTCAATTCTCCAATATCGAGCTGTTCATAAACCCATAATGGCAACAAATTCACACTACTCCCCAAATCAAGTAAGGCATTTTCAAGCCTTTTTTCACCAATCATAATAGAGATAGTAGGTGATCCAGGATCACGCAGCTTCTGAGGAGTATCACTCATGATCAAAGCTCCAACTTCTTCAACTAGAAAAGACTTCTTGGTCACATTCACCTTCCTCTTTGCATTACATAAGTCCTTCAAGAACTTAGCATAGGAAGGGATTTGTTGAATAGCATCTAAAAGTGGAATGTTGAGCTTCACTTGCTTGAAAATCTCCAGAATCTCAGTATGATGCTTGTTCATCTGCCCAACTCTCAATCTATGTGGATAAGTAACAGTAGTTCGATAAATCCTCTCATTTTCTTTCTCTACCACAGATGGAGTCTTCAATTCTGAATTTTCTTTATCTTTCTCTCTCTCTACTTCCTTTCCTACCTCAACCACCTCAGGTGCACCCACAATAGCATGACTAGAGTGCTGAGAATCAATAGGGGCCTCAGGTCTAGAAACCTGCTTCCCACTCCTGAAAGTGGTAACTGCTTTGGTAGTTTCAAAACCATCTCCAGAAACATTATGAACATGCTATTGAGACTGTTGTTTATTGACCGTAGGATTGGGTTGTGGTTGAGCTGGAAACTTTCCCTTCTCAAGAGTGCTCAAAGTGGTACTCATTTTTTGAATTGTTCCTCGCAAGTCATTGATGGCTTGTGTATTCTGATTGTTTGTAGTAGCCTGAACCTGCATGAACTGCTGAAAAGTGGCAGCCATCTGTGCTATGGTATCATCTAGAGACTTCTTGGGTGGAGCAACTGGTTGTTGAGGAGGAAAACCAGGGGGTGCTATTGGAGGAAGATAACTCTGAGTATGCTGAAACTGCTGTGGAGGAGCCATCTGTTGTGGATAACTCTGTGAAGATTGTCCTGGTTGATCATTCCTCCATGAAAAGTTAGGATGGTTCCTCCATCCCAGATTGTATGTGTTGGAATAAGGATTGTTCATCTTGTTGACCCAATTTGCAGCTTGCAATTGGTCCATTCCATTCTCCATCATAGGCATGATAGGGCAATCTTGAGTCTTATGGCTAGAATCAGCACATAAGTTACATGGTTCCACCGTTTTCACTGCCTTGACTTTTTCCAACTCCATAATCTCTATTCTTCTAGACAAAGTAGCTAGCTTAGCTTGAACATCCATATCTTCCTTCAACTCATATTTACCACCACTCGGGATGGTTCTCAAAGGTTGAGCAGCTATAGCAATTCTGTCAGTTCTTGTATTCCACTGGCTAGCACTCTCTCCAAGATAATCAAAGAAATCCAATGCGGCGTCTGGCTCTTTATCAAAGAATTCTCCATTGCACATAGTTTGCACAAATTGTTTGCACTCTGGAGTCAGACCCGTATAGAAGTAGTTGACAACTCTCCAAGACTCATAGCCATGATGTGGACAAATATTCAACAACTCCTTGAAGCGGTCCCAACTAGCTTGGAAAGTCTCATCATGCTTCTGAGTGAATTGAGCTATCTTCTCTTGAATCATTTGAGTTCTTTGAAATGGAAAGAATTTTTGTAAGAACTCTTGTTGCATATCAACCCAACTAGTAATAGAGTTAGCTCTCAATTGGTTAAACCACAACTTAGCCTTATCCTTCAAAGAGAAAGGAAACAAACGCAATCTAACATACTCATCAGTGTTAGCCCTATTAATGAAAGTAGTGCAAGCCAACTCAAAATCAGTAAGATGCTGGTAAGGGTTCTCAGAGTCCATGCCATGGAACTGAGGTATCACTGACATCATGCTATGCTTAACAGAAAATTGAGGTGCATTTTCAGGTAATATGATGCATGAAGAAGTAGTAGTGCGAGTGGGCTGAATAAAATCCTTAAGAGTATGTGGTGCAGGATTAGCCATGTTTTCACAAACTTCTTCGTCAAATAAAATAGGCAAACCAAGCTCAGAATCACTTTCAGAAGTCACAGAAGCAAAATCAGTTTCAAGACTAACAATGCTACTTGTATTGCTAGATGTCCTACGCAACCTATTATGATCGTCTCTAACCCAAGACATGCAACATCAAGCAATCACAAAGTAGAGCAGAAATTTAAGAACTCAATAAAAATAAAATAAAATAAAGGAAGACCCGAACCGAAGGACAAAAGTCCCCGGCAACGGCGCCAAAAACTTGACTCGCCAAAAATAGGTAAGTGGATTAACGCTTTCCCAAGTGTAGGTTTGTCAAAGTAATAATATGAGTGAATCCCAAATCGTCTCACAAAGAATTTTGGTTTTGGCTTCGGTCTATGGATTATTAACCTAATTACTTAATTAAATATGGTATTCACAATGTTAAGTGTGGCAAAATTGCACTAACCATTGGTTAGATTCGGTTTTCCCTCTTGGGGTGATTGATTGAAGTAAACCCTAATATACGAAATGAGAATTAAATACTAAACTACTGCAGAAAATCAAAATGGAAATAAGCACAACATAATAAAATGTAAAACATAACATAAAACGTTCAAGCACAAACTAAATCGGAATGGAAATATTCAAGTAGATTAAACTAGAACTATGAATCCAAATGCGATAATAAAATGAAATAACAATAAGGAAGAGGAGTTTAGAAATCAAATCCAATGTCGAATGTTGAGGTGAATCGGCCTTCCGGACGGATATGCTTGAAAATCAATCTGTCCATCTTTCTTCTTGAACCGTCCGGACGGTTTCTGATAAGTGTCCGGACGGTTGACAGCAAAATGCAATTTTTCAACTCCTTTGTGTCTTTTCTTCCATATTCAATCCCGATCAATCCGGAGCCTACAAAACCCATTCAAACAAGTCATAAATGACTGAAACATACTTAAACAATTGTCAAAACCATTTTTAGGTTGATAGAACAAAATTTGGCATATTAAAACTCAAATGCTTAAGAGATAGCATTTCCATAACTTCTAACAATTATGCCCAAAACTTGGATTTCATATCTCTAAGCTACCAAACCAACTTGAACCACTAGAAAACACTTAAAATGACTATGTCAAAGTGTTGAATTATGCATTGGCTCATTAACATGGATTTCGGCAACTCAAACCTAAAATGTGGTTTTTAAGCATTGAAACTCAACCTTTTGCTTTCAAAACTCCACAAAAATATGAAAAATATCATCCCAATCACGAAACACGAACTTTCTATGACAAATGGACAAAACTGTTAAAAGTGCTTCCATAGAGAGAGTGGAGCAACTTCGGACCATCAAAGTTGCTCGGTGTACAGTTTTTACTGTTATTCTATGTCAAATTTTATGAGTATAAGCTTCAAGATTGTTTAATTGCCAATAAACCAACTTTCTATGAGAAATGGACAATGTCATTAAACGCTCCCCCATAGAGAGAGTTGAGCAACTTCGTACCATCAAAGTTGCTTGGTGTACAATTTTTATTGTTATTCTATGTCAAATTTTACGAGTAAAAGCTTCAAGATTATTTAATTGCCAAAACACCAACTTTCTATGAGAAATGGACAAAGCAGTTAAAAGCTCCCCCATAGAGAGAGTTGAGCAAATTTGGACCATCAAAGTTGCTCGGTGTACACTTTTTATAGTTCTTATATTTCAAATTTTATGAGTATAAGCTTCCTAGATTATTACGATGGCAAAACACTAACTTTCTATGAAAAATGGACAAAGCCGTTAAAATCCCTTCCATAGATAGAGTACAGCAACTTTGGACCATCAAAGTTGCTCGGTGTACACTTTTTATTGTTATTCTATGTCAAATTTTATGAGTATAAGCTTCCTAAATTATTTCGATGTAAAAACCCCAACTTTCCTTGACAAATACACAAAATTATTAAAAGCTCCTCCATAGAGAGAATCGAGCAACTTTGAACCATCAAAATTTCTCAGTGTACACTTTTAATTATGCTTCTATGTCAAATTTTACGAGTACAAGCTTCCAAGATTATTTGTATGCCAAAACAACAACTTTCTTTGACAAATGGATAAAACCGTTAAAAGCTTCTCCATAGAGAGAGATCAGCAACTTCGGACCATCAAAGTTGCTCGGTGTACAGTTTTTACTGTTCTTATATGTCAAATTTTATGAGTATAAGCTTCCCAGATTATTTCGATGACAAAACGCCAACTTTCTATGACAAATGGACAAAGCCGTTAAAAGCACTTCTATAGAGAGAAAGTTGAGCAACTTCGGACCATCCAAGTTGCTCGGTGTACACTTTTTAATATTCTTCTATGTCAAATTTTACGAATATAAGTTTCCTAGATTATTTCGATGGCAAAACACTAACTTTCTATGACAAATGGACAAAGCCGTTAAAAGCGCTTCCATAGAGAGAGTTGAGCAACTTCGGACCATCAAAGTTGCTCGGTGTAAACTTTTTATTGTTTTTCTATGTAAAATTTTGTGAGCATAATTTTCCTGGATTATTTCGATGCCAAAACACCAACTTTCTATGAAAAATGGACAAAACTATTAAAAGCTCCTCCATAGAGAGAGGTGAGCAACTTCGAACCATCCAAGTTGCTCGGTGTACACATTTTAATGTTCTTCTATGTCAAATTTTACGAGTATAAGCTTCCCAGATTATTTCGACGGCAAAACACTAATTTTCTATGACAAATGGACAAAGCCGTTAAAACCTCCTCCTTAGAGAGAGTTGAGCAACTTCAGACCATCAAAGTTGCTCGGTGTACACTTTTTAATATTCTTCTACGACAAATTTTACGAGTATAAGATTCCTAGATTATTACGATTGCAAAACAGTAACTTTATATGAAAAATGGACAAAGCCGTTAAAATCTCTTCCATAGAGGGAGTTGAGCAACTTCGGACGATCAAAGTTGCTCGGGGTACACTTTTTATTGTGCTTCTATGTCAAATTTTATGAGTATAAGCTTCCTAGATTATTTCAATTGCAAAACACTAACTTTCTATGACAAATGGACAAAGCCGTTAAAAGTTCTTCCATAGAGAGAGTTGAGAAACTTAGGAATGCCAAAGTTGCTCGGTGTACAATTTTTATTGTTATTCTATGTCAAATTTTATGAGTATAAGCTTCCTAGAATATTTCGATGACAAAACCCCAAGTTTCAATGACAAATGGACAAAGCCGTTAAAAGCTCTTCCATAGAGAGAGAGTTGAGCAACTTCGGACCATCAAAGTTTCTCGGTGTACACCTTTTAATGTTCTTCTATGCAAATTTTATGAGTCTAAGATTCCTAGATTATTTCGATGGTGAAACACTAACTTTCTATGATAAATAGACAAAGCCGTTAAAAGCACTTCCATTGAGAGAGTTGAGCAACTTCATACCATCAAATTTGCTCATTTTAGATTTTTTTTGTTATTGTACGTCAAATTTTATGAGTATAAGCTTCCTAGATTATTTCGATGACCAAACCCCAAATTTCTATGACAAATGCATAAAATTGTCAAAAGCTCCTCCATAGAGAGAGTTGAACAACTTTGGACAGTCAAAGCTGCCCGGTGTACATATTTTATTGTTCTTCTGTGCCTAATTTTACGAGTATAAGCCTCAAGATTATTTAATTGTCAAAACTCCAACTTTCTATGCGAAATGGACAAAGCCATTAGAAGCTCCACCATAGAGAGAGTGGAGCAACTTCCAACCATCAAAGTTGCTCAGTGTACATATTTTATTAATCTTCTATGCCCAATTTTACGAGTATAAGCTTCAAGATTATTTAATTGCTAAAACTCCAAATTTCTATGAGAAATGGACAAAGCCGTTAAAAGCTTCTTGATAGAGAGAGTTGAGAAACTTCGGACCATCAAAGTTGCTCAGTGTACACTTTTTAATATTCTTTTATGTCAAATTTTCGAGTATAAGGTTCCTAGATTATTTCGATTGCAAAACACTAACTTTCTATGAGAAATGGACAAATCCGTCAAAAGTTCTTCCATAGAGAGAGTTGAGAAACTTTGGAATGGCAAAGTTGCTCGGTGTACAGTTTTTATTGTTATTCTATGTCAAATTTTATGAGTACAAGCATGCTAGATTATTTCGATGACAAAATGCCAACTTTCTTTAAGAAATGGACAAAGCCGTTAAAAGCTCCCCCATAGAGAGCGTTGAGCAACTTCGGACCATCAAAGTTGCTCGGTGTACACTTTTTATTGTTCTTATATGTCAAATTTTATGAGTATAAGCTTCCTAGAATATTTCGATGACAAAACCCCAACTTTCTATGACAAATGGACAAAGCCGTTAAAAGCTCTCCATAGAGAGAGAGTTGAGCAACTTCGGACCATCAAAGTTGCTCGGTGTACACCTTTTAATGTTCTTCTATGAAAATTTTATGAGTCTAAGATTCCTAGATTATTTCGATGCCAAGACACTAACTTTCTATGATAAATAGAGAAAGCCGATAAAAGCACTTCCATTGAGAGAGTTGAGCAACTTCATACCATCAAAGTTGCTTAGTGTAGATTTTTTTGTTATTCTATGTCAAATTTTATGAGTACAAGCTTCCTAGATTATTTCGATGAACAAATCCCAAGTTTCTATGACAAATGCACAAAATTGATAAAAGCTCCTCCATAGAGAGAGTTGAACAACTTTGGACCGTCAAAGCTGCCCGGTGTACACATTTTATTGTTCTTCTATGCCAAATTTTACGAGTATAAGCTTCAAGATTATTTAATTGCTAAAACTCCAACTTTCTATGAGAAGTGGACAAAGCCGTTAAAAAGCTTCTCCATAGAGAGAGTTGAGCAACTTCGGGCAATCAAAGTTTCTCGGTGTACACTTTTTATTGTTTTTCTATGTCAAATTTTATGTGTATAATTTTCCAAGATTATTTCGATGCCAAAACACCAACTTTGTATGAAAAATGAACAAAACAGTTAAAAGCACCTCCATAGAGAGAGTTGAACAACTTCAGACCGTCAAAGTTGCTCGGTGTACACCTTTTATTGTTCTTCTATGCTAAATTTTACAACTATAAGCTTCAAGATTATTTAATTGCCAAAACACCAACTTTCTATTAAAAATGGACAAAGCCGTTAAAAGCTCCCTCATAGAGAGAGTTGACCAACTTCGGACCATCCAAGTTGCTCGGTGTACACTTTTTAATATTCTTCTATGTCAAATTTTACGACTATAAGTTTATCAGATTATTTCGATGGCAAAACACTTACTTTCTATGACAAATGGACAACGCCGTTAAAAGCTCTTCCATAGAGAGAGTTGAGCAACTTCGGACCATCAATGTTTCTCGGTGTACAGCTTTTAATGTTCTTCTACGTCAAATTTTTCGAGTATAAGCTTCCTAGATTATTACGATTGCAAAACACTAACTTTATATGAAAAATAGACAAAGCCGTTAAAATCTCTTCCATAGAGAGAGTTGAGCAACTTCGGACCATCAAAGTTGCTTGGTGTACACTTTTTATTGTGCTTCTATGTGAAATTTTATGAGTATAAGTTTCCCAGATTATTTCGATGGCAAAACAATAACTTTCTATGACAAATGGACAAAGCCGTTAAAAGCGCTTCCATAGAGAGAGTTGCGCAATTTCGGACCATCAAAGTTGCTCGGTGTACACTTTTTAATGTTCTTCTACGTCGAATTTTACGAGTATAAGCTTCCTAGATTATTACAATGGCAAAACACTAACTTTCTATGAAAAATGGACAAAGCCGTTAAAAAATCTCTTCCATATAGAGAGTTAAGCAACTTCGGACTATCAAAATGCTTGGTGTACACTTTTTCTAGTTATTCTATGCCAAATTTTATGAGTATAAGCTTCCTAGATTATTTCGTTGGCAAAACACGAACTTTCTATGACAAATGGACAAAACTATTAAAAACTCCTCCACAGAGAGAGTTGAGCAACTTCGGACCATCAAAGTTGCTCGGTTTACACATTTTATTAATCTTCCATTCCAAATTTTACGAGTATAAGCTTCCTAGAATATTTCCATGACAAAACCCCAACTTTCTATGACAAATGGACAAAGCCGTTAAAAGCTCTTCCATAGAGAGAGAGTTGAGCAATTTTGGACCATCAAAGTTGCTCGGTGTACACCTTTTAATGTTCTTCTATGCAAATTTTGTGAGTCTAAGATTGCTAGATTATTTAAATGGCAAAACACTAACTTTCTATGATAAATAGACAAAGCCATTAAAAGCACTTCCATTGAGAGAGTTGAGCAACTTCGGACCATCAAAGTTGCTCGGTGCACACTTTTTATTGTTCTTATATGTCAAATTTTATGAGTATAAGCTTCATAGAATATTTCGATGACCAAACCCCAAGTTTCTATGACAAATGCACAAAATTGTTGAAAGCTCCTCCAGAGAGAGAGTTGAACAACTTTGGACCGTCAAAGCTGCCCGGTGTACACATTTTATTGTTCTTCTATGCCAAATTTTACGAGTATAAGCCCCAAGATTATTTAATTGTCAAAACTCCAACTTTCTATGAGAAATGGACAAAGCCGTTAGAAGCTCCTCTATAGAAAGAGTGGAGCAACTTCGAACCATCAAAGTTGCTCGGTGTACACATTTTATTAATCTTCTATGCCAAATTTTACGAGTATAAGCTTCAAGATTATTTAATTGCTAAGACTCCAACTTTCTATGAGAAATGGACAAAGCCGTTAAAAGCTTCTCCATAGAGAGAGTTGAGCAACTTCGGACCATCAAAGTTGCTCGGTCTACATTTTTTAATGTTCTTTTATGTCAAATTTTCGAGTATCAGCTTCCTAGATTATTTCGATTGCAAAACTCTAACTTTCAATGACAAATGGACGAAGCCGTTAAAAGTTCTTCCATAGAGAGAGTTGAGAAACATTGGAATGGCAAAGTTGCTCGGTGTATAGTTTTTATTGTTATTTTATGTCAAATTTTATGAGTACAAGCATCCTAGATTATTTCGATGACAAAAGCCTAACTTTCTATGAGAAATGGACAAAGCCGTTAAAAGCTCCCCCATAGAGAGAGTTGAGCAACTTCGGACCATCAAAGTTGCTCGGGGTACACTTTTTATTGTTCTTATATGTCAAATTTTATGAGTATAAGCTTCCTAGAATATTTCGATGACAAAACCTCAAGTTTCTATGACAAATGGACAAAGCCGTTAAAAGCTCTTCCATAGAGAGAGAGTTGAGCAACTTCGGACCATCAAAGTTTCTCGGTATACACCTTTTAATGTTCTTCTATGAAAATTTTACGAGTCCAAGATTCCTAGATTATTTCGATGGCCAAACACTAACTTTCTATGATAAATAGACAAAGCCGATAAAAGCACTTCCATTGAAAGAGTTGAACAACTTCATACCATCAAAGTTGCTCAGTGTAGATTTTTTTTGTTATTCTATGTCAAATTTTATGAGTACAAGCTTCCTAGATTATTTCGATGAACAAACCCCAAGTTTCTATGACAAATGCACAAAATTGTTAAAAGCTCCTCCATAGAGAGAGTTGAACAACTTTGGATCGTCAAAGCTGCCCGATGTACACATTTTATTGTTCTTCTATGCCAAATTTTACGAGTATAAGCCTCAAGATTATTTAATTGTCAAAACTCCAACTTTCCATGAGAAATGGACAAAGCCGTTAGAAGCTTCTCTATAGAGAGAGTGGAGCAACTTCGAAATATTAAAGTTGCTCGGTGTACATATTTTATTAATCTTCTATGCCAAATTTTACGAGTATAAGCTTCAAGATTATTTAATTGCTAAAACTCCAACTTTCTATGAGAAATGGACAAAGCCGTTAAAAAGCTTCTCCATAGAGAGTGTTGAGCAACTTCGGGCCATCAAAGTTTCTCGTTGTACACTTTTTATTATTTTTCTATGTCAAATTTTATGAAAATAATTTTCCAAGATTATTTTGATGCCAAAATACCAACTTTCGATGACAAATGGACAAAACTGTTAAAAGCTCCTCCATAGAGAGATTTGAGCAACTTCAGATCGTCAAAGTTGCTCGGTGTACACCTTTTATTGTTCTTCTATGCTAAATTTTATGACTATAAGCTTCAAGATTATTTAATTGCCAAAACACCAACTTCCTATCAGAAATGGACAAAGCCGTTAAAAGCTCCTCCATAGAGAGAGTTGAGCAACTTTGGACCATCAAGTTGCTCGGTGTACACTATTTAATATTCTTCAATGTCAAATTTTACGAGTATAAGTTTCCCAAATTATTTCGATGGCAAAACACTAACTTTCTATGATAAATGGACAAAGCCCTTAAAAGCGCTTCCATAGAGAGAGTTGAGCAACTTCGGAGCATCAATGTTGCTCGGTGTACATTTTTTAATGTTCTTCTACGTCAGATTTTTCGAGTATAAGCTTCCTAGATTATTACGATTGCAAAACACTAACTTTATATGAAAAATGGACAAAGCCGTTAAAATTTCTTCCATAGAGAGAGTTGAGCAACTTCGAACCATCAAACTTGCTCGGTGTACACTTTTTATTGTGCTTCTGTGTGAAATTTTATAAGTATAAGTTTCCTTGATTATTTCGATGGCAAAACTCTAACTTTTCTACGACAAATGGACAAAGCCATTAAAAGCGCTTCCATAGAGAGAGTTGGGCAACTTCGGACCATCAAAGTTGCTCGGTGTACACTTTTTAATGTTCTTCTACTTCAAATTTTACGAGTATAAGCTTCCTAGATTATTACGATGGCAAAACACTAACTTTCTATGACAAATGGACAAAGCCGTTAAAATCTCTTCCATATAGAGAGTTAAGCAACTTTGGACTATCAAAGTTGCTCGGTGTACACTTTTTATAGTTATTCTATGACAAATTTTACGAGTATAAGCTTCCTAGATTATTTTGATGCAAAAACCCCAACTTTCTATGAGAAATGGACAAAATCGTTAAAAGCTCATCTATAGAGAGAGTTGAGCATTTTCGAACCATCAAAGTTGCTCGGTGAAACTTTTTATTGTGCTTCTATGTCAAATTTTACGAGTATAAGCTTCCAAGATTATTTCGATGCGAAAACACCGACTTTCTATGACAAATGCAAAAATTTGTTAAAAGCTCCTCCATTGAGAGAGTTGAACAACTTTGGACCGTCAAAGCTGCTCGGTGTAAACATTTTATTGTTCTTCTATGCCAAATTTTAGGAGTATAAGCCTCAAGATTATTTAATTGCTAAAACTCCAACTTTCTATGAGAAATGGTCATAGCCGTTAAAAGCTCCACCATAGAGAGAGTTGAGCAACTTCGGACCATCAAAGTTGCTCGTTGTATACTTTTTATTGTTCTTCTATGTCAAATTTTATGAGTATAAGCTTTCAAGATTATTTCGAAGCAAAAACACCAACTTTCTATGACAAATGAACAAAATTGTTAAAAGCTCTTCCATAGTGAGAGTTCAGCAACTTTGGAGCGTCAAAGCTGCTCGGTGTACACATTTTATTGTGCTTCTATGTCAAATTTTACTAGTATAAGCTTCCTAGATTATTTCTTTGGCAAAACATTAACTTTCTATGACAGATGGACAAATCCGTTAAAAGCTCTTCCATAGAGAGAGTTGAGGAAGTTCGGGCCATCAAAGTTGCTTTGTGTGCACTTTTTATTGTTATTCTATGTCAAAATTTATGAGTATAAGCATCCTAGATTATGTCTATGACAAATGCACAAAATTATTAAAAGCTCCTCCATAGAGAGAGTTGAGCAACTTTGGACCGTCAAAGCTGCTCAATGTACACATTTTAATGTTCTTTTATGCCAAATTTTACGAGTATAACCTTCAAGATTATTTAATTGCCAAAACACCAACTTTCTATGAGAAATGAACAAAGTTGTTAAAAGCTCCTCCATAAAGAGAGTTGACCAACTTCGGACCATCAAAGTTGCTCGTTGTATGCTTTTTATTGTTCTTCTATGTCAAATTTTACGAATATAAGACTTCATGATTATTTCGATGCAAAAACACCAACTTTCCATGACAAATGGACAAAATTGTTAAAAGCTTTTCCGTAGAGAGAGTTGAGCAACTTCGAACCATCAAAGTTGCTCGTTGTATACTTTTTATTGTTTTTCTATGTCAAATTTTATGAGTATAAGCTTCCTAGATTATTTCGATGCCAAAACACCAACTTTCTATGAACAATGGACAAAATTGTTAAAAGCTCCTCCATAGAGAGAGTTGAACAACTTCGGACCCTCAAAGTTGCTCGGTGTACACTTTTTATTGTGCTTCTATGTCAAATTTTACGAGTATAAGCTTCCTAGATTATTTCGATGCCAAAACACCAACTTTGTATGACAAATGGACAAAACCGTTAAAAGCTCCTCCATCGAGAGAGTTGATTAACTTCGAACCATCAAAGTTGCTCGGTGTACACTTTTTAATGTTCTTCTATGTCAAATTTTACGAGTATAAGCTTCCTAGATTATTTCGATGCAAAAACCCCAACTTTCTATGAGAAAAGGAAAAAATCGTTAAAAGCTCCACTATAGAGAGAGTTGATCATTTTCGAACCATCAAAGTTGCTCGGTGAAACTTTTTATTGTGCTTCTATGTCAAATTTTACGAGTATAAGCTTCCAAGATTATTTCGATGTGAAAACACCGACTTTATATGACAAATGCACAAATTTGTTAAAAGCTCCTCTATAGAGAGAGTTGAGCAACATTGGACCGTCAAAGCTGCTCGGTGTAAACATTTTATTGTTCTTCTATGCCAAATTTTACGAGTATAAGCCTCAATATTGTTTAATTGCCAAAACTCCAACTTTCTATGAGAAATGGTCAAAGCCGTTAAAAGCCCCTCCATAGAGAGAGTTCAGCAACTTCGGACCATCAAAGTTGCTTGTTGTACACCTTTTAATGTTCTTCTATGTCAAATTTTACGAGTATAAGCTTTCAAGATTATTTCGAAGCAAAAACACCAACTTTCTATGACAAATGAACAAAACCGTTAAAAGCTTTTCCGTTGAGAGAGTTGAGCAACTTCGGACCATCAAAGTTGCTCGTTGTATACTTTTTATTGTTTTTCTATGTCAAATTTTATGAGTATAAGCTTCCTAGATAATTTCGATGACAAAACCCCGACTTTCTATGACAAATGCACAAAATTGTTAAAAGCTCCTCCATAGAGAGAGTTGAGCAACTTTGGATCGTCAAAGCTGCTCGGTGTAAACATTTTATTGTTCTTCTATGCCAAATTTTACGAGTATAAGCCTCAAGATTATTTAATTGCCATAACTCCAACTTCTATGAGAAATGGTCAAAGCCGTTAAAAGCTCCTCTATAGAGAGAGTTGAACAACTTCAGACCATCAAAGTTGCTCGTTGTACACTTTTTAATGTTCTTCTATGTCAAATTTTACGAGTATAAGCTTTCAAGATTATTTCGAAGCAAAAACACCAACTTTCTATGACAAATGAACAAAACCGTTAAAAGCTTTTCCGTAGAGAGAGTTGAGCAACTTCGGACCATCAAAGTTACTCGTTGTATACTTTTTATTGTTTTTCTATGTCAAATTTTATGAGTATAAGCTTCCTAGATTATTTCGATGACAAAACCCCGACTTACTATGACAAATGCACAAAATTGTTAAAAGCTCCTCCATAAAGAGAGTTGACCAACTTCGGACCATCAAAGTTGCTCGTTGTATACTTTTTATTGTGCTTCTATGTCAAATTTTACGAGTATAAACTTCCAAGATTATTTCGACGCGAAAACACCGACTTTCTATGAAAAATGCACAAATTTGTTAAAAGCTCCTCCATAGAGAGAGTTGAGAAACTTTGGATCGTCAAAGCTGCTCGGTGTAAACATTTTATTGTTCTTCTATGCCAAATTTTACGAGTATAAGCCTCAAGATTATTTAATTGCCATAACTCCAACTTCTATGAGAAATGGTCAAAGCCGTTAAAAGCTCCTCTATAGAGAGAGTTGAACAACTTCAGACCATCAAAGTTGCTCGTTGTACACTTTTTAATGTTCTTCTATGTCAAATTTTACGAGTATAAGCTTTCAAGATTATTTCGAAGCAAAAACACCAACTTTCTATGACAAATGAACAAAACCGTTAAAAGCTTTTCCGTAGAGAGAGTTGAGCAACTTCGGACCATCAAAGTTACTCGTTGTATACTTTTTATTGTTTTTCTATGTCAAATTTTATGAGTATAAGCTTCCTAGATTATTTCGATGACAAAACCCCGACTTACTATGACAAATGCACAAAATTGTTAAAAGCTCCTCCATAAAGAGAGTTGAGCAACTTTGGATCGTCAAAGCTGCTCGCTGTACACATTTTATTGTTCTTCTATGTCAAATTTTACAAGTATAAGCTTTCAAGATTAGTTCGAGGCAAAAACTCCAACTTTCTATAAAAATGGACAAAACCGTTAAAAGCTTTTCCGTAGAGAGAGTTGAACAACTTCGGACCATCAAAGTTGCTCGTTGTATACTTTTTATTGTTTTTCTATGTCAAATTTTATGAGTATATGCTTCCTAGATTATTTCGATGGCAAAAGACTAACTTTCTACGATAAATGGACAAAGCCGTTAAAACCTCCTCCATAGAGAGAGTTGAGAAACTTCGGACCATCAAAGTTGCTCAGTGTACACTTTTTAATGTTCTTCTATGTCAAATTCTACGAGTATAAGCTTCCTAGATTATTTTGATGGCAAAACACTAACTTTCTACGATAAATGGACAAAGCCGTTAAAAGCTTTTCGTGTAGAGAGAGTTGAACAACTTCGGACCATTAAAGTTGCTCGTTGTATACTTTTTATTGTTTTTCTATGTCAAATTTTATGAGTATAAGCTTCTTAGATTATTTTGATGCCAAAACACCAACTTTCTATGACCAATTGACAAAATTGTTAAAAGCTCCTCCGTAGAGAGAGTTGAGCAACTTCGGACGATCAACGTTCCTCGATATACAGTTTTTATTGTGCTTCTATGTCAAATTTTATGAGTATAAGCTTCCAAGATTATTTTGATGACAAAATACCAACTTTCTATGACAAATAGACAAAACCGTTAAAAGCTCCTCCATAGAGAGAGTTGATCAACTACGAACCATCAAAGTTGCTCGGTGTACACTTTTTACTGTTATTCTATGTCAAATTTTATGAGTATAACCTTCCTAGATTATTTCGATGAAAAAATCCCGACTTTCTATGACAAATGCACAAATTTGTTAAAAGCTCCTCGATAGAGAGAGTTGAGCAACTTTGGACCGTCAAAGTTGCTCGGTGTAACATTTTATTGTTCTTTTATGCCAAATTTTACGAGTATAAGCCTCAAGATTATTTAATTGCCAAAAGTCCAACTTTCTATGAGAAATCGTCAAAGCCGTTAAAAGCTCCTCCATAGAGAGAGTTGAGCAACTTCGGACCATCAAAGTTGCTCGTTGTATACTTTTTATTGTTCTTCTATGTCAAATTTTACAAGTATAAGCTTTCAAGATTATTTCGAAGTAAAAACACCAAGTTTCTATTACAAATGCACAAAATTGTTAAAAGCTCTTCCGTAGAGAGAGTTGAGCAACGTTGGAGCGTCAAAGCTGCTCGGTGTACATATTTTATTGTTCTTCTATGCCAAATTTTACGAGTATAAACCTCAAGATTATTTAATTGCCAAAACTCCAACTTTCTATGAGAAATGGACGAAGTCGTTAAAAGTTCCTGCATAAAGAGAATTGAGTAACTTTGGACTATCAAAGTTGCTCGTTGTAGACTTTTTATTTTTCTTCTATGTCAAATTTTACGAATATAAGCTTTCAAGATTATTTCGAAGCAAAAACACCAACTTTCTATGACAAATGAACAAAACCGTTAAAAGCTTTTCCGTAGAGAGAGTTGAGCAACTTCGGACCATCAAAGTTGCTCGTTGTATACTTTTTATTTTTTTTCTATGTCAAATTTTATGAGTATAAGCTTCCTAGATTATTTCGATAACAAAACCCCGACTTTCTATGACAAATGCACAAAATTGTTAAAATCTTCTCCATAGAGAGAGTTGAGCAACTTTGGATCGTCAAAGTTGCTCGATGTACACATTTTATTGTTCTTCTATGTCAAATTTTACGAGTATAAGCTTTCTGGATTATTTCGAAGCAAAAACACCAACTTTCAATGATAAATGGACAAAACCGTTTGATGAGGATAATTTTCTCCTACAATGACAACATGACACGTGGATGTAATTGTCAACAGCTTCATGCTCGGTACCGAGAAGAAGGATGCACGTTCCTCGGTACTCATCCTCAGAGTGGTAAAAAGCTGTCATGAACTACCCAAACAGGAACTACCTTCACTATAAAAAGGGGCAAACCCTCAGGTAAAGGAGAGGATTTTTTGACTAATTACAAGAGCACCGAGCAGTGCACTTCACAGAGTTCCTTTGTGCTCGCATCTGACTTGAGCGTCGGAGCGCCAACGCCAGAGAACACTCTCTGGCGGGCCTCTAGCTTACGTTTGCTCTTTGTCACAGGATCATTCTATTATCGGAGAGAAGCTAATTCGAGGAAGGACATCAACAGACGAGAAAGCTCTTGTTCAAACCTATCCTGATACGTCTTGGACTGATTTAGGACGTCATCAGATTGGCGCCGTCTGTGGGAATCCATAACAAAAATTATGGTTCGGGCTAGAGCTTTTAGAGGAGAAGAACAACAGGCTGAGGCAGCAAACGAAAATGCCGAGCAGCAGCCTCAACCATTGATGCAAGATCAGATCGCTGAACTATTGCAACAGATGAATGTTCTCGCGCAACGCCTGGATACGATCCAAGGACAAGTGCAAGGTCACCAACCAATCCAAAATGAGAGCATTTCTCATGAGACGAGAAATGACCACTCTCAAACTGATGAGTCAAGAAATCCCGACGTTCCAGGAACCTCGGTAACTATTGCTCGAAGAACTCAGCCCACTCATACTTACGAGGGGGATAGCAAGTTCATCGAGGGGGTAGTGGATCGCAAAATAGCTGCTTTGCAAGGTCGTCCCTTCTTGGATACAATGGACTGGGATAGGAACTTGACTCCATTGTCGGCCGAGGTGCAACAAGCTCGGGTACCGACAAGCTTTAAGGTTACCAGTGTGGAAAAGTATAATGGAACAGGGGATCCCCTAGACCATGTTATCGGCTTTCAAACCATGATGGAGTTTCAGCGGGCCTCTCAGGAAGCTTGCTGCAAGATCTTCCCAGTCTCGCTTGTCGGAGTGGCAAGGCGTTGGTTCAGAGCTCTGCCACAAGGCAGCATTCACAGTTTTGACGACCTAACAAACAGGTTCGTTGCTCATTTTGCAAGCTCAAGACCGGTGAAGAAGACCAATGCCACACTGGTTACCATTAGACAGAAACCGCAGGAGAGTTTGAGGGAATTTGTAACTCGGTTCAACAGCGATTGCTTAGAGATACCGGACCTTCAGCCGATCATAGCCATTACAGCCTTCACGACTGGGGTGCGACATGTGACGCTAAAGCATTCATTGTCGAAAAAGAATCCGAAAAGTATCCCCGAACTGCTCTCAAGAGTTGAAAAATACATTACTGCTGACGAAATGATGGCTGAACCACATGTAGCGGAGCAATCCTTAGACAGATCTCCCCCGAGGAGAAGGTCAGACGGTGGTCGACGAACAGAGAGGAAAAATAGTGGATTCAGTAGATCATTCACCAGAAGAGATGACCGAGCCAAACTTGAGAGATATGATTCCTACACTCCACTCAATTCTTCTTTGAAAAGAGTATTGAATGAGATACAGGATCGTGACATCGTCAGGTGGCCGGCAAAGAAGAAGCCAAGTCCAGGTAGGATGGAGAGCGACAAGTATTGTAAATTCCACCGGTCTTCTCCGTTGTAAATTACCCGAGATCAAAATTATTTATGGTGGAACTTCTGGTCGTCGATGTGAAGACCCCATACAACGCGTTGATTGGCAGACCACTGCTTCATAAGGCCCGAGCAGTTGTCTCAACTTATTACCTGAAAATGAAATTCCCCACTGATCAAGGAGTAGGAGAAGTTCAGGGCGACCAAAAGCTCGCCCGCCAGATGTATGTGACCGATCTTAAAGAAAAGAAAAAGCCAGTCTCGATCATAGAGTTGGCAGCTGATCAGAACAATCAAATCTCGAAGCCCTCGCCAGGCGAACAACTCATTGCTCTTCCTGTCGAGCATGCAACGGAGAAGAAATTGTACTATGGTTCCGAGCTTAGCAAAGATTTAAGCGAAGGCTTGATGAATCTACTTTTGGAGAACATCACCACATTTGCATGGAGTGCACATGAGATGCCGGGTATCAGTGCTGATGTTATCACTCACCATCTGAGTATCAAACCTGGTAACCAACCAGTAAAGCAAAAGAAGAGGAACTTTGCACAAGACAGGCAAGAAGCCATTAAAACAGAGGTTAACAAGCTTTTAGATGCTGACTTCATCCACGAAGTACAATATCCGGAATGGCTTTCTAATGTTGTTATGGTAGCCAAACAGAATGGTAAATGGCGCATGTGTGTAGACTTCACTCACCTAAACAAGGCCTGTCCGAAGGATAGCTACCCGCTGCCAAAAATAGACCAATTGGTAGACGCAACCTCGGGAAAGGGTCTCCTCAGTTTCCTTGATGCCTACTCAGGATACCATCAGATTCAGATGCATCAAGATGACGAGGAGCACACCTCGTTTGTTACCCCTGAGGGTACATATTGCTACCAAGTTATGCCTTTTGGATTGAAGAATGCAGGGGCTACCTATCAACGGCTAGTCAACAAAATGTTCTCCCCAATGCTCGGAAAGACAGTTGAGGCGTACGTCGATGATATAGTCGTTAAAAGCAAAAAACCCGAGGAGCACTTGGGCGACTTGCAGGATGTGTTTAATGTTTTAAACAATTTTGGAATGAAGCTCAATCCCAAGAAGTGTGCTTTTGGCGTTTCATCGGGTAAATTCCTCGGATTCCTCATCTCCAAACGAGGAATTGAGGTGAACCCTGAAAAGGTGTTAGCGATAATTAACATGCAAGCCCCGAGGAACAAGAAGGAGGTTCAACAACTCACCGGGCGAACTGCAGCACTAAACCGATTTCTCGCCAGATCAGGAGATCGCTGTAAACACTTCTTTAACGCACTTAAGCAAACAACCGACTTTGAATGGAATGAGCACTGTCAAGAAGCTTTCGAAGAGCTCAAGTCTTATTTGAGTCGACCACCTCTACTCACTGCTCCAAAGGAAGGAGAACCGTTATCCCTCTACTTAGCTACCACTGAGCATGCAGTGAGTGCCGTGCTCGTAAGCGAGGGAGAGGATAAGGTTCAGAGGCCAATATACTACACTAGTAAGATTCTCACTGCAATCGAGAAGAGATACGCCAAGGCCGAGAGAATGGCCCTGGCACTAGTGACCACGGCAAGGAAGTTGAGACCATATTTTCAAGCCCATACAATTACAGTGCTGACTGATCAGCCGCTCAAGAGCATTTTACAGAATCCAGACATATCGGGAAGACTTATTAAGTGGTCAGTCGAACTTAGTGAGTTTGATATCTACTTCGAGCCGAGAAGAGCAATCAAAGCTCAAGTCCTCGCGGATTTCGTTACGGAATGCCAACATCCTTTAGAGGAAGAAGCGCCGCAGGAGCAATGGCAACTCTTCGTCGATGGATCTACGAACAAGGATGGCAGCGGAGCAGGGATTCTGCTTCTCGGACCCGGGGGCATGACCACTGAGTATGCCCTCCGTTTCCAATTCAAAGCCTCTAATAACGAGGCTGAATATGAAGCTCTGCTAGCTGGATTAAAGCTGGCCATCGAGCTAGAGGTTCGCAATTTGCTGATTCACAGCGATTCACAGCTCGTCACCGAGCAGGTCCGTGGAGAATATGAGGCGAGAGGCTCCAATATGATCAAATATCTTGCAAAAGCTAAGGAGCTGATGAGTGAGATCCCGAATGTTGAAATACTGAGAGTGCCTCGAGAAGAAAATCAGCAAGCAGACGTATTAGCCTGACTTGCGTCAACAAGCAAGAAAGATCATGCTTCCTCAGTTCGGATAGAAATGCTTCCTAAACCTAGCATCTTTGTTAAAGAAATTGCGGAGATCAACACTGAACGATCTTGGATGGATGCAATACGCGCCTTCCTCACGGAGGGGCAATTGCCGGAAGACAGGAACGAGGCTAAAAGTATCCGAGCAAGGGCAGCGAGGTATTCCATTATTCAAGGCACCCTTTACCGACGATCTTACACACTCCCTTACCTTAAGTGCCTTGCTCCACGAGAGTCAGATTACGCTCTCCGAGAAGTTCATGGAGGAATATGCGGCAGCCACTCCGGTGCAAGGACCTTAGCAAACAAGGTCTTGCGCTGCGGGTATTACTTGCCGACCATGAACAAGGACGCAAAGGAGTTGGTGAGGAAGTGTGACAAGTGCCAGAGACATGCCAACGTATCGCATCACCCAGCGTCGGAGATTACAGTGATGGAGAACCCTTGTCCGTTTGCACAATGGGGGCTGGATTTGTTAGGACCTTTTCCTCAGGCAACAGCCCAAAGGAAATTTCTCATAGTGGCAGTGGATTATTTCACGAAGTGGGTTGAAGCCGAGCCTCTGGCCACAATTACTGACCACAAGGTGAAAGACTTCATTTGGAAAACCATCGTCTGCAGATATGGTGTTCCTCGGATCCTTGTTACTGATAATGGCCGACAGTTTGTGAGTGCCAATATACGGCAGTTTTGTGACGAACACGGCATCAACCTCAGGGTTACTGCTGTAGCTCACCCTCAAGCTAATGGACAAGTAGAAGTCATCAACCGAATCATACTACAAGGAATCAAGGCTCGTCTGGACCAAGCCAAGGGACTCTGGACTGAACAGCTCCATAGCGTCCTCTGGTCTTATCGGACTACGCCTCGGACATCAACAGGAGAGACACCTTTCTCCTTAGTATTCGGATCAGAAGCTGTTATCCCAGTTGAAATTGGAGTTCCCACTCCTCGTATAACTGAGTTTGAAGAATCAGGTAACAGTGACTTATTGCTCAACAATCTTGATTTCTTGGAAGAAGCTCGAGAGACTGCTCGGATCAGGATTGCTGCTTACAAACAAAGAACGGCCCGATATTACAATAAAAGGGTCCGAACAAGGAAATTTTCAGAAGGAGACTGGGTTCTAAGGAAAGCTGCTGCAGCCGGAAGGCATCCAGGTAAGCTCGGAGAAACTTGGGAAGGACCTTTCCGAGTTATCAAAGTTCTGCTTGATGGTACTTACAAACTGGAAAATCCCGAGAAGCCTGGAGAGATGAGACCTTGGAATGCCGAGAACCTTCGAAGATACTATGTTTAATTTCATCCTGCTGGCATGTACTTAAGCACAATTTCCATTTCAAAACTCGTTTCTTACACGAGACTTAGGATTTTGCTGATTCAATGAAAGTAGTTTGTTTTGCTATAAGGATCCTCAAAAGTAAGCGTTGCTCGGCACAAGTCAGCCGCAATGCCTGAGCATTATTACAAGCCCACTAAGGTCAGGGGACCGAGGAAAAGCATGGTTTTGTTTCAACTCATTTAATTTGAGTTACAACAGCCAAGCAGAAGAACAAGTTAGCTACGACCCGAGCAAGTTTGGGCCACAGCAAACATGGTTTTGTTTCAACTCATTTAATTTGAGTTACAACAGCCAAGCAGGGAAACAAGTTGGCTACGACCCGAGCAAATTTGGGCCACAGCTCTACTTGTTCTCAAATCAGCTACAACAAGCTGCGTTTTAAGTTATGATTTCCGAGAAAAAAGATGGACAGTAATAGACAAGAAATGGGAAGAAAAGAACTCGACTTCATTAAAATTAAAAACGTTATTTACAAATGTTGAGAACAGAGTTTGATCAAGAAGGAAGAGAACAAGGGCCAGTTCCTAATTTTCAATATCAACTAGCTCCTCGGCAGTCCTCTCTGCCTCACCCTCAACAGAAGGAAGGGGCACGTCGACTTCTTCATTCCTCGGAGGAATCGGCGGAGCATCGGTCTCCGTGTACCCATCGATGTCCTCCTCGACGTCCCCCTCGTCCTCTTGAAGTAGGCGGAACTGCTCGTAGGCATCCTCCTTCACCACATCCTCGTCGTCTTTCCCCGCGATGACTGGGCACAGCTCATCCAAAATGTCCGAGCTCTGGCCTTTGCCGACGAGGAACCTCCGAGCTTCTTTGACAGCAGCCTGGAAGCAGAAAAAGCCTTCTTGCTTAAGGGTAAGTTGGAACTCCTGAGAGTCACGAAACTCTCGGAGACCAGCTTGTCGCCCGCTTTCAAACAGGACGGCCCCTTCAGCCTCAGCTGCTGACCTTTGTCTTGCGAGCTCATCCTCGGCTTCTTTCAGCTTCGTAGCCATCAGATTCTCTGATGCCTGCGTTTTCTCGAGTTCCAACCTCGTCAGCTTCAAAGCGGTCTCTGTCCGACCAATAGCTCCCTTGAGTAGGAAAATTTCTTGGGCGGCAGTCTTCTTCTCGGCCTCGGAGCTTCGTATGTCAAGCGACAACTTCCCGAGAAGCGAAGACAACTGCAAATAACAACAGAAAAGAGATGAGTTATTAAGCAAGCTGAAGGAAAACTTGCTAAACAATGTTCCGAGCGGAAAGATGTACCTCCATCAGCTTAACAGCCGAAGCCTCCATCCTCTCCTCGGTAGCCATCTCCTCGGCTCGCCTTTGGTCCGAGGGAAGAGACAGCTTCTCGAGCATCTCCAACGCCACCCGAGGATTGGTCACTGTATCAGATAGACGCACATTCCACCGAGGAATGTGAACGTCTCCCATCCTGTGAGGAGGAGAGGAAGAGCGGGCGTCGGATGTACGAGAAGGAGATCCAACGGCCCGGAAAGATGGGGTGGAAACGAAGACACCGCGACCGCGACCCAAGTCTTTTCCTCGGCCTGGTTTGACTTGGGCACCCTCAACGGGGGTAACCCTCGTTTTCTTGCTCGGCCCAGCACCCCCATCAGGTCTCCTCTTCTTGCCCAAGTTGGCAGTCCTCTTCTGCAACTTCAGGTAATCAGCGGCCGACGACATATCTGAGAAGTAACAAGAATCAGTCATCAACATGATTAGTATAACAAAGTCATAAACATAACCGAGCAAGAGCAGGTCCCCACCTTGCATCGCTTGCTCGGACCTATGAGCCCTTGTAAAGTCTACAGCTCGGCATATCATAGGCACAGAAGGCTTAGTGAAAGGACCTCTGAGAGTAAGATACGAGTCAAGCTCCTGAGGAGAAAGTTGGGGAAGTCGCTTGAACTTACTGAATTTTGGGACAACCCACGAGGTCCTAAAAGGAAGATCCTCGTCCTCGCCCAAGGGCATCCGAACAAAGAAATAACTAGACTTCCAATGATGATTGGAAGAGGAATATTTTGGAGCAACCAGACCCTTCTTGAACTTTAAATAGCAAAGTCCAGGGTTTCTCGGAGCTCTACAAAGGGAGAAAATGTGTTGAAGAACATTAGAAGAAAAAGGGACGCGAAGCTCGGCACAGTAGTATAGAATTGTGCCGAGAAACACCCAAGAGTTGGGAGCAAGGCAGGTTGGGCAAATGTCGAACCGATCAAAGAAGGAGCATACTGCTGGGGCAATCGGTATCCGACAACCAAATGATAATGCGGTGGTAGAAATGGCAAACTCCCCATGTTGAGGACGGAATGGAGATACTCCCTCGGGCACAGGCCTGCAAGGGTAGGGAATACCGAACAACTTGCGTTGGGATTCCACCTCGGAGGCTGAAAGGCTACAGCTAAGATTCCTAGGCTCCCTAGAACCATCACCTGCTGCTCGGGCCTCCTGTATTTCGAATCCAGGAGGGGCAAAGAAAGGGCGTTCTGCTAAGGGTAGCCTAATGCTCGTCCTAACAGGAGGAGAGTTAGAGGTCGAAGGAGAAGTTCCTAAATCGGCTTCCTCTAACACATTAATATTACTATCCGAAGAAGGGGAAGACATTTCTCGTACCTGATGAGACGAAGAAGAGATAGTATTTGCTCGGAAAAAGAAGATTACGTTTGCTCGGATAGACAATGCTCGGGGCTCTCAATTTTGGCAGCAAGTGAGTTGGACAGTGACGCCCTCGCTATTTAAAGTCGAAGACCGCCCCGGTCAACGGACCCGATGACGAGACGTACCGCCTTCTCTCATCTGGGCCGCTCAACCTCTGCACATCAGATAACCACTGGATCAAGATCAATCAAATCTTAGCCGTTCAACGACTCACAATTAATGTCAGCCTCGGGAACTCAAACGTCCACTCATACAGACCTATCATTGGTCCTACGATGACCAATCACAGGTCTGAGGGGGCAAGTGATGAGGATAATTTTCTCCTACAATGACAACATGACACGTGGATGTAATTGTCAACAGCTTCATGCTCGGTACCGAGAAGAAGGATGCACGTTCCTCGGTACTCATCCTCAGAGTGGTAAAAAGCTGTCATGAACTACCCAAACAGGAACTACCTTCACTATAAAAAGGGGCAAACCCTCAGGTAAAGGAGAGGATTTTTTGACTAATTACAAGAGCACCGAGCAGTGCACTTCACAGAGTTCCTTTGTGCTCGCATCTGACTTGAGCGTCGGAGCGCCAACGCCAGAGAACACTCTCTGGCGGGCCTCTAGCTTACGTTTGCTCTTTGTCACAGGATCATTCTATTATCGGAGAGAAGCTAATCCGAGGAAGGACATCAACAGACGAGAAAGCTCTTGTTCAAACCTATCCTGATACGTCTTGGACTGATTTAGGACGTCATCACCGTTAAAAGCTTTTCCGTAGAGAGAGTTTAACAACTTCGGACCATCAAAGTTGCTCGTTGTATACTTTTTATTGTTTTTCTATGTCAAATTTTATGAGTATAAGCTTCCTAGATTATTTCGTTGCCAAAACACCAACTTTCTATGACCAATGGACAAAATTGTTAAAAGCTCCTCCATAGAGAGAGTTGAGCAACTTCGGACCATCAAAGTTGCTCGGTGTACACTTTTTATTGTGCTTCTATGTCAAATTTTACGAGTATAAGCTTCCTAGATTATTTCGATGCCAAAACACCAACTTTCTATGACAAATGGACAAAACTCTTAAAAGCTCCTTCATATTTTGAAGCATAGGTTTCAAGCTTAAGTTTGATGAATTTCGAAAATGCTAAGTGGCTGAATACGTGTGTGAAATACTTAATTCATGTAGCCTTGATTCTATATATGGTAATTCATGTGATCTTAGTCTTATATTTATGATCTGCACTTTAATAATTGATCAAAACATTCTCATATATATATGCACGTTTTTCTTTCATATAGTTGTCATATATGTGTTTCATTTATGGAAACTAACTTGTGTTGACAAAAATGTTAGAAATCCTTTTTGGATTATCTTTTGAAAGTTTGTAGGCATGGAATATGGAAAGAAATCATGAAAAGTTCAGGAATTCAATTCTTATGGAAAGAGATCAGGAAAGGTTCAATTCTCAAGGAAAGAGATCAAGTCTTGCATTCCATATGTAAAGAATCAAAAGGTGATCAAGTTTTATGGAAAGATAACACAAGAAGAGCATGGAATTGTCATTTTTCTACCGTATGGAAGGAAAATCTGAATTTCAACTAAAAAGAAGATCATGAGATCAACATCAAATCAAGGAGAAGATCAATCCCAACCGTTGGGGGTTTTTCTATACATAAGAAGAGATCTTGACCATTGGTGACATTCTGGCACATCAAGAAGATTCACTCAAGAAGGAAACAAGATCAAGATAAAGACTTATTCAAGCTTACAAGAAAGGAAACGAGATCATGAAGAATTCTCTTAGGAGAATTGAAAAGGAAAGCCAACCTTCATTGTGTCAAATTATGTGTGATTAGCCAAAATCCCATAAACATAAATACTAGCCTATCCTAGCCGATTCTCCTACATCTTCAGTACCTAATTTTCGTCCATTTTCCTTCTCCAAAAAGATTTCACCAAGAATCATTCCTTTCTCACCTCAAATGAGCCGTTAGACCTAAGCCATTTAATCAATCATTCTCTATAAGTCCAACTAAGAAAGCTTGCTGCGTTTTAACCTCATTCTCTCTAACTTCAAGCCAAAAACGTTCTTGAGCCCTATTATTACTCTCTTGAGTTCTCATCTTCCGAAAACCAATTTTTGAGAGAGCATATCTTGCCAATACTCGGCCATACTTTGAGCTTTGCATACTTTGAACCTTATTTCTGATATCTAGCTATCAAAGAGCCATCCTTGAGCCAAAGCCATTATACACATTGAGTCAAGTATCATATTTGCTTATTGAATTGTGAGGGTTCGTTGATTCAACCATAAAATCAACAAGATTGTAACTTGTACTTTGAAGTGCATTCATAGTGGAGGTGTTGGCAAGTCCCTTTGAAGGAGGGCCGTGGATGTACTCAGTTTGAGGAACCACGTAAAAATCTCGGTGTCATCTCTCTCTATCTCTTTATTATTTCGTACTTGTGATTATTACTTAGACAACAAAAGTTTTCAAAATCACAAAAGAGTTAGAATTCAGTAAATTGAAATTGGTTTGATTAATCAGGGTGTTAAAGATTAAGAAAACAAAATTTTCATATTGTTTTATATTGTGTTGTTATTACTAACTATCTCATTCAAGTGTGCAGACTATATTACACATTCATCATCATTTGGAGTGCTACAAGAATTGGTTCTTCAAGTTTCTATAATTAGTTAAATTATAAATTTATTGTTGTTTTGTTTGTGAACTTATTTGGTATATCTTGTGCATTGAGTTGTCATATTCTTCTTATTGTACTATTTGTGATCAAGACCATTTTAACTAAAAAGTAGACATAGTCTTAATTCACCCCCCCCCCCCCCTCTTAAGTCTAGAAATGATCCTAACACCATAGAGAGAGTTGATCAACTTCGGACCATCAAAGTTGCTCGGTGTACACTTTTTAATGTTCTTCTATGTAAAATTTTATGAGTATAAGCTTCCTAGATTATTTTGATGCAAACATCCCCAACTTTGTATGACAAATACACAAAATTGTTAAAAGCTTCTCCATAGAGAGTATTGAGCAACTTCAGACCATCAAAATTGCTTGGTGTACACCTTTTATTGTTCTTCTATTTGAAATTCTACGAGTATATGCTTCAAGATTAATTAATTGCCAAAACACCAACTTTCTATGAGAAATGGAAAAAGCCATTAAAAGCTCCTCCATAGAGAGAGTTGAGGAACTTCGAACCATCAAAGTTCCTCGGTGTACACTTTTTATTGTGCTTCTATGTCAAATTTTATGAGTATAAGCTTCCAAGATTATTTCGATGCGAAACACCAACATGCTATGACAAATGGACAAAATCGTTAAAAGCTCCTCAATAGAGAGAGTTAATCAACTTCGGACCATCAAAGTTGCTCGATGTACACTTTTTAATGTTCTTCTATGTCAAATTTTATGAGTATAAGCTTCCTAGATTATTTCGATGCAAAAACCTCAACTTTCTATGAGAAATGGGCAAAATCGTTAAAAGCTCCTCTATAGAGAGAGTTGAGCATTTTCGAACCATCAAAGTTGCTCGGTGAAACTTTTTATTGTGCTTCTATGTCAAATTTTACAAGTATAAGCTTCCTAGATTATTTCGATGCCAAAACCCCAACTTTCTATGACAAATGGACAAAACCGTTAAAAGCTCCTCCATAGAGAGAGTTGAGCAACTTCGTGAAGAACCTTGCTAAACACAAGAGGGGGGTGAATTGTGTGTCTAAATTCTGTTTAGGATCCCCTAGTTCACAAAATGCTCAAACTTGATTCTAATGTCAATACACAAGCAAGTTTGGTCTCTAATTGATTTAGCCTAATTCAATTTCAATCAATTAATGCAAACGAACTCTAGCAACCTATAGACAATGTATGAATGCTCAAAAGATCAATCTAAGCAAAATTAATACTCAAAGGTAGATTTGTTCAAATTGAACCAACAAGATATAAGATCACTCCATGTAACAAGCAAGCACCCAAATATGGTTTCTATGGCAGCAAGCAATCTCAACTTCTATTAAGCAACCTAAAATCAATGCAAGGAAGCAAGGCTTGATCAAAGAGCACACAAACAACCTAATAACACTTCTAGGCAGCAAGCAATTCACAAATCAGATTTTCACACCAAAAACAACTCAAGACAGCAAGTAAATCACACAAGAGATTTAGAGTGGTTCGGAGAACTTCTCCTACATCCACTACCTAAGTTCACCAACTTAGGACTTTTGAAATCCACTAAGGAATGTGGTTTTACAAGTTCACCACTAACTTAGGGTTTTAGCCAAGCTAACCCCAAACTTCACAAGGTTTAAAGATAACCTCCAACTAGAGATTTTACAAGACAATCTCCAAACTTTTACACTAGGGTTTACAGCTCACCCAAAACTTCAACGCCTCAAAAGGCTTTGCCCAAAAATGGGACTTTCACAAGTGATGGATATTTTGGTTCACTCTAGGTAAGTTTGGGTAAAGGAACTCTCAACAATAACACACAAGCTCACTGGTTTGATATGAAATAAAATCTGGTGTAACTTTGTGTAGAACACTCAAGAACTCTCAAACAAGGCTCAAGACTGAATATGAAGGTAAGAACAAGTGAGGCTCTTTTTGGGTTCTTGAAATCAGTGGCTATGGGATGTAAATCTTTCAACCTCTTGCAAAAGAAATTTGTTGGATGAAGTTATGGTAGCACACTTGGAGAAGAAGCTTGAAGATGGCAGCAAGAAAGCTTTGATGGCAAATTTCTGAAATTTCTCTGAAAATATTGTTTGGCTTCTCCAGAATCCAAATGAGAGAGAGACCTCTCTTTCCTTGCAATTGTTGTGAGAATCTCCAACCCTTGGATCTTCCTTAAAATCAAATCTTGACCATTCATCTCAGCTTCTAATCTGGACCATTGATTCAAAATAGCAAACAAATCTGAGCCATCAAATAAAGAGACGTTGGAGCCATTTTTTCTTTAAGAGTAGGTCTCTAACTTGAGCCATGTTTGCATCTTCCATTTCTTGCATAAAAACAACACTTGATAATGAGCTCCAGCCAAACACTGCCTTGATTATTGATGGGAGTAGGTTTATTGTCACTCTCCTAGTTGAGTGTTGTCCCTACTCATTTTTTTTTTTTAAACTTGAAACTTCCCTCTCAAGAAGGCAAAACGTCCAGCACCTCTTTCAGCTCTTCTAGAAGGATTCCAAGCATATTCTTTATTTAAATCAGCTCATATAAGTGCATGTATATGCATGGTTGCACCTGGTCCATTGTAGAGTCAATTTCTTCGAACATGCCTGAACTGGTCCATTCATGTAATGTACCATAATAACTGAATCTGATTGATCTTCATGGATGCAAATACACCTATAACTCTCAAAATAATGTAGCACAAAAGCTGGTTCCATATCATCTCGATTTTATCCTTAGTGGCATTGGTGAACTCTAGGCTTTTCTTAGCACATCCTAGGACTCCAAGTCCATTCTTGGATGGCCGGATTAAATACAACTACATTCAGCTCAGATAACTCAAATCTTGATTAACGGATTATACCTACAAATAAATAGGTGATCGATCACCTCAATTTTGCTTGTAAGCTCAAAAGAGCTTCATGCACTGCAATTAGGTCAATCTCATTTAAGATGCACCCAGAAAATTCAAATTAATAGATGATAAATCATATTAGGCACATTACAATGTCCATGTCAAATTTCAAAGCAATTGGACAACATTTGATCACTCAATCAAGTAATTCACTCAATGTGCACAATACTGAATTTTCTAAGTGTTATAGCTACTGCCAATGGAAAATCCCTATGAGGCATGCATAAATCTTGTATGGAAGATATTGTTATCAAATAATATGTATAGCATAGTGTTCACACAAAATTTCAGCTCAATAGAATCACAAATGAATAAGTTATGCATTAGTCAAGTATAGTCATAGAGTGCACTTGACATAAGTAAGCTACCTCAAGGCTACATGGATATTCAAACTCAATCAATATTAATCATCATTCAAAGGATTCTCAAATAACACATAAGGATGTATGTATATAATCAAAATCACAAATGTAGGACCTATGGTCCAACACTTCGGACCGTCAAAGATGCTCAGTGTACACCTTTTATTGTTCTTTTATGCCAAATTTTAGGAGTATAAGCTTCAAGATTATTTAATTGCCAAAACACCAGCTTTCTATGAGAAATGGAAAAAGCCGTAAAAAGCTCTTCCATTGAGAGAGTTGAGCTACTTTGGACCATCAAAGTTGCTCGGTGTACACTTTTTAATGTTCTTCTATGTCAAATTTTACGAGTATAAGCTTCCTAGATTATTTCTTTGGCAAAACATTAACTTTCTATGACAGATGGACAAATCCGTTAAAAGGTCTTCCATAGAGAGAGTTGAGCAAGTTCGGGCCATCAAAGTTGCTCTGTGTACACTTTTTATTGTTATTCTATGTCAAAATTTATGAGTATAAGCATCCTAGATTATGTCTATGCAAAAACTTTCTATGACAAATCCGTTATAAGTCTAGTGGTAGTTTTTCCCTTGAGTCATATTATGTAATTAAAACAGTTGAACAAGCAATCCCGCTTGCTTCGGGATATGAAGCTTATCAGCTACTCTCTGAATCCTTAATTAAGGAACATCAAAAGAAATATCAATTTCTGCACCTTGGACTTGTCCAGGTAGGTTTAAAACCAGCCACTCGATTAGGACTGAATACATCTGTTGTTATGTGTTTTAGGGATAAGAGACATAATAAATTTCATGATTCTTTATTAGGAATTATTGAATCAACCTTATGTGATGGACCAGTGCATTTCACTTGTTTTCGCAATTTCACTTTGGCTTTAGATGATCCAACTCTTATGCACTCTTTGTCTTTAGACATTAAGACTGCTGGATTTGATATGATGGATACCTCTAAGAATGTGATTTTGGTGTAGAGTCTTCTATAAGGTTATGAACACTGTCATCCCTAATATGAGGGACATTCCTGAAAATCACTTATCTGATTCTCAATCGACTACTCTGTTTATTACAGATTTGACTAAATCAAACATAGTAGTGCCTAAAACTATTAAGTGGGATCAGGTTAAGCTACCTGAAGATTGGGTGTTAGAAAAGGCTATTCCTCCTAAGTCACAGCCAATTAGACAACTCCAGGATGTTATTGAACAACCTGATGGAGAAGTTGTTATCCGATTTTCTAAAGATAGGTCTGTGAGAATAGGAAGGTCTCAGTCTTATGTTTCTGCAAGACACTCTACATATTCTCTGCCTCCACAGAATAGTTTTATTCACAAGGTGTCTAGAACTCCTGAACAAGTTAGTCATCCAGAATATAATGTGGATTATCCTGAATCATCTCATGCTCATAATTCTCCTACTCCGTCTGAAATGGGATATGATGAGGATAAAAGTGTTATGACTATCACTTCAACTGAAAAAGATATTTTCTACTCTAAGTATTTCTGGTTCGACCTTGTCTTTAATGATCACCAAAAGAAATCCATTATTAATGGGTTTTGCTTTAATCAAAGATTAGGTGGTACAGAAACTTTCTTTGAGTATGCTTTTGACATAGGTAAAAAGCTAGGTTATTATATTCCAGACTTTACATCTCCTCAAGTACTCTTAACTCTAGAGTCATATCGTCGAACATTTCTTCTTAAATCAGGAAAAACTGTTCAGAGTATTCATCCTCCTGAAAGTAATCTTATTCATCGTATAGATACTGAGGAAGTTGCTGCTGCTCCTTATAAAAAAGAAGGAACATTAGAAAATGTCGTTCAACAAGTTAATTATACCAATTTATATCTACAGACAATTGGTGAACAGCTGACTGACATCTCCACTCATCTTAGTGGAAGTACGTCACAATCACAGCCTCAACGTTCTCTTCCTCCTAGTGCGCCTTTAGTTGAAAAACCACTTCAACTCTCCACTTTTGTTAAAGGCCAACCACCTGTTACCAGGACTTTACCAGATATTCCTAGATTCCAGCCCTTTTTAGAAAAGGATTTTTCTTTTAAAATGTCTGGTTCTCCCTCTGCTGAGTTTATGGCTGAACTCTTTCAAAAACTTTCTGATGTTAAAGGTAAGAAGTCAGTCTCAGTTTTAACTCAAGCTGAAGCTGACGATAGTTCTAGTGAACCAAGTTCTTCCTCTGAAGATAGCTCTGATTCGCTAGATCGAACTCATCAAATGTTCTTATCAGAACAACAGCCTTTACAAGTTTATAAAATTAAATATTCAAAGTTACCTACTAGGTATGGTTATGCGAGACCAACACCTATAGACCTTCAAATGGAAGAAGATGACTTATTTGACCAAGTCACTTATTCTGGCGATTCCATTGTTGAATGGAATATTGATGCCATGACTGAACGCCAAGTAGAAAAAGTACTGCAGCATATGATGATGTATGCTACAGCTGCCAGACAAAAGGGTAATACAGATCAGAATATTGCCAAAGCCATAACAGCTGGCTTCTCTGGTATGCTTAAAATGTGGTGGGATAATTATCTTACTATGGAAGCAAAATCTCAAATTTGGACTTATAAAAACTGAAAATAATACTCAGACTTCTGACTGTACCAATACTTTGATCTATACTATTGTTCATCACTTCTTGGGTCACAGTCAATCCTTTATGGATAAGTCTCAGGAACAGCTTATGAATATACGTTGTCCTAAACTATCTCATTACAGATGGTACAAAGACGTCTTCTTTGCTAGAGTCTTTGAAAGACCTGACTGTAATAATGCTTTCTGAAAAGAAAAGTTTATTGCAGGTCTTCCTCCTTTCTTTGCTGAAAAAGTTTGTACTAGATTAAAAAATCTTACGGACGGTATTCTTGACGTTAACCATTATACCTATGGTGAACTCTCTGCGGAAACAGTCGCAGAAGGTGTCTCTCTGTGTACTGATCTTAAAATGCAAGATCAGATCGCTAAAGAGCGAAGATTAGGAAAGTCTATTCTTGGTGACTTTTGTCAACAGATGGGTTTACCTAATAAATCTCATAAGTCTCATAAGGCTTATAAATCTTCAAGGAAGAAGTTTTGAAAGAATTATCAATATGATAAATCTTATAAAAATTCTCGACGATCTCATTCTAGATCTTCTCCTAAGTCTTACCCCAAAGACATTCCACGTAAAAAAGGCCTAATCTGACTAAAATTGCACCCTCTGGTAGTAAGTCACAATCTACTAGACCACGCACTAAAATCGTTTGCTTTAATTGTGGAAAGCAAGGTCATTATGCTAATCGTTGTACTCAAAGAAAAGCCAACTCTCTGGAAATAGCTGAACTTAAAAATGCTATTAATCGCTTAGCTATTAATGATGAAGCTAAACAGCAATTTCATGATTTATTCTTTGAATCTGATGATTCTGCTAGTGGTTATTCTACTGCTAATGATAAAACTGATTGTGAATGTGATAACTATAAATCTTTGTTGAAAAAGAATGGTTTATTAGTTATCTCATCTACTGAAAGTTCTATTCTTGAGTTTATTGATTCTATAACTGATCCTGCTGCACGTGCTGATGCTATTCTCCATTATATGCAAGGTCAGTTAGAAACCCTTATTTCTTACACTCCTTTACAACAGACTTTATCTAAACAGTCTCATGTTTATGATTTAAAAAATGTTTATGATCGGTTTAAATCTAAACTAGCCCCTTCTATTACTCCTACCTCTGTTTCTGATTTGAAATGTGAAGTTAATCAACATAAAACTGAGCTCAAAGCTCTTGGTACTCGTGTCACTCTGCTTGAAAATCAATCTTCTTTTTCCCGGGGGGAAAGTAGTGGACAACCCGATAAAGGTAAAGAAAAGATTGATGATGAGAAAAGTTCTGAAAAGAAAGTCGTTGAGTCCTTGATTGCTCAATTTGAAGGACAAGCATAACCTGCTTTAAATCTAATCGATAAAGTGACAACTCATCGATGGTACACTCGAATCTCACTTGTCATTAATAATGAATATATTGTGTCATCTGCTACTGCTTTAATTGACTCAGGAGCAGATCAAAATTGCATAAATGAAGGATTGATTCCTTCTAAGTACTGGACAAAGACTACTGAACAGCTTAGTACAGCTGATGGAGCCCAATTAAATATTCGGTATAAAATATCGGATGCAAGTATTTGCCATAAAGGTAAGTGCTTTAAGATGCCTTTTATTTTGGTTAAAGGCTTATCTAATCAGGTCATTCTAGGGAATCCTTTTTTGCATATGCTTTACCTTATTCAGAAAATTGACCATAAAGAGATAGTGACTGATCTTAACGGAGAACTTATTAGTTTTGAATTATTAAAACCTCCTGAATTACTTTTTATAGATGAATTGAGAAGACAGATTAAAAATAAAGAAGAATTTTTAAACTCAATTCAAAAGGAAGTAATCCATGAACAAATTAAAATCAAATTGACATTAATATCTAAAAGGATCCAGGACATTCAGGATAGAATTGAAAAAACTGTTTGTACAGAATTACTAAATGCTTTTTGGAACAGGAAAAAACATGTGGTTAGTCTACCATATGAACCTGACTTTAATGAAAGTCAGATTAATACCAGAGCTAGACCCATTGCTATGGGACCCAAGCACATGGAGATTTGTAAAAAAAAATCCAGACTCTTCTGGATAAAGGTCTTATTAGGCCAAGTAAAAGCCTATGGAGTTGCCCAGCATTTTATGTGGAAAATGCGGCAGAACTCGAACGTGGAGTTCCACGGTTGGTTATTAATTATAAACCTTTAAATAAGGTTTTGAGATGGATTAGATATCCAATCCCTAATAAAAAGGATTTATTGGGAAGGCTTTATGAAGCCAATATATTTTCAAAATTCGATATGAAATCTGGTTATTGGCAGATCCAGATCGCTGAAGAAGATAAGTACAAAACAGCATTTACAGTTCCATTTGGACACTATGAATGGAATGTAATGCCTTTTGGACTTAAGAATGCGCCTTCAGAATATCAGAAGATTATGAATGATATCTTCAATGCTTATACAAGCTTTACAATTGTTTACATTGACGATTTGTTGGTTTACTCCAATACATTAGATCAACATTTTAAACATCTTAACATCTTTATCAAGATTGTTGAGAATGCAGGTTTGGTGATATCTCAAAAGAAAGTAAAGATATTCCAGACAAAGGTTCGGTTCTTAGGCCATAATATTGAAAATGGATCAATTGTGCCTATTGATCGAGCGATACAATTTTCATCTTATTTTCCAGATGAAATTAAAGAAAAAACTCAGTTGCAAAGATTTCTTGGAAGTCTTAATTATCTGGCAGACTTCTATAAGAATTTAGCACAAGATGCTAAACCTCTTTTTGATAGGCTTAAAGCCAATCCTCCTAATTGGACTAATGTTCATACATCAGCTGTTAGAAAGATTAAACAGAAAGCTAAAGAGCTTCCTTGTTTATCTCTAGCCAATCCTGAAGCCTTGAAAATTGTTGAAACAGATGCTTCAGAACAAGGCTATGGTGGAATCCTTAAACAAAGGATTAATAATAAAGAACAGTTAGTTCGCTTTACATCTGGCTTATGGAAAGGAGCTAGATTAAATTATTCTACAATTAAAAAAGAAATTTTATCTGTGGTGTTATGCATTACCAAGTTTGAGTCTGATTTATTAAATCAGAAGTTTCTTTTAAGAATTGACTGCAAAGCAGCAAAAGACGTTTTATTGAAAGACGTCAAAAATATTGCCTCAAAGCAAATCTTTGCTCGGTGGCAAGGAATCTTATCTGCTTTTGACTTTGACATCGAGTTTATAAAAGGAAGCACTAACTCTCTTCCTGATTTCTTAACTCGAGAATTCTTGCAGGGTCATGGATAACAGAAACAAAAAAAGAAACCAGAAACCCCTAATTCTCAGGCGAACCTCAGAAAAAGATATGAAGAAAGTGATTCATCTGTCGGCCTTCTAGGTCAGCCTTCTGGTAAGTATGATTATTATGTATCATACGCCTCCTCCTCTTCTACTCCATCAGTAGAAAGAGAAAAACTTTGTGATGACGCTTATGAGCGTACTGTAAAAGAATATGCTGGGGGATATTGAAACTACTTGGATCCCTCTGGTTCCAATTGAGAAAAAATACTTTAGCTTATCAGCTAGAGAAACTGCAAAATTCTATTGTAAGGATTATTCTAATCCTTCTTCTTATCCAAAAACATTTTCTTATTATCAATCTGTTTTAGGCGAGACTGGTTCCACCTACTTTTCTCCATATAACAGAGGAGAATAAGTGGCTTATTCGAAGCTTATTATTAAAAGAATTATTACTCCAGAAGAATGGGGAACTGATTTCTTTCATTTCAAAGAATTAAAAAATGTTTATGGACCCAAGTTATTTAATTACTTTGATTACATTGATGCTTGGGAAGGATCTCTTCTATATGACAACAGACAGGAAAAGTTTAGCTGGTGGATTCAATTCCAGCTAGAGAACCCTAAATAGAACATACCACAGTGGTTCCTGTCATGGTTTGTTACTTGGGGATTATATCCCTTTATCTTGCCTTTATCTGTAAGGCAAACCTATGAAGATTTTGTTAAACTTAATCCTAAACAACAAAATGCTAGACTATTGTTCACTATTCTCTACAAAGTTCCATGGATTTTAAGATGCGACTATCAGATTCGAGGACAGTCTAAAGAAAAACTTGGAGAAAGTCATGCTCAAATCCTTTATCTGGGACGAAGAGTAATGATAAAATGGTGGAATAAATTTGAATTCTTCTCTAAAGAATCAATGTTTGCTAAGCAAGGATTAGTAAACCTTGATCCTGAACCTGTTACTCCACCAGCTCCCAAGACCCCTAATGCCAGGGAATTGCTTAAAGATCTTCTTTCATCTATTTCTAAAGAAGAATTGAAGAAACAATTCATGGCGGTCCTCTCTGAAGAAGAAGACGATGATGACTCAATCGAGATTGGGTCACATCACTCAAAGGACCCCTATGAAGAATCTCAGGACTCATACGATCTCTAAAAGAGATTCGGTCTTATCTCTTTCTTGCTACACGACATCTGATAAAGCATTATTCTGCTTTAGTCAGTTTCATCTTTTGCTTTATTAAAGTATTTCGTCGGCACATGTATTATTGCCCGACACAATTATGTAACTTTACTTTATGTCTTAGTCGTTTCACTTTTGTAATTATTACTTAGATTCCCTTCGGCCTATATAATGGTTTGGAGTTTCATTTGTAAATGAGAGTGGAAAAAAATAAATAATAAGTTTTCTTCTGAAATCTTATGTCCACATTTCTCATCTACGATAAGATACTCGTCGCTTGCCCCGATCAATACTGTGAAAACATCGACGGTTGTCCAACTCCGACCAACCCCGATTCCGATACCACTCAAACGATCTACGTGCACAGCGGAATCGGGGTTGGTCGGAGTTGGACAACCGTCGATGTTTTCACAGTATTGATCGGGGCAAGCGACGAGTATCTTATCGTAGATGAGAAATGTGGACATAAGATTTCAGAAGAAAACTTATTATTTATTTTTTTCCACTCTCATTTACAAATGAAACTCCAAGCCATTATATAGGCCGAAGGGAATCTAAGTAATAATTACAAAAGTGAAACGACTAAGACATAAAGTAAAGTTACATAATTGTGTCGGGAAATAATACATGTGCCGACGAAATACTTTAATAAAGCAAAAGATGAAACTGACTAAAGCAGAATAACGCTTTATCAGATGTCGTGTAGCAAGGAAGAGATAAGACCGAATCTCTTTTAGAGATCGTATGGGTCCTGAGATTCTTCATAGGGGTCCTTTGAGTGATATGACACAATCTCGATTGAGTCATCATCGTCTTCTTCTTCAGAGAGGACCGCCATGAATTGTTTCTTCAATTCTTCTTTAGAAATAGATGAAAGAAGATCTTTAAGCAATTCCCTGGCATTAGGGGTCTTGGGAGCTGGTGGAGTAACAGGTTCAGGATCAAGGTTTACTAATCCTTGCTTAGCAAACATTGATTCTTTAGAGAAGAATTCAAATTTATTCCACCATTTTATCATTACTCTTCGTCCCAGATAAAGAATGTGAGCATGACTTTCTCCAAGTTTTTCTTTAGACTGTCCCCGAATCTGATAGTCGCATCTTAAAATCCATGGAACTTTGTAGAGAATAGTGAACAATAGTCTAGCATTTTGTTGTTTAGGATTAAGTTTAACAAAATCTTCATAGGTTTGCCTTACAGATAAAGGCAAGATAAAGGGATATAATCCCCAAGTAACAAACCATGACAGGAACCACTGTGGTATGTTCTATTTAGGGTTCTCTAGCTGGAATTGAATCCACCAGCTAAACTTTTCCTGTCTGTTGTCATATAGAAGAGATCCTTCCCAAGCATCAATGTAATCAAAGTAATTAAATAACTTGGGTCCATAAACATTTTTTAATTCTTTGAAATGAAAGAAATCAGTTCCCCATTCTTCTGGAGTAATAATTCTTTTAATAGTAAGCTTCGAATAAGCCGCTTCTTCTCCTCTATTATATGGAGAAAAGTAGGCGGAACCAGTCTCGCCTAAAACAGATTGATAATAAGAAAATGTTTTTGGATAAGAAGAAGGATTAGAATAATCCTTACAATAGAATTTTGCAGTTTCTCTAGCTGATAAGCTAAAGTATTTTTTCTCAATTGGAACCAGAGGGATCCAAGTAGTTGCAATATAGGGATAAGTATAATCCCCAGCATATTCTTTTACAGTACGCTCATAAGCGTCATCACAAAGTTTTTCTCTTTCTACTGATGGAGTAGAAGAGGAGGAGGCGTGTGATACATAATAATCATACTTACCAGAAGGCTGACCTAGAAGGCTGACAGATGAATCACTTTCTTCATATCTTTTTCTAAGGTTCGCCTGAGAATTAGGCGTTTCGGGTTTCTTTTTCTTGTTTCTGTTATCCATGACCCTGCAAGAATCCTCGAGTTAAGAAATCAGGAAGAGAGTTAGTGCTTCCTTTTATAAACTCGATGTCAAAGTCAAAAGCAGATAAGATTCCTTGCCACCGAGCAAAGATTTGCTTTGAGGCAATATTTTTGACGTCTTTCAATAAAACGTCTTTTGCTGCTTTGCAGTCAATTCTTAAAAGAAACTTCTGATTTAATAAATCAGACTCAAACTTGGTAATGCATAACACCACAGATAAAATTTCTTTTTTAATTGTAGAATAATTTAATCTAGCTCCTTTCCATAAGCCAGATGTAAAGCGAACTAACTGTTCTTTATTATTAATCCTTTGTTTAAGGATTCCACCATAGCCTTGTTCTGAAGCATCTGTTTCAACAATTTTCAAGGCTTCAGGATTGGCTAGAGATAAACAAGGAAGCTCTTTAGCTTTCTGTTTAATCTTTCTAACAGCTGATGTATGAACATTAGTCCAATTAGGAGGATTGGCTTTAAGCCTATCAAAAAGAGGTTTAGCATCTTGTGCTAAATTCTTATAGAAGTCTGCCAGATAATTAAGACTTCCAAGAAATCTTTGCAACTGAGTTTTTTCTTTAATTTCATCTGGAAAATAAGATGAAAATTGTATCGCTCGATCAATAGGCACAATTGATCCATTTTCAATATTATGGCCTAAGAACCGAACCTTTGTCTGGAATATCTTTACTTTCTTTTGAGATATCACCAAACCTGCATTCTCAACAATCTTGATAAAGATGTTAAGATGTTTAAAACGTTGATCTAATGTATTGGAGTAAACCAACACATCGTCAATGTAAACAATTGTAAAGCTTGTATAAGCATTGAAGATATCATTCATAATCTTCTGATATTCTGAAGGCGCATTCTTAAGTCCAAAAGGCATTACATTCCATTCATAGTGTCCAAATGGAACTGTAAATGCTGTTTTGTACTTATCTTCTTCAGCGATCTGGATCTGCCAATAACCAGATTTCATATCGAATTTTGAAAATATATTGGCTTCATAAAGCCTTCCCAATAAATCCTTTTTATTAGGGATTGGATATCTAATCCATCTCAAAACCTTATTTAAAGGTTTATAATTAATAACCAACCGTGGAACTCCACGTTCGAGTTCTGCCGCATTTTCCACATAAAATGCTGGGCAACTCCATGGGCTTTTACTTGGCCTAATAAGACCTTTATCCAGAAGAGTCTGGATTTATTTTTTACAAATCTCCATGTGCTTGGGTCCCATAGCAATGGGTCTAGCTCTGGTATTAATCTGACTTTCATTAAAGTCAGGTTCATATGGTAGACTAACCACATGTTTTTTCCTGTTCCAAAAAGCATTTGGTAATTCTGCACAAACAGTTTTTTCAATTCTGTCCTGAATGTCCTGGATCCTTTTAGATATTAATGTCAATTTGATTTTAATTTGTTCATGGATTACTTCCTTTTGAATTGAGTTTAAAAATTCTTCTTTATTTTTAATCTGTCTTCTCAATTCATCTATAAAAAGTAATTCAGGAGGTTTTAATAATTCAAAACTAATAAGTTCTCCGTTAAGATCAGTCACTATCTCTTTATGGTCAATTTTCTGAATAGGGTAAAGCATATGCAAAAAATGATTCCCTAGAATGACCTGATTAGATAAGCCTTTAACCAAAATAAAAGGCATCTTAAAGCACTTACCTTTATGGCAAATACTTGCATCCGATATTTTATACCGAATATTTAATTGGGCTCCATCAGCTGTACTAAGCTGTTCAGTAGTCTTTGTCCAGTACTTAGAAGGAATCAATCCTTCATTTATGCAATTTTGATCTGCTCCTGAGTCAATTAAAGCAGTAACAGATGACACAATATATTCATTATTAATGACAAGTGAGATTCGAGTGTACCATCGATGAGTTGTCACTTTATCGATTAGATTTAAAGCAGGTTCTGCTTGTCCTTCAAATTGAGCAATCAAGGACTCAACGGCTTTCTTTTCAGAACTTTTCTCATCATCAATCTTTTCTTTACCTTTATCGGGTTGTCCACTACTTTCCCCCCGGGAAAAATAAGATTGATTTTCAACCAGAGTGACACGAGTACCAAGAGCTTTGAGCTCAGTTTTAAGTTGATTAACTTCACATTTCAAATCAGAAACAGAGGTAGGAGTAATAGAAGGAGCTGGTTTAGATTTAAACCGATCATAAACATTTTTTAAATCATAAACATGAGACTGTTTAGATAAAGTCTGTTGTAAAGGAGTGTAAGAAACAGGGGTTTCTAACTGACCTTGCATATAATGGAGAATAGCAGCAGGATCAGTTATAGAATCAATAAACTCAAGAATAGAACTTTCAGTCGATGAGATAACTAATAAACCATTCTTTTTCAACAAAGATTTATAGTTATCACATTCACAATCAGTTTTATCATTAGCAGTAGAATAACCACTAGCAGAATCATCAGATTCAAAGAATAAATCATGAAATTGCTGTTTATCTTCATCATTAATAGCTAAGCGATTAATAGCATTTTTAAGTTCAACTATTTCCAGAGAGTTGGCTTTTCTTTGAGTACAACGATTAGCATAATGACCTTGCTTTCCACAATTAAAGCAAACAATTTTAGTGCCTGGTCTAGTAGATTGTGACTTACTACCAGAGGGTGCAATTTTAGTCAGATTAGGCCTTTTTTTACCTGGAATGTCTTTGGGGTAAGACTTAGGAGAAGATCTAGAATGAGATCGTCGAGAAGTTTTATAAGATTTATCATATTGATAATTCTTTCGAAACTTCTTCCTTGAAGATTTATAAGCCTTATGAGACTTATGAGATTTATTAGGTAAACCCATATGTTGACAAAAGTCACCAAGAATAGACTTTCCTAATCTTCGCTCTTTAGCGATCTGATCTTTCATTTTAAGATCAGTACACAGAGAGACACCTTCTGCGACTGTTTCCGCAGAGAGTTCACCATAAGTATAATGGTTAAAGTCAAGAATACCGTCCGTAAGATTTTTTAATCTAGTACGAACTTTTCAGCAAAGAAAGGAGGAAGACCTGCATTATTACAGTCAGGTCTTTCAAAGACTCTAGCAAAGAAGACGTCTTTGTACCATCTGTAATGAGATAGTTTAGGACAACGTATATTCATAAGCTGTTCCTGAGACTTATCCATAAAGGATTGACTATGACCCAAGCAGTGATGAACAATAGTATAGATCAAAGTATTGGTACAGTCAGAAGTCTGAGTATTATTTTCAGTTTTTACTGAAGTCCAAATTTGAGATTTTGCGTCCATAGTAAGATAATTATCCCACCACATTTTAAGCATGCCAGAGAAGCCAGCTGTTATGGCTTTGGCAATATTCTGATCTGTATTACCCTTTTGTCTGGCAGCTGTAGCATACATCATCATATGTTGCAGTACTTTTTCTACGTGGCGTTCAGTCATGGCATCAATATTCCATTCAACAATGGAATCGCCAGAATAAGTGACTTGGTCAAATAAGCCATCTTCTTCCATTTGAAGGTCTATAGGTGTTGGTCTAGGATAACCATACCTAGTAGGTAACTTTGAATATTTAATTTTATTAACCTGTAAAGGCTGTTGTTCTGATAAGAACATTTGATGAGTTCAATCTAGCGAATCAGAGCTATCTTCAGAGGAAGAACTTGGTTCACTAGAACTATCGTCAGCTTCAGCTTGAGTTAAAACTGAGACTGACTTCTTACCTTTAACATCAGAAAGTTTTTGAAAGAGTTCAGCCATAAACTCAGCAGAGGGAGAACCAGACATTTTAAAAGAAAAATCCTTTTCTAAAAAGGGCTGGAATCTAGGAATATCTAGTAAAGTCCTGGTAATAGGTTGTTGGCCTTTAACAAAAGTGGAGAGTTGAAGTGGTTTTTCAACTAAAGGCGCACTAGGAGGAAGAGAACGTTGAGGCTGTGATTGTGACGTACTTCCACTAAGATGAGTGGAGATGTCAGTCAGCTGTTCACCAATTGTCTGTAGATATAAATTGGTATAATTAACTTGTTGAACGACATTTTCTAATGTTCCTTCTTTTTTATAAGGAGCAGCAGCAACTTCCTCAGTATCTATACGATGAATAAGATTACTTTCAGGAGGATGAATACTCTGAATAGTTTTTCCTGATTTAAGAAGAAATGTTCGACGATTTGAGTCTAGAGTTAAGAGTACTTGAGGAGATGTAAAGTCTGGAATATAATAACCCAGCTTTTTACCTATGTCAAAAGCATACTCAAAGAAAGTTTTTGTACCACCTAATCTTTGATTAAAGCAAAACCCATTAATAATGGATTTCTTTTGGTGATCATTAAAGACAAGGTCGAACCAGAAATACTTAGAGTAGAAAATATCTTTTTCAGTTGAAGTGATAGTCATAACACTTTTATCCTCATCATATCCCATTTCAGACGGAGTAGGAGAATTATGAGCATGAGATGATTCAGGATAATCCACATTATATTCTGGATGACTAACTTGTTCAGGAGTTCTAGACACCTTGTGAATAAAACTATCCTGTGGAGGCAGAGAATATGTAGAGTGTCTTGCAGAAACATAAGACTGAGACCTTCCTATTCTCACAGACCTATCTTTAGAAAATCGGATAACAACTTCTCTATCAGGTTGTTCAATAACATCCTGGAGTTGTCTAATTGGCTGTGACTTAGGAGGAATAGCCTTTTCTAACACCCAATCTTCAGGTAGCTTAACCTGATCCCACTTAATAGTTTTAGGCACTACTATGTTTGATTTAGTCAAATCTGTAATAAACAGAGTAGTCGATTCAGAATCAGATAAGCGATTTTCAGGAATGTCCCTCATATTAGGGATGACAGTGTTCATAACCTTGAGAGAAGAAAGACTTGTAACTCTTTTTTTTTTAAATTTAACAACGCGAAAGTAACGCTAACTGAGACTCTAAATGATTCCACTGCAAGTAAAGACTATCTAAAGAACTTTGCAAATCACGACGCTCTATGATATATCTACCAACAGTTTCCCATGTACCTCTTGGGATAAACACAACATCTAAGACTTCTATACGATGTTCTATTTCACAAATACGACGACAAACTATAGTAATTTGACTCTTAAGATTACTAGTGTACGGACAAACCATAACTTATACTCTAGATAAGAGTTCTATTTGTCGCATGAGATCTGTTCTAGCACTTTTAAGTGACGTAACCAGATTAGTGAGTTGCTCAAATAAGCCTAAGAGTATCCAAAAAGTAGGATGATCAGGAAGAGTTCTCTGACCTAGATTATCAACACGGACTAATAAGTCGTCAAAATCTGCAATATGTCGATCTAATTCACATTTTCGCTGTCTTAAAGTGATTAACAGGGGATTAGGCATTACGAAGACGTTGAATTTCTTCAAAGATATTTTGCCATTGTTGATTGAGATTATCTAAGTGATCGTCTATGAAATTATAGAGAGACCACAGAAATTCGTCTATAGGTGATCCTCTAGGATATTCAGCACGCAAATGATCAACTTGAGTTATTAAGTTGTTGCAGAAATTGATTTGTACGTTTAAAGCACGCAGTTCAAGTTGCAATTCAGCTATCCTAGAATGAGTAGGCATATCAACAACCTAAAGCACGAATACGAAAGTACCTATCTCTAAGATACACACTACTAGATCTTAATACATCAGTGGCACACCTATCAGAGTTTAAGTATTCATTTACACCCTTAAAATATTCTAACATAATATTATCTACTATCCCTTCCGGGAACACAGAAGCGAGACAACGGCGAGCAGTAGCACACAAATATTGCAAATACGGAAGATTAAACAAAGGTAACCAATTAACAAACGTACAGGGATGAGAAGGTAACGGAACGGTAATAGCTAGTACCTCACGGAGGCGTTTGGCTCTGATACCACTCAAACGATCTACGTGCACAGCGGAATCGGGGTTGGTCGGAGTTGGACAACCGTCGATGTTTTCACAGTATTGATCGGGGCAAGCATGCTCCGATCAATACTGTGAGCTAAGTATATAAAAAACAATGATAATGTAAAAGCTATTTTGATGCTAATTGAGTTTAATATCAAATCAAATGCATGAAGTGAGCTAAGTTATATCCATTAAGCATTTCTAGATCAATATCCATTAAGCATTTCTATATCATAAACATGCTCCCCCTCACTTCAAGATATATAAGTCTCCCAATCATGGCAAGCTCACTCCCCCTTAAATTATGCTCCTAATAACAAGGAAAAACATGCACATTTTATTTCAAATTAAATTTTACATCAATATCTCTCCCCCTTTTTGTAAGAACTCAAAAAGTGGAGGATTAAGGGGTTTATCCAAGTGTCAAAAATATTTTATCAATAATTGATCATTTGGAGCTCAAAATCAGCAGACACATGATACATTTTCAAAACAAGCAAGTCTCCCCCTAAAACACAAATCGCTCGCAAGAGAGATACCAAATGAAGTCACTCCCCCTATAATCATTCCCCCATAAAACATGCATTCAAGCGAATATACACTCATGGTGCTTCAGTCATACCTAATGCATTTCTTAAGGTTAAAAATCTATCCTTGGCTAGAGGTTTTGTGAACAAATCAGCAATGTTGTATTCTCCTTCTACATGTTCAAGCACAATGTTTCCTTTTTGCACATGATCTCTAATGAAATGATGTCTAATGTCAATATGCTTTGCTCTACCATGATAAACCAAATTTTTAGTCAATTGAATGGCACTAATATTATCACAATAAGTGGGAATATGACTAAAATCCATATGGAAATCAAGCATTTGTTGTTTAATCCAAAGCAATTGACACACTCCACTACTAATAGCCATATATTCAGCCTCAGTTGTGCTTAATGCATTACTAGTTTGCTTTTTGGAAAACCATGAGATGAGTATCTTTCCTAGAAACTGACAATTCCCACTAGTGGATTTCCTATCAATTTTACATCCCCCATAATCGGCATCTACATAAGAATGCAAGTCAAAAGAAGATTTCCTATCATACCACAACCCTAAGGTTGATGTTTCCTTTAAGTATCTTAGGATTCTCTTCACAGCCACAAAATGTGTTTGATTAGGACTAGATTGAAATCTTGCACACATACAAACACTAAACATTATATCTGGCCTAGATGCGATCAAGTAGAGCAATGAACCTATCATTGACCTATACACCTTTTGATCTACTTCATTACCATCAATGTTTGGTTCCAATTTAGATCCCACTCCCATTGGTGTGGATGATCCTTTAGTTAAATCCATACCAAATCTCTTGAGTAAATCAGTAGTATACTTAGTTTGACTAATATGAATGCCTTTGGAGGTTTGTTTAATTTGTAAACCTAAGAAATAAGTCAATTCTCCCATCATGCTCATTTCAAACTCATTTTTCATGATAGATGCAAATTCATCACACATGCATTCTAAAGTAGCACCAAACACTATATCATCAACATAGATTTGCACAATTAGCATGTCATTACCTTTACACTTAGTAAACAAGGTATTGTCTATGCTACCACATGAAAAACCACTAGCAAGCAAGAAACTAGACAATCTATCATACACTTGATTAGGAAACTTTTTGCTTTCAAAACCAGGGGGTTGTTTAACATAAACCTCTTCATTGATCATACCATTCAAGAAAGCACTTTTCACATCCATTTGAAATAATTTAAAACCTTTATAACATGCAAAAGCTAGTAAAAGTCTTATGGCCTCTAACCTCGCAACTGGTGCAAAGGTTTCATCATAATCAATGCCCTCCTCTTGGCAATATCCTTGGGCCACTAATCTAGCTTTGTTTCTTGTAATCCTACCATTTTCATCTATCTTATTCCTATAGACCCATTTTGTTCCTATGATGGTATGGTCTTTTGGTTTTGGAACTAGTGTCCAAACCTTACTTCTTTCAAATTGATTAAGTTCTTCTTGCATGGCATACACCCAATCATTATCAATCAATGCATCTTTAATGTTTTTAGGTTCTATCATGGAGATTAGGCAAAATGAGTTTAAAGGATTAGAAATGACCGTCGTTTTCCTTTTTGCTCTAGTTTGAACACCTTGATTCAAATCTCCTATGATTAACTCCTTTGGATGCTTATGATTGTCTTTGATTTGAAGCCAATTCTTTTGAGTTGATTTGGTACCCGAATCTGTCTCATCTTGAGCTTCTTCATTTAAGATTATATCTTCTTGATCTATGGGTTGCATATCATTCTCACCACTTGGTGTTGCTTCATCATGTGAAATTTCCATCTCTTTTATGCTCTCCACCAATGGCTCATCCTTATTACCATCTTGAACCTCATGGGCATCATTTTCAATTTGGTCTTTAGGATGTTCAAGCCCTTCTAAACCTGAAATTTCCTCATCTACAAGCACATTTGAACCAAGTGCGGTTATATCATCGAATTTAACATGCACACTTTCCTCAACAATTCTAGACTTAGTATTGTAAACCCTATATGCTCTAGAATGAGAAGAATAACCAAGAAACATACCAACATCACTCTTTGCATCAAACTTGTCAAGTTGATCTTTTGTATTCAATATAAAGCATTTACAACCAAAAATCTTAAAATAGTCTACTCTTGGTTTTCTACCATACAAAAGCTCATAAGGTGTTTTATTTAATGATTTTCTAATAGACAATCTATTACACACATAACATGCATTATTGACAGCCTCAGCCCAAAAGGATTTAGGAACACTAAACTCAAGCATCATAGTTCTACCAAGTTCTTGAAGAGTCCTATTTTTTCTTTCAACTACACCATTTTGTTGTGGTGTTCTAGGTGCACTAAAATTGTGAGATATACCAAAAGAATCACATAACTCATCAAAGCCATAGTTTTCAAATTCTCCTCCATGGTCACTTCTAATTTTAGAAACATGCAACTCATGCTCATTTTGCAATCTTTTTAATAAAGTTTCAAAACTATGCAATGCATCACTTTTATGAGCAAGAAACAAGCACCATGTGAATCTAGTAAAATCATCTACAATGACAAATGCATAATGCTTACCACCTAAGCTTCTAATCCTACTAGGTCCAAAAAGATCCATATGCAATAATTGAAGAGGCCTAAAGGTACTAATTTCATTCTTAGGTTTAAAAGACTCTCTAACTTGTTTACCCCTAACACAAGCATCACATACAAGATTTTCATTAAATTTCATATTTGGCAGCCCCCTAACTAATTTCTTAGCACACAATTTTTGCAAAGTAGACATACCAATGTGACCTAATTTCCTATGCCAATCCATTGCACAACCACTTGAAGCAATTAAACATGTAACTTTATCACCACAAGTAGAATTCACATTCACATTCACTTTGTAAACATTACCAACTCTTTTGCCAAAAAGAATAACATTTTCAAGACCATCTCTAATAGTGCATTTACCATTCTTGAAACTAACTTCATAGCCCTTATCATCTAATTGACTAACACTTATCAAATTAAAAGACAAACTTTCAACAAGAAGCACATTATCAAGGGTACAAGAAGAGTTACCTATGGATCCAATGCCTAGGATCCTACCTTTTGAGTTGTCCCCAAAGGTAACATTGCCACCATCTTTCCTCTCCTCAAGGGAAGAGAACAATGAAGCATCACCAGTCATATGTCTAGAACAACCACTATCAACATACCATTTGAAAGGCTTGGACTTTGATTTCAAACACACCTATTCAAGTGAATTTTCAAAACACCTTAGGTATCCAAACTTTGGATCCTTGAGGGTTAGCAACAAAAGCATATGCATTCACATTGAACATAGATTTCACATAAGCACTTCTATCATAATTACACAATCCCTTAGGTACCCAAAACCTCTTAAGTATATGCTTCTTCTTCTTAGGCTTTTCGGCCTTAGAACTACTGGATTCACTCTTAAAGTAGGCTGCCTTAGCCTTAATTTCGACCAAAGGGGAAGTTACCTTAGCCTTACCTCTATCCATGAGATAGGCTACACTACCTTTGGCTTTTGGAGCCTTCGCTGTGGCAAAAAAATTATTACTCAAGGTTTTATCAAGCTTCATTTCATCAAAACCAATTCCACTTCTATCAAGGTAATGCTTTTGTGATGCTAACAAGTTATCAAGCTTAGAAGAACTTATATTAAATTTAGCAAATTGTAATTCCAGCAATTTGTTCTTTTCTTTCATTTCTTCTAGCTCATTTTCTAAAGAACTAACATTAGTCAAAATTATGCATTCATGTTCATCCCATGACCTTAGTTCTTCTTCTAACTCAAGCACCCTAGCATTTAACTCATCAAATTCATACATTTTGTGAGTCTCCAAATTTGTCTCACATTTATTCAAGTTAAGCATGCTCAAATCTTCATTAAGTTTCTTCTCACTCAAAGAAGCATCACATAATAATAAGTCATCACATTTGGCATTCGCATCAACATACTTAACATACATGGCATACAACTCATCATACCTAGCACGTTCAACAATATTCAATGCAAGTACCTCATCATGCTTGGCATACATTTCACTACACTCACTTAAATGCAAAGTTTCAATTTTAGTGAGTCTAGACACTTCCTTCTTAGCAAGTTTATATTTTAATCTCATTTTACTATAAGCATCAAGTAACTCATCATACATATCAGCAAGTTCATCATCACAAGAAGAATAAATAGAGTTGGAATCATTTACCATCTCACTAGTAGTTAGTGAGCATTTCTCCTCCAATTCTTCATTTGCCATGAGACAAAAATTTGCCTTGATGTCCTTCTCATCATCACTTGAGGATTCCTCGGATGAAGAGTCCCAAGTGGCTTTGAATGCCTTCCTTTGTTTTCCTTTCTTGTCTCTTCCTTCCTTGCCTTTGTACTTCTTCTTTCCAACTTTAGGACAATCAGCCATGAAATGACCTGATTTCCCACACTTGTAGCAAGCTCATTTTTCCTTCTCTTCTTTCTTGTTTTTGAAGCTATCTTTCTTTCTAAAGCCTCCACGCTTCTTGAACTTCATAAACTTCTTGAATTGCTTGGCAACCATGGCTGTCTCCTCATCATCATCATTACTAGCATCTGAGTCATCACTCTAGATGAAACATTCATGGCTAGAGCTATTGTTTTTCTCTTAGGTAATTCATCATCTTCTTGCTCCATCATCTCTAGCTCATGAGTTATCAAGGAACCTATAAGCTCCTCCATTTTCAAAACTCTCAAGTCTTTAGCCTCCTTGATTGCTGTAACTTATCTCTCCAAGTCTTTGGAAGGCTTCTCAAGACCTTTTGCACCTTATCCGCATTGGAGTACACCCTACCAAGAGATTCAAGCTCATTGCATATAGAAGTTAGTCTAGCAAACATAGCACTCACAGATTCACCAACATTCATCTTAAACATTTCAAATTTATGCACCAACATGTTGATTTTAGAATCCTTGACTTGACTAGTTCCCTCATGTTTTAATTCAAGCATGGAACAAATATCTTGAGCACTAGCACACATAGAGATATGATCATATTCACCTCTAGACAATGCAATATGCAATAAATTGATAGCTTTATTATTTAGGCATAGGAGTTTCTTATCTTCATTAGTCCACTCACTCTTTTCCTTCTCCTTACTCTCTACTACCTCACCATTTGCATTCTTAGTCACTTTCAAAGGCACATATGGTCCATTATCAACTATATCCCATAAATCCATATCTTGGGACTTAAGAAATATTCTCATCCTATTTTTCCAAAAAGAGTAATCCTTTTCATCAAAGAAAGGAGGTCTATATGAAGATAAACCCTCAGCCTCATAACATGAACTAGAAGCCAGAACAAAAAAAATGCTAAAATGGATGTTAAGCCTAGTTTTAGCTAACCTGCTTTGATACCAATTGAAGAACCTTGCTAAACACAAGAGGGGGGGTGAATTGTGTCTCTAAATTCTGTTTAGGATCCCCTAGTTTACAAAATATTCAAACTTGATTCTAATGTCAATACACAAGCAAGCTTGGTCTCTAATTGATTTAGCCTAATTCAATTTCAATCAATTAATGCAAACGAACTCTAGCAACCTATAGACAATGTATGAATGCTCAAAAGATGAATCTAAGCACAATTAATACTCAAAGGCAGATTTGTTCAAATTGAACCAACAAGATATAAGATCACTCCAAGTAACAAGCAAGCACCCTAATATGGTTTCTATGGCAGCAAGCAATCACAACTTCTATTAAGCAACCTAAAATCAATGCAAGGAAGCAAGGCTTGATCAAAGAGCACACAAACAACCTAATAACACTTCTAGGCAGCAAGCAATTCACAAATCAGATTTTCACACCAAAAACAACTCAAGACAGCAAGTAAATCACACAAGAGATTTATAGTGGTTCGGAGAACTTCTCCTACATCCACTACCTAAATTCACCAACTTAGGACTTTTGAAATCCACTAAGGAATGTGGTTTTACAAGTTCACCACTAACTTAGGGTTTTAGTTATCCACCCAAACTTCACAAGGTTTAAAGATAACCTCCAACTAGAGATTTTACAAGACAATCTCCAAACTTTTACACTAGGGTTTACAGCTCACCCAAAACTTCAACACCTCAAAAGGCTTTGCCCAAAAATGGGACTTTCACGAGGGATGGATATTTTGGTTCACTCTAGGTAAGTTTAGGTAGAGGAACTCTCAACAATAACACACAAGCTCACTGGTTTGATATGAAATAAAATCTTGTGTAACTTTGTGTAGAACACTCAAGAACTCTCAAACAAGGCTCAAGACTGAATATGAAGGTAAGAACAAGTGAGGCTCTTTTTGGGTTCTTGAAATTAGTGGCTATGGGATGTAAATCTTTCAACCTCTTGCAAAAGCAATTTGTTGGATGAAGTTATGGTAGCACACTTGGAGAAGAAGCTTGAAGATGGCAGCAAGAAAGCTTTGATGGCAAATTTCTGAAATTTCTCTGAAAATATTGTTTGGCTTCTCCAGAATCCAAATGAGAGAGAGACCTCTCTTTTGTTGCAATTGCTGTGAGATTCTCCAACCCTTGGATCTTCCTTAAAATCAAATCTTGACCATTCATCTCAGCTTCTAATCTGGACCATTGATTCAAAATAACAAACAAATCTGAGCCATCAAATAAAGAGACGTTGGAGCCATTTTTTCTTTAAGAGTAGGTCTCTAACTTGAGCCATGTTTGCATCTTCCATTTCTTGCATAAAAACAACACTTGATAATGAGCTCCAGCCAAACACTGCCTTGATTATTGATGGGAGTAGGTTTATTGTCACTCTCCTAGTTGAGTGTTGTCTCTACTCTTTTTTTTTTTTTTAAACTTGAAACTTCCCTCTCAAGAAGGCAAAACGTCCAGCACCTCTTTCAGCTCTTCTAGAAGGATTCCAAGCATATTCTTTATTTAAATCAGCTCATATAAGTGCATGTATATGCATGGTTGCACCTGGTCCATTGTAGAGTCAATTTCTTCGAACATGCCTGAACTGGTCCATTCATGTAATGCACCATAATAACTGAATCTGATTGATCTTCATGGATGCAAATACACCTATAACTCTCAAAATAATGTAGCACAAAAACTGGTTCCATATCATCTCGATTTTATCCTTAGTGGCATTGGTGAACTCTAGGCTTTTCTTAGCACATTGTCGCAACCGGTTTTGCGAAAAGAATTTTTAATAAAATATAAGAAGTCGCCACCAATTGAATAGGTGCAATTGGTCACCATGAAAAATATAATTTTTGGTCTACGAAAAATCCAGAAAAAAGGGTAAGTGAGTTTGTTGCGTATGGGGAAGGTGTGAGGAACCCCACAACTCCTGTTTTTTAAAAAACAGTTGCCAACTTAATTTTTATTATCCCATTAAATGACTTTTATCGAAAATATTAATTGCTGCACACGTAAAATGTGATAATTATATATAAGATAAGAATAATATTTAGAGGAATATAATTGTTATATAGGGTAAAATAATTTGAGTAGGTATATAGATATATCAAAATAGAATAAAATAAACTTATAAAAATATATATATATATATATAAATTATATTCGAATATAATAAAATGATTTTATAATACATAAAAAGACTATATATATATAAGGTATAATGATTATTAAAATTATATGACAAATTACATGAGATAAAAATAATATTTAAATAAATAGGAAAAATAATTTAAGTAGATATAGGGTTATACTAAAATAGAATAAAATGAACTCATAAAATACAAAATAATTTTATAACATATATAAAAACTATATTAAAGGTCTTAATATTGAGGTTCATAGGGTTTTTTCCATCCAATGACCAAACTTCCCAAGAAACGCTCTCACCTCAAGAATCTACCCGAGGGCGCATCCAATGCATTCCCCAAATAGATTTCATCGTAGACAAAGACTTTTAGTATAATTTTTATATAATATGTAGGTTTGAAATAAAGTAAAATATAATATGAAATAGTAAATAACATAAAGTAAAATAAGAATAGAAATAGAAATAAAGCCAAATGTAAATATAATATAAAAATTAAAATAACATAAATACTATATAAATATGTAATAATGATATGAGGCTAACGTAATGCTAATAATAATAATAATATCTAGATACCAAAATAATAAGAATACAAAAATAAAGCAAATAAATGAATATATACATATATATGTACTTACCAAAAATAGTAGATAGATACAAATAAAATAAGATAAGAAAATTAAATAAAATAAATAATAATAATAATAAATAAGTAAATAGATAAATAAAATAAAATATGTAAAATGATAAGAAAATAAAATAAAATAGGTAAGATAAATAAAGATAAAAATAAATAAGCAAAAAATGTTGGGAACCATGTTTTTTCTTATTGGAGATTATACGATATCAATCATCGCAAATCCCCTAATTCAACATAATAAAATATTAAATCATACAATAACACATAAATCAAACAATATCACATCAATCATATAATTCATATAAACACATTCCAAGCAAATAACATATTAATAAGGTCAAAAGATAATGAATGAAATGGAATGCAATCTTGGTTCCCATTTTTATTAGCAATCAAATATTTCAATCATATTATTGAATCAATATGATTGAAAAATTATAATTAATTGCTTTAATGAAATGAGCATACGAGAATGTCACATAAAATTTTACTTTCATGCAATTTTTGCATCAACATCTTCATAATTTCCATAGCCCACGTTAATCATATAATTCATCGGCATATTTAAACAATTTCTTTTAAACCTCAAATTAATCCAAGCATGACCCATTGTCATATCTATTTATCCTGTTCAATTTAAACAATCCAAAAAAAAAAAAAATTATTCCAGTAGCCCAATGGTAATACGGCCCACTTTGTCCTTAATTTCCATGTTTAACATTGGCCTAACAGTTACACTACAGCTTCTTCTTTTCGTCAATCTGAGATTTCGGGCTTTCAAAATCACAACACCTATCCAACGAGAATAAACAATTGAACCATTATCAATATCAAAAGCAATTCATCAAACAGCAAAAATCAACTGATCTTCCGATTAAGAAAAACACATGAACTTAACAAAATAAAATAGAACCATGTGATTACAGGAATCACAAATGTTCTTCCTTTGGTTTGCCGACCATCCGAACATCATCAACACATTCAATCACTCAATTATGCATAATACCTGCTTCCAAATCAAACGCCCAAGCACCAAACTTTCAGTGACAAATGGTGTAACAACAAAACTCCCACAGCCACCAGAGATCAATCTAAGAATAAAGAAGAAGAGTTTTCCCCGAAATTAAAGGTATTAATATGTAGGATAAACCAAAATTGAAAATATTTTAAAGACAATTTTAATCCGCAAGATTGAAATCATTTTAACCTGAAGGTCAAGACACTTTAATCTACATGATAATCCAAGGTTTTAAAAAAAATAATCTAATCTAAAAATTGGAGATTTTAAACCTCATGATGAACCAGAAATAAAGACACTTTAATCCACATGTAAAAATATTTTAACCCACGTGATAATTCATGATTAAAAATAATTTGATCCAAAATTTAGAGCTTTTAATCCATATGATGAACCCAAAAGTAAAAATGATTTAATCCAAAATGAAAACATTTTAATCCAAAATTGAGCCTATGATGATATAATTTGTCCTGACGCTTAACTCAAAATTGTGTCAGTGCAAGTCTGAAGTTTAATTTCATAATATAATGATATGGATGAACTCGTTGGGAAGAAAGATTTTTATTTCTTATTTTTTATTATTTTTTTATAATAGACTTTATGCCTCCTTATACGCTCATGTGATCATCCATCCCATCTTGTCACACTGCTTTCTGTTCAAATTCTTGATTTAGCGTAGCATTTTGGCACCCTTTGTCATAATTTAAGCTTAATAATATGGCTACGCATAGGAAAGATGAGAAGATATCTGAAGAGATTAATAGGGCACTCAAGGATCAAGAATAAATAATATCAAAATATTTATAAGAAGATGATATAATAATAGTGTATGGCTAGTTATGAGGATGACACATACGTGAACAACTTGAAACAAGAATGTTCTAAACTCTAAATCGAGAAAACGAGATAGTTTACAACTTCCGCAAAAAATCCTTATTTATTTATTTTTTTGCTCACCCAATTAGCCGCTTATTAGATATAATCTCAAACTCTTTTCTACTTTTCTCTCTCAATCACTATCTATTTTTCTTTAAAACTTGTATGTGCATGTAATTTAAAAGTATTTGCTCATTCAAACCTCTTTTGTTTTTTCTTTTTTTTCTTAAAAAAAAAATTAATTGGGATTATCCCTCTTCTAATAATACTTGCTTCGACCATAAGTTCTTTATTCAAATCTGTTCGAATTTAAGATATTAATATCCATCAATTTCTTATCAAAAGTAATGTTAATGCACTCGTCCAATTTCCTCTAGCCACTTCATCAATGATAAATTAAATAGTACGGCCTTGCATGTCAACAATCGAAAATGAATGAAAAACCTTTTGAATATGGAATGAGAATTGAAATATGAAAATGGAGGAATACGAGTAGCAAAGCTGAAGAAATTAATAATCTGATTATATTTAATTGATAATGATGAGTGATGAAAGAAAACTTTTTTTTTTAGGTATATGTAAAGAAAATACAAGCAAGCTGAACATTTCAAAGATGAAGTATGTGATAAGTCAAAAATTGCACCAAAACTGCCCCAGTTTTGGTGTACATCCAATTAACAATGATCAAATCTATGAGAGAGTCTTTAAACCTTTTATATTTGCCCATTTATTCCTTTATCAATAGACTGAAATCTTTCCGAAGTAAGATACGTGATAAGGTAGAGTTCGCACCAAAAACTGCCCCAGTTTTTTGTGCGTGTTTAATTGACTTATATTAAAATCAAGACCAAATGTTAGACAATCGTTTTCTTCTTTGGGCTGCATTGTTCCGAGGTGAAATACATTATAACCTATGGAACGCACCAAAAACTGCCCCAGTTTTGATGCGTGTCTTATTTACTATCATTAAATATGAACACAATGAAGTCCTTTTTTTTATTATTTATATATATATATATATATATATTTATCGCCACTTTAACGGACGCATGTCTTAAACTATCATTTCTTAAAATCCAAACGTGTTGTCTAAATTGAGTGATGATTTATTATTATTATTATTATTATTCTTTTTTACGCTCTTTTTTATTCTTCACTCTTGCATGATTTTCTTTGCACAAATGTAAACGTTATATATAAAAAATAAAAAAATATATATAAAAAAAAAATCGCACAAAAATAGAAGAGGCATACCCCAATGCAGTTGATATTTAAATCCCAATTATTTAAAAAACTTCCACAATGAGATTAATTTTTGAGTAGAATAAATTGTCCTCCTAACGAAGCCAGTTCGGCGGATCAAGGATTTCGAATGTAACCAAGGTAATAGGAGTTTGTTTGCAAATTATTTTCGTTTTTAATGAATAAAGATGATTTTGAATATAATTTTCAAAAATAGTTTTTCCTTTTAAAATAAAAAAAAATGCTTAAAAAATGTGGGTTATTGTATTTAAAAAAATACATAGTTTATAAACAGTAGAAGATTGATTATATAACAAGGTTACAAAAATGTCATCGATCCATTTCCAAAATTTTCCAAAACATAATTTAGTTATTTTCAAATTTTTTTTTATTTTAAAAACACGAAAATAATTTTTCAAAAATTGTAACCCCCAAATGAATTTTCATATAATTTTTAATTTTGAAAAACAAAAAAAAGTTTTGGAAATATCTTTTAGACACATTCTAGGAGTTTAATGAACCTGTAACTTTTCTTTACAACCATGCAAACCATGCACAAACTCACTAAAACCAACTATGTAACACTATTTCAGTAAACCATAATGAGTTCACGTAAATTACTATCTCATACTAGGCCCACTAATGATATATTGCTATAATTCTCACAAGAATGTAACATTTTCTAGATCAACTTCACCTTTGCCATTAATCATCATCTCTCATTATTAATTTACCCCATTCTCGATCTAGTCATCTAAATATTTATGACAATATCTTATCTTGGAAGTTTGATTTGACATTGTTAATGGGCGCACCAAAATCTAGTTCATTGGATTTATCTCTTTCTTTTTTTTATTTTTAAATCGTCAATTCAATCTTGTTAAACGATGCTTTTGAGGTTTATAATATTGGGAATGATGGAAGATGATGATGAACGAATGCAAAATTTTGAACAAGAATTTTTATTTTATAAGAGATATGATGATAATGTCAGAACATGCAAATGTCGTACTATAAAAAATTTATCGAATCAAAGTAGTGACCTACTCCTTGTGAAAACCCAATAATTGGTCGTGATATTTTTATTTTACTTGGTCGATTTTCATCTCTATGTTAATATTTAGTGATATTAATTATTTCTATTTAAACATATATGTCATGCACAATTTTATTCTCAAAGGGAAAGAAAATTTAAAACCTAGGGTACACATCTTACTCCCATTCCTACTTAATTTTGGAGATTCTTGAAAACTTAGTGTCACCATTTTATTATTCAATTTATGCTTGATTATGAATTTATGTGTCTCATATGAACTAGGAAACTATTTTACATGTGAGGCAATGAATATCACATATATACATGGTATAATCTAACTAATAAATGCAGGATAATGCATGAAATGTATATATAAGTATATGTGAGTGATTAAACGAGTATATACATGAGTCTAACTTTAACAAATGTATTTGAGATAAATACGTGAAACCTATATGTACAAACAAAACAATTTATGTACAAATAAAACAACCACATATGTACAAGCAAACAAAGCCACGTATATACAAACAAAACTTCATATGTATATCAAAAGCAACTCACATACGTACAAAAACATAGCCATACATATACAATAAAGCAAAACATCATATATACAAACAAGGTAGAATAAAACATCATATTTACAAACAAGATAAAATCAGATACGTATAAATAGAACACCATAGGTATATATAAAACAAACATCGTATATACAAACAAGGTAGAATCATATATGTTCAAGAAAAACAACACACATATATATAAAATAGAACAAAATATTATTTACAAATAAAATCACATATGTTCAAAAAACAACAAAACATCATATATGTACAAGGAAAACAAACAAAACATCACATATGTACACGAAAGACAACATACATGTATATACAACAAAACATTATACAAATAAAATCACATATGTAGAAGATAAGATAGTATACACATATACAATGTAGCATTATTTATACAAATAAAATCACTTATGTACAAGTAAAACAACACTCATATACATATATACAATAAAACAAAACAACAAACACAAATATGAACAAAACGACATATGTACAACCAATCACAACAGTAATATATACCACACAATAAAGGTTAGAAATAGTTTCTTGTGTCTTATAACCCTACGGTCATTGGTTATGGACAGTCTAGGCTCCCGACTTATTCCCCCGCCAGTGTCCATTGCTGGAATAGCCTGGGTCCCCCTTAATAGAGGAGTGGGTCGAGTGAGGATTTTTCGCGAGCCTGCACGGAGATTGGAATCCCTTGAAGGTCTCGTTTACTTCATCCTCTCCTAAGGGTTTTGAGCCCTAGTTGTTGGACTCATAAAAGGGAATAGTGTACAATGTGTGAGGACAAAATAAAAAAGGCTCATAAAAACAAATCAATAACATTTTAAACAAATAGAATATAACAAACAAAATTCAAAGAAATAAAACACCCAATGTACTTACTTCAAAAATAACAAAATCAAATGATGGGATAATAAAAATTAAATTTAAAGGCCCAACTCACTAGTTTTTTTTTAAATATAATATATTTAAAAAACTAGCTTTCCCCAGTGAAGTCGCCAGTTGTCGCAACCGGTTTTGCGAAAAGGATTTTTAATAAAATATAAGAAGTCGCCACCAATTGAATAGGTGAAATTGGTCACCATGAAAAATATAATTTTTGGTCTACGAAAAATCCAGAAAAAAGAGTAAGTGAGTTTGTTGCGTATGGGGAAGGTGTGAGGCACCCCACAACGCCTGTTTTTAAAAAAATAGTTGCCAACTTAATTTTTATTATCCCATTAAATGACTTTTATCGAAAATATTAATTGTTGCACACGTAAAATGTGATAATTATATATAAGATAAAAATAATATTTAGAGGAATATAATGGTTATATAGGGTAAAATAATTTGAGTAGGTATATAGATATATCAAAATAGAATAAAATAAACTTATAAAAATATATATATATATAAATTATATTCGAATATAATAAAATGATTTTATAATACATACAAAGACTATATATATATAAGGTATAATGATTATATAAATTATATGACAAATTACATGAGATAAAAATAATATTTAAATAAATAGGAAAAATAATTTAAGTAGATATAGGGTTATACGAAAATAGAATAAAATGAACTCATAAAATACAAAATAATTTTATAACATATATAAAAACTATATTAAAGGTCTTAATATTGAGGTTTATAGGGTTTTTTCCATCCAATGGCCAAACTTCCCAAGAAACGCTCTCACCTCAAGAATCTACCCGAGGGCGCATCCAATGCATTCCCCAAATAGATTTCATCGTAGGCAAAGACTTTTAGTATAATTTTTATATAATACGTAGGTTTGAAATAAAGTAAAATATAATATGAAATAGTAAATAACATAAAGTAAAATAAGAATAGAAATAGAAATAAAGCCAAATGTAAATATAATATAAAAATTAAAATAACATAAATACTATATAAATATGTAATAATGATATAAGGCTAACGTAATGCTAATAATAATAATAATATCGAGATACCAAAATAATAAGAATACAAAAATAAAGCAAATAAATGAATATATACATATATATGTACTTACCAAAAATAGTAGATAGATACAAATAAAATAAGATAAGAAAATTAAATAAAATAAATAATAATAATAATAATAAATAAGCAAATAGATAAATAAAATAAAATATGTAAAATGATAAGAAAATAAAATAAAATAGGTAAGATAAATAAAGATAAAAATAAATAAGGAAAAAATGTTGGGAACCAAGTTTTTTTTTATTGGAGATTATACGATATCAATTATCGCAAATCCCCTAATTCAACATAATAAAATATTAAATCATACAATAACACATAAATCAAACAATATCACATCAATCATATAATTCATATAAACACATTCCAAGCAAATAACATATTAATAAGGTCAAAAGATAATGAATGAAATGGAATGCAATCTTGGTTCCCATTTTTATTAGCAATCAAATATTTCAATCATATTATTGAATCAATATGATTGAAAAATTATAATTAATTGCTTTAATGAAATGAGCATACGAGAATGTCACATAAAATTTTACTTTCATGCAATTTTTGCATCAACATCTTCATAATTTCCATAGCCCACGTTAATCATATAATTCATCGGCATATTTAAACAATTTCTTTTAAACCTCAAATTAATCCAAGCATGACCCATTGTCATATCTATTTATCCTGTTCAGTTTAAACAATCCAAAAAAAAATATAAATTATTCCAGTAGCCCAATGGTAATACGGCCCACTTTGTCCTTAATTTCCATGTTTAACATTGGCCTAACAGTTACACTACAGCTTCTTCTTTTCGTCAACCTGAGATTTCGGGCTTTCAAACTCACAACACCAATCCAACGAGAATAAACAATTGAACCATTATCAATATCAAAAGCAATTCATCAAACAGCAAAAATCAACTGATCTTCCGATTAAGCAAAACACATGAACTTAACAAAATAAAATAGAACCATGTGATTACAGGAATCACAAATGTTCTTCCTTTGGTTTGCCGACCATCCGAACATCATCAACACATTCAATCACTCAATTATGCATAATACCTGCTTCCAAATCAAACGCCCAAGCACCAAACTTTCAGTGACAGATGGTGTAACAAGAAAACTCCCACAGCCACCAGAGATCAATCTAAGAATAAAGAAGAAGAGTTTTCCCCGGAATTTTTGTAACCCTGGAACAAGAAACGCACTCCCAGAAGAAAGAAAACTCCTCCGAAAACTCCTCCAGAGAATTGTGTATGAGACAGAACCGAACAGGCACTCAGACAAGCTGATGAACAGAGAGAAGAAGATTCAGAAAAAACTCCACCCAACCCAGAAAATTCGAGAAGAAGCCTAGAAAATTCGAGAAAAAGAAACCGAAACCAGAGAAATTCCTCCAAAGAGTCCCCTCTTCCCTCTAAGAAAATCGAACCCCCTGAATAGAGAATCATCTCTTCTATTTATAAGAAAATATTGGCTTTGATTCCCTCCAATCAATCATGATTTCTTCCCCTTAATATCTAGCCGAAATCCTTCCAATTCTCACCAAGGATCACTCTAACTCTTTATTTCCATTCATTTACCAGCATCTATCTCTCTCTTTCCCCTTTTTCGGGCGTCTCTCTCGCTCTTTCCTTTTTCTCTTCCGACAACGGTACTATCCCCTCAACCCTAGCCGTCACCCCTTTCTCCCCTCTTTTATTTTCGTATCTCATGAGTCATGACCTGCAGGTGAAGAAGAAAGAGACATGGGCTGGGCCAGGGCTTTGAGGTCTTCAAATTATTTACTTGGGCTACCTTAAGTTTTCAATTAAAATAATGAGTTAAGTGGCCCAAGAGGATGAAGAGAATCTCTTGTAATTTTTAGGCTCAAAATGTTTATGAGCCATAGGCTTGAGCTACTAATTGTTACTTTTGGCTTGGACCAAAAATGGGGTACAACACACGTCCTAGGACTCCAAGTCCATTCTTGGATGGCCGGATTAAATACAACTACATTCAGCTTAGATAACTCAAATCTTGATTAACGGATTATACCTACAAATAAATAGGTGATCGATCATCTCAATTTTGCTTGTAAGCTCAAAAGAGCTTCATGCACTGCAATTAGGTCAATCTCATTTAAGATGCGTTCATAAAATTCAAACTAATAGATGATAAATCATATTAGGAACATTGAAATGTCCATGTCAAATTTCAAAGCAATTGGACAACATTTGATCACTCAATCAAGTAATTCACTCAATGTGCACAATTTCTGAATTTTCTAAGTGTTATAGCTACTGATAATGGAAAATCCCTATGAGGCATGCATAAATCTTGTATGGAAGATATTGTTATCAAATAATATGTATAGCATAGTGTTCACACAAAATTTCAGCTCAATAGAATCACAAATGAATAAGTTATGCATAAGTCAAGTATAGTCATAGAGTGCACTTGACATAAGTAAGCTACCTCAAGGCTACATGGATATTCAAACTCAATCAATATTAATCATCATTCAAAGCATTCTCAAATAACACATAAGGATTTATGTATATCATCAAAATCACAAATGTAGGACCTATGGTCCAACACTTCGGACCATCAAAGTTGCTCGGTGTACACTTTTTAATGTTCTTCTATGTCAAATTTTACGAGTATAAGCTTCCTAGATTATTTCTTTGGCAAAACATTAACTTTCTATGACAGATGGACAAATCCATTAAAAGGTCTTCCATAGAGAGAGTTGAGCAAGTTCGGGCTATCAAAGTTGCTCTGTGTACACTTTTTATTGTTATTCTATGTCAAAATTTATGAGTATAAGCATCCTAGATTATGTCTATGAAAAAACACCAACTTTCTATGAAAAATGCACAAAATTGTTAAAAGCTCCTCCATAGAGAGAGTTGAGAAACTTCGGACCGTCAAAGTTGCTTCGTGTACACCTTTTATAGTTCTTTTATGCCAAATTTTACGAGTATAACCTTCAAGATTATTTAATTGCCAAAACACCAACTTTCTATGAGAAATGAACAAAACCGTTAAAAGCTCCTCCATAGAGAGAGTTGAGCAACTTTGGACCATCAAAGTTGCTTGTTGTATGCTTTTTATTATTCTTCTATGTCAAATTTTATGAATATAAGATTTCAAGATTATTTCGAAGCAAAAACACCAACTTTCTATGACAAATGGACAAAATCGTTAAAAGCTTTTCCGTAGAGAGATTTGAACAACTTCGGACCATCAAAGTTTCTCGTTGTATACTTTTTATTGTTTTTCTATGTCAAATTTTATGAGTATAAGCTTCCTAGATTATTTTGATGCCAAAATACCAACATTCTATGACCAATGGACAAAATTGTTAAAAGCTCCCCCATAGAGAGAGTTGAGCAACTTCGGACCATCAAAGTTGCTCGGTGTACACTTTTTATTCTGCTTCTATGTCAAATTTTACGAGTATAAGCTTCCTAGATTATTTCGATGCCAAAACACCAACTTTCTATGACAAATGGACAAAACCATTAAAAGCTCCTCCATAGAGAGAGTTGATCAACTTCGGACCATCAAAGTTGCTCAGTGTACACTTTTTATTGTTCTTCTATGTCAAATTTTACGAGTATAAGCTTCCTAGATTATTTCGATGCAAAAACCCCAAACTTTCTATGACAAATGCACAAAATTGTTAAAAGCTCCTCCATAGAGAGTGTTGAGCGACTTCGGACCATCAAAGTTGCTTGGTGTACACCTTTTATTGTTCTTCTATTTGAAATTTTACGAGTATAAGCTTCAAGATTAATTAATTGCCAAAACACCAACTTTCTATGAGAAATAGAAAAAGCCATTAAAAGCTCCTCCATAGAGAGATTTGAGCAAGTTCGGACCATAAAATTTGCTCGGTGTACCCTTTTTAATGTTCTTCTATGTCAAATTTTACATGTATAAGCTTCCTATATTATTTCGATGCCAAAACACCAACTTTCTATGAAAAGTGGACAAAATTGTTAAAAGCTCCTCTATATAGAGAGTTGAGCAACTTCGAACCATCAAAGCTCCTCGGTGTACACTTTTTATTGTGCTTCTATGTCAAATTTTATGAGTATAAGATTCCAAGATTACTTCGATGCGAAACACCAACATGCTACGACAAATGGACAAAATCGTTAAAAGCTCCTCCATAGAGAGAGTTCAACAACTTCGGACCATCAAAGTTGCTCGGTGTACACTTTTTATTGTGCTTCTATGTCATATTTTACGAGTATAAGCTTCCAAGATTATTTTGATGCCAAAATACCAACTTTATATGACAAATGGACAAAACCGTTAAAAGCTCCTCCATAGAGAGAGTTGATCAACTTCGAACCATCAAAGTTTCTCGGTGTACACTTTTTACTGTTATTCTATGTCAAATTTTATGAGTATAACCTTCCTAGATTATTTCGATGACAAAATCCTGACTTTCTATGACAAATGCACAAAATTGTTAAAAGCTCCTCCATAGAGAGATTTGAGCAATTTTGGTCCGTCAAAGCTGCTTGGTGTAAACATTTTATAGTTCTTCTATGCCAAATTTTACGAGTATAAGCCTCAAGATTATTTAATTGTCAAGACTCGAACTTTCTATGAGAAATGGTCAAAGCCGTTAAAAGCTCCTTCATAGAGAAAGTCGAGCAACTTCGGACCATCAAAGTTGCTCGTTGTATACTTTTTATTGTTCTTCTATGTCAAATTTTACGAGTATAAGCTTTCAAGATTATTTCGAAGCAAAAACACCAACTTTCTATTACAAATGCACAAAATTGTTAAAAGCTCTTCCATAGAGAGAGTTGAGCAAGTTTGGAGCGTCAAAGCTGCTTGGTGTACACATTTTATTGTTCTTCTATGCCAAATTTTACGAGTATAAGCCTCAAGATTATTTAATTGCCAAAACTCCAACTTTCTATGAGAAATGGATGAAGCCGTTAAAAGCTCCTGCATAAAGAGAATTGAGCAACTTCGGACCATCAAAGTTGCTCCTTGTAGACTTTTTATTTTTCTTCTATGTCAAATTTTACGAGTATAAACTTTCAAGATTATTTCGAAGCAAAAACACCAACTTTCTATTACAAATGCACAAAATTGTTAAAAGCTCTTCCATAGAGAGAGTTGAGCAACTTTGGAGCGTCAAAGCTGCTCGGTGTACACCTTTTATTGTTCTTCTATGCCAAATTTTATGAGTATAAGCCTCAAGATTATTTAATTGCCAAAACTCCAACTTTCTATGAGAAATGGACGAAGCCGTTAAAAGCTCCTGCATAAAGAGAATTGAGCAACTTCAGACCATCAAAGTTGCTCGTTGTAGACTTTTTATTTTTCTTCTAAGTCAAATTTTACGAGTATAAGCTTTCAAGATTATTTCGAAGCAAAAACGCCAACTTTCTATGACAAATGAACAAAACCGTTAAAAGATTTTCCGTAGAGAGAGTTGAGCAACTTCGGACCATCAAAGTTGCTCGTTGTATACTTTTTATTGCTTTTCTATGTCAAATTTTATAAGTATAAGCTTCCTAGATTATTTCGATGACAAAACCCCGACTTTCTATGACAAATGCACAAAATTGTTAAAAGCTCCTCCATAGAGAGAGTTGAGCAACTTTAGATCCTCAAAGCTGCTCGCTGTACACATTTTATTGTCCTTATATGTCAAATTTTACGAGTATAAGCTTTCAAGATTATTTTGAAGCAAAAACACCAACTTTCTATGACAAATGGACAAAACCGTTAAAAGCTACCCTATAGAGAGAGTTGATCAACTTGGAACCATCAAAGTTGCTCGGTGTACACTTTTTACTGTTATTCTATGTCAAATTTTATGAGTATAACCTTCCTAGATTATTTCGATGACAAAATCCCGGCTTTCTATGACGAATGCAAAAATTTGTTAAAAGCTCCTCCATAGAGAGAGTTGAGCAACTTTGGACCGTCAAAGCTGCTCGGTGTAAACATTTTATTGTTCTTCTATGACAAATTTTACGATTATAAGCCTCAAGATTATTTAATTGCCAAAACTCCAACTTTCTATGAGAAATGGACGAAGCCGTTAAAAGCTCATGCATAGAGAGAATTGAGCAACTTCGGACCATCAAAGTTGCTCGTTGTATACTTTTTATTGTTTTTCTATGTCAAATTTTATGAGTATAAGCTTCCTAGATTATTTCAATGCCAAAACACCAACTTTCTATGACGAATGGACATAATTGTTAAAAGCTCCTCCATAGAGAGAGTTGAGCAACTTCGGACAATCAATGTTCCTCGATGTACAGTTGTTATTGTGCTTCTATGTCAAATTTTACGAGTATAAGCTTCCAAGATTATTTCGATGCCAAAATACCAACTTTCTATGACAAATGAACAAAACCGTTAAAAGCTTTTCCGTAGAGAGAGTTGAGCAACTTCGGACCATCAAAGTTGCTCGTTGTATACTTTTTATTGTTTTCTATGTGAAATTTTATGAGTATAAGCTTCCTAGATTATTTCGATGACAAAACCCCGACTTTCTATGACAAATGCACAAAATTGTTAAAAGCTTCTCCATAGAGAGAGTTGAGGAACTTTGGATCGTCAAAGCTGCTCGCTGTACACATTTTATTGTTCTTCTATGTCAAATTTTACGAGTATAAGCTTTCATGATTATTTCGAAGAAAAAACACCAACTTTCTATAACAAATGGACAAAATCGGTAAAAGCTTTTCCGTAGAGAGAGTTGAACAACTACGGACCGTCAAAGTTGTTCGTTGTATACTTTTTATTGTTCTTCTATGTCGAATTTTATGAGTATAAGCCTCAAGATTATTTAATTGCCAAAACTCTAACTTTCTATGAGAAATGGACGAAGCCGTTAAAAGCTCCTGCACAAAGAGAATTGAACAATTTCGGACTATCAAAGTTGATCGTTGTAGACTTTTTATTTTTCTTATATGTCAAATTTTACGAGTATAAGCTTTCAAGATTATTTTGAAGCAAAAACACCAACTTTCTATGACAAATGCACAAAACCGTTAAAAACTTTTTCGTAGAGAGAGTTGAGCAACTTTGGACCATCAAAGTTGCTCGTTGTATACTTTTTATTGTTTTTCTATGTCAAATTTTATGAGTATAAGCTTCCTAGATTATTTCGATGACAAAACCCCGACTTTCTATGACAAATGCACAAAATTGTTAAAAGCTCCTCCATAGAGAGAGTTGAGCAACTTTGGATCGTCAAATCTGCTCCCTGTACACATTTTATTGTTCTTCTATGTCAAATTTTACGAGTATAAGCTTTCAAGATTATTTCGAAGCAAAAGCACCAACTTTCTATGACAAATGGACAAAACCGTAAAAAGCTTCTCCGTAGAGAGAGTTGAACAAATTCGGACCATCAAAGTTGCTCATTGTATACTTTTTATTGTTTTTCTATGTCAAATTTTATGAGTATAAGCTTCTTAGATTATTTCGATGACAAAATCCTGACTTTCTATGACAAATGCACAAATTTGTTAAAAGCTCCTCCATAGAGAGAGTTGAGCAACTTTGGACCGTCATAGCTGCTCGGTGTAATTATTTTATTGTTCTTTTATGCCAAATTTTACGAGTATAAGCCTCAAGATTATTTAATTGCCAAAACCCCAACTTTCTATGAGAAATGGTCAAAGCCGTTAAAAGCACTTCCATAGAGCGAGTTGAGCAACTTCGTACCATCAAAGTTGCACGTTTTATACTTTTTATTGTTCTTCTATGTCAAATTTTACGAGTATAAGCTTTCAAGATTATTTCGAAGCAAAAACACCAACTTTCTATTACAAATGCACAAAATTGTTAAAAGATCTTCCATAGAGAGAGTTGAGCAACTTTGGAGAGTCAAAGCTGCTCGGTGTACACATTTTATTTTTCTTCTTTGCCAAATTTTACGAGTATAAGCCTCAAGATTATTTAATTGCCAAAACTCCAATTTTCTATGAGAAATGGACGAAGCCGTTAAAAGCTCCTGCATAAAGAGAATTGAGCAACTTCGGACCATCAAAGTTGCTCGTTGTAGACTTTTTATTTTTCTTCTATCTAAAATTTTACGAGTATAAGCTTTCAAGATTATTTCGAAGCAAAAACACCAACTTTCTATGACAAATGAACAAAACCGTTAAAAGCTTTTCCGTAGAGAGAGTTGAGCAACTTCGGACCATCAAAGTTGCTCGTTGTATACTTTTTATTGTTTTTCTATGTCAAATTTTATGAGTATAAGCTTCCTAGATTATTTCGATGACAAAACCCCGACTTTCTATGACAAATGCACAAAATTGTTAAAAGCTCCTCCATAGAGAGAGTTGAGCAACTTTGGATCGTCAAAGCTGCTCGCTGTAAACATTTTATTCTTCTTATATGTCAAATTTTACGAGTATAAGCTTTCAAGATTATTTGGAAGCAAAAACACCAACTTTCTATGACAAATGGACAAAACCGTTAAAAGCTTTTCCGTAGAGAGAGTTGAACAACTTCGGACCATCAAAGTTGCTCGTTGTATACGTTTTATTGTTTTTCTATGTCAAATTTTATGAGTATAAGCTTCCAAGATTATTTCGATGACAAAATCCCGACTTTCTATGACAAATGCACAAATTTGTTAAAAGCTCCTCCATAGAGAGAGTTGAGTAACTTTGGACCGTCAAAGCTGCTCTGTGTAAACATTTTATTGTTCTTCTATGCCAAATTTTACGAGTATAAGCCTCAAGATTATTTAATTGCAAAAACTCCAACTTTCTACGAGAAATGGTCAAAGCCGTTAAAAGCTCCTCCATAGAGAGAGTTGAGCAACTTCGGACCGTCAAAGTTGTTCGTTGTATACTTTTTATTGTTCTTCTATGTCAAATTTTACAAGTATAAGCTTTCAAGATTATTTTGAAGCAAAAAAACCACCTTTCTATTACAAATGCACAAAATTGTTTAAAGCTCTTCCATAGAGAGAGTTGAGCAATTTTGTAGCGTCAAAGCTGCTCGGTGTACACATTTTATTGTTCTTCTATGCCAAATTTTACGAGTATAAGCCTCAAGATTATTTAATTGCCAAAACTCCAATTTTCTATGAGAAATGGACGAAGCCGTTAAAAGCTCCTGCATAAAGAGAATTGAGTAACTTCGGACCATCAAAGTTGCCCGTTGTAGACTTTTTATTTTTCTTCTATGTAAAATTTTACGAGTATAAGCTTTCAAGATTATTTCGAAGCAAAAACACCAACTTTCTATGACAAATGAACAAAACCGTTAAAAGCTTTTCCGTAGAGAGAGTTGAGAAACTTCGGACCATCAAAGTTGCTCGTTGTATACTTTTTATTATTTTTCTATGTCAAATTTTATGAGTATAAGGTTCCTAGATTATTTCGATGACAAAACCCCGACTTTCTATGACAAATGCACAAAATTGTTAAAAGCTCATCCATAGAGAGAGTTGAGCAATTTTGGATCGTCAAAGCTGCTCGCTGTAAACATTTTATTCTTCTTATATGTCAAATTTTACGAGTATAAGCTTTCAAGATTATTCGGAAGCAAAAACACCAACTTTCTATGACAAATGGACAAAACCGTTAAAAGCTTTTCCGTAGAGAGAGTTGAACAACTTCGAACCATCAAAGTTGCTCGTTGTATACTTTTTATTGTTTTTCCATGTCAAATTTTATGAGTATAAGCTTCCAAGATTATTTCGATGACAAAATTCCGACTTTCTATGACAAATGCACAAATTTGTTAAAAGCTCCTCCATAGAGAGAGTTGAGCAACTTTGGACCGTCAAAGCTGCTCTGTGTAAACATTTTATTGTTCTTCTATGCCAAATTTTACGAGTATAAGCCTCAAGATTATTTAATTGCAAAAACTCCAACTTTCTACGAGAAATGGTCAAAGCCGTTAAAAGCTCCTCCATAGAGAGAGTTTAGCAACTTCGGACCGTCAAAGTTGTTCGTTGTATACTTTTTATTGTTCTTCTATGTCAAATTTTACAAGTATAAGCTTTCAAGATTATTTTGAAGCAAAAAAACCAACTTTCTATTACAAATGCACAAAATTGTTTAAAGCTCTTCCATAGAGAGAGTTGAGCAACTTTGGAGCGTCAAAGCTTCTCGGTGTACACATTTTATTGTTCTTCTATGCCAAATTTTACGAGTATAAGCCTCAAGATTATTTAATTGCCAAAACTCCAATTTTCTATGAGAAATGGACGAAGCCGTTAAAAGCTCCTGCATAAAGAGAATTGAGCAACTTCGGACCATCAAAAATGCTCGTTGTAGACTTTTTATTTTTCTTCTATGTAAAATTTTATGAGTATAAGCTTTCAAGATTATTTCGAAGCAAAAACACCAACTTTCTATGACAAATGAACAAAACCGTTAAAAGCTTTTCCGTAGAGAGAGTTGAGCAACTTCGGACCATCAAAGTTGCTCGTTGTATACTTTTTATTATTTTTCTATGTCAAATTTTATGAGTATAAGCTTCCTAGATTATTTCGATGACAAAACCCCGACTTTCTATGACAAATGCACAAAATTGTTAAAAGCTCATCCATAGAGAGAGTTGAGCAATTTTGGATCGTCAAAGCTGCTCGCTGTAAACATTTTATTCTTCTTATATGTCAAATTTTACGAGTATAAGCTTTCAAGATTATTTGGAAGCAAAAACACCAACTTTCTATGACAAATGGACAAAACCGTTAAAAGCTTTTCCGTAGAGAGAGTTGAACAACTTCAGACCATCAAAGTTGCTCGTTGTATACGTTTTATTGTTTTTCTATGTCAAATTTTATTAGTATAAGCTTCCAAGATTATTTCGATGACAAAATCCCGACTTTCTATGACAAATGCACAAATTTGTTAAAAGCTCCTCCATAGAGAGAGTTGAGCAACTTTGGACCGTCAAAGCTGCTCTGTGTAAACATTTTATTGTTCTTCTATGCCAAATTTTACGAGTATAAGCCTCAAGATTATTTAATTGCAAAAACTCCAACTTTCTATGAGAAATGGTCAAAGCCATTAAAAGCTCCTCCATAGAGAGAGTTGAGCAACTTCGGACCGTCAAAGTTGCTCGTTGTATACTTTTTATTGTTCTTCTATGTCAAATTTTACGAGTATAAGCTTTCAAGATTATTTTGAAGCAAAAACACCAAATTTCTATTACAAATGCACAAAATTGTTAAAAGCTCTTCCATAGAGAGAGTTGAGCAACTTTGGAGCGTCAAAGCTGCTCGGTGTACACATTTTATTGTTCTTCTATGCCAAATTTTACGAGTATAAGCCTCAAGATTATTTAATTGCCAAAACTCCAATTTTCTATGAGAAATGGACGAAGCCGTTAAAAGCTCCTGCATAAAGAGAATTGAGTAACTTCGGACCATCAAAGTTGCCCGTTGTAGACTTTTTATTTTTCTTCTATGTAAAATTTTACGAGTATAAGCTTTCAAGATTATTTCGAAGCAAAAACACCAACTTTCTATGACAAATGAACAAAACCGTTAAAAGCTTTTCCGTAGAGAGAGTTGAGAAACTTCGGACTATCAAAGTTGCTCGTTGTATACTTTTTATTATTTTTCTATGTCAAATTTTATGAGTATAAGGTTCCTAGATTATTTCGATGACAAAACCCCGACTTTCTATGACAAATGCACAAAATTGTTAAAAGCTCATCCATAGAGAGAGTTGAGCAATTTTGGATCGTCAAAGCTGCTCGCTGTAAACATTTTATTCTTCTTATATGTCAAATTTTATGAGTATAAGCTTTCAAGATTATTCGGAAGCAAAAACACCAACTTTCTATGACAAATGGACAAAACCGTTAAAAGCTTTTCCGTAGAGAGAGTTGAACAACTTCGAACCATCAAAGTTGCTCGTTGTATACTTTTTATTGTTTTTCCATGTCAAATTTTATGAGTATAAGCTTCCAAGATTATTTCGATGACAAAATTCCGACTTTCTATGACAAATGCACAAATTTGTTAAAAGCTCCTCCATAGAGAGAGTTGAGCAACTTTGGACCGTCAAAGCTGCTCTGTGTAAACATTTTATTGTTCTTCTATGCCAAATTTTACGAGTATAAGCCTCAAGATTATTTAATTGCAAAAACTCCAACTTTCTACGAGAAATGGTCAAAGCCGTTAAAAGCTCCTCCATAGAGAGAGTTTAGCAACTTCGGACCGTCAAAGTTGTTCGTTGTATACTTTTTATTGTTCTTCTATGTCAAATTTTACAAGTATAAGCTTTCAAGATTATTTTGAAGCAAAAAAACCAACTTTCTATTACAAATGCACAAAATTGTTTAAAGCTCTTCCATAGAGAGAGTTGAGCAACTTTGGAGCGTCAAAGCTGCTCGGTGTACACATTTTATTGTTCTTCTATGCCAAATTTTACGAGTATAAGCCTCAAGATTATTTAATTGCCAAAACTCCAATTTTCTATGAGAAATGGACGAAGCCGTTAAAAGCTCCTGCATAAAGAGAATTGAGCAACTTCGGACCATCAAAAATGCTCGTTGTAGACTTTTTATTTTTCTTCTATGTAAAATTTTATGAGTATAAGCTTTCAAGATTATTTCGAAGCAAAAACACCAACTTTCTATGACAAATGAACAAAACCGTTAAAAGCTTTTCCGTAGAGAGAGTTGAGCAACTTCGGACCATCAAAGTTGCTCGTTGTATACTTTTTATTATTTTTCTATGTCAAATTTTATGAGTATAAGCTTCCTAGATTATTTCGATGACAAAACCCCGACTTTCTATGACAAATGCACAAAATTGTTAAAAGCTCATCCATAGAGAGAGTTGAGCAATTTTGGATCGTCAAAGCTGCTCGCTGTAAACATTTTATTCTTCTTATATGTCAAATTTTACGAGTATAAGCTTTCAAGATTATTTGGAAGCAAAAACACCAACTTTCTATGACAAATGGACAAAACCGTTAAAAGCTTTTCCGTAGAGAGAGTTGAACAACTTCGGACCATCAAAGTTGCTCGTTGTATACGTTTTATTGTTTTTCTATGTCAAATTTTATTAGTATAAGCTTCCAAGATTATTTCGATGACAAAATCCCGACTTTCTATGACAAATGCACCAATTTGTTAAAAGCTCCTCCATAGAGAGAGTTGAGCAACTTTGGACCGTCAAAGCTGCTCTGTGTAAACATTTTATTGTTCTTCTATGCCAAATTTTACGAGTATAAGCCTCAAGATTATTTAATTGCAAAAACTCCAACTTTCTATGAGAAATGGTCAAAGCCATTAAAAGCTCCTCCATAGAGAGAGTTGAGCAACTTCGGACCGTCAAAGTTGCTCGTTGTATACTTTTTATTGTTCTTCTATGTCAAATTTTACGCGTATAAGCTTTCAAGATTATTTTGAAGCAAAAACACCAAATTTCTATTACAAATGCACAAAATTGTTAAAAGCTCTTCCATAGAGAGAGTTGAGCAACTTTGGAGCGTCAAAGCTGCTCGGTGTACACATTTTATTGTTCTTCTATGCCAAATTTTACGAGTATAAGCCTCAAGATTATTTAATTGCCAAAACTCCAATTTTCTATGAGAAATGGACGAAGCCGTTAAAAGCTCCTGCATAAAGAGAATTGAGTAACTTCGGACCATCAAAGTTGCCCGTTGTAGACTTTTTATTTTTCTTCTATGTAAAATTTTACGAGTATAAGCTTTCAAGATTATTTCGAAGCAAAAACACCAACTTTCTATGACAAATGAACAAAACCGTTAAAAGCTTTTCCGTAGAGAGAGTTGAGAAACTTCGGACCATCAAAGTTGCTCGTTGTATACTTTTTATTATTTTTCTATGTCAAATTTTATGAGTATAAGGTTCCTAGATTATTTCGATGACAAAACCCCGACTTTCTATGACAAATGCACAAAATTGTTAAAAGCTCATCCATAGAGAGAGTTGAGCAATTTTGGATCGTCAAAGCTGCTCGCTGTAAACATTTTATTCTTCTTATATGTCAAATTTTACGAGTATAAGCTTTCAAGATTATTGAGAAGCAAAAACACCAACTTTCTATGACAAATGGACAAAACCGTTAAAAGCTTTTCCGTAGAGAGAGTTGAACAACTTCGAACCATCAAAGTTGCTCGTTGTATACTTTTTATTGTTTTTCCATGTCAAATTTTATGAGTATAAGCTTCCAAGATTATTTCGATGACAAAATTCCGACTTTCTATGACAAATGCACAAATTTGTTAAAAGCTCCTCCATAGAGAGAGTTGAGCAACTTTGGACCGTCAAAGCTGCTCTGTGTAAACATTTTATTGTTCTTCTATGCCAAATTTTACGAGTATAAGCCTCAAGATTATTTAATTGCAAAAACTCCAACTTTCTACGAGAAATGGTCAAAGCCGTTAAAAGCTCCTCCATAGAGAGAGTTGAGCAACTTCGGACCGTCAAAGTTGTTCGTTGTATACTTTTTATTGTTCTTCTATGTCAAATTTTACAAGTATAAGCTTTCAAGATTATTTTGAAGCAAAAAAACCAACTTTCTATTACAAATGCACAAAATTGTTTAAAGCTCTTCCATAGAGAGAGTTGAGCAACTTTGGAGCGTCAAAGCTGCTCGGTGTACACATTTTATTGTTCTTCTATGCCAAATTTTATGAGTATAAGCCTCAAGATTATTTAATTGCCAAAACTCCAATTTTCTATGAGAAATGGACGAAGCCGTTAAAAGCTCCTGCATAAAGAGAATTGAGCAACTTCGGACCATCAAAAATGCTCGTTGTAGACTTTTTATTTTTCTTCTATGTAAAATTTTATGAGTATAAGCTTTCAAGATTATTTCGAAGCAAAAACACCAACTTTCTATGACAAATGAACAAAACCGTTAAAAGCTTTTCCGTAGAGAGAGTTGAGCAACTTCGGACCATCAAAGTTGCTCGTTGTATACTTTTTATTATTTTTCTATGTCAAATTTTATGAGTATAAGCTTCCTAGATTATTTCGATGACAAAACCCCGACTTTCTATGACAAATGCACAAAATTGTTAAAAGCTCATCCATAGAGAGAGTTGAGCAATTTTGGATCGTCAAAGCTGCTCGCTGTAAACATTTTATTCTTCTTATATGTCAAATTTTACGAGTATAAGCTTTCAAGATTATTTGGAAGCAAAAACACCAACTTTCTATGACAAATGGACAAAACCGTTAAAAGCTTTTCCGTAGAGAGAGTTGAACAACTTCGGACCATCAAAGTTGCTCGTTGTATACGTTTTATTGTTTTTCTATGTCAAATTTTATGAGTATAAGCTTCCAAGATTATTTCGATGACAAAATCCCGACTTTCTATGACAAATGCACAAATTTGTTGAAAGCTCCTCCATAGAGAGAGTTGAGCAACTTTGGAGCGTCAAAGCTGCTCGGTGTACACATTTTATTGTTCTTCTATGCTAAATTTTACGAGTATAAGCCTCAAGATTATTTAATTGCCAAAACTCCAATTTTCTATGAGAAATGGACGAAGCCGTTAAAAGCTCCTTCATAAAGAGAATTGAGCAACTTCGGACCATCAAAGTTGCTCGTTGTAGACTTTTTATTTTTCTTCTATGTCGAATTTTACGAATATAAACATTCAAGATTATTTCGAAGCAAAAACACCAAATTTCTATTACAAATGCACAAATTTGTTAAAAGCTCTTCCATAGAGAGAGTTGAGCAACTTTGGAGCGTCAAAGCTGCTCGGTGTACACATTTTATTGTTCTTCTATGCAAAATTTTACGAGTATAAGCCACAAGATTATTTAATTGCCAAAACTCCAATTTTCTATGAGAGATGGACGAAGCCGTTAAAAGCTCCTGCATAAAGAGAATTGAGCAACTTCGGACCATTAAAGTTGCTCGTTGTAGACTTTTTATTTTTCTTATATGTCAAATTTTACGAGTATAAGCTAACAAGATTATTTCGAAGCAAAAACACCAACTTTCTATGACAAATGAACAAAACCGTTAAAAGCTTTTCCGTAGAGAGAGTTGAGCAACTTCGGACCATCAAAGTTGCTCGTTGTATACTTTTTATTGTTCTTCTATATCAAATTTTACGAGTATAAGCTTTCAAGATTATTTTGAAGCAAAAACACCAACTTTCTATTACAAATGCACAAAATTGTTAAAAGCTCTTCCATAGATAGAGTTGAGCAACTTTGGAGCGTCAAAGCTGCTCGGTGTACACATTTTATTGTTCTTCTATGCAAAATTTTACGAATATAAGCCTCAAGATTATTTAATTGCCAAAACTCCAACTTTCTATGAGAAATTGACGAAGCCGTTAAAAGCTCCTTCACAAAGAGAATTGAACAACTTCGGACCATCAAAGTTGCTCGTTGTAGACTTTTTATTTTTCTCCTATGTCAAATTTTACGAGTATAAGCTTTCAAGATTATTTTGAAGCAAAAACACCAGTTTTCTATGACAAATGCACAAAACCGTTAAAAGCTTTTTTGTAGAGAGAGTTGAGCAACTTCGGACCATCAAAGTTGCGCGTTGTAGACTTTTTATTGTTTTTCTATGTCAAATTTTATGAGTATAAGCTTCCTAGATTATTTCGATGACAAAACCCGACTTTCTACGAAAAATGCATAAAAATGTTAAAAGCTCCTCCATAGAGAGAGTTGAGCAACTTTGGATCGTCAAAGCTGCTCGCTGTACACATTTTATTGTTCTTCTATGTCAAATTTTACGAGTATAAGCTTTCAAGATTATTTCGAAGCAAAAACACCAACTTTCTATGATAAATGGACAAAACCGTTAAAAGGTTTTCCGTACAGAGAGTTGAACAACTTCGGACCATCAAAGTTGCTCGTTGTATACTTCTTATTGTTTTTCTATGTCAAATTTTATGAGTATAAGCTTCCTAGATTATTTCGATGCCAAAACACCAACTTTATATGACCAATGGACAAAATTGTTAAAAGCTCCTCCATAGAGAGAGTTGAGCAACTTTGGATCGTCAAAGCTGCTCGCTGTACACATTTTATTGTTCTTCTATGTCAAATTTTACGAGTATAAGCTTTCAAGATTATTTCGAAGCAAAAACACAAACTTTCTATGCTAAATGGACAAAACCGTTAAAAGCTTTTCTGTAGAGAGAGTTGAACAACTTCTGACCATCAAAGTTGCTCATTGTATACTTCTTATTGTTCTTCTATGCCAAATTTTGTGAGTATAAGCTTCCTAGATTATTTCGAAGCAAAAACCCCGACTTTCTATGACAAATGCACAAAATTGTTAAAAGCTCCTCCATAGAGAGAGTTGAGCATCTTTGGATCGTCAAAGCTGCTCGCTGTAAACATTTTATTCTTCTTATATGTCAAATTTTACGAGTATAAGCTTTCAAGATTATTTTAAAGCAAAAACACCAACTTTCTATGACAAATGGACATAACCGTTAAAAGCTTTTCCGTAGAGAGAGTTGAACAACTTCAGACCATCAAAGTTGCTCGTTGTATACTTTTTATTGTTTTTCTATGTCAAATTTTATGATTATAAGCTTCCTAGCTTATTTCGATGACAAAATCTTGACTTTCTATGACAAATGCACAAATTTGTTGAAAGCTCCTCCATAGAGAGAGTTGAGCAACTTTGGACAGTTAAAGCTGCTCTGTGTAAACATTTTATTATTCTTCTATGCCAAATTTTACGAGTATAAGCCTCAAGATTATTTAATTGCCAAAACTCCAACTTTCTATGAGAAATGGTCAAAGCCGTTAAAAGCGCCTCCATAGAGAGAGTTGAGCAACTTCGGACCATTAAAGTTGCTCGTTGTATACTTTTTATTGTTCTTGTATGTCAAATTTTACGGGTATAAGCTTTCAAGATTACTTTGAAGCAAAAACACCAACTTTCTATTACAAATGCACAAAATTGTTAAAAGCTCTTCCATAGAGAGAGTTGAGCAACATTGGAGAGTCAAAGCTGCTCGGTGTAGACATTTTATTGTTCTTCTATGCCAAATTTTACGAGTATAAGCCTCAAGATTATTTAATTGCCAAAACTCCAACTTTCTATGAGAAATGGACGAAGCCGTTAAAAGCTCCTGCACAAAGAGAATTGAACAACTTCGGACCATCAAAGTTGCTCGTTGTAGACTTTTTATGTTTCTTCTATGTCAAATTTTACGAGTGTAAGCTTTCAAGATTATTTTGAATCAAAAACACCAACTTTCTATGACAAATACACAAAACCGTTAAAAGCTTTTCCGTAGAGAGAGTTGAGCAACTTCGGACCATCAAAGTTGCTCGTTGTATACTTTTTATTGTTTTTCTATGTCAAATTTTATGAGTATAAGCTTCCTTGATTATTTCGATGACAAAACCTCGACTTTCTATGAAAAATGCACAAAATTGTTAAAAGCTCCTCCATAGAGAGAGTTGAGCAACTTTGGATCGTCAAAGCTGCTCGCTGTACACATTTTATTGTTCATCTATGTCAAATTTTACGAGTATAAGCTTTCAAGATTATTTCGAAGCAAAAACACCAACTTTATATGACAAATGGACAAAACCGTTAAAAGCTTTTTCGTAGAGACAGTTGAACAACTTCGGACCATCAAAGTTGCTCATTGTATACTTCTTATTGTTTTTCTATGTCAAATTTTATGAGTATAAGCTTCCTAGATTATTTCGATGCCAAAACACCAACTTTCTATGACCAATGGACAAAATTGTTAAAAGCTCCTCCATAGAGAGTGTGAAACCCCAACCCAAAAATTTTTGTTTTGAGTTGTAAAACGGATGATCCGTGAGATACGGAATCATAGAAAAAAAAAGTTTTGGAGCTTGGTCCGGTAAATGGGGCATAACTTTTAGTATACATGTCCGTTTTGGGCCCGTAATATATCAAATCGAAGCTTGAACTGAGCCGGAAAATAAAAGTGAGAAAGACTGGATTTCTGGAAAACAGGAACCGTCCGGAAGGTTAAAACAGCCATCCGGACGGTTTGTGAAGGAACTGGGGCAGATTCATTTTTAGAGAAAATTTTGGTGCTGTGAACAGTAGACCGTCCGGACGGTCTAACGAGGCGTCCGGACGGTTAAGCCTACGAGGTGGGCAGAGTGTTGAGAGAACAGTGAAGCGTCCGGACGGTCACTTGGGGCGTCCGGACGGTTATCGGGAAATCAGTTTTTAAGCCAGTTTTTAGACATTTCTTCATATTTTCTTGGAGAAGTTCCCGACTAGAGAGAGAAAGTGAGAGAGAAGAAGAGAGAGAAGGAGATTTTGGCAAGAGATTGACTTGGAGATTGTGGATTGATGATCCTTGAAGCTAATTAAGGAAGATTCAAGGTTGATTCAAGTGATTTGGTAAGTTTTTCATAGTTTTTGTAAATTCTAGGTTTTTCTAGATTTGCTAGATTCTTGAAGAGTTGAGTACTATGCTTTAGATATATTGTTTATAGGTTGATTTTGGATGTTTATGTAGATTGGTTTGTGATTTGGAGTAGAGTTGGGCTTGGGTTGAGTTTGGAGGATTTTGGAGAAATTTCTAGAGAGAGAAGGTGAGTAACTTCGAATTTATGGATTGAATTGATGTTTATATGAGTTGTTGGTTGTTTATTGATGCTTGTGAGGGTTCGGTTATGCCACATTGTAGGTTTGGGCAAACCGAAACCCTAGGAACGAAATTTGGGAAATTGTGGTAATTTACTCGACACGAGGTAGGGGATTTCCAACCATACTTTCTATCGTTCGTTTTCGATATGTAAAGAGCTTTTCGATTCCTCATTGGTCGTTCCATTTGTGTTTCCGCCTTAATTGCTCCTAAGGGAAAACGAACCCTAATTGTGATTCTTGTTGATTCTTGATGTTGCATGACCCGAGTGTGGGTGTTCCATCTCCTATGGACACGATGTGATTTTCATTCACGCATCATGGTAGTTATGTATATATATGTAGGTTGTTCATATATATATATATATATATATATATATATATATATATATATATATATCTATTCAGCATGTCATGACATAATGCATTAGAGTTGCATGGGGGACCGGGTATGGACTCGGGAACCTTTAGGTTTCTTGAAAGCTACTTGGAGGGATGACGAGATGATGAGAGTTACCACTGAGTCATGTGAACTTCAAGTAGGATAACACACTAGGGGTAAGGTCAAGAGTGACTTGCCTTGTGGGGTGCGGACGTGATAGGTTCACGCAACCGGATGATCCTAGGAGTGGTTGGTTGTGGTGAGCTTGCTCCCGTGCAATATTTCATTGAGTTGCAATGATATTGTGGTTGTTACGCTCCGAAGGGGTTATCCGGGTAAATGTTGATGTGAATTGTTGAGTATACGTTCATGTGGTAGGAACATATTGATGCATTACTTTCCTTTGGTTCAGCTTATATTGATGTTTACTTCATACCCTACTGAGCTTCTAGCTCACTCCTTTACTTTCTTCCTTCCACAGGAGACACTGGTACGGGTACTGGTGCTGCGGATCGGTGAGCAGGTCATGACATGGATGGCCCTGGATAGAATAGAGTGCTAGAGATATACTCTATGCATATGGGTGTACGTAGTATATCTATGTTGAGAGAATATAACCATTTGGCACTGTGGTGCTTGTATGTGGATGTAGATGTTGATTTATGGTTATATTTGATATTTTATAAATCTGTGTGTTGATTTATATGTGATGCCATCAGTTTGTGCATGCTGGTAGTGGATGGCCTGAGGCCTAGGGTCAGGATTGCATGTGGTTGAGGCCCGAGGCCTATGTTTGCTAGGTTGCTAGTGTGATGTTGTTGTTGCTGCGTTTCTGATGCAGGTGGGCGCTCTTCGATATACGGGGAGGTGCCGCCGGATTTCCGGTTGATCCCGGATGTTCACACTAATGACCTAGGAAGGGTGCGGAGAGAGCACTCAGTCGCGTCTCCGGAAACGGGGCGTGACAATTTGGTATCAGAGGGAGGTTTACGGCTCTTTATAGGATCTGGGGTGTTGGGTCCTAGTTGTAGAGTAGTATATCCAGGCCATGTCACGACTGCTACTGATCCGGTATGTTTTCTTTTCCCCTTAAATCCTCGTTTGAGTAGTGGGTTAAATGGTACTGTCTGTTTGCCATGCAGATGAATACCCGTAGAACTACCAGGTTCGAGAGTGGGACTGTAGTACCTTGTGGCAGAGGCCGACGGGGAGTTGGTAGGGGCCGAGGTAGAGGCCGTAGTGTTGGGGTGGACCGTGTCACAAGAGGCACTCCTAGCACTGAGGATTCGGTTCCGAATGTGGATCCGGAGTTGAGAGAGGAAGAGATAGTTCAAGAGGGACTACCGATGGAGAGTGATGATCAGCAGGCACCACCTGAGGTGCAGGTTGCTCTTGTTACTACAGGGGGCAACCAGCGACGATGGAGAGTCTTACTAGTTTCATGATGAGTATGGTACAGACACAGGCGCAGACCATAGCTCAGGCAGTGGCTCAGGCGATGGGTGCTACTGGCACTCGTACTGAGGGAGTTGTACCAGAGGCTACAACTGAGGTAGCAGCAGTACCTAGAGCTGGGAGAGGGATGTATGAGGTGGACTAATTGAGGAGGACTACGCCTCCAACATTTTCTGGAGATGGAACGGGTGTGGGGGCGGAGGAGTGGTTCAACCAGCTGAGTATGAGGATGGACACTATAGAGATACCCGATGAGAGACGGGTGAAGTTTGTGTTCTACTACTTGAGTGGTGCGGCCTATGAATGGTGGATGTCCATGGGTCAGAGACAGAATGAGCTGACTTGGACTTCGTTTGAGCAGTTGTTTATGCAGAAGTTTGTGCCAAGGCCTCTGCAAACGGAGAAGGCCAAACAGTTTCTAGATTTATTGCAGACATCAGAGATGACGGTGTCTCAGTACACCAAGCAGTTTGAGGAGTTATACCGGTATGGGAAGGAGTTTGCTCTAACGAATGTGAAGAAGGCAGTGAGGTACCGAGATGGGTTGCTTCCCAGTCTTGGTAGAATGGTGATGGCCACTAGGGTGGTGTCATATCAGGACACAGTGGAGATGGCTCTTGATATTGAGTTGAGTGAGAAAAGTGAAGCTCAGAGGAAGCGTCCAGTGAGTGAGGGTAGTAGTGGTGGTGGTTGTAGCCACAAGAAACCGAGAGCGGATTTCCATCAACAGAGAGGGGACCGAGGCAAGGGTCCTAGGCTACTATGGGGTAAGATGACATGCTTCAAGTGTGGGAAAGAGGGGCACAAGGCAAGTGAGTGCAAGCTTTCTGGGTTTAAGTGCTTTGGGTGTGGCAAGTTGGGTCACAGAAAGAGTGAGTGTCCGGAGGGCAACCAGAGAGCACAGCAGCAGAGCATACCGGGAGTACCGCCTCCGGCTCTTCCTTCCAATGTTCCAATGGGAGGAAGGGGGCGGGGTGGGACTCGTCAGCCACAGCAGCAGCAGAATGCACTGGTAGAGGGGCGTGTCTATGCATTGGGTCATCAGGAGGCACAGGAGCATCCAAACTTCATTGGAGGTACCTTCTTGATTTCTAATTGTTGGGCAAGAGTCTTGTTTGACTCGGGGGCTACCTCATCATTTATTACTAGTTCGTTAGCGAACGCACTAGCGGTGGAGATTTCGCCGATTAGGAGAATGTTCACGGTATCCTCACCATTCGGATACTTTACCACATTGGAGGGGGTAGTGTTCGGTTGTGAGTGTCGGTTTGGATAAATAGCTCTGAAAGCCGACTTGTATGTATTAGATTTCCAGGATTTTGATGTGATTCTTGGAGTTGATTGGTTGACGAAGCACCAAGGGTTGCTTGACTTCTGGGAGAGGAAGATTACTCTTAGAGTACCCGAGGGAGGAGTGATTCAGTTGAGGGGATCGAAAGGGATTCCATGCCCACATTTCATGGATAATCCTTCGTACCAAGATTGTAGAGTTGCAAGTTTAGTGACTTCGGCGCCTAAGGGCGATGTAGGTACACCGATATTGATAGTGGAGGAGTTTATGGATGTATTTCCGGAGGAGTTGCCGGGATTACCTCCGAAGAGGGAGATTGACTTTGCTATCGAGTTACATCCGAACGTCAAACCGATTTCGATTCCGCAGTATCGGATGGCTCCAGCAGAGTTGAAGGAGTTGAGTTCTCAATTAGAGGAGTTGCTAGACTTGGGGTTCATTAGACCGAGTGTGTCCCCGTGGGGAGCACCGGTGTTGTTCGTCAAGAAGAAAGACGGAAGTTTGAGGATGTGTATTGATTATAGGTAGTTGAATAAGGTTACAGTGAGGAATAAGTATCCATTGCCTAGGATCAATGACTTGTTTGACCAATTGAGAGGTGCTAGGCATTTCTCTAAGATTGACTTGAGGTCGGGTTATCATCAGTTGAGGATTAAGGATGAGGATATCCAGAAAACAGCGTTTAGAACTCGTTATGGGCATTATAAGTTTCTTGTGATGTCGTTTGGGTTGACAAATGCCCCAGCGGTGTTCATGGACCTAATGCAAAGGGTTCTTAGGCCGTTTTTGGATAACTTTGTGGTGGTGTTTATAGATGATATATTGATTTTTTCTCCTACGGAGGAAGAGCATGAGGAACACTTGAGAGTGGTGTTACAAACGTTGAGGGAGAATCAATTGTATGCTAAATTGAGTAAGTGTGAATTTTGGGCCACGGAAGTAAAGTTCCTAGGTCATGTGATCACTCAAGAAGGCATAGCGGTTGACTACTCCAAGGTTGAGTCGGTTTTGAATTGGGAGAGGCCGAAGAATGTGACTGATATCCGGAGTTTCCTAGGATTGGCAGGATACTACCGCAGATTTATTGAGGATTTTTCGAGAGTTGCTTCGCCGATGACGCAGCTCACAAAGAAGGGCACACCGTTTGTTTGGACAGACGAATGTGAGGCCGCATTTGAAGAGTTGAAGAAGAGGTTGACAACACCTCCAGTGTTAGTAGTTCCGGAGAGGAATGTTGGCTATCAGGTGTATTTTGATGCATCTGGAGTCGGGTTGGGTTGTGTGTTGATGCAGCAGGGCCGAGTGATAGAGTATGGTTCGAGGTTGCTGAAGACACATGAGAGGAACTATCCAGTGCATGATCTGGAGTTGGCGGCAGTAGTATTTGCTCTTAAGCAATGGAGGTACTATCTCTACGGAGAGACGTTTGAGGTGTTCTCGGATCACAAAAGCCTTAAGTACCTATTCACCCAAAAGGAGTTGAACTTACGGCAAAGGCGGTGGATGGAGTACTTAGAGGATTTTGATTTTAATTTGCAATACCATCCTGGAAAAGCAAATGTGGTTGCGGATGCATTGAGTAGGAAGCAGAGAGTTGCTAGCCTATTCATGCATGAGTGGAAAATTGTGGAGACAATCAATGAGTTTGGATTGGAGTTGAGGAGTCAAGAGGAAAAGGTGCATTTGTGTTCTATGACTTCGAGACCTATGATGGTTCAGAAGGTTATAGATGCACAAAACGGAGATCATACATTTGATGTGATTGATGAGAGTCTTGCATGGGTTCGAGGGAATGATGGTGGAGTACGATATGCGGGAAGGTTAGTGGTTCCCGAAGATGATGAGTTGAGACAGGAGATTCTAAGGGAAGCACATCATTCTTGGTTTGCTATGCATCCTGGGGGTACGAAGATGTACCGAGACTTGAAGCAGAGTTTCTGGTGGAAGGGTATGAAGGCCGATGTTGTTAGATTTGTGACGAAGTGTCTTACTTGCCAACAAGTGAAGGCAGAACATCAGAGACCAGCTGGATTGTTGCAACCATTACCAGTAGCGGAATGGAAGTGGGAGAAGATCACAATGGACTTTGTGACGGCATTGCCAATGACTCAGAGGAGGCATGATGCGGTTTGGGTGATAGTGGACAGATTAACTAAGTCTACACACTTCTTACCCATGAACAAGACGGATTCATTGGAGACCTTGAGTACTATGTATGTCAAGGAGATTGTGAGACTTCACGGAATTCCATTATCTATTGTGTCGGACCGAGACCCGAGGTTCACAGGTCGATTCTGGAGTAGTTTACAAGAGGCATTGGGAACGAAGTTGGATTTCTCTACAGCATATCATCCTCAGAGTGATGGACAGAGTGAGAGAACCATACAGGTTTTGGAGGATATGCTACGGGCATGTGTAGTTGATTTTGGAGGAAGTTGGGATCAGTACTTACATTTGGCGGAGTTTGTGTATAACAACTCTTTCCAAAGTAGTATCGGGATGGCACCCTATGAGGCACTCTACGGGAGGCCTTGTAGGTCGCCTTTGTGTTGGGCAGAGGTTGGTGAGAAAGTTGTGTCAGGACCGGAGATGGTCAAAGAAGCACGAGAGAGAGTTGATGAGATACGGAAGCGGTTGATCACCGCACAGAGCCGACAGAAGTCTTATGCTGACCGGAGGAGGAGACCTTTGGAGTTCGCTGTAGGCGATAAGGTTTTCTTGAAGGTTAGTCCGAGACGGGGAATTCAGAGATATAGCAAGCATGGGAAGTTGGCACCGAGGTTTGTGGGGCCATTTGAGATTTTGGAGACAGTTGGACCGGTGGCGTACCGTTTGGCACTTCCACCGAAGCTTGAGAAGGTTCACAATGTATTCCATGTATCAATGCTTCGGAAATATGAGCCGGACCCGTCGCATGTGATAGATTGGACTACGTTGGAGGTTGAGGAAGATGGGAGCTACACTCTTCAACCGGTGAAGATTCTAGACCGACAGAACAAGGTCACGAGGTCGGGTGTGATTCCATTAGTAAAAGTAATGTGGATGTACCACGGAGTTGAAGAAGCAACTTGGGAGTTGGAGTCTCGAATGAAGGAAAGGTACCCGGAGTTGTTCGGAGATTCAGGTACGTGTGTGTAGTTAAATTTCGGGACGAAATTTTATTAAGGGGGTGAGGATGTGAAACCCCAACCCAAAAATTTTAGTTTTGAGTTGTAAAACGGATGATCCGTGAGGTACGGAATCATAGAAAAAAATAGTTTTGGAGCTTGGTTCGGTAAATGGGGCATAACTTTTAGTATACATGTCCGTTTCGGGCCCGTAATATATCAAATCGAAGCTTGAACCGAGCCGGAAAATAAAAGTGAGAAAGACTGGGTTTCTGGAAAACAGGAACCGTCCGGAAGGTTAAAACAGCCGTCCGGACGGTTTGTGAAGGAACTGGGGCAGATTCATTTTTAGAGAAAATGTTGGTGCTGTGAACAGTAGACCGTCCGGACGGTCTAACGAGGCGTCCGGACGGTTAAGCCTACGAGGTGGGCAGAGTGTTGGGAGAACAGTGAAGCGTCCGGACGGTCACTTGGGGCGTCCGGACGGTTATCGGGAAATCAGTTTTTAAGCCAGTTTTTAGACATTTCTTCATATTTTCTTGGAGAAGTTCCCGACTAGAGAGAGAAAGTGAGAGAGAAGAAGAGAGAGAAGGAGATTTTGGCAAGAGATTGACTTGGAGATTGTGGATTGATGATCCTTGAAGCTATGTAAGGAAGATTCAAGGTTGATTCAAGTGATTTGGTAAGTTTTTCATAGTTTTTGTAAATTCTAGGTTTTTCTAGATTTGCTAGATTCTTGAAGAGTTGAGTACTATGCTTTAGATATATTGTTTATAGGTTGATTTTGGATGTTTATGTAGATTGGTTTGTGATTTGGAGTAGAGTTGGGCTTGGGTTGAGTTTGGAGGATTTTGGAGAAATTTCTAGAGAGAGAAGGTGAATAATTTCGAATTTATGGATTGAATTGATGTTTATATGAGTTGTTGGTTGTTTATTGATGCTTGTGAGGGTTCGGTTATGCCACATTGTAGGTTTGGGCAAACCGAAATCCTAGGAACGAAATTTTGGAAATTGTGGTAATTTACTCGACACGAGGTAGGGGATTTCCAACCATACTTTCTATCGTTCGTTTTCGATATGTAAAGAGCTTTTCGATTCCTCATTGGTCGTTCCATTTGTGTTTCCGCCTTAATTGCTCCTAGGGGGAAACGAACCCTAATTGTGATTCTTGTTGATTCTTGATGTTGCAAGACCCGAGTGTGTGTGTTCCATCTCCTATGGACACGATGTGATTTTCGTTCATGCATCATGGTAGTTATGTATATATATGTAGGTTGTTCATATATATATATATATATATATATATATATCTATTCAGCATGTCATGACATAATGCATTAGAGTTGCATGGGGGACCGGGTATGGACTCGGGAACCTTTAGGTTTCTTGAAAGCTACTTGGAGGGATGACGAGGTGATGAGAGTTACCACTGAGTCATGTGAACTCCAAGTAGGATAACACACTAGGGGTAAGGTCAAGAGTGACTTGCCTTTTGGGTTGCGGGCGTGATAGGTTCACGCAACCGGATGATCCTAGGAGTGGTTGGTTGTGGTGAGCTTGCTTCCGTGCAATATTTCATTGAGTTGCAATGATATTGTGGTTGTTATGCTCCGAAGGGGTTATCCGGGTAAATGTTGATGTGAATTGTTGAGTATACGTTCATGTGGTAGGAACATATTGATGCATTACTTTCCTTTGGTTCAGCTTATATTGATGTTTACTTCATACCCTACTGAGCTTCTAGCTCACTCCTTTACTTTCTTCCTTCCACAGGAGACACTGGTACGGGTACTGGTGCTGTGGATCGGTGAGCAGGTCATGACATGGATGGCCCTGGATAGAATAGGGTGCTAGAGATATACTCTATGCATATGGGTGTACGTAGTATATCTATGTTGAGAGAATATAACCATTTGGCACTGTGGTGCTTGTATGTGGATGTAGATGTTGATTTATGGTTATATTTGATGTTTTATAAATCTGTGTGTTGATTTATATGTGATGCCATCAGTTTGTGCATGCTGGTAGTGGATGGCCAGAGGCCTAGGGTCAGGATTGCATGTGGTTGAGGCCCGAGGCCTATGTTTGCTAGGTTGCTAGTGTGATGTTGTTGTTGCTGCGTTTCTGATGCAGGTGGGCGCTCTCTGATATACAGGGAGGTGCCACCGGATTTCCGGTTGATCCCGGATGTTCACACTAATGACCTAGGAAGGGTGCGGAGAGAGCACTTAGTCGCGTCTCCGGAAACGGGGCGTGACAGAGAGAGTTGAGCAACTTCGGACCATCAAAGTTGCTCGTTGTATACTTTTTTTTGTTCTTCTATGCCAAATTTTATGAGTATAAGCTTCCTAGATTATTTGGAAGCAAAAACCCCGACATTCTACGACAAATGCACAAAATTGTTAAAAGCTCCTCCATAGAGAGAGTTGAGCAACTTTGGATCGTCAAAGCTGCTCTGTGTAAACATTTTATTGTTCTTCTCTGCCAAATTTTACGACTATAAGCCTCAAGATTATTTAATTGCCAAAACTCCAACTTTCTATGAGAAATGGACGAAGCCGTTAAAAGCTCCTGCACAAAGAGAATTGAACAACTTCGGACCATCAAAGTTGCTCGTTGTAGACTTTTTATTTTTTTTCTATGTCAAATTTTACGAGTATAAGCTTTTAAGATTATTTTGAAGCAAAAACACCAACTTTCTATGACAAATGCACAAAATTGTTAAAAGCTCCTCCATAGAGAGAGTTGAGCAACTTCGGACCATCAAAGTTGCTCGTTGTATACCTTTTATTGTTTTTCTATGTCAAATTTTATGAGTATAAGCTTTCTAGATTATTTCGATGACAAAACCCCGACTTTCTATGACAAATGCACAAAATTGTTAAAAGCTCCTCCATAGAGAGAGTTGAGCAACTTCGGACCATCAAAGTTGCTCGTTGTATACCTTTTATTGTTTTTCTATGTCAAATTTTATGAGTATAAGCTTCCTAGATTTTTTCGAGGACACAACCCCGACTTTCTATGACAAATGCACAAAATTGTTAAAAGCTCCTCCATAGAGAGAGTTGAGCAACTTTGGATCGTCAAAGCTGCTCGCTGTACACATTTTATTGTTCTTCTATGTCAAATTTTACGAGTATAAGCTTTCAAGATTATTTCGAAGCAAAAACACAAACTTTCTATGCTAAATGGACAAAACCGTTAAAAGCTTTTCCGTAGAGAGAGTTGAACAACTTCGGACCATCAAAGTTGCTCATTGTATACTTCTTATTGTTTTTCTATGTCAAATTTTATGAGTATAAGCTTCCTAGATTATTTCGATGCCAAAACACCAACTTTCTATGACCAATGGACAAAATTGTTAAAAGCTCCTCCATAGAAAGAGTTGAGCAACTTCGGACCATCAAAGTTGCTCTTTGTATACTTTTTATTGTTCTTCTATGCCAAATTTTATGAGTATAAGCTTCCTAGATTATTTCGAAGCAAAAACCCCGACATTCTATGACAAATGCACAAAATTGTTAAAAGCTCCTCCATAGAGAGAGTTGAGAAACTTTGGATCGTCAAAGCTGCTCTGTGTAAACATTTTATTGTTCTTCTATGCCAAATTTTACGAGTATAAGCCTCAAGATTATTTAATTGCCAAAACTCCAACTTTCTATGAGAAATGGACGAAGCCGTTAAAAGCTCCTGCACAAAGAGAATTGAACAACTTCGGACTATCAAAGTTGCTCGTTGTAGACTTTTTATTTTTTTTCTATGTCAAATTTTACGAGTATAAGCTTTTAAGATTATTTTGAAGCAAAAACACCAACTTTCTATGACAAATGCACAAAATTGTTAAAAGCTCCTCCATAGAGAGAGTTGAGCAACTTCGGACCATCAAAGTTGCTCGTTGTATACCTTTTATTGTTTTTCTATGTCAAATTTTATGAGTATAAGCTTTCTAGATTATTTCGATGACAAAACCCCGACTTTCTATGACAAATGCACAAAATTGTTAAAAGCTCCTCCATAGAGAGAGTTGAGCAACTTCGGACCATCAAAGTTGCTCGTTGTATACCTTTTATTGTTTTTCTATGTCAAATTTTATGAGTATAAGCTTCCTAGATTTTTTCGAGGACACAACCCCGACTTTCTATGACAAATGCACAAAATTGTTAAAAGCTCCTCCATAGAGAGAGTTGAGCAACTTTGGATCGTCAAAGCTGCTCGCTGTACACATTTTATTGTTCTTCTATGTCAAATTTTACGAGTATAAGCTTTCAAGATTATTTCGAAGCAAAAACACAAACTTTCTATGCTAAATGGACAAAACCGTTAAAAGCTTTTCCGTAGAGAGAGTTGAACAACTTCGGACCATCAAAGTTGCTCATTGTATACTTCTTATTGTTTTTCTATGTCAAATTTTATGAGTATAAGCTTCCTAGATTATTTCGATGCCAAAACACCAACTTTCTATGACCAATGGACAAAATTGTTAAAAGCTCCTCCATAGAAAGAGTTGAGCAACTTCGGACCATCAAAGTTGCTCTTTGTATACTTTTTATTGTTCTTCTATGCCAAATTTTATGAGTATAAGCTTCCTAGATTATTTCGAAGCAAAAACCCCGACATTCTATGACAAATGCACAAAATTGTTAAAAGCTCCTCCATAGAGAGAGTTGAGAAACTTTGGATCGTCAAAGCTGCTCTGTGTAAACATTTTATTGTTCTTCTATGCCAAATTTTACGAGTATAAGCTTTCAAGATTATTTCGAAGCAAAAACACCAACTTTCTATGACAAATGGACAAAACCGTTAAAAGCTTTTCCGTAGAGAGAGTTATACAACTTCGATCCATCAAAGTTGCTCGTTGTATACTTTTTATTATTTTTCTATGTCAAATTTTATGAGTATAAGCTTCCTAGATTATTTCGATGCCAAAACACCAACTTTCTATGACCAATGGACAAAATTGTTAAAAGCTCCTCCATAGAAAGAGTTGAGCAACTTCGGACCATCAAAGTTGCTCTTTGTATACTTTTTATTGTTCTTCTATGTCAAATTTTACGAGTATAAGCTTTCAAGATTATTTCGAAGCAAAAACACCAACTTTCTATTACAAATGCACAAAATTGTTAAAAGCTCTTCCATAGAGAGAGTTAAGAAACTTTAGAGCGTCAAAGCTGCTCGGTGTACACATTTTATTGTTCTTCTACGCAAAATTTTACGAGTATAAGCCTCAAGATTATTTAATTGCCAAAACTTCAACTTTCTATGAGAAATGGACGAAGCCGTTAAAAGCTCCTGCACAAAGAGAATGGAACAACTTCGGACCATCAAAGTTGCTCGTTGAAGACTTTTTATTTTTTACTATGTCAAATTTTACGAGTATAAGCTTTCAAGATTATTTTGAAGCAAAAACACCAACTTTCTACGACAAATGCACAAAACCGTTAAAAGGTTTTCCGTAGAGAGAGTTGAGCAACTTCGAACCATCAAGGTTGCTCGTTGTATACTTTTTATTGTTTTTCTATGTCAAATTTTATGAGTATAAGCTTTCTAGATTATTTCGATGACAAAACCCCGACTTTCTATGACAAATGCACAAAATTGTTAAAAGCTCCTCCATAGAGAGAGTTGAGCAACTTCGGACCATCAAAGTTGCTCGTTGTATACCTTTTATTGTTTTTCTATGTCAAATTTTATGAGTATAAGCTTCCTAGATTATTTCGATGACAAAACCCCGACTTTCTACGACAAATGCACAAAATTGTTAAAAGCTCCTCCATAGAGAGAGTTGAGCAACTTTGGATCGTCAAAGCTGCTCGCTGTACACATTTTATTGTTCTTCTATGTCAAATTTTATGAGTATAAGCATCCTAGATTTTGTCTATGCAAAAACCCCAATTTTCTATGGCAAATGCAAAAAATTCTTAAAAGCTCCTCCATAGAGAGAGTTGAGAAACTTCGGACTGTCAAAGTTGCTTCATGTACACCTTTTATTGTTCTTTTATGCCAAATTTTTAGAGTATAACCTTCAAGATTATTTAATTGCCAAAACACCAACTTTCTATGAGAAATGAACAAAGCCGTTAAAAGCTCCTCCATAGAGAGAGTTGAGCAACTTCGGACCATCAAAGTTGCTCGTTGTATGCTTTTTATTGTTCTTCTATGTAAAATTTTACGAGTATAAGCTTTCAAGATTATTTCGAAGCAAAAACACCAACTTTCTATGACAAATGGACAAAACCGTTAAAAGCTTTTCCGTAGAGAGAATTGAACAACTTCGAACCATCAAAGTTGCTCTCTGTATACTTTTTATTTTTTCTATGTCAAATTTTATGAGTATAAGCTTCCTAGATTATTTCGATTACAAAACACCAACTTTCTATTACCAATGGACAAAATTGTTAAAAGTTCCTCCGTAGAGAAAGTTGAGCAACTTTCGGACCATCAAAGTTGCTCTGTGTACACTTTTTATTGTTATTCTATGTCAAAATTTATGAGTATAAGCTTCCTAGATTATTTCGATGACAAAACCCCAACTTTCTATGACAAATGCACAAAATTGTTAAAAGCTCCTCCATAGAGAGAGTTGAGCAACTTTGGATCGTCAAAGCTGCTCGCTGTACACATTTTATTGTTCATCTATGTCAAATTTTACGAGTATAAGCTTTCAAGATTATTTCGAAGCAAAAACACCAACTTTCTATGACAAACGGACAAAACCGTTAAAAGCTTTTCCGTAGAGAGAGTTGAGCAACTTCGGACCATCAAAGTTGTTCGTTGTATACTTCTTATGGTTTTTCTACGTCAAATTTTATGAGTATAAGATTCCTAGATTATTTCGATGCCAAAACACCAACTTTCTATGACAAATGGACAAAACCGTTAAAAGCTTTTCCGTAGAGAGAGTTGAACAACTTCGGACCATCAAAGTTGCTCGTTGTATACTTCTTATTGTTTTTCTATGTCAAATTTTTTGAGTATAAGCTTTCTAGATTATTTCGATGCCAAAACACCAACTTTCTATGACCAATGGACAAAACCGTTAAAAGCTTTTCCGTAGAGAGAGTTGAGCAACTTCGAACCGTCAAAGTCTCGTTGTATACTTTTTATTGTTTTTCTATGTCAAATTTTATGAGTATAAGCTTTCTAGATTATTTCGATGACAAAATCCCGACTTTCTATGACAAATGCACAAAATTGTTAAAAGCTCCTCCATAGAGAGAGTTGAGCAACTTTGGATCGTCAAAGTTGCTCGCTGTACACATGTTATTGTACTTGTATATCAAATTTTGCGAGTATAAGCTTTCAAGATTATTTTGAATAAAAAACACCAACTTTCTATGACAAATGGACAAAACCGTTAAAAGCTTTTCCGTAGAAAGAGTTGAACAACTTCGGACCATCAAAGTTGCTCGTTGTATACTTTTTATTATTTTTCTATGTCAAATTTTATGAGTATAAGCTTACTAGATTATTTCGATGCCAAAACACCAACTTTCTTTGACCAATGGACAAAATTGTTTAAAGCTCCTCCAAAGAGAGAGTTGAGCAACTTCGGACCATCAAAGTTGCTCGGTGTACACTTTTTATTGTGCTTCTATGTCAAATTTTACGAGTATAAGCTTCCTAGATTATTTCGATGCCAAAACAGCAACTTTCTATGACAAATGGACAAAACCGTTAAAAGCTCCTCCATAGAGAGAGTTGATCAACTTCGGACCATCAAAGTTGCTCGGTGTACACTTTTTAATGTTCTTCTATGTAAAATTTTACGAGTATAAGCTTCCTAAATTATTTCGATGCAAAAACCCCCAACTTTCTATGACAAATGCACAAAATTGTTAAAAGGTTCTCTATAGAGAGTGTTGAGCAACTTTGGACCATCAAAGTTGCTTAGTGTACACTTTTTAATGTTCTTCTATGTCAAATTTTACAAGTATAAGTTTCCAAGATTATTTCGATGCCAAAGCACCAACTTTCTATGACAAATGGACCAAACCGTTAAAAGCTCCTCCATAGAGAGAGTTGAGCAACTTCGGACCGTCAAAGATGCTCGGTGTACACCTTTTATTGTTCTTTTATTCCAAATTTTACGAGTATAAGCCTCAAGATTATTTAATTGCCAAAACACCAACTTTCTATGAGAAATGGAAAAAGCCATGAAAAGCTCCTCCATAGAGAGAGTTGAGCAAGTTCGGACCATCGAAAATGCTCGTTGTATGCTTTTTATTGTTCTTCTATGTCAAATTTTACGAATATAAGATTTCAAGATTATTTCTATGCAAAAACCCCAACTTTCTATGACAAATGCACAAAATTTTAAAAGCTTTTCCGTAGAGAGAGTTGATCAAATTCGGAGCATCAAAGTTGCTCGGTGTATACTTTTTAATGTTTTTCTATGTCAAATTTTGTGAGTATAAGCTTCCTAGATTATTTTGATGCCAAAACATCAACTTTCTATGACCAATGGACAAAATTGTGAAAAGTTCCTCCATAGAGAGAGTTGAGCAACTTCGGACTGTCAAAGTTGCTCGGTGTACACTTTTTATTGTGCTTCTATTTGAAATTTTACGAGTATAAGCTTCAAGATTAATTAATTGCCAAAACACCAACTTTCTATGAGAAATGGAAAAAGGCATGAAAAGCTCCTCAATAGAGAGAGTTGAACAAGTTCGGACCATCAAAGTTGCTCGGTGTACACTTTTTAATGTTCTTCTATGTCAAATTTTACATGTATAAGCTTCCTAGATTATTTCGATGCCAAAACACCAACTTTCTATGACAGGTGGACAAAATTGTTAAAAGCTCCTCGATAGAGAGAGTTGAGCGACTTCGAACCATCAAAGTTCCTCGGTGTACACTTTTTATTGTGCTTCTATGTCAAATTTTACGAGTATAAGGTTCCAAGATTACTTCGATGCGAAACACCAACATGCTACGCCAAATGGACAAAATCGTTAAAAGCTCTCCATAGAGAGAGTTCATCAACTTCAGACCATCAAAGTTGCTCGGTGTACACTTTTTATTGTGCTTCTATGTCAAATTTTACGAGTATAAGTTTCCAAGATTATTTCGATGCCAAAATACCAACTTTATATGAAAAATGGACAAAACCGTTAAAAGCTCCTCCATAGAGAGAGTTGATCAACTTCGAACCATCAAAGTTGCTCAGTGTACACTTTTTACTGTTATTCTATGTCAAATTAAACGAGTATAAGCTTCCAAGATTTTTTCGATGCCATGCAAATCACCGACTTTCTATGACAAATGGACAAAACCGTTAAAAGCTCCTCCATAGAGAGAGTTGAGCAACTTCGGACAAGAAAAGTTGCTCGGTGAACACTTTTTAATATTCTTCTATGTCAAATTTTACAAGTATATGCTTCCTAGATTATTTCGATGCCAAAACACCAACATTCTATGACAAATGGACAAAACCGTTAAAAGCTTCTCCATTTGAGCAACTTCGGACCGTCAATGATGCTCAGTGTACACCTTTTATTTTTCTTTTATGCCAAATTTTACGAGTATAAGCTTCAAGATTATTTAATTGCCAAAACACAAACTTTCTATGAGAAGTGGAAAAAGCCGTAAAAAGATCCTCCATTGAGAGAGTTTAGCTACTTCGGACCATCAAAGTTGCTCGGTGTACACTTTTTAATGTTCTTCTATGTCAAATTTTACGAGTATAAGCTTCCTAGATTATTTCGATGCAAAAACACCAACTTTCTATGACAAATGGACAAAACTGTTAAAAGCTTTTCCGTAGACAGAGTTGAACAACTTCGGACCATCAAAGTTGCTCGTTGTATACTTTTTATTGTTTTTCTATGTCAAATTTTATGAGTATAAGCTTCCTAGATTATGTCGATGCTAAAACACCAACTTTCTATGACAAATGGACAAAATTGCTAAAACCTCCTCTATAGAGAGAGTTGAGCAACTTCGAACCATCAAAGTTCCTTGGTGTACACTTTTTATTGTGCTTCTATGTCAAATTTTACGAGTATAAGCTTCCAAGATTATTTCGATGCGAAACACCAACATGCTATGACAAATGGACAAAATCGTTAAAAGCTCCTCCATAGAGAGAGTTAATCAACTTCGGACCATCAAAGTTGCTCGGTGTACACTTTTTAATGTTCTTCTACGTCAAATTTTACGAGTATAAGCTTCCAATATTATTTCGATGCAAAAACCCCAACTTTGTATGAGAAATGGACAAAATCGTTAAAAGCTCCTCTATAGAGAGAGTTGAGCTACTTCGGATCATCAAAGTTGCTCGGTGTACACTTTTTAATGTTCTTCTATGTCAAATTTTACGAGTATAAGCTTCCTAGATTATTTCTTTGGCAAAACATTAACTTTCTATGACAGATGGACAAATCCGTTAGAAGCTCTTCCATAGAGAGAGTTGAGCAAGTTCGGGCCATCAAAGTTGCTCTGTGTACACTTTTTATTGTTATTCTATGTCAAATTTTATGAGTATAAGCATCCTAGATTTTGTCTATGCAAAAACCCCAATTTTCTATGGCAAATGCAAAAAATTCTTAAAAGCTCCTCCATAGAGAGAGTTGAGAAACTTCGGACTGTCAAAGTTGCTTCATGTACACCTTTTATTGTTCTTTTATGCCAAATTTTTAGAGTATAACCTTCAAGATTATTTAATTGCCAAAACACCAACTTTCTATGAGAAATGAACAAAGCCGTTAAAAGCTCCTCCAAAGAGAGAGTTGAGCAACTTCGGACCATCAAAGTTGCTCGTTGTATGCTTTTTATTGTTCTTCTATGTAAAATTTTACGAGTATAAGCTTTCAAGATTATTTCGAAGCAAAAACACCAACTTTCTATGACAAATGGACAAAACCGTTAAAAGCTTTTCCGTAGAGAGAATTGAACAACTTCGAACCATCAAAGTTGCTCTCTGTATACTTTTTATTTTTTCTATGTCAAATTTTATGAGTATAAGCTTCCTAGATTATTTCGATTACAAAACACCAACTTTCTATTACCAATGGACAAAATTGTTAAAAGTTCCTCCGTAGAGAAAGTTGAGCAACTTTCGGACCATCAAAGTTGCTCTGTGTACACTTTTTATTGTTATTCTATGTCAAAATTTATGAGTATAACCATCCTATATTATGTTTATGCAAAAAGCCCAACTTTCTATGACAAATGCACAAAATTGTTAAAAGCTCCTCCATAGAGAGAGTTGAGAAACTTCGGACCATCAAAGTTGCTTCGGGTACACCTTTTATAGCTCTTTTATGCCAAACTATACGAGTATAACCTTCAAGATTATTTAATTGCCAAAACACCAACTTTCTATGAGAAATGAACAAAGCCGTTAAAAGCTCCTCCATAGAGAGAGTTGATCAATTTCGAACCATCAAAGTTGCTCGGTGTACACTTTTTACTGTTATTCTATGTCAAATTTAACGAGTATAAGCTTCCAAGATTATTTCGATGCCAAAACACCGACTTTCTATGACAAATGGACAAAACCGTTAAAAGCTCCTCCATAGAGAGAGTTGAGCTACTTCGGATCATCAAAGTTGCTCGGTGTACACTTTTTAATGTTCTTCTAAGTCAAATTTTACGAGTATAAGCTTCCTAGATTATTTCTTTGGCAAAACATTAACTTTCTATGATAGATGGACAAATCCGTTAAAAGCTCCTCCATAGAGAGAGTTGAGCAAGTTCGGGCCATCAAAGTTGCTTTGTGTACACTTTTTATTGTTATTCTAAGTCAAATTTTATGAGTATAAGCATCCTAGATTATGTCTATGCAAAAACCCCAACTTTCTATGGCAAAGGCAAAAAATTCTTAAAAGCTCCTCCATAGAGAGAGTTGAGAAACTTTGGACTGTCAAAGTTGCTTCATGTACACCTTTTATTGTTCTTTTATGCCAAATTTTTAGAGTATAACCTTCAAGATTATTTAATTGCCAAAACACCAACTTTCTATGAGAAATGAACAAAGCCGTTAAAAGCTCCTCCATAGAGAGAGTTGAGCAACTTCGGACCATCAAAGTTGCTCGTTGTATGCTTTTTATTGTTCTTCTATGTAAAATTTTACGAGTATAAGCTTTCAAGATTATTTCGAAGCAAAAACACCAACTTTTTATGACAAATGGACAAAACCGTTAAAAGCTTATCCGTAGAGAGAATTGAACAACTTCGGACCATAAAAGTTGCTCGTTGTATACTTTTTATTTTTTTTCTATGTCAAATTTTATGAGTATAAGCTTCCTAGATTATTTCGATGCCAAAACACCAACTTTCTATTACCAATGGACAAAATTGTTAAAAGTTCCTCCGTAGAGAAAGTTGAGCAACTTCGGACCATCAAAGTTGCTCTGTGTACAGTTTTTATTGTTATTCTATGTCAAAATTTATGAGTATAACCATCCTAGATTATGTTTATGAAAAAACCCCAACTTTCTATGGCAAATGCAAAAAATTCTTAGAAGCTCCTCCATAGAGAGAGTTGAGAAACTTCGGACTGTCAAAGTTGCTTCATGTACACCTTTTATTGTTCTTTTATGCGAAATTTTACGAGTATAACCTTCAAGATTATTCAATTGCCAAAACACCAACTTTCTATGAGAAATGAACAAAGCCGTTAAAAGCTCCTCCATAGAGAGAGTTGAGCAACTTCGGACCATCAAAGTTGCTCGTTGTATGCTTTTTATTGTTCTTCTATGTCAAATTTTACGAATATAAGATATCAAGATTATTTCGAAGCAAAAACACCAACTTTCTATGACGAATGAACAAAACCGTTAAAAGCTTTTTCGTAGAGAGAGTTATACAACTTCGATCCATCAAAGTTGCTCGTTGTATACTTTTTATTGTTTTTCTATGTCAAATTTTATGACTATAAGCTTCCTAGATTATTTCGATGCCAAAACACCAACTTTCTATGACCAATGGACAAAATTGTTAAAAGCTCCTCCATAGAGAGAGTTGAGCAACTTCGGACCGTCAAAGTTACTCGGTGTAAACTTTTTATTGTGCTTCTATGTCAAATTTTACGAGTATAAGCTTCCTAGATTATTTCGATGCAAAAACCTCAACTTTCTATGACAAATGCACAAAATTGTTAAAAGCTCCTCCATAGTGTGTTGAGCAACTTCGGACCATCAAAGTTGCTTTGTGTACACTTTTTATTGTTATTCTATGTCAAAATTTATGAGTATAAGCATCCTAGATTATGTCTATTCAAAAACCCCAACTTTCTATGACAAATGCACAAAATTGTTAAAAGCTCCTCGATAAAGAGAGTTGAGCAACCTTGAAACATCAAAGTTCCTCGGTGTACACTTTTTATTTTGATGTGAAACACCAACATGCTACGCCAAATGGACAAAATCGTTAAAAGCTCTCCATAGAGAGAGTTCATAAACTTCGGACCATCAAAGTTGCTAGTTGTACACTTTTTATTGTGCTTCTATGTCAAATTTTACGAGTATAAGCTTCCAAGATTATTTCGATGCCAAAACACCAACTTTCTATTACAAATGGACAAAATTGTTAAAAGTTCCTCCGTAGAGAAATTTGAGCAACTTCGGACCATCAAAGTTGCTCTGTGTACACTTTTTATTGTTATTCTATGTCAAAATTTATGAGTATAACCATCCTAGATTATGTTTATGCAAAAACCCCAACTTTCTATGACAAATGCACAAAATTGTTAAAAGCTCCTCCATAGAGAGAGTTGAGAAACTTCGGACCATCAAAGTTGCTTCGGGTACACCTTTTATAGCTCTTTTATGCCAAACTATACGAGTATAACGTTAAAGATTATTTAATTGCCAAAACACCAACTTTCTAGGAGAAATGAACAAAGCCGTTAAAAGCTCCTCCATAGAGAGAGTTGATCAATTTCGAACCATCAAAGTTGCTCGGTGTACACTTTTTACTGTTATTCTATGTCAAATTTAACGAGTATAAGCTTCCAAGATTATTTCGATGCCAAAACACCGACTTTCTATGACAAATGGACAAAACCGTTAAAAGCTCCTCCATAGAGAGAGTTGAGCAATTTCGGACCAGAAAAGTTGCTCGGTGTACACTTTTTAATGTTCTTCTATGTCAAATTTTACGAGTATAAGCTTCCTAGATTATTTCTTTGGCAAAACATTAACTTTCTGTGATAGATGGACAAATCCGTTAAAAGCTCCTCCATAGAGAGAGTTGAGCAAGTTCGCGCCATCAAAGTTGCTCTGTATACACTTTTTATTGTTATACTATGTCAAATTTTATGAGTATAAGCATCCTAGATTATGTCTATGCAAAAACACCAACTTTCTAAGACAAATGCACAAAATTCTTAAAAGCTCCTCCATAGAGAGAGTTGAGAAACTTCGGACTGTCAAAGTTGTTTCAGGTACACCTTTTATTGTTCTTTTATGCCAAATTTTTAGAGTATAACCTTCAAGATTATTTAATTGCCAAAACTCTAACTTTCTATGAGAAATGAACAAAGGCGTTAAAAGCTCCTCCATAGAGAGAGTTGAGCAACTTTGGACCATCAAAGTTGCTCGTTGGATGCTTTTTATTGTTATTCTATGTCAAAATTTACGAGTTTAAGATTCCAAGATTACTTTGATGTGAAACACCAACATGCTACGCCAAATGGACAAAATCGTTAAAAGATCTCCATAGAGAGAGTTCATAAACTTCGGAACATCAAAGTTGCTCGGTGTACACTTTTTATTGTGCTTCTATGTCAAATTTTACGAGTATAAGCTTCCAAGATTATTTCGATGCCAAAACACCGACTTTCTATGACAAATGGACAAAGCCGTAAAAAGCTCCTCCATTGAGAGAGTTGAGCTACTTCGGATCGTCAAAGTTGCTCGGTGTACACTTTTTAATGTTCTTCTATGTCAAATTTTACGAGTATAAGCTTCCTATATTATTTCTTTGGCAAAACATTAACTTTCTATGACAGATGGACAAATCCGTTAAAAGCTCCTCCATAGAGAGAGTTGAGCAAGTTCGGGCCACCAAAGTTGCTCTTTGTACACTTTTTATTGTTATTCTATGTCAAATTTTATGAGTATAAGCATCCTAGATTATGTCTATGCAAAAACCCCAACTCTCTATGACAAATGCACAAAATTGTTAAAAGCTCCTCCATAGAGAGAGTTGAGAATCTTCGGACCATCAATGTTGCTTCGGGTACACCTTTTATAGCTCTTTTATGCCAAACTATACGGGTATAACCTTCAAGATTATTTAATTGCCAAAACACCAACTTTCTATGAGAAATGAACAAAGCAGTTAAAAGCTCCTCCATAGAGAGAATTGAGCAACTTCGGACCATCAAAGTTGCTCGGTGTACACTTTTTACTGTTATTCTATGTCAAATTTAACGAGTATAAGCTTCCAAGATTATTTCGATGCCAAAACACCGACTTTCTATGACAAATGGACAAAACCGTTAAAAGCTCCTCCATAGAGAGAGTTGAGCAACTTCGGACCAGAAAATTTGCTCGGTTTACACTTTTTAATGTTCTTCTATGTCAAATTTTACGAGTATAAGCTTCCTAGATTATTTCTTTGGCAAAACATTAACTTTCTATGATAGATGGACAAATCCGTTAAAAGCTCCTCCATAGAGAGAGTTGAGAAACTTCGGACTGTCAAAGTTGCTTCATGTACACCTTTTATTGTTCTTTTATGCCAAATTTTAAGAGTATAATCTTCAAGATTATTTAATTGCCAAAACACCAACTTTCTATGAGAAATGAACAAAGCCGTTAAAAGCTCCTCCATAGAGAGAGTTGAGCAACTTCGGACCATCAAAGTTGCTCGTTGTATGCTTTGTATTGTTATTCTACGTCAAATTTTACGAGTTTAAGATTCCAAGATTACTTTGATGTGAAACACCAACAAGCTACGCCAAATGGACAAAATCGTTAAAAGCTCTCCATAGAGAGAGTTCATAAACTTCGGACCATCAAAATTGCTCGGTGTACACTTTTTATTGTGCTTCTATGTCAAATTTTACGAGTATAAGCTTCCAAGATTATTTCAATGCCAAAACACCGACTTTCTATGACAAATGGACAAAGCCGTAAAAAGCTCCTCCATTGAGAGAGTTGAGCTACTTCGGATCATCAAAGTTGCTCGGTGTACACTTTTTAATGTTCTTCTATGTCAAATTTTACGAGTATAAGCTTCCTAGATTATTTCTTTGGAAAAACATTAACTTTCTATGAAAGATGGACAAATCCGTTAAAAGCTCCTCCATAGAGAGAGTTGAGCAAGCTCGGGCCATCAAATTTGCTCTTTGTACACTTTTTATTGTTATTCTATGTCAAATTTTATGAGTATAAGCATCCTAGATTATGTCTATGCAAAAACCCAACTTTCTATGGCAAATGCAAAAAATTCTTAAAAGCTCCTCCATAAAAAGAGTTGAGAAACTTCGGACTGTCAAAGTTGCTTCATGTACACCTTTTATTGTTATTTTATGCCAAAATTTTTAGAGTATAACCTTCAAGATTATTTAATTGCCAAAACACCAACTTTCTATGAGAAATGAACAAAGCCGTTAAAAGCTCCTCCAAAGAGAGAGTTGAGCAACTTCGGACCATCAAAGTTGCTCGTTGTATGATTTTTATTGTTCTTCTATGTAAAATTTTACGAGTATAAGCTTTCAAGATTATTTCGAAGCAAAAACACCAACTTTCTATGACAAATGGACAAAACCGTTAAAAGCTTTTCCGTAGAGAGAGTTGAACAACTTCGGACCATCAAAGTTGCTCGTTGTATACTTTTTATTTTTTTCGATGTCAAATTTTATGAGTATAAGCTTCCTAGATTATTTCAATGCCAAAACACCAACTTTCTATTACCAATGGACAAAATTGTTAAAAGTTCCTCCGTAGAGAAAGTTGAGCAACTTCGAACCATCAAAGTTGCTCTGTGTACACTTTTTATTTTTATTCTATGACAAAATTTATGAGTATAACCATCCTAGATTATGTTTATGCAAAAACCCCAACTTTCTATGACAAATGCACGAAATTGTTAAAAGCTCCTCCATAGAGATAGTTGAGAAACTTCGGACCATCAAAATTGCTTCGGGTACACCTTTTATAGCTCTTTTATGCCAAACTATACGAGTATAACCTTCAAGATTATTTAATTGCCAAAACACCAACTTTTTATGAGAAATGAACAAAGCCGTTAAAAGCTCGTCCATAGAGAGAGTTGATCAATTTCGAACCATCAAAGTTGCTCGGTGTACACTTTTTACTGTTATTCTATGTCAAATTTTATGAGTATAAGCATCCTAGATTATGTCTATGCAAAAACACCAACTTTCTATGACAAATGCACAAAATTCTAAAAAGCTCCTCCAAAGAGAGAGTTGAGAAACTTCGGACTGTCAATGTTGCTTCATGTACACCTTTTATTGTTCTTTTATGCGAAATTTTACGAGTATAACCTTCAAGATTATTCAATTGCCAAAACACCAACTTTCTATGATAAACGAACAAAGCCGTTAAAAGCTCCTCCACAGAGAGAGTTGAGCAACTTCGGACCATCAAAGTTGCTCGTTGTATGCTTTTTATTGTTCTTCTATGTCAAATTTTACGAATATAGGATATCAAGATTATTTCGAAGCAAAAACACCAAATTTCTATGACAAATGGACAAAACCGTTTATAGCTTTTCCGTACAGAGAGTTATACAACTTCGATCCATCAAAGTTGCTCGTTGTACACTTTTTATTATTTTTCTATGTCAAATTTTATGAGTATAAGCTTCCAAGATTATTTCGATGCCAAAACACCAACTTTCTATGACCAATGGACAAAATTGTTAAAAGCTCCTCCACTGAGAGAGTTGAGCAACTTCGGACAGTCAAAGTTGCTCGGTGTAAACTTTTTATTGTGCTTCTATGTCAAAGTTTACGAGTATAAGCTTCCTAGATTATTTCGATGCAAAAACCCCAAATTTCTATGACAAATGCACAAAATTGTTAGAAGCTCCTCCATAGAGAGTGTTGAGCAACTTCGGACCGTCAAAGTTGCTTGGTGTAAACCTTTTATTGTTATTCTATGTCAAAATTTACGAGTATAAGCATCCTAGATTATGTCTATGCAAAAACCCCAACTTTCTATGACAAATGCACAAAATTGTTAAAAGCTCCTCGATAGAGAGAGTTGAGCAACCTCGAAACATCAAAGTTCCTCGGTGTACACTTTTTATTGTGCTTCTATGTCAAATTTTACGAGTTTAAGATTCCAAGATTACTTTGATGTGAAACACCAACATGCTACGCCAAATGGACAAAATCGTTAAAAGATCTCCATAGGGAGAGTTCATAAACTTCGGACCATCAAAGTTGCTCGGTGTACATTTTTTATTGTGCTTCTATGTCAAATTTTACGAGTATAAGTTTCCAAGATTATTTCGATGCCAAAACACCGACTTTCTATGACAAATGGACAAAGCCGTAAAAAGCTCCTCCATTGAGAGAGTTGAGCTATTCGGATCATCAAAGTTGCTCGGTGTACACTTTTTAATGTTCTTCTATGTCAAATTTTACGAGTATAAGCTTCCTAGATTATTTCTTTGGCAAAACATTAACTTCCTATGACAGATGGACAAATCCGTTAAAAGCTCCTCCATAGAGAGAGTTGAGCAAGTTCGGGCCATCAAAGTTGCTCTTTGTACACTTTTTATTGTTATTCTATGTCAAATTTTATGAGTATAAGCATCCTAGATTATGTCTATGCAAAAACCCCAACTTTCTATGACAAATGCACAAAATTGTTAAAATCTGCTCCATAGAGAAAGTTGAGAATCTTCGGACCATCAATGTTGCTTCGGGTACACCTTTTATAGCTCTTTTATTCCAAACTATACGGGTATAACCTTCAAGATTATTTAATTGCCAAAACACCAACTTTCTATGAGAAATGAACAAAGCCGTTAAAAGCTCCTCCATAGAGAGAGTTGAGCAACTTCGGACCATCAAAGTTGCTCGGTGTACACTTTTTAATGTTCTTCTATGTCAAATTTTACGAGTATAAGCTTCCTAGATTATTTCTTTGGCAAAACATTAACTTTCTATGATAGATGGACAAATCCGTTAAAAGCACCTCCATAGAGAGAGTTGAGAAACTTCGGACTGTCAAAATTGCTTCATGTACACCTTTTACTGTGATTCTATGCCAAATTTTTAGAGTATAACCTTCAAGATTATTCAATTGCCAAAACACCAACTTTCTATGAGAAATGAACAAAGCCGTTAAAAGCTCCTCCATAGAGAGAGTTGAGCAACTTCGGACCATCAAAGTTGCTCGGTGTACACTTTTTATGGTGCTTCTATGTCAAATTTTACGAGTTTAAGATTCCAAGATTACTTTGATGTGAAACACCAACATGCTACGCCAAATGGACAAAATCGTTAAAAGCTCTCCATAGAGAGAGTTCATAAACTTCGGACCATCAAAGTTGCTCGGTGTACACTTTTTATTGTGCTTCTATGTCAAATTTTACGAGTATAAGCTTCCAAGATTATTTTGATGCCAAAACACCAACTTTCTATTACCAATGGACAAAATTGTTAAAAGTTCCTCCATAGAGAAAGTTGAGCAACTTCGGACCATCAAAGTTGCTCTGTGTACACTTTTTCTTGTTATTCTATGTCAAAATTTATGAGTATAACCATCCTAGATTATGTTTATGCCAAAACTCCAACTTTCTATGAGAAATGAACAAAGCCGTTAAAAGCTCCTCCATAGAGAGAGTTGAGCAACATCGGACCAGAAAAGTTGCTCGGTATACACTTTTTAATGTTCTTCTATGTCAAATTTTACGAGTATAAGCTTCCTAGATTATTTCTTTGGCAAAACATTAACTTTCTATGATAGATGGACAAATCCGTTAAAAGCTCCTCCATAGAGAGAGTTGAGCAAGTTCGGGCCATCAAAGTTGCTCTGTATACACTTTTTATTGTTATTCTATGTCAAATTTTATGAGTATAAGCATCCTAGATTATGTCTATGCAAAAACACCAACTTTCTATGACAAATGCACAAAATTCTAAAAAGCTCCTCCATAGAGAGAGTTGAGAAACTTCGGACTGTCAAAGTTGCTTCATGTACACCTTTTATTGTTCTTTTATGCGAAATTTTACGAGTATAACCTTCAAGATTATTCAATTGCCAAAACACCAACTTTCTATGATAAACGAACAAAGCCGTTAAAAGCTCATCCACAGAGAGAGTTGAGCAACTTCGGACCATCAAAGTTGCTCGTTGTATGCTTTTTATTGTTCTTCTATGTCAAATTTTACGAATATAGGATATCAAGATTATTACGAAGCAAAAACACCAACTTTCTATGACAAATGGACAAAACCGTTAAAAGCTTTTCCGTACAGAGAGTTATACAACTTCGATCCATCAAAGTTGCTCGTTGTACACTTTTTATTATTTTTCTATGTCAAATTTTATGACTATAAGCTTCCTAGATTATTTCGATGCCAAAACACCAACTTTCTATGACCAATGGACAAAATTGTTAAAAGCTCTTGCACAGAGAGAGTTGAGCAACTTCAGACAGTCAAAGTTGCTCGGTGTAAACTTTTTATTGTGCTTCTATGTCAAAGTTTACGAGTATAAGCTTCCTAGATTATTTCGATGCAAAAACCCCCAACTTTCTATGACAAATGCACAAAATTGTTAGAAGCTCCTCCATAGAGAGTGTTGAGCAACTTCGGACCGTCAAAGTTGCTTGGTGCAAACCTTTTATTGTTATTCTATGTCAAAATTTATGAGTATAAGCATCCTAGATTATGACTATGCAAAAACCCCAACTTTCTATGACAAATGCACAAAATTGTTAAAAGCTCCTCGGTAGAGAGAGTTGAGCAACCTCGAAACATCAAAGTTCCTCGGTGTACACTTTTTATTGTGCTTCTATGTCAAATTTTACGAGTTTAAGATTCCAAGATTACTTTGATGTGAAACACCAACATGCTACGCCAAATGGACAAAATCGTTAAAAGATCTCCATAGAGAGAGTTCATAAACTTCGGACCATCAAAGTTGCTCGGTGTACACTTTTTATTGTGCTTCTATGTCAAATTTTAAGAGTATAAGCTTCCAAGATTATTTCGATGCCAAAACATTAACTTTCTATGACAGATGGACAAATCCGTTAAAAGCTCCTCCATAGAGAGAGTTGAGCAAGTTCGGGCCATCAAAGTTGCTCTTTGTACACTTTTTATTGTTATTCTATGTCAAATTTTATGAGTATAAGCATCCTAGATTATGTCTATGCAAGAACCCCAACTTTCTATGACAAATGCACAAAATTGTTAAAAGCTGCTCCATGGAGAGAGTTGAGAATCTTCGGACCATCAATGTTGCTTCGGGTACACCTTTTATAGCTCTTTTATGGCAAACTATACGGGTATAACCTTCAAGATTATTTAATTGCCAAAACACCAACTTTCTATGAGAAATGAACAAAGCCGTTAAAATCTCCTCCATAGAGAGAGTTGAGCAACTTCGGACCATCAAAGTTGCTCGGTGTACACTTTTTACTGTTATTCTATGTCAAATTTAACGAGTATAAGCTTCCAAGATTATTTCGATGCCAAAACACCGACTTTCTATGACAAATGGACAAAACCGTTAAAAGCTCCTCCATAGAGAGAGTTGAGCAACTTCGGACCAGAAAATTTGCTCGGTGTACACTTTTTAATGTTCTTCTATGTCAAATTTTACGAGTATAAGCTTCCTAGATTATTTCTTTGGCAAAACATTAACTTTCTATGATAGATGGACAAATCCGTTAAAAGCTCCTCCATAGAGAGAGTTGAGAAACTTCGGACTGTCAAAGTTGCTTCATGTACACCTTTTATTGTTCTTTTATGCCAAATTTTTAGAGTATAACCTTCAAGATTATTTAATTGCCAAAACACCAACTTTCTATGAGAAATGAACAAAGCCGTTAAAAGCTCCTCCATAGAGAGAGTTGAGCAACTTCGGACCATCAAAGTTGCTCGTTGTATGCTTTTTATTGTTATTCTATGTCAAATTTTACGAGTTTAAGATTCCAAGATTACTTTGATGTGAAACACCAACATGCTACGCCAAATGGACAAAATCGTTAAAAGCTCTCCATAGAGAGAGTTCATAAACTTCGGACCATCAAAGTTGCTCGGTGTACACTTTTTATTGTTCTTCTATGTCAAATTTTACGAGTATAAGCTTCCAAGATTATTTCGTTGCCAAAACACCGAGTTTCTATGACAAATGGACAAAGCCGTAAAAAGCTCCTCCATTGAGAGAGTTGAGCTACTTCGGATCATCAAAGTTGCTCGGTGTACACTTTTTAATGTTCTTCTATGTCAAATTTTACGAGTATAAGCTTCCTAGATTATTTCTTTGGCAAAACATTAACTTTCTATGACAGATGGACAAATCCGTTAAAAGCTCCTCCATAGAGAGAGTTGAGCAAGCTCGGGCCATCAAAGTTGCTCTTTGTACACTTTTTATTGTTATTCTATGTCAAATTTTATGAGTATAACCATCCTAGATTATGTTTATGCAAAAACCCCAACTTTCTATGAAAAATGCACAAAATTGTTAAAAGCTCCTCCATAGAGAGAGTTGAGAAACTCCGGACCATCAAAGTTGCTTCGGGTACACCTTTTATAGCTCTTTTATGCCAAACTATACGAGTATAACCTTCAAGATTATTTAATTGCCAAAACACCAACTTTCTATGAGAAATGAACAAAGCCGTTAAAAGCTTCTCCATAGAGAGAGTTGATCAATTTCGAACAATCAAAGTTGCTCGGTGTACACTTTTTACTGTTATTGTATGTCAAATTTAACGAGTATAAGCTTCCAAGATTATTTCGATGCCAAAACACCGACTTTCTATGACAAATGGACAAAACCGTTAAAAGCTCCTCCATAGAGAGAGTTGAGCAACTTCGGACCAGAAAAGTTGCTCGGTGTACACTTTTTAATGTTCTTCTATGTCAAATTTTACGAGTATAAGCTTCCTAGATTATTTCTTTGGCAAAACATTAACTTTCTATGATAGATGGACAAATCCGTTAAAAGCTCCTCCATAGAGAGAGTTGAGCAAGTTCGGGCCATCAAAGTTGCTTTGTATACACTTTTTATTGTTATTCTATGTCAAATTTTATGAGTATAAGCATCCTGGATTATGTCTATGCAAAACACCAACTTTCTATGACAAATGCACAAAATTCTAAAAAGCTCCTCCATAGAGAGAGTTGAGAAACTTCGGACTGTCAAAGTTGCTTCATGTACACCTTTTATTGTTCTTTTATGCGAAATTTTACGAGTATAAACTTCAAGATTATTCAATTGCCAAAACAACAACTTTCTATAATAAACGAACAAAGCCGTTAAAAGCTCATCCACAGAGAGAGTTGAGCAACTTCGGACCATCAAAGTTGCTCGTTGTATGCTTTTTATTGTTCTTCTATGTCAAATTTTACGAATATAGGTTATCAAGATTATTTTGAAGCAAAAACACCAACTTTCTATGACAAATGGACAAAACCGTTAAAAGCTTTTCCGTACAGAGAGTTATACAACTTCGATCCATCAAAGTTGCTCGTTGTACACTTTTTATTATTTTTCTATGTCAAATTTTATGAGTATAAACTTCCTAGATTATTTCGATGCCAAAACACCAACTTTCTATGACCAATGGACAAAATTGTTAAAAGCTCCTCCACAGAGAGAGTTGAGCAACTTCGGATAGTCGAAGTTGCTCTGTGTAAACTTTTTATTGTGCTTCTATGTCAAAGTTTACGAGTATAAGCTTCCTAGATTATTTCGGTGCAAAAACCCCCAACTTACTATGACAAATGCACAAAATTGTTAGAAGCTCCTACATAGAGAGTGTTGAGCAACTTCGGACCGTCAAAGTTGCTTGGTGTAAACCTTTTATTGTTATTCTATGTCAAAATTTATGAGTATAAGCATCCTAGATTATGTCTATGCAAAAACCCCAACTTTCTATGACAAATGCACAATATTGTTAAAAGCTCCTCGATAGAGAGAGTTGAGCAACCTCGAAACATCAAAGTTCCTCGGTGTACACTTTTTATTGTGCTTCTATTTTAAATTTTACGAGTTTAAGATTCCAAGATTACTTTGATGTGAAACACCAACATGCTACGCCAAATGGACAAAATCGTTAAAAGCTCTCCATAGTGAGAGTTCATAAACTTCGGACCATCAAAGTTGCTCGGTGTACACTTTTTATTGTGCTTCTATGTCAAATTTTACGAGTATAAGCTTCCAAGATTATTTCGATGCCAAAACACAAAAGCTCCTCCATTGATAGAGTTGAGCTACTTCGGATCATCAAAGTTGCTCGGTGTACACTTTTTAATGTTCATCTATGTCAAATTTTACGAGTATAAGCTTCCTAGATTATTTCTTTGGCAAAACATTAAGTTTCTATGACAGATGGACAAATCCGTTAAAAGCTCCTCCATAGAGAGAGTTGAGAAAGTTCGGGCCATCAAAGTTGCTCTTTGTACACTTTTTATTGTTATTCTATGTCAAATTTTATGAGTATAAGCATCCTAGATTATGTCTATGCAAAAACCCCAACTTTCTATGGCAAATGCAAAACATTCTTAAAAGCTCCTCCATAGAGAGAGTTGAGAAACTTCGGACAGTCAAAGTTGCTTCATGTACACCTTTTATTGTTCTTTTATGCCAAATTTTTAGAGTATAACCTTCAAGATTATTTAATTGCCAAAACACCAACTTTCTATGAGAAATGAACAAAGCCGTTAAAAGCTCCTCCAAAGAGAGAGTTGAGCAACTTCGGACCATCAAAGTTCCTCGTTGTATGATTTTTATTGTTCTTCTATGTAAAATTTTATGAGTATAAGCTTTCAAGATTATTTCGAAGCAAAAACACCAACTTTCTATGACAAATGGACAAAACCGTTAAAAGCTTTTCCATAGAGAGAGTTGAACAACTTCGGACCATCAAAGTTGCTTGTTGTATACTTTTTGTTTTTTTCGATGTCAAATTTTATGAGTATAAGCTTCCTAGATTATTTCGATGCCAAAACACCAACTTTCTATTACCAATGGACAAAATTGTTAAAAGTTCCTCCGTAGAGAAAGTTGAGCAACTTCGGACCATCAAAGTTGCTCTGTGTACACTTTTTATTGTTATTCTATGTCAAATTTTATGAGTATAACCATCCTAGATTATGTTTATGCAAAAACCCCAACTTTCTATGACAAATGCACAAAATTGTTAAAAGCTCCTCCATAGAGAGAGTTGAGAAACTTCGGACCATCAAAGTTGCTCCGGGTACACCTTTTATCGCACTTTTATGCCAAACTATACGAGTATAACCTTCAAGATTATTTAATTGCCAAAATACCAACTTTCTATGAGAAATGAACAAAGCCGTTAAAAGCTCCTCCATAGAGAGAGTTGATCAATTTCGAACTATCAAAGTTGCTCGGTGTACACTTTTTACTGTTATTCTATGTCAAATTTAACGAGTATAAGCTTCCAAGATTATTTTGATGCCAAAACACCGACTTTCTATGACAAATGGACAAAACCGTTAAAAGCACTTCCATAGAGAGAGTTGAGCAACTTCGGACCAGAAAAGTTGCTCGGTGTACACTTTTTAATGTTCTTCTATGTCAAATTTTATGAGTATAAGCTTCCTGGATTATTTCTTTGGCAAAACATTAACTTTCTATGATAGATGGACAAATCCGTTAAAAGCTCCTCCATAGAGAGAGTTGAGCAAGTTCGGGCCATCAAAGTTGCTCTGTATACACTTTTTATTGTTATTCTATGTCAAATTTTATGAGTATAAACATCCTAGATTATGTCTATGCAAAAACACCAACTTTCTATGACAAATGCACAAAATTCTTAAAAGCTCCTCCATAGAGAGAGTTGAGAAACTTCGGACTGTCAAAGTTGCTTCATGTACACCTTTTATTGTTCTTTTATGCAAAATTTTACGAGTATAACCTTCAGGATTATTCAATTGCCAAAACACCAACTTTCTATGATAAACGAACAAAGCCGTTAAAAGCTCATCCACAGAGAGAGTTGAGCAACTTTGGACCATCAAAGTTGCTCGTTGTATGCTTTTTATTGTTCTTCTATGTAAAATTTTACGAATATAGGATATCAAGATTATTTCGAAGCAAAAACACCAACTTTCTATGACAAATGGACAAAACCATTAAAAGCTTTTCCGTACAGAGAGTTATACAACTTCAATCCATCAAAGTTGCTCGTTGTACACTTTTTATTATTTTTCTATGTCAAATTTTATGAGTATAAGCTTCCTAGATTATTTCGATGCCAAAACACCAACTTTCTATGACCAATGGACAAAATTGTTAAAAGCTCCTCCACAGAGAGAGTTGAGGAACTTCGGACAGTCAAAGTTGCTCGGTGTAAACTTTTTATTGTGCTTCTATGTCAAAGTTTACGAGTATAAGCTTCCTAGATTATTTCGATGCAAAAACCCCCAACGTTCTATGACAAATGCACAAAATTGTTAGAAGCTCCTCCATAGAGAGTGTTGAGCAACTTCGGACCGTCGAAGTTGCTTGGTGTAAACCTTTTATTGTTATTCTATGTCAAAATTTATGAGTATAAGCATCCTAGATTATGTCTATGCAAAAACCCCAACTTTCTATGACAAATGCACAAAATTGTTAAAAGCTCCTCGATAGAGAGAGTTGAGCAACCTCGAAACATCAAAGTTCCTCGGTGTACACTTTTTATTGTGCTTCTATGTCAAACTTTACGAGTTTAAGATTCCAAGATTACTTTGATGTGAAACACCAACATGCTACGCCAAATGGACAAAATCGTTAAAAGCTCTCCATAGAGAGAGTTCATAAACTTCGGACCATCAAAGTTGCTCGGTGTACACTTTTTATTGTGCTTCTATGTCAAATTTTACGAGTATAAGCTTCCAAGATTATTTCGATGCCAAAACACAAAAGCTCCGCCATTGAGAGAGTTGAGCTACTTCGGATTATCAAAGTTGCTCGGTGTACACTTTTTAATATTCATCTATGTCAAATTTTATGAGTATAAGCTTCCTAGATTATTTCTTTGGCAAAACATTAACTTTCTATGACAGATGGACAAATCCGTTAAAAGCTCCTCCATAGAGAGAGTTGAGCAAGTTCGGGCCATCAAAGTTGCTCTTTGTACACTTTTTATTGTTATTCTATGTCAAATTTTATGAGTATAAGCATCCTAGATTATGTCTATGCAGAAACCCCAACTTTCTATGGCAAATGCAAAAAATTCTTAAAAGCTCCTCCATAGAGAGAGTTGAGAAACTTCGGACTGTCAAAGTTGCTTCATGTACACCTTTTATTGTTCTTTTATGCCAAATTTTTAGAGTATAACCTTCAAGATTATTTAATTGCCAAAACACCAACTTTCTATGAGAAATGAACAAAGCCGTTAAAAGCTCCTCCAAAGAGAGAGTTGAGCAACTTCGAACCATCAAAGTTCCTCGTTGTATGATTTTCATTGTTCTTCTATGTAAAATTTTACGAGTATAAGCTTTCAAGATTATTTCGAAGCAAAAACACCAACTTTCTATGACAAATGGACAAAACCGTTAAAAGCTTTTCCGTAGAGAGAGTTGAACAACTTCGGACCATCAAAGTTGCTCGTTGTATACTTTTTGTTTTTTTCGATGTCAAATTTTATGAGTATAAGCTTCCTAGATTATTTCGATGCCAAAACACCAACTTTCTATTACCAATGGACAAAATTGTTAAAAGTTCCTCCGTAGAGAAAGTTGAGCAACTTCGGACCATCAAAGTTGCTCTGTGTACACTTTTTATTGTTATTCTATGTGAAAATTTATGAGTATAACCATCCTAGATTATGTTTATGAAAAAACCCCAACTTTCTATGACAAATGCACAAAATTGTTAAAAGCTCCTCCATAGAGAGAGTTGAGAAACTTCGGACCATCAAAGTTGTTCGGGTACACCTTTTATAGCACTTTTATGCCAAACTATACGAGTATAACCTTCAAGATTATTTAATTGCCAAAACACCAACTTTCTATGAGAAATGAACAAAGCCGTTAAAAGCTCCTCCATAGAGAGAGTTGATCAATTTCGAACCATCAAAGTTGCTCGGTGTACACTTTTTACTGTTATTCTATGTCAAATTTAACGAGTATAAGCTTCCAAGATTATTTCGATGCCAAAACACCGACTTTCTATGACAAATGGACAAAACCGTTAAAAGCTCCTCCATAGAGAGAGTTGAGCAACTTCGGACCAGAAAAGTTGCTCGGTGTACACTTTTTAATGTTCTTCTTTGTCAAATTTTACGAGTATAAGCTTCCTAGATTATTTTTTTGGCAAAACATTAACTTTCTATGATAGATGGACAAATCCGTTAAAAGCTCCTCCATAGAGAGAGTTGAGCAAGTTCGGGCCATCAAAGTTGCTCTGTATACACTTTTTATTGTTATTCTATGTCAAATTTTATGAGTATAAGCATCCTAGATTATGTCTATGCAAAAACACCAACTTTCTATGACAAATGCACAAAATTCTTAAAAGCTCCTCCATAGAGAGAGTTGAGAAACTTCGGACTGTCAAAGTTGCTTCATGTACACCTTTTATTGTTCTTTTATGCGAAATTTTACGAGTATAACCTTCAAGATTATTCAATTGCCAAAACACCAACTTTCTGTGAGAAACGAACAAAGCCGTTAAAAGCGCCTCCACAGAGAGAGTTGAGCAACTTCGGACTATAAAAGTTGCTCGTTGTATGCTTTTTATTGTTCTTCTATGTCAAATTTTACGAATATAGGATATCAAGATTATTTCGAAGCAAAAACACCAACTTTCTATGACAAATGGACAAAACCGTTAAAAGCTTTTCCGTAGAGAGAGTTATACAACTTCGATCCATCAAAGTTGCTCGTTGTATACTTTTTATTATTTTTCTATGTCAAATTTTATGAGTATAAGCTTCCTAGATTATTTCGATGCCAAAACACCAACTTTCTATGACCAATGGACAAAATTGTTAAAAGCTCCTCCACAGAGAGAGTTGAGCAACTTCGGACAGTCAAAGTTGCTCGGTGTAAACTTTTTATTGTGCTTCTATGTCAAAGTTTACGAGTATAAGCTTCCTAGATTATTTTGATGCAAAAATCCCCAACTTTCTATGACAAATGCACAAAATTATTAGAAGCTCCTCCATAGAGAGAGTTGAGCAAGTTCGGGCCGTCAAAGTTGCTCTGTGTACACTTTTTATTGTTATTCTATGTCAAAATTTATGAGTATAAGCATCCTAGATTATGTCTATGCAAAAACCCCAACTTTCTATGGAAAATGCAAAAAATTCTTAAAAGCTCCTCCATAGAGAGAGTTGAGAAACTTCGTACTGTCAAAGTTGCTTCATGTACACCTTTTATTGTTCTTTTATGCCAAATTTTTAGAGTATAACCTTCAAGATTACTTAATTGGCAAAACACCAACTTTTTATGAGAAATGAACAAAGCCGTTAAAAGCTCCTCCATAGAGAGAGTTGAGCATCTTCGGACCATCAAAGTTGCTCGTTGTATGATTTTTATTGTTCTTCTATATAAAATTTTACGAGTAGAAGCTTTCAAGATTATTTCGAAGCAAAAACACCAACTTTCTATGACAAATGGACAAAACCGTTAAAAGCTTTTCCGTAGAGAGAGTTGAACAACTTCGCACCATCAAAGTTGCTCGTTGTATACTTTTTATTTTTTTCGATGTCAAATTTTATGAGTATAAACTTCCTAGATTATTTCGATGCCAAACCACCAACTTTCTATTACCAATGGACAAAATTGGTAAAAGTTCCACCGTAGAGAAAGTTGAGCAACTTCGGACCATCAAAGTTGCTCTGTGTACACTTTTTATTGTTATTCTATGTCAAAATTTATGAGTATAACCATCCTAGATTATGTTTATGCAAAAACCCCAACTTTCTATGACAAATGCACAAAATTGTTAAAAGCTCCTCCATAGAGAGAGTTGAGAAACTTCGGACCATCAAAGTTGCTTCGGGTACACCTTTTATAGCTCTTTTATGCCAAACTATACGAGTATAACCTTCAAGATTATTTAATTGCCAAAACACCAACTTTCTATGAGAAATGAACAAAGCCGTTAAAAGCTCCTCCATAGAGAGAGTTGATCAATTTCGAACCATCAAAGTTGTTCGGTATACACTTTTTACTGTTATTCTATGTCAAATTTAACGAGTATGAGCTTCCAAGATTATTTCGATGCCAAAACACCGACTTTCTATGAAAAATGGACAAAACCGTTAAAAGCTCCTCCATAGAGAGAGTAGAGCAACTTCGGACCAGAAACGTTGCTCGGTGTACACTTTTTAATGTTCTTCTATGTCAAATTTTACGAGTATAAGCTTCCTAGATTATTTCTTTGGCAAAACATTAACTTTCTATGATAGATGGACAAATCCGTTAAAAGCTCCTCCATAGAGAGAGTTGAGCAAGTTCGGGCCATCAAAGTTGCTCTGTATACACTTTTTATTGTTATTCTATGTCAAATTTTATGAGTATAAGCATCCTAGATTATGTCTATGCAAAAACACCAACTTTCTATGACAAATGCACAAAATTCTTAAAAGCTCCTCCATAGAGAGAGTTGAGAAACTTCGGATTGTCAAAGTTGCTTCATGTACACCTTTTATTGTTCTTTTATGCCAAATTTTTAGAGTATAACCTCCAAGATTATTTAATTGCCAAAACAACAACTTTCTATGAGAAATGAACAAAGGCGTTAAAAGCCCCTCCATAGAGAGAGTTGAGCAACTTCGGACCATCAAAGTTGCTCGTTGTATGCTTTTTATTGTTATTCTATGTCAAAATTTATGAGTATAAGCTTCCTAGATTATGTCTATGCAGAAACCCCAACTTTCTATGACAAATGCACAAAATTCTTAAATGCTTCAACATAGAGAGAGTTGAGAAACTTCGGACCGTCAAAGTTGCTTCGTGTACACCTTTTATAGCTCTTTTATGTGAAATTTTACGAGTATAACCTTCAAGATTATTTAATTGCCAAAACACCAACTTTCTATGAGAAATGAACAAAGCCGTTAAAAGCTCCTCCATAGAGAGAGTTGAGCAACTTCGGACCATCAAAGTTGCTCGTTTTATGCTTTTTATTGTTCTTCTATGTCAAATTTTACGAATATAGGATATCAAGATTATTTCGAAGCAAAAACACCAACTTTCTATGACAAATGGACAAAACCGTTAAAAGCTTTTCCGTAGAGAGAGTTATACAACTTCGATCCATCAAAGTTGCTCGTTGTATACTTTTTATTATTTTTCTATGTCAAATTTTATGAGTATAAGCTTCCTAGATTATTTCGATGCCAAAACACCAACTTTCTATGACCAATGGACAAAATTGTTAAAAGCTCCTCCACAGAGAGAGTTGAGCAACTTCGGACAGTCAAAGTTGCTCGGTGTAAACTTTTTATTTTGCTTCTATGTCAAAGTTTACGAGTATAAGCTTCCTAGATTATTTCGATGCAAAAACCCCCAACTTTCTATGACAAATGCACAAAATTGTTAGAAGCTCCTCCATAGAGAGTGTTGAGCAACTTTGGACCGTCAAAGTTGCTTGATGTACACCTTTTATTGTTCTTCTATTTGAAATTTTACGAATATAAGCTTCAAGATTAATTAATTGCCAAAACACCAACTTTCTATGAGAAATGGAAAAAGCCATGAAAAGCCCTTCTATAGAGAGAGTTGAGCAAGTTCGGACCATCAAAGTTTCTCGGTGTACACTTTTTAATGTTCTTTGATGTCAAATTTTACATGTATAAGCTTCCTAGATTATTTCGATGCCAAAACACCGACTTTCTATGACAAATGGACAAAGCCGTAAAAAGCTCCTCCATTGAGTGAGTTGAGCTACTTCGGATCATCAAAGTTGCTCGGTGTACACTTTTTAATGTTCTTCTATGTCAAATTTTACGAGTATAAGATTCCTAGATTATTTCTTTGTCAAAACGTTAACTTTCTATGACAAATGGACAAAACCGTTAAAAGCTCCTCCATAGAGAGAGTTGAGCAAGTTCGGGCCATCAAAGTTGCTCTGTGTACACTTTTTATTGTTATTCTATGTCAAATTTTATGAGTATAAGCATCCTAGATTATGTCTATGCAAAAACCCAAACTTTCTTTGGAAAATGCAAAAAATTCTTAAAAGCTCCTCCATAGAGAGAGTTGAGAAACTTCGTACTGTCAATGTTGCTTCATGTACACCTTTTATTGTTCTTTTATGCCAAATTTTTAGAGTATAACCTTCAAGATTATTTAATTGCCAAAACACCAACTTTCTATGAGAAATGAACAAAGCCGTTAAAAGCTCCTCCATAGAGAGAGTTGAGCATCTTCGGACCATCAAAGTTGCTCGTTGTATGATTTTTATTGCTCTTCTATATAAAATTTTACGAGTAGAAGCTTTCAAGATTATTTTGAAGCAAAAACACCAACTTTCTATGACAAATGGACAAAACCGTTAGCTTTTCCGTAGAGAGAGTTGAACAACTTCGCACCATCAAAGTTGCTCGTTGTATACTTTTTATTTTTTTCGATGTCAAATTTTATGAGTATAAACTTCCTAGATTATTTCGATGCCAAAACACCAACTTTCTATTACCAATGGACAAAATTGGTAAAAGTTCCACCGTAGAGAAAGTTGAGCAACTTCGGACCATCAAAGTTGCTCTGTGTACACTTTTTATTGTTATTCTATGTCAAAATTTATGAGTATAACCATCCTAGATTATGTTTATGCAAAAACCCCAACTTTCTATGACAAATGCACAAAATTGTTAAAAGCTCCTCCATAGAGAGAGTTGAGAAACTTCGGACCATCAAAGTTGCTTCGGGTACACCTTTTATAGCTCTTTTATGCCAAACTATACGAGTATAACCTTCAAGATTATTTAATTGCCAAAACACCAACTTTCTATGAGAAATGAACAAAGCCGTTAAAAGCTCCTCCATAGAGAGAGTTGATCAATTTCGAACCATCAAAGTTGTTCGGTATACACTTTTTACTGTTATTCTATGTCAAATTTAACGAGTATGAGCTTCCAAGATTATTTCGATGCCAAAACACCGACTTTCTATGAAAAATGGACAAAACCGTTAAAAGCTCCTCCATAGAGAGAGTAGAGCAACTTCGGACCAGAAACGTTGCTCGGTGTACACTTTTTAATGTTCTTCTATGTCAAATTTTACGAGTATAAGCTTCCTAGATTATTTCTTTGGCAAAACATTAACTTTCTATGATAGATGGACAAATCCGTTAAAAGCTCCTCCATAGAGAGAGTTGAGCAAGTTCGGGCCATCAAAGTTGCTCTGTATACACTTTTTATTGTTATTCTATGTCAAATTTTATGAGTATAAGCATCCTAGATTATGTCTATGCAAAAACACCAACTTTCTATGACAAATGCACAAAATTCTTAAAAGCTCCTCCATAGAGAGAGTTGAGAAACTTCGGATTGTCAAAGTTGCTTCATGTACACCTTTTATTGTTCTTTTATGCCAAATTTTTAGAGTATAACCTCCAAGATTATTTAATTGCCAAAACAACAACTTTCTATGAGAAATGAACAAAGCCGTTAAAAGCCCCTCCATAGAGAGAGTTGAGCAACTTCGGACCATCAAAGTTGCTCGTTGTATGCTTTTTATTGTTATTCTATGTCAAAATTTATGAGTATAAGCTTCCTAGATTATGTCTATGCAGAAACCCCAACTTTCTATGACAAATGCACAAAATTCTTAAATGCTTCAACATAGAGAGAGTTGAGAAACTTCGGACCGTCAAAGTTGCTTCGTGTACACCTTTTATAGCTCTTTTATGTGAAATTTTACGAGTATAACCTTCAAGATTATTTAATTGCCAAAACACCAACTTTCTATGAGAAATGAACAAAGCCGTTAAAAGCTCCTCCATAGAGAGAGTTGAGCAACTTCGGACCATCAAAGTTGCTCGTTTTATGCTTTTTATTGTTCTTCTATGTCAAATTTTACGAATATAGGATATCAAGATTATTTCGAAGCAAAAACACCAACTTTCTATGACAAATGGACAAAACCGTTAAAAGCTTTTCCGTAGAGAGAGTTATACAACTTCGATCCATCAAAGTTGCTCGTTGTATACTTTTTATTATTTTTCTATGTCAAATTTTATGAGTATAAGCTTCCTAGATTATTTCGATGCCAAAACACCAACTTTCTATGGCCAATGGACAAAATTGTTAAAAGCTCCTCCACAGAGAGAGTTGAGCAACTTCGGACAGTCAAAGTTGCTCGGTGTAAACTTTTTATTTTGCTTCTATGTCAAAGTTTACGAGTATAAGCTTCCTAGATTATTTCGATGCAAAAACCCCCAACTTTCTATGACAAATGCACAAAATTGTTAGAAGCTCCTCCATAGAGAGTGTTGAGCAACTTTGGACCGTCAAAGTTGCTTGATGTACACCTTTTATTGTTCTTCTATTTGAAATTTTACGAGTATAAGCTTCAAGATTAATTAATTGCCAAAACACCAACTTTCTATGAGAAATGGAAAAAGCCATGAAAAGCCCTTCTATAGAGAGAGTTGAGCAAGTTCGGACCATCAAAGTTTCTCGGTGTACACTTTTTAATGTTCTTTGATGTCAAATTTTACATGTATAAGCTTCCTAGATTATTTCGATGCCAAAACACCGACTTTCTATGACAAATGGACAAAGCCGTAAAATGCTCCTCCATTGAGTGAGTTGAGCTACTTCGGATCATCAAAGTTGCTCGGTGTACACTTTTTAATGTTCTTCTATGTCAAATTTTACGAGTATAAGATTCCTAGATTATTTCTTTGGCAAAACGTTAACTTTCTATGACAAATGGACAAAACCGTTAAAAGCTCCTCCATAGAGAGAGTTGAGCAAGTTCGGGCCATCAAAGTTGCTCTGTGTACACTTTTTATTGTTATTCTATGTCAAATTTTATGAGTATAAGCATCCTAGATTATTTCTATGCAAAAACACCAACTTTCTATGACAAATGCACAAAATTCTTAAAAGCTCCTCCATAGAGAGAGTTGAGAAACTTCGGATTGTCAAAGTTGCTTCATGTACACCTTTTATTGTTCTTTTATGCCAAATTTTTAGAGTATAACCTTCAAGATTATTTAATTGCCAAAACACCAACTTTCTATGAGAAATGAACAAAGCCGTTAAAAGCCCCTCCATAGAGAGAGTTGAGCAACTTCGGACCATCAAAGTTGCTCGTTGTATGCTTTTTATTGTTATTCTATGTCAAAATTTATGAGTATAAGCTTCCTAGATTATGTCTATGCAGAAACCCCAACTTTCTATGACAAATGCACAAAATTCTTAAATGCTCCAACATAGAGAGAGTTGAGAAACTTCGGACCGTCAAAGTTGCTTCGTGTACACCTTTTATAGCTCTTTTATGCGAAATTTTACGAGTATAACCTTCAAGATTATTTAATTGCCAAAACACCAACTTTCTATGAGAAATGAACAAAGCCGTTAAAAGCTCCTCCATAGAGAGAGTTGAGCAACTTCGGACCATCAAAGTTGCTCGTTTTATGCTTTTTATTGTTCTTCTATGTCAAATTTTACGAATATAGGGTATCAAGATTATTTCGAAGCAAAAACACCAACTTTCTATGACAAATGGACAAAACCGTTAAAAGCTTTTCCGTAGAGAGAGTTATACAACTTCGATCCATCAAAGTTGCTCGTTGTATACTTTTTATTATTTTTCTATGTCAAATTTTATGAGTATAAGCTTCCTAGATTATTTCGATGCCAAAACACCAACTTTCTATGACCAATGGACAAAATTGTTAAAAGCTCCTCCACAGAGAGAGTTGAGCAACTTCGGACAGTCAAAGTTGCTCGGTGTAAACTTTTTATTTTGCTTCTATGTCAAAGTTTACGAGTATAAGCTTCCTAGATTATTTCGATGCAAAAACCCCCAACTTTCTATGACAAATGCACAAAATTGTTAGAAGCTCCTCCATAGAGAGTGTTGAGCAACTTCGGACCGTCAAAGTTGCTTCGTGTACACCTTTTATTGTTCTTCTATTTGAAATTTTACGAGTATAAGCTTCAAGATTAATTAATTGCCAAAACACCAACTTTCTATGAGAAATGGAAAAAGCCATGAAAAGCTCTTCTATAGAGAGAGTTGAGCAAGTTCGGACCATCAAAGTTTCTCGGTGTACACTTTTTAATGTTCTTTTATGTCAAATTTTACATGTATAAGCTTCCTAGATTATTTCGATGCCAAAACACCAACTTTCTATGACAAGTGGACAAAATTGTTAAAAGCTCCTCGATAGAGAGAGTTGAGCAACTTCCAAACATCAAAGTTCCTCGGTTTACACTTTTTATTGTGCTTCTATGTCAAATTTTACGAGTTTAAGATTCCAAGATTACTTTGATGTGAAACACCAACATGCTACGCCAAATGGACAAAATCGTTAAAATCTCTCCATAGAGAGAGTTCATAAACTTCGGACCATCAAAGTTGCTCGTTGTGCACTTTTTATTGTGCTTCTATGTCAAATTTTACGAGTATAAGCTTCCAAGATTATTTCGATGCCAAAACACCGACTTTCTATGACAAATGGACAAAGCCGTAAAGAGCTCCTCCATTGAGAGAGTTGAGCTACTTCGGATCATCAAAGTTGCTCGGTGTACACTTTTTAATGTTCTTCTATGTCAAATTTTACGAGTATAAGCTTCCGAGATTATTTCTTTGGCAAAACATTAACTTTCTATGACAAATGGACAAATCCGTTAAAAGCTCCTCCATAGAGAGAGTTGATCAATTTCGAACCATCAAAGTTGCTCGTTGTATACTTTTTATTGTTTTTCTATGTCAAATTTTATGAGTATAAGATTCCTAGATTATTTCGATGCCAAAACACCAACTTTCTATGACAAATGGACAAAATTGTTAAAAGCTCCTCCACAGAGAGAGTTGAGCAACTTCGGACAGTCAAAGTTGCTCGGTGTAAACTTTTTATTGTGCTTCTATGTCAAAGTTTACGAGTATAAGCTTCCTAGATTATTTCGATGCAAAAACCCCCAACTTTCTATGACAAATGCACAAAATTGTTAGAAGCTCCTCCATAGAGAGTGTTGTGCAACTTCGGACCGTCAAAGTTGCTTGGTGTAAACCATTTATTGTTCTTCTATTTGAAATTTTACGAGTATAAGCTTCAAGATTAATTAATTGCCAAAACACAAACTTTCTATGAGAAATGGAAAAAGCCATGAAAAGCTCCTCCATAGAGAGAGTTGAGCAAGTTCGGAACATCAAAGTTGATCGGTGTACACTTTTTAATGTTCTTCTATGTCAAATTTCACATGTATAAGCTTCCTAGATTATTTCGATGCCAAAACACAGACTTTCTATGAAAAATGGACAAAACCGTTAAAAGTTCCTCCATAGAGAGAGTTGAGTATCTTCGGACCAGAAAATTGGCTTGGTGTACACTTTTTAATGTTCTTCTATGTCAAATTTTACGAGTATAAGCTTCCTAGATTATTTCTTTGGCAAAACATTAACTTTCTATGACAGATGGACAAATCCGTTAAAAGCTCCTACATAGAGAGAGTTGAGCAAGTTCGGGCCATCAAAGTTGCTCTGTGTACACTTTTTATTGTTATTCTATGTCAAATTTTATGAGTATAAGCATCCTAGATTACGTCTATGCAAAAACCCCAACTTTCTATGAAAAATGCACAAAATTCTTAAAAGCTCCGCCATAGAGAGAGTTGAGAAACTTCGGATTGTCAAAGTTGCTTCATGTACACCTTTTATTGTTCTTTTATGCCAAATTTTTAGAGTATAACCTTTAAGATTATTTAATTGCCAAAACACCAACTTTCTATGAGAAATGAACAAAGCCGTTAAAAGCCCCTCCATAGAGAGAGTTGAGCAACTTCGGACCATCAAAGTTGCTCGTTGTATGCTTTTTATTGTTATTCTATGTCAAAATTTATGAGTATAAGCTTCCCAGATTATGTCTATGCAGAAACCCCAACTTTCTATGACAAATGCACAAAATTCTTAAATGCTCCAACATAGAGAGAGTTGAGAAACTTCGGACCGTCAAAGTTGCTTCGTGTACACCTTTTATAGCTCTTTTATGCGAAATTTTATGAGTATAACCTTCATGATTATTTAATTGCCAAAACACCAACTTTCTATGAGAAATGAACAAAGCCGTTAAAAGCTCCTCCATAGAGAGAGTTGAGCAACTTCGGACCATCAAAGTTGCTCGTTTTATGCTTTTTATTGTTCTTCTATGTCAAATTTTACGAATATAGGATATCAAGATTATTTCGAAGCAAAAACACCAACTTTCTATGACAAATGGACAAAACCGTTAAAAGCTTTTCCGTAGAGAGAGTTATACAACTTCGATCCATCAAAGTTGCTCGTTGTATACTTTTTATTATTTTTCTATGTCAAATTTTATGAGTATAAGCTTCCTAGATTATTTCGATGCCAAAACACCAACTTTCTATGACCAATGGACAAAATTGTTAAAAGCTCCTCCACAGAGAGAGTTGAGCAACTTCGGACAGTCAAAGTTGCTCGGTGTAAACTTTTCATTTTGCTTCTATGTCAAAGTTTACGAGTATAAGCTTCCTAGATTATTTCGATGCAAAAACCCCCAACTTTCTATGACAAATGCACAAAATTGTTAGAAGCTCCTCCATAGAGAGTGTTGAGCAACTTCGGACCGTCAAAGTTGCTTGGTGTACACCTTTTATTGTTCTTCTATTTGAAATTTTACGAGTATAAGCTTCAAGATTAATTAATTGCCAAAACACCAACTTTCTATGAGAAATGGAAAAAGCCATGAAAAGCTCTTCTATAGAGAGAGTTGAGCAAGTTCGGACCATCAAAGTTTCTCGGTGTACACTTTTTAATGTTCTTTTATGTCAAATTTTACATGTATAAGCTTCCTAGATTATTTCGATGCCAAAACACCAACTTTCTATGACAAGTGGACAAAATTGTTAAAAGCTCCTCGATAGATAGAGTTGAGCAACTTCGAAACATCAAAGTTCCTCGGTTTACACTTTTTATTGTGCTTCTATGTCAAATTTTACGAGTTTAAGATTCCAAGATTACTTTGATATGAAACACCAACATGCTACGCCAAATGGACAAAGCCGTAAAGAGCTCCTCCATTGAGAGAGTTGAGCTACTTCGGATCATCAAAGTTGCTCGGTGTACACTTTTTAATGTTCTTCTATGTCAAATTTTACGAGTATAAGCTTCCGAGATTATTTCTTTGGCAAAACATTAACTTTCAATGACAAATGGACAAATCCGTTAAAAGCTCCTCCATAGAGAGAGTTGATCAATTTCGAACCATCAAAGTTGCTCGTTGTATACTTTTTATTGTTTTTCTATGTCAAATTTTATGAGTATAAGATTCCTAGATTATTTCGACGCCAAAACACCAACTTTCTATGACCAATGGACAAAATTGTTAAAAGCTCCTCCACAGAGAGAGTTGAGCAACTTCGGACAGTCAAAGTTGCTCGGTGTAAACTTTTTATTGTGCTTCTATGTCAAATTTTACGAGTATAACCTTCCTAGATTATTTCGATGCAAAAACCCCCAACTTTCTATGACAAATGCACAAAATTGTTAGAAGCTCCTCCATAGAGAGTGTTGTGCAACTTCGGACCGTCAAAGTTGCTTGGTGTAAACCTTTTATTGTTCTTCTATTTGAAATTTTACGAGTATAAGCTTCAAGATTAATTAATTGCCAAAACACAAACTTTCTATGAGAAATGGAAAAAGCCATGAAAAGCTCCCCCATAGAGAGAGTTGAGCAAGTTCGGACCATCAAAGTTGATCGGTGTACACTTTTTAATGTTCTTCTATGTCAAATTTCACATGTATAAGCTTCCTAGATTATTTCGATGCCAAAACACTGACTTTCTAAGAAAAATGGACAAAATCGTTAAAAGCTCCTCCATAGAGAGAGTTGAGTATCTTCGGACCAGAAAATTTGCTCCGTGTACACTTTTTAATGTTCTTCTATGTCAAATTTTACGAGTATAAGTTTCCTAGATTATTTCTTTGGCAAAACATTAACTTTCTATGACAGATGGACAAATCCGTTAAAAGCTCCTCCATAGAGAGAGTTGAGCAAGTTCGGGCCATCAAAGTTGCTCTGTGTACACTTTTTATTGTTATTCTATGTCAAATTTTATGAGTATAAGCATCCTAGATTACGTCTATGCAAAAACCCCAACTTTCTATGACAAATGCACAAAATTCTTAAAAGCTCTTCCATAGAGAGAGTTGAGAAACTTCGGACTGTCAAAGTTGCTTCATGTACACCTTTTATTGTTCTTTTATGCCAATTTTTAAGAGTATAACCTTCAAGATTATTTAATTGCCAAAACACCAACTTTCTATGAGAAATGAACAAAGGCGTTAAAAGCTCCTCCATATAGAGAGTTGAGCAACTTCGGACCATCAAAGTTGCTCGTTGTATGCTTTTTATTGTTCTTCTATGTCAAATTTTACGAGTATAAGCTTTCATGATTATTTCGAAGCAAAAATACCAACTTTCTATGACAAATGGACAAAACCGTTAAAAGCTTTTCCGTAGAGAGAGTTGAACAACTTCGGACCATCAAAGTTGCTCGTTGTATACTTTTTATTGTTTTTCTATGTCAAATTTTATGAGTATAAGCTTCCTAGATTATTTCGATGCCAAAAGACCAACTTTCTATGACCAATGGACAAAATTGTTAAAAGTTCCCCCATAGAGAGAGTTGACCAACATCGGACCATCAAAGTTGCTCTGTGTACACTTTTTATTGTGCTTCTATGTCAAATTTTACGAGTATAAGCTTCCTAGATTATTTCGATGCAAAAACCTCAACTTTCTATGACAAATGCACAAAATTGTTAAAAGCCCCAACATAGAGAGAGTTGAGAAACTTCGGACCGTCAAAGTTGCTCCGTGTACACCTTTTATAGCTCTTTTATGCGAAATTTTACGAGTATAACCTTCAAGATTATTTAATTGCCAAAACACCAACTTTCTATGAGAAATGAACAAAGCCGTTAAAAGCTCCTCCATAGAGAGAGTTGAGCAACTTCAGACCATCAAAGTTGCTCGTTGTATGCTTTTTATTGTTCTTCTATGTCAAATTTTACGAATATAAGATGTCAAGATTATTTCGAAGCAAAAACACCAAATTTCTATGACAAATGGACAAAATCGTTAAAAGCTTTTCCGTAGAGAGAGTTATACAACTTCGATCCATCAAAGTTGCTCGTTGTATACTTTTTATTGTTTTTCTATGTCAAATTTTATGAGTATAAGCTTCCTAGATTATTTCGATGCCAAAACACCAACTTTCTATGGCCAATAGACAAAATTGTTAAAAGCTCCTCCACAGAGAGAGTTGAGCAACTTCGGACAGTCAAAGTTGCTCGGTGTAAACTTTTTATTGTGCTTCTATGTCAAAGTTTACGAGTATAAGCTTCCTAGATTATTTCGATGCAAAAACCCCCAACTTTCTATGACAAATGCATAAAATTGTTAGAAGCTCCTCCATAGAGAGTGTTGAGCAACTTCGGACCGTCAAAGTTGCTTGCTGTACACCTTTTATTGTTCTTCTATTTGAAATTTTACGAGTATAAGCTTCAAGATTAATTAATTGCCAAAACACCAACTTTCTATGAGAAATGGAAAAAGCCATGAAAAGCTCTTCTATAGAGAGAGTTGAGCAAGTTCGGACCATCAAAGTTGCTCAGTGTACACTTTTTAATATTCTTTTATGTCAAATTTTACATGTATAAGCTTCCTAGATTATTTCGATGCCAAAACAACAACTTTCTATGACAAGTGGACAAAATTGTTAAAAGCTCCTCGATAGAGAGAGTTGAGCAAAGTTTCTCGGTGTACACTTTTTATTGTGCTTCTATGTCAAATTTTACGAGTTTAAGATTCCAAGATTACTTTGATGTGAAACACCAACATGCTACGCCAAATGGACAAAATCGTTAAAAGCTCTCCATAGGGAGAGTTCATAAACTTCGGACCATCAAAGTTGCTCGGTGTACACTTTTTATTGTGCTTCTATGTCAAATTTTACGAGTATAAGCTTCCAAGATTATTTCGATGCCAAAACACCGACTTTCTATGACAAATGGACAAAGCCGTAAAAAGCTCCTCCATTGAGAGAGTTGAGCTACTTCGGATCATCAAAGTTGCTTGGTGTACACTTTTTAATGTTCTTCTATGTCAAATTTTACAAGTATAAGCTTCCGAGATTATTTCTTTGGCAAAACATTAACTTTCTATGACAAATAGACAAATCCGTTAAAAGCTCCTCCATAGAGAGAGTTGAGCAAGTTCGGGCCATCAAAGTTGCTCTTTGTACACTTTTTATTGTTATTCTATGTCAAATTTTATGAGTATAAACATCCTACATTATGTCTATGCAAAAACCCCAACTTTCTATGGCAAATGCAAAAAATTCTTAAAAGCTCCTCCATAGAGAAAGTTGAGAAACTTCGGACTGTCAAAGTTGCTTCATGTACACCTTTTATTGTTCTTTTATACCAAATTTTTAGAGTATAACCTTCAAGATTATTTAATTGCCAAAACACCAACTTTCTATGAGAAATGAACAAAGCCGTTAAAGGCTCCTCCATAGAGAGAGTTGACCTACTTCGGACCATCAAAGTTGCTCGTTGTATGATTTTTATTGTTCTTCTATGTAAAATTTTACGAGAATAAGTTTTCAAGATTATTTCGAAGCAAAAACACCAACTTTCTATGAAAAATGGACAAAACCGTTAAAAGCTTTTCCGTAGAGAGAGTTGAACAACTTTGGACCATCAAAGTTGCTCGTTGTATACTTTTTATTTTTTTCGATGTCAAATTTTATGAGTATAAGCTTCCTAGATTATTTCGATGCCAAAACACCAACTTTCTATTACCAATGGACAAAATTGTTAAAAGTTCCTCCGTAGAGAAAGTTGAGCAACTTCGGACCATCAAAGTTGCTCTGTGTACACTTTTTATTGTTATTCTATGTCAAAATTTATGAGTATAACCATCCTAGATTATGTTTATGCAAAAACCCCAACTTTCTATGACAAATGCACAAAATTGTTAAAAGCTCCTCCATAGAGAGAGTTGAGAAACTTCGGACCATCAAAGTTGCTTCGGGTACACCTTTTATAGCTCTTTTATGCCAAACTATACGAGTATAACCTTCAAGATTATTTAATTGCCAAAACACCAACTTTCTCTGAGAAATGAACAAAGCCGTTAAAAGCTCCTCCATAGAGAGAGTTGATCAATTTCGAACCATCAAAGTTGCTCGGTGTACACTTTTTACTGTTATTCTATGTCAAATTTAACGAGTATAAGCTTCCAAGATTATTTCAATGCCAAAATACCGATTTTCTATGACAAATGGACAAAACCGTTAAAAGCTCCTCCATAGAGAGAGTTGAGCAACTTCGGACCAGAAAAGTTGCTCGGTGTACACTTTTTAATGTTCTTCTATGTCAAATTTTACGAGTATAAGCTTCCTAGATTATTTCTTTGGCAAAACATTAACTTTCTATAATAGATGGACAAATCCGTTAAAAGCTCCTCCATAGAGAGAGTTGAGCAAGTTCGGGCCATCAAAGTTGCTCTGTATACACTTTTTATTGTTATTCTATGTCAAATTTTATGAGTATAAGCATCCTACATTATGTCTATGCAAAAACACCAACTTTCTATGACAAATGCACAAAATTCTTAAAAGCTCCTCCATAGAGAGAGTTGAGAAACTTCGGACTGTCAAAGTTGTTTCGTGTACACCTTTTATTGTTCTTTTATGCAAAATTTTACGAGTATAACCTTCAAGATTATTCAATTGCCAAAACACCAACTTTCTATGAGAAACGAACAAAGCCGTTAAAAGCTCCTCCACAGAGAGAGTTGAGCAACTTCGGACAATCAAAGTTGCTCGTTGTATGCTTTTTATTGTTCTTCTATGTCAAATTTTACGAATATAGGATATCAAGATTATTTCGAAGCAAAAACACCAACTTTCTATGACAAATGGACAAAACCATTAAAAGCTTTTCCGTAGAGAGAGTTATACAACTTCGATCCATCAAAGTTGCTCGTTGTATACTTTTTATTATTTTTCTATGTCAAATTTTATGAGTATAAGCTTCCTAGATTATTTCGATGCCAAAACACCAACTTTCTATGACCAATGGACAAAATTGTTAAAAGCTCTTCCACAGAGAGAGTTGAGCAACTTCGGACAGTCAAAGTTGCTCGGTGTAAACTTTTTATTGTGCTTCTATGTCAAAGTTTACGAGTATAAGCTTCCTAGATTATTTCGAGGCAAAAACCTCCAACTTTCTATGACAAATGCACAAAATTGTTAGAAGCTCCCCCATAGAGAGTGTTGAGCAACTTCGGACCGTCAAACTGTCTTGGTGTAAACCTTTTATTGTTCTTCTATTTGAAATTTTACGAGTATAAGCTTCAAGATTAATTAATTGCCAAAACACAAACTTTCTATGAGAAATGGAAAAAGCCATGAAAAGCTCCTCCATAGAGAGAGTTGAGCAAGTTCGGACCATCAAAGTTGCTCGGTGTACACTTTTTAATGTTCTTCTATGTCAAATTTTACATGTATAAGCTTCCTAGATTATTTCGATGCCAAAACACCGACTTTCTATGACAAATGGACAAAACCGTTAAAAGCTCCTCCATAGAGAGAGTTGAGCAACTTCGGACCAGAAAAGTTGCTCGGTGTACACTTTTTAATGTTCTTCTATGTCAAATTTTACGAGTATAAGCTTCCTAGATTATTTCTTTGGCAAAACATTAACTTTCTATGATAGATGGACAAATCCGTTAAAAACTCCTCCATAGAGAGAGTTGAGCAAGTTCGGACCATCAAAGTTGCTCTGTATACAGTTTTTACTGTTATTCTATGTCAAATTTTATGAGTATAAGCATCCTAGATTATGTCTATGCAAAAACACCAACTTTCTATGACAAATGCACAAAATTCTTAAAAGCTCCTCCATAGAGAGAGTTGAGAAACTTCGGACTGTCAAAGTTGCTTCATGTACACCTTTTATTGTTCTTTTATGCGAAATTTTACGAGTATAACCTTCAAGATTATTCAATTGCCAAAACACCAACTTTCTATGAGAAATGAACAAATCCGTTAAAACCTCCTCCACAGAGAGAGTCGAGCAACTTTGGACCATCAAAGTTGCTCGTTGTATGCTTTTTATTGTTCTTCTATGTCAAATTTTACGAATATAAGATATCAAGATTATTTCGAAGCAAAAACACCAACTTTCTATGACAAATGAATAAAACCGCTAAAAGCTTTTTCGTAGAGAGAGTTATACAACTTCGATCCATCAAAGTTGCTCGTTGCATACTTTTTATTGTTTTTCTATGTCAAATTTTATGAGTATAAGCTTCCTAGATTATTTCGATGCCAAAACACCAACTTTCTATGACCAATTGACAAAATTGTTAAAAGCTCCTCCATAGAGAGAGTTGAGCAACTTCGGACCGTCAAAGTTACTCGGTGTAAACTTTTTATTGTGCTTCTATGTCAAATTTTACGAGTATAAGCTTCCTAGATTATTTCGATGTAAAAACCCCAACTTTCTATGATAAATGCACAAAATTGTTAAAAGCTCCTCCATAGAGAGTGTTGAGCAACTTCGGACCGTCAAAGTTGCTCTGTGTACACTTTTTATTGTTATTCTATGTCAAAATTTATGAGTATAAGCTTCCTAGATTATGTCTATGCAAAAATCCCAACTTTCTATGACAAATGCACAAAATTGTTAAAAGCTCCAACATAGAGAGAGTTGAGAAACTTTGGACCGTCAAAGTTCCTTCGTGTACACCTTTTATAGCTCTTTTATGCGAAATTTTAGGAGTATAACCTTCAAGATTATTTATTTGCCAAAACACCAACTTTCTATGAGAAATGAACAAAGCCGTTAAAAGCTCCTCCATAGAGAGAGTTGAGCAACTTCGGACCATCAAAGTTGCTCGTTGTATGCTTTTTATTGTTCTTCTATGTCAAATTTTACGAATATAAGATATCAAGATTATTTCGAAGCAAAAACACCAACTTTCTATGACAAATGGACAAAACCGTTAAAAGCTTTTCCGTAGAAAGAGTTATACAACTTCGATCCATCAAAGTTGCTCGTTGTATACTTTTTATTGTTTTTCTATGTCAAATTTTATGAGTATAAACTTCCTAGATTATTTCGATGCCAAAACACCAACTTTCTATGACCAATGGACAAAATTGTTAAAAGCTCCTCCACAGAGAGAGTTGAGCAACTTCGGAAAGTCAAAGTTGCTCGGTGTGAACTTTTTATTGTGCTTCTATGTCAAAGTTTACGAGTATAAGCTTCCAAGATTATTTCGATGCAAAAACCCCCAACTTTCTATGACAAATGCACAAAATTGTTAGAAGCTCCTCCATAGAGAGTGTTGAGCAACTTCGGACCGTCAAAGTTGCTTGGTGTAAACCTTTTATTGTTCTTCTATTTGAAATTTTACGAGTATAAGCTTCAAGATTAATTAATTGCCAAAACACAAACTTTCTATGAGAAATGGAAAAAGCCATGAAAAGCTCCTCCATAGAGAGAGTTGAGAAACTTCGGACCATCAAAGTTGCTCGGTGTACACTTTTTAATGTTCTTCTATGTCAAATTTTACATGTATAAGCTTCCTAGATTATTTCGATGCCAAAACACCAACTTTCTATGACAAGTGGACAAAATTGTTAAAAGCTCCTCGATAGAGAGAGTTGAGCAACTTCGAACCATCAAAGTTCCTCGGTGTACGCTTTTTATTGTGCTTCTATGTCAAATTTTACGAGTTTAAGATTCCAAGATTACTTCGATGTGAAACACCAACATGCTATGCCAAATGGATAAAATCGTTAAAAGCTCTCCATAGAGAGAGTTCATCAACTTCGGACCATCAAAGTTGCTAGGTGTACACTTTTTATTGTGCTTCTATGTCAAATTTTACAAGTATAAGTTTCCAAGCTTATTTCGATGCCAAAATACCAACTTTCTATGACAAATGGACCAAACCGTTAAAAGCTCCTCCATAGAGAGAGTTGATCAACTTCGAACCATCAAAGTTGCTCGGTGTACACTTTTTACTGTTATTCTATGTCAAATTTAACGAGTATAAGCTTCCAAGATTATTTCGATGCCAAAACACCGACTTTCTATGACAAGTGGACAAAACCATTAAAAGCTCCTCCATAGAGAGAGTTGAGCAACTTCAGACCATCAAAGTTGCTCGTTGTATGCTTTTTATTGTTCTTCTATGTCAAATTTTACGAATATAAGATGTCAAGATTATTTCGAAGCAAAAACACCAAATTTCTATGACAAATGGACAAAATCGTTAAAAGCTTTTCCGTAGAGAGAGTTATACAACTTCGATCCATCAAAGTTGCTCGTTGTATACTTTTTATTGTTTTTCTATGTCAAATTTTATGAGTATAAGCTTCCTAGATTATTTCGATGCCAAAACACCAACTTTCTATGGCTAATAGACAAAATTGTTAAAAGCTCCTCCACAGAGAGAGTTGAGCAACTTCGGACAGTCAAAGTTGCTCGGTGTAAACTTTTTATTGTGCTTCTATGTCAAAGTTTACGAGTATAAGCTTCCTAGATTATTTCGATGCAAAAACCCCCAACTTTCTATGACAAATGCATAAAATTGTTAGAAGCTCCTCCATAGAGAGTGTTGAGCAACTTCGGACCGTCAAAGTTGCTTGCTGTACACCTTTTATTGTTCTTCTATTTGAAATTTTACGAGTATAAGCTTCAAGATTAATTAATTGCCAAAATACCAACTTTCTATGAGAAATGGAAAAGGCCATGAAAAGCTCTTCTATAGAGAGAGTTGAGCAAGTTCGGACCATCAAAGTTGCTCAGTGTACACTTTTTAATATTCTTTTATGTCAAATTTTACATGTATAAGCTTCCTAGATTATTTCGATGCCAAAACAACAACTTTCTATGACAAGTGGACAAAATTGTTAAAAGCTCCTCGATAGAGAGAGTTGAGCAACTTCGAAACATCAAAGTTTCTCGGTGTACACTTTTTATTGTGCTTCTATGTCAAATTTTACGAGTTTAAGATTCCAAGATTACTTTGATGTGAAACACCAACATGCTACGCCAAATGGACAAAATCGTTAAAAGCTCTCCATAGGGAGAGTTCATAAACTTCGGACCATCAAAGTTGCTCGGTGTACACTTTTTATTGTGCTTCTATGTCAAATTTTACGAGTATAAGCTTCCAAGATTATTTCGATGCCAAAACACCGACTTTCTATGACAAATGGACAAAGCCGTAAAAAGCTCCTCCATTGAGAGAGTTGAGCTACTTCGGATCATCAAAGTTGCTCGGTGTACACTTTTTAATGTTCTTCTATGTCAAATTTTACAAGTATAAGCTTCCGAGATTATTTCTTTGGCAAAACATTAACTTTCTATGACAAATAGACAAATCCATTAAAAGCTCCTCCATAGAGAGAGTTGAGCAAGTTCGGGCCATCAAAGTTGGTCTTTGTACACTTTTTATTGTTATTCTATGTCAAATTTTATGAGTATAAACATCCTAGATTATGTCTATGCAAAAACCCCAACTTTCTATGGCAAATGCAAAAAATTCTTAAAAGCTCCTCCATAGAGAAAGTTGAGAAACTTCGGACTGTCAAAGTTGCTTCATGTACACCTTTTATTGTTCTTTTATGCCAATTTTTAGAGTATAACCTTCAAGATTATTTAATTGCCAAAACACCAACTTTCTATGAGAAATGAACAAAGCCGTTAAAGGCTCCTCCATAGAGAGAGTTGACCTACTTCGGACCATCAAAGTTGCTCGTTGTATGATTTTTATTGTTCTTCTATGTAAAATTTTACGAGTATAAGTTTTCAAGATTATTTCGAAGCAAAAACACCAACTTTCTATGAAAAATGGACAAAACCGTTAAAAGCTTTTCCGTAGAGAGAGTTGAACAACTTTGGACCATCAAAGTTGCTCGTTGTATACTTTTTATTTTTTTCGATGTCAAATTTTATGAGTATAAGCTTCCTAGATTATTTCGATGCCAAAACACCAACTTTCTATTACCAATGGACAAAATTGTTAAAAGTTCCTCCGTAGAGAAAGTTGAGCAACTTCGGACCATCAAAGTTGCTCTGTGTACACTTTTTATTGTTATTCTATGTCAAAATTTATGAGTATAACCATCCTAGATTATGTTTATGCAAAAACCCCAACTTTCTATGACAAATGCACAAAATTGTTAAAAGCTCCTCCATAGAGAGAGTTGAGAAACTTCGGACCATCAAAGTTGCTTCGGGTACACCTTTTATAGCTCTTTTATGCCAAACTATACGAGTATAACCTTCAAGATTATTTAATTGCCAAAACACCAACTTTCTCTGAGAAATGAACAAAGCCGTTAAAAGCTCCTCCATAGAGAGAGTTGATCAATTTCGAAGCATCAAAGTTGCTCGGTGTACACTTTTTACTGTTATTCTATGTCAAATTTAACGAGTATAAGCTTCCAAGATTATTTCGATGCCAAAATACCGATTTTCTATGACAAATGGACAAAACCGTTAAAAGCTCCTCCATAGAGAGAGTTGAGCAACTTCGGACCAGAAAAGTTGCTCGGTGTACACTTTTTAATGTTCTTCTATGTCAAATTTTACGAGTATAAGCTTCCTAGATTATTTCTTTGGCAAAACATTAACTTTCTATAATAGATGGACAAATCCGTTAAAAGCTCCTCCATAGAGAGACTTGAGCAAGTTCGGGCCATCAAAGTTGCTCTGTATACACTTTTTATTGTTATTCTATGTCAAATTTTATGAGTATAAGCATCCTACATTATGTCTATGCAAAAACACCAACTTTCTATGACAAATGCACAAAATTCTTAAAAGCTCCTCCATAGAGAGAGTTGAGAAACTTCGGACTGTCAAAGTTGTTTCGTGTACACCTTTTATTGTTCTTTTATGCAAAATTTTACGAGTATAACCTTCAAGATTATTCAATTGCCAAAACACCAACTTTCTATGAGAAACGAACAAAGCCGTTAAAAGCTCCTCCACAGAGAGAGTTGAGCAACTTCGGACAATCAAAGTTGCTCGTTGTATGCTTTTTATTGTTCTTCTATGTCAAATTTTACGAATATAGGATATCAAGATTATTTCGAAGCAAAAACACCAACTTTCTATGACAAATGGACAAAACCATTAAAAGCTTTTCCGTAGAGAGAGTTATACAACTTCGATCCATCAAAGTTGCTCGTTGTATACTTTTTATTATTTTTCTATGTCAAATTTTATGAGTATAAGCTTCCTAGATTATTTCGATGCCAAAACACCAACTTTCTATGACCAATGGACAAAATTGTTAAAAGCTCTTCCACAGAGAGAGTTGAGCAACTTCGGACAGTCAAAGTTGCTCGGTGTAAACTTTTTATTGTGCTTCTATGTCAAAGTTTACGAGTATAAGCTTCCTAGATTATTTCGAGGCAAAAACCTCCAACTTTCTATGACAAATGCACAAAATTGTTAGAAGCTCCTCCATAGAGAGTGTTGAGCAACTTCGGACCGTCAAACTGTCTTGGTGTAAACCTTTTATTGTTCTTCTATTTGAAATTTTACGAGTATAAGCTTCAAGATTAATTAATTGCCAAAACACAAACTTTCTATGAGAAATGGAAAAAGCCATGAAAAGCTCCTCCATAGAGAGAGTTGAGCAAGTTCGGACCATCAAAGTTGCTCGGTGTACACTTTTTAATGTTCTTCTATGTCAAATTTTACATGTATAAGCTTCCTAGATTATTTCGATGCCAAAACACCGACTTTCTATGACAAATGGACAAAACCGTTAAAAGCTCCTCCATAGAGAGAGTTGAGCAACTTCGGACCAGAAAAGTTGCTCGGTGTACACTTTTTAATGTTCTTCTATGTCAAATTTTACGAGTATAAGCTTCCTAGATTATTTCTTTGGCAAAACATTAACTTTCTATGATAGATGGACAAATCCGTTAAAAACTCCTCCATAGAGAGAGTTGAGCAAGTTCGGACCATCAAAGTTGCTCTGTATACAGTTTTTACTGTTATTCTATGTCAAATTTTATGAGTATAAGCTTCCTAGATTATGTCTATGCAAAAATCCCAACTTTCTATGACAAATGCACAAAATTGTTAAAAGCTCCAACATAGAGAGAGTTGAGAAACTTTGGACCGTCAAAGTTCCTTCGTGTACACCTTTTATAGCTCTTTTATGCGAAATTTTAGGAGTATAACCTTCAAGATTATTTATTTGCCAAAACACCAACTTTCTATGAGAAATGAACAAAGCCGTTAAAAGCTCCTCCATAGAGAGAGTTGAGCAACTTCGGACCATCAAAGTTGCTCGTTGTATGGTTTTTATTGTTCTTCTATGTCAAATTTTACGAATATAAGATATCAAGATTATTTCGAAGCAAAAACACCAACTTTCTATGACAAATGGACAAAACCGTTAAAAGCTTTTCCGTAGAAAGAGTTATACAACTTCGATCCATCAAAGTTGCTCGTTGTATACTTTTTATTGTTTTTCTATGTCAAATTTTATGAGTATAAACTTCCTAGATTATTTCGACGCCAAAACACCAACTTTCTATGACCAATGGACAAAATTGTTAAAAGCTCCTCCACAGAGAGAGTTGAGCAACTTCGGAAAGTCAAAGTTGCTCGGTGTGAACTTTTTATTGTGCTTCTATGTCAAAGTTTACGAGTATAAGCTTCCAAGATTATTTCGATGCAAAAACCCCCAACTTTCTATGACAAATGCACAAAATTGTTAGAAGCTCCTCCATAGAGAGTGTTGAGCAACTTCGGACCGTCAAAGTTGCTTGGTGTAAACCTTTTATTGTTCTTCTATTTGAAATTTTACGAGTATAAGCTTCAAGATTAATTAATTGCCAAAACACAAACTTTCTATGAGAAATGGAAAAAGCCATGAAAAGCTCCTCCATAGAGAGAGTTGAGAAACTTCGGACCATCAAAGTTGCTCGGTGTACACTTTTTAATGTTCTTCTATGTCAAATTTTACATGTATAAGCTTCCTAGATTATTTCGATGCCAAAACACCAACTTTCTATGACAAGTATACAAAATTGTTAAAAGCTCCTCGATAGAGAGAATTGAGCAACTTCGAACCATCAAAGTTCCTCGGTGTACGCTTTTTATTGTGCTTCTATGTCAAATTTTACGAGTTTAAGATTCCAAGATTACTTCGATGTGAAACACCAACATGCTATGCCAAATGGATAAAATCGTTAAAAGCTCTCCATAGAGAGAGTTCATCAACTTCGGACCATCAAAGTTGCTAGGTGTACACTTTTTATTGTGCTTCTATGTCAAATTTTACAAGTATAAGTTTCCAAGCTTATTTCGATGCCAAAATACCAACTTTCTATGACAAATGGACCAAACCGTTAAAAGCTCCTCCATAGAGAGAGTTGATCAACTTCGAACCATCAAAGTTGCTCGGTGTACACTTTTTACTGTTATTCTATGTCAAATTTAACGAGTATAAGCTTCCAAGATTATTTCGATGCCAAAACACCGACTTTCTATGACAAGTGGACAAAACCGTTAAAAGCTCCTCCATAGAGAGAGTTGAGCAACTTCGGACCAGAAAAGTTGCTCGGTGTACACTTTTTAATGTTCTTCTATGTCAAATTTTACGAGTATAAGCTTCCTAGATTATTTCTTTGGCAAAACATTAATTTTCTATGACAGATGGACAAATCCGTTAAAAGCCCCTCCATAGAGAGAGTTGACCAAGTTCGGGCCATCAAAGTTGCTATGTGTACACTTTTTATTGTTATTCTATGTCAAAATTTATGAGTATAAGCATCCTAGATTATGTCTATGCAAAAACCCCAACTTTCTATGACAAATGCACAAAATTGTTAAAAGCTCCAATATAGAGAGAGTTGAGAAAATTCGGACCGTCAAAGTTGCTTCGTGTACACCTTTTATAGCTCTTTTATGCGAAATTTTAAGAGTATAACCTTCAAGATTATTTAATTGCCAAAACACCAACTTTCTATGAGAAATGAACAAAGCCGTTAAAAGCTCCTCCATAGAGAGAGTTGAGCAACTTCGGACCATCAAAGTTGCTCGTTGTATGCTTTTTATTGTTCTTCTATGTCAAATTTTAAGAATATAAGATATCAAGATTATTTCGAAGCAAAAACACCAACTTTCTATGAAAAATGGACAAAACCGTTAAAAGCTTTTCCGTAGAGAGAGTTGAACAACTTTGGACCATCAAAGTTGCTCGTTGTATACTTTTTATTTTTCTCGATGTCAAATTTTATGAGTATAAGCTTCCTAGATTATTTCGATGCCAAAACACCAACTTTCTATTACCAATGGACAAAATTGTTAAAAGTTCCTCCGTAGAGAAAGTTGAGCAACTTCGGACCATCAAAGTTGCTCTGTGTACACTTTTTATTGTTATTCTATGTCAAAATTTATGAGTATAACCATCCTAGATTATGTTTATGCAAAAACCCCAACTTTCTATGACAAATGCACAAAATTGTTAAAAGCTCCTCCATAGAGAGAGTTGAGAAACTTCGGACCATCAAAGTTGCTTCGGGTACACCTTTTATAGCTCTTTTATGCCAAACTATACGAGTATAACCTTCAAGATTATTTAATTGCCAAAACACCAACTTTCTCTGAGAAATGAACAAAGCCGTTAAAAGCTCCTCCATAGAGAGAGTTGATCAATTTCGAACCATCAAAGTTGCTCGGTGTACACTTTTTACTGTTATTCTATGTCAAATTTAACGAGTATAAGCTTCCAAGATTATTTCGATGCCAAAATACCGATTTTCTATGACAAATGGACAAAACCGTTAAAAGCTCCTCCATAGAGAGAGTTGAGCAACTTCGGACCAGAAAAGTTGCTCGGTGTACACTTTTTAATGTTCTTCTATGTCAAATTTTACGAGTATAAGCTTCCTAGATTATTTCTTTGGCAAAACATTAACTTTCTATAATAGATGGACAAATCCGTTAAAAGCTCCTCCATAGAGAGACTTGAGCAAGTTCGGGCCATCAAAGTTGCTCTGTATACACTTTTTATTGTTATTCTATGTCAAATTTTATGAGTATAAGCATCCTACATTATGTCTATGCAAAAACACCAACTTTCTATGACAAATGCACAAAATTCTTAAAAGCTCCTCCATAGAGAGAGTTGAGAAACTTCGGACTGTCAAAGTTGTTTCGTGTACACCTTTTATTGTTCTTTTATGCAAAATTTTACGAGTATAACCTTCAAGATTATTCAATTGCCAAAACACCAACTTTCTATGAGAAACGAACAAAGCCGTTAAAAGCTCCTCCACAGAGAGAGTTGAGCAACTTCGGACAATCAAAGTTGCTCGTTGTATGCTTTTTATTGTTCTTCTATGTCAAATTTTACGAATATAGGATATCAAGATTATTTCGAAGCAAAAACACCAACTTTCTATGACAAATGGACAAAACCATTAAAAGCTTTTCCGTAGAGAGAGTTATACAACTTCGATCCATCAAAGTTGCTCGTTGTATACTTTTTATTATTTTTCTATGTCAAATTTTATGAGTATAAGCTTCCTAGATTATTTCGATGCCAAAACACCAACTTTCTATGACCAATGGACAAAATTGTTAAAAGCTCTTCCACAGAGAGAGTTGAGCAACTTCGGACAGTCAAAGTTGCTCGGTGTAAACTTTTTATTGTGCTTCTATGTCAAAGTTTACGAGTATAAGCTTCCTAGATTATTTCGAGGCAAAAACCTCCAACTTTCTATGACAAATGCACAAAATTGTTAGAAGCTCCTCCATAGAGAGTGTTGAGCAACTTCGGACCGTCAAACTGTCTTGGTGTAAACCTTTTATTGTTCTTCTATTTGAAATTTTACGAGTATAAGCTTCAAGATTAATTAATTGCCAAAACACAAACTTTCTATGAGAAATGGAAAAAGCCATGAAAAGCTCCTCCATAGAGAGAGTTGAGCAAGTTCGGACCATCAAAGTTGCTCGGTGTACACTTTTTAATGTTCTTCTATGTCAAATTTTACATGTATAAGCTTCCTAGATTATTTCGATGCCAAAACACCGACTTTCTATGACAAATGGACAAAACCGTTAAAAGCTCCTCCATAGAGAGAGTTGAGCAACTTCGGACCAGAAAAGTTGCTCGTTGTACACTTTTTAATGTTCTTCTATGTCAAATTTTACGAGTATAAGCTTCCTAGATTATTTCTTTGGCAAAACATTAACTTTCTACGATAGATGGACAAATCCGTTAAAAACTCCTCCATAGAGAGAGTTGAGCAAGTTCGGACCATCAAAGTTGCTCTGTATACAGTTTTTACTGTTATTCTATGTCAAATTTTATTAGTATAAGCATCCTAGATTATGTCTATGCAAAAACACCAACTTTCTATGACAAATGCACAAAATTCTTAAAAGCTCCTCCATAGAGAGAGTTGAGAAACTTCGGACTGTCAAAGTTGCTTCATGTACACCTTTTATTGTTCTTTTATGCGAAATTTTACGAGTATAACCTTCAAGATTATTCAATTGCCAAAACACCAACTTTCTATGAGAAATGAACAAATCCGTTAAAACCTCCTCCACAGAGAGAGTCGAGCAACTTTGGACCATCAAAGTTGCTCGTTGTATGCTTTTTATTGTTCTTCTATGTCAAATTTTACGAATATAAGATATCAAGATTATTTCGAAGCAAAAACACCAACTTTCTATGACAAATGAATAAAACCGTTAAAAGCTTTTTCGTAGAGAGAGTTATACAACTTCGATCAATCAAAGTTGCTCGTTGCATACTTTTTATTGTTTTTCTATGTCAAATTTTATGAGTATAAGCTTCCTAGATTATTTCGATGCCAAAACACCAACTTTCTATGACCAATTGACAAAATTGTTAAAAGCTCCTCCATAGAGAGAGTTGAGCAACTTCGGACCGTCAAAGTTACTCGGTGTAAACTTTTTATTGTGCTTCTATGTCAAATTTTACGAGTATAAGCTTCCTAGATTATTTCGATGTAAAAACCCCAACTTTCTATGATAAATGCACAAAATTCTTAAAAGCTCCTCCATAGAGAGTGTTGAGCAACTTCGGACCGTCAAAGTTGCTCTGTGTACACTTTTTATTGTTATTCTATGTCAAAATTTATGAGTCTAAGCTTCCTAGATTATGTCTATGCAAAAATCCCAACTTTCTATGACAAATGCACAAAATTGTTAAAAGCTCCAACATAGAGAGAGTTGAGAAACTTTGGACCGTCAAAGTTCCTTCGTGTACACCTTTTATAGCTCTTTTATGCGAAATTTTAGGAGTATAACCTTCAAGATTATTTATTTGCCAAAACACCAACTTTCTATGAGAAATGAACAAAGCCGTTAAAAGCTCCTCCATAGAGAGAGTTGAGCAAGTTCGGACCATCAAAGTTGCTCGTTGTATGCTTTTTATTGTTCTTCTATGTCAAATTTTATGAATATAAGATATCAAGATTATTTCGAAGCAAAAACACCAACTTTCTATGACAAATGGACAAAACCGTTAAAAGCTTTTCCGTAGAAAGAGTTATACAACTTCGATCCATCAAAGTTGCTCGTTGTATACTTTTTATTGTTTTTCTATGTCAAATTTTATGAGTATAAACTTCCTAGATTATTTCGATGCCAAAACACCAACTTTCTATGACCAATGGACAAAATTGTTAAAAGCTCCTCCACAGAGAGAGTTGAGCAACTTCGGAAAGTCAAAGTTGCTCGGTGTGAACTTTTTATTGTGCTTCTATGTCAAAGTTTACGAGTATAAGCTTCCAAGATTATTTCGATGCAAAAACCCCCAACTTTCTATGACAAATGCACAAAATTGTTAGAAGCTCCTCCATAGAGAGTGTTGAGCAACTTCGGACCGTCAAAGTTGCTTGGTGTAAACCTTTTATTGTTCTTCTATTTGAAATTTTACGAGTATAAGCTTCAAGATTAATTAATTGCCAAAACACAAACTTTCTATGAGAAATGGAAAAAGCCATGAAAAGCTCCTCCATAGAGAGAGTTGAGAAACTTCGGACCATCAAAGTTGCTCGGTGTACACTTTTTAATGTTCTTCTATGTCAAATTTTACATGTATAAGCTTCCTAGATTATTTCGATGCCAAAACACCAACTTTCTATGACAAGTGGACAAAATTGTTAAAAGCTCCTCGATAGAGAGAGTTGAGCAACTTCGAACCATCAAAGTTCCTCGGTGTACGCTTTTTATTGTGCTTCTATGTCAAATTTTACGAGTTTAAGATTCCAAGATTACTTCGATGTGAAACACCAACATGCTATGCCAAATGGATAAAATCGTTAAAAGCTCTCCATAGAGAGAGTTCATCAACTTCGGACCATCAAAGTTGCTAGGTGTACACTTTTTATTGTGCTTCTATGTCAAATTTTACAAGTATAAGTTTCCAAGCTTATTTCGATCCAAAATACCAACTTTCTATGACAAATGGACCAAACCGTTAAAAGCTCCTCCATAGAGAGAGTTGATCAACTTCGAACCATCAAAGTTGCTCGGTGTACACTTTTTACTGTTATTCTATGTCAAATTTAACGAGTATAAGCTTCCAAGATTATTTCGATGCCAAAACACCGACTTTCTATGACAAGTGGACAAAACCGTTAAAAGCTCCTCCATAGAGAGAGTTGAGCAACTTCGGACCAGAAAAGTTGCTCGGTGTACACTTTTTAATGTTCTTCTATGTCAAATTTTACGAGTATAAGCTTCCTAGATTATTTCTTTGGCAAAACATTAATTTTCTATGACAGATGGACAAATCCGTTAAAAGCCCCTCCATAGAGAGAGTTGACCAAGTTCGGGCCATCAAAGTTGCTATGTGTACACTTTTTATTGTTATTCTATGTCAAAATTTATGAGTATAAGCATCCTAGATTATGTCTATGCAAAAACCCCAACTTTCTATGACAAATGCACAAAATTGTTAAAAGCTCCAACATAGAGAGAGTTGAGAAAATTCGGACCGTAAAAGTTGCTTCGTGTACACCTTTTATAGCTCTTTTATGCGAAATTTTAAGAGTATAACCTTCAAGATTATTTAATTGCCAAAACACCAACTTTCTATGAGAAATGAACAAAGTCGTTAAAAGCTCCTCCATAGAGAGAGTTGAGCAACTTCGGACCATCAAAGTTGCTCGTTGTATGCTTTTTATTGTTCTTCTATGTCAAATTTTAAGAATATAAGATATCAAGATTATTTCGAAGCAAAAACGCCAACTTTCTATGACAAATGGACAAAACCGTTAAAAACTTTTCCGTAGAGAGAGTTATACAACTTCGATCCATCAAAGTTGCTCGTTGTATACTTTTTATTGTTTTTCTATGTCAAATTTTATGAGTATAAGCTTCCTAGATTATTTCGATGCCAAAACACCAACTTTCTATGACCAATGGACAAATTTGTTAAAAACTCCTCCACAGAGAGAGTTGAGCAACTTCGGACAGTCAAAGTTGCTCGGTGTAAACTTTTTATTGTGCTTCTATGTCAAATTTTACGAGTATAAGCTTCCTAGATTATTTCGATGCAAAAACCCCCAACTTTCTATGACAAATGCACAAAATTGTTAGAAGCTCCTCCATAGAGAGTGTTGAGCAACTTCGGACCGTCAAAGTTGCTTGGTGTACACCTTTTATTGTTCTTCTATTTGAAATTTTACGAGTTTAAGCTTCAAGATTAATTAATTGCCAAAACAACAACTTTCTATGAGAAATGGAAAAAGCTATGAGAAGCTCCTCCATAGAGAGAGTTGAGCAAGTTCAGACCATCAAAGTTGCTCGGTGTACACTTTTTAATGTTCTTCTTCTCAAATTTTACATGTATAAGCTTCCTTGATTATTTCGATGCCAAAACACCAACTTTCTATGACAAGTGGACAAAATTGTTAAAAGCCCCTCGATAGAGAGAGTTGAGCAACTTCGAACCATCAAAGTTCCTCGGTGTACACTTTTTATTGTGCTTCTATGTCAAATTTTACGAGTTTAAGATTCCAAGATTACTTCGATGTGAAACACCAACATGCTACACCAAATGGAAAAAATCGTTAAAAGCTCTCCATAGAGAGAGTTCATCAACTTCGGACCATCAAAGTTGCTCGGTGTACAATTTTTATTGTGCTTCTATGTCAAATTTTACGAGTATAAGTTTCCAAGATTATTTCGGAGCCAAAATATCAACTTTCTACGACAAATGGACAAAACCGTTAAAAGCTCCTCCATAGAGAGAGTTGATCAACTTCGAACCATCAAAGTTGCTCGGTGTACACTTTTTACTGTTATTCTATGTCAAATTTAACGAGTATAAGCTTCGAAGATTATTTCGATGCCAAAACACCGACTTTCTATGACAAATGGACAAAACCGTTAAAAGCTCCTCCATAGAGAGAGTTGAGCAACTTCGGACTAGAAAAGTTGCTCGGTGTACACTTTTTAATGTTCTTCTATGTCAAATTTTACGAGTATAAGCTTCCTAGATTATTTCTTTGGCAAAACATTAACTTTCTATGACATATGGACAAATCCGTTAAAAGCTCCTCCATAGAGAGAGTTGAGCAAGTTCGGGCCATCAAAGTTGCTCTTTGTACACTTTTTATTGTTAATCTATGTCAAATTTTATGAGTATAAGCATCCTAGATTATGTCTATGCAAAAACCCCAACTTTCTATGACAAATGCACAAAATTCTTAAAAGCTCCTCCATAGAGAGAGTTGAGAAACTTCAGACTGTCAAAGTCGCTTCATGTACACCTTTTATTGTTCTTTTATGCCAAATTTTAAAAGTATAACCTTTAAGATTATTTAATTGCCAAAACACCAACTTTCTATAAGAAATGAACAAAGCCGTTAAAAGCTCCTTCATAGAGAGAGTTGAGCAACTTCGGACCGTCAAAGTTGCTCGGTGTACACTTTTTATTGTGCTTCTATGTCAAATTTTACGAGTATAAGCTTCCGAGATTATTTCGATGCCAGAACACCAACCTCCTATGACAAATGGACAAAGCCGATAAAAGCACCTCCATAGAGTGAGTTGAGCAACTTCGGACCATCAAAGGTCCTCGGTGTACACTTTTTATTGTTTTTCTATGTCAAATTTTATGAGTATAATTTTCCTATATTATTTCGATGTCAAAACACCAACTTTCTATGACAAATGGACAAAACTGTTAAAAGCTCCTCCATAGAGAGAGTTGAGCAACTTCAGACCATCAAAGTTTCTTGGTGTACACATTTTATTGTGCTTCTATGTCAATTTTTATGAGTATAAGCTTCCAAGATTATTTCGATGCCAAAACACCAACTTCCTATGACAAATGGACAAAGCCGTCAAAAGCTCGTCCATAGAGAGACTTGAGCAACATCGGATCATCAAAGTTGCTCGGTGTACACTTTTTATTGTTTTTCTATGTCAAATTTTGTGTGTATAATTTTGCTATATTATTTCGATGCCAAAACACCAGCTTTCTCTGACAAATGGACAAAACTGTTAAATGCTCCTCCATAGAAAGAGTTGAGCAACTTCGGATCATCAAAGTTGCCTGGTTTATAGTTTTTATTGTGCTTCTATGTCAAATTTTATGAGTATAAGCTTCCAAGATTATTTCGATACCAAAACACCAACTTCCTATGACAAATGGACAAAGCCATTAGAAGCTCGTCCATAGAGAGAGTTGAGCAACTTCGGACCATCAAAGTTGCTCGGTGTACACTTTTTATTATTTTTCTATGTCAAATTTTATGAGTGTAATTTTCCTATATTATTTCGATGCCAAAACAACAACTTTCTATGACAAATGGACAAAACTGTTAAAAGCTCCTCCATAGAGAGAGTTGAGCAACTTCGGACCATCAAAGTTGCTTGGTTTACACTTTTTATTGTGCTTCTATGTCAAATTTTACGAGTATAAGCTTCCAAGATTATTTCGATGCCAAAACACCAACTTCCTATGACAAATGGACAAAGCCGTTAAAAGCTCGTCCATAGAGATAGTTGAGCAACTTCGAATCATCAAAGATGCTCGGTGTACACTTTTTATTATTTTTCTATGTCAAATTTTATGAGTATAATTTTCTTATATTATTTCAATGCCAAAACATCAGCTTTCTATGACAAATGGACAAAACTGTTAAATGCTCCTCCAGAGAGAGAGTTGAACAACTTCGGACCATCAAAGTTTCTTGGTGTACACTTTTTATTGTGCTTCTATGTCAAATTTTATGAGTATAAGCTTCCAAGATTATTTCGATGCCAAAACACCAACTTCCTATGACAAATGGACAAAGCCGTTAAAAGCTCATCCATAGAGAGACTTGAGCAACTTCGGACCATCAAAGTTGCTCGGTGTACACTTTTTATTGTTTTTTATGTCAAATTTTATGAGTGTAATTTTCCTAGATTATTTCGATGCCAAAACAACAACTTTCTATGACAAATGGACAAAGCCGTTAAAAGCACCTCGATAGAGAGAGTTGAACAACTTCGGAGTATCAAAGTTGCTTGGTGTAAACTTTTTATTGTGCTTCTATGTCAAATTTTAATTGTATAAGCTTCCAAGAATATTTCGATGATAAAACCCCAACTTTCTATGAAAAATAGACAAAGCCGTTAAAAGCTCATCCATAGAAAGAGTTGAGCAACTTCGGACCATCAAAGTTGCTCGGTGTATACCTTTTAATGTTCTTCTATGTCAAATTTTACGAGTCTAAGATTCCTAGATTATTTCGATGGCAAAACACTAATATTCTATGATAAATAGACAAAGCCGTTAAAAGCGCCTTCATAGAGAGAGTTGAGCAACTTTATATCATCAAAGTTGCTCAGTGTACACTTTTAATTGTGCTTCTATGCCAAATTTTACGAGTATAAGCTTCCAAGATTATTTCGATGTCAAAACACCAACCTCCTATGACAAATGGACAAAGCCGTTAAAAGCACCTCCATAGAGAGAGTTGAGCAACTTCGGACCATCAAAGTTGCTTGGTGTACACTTTTTATTGTTTTTATATGACAAATTTTATGAGTATAATTTTCCTATATTATTTCGATGTCAAAACACCAACTTTCTATGACAAATGGACAAAACTGTTAAAAGCTCCTCCATAGAGAGAGTTGAGCAACTTCAGACCATCAAAGTTTCTTGGTGTACACTTTTTATTGTGCTTCTATGTCAAATTTTATGAGTATAAGCTTCCAAGATTATTTCGATGCCAAAACACCAACTTCCTATGACAAATGGACAAAGCCGTTAAAAGCTCGTCCATAGAGAGACTTGAGCAACTTCGGACCATCAAAGTTGCTCGGTGTACTCTTTTTATTGTTTTTCTATGTCAAATTTTGTGAGTATAATTTTGCTATATTATTTCGATGCCAAAACACCAGCCTTCTATGACAAATGGACAAAACTGTTAAATGCTCCTCCATAGAAATAGTTGAGCAACTTCGGATCATCAAAGTTGCTTGGTTTACAGTTTTTATTGTACTTCTATGTCAAATTTTATGAGTATAACCTTCCCAGATTATTTCGATGCCAAAACACCAACTTCCTATGACAAATGGACAAAGCCATTAGAAGCTCATCCATAGAGAGAGTTGAGCAACTTCGGACCATCAAAGTTGCTCGGTGTACACTTTTTATTGTTTTTCTATGTCAAATTTTATGAGTATAATTTTCCTATATTATTTCGATGGCAAAACAACAACTTTCTATGACAAATGGACAAAACTGTTAAAAGCTCCTCCATAGAGAGAGTTGAGCAACTTCGGACCATCAAAGTTGCTTGCTGTACACTTTTTATTGTGCTTCTATGTCAAATTTTACGAGTATAAGCTTCCAAGATTATTTCGATGCCAAAACACCAACTTCCTATGACAAATAGACAAAGCCGTTAAAAGCTCGTCCATAGAGATAGTTGAGCAACTTCGAATCATCAAAGATGCTCAGTGTACACTTTTTATTATTTTTCTAGGTCAAATTTTATGAGTATAATTTTCTTATATTATTTCGATGCCAAAACACCAGCTTTCTATGACAAATGGACAAAACTGTTAAATGCTCCTCCAGAGAGAGAGTTGAGCAACTTCGGACCATCAAAGTTTCTTGGTGTACACTTTTTATTGTGCTTCTATGTCAAATTTTATGAGTATAACCTTCCAAGATTATTTCGATGCCAAAACACCAACTTCCTATTACAAATGGACAAAGCCATTAAAAGCTCGTCCATAGAGAGACTTGAGCAACTTCGGACCATCAAAGTTGCTCGGTGTACAGTTTTTATTGTTTTTCTATGTCAAATTTTGTGAGTATAATTTTGCTATATTATTTCGATGCCAAAACACCAACTTTCTATGACAAATGGACAAAACTGTTAAATGCTCCTCCAGAGAGAGAGTTGAGCAATTTCGGACCATCAAAGTTGCTTGGTGTACACTTTTTATTGTTTTTTATGTCAAATTTTATGAGTGTAATTTTCCTAGATTATTTCGATGCCAAAACAACAACTTTCTATGACAAATGGACAAAACTGTTAAAAGCTCCCCGATAGAGAGAGTTGAGCAACTTCGAACCATCAAAGTTGCTTGGTGTACACTTTTTATTGTGCTTCTATGTCAAATTTTACGAGTATAAGCTTCCAAGATTATTTCGATGCCAAAACACCAACTTCCTACGACAAATGGACAAAGCCGTTAAAAGCTCGTCCATAGAGATAGTTGAGCAACTTCGAATCATCAAAGATGCTCGGTGTACACTTTTTATTATTTTTCTATGTCAAATTTTATGAGTATAATTTTCTTATATTATTTCGATGCCAAAACACCAGCTTTCTATGACAAATGGACAAAACTGTTAAATGCTCCTCCAGAGAGAGAGTTGAGCAACTTCGGACCATCAAAGTTTCTTGGTGTACACTTTTTATTGTGCTTCTATGTCAAATTTTATGAGTATAAGCTTCCAAGATTATTTCGATGCCAAAACACCAACTTCCTATGACAAATGGACAAAGCCGTTAAAAGCTCATCCATAGAGAGACTTGAGCAACTTCGGACCATCAAAGTTGCTCGGTGTACACTTTTTATTATTTTTTATGTCAAATTTTATGAGTGTAATTTTCCTAGATTATTTCGATTCCAAAACAACAACTTTCTATGACAAATGGACAAAACTGTTTAAAGCTCCTCGATAGAGAGAGTTGAACAACTTCGGAGTATCAAAGTTGCTTGCTGTAAACTTTTTATTGTGATTCTATGTCAAATTTTAATTGTATAAGCTTCCAAGAATAGTTCGATGACAAAACCCCAACTTTCTATGAAAAATGGACAAAGCCGTTAAAAGCTCATCCATAGAAAGAGTTGAGCAACTTCGGACCATCAAAGTTGCTCGGTGTACACTTTTTATTGTTTTTCTATGTCAAATTTTATGAGTATAATTTTCCTATATTATTTCGATGCCAAAACAACAACTTTCTATGACAAATGGACAAAACTGTTAAAAGCTCCTCCATAGAGAGAGTTGAGCAACTTCGGACCATCAAAGTTTCTTGGTGTACACTTTTTATTTTGATTCTACGTCAAATTTTACGAGTATAAGCTTCCAAGATTATATCGATGCCAAAACACCAACTTCCTATGACAAATGGACAAAGCCGTTTAAAGCTCGTCCATAGAGATAGTTGAGCAACTTCGGATCATCAAAAATGCTCGGTGTACACTTTTTATTATTTTTCTATGTCAAATTTTATGAGTATAATTTTCTTATATTATTTCGATGCCAAAACACCAGCTTTGTACGACAAATGGACAAAACTGTTAAATGCTCCTCCAGAGAGAGAGTTGAGCAACTTCGGACCATCAAAGTTTCTTGGTGTACACTTTTTATTGTGCTTCAATGTCAAATTTTATGAGTATAAGCTTCCAAGATTATTTCGATGACAAAACCCCAACTTTCTATGAAAAATGGACAAAGCCGTTAAAAGCTCATCCATAGAAAGAGTTGAGCAACTTCGGACCATCAAAGTTGCTCGGTGTACACTTTTTATTGTTTTTCTATGTCAAATTTTGTGAGTATAATTTTGCTATATTATTTCGATATCAAAACACCAGCTTTCTACGACAAATGGACAAAACTGTTAAATGCTCCTCCAGAGAGAGAGTTGAGCAACTTCGAACCATCAAAGTTGCTTGGTGTACACCTTTTATTGTGCTTCTATGTCAAATTTCATGAGTATAAGCTTCCAAGATTATTTCGATGCCAAAACACCAACTTCCTATGACAAATGGACAAAGCCATTAAAAGCTCGTCCATAGAGAGAGTTGAGCAACTTCGGATCATCAAAGTTGCTCGGTGTACACTTTTTATTATTTTTCTATGTCAAATTTTATGAGTATAATTTTCCTATATTATTTCGATGCCAAAACATCAGCTTTGTATGACAAATGGACAAAACTGTTAAATGCTCCTCCAGAGAGAGAGTTGAACAACTTCGAACCATCAAAGTTGCTTGGTGTACACTTTTTATTGTGCTTCTATGTCAAATTTCATGAGTATAAGCTTCCAAGATTATTTCGATGCCAAAACACCAACTTCCTATGACAAATGGACAAAGCCATTAAAAGCTCGTCCATAGAGAGAGTTGAGCAACTTCGGATCATCGAAGTTGCTCGGTGTACACTTTTTATTATTTTTCTATGTCAAATTTTATGAGTATAATTTTCCTATATTATTTCGATGCCAAAACAACAACTTTCTATGAGAAATGGATAAAACTGTTAAAAGCTCCTCCATAGAGAGATTTGAGCAACTTCGGACCATCAAAGTTGCTTGGTGTACACTTTTTATTGTGATTCTACGTCAAATTTTACGAGTATAAGCTTCCAAGATTATTTCGATGCCAAAACACCAACTTCCTATGACAAATGGACAAAGCCGTTAAAAGCTCGTCCATAGAGATAGTTGAGCAACTTCGGATCATCAAAGTTGCTCGGTGTACACTTTTTATTATTTTTCTATGTCAAATTTAATGAGTATAATTTTCCTATATTATTTCGATGCCAAAACACCAGCTTTCTATGACAAATGGACAAAACTGTTAAATGCTCCTCCAGAGAGAGAGTTGAGCAACTTCGGACCATCAAAGTTGCTTGGTGTACACTTTTTATTGTGCTTCTATGTCAAATTTTATGAGTATAAGCTTCCAAGATTATTTCGATGCCAAAACACCAACTTCCTATGACAAATGGACAAAGCCGTTAAAAGCTCGTCCATAGAGATAGTTGAGCAACTTCGGATCATCAAAGTTGCTCGGTGTACACTTTTTATTATTTTTCTATGTCAAATTTTATGAGTATAATTTTCCTATATTATTTCGATGCCAAAACACCAGCTTTCTATTTCAAATGGACAAAACTGTTAAATGCTCCTCCAGAGAGAGAGTTGAGCAACTTCGGACCATCAAAGTTGCTTGGTGTACACTTTTTATTGTGCTTCTATGTCAAATTTTATGAGTATAAGCTTCCAAGATTATTTCGATGCCAAAACACCAACTTCCTATGACAAATGGACAAAGCCGTTAAAAGCTCGTCCATAGAGATAGTTGAGCAACTTCGGATCATCAAAGTTGCTCGGTGTACACTTTTTATTATTTTTCTATGTCAAATTTTATGAGTATAATTTTCCTATATTATTTCGATGCTAAAACACCAGCTTTCTATGACAAATGGACAAAACTGTTAAAAGCTCCTCCAGAGAGAGAGTTGAGCAACTTCGAACCATCAAAGTTGCTTCGTGTACACTTTTTATTGTGCTTCTATGTCAAATTTCATGAGTATAAGCTTCCAAGATTATTTCGATGCCAAAACACCAACTTTTTATGACAAATGGACAAAGCCATTAAAAGCTCGTCCATAGAGATAGTTGAGCAACTTCGGATCATCAAAGATGCTCGGTGTACACTTTTTATTATTTTTCTATGTCAAATTTTATGAGTATAATTTTCTTATATTATTTCGATGCCAAAACACCAGCTTTCTATGACAAATAGACAAAACTGTTAAATGCTCCTCCAGAGAGAGAGTTGAGCAACTTCAGACCATCAAAGTTTCTTGGTGTACACTTTTTATTGTGCTTCTATGTCAAATTTTATAAGTATAAGCTTCCAAGATTATTTCGATGCCAAAACACCAACTTCCTATGACAAATGGACAAAGCCGTTAAAAGCTCGTCCATAGAGAGACTTGAGCAACTTCGGACCATCAAAGTTGCTCGGTGTACACTTTTTATTGTTTTTCTATGTCAAATTTTTTGAGTATAATTTTGCTATATTATTTCGATGCCAAAACACCAGCTTTCTATGACAAATAGACAAAACTGTTAAATGCTCCTCCAGAGAGAGAGTTGAGCAACTTCGGACCATCAAAGTTTCTTGGTGTACACTTTTTATTGTGCTTCAATGTCAAATTTTATGAGTATAAGCTTCCAAGATTATTTCGATGACAAAACCCCAACTTTCTATGAAAAATGGACAAAGCCGTTAAAAGCTCATCCATAGAAAGAGTTGAGCAACTTCGGACCATCAAAGTTGCTCGGTGTACACTTTTTATTATTTTTTATGTCAAATTTTATGAGTGTAATTTTCCTAGATTATTTCGATTCCAAAACAACAACTTTCTATGACAAATGGACAAAACTGTTTAAAGCTCCTCGATAGAGAGAGTTGAACAACTTCGGAGTATCAAAGTTGCTTGCTGTAAACTTTTTATTGTGCTTCTATGTCAAATTTTAATTGTATAAGCTTCCAAGAATAGTTCGATGACAAAACCCCAACTTTCTATGAAAAATGGACAAAGCCGTTAAAAGCTCATCCATAGAAAGAGTTGAGCAACTTCGGACCATCAAAGTTGCTCGGTGTACACTTTTTATTGTTTTTCTATGTCAAATTTTATGAGTATAATTTTCCTATATTATTTCGATGCCAAAACAACAACTTTCTATGACAAATGGACAAAACTGTTAAAAGCTCCTCCATAGAGAGAGTTGAGCAACTTCGGACCATCAAAGTTGCTTGGTGTACACTTTTTATTTTGATTCTACGTCAAATTTTACGAGTATAAGCTTCCAAGATTATATCGATGCCAAAACACCAACTTCCTATGACAAATGGACAAAGCCGTTTAAAGCTCATCCATAGAGATAGTTGAGCAACTTCGGATCATCAAAAATGCTCGGTGTACACTTTTTATTATTTTTCTATGTCAAATTTTATGAGTATAATTTTCTTATATTATTTCGATGCCAAAACACCAGCTTTGTACGACAAATGGACAAAACTGTTAAATGCTCCTCCAGAGAGAGAGTTGAGCAACTTCGGACCATCAAAGTTTCTTGGTGTACACTTTTTATTGTGCTTCAATGTCAAATTTTATGAGTATAAGCTTCCAAGATTATTTCGATGACAAAACCCCAACTTTCTATGAAAAATGGACAAAGCCGTTAAAAGCTCATCCATAGAAAGAGTTGAGCAACTTCGGACCATCAAAGTTGCTCGGTGTACACTTTTTATTGTTTTTCTATGTCAAATTTTGTGAGTATAATTTTGCTATATTATTTCGATATCAAAACACCAGCTTTCTATGACAAATGGACAAAACTGTTAAATGCTGCTCCAGAGAGAGAGTTGAGCAACTTCGAACCATCAAAGTTGCTTGGTGTACACCTTTTATTGTGCTTCTATGTCAAATTTCATGAGTATAAGCTTCCAAGATTATTTCGATGCCAAAACACCAACTTCCTATGACAAATGGACAAAGCCATTAAAAGCTCGTCCATAGAGAGAGTTGAGCAACTTCGGATCATCAAAGTTGCTCGGTGTACACTTTTTATTATTTTTCTATGTCAAATTTTATGAGTATAATTTTCCTATATTATTTCGATGCCAAAACATCAGCTTTGTATGACAAATGGACAAAACTGTTAAATGCTCCTCCGGAGAGAGAGTTGAACAACTTCGAACCATCAAAGTTGCTTGGTGTACACTTTTTATTGTGCTTCTATGTCAAATTTCATGAGTATAAGCTTCCAAGATTATTTCGATGCCAAAACACCAACTTCCTATGACAAATGGACAAAGCCATTAAAAGCTCGTCCATAGAGAGAGTTGAGCAACTTCGGATCATCGAAGTTGCTCGGTGTACACTTTTTATTATTTTTCTATGTCAAATTTTATGAGTATAATTTTCCTATATTATTTCGATGCCAAAACAACAACTTTCTATGAGAAATGGATAAAACTGTTAAAAGCTCCTCCATAGAGAGATTTGAGCAACTTCGGACCATCAAAGTTGCTTGGTGTACACTTTTTATTGTGATTCTACGTCAAATTTTACGAGTATAAGCTTCCAAGATTATTTCGATGCCAAAACACCAACTTCCTATGACAAATGGACAAAGCCGTTAAAAGCTCGTCCATAGAGATAGTTGAGCAACTTCGGATCATCAAAGTTGCTCGGTGTACACTTTTTATTATTTTTCTATGTCAAATTTAATGAGTATAATTTTCCTATATTATTTCGATGCCAAAACACCAGCTTTCTATGAAAAATGGACAAAACTGTTAAATGCTCCTCCAGAGAGAGAGTTGAGCAACTTCGGACCATCAAAGTTGCTTGGTGTACACTTTTTATTGTGCTTCTATGTCAAATTTTATGAGTATAAGCTTCCAAGATTATTTCGATGCCAAAACACCAACTTCCTATGACAAATGGACAAAGCCGTTAAAAGCTCGTCCATAGAGATAGTTGAGCAACTTCGGATCATCAAAGTTGCTCGGTGTACACTTTTTATTATTTTTCTATGTCAAATTTTATGAGTATAATTTTCCTATATTATTTCGATGCCAAAACACCAGCTTTCTATTTCAAATGGACAAAACTGTTAAATGCTCCTCCAGAGAGAGAGTTGAGCAACTTCGGACCATCAAAGTTGCTTGGTGTACACTTTTTATTGTGCTTCTATGTCAAATTTTATGAGTATAAGCTTCCAAGATTATTTCGATGCCAAAACACCAACTTCCTATGACAAATGGACAAAGCCGTTAAAAGCTCGTCCATAGAGATAGTTGAGCAACTTCGGATCATCAAAGTTGCTCGGTGTACACTTTTTATTATTTTTCTATGTCAAATTTTATGAGTATAATTTTCCTATATTATTTCGATGCTAAAACACCAGCTTTCTATGACAAATGGACAAAACTGTTAAAAGCTCCTCCAGAGAGAGAGTTGAGCAACTTCGAACCATCAAAGTTGCTTCGTGTACACTTTTTATTGTGCTTCTATGTCAAATTTCATGAGTATAAGATTCCAAGATTATTTCGATGCCAAAACACCAACTTTTTATGACAAATGGACAAAGCCATTAAAAGCTCGTCCATAGAGATAGTTGAGCAACTTCGGATCATCAAAGATGCTCGGTGTACACTTTTTATTATTTTTCTATGTCAAATTTTATGAGTATAATTTTCTTATATTATTTCGATGCCAAAACACCAGCTTTCTATGACAAATAGACAAAACTGTTAAATGCTCCTCCAGAGAGAGAGTTGAGCAACTTCAGACCATCAAAGTTTCTTGGTGTACACTTTTTATTGTGCTTCTATGTCAAATTTTATAAGTATAAGCTTCCAAGATTATTTCGATGCCAAAACACCAACTTCCTATGACAAATGGACAAAGCCGTTAAAAGCTCGTCCATAGAGAGACTTGAGCAACTTCGGACCATCAAAGTTGCTCGGTGTACACTTTTTATTGTTTTTCTATGTCAAATTTTTTGAGTATAATTTTGCTATATTATTTCGATGCCAAAACACCAGCTTTCTATGACAAATGGACAAAACTGTTAAATGCTCCTCCAGAGAGAGAGTTGAACAACTTCGAACCATCAAAGTTGCTTGGTGTACACTTTTTATTGTGCTTCTATGTCAAATTTCATGAGTATAAGCTTCCAAGATTATTTCGATGCCAAAACATCAACTTCCTATGACAAATGGACAAAGCCGTTAAAAGCTCGTCCATAGAGAGACTTGAGCAACTTCGGACCATCAAAGTTGCTCGGTGTACACTTTTTATTGTTTTTCTATGTCAAATTTTGTGAGTATAATTTTGCTATATTATTTCGATGCCAAAACACCAGCTTTCTATGACAAATGGACAAAACTGTTAAATGCTCCTCCAGAGAGAGAGTTGTACAACTTCGAACCATCAAAGTTGCTTGGTGTACACTTTTTATTGTGCTTCTATGTCAAATTTCATGAGTATAAGCTTCCAAGATTATTTCGATGCCAAAACACCAACTTTCTATGACAAATGGACAAAGCCATTAAAAGCTCGTCCATAGAGATAGTTGAGCAACTTCGGATCATCAAAGATGCTCGGTGTACACTTTTTATTATTTTTCTATGTCAAATTTTATGAGTATAATTTTCTTATATTATTTCGATGCCAAAACACCAGCTTTCTATGACAAATGGACAAAACTGTTAAATGCTCCTCCAGAGAGAGAGTTGAGCAACTTCAGACCATCAAAGTTTCTTGGTGTACACTTTTTATTGTGCTTCTATGTCAAATTTTATAAGTATAAGCTTCCAAGATTATTTCGATGCCAAAACACCAACTTCCTATGACAAATGGACAAAGCCGTTAAAAGCTCGTCCATAGAGAGACTTGAGTAACTTCGGACCATCAAAGTTGCTCGGTGTACACTTTTAATTGTTTTTCTACGTCAAATTTTGTGAGTATAATTTTGCTATATTATTTCGATGCCAAAACACCAGCTTTCTATGACAAATGGACAAAACTGTTAAATGCTCCTCCAGAGAGAGAGTTGAGCAACTTCAGACCATCAAAGTTTCTTGGTGTACACTTTTTATTGTGCTTCTATGTCAAATTTTATAAGTATAAGCTTCCAAGATTATTTCGATGCCAAAACACCAACTTCCTATGACAAATGGACAAAGCCGTTAAAAGCTCATCCATAGAGAGACTTGAGCAACTTCGGACCATCAAAGTTGCTCGGTGTACACTTTTTATTGTTTTTCTACGTCAAATTTTGTGAGTATAATTTTGCTATATTATTTCGATGCCAAAACACCAGCTTTCTATGACAAATGGACAAAACTGTTAAATGCTCTTCCAGAGAGAGAGTTGAGCAACTTCGAACCATCAAAGTTGCTTGGTGTACACTTTTTATTGTGCTTCTATGTCAAATTTCATGAGTATAAGCTTCCAAGATTATTTCGATGACAAAACACCAACTTCCTATGACAAATGGACAAAGCCATTAAAAGCTCGTCCATAGAGAGAGTTGAGCAACTTTGGATCATCAAAGTTGCTCGGTGTACACTTTTTATTATTTTTCTATGTCAAATTTTATGAGTATAATTTTCCTATATTATTTCGATGCCAAAACACCAGCTTTCTATGACAAATGGACAAAACTGTTAAATGCTCCTCCAGAGAGAGAGTTGAGCAACTTCGAACCATCAAATTTGCTTGGTGTACACTTTTTATTGTGCTCCTATGTCAAATTTCATGAGTATAAGCTTCCAAGATTATTTCGATGCCAAAACACCAACTTTCTATGACAAATGGACAAAGCCATTAAAAGCACGTCCATAGAGAGAGTTGAGCAACTTTGGATCATCAAAGTTGCTCGGTGTACACTTTTTATTATTTTTCTATGTCAAATTTTATGAGTATAATTTTCCTATATTATTTCGATGCCAAAACACCAGCTTTCTATGACAAATGGACAAAACTGTTAAATGCTCCTCCAGAGAGAGAGTTGAGCAACTTCGAAGCATCAAAGTTGCTTGGTGTACACTTTTTATTGTGCTTCTATGTCAAATTTTATGAGTATAAGCTTCCAAGATTATTTCGATGACAAAACACCAACTTCCTATGACAAATGGACAAAGCCGTTAAAAGCTCGTCCATAGAGAGACTTGAGCAACATCAGACCATCAAATTTGCTCGGTGCACACTTTTTATTTTTTTTCTATGTCAAATTTTGTGAGTATAATTTTGCTATATTATTTCGATGCCAAAACACCAGCTTTCTATGACAAATGGACAAAACTGTTAAATGCTCCTCCATAGAAAGAGTTGAGCAACTTCGGATCATCAAAGTTGCTTGGTTTACAGTTTTTATTGTTCTTCTATGTCAAATTTTATGAGTATAAGCTTCCAAGATTATTTCGATGCCAAAACACCAACTTCCTATGACAAATGGACAAAGCCATTAGAAGCTCGTCCATAGAGAGAGTTGAGCAACTTCGGACCATCAAAGTTGCTCGGTGTACACTTTTTATTGTTTTTCTATGTCAAATTTTATGAGTATAATTTTCCTATATTATTTCGATGCCAAAATAACAACTTTCTACGACAAATGGACAAAACTGTTAAAAGCTCCTCCATAGAGAGAGTTGAGCAACTTCGGACCATCAAAGTTGCTTGGTGTACACTTTTTATTGTGATTCTACGTCAAATTTTACGAGTATAAGCTTCCAGGATTATTTCGATGCCAAAACACCAACTTCCTATGACAAATAGACAAAGCCGATAAAAGCTCGTCCATAGAGATAGTTGAGCAACTTCTGATCATCAAAAATGCTCGGTGTACACTTTTTATTATTTTTCTTTGTCAATTTTTATGAGTATAATTTTCTTATATTATTTCGATGCCAAAACACCAGCTTTGTATGACAAATTGACAAAACTGTTAAATGCTCCTCCAGAGAGAGAGTTGAGCAACTTCGGACCATTAAAGTTTATTGGTGTACACTTTTTATTGTGCTTCAATGTCAAATTTTATGAGTATAAGCTTCCAAGATTATTTCGATGCCAAAACACCAACTTCCTATGACAAATGGACAAAGCCGTTAAAAGCTCGTCCATAGAGAGACTTGAGCAACTTCGGACCATCAAAGTTGTTCGGTGTACACTTTTTATTGTTTTTCTATGTCAAATTTTGTGAGTATAATTTTGCTATATTATTTCGATGCCAAAACACCAGCTTTCTATGACAAATGGACAAAACTGTTAAATGCTCCTCCAGAGAGAGAGTTGAGCAACTTCGAACCATCAAAGTTGCTTGGTGTACACTTTTTATTGTGCTTCTATGTCAAATTTTATAAGTATAAGCTTCCAAGATTATTTCGATGCCAAAACACCAACTTCCTATGACAAATGGACAAAGCCATTAAAAGCTCGTCCATAGAGAGACCTGAGCAACTTCGGACCATCAAAGTTGCTCGGTGTACACTTTTTATTGTTTTTCTACGTCAAATTTTGTGAGTATAATTTTGCTATATTATTTCGATGCCAAAACACCAGCTTTCTATGACAAATGGACAAAACTGTTAAATGCTCCTCCAGAGAGAGAGTTGAGCAACTTCAGACCATCAAAGTTTCTTGGTGTACACTTTTTATTGTGCTTCTATGTCAAATTTTATAAGTATAAGCTTCCAAGATTATTTCGATGCCAAAACACCAACTTCCTATGACAAATGGACAAAGCCGTTAAAAGCTCGTCCATAGAGAGACTTGAGCAACTTCGGACCATCAAAGTTGCTCGGTGTACACTTTTTATTGTTTTTCTACGTCAAATTTTGTGAGTATAATTTTGCTATATTATTTCGATGCCAAAACACCAGCTTTCTATGACAAATGGACAAAACTGTTAAATGCTCTTCCAGAGAGAGAGTTGAGCAACTTCGAACCATCGAAGTTGCTTGGTGTACACTTTTTATTGTGCTTCTATGTCAAATTTCATGAGTATAAGCTTCCAAGATTATTTCGATGCCAAAACACCAACTTCCTATGACAAATGGACAAAGCCATTAAAAGCTCGTCCATAGAGAGAGTTGAGCAACTTTGGATCATCAAAGTTGCTCGGTGTACACTTTTTATTATTTTTCTATGTCAAATTTTATGAGTATAATTTTCCTATATTATTTCGATGCCAAAACACCTGCTTTCTATGACAAATGGACAAAACTGTTAAATGCTCCTCCAGAGAGAGAGTTGAGCAACTTCGAACCATCAAAGTTGCTTGGTGTACACTTTTTATTGTGCTTCTATGTCAAATTTCATGAGTATAAGCTTCCAAGATTATTTCGATGCCAAAACACCAACTTTCTATGACAAATGGACAAAGCCATTAAAAGCACGTCCATAGAGAGAGTTGAGCAACTTTGGATCATCAAAGTTGCTCGGTGTACACTTTTTATTATTTTTCTATGTCAAATTTTATGAGTATAATTTTCCTATATTATTTCGATGCCAAAACACCAGCTTTCTATGACAAATGGACAAAACTGTTAAATGCTCCTCCAGAGAGAGAGTTGAGCAACTTCGAAGCATCAAAGTTGCTTGGTGTACACTTTTTATTGTGCTTCTATGTCAAATTTTATGAGTATAAGCTTCCAAGATTATTTCGATGACAAAACACCAACTTCCTATGACAAATGGACAAAGCCGTTAAAAGCTCGTCCATAGAGAGACTTGAGCAACATCGGACCATCAAATTTGCTCGGTGCACACTTTTTATTTTTTTTCTATGTCAAATTTTGTGAGTATAATTTTGCTATATTATTTCGATGCCAAAACACCAGCTTTCTATGACAAATGGACAAAACTGTTAAATGCCCCTCCATAGAAAGAATTGAGCAACTTCGGATCATCAAAGTTGCTTGGTTTACAGTTTTTATTGTTCTTCTATGTCAAATTTTATGAGTATAAGCTTCCAAGATTATTTCGATGCCAAAACACCAACTTCCTATGACAAATGGACAAAGCCATTAGAAGCTCGTCCATAGAGAGAGTTGAGCAACTTCGGACCATCAAAGTTGCTCGGTGTACACTTTTTATTGTTTTTCTATGTCAAATTTTATGAGTATAATTTTCCTATATTATTTCGATGCCAAAATAACAACTTTCTACGACAAATGGACAAAACTGTTAAAAGCTCCTCCATAGAGAGAGTTGAGCAACTTCGGACCATCAAAGTTGCTTGGTGTACACTTTTTATTGTGATTCTACGTCAAATTTTACGAGTATAAGCTTCCAGGATTATTTCGATGCCAAAACACCAACTTCCTATGACAAATAGACAAAGCCGATAAAAGCTCGTCCATAGAGATAGTTGAGCAACTTCGGATCATCAAAAATGCTCGGTGTACACTTTTTATTATTTTTCTTTGTCAAATTTTATGAGTATAATTTTCTTATATTATTTCGATGCCAAAACACCAGCTTTGTATGACAAATTGACAAAACTGTTAAATGCTCCTCCAGAGAGAGAGTTGAGCAACTTCGGACCATCAAAGTTTCTTGGTGTACACTTTTTATTGTGCTTCAATGTCAAATTTTATGAGTATAAGCTTCCAAGATTATTTCGATGCCAAAACACCAACTTCCTATGACAAATGGACAAAGCCGTTAAAAGCTCGTCCATAGAGAGACTTGAGCAACTTCGGACCATCAAAGTTGCTCGGTGTACACTTTTTATTGTTTTTCTATGTCAAATTTTGTGAGTATAATTTTGCTATATTATTTCGATGCCAAAACACCAGCTTTCTATGACAAATGGACAAAACTGTTAAATGCTCCTCCAGAGAGAGAGTTGAGCAACTTCGAACCATCAAAGTTGCTTGGTGTACACTTTTTATTGTGCTTCTATGTCAAATTTCATAAGTATAAGCTTCCAAGATTATTTCGATGCCAAAACACCAACTTCCTATGACAAATGGACAAAGCCATTAAAAGCTCGTCCATAGAGAGAGTTGAGCAACTTCGGATCATCAAAGTTGCTCGGTGTACACTTTTTATTATTTTTCTATGTCAAATTTTATGAGTATAATTTTCCTATATTATTTCGATGCCGAAACTCCAGCTTTCTATGACAAATGCACAAAACTGTTAAATGCTCCTCCAGAGAGAGAGTTGAGCAAATTCGGACAATCAAAGTTGCTTGGTGTACACTTTTTATTGTGCTTCTATGTCAAATTTCATGAGTATAAGCTTCCAAGATTATTTCGATGCCAAAACACCAACTTCCTATGACAAATGGACAAAGCCATTAAAAGCTCGTCCATAGAGAGACTTGAGCAACTTCGGATCGTCAAAGTTGCTCGGTGTACACTTTTTATTATTTTTCTATGTCAAATTTTATGAGTATAATTTTCCTATATTATTTCGATGCCAAAACTACAGCTTTCTATGACAAATGGACAAAACTGTTAAATGCTCCTCCAGAGAGAGAGTTGAGCAAATTCGGACAATCAAAGTTGCTTGGTGTACACTTTTTATTGTGCTTCTATGTCAAATTTCATGAGTATAAGCTTCCAAGATTATTTCGATGCCAAAACACCAACTTTCTATGACAAATGGACAAAGCCATTAAAAGCTCGTCCATAGAGAGAGTTGAGCAACTTCGGATCATCAAAGTTGCTCGGTGTACACTTTTTATTATTTTTCTATTTCAAATTTTATGAGTATAATTTTCCTATATTATTTCGATGCCAAAACACCAGCTTTCTATGACAAATGGACAAAACTGTTAAATGCTCCTCCAGAAAGTGAGTTGAGCAACTTCGAACCATCAAAGTTGCTTGGTGTACACTTTTTATTGTGCTTCTATGTCAAATTTCATGAGTATAAGCTTCCAAGATTATTTCGATGCCAAAACACCAACTTTCTATGACAAATGGACAAAGCCATTAAAAGCTCGTCCATAGAGATAGTTGAGCAACTTCGGATCATCAAAGATGCTAGGTGTACACTTTTTATTATTTTTCTATGTCAAATTTTATGAGTATAATTTTCTTATATTATTTCGATGCCAAAACACCAGCTTTGTATGACAAATTGACAAAACTGTTAAATGCTCCTCCAGAGAGAGAGTTGAGCAAATTCGGACCATCAAAGTTTCTTGGTGTACACTTTTTATTGTGCTTCATTGTCAAATTTTATGAGTATAAGCTTCCAAGATTATTTCGATGCCAAAACACCAACTTCCTATGACAAATGGACAAAGCCGTTAAAAGCTCGTCCATAGAGAGACTTGAGCAACTTCGGACCATCAAAGTTGCTCGGTGTACACTTTTTATTGTTTTTCTACGTCAAATTTTGTGAGTATAATTTTGCTATATTATTTCGATGCCAAAACACCAGCTTTCTATGACAAATGGACAAAACTGTTAAATGCTCCTCCAGAGAGAGAGTTGAGCAACTTCGAACCATCAAAGTTGCTTGGTGTACACTTTTTATTGTGCTTCTATGTCAAATTTCATGAGTATAAGCTTCCAAGATTATTTCGATGCCAAAACACCAACTTCCTATGACAAATGGACAAAGCCATTAAAAGCTCGTCCATAGAGAGAGTTGAGCAACTTCGGATCATCAAAGTTGCTCGGTGTACACTTTTTATTATTTTTCTATGTCAAATTTTATGAGTATAATTTTCATATATTATTTCGATGCCGAAACTCCAGCTTTCTATGACAAATGCACAAAACTGTTAAATGCTCCTCCAGAGAGAGAGTTGAGCAAATTCGGACCATCAAAGTTGCTTGGTGTACACTTTTTATTGTGCTTCTATGTCAAATTTCATGAGTATAAGCTTCCAAGATTATTTCGATGCCAAAACACCAACTTTCTATGACAAATAGACAAAGCCATTAAAAGCTCGTCCATAGAGAGAGTTGAGCAACTTCGGATCATCAAAGTTGCTCGGTGTACACTTTTTATTATTTTTCTATTTCAAATTTTATGAGTATAATTTTCCTATATTATTTCGATGCCAAAACACCAGCTTTCTATGACAAATGGACAAAACTGTTAAATGCTCCTCCAGAAAGTGAGTTGAGCAACTTCGAACCATCAAAGTTGCTTGGTGTACACTTTTTATTGTGCTTGTATGTCAAATTTCATGAGTATAAGCTTCCAAGATTATTTCGATGCCAAAACACCAACTTTCTATGACAAATGGACAAAGCCATTAAAAGCTCGTCCATAGAGATAGTTGAGCAACTTCGGATCATCAAAGATGCTAGGTGTACACTTTTTATTATTTTTCTATGTCAAATTTTATGAGTATAATTTTCTTATATTATTTCGATGCCAAAACACCAGCTTTGTATGACAAATTGACAAAACTGTTAAATGCTCCTCCAGAGAGAGAGTTGAGCAAATTCGGACCATCAAAGTTTCTTGGTGTACACTTTTTATTGTGCTTCATTGTCAAATTTTATGAGTATAAGCTTCCAAGATTATTTCGATGCCAAAACACCAACTTCCTATGACAAATGGACAAAGCCGTTAAAAGCTCGTCCATAGAGAGACTTGAGCAACTTCGGACCATCAAAGTTGCTCGGTGTACACTTTTTATTGTTTTTCTACGTCAAATTTTGTGAGTATAATTTTGCTATATTATTTCGATGCCAAAACACCAGCTTTCTATGACAAATGGACAAAACTGTTAAATGCTCTTCCAGAGAGAGAGTTGAGCAACTTCGAACCATCAAAGTTGCTTGGTGTACACTTTTTATTGTGCTTCTATGTCAAATTTCATGAGTATAAGCTTCCAAGATTATTTCGATGCCAAAACACCAACTTCCTATGACAAATGGACAAAGCCATTAAAAGCTCGTCCATAGAGAGAGTTGAGCAACTTCGGATCATCAAAGTTGCTCGGTGTACACTTTTTATTATTTTTCTATGTCAAATTTTATGAGTATAGTTTTCCTATATTATTTCGATGCCGAAACTCCAGCTTTCTATGACAAATGCACAAAACTGTTAAATGCTCCTCCAGAGAGAGAGTTGAGCAAATTCGGACCATCAAAGTTGCTTGGTGTACACTTTTTATTGTGCTTCTATGTCAAATTTCATGAGTATAAGCTTCCAAGATTATTTCGATGCCAAAACACCAACTTCCTATGACAAATGGACAAAGCCATTAATAGCTCGTCCATAGAGAGAGTTGAGCAACTTCGGATCATCAAAGTTGCTCGGTGTACACTTTTTATTATTTTTCTATTTCAAATTTTATGAGTATAATTTTCTTATATTATTTCGATGCCAAAACACCAGTTTTCTATGACAAATGGACAAAACTGTTAAATGATCCTCCAGAAAGTGAGTTGAGCAACTTCGAACCATCAAAGTTGCTTGGTGTACACTTTTTATTGTGCTTCTATGTCAAATTTCATGAGTATAAGCTTCCAAGATTATTTCGATGCCAAAACACCAACTTTCTATGACAAATGGACAAAGCCATTAAAAGCTCGTCCATAGAGATAGTTGAGCAACTTCGGATCATCAAAGATGCTCGGTGTACACTTTTTATTATTTTTCTATGTCAAATTTTATGAGTATAATTTTCTTATATTATTTCGATGCCAAAACACCAGCTTTGTATGACAAATTGACAAAACTGTTAAATGCTCCTCTAGAGAGAGAGTTGAGCAAATTCGAACCATCAAAGTTTCTTGGTGTACACTTTTTATTGTGCTTCAATGTCAAATTTTATGAGTATAAGCTTCCAAGATTATTTCGATGCCAAAACACCAACTTCCTATGACAAATGGACAAAGCCATTAAAAGCTCGTCCATAGAGAGAGTTGAGCAACTTCGGATCATCAAAGTTGCTCGGTGTACACTTTTTATTATTTTTCTATGTCAAATTTTATGAGTATAGTTTTCCTATATTATTTCGATGCCGAAACTCCAGCTTTCTATGACAAATGCACAAAACTGTTAAATGCTCCTCCAGAGAGAGAGTTGAGCAAATTCGGACCATCAAAGTTGCTTGGTGTACACTTTTTATTGTGCTTCTATGTCAAATTTCATGAGTATAAGCTTCCAAGATTATTTCGATGCCAAAACACCAACTTCCTATGACAAATGGACAAAGCCATTAATAGCTCGTCCATAGAGAGAGTTGAGCAACTTCGGATCATCAAAGTTGCTCGGTGTACACTTTTTATTATTTTTCTATTTCAAATTTTATGAGTATAATTTTCTTATATTATTTCGATGCCAAAACACCAGTTTTCTATGACAAATGGACAAAACTGTAAAATGATCCTCCAGAAAGTGAGTTGAGCAACTTCGAACCATCAAAGTTGCTTGGTGTACACTTTTTATTGTGCTTCTATGTCAAATTTCATGAGTATAAGCTTCCAAGATTATTTCGATGCCAAAACACCAACTTCCTATGACAAATGGACAAAGCCATTAAAAGCTCGTCCATAGAGAGAGTTGAGCAACTTCGGATCATCAAAGTTGCTCGGTGTACACTTTTTATTATTTTTCTATGTCAAATTTTATGAGTATAGTTTTCCTATATTATTTCGATGCCGAAACTCCAGCTTTCTATGACAAATGCACAAAACTGTTAAATGCTCCTCCAGAGAGAGAGTTGAGCAAATTCGGACCATCAAAGTTGCTTGGTGTACACTTTTTATTGTGCTTCTATGTCAAATTTCATGAGTATAAGCTTCCAAGATTATTTCGATGCCAAAACACCAACTTCCTATGACAAATGGACAAAGCCATTAATAGCTCGTCCATAGAGAGAGTTGAGCAACTTCGGATCATCAAAGTTGCTCGGTGTACACTTTTTATTATTTTTCTATTTCAAATTTTATGAGTATAATTTTCTTATATTATTTCGATGCCAAAACACCAGTTTTCTATGACAAATGGACAAAACTGTTAAATGATCCTCCAGAAAGTGAGTTGAGCAACTTCGAACCATCAAAGTTGCTTGGTGTACACTTTTTATTGTGCTTCTATGTCAAATTTCATGAGTATAAGCTTCCAAGATTATTTCGATGCCAAAACACCAACTTTCTATGACAAATGGACAAAGCCATTAAAAGCTCGTCCATAGAGATAGTTGAGCAACTTCGGATCATCAAAGATGCTCGGTGTACACTTTTTATTATTTTTCTATGTCAAATTTTATGAGTATAATTTTCTTATATTATTTCGATGCCAAAACACCAGCTTTGTATGACAAATTGACAAAACTGTTAAATGCTCCTCTAGAGAGAGAGTTGAGCAAATTCGAACCATCAAAGTTTCTTGGTGTACACTTTTTATTGTGCTTCAATGTCAAATTTTATGAGTATAAGCTTCCAAGATTATTTCGATGCCAAAACACCAACTTCCTATGACAAATGGACAAAGCCGTTAAAAGCTCGTCCATAGAGAGACTTGAGCAACTTCGGACCATCAAAGTTGCTCGGTGTACACTTTTTATTGTTTTTCTACGTCAAATTTTGTGAGTATAATTTTGCTATATTATTTCGATGCCAAAACACCAGCTTTCTATGACAAATGGACAAAACTGTTAAATGCTCCTCCAGAGAGAGAGTTGAGCAACTTCGAACCATCAAAGTTGCTTGGTGTACACTTTTTATTGTGCTTCTATGTCAAATTTCATGAGTATAAGCTTCCAAGATTATTTCGATGCCAAAACACCAACTTCCTATGACAAATGGACAAAGCCATTAAAAGCTCGTCCATAGAGAGAGTTGAGCAACTTCGGATCATCAAAGTTGCTCGGTGTACACTTTTTATTATTTTTCTATGTCAAATTTTATGAGTATAATTTTCCTATATTATTTCGATGCCGAAACTCCAGCTTTCTATGACAAATGCACAAAACTGTTAAATGCTCCTCCAGAGAGAGACTTGAGCAAATTCGGACCATCAAAGTTGCTTGGTGTACACTTTTTATTGTGCTTCTATGTCAAATTTCATGAGTATAAGCTTCCAAGATTATTTCGATGCCAAAACACCAACTTCCTATGACAAATGGACAAAGCCATTAAAAGCTCGTCCATAGAGAGAGTTGAGCAACTTCGGATCATCAAAGTTGCTCGGTGTACACTTTTTATTTTTTTTCTATTTCAAATTTTATGAGTATAATTTTCCTATATTATTTCGATGCCAAAACACCAGCTTTGTATGACAAATTGACAAAACTGTTAAATGCTCCTCCAGAGAGAGAGTTGAGCAAATTCGGACCATCAAAGTTTCTTGGTGTACACTTTTTATTGTGCTTCTATGTCAAATTTTATGAGTATAAGCTTCCAAGATTATTTCGATGCCAAAACACCCACTTCCTATGACAAATGGACAAAGCCGTTAAAAGCTCGTCCATAGAGAGACTTGAGCAAGTTCGGACCATCAAAGTTGCTCGGTGTACACTTTTTATTATTTTTCTATGTCAAATTTTATGAGTATAATTTTCCTATATTATTTCGATGCCAAAACTCCAGCTTTCTATGACAAATGGACAAAACTGTTAAATGCTCCTCCAGAGAGAGTGTTGAGCAACTTCGGACCATCAAAGTTGTTTGGTGTACACTTTTTATTGTGCTTCTATGTCAAATATCATGAGTGTAAGCTTCCAAGATTATTTCGATGCCAAAACACCAACTTCCTATGACAAATGGACAAAGCCATTAAAAGCTCGTCCATAGAGAGAGTTGAGCAACTTCGGATCATCAAAGTTGCTCGGTGTACACTTTTTATTATTTTTCTATGTCAAATTTTATGAGTATAATTTTCCTATATTATTTCGATGCCAAAACTCCAGCTTTCTATGACAAATGGACAAAACTGTTAAATGCTCCTCCAGAGAGAGAGTTGAGCAACTTCGGACCATCAAACTTGTTTGGTGTACACTTTTTATTGTGCTTCTATGTCAAATATCATGAGTATAAGCTTCCAAGATTATTTCGATGCCAAAACACCAACTTCCTATGACAAATGGACAAAGCCATTAAAAGCTCGTCCATAGAGAGAGTTGAGCAACTTCGGACCATCAAAGTTTCTTGGTGTACACTTTTTATTGTGCTTCAATGTCAAATTTTATGAGTATAAGCTTCCAAGATTATTTCGATGCCAAAACACCAACTTCCTATGACAAATGGACAAAGCCGTTAAAAGCTCGTCCATAGAGAGACTTGAGCAACTTCGGACCATCAAAGTTGCTCGGTGTACACTTTTTATTGTTTTTCTACGTCAAATTTTGTGAGTATAATTTTGCTATATTATTTCGATGCCAAAACACCAGCTTTCTATGACAAATGGACAAAACTGTTAAATGCTCCTCCAGAGAGAGAGTTGAGCAACTTCGAACCATCAAAGTTGCTTGGTGTACACTTTTTATTGTGCTTCTATGTCAAATTTCATGAGTATAAGCTTCCAAGATTATTTCGATGCCAAAACACCAACTTTCTATGACAAATGGACAAAGCCATTAAAAGCTCGTCCATAGAGATAGTTGAGCAACTTCGGATCATCAAAGTTGCTCGGTGTACACTTTTTATTTTTTTTCTATTTCAAATTTTATGAGTATAATTTTCCTATATTATTTCGATGCCAAAACACCAGTTTTCTATGACAAATGGACAAAACTGTTAAATGATCCTCCAGAAAGTGAGTTGAGCAACTTCGAACCATCAAAGTTGCTTGGTGTACACTTTTTATTGTGCTTCTATGTCAAATTTCATGAGTATAAGCTTCCAAGATTATTTCGATGCCAAAACACCAACTTTCTATGACAAATGGACAAAGCCATTAAAAGCTCGTCCATAGAGATAGTTGAGCAACTTCGGATCATCAAAGATGCTCGGTGTACGCTTTTTATTATTTTTCTATGTCAAATTTTATGAGTATAATTTTCTTATATTATTTCGATGCCAAAACACCAGCTTTGTATGACAAATTGACAAAACTGTTAAATGCTCCTCCAGAGAGAGAGTTGAGCAAATTCGGACCATCAAAGTTTCTTGGTGTACACTTTTTATTGTGCTTCAATGTCAAATTTTATGAGTATAAGCTTCCAAGATTATTTCGATGCCAAAACACCAACTTCCTATGACAAATGGACAAAGCCGTTAAAAGCTCGTCCATAGAGAGACTTGAGCAACTTCGGACCATCAAAGTTGCTCGGTGTACACTTTTTATTGTTTTTCTACGTCAAATTTTGTGAGTATAATTTTGCTATATTATTTCGATGCCAAAACACCAGCTTTCTATGACAAATGGACAAAACTGTTAAATGCTCCTCCAGAGAGAGAGTTGAGCAACTTCGAACCATCAAAGTTGCTTGGTGTACACTTTTTATTGTGCTTCTATGTCAAATTTCATGAGTATAAGCTTCCAAGATTATTTCGATGCCAAAACACCAACTTCCTATGACAAATGGACAAAGCCATTAAAAGCTCGTCCATAGAGAGAGTTGAGCAACTTCGGATCATCAAAGTTGCTCGGTGTACACTTTTTATTATTTTTCTATGTCAAATTTTATGAGTATGATTTTCCTATATTATTTCGATGCCAAAACTCCAGCTTTCTATGACAAATGGACAAAACTGTTAAATGCTCCTCCAGAGAGAGAGTTGAGCAAATTCGGACCATCAAAGTTGCTTGGTGTACACTTTTTATTGTGCTTCTATGTCAAATTTCATGAGTATAAGCTTCCAAGATTATTTCGATGCCAAAACACCAACTTCCTATGACAAATGGACAAAGCCATTAAAAGCTCGTCCATAGAGAGAGTTGAGCAACTTCGGATCATCAAAGTTGCTCGGTGTACACTTTTTATTATTTTTCTATTTCAAATTTTATGAGTATAATTTTCCTATATTATTTCGATGCCAAAACACCAGCTTTCTATGACAAATGGACAAAACTGTTAAATGCTCCTCCAGAAAGAGAGTTGAGCAACTTCGAACCATCAAAGTTGCTTGGTGTACACTTTTTATTGTGCTTCTATGTCAAATTTCATGAGTATAAGCTTCCAAGATTATTTCGATGCCAAAACACCAACTTTCTATGACAAATGGACAAAGCCATTAAAAGCTCGTCCATAGAGATAGTTGAGCAACTTCGGATCATCAAAGATGCTCTGTGTACACTTTTTATTATTTTTCTATGTCAAATTTTATGAGTATAACTTTCTTATATTATTTCGATGCCAAAACACCAGCTTTGTATGACAAATTGACAAAACTGTTAAATACTCCTCCAGAGAGAGAGTTGAGCAACTTCGGACCATCAAAGTTTCTTGGTGTACACTTTTTATTGTGCTTCAATGTCAAATTTTATGAGTATAAGCTTCCAAGATTATTTCGATGCCAAAACACCAACTTCCTATGACAAATGGACAAAGCCGTTAAAAGCTCGTCCATAGAGAGACTTGAGCAACTTCGGACCATCAAAGTTGCTCGGTGTACACTTTTTATTGTTTTTCTACGTCAAATTTTGTGAGTATAATTTTGCTATATTATTTCGATGCCAAAACACCAGCTTTCTATGACAAATGGACAAATCTGTTAAATACTCCTCCAGAGAGAGAGTTGAACAACTTCGGACCATCAAAGTTGCTTGGTGTACACTTTTTATCGTGCTTCTATGTCAAATTTTATGAGTATAAGCTTCCAAGATTATTTCGATGCCAAAACACCAACTTCCTATGACAAATGGACAAAGCCGTTAAAAGCTCGTCCATAGAGAGACTTGAGCAAGTTCGGACCATCAAAGTTGCTCGGTGTACACTTTTTATTATTTTTCTATGTCAAATTTTATGAGTATAATTTTCCTATATTATTTCGATGCCAAAACTCCAGCTTTCTATGACAAATGGACAAAACTGTTAAATGCTCCTCCAGAGAGAGTGTTGAGCAACTTCGGACCATCAAAGTTGTTTGGTGTACACTTTTTATTGTGCTTCTATGTCAAATATCATGAGTATAAGCTTCCAAGATTATTTCGATGCCAAAACACCAACTTCCTATGACAAATGGACAAAGCCATTAAAAGCTCGTCCATAGAGAGAGTTGAGCAACTTCGGATCATCAAAGTTGCTCGGTGTACACTTTTTATTATTTTTCTATGTCAAATTTTATGAGTATAATTTTCCTATATTATTTCGATGCCAAAACTCCAGCTTTCTATGACAAATGGACAAAACTGTTAAATGCTCCTCCAGAGAGAGAGTTGAGCAACTTCGGACCATCAAAGTTGTTTGGTGTACACTTTTTATTGTGCTTCTATGTCAAATATCATGAGTATAAGCTTCCAAGATTATTTCGATGCCAAAACACCAACTTCCTATGACAAATGGACAAAGCCATTAAAAGCTCGTCCATAGAGAGAGTTGAGCAACTTCGGATCATCAAAGTTGCTCGGTGTACACTTTTTATTATTTTTCTATTTCAAATTTTATGAGTATAATTTTCCTATATTATTTCGATGCCAAAACACCAGCTTTCTATGACAAATGGACAAAACTGTTAAATGCTCCTCCAGAAAGAGAGTTGAGCAACTTCGAACCATCAAAGTTGCTTGGTGTACACTTTTTATTGTGCTTCTATGTCAAATTTCATGAGTATAAGCTTCCAAGATTATTTCGATGCCAAAACACCAACTTTCTATGACAAATGGACAAAGCCATTAAAAGCTCGTCCATAGAGATAGTTGAGCAACTTCGGATCATCAAAGATGCTCGGTGTACACTTTTTATTATTTTTCTATGTCAAATTTTATGAGTATAATTTTCTTATATTATTTCGATGCCAAAACACCAGCTTTCTATGACAAATGGACAAAACTGTTAAATGCTCCTCCAGAGAGAGAGTTGACCAACTTCAGACCATCAAAGTTTCTTGGTGTACACTTTTTATTGTGCTTCTATGTCAAATTTTATAAGTATAAGCTTCCAAGATTATTTCGATGCCAAAACACCAACTTCCTATGACAAATGGACAAAGCCGTTAAAATCTCGTCCATAGAGAGACTTGAGCAACTTCGTACCATCAAAGTTGCTCGGTGTACACTTTTTATTGTTTTTCTACGTCAAATTTTGTGAGTATAATTTTGCTATATTATTTCGATGCCAAAACACCAGCTTTCTATGACAAATGGACAAAACTGTTAAATGCTCCTCCAGAGAGAGAGTTGAGCAACTTCGAACCATCAAAGTTGCTTGGTGTACACTTTTTATTGTGCTTCTATGTCAAATTTCATGAGTATAAGCTTCCAAGATTATTTCGATGCCAAAACACCAACTTCCTATGACAAATGGACAAAGCCATTAAAAGCTCGTCCATAGAGAGAGTTGAGCAACTTTGGATCATCAAAGTTGCTCGGTGTACACTTTTTATTATTTTTCTATGTCAAATTTTATGAGTATAATTTTCCTATATTATTTCGATGCCAAAACTCCAGCTTTCTATGACAAATGGACAAAACTGTTAAATGCTCCTCCAGAGAGAGAGTTGAGCAACTTCGGACCATCAAAGTTGTTTGGTGTACACTTTTTATTGTGCTTCTATGTCAAATATCATGAGTATAAGCTTCCAAGATTATTTCGATGCCAAAACACCAACTTCCTATGACAAATGGACAAAGCCATTAAAAGCTCGTCCATAGAGAGAGTTGAGCAACTTCGGATCATCAAAGTTGCTCGGTGTACACTTTTTATTATTTTTCTATTTCAAATTTTATGAGTATAATTTTCCTATATTATTTCGATGCCAAAACACCAGCTTTCTATGACAAATGGACAAAACTGTTAAATGCTCCTCCAGAAAGAGAGTTGAGCAACTTCGAACCATCAAAGTTGCTTGGTGTACACTTTTTATTGTGCTTCTATGTCAAATTTCATGAGTATAAGCTTCCAAGATTATTTCGATGCCAAAACACCAACTTTCTATGACAAATGGACAAAGCCATTAAAAGCTCGTCCATAGAGATAGTTGAGCAACTTCGGATCATCAAAGATGCTCGGTGTACACTTTTTATTATTTTTCTATGTCAAATTTTATGAGTATAATTTTCTTATATTATTTCGATGCCAAAACACCAGCTTTCTATGACAAATGGACAAAACTGTTAAATGCTCCTCCAGAGAGAGAGTTGACCAACTTCAGACCATCAAAGTTTCTTGGTGTACACTTTTTATTGTGCTTCTATGTCAAATTTTATAAGTATAAGCTTCCAAGATTATTTCGATGCCAAAACACCAACTTCCTATGACAAATGGACAAAGCCGTTAAAATCTCGTCCATAGAGAGACTTGAGCAACTTCGTACCATCAAAGTTGCTCGGTGTACACTTTTTATTGTTTTTCTACGTCAAATTTTGTGAGTATAATTTTGCTATATTATTTCGATGCCAAAACACCAGCTTTCTATGACAAATGGACAAAACTGTTAAATGCTCCTCCAGAGAGAGAGTTGAGCAACTTCGAACCATCAAAGTTGCTTGGTGTACACTTTTTATTGTGCTTCTATGTCAAATTTCATGAGTATAAGCTTCCAAGATTATTTCGATGCCAAAACACCAACTTCCTATGACAAATGGACAAAGCCATTAAAAGCTCGTCCATAGAGAGAGTTGAGCAACTTTGGATCATCAAAGTTGCTCGGTGTACACTTTTTATTATTTTTCTATGTCAAATTTTATGAGTATAATTTTCCTATATTATTTCGATGCCAAAACTCCAGCTTTCTATGACAAATGGACAAAACTGTTAAATGCTCCTCCAGAGAGAGAGTTGAGCAACTTCGGACCATCAAAGTTGCTTGGTGTACACTTTTTATTGTACTTCTATGTCAAATATCATGACTATAAGCTTCCAAGATTATTTCGATGCCAAAACACCAACTTCCTATGACAAATGGACAAAGCCATTAAAAGCTCGTCCATAGAGAGAGTTGAGCAACTTCGGATCATCAAAGTTGCTCGGTGTACACTTTTTATTATTTTTCTATTTCAAATTTTATGAGTATAATTTTCCTAAATTATTTCGATGCCAAAACACCGGCTTTCTATGACAAATGGACAAAACTGTTAAATGCTCCTCCAGAAAGAGAGTTGAGCAACTTCGAACCATCAAAGTTGCTTGGTGTACACTTTTTATTGTGCTTCTATGTCAAATTTCATGAGTATAAGCTTCCAAGATTATTTCGATGCCAAAACACCAACTTTCTATGACAAATGGACAAAGCCATTAAAAGCTCGTCCATAGAGATAGTTGAGCAACTTCGGATCATCAAAGATGCTCGGTGTACACTTTTTATTATTTTTCTATGTCAAATTTTATGAGTATAATTTTCTTATATTATTTCGATGCCAAAACACCAGCTTTCTATGACAAATGGACAAAACTGTTAAATGCTCCTCCAGAGAGAGAGTTGAGCAACTTCAGACCATCAAAGTTTCTTGGTGTACACTTTTTATTGTGCTTCTATGTCAAATTTTATAAGTATAAGCTTCCAAGATTATTTCGATGCCAAAACACCAACTTCCTATGACAAATGGACAAAGCCGTTAAAAGCTCGTCCATAGAGAGACTTGAGTAACTTCGGACCATCAAAGTTGCTCGGTGTACACTTTTAATTGTTTTTCTACGTCAAATTTTGTGAGTATAATTTTGCTATATTATTTCGATGCCAAAACACCAGCTTTCTATGACAAATGGACAAAACTGTTAAATGCTCCTCCAGAGAGAGAGTTGATCAACTTCAGACCATCAAAGTTTCTTGTTGTACACTTTTTATTGTGCTTCTATGTCAAATTTTATAAGTATAAGCTTCCAAGATTATTTCGATGCCAAAACACCAACTTCCTATGACAAATGGACAAAGCCGTTAAAAGCTCGTCCATAGAGAGACTTGAGCAACTTCGGACCATCAAAGTTGCTCGGTGTACACTTTTTATTGTTTTTCTACGTCAAATTTTGTGAGTATAATTTTGCTATATTATTTCGATGCCAAAACTCCAGCTTTCTATGACAAATGGACAAAACTGTTAAATGCTCCTCCAGAGAGAGAGTTGAGCAACTTCGGACCATCAAAGTTGTTTGGTGTACACTTTTTATTGTGCTTCTATGTCAAATATCATGAGTATAAGCTTCCAAGATTATTTCGATGCCAAAACACCAACTTCCTATGACAAATGGACAAAGCCATTAAAAGCTCGTCCATAGAGAGAGTTGAGCAACTTCGGATCATCAAAGTTGCTCGGTGTACACTTTTTATTATTTTTCTATTTCAAATTTTATGAGTATAATTTTCCTATATTATTTCGATGCCAAAACACCAGCTTTCTATGACAAATGGACAAAACTGTTAAATGCTCCTCCAGAAAGAGAGTTGAGCAACTTCGAACCATCAAAGTTGCTTGGTGTACACTTTTTATTGTGCTTCTATGTCAAATTTCATGAGTATAAGCTTCCAAGATTATTTCGATGCCAAAACACCAACTTTCTATGACAAATGGACAAAGCCATTAAAAGCTCGTCCATAGAGATAGTTGAGCAACTTCGGATCATCAAAGATGCTCGGTGTACACTTTTTATTATTTTTCTATGTCAAATTTTATGAGTATAATTTTCTTATATTATTTCGATGCCAAAACACCAGCTTTCTATGACAAATGGACAAAACTGTTAAATGCTCCTCCAGAGAGAGAGTTGACCAACTTCAGACCATCAAAGTTTCTTGGTGTACACTTTTTATTGTGCTTCTATGTCAAATTTTATAAGTATAAGCTTCCAAGATTATTTCGATGCCAAAACACCAACTTCCTATGACAAATGGACAAAGCCGTTAAAATCTCGTCCATAGAGAGACTTGAGCAACTTCGTACCATCAAAGTTGCTCGGTGTACACTTTTTATTGTTTTTCTACGTCAAATTTTGTGAGTATAATTTTGCTATATTATTTCGATGCCAAAACACCAGCTTTCTATGACAAATGGACAAAACTGTTAAATGCTCCTCCAGAGAGAGAGTTGAGCAACTTCGAACCATCAAAGTTGCTTGGTGTACACTTTTTATTGTGCTTCTATGTCAAATTTCATGAGTATAAGCTTCCAAGATTATTTCGATGCCAAAACACCAACTTCCTATGACAAATGGACAAAGCCATTAAAAGCTCGTCCATAGAGAGAGTTGAGCAACTTTGGATCATCAAAGTTGCTCGGTGTACACTTTTTATTATTTTTCTATGTCAAATTTTATGAGTATAATTTTCCTATATTATTTCGATGCCAAAACTCCAGCTTTCTATGACAAATGGACAAAACTGTTAAATGCTCCTCCAGAGAGAGAGTTGAGCAACTTCGGACCATCAAAGTTGCTTGGTGTACACTTTTTATTGTACTTCTATGTCAAATATCATGACTATAAGCTTCCAAGATTATTTCGATGCCAAAACACCAACTTCCTATGACAAATGGACAAAGCCATTAAAAGCTCGTCCATAGAGAGAGTTGAGCAACTTCGGATCATAAAAGTTGCTCGGTGTACACTTTTTATTATTTTTCTATTTCAAATTTTATGAGTATAATTTTCCTAAATTATTTCGATGCCAAAACACCGGCTTTCTATGACAAATGGACAAAACTGTTAAATGCTCCTCCAGAAAGAGAGTTGAGCAACTTCGAACCATCAAAGTTGCTTGGTGTACACTTTTTATTGTGCTTCTATGTCAAATTTCATGAGTATAAGCTTCCAAGATTATTTCGATGCCAAAACACCAACTTTCTATGACAAATGGACAAAGCCATTAAAAGCTCGTCCATAGAGATAGTTGAGCAACTTCGGATCATCAAAGATGCTCGGTGTACACTTTTTATTATTTTTCTATGTCAAATTTTATGAGTATAATTTTCTTATATTATTTCGATGCCAAAACACCAGCTTTCTATGACAAATGGACAAAACTGTTAAATGCTCCTCCAGAGAGAGAGTTGAGCAACTTCAGACCATCAAAGTTTCTTGGTGTACACTTTTTATTGTGCTTCTATGTCAAATTTTATAAGTATAAGCTTCCAAGATTATTTCGATGCCAAAACACCAACTTCCTATGACAAATGGACAAAGCCGTTAAAAGCTCGTCCATAGAGAGACTTGAGCAACTTCGGACCATCAAATTTGCTCGGTGTACACTTTTTATTGTTTTTCTACGTCAAATTTTGTGAGTATAATTTTGCTATATTATTTCGATGCCAAAACTCCAGCTTTCTATGACAAATGGAGAAAACTGTTAAATGCTCCTCCAGAGAGAGAGTTGAGCAACTTCGAACCATCAAAGTTGATTGGTGTACACTTTTTATTGTGCTTCTATGTCAAATTTCATGAGTATAAGCTTCCAAGATTTTTTCGATGCCAAAACACCAACTTCCTATGACAAATGGACAAAGCCATTAAAAGCTCGTCCATAGAGAGAGTTGAGCAACTTTGGATCATCAAAGTTGCTCGGTGTACACTTTTTATTATTTTTCTATGTCAAATTTTATGAGTATAATTTTCCTATATTATTTCGATGCCAAAACACCAGCTTTCTATGACAAATAGACAAAACTGTTAAATGCTCCTCCAGAAAGAGAGTTGAGCAATTTCGAACCATCAAAGTTGCTTGGTGTACACTTTTTATTGTGCTTCTATGTCAAATTTTATGAGTATAAGCTTCCAAGATTATTTCGATGCCAAAACACCAACTTCCTATGACAAATGGACAAAGCCGTTAAAAGCTCGTCCATAGAGAGACTTGAGCAACTTCGGACCATCAAAGTTGCTCGGTGTACACTCTTTATTTTTTTTCTATGTCAAATTTTGTGAGTATAATTTTGCTATATTATTTCGATGCCAAAACACCAGCTTTCTATGACAAATGGACAAAACTGTTAAATGCTCCTCCATAGAAAGAGTTGAGCAACTTCGGATCATCAAAGTTGCTTGGTGTACACTTTTTATTGTGCTTCTATGTCAAATTTTATGAGGATAAGCTTCCAAGATTATTTCGATGCCAAAACACCAACTTCCTATTACAAACGGACAAAGCCATTAGAAGCTCGTCCATAGAGAGAGTTGAGCAACTTCGGACCATCAAAGTTGCTCGGTGTACACTTTTTATTGTTTTTCTATGTCAAATTTTATGAGTATAATTTTCCTATATTATTTCGATGCTAAAATAACAAATTTCTATGTCAAATGGACAAAACTGTTAAAAGATCCTCCATAGAGAGAGTTGAGCAACTTCGGACCATAAAAGTTGCTTTGTGTACACTTTTTATTGTGATTCTACGTCAAATTTTACGAGTATAAGCTTCCAGGATTATTTCGATGCCAAAACACCAACTTCCTATGACAAATAGACAAAGCCGTTAAAAGCTCGTCCATAGAGATAGTTGAGCAACTTCGAATCATTAAAAATGCTCGGTGTACACTTTTTATTATTTTTCTATGTCAAATTTTATGAGTATAATTTTCTTATATTATTGCGATGCCAAAACACCAGCTTTGTATGATAAATTGACAAAACTGTTAAATGCTCCTCCTGAGAGAGAGTTGAGCAACTTCGGACCAACAAAGTTTCTTGGTGTACACTTTTTATTGTGCTTCAATGTCAAATTTTATGAGTATAAGCTTCCAATATTATTTCGATGCCAAAACACCAACTTCCTATGACAAATGGACAAAACTGTTAAATGCTCCTCCAGAGAGAGAGTTGTGCAACTCCGGACCATCAAAATTGCTTGGTGTACACTTTTTATTGTGCTTCTATGTCAAATTTCATGAGTATAAGCTTCCAAGATTATTTCGATGCCAAAACACCAACTTCCTATGACAAATGGACAAAGCCATTAAAAGCTCGTCCATAGAGAGAGTTGAGCAACTTCGGATCATCAAAGTTGCTCGGTGTGCACATTTTATTATTTTTCTATTTCAAATTTTATGAGTATAATTTTCCTATATTATTTCGATGCCAAAACACCAGCTTTCTATGACAAATAGACAGAACTGTTAAATGCTCCTCCAGAAAGAGAGTTGAGCAACTTCGAACCATCAAAGTTGCTTGGTGTACACTTTTTATTGTGCTTCTATGTCAAATTTCATGAGTATAAGCTTCCAAGATTATTTCGATGCCAAAACACCAACTTTCTATGTCAAATGGACAAAGCCATTAAAAGCTCATCCATAGAGATAGTTGAGCAACTTCGGATCATCAAAGATGCTCGGTGTACACTTTTTATTATTTTTCTATGTCAAATTTTATGAGTATAATTTTCTTATATTATTTCGATGCCAAAACACCAGCTTTCTATGACAAATGGACAAAACTGTTAAATGCTCCTCCAGAGAGAGAGTTGACCAACTTCGGACCATCAAAGTTTCTTGGTGTACACTTTTTATTGTGCTTCTATGTCAAATTTTATAAGTATAATCTTCCAAGATTATTTCGATGCCAAAACACCAACTTCCTATGACAAAGGGACAAAGCCGTTAAAAGCACGTCCATAGAGAGACTTGAGCAACTTCGGACCATCAAAGTTGCTCGGTGTACACTTTTTATTGTTTTTCTACGTCAAATTTTGTGAGTATAATTTTGCTATATTATTTCGATGCCAAAACACCAGCTTTCTATGACAAATGGACAAAACTGTTAAATGCTCATCCAGAGAGAGAGTTGAGCAACTTCGAACCATCAAAGTTGCTTGGGGTACACTTTTTATTGTGCTTCTATGTCAAATTTCATGAGTATAAGCTTCCAAGATTATTTCGATTCCAAAACACCAACTTCCTATGACAAATGGACAAAGCCATTAAAAGCTCGTGCATAGAGAGAGTTGAGCAACTTCGGATCATCAAAGTTGCTCGGTGTACACTTTTTATTATTTTTCTATGTCTAATTTTATGAGTATAATTTTCCTATTTTATTTCGATGCCAAAACACCAGCTTTCTATGACAAATGGACAAAACTGTTAAATGCTCCTCCAGAGAGAGAGTTGAGCAACTTCGGACCATCAAAGTTGCTTGGTGTACACTTTTTATTGTGCTTCTATGTCAAATTTTATGAGTATAAGCTTCCAAGATTATTTCGATGCCAAAACACCAACTTCCTATGACAAATGGACAAAGCCGTTAAAAGCTCGTCCATAGAGGGAGCGGAACAACTTCGGACCATCAAAGTTGCTCGGTGTACACTTTTTATTGTTTTTCTATGTCAAATTTTATGAGTATAATTTTCTTATATTATTTCGATGCCAAAACACCAGCTTTCTATGACAAATAGACAAAACTGTTAAATGCTCCTCCAGAGAGAGAGTTGAGCAACTTCGGACCATCAAAGTTGCTTGGTGTACACTTTTTATTGTGCTTCTATGTCAAATTTTACGAGTATAAGCTTCCAAGATTATTTCGATGCCAAAACACCAACTTCCCATGACAAAGGGACAAAGCCGTTAAAAGCTCGTCCATAGAGAGAGTTGAGCAACTTCGGACCATCAAAGTTGCTTGGTGTACACTTTTTATTGTGCTTCTATGTCAAATTTTACGAGTATAATTTTCTTATATTATTTCGATGCCAAAACACCAACTTTCTATGACAAATAGACAAAGCCGTTAAAAGCTCGTCCATAGAGGGAGTTGACCAACTTCGGATCATCAAATTTGCTCGGTGTACACTTTTTATTGTTTTTCTATGCCAAATTTTATGAGTATAATTTTCTTATATTATTTCGATGCCAAAACACCAGCTTTCTATGACAAATAGACAAAACTGTTAAATGCTCCTCCAGAGAGAGAGTTGAGCAACTTCGGATCATCAAAGTTGCTCGGTGTACACTTTTTATTATTTTTCTATGTCAAATTTTATGAGTATAATTTTCCTATATTATTTCGATGCCAAAACACCAGCTTTCTATGACAAATGGACAAAACTGTTAAATGCTCCTCCAGAGAGAGAGTTGAGCAACTTCGGACCATCAAAGTTTCTTGGTGTACACTTTTTATTGTGCTTCTATGTCAAATTTTATGAGTATAAGCTTCCAAGATTATTTCGATGCCAAAACACCAACTTCCTATGACAAATGGACAAAGCCGTTAAAAGCTCGTCCATAGAGAGACTTGAGCAACTTCGGACCATCAAAGTTGCTCGGTGTACACTTTTTATTGTTTTTCTATGTCAAATTTTGTGAGTATAATTTTGCTATATTATTTCGATGCCAAAACACCAGCTTTCTATGACAAATGGACAAAACTGTTAAATGCTCCTCCAGAGAGAGAGTTGAGCAACTTCGGACCATCAAAGTTGCTTGGTGTACACTTTTTATTATTTTTCTATGTCAAATTTTATGAGTATAATTTTCCTATATTATTTCGATGCTAAAACACCAGCTTTCTATGACAAATGGACAAAACTGTTAAATGCTCCTCCAGAGAGAGAGTTGAGCAACTTCGGACCATCAAAGTTGCTTGGCGTACACTTTTTATTATTTTTCTATGTCAAATTTTTTGAGTATAATTATGCTATATTATTTCGATGCCGAAACACCAGCTTTCTATGACAAATGGACAAAACTGTTAAATGCTCCTCCAGAGAGAGAGTTGAGCAACTTCGGACCATCAAAGTTGCTCGGTGTACACTTTTTATTATTTTTCTATGTCAAATTTTATGAGTATAATTTTCCTATATTATTTCGATGCCAAAACACCAGCTTTCTATGACAAATGGACAAAACTGTTAAATGCTCCTCCAGAGAGAGAGTTGAGCAACTTCGGACCATCAAAGTTGCTTGGTGTACACTTTTTATTGTGCTTCTATGTCAAATTTTACGAGTATAAGCTTCCAAGATTATTTCGATGCCAAAACACCAACTTCCTATGACAAATGGACAAAGCCGTTAAAAGTTCGTCCATAGAGATAGTTGAGAAATTTCGGATCATCAAAGTTGCTCGGTGTACACTTTTTATTATTTTTCTATGTCAAATTTTATGAGTATAATTTTCCTATATTATTTCGATGCCAAAACACCAGCTTTCTATGACAAATGGACAAAACTGTTAAATGCTCCTCCAGAGAGAGAGTTGAGCAACTTCGGACCATCAAAGTTGCTTGGTGTACACCTTTTATTGTGCTTCTATGTCAAATTTCATGAGTATAAGCTTCCAAGATTATTTCGATGCCAAAACACCAACTTCCTATGACAAATGGACAAAGCCATTAAAAGCTCGTCCATAGAGAGAGTTGAGCAACTTCGGATCATCAAAGTTGCTAGGTGTACACTTTTTATTATTTTTCTATTTCAAATTTTATGAGCATAATTTTCCTATATTATTTCGATGCCAAAACACCAGCTTTCTATGACAAATGGACAAAACTGTTAAATGCTCCTCCAGAGAGAGAGTTGAGCAACTTCGAACCATCAAAGTTGCTTGGTGTACACTTTTTATTGTGCTTCTATGTCAAATTTCATGAGTATAAGCTTCCAAGATTATTTCGATGCCAAAACACCAACTTTCTATGACAAATGGACAAAGCCATTAAAAGCTCGTTAGAGATAGTTGAGCAACTTCGGATCATCAAAGATGCTCGGTGTACACTTTTTATTGTTTTTCTACGTCAAATTTTGTGAGTATAATTTTGCTATATTATTTCGATGCCAAAACACCAGCTTTCTATGACAAATGGACAAAACTGTTAAATGCTCATCCAGAGAGAGAGTTGAGCAACTTCGAACCATCAAAGTTGCTTGGGTTACACTTTTTATTGTGCTTCTATGTCAAATTTCATGAGTATAAGCTTCCAAGATTATTTCGATTCCAAAACACCAACTTCCTATGACAAATGGACAAAGCCATTAAAAGCTCGTGCATAGAGAGAGTTGAGCAACTTCGGATCATCAAAGTTGCTCGGTGTACACTTTTTATTATTTTTCTATGTCTAACTTTATGAGTATAATTTTCCTATATTATTTCGATGCCAAAACACCAGCTTTCTATGACAAATGGACAAAACTGTTAAATGCTCCTCCAGAGAGAGAGTTGAGCAACTTCGGACCATCAAAGTTGCTTGGTGTACACTTTTTATTGTGCTTCTATGTCAAATTTTATGAGTATAAGCTTCCAAGATTATTTCGATGCCAAAACACCAACTTCCTATGACAAATGGACAAAGCCGTTAAAAGCTCGTCCATAGAGGGAGCTGAACAACTTCGGACCATCAAAGTTGCTCGGTGTACACTTTTTATTGTTTTTCTATGTCAAATTTTATGAGTATAATTTTCTTATATTATTTCGATGCCAAAACACCAGCTTTCTATGACAAATAGACAAAACTGTTAAATGCTCCTCCAGAGAGAGAGTTGAGCAACTTCGGACCATCAAAGTTGCTTGGTGTACACTTTTTATTGTGCTTCTATGTCAAATTTTACGAGTATAAGCTTCCAAGATTATTTCGATGCCAAAACACCAACTTCCCATGACAAAGGGACAAAGCCGTTAAAAGCTCGTCCATAGAGAGAGTTGAGCAACTTCGGACCATCAAAGTTGCTTGGTGTACACTTTTTATTGTGCTTCTATGTCAAATTTTACGAGTATAATTTTCTTATATTATTTCGATGCCAAAACACCAGCTTTCTATGACAAATAGACAAAGCCGTTAAAAGCTCGTCCATAGAGGGAGTTGACCAACTTCGGACCATCAAAGTTGCTCGGTGTACACTTTTTATTGTTTTTCTATGCCAAATTTTATGAGTATAATTTTCTTATATTATTTCGATGCCAAAACACCAGCTTTCTATGACAAATAGACAAAACTGTTAAATGCTCCTCCAGAGAGAGAGTTGAGCAACTTCGGATCATCAAAGTTGCTCGGTGTACACTTTTTATTATTTTTCTATGTCAATTTTTATGAGTATAATTTTCCTATATTATTTCGATGCCAAAACACCAGCTTTCTATGACAAATGGACAAAACTGTTAAATGCTCCTCCAGAGAGAGAGTTGAGCAACTTCGGACCATCAAAGTTTCTCGGTGTACACTTTTTATTGTGCTTCTATGTCAAATTTTATGAGTATAAGCTTCCAAGATTATTTCGATGCCAAAACACCAACTTCCTATGACAAATGGACAAAGCCGTTAAAAGCTCGTCCATAGAGAGACTTGAGCAACTTCGGACCATCAAAGTTGCTCGGTGTACACTTTTTATTGTTTTTCTATGTCAAATTTTGTGAGTATAATTTTGCTATATTATTTCGATGCCAAAACACCAGCTTTCTATGACAAATGGACAAAACTGTTAAATGCTCCTCCAGAGAGAGAGTTGAGCAACTTCGGACCATCAAAGTTGCTTGGTGTACACTTTTTATTATTTTTCTATGTCAAATTTTATGAGTATAATTTTCCTATATTATTTCGATGCCAAAACACCAGCTTTCTATGACAAATGGACAAAACTGTTAAATGCTCCTCCAGAGAGAGAGTTGAGCAACTTCGGACCATCAAAGTTGCTTGGCGTACACTTTTTATTATTTTTCTATGTCAAATTTTTTGAGTATAATTATGCTATATTATTTCGATGCCAAAACACCAGCTTTCTATGACAAATGGACAAAACTGTTAAATGCTCCTCCAGAGAGAGAGTTGAGCAACTTCGGACCATCAAAGTTGCTCGGTGTACACTTTTTATTATTTTTCTATGTCAAATTTTATGAGTATAATTTTCCTATATTATTTCGATGCCAAAACACCAGCTTTCTATGACAAATGGACAAAACTGTTAAATCCTCCTCCAGAGAGAGAGTTGAGCAACTTCGGACCATCAAAGTTGCTTGGTGTACACTTTTTATTGTGCTTCTATGTCAAATTTTACGAGTATAAGCTTCCAAGATTATTTCGATGCCAAAACACCAACTTCCTATGACAAATGGACAAAGCCGTTAAAAGTTCGTCCATAGAGATAGTTGAGAAATTTCGGATCATCAAAGTTGCTCGGTGTACACTTTTTATTATTTTTCTATGTCAAATTTTATGAGTATAATTTTCCTATATTATTTCGATGCCAAAACACCAGCTTTCTATGACAAATGGACAAAACTGTTAAATGCTCCTCCAGAGAGAGAGTTGAGCAACTTCGGACCATCAAAGTTGCTTGGTGTACACCTTTTATTGTGCTTCTATGTCAAATTTCATGAGTATAAGCTTCCAAGATTATTTCGATGCCAAAACACCAACTTCCTATGACAAATGGACAAAGCCATTAAAAGCTCGTCCATAGAGAGAGTTGAGCAACTTCGGATCATCAAAGTTGCTCGGTGTACACTTTTTATTATTTTTCTATTTCAAATTTTATGAGCATAATTTTCCTATATTATTTCGATGCCAAAACACCAGCTTTCTACGACAAATGGACAAAACTGTTAAATGCTCCTCCAGAGAGAGAGTTGAGCAACTTCGAACCATCAAAGTTGCTTGGTGTACACTTTTTATTGTGCTTCTATGTCAAATTTCATGAGTATAAGCTTCCAAGATTATTTCGATGCCAAAACACCAACTTTCTATGACAAATGGACAAAGCCATTAAAAGCTCGTTAGAGATAGTTGAGCAACTTCGGATCATCAAAGATGCTCGGTGTACACTTTTTATTATTTTTCTATGTCAAATTTTATGAGTATAATTTTCTTATATTATTTCGATGCCAAAACACCAGCTTTCTATGACAAATGGACAAAACAGTTAAATGCTCCTCCAGAGAGAGTGTTGAGCAACTTCGGACCATCACAGTTTCTTGGTGTACACTTTTTATTGTGCTTCTATGTCAAATTTTATAAGTATAATCTTCCAAGATTATTTCGATGCCAAAACACCAACTTCCTATGACAAAGGGACAAAGCCGTTAAAAGCACGTCCATAGAGAGACTTGAGCAACTTCGGACCATCAAAGTTGCTCGGTGTACACTTTTTATTGTTTTTCTACGTCAAATTTTGTGAGTATAATTTTGCTATATTATTTCGATGCCAAAACACCAGCTTTCTATGACAAATGGACAAAACTGTTAAATGCTCATCCAGAGAGAGAGTTGAGCAACTTCGAACCATCAAAGTTGCTTGGGTTACACTTTTTATTGTGCTTCTATGTCAAATTTCATGAGTATAAGCTTCCAAGATTATTTCGATTCCAAAACACCAACTTCCTATGACAAATGGACAAAGCCATTAAAAGCTCGTGCATAGAGAGAGTTGAGCAACTTCGGATCATCAAAGTTGCTCGGTGTACACTTTTTATTATTTTTCTATGTCTAACTTTATGAGTATAATTTTCCTATATTATTTCGATGCCAAAACACCAGCTTTCTATGACAAATGGACAAAACTGTTAAATGCTCCTCCAGAGAGAGAGTTGAGCAACTTCGGACCATCAAAGTTGCTTGGTGTACACTTTTTATTGTGCTTCTATGTCAAATTTTATGAGTATAAGCTTCCAAGATTATTTCGATGCCAAAACACCAACTTCCTATGACAAATGGACAAAGCCGTTAAAAGCTCGTCCATAGAGGGAGCTGAACAACTTCGGACCATCAAAGTTGCTCGGTGTACACTTTTTATTGTTTTTCTATGTCAAATTTTATGAGTATAATTTTCTTATATTATTTCGATGCCAAAACACCAGCTTTCTATGACAAATAGACAAAACTGTTAAATGCTCCTCCAGAGAGAGAGTTGAGCAACTTCGGACCATCAAAGTTGCTTGGTGTACACTTTTTATTGTGCTTCTATGTCAAATTTTACGAGTATAAGCTTCCAAGATTATTTCGATGCCAAAACACCAACTTCCCATGACAAAGGGACAAAGCCGTTAAAAGCTCGTCCATAGAGAGAGTTGAGCAACTTCGGACCATCAAAGTTGCTTGGTGTACACTTTTTATTGTGCTTCTATGTCAAATTTTACGAGTATAATTTTCTTATATTATTTCGATGCCAAAACACCAGCTTTCTATGACAAATAGACAAAGCCGTTAAAAGCTCGTCCATAGAGGGAGTTGACCAACTTCGGACCATCAAAGTTGCTCGGTGTACACTTTTTATTGTTTTTCTATGCCAAATTTTATGAGTATAATTTTCTTATATTATTTCGATGCCAAAACACCAGCTTTCTATGACAAATAGACAAAACTGTTAAATGCTCCTCCAGAGAGAGAGTTGAGCAACTTCGGATCATCAAAGTTGCTCGGTGTACACTTTTTATTATTTTTCTATGTCAATTTTTATGAGTATAATTTTCCTATATTATTTCGATGCCAAAACACCAGCTTTCTATGACAAATGGACAAAACTGTTAAATGCTCCTCCAGAGAGAGAGTTGAGCAACTTCGGACCATCAAAGTTTCTCGGTGTACACTTTTTATTGTGCTTCTATGTCAAATTTTATGAGTATAAGCTTCCAAGATTATTTCGATGCCAAAACACCAACTTCCTATGACAAATGGACAAAGCCGTTAAAAGCTCGTCCATAGAGAGACTTGAGCAACTTCGGACCATCAAAGTTGCTCGGTGTACACTTTTTATTGTTTTTCTATGTCAAATTTTGTGAGTATAATTTTGCTATATTATTTCGATGCCAAAACACCAGCTTTCTATGACAAATGGACAAAACTGTTAAATGCTCCTCCAGAGAGAGAGTTGAGCAACTTCGGACCATCAAAGTTGCTTGGTGTACACTTTTTATTATTTTTCTATGTCAAATTTTATGAGTATAATTTTCCTATATTATTTCGATGCCAAAACACCAGCTTTCTATGACAAATGGACAAAACTGTTAAATGCTCCTCCAGAGAGAGAGTTGAGCAACTTCGGACCATCAAAGTTGCTTGGCGTACACTTTTTATTATTTTTCTATGTCAAATTTTTTGAGTATAATTATGCTATATTATTTCGATGCCAAAACACCAGCTTTCTATGACAAATGGACAAAACTGTTAAATGCTCCTCCAGAGAGAGAGTTGAGCAACTTCGGACCATCAAAGTTGCTCGGTGTACACTTTTTATTATTTTTCTATGTCAAATTTTATGAGTATAATTTTCCTATATTATTTCGATGCCAAAACACCAGCTTTCTATGACAAATGGACAAAACTGTTAAATGCTCCTCCAGAGAGAGAGTTGAGCAACTTCGGACCATCAAAGTTGCTTGGTGTACACTTTTTATTGTGCTTCTATGTCAAATTTTACGAGTATAAGCTTCCAAGATTATTTCGATGCCAAAACACCAACTTCCTATGACAAATGGACAAAGCCGTTAAAAGTTCGTCCATAGAGATAGTTGAGAAATTTCGGATCATCAAAGTTGCTCGGTGTACACTTTTTATTATTTTTCTATGTCAAATTTTATGAGTATAATTTTCCTATATTATTTCGATGCCAAAACACCAGCTTTCTATGACAAATGGACAAAACTGTTAAATGCTCCTCCAGAGAGAGAGTTGAGCAACTTCGGACCATCAAAGTTGCTTGGTGTACACCTTTTATTGTGCTTCTATGTCAAATTTCATGAGTATAAGCTTCCAAGATTATTTCGATGCCAAAACACCAACTTCCTATGACAAATGGACAAAGCCATTAAAAGCTCGTCCATAGAGAGAGTTGAGCAACTTCGGATCATCAAAGTTGCTCGGTGTACACTTTTTATTATTTTTCTATTTCAAATTTTATGAGCATAATTTTCCTATATTATTTCGATGCCAAAACACCAGCTTTCTACGACAAATGGACAAAACTGTTAAATGCTCCTCCAGAGAGAGAGTTGAGCAACTTCGAACCATCAAAGTTGCTTGGTGTACACTTTTTATTGTGCTTCTATGTCAAATTTCATGAGTATAAGCTTCCAAGATTATTTCGATGCCAAAACACCAACTTTCTATGACAAATGGACAAAGCCATTAAAAGCTCGTTAGAGATAGTTGAGCAACTTCGGATCATCAAAGATGCTCGGTGTACACTTTTTATTATTTTTCTATGTCAAATTTTATGAGTATAATTTTCTTATATTATTTCGATGCCAAAACACCAGCTTTCTATGACAAATGGACAAAACAGTTAAATGCTCCTCCAGAGAGAGTGTTGAGCAACTTCGGACCATCACAGTTTCTTGGTGTACACTTTTTATTGTGCTTCTATGTCAAATTTTATAAGTATAATCTTCCAAGATTATTTCGATGCCAAAACACCAACTTCCTATGACAAAGGGACAAAGCCGTTAAAAGCACGTCCATAGAGAGACTTGAGCAACTTCGGACCATCAAAGTTGCTCGGTGTACACTTTTTATTGTTTTTCTACGTCAAATTTTGTGAGTATAATTTTGCTATATTATTTCGATGCCAAAACACCAGCTTTCTATGACAAATGGACAAAACTGTTAAATGCTCATCCAGAGAGAGAGTTGAGCAACTTCGAACCATCAAAGTTGCTTGGGTTACACTTTTTATTGTGCTTCTATGTCAAATTTCATGAGTATAAGCTTCCAAGATTATTTCGATTCCAAAACACCAACTTCCTATGACAAATGGACAAAGCCATTAAAAGCTCGTGCATAGAGAGAGTTGAGCAACTTCGGATCATCAAAGTTGCTCGGTGTACACTTTTTATTATTTTTCTATGTCTAACTTTATGAGTATAATTTTCCTATATTATTTCGATGCCAAAACACCAGCTTTCTATGACAAATGGACAAAACTGTTAAATGCTCCTCCAGAGAGAGAGTTGAGCAACTTCAGACCATCAAAGTTGCTTGGTGTACACTTTTTATTGTGCTTCTATGTCAAATTTTATGAGTATAAGCTTCCAAGATTATTTCGATGCCAAAACACCAACTTCCTATGACAAATGGACAAAGCCGTTAAAAGCTCGTCCATAGAGGGAGCTGAACAACTTCGGACCATCAAAGTTGCTCGGTGTACACTTTTTATTGTTTTTCTATGTCAAATTTTATGAGTATAATTTTCTTATATTATTTCGATGCCAAAACACCAGCTTTCTATGACAAATAGACAAAACTGTTAAATGCTCCTCCAGAGAGAGAGTTGAGCAACTTCGGACCATCAAAGTTGCTTGGTGTACACTTTTTATTTTGCTTCTATGTCAAATTTTACGAGTATAAGCTTCCAAGATTATTTCGATGCCAAAACACCAACTTCCCATGACAAAGGGACAAAGCCGTTAAAAGCTCGTCCATAGAGAGAGTTGAGCAACTTCGGACCATCAAAGTTGCTTGGTGTACACTTTTTATTGTGCTTCTATGTCAAATTTTACGAGTATAATTTTCTTATATTATTTCGATGCCAAAACACCAGCTTTCTATGACAAATAGACAAAGCCGTTAAAAGCTCGTCCATAGAGGGAGTTGACCAACTTCGGACCATCAAAGTTGCTCGGTGTACACTTTTTATTGTTTTTCTATGCCAAATTTTATGAGTATAATTTTCTTATATTATTTCGATGCCAAAACACCAGCTTTCTATGACAAATAGACAAAACTGTTAAATGCTCCTCCAGAGAGAGAGTTGAGCAACTTCGGATCATCAAAGTTGCTCGGTGTACACTTTTTATTATTTTTCTATGTCAATTTTTATGAGTATAATTTTCCTATATTATTTCGATGCCAAAACACCAGCTTTCTATGACAAATGGACAAAACTGTTAAATGCTCCTCCAGAGAGAGAGTTGAGCAACTTCGGACCATCAAAGTTTCTCGGTGTACACTTTTTATTGTGCTTCTATGTCAAATTTTATGAGTATAAGCTTCCAAGATTATTTCGATGCCAAAACACCAACTTCCTATGACAAATGGACAAAGCCGTTAAAAGCTCGTCCATAGAGAGACTTGAGCAACTTCGGACCATCAAAGTTGCTCGGTGTACACTTTTTATTGTTTTTCTATGTCAAATTTTGTGAGTATAATTTTGCTATATTATTTCGATGCCAAAACACCAGCTTTCTATGACAAATGGACAAAACTGTTAAATGCTCCTCCAGAGAGAGAGTTGAGCAACTTCGGACCATCAAAGTTTCTCGGTGTACACTTTTTATTGTGCTTCTATGTCAAATTTTATGAGTATAAGCTTCCAAGATTATTTCGATGCCAAAACACCAACTTCCTATGACAAATGGACAAAGCCGTTAAATGCTCGTCCATAGAGAGAGTTGAGCAACTTCGGACCATCAAAGTTGCTTGGCGTACACTTTTTATTATTTTTCTATGTCAAATTTTTTGAGTATAATTATGCTATATTATTTCGATGCCAAAACACCAGCTTTCTATGACAAATGGACAAAACTGTTAAATGCTCCTCCAGAGAGAGAGTTGAGCAACTTCGGACCATCAAAGTTGCTCGGTGTACACTTTTTATTATTTTTCTATGTCAAATTTTATGAGTATAATTTTCCTATATTATTTCGATGCCAAAACACCAGCTTTCTATGACAAATGGACAAAACTGTTAAATGCTCCTCCAGAGAGAGAGTTGAGCAACTTCGGACCATCAAAGTTGCTTGGTGTACACTTTTTATTGTGCTTCTATGTCAAATTTTACGAGTATAAGCTTCCAAGATTATTTCGATGCCAAAACACCAACTTCCTATGACAAATGGACAAAGCCGTTAAAAGTTCGTCCATAGAGATAGTTGAGAAATTTCGGATCATCAAAGTTGCTCGGTGTACACTTTTTATTATTTTTCTATGTGAAATTTTATGAGTATAATTTTCCTATATTATTTCGATGCCAAAACACCAGCTTTCTATGACAAATGGACAAAACTGTTAAATGCTCCTCCAGAGAGAGAGTTGAGCAACTTCGGACCATCAAAGTTGCTTGGTGTACACCTTTTATTGTGCTTCTATGTCAAATTTCATGAGTATAAGCTTCCAAGATTATTTCGATGCCAAAACACCAACTTCCTATGACAAATGGACAAAGCCATTAAAAGCTCGTCCATAGAGAGAGTTGAGCAACTTCGGATCATCAAAGTTGCTCGGTGTACACTTTTTATTATTTTTCTATTTCAAATTTTATGAGCATAATTTTCCTATATTATTTCGATGCCAAAACACCAGCTTTCTACGACAAATGGACAAAACTGTTAAATGCTCCTCCAGAGAGAGAGTTGAGCAACTTCGAACCATCAAAGTTGCTTGGTGTACACTTTTTATTGTGCTTCTATGTCAAATTTCATGAGTATAAGCTTCCAAGATTATTTCGATGCCAAAACACCAACTTTCTATGACAAATGGACAAAGCCATTAAAAGCTCGTTAGAGATAGTTGAGCAACTTCGGATCATCAAAGATGCTCGGTGTACACTTTTTATTATTTTTCTATGTCAAATTTTATGAGTATAATTTTCTTATATTATTTCGATGCCAAAACACCAGCTTTCTATGACAAATGGACAAAACAGTTAAATGCTCCTCCAGAGAGAGTGTTGAGCAACTTCGGACCATCACAGTTTCTTGGTGTACACTTTTTATTGTGCTTCTATGTCAAATTTTATAAGTATAATCTTCCAAGATTATTTCGATGCCAAAACATCAACTTCCTATGACAAAGGGACAAAGCCGTTAAAAGCACGTCCATAGAGAGACTTGAGCAACTTCGGACCATCAAAGTTGCTCGGTGTACACTTTTTATTGTTTTTCTACGTCAAATTTTGTGAGTATAATTTTGCTATATTATTTCGATGCCAAAACACCAGCTTTCTATGACAAATGGACAAAACTGTTAAATGCTCATCCAGAGAGAGAGTTGAGCAACTTCGAACCATCAAAGTTGCTTGGGGTACACTTTTTATTGTGCTTCTATGTCAAATTTCATGAGTATAAGCTTCCAAGATTATTTCGATTCCAAAACACCAACTTCCTATGACAAATGGACAAAGCCATTAAAAGCTCGTGCATAGAGAGAGTTGAGCAACTTCGGATCATCAAAGTTGCTCGGTGTACACTTTTTATTATTTTTCTATGTCTAATTTTATGAGTATAATTTTCCTATATTATTTCGATGCCAAAACACCAGCTTTCTATGACAAATGGACAAAACTGTTAAATGCTCCTCCAGAGAGAGAGTTGAGCAACTTCGGACCATCAAAGTTGCTTGGTGTACACTTTTTATTGTGCTTCTATGTCAAATTTTATGAGTATAAGCTTCCAAGATTATTTCGATGCCAAAACACCAACTTCCTATGACAAATGGACAAAGCCGTTAAAAGCTCGTCCATAGAGGGAGCTGAACAACTTCGGACCATCAAAGTTGCTCGGTGTACACTTTTTATTGTTTTTCTATGTCAAATTTTATGAGTATAATTTTCTTATATTATTTCGATGCCAAAACACCAGCTTTCTATGACAAATAGACAAAACTGTTAAATGCTCCTCCAGAGAGAGAGTTGAGCAACTTCGGACCATCAAAGTTGCTTGGTGTACACTTTTTATTTTGCTTCTATGTCAAATTTTACGAGTATAAGCTTCCAAGATTATTTCGATGCCAAAACACCAACTTCCCATGACAAAGGGACAAAGCCGTTAAAAGCTCGTCCATAGAGAGAGTTGAGCAACTTCGGACCATCAAAGTTGCTTGGTGTACACTTTTTATTGTGCTTCTATGTCAAATTTTACGAGTATAATTTTCTTATATTATTTCGATGCTAAAACACCAGCTTTCTATGACAAATAGACAAAGCCGTTAAAAGCTCGTCCATAGAGGGAGTTGACCAACTTCGGACCATCAAAGTTGCTCGGTGTACACTTTTTATTGTTTTTCTATGCCAAATTTTATGAGTATAATTTTCTTATATTATTTCGATGCCAAAACACCAGCTTTCTATGACAAATAGACAAAACTGTTAAATGCTCCTCCAGAGAGAGAGTTGAGCAACTTCGGATCATCAAAGTTGCTCGGTGTACACTTTTTATTATTTTTCTTTGTCAAATTTTATGAGTATAATTTTCCTATATTATTTCGATGCCAAAACACCAGCTTTCTATGACAAATGGACAAAACTGTTAAATGCTCCTCCAGAGAGAGAGTTGAGCAACTTCGGACCATCAAAGTTTCTTGGTGTACACTTTTTATTGTGCTTCTATGTCAAATTTTATGAGTATAAGCTTCCAAGATTATTTCGATGCCAAAACACCAACTTCCTATGACAAATGGACAAAGCCGTTAAAAGCTCGTCCATAGAGAGACTTGAGCAACTTCGGACCATCAAAGTTGCTCGGTGTACACTGTTTATTGTTTTTCTATGTCAAATTTTGTGAGTATAATTTTGCTATATTATTTCGATGCCAAAACACCAGCTTTCTATGACAAATGGACAAAACTGTTAAATGCTCCTCCAGAGAGAGAGTTGAGCAACTTCGGACCATCAAAGTTGCTTGGTGTACACTTTTTATTATTTTTCTATGTCAAATTTTATGAGTATAATTTTCCTATATTATTTCGATGCCAAAACACCAGCTTTCTATGACAAATGGACAAAACTGTTAAATGCTCCTCCAGAGAGAGAATTGAGCAACTTCGGACCATCAAAGTTGCTTGGCGTACACTTTTTATTATTTTTCTATGTCAAATTTTTTGAGTATAATTATGCTATATTATTTCGATGCCAAAACACCAGCTTTCTATGACAAATGGACAAAACTGTTAAATGCTCCTCCGGAGAGAGAGTTGAGCAACTTCGGACCATCAAAGTTGCTCGGTGTACACTTTTTATTATTTTTCTATGTCAAATTTTATGAGTATAATTTTCCTATATTATTTCGATGCCAAAACACCAGCTTTCTATGACAAATGGACAAAACTGTTAAATGCTCCTCCAGAGAGAGAGTTGAGCAACTTCGGAACATCAAAGTTGCTTGGTGTACACTTTTTATTGTGCTTCTATGTCAAATTTTACGAGTATAAGCTTCCAAGATTATTTCGATGCCAAAACACCAACTTCCTATGACAAATGGACAAAGCCGTTAAAAGTTCGTCCATAGAGATAGTTGAGAAATTTCTGATCATCAAAGTTGCTCGGTGTACACTTTTTATTATTTTTCTATGTCAAATTTTATGAGTATAATTTTCCTATATTATTTCGATGCCAAAACACCAGCTTTCTATGACAAATGGACAAAACTGTTAAATGCTCCTCCAGAGAGAGAGTTGAGCAACTTCGGACCATCAAAGTTGCTTGGTGTACACCTTTTATTGTGCTTCTATGTCAAATTTCATGAGTATAAGCTTCCAAGATTATTTCGATGCCAAAACACCAACTTCCTATGACAAATGGACAAAGCCATTAAAAGCTCGTCCATAGAGAGAGTTGAGCAACTTCGGATCATCAAAGTTGCTCGGTGTACACTTTTTATTATTTTTCTATTTCAAATTTTATGAGCATAATTTTCCTATATTATTTCGATGCCAAAACACCAGCTTTCTACGACAAATGGACAAAACTGTTAAATGCTCCTCCAGAGAGAGAGTTGAGCAACTTCGAACCATCAAAGTTGCTTGGTGTACACTTTTTATTGTGCTTCTATGTCAAATTTCATGAGTATAAGCTTCCAAGATTATTTCGATGCCAAAACACCAACTTTCTATGACAAATGGACAAAGCCATTAAAAGCTCGTTAGAGATAGTTGAGCAACTTCGGATCATCAAAGATGCTCGGTGTACACTTTTTATTATTTTTCTATGTCAAATTTTATGAGTATAATTTTCTTATATTATTTCGATGCCAAAACACCAGCTTTCTATGACAAATGGACAAAACAGTTAAATGCTCCTCCAGAGAGAGTGTTGAGCAACTTCGGACCATCACAGTTTCTTGGTGTACACTTTTTATTGTGCTTCTATGTCAAATTTTATAAGTATAAGCTTCCAAGATTATTTCGATGCCAAAACACCGACTTCCTATGACAAATGGAAAAAGCCGTTAAAAGCTCGTCCATAGAGAGACTTGAGCAACTTCGGACCATCAAAGTTGCTCGGTGTACACTTTTTATTGTTTTTCTACGTCAAATTTTGTGAGTATAATTTTGCTATATTATTTCGATGCCAAAACACCAGCTTTCTACGACAAATGGACAAAACTGTTAAATGCTCATCCAGAGAGAGAGTTGAGCAACTTCGGACAATCAAAGTTGCTTGGTGTACACTTTTTATTGTGCTTCTATGTCAAATTTCATGAGTATAAGCTTTCAAGATTATTTCGATGCCAAAACACCAACTTCCTATGACAAATGGACAAAGCCATTAAAAGCTCGCCCATAGAGAGAGTTGAGCAACTTTGGATCATCAAAGTTGCTCGGTGTACACTTTTTATTATTTTTCTATGTCAAACTTTATGAGTATAATTTTGCTATATTATTTCGATGCCAAAACACCAGCTTTCTATGACAAATGGACAAAACTGTTAAATGCTCCTCCAGAGAGAGAGTTGAGCAACTTCGGACCATCAAAGTTGCTTGGTGTACACTTTTATTGTGCTTCTATGTCAAATTTTATGAGTATAAGCTTCCAAGATTATTTCGATGCCAAAACACCAACTTCCTATGACAAATGGACAAAGCCGTTAAAAGCTCGTCCATAGAGAGACTTGAGCAACTTCGGACCATCAAAGTTGCTCGGTGTACACTTTTTATTGTTTTTCTATGTCAAATTTTATGAGTATAATTTTCTTATATTATTTCGATGCCAAAACACCAGCTTTCTATGACAAATAGACAAAACTGTTAAATGCTCCTCCAGAGAGAGAGTTGAGCAACTTCGGACCATCAAAGTTGCTTGGTGTATACTTTTTATTGTGCTTCTATGTCAAATTTTACGAGTATAAGCTTCCAAGATTATTTCGATGCCAAAACACCAACTTCCTATGACAAATGGACAAAGCCGTTAAAAGCTCGTCCATAGAGAGAGTTGAGCAACTTCGGACCATCAAAGTTGCTTGGTGTACACTTTTTATTGTGCTTCTATGTCAAATTTTACGAGTATAATTTTCTTATATTATTTCGATGCCAAAACACCAGCTTTCTATCACAAATAGACAAAGCCGTTAAAAGCTCGTCCATAGAGGGAGTTGAACAACTTCGGACCATAAAAGTTGCTCGGTGTACACTTTTTATTGTTTTTCTATGTCAAATTTTATGAGTATAATTTTCTTATATTATTTCGATGCCAAAACACCAGCTTTCTATGACAAATAGACAAAACAGTTAAATGCTCCTCCAGAGAGAGAGTTGAGCAACTTCGGATCATCAAAGTTGCTCGGTGTACACTTTTTATTATTTTTCTAGGTCAAATTTTATGAGTATAATTTTCCTATATTATTTCGATGCCAAAACACCAGCTTTCTATGACAAATGGACAAAACTGTTAAATGCTCCTCCAGAGAGAGAGTTGAGCAACTTCGGACCATCAAAGTTTCTTGGTCTACACTTTTTATTGTGCTTCTATGTCAAATTTTATGAGTATAAGCTTCCAAGATTATTTCGATGCCAAAACACCAACTTCCTATGACAAATGGACAAAGCCGTTAAAAGCTCGTCCATAGAGAGACTTGAGCAACTTCGTACCATCAAAGTTGCTCGGTGTACACTTTTTATTGTTTTTCTATGTCAAATTTTCTGAGTATAATTTTGCTATATTATTTCGATGCCAAAACACCAGCTTTCTATGACAAATGGACAAAACTGTTAAATGCTCCTCCAGAGAGAGAGTTGAGCAACTTCGGACCATCAAAGTTGCTTGGTGTACACTTTTTATTATTTTTCTATGTCAAATTTTATGAGTATAATTTTCCTATATTATTTCGATGCCAAAACACCAGCTTTCTATGACAAATGGACAAAACTGTTAAATGCTCCTCCAGAGAGAGAGTTGAGCAACTTCGGACCATCAAAGTTGCTTGGCGTACACTTTTTATTATTTTTCTATGTCAAATTTTTTGAGTATAATTATGCTATATTATTTCGATGCCAAAACACCAGCTTTCTATGACAAATGGACAAAACTGTTAAATGCTCCTCCAGAGAGAGAGTTGAGCAACTTCGGACCATTAAAGTTGCTTGGTGTACACTTTTTATTGTGCTTCTATGTCAAATTTCATGAGTATAAGCTTCCAAGATTATTTCGATGCCAAAACACCAACTTCCTATGACAAATGGACAAAGCCATTAAAAGCTCGTCCATAGAGAGAGTTGAGCAACTTTGGATCATCAAAGTTGCTCGGTGTACACTTTTTATTATTTTTCTATGTCAAATTTTATGAGTATAATTTTGCTATATTATTTCGATGCCAAAACACCAGCTTTCTATGACAAATGGACAAAACTGTTAAATGCTCCTCCAGAGAGAGAGTTGAGCAACTTCGGACCATCAAAGTTGCTTGGTGTACACTTTTTATTGTGCTTCTATGTCAAATTTTATGAGTATAAGCATCCAAGATTATTTCGATGCCAAAACACCAACTTCCTATGACAAATGGACAAAGCCGTTAAAAGCTCGTCCATAGAGAGACTTGAGCAACTTCGGACCATCAAAGTTGCTCGGTGTACACTTTTTATTGTTTTTCTATGTCAAATTTTATGAGTATAATTTTCTTATATTATTTCGATGCCAAAACACCAGCTTTCTATGACAAATAGACAAAACTGTTAAATGCTCCTCCAGAGAGAGAGTTGAGCAACTTCGGACCATCAAAGTTGCTTGGTGTACACTTTTTATTATTTTTCTATGTCAAATTTTATGAGTATAATTTTCCTATATTATTTCGATGCCAAAACACCAGCTTTCTATGACAAATGGACAAAACTGTTAAATGCTCCTCCAGAGAGAGAGTTGAGCAACTTCGGACCATCAAAGTTGCTTGGCGTACACTTTTTATTATTTTTCTATGTCAAATTTTTTGAGTATAATTATGCTATATTATTTCGATGCCAAAACACCAGCTTTCTATGACAAATGGACAAAACTGTTAAATGCTCCTCCAGAGAGAGAGTTGAGCAACTTCGGACCATCAAAGTTGCTCGGTGTACACTTTTTATTATTTTTCTATGTTAAATTTTATGAGTATAATTTTCCTATATTATTTCGATGCCAAAACACCAGCTTTCTATGACAAATGGACAAAACTGTTAAATGCTCCTCCAGAGAGAGAGTTGAGCAACTTCGGACCATCAAAGTTGCTTGGTGTACACTTTTTATTGTGCTTCTATGTCAAATTTCATGAGTATAAGCTTCCAAGATTATTTCGATGCCAAAACACCAACTTCCTATGACAAATGGACAAAGCCATTAAAAGCTCGTCCATAGAGAGAGTTGAGCAACTTTGGATCATCAAAGTTGCTCGGTGTACACTTTTTATTATTTTTCTATGTCAAATTTTATGAGTATAATTTTGCTATATTATTTCGATGCCAAAACACCAGCTTTCTATGACAAATGGACAAAACTGTTAAATGCTCCTCCAGAGAGAGAGTTGAGCAACTTCGGACCATCAAAGTTGCTTGGTGTACACTTTTTATTGTGCTTCTATGTCAAATTTTATGAGTATAAGCTTCCAAGATTATTTCGATGCCAAAACACCAACTTCCTATGACAAATGGACAAAGCCGTTAAAAGCTCGTCCATAGAGAGACTTGAGCAACTTCGGACCATCAAAGTTGCTCGGTGTACACTTTTTATTGTTTTTCTATGTCAAATTTTATGAGTATAATTTTCTTATATTATTTCGATGCCAAAACACCAGCTTTCTATGACAAATAGACAAAACTGTTAAATGCTCCTCCAGAGAGAGAGTTGAGCAACTTCGGACCATCAAAGTTGCTTGGTGTATACTTTTTATTGTGCTTCTATGTCAAATTTTACGAGTATAAGCTTCCAAGATTATTTCGATGCCAAAACACCAACTTCCTATGACAAATGGACAAAGCCGTTAAAAGCTCGTCCATAGAGAGAGTTGAGCAACTTCGGACCATCAAAGTTGCTTGGTGTACACTTTTTATTGTGCTTCTATGTCAAATTTTACGAGTATAATTTTCTTATATTATTTCGATGCCAAAACACCAGCTTTCTATGACAAATAGACAAAGCCGTTAAAACCTCGTCCATAGAGGGAGTTGAACAACTTCGGACCATCAAAGTTGCTCGGTGTACACTTTTTATCGTTTTTCTATGTCAAATTTTATGAGTATAATTTTCTTATATTATTTCGATGCCAAAACACCAGCTTTCTATGACAAATAGACAAAACAGTTAAATGCTCCTCCAGAGAGAGAGTTGAATAACTTCGGATCATCAAAGTTGCTCGGTGTACACTTTTTATTATTTTTCTATGTCAAATTTTATGAGTATAATTTTCCTATATTATTTCGATGCCAAAACACCAGCTTTCTATGACAAATGGACAAAACTGTTAAATGCTCATCCAGAGAGAGAGTTGAGCAACTTCGGACCATCAAAGTTTCTTGGTGTACACTTTTTATTGTGCTTCTATGTCAAATTTTATGAGTATAAGCTTCCAAGATTATTTCGATGCCAAAACACCAACTTCCTATGACAAATGGACAAAGCCGTTAAAAGCTCGTCCATAGAGAGACTTGAGCAACTTCGTACCATCAAAGTTGCTCGGTGTACACTTTTTATTGTTTTTCTATGTCAAATTTTGTGAGTATAATTTTGCTATATTATTTCGATGCCAAAACACCAGCTTTCTATGACAAATGGACAAAACTGTTAAATGCTCCTCCAGAGAGAGAGTTGAGCAACTTCGGACCATCAAAGTTGTTTGGTGTACACTTTTTATTATTTTTCTATGTCAAATTTTATGAGTATAATTTTCCTATATTATTTCGATGCCAAAACACCAGCTTTCTATGACAAATGGACAAAACTGTTAAATGCTCCTTCAGAGAGAGAGTTGAGCAACTTCGGACCATCAAAGTTGCTTGGCGTACACTTTTTATTATTTTTCTATGTCAAATTTTTTGAGTATAATTATGCTATATTATTTCGATGCCAAAACACCAGCTTCCTATGACAAATGGACAAAGCCGTTAAAAGCTCGTCCATAGAGAGAGTTGAGCAACTTTGGATCATCAAAGTTGCTCGGTGTACACTTTTTATTATTTTTCTATGTCAAATTTTATGAGTATAATTTTGCTATATTATTTCGATGCCAAAACACCAGCTTTCTATGACAAATGGACAAAACTGTTAAATGCTCCTCCAGAGAGAGAGTTGAGCAACTTCGGACCATCAAAGTTGCTTGGTGTACAATTTTTATTGTGCTTCTATGTCAAATTTTACGAGTATAAGCTTCCAAGATTATTTCGATGCCAAAACACCAACTTCCTATGACAAATGAACAAAGCCGTTAAAAGTTCGTCCATTGAGATAGTTGAGAAATTTCGAATCATCAAAGTTGCTCGGTGTACACTTTTTATTATTTTTCTATGTCAAATTTTATGAGTATAATTTTCCTATATTATTTCGATGCCAAAACACCAGCTTTCTATGACAAATGGACAAAACTGTTAAATGCTCCTCCAGAGAGAGAGTTGAGCAACTTCGGACCATCAAAGTTGCTTGGTGTACACTTTTTATTGTGCTTCTATGTCAAATTTCATGAGTATAAGCTTCCAAGATTATTTCGATGCCAAAACACAAACTTCCTATGACAAATGGACAAAGCCATTAAAAGCTCGTCCATAGAGAGAGTTGAGCAACTTCGGATCATCAAAGTTGCTCGGTGTACGCTTTTTATTATTTTTCTATTTCAAATTTTATGAGCATAATTTTCCTATATTATTTCGATGCCAAAACACCAACTTTCTATGACAAATGGACAAAACTGTTAAATGCTCCTCCAGAGAGAGAGTTGAGCAACTTCGAACCATCAAAGTTGCTTGGTGTACACTTTTTATTGTGCTTCTATGTCAAATTTCATGAGTATAAGCTTCCAAGATTATTTCGATGCCAAAACACCAACTTTCTATGACAAATGGACAAAGCCATTAAAAGCTCGTTAGAGATAGTTGAGCAACTTCGGATCATCAAAGATGCTCGGTGTACACTTTTTATTATTTTTCTATGTCAAATTTTATGAGTATAATTTTCTTATATTATTTCGATGCCAAAACACCAGCTTTCTATGACAAATGGACAAAACTGTTAAATGCTCCTCCAGAGAGAGTGTTGTGCAACTTCGGACCATCAAAGTTTCTTGGTGTACACTTTTTATTGTGCTTCTATGTCAAATTTTATAAGTATAAGCTTCCAAGATTATTTCGATGCCAAAACACCGACTTCCTATGACAAATGGACAAAGCCGTTAAAAGCTCGTCCATAGAGAGACTTGAGCAACTTCGGACCATCAAAGTTGCTCGGTGTACACTTTTTATTGTTTTTCTACGTCAAATTTTGTGAGTATAATTTTGCTATATTATTTCGATGCCAAAACACCAGCTTTCTATGAAAAATGGACAAAACTGTTAAATGCTCATCTAGAGAGAGAGTTGAGCAACTTCGGACAATGAAAGTTGCTTGGTGTACACTTTTTATTGTGCTTCTATGTCAAATTTCATGAGTATAAGCTTCCAAGATTATTTCGATGTCAAAACACCAACTTTCTATGACAAATGGACAAAGCCATTAAAAGCTCGTCCATAGCGAGAGTTGAGCAACTTTGGATCATCAAAGTTGCTCGGTGTACACTTTTTATTATTTTTCTATGTCAAATTTTATGAGTATAATTTTGCTATATTATTTCGATGCCAAAACACCAGCTTTCTATGACAAATGGACAAAACTGTTAAATGCTCCTCCAGAGAGAGAGTTGAGCAACTTCGGACCATCAAAGTTGCTTGGTGTACACTTTTTATTGTGCTTATATGTCAAATTTTATGAGTATAAGCTTCCAAGATTATTTCGATGCCAAAACACCAACTTCCTATGACAAATGGACAAAGCCGTTAAAAGCTCGTCCATAGAGAGACTTGAGCAACTTCGGACCATCAAAGTTGCTCGGTGTACACTTTTTATTGTTTTTCTATGTCAAATTTTATGAGTACAATTTTCTTATATTATTTCGATGCCAAAACACCAGCTTTCTATGACAAATAGACAAAACTGTTAAATGCTCCTCCAGAGAGAGAGTTGAGCAACTTCGGAGCATCAAAGTTGCTTGGTGTACACTTTTTATTGTGCTTCTATGTCAAATTTTACGAGTATAAGCTTCCAAGATTATTTCGATGCCAAAACACCAACTTCCTATGACAAATGGACAAAGCCGTTAAAAGCTCGTCCATAGAGAGACTTGAGCAACTTCGGACGATCAAAGTTGCTCGGTGTACACTTTTTATTTTTTTTCTATGTCAAATTTTGTGAGTATAATTTTGCTATATTATTTCGATGCCAAAACACCAGCTTTCTATGACAAATGGACAAAACTGTTAAATGCTCCTCCATAGAAAGAGTTGAGCAACTTCGGATCATCAAAGTTGCTTGGTTTACAGTTTTTATTGTCCTTCTATGTCAAATTTTATGAGTATAAGCTTCGAAGATTATTTCGATTGCAAAACACCAACTTCCTATGACAAATGGACAAAGCCATTAGAAGCTCGTCCATAGAGAGAGTTGAGCAACTTCGGACCATCAAAGTTGCTCGGTGTACACTTTTTATTGTTTTTCTATGTCAAATTTTATGAGTATAATTTTCCTATATTATTTCGATGCCAAAATAACAACTTTCTATGACAAATGGACAAAACTGTTAAAAGCTCCTCCATAGAGAGAGTTGAGCAACTTCGGACCATCAAAGTTGCTTGGTGTACACTTTTTATTATTTTTCTATGTCAAATTTTATGAGTATAATTTTCTTATATTATTTCGATGCCAAAACACCAGCTTTGTATGACAAATTGACAAAACTGTTAAATGCTCCTCGAGAGAGAGAGTTGAGCAACTTCGGACCATCAAAGTTTCTTGGCGTACACTTTTTATTGTGCTTCAATGTCAAATTTTATGAGTATAAGCTTCCAAGATTATTTCGATGCCAAAACACCAACTTCCTATGACAAATGGAAAAAGCCGTTAAAAGCTCGTCCATAGAGAGACTTGAGCAACTTCGGACCATCAAAGTTGCTCGGTGAACACTTTTTATTGTTTTTCTATGTCAAATTTTATGAGTATAATTTTCCTATATTATTTCGATGCCAAAACACCAGCTTTCTATGACAAATGGACAAAACTGTTAAATGCTCCTCCAGAGAGAGAGTTGAGCAACTTCGGACCATCAAAGTTGCTTGGTGTACACTTTTTATTGTGCTTCTATGTCAAATTTCATGAGTATAAGCTTCCAAGATTATTTCGATGCCAAAACACAAACTTCCTATGACAAATGGACAAAGCCATTAAAAGCTCGTCCATAGAGAGAGTTGAGCAACTTCGGATCATCAAAGTTGCTCGGTGTACGCTTTTTATTATTTTTCTATTTCAAATTTTATGAGCATAATTTTCCTATATTATTTCGATGCCAAAACACCAACTTTCTATGACAAATGGACAAAACTGTTAAATGCTCCTCCAGAGAGAGAGTTGAGCAACTTCGAACCATCAAAGTTGCTTGGTGTACACTTTTTATTGTGCTTCTATGTCAAATTTCATGAGTATAAGCTTCCAAGATTATTTCGATGCCAAAACACCAACTTTCTATGACAAATGGACAAAGCCATTAAAAGCTCGTTAGAGATAGTTGAGCAACTTCGGATCATCAAAGATGCTCGGTGTACACTTTTTATTATTTTTCTATGTCAAATTTTATGAGTATAATTTTCTTATATTATTTCGATGCCAAAACACCAGCTTTCTATGACAAATGGACAAAACTGTTAAATGCTCCTCCAGAGAGAGTGTTGTGCAACTTCGGACCATCAAAGTTTCTTGGTGTACACTTTTTATTGTGCTTCTATGTCAAATTTTATAAGTATAAGCTTCCAAGATTATTTCGATGCCAAAACACCGACTTCCTATGACAAATGGACAAAGCCGTTAAAAGCTCGTCCATAGAGAGACTTGAGCAACTTCGGACCATCAAAGTTGCTCGGTGTACACTTTTTATTGTTTTTCTACGTCAAATTTTGTGAGTATAATTTTGCTATATTATTTCGATGCCAAAACACCAGCTTTCTATGAAAAATGGACAAAACTGTTAAATGCTCATCTAGAGAGAGAGTTGAGCAACTTCGGACAATGAAAGTTGCTTGGTGTACACTTTTTATTGTGCTTCTATGTCAAATTTCATGAGTATAAGCTTCCAAGATTATTTCGATGTCAAAACACCAACTTTCTATGACAAATGGACAAAGCCATTAAAAGCTCGTCCATAGCGAGAGTTGAGCAACTTTGGATCATCAAAGTTGCTCGGTGTACACTTTTTATTATTTTTCTATGTCAAATTTTATGAGTATAATTTTGCTATATTATTTCGATGCCAAAACACCAGCTTTCTATGACAAATGGACAAAACTGTTAAATGCTCCTCCAGAGAGAGAGTTGAGCAACTTCGGACCATCAAAGTTGCTTGGTGTACACTTTTTATTGTGCTTCTATGTCAAATTTTATGAGTATAAGCTTCCAAGATTATTTCGATGCCAAAACACCAACTTCCTATGACAAATGGACAAAGCCGTTAAAAGCTCGTCCATAGAGAGACTTGAGCAACTTCGGACCATCAAAGTTGCTCGGTGTACACTTTTTATTGTTTTTCTATGTCAAATTTTATGAGTACAATTTTCTTATATTATTTCGATGCCAAAACACCAGCTTTCTATGACAAATAGACAAAACTGTTAAATGCTCCTCCAGAGAGAGAGTTGAGCAACTTCGGAGCATCAAAGTTGCTTGGTGTACACTTTTTATTGTGCTTCTATGTCAAATTTTACGAGTATAAGCTTCCAAGATTATTTCGATGCCAAAACACCAACTTCCTATGACAAATGGACAAAGCCGTTAAAAGCTCGTCCATAGAGAGACTTGAGCAACTTCGGACGATCAAAGTTGCTCGGTGTACACTTTTTATTTTTTTTCTATGTCAAATTTTGTGAGTATAATTTTGCTATATTATTTCGATGCCAAAACACCAGCTTTCTATGACAAATGGACAAAACTGTTAAATGCTCCTCCATAGAAAGAGTTGAGCAACTTCGGATCATCAAAGTTGCTTGGTTTACAGTTTTTATTGTCCTTCTATGTCAAATTTTATGAGTATAAGCTTCGAAGATTATTTCGATTGCAAAACACCAACTTCCTATGACAAATGGACAAAGCCATTAGAAGCTCGTCCATAGAGAGAGTTGAGCAACTTCGGACCATCAAAGTTGCTCGGTGTACACTTTTTATTGTTTTTCTATGTCAAATTTTATGAGTATAATTTTCCTATATTATTTCGATGCCAAAATAACAACTTTCTATGACAAATGGACAAAACTGTTAAAAGCTCCTCCATAGAGAGAGTTGAGCAACTTCGGACCATCAAAGTTGCTTGGTGTACACTTTTTATTATTTTTCTATGTCAAATTTTATGAGTATAATTTTCTTATATTATTTCGATGCCAAAACACCAGCTTTGTATGACAAATTGACAAAACTGTTAAATGCTCCTCGAGAGAGAGAGTTGAGCAACTTCGGACCATCAAAGTTTCTTGGCGTACACTTTTTATTGTGCTTCAATGTCAAATTTTATGAGTATAAGCTTCCAAGATTATTTCGATGCCAAAACACCAACTTCCTATGACAAATGGAAAAAGCCGTTAAAAGCTCGTCCATAGAGAGACTTGAGCAACTTCGGACCATCAAAGTTGCTCGGTGTACACTTTTTATTGTTTTTCTATGTCAAATTTTATGAGTATAATTTTCCTATATTATTTCGATGCCAAAATAACAACTTTCTATGACAAATGGACAAAACTGTTAAAAGCTCCTCCATAGAGAGAGTTGAGCAACTTCGGACCATCAAAGTTGCTTGGTGTACACTTTTTATTATTTTTCTATGTCAAATTTTATGAGTATAATTTTATTATATTATTTCGATGCCAAAACACCAGCTTTGTATGACAAATTGACAAAACTGTTAAATGCTCCTCGAGAGAGAGAGTTGAGCAACTTCGGACCATCAAAGTTTCTTGGCGTACACTTTTTATTGTGCTTCAATGTCAAATTTTATGAGTATAAGCTTCCAAGATTATTTCGATGCCAAAACACCAACTTCCTATGACAAATGGAAAAAGCCGTTAAAAGCTCGTCCATAGAGAGACTTGAGCAACTTCGGACCATCAAAGTTGCTCGGTGTACACTTTTTATTGTTTTTCTATGTCAAATTTTGTGAGTATAATTTTGCTATATTATTTCGATGCCAAAACACCAGCTTTCTATGACAAATGGACAAAACTGTTAAATGCTCCTCCAGAGAGAGAGTTGAGCAACTTCGAACCATCAAAGTTGCTTGGTGTACACTTTTTATTGTGCTTCTATGTCAAATTTCATGAGTATAAGCTTCCAAGATTATTTCGATGCCAAAACACCAACTTCCTATGACAAATGGACAAAGCCATTAAAAGCTCGTCCATAGAGAGAGTTGAGCAACTTCGGATCATCAAAGGTGCTCGGTGTACACTTTTTATTATTTTTCTATGGCAAATTTTATGGGTATAATTTTCCTATATTATTTCGATGCCAAAACACCAGCTTTCTATGACAAATGGACAAAACTGTTAAATGCTCCTCCAGAGAGAGAGTTGAGCAACTTTGGACCATCAAAGTTGCTTGGTGTACACTTTTTATTGTGCTTCTATGTCAAATTTTACGAGTATAAGCTTCCAAGATTATTTCGATGCCAAAACACCAACTTCCTATGACAAATGGACAAAGCCGTTAAAAGCTCGTCCATAGAGATAGTTGAGCAACTTCGGATCATCAAAGTTGCTCGGTGTACACTTTATATTATTTTTCTATGTCAAATTTCATGAGTATAATTTTCCTATATTATTTCGATGCCTAAACACCAGCTTTCTATGACAAATGGACAAAACTGTTAAATGCTCCTCCAGAGAGAGAGTTGAGCAACTTCGGACCATCAAAGTTGCTTGGTGTACACTTTTTATTGTGCTTCTATGTCAAATTTTATGAGTATAAGCTTCCAAGATTATTTCGATGCGAAAACACCAACTTCCTATGACAAATGGACAAAGCCGTTAAAAGCTCATCCATAGAGAGACTTGAGCAACTTCGGACCATCAAAGTTGCTCGGTGTACACTTTTTATTGTTTTTCTATGTCAAATTTTGTGAGTATAATTTTGCTATATTATTTCGATGCCAAAACACCAGCTTTCTATGACAAATGGACAAAACTGTTAAATGCTCCTCCAGAGAGAGAGTTGAGCAACTTCGAACCATCAAAGTTGCTTGGTGTACACTTTTTATTGTGCTTCTATGTCAAATTTCATGAGTATAAGCTTCCAAGATTATTTCGATGCCAAAACACCAACTTCCTATGACAAATGGACAAAGCCATTAAAAGCTCGTCCATAGAGAGAGTTGAGCAACTTCGGATCATCAAAGTTGCTCGGTGTACACTTTTTACTATTTTTCTATGTCAAATTTTATGAGTATAATTTTCCTATATTATTTCGATGCCAAAACACCAGCTTTCTATGACAAATGGACAAAACTGTTAAATGCTCCTCCAGAGAGAGAGTTGAGCAACTTTGGACCATCAAAGTTGCTTGGTGTACACTTTTTATTGTGCTTCTATGTCAAATTTTACGAGTATAAGCTTCCAAGATTATTTCGATGCCAAAACACCAACTTCCTATGACAAATGGACAAAGCCGTTAAAAGCTCGTCCATAGAGATAGTTGAGCAACTTCGGATCATCAAAGTTGCTCGGTGTACACTTTATATTATTTTTCTATGTCAAATTTCATGAGTATAATTTTCCTATATTATTTCGATGCCTAAACACCAGCTTTCTATGACAAATGGACAAAACTGTTAAATGCTCCTCCAGAGAGAGAGTTGAGCAACTTCGGACCATCAAAGTTGCTTGGTGTACACTTTTTATTGTGCTTCTATGTCAAATTTTATGAGTATAAGCTTCCAAGATTATTTCGATGCGAAAACACCAACTTCCTATGACAAATGGACAAAGCCGTTAAAAGCTCATCCATAGAGAGACTTGAGCAACTTCGGACCATCAAAGTTGCTCGGTGTACACTTTTTATTTTTTTTCTATGTCAAATTTTGTGAGTATAATTTTGCTATATTATTTCGATGCCAAAACACCGGCTTTCTATGACAAATGGACAAAACTGTTAAATGCTCCTCCATAGAAAGAGTTGAGCAACTTCGGATCATCAAAGTTGCTTGGTTTACAGTTTTTATTGTGCTTCTTTGTAAAATTTTATGAGTATAAGCTTCCAAGATTATTTCGATGCCAAAACACCAACTTCCTATGACAAATGGACAAAGCCATTAGAAGCTCGTCCATAGAGAGAGTTGAGCAACTTCGGACCATCAAAGTTGCTCGGTGTACACTTTTTATTGTTTTTCTATGTCAAATTTTATGAGTATAATTTTCTTATATTATTTCGACGCCAAAATAACAACTTTCTATGACAAATGGACAAAACTGTTAAAAGCTCCTCCATAGAGAGAGTTGAGCAACTTCGGACCATCAAAGTTGCTTGGTGTACACTTTTTATTGTGCTTCTATGTCAAATTTTATGAGTATAAGCTTCCAAGATTATTTCGATGCCAAAACACCAACTTTCTATGACAAATGGTCAAAGCCGTTAAAAGCTCGTCCATAGAGATAGTTGAGCAACTTCGGATCATCAAAGATGCTCGGTGTACACTTTTTATTATTTTTCTATGTCAAATTTTATGAGTATAATTTTCTTATATTATTTCGATGTCAAAACACCAGCTTTCTATGACAAATGGACAAAACTGTTAAATGCTCCTCCAAAGAGAGAGTTGAGCAACTTCGGACCATCAAAGTTTCTTGGTGTACATTTTTTATTATGCTTCTATGTCAAATTTTATGAGTATAAGCTTCCAAGATTATTTCGATGCCAAAACACCAGCTTTCTATGACAAATGGACAAAACTGTTAAATGCTCCTCCAGAGAGAGAGTTGAGCAACTTCGAACCATCAAAGTTGCTTGGTGTACACTTTTTATTGTGCTTCTATGTCAAATTTCATGAGTATAAGCTTCCAAGATTATTTCGATGCCAAAACACCAACTTCCTATGACAAATGGACAAAGCCATTAAAAGCTCGTCCATAGAGAGAGTTGAGCAACTTCGGATCATCAAAGTTTCTCGGTGTACACTTTTTATTATTTTTCTATTTCAAATTTTATGAGTATAATTTTCCTAAATTATTTCGATGCCAAAACACCAGCTTTCTATGACAAATGGACAAAACTATTAAATGCTCCTCCAGAGAGAGAGTTGAGCAACTTCGAACCATCAAAGTTGCTTGGTGTACACTTTTTATTGTGCTTCTATGTCAAATTTCATGAGTATAAGCTTCCAAGATTATTTCGATGCCAAAACACCAACTTCCTATGACAAATGGACAAAGCCATTAAAAGCTCGTCCATAGAGAGAGTTGAGCAACTTCGGATCATCAAAGTTGCTCGGTGTACACTTTTTATTATTTTTCTATGTCAAATTTTATGAGTATAATTTTCCTATATTATTTCGATGCCAAAACACCAGCTTTCTATGACAAATGGACAAAACTGTTAAATGCTCCTCCAGAGAGAGAGTTGAGCAACTTTGGACCATCAAAGTTGCTTGGTGTACACTTTTTATTGTGCTTCTATGTCAAATTTTACGAGTATAAGCTTCCAAGATTATTTCGATGCCAAAACACCAACTTCCTATGACAAATGGACAAAGCCGTTAAAAGCTCGTCCATAGAGATAGTTGAGCAACTTCGGATCATCAAAGTTGCTCGGTGTACACTTTATATTATTTTTCTATGTCAAATTTCATGAGTATAATTTTCCTATATTATTTCGATGCCTAAACACCAGCTTTCTATGACAAATGGACAAAACTGTTAAATGCTCCTCCAGAGAGAGAGTTGAGCAACTTTGGACCATCAAAGTTGCTTGGTGTACACTTTTTATTGTGCTTCTATGTCAAATTTTATGAGTATAAGCTTCCAAGATTATTTCGATGCGAAAACACCAACTTCCTATGACAAATGGACAAAGCCGTTAAAAGCTCATCCATAGAGAGACTTGAGCAACTTCGGACCATCAAAGTTGCTCGGTGTACACTTTTTATTTTTTTTCTATGTCAAATTTTGTGAGTATAATTCTGCTATATTATTTCGATGCCAAAACACCAGCTTTCTATGACAAATGGACAAAACTGTTAAATGCTCCTCCATAGAAAGAGTTGAGCAACTTCGGATCATCAAAGTTGCTTGGTTTACAGTTTTTATTGTGCTTCTTTGTAAAATTTTATGAGTATAAGCTTCCAAGATTATTTCGATGCCAAAACACCAACTTCCTATGACAAATGGACAAAGCCATTAGAAGCTCGTCCATAGAGAGAGTTGAGCAACTTCGGACCATCAAAGTTGCTCGGTGTACACTTTTTATTGTTTTTCTATGTCAAATTTTATGAGTATAATTTTCTTATATTATTTCGACGCCAAAATAACAACTTTCTATGACAAATGGACAAAACTGTTAAAAGCTCATCCATAGAGAGACTTGAGCAACTTTGGACCATCAAAGTTGCTTGGTGTACACTTTTTATTGTGCTTCTATGTCAAATTTTACGAGTATAAGCTTCCAAGATTATTTCGATGCCAAAACACCAGCTTTCTATGACAAATGGACAAAACTGTTAAATGCTCCTCCAGAGAGAGAGTTGAGCAACTTCGAACCATCAAAGTTGCTTGGTGTACACTTTTTATTGTGCTTCTATGTCAAATTTCATGAGTATAAGCTTCCAAGATTATTTCGATGCCAAAACACCAACTTCCTATGACAAATGGACAAAGCCATTAAAAGCTCGTCCATAGAGAGAGTTGAGCAACTTCGGATCATCAAAGTTTCTCGGTGTACACTTTTTATTATTTTTCTATTTCAAATTTTATGAGTATAATTTTCCTAAATTATTTCGATGCCAAAACACCAGCTTTCTATGACAAATGGACAAAACTATTAAATGCTCCTCCAGAGAGAGAGTTGAGCAACTTCGAACCATCAAAGTTGCTTGGTGTACACTTTTTATTGTGCTTCTATGTCAAATTTCATGAGTATAAGCTTCCAAGATTATTTCGATGCCAAAACACCAACTTCCTATGACAAATGGACAAAGCCATTAAAAGCTCGTCCATAGAGAGAGTTGAGCAACTTCGGATCATCAAAGTTGCTCGGTGTACACTTTTTATTATTTTTCTATGTCAAATTTTATGAGTATAATTTTCCTATATTATTTCGATGCCAAAACACCAGCTTTCTATGACAAATGGACAAAACTGTTAAATGCTCCTCCAGAGAGAGAGTTGAGCAACTTTGGACCATCAAAGTTGCTTGGTGTACACTTTTTATTGTGCTTCTATGTCAAATTTTACGAGTATAAGCTTCCAAGATTATTTCGATGCCAAAACACCAACTTCCTATGACAAATGGACAAAGCCGTTAAAAGCTCGTCCATAGAGATAGTTGAGCAACTTCGGATCATCAAAGTTGCTCGGTGTACACTTTATATTATTTTTCTATGTCAAATTTCATGAGTATAATTTTCCTATATTATTTCGATGCCTAAACACCAGCTTTCTATGACAAATGGACAAAACTGTTAAATGCTCCTCCAGAGAGAGAGTTGAGCAACTTCGGACCATCAAAGTTGCTTGGTGTACACTTTTTATTGTGCTTCTATGTCAAATTTTATGAGTATAAGCTTCCAAGATTATTTCGATGCGAAAACACCAACTTCCTATGACAAATGGACAAAGCCGTTAAAAGCTCATCCATAGAGAGACTTGAGCAACTTCGGACCATCAAAGTTGCTCGGTGTACACTTTTTATTTTTTTTCTATGTCAAATTTTGTGAGTATAATTCTGCTATATTATTTCGATGCCAAAACACCAGCTTTCTATGACAAATGGACAAAACTGTTAAATGCTCCTCCATAGAAAGAGTTGAGCAACTTCGGATCATCAAAGTTGCTTGGTTTACAGTTTTTATTGTGCTTCTTTGTAAAATTTTATGAGTATAAGCTTCCAAGATTATTTCGATGCCAAAACACCAACTTCCTATGACAAATGGACAAAGCCATTAGAAGCTCGTCCATAGAGAGAGTTGAGCAACTTCGGACCATCAAAGTTGCTCGGTGTACACTTTTTATTGTTTTTCTATGTCAAATTTTATGAGTATAATTTTCTTATATTATTTCGACGCCAAAATAACAACTTTCTATGACAAATGGACAAAACTGTTAAAAGCTCCTCCATAGAGAGAGTTGAGCAACTTCGGACCATCAAAGTTGCTTGGTGTACACTTTTTATTGTGCTTCTATGTCAAATTTTACGAGTATAAGCTTCCAAGATTATTTCGATGCCAAAACACCAACTTTCTATGACAAATGGTCAAAGCCGTTAAAAGCTCGTCCATAGAGATAGTTGAGCAACTTCGGATCATCAAAGATGCTCGGTGTACACTTTTTATTATTTTTCTATGTCAAATTTTATGAGTATAATTTTCTTATATTATTTCGATGCCAAAACACCAGCTTTCTATGACAAATGGACAAAACTGTTAAATGCTCCTCCAAAGAGAGAGTTGAGCAACTTCGGACCATCAAAGTTTCTTGGTGTACACTTTTTATTATGCTTCTATGTCAAATTTTATGAGTATAAGCTTCCAAGATTATTTCGATGCCAAAACACCAACTTTCTATGACAAATGGACAAAGCCGTTAAAAGCTCATCCATAGAGAGACTTGAGCAACTTCGGACCATCAAAGTTGCTTGGTGTACACTTTTTATTGTGCTTCTATGTCAAATTTTACGAGTATAAGCTTCCATGATTATTTCGATGCCAAAACACCAGCTTTCTATGAAAAATGGACAAAACTGTTAAATGCTCCTCCAGAGAGAGAGTTGAGCAACTTCGAACCATCAAAGTTGGTTGGTGTACACTTTTTATTGTGCTTCTATGTCAAATTTCATGAGTATAAGCTTCCAAGATTATTTCGATGCCAAAACACCAACTTCCTATGACAAATGGACAAAGCCATTAAAAGCTCGTCCATAGAGAGAGTTGAGCAACTTCGGATCATCAAAGTTGCTCGGTGTACACTTTTTATTATTTTTCTATTTCAAATTTTATGAGTATAATTTTCCTATATTATTTCGATGCCAAAACACCAGCTTTCTATGACAAATGGACAAAACTGTTAAATGCTCCTCCAGAGAGAGAGTTGAGCAACTTCGGACCTTCAAAGTTGCTTGGTGTACACTTTTTATTGTGCTTCTATGTCAAATTTTATGAGTATAAGCTTCCAAGATTATTTCGATGCCAAAACACCAACTTCCTATGACAAATGGACAAAGCCGTTAAAAGCTCGTCCATAGAGAGACTTGAGCAACTTCGGACCATCAAAGTTGCTCGGTGTACACTTTTTATTTTTTTTCTATGTCAAATTTTGTGAGTATAATTTTGCTATATTATTTCGATGCCAAAACACCAGCTTTCTATGACAAATGGACAAAACTGTTAAATGCTCCTCCATAGAAAGAGTTGAGCAACTTCGGATCATCAAAGCTGCTTGGTTTACAGTTTTTATTGTGCTTCTATGTCAAATTTTATGAGTATAAGCTTCCAAGATTATTTCGATGCCAAAACACCAACTTCCTATGACAAATGGACAAAGCCATTAGAAGCTCGTCCATAGAGAGAGTTGAGCAACTTCGGACCATCAAAGTTGCTCGGTGTACACTTTTTATTGTTTTTCTATGTCAAATTTTATGAGTATAATTTTCTTATATTATTTCGACGCCAAAATAACAACTTTCTATGACAAATGGACAAAACTGTTAAAAGCTCCTCCATAGAGAGAGTTGAGCAACTTCGGACCATCAAAGTTGCTTGGTGTACACTTTTTATTGTGCTTCTATGTCAAATTTTACGAGTATAAGCTTCCAAGATTATTTCGATGCCAAAACACCAACTTTCTATGACAAATGGTCAAAGCCGTTAAAAGCTCGTCCATAGAGATAGTTGAGCAACTTCGGATCATCAAAGATGCTCGGTGTACACTTTTTATTATTTTTCTATGTCAAATTTTATGAGTATAATTTTCTTATATTATTTCGATGCCAAAACACCAGCTTTCTATGACAAATGGACAAAACTGTTAAATGCTCCTCCAAAGAGAGAGTTGAGCAACTTCGGACCATCAAAGTTTCTTGGTGTACACTTTTTATTATGCTTCTATGTCAAATTTTATGAGTATAAGCTTCCAAGATTATTTCGATGCCAAAACACCAACTTTCTATGACAAATGGACAAAGCCGTTAAAAGCTCATCCATAGAGAGACTTGAGCAACTTCGGACCATCAAAGTTGCTTGGTGTACACTTTTTATTGTGCTTCTATGTCAAATTTTACGAGTATAAGCTTCCAAGATTATTTCGATGCCAAAACACCAGCTTTATATGAAAAATGGACAAAACTGTTAAATGCTCCTCCAGAGAGAGAGTTGAGCAACTTCGGACCATCAAAGTTTCTTGGTGTACACTTTTTATTATGCTTCTATGTCAAATTTTATGAGTATAAGCTTCCAAGATTATTTCGATGCCAAAACACCAACTTTCTATGACAAATGGACAAAGCCGTTAAAAGCTCATCCATAGAGAGACTTGAGCAACTTCGGACCATCAAAGTTGCTTGGTGTACACTTTTTATTGTGCTTCTATGTCAAATTTTACGAGTATAAGCTTCCAAGATTATTTCGATGCCAAAACACCAGCTTTCTATGAAAAATGGACAAAACTGTTAAATGCTCCTCCAGAGAGAGAGTTGAGCAACTTCGAACCATCAAAGTTGGTTGGTGTACACTTTTTATTGTGCTTCTATGTCAAATTTCATGAGTATAAGCTTCCAAGATTATTTCGATGCCAAAACACCAACTTCCTATGACAAATGGACAAAGCCATTAAAAGCTCGTCCATAGAGAGAGTTGAGCAACTTCGGATCATCAAAGTTGCTCGGTGTACACTTTTTATTATTTTTCTATTTCAAATTTTATGAGTATAATTTTCCTATATTATTTCGATGCCAAAACACCAGCTTTCTATGACAAATGGACAAAACTGTTAAATGCTCCTCCAGAGAGAGAGTTGAGCAACTTCGGACCTTCAAAGTTGCTTGGTGTACACTTTTTATTGTGCTTCTATGTCAAATTTTATGAGTATAAGCTTCCAAGATTATTTCGATGCCAAAACACCAACTTCCTATGACAAATGGACAAAGCCGTTAAAAGCTCGTCCATAGAGAGACTTGAGCAACTTCGGACCATCAAAGTTGCTCGGTGTACACTTTTTATTTTTTTTCTATGTCAAATTTTGTGAGTATAATTTTGCTATATTATTTCGATGCCAAAACACCAGCTTTCTATGACAAATGGACAAAACTGTTAAATGCTCCTCCATAGAAAGAGTTGAGCAACTTCGGATCATCAAAGCTGCTTGGTTTACAGTTTTTATTGTGCTTCTATGTCAAATTTTATGAGTATAAGCTTCCAAGATTATTTCGATGCCAAAACACCAACTTCCTATGACAAATGGACAAAGCCATTAGAAGCTCGTCCATAGAGAGAGTTGAGCAACTTCGGACCATCAAAGTTGCTCGGTGTACACTTTTTATTGTTTTTCTATGTCAAATTTTATGAGTATAATTTTCTTATATTATTTCGACGCCAAAATAACAACTTTCTATGACAAATGGACAAAACTGTTAAAAGCTCCTCCATAGAGAGAGTTGAGCAACTTCGGACCATCAAAGTTGCTTGGTGTACACTTTTTATTGTGCTTCTATGTCAAATTTTACGAGTATAAGCTTCCAAGATTATTTCGATGCCAAAACACCAACTTTCTATGACAAATGGTCAAAGCCGTTAAAAGCTCGTCCATAGAGATAGTTGAGCAACTTCGGATCATCAAAGATGCTCGGTGTACACTTTTTATTATTTTTCTATGTCAAATTTTATGAGTATAATTTTCTTATATTATTTCGATGCCAAAACACCAGCTTTCTATGACAAATGGACAAAACTGTTAAATGCTCCTCCAAAGAGAGAGTTGAGCAACTTCGGACCATCAAAGTTTCTTGGTGTACACTTTTTATTATGCTTCTATGTCAAATTTTATGAGTATAAGCTTCCAAGATTATTTCGATGCCAAAACACCAACTTTCTATGACAAATGGACAAAGCCGTTAAAAGCTCATCCATAGAGAGACTTGAGCAACTTCGGACCATCAAAGTTGCTTGGTGTACACTTTTTATTGTGCTTCTATGTCAAATTTTACGAGTATAAGCTTCCAAGATTATTTCGATGCCAAAACACCAGCTTTATATGAAAAATGGACAAAACTGTTAAATGCTCCTCCAGAGAGAGAGTTGAGCAACTTCGAACCATCAAAGTTGGTTGGTGTACACTTTTTATTGTGCTTCTATGTCAAATTTCATGAGTATAAGCTTCCAAGATTATTTCGATGCCAAAACACCAACTTCCTATGACAAATGGACAAAGCCATTAAAAGCTCGTCCATAGAGAGAGTTGAGCAACTTCGGATCATCAAAGTTGCTCGGTGTACACTTTTTATTATTTTTCTATTTCAAATTTTATGAGTATAATTTTCCTATATTATTTCGATGCCAAAACACCAGCTTTCTATGACAAATGGACAAAACTGTTAAATGCTCCTCCAGAGAGAGAGTTGAGCAACTTCGGACCTTCAAAGTTGCTTGGTGTACACTTTTTATTGTGCTTCTATGTCAAATTTTATGAGTATAAGCTTCCAAGATTATTTCGATGCCAAAACACCAACTTCCTATGACAAATGGACAAAGCCGTTAAAAGCTCGTCCATAGAGAGACTTGAGCAACTTCGGACCATCAAAGTTGCTCGGTGTACACTTTTTATTTTTTTTCTATGTCAAATTTTGTGAGTATAATTTTGCTATATTATTTCGATGCCAAAACACCAGCTTTCTATGACAAATGGACAAAACTGTTAAATGCTCCTCCATAGAAAGAGTTGAGCAACTTCGGATCATCAAAGCTGCTTGGTTTACAGTTTTTATTGTGCTTCTATGTCAAATTTTATGAGTATAAGCTTCCAAGATTATTTCGATGCCAAAACACCAACTTCCTATGACAAATGGACAAAGCCATTAGAAGCTCGTCCATAGAGAGAGTTGAGCAACTTCGGACCATCAAAGTTGCTCGGTGTACACTTTTTATTGTTTTTCTATGTCAAATTTTATGAGTATAATTTTCTTATATTATTTCGACGCCAAAATAACAACTTTCTATGACAAATGGACAAAACTGTTAAAAGCTCCTCCATAGAGAGAGTTGAGCAACTTCGGACCATCAAAGTTGCTTGGTGTACACTTTTTATTGTGCTTCTATGTCAAATTTTACGAGTATAAGCTTCCAAGATTATTTCGATGCCAAAACACCAACTTTCTATGACAAATGGTCAAAGCCGTTAAAAGCTCGTCCATAGAGATAGTTGAGCAACTTCGGATCATCAAAGATGCTCGGTGTACACTTTTTATTATTTTTCTATGTCAAATTTTATGAGTATAATTTTCTTATATTATTTCGATGCCAAAACACCAGCTTTCTATGACAAATGGACAAAACTGTTAAATGCTCCTCCAAAGAGAGAGTTGAGCAACTTCGGACCATCAAAGTTTCTTGGTGTACACTTTTTATTGTGCTTCTATGTCAAATTTTATGAGTATAAGCTTCCAAGATTATTTCGATGCCAAAACACCAACTTCCTATGACAAATGGACAAAGCCGATAAAAGCTCGTCCATAGAGAGACTTGAGCAACTTCGGACCATCAAAGTTGCTTGGTGTACACTTTTTATTGTGCTTCTATGTCAAATTTTACGAGTATAAGCTTCCAAGATTATTTCGATGCCAAAACACCAGCTTTCTATGACAAATGGACAAAACTGTTAAATGCTCCTCCAGAGAGAGAGTTGAGCAACTTCGAACCATCAAAGTTGCTTGGTGTACACTTTTTATTGTGCTTCTATGTCAAATTTCATGAGTATAAGCTTCCAAGATTATTTCGATGCCAAAACACCAACTTCCTATGACAAATGGACAAAGCCATTAAAAGCTCGTCCATAGAGAGAGTTGAGCAACTTCGGATCATCAAAGTTGCTCGGTGTACACTTTTTATTATTTTTCTATGTCAAATTTTATGAGTATAATTTTCCTATATTATTTCGATGCCAAAACACCAGCTTTCTATGACAAATGGACAAAACTGTTAAATGCTCCTCCAGAGAGAGAGTTGAGCAACTTTGGACCATCAAAGTTGCTTGGTGTACACTTTTTATTGTGCTTCTATGTCAAATTTTACGAGTATAAGCTTCCAAGATTATTTCGATGCCAAAACACCAACTTCCTATGACAAATGGACAAAGCCGTTAAAATCTCGTCCATAGAGATAGTTGAGCAACTTCGGATCATCAAAGTTGCTCGGTGTACACTTTATATTATTTTTCTATGTCAAATTTTATGAGTATAATTTTCCTATATTATTTCGATGCCTAAACACCAGCTTTCTATGACAAATGGACAAAACTGTTAAATGCTCCCCCAGAGAGAGAGTTGAGCAACTTCGGACCATCAAAGTTGCTTGGTGTACACTATTTATTGTGCTTCTATGTCAAATTTTATGAGTATAAGCTTCCAAGATTATTTCGATGCGAAAACACCAACTTTCTATGACAAATGGACAAAGCCGTTAAAAGCTCGTCCATAGAGAGACTTGAGCAACTTCGGACCATCAAAGTTGCTCGGTGTACACTTTTTATTTTTTTTCTATGTCAAATTTTGTGAGTATAATTTTGCTATATTATTTCGATGCCAAAACACCAGCTTTCTATGACAAATGGACAAAACTGTTAAATGCTCCTCCAAAGAGAGAGTTGAGCAACTTCGGACCATCAAAGTTTCTTGGTGTACACTTTTTATTGTGCTTCTATGTCAAATTTTATGAGTATAAGCTTCCAAGATTATTTCGATGCCAAAACACCAACTTCCTATGACAAATGGACAAAGCCGATAAAAGCTCGTCCATAGAGAGACTTGAGCAACTTCGGACCATCAAAGTTGCTTGGTGTACACTTTTTATTGTGCTTCCATGTCAAATTTGTACGAGTATAAGCTTCCAAGATTATTTCGATGCCAAAACACCAACTTCCTATGACAAATGGACAAAGCCGATAAAAGCTCGTCCATAGAGAGACTTGAGCAACTTCGGACCATCAAAGTTGCTCGGTGTACACTTTTTATTTTTTTTCTATGTCAAATTTTGTGAGTATAATTTTGCTATATTATTTCGATGCCAAAACACCAGCTTTCTATGACAAATGGACAAAACTGTTAAATGCTCCTCCAAAGAGAGAGTTGAGCAACTTTGGACCATCAAAGTTGCTTGGTGTACACTTTTTATTGTGCTTCTATGTCAAATTTTACGAGTATAAGCTTCCAAGATTATTTCGATGCCAAAACACCAACTTCCTATGACAAATGGACAAAGCCGTTAAAATCTCGTCCATAGAGATAGTTGAGCAACTTCGGATCATCAAAGTTGCTCGGTGTACACTTTATATTATTTTTCTATGTCAAATTTTATGAGTATAATTTTCCTATATTTAGTTCGATGCCAAAAAAACAACTTTCTATGACAGATGGACAAAACTGTTAAAAGCTCCTCCATAGAGAGAGTTGAGCAACTTCGGACCATCAAAGTTGCTTGGTGTACACTTTTTATTGTGCTTCTACGTCAAATTTTATGAGTATAAGCTTCCAAGATTATTTCGATGCGAAAACACCAACTTCCTATGACAAATGGACAAAGCCGTTAAAAGCTCATCCATAGAGAGAGTTGAGCAACTTCGGATCATCAAAGTTGCTCGGTGTACACTTTTTATTATTTTTCTATGTCAAATTTTATGAGTATAATTTTCCTATATTATTTCGATGCCAAAACACCAGCTTTCTATGACAAATAGACAAAACTGTTAAATGCTCCTCCAGAGAGTGAGTTGAGCATCTTCGAACCATCAAAGTAGCTTGGTCTACACTTTTTATTGTGCTTCTATGTCAAATTTCATGAGTATAAGCTTCCAAGATTATTTCGATGCCCAAACACGAACTTCCTATGAGAAATGGACAAAGTCGTTAAAAGCTCGTCCATAGATATAGTTGAGCAACTTCGGATCATCAAAGTTGCTCGTTGTACACTTTTTATTATTTTTCTATGTCAAATTTTATGAGTATAATTTTCCTATATTATTTTGATGCCAAAACACCTGCTTTCTATGACAAATGTACAAAACTGTTAAATGCTCCTCCAGAGAGAGAGTTGAGCAACTTCGGACCATCAAAGTTGCTTGGTGTACACTTTTTATTGTGCTTCTATGTCAAATTTTATGAGTATAAGCTTCGAAGATTATTTCGATGCCAAAACACCAACTTCCTATGACAAATGGACAAAACCGTTAAAAGCTCGTCCATAGAGGGAGTAGAACAACTTCGGACCATCAAAGTTGCTCGGTGTACACTTTTTATTGTTTTTCTATGTCAAATTTTATGAGTATAATTTTCCTATATTATTTCGATGCCAAAACACCAGCTTTCTATGACAAATGGACAAAACTGTTAAATGCTCCTCTAGAGAGAGAGTTGAGCAACTTCGGACCATCAAAGTTGCTTGGTGTACACTTTTTATTGTGCTTCTATGAAAAATTTTACGAGTATAAGCTTCCAAGATTATTTCGATGCCAAAACATCAACTTCCTATGACAAATGGACAAAGCCGATAAAAGCTCGTCTATAGAGATAGTTGAGCAACTTCGGATCATCAAAGTTGCTCGGTGTACACTTTTTATTATTTTTCTATGTCAAATTTTATGAGTATATTTTTCCTATATTATTTCGATGCCAAAACACCAGCTTTCTATGACAAATGGACAAAACTGTTAAATGCTCCCCCAAAGAGAGAGTTGAGCAACTTCGGACCATCAAAGTTGCTTGGTGTACACTTTTTATTGTGCTTCTATGTCAAATTTTATGAGTATAAGCTTCCAAGATTATTTCGATGCCAAAACACCAACTTCCTATGACAAATGGACAAAGCCGTTAAAAGCTCGTCCATAGAGAGAGTTGAGCAACTTCGGACCATCAAAGTTGCTTGGTGTACACTTTTTATTTTGCTTCTATGTCAAATTTTACGAGTATAAGCTTCCAAGATTATTTCGATGCCAAAACACCAACTTCCTATGACAAATGGAAAAAGATATTAAAAGCTCGTCCATAGAGAGAGTTGAGCAACTTCGGACCATCAAAGTTGCTCGGTGTACACTTTTTATTGTTTTTCTATGTCAAATTTTATGAGAATAATTTTCCTATATTATTTCGATGCCAAAACAACAACTTTCTATGACAAATGGAGAAAACTATTAAAAGCTCCTACATAGAGAGAGTTGAGCAACTTCGGACCATCAAAGTTGCTTGTTGTAGACTTTTTATTGTGCTTCTATGTCAAATTTTACGAGTATAAGCTTCCAAGATTATTTCGATGCCAAAACACCAACTTCCTATGACAAATGGACAAAGACGTTAAAAGCTCGTCCATAAAGATAGTCGAGCAACTTCGGATCATCAAAGTTGCTCGGTGTACACTTTTTATTATTTTTCTATGTCAAATTTTATGAGTATAATTTTCCTATATTATTTCGATGCCAAAACACCAGCTTTCTATGACAAATGGGCAAAACTGTTAAATGCTCCTCCAGAGAGAGAGTTGAGCAACTTCGGACCATCATAGTTTCTTGGTGTACACTTTTTATTGTGCTTCTATGTCAAATTTTACGAGTATAAGCTTCCAAGATTATTTCGATGCCAAAACACCAACTTCCTATGACAAATGGAAAAAGCCATTAAAAGCTCGTCCATAGAGAGAATTGAGCAACTTCGGACCATCAAAGTTGCTCGGTGTACACTTTGTATTGTTTTTCTATGTCAAATTTTATGAGAATAATTTTCCTATATTATTTCGATGCCAAAACACCAACTTTCTATGACAAATGGACAAAACTGTTAAATGCTCCTCCAGAGAGAGAGTTGAGAATCTTTGAACCATCAAAGTTGCTTGGTGTACACTTTTTATTTTGCTTCTATGTCAAATTTTACGAGTATAAGCTTCCAAGATTATTTCGATGCCAAAACACCAACTTTCTATGACAAATGGACAAAGCCGTTAAAAGCTCGTCCATAGAGAGAATTGAGCAACTTCGGACCATCAAAGTTGCTCGGTGTACACTTTTTATTGTTTTTCTATGTCAAATTTTATGAGAATAATTTTCCTATATTATTTCGATGCCAAAACAACACCTTTCTATGACAAATGGACAAAACTGTTAAAAGCTCCTCCATAGAGAGAGTTGAGCAACTTCGGACCATCAAAGTTGCTTGGTTAGACTTTTTATTGTGCTTCTATGTCAAATTTTATGAGTATAAGCTTCCAAGATTATTTCGATACCAAAACACCAACTTCCTACGACAAATGGACAAAGCCATTAAAAGCTCGTCCATAGAGAGAGTTGAGCAACTTCGGACCATCAAAGTTGCTCGATGTACACTTTTTATTGTTTTTCTATGTCAAATTTTATGAGTATAAGCTTCCAAGATTATTTCGATGCCAAAACACCAACTTCCTATGACAAATGGACAAAGCCGTTAAAAGCTCGTCCATAGAGAGAGTTGAGCAACTTCGGACCATCAAAGTTGCTCGGTGTAAACTTTTTATTGTTTTTCTATGTCAAATTTTGTGAGTATAATTTTGCTATATTATTTCGATGCCAAAACACCAACTTTCTATGAAAAATGGACAAAACTGTTAAATGCTCCTCCAGAGAGAGAGTTGAGCATCTTTGAACCATCAAAGTTGCTTGGTGTACACTTTTTATTTTGCTTCTATGTCAAATTTTACGAGTATAAGCTTCCAAGATTATTTCGATGCCAAAACACCAACTTCCTATGACAAATGGAAAAAGATATTAAAAGCTCGTCCATAGAGAGAGTTGAGCAACTTCGGACCATCAAAGTTGCTCGGTGTACACTTTTTATTGTTTTTCTATGTCAAATTTTATGAGAATAATTTTCCTATATTATTTCGATGCCAAAACAACAACTTTCTATGACAAATGGAGAAAACTATTAAAAGCTCCTACATAGAGAGAGTTGAGCAAGTTCGGACCATCAAAGTTGCTTGGTGTAGACTTTTTATTGTGCTTCTATGTCAAATTTTACGAGTATAAGCTTCCAAGATTATTTCGATGCCAAAACACCAACTTCCTATGACAAATGGACAAAGACGTTAAAAGCTCGTCCATAGAGATAGTCGAGCAACTTCGGATCATCAAAGTTGCTCGGTGTACACTTTTTATTATTTTTCTATGTCAAATTTTATGAGTATAATTTTCCTATATTATTTCGATGCCAAAACACCAGCTTTCTATGACAAATGGGCAAAACTGTTAAATGCTCCTCCAGAGAGAGAGTTGAGCAACTTCGGACCATCATAGTTTCTTGGTGTACACTTTTTATTGTGCTTCTATGTCAAATTTTACGAGTATAAGCTTCCAAGATTATTTCGATGCCAAAACACCAACTTCCTATGACAAATGGAAAAAGCCATTAAAAGCTCGTCCATAGAGAGAATTGAGCAACTTCGGACCATCAAAGTTGCTCGGTGTACACTTTTTATTGTTTTTCTATGTCAAATTTTATGAGAATAATTTTCCTATATTATTTCGATGCCAAAACAACACCTTTCTATGACAAATGGACAAAACTGTTAAAAGCTCCTCCATAGAGAGAGTTGAGCAACTTCGGACCATCAAAGTTGCTTGGTTAGACTTTTTATTGTGCTTCTATGTCAAATTTTATGAGTATAAGCTTCCAAGATTATTTCGATACCAAAACACCAACTTCCTACGACAAATGGACAAAGCCATTAAAAGCTCGTCCATAGAGAGAGTTGAGCAACTTCGGACCATCAAAGTTGCTCGATGTACACTTTTTATTGTTTTTCTATGTCAAATTTTATGAGTATATTTTTCCTATATTATTTCGATGCCAAAACACCAGCTTTCTATGACAAATGGACAAAACTGTTAAATGCTCCCCCAAAGAGAGAGTTGAGCAACTTCGGACCATCAAAGTTGCTTGGTGTACACTTTTTATTGTGCTTCTATGTCAAATTTTATGAGTATAAGCTTCCAAGATTATTTCGATGCCAAAACACCAACTTTCTATGACAAATGGACAAAGCCGTTAAAAGCTCGTCCATAGAGAGACTTGAGCAACTTCGGACCATCAAAGTTGCTCGGTGTACACTTTGTATTGTTTTTCTATGTCAAATTTTGTGAGTATAATTTTGCTATATTATTTCGATGCCAAAACACCAGCTTTCTATGACAAATGTAAAAAACTGTTAAATGCTCCTCCAGAGAGAGATTTGAGCAACTTCGAACCATCAAAGTTGCTTGGTGTACACTTTTTATTGTGCTTCTATGTCAAATTTCATGAGTATAAGCTTCCAAGATTATTTCGATGCCAAAACACCAACTTCCTATGACAAACGGACAAAGCCATTAAAAGCTCGTCCATAGAGAGAGATGAGCAACTTCGGACCATCAAAGTTGCTCGGTGTACACTTTTTATTGTTTTTCTATGTCAAATTTTATGAGTATAATTTTCCTATATTATTTCGATGCCAAAACAACAACTTTCTATAAAAAATGGACAAAACTGTTAAAAGCTCCTCCATAGAGAGAGTTGAGCAACTTCGGACCATCAAAGTTGCTTGGTGTACACTTTTTATTGTGCTTCTATGTCAAATTTTACGAGTATAAGCTTCCAAGATTATTTTGATGCCAAAACACGAACTTCCTATGACAAATGGACAAAGTCGTTAAAAGCTCGTCCATAGAGATAGTTGAGCAACTTCGGATCATCAAAGTTGCTCGGTGTTCACTTTTTATTATTTTTCTATGTCAAATTTTATGAGTATAATTTTCCTATATTATTTCGATGCCAAAACACCAACTTTCTATGACAAATGGACAAAACTGTTAAAAGCTCCTCCATAGAGAGAGTTGAGCAACTTCGGACCATCAAAGTTGCTTGGTGTACACTTTTTATTGTGCTTCTATGTCAAATTTTATGAGTATATGCTTCCAAGATTATTTCGATGTCAAAACACCAACTTCCTATGACAAATCGACAAAGCCGTTAAAAGCTCGTCCATAGAGAGACTTGAGCAACTTCGGACCATCAAAGTTGCTCGGTGTACACTTTTTATTGTTTTTCTATGTCAAATTTTATGAGTATAATTTTCCTATATTATTTCGATGCCAAAACAACAACTTTCTATGACAAATGGACAAAACTGTTAAAAGCTCCTCCATAGAGAGAGTTGAGCAACTTCGGACCATCAAAGTTGCTTGGTGTACACTTTTTATTGTGCTTCTATGTCAAATTTTACGAGTATAAGCTTCCAAGATTATTTTGATGCCAAAACACCAACTTCCTATGACAAATGGACAAAGCCGTTAAAAGCTCGTCCATAGAGATAGTTGAGCAACTTCGGATCATCAAAGTTGCTCGGTGTACACTTTTTATTGTTTTTCTATGTCAAATTTTATGAGTATAATTTTCCTAGACACCAACTTTCTATGACAAATGGACAAAACTGTTAAAAGCTCCTCCGTAGAGAGAGTTGAGCAACTTCGGACCATCAAAGTTGCTTGGTGTACACTTTTTATTGTGCTTCTATGTCAAATTTCATGAGTATAAGCTTCCAAGATTATTTCGATGCCAAAACACCAACTTCCTATGACAAATGGACAAATCCATTAAAAGCTCGTCCATAGAGAGAGTTGAGCAACTTCGGACCATCAAAGTTGCTCGGTGTACACTTTTTATTGTTTTTCTATGTCAAATTTTATGAGTATAATTTTCTTATATTATTTCGATGCCAAAACAACAACTTTCTATGACAAATGGACAAAACTGTAAAAAGCTCCTCCATAGAGAGAGTTGAGCAACTTCATATCATCAAAGTTGCTCAGTGTACCATTTTTTTTGTTATTCTACGTCAAATTTTATGAGTATGAGCTTCCTAGATTATTTCTATGAAAAACCCCCAAGTTTCAATGAGAAATGCAGAAAATTGTTAAAAGCTCCTCCATAGAGAGAGTGAAGGAACTTCGAACCATTAAAGTTGCTCGGTGTACACATTTTATTAATCTTCTATACCAAATTTTACGAGTATAAGCTTCAAGATTATTTAATTGCTAAAACTCCAACTTTCTATAAGAAATGGACAATGTCGTTAAAAGCTCCTCCATAGAGAGAGTTGAGCAACTTCGGATCATCAAAGTTGCTCGGTGCACACTTTTAATTGTTGTTCTATGTCAAATTTTATGAGTATAATTTTCCTAGATTATTTCGATGCCAAAACACCAGCTTTCTATGACAAATGGACAAAATTGTTAAAAGCTCCTCCATAGAGAGAGTTGAACAACTTCGGACCATCAAACTTTCTTGGTGTACACTTTTTATTGTGCTTCTATGTCAAATTTTATGAGTATAAGCTTCCAAGATTATTTCGATGCCAAAACACCAACTTCCTATGACAAATGGACAAAGCCGTTAAAAGCTCGTCCATAGAGAGACTTGAGCAACTTCGGACCATCAAAGTTGCTCGGTGTACACTTTTTATTGTTTTTCTATGTCAAATTTTATGAGTATAATTTTCCTAGATTATTTCGATGTCAAAACACCAACTTTCTATGACAAATGGACAAAACTGTTAAAAGCTCCTCCGTAGAGAGAGTTGAGCAACTTCGGACCATCAAAGTTGCTTGGTGTACACTTTTTATTGTGCTTCTATGTCAAATTTAATGAGTATAAGCTTCCAAGATTATTTCGATGCCAAAACACCAACTTTCTATGACAAATGGACAAAACTGTTAAAAGCTCCTCCATAGAGAGACTTGAGCAACTTCGGACCATCAAAGTTGCTCGGTGTACACTTTTTATCGTTTTTCTATGTCAAATTTTATGAGTATAATTTTCCTATATTATTTCGATGCCAAAACACCAACTTTCTATGACAAATGGACAAAACTGTTAAAAGCTCCTCCGTAGAGAGAGTTGAGCAACTTCGGACCATCAAAGTTGCTTGGTGTACACTTTTTATTGTGCTTCTATGTCAAATTTCATGAGTATAAGCTTCCAAGATTATTTCGATGCCAAAACACCAACTTCCTATGACAAATGGACAAATCCATTAAAAGCTCGTCCATAGAGAGAGTTGAGCAACTTCGGACCATCAAAGTTGCTCGGTGTACACTTTTTATTGTTTTTCTATGTCAAATTTTATGAGAATAATTTTCCTATATTATTTCGATGCCAAAACAACAACTTTCTATGACAAATGGAGAAAACTATTAAAAGCTCCTACATAGAGAGAGTTGAGCAACTTCGGACCATCAAAGTTGCTTGGTGTAGACTTTTTATTGTGCTTCTATGTCAAATTTTACGAGTATAAGCTTCCAAGATTATTTCGATGCCAAAACACCAACTTCCTATGACAAATGGACAAAGACGTTAAAAGCTCGTCCATAGAGATAGTCGAGCAACTTCGGATCATCAAAGTTGCTCGGTGTACACTTTTTATTCTTTTTCTATGTCAAATTTTATGAGTATAATTTTCCTATATTATTTCGATGCCAAAACACCAGCTTTCTATGACAAATGGGCAAAACTGTTAAATGCTCCTCCAGAGAGAGAGTTGAGCAACTTCGGACCATCATAGTTTCTTGGTGTACACTTTTTATTGTGCTTCTATGTCAAATTTTACGAGTATAAGCTTCCAAGATTATTTCGATGCCAAAACACCAACTTCCTATGACAAATGGAAAAAGCCATTAAAAGCTCGTCCATAGAGAGAATTGAGCAACTTCGGACCATCAAAGTTGCTCGGTGTACACTTTTTATTGTTTTTCTATGTCAAATTTTATGAGAATAATTTTCCTATATTATTTCGATGCCAAAACAACCCCTTTCTATGACAAATGGACAAAACTGTTAAAAGCTCCTCCATAGAGAGAGTTGAGCAACTTCGGACCATCAAAGTTGCTTGGTTAGACTTTTTATTGTGCTTCTATGTCAAATTTTATGAGTATAAGCTTCCAAGATTATTTCGATACCAAAACACCAACTTCCTACGACAAATGGACAAAGCCATTAAAAGCTCGTCCATAGAGAGAGTTGAGCAACTTCGGACCATCAAAGTTGCACGATGTACACTTTTTATTGTTTTTCTATGTCAAATTTTATGAGTATATTTTTCCTATATTATTTCGATGCCAAAACACCAGCTTTCTATGACAAATGGACAAAACTGTTAAATGCTCCCCCAAAGAGAGAGTTGAGCAACTTCGGACCATCAAAGTTGCTTGGTGTACACTTTTTATTGTGCTTCTATGTCAAATTTTATGAGTATAAGCTTCCAAGATTATTTCGATGCCAAAACACCAACTTGCTATGACAAATGGACAAAGCCGTTAAAAGCTCGTCCATAGAGAGACTTGAGCAACTTCGGACCATCAAAGTTGCTCGGTGTACACTTTGTATTGTTTTTCTATGTCAAATTTTGTGAGTATAATTTTGCTATATTATTTCGATGCCAAAACACCAGCTTTCTATGACAAATGTAAAAAACTGTTAAATGCTCCTCCAGAGAGAGATTTGAGCAACTTCGAACCATCAAAGTTGCTCGGTGTACACTTTTTATTGTGCTTCTATGTCAAATTTCATGAGTATAAGCTTCCAAGATTATTTCGATGCCAAAACACCAACTTCCTATGACAAACGGACAAAGCCATTAAAAGCTCGTCCATAGAGAGAGATGAGCAACTTCGGACCATCAAAGTTGCTCGGTGTACACTTTTTATTGTTTTTCTATGTCAAATTTTATTAGTATAATTTTCCTATATTATTTCGATGCCAAAACAACAACTTTCTATAAAAAATGGACAAAACTGTTAAAAGCTCCTCCATAGAGAGAGTTGAGCAACTTCGGACCATCAAAGTTGCTTGGTGTACACTTTTTATTGTGCTTCTATGTCAAATTTTACGAGTATAAGCTTCCAAGATTATTTTGATGCCAAAACACGAACTTCCTATGACAAATGGACAAAGTCGTTAAAAGCTCGTCCATAGAGATAGTTGAGCAACTTCGGATCATCAAAGTTGCTCGGTGTACACTTTTTATTATTTTTCTATGTCAAATTTTATGAGTATAATTTTCCTATATTATTTCGATGCCAAAACACCAACTTTCTATGACAAATGGACAAAACTGTTAAAAGCTCCTCCATAGAGAGAGTTGAGCAACTTCGGACCATCAAAGTTGCTTGGTGTACACTTTTTATTGTGCTTCTATGTCAAATTTTATGAGTATATGCTTCCAAGATTATTTCGATGTCAAAACACCAACTTCCTATGACAAATGGACAATGCCGTTAAAAGCTCGTCCATAGAGAGACTTGAGCAACTTCGGACCATCAAAGTTGCTCGGTGTACACTTTTTATTGTTTTTCTATGTCAAATTTTATGAGTATAATTTTCCTATATTATTTCGATGCCAAAACAACAACTTTCTATGACAAATGGACAAAACTGTTAAAAGCTCCTCCATAGAGAGAGTTGAGCAACTTCGGACCATCAAAGTTGCTTGGTGTACACTTTTTATTGTGCTTCTATGTCAAATTTTACGAGTATAAGCTTCCAAGATTATTTTGATGCCAAAACACCAACTTCCTATGACAAATGGACAAAGCCGTTAAAAGCTCGTCCATAGAGATAGTTGAGCAACTTCGGATCATCAAAGTTGCTCGGTGTACACTTTTTATTGTTTTTCTATGTCAAATTTTATGAGTATAATTTTCCTAGACACCAGCTTTCTATGACAAATGGACAAATCTGTTAAATGCTCCTCCAGAGAGAGAGTTGAGCAACTTCGGACCATCAAAGTTGCTCGGTGTACACTTTTTATTATTTTTCTATGTCAAATTTTATGAGTATAATTTTCCTATATTATTTCGATGCCAAAACACCAGCTTTCTATGACAAATGGACAAAACTATTAAATGCTCCTCCAGAGAGAGAGTTGAGCAACTTCGGACCATCAAAGTTGCTCGGTGTACACTTTTTATTATTTTTCTATGTCAAATTTTATGAGTATAATTTTCCTATATTATTTCGATGCCAAAACACCAGCTTTCTATGACAAATGGACAAAACTATTAAATGCTCCTCCAGAGAGAGAGTTGAGCAACTTCGGACTATCAAAGTTGCTCGGTGTACACTTTTTATTGTGCTTCTATGTCAAATTTTATGATTATAAGCTTTCAAGATTATTTCGATTCTAAAACACCAACTTTCTATGACAGATGGACAAAGCCATTAAGAGCTCGTCCATAGAGAGAGTTGAGCAACTTCGGACCATCAAAGTTGCTCCGTGTACACTTTTTATTGTTTTTCTATGTCAAATTTTATGAGTATAATTTTCCTATATTATTTCGATGCCAAAACACCAGCTTTCTATGACAAATGGACAAATCTGTTAAATGCTCCTCCAGAGAGAGAGTTGAGCAACTTCGGACCATCAAAGTTGTTTGGTGTACACTTTTTATTGTGCTTCTATGTCAAATTTAATGAGTATAAGCTTCCAAGATTATTTCGATGCCAAAACACCAACTTCCTATGACAAATGGACAAAGCCATTAAAAGCTCGTCCATAGAGAGAGTTGAGCAACTTCGGACCATCAAAGTTGCTCGGTGTACACTTTTTATTGTTTTTCTATGTCAAATTTTATGAGTATAATTTTCCTATATTATTTCGATGCCAAAACAACAACTTACTATGACAAATGGACAAAACTGTTAAAAGCTCCTCCATAGAGAGAGTTGAGCAACTTCGGACCATCGAAGTTGCTTGGTGTACACTTTTTATTGTGCTTCTATGTCAAATTTTACGAGTATAAGCTTCCAAGATTATTTCGATGCCAAAACAACAACTTCCTATGACAAATGGACAAAGCTGTTAAAAGCTTGTCCATAGAGATAGTTGAGCAACTTCAGATCATCAAAGTTGCTCGGTGTACACTTTTTATTATTTTTCTATGTCAAATTTTATGAGTATAATTTTCCTATATTATTTCGATGCCAAAACACCAGCTTTCTATGACAAATGGACAAAACTATTAAATGCTCCTCCAGAGAGAGAGTTGAGCAACTTCGGACTATCAAAGTTGTTCGGTGTACACTTTTTATTGTGCTTCTACGTCAAATTTTATGATTATAAGCTTTCAAGATTATTTCGATTCTAAAACACCAACTTTCTATGACAGATGGACAAAGCCATTAAGAGCTCGTCTATAGAGAGAGTTGAGCAACTTCGGACCATCAAAGTTGCTCCGTGTACACTTTTTATTGTTTTTCTATGTCAAATTTTATGAGTATAATTTTCCTATATTATTTCGATGCCAAAACACCAGCTTTCTATGACCAATGGACAAATCTGTTAAATGCTCCTCCAGAGAGAGAGTTGAGCAACTTCGGACCATCAAAGTTGCTTGGTGTACACTTTTTATTGTGCTTCTATGTCAAATTTCATTAGTATAAGCTTCCAAGATTATTTCGATGCCAAAACACCAACTTTCTATGACAAATGGACAAAGCCGTTAAAAGGTCGTCCATAGAGAGAGTTGAGCAACTTCGGACCATCAAAGTTGCTCGGTGTACACTTTTTATTGTTTTTCTATGTCAAATTTTATGAGTATAATTTTCCTATATTATTTCGATGCCAAAACACCAGCTTTCTATGACAAATGGACAAAACTATTAAATGCTCCTCCAGAGAGAGAGTTGAGCAACTTCGGACCATCAAAGTTGCTCGGTGTACACTTTTTATTATTTTTCTATGTCAAATTTTATGAGTATAATTTTCCTATATTATTTCGATGCCAAAACACCAGCTTTCTATGACAAATGGACAAAACTATTAAATGCTCCTCCAGAGAGAGAGTTGAGCAACTTCGGACTATCAAAGTTGCTCGGTGTACACTTTTTATTGTGCTTCTATGTCAAATTTTATGATTATAAGCTTTCAAGATTATTTCGATTCTAAAACACCAACTTTCTATGACAGATGGACAAAGCCATTAAGAGCTCGTCCATAGAGAGAGTTGAGCAACTTCGGACCATCAAAGTTGCTCCGTGTACACTTTTTATTGTTTTTCTATGTCAAATTTTATGAGTATAATTTTCCTATATTATTTCGATGCCAAAACACCAGCTTTCTATGACAAATGGACAAATCTGTTAAATGCTCCTCCAGAGAGAGAGTTGAGCAACTTAGGACCATCAAAGTTGTTTGGTGTACACTTTTTATTGTGCTTCTATGTCAAATTTAATGAGTATAAGCTTCCAAGATTATTTCGATGCCAAAACACCAACTTCCTATGACAAATGGACAAAGCTGTTAAAAGCTTGTCCATAGAGATAGTTGAGCAACTTCAGATCATCAAAGTTGCTCGGTGTACACTTTTTATTGTTTTTCTATGTCAAATTTTATGAGTATAATTTTCCTATATTATTTGGATGCCAAAACAACAACTTTCTATGACAAATGGACAAAACTGTTAAAAGCTCCTCCATAGAGAGAGTTGAACAACTTCGGACCATCAAAGTTGCTTGGTGTACACTTTTTATTGTGCTTCTATGTCAAATTTTACGAGTATAAGCTTCCAAGATTATTTCGATGCCAAAACAACAACTTCCTATGACAAATGGACAAAGCTGTTAAAAGCTCGTCCATAGAGATAGTTGAGCAACTTCAGATCATCAAAGTTGCTCGTTGTACACTTTTTATTATTTTTCTATGTCAAATTTTATGAGTATAATTTTCCTATATTATTTCGATGCCAAAACACCAGCTTTCTATGACAAATGGACAAAACTATTAAATGCTCCTCCAGAGAGAGAGTTGAGCAACTTCGGACCATCAAAGTTGCTCAGTGTACACTTTTTATTGTGCTTCTATGTCAAATTTTATGATTATAAGCTTTCAAGATTATTTCGATTCTAAAACACCAACTTTCTATGACAGATGGACAAAGCCATTAAGAGCTCCTCCATAGAGAGAGTTGAGCAACTTCGGACCATCAAAGTTGCTCCGTGTACACTTTTTATTGTTTTTCTATGTCATATTTTATGAGTATAATTTTCCTATATTATTTCGATGCCAAAACACCAGCTTTCTATGACAAATGGACAAATCTGTTAAATGCTCCTCCAGAGAGAGAGTTGAGCAACTTCGGACCATCAAAGTTGCTTGGTGTACACTTTTTATTGTGCTTCTATGTCAAATTTCATGAGTATAAGCTTCCAAGATTATTTCGATGCCAAAACACCAACTTCCTATGACAAATGGACAAAGCCGTTAAAAGCTCGTCCATAGAGAGAGTTGAGCAACTTCGGACCATCAAAGTTGCTCGGTGTACACTTTTTATTGTTTTTCTATGTCAAATTTTATGAGTATAATTTTCTTATATTATTTCGATGCCAAAACACCAAATTTCTATGACAAATGGAGAAAACTGTTAAATCCTCCTTCATAGAGAGAGTTGAGCAACTTCGAACTTTCAAAGTTGCTTGGTATACACTTTTTATTGTGCTTCTATGTCAAATTTAACGAGTATAAGCTTCCAAGATTATTTCGATGCCAAAACAACAACTTCCTATGACAAATGGACAAAGCTGTTAAAAGCTCGTCCATAGAGATAGTTGAGCAACTTCAGATCATCAAAGTTGCTCGTTGTACACTTTTTATTATTTTTCTATGTCAAATTTTATGAGTATAATTTTCCTATATTATTTCGATGCCAAAACACCAGCTTTCTATGACAAATGGACAAAACTATTAAATGCTCCTCCAGAGAGAGAGTTGAGCAACTTCGGACCATCAAAGTTGCTCAGTGTACACTTTTTATTGTGCTTCTATGTCAAATTTTATGATTATAAGCTTTCAAGATTATTTCGATTCTAAAACACCAACTTTCTATGACAGATGGACAAAGCCATTAAGAGCTCCTCCATAGAGAGAGTTGAGCAACTTCGGACCATCAAAGTTGCTCCGTGTACACTTTTTATTGTTTTTCTATGTCAAATTTTATGAGTATAATTTTCCTATATTATTTCGATGCCAAAACACCAGCTTTCTATGACAAATGGACAAATCTGTTAAATGCTCCTCCAGAGAGAGAGTTGAGCAACTTCGGACCATCAAAGTTGCTTGGTGTACACTTTTTATTGTGCTTCTATGTCAAATTTCATGAGTATAAGCTTCCAAGATTATTTCGATGCCAAAACACCAACTTCCTATGACAAATGGACAAAGCCGTTAAAAGCTTGTCCATAGAGATAGTTGAGCAACTTCAGATCATCAAAGTTGCTCGGTGTACACTTTTTATTATTTTTCTATGTCAAATTTTATGAGTATAATTTTCCTATATTATTTCGATGCCAAAACACCAGCTTTCTATGACAAATGGACAAAACTATTAAATGCTCCTCCAGAGAGAGAGTTGAGCAACTTCGGACTATCAAAGTTGTTCGGTGTACACTTTTTATTGTGCTTCTACGTCAAATTTTATAATTATAAGCTTTCAAGATTATTTCGATTCTAAAACACCAACTTTCTATGACAGATGGACAAAGCCATTAAGAGCTCGTCTATAGAGAGAGTTGAGCAACTTCGGACCATCAAAGTTGCTCCGTGTACACTTTTTATTGTTTTTCTATGTCAAATTTTATGAGTATAATTTTCCTATATTATTTCGATGCCAAAACACCAGCTTTCTATGACAAATGGACAAATCTGTTAAATGCTCCTCCAGAGAGAGAGTTGAGCAACTTCGGACCATCAAAGTTGCTTGGTGTACACTTTTTATTGTGCTTCTATGTCAAATTTCATGAGTATAAGCTTCCAAGATTATTTCGATGCCAAAACACCAACTTCCTATGACAAATGGACAAAGCCGTTAAAAGGTCGTCCATAGAGAGAGTTGAGCAACTTCGGACCATCAAAGTTGCTCGGTGTACACTTTTTATTGTTTTTCTATGTCAAATTTTATGAGTATAATTTTCCTATATTATTTCGATGCCAAAACACCAGCTTTCTATGACAAATGGACAAAACTATTAAATGCTCCTCCAGAGAGAGAGTTGAGCAACTTCGGACCATCAAAGTTGCTCGGTGTACACTTTTTATTATTTTTCTATGTCAAATTTTATGAGTATAATTTTCCTATATTATTTCGATGCCAAAACACCAGCTTTCTATGACAAATGGACAAAACTATTAAATGCTCCTCCAGAGAGAGAGTTGAGCAACTTCGGACTATCAAAGTTGCTCGGTGTACACTTTTTATTGTGCTTCTATGTCAAATTTTATGATTATAAGCTTTCAAGATTATTTCGATTCTAAAACACCAACTTTCTATGACAGATGGACAAAGCCATTAAGAGCTCGTCCATAGAGAGAGTTGAGCAACTTCGGACCATCAAAGTTGCTCCGTGTACACTTTTTATTGTTTTTCTATGTCAAATTTTATGAGTATAATTTTCCTATATTATTTCGATGCCAAAACACCAGCTTTCTATGACAAATGGACAAATCTGTTAAATGCTCCTCCAGAGAGAGAGTTGAGCAACTTAGGACCATCAAAGTTGTTTGGTGTACACTTTTTATTGTGCTTCTATGTCAAATTTAATGAGTATAAGCTTCCAAGATTATTTCGATGCCAAAACACCAACTTCCTATGACAAATGGACAAAGCTGTTAAAAGCTTGTCCATAGAGATAGTTGAGCAACTTCAGATCATCAAAGTTGCTCGGTGTACACTTTTTATTGTTTTTCTATGTCAAATTTTATGAGTATAATTTTCCTATATTATTTGGATGCCAAAACAACAACTTTCTATGACAAATGGACAAAACTGTTAAAAGCTCCTCCATAGAGAGAGTTGAGCAACTTCGGACCATCAAAGTTGCTTGGTGTACACTTTTTATTGTGCTTCTATGTCAAATTTTACGAGTATAAGCTTCCAAGATTATTTCGATGCCAAAACAACAACTTCCTATGACAAATGGACAAAGCTGTTAAAAGCTCGTCCATAGAGATAGTTGAGCAACTTCAGATCATCAAAGTTGCTCGTTGTACACTTTTTATTATTTTTCTATGTCAAATTTTATGAGTATAATTTTCCTATATTATTTCGATGCCAAAACACCAGCTTTCTATGACAAATGGACAAAACTATTAAATGCTCCTCCAGAGAGAGAGTTGAGCAACTTCGGACCATCAAAGTTGCTCAGTGTACACTTTTTATTGTGCTTCTATGTCAAATTTTATGATTATAAGCTTTCAAGATTATTTCGATTCTAAAACACCAACTTTCTATGACAGATGGACAAAGCCATTAAGAGCTCGTCCATAGAGAGAGTTGAGCAACTTCGGACCATCAAAGTTGCTCCGTGTACACTTTTTATTGTTTTTCTATGTCAAATTTTATGAGTATAATTTTCCTATATTATTTCGATGCCAAAACACCAGCTTTCTATGACAAATGGACAAATCTGTTAAATGCTCCTCCAGAGAGAGAGTTGAGCAACTTCGGACCATCAAAGTTGCTTGGTGTACACTTTTCATTGTGCTTCTATGTCAAATTTCATGAGTATAAGCTTCCAAGATTATTTCGATGCCAAAACACCAACTTCCTATGACAAATGGACAAAGCCGTTAAAAGCTCGTCCATAGAGAGAGTTGAGCAACTTCGGACCATCAAAGTTGCTCGGTGTACACTTTTTATTGTTTTTCTATGTCAAATTTTATGAGTATAATTTTCTTATATTATTTCGATGCCAAAACACCAAATTTCTATGACAAATGGAGAAAACTGTTAAATCCTCCTTCATAGAGAGAGTTGAGCAACTTCGAACTTTCAAAGTTGCTTGGTATACACTTTTTATTGTGCTTCTATGTCAAATTTTATGAGTATAAGTTTCCAAGATTATTTCGATGCCAAAACTCCAACTTCCTATGACAAATGGACAAAGCCATTAATAGCTTGTCCATAGAGAGAGTTGAGCAACTTCGGACCATCAAAGTTGCTCAATGTACACTTTTTATTGTTTTTCTAAGTCAAATTTTATGAGTATAATTTTCATATATTATTTCGATGCGAAAACAGCAACTTTCTATGACAAATGGACAAAACTGTTAAAAGCTCCTCCATAGAGAGAGTTGAGCAACTTCGGACCATCAAAGTTGCTTGGTGTACACTTTTTATTGTGCTTTTATTTCAAATTTTACGAGTATAAGCTTCAAGATTATTTAATTGCTAAAACTCCAGCTTTCTATGAGAAATGGACAAAGCCGTTAAAATCTCCTTCATAGAGAGAGTCGAGCAACTTCGGGCCATCAAAGTTGCTCGGTGTACACTTTTTATTGTTTTTTATGTAAAATTTTATGAGTATAATTTTCCTAGATTATTTCGATGCCAAAACAACAACTTTCTATGACAAATGGACAAAACTGTTAAAAGCTCTTCGATAGAGAGAGTTGAACAACTTCGGAGTATCAAAGTTGCTTGGTGTAAACTTTTTATTTTGCTTCTATGTCTAATTTTATTTGTATAAGCTTCCAAGAATATTTCGATGACAAAACCCCAACTTTCTATGAAAAATGGACAAAGCCGTTAAAAGCTCATCCATAGAGAGAGTTGAGCAATTTCGGACCATCAAATTTGCTCGTTGTATACCTTTTAATGTTCCTCTATGTCAAATTTTACGAGTCTAAGATTCCTAGATTATTTCGATGGCAAAACACTAACATTCTATGATAAATAGACAAAGCCGTTAAAAGCGCTTCCGTAGAGAGAGTTGACAACTTCATATCATCAAAGTTGCTCAGTGTACACTTTTTATTGTGCTTCTATGTCAAATTTTACGAGCATAAGCTTCGAAGATTATCTCGATGCCAAAACACCAACCTCCTATGACAAATGGACAAAGCCGTTAAAAGCTCTTCCAAAGAGGGAGTTGAACAACTTCGGACTATCAAAGTTGCTCGGTGTACACTTTTTATTGTTTTTCTATGTCAAATTTTATGAGTATAATTTTCCTATATTATTTCGATGCCAAAAAAACAACTTTCTATGACAGATGGACAAAACTGTTAAAAGCTCCTCCATAGAGAGAGTTGAGCAACTTCGGACCATCAAAGTTGCTTGGTGTACACTTTTTATTGTGCTTCCATGTCAAATTTGTACGAGTATAAGCTTCCAAGATTATTTCGATTCCAAAACACCAACTTCCTATGACAAATGGACAAAGCCGTTAAAAGCTCGTCCATAGAGATAGTTGAGAAACTTCGGATCATCAAAGTTGCTCGGTGTACACTTTTTATTATTTTTCTATGTCAAATTTTATGAGTATAATTTTCCTATATTATTTCGATGCCAAAACACCAGCTTTCTATGACAAATGGACAAAACTGTTAAATGCTCCTCCAGAGAGAGAGTTAAGCAACTTCGAACCATCAAAGTTGCTTAGTGTACACTTTTTATTGTGCTTCTATGTCAAATTTCATGAGTATAAGCTTCCAAGATTATTTCGATGCCAAAACACCAACTTCCTATGACAAATGGACAAAGCCATTAAAAGCTCGTCCATAGAGAGAGTTGAGCAACTTCGGATCATCAAAGTTGCTCGGTGTACACTTTTTATTATTTTTCTATGTCAAATTTTATGAGTATAATTTTCCTATATTATTTCGATGCCAAAACACCAGCTTTCTATGACAAATGGACAAAACTGTTAAATGCTCCTCCAGAGAGAGAGTTGAGCAACTTCGGACCTTCAAAGTTGCTTGGTGTACACTTTTTATTGTGCTTCTATGTCAAATTTTATGAGTATAAGCTTCCAAGATTATTTCGATGCCAAAACACCAACTTCCTATGACAAATGGACAAAGCCATTAAAAGCTCGTCCATAGAGAGAGTTGAGCAACTTCGGATCATCAAAGTTGCTCGGTGTACACTTTTTATTATTTTTCTATGTCAAATTTTATGAGTATAATTTTCCTATATTATTTCGATGCCAAAACACCAGCTTTCTATGACAAATGGACAAAACTGTTAAATGCTCCTCCAGAGAGAGAGTTGAGCAACTTTGGACCATCAAAGTTGCTTGGTGTACACTTTTTATTGTGCTTCTATGTCAAATTTTACGAGTATAAGCTTCCAAGATTATTTCGATGCCAAAACACCAGCTTCCTACGACAAATGGACAAAGCCGTTAAAAGCTCGTCCATAGAGATAGTTGAGCAACTTCGGATCATCAAAGTTGCTCGGTGTACACTTTATATTATTTTTCTATGTCAAATTTTATGAGTATAATTTTCCTATATTATTTCGATGCCTAAACACCAGCTTTCTATGACAAATGGACAAAACTGTTAAATGCTCCTCCAGAGAGAGAGTTGAGCAACTTCGGACCATCAAAGTTGCTTGGTGTACACTTTTTATTGTGCTTCTATGTCAAATTTTATGAGTATAAGCTTCCAAGATTATTTCGATGCGAAAACACCAACTTTCTATGACAAATGAACAAAGCCGTTAAAAGCTCGTCCATAGAGAGACTTGAGCAACTTCGGACCATCAAAGTTGCTCGGTGTACACTTTTTATTTTTTTTCTATGTCAAATTTTGTGAGTATAATTTTGCTATATTATTTCGATGCCAAAACACCAGCTTTCTATGACAAATGGACAAAACTGTTAAATGCTCCTCCAGAGAGAGAGTTGAGCAACTTCGGACGTTCAAAGTTGCTTGGTGTACACTTTTTATTGTGCTTCTATGTCAAATTTTATGAGTATAAGCTTCGAAGATTATTTCGATGCCAAAACACCAACTTTCTATGACAAATGGACAAAGCCGTTAAAAGCTCGTCCATAGAGGGAGTTGAACAACTTCGGACCATCAAAGTTGCTCGGTGTACACTTTTTATTGTTTTTCTATGTCAAATTTTATGAGTATAATTTTCCTATATTATTTCGATGCCAAAAAAACAACTTTCTATGACAAATCGACAAAACTGTTAAAAGCTCCTGCATAGAGAGAGTTGAGCAACTTCGGACCATCAAAGTTGCTTGGTGTACACTTTTTATTGTGCTTCCATGTCAAATTTTACGAGTATAAGCTTCCAAGATTATTTCGATTCCAAAACAACAACTTCCTATGACAAATGGACAAAGCCGTTAAAAGCTCGTCCATAGAGATAGTTGAGCAACTTCGGATCATCAAAGTTGCTCGGTGTACACTTTTTATTATTTTTCTATGTGAAATTTTATGAGCATAATTTTCCTATATTATTTCGATGCCAAAACACCAGCTTTCTATGACAAATGGACAAAACTGTTAAATGCTCCTCCAAAGAGAGAGTTGAGCAACTTCGGACCATCAAAGTTGTTTGGTGTACACTTTTTATTGTGCTTCTATGTCAAATTTTACGAGTATAAGCTTCCAAGATTATTTCGATGCCAAAACACCAACTTCTTATGACAAATGGACAAAGCCGTTAAAAGCTCGTCCATAGAGATAGTTGTGCAACTTCGGATCATCAAAGTTGCTCGGTGTACACTTTTTATTATTTTTCTATGTCAAATTTTATGAGTATAATTTTCCTATATTTTTTCGATGCCAAAACACCAGCTGTCTATGACAAATGGACAAAACTGTTAAATGCTCCTCCAGAGAGAGAGTTGAGCAACTTCGGACCATCAAAGTTGCTTGGTGTACACTTTTTATTGTGCTTCTATGTCAAATTTTATGAGTATAAGCTTCCATGATTATTTCGATTCCAAAACACCAACTTCCTATGACAAATGGACAAAGCCGTTACAAGCTCGTCCATAGAGAGACTTGAGCAACTTCGGACTATCAAAGTTGCTCAGTGTACACTTTTTATTGTTTTTCTATGTCAAAATTTGTGAGTATAATTTTGCTATATTATTTCGATGCCAAAACACCAGCTTTCTATGACAAATAGACAAAACTGTTAAATGCTCCTCCAGAGAGTGAGTTGAGCATCTTCGAACCATCAAAGTAGCTTGGTCTACACTTTTTATTGTGCTTCTATGTCAAATTTCATGAGTATAAGCTTCCAAGATTATTTCGATGCCCAAACACGAACTTCCTATGAGAAATGGACAAAGTCGTTAAAAGCTCGTCCATAGATATAGTTGAGCAACTTCGGATCATCAAAGTTGCTCGTTGTACACTTTTTATTATTTTTCTATGTCAAATTTTATGAGTATAATTTTCCTATATTATTTTGATGCCAAAACACCTGCTTTCTATGACAAATGTACAAAACTGTTAAATGCTCCTCCAGAGAGAGAGTTGAGCAACTTCGGACCATCAAAGTTGCTTGGTGTACACTTTTTATTGTGGTTCTATGTCAAATTTTATGAGTATAAGCTTCGAAGATTATTTCGATGCCAAAACACCAACTTCCTATGACAAATGGACAAAACCGTTAAAAGCTCGTCCATAGAGGGAGTAGAACAACTTTGGACCGTCAAAGTTGCTCGGTGTACACTTTTTATTGTTTTTCTATGTCAAATTTTATGAGTATAATTTTCCTATATTATTTCGATGCCAAAACACCAGCTTTCTATGACAAATGGACAAAACTGTTAAATGCTCCTCTAGAGAGAGAGTTGAGCAACTTTGGACCATCAAAGTTGCTTGGTGTACACTTTTTATTGTGCTTCTATGAAAAATTTTACGAGTATAAGCTTCCAAGATTATTTCGATGCCAAAACATCAACTTCCTATGACAAATGGATAAAGCCGATAAAAGCTCGTCTATAGAGATAGTTGAGCAACTTCGGATCATCAAAGTTGCTCGGTGTACACTTTTTATTATTTTTCTATGTCAAATTTTATGAGTATATTTTTCCTATATTATTTCGATGCCAAAACACCAGCTTTCTACGACAAATGGACAAAACTGTTAAATGCTCCCCCAAAGAGAGAGTTGAGCAACTTCGGACCATCAAAGTTGCTTGGTGTACACTTTTTATTGTGCTTCTATGTCAAATTTTATGAGTATAAGCTTCCAAGATTATTTCGATGCCAAAACACCAACTTCCTATGACAAATGGACAAAGCCGTTAAAAGCTCGTCCATAGAGAGAGTTGAGCAACTTCGGACCATCAAAGTTGCTCGGTGTAAACTTTTTATTGTTTTTCTATGTCAAATTTTGTGAGTATAATTTTGCTATATTATTTCGATGCCAAAACACCAACTTTCTATGACAAATGGACAAAACTGTTAAATGCTCCTCCAGAGAGAGAGTTGAGCATCTTTGAACCATCAAAGTTGCTTGGTGTACACTTTTTATTTTGCTTCTATGTCAAATTTTACGAGTATAAGCTTCCAAGATTATTTCGATGCCAAAACACCAACTTCCTATGACAAATGGAAAAAGATATTAAAAGCTCGTCCATAGAGAGAGTTGAGCAACTTCGGACCATCAAAGTTGCTCGGTGTACACTTTTTATTGTTTTTCTATGTCAAATTTTATGAGAATAATTTTCCTATATTATTTCGATGCCAAAACAACAACTTTCTATGACAAATGGAGAAAACTATTAAAAGCTCCTCCATAGAGAGAGTTGAGCAACTTCGGACCATCAAAGTTGCTTGGTGTAGACTTTTTATTGTGCTTCTATGTCAAATTTTACGAGTATAAGCTTCCAAGATTATTTCGATGCCAAAACACCAACTTCCTATGACAAATGGACAAAGACGTTAAAAGCTCGTCCATAGAGATAGTCGAGCAACTTCGAATCATCAAAGTTGCTCGGTGTACACTTTTTATTATTTTTCTATGTCAAATTTTATGAGTATAATTTTCCTATATTATTTCGATGCCAAAACACCAGCTTTCTATGACAAATGGGCAAAACTGTTAAATGCTCCTCCAGAGAGAGAGTTGAGCAACTTCGGACCATCATAGTTTCTTGGTGTACACTTTTTATTGTGCTTCTATGTCAAATTTTACGAGTATAAGCTTCCAAGATTATTTCGATGCCAAAACACCAACTTCCTATGACAAATGGAAAAAGCCATTAAAAGCTCGTCCATAGAGAGAATTGAGCAACTTCGGACCATCAAAGTTGCTCGGTGTACACTTTTTATTGTTTTTCTATGTCAAATTTTATGAGAATAATTTTCCTATATTATTTCGATGCCAAAACAACACCTTTCTATGACAAATGGACAAAACTGTTAAAAGCTCCTCCATAGAGAGAGTTGAGCAACTTCGGACCATCAAAGTTGCTTGGTTAGACTTTTTATTGTGCTTCTATGTCAAATTTTATGAGTATAAGCTTCCAAGATTATTTCGATACCAAAACACCAACTTCCTACGACAAATGGACAAAGCCATTAAAAGCTCGTCCATAGAGAGAGTTGAGCAACTTCGGACCATCAAAGTTGCTCGATGTACACTTTTTATTGTTTTTCTATGTCAAATTTTATGAGTATATTTTTCCTATATTATTTCGATGCCAAAACACCAGCTTTCTATGACAAATGGACAAAACTGTTAAATGCTCCCCCAAAGAGAGAGTTGAGCAACTTCGGACCATCAAAGTTGCTTGGTGTACGCTTTTTATTGTGCTTCTATGTCAAATTTTATGAGTATAAGCTTCCAAGATTATTTCGATGCCAAAACACCAACTTTCTATGACAAATGGACAAAGCCGTTAAAAGCTCGTCCATAGAGAGACTTGAGCAACTTCGGACCATCAAAGTTGCTCGGTGTACACTTTGTATTGTTTTTCTATGTCAAATTTTGTGAGTATAATTTTGCTATATTATTTCGATGCCAAAACACCAGCTTTCTATGACAAATGTAAAAAACTGTTAAATGCTCCTCCAGAGAGAGATTTGAGCAACTTCGAACCATCAAAGTTGCTTGGTGTACACTTTTTATTGTGCTTCTATGTCAAATTTCATGAGTATAAGCTTCCAAGATTATTTCGATGCCAAAACACCAACTTCCTATGACAAACGGACAAAGCCATTAAAAGCTCGTACATAGAGAGAGATGAGCAACTTCGGACCATCAAAGTTGCTCGGTGTACACTTTTTATTGTTTTTCTATGTCAAATTTTATGAGTATAATTTTCCTATATTATTTCGATGCCAAAACAACAACTTTCAATAAAAAATGGACAAAACTGTTAAAAGCTCCTCCATAGAGAGAGTTGAGCAACTTCGGACCATCAAAGTTGCTTGGTGTACACTTTTTATTGTGCTTCTATGTCAAATTTTACGAGTATAAGCTTCCAAGATTATTTTGATGCCAAAACACGAACTTCCTATGACAAATGGACAAAGTCGTTAAAAGCTCGTCCATAGAGATAGTTGAGCAACTTCGGATCATCAAAGTTGCTCGGTGTACACTTTTTATTATTTTTCTATGTCAAATTTTATGAGTATAATTTTCCTATATTATTTCGATGCCAAAACACCAACTTTCTATGACAAATGGACAAAACTGTTAAAAGCTCCTCCATAGAGAGAGTTGAGCAACTTCGGACCATCAAAGTTGCTTGGTGTACACTTTTTATTGTGCTTCTATGTCAAATTTTATGAGTATATGCTTCCAAGATTATTTCGATGTCAAAACACCAACTTCCTATGACAAATGGACAAAGCCGTTAAAAGCTCGTCCATAGAGAGACTTGAGCAACTTCGGACCATCAAAGTTGCTCGGTGTACACTTTTTATTGTTTTTCTATGTCAAATTTTATGAGTATAATTTTCCTATATTATTTCGATGCCAAAACAACAACTTTCTATGACAAATGGACAAAACTGTTAAAAGCTCCTCCATAGAGAGAGTTGAGCAACTTCGGACCATCAAAGTTGCTTGGTGTACACTTTTTATTGTGCTTCTATGTCAAATTTTACGAGTATAAGCTTCCAAGATTATTTTGATGCCAAAACACCAACTTCCTATGACAAATGGACAAAGCCGTTAAAAGCTCGTCCATAGAGATAGTTGAGCAACTTCGGATCATCAAAGTTGCTCGGTGTACACTTTTTATTGTTTTTCTATGTCAAATTTTATGAGTATAATTTTCCTAGACACCAACTTTCTATGACAAATGGACAAAACTGTTAAAAGCTCCTCCGTAGAGAGAGTTGAGCAACTTCGGACCATCAAAGTTGCTTGGTGTACACTTTTTATTGTGCTTCTATGTCAAATTTCATGAGTATAAGCTTCCAAGATTATTTCGATGCCAAAACACCAACTTCCTATGACAAATGGACAAATCCATTAAAAGCTCGTCCATAGAGAGAGTTGAGCAACTTCGGACCATCAAAGTTGCTCGGTGTACACTTTTTATTGTTTTTCTATGTCAAATTTTATGAGTATAATTTTCTTATATTATTTCGATGCCAAAACAACAACTTTCTATGACAAATGGACAAAACTGTTAAAAGCTCCTCCATAGAGAGAGTTGAGCAACTTCATATCATCAAAGTTGCTCAGTGTACCATTTTTTTTGTTATTCTACGTCAAATTTTATGAGTATGAGCTTCCTAGATTATTTCTATGAAAAACCCCCAAGTTTCAATGAGAAATGCAGAAAATTGTTAAAAGCTCCTCCATAGAGAGAGTGAAGGAATTTCGAACCATTAAAGTTGCTCGGTGTACACATTTTATTAATCTTCTATACCAAATTTTACGAGTATAAGCTTCAAGATTATTTAATTGCTAAAACTCCAACTTTCTATAAGAAATGGACAATGCCGTTAAAAGCTCCTCTATAGAGAGAGTTGAGCAACTTCGGATCATCAAAGTTGCTCGGTGCACACTTTTAATTGTTGTTCTATGTCAAATTTTATGAGTATAATTTTCCAAGATTATTTCGATGCCAAAACACCAGCTTTCTATGACAAATGGACAAAACTGTTAAAAGCTCCTCCATAGAGAGAGTTGAACAACTTCGGACCATCAAACTTTCTTGGTGTACACTTTTTATTGTGCTTCTATGTCAAATTTTATGAGTATAAGCTTCCAAGATTATTTCGATGCCAAAACACCAACTTCCTATGACAAATGGACAAAGCCGTTAAAAGCTCGTCCATAGAGAGACTTGAGCAACTTCGGACCATCAAAGTTGCTCGGTGTACACTTTTTATTGTTTTTCTATGTCAAATTTTATGAGTATAATTTTCCTAGATTATTTCGATGTCAAAACACCAACTTTCTATGACAAATGGACAAAACTGTTAAAAGCTCCTCCGTAGAGAGAGTTGAGCAACTTCGGACCATCAAAGTTGCTTGGTGTACACTTTTTATTGTGCTTCTATGTCAAATTTAATGAGTATAAGCTTCCAAGATTATTTCGATGCCAAAACACCAACTTTCTATGACAAATGGACAAAACTGTTAAAAGCTCCTCCATAGAGAGACTTGAGCAACTTCGGACCATCAAAGTTGCTCGGTGTACACTTTTTATCGTTTTTCTATGTCAAATTTTATGAGTATAATTTTCCTATATTATTTCGATGCCAAAACACCAACTTTCTATGACAAATGGACAAAACTGTTAAAAGCTCCTCCGTAGAGAGAGTTGAGCAACTTCGGACCATCAAAGTTGCTTGGTGTACACTTTTTATTGTGCTTCTATGTCAAATTTCATGAGTATAAGCTTCCAAGATTATTTCGATGCCAAAACACCAACTTCCTATGACAAATGGACAAATCCATTAAAAGCTCGTCCATAGAGAGAGTTGAGCAACTTCGGACCATCAAAGTTGCTCGGTGTACACTTTTTATTGTTTTTCTATGTCAAATTTTATGAGAATAATTTTCCTATATTATTTCGATGCCAAAACAACAACTTTCTATGACAAATGGAGAAAACTATTAAAAGCTCCTACATAGAGAGAGTTGAGCAACTTCGGACCATCAAAGTTGCTTGGTGTAGACTTTTTATTGTGCTTCTATGTCAAATTTTACGAGTATAAGCTTCCAAGATTATTTCGATGCCAAAACACCAACTTCCTATGACAAATGGACAAAGACGTTAAAAGCTCGTCCATAGAGATAGTCGAGCAACTTCGGATCATCAAAGTTGCTCGGTGTACACTTTTTATTCTTTTTCTATGTCAAATTTTATGAGTATAATTTTCCTATATTATTTCGATGCCAAAACACCAGCTTTCTATGACAAATGGGCAAAACTGTTAAATGCTCCTCCAGAGAGAGAGTTGAGCAACTTTGGACCATCATAGTTTCTTGGTGTACACTTTTTATTGTGCTTCTATGTCAAATTTTACGAGTATAAGCTTTCAAGATTATTTCGATGTCAAAACGCCAACTTCCTATGACAAATGGACAAAGCCGTTAAAAGCTCGTCCATAGAGGGAGTTGAACAACTTCGGACCATCAAAGTTGCTCGGTGTAAACTTTTTACTGTTTTTCTATGTCAAATTTTATGAGTATAATTTTCCTATATTATTTCGATGCCAAAACACCAGCTTTCTATGACAAATGGACAAAACTGTTAAATGCTCCTCCAGAGAGAGAGTTGAGCAACTTCGGACCATCAAAGTTGCTCGGTGTACACTTTTTATTGTGCTTCTATGTCAAATTTTATGAGTATAAGCTTTCAAGATTATTTCGATGCCAAAACACCAACTTCCTATGACAAATGGACAAAGCCATTAAAAGCTCGTCCATAGAGAGAGTTGAGCAACTTCGGACCATCAAAGTTGCTCGGTGTACACCTTTTATTGTTTTTCTATGTCAAATTTTATGAGTATAATTTTCCTATATTGTTTCGATGCCAAAACACCAGCTTTCTATGACAAATGGACAAATCTGTTAAATGCTCCTCCAGAGAGAGAGTTGAGCAACTTCGGACCATCAAAGTTGCTTGGTGTACACTTTTTATTGTGCTTCTATGTCAAATTTAATGAGTATAAGCTTCCAAGATTATTTCGATGCCAAAACACCAACTTCCAATGACAAATGGATAAAGCCATTAAAAGCTCGTCCATAGAGAGAGTTGAGCAACTTCGGACCATCAAAGTTGCTCGGTGTACACTTTTTATTGTTTTTCTATGTCAAATTTTATGGGTATAATTTTCCTATATTATTTCGATGCCAAAACAACAACTTTCTATGACAAATGGACAAAACTGTTAAAAGCTCCTCCATAGAGAGAGTTGAGCAACTTCGGACCATCAAAGTTGCTTGGTGTACACTTTTTATTGTGCTTCTATGTCTAATTTTACGAGTTTAAGCTTCCAAGATTATTTCGATGCCAAAACAACAACTTCCTATGACAAATTGACAAAGCTGTTAAAAGCTCGTCCATAGAGATAGTTGAGCAACTTCAGATCATCAAAGTTGCTCGGTGTACACTTTTTATTATTTTTCTATGTCAAATTTTATGAGTATAATTTTCCTATATTATTTCGATGCCAAAACACCAGCTTTCTATGACAAATGGACAAAACTATTAAATGCTCCTCCAGAGAGAGAGTTGAGCAACTTCGGACCATCAAAGTTGCTCGGTGTACACTTTTTATTATTTTTCTATGTCAAATTTTATGAGTATAATTTTCCTATATTATTTCGATGCCAAAACACCAGCTTTCTATGACAAATGGACAAAACTATTAAATGCTCCTCCAGAGAGAGAGTTGAGCAACTTCGGACCATCAAAGTTGCTTGGTGTAGACTTTTTATTGTGCTTCTATGTCAAATTTTATGATTATAAGCTTTCAAGATTATTTCGATTCTAAAACACCAACTTTCTATGACAGATGGACAAAGCCATTAAGAGCTCGTCCATAGAGAGAGTCGAGCAACTTCGGACCATCAAAGTTGCTCCGTGTACACTTTTTATTGTTTTTCTATGTCAAATTTTATGAGTATAATTTTCCTATATTATTTCGATGCCAAAACACCAGCTTTCTATGACAAATGGGCAAATCTGTTAAATGCTCCTCCAGAGAGAGAGTTGAGCAACTTCGGACCATCAAAGTTGTTTGGTGTACACTTTTTATTGTGCTTCTATGTCAAATTTTACGAGTATAAGCTTTCAAGATTATTTCGATGCCAAAACACCAACTTCCTATGACAAATGGACAAAGCCATTAAAAGCTCGTCCATAGAGAGAGTTGAGCAACTTCGGACCATCAAAGTTGCTCGGTGTACACTTTTTACTGTTTTTCTATGTCAAATTTTATGAGTATAATTTTCCTATATTATTTCGATGCCAAAACAACAGCTTTCTATGACAAATGGACAAAACTGTTAAAAGCTCCTCCATAGAGAGAGTTGAGCAACTTCGGACCATCGAAGTTGCTTGGTGTACACTTTTTATTGTGCTTCTATGTCAAATTTTACGAGTATAAGCTTCCAAGATTATTTCGATGCCAAAACAACAACTTCCTATGACAAATGGACAAAGCTGTTAAAAGCTCGTCCATAGAGATAGTTGAGCAACTTCAGATCATCAAAGTTGCTCGGTGTACACTTTTTATTATTTTTCTATGTCAAATTTTATGAGTATAATTTTCCTATATTATTTCGATGCCAAAACACCAGCTTTCTATGACAAATGGACAAAACTATTAAATGCTCCTCCAGAGAGAGAGTTGAGCAACTTCGGACCATCAAAGTTGTTCGGTGTACACTTTTTATTGTGCTTCTACGTCAAATTTTATGATTATAAGCTTTCAAGATTATTTCGATTCTAAAACACCAACTTTCTATGACAGATGGACAAAGCCATTAAGAGCTCGTCTATAGAGAGAGTTGAGCAACTTCGGACCATCAAAGTTGCTCCGTGTACACTTTTTATTGTTTTTCTATGTCAAATTTTATGAGTATAATTTTCCTATATTATTTCGATGCCAAAACACCAGCTTTCTATGACAAATGGACAAATCTGTTAAATGCTCCTCCAGAGAGAGAGTTGAGCAACTTCGGACCATCAAAGTTGCTTGGTGTACACTTTTTATTGTGCTTCTATGTCAAATTTTACGAGTATAAGCTTCCAAGATTATTTCGATGCCAAAACACCAACTTCCTATGACAAATGGACAAAGCCGTTAAAAGGTCGTCCATAGAGAGAGTTGAGCAACTTCGGACCATCAAAGTTGCTCGGTGTACACTTTTTATTGTTTTTCTATGTCAAATTTTATGAGTATAATTTTCCTATCTTATTTCGATGCCAAAACACCAGCTTTCTATGACAAATGGACAAAACTATTAAATGCTCCTCCAGAGAGAGAGTTGAGCAACTTCGGACCATCAAAGTTGCTCGGTGTACACTTTTTATTATTTTTCTATGTCAAATTTTATGAGTATAATTTTCCTATATTATTTCGATGCCAAAACACCAGCTTTCTATGACAAATGGACAAAACTATTAAATGCTCCTCCAGAGAGAGAGTTGAGCAACTTCGGACTATCAAAGTTGCTCGGTGTACACTTTTTATTGTGCTTCTATGTCAAATTTTATGATTATAAGCTTTCAAGATTATTTCGATTCTAAAACACCAACTTTCTATGACAAATGGACAAAGCTGTTAAAAGCTCGTCCATAGAGATAGTTGAGCAACTTCAGATCATCAAAGTTGCTCGTTGTACACTTTTTATTATTTTTCTATGTCAAATTTTATGAGTATAATTTTCCTATATTATTTCGATGCCAAAACACCAGCTTTCTATGACAAATGGACAAAACTATTAAATGCTCCTCCAGAGAGAGTGTTGAGCAACTTCGGACCATCAAAGTTGCTCAGTGTACACTTTTTATTGTGCTTCTATGTCAAATTTTATGATTATAAGCTTTCAAGATTATTTCGATTCTAAAACACCAACTTTCTATGACAGATGGACAAAGCCATTAAGAGCTCCTCCATAGAGAGAGTTGAGCAACTTCGGACCATCAAAGTTGCTCCGTGTACACTTTTTATTGTTTTTCTATGTCAAATTTTATGAGTATAATTTTCCTATATTATTTCGATGCCAAAACACCAGCTTTCTATGACAAATGGACAAATCTGTTAAATGCTCCTCCAGAGAGAGAGTTGAGCAACTTCGGACCATCAAAGTTGCTTGGTGTACACTTTTTATTGTGCTTCTATGTCAAATTTCATGAGTATAAGCTTCCAAGATTATTTCGATGCCAAAACACCAACTTCCTATGACAAATGGACAAAGCCGTTAAAAGCTTGTCCATAGAGATAGTTGAGCAACTTCAGATCATCAAAGTTGCTCGGTGTACACTTTTTATTATTTTTCTATGTCAAATTTTATGAGTATAATTTTCCTATATTATTTCGATGCCAAAACACCAGCTTTCTATGACAAATGGACAAAACTATTAAATGCTCCTCCAGAGAGAGAGTTGAGCAACTTCGGACTATCAAAGTTGTTCGGTGTACACTTTTTATTGTGCTTCTACGTCAAATTTTATGATTATAAGCTTTCAAGATTATTTCGATTCTAAAACACCAACTTTCTATGACAGATGGACAAAGCCATTAAGAGCTCGTCTATAGAGAGAGTTGAGCAACTTCGGACCATCAAAGTTGCTCCGTGTACACTTTTTATTGTTTTTCTATGTCAAATTTTATGAGTATAATTTTCCTATATTATTTCGATGCCAAAACACCAGCTTTCTATGACAAATGGACAAATCTGTTAAATGCTCCTCCAGAGAGAGAGTTGAGCAACTTCGGACCATCAAAGTTGCTTGGTGTACACTTTTTATTGTGCTTCTATGTCAAATTTCATGAGTATAAGCTTCCAAGATTATTTCGATGCCAAAACACCAACTTCCTATGACAAATGGACAAAGCCGTTAAAAGGTCGTCCATAGAGAGAGTTGAGCAACTTCGGACCATCAAAGTTGCTCGGTGTACACTTTTTATTGTTTTTCTATGTCAAATTTTATGAGTATAATTTTCCTATATTATTTCGATGCCAAAACACCAGCTTTCTATGACAAATGGACAAAACTATTAAATGCTCCTCCAGAGAGAGAGTTGAGCAACTTCGGACCATCAAAGTTGCTCGGTGTACACTTTTTATTATTTTTCTATGTCAAATTTTATGAGTATAATTTTCCTATATTATTTCGATGCCAAAACACCAGCTTTCTATGACAAATGGACAAAACTATTAAATGCTCCTCCAGAGAGAGAGTTGAGCAACTTCGGACTATCAAAGTTGCTCGGTGTACACTTTTTATTGTGCTTCTATGTCTAATTTTATGATTATAAGCTTTCAAGATTATTTCGATTCTAAAACACCAACTTTCTATGACAGATGGACAAAGCCATTAAGAGCTCGTCCATAGAGAGAGTTGAGCAACTTCGGACCATCAAAGTTGCTCCGTGTACACTTTTTATTGTTTTTCTATGTCAAATTTTATGAGTATAATTTTCCTATATTATTTCGATGCCAAAACACCAGCTTTCTATGACAAATGGACAAATCTGTTAAATGCTCCTCCAGAGAGAGAGTTGAGCAACTTAGGACCATCAAAGTTGTTTGGTGTACACTTTTTATTGTGCTTCTATGTCAAATTTAATGAGTATAAGCTTCCAAGATTATTTCGATGCCAAAACACCAACTTCCTATGACAAATGGACAAAGCTGTTAAAAGCTCGTCCATAGAGATAGTTGAGCAACTTCAGATCATCAAAGTTGCTCGGTGTACACTTTTTATTGTTTTTCTATGTCAAATTTTATGAGTATAATTTTCCTATATTATTTGGATGCCAAAACAACAACTTTCTATGACAAATGGACAAAACTGTTAAAAGCTCCTCCATAGAGAGAGTTGAGCAACTTCGGACCATCAAAGTTGCTTGGTGTACACTTTTTATTGTGCTTCTATGTCAAATTTTACGAGTATAAGCTTCCAAGATTATTTCGATGCCAAAACAACAACTTCCTATGACAAATGGACAAAGCTGTTAAAAGCTCGTCCATAGAGATAGTTGAGCAACTTCAGATCATCAAAGTTGCTCGTTGTACACTTTTTATTATTTTTCTATGTCAAATTTTATGAGTTTAATTTTCCTATATTATTTCGATGCCAAAACACCAGCTTTCTATGACAAATGGACAAAACTATTAAATGCTCCTCCAGAGAGAGAGTTGAGCAACTTCGGACCATCAAAGTTGCTCAGTGTACACTTTTTATTGTGCTTCTATGTCAAATTTTATGATTATAAGCTTTCAAGATTATTTCGATTCTAAAACACCAACTTTCTATGACAGATGGACAAAGCCATTAAGAGCTCCTCCATAGAGAGAGTTGAGCAACTTCGGACCATCAAAGTTGCTCCGTGTACACTTTTTATTGTTTTTCTATGTCAAATTTTATGAGTATAATTTTCCTATATTATTTCGATGCCAGAACACCAGCTTTCTATGACAAATGGACAAATCTGTTAAATGCTCCTCCAGAGAGAGAGTTGAGCAACTTCGGACCATCAAAGTTGCTTGGTGTACACTTTTTATTGTGCTTCTATGTCAAATTTCATGAGTATAAGCTTCCAAGATTATTTCGATGCCAAAACACCAACTTCCTATGACAAATGGACAAAGCCGTTAAAAGCTCGTCCATAGAGAGAGTTGAGCAACTTCGGACCATCAAAGTTGCTCGGTGCACACTTTTTATTGTTTTTCTATGTCAAATTTTATGAGTATAATTTTCTTATATTATTTCGATGCCAAAACACCAAATTTCTATGACAAATGGAGAAAACTGTTAAATCCTCCTTCATAGAGAGAGTTGAGCAACTTCGAACTTTCAAAGTTGCTTGGTATACACTTTTTATTGTGCTTCTATGTCAAATTTTATGAGTATAAGTTTCCAAGATTATTTCGATTCCAAAACTCCAACTTCCTATGACAGATGGACAAAGCCATTAAAAGCTTGTCCATAGAGAGAGTTGAGCAACTTCGGACCATCAAAGTTGCTCCGTGTACACTTTTTATTGTTTTTCTAAGTCAAATTTTATGAGTATAATTTTCATATATTATTTCGATGCGAAAACAGTAACTTTCTATGACAAATGGACAAAACTGTTAAAAGCTCCTCCATAGAGAGAGTTGAGCAACTTCGGACCATCAAAGTTGCTTGGTGTACACTTTTTATTGTGCTTTTATTTCAAATTTTACGAGTATAAGCTTCAAGATTATTTAATTGCTAAAACTCCAGCTTTCTATGAGAAATGGACAAAGCCGTTAAAATCTCCTTCATAGAGAGAGTCGAGCAACTTCGGGCCATCAAAGTTGCTCGGTGTACACTTTTTATTGTTTTTTATGTAAAATTTTATGAGTATAATTTTCCTAGATTATTTCGATGCCAAAACAACAACTTTCTATGACAAATGGACAAAACTGTTAAAAGCTCTTCGATAGAGAGAGTTGAACAACTTCGGAGTATCAAAGTTGCTTGGTGTAAACTTTTTATTTTGCTTCTATGTCTAATTTTATTTGTATAAGCTTCCAAGAATATTTCGATGACAAAACCCCAACTTTCTATGAAAAATGGACAAAGCCGTTAAAAGCTCATCCATAGAGAGAGTTGAGCAACTTCGGACCATCAAATTTGCTCGTTGTATACCTTTTAATGTTCCTCTATGTCAAATTTTACGAGTCTAAGATTCCTAGATTATTTCGATGGCAAAACACTAACATTCTATGATAAATAGACAAAGCCGTTAAAAGCGCTTCCGTAGAGAGAGTTGACAACTTCATATCATCAAAGTTGCTCAGTGTACACTTTTTATTGTGCTTCTATGTCAAATTTTACGAGTATAAGCTTCGAAGATTATCTCGATGCCAAAACACCAACCTCCTATGACAAATGGACAAAGCCGTTAAAAGCTCTTCCAAAGAGAGAGTTGATCAACTTAGGACCATCAAAGGTGCTCGATGTACACTTTTTATTGTTCTTATATGTCAAATTTTATGAGTATAAGCTTCATAGAATATTTCGATGACAAAACCCGAACTCTCTATGACAAATGCACAAAGCCGTTAAAAGCTCATCCATGAGAGAGTTGAGCCACTTCGGACCATCAAAGTTGCTCGGTGTACACCTTTTAATGTTCTTCTATGTCAAATTTTATGAATCTAAGATTCCTAGATTATTTCGATGGCAAAACACTAACTTTCTATGATAAATAGACAAAGCCAATAAAAGCGCTTCCATAGAGAGAGTTGAGCAACTTCATATCATCAAAGTTGCTCAGTGTACCGTTTTTTTTGTTATTCTACGTCAAATTTTATGAGTATGAGCTTCCTAGATTATTTTGATGAAAAACCCCCAAGTATCAATGAGAAATTCACAAAATTGTTAAAAGCTCCTCCATAGAGAGAGTGGAGCCACTTCGAACCATCAAAGTTGCTCGGTGTACACATTTTATTAATCTTCTATACCAAATTTTACGAGTATAAGCTTCAAGATTATTTAATTGCTAAAACTCCAACTTTCTATGAGAAATGGACAATGCCCTTAAAAGCTCCTCCATAGAGAGAATTGAGCAACTTTGGGCCATCAAAGTTGCTCGGTGCACACTTTTAATTGTTTTTCTATGTCAAATTTTATGAGTATACTTTTCCTAGATTATTTCGATGCCAAAACACCAACTTTCTATGACAAATGGACAAAACTGTTAAAAGCTCCTCCATAGAGAGAGTTGAGCAACTTCGAACCATCAAAGTTGCTCGGTGTAAACTTTTGATTGTGCTTCTACGTCAAATTTTACGAGTATAAGCTTCCAAGATTATTTCGAAGCCAAAACACCAATTTTCTATGACAAATGGACAAAAGCCGTTAAAAGCTCCTCCATAGAAAGAGTTGAGCAACTTCGGGCCATTAAAGTTGCTCGGTGTACACTTTTTAATATTCTTCTACGTCAAATTTTACGAGTATAAGCTTCCTATATTATTACGATAGTAAAACACTAACTTTCTAAGACAAATGGACAAAGCAGTTTAAATCACTCCAAAGAGAGAGTTGAGCAACTTTGGACTATCAAAGTTGCTCGGTGTTAACTTTTTATCGTTATTCTATGCGAAATTTTATGAGTATAAGCTTTCTAGATTATTTTGTTCCCAAAACACCAACTTTCTATGACAAATGGACAAAACTGTTAAAAGCTCCTCCATAGAGAGAGGTGAACAACTTTGGACCATCAAATTTGCTCGGTGTAAACTTTTGATTGTGCTTCTATGTCAAATTTTATGAGTATAAGATTCCAAGATTATTTCGATGCCAAAACACCAACTTTCTATGACAAATGGACAAAACCCGTTAAAAGCTCCTCCATAGAGAGAGTTGAGCAACTTCGGACCATCAAAGTTGCTCGGTGTACACTTTTTAATATTCTTCTACGTCAAATTTTACGAGTATAAGCTTCCTATATTATTACGATAGTAAAACACTAACTTTCTATGACAAATGGACAAAGCAGTTTAAATCTCTCCAAAGAGAGACTTGAGCAACTTCGGACTATCAAAGTTGCTTGGTGTTCACTTTTTATCGTTATTCTATGCGAAATTTTATGAGTATAAGCTTTCTAGATTATTTTGTTCCCAAAACACCAACTTTCTATGACAAATGGACAAAACTGTTAAAAACTCCTTCATATAGAGAGTTGAGCAACTTCGGACCATCAAAGTTGCTTGGTGTACATTTTTTATTGTGCTTCTATGTCAAATTTTACGAGTATAAGATCAAGATTATTTCGATGCCAAAACACCATCTTCCTATGACAAACGGACAAAACCGTTAAAAGCTCGCCCATAAAGAGAGTTGAGCAACTTCGGACCATCAAAGTTGATTGGTGTACACTTTTTATTGTTCTTCTATGTCAAATTTTATGAGTATAATTTTCCTATATTATTTCGATGCCAAAACACCAACTTTCTATGACAAATGGACAAAACTGTTAAAAGCTCCTCCATAGAGAGAGTTGAGCAACTTCGGACCATCAAAGTGTTGGTGTATGCTCTAGGAGCCAATCATGGGATGATTGTATTAGCATACATTTATTATGTTATATTGAGGTACTTTATTTGTTATGAATTATTTATCTGCACTATGTAAATGATTATGATAAATATCCCTAGAATAGTTGGTTCGATGCTATGAGACTTCAAGTGTGTGACTTGAACGTGAGATCATCATAGATGTATATAGAACACTATTCCTAAACGTCTCTAGTCGAGTATTATTGTTAAATGTGATAACATTAATACGTTGAGACTAGTATGTAGGTTGATTGATGACTAAATCTTGCAAGTCATGGATATGAGATATCAAATCAATACATAGGTACTTGTTAGAGAACGGGAAGTACTGGACAGACCGAACATGAGAATACTGCATGGATTGTTATATGAATGTCATAAGCTATTCTCATAGTGACAATGATATATGTTTTCCTTTAACTTGAAATCACTACGGTTCCCAACATGAGGAGTTATATACTTTGATACTGTCTAACGTCACTTGTAAAAGGGTTGGCTATAAAGTCAGTGATTGGGTATATCACGAATCATGTGGAGGGATGTGAGTGACCTAGATGGTTTTTGTCCCTTCTATATAACAGGAGTAATATCCGTGGGCCCCTTGATTGAGTGAGACTTAGAAATGCATGGCCGTGCTCAAATGAATCAATATGTGATATTGATTTCGTTTGTTTTTTAATAGTCTACTCGGAGATTAACATATACGAGGATGACACATTTCATGCCTCGATGTTAATCATGATATTAAGGACAAAGGGACTATATATAAATTGGTCACAAATTAAGGTTATGTCGAATCATTGGCATTCTCGTTATTTGGGTAACAATGATGTATTGCTAGATACCTCTCATTGTTTGTGGTGCTAGAATATGATTTTAGTTTCACTGCTAAAATAACGAGAACCTATAGGGTCACACACATAGAATAAGTCAAAGATTATGTTATTTAAGAATAACATATTACGTTTGGGCTTAGGGCTTTATGTAAGGTCCATTACCGGTTTAATTAATAAGATTAATTGAACATGGTCAAGAGCCCAAAAACGTGGGCTTTCTTTCTTCAAGGAGATTTGGGCCTTTTCGGTTTACTTGACTCACGGAATATCTAGGGTTAGAGTAACCCTAGGAGATATACAACCTTTTTGGTGTGCCGCACTTCTTGGTGAGTTGAGAGAAAAACCGATTGGGAGCTTCTTCTCCTACTTACTAGCAGAACGTGTTCGGTTGGATAGCGCGGATTGATTCGGATCATTCAAGCCAAGCAATCGGTTGTTTTCTGCACTTCAAGAGGTAACTTCTAATCACCGATTTATGCCCTTTCACATGGATTCTCAGGAGGGTTTCAATAAAATTTTAAACTTCCGTTGTGTATGAGATATTGAAACCCAGCACAAAGTTGCTTGGTGTACACTTTTTATTGTGCGTCTATGTCAAATTTTATGAGTATAAGCTTCATAGATTATTTCGATGACAAAACCCCAACTTTCTATGACAAATGCACAAAGCCGTTAAAAGCTCATCCATGAGAGAGTTGAGCAACTTCGGACCATCAAAGTTGCTCGGTGTACACCTTTTAACGTTCTTCTATGTCAAATTTTACGAATCTAAGATTCCTAGATTATTTCGATGGCAAAACACTAACTTTCTATGATAAATAGACAAAGCCGTTAAAAGCGCTTCCATAGAGAGAGTTGAGCAACTTCATATCATCAAAGTTGCTCAGTGTACCGTTTTTTTTGTTATTCTACGTCAAATTTTATGAGTATGAGCTTCCTAGATTATTTCGATGAAAAACCCCCAAGTTTCAATGAGAAATGCACAAAATTGTTAAAAGCTCCTCCATAGAGAGAGTGGAGCAACTTCGAACCATCAAAGTTTCTCGGTGTACACATTTTATTAATCTTCTATACCAAATTTTACGAGTATAAGTTTCAAGATTATTTAATTGCTAAAACTCCAACTTTCTATGAGAAATGGACAATGCCGTTAAAAGCTCCTCCATAGAAAGAGTTGAGCAACTTCGGGCTATCAAAGTTTCTCGGTGTACACTTTTAATTGTTTTTCTATGTCAAATTTTACGAGTATAAGCTTCCAAGATTATTTCGATGCCAAAACACCAATTTTTTATGAGTATAATTTTTCTATATTATTTCGATGCCAAAAAACTAACTTTCTATGACAAATGGACAAAACTGTTAAAAGCTCCTCCATAGAGAGAGTTGAGCAACTTCGTACCATCAAAGTTGCTCTGTGTAAACTTTTGATTGTGCTTCTATGTCAAATTTTATGAGTATAAGCTTCCAAGATTATTTCGATGCCAAAACACAAACTTTCTATGACAAATGGACAAAGGCCGTTAAAAGCCCCTCCATAGAGAGAGTTGAGCAACTTCGGACCATCAAAGTTGCTCGGTGTACACTTTTTAATATTCTTCTACGTCAAATTTTAAGAGTATAAGCTTCCTATGTTATTACGATGGCAAAACACTAACTTTTTATGACAAATGGACAAAGCCGTTAAAATCTCTCCATAGAGAGAGTTGAGCAACTTCGGATTATCAAAGTTGCTCGGTGTTCACTTTTTATAGTTATTCTATGCGAAATTTTATGAGTATAAGCTTTCTAGATTATTTTGTTCCCAAAACACCAACTTTCTATGACAAATAAACAAAACTGTTAAAAACTCCTTCATATAGAGAGTTGAGCAACTTCGCACCATCAAAGTTGCTTGGTGTACATCTTTTATTGTTCTTCTATGTCAAATTTTACGAGTATAAGATCAGGATTATTTCGATGCCAAAACACCAACTTCCTATGACAAAGGGACAAAACCGTTAAAAGCGCGCCCATAAAGAGAGTTGAGCAACTTCGGACCATCAAAGTTGATCGGTGTAAACTTTTTATTGTTTTTCTATGTCAAATTTTATGAGTATAATTTTCCTAGATTATTTCGATGCCAAAACAACAACTTTCTATGACAAATGGACAAAACTGTTCAAAGCTCCTCGATAGAGAGAGTTGAACAACTTCGGAGTATCAAAGTTGATTGGTGTAAACTTTTTATTGTGCTTCTATGTCAAATTTTACTTATATAAGATTCCAAGAATATTTCGATGACAAAACCCCAACTTTCTATGAAAAATGGACAAAGCCGTTAAAAGCTCATCCATAGAAAGAGTTGAGCAACTTCGGACCATCAAAGTTGCTCGGTGTATACCTTTTAATATTCTTCTATGTCAACTTTTACGAGTCTAGGATTCTTAGATTATTTCGATGGCAAAACACTAACATTCTATGATAAATAGACAAAGCCGTTAAAAGCGCTTCCATAGAGAGAGTTGAGCAACTTCATATCATCAAAGTTGCTCAGTGTACACTTTTTATTGTGCTTCTATGTCAAATTTTAAGAGTATAAGCTTCCAATATTATTTCGATGCCAAAACACCAACCTCCTATGACAAATGGACAAAGCCGTTAAAAGCTCGTCCATAGAGAGAGTTGATCAACTTCGGACCATCAAAGTTGCTCGGTGTAAACTTTTGATTGTGCTTCTATGTAAAATTTTACGAGTATAAGCTTCCAAGATTATTTCAATGCCAAAACACCAACTTTCTATGACAAATGGACAAAAGCCGTTAAAATCTCCTCCATAGAGAGAGTTGAGCAACTTCGGACCATCTAAGTTGCTCGGTGTACACCTTTTAATATTCTTCTACGTCAAATTTTACGAGTATAAGCTTCCTATATTATTACGATGGCAAAACACTAACTTTCTATTATAAATGGACAAAGCATTTTAAATCTCTCCATAGAGAGAATTGAGCAACTTCGGACTATCAAAGTTGCTCGGTGTTCACTTTTTATAGTTATTCTATGCCAAATTTTATGAGTATAAGCTTTCTAGATTATTTTGTTCCCAAAACACCAACTTTCTATGACAAATGGACAAAACTGTTAAAAACTCCTTCATATAGAGAGTTGAGCAACTTCGGACCATCAAAGTTGCTTGGTGTACATTTTTTATTATGCTTCTATGTCAAATTTTACGAGTATAAGATCAAGATTATTTCGATGCCAAAACACCAACTTCCTATGACAAAGGGACAAAACCGTTAAAAGCTCGCCCATAAAGAGAGTTGAGCAACTTCGGACCATCAAAGTTGATCGGTGTACACTTTTTATTGTTTTTCTATGTCAAATTTTATGGGTATAATTTTCCTATATTATTTCGATGCCAAAACACCAACTTTCTATGGCAAATGGACAAAACTGTTAAAAGCTCCTCCATAGAGAGAGTTGAGCAACTTCGGACCATCAAAGTTGCTTGGTGTACACTTTTTATTGTGCGTCTATGTCAAATTTTACGAGTAAAAGCTGCCAAGATTATTTCGATCCCAAAACCCCAACTTCCTATGACAAATGGACAAAGCAGTTAAAAGCTCGTCCATAGAGAGAGTTGAGCAACTTCGGATCATCGAAATTGCTCGGTGTACACTTTTTATTGTTTTTCTATGTCAAATTAAACGAGTATAAGCTTCCAAGATTATTTCGATGCCAAAACACCAACTTCCTATGACAAATGGACAAAGCCGTTAAAAGCTCGTCCATAGAGAGAGTGGAGCAACTTCAAACCATCAAAGTTGCTCGGTGTACACTTTTTATTATTTTTCAATGTCAAATTTTTTGAGTATAATTTTCCTATATTATTTTCATGCCAAAACACCAACTTTCTATGGCAAATGGACAAAACTGTAAAAAGCTCCTCCATAGAGAGAGTTGAGCAACTTCGGACCATCAAAGTTGCTCAGTGTACACTTTTTATAGTGCTTCTATGTCAAATTTTATGAGTATAAGCTTCCAAGATTATTTCGATGCGAAAACACCAACCTCCTATGACAAATGGACAAAGTCGTTAAAAGCCCCTCCATAGAGAGAGTTGAGCAACTTCGGACCATCAAAGTTGCTCGGTGTACACTTTTTAATATTCTTCTACGTCAAATTTTACGAGTATAAGCTTCCAATCTTATTTCGATGCCAAAACATCAACTTCCTATGACAAATGCACAAAGCCGTTAAAAGCTCGTCCATAGAGAGAGTTGAGAATCTTCGGATCATCAAAGTCACTCGGTGTACACCTTTTAATGTTCTTCTACGTCAAATTTTATGAATCTAAGATTCCTAGATTATTTTGATGGCAAAACACTAACTATCTATGATAAATAGACAAAGCCGTTAAAAGCGCTTCAATAGAGAGAGTTGAGCAACTTCATATCCTCAAAGTTGCTCAGTGTACCCTTTTTTTTGTTATTCTACGTCAAGTTTTATGAGTATGAGCTTCCCAGATTATTTCGATGAAAAACCTTCAAGTTTCAATGAGAAATGCACAAAATTGTTAAAAGCTCCTCCATAGAGAGAGTTGAACAACATTGGACAGTCAAAGCTGCCCGGTGTACACATTTTATTATTCTTCTATGCCAAATTTTACGAGTATAAGCCTCAAGATTATTTAATTGCCAAAACTCCAACTTTCTATAAGAAATGGACAAAACCGTTAGAAGCTTCTCCATAGAGAGAGTGGAGCAACTTCGAACCATCAAAGTTGCTCGGTGTACACATTTTATTAATCTTCTATACCAAATTTTACGAGTATAAGCTTCAAGATTATTTAATTGCTAAAACTCCAACTTTCTATGGGAAATGGACAAAGCCGCTAAAAGCTCCTCCATGGAAAGAGTTGAGCAACTTCGGTCTATCAAAGTTGCTCGGTGTACACTTTTTATTGTTTTTCTATGTGAAATTTTATGGGTATAATTTTCCTAGATTATTTCGATGCCAAAACACCAACTTTCTATGACAAATGGACAAAACTGTTAAAAGCTCCTCCATAGAGAGAGGTGAACAACTTCGGACCATCAAAGTTGCTCGGTGTAAACTTTTGATTGTGCTTCTATGTAAAATTTTACGAGTATAAGCTTCCAAGATTATTTCAATGCCAAAACACCAACTTTCTATGACAGATGGACAAAAGCCGTTAAAAGCTCCTCCATAGAGAGAGTTGAGCAACTTCGGACCATCTAAGTTGCTCGGTGTACACCTTTTAATATTCTTCTACGTCAAATTTTACGAGTATAAGCTTCCTATATTATTACGATGGCAAAACACTAAATTTCTATGACAAATGGACAAAGCAGTTTAAATCTCTCCATAGAGAGAGTTGAGCAACTTCGGACTATCAAAGTTGCTCGGTGTTCACTTTTTATAGTTATTCTATGCCAAATTTTATGAGTATAAGCTTTCTAGATTATTTTGTTCCCGAAACACCAACTTTCTATGACAAATGGACAAAACTGTTAAAAACTCCTTCATATAGAGAGTTGAGCAACTTCGGACCATCAAAGTTGCTTGGTGTACATTTTTTATTGTGCTTCTATGTCAAATTTTACGAGTATAAGATCAAGATTATTTCGATGCCAAAACACCAACTTCCTATGACAAACGGACAAAACCGTTAAAAGCTCGCCCATAAAGAGAGTTGAGCAACTTCGGACCATCAAAGTTGATCGGTGTACACTTTTTATTGTTTTTCTATGTCAAATTTTATGAGTATAATTTTCCTATATTATTTCGATGCCAAAACACCAACTTTCTATGAAAAATGGACAAAACTGTTAAAAGCTCCTCCATAGAGAGAGTTGAGTAACTTCGGACCATCAAAGTTGCTTGGTGTACACTTTTTATTGTGCGTCTATGTCAAATTTTACGATTAAAAGCTTCCAAGATTATTTCGATCCCAAAACCCGAACATCCTATGACAAATGGACAAAGCCGTTAAAAGCTCGTTCATAGAGAGAGTTGAGCAACTTCGGATCATCAAAATTGCTCGGTGTACACTTTTTATTGTTTTTCTATGTCAAATTTTATGAGTATAATTTTCCTATATTATTTCGATGCCAAAACACCAACTTTCTATGGCAAATGGACAAATTTGTTAAATGCTCCTCCGTAGAGAGAGTTGAACAACTTCGGACCATCAAAGTTGCTTGGTGTACACTTTTTATTGTTCTTTTATGTCAAATTTTACGAGTATAATTTTCCTATATTATTTCGATGCCAAAACAACAACTTTCTATGACATATGAACAAAACTGTGAAAAGCTCCTCCATAGAAAGAGTTGAACAACTTCGGAGTATCAAAGTTGCTTGGTGTAAACTTTTTATTGTGATTCTATGTCAAATTTTACTTGTATAAGCTTCCAAGAATATTTCGATGACAAAACCCCAAATTTCTATGAAAAATGGACAAAGCCGTTAAAAGCTCATCCATAGAAAGAGTTGTGCAACTTCGGACCATCAAAGTTGCTCGGTGTATACCTTTTAATGTTCTTCTATGTCAAATTTTACGAGTCTAGGATTCCTAGATTATTTCGATGGCAAAACACTAACATTCTATGATAAATAGACAAAGCCATGAAAAGCGCTTCCATAGAGAGAGTTGAGCAACTTCATATCATCAAAGTTGCTCAGTGTACACTTTTTATTGTGCTTCTATGTCAAATTTTATTAGTATAAGCTTCCAAGATTATTTCGATGCGAAAACACCAACCTCCTATGACAAATGGACAAAGCCGTTAAAAGCTCCTCCATAGAGAGAGTTGAGCAACTTCGGACCATCAAAGTTGCTCAGTGTACACTTTTTAATATTCTTCTACGTCAAATTTTGCGAGTATAAGCTTCCAAGATTATTTCGATGCCAAAACATCAACTTCCTATGACAAATGCACAAAGCCGTTAAAAGCTCGTCCATAGAGAGAGTTGAGCAACTTCGGATCATCAAAGTTGCTCGGTGTACACCTTTTAATGTTCTTCTACGTCAAATTTTACGAATCTAAGATTCCTAGATTATTTCGATGGAAAAACACTAACTTTCTATGATAAATAGACAAAGCCGTTAAAAGCGCTTCAATAGAGAGAGTTGAGCAACTTCATATCCTCAAAGTTGCTCAGTGTACCCTTTTTTTTGTTATTCTACGTCAAGTTTTATGAGTATGAGCTTCCCAGATTATTTCGATGAAAAACCCTCAAGTTTCAATGAGAAATGCACAAAATTGTTAAAAGCTCCTCCATAGAGAGAGTTGAACAACATTGGACAGTCAAAGCTGCCCGGTGTACACATTTTACTGTTCTTCTATGCCAAATTTTACGAGTATAAGCCTCAAGATTATTTAATTGCCAAAACTCCAACTTTCTATAAGAAAAGGACAAAACAGTTAGAAGCTTCTCCATAGAGAGAGTGGAGCAACTTCGAACCATCAAAGTTGCTCGGTGTACACATTTTATTAATCTTCTATACCAAATTTTACGAGTATAAGCTTCAAGATTATTTAATTGCTAAAACTCCAACTTTCTATGGGAAATGGACAAAGCCGTTAAAAGCTCCTCCATGGAAAGAGTTGAGCAACTTCGGGCCATCAAAGTTGCTCGGTGTACACTTTTTATTGTTTTTCTATGTGAAATTTTATGGGTATAATTTTCCTAGATTATTTCGATGCCAAAACACCAACTTTCTATGACAAATGGACAAAACTGTTAAAAGCTCCTCCATAGAGAGAGGTAAACAACTTCGGACCATCAAAGTTGCTCGGTGTAAAATTTTGATTGTGCTTCTATGTAAAATTTTACGAGTATAAGCTTCCAAGATTATTTCAATGCCAAACCACCAACTTTCTATGACAAATGGACAAAAGCCGTTAAAAGCTCCTCCATAGAGAGAGTTGAGCAACTTCGGACCATCAAAGTTGCTCGGTGTACACCTTTTAATATTCTTCTACGTCAAATTTTACGAGTATAAGCTTCCTATATTATTACGATGGCAAAACACTAACTTTCTATGACAAATGGACAAAGCAGTTTAAATCTCTCCATAGAGAGAGTTGAGAAACTTCGGACTATCAAAGTTGCTCGGTGTTCACTTTTTATAGTTATTCTATGCCAAATTTTATGAGTATAAGCTTTCTAGATTATTTTGTTCCCAAAACACCAACTTTCTATGACAAATGGACAAAACTGTTAAAAACTCCTTCATATAGAGAGTTGAGCAACTTCGGACCATCAAAGTTGCTTGGTGTACATTTTTTATTGTGCTTCTATGTCAAATTTTACGAGTATAAGATCAAGATTATTTCGATGCCAAAACACCAACTTCCTATGACAAAGGGACAAAACCGTTAAAAGCTCGCCCATAAAGAGAGTTGAGCAACTTCGGACCATCAAAGTTGATCGGTGTACACTTTTTATTGTTTTTCTATGTCAAATTTTATGAGTATAATTTTCCTATATTATTTCGATGCCAAAACACCAACTTTCTATGACAAATGGACAAAACTGTTAAAAGCTCCTCCATAGAGAGAGTTGAGCAACTTCGGACCATCAAAGTTGCTTGGTGTACACTTTTTATTGTGCGTCTATGTCAAATTTTACGAGTAAAAGCTTCCAAGATTATTTCGATCCCAAAACCCCAACTTCCTATGACAAATGGACAAAGCCGTTAAAAGCTCGTCCATAGAGAGAGTTGAGCAACTTCGGATCATCAAAGTTGCTCGGTGTATGCCTTTTAATGTTCTTCTATGTCAAATTTTACGAGTCTAAGATTCCTAGATTATTTCGATGGCAAAACACTAACATTCTATGATAAATAGACAAAGCCATGAAAAGCACTTCCATAGAGAGAGTTGAGCAACTTCGGACCATCAAAGTTGCTCAGTGTACACTTTTTATTGTGTTTCTATGTCAAATTTTATGAGTATAATTTTCCTATATTATTTCGATGCCAAAACACCAACTTTCTATGACAAATGGACAAAACTGTTAAAAGCTCCTCCATAGAGAGAGTTGAGCAACTTCGGACCATCAAAGTTGCTTGGTGTACACTTTTTATTGTTCTTTTATGTCAAATTTTACGAGTATAATTTTCCTATTTTATTTCGATGCCAAAACAACAACTTTTTATGACAAATGAACAAAACTGTGAAAAGCTCCTCCATAGAAAGAGTTGAACAACTTCGGAGTATGAAAGTTGCTTGGTGTAAACTTTTTATTGTGATTCTATGTCAAATTTTACTTGTATAAGCTTCCAAGAATATTTCGATGACAAAACCCCAAATTTCTATGAAAAATGGACAAAGCCGTTAAAAGCTCATCCATAGAAAGAGTTGAGAAACTTCGGACCATCAAAGTTGCTCGGTCTATACCTTTTAATGTTCTTCTATGTCAAATTTTACGAGTCTAAGATTCCTAGATTATTTCGATGGCAAAACACTAACATTCTATGATAAATAGACAAAGCCATGAAAAGCGCTTCCATTGAGAGAGTTGAGCAACTTCATACCATCAAATTTGCTCAGTGTACACTTTTTATTGTGTTTCTATGTCAAATTTTACGAGTATAAGGTTCCAAGATTATTTCGATGCCAAAACACCAACCTCCTATGACAAATGGACAAAGCCGTTAAAAGCTCCTCCATAGAGAGAGTTGAGCAACTTCGGACCATCAAAGTTGCTCGGTGTACACTTTTTAATATTCTTCTACGTCAAATTTTACGAGTATAAGCTTCCTATATTATTACGATAGCAAAACATTAACTTTCTATGACAAATGGACAAAGCCGTTAAAATCTCTCCATAGAGAGAGTTGAGCAACTTCGGACTATCAAAGTTGCTCGGTGTGCACTTTTTATAGTTATTCTATGCGAAATTTTATGAGTATAAGCTTTCTAGATTATTTTATTCCCAAAACACCAACTTTCTATGACAAATGGACAAAACTGTTAAAAACTCTTTCATAGAGAGAGTTGAGCAACTTCGGACCATTAAAGTTGCTTGGTGTACATTTTTTATTGTGCTTCTATGTCAAATTTTACGAGTATAAGATCAAGATTATTTCGATGCCAAAACACCAACTTCCTATGACAAAGGGACAAAACCATTAAAAGCTCACCCATAAAGAGAGTTGAGCAACTTTGGACCATCGAAGTTGCTCGGTGTACACTTTTTATTGTTTCTATGTCCAATTTTATGAGTATAATTTTCCTATATTATTTCGATGCTAAAACACCAACTTTCTATGACAAATGGACAAAACTATTAAAAGCTCCTCCATAGAGAGAGTTGAGCAACTTCGAACCATCAAAGTTGCTTGGTGTACATTTTTTATTGAGCTTCTATGTCAAATTTTACGAGTATAAGATCAAGATTATTTCGATGCCAAAACACCAACTTCCTATGACAAATGGACAAAGTCGTTAAAAGCTCGTCCATAGAGAGAGTTGAGCAACTTCGGATCATCGAAGTTGCTCGGTATACACTTTTTATTGTTTTTCTATGTCAAATTTTATGAGTATAATTTTCCTATATTATTTCGATGCCAAAACACCAACTTTCTATGAAAAATGGACAAAACTCTTAAAAGCTACTCCATAGAGAGAGTTGAACAACTTCGGACCATCAAAGTTGCTTGGTGTGCACTTTTTATTGTTCTTATATGTCAAATTTTACGAGTATAAGCTTCAAAGATTATTTCGATGTCAAAACACCAACTTCCTATGGCAAATGGACAAAGCCATTAAAAGCTCGTCCATAAAGAGAGTTGAGCTACTTCGGACCATCAAAGTTGCTCGGTGTACACGTTTTATTGTTTTTCTATGTCAAATTTTATGAGTATAATTTTCCTATATTATTTCGATGCCAAAACACCAACTTTCTATGACAAATGGACAAAACTGTTAAATGCTCCTCCATAGAGAGAGTTGAGCAACTTCGGATCATCAAAGTTGCTTGGTGTACACTTTTTGTTGTGCTTCTATGTCAAATTTTATGAGTATAAGCTTCCAAGATTATTTCGATGCCAAAACACCAACTTCCTATGACAAATGGACAAAGCCATTAAAAGCTCATCCATAGAGAGAGTTGAGCAACTTCGGACCATCAAAGTTGCTCAATGTACACTTTTTATTGTTTTTCTATGTCAAATTTTATGAGTATAATTTTCATATATTATTTCGATGCCAAAACAACAACTTTCTATGACAAATGGACAAAACTGTTAAAAGCTCCTCCATAGAGAGAGTTGAGCAACTTCGGACCATCAAAGTTGCTCGGTGTACACTTTTTATTGTTTTTCTATGTCAAATTTTACGAGTATAAGCTTCCAAGATTATTTCGATGTCAAAACACCAACTTCCTATGACAAATAGACAAAGCCGTTAAAAGCTCGTCCATAGAGAGAGTTGAGCAACTTGGGATCATCAATGTTGCTCGGTGTACACTTTTTATTGTTTTCTATATCAAATTTTATGAGTATAATTTTCATATATTATTTCGATGCCAAAACACCAACTTTCTATGACAAATGGACAAAACTGTGAAAAGCTCCTCCATAGAGAGAGTTGAACAACTTCGGACCATCAAAGTTGCTTGGTGTGCACTTTTTATTGTGCTTCTATGTCAAATTTTATGAGTATAAGCCTCCAAGATTATTTCGATGCCAAAACACCAACTTCCTATGACAAATGGACAAAGCCATTAAAAGCTCATCCATAGAGAGAGTTGAGCAACTTCGGACCATCAAAGTTGCTCAATGTACACTTTTTATTGTTTTTCTATGTCAAATTTTATGAGTATAATTTTCATATATAATTTCGATGCCAAAACAACAACTTTCTATGACAAATGGACAAAACTGTTAAAAGCTCCTCCATAGAGAGAGTTGAGCAACTTCGGACCATCAAAGTTGCTCGGTGTACACTTTTTATTGTTTTTCTATGTCAAATTTTACGAGTATAAGCTTCCAAGATTATTTCGATGTCAAAACACCAACTTCCTATGACAAATGGACAAAGCCGTTAAAAGCTCGTCCATAGAGAGAGTTGAGCAACTTGGGATCATCAATGTTGCTCGGTGTACACTTTTTATTGTTTTTCTATATCAAATTTTATGAGTATAATTTTCCTATATTATTTCGATGCCAAAACACCAACTTTCTATGACAAATGGACAAAACTGTGAAAAGCTCTTCCATAGAGAGAGTTGAGAAACTTCGGAGCATCAAAGTTGCTTGGTGTACACTTTTTATTGTGCTTCTGTGACTCCCCGGTCTGGGCACGCCACGGGTGCCCTCCGGCACTGTCCTAGGCCACTAGTGCGATCATCCGGCGAACCGGAAATCCGGCGGCATCTCCCCGTATATCGGAGAGTCCCCGCCTACATCAGAAAACGCATAGCAAATATACAATCCATCACACTAGCAACCTAGCTAGGCCTCAGGCCTCAATCACATGCAATCCTGATCGTAGGGGCCTCAGGCCATCCACTACCAGCATGCACAAACTGATAGTAATAATCAAATCATCAGATTCATAATATCATATAACCACACAATCAACTCAGCATACATCATGCATACACCCTCCGGTGCCAAATGGTTATAAGAATATCATGAATAAATATCAACACATCATATACCAAATACGTCCTTAGAGTATCTCTCTAGCACCCACATCCTACCCAGGGCCATCCATGTCACATCCCGCTCTCACTGATCCTCTCCACTAGTACCTGTACCTGTACCAGTATCACCTGTGGGAAGGAATGAAAGTAAAGGGTGAGCAAGAAGCTCAGTAGGGTATGAGTAACATGAGTATAAGGCCGATTCGGAAACAATAGGCTATGCAACAATATGAAACCTACCACATGCACATAAACTCAACAATCACATAGAACATCAACCCGGGCAATCCCCTCAATGAGCAACCTCATCGATACCAAGGCTCGTTCCATGTAATATCGAACGTGAGCAAGCTCACCAAATCAACTCATCAATATCATGGTTGCTAACCATGACTATTGAACAGGAGCAAGATCCCCAACATCAAACGCTCTTGGATTACCCGGTTGCGTGACTCTACCACGCCCGCACCACTCCAGGCAAGTCCCTCATGAACCATACCTCTAGTACGTTATCCTACTTGGAGTTCACATGACTCAGTGGTAACTCTCATCACCTCGTCATCCCTCCAATTAGCTTTCAAGAAATCTAAGGAGCCCCGAATCCATACCCGGTCCCCCATGCAACTCTAATGCATTATGTCATGACATGCTGAATGGATATATATATATGAACAACCTACATATATATACATAACTACCATGATGCATGAACAGAAATCACATCGTGTCCATAGGAGATGGAACACACACACTCGGGTCATGCAACATCAAGAATCGACAAGAATCACAATTAGGGTTCGTTTCCCCTTAGGAGCAATTAAGGCGGAAACACAAATGGAACGACCAATGAGGAATCGAAACACTCTTAAAATATCGAAAACCAATGATAGAAAGAATGGTTGGAAATCCCCTACCTCGTGTCGAGTAAATTACCACAATTTTCCAAATTTCGTTCCTAGGGTTCCGGTTTGCCCAAACCTACAATGTGGTATAACCGAACCCTCACAAGCATCAATATATCAACCATAACTCATATAAACATCAATTAAATCCATAAATTCGAAATCACTTACTTCTCTCTCTATAAATTCCTTCCAAAATCCTCCAACTCACTCCAAGATCAACTCAACTCAACTCCAAAACACAAACCAATCTACATAAACATCCAAAATCAACCTATAAACAACATATCTAAAGCATATCACCCAACTCTTCAAGAATCTAGCAAATCTAGAAAAACCTAGAATTTCCAAAAACTAAGAAAAACTTACCAAATCACTTGAATCAACCTTGAATCTTCCTTGCTTAGCTTCAAGGATCATCAATCCACAATCTCCAAGTCAATCTCTTGCCAAAATCTCCTTCTCTCTCTTCTTCTCTCTCACTTTCTCTCTCTAGTCGGGCTCCCAAGGTGGTGAAATGCCCAGAAATGTCTAAAACTAAGCTTAAAAACTGATTTCCCGATAAACATCCGGACGCCTCAAGTGACCGTCCGGACGCTTACCCCTTTCTCCACCCTCTGCCCACTCCGTAGGCTTAACCGTCCGGACGCCTCATTAGGGTGTCCGGACGGTCTACTATTCACAGCACCATTTTTTCTTCCCAAATATTTCTCTGCCTCAGTTTCAGCACAAACCGTCCGGACGGATGTTTTGGGTGTCCGGACGGTCTCTATTTTCCAGAAACCCAGTTTTCCTAAATTTTATTTTCCAGCTCGGTTCAAGCTTCGATTTGATATCTTATGGGCCCGAAACGGACATGTATACTAAAAGTTATGCCCCATTTACCGAACCAAGCTCCAAAACTATTTTTCCATGATTCCGTACTTCTTGGATAATCCGTATTTCAACTCAAAACTAAAAATTTTGGGTCGGGGTTTCACATCCTTCCCCCCTTAATAAAATTTCGTCCCGAAATTTAACTACACACGTACCTGAATCACTGAACAACTCCGGGTACTTTTCCTTCATTCGAGACTCCAACTCCCAAGTTGCTTCTTCAACTCCGTGGTACATCCACATTACCTTTACTAATGGAATCATACTCGACCTCGTGACCTTGTTCTGTCGGTCTAGAATCTTCACCGGTTGAAGAGTGTAGCTCCCATCTTCCTCAACCTCCAACGTAGTCCAATCTATCACATACGACGGGTCCGGCTCATATTTCCGAAGCATTGATACATGGAATACATTGTGAACCTTCTCAAGCTTCGGTGGAAGTGCCAAACGGTACGCCACCGGTCCAACTGTCTCCAAAATCTCAAATGGCCCCACAAACCTCGGTGCCAACTTCCCATGCTTGCTATCTCTCTGAATTCCCCGTCTCGGACTAACCTTCAAGAAAACCTTATCGCCTACAGCGAACTCCAAAGGTCTCCTCCTCCGGTCAGCATAAGACTTCTGTCGGCTCTGTGCTGTGATCAACCGCTTCCGTATTTCATCAAATCTCTCTCGTGCTTCTTTGAGCATCTCCGGTCCTGACACAACTTTCTCACCAACCTCTGCCCAACACAAAGGCGACCTACAAGGCCTCCCGTAGAGCGCCTCGTGAGGTGCCATTCCGATACTACTTTGGAAAGAGTTGTTATACACAAACTCTGCCAAATGTAAGTACCGATCCCAACTTCCTCCAAAATCAACTACACATGCCTGTAGCATGTCCTCCAAAATCTGTATGGTTCTCTCACTCTGCCCATCACTCTGAGGATGATAAGCTGTAGAGAAATCTAACTTCGTTCCCAATGCCTCCTGTAAACTACTCCAGAATCTACCTGTGAACCGCGGGTCTCGGTCCGACACAATAGATAATGGAATTCCATGAAGTCTCACAATCTCCTTGACATACATCGTACTCAAGGTCTCTAACGAATCCGTCTTGTTCATAGGTAAGAAGTGTGCAGACTTGGTCAATCTGTCCACTATCACCTAAACCGTGTCATGCCTCCTCTGAGTCATTGGCAACGCCGTCACAAAGTCCATCGTGATCTTCTCCCACTTCCATTGTGCTATCGATAAGGGTTGCAACAATCCAGCTGGTCTCTGATGTTTTGCCTTCACTTGTTGACAAGTAAGACACCTCGTCACAAATCTAGCAACATCGGCTTTCATGCCCTTCAACCAGAAACTATGCCTCAAATCTCTATACATCTTCGTACCCCCTGGATACATGGCAAACCAAGAATGATGTGCTTCCTTTAGAATCTCTTGTCTCAACTCATCATCTCCGGGAACTACTAGTCTTCCCACATATCGTACTCCCCCATCATTCCCTCGAACCCATCCAAGACTCTCATCAATCACATCAAATGTATGATCCCCATTCTGTGCATCTATAACCTTCTGAACCATCATAGGTCTCGAAGTTATAGAACACAAATAGGTCTTTTCCTCTTGACCCTCAACTCCAATCCAAACTCATTGATTGTCTCCACAATTTCCCACTCATGCATGAATAAGCTAGCAACCTTCTGCTTCCTACTCAATGCATCCGCAACCACATTCGCTTTACCAGGATGGTATTGCAAATTAAAATCAAAATCCTCCAAGTACTCCATCCACCGCCTTTGCCGTAAGTTCAACTCTTTTTAGGTGAATAGGTACTTGAGGCTTTTGTGATCCGAGAACACCTCAAACGTCTCCGTAGAGATAATACCTCCATTGCTTAAGAGCAAATACCACTGCCGCCAACTCCAGATCATGCACTGGATAATTCCTCTCATGTGTCTTCAGCAACCTCGAACCATACTCTATCACTCGGCCCTACTGCATCAACACACAACCCAACCCGACTCCAGATGCATCGCAATACACCTGATAGCCAACATTCCTCTCCGGAACTACTAACACTGGAGGTGTTGTCAACCTCTTCTTCAACTCTTCAAATGCGGCCTCACATTCGTCTGTCCACACAAACGGTGTACCCTTCTTCGTGAGCTGCGTCATCGGCGAAGCAACTCTTGAGAAGTCCTCAATAAACCTCCGGTAGTAACATGCCAATCCTAGGAAACTCCGGATCTCAGTCACATTCTTCGGTCTCTCCCAATTCAAAACCGACTCAACTTTGGAGTAGTCAACCGCTATGCCTTCTTGAGTGATCACATGGCCTAGGAACTTCACCTCTGTGGCCCAAAATTCACACTCACTCAATTTAGCATACAGTTGATTCTCCCTCAACGTCTGTAACACTACCCTCAAGTGTTCCTCATGCTCTTCCTCCGTAGGAGAATCAATCAATATATCATCAATAAACACCACTACAAACTTGTCCAAAAACGGTCGAAGAACCCTTTGCATTAGGTCCATGAATACCGTCGGGGCATTTGTCAACCCAAACGGCATCACAAGAAACTCATAATGCCCATAACGAGTTCTAAACGCTATGTTCTGGATATCCTCATCCATAATCCTCAACTGATGATAACCCGACCTCAAGTCAATCTTAGAGAAATGCCTAGCACCTCTCAATTGGTCAAACAAATCATTGATCCTAGGCAACGGATACTTATTCCTCACTGTAACCTTATTTAACTGCCTATAATCAATACACATCCTCAAACTTCCGTCTTTCTTCTTGACAAACAACACCGGTGCTCCCCACGGGGACACACTCGGTCTAATGAACCCCAAGTCTAACAATTCCTCTAATTGAGAACTCAACTCCTTCAACTCTGCTGGAGCCATCCGATACGGCGGAATCGAAATCGGCTTGACATTCGGATGCAACTCAATAGCAAAGTCAATCTCCCTCTTCGGAGGTAATCCCAGCAACTCTTCCGGAAATACATCCATAAACTCTTCCACTATCAATATCGGTGTAGCTACATCGCCCTTAGGCGCCGAAGTCACTAAACTCGCAACTCTACAATCTTGGTACGAAGGATTTTCCATGAAATGTGGGCATGGAATCCCCTTCGATCCCCTCAACTGAATCACTCCTCCCTCGGGTACTCTAGGAGTAATCTTCCTCTCCCAGAAGTCAAGCAACCCTTGGTGCTTTGTCAACCAATCAACTCCAAGAATCACATCAAAATCCTGGAAATCTAATACATACAAGTCGGCTTTCAGAGATATTTCTCCAAACCGACACTCACATCCGAACACTACCCTTTCCAACGTGGTAAAGTGCCCGAATGGTGAGGACACCGTAAACATTCTCCTAATCGGCGAAATCTCCACCGCTAGTGCATTCGCTAACGAACTAGTAATAAATGATGAAGTAGCTCCAGAATCACACAAAACTCTTGCCCAACTATTCGAAATCAAGAATGTACCTAGGCCACTCCACTCAAATAATAGAAAACAAACTTCACCCGCCGCTCTTCGGGTATCTCTAACGTATCCATCCTCATGCTCAGCTGATTGAACCACTCCTCCGCCTCCACACCCGTTCCATCTCCAAAAAAAGTTGGAGGAGAAGTCCTCCTCAGTTGATCCACCTCATACATACCCCTCCCAGCTCTCGGTGCTGTAGCTACCTCAGTAGTAGCCTCGGGTACCACTCCCTCAGTACGAGTGCCAGTTGCACCTATCGCCTAAGCCACTGCTTGTGCTATCGTATGCACCATACTCATCATGAAACTAACTAGCCCCAAATCGTCATCGGTTGCCCCCTGTGGTAACACGAGCAACAGGTTCTGCAGGTGGTGCATGCTGATCAACACTCTCAGTCTGTAGTCCCTCAGGAACTATCTCCTCCTCTCTCAACTCCGGATCCATATTCAGAACCGAATCCTCAGTGCTAGGTGTATCTCTAGTAACACGTTCCACCCCATCACTACGGCCTCTACCTCGGCCCCTACCAACTCCCCGTCGGCCTCTGCCACGAGGTACCTCAGTCCCACTCTCGGACCTGGTAGTTCTACGGGTATCCATCTGTATGGCAAACAGACAATACCATTTAACGCACAACTCAACAGAGGATTTATTAGGGATAGAAAACATACCGGATCAGCAGCGGTTGTGACATGGCCTGGATTAACTACCATACATCTAGGACCCAACCCCGATCCTACATATAAACAAACAAACCTCCCTCTAATACCAAATTGTGACGCCCCGTTCCGGGCACGCCACGGGTGCCCTCCGGCACCATCCTAGGCCACTAGTGCGATCATCCGGCGAACCGGAAATCCGGCGGCATCTCCCCGTATATCGGAGAGTCCCCGCCTGCATCAGAAAACGCGCAGCAAATATACAATCCATCACACTAGCAACCTAGCTAGGCCTCAGGCCTCAATCACATGCAATCCTGATCCTAGGGGCCTCAGGCCATCCACTACCAGCATGCACAAACTGATAGTAATAATCAAATCATCAGATTCATAATATCATATAACCACACAATCAACTCAGCATACATCATGCATACACCCTCCGGTGCCAAATGGTTATAAGAATATCATGAATAAACATCAACACATCATATACCAAATACGTGCTTAGAGTATCTCTCTAGCACCCACATCCTACCCAGGGCCATCCATGTCACATCCCGCTCTAACTGATCCGCTCCACTAGTACCTGTACCTGTACCAGTATCACCTGTGGGAAGGAATGAAAGTAAAGGGTGAGCAAGAAGCTCAGTAGGGTATGAGTAACATGAGTATAAGGCCGATTCGGAAACAATAGGCTATGCAACAATATGAAACCTACCACATGCACATAAACTCAACAATCACATAGAACATCAACCCGGGCAATCCCCTCAATGAGCAACCTCATCGATACCATGGCTCGTTCCATGTAATATCGAACATGAGCAAGCTCACCAAATCAACTCATCAATATCATGGTCGCTAACCATGACTATTGAACAGGAGCAAGCTCCCCAACATCAAACGCTCTTGGATTACCCAGTTGCGTGACTCTACCACGCCCGCACCACTCCAGGCAAGTCCCTCATGAACCATACCTCTAGTGCGTTATCCTACTTGGAGTTCACATGACTCAGTGGTAACTGTCATCACCTCGTCATCCCTCCAAGTAGCTTTCAAGAAATCTAAGGAGCCCTGAGTCCATACCCGGTCCCTTATGCAACTCTAATGCATTATGTCATGACATGCTGAATAGATATATATATGAACAACCTACATATATATACATAACTACCATGATGCATGAACGGAAATCACATCGTGTCCATAGGAGATGGAACACACACAATCGGGTCATGCAACATCAAGAATCAACAAGAATCACAATTAGAGTTCGTTTCCCCTTAGGAGCAATTAAGGCAGAAACACAAATGGAACGATCAATGAGGAATCGAAACGCTCTTACAATATCAAAAACGAATGATAGAAAGAATGGTTGGAAATCCCCTTCCTCGTGTCGAGTAAATTACCACAATTTCCCAAATTCCGTTCCTAGGGTTCCGGTTTGCCCAAACCTACAATGTGGCTTAACCGAACCCTCACAAGCATCAATATATCAACCATAACTCATATAAACATCAATTAAATCCATAAATTCGAAATCACTTATTTCTCTCTCTAGAAATTCCTTCCAAAATCCTCCAACTCATTCCAAGCTGAACTCAACTCCAAAACAGAAACCAATCTACATAAGCATCCGAAATCAACCTATAAAAAACATATCTAAAGCATAGCACCCAACTCTTCAAGAATCTAGCAAATCTAGAAAAACCTAGAATCAACCTTGAATCTTCCTTGCTTAGCTTCAAGGATCATCAATCCACAATCTCCAAGTCAATCTCTTGCCAAAATCTCCTTCTCTCTCTTCTTCTCTCTCACTTTCTCTCTCTAGTCGGGCTCCCAAGGAGGTGAAATGCCCAGAAATGTCTAAAACTAAGCCTAAAAAACTGATTTCCCGATAACCGTCCGGACGCCTCATGTGACCGTCCGGACGCTTACCCCTTTCTCCACCATCTGCCCACTCCGTAGGCTTAACCGTCCGGATGCCTCATTAGGGCGTCCGGACGGTCTAGTGTTCACAACACCATTTTTTCTTTCGAAATATTTCTCTGCCTCAGTTTCAGCACAAACCGTACGGACGGCTGTTTTGGGTGTCTGGACGGTCTCCGTTTTCCAGAAACCCAGTTTTCCTAAATTCCATTTTCCGGCCCGGTTCAAGCTTCGATTTGATATATTATGGGACCGAAACGGACATATATACTAAAAGTTATGCCCCATTTACCGAAGCAAGCTCCAAAACTATTTTTCCATGATTCCAAACTTCTCGGATCATCCGTATCTCAACTCAAAACTAAAAATTTTGGGTCGGTGTTTCACAGCTTCTATGTCAAATTTTACGAGTATAAGCTTCCAAGATTATTTCGATGCCAAAACCCCAACTTCCTATGACAAATGGACAAAGCCGTTAAAAGCTCGTCCATAGAGAGAGTTGAGCAACTTCGCAACGTTAAAGTTGCTCGGTGTACACTTTTTATTGTTTTTCTATGTGAAATTTTATGAGTATAATTTTCATATATTATTTCGATGCCAAAACAACAACTTTCTATGACAAATGGACAAAACTGTTAAAAGCTCCTCCATAGAGAGAGTTGAGCAACTTCGGACCATCAAAGGTGCTTGGTGTACACTTTTTATTGTGTTTCTATGTCAAATTTTACGAGTATAAGCTTCCAAGATTATTTCGATGCCAAAACACCAACTTCCTATGACAAATGGACAAAGCCGTTAAAAGCTCATCCATAGAGAGAGTTGAGCAACTTCGGATTTTACGAATCTAAGATTCCTAGATTATTTCGATGCTAAAACTCCAACTTTCTATGATAAATAGACAAAGCCGTTAAAGCTCCTCCATAGAGAGAGTTGAGCAACTTCGGGCCATCAAAGTTGCTCGGTGTACACTTTTTATTGTTTTTATATGTCAAATTTTATGATTATAAGCTTCCAAAATTATTTCGTTGCCAAAACACCAACTTCTTATGAAAAATGGACAAAACCGTTAAAAGCTCGTCCATAGAGAGAGTTGAGCAACTTCAGACCATCAAAGTTGCTCGGTGTACACTTTTTGTCGTTTTTCTATGTCAAATTTTACGAGTATAAACTTCCAAGATTATTTCGATGCCAGAACACTAACTTTCTATAACAAATGGACAAAAGCCGTTAAAAGCTTCTCTGTAGAGAGAGTTGAGCAACTTCAGACCATGCTCGGTGTACACTTTTTAATATTCTTCTATGTCAAATTTTACGAGTATAGACTTCCTATATTATTACGATGGCAAAACCCTAACTTTCTATGACAAATGGACAAAGCCGTTAAAATCTCTCCATAGAGAGAGTTGAGCAACTTCGGACTATCAAAGTTGCTCGGTGTTCACTTTTTATAGTTATTCTATGCCAAATTTTATGACTATAAGCTTTCTAGATTATTTTGTTCCCAAAACACCGACTTTCTATGACAAATGGACAAAACTGTTAAAAACTCCTTCATAGAGAGAGTTGAGGAACTTCGGACCACCAAAGTTGCTTGGTGTACATTTTTTAATGTGCTTCTATGTCAAATTTTACGAGTATAAGATCAAGATTATTTCGATGCCAAAACACCAACTTCCTATGACAAAGGGATAAAACCGTTAAAAGCTCGCCCATAAAGAGATTTAAGCAACTTCGGACCATCAAAGTTGCTTGGTGTACACTTTTTATTGTTTTTCTATGTCAAATTTTATGAGTATAATTTTCCTATATTATTTCGATGCCAAAACACCAACTTTCTATGACAAATGGACAAAACTGTTAAAAGCTCCTCTATAGAGAGAGTTGAGCAACTTCGGACCATCAAAGTTGCTCGGTGTACACTTTTTAATATTCTTCTACGTCAAATTTTATGAGTATAAGGTTCCCAGATTATTTCAATGCTAAAATACCAACTTCCTATGAAAAATGCACAAAGCCGTTAAAAGCTGGTCCATAGAGAGAGTTGAGCAACTTCGGACCATCTAAGTTGCTCGATGTATACTTTTTATTGTTTTTCTGTGTCAAATTTTATGAGTATAATCTTCCTATATTATTTCGATGCCAAAACACCAACTTTCTATGAAAAATGGACAAAACTGTTAAAAGCTCGTCCATAGAGAGAGTTGAGCAACTTCGGACCATCAAAGTTGCTCGGTGTACACTTTTTAATATTCTTCTTCGTCAAATTTTACGAGTATAAGCTTCCTATATTTTTACAATGGCAAAACACTAACTTTCTATGAGAAAAGAACAAAACCGTTAGAAGCTCTCCCATAAGGAGAGTTGAGCAACTTCGGACCATCAAAGTTGCTCGGTGTATACTTTTTATTGTGCTTCTATGTCAAATTTTACGAGTATAAGCTTCCAAGATTATTTCGATTCCAAAACACTTGCTTCCTATGACAAATGGACAATGCCGTTGAAAGCTAGTTCATTGAGAGAGTTGAGCAACTTCGGACCATCAAAGTTGCTCGGTGTACACTTTTTATTGTTTTCCTATGCCAAATTTTATGAGTATAATTTTCCTATATTATTTCGATGCCAAAACACCTACTTTCTATGACAAATGGACAAAACTGTTAAAAGCTCCTCCATAGATAGAGTTGAACAACTTCGGACCATCAAAGTTGCTTGGTGTAAACTTTTTATTGTGCTTCTATGTCAAATTTTACGAGTATAAGTTTCCAAGAATATTTCGATGCCAAAACACCAACTTCCTATGACAAATGGACAAAGCCGATAAAAGTTCCTCCAAAGAGAGAGTTGAGCTACTTCGGACCATCAAAGTTGCTCGGTGTACACTTTTTAATATTCTTCTACGTCAAATTTTACGTGTATAAGCTTCCTAGATTATTACGATGGCAAAATACTAACTTTCTATGACAAATGGACAAAGCCGTTAAAATCTCTTGCATAGAGAGAGTTGAGCAACTTTAAATCATTAAAGTTGCTCGGTGTACACTTTTTATAGTTATTCTTTGCCAAATTTTGTGAGTATAAGCTTCCTAGATTATTTCGATGCGAAAACCCCAACTTTCTATGACAAATTGACAGAATTGTTAAAACCTCCTCTATAGAGAGAGTTGAACAACTTCGGACCATCAAAATTGCTCAGTGTACACTTTTTATTATGCTTCTATGTCAAATTTTTTGAGTATAAGCTTCCAAGATTATTTCGATGCCAAAACAACAACTTTCTTTGACAAATGGACAAAACTGTTAAAAGCTTCTCGATAGATAGAGTTGAGCAGCTTCGGACCATCAAAGTTCCTCGGTGTACACTTTTTAATGATCTTCTATGTCAAATTTTACGAGTATAAGCTTCCCAGATTATTACGATTGCAAAACACTAACTTTATATGAAAAATGGACAAAGCTGTTAAAATCTCTTCCATAGAGAGAGTTGAGCATTTTCTGACCATCAAAGTTGCTCGGTGTACACTTTTTATTGTGCTTCTATGTCATATTTTATGAGTATAAGTTTCCTAGATTATTTTAATGCAAAAACCGCAACTTTCTATGACAAATCCACAAAATTGTTAAATGCTCCTCCACAGAGAGAGTTGAGCAATTTCGGAATGTCAAAGTTGCTCGGTGTACACCTTTTATTGTTCTTCAATTCTAAATTTTACGAATATAAGCTTCAAGATTATTTAATTGCCAAAACACCAACTTTCTATCAGGAATTGATAAAGCCGTTAAAAGCTCCTCCATAGTGAGAGTTGAGAAACTTCGGACTATCCAAGTTGCTCGTGTACACTTTTTACTGTTCTTATATGTCAAATTTTATGAGTATAAGCTTCCTAGATTATTTCGATGACAAAACCCCAACTTTCTATGACAAATGGACAAAGCCGTTAAAAGTTCTTCCATAGAGAGAGTTGAGCAACTTCGGACAATCAAAGTTACTCGGCGTACACCTTTTAATGTTTTCTATGTCAAATTTTATGAATCTAAGATTCCTAGATTATTTCAATGGCAAAACACTAACTTTCTATGATAAATAGACAAAGCCGTTAAAAGCGCTTCCATAGAGAGAGTTGACCAATTTCAGACTATCAAAGTTGCTCGGTGTACAGTTTTTTTTGTTATTCTATGTCAAATTTTATGAGTATAAGATACCTAGATTATTTCGATGACAAAACCTCAAGTTTCAATGAGAAATGTACAAAATTGTTAAAAGCTTCTCCATAGAGAGAGTTGAACAAGTTTGGACAGTCAAAGCTGCCCGGTGTACACATTTTATTGTTCTTCTATGCCAAATTTTACGAGTATAAGCCTCAAGATTATTTAATTGCCAAAGCTCAAACTTTCTATAAGAAATGGACAAAGCCGTTAGAAGCTCTTCCATAGAGAGAGTAGAGTGGAGCAACTTCGAACCATCAAAGTTGCTCGGTGTACACGTTTTATTAATCTTCTATAGCAAATTTTACGAGTATAAGCTTCAAGATTATTTAATTGTTAAAACTCCAACTTTCTATGAGAAATGGGCAAAGCCGTTAAAATCTCCTCCATAGAGAGAGTTGAGCAACTTCGGGCCATCAAAGTTGTTCGGTGTACACTTTTTATTGTTTTTCTATGTCAAATTTTATGAGTATAATTTTCCTAGATTATTTCGATGCCAAAACACTAACTTTCTATGACAAATAGACAAAACTGTTAAAAGCTCCTCCATTGAGAGAGTTGACCAACTTCGGACCATCAAAGTTGCTTGGTGTAAACTTTTTATTGTGCTTCTATGTCAAATTTTATGAGTATAAGCTTCGAAGATTATTTCGATGCCAAAATACCAACTTTCGATGACAAATGGACAAAAGTCGTTAAAAGCTCCTCCATAGAGAGAGTTGAGCAACTTGAGACCATCAAAGTTGCTCGGTGTACACTTTTTAATATTTTTCTACATCAAATTTTACGAATCTAAGATTCCTAGATTATTTCGATGGCAAAACACTAACTTTCTATGATAAATAGACAAAGCCATTAAAAGCGCTTCCATAGAGAGAGTTGAGCATCTTCATGTCATCAAAGTTGCTCAGTGTACAGTTTTTTTTGTTATTCTATGTCAAATTTTATGAGTATAAGCTTCCTAGATTATTTCGATGACAAAACCCCAAGTTTCAATGAGAAATGCACAAAATTGTTAAAAGCTCCCCCACAGAGAGAGTTGAACAACTTTGGACTGTCAAAGCTGCCCGGTGTACACATTTTATTGTTCTTCTATGCCAAATTTTACGAGTATAAGCTTCCAAGATTATTTCGATGCCAAACCACAACTTTCTATGACAAATGGACAAAAGCCATTAAAAGCTCCTCCATAGAGAGAGTTGAGAAACTTCGGACCATCAAAGTTGCTCGGTGTACACTTTTTAATATTCTTATACGTCAAATTTTGCGTGTATACGCTTCCTAGAATATTAAGATGGCAAAACACTAACTTTCTATGATAAATAGACAAAGCCATTAAAATCTCTTCCATAGAGAGAGTTGAGCAACTTCGGACTATCAAAGTTGCTCGGTGTACACTTTTTATAGTTATCCTATGCCAAATTTTATGAGTATAAGCTTCCTAAGTTATTTCGTTGCCAAAACACCAACTTTCTATGACAAATGGAGAAAATTGTTAAAAGCTCCTCCATAGAGAGAGTTGAACAACTTCGGACCATCAAAGTTGCTTGGTGTAAACTTTTTATTGTGCTTCTATGTCAAATTTTACGAGTATAGGCTTCCAAGATTATTTCGATGCCAAAACACCAACTCTCTATGACAAATGGAGAAAAGCCGTTAAAAGCTTCTCCTTAGAAAGAGTTGAGCAACTTCGGACCATCAAAGTTGCTCGGTGTACACTTTTTAATATTCTTCTATGTCAAATTTTACGAGTATAAGCTTCGTAGATTATTTCGTTGCCAAAACACGAACTTTCTATGACAAATGGACAAAACTGTTAAAACCTCCTCCATAGAGAGAGTTGAGCAACTTCGGACCATCAAAGTTGCTTGGTGTATACTTTTTATTGTGCTTCTATGTCAAATTTTTCGAGTATAAGCTTCCAAGATTATTTCGATGCCAAAACACCAACTTCCTATGACAAATGGACAAAGCCGTTAAAAGCTCGTCCATAGAGAGAGTTGAGCAACTTCAGGCCATCAAAGTTGCTCAGTGTATACTTTTTATTATTTTTCTATGTCAAATTTCATGAGTATAATTTTCCTATATTATTTTGATGCCAAAACACCAACTTTCTATGACAAATGGACAAAACTGTTAAAAGCTCATCCATAGAAAGAGTTGAACAACTTTGGACCATCAAAGTTGCTTGGTGTAAACTTTTTATTGTGCTTCTATGTCAAATTTTACGAGTATAACTTCCAAGAATATTTCGATGCCAAAACACCAACTTCCTATGGCAAATGGACAAAGCCGTTAAAAGCTCCTCCAAAGAGAGAGTTGAGCAACTTTGGACCATCAAAGTTGCTCGGTGTACACTTTTTAATATTCTTCTACGTCAAATTTTACGAGTATAAGCTTCCTAGATTATTACGATGGCAAAACACTAACTTTCTATGAAAAATGGACAAAGCCGTTAAAATCTCTTCCATAGAGAGAGTTGAGCAACTTTGAACCATCAAAGTTGCTCAGTGTACACTTTTTATTGTTTTTCTGTGTCAAATTTCATGAGTATAATTTACCTATATTATTTCGATTCCAAAACACCAACTTTCTATGATAAATGGACAAAATTGTTAAAACCTCCTCCATAGAGAGAGTTGAGCAACTTCGGACCATCAAAATTGCTCAGTGTACACATTTTATTATGCTTCTATGTCAAATTTTTCGAGTATAAGCTTCTAAGATTATTTCGATGCCAAAACAACAACTTTCTTTGACAAATGGACAAAGCTATTAAAAGCTTCTCCATAGATAGAGTTGAGCAACTTCGGACCATCAAAGTTGCTCGGTGTACACTTCTTAACGTTCTTCTATGTCAAATTTTACGAGTATAAGCTTCCTAGATTATTACGTTTGCAAAACACTAACTTTATATGAAAAATGGACAAAGCCGTTAAAATCTCTTCCATAGAGAGAGTTGAGCAACTTCTGACCATAAAAGTTGCTCGGTCTACACTTTTTATTGTGCTTCTATGTCAAATTTATGAGTATAAGCTTTGAGGTTATTTTAATGCAAAAACCGCAACTTTCTATGACTAATCCACAAAATTGTTAAAAGCTCCTCCATAGAGAGAGTTGAGCAACTTCGGAATGTCAAAGTTGCTCGGTGTACACCTTTTAATGTTCTTCTATGCTAAATTTTACGACTATAAGCTTCTAGATTATTTAATTGCCAAAACACCAACTTTTTATCAGGAATGGATTAAGCCGTTAAAAGCTCCTCCATAGAGAGAGTTGAGCAACTTCGGACTATCCAAGTTGCTCGGTGTACATTTTTTAATGTTCTTCAATGTCAAATTTTATGAGTATAAAGCTTGCAAGATTATTTTGATGGCACACACTAACTTTCTATGACAAACGAACAAAGTTTTTAAAAGCGCTTCTATAGAGAGAGTTGAACAACTTCGGACCATCAAAGTTGCTCGGTGTACAGTTTTTATTGTTATTCTATGTCAAATTTTCCGAATATAAGCTTCAAGATTATTTAATTCCCAAAACCCAAACTTTCTATGAGAAATGGACAAAGCCGTTAAAAGCTCCCCCATAGAGAGAGTTGAGCAACTTCGGACCATCAAAGTTGATCGGTGTACACTTTTTATTGTTCTTATATGTCAAATTTTATAAGTATGAGCTTCCTAGATTATTTCGATGACAAAACACCAACTTTCTATGGCAAATGGACAAAGCCGTTAAAAACTGTTCCATAGAGAGAGTTGAGCAACTTCGGACTATCAAAGTTACTCGGCGTACACCTTTTAATGTTTTCTATGTCAAATTTTACGAATCAAAGATTCCAAAATTATTTCGATTCCAAAACACCAACTTCCTATGACAAACGGAAAAAGCCGTTGAAAGCTCGTCCATAGAGAGAGTTGAGCAACTTCGAACCATCAAAGATGCTCGGTGTACACTTTTTATTGTTTTTCTATGTCAAATTTTATGAGTATAATTTTCCTATATTATTTTGATGCCAAAACACCAACTTTCTATGACAAATGGACAAAACTGTTAAAAGCTCCTCCGTAGAGAGAGTTGAACAAATTTGAACCGTCAAAGCTGCCCGGTGTACATATTTTATTGTTCTTCTATGCCAAATTTTACGAGTATAAGCTTCCAAGATTATTTCGATGCCAAAACACAACTTTCTATGACAAATGGACAAAAGCCGTTAAAAGCTCCTCCATAGATAGAGTTGAGCAACTTCGGACCATCAAAGTTGCTCGGTGTACACTTTTTAATATTCTTCTACGTCAAATTTTACGAGTATAAGCTTCCTAGATTATTACGATGGCAAAACACTAACTTTCTATGACAAATAGACAAAGCCATTAAAATCTATTCCATAGAGAGAGTTGAGCAACTTCGGACTATCAAAGTTGCTCGGTGTACACTTTTTATAGTTATTCTATGCCAAATTTTATGAGTATAAGCTTCCTAAATTATTTCGTTGCCAAAACACCAACTTTCTAAGACAAATGGACAAAACTGTTAAAAGCTCCTCCATAGAGAGAGTTGAACAACTTCGGAGCATCAAAGTTGCTTAGAGTAAACTTTTTATTGTGCTTCTATGTCAAATTTTACGAGTATAAGCTTCCAAGATTATTTCGATGCCAAAACACCAACTTTCTATGACAAATGGATAAAAGCCGTTAAAAGCTCCTCCATAGAGAGAGTTGAGCAACTTTCGACTATCAAAGTTGCTCGGTGTACACTTTTTATAGTTATTCTATGCCAAATTTTATGAGTATAAGCTTTCTAGATTATTTCGTTGCCAAAACACGAACTTTCTATTACAAATGGACAAAACTGTTAAAATCTCCTCCATAGAGAGAGTTGAGCAACTTCGGACCATCAAAGTTGCTTGGTGTATACTTTTTATTGTGCTTCTATGTCAAATTTTACGAGTATAAACTTCCAAGATTATTTCGATTCCAAAACACCAACTTCATATGACAAACGGACAAAGCCGTTGAAAGCTCGTCCATAGAGAGAGTTGAGCAACTTCGCACCATCAAAGTTGCTCGTTGTACACTTCTTATTGTTTTTCTATGTCAAATTTTATGAGTATAATTTTCCTAGATTATTTCGATGCGAAAACCCCAACTTTCTATGACAAATAGACAAAATTGTTAAAACCTCCTCCATAGAGAGAGTTGAGCAACTTCGGACCATCAAAATTGGTCAGTGTACACTTTTTATTATGGTTCTATGTCAAATTTTTCGAGTATAAGCTTCCAAGATTATTTCGATGCCAAAACAACAATTTTCTTTGACAAATGGACAAAACTGTTAAATGCTTCTCCATAGATAGAGTTGAGCAACTTCGGACCATCAAAGTGGCTCGGTGTACACTTTTAATGATCTTCTATGTCAAATTTTACGAGTATAAGATTCCTAGATTATTTCGATGCCAAAACACTAACTTTATATGAAAAATGGACAAAGCCGTTAAAATCTTTTCCATAGAGAGAGTTGAGCAACTATTGACCATCAAAGTTGCTCGGTGTACAATTTTTATTGTGCTTCTATGTCAAATTTTATGAGTATAAGCTTCCTAGATTATTTTAATGCAAAAACCGCAACTTTCTATGACAAATCCACAAAATTGTTAAAAGCTCCTCCATAGAGAGAGTTGAGCAACTTCGGAACTTCAAAGTTGCTCAGTGTACACCTTTTATTGTTCTTCTATGCTAAATTTTACGACTATAAGCTTGAAGATTATTTAATTGCCAAAACACCAAGTTTCTATCAGGAATGGATAAAGTCATTAAAAGCTCCTCCATAGAGAGAGTTGAGCAACTTCGGACTATCCAAGTTGTTCGATGTATATTTTTTAATGTTCTTCTATGTCAAATTTTATGAGTATAAAGCTTTCTAGATTATTTCGATGGCACAACACTAACTTTCTATGACAAACGGACAAAGTCGTTAAAACCGCTTCCATAGAGAGAGTTGAACAACTTTGGACCATCAAAGTTGCTCGGTGTACAGTTTTTATTGTTATTCTATTTTAAATTTTCCGAATATAAGCTTCAAGATTATTTAATTGCCAAAACACCAACTTTTATGAGAAATGGACAAAGCCGTTAAAAGCTTCCCCATAGAGAGAGTTGAGCAACTTCGGACCATCAAAGTTGCTCGGTGTATACTTTTTATTGTTCTTTATGTGAAATTTTACGAGTATAAGCTTCCTAGATTATTTCGATTGCAAAACACTAACTTTCTATGACAAATGGACAAAGCGGTTAAAAGTTTTTCCATTGAGAGAGTTGAGAAACTTTGGAATGTCAAAGTTGCTCGGTGTACACTTTTTATTGTTATTCTATGTGAAATTTTATGAGTATATGCTTCCTAGATTATTTCGATGACAAAACCCCAACTTTCTATAAGAAATGGACAAATCCGTTAAAAGCTCCCCCATAGAGAGAGTTGATCAACTTCAGACCATCAAAGTTGCTCGGTGTACACTTTTTATTGTTCTTATATGTCAAATTTTATGAGTATATGCTTCCTAGATTATTTCGATGACAAAACCCCAACTTTCTATGAGAAATGGACAAAGCCGCTAAAAGCTCTTCCATAGAGAGAGTTGAGAAACTTCGGACCATCAAAGTTACTCAGTGTACACCTTTTAATGTTTTCTATGTCAAATTTTACGAATCTAAGATTCGTAAATTATTTCGATGGCAAAACACTAACTTTATATGATAAATAGACAAAGTCGTTAAAAGCGCTTCCATAGAGATAGTTGACCAACTTCCGACTATCAAAGTTGCTCGGTGTACAGTTTTTTTTGTTATTCTATGTCAAATTTTATGAGTATAAGCTACCTAGATTATTTCGATGACAAAACTCCAAGTTTCAATGAGAAATGTACAAAATTGTTAAAAGCTCCTCCATAGAGAGAGTTGAACAAGTTTTGACTGTCAAAGCTGCCCGGTGTACACATTTTATTGTTCTTCTATGCCAAATTTTACGAGTATAAGCCTCAAGATTATTTAATTGCCAAAACTCAAACTTTCTATAAGAAATGGACAAAGCCGTTAGAAGCCCCTCCATAGAGAGAGTGGAGCAACTTCGAACCATCAAAGTTGCTCGGTGTACACGTTTTATCAATCTTCTATACGAAATTATACGAGTATAAGTTTCAAGATTATTAAATTGTTAAAACTCCAACTTTCTATGAGAAATGGACAAAGCCGTTAAAATCTCCTCCAAAGAGAGAGTTGAGCAACTTCGGGCCATCAAAGTTGCTCTGTGTACACTTTCTATTGTTTTTCTATGTCAAATTTTATGAGTATAATTTTCCTAGATTATTTCGATGCCCAAACACTAACTTTCTATGACGAATAGACAAAACTGTTAAAAGCTCTTCCAAAGAGAGAGTTGACCAACTTCGGACCATCAAAGTTGGTTGGTGTAAACTTTTTATTGTGCTTCTATGTCAAATTTTATGAGTATAAGCTTCCATGATTATTTCGATTCCAAAACATCAACTTCCTATGACAAATGGACAAAGCCATTGAAAGGTCATCCATAGAGAGAGTTGAGCAACTTTGGACCATCATAGTTGCTCGGTGTACACTTTTTATTGTTTTTCTATGTCAATTTTATGAGTATATTTTTCCTATATTATTTCGATGCCAAAACACCAACTTTCTATAACAAATGGACAAAACTGTTAAAAGCTCCTCCATAGATAGAGTTGAACAACTTCGGACCATCAAAGTTGCTTGGTGTAAACTTTTTATTGTGCTTCTATGTCAAATTTTACGAGTATAAGCTTTCAAGATTATTTCGATTCCAAAACACCAACTTCCTATGACAAATGGACAAAGCCGTCGAAAGGTCGTCCATAGAGAGAGTTGAGCAACTTCGGACCATCATAGTTGCTCGGTGTACACTTTTTATAGTTATTCTACGCAAAATTTTATGAGTATAAGCTTTCTAGATTATTTCGTTGCCAAAACACGAACTTTCTATGACAAATGGACAAAACTGTTAAAAACTCCTCCATAGGGAGAGTTGAGCAACTTCGGACCATCGAAGTTTGTTAGTGTATACTTTTTATTGTGCTTCTATGTCAAATTTTACGAGTATAAGCTTCCAAGATTATTTGGATTCCAAAACACCAACTTCCTATGACAAATGGACAAAGCCGTTGAAAGGTCGTCCATAGAGAGAGTTGAGCAACTTTGGACCATCATAGTTGCTCGGTGTACACTTTTTATTGTTTTTCTATGTAAAATTTTATGAGTATAATTTTCCTATATTATTTCGATGCCAAAACACCAACTTTCTATGACAAATGGACAAAACTGTTAGAAGCTACTCCATAGATAGAGTTGAACAACTTCGGACCATCAAAGTTGCTTGGTGTAAACTTCTTATTGTGCTTACGAGTATAAGCTTCCAAGAATATTTCCATGCCAAAACACCAACTTCCTATGACAAATGTACAAAGCCGTTAAAAGCTCCTCGAAAGAGAGAGTTGAGCAACTTCGGACCATCAAAGTTGCTCGCTGTACACTTTTTAATATTCTTCTACGTCAAATTTTACGAGTATAAGCTTCGTAGATTATTACGATGACAAAATACTAACTTTCTATGACAAATGGACAAAGTCGTTAAAATATCTTCCATAGAGAGAGTTGAGCAAATTCATGTCATCAAAGTTGCTCAGTGTACAGTTTTTTTTGTTATTCTATGTCAAATTTTATGAGTATAAGCTTTCTAGATTATTTCGATGCGAAAACCACAACTTTCTATGACAAATGGACAAAATTGTTAAAACCTCCTCCATAGAGAGAGTTGAGCAACTTCGGGCCATCAAACTTGATCGGTGTACACTTTCTATTGTGCTTCTATGTCAAATTTTACGAGTATAAGCTTCCAAGATTATTTGGATTCCAAAACACCAACTTCCTATGACGAATGGACAAAGCCGTTGAAAGGTCGTCCATAGAGAGAGTTGAGCAACTTCGGACCATCATAGTTGCTCGGTGTACACTTTTTATTGTTTTTCTATGTCAAATTTTATCAGTATAATTTTCCTATATTATTTCGATGCCAAAACACCAACTTTCTATGACAAATGGACAAAATTGTTAGAAGCTCCTCCATAGATAGAGTTGAACAACTTCGGACCATCAAAGTTGCTCGGTGTAAACTTTTTATTGTGCTTCTATGTCAAATTTTACGAGTATAAGCTTCCAAGATTATTTCGATGCCAAAACACCAACTTTCTATGACAAATGGACAAAAGCCGTTAAAAGCTCCTACATAGAGAGAGTTGAGCAACTTCGGACCATCAAAGTTGCTCGGTGTACATTTTTTAATATTCTTCTATGTCAAATTTTACGAGTATAGGCTTCCTAGATTATTACGATGGCAAAACACTAACTTTATATGACAAATGGGCAAAGCCGTTAAAATCTCTTCCATAGAGAGAGTTGAGCAGCTTCCGACTATCAAAGTTGCTCGGTGTACACTTTTATAGTTATTCTATGCCAAATTTTATGAGTTTAAGCTTTCTAGATTATTTCGTTGCCAAAACACGAACTTTCTATGACAAATGGACAAAACTGTTAAAAACGCCTCCATAGAGAGAGTTGAGCAACTTCGGACCATCAAAGTTGGTTGGTGTATAATTTTTATTGTGCTTCTATGTCAAAATTTACGAGTATAAGCTTCCAAGATTTTTTCGATTCCAAAACACCAACTTCCTATGACAAATGAACAAAGCCGTTGAAGCTCGTCCATAGAGAGAGTTGAGCAACTTCGGATCATCAAAGTTGCTCGGTGTACACTTTTTATTGTTTTTCTATGTCAAATTTTATGAGTATAATTTTCCTATATTATTTCGATGCCAAAACACCAACTTTCTATGACAAATGGACAAAACTATTAAAAGCTCCTCTATAGATAGAGTTGAACAACTTCGGACCATCAAAGTTGCTTGGTGTAAACTTTTTATTGTGCTTCTATGTCAAATTTTACGAGTATAGGCTTCCAAGAATATTTCGATGCCAAAACACCAACTTACTATGACAAATGGACAAAGCCATTAAAAGCTCTTCGAAAGAGAGAGTTGAGCAACTTTGGACCATCAAAGTTGCTCGGTGTACACTTTTTATTGTGCTTCTATGTGAAATTTTATGAGTATAAGCTTCCTAGATTATTTTAATGCAAAAACCGCAAGTTTCTATGACAAATCCACAAAATTGTTAAAAGCTCCTCCATAGAGAGAGTTGAGCAACTTCGGAACGTCAAAGTTGCTCGGTGTACACCTTTTATTGTTCTTCTATGCCAAATTTTACGACTATAAGCTTCATGATTATTTAATTGCCAAAACACCAACTTTCTATCAGGAATGGACAAAGCCGTTAAAGGCCCCTCCATAGAGAGAGTTGAGCAACTACGGACTATCCAAGTTGCTCGGTGTACATTTTTTAATGTTCTTCTATGTCAAATTTTATGAGTATAAAGCTTTCTAGATTATTTCGATGGCACAACACCAAATTTTTATGAGAAATGGACAAAGCCGTTAAAAGCTTCCCCGTAGAGAGAGTTGAGCAACTTCGGACTATCAAAGTTGCTCGGTGTACACTTTCTATTATTCTTTTATGTCAAATTTTACGAGTATAAGCTTCCTAGATTATTTTGATTGCAAAACACTAACTTTCTATGACAAATGGACAAAGCCGTTAAAAGTTCTTCCATAGAGAGAGTTGAGAAACTTTGGAATGTCAAAGTTGCTCGGTGTACACTTTTTATTGTTATTCTATGTCAAATTTTATGAGTATATGCTTCCTAGATTATTTCGATGACAAAACCCCAACTTTCTATGAGAAATGGACAAAGCCGTTAAAAGCTCCCTCATAGAGAGAGTTGAGCAACTTCGGACCATCAAAGTTGCTCGGTGTACACTTTTTATTGTTCTTATATGTCAAATTTTAGGAGAATAAGCTTCCTTGATTATTACGATTGCAAAACACTAACTTTATATGAAAAATGAACAAAGCCGTTAAAATCTCTTCCATAGAGAGAGTTGAGCAACTTCTGACCATCAAAGTTGCTCGGTGTACACTTTTTATTGTGCTTCTATGTCAAATTTTATGAGTATAAGCTTCCTAGATTATTTTAATGCAAAAACCGCAAGTTTCTATGTCAAATCCAAAAAATTGTTAAAAGCTCCTCCATAGAGAGAGTAGAGCAACTTCGGAATGTCAAAGTTGCTCGGTGTACACCTTTTATTGTTCTTCTATGCTAAATTTTACGACTATAAGCTTCATGATTATTTAATTGCCAAAACACCAACTTTCTATCAGGAATGGACAAAGCCGTTAAAAGCTCCTCCATAGAAAGAGTTGAGCAACTTCAGATTATCCAAGTTGCTCGGTGTACATTTTTTAATGTTCTTCTATGTCAAATTTTATGAGTATAAAGCTTTCTAGATTAGTTCGATGGCATAACACCAAATTTTTATGAGAAATGGACAAAGCCGTTAAAAGCTTCCCCATAGAGAGAGTTGAGCAATTTCGGACTATCAAAGTTGCTTGGTGTAAACTTTTTATTGTGCTTCTATGTCAAATTTCACGAGTATAAGCTTCCAAGATTATTTCGATGTCAAAACACCAACTTTCTATGACAAATGGACAAAAGCCGTTAAAAGCTCCTCCATGGAGAGAGTTGAGAAACATCGAACGATCAAAGTTGCTCGGTGTACACTTTTTATTGTTATTCTATGTCAAATTTTATGAGTATATGCTTCCTAGATTATTTCGATGACAAAACCCCAACTTTCTATAAGAAATGGACAAAGCCGTTAAAAGCTTCCCCATAGAGAGAGTTGAGCAACTTCGGAATATCAAAGTTGCTTGGTGTAAACTTTTTATTGTGCTTCTATGTCAAATTTTATGAGTATAAGCTTCCTAGATTATTTTAATGCAAAAACCGCAAGTTTCTATGGCAAATCCACAAAATTGTTAAAAGCTCCTCCATAGAGAGAGTTGAGCAACTTCGGAACGTCAAAGTTGCTCGGTGTACACCTTTTATTGTTCTTCTATGCTAAATTTTATGACTATAAGCTTCATGATTATTTAATTGCCAAAACACCAACTTTCTATCAGGAATGGACAAAGCCGTTAAAAGCTCCTCCATAGAGAGAGTTGAGCAACTTCGGACTATCCAAGTTGCTCGGTGTACATTTTTTAATGTTCTTCTATGTCAAATTTTATGAGTATAATGCTTTCTAGATTATTTCGATGGCACAACACCAAATTTTTATGAGAAATGGACAAAGCCGTTAAAAGCTTCCCCATAGAGAGAGTTGAGCAACTTCGGACTATCAAAGTTTCTTGGTGTAAACTTTTTATTGTGCTTCTATGTCAAATTTTACGAGTATAAGCTTCCAAGTTTATTTCGATGTCAAAACACCAACTTTCTAGGACCAATGGACAAAAGCCGTTAAAAGCTCCTAAATAGAGAGAGTTGAGAGACTTCGGACCATCAAAGTTGCTCGGTGTACACTTTTTATTGTTATTCTATGTCAAATTTTATGAGTATATGCTTCCTAGATTATTTCGACGACAAAACCCCAACTTTCTATGAGAAATGGACAAAGCCGTTAAAAGCTCCCCCATAGAGAGAGTTGAGCAACTACGGACCATCAAAGTTCTTCGGTGTACACTTTTTATTGTTCTTATATGTCAAATTTTAGGAGTATAAGCTTCCTAGATTATTACAATTGCAAAACACTAACTTTATACGAAAAATGGACAAAGCCGTTAAAATCTCTTCCATAGAGAGAGTTGAGCAACTTCTGACCATCAAAGTTGCTCGGTGTACACTTTTTATTGTGCTTCTACGTCAAATTTTATGAGTATAAGCTTCCTAGATTATTTTAATGCAAAAACCGCAAGTTTCTATGACAAATCCACAAAATTGTTAAAAGCTCCTCCATAGAGAGAGTTGAGCAACTTCGGAACTTCAAAGTTGCTCGGTGTACACCTTTTATTGTTCTTCTATGCTAAATTTTACGACTATAAGCTTCATGATTATTTAATTGCCAAAACACCAACTTTCTATCAGGAATGGACAAAGCCGTTAAAAGCTCCTCCATAGAGAGAGTTGAGCAACTTCGGACTATACAAGTTGCTCGGTGTACATTTTTTATGTTCTTCTATGTCAAATTTTATGAGTATAAAGCTTTCTAGATTATTTCGATGGCACAACACCAAATTTTTATGAGAAATGGACAAAGCCGTTAAAAGCTTCCCCATAGAGAGAGTTGAGCAACTTCGGACTATCAAAGTTTCTTGGTGTAAACTTTTTATTGTGCTTCTATGTCAAATTTTACGAGTATAAGCTTCCAAGATTATTTAGATATCAAAACACCAACTTTCTATAACAAATGGACAAAAGCCGTTAAAAGCCCCTCCATAGAGAGAGTTGAGAAACTTCGGACCATCAAAGTTGCTCGGTGTACACTTTTTATTGTTATTCTATGTCAAATTTTATGAGTATATGCTTCCTAGATTATTTCGATGACAAAACCCCAACTTTCTATGAGAAATGGACAAAGCCGTTAAAAGCTCCCCCATAGAGAGAGTTGAGCAACTTCGGACCATCAAAGTTGCTCGGTGTACACTTTTTATAGTTCTTATATGTCAAATTTTAGGAGTATAAGCTTCCTAGATTATTACGATTGCAAAACACTAACTTTATATGAAAAATAGACAAAGCCGTTAAAATCTCTTCCATAGAGAGAATTGAGCAACTTCGGACCATCAAAGTTGCTCGGTGTACACTTTTTATTGTGCTTCTATGTGAAATTTTATGAGTATAAGCTTCCTAGATTATTTTAAAGCAAAAACCGCAAGTTTCTATGACAAATCCATAAAATTGTTAAAAGTTCCTCCATAGAGAGAGTTGAGCAACTTCGGAACGTCAAAGTTGCTCGGTGTACACCTTTTATTGTTCTTCCATGCGAAATTTTACGACTATAAGCTTCATGATTATTTAATTGCCAAAACACCAACTTTCTATCAGGAATGGACAAAGCCGTTAAAAGCTCCTCGTTAGAGAGAGTTGAGCAACTTCGGACTATCCAAGTTGCTCGGTGTACATTTTTTAATGTTCTTCTATGTCAAATTTTATGAGTATAAAGCTTTCTAGATTATTTCTATGGCACAACACCAAATTTTTATGAGAAATGGACAAAGCCGTTAAAAGCTTCCCCATAGAGAGAGTTGAGCAACTTCGGACTATCAAAGTTTCTTGGTGTAAACTTTTTATTGTGCTTCTATGTCAAATTTTACGACTATAAGCTTCCAAGATTATTTCGATGTCAAAACACCAACTTTCTATGACAAATGGACAAAAGCCGTTAAAAGCTCCTCCGTAGAGAGAGTTGAGAAACTTCGGACCATCAAAGTTGCTCGGTGTACACTTTTTATTGTTATTCTATGTCAAATTTTATGAGTATATGCTTCCTAGATTATTTCGATGACAAAACCCCAACTTTCTATGAGAAATGGACAAAGCCGTTAAAAGCTCCCCCATAGAGAGAGTTGAGCAACTTCGGACCATCAAAGTTGCTCGGTGTACACTTTTTATTGTTCTTATATGTCAAATTTTAGGAGTATAAGCTTCCTAGATTATTACGATTGCAAAACACTAACTTTATATGAAAAATGAACAAAGCCGTTAAAATCTCTTCCATAGAGAGAGTTGAGCAACTTCTGACCATCAAAGTTGCTCGGTGTACACTTTTTATTGTGCTTCTATGTCAAATTTTATGAGTATAAGCTTCCTAGATTATTTTAATGCAAAAACCGCAAGTTTCTATGTCAAATCCAAAAAATTGTTAAAAGCTCCTCCATAGAGAGAGTAGAGCAACTTCGGAATGTCAAAGTTGCTCGGTGTACACCTTTTATTGTTCTTCTATGCTAAATTTTACGACTATAAGCTTCATGATTATTTAATTGCCAAAACACCAACTTTCTATCAGGAATGGACAAAGCCGTTAAAAGCTCCTCCATAGAAAGAGTTGAGCAACTTCAGATTATCCAAGTTGCTCGGTGTACATTTTTTAATGTTCTTCTATGTCAAATTTTATGAGTATAAAGCTTTCTAGATTAGTTCGATGGCATAACACCAAATTTTTATGAGAAATGGACAAAGCCGTTAAAAGCTTCCCCATAGAGAGAGTTGAGCAATTTCGGACTATCAAAGTTGCTTGGTGTAAACTTTTTATTGTGCTTCTATGTCAAATTTCACGAGTATAAGCTTCCAAGATTATTTCGATGTCAAAACACCAACTTTCTATGACAAATGGACAAAAGCCGTTAAAAGCTCCTCCATGGAGAGAGTTGAGAAACATCGAACGATCAAAGTTGCTCGGTGTACACTTTTTATTGTTATTCTATGTCAAATTTTATGAGTATATGCTTCCTAGATTATTTCGATGACAAAACCCCAACTTTCTATAAGAAATGGACAAAGCCGTTAAAAGCTTCCCCATAGAGAGAGTTGAGCAACTTCGGAATATCAAAGTTGCTTGGTGTAAACTTTTTATTGTGCTTCTATGTCAAATTTTATGAGTATAAGCTTCCTAGATTATTTTAATGCAAAAACCGCAAGTTTCTATGGCAAATCCACAAAATTGTTAAAAGCTCCTCCATAGAGAGAGTTGAGCAACTTCGGAACGTCAAAGTTGCTCGGTGTACACCTTTTATTGTTCTTCTATGCTAAATTTTATGACTATAAGCTTCATGATTATTTAATTGCCAAAACACCAACTTTCTATCAGGAATGGACAAAGCCGTTAAAAGCTCCTCCATAGAGAGAGTTGAGCAACTTCGGACTATCCAAGTTGCTCGGTGTACATTTTTTAATGTTCTTCTATGTCAAATTTTATGAGTATAATGCTTTCTAGATTATTTCGATGGCACAACACCAAATTTTTATGAGAAATGGACAAAGCCGTTAAAAGCTTCCCCATAGAGAGAGTTGAGCAACTTCGGACTATCAAAGTTTCTTGGTGTAAACTTTTTATTGTGCTTCTATGTCAAATTTTACGAGTATAAGCTTCCAAGTTTATTTCGATGTCAAAACACCAACTTTCTAGGACCAATGGACAAAAGCCGTTAAAAGCTCCTAAATAGAGAGAGTTGAGAGACTTCGGACCATCAAAGTTGCTCGGTGTACACTTTTTATTGTTATTCTATGTCAAATTTTATGAGTATATGCTTCCTAGATTATTTCGACGACAAAACCCCAACTTTCTATGAGAAATGGACAAAGCCGTTAAAAGCTCCCCCATAGAGAGAGTTGAGCAACTACGGACCATCAAAGTTCTTCGGTGTACACTTTTTATTGTTCTTATATGTCAAATTTTAGGAGTATAAGCTTCCTAGATTATTACAATTGCAAAACACTAACTTTATACGAAAAATGGACAAAGCCGTTAAAATCTCTTCCATAGAGAGAGTTGAGCAACTTCTGACCATCAAAGTTGCTCGGTGTACACTTTTTATTGTGCTTCTACGTCAAATTTTATGAGTATAAGCTTCCTAGATTATTTTAATGCAAAAACCGCAAGTTTCTATGACAAATCCACAAAATTGTTAAAAGCTCCTCCATAGAGAGAGTTGAGCAACTTCGGAACTTCAAAGTTGCTCGGTGTACACCTTTTATTGTTCTTCTATGCTAAATTTTACGACTATAAGCTTCATGATTATTTAATTGCCAAAACACCAACTTTCTATCAGGAATGGACAAAGCCGTTAAAAGCTCCTCCATAGAGAGAGTTGAGCAACTTCGGACTATACAAGTTGCTCGGTGTACATTTTTTATGTTCTTCTATGTCAAATTTTATGAGTATAAAGCTTTCTAGATTATTTCGATGGCACAACACCAAATTTTTATGAGAAATGGACAAAGCCGTTAAAAGCTTCCCCATAGAGAGAGTTGAGCAACTTCGGACTATCAAAGTTTCTTGGTGTAAACTTTTTATTGTGCTTCTATGTCAAATTTTACGAGTATAAGCTTCCAAGATTATTTAGATATCAAAACACCAACTTTCTATAACAAATGGACAAAAGCCGTTAAAAGCCCCTCCATAGAGAGAGTTGAGAAACTTCGGACCATCAAAGTTGCTCGGTGTACACTTTTTATTGTTATTCTATGTCAAATTTTATGAGTATATGCTTCCTAGATTATTTCGATGACAAAACCCCAACTTTCTATGAGAAATGGACAAAGCCGTTAAAAGCTCCCCCATAGAGAGAGTTGAGCAACTTCGGACCATCAAAGTTGCTCGGTGTACACTTTTTATAGTTCTTATATGTCAAATTTTAGGAGTATAAGCTTCCTAGATTATTACGATTGCAAAACACTAACTTTATATGAAAAATAGACAAAGCCGTTAAAATCTCTTCCATAGAGAGAATTGAGCAACTTCGGACCATCAAAGTTGCTCGGTGTACACTTTTTATTGTGCTTCTATGTGAAATTTTATGAGTATAAGCTTCCTAGATTATTTTAAAGCAAAAACCGCAAGTTTCTATGACAAATCCATAAAATTGTTAAAAGTTCCTCCATAGAGAGAGTTGAGCAACTTCGGAACGTCAAAGTTGCTCGGTGTACACCTTTTATTGTTCTTCCATGCGAAATTTTACGACTATAAGCTTCATGATTATTTAATTGCCAAAACACCAACTTTCTATCAGGAATGGACAAAGCCGTTAAAAGCTCCTCGTTAGAGAGAGTTGAGCAACTTCGGACTATCCAAGTTGCTCGGTGTACATTTTTTAATGTTCTTCTATGTCAAATTTTATGAGTATAAAGCTTTCTAGATTATTTCTATGGCACAACACCAAATTTTTATGAGAAATGGACAAAGCCGTTAAAAGCTTCCCCATAGAGAGAGTTGAGCAACTTCGGACTATCAAAGTTTCTTGGTGTAAACTTTTTATTGTGCTTCTATGTCAAATTTTACGACTATAAGCTTCCAAGATTATTTCGATGTCAAAACACCAACTTTCTATGACAAATGGACAAAAGCCGTTAAAAGCTCCTCCGTAGAGAGAGTTGAGAAACTTCGGACCATCAAAGTTGCTCGGTGTACACTTTTTATTGTTATTCTATGTCAAATTTTATGAGTATATGCTTCCTAGATTATTTCGATGACAAAACCCCAACTTTCTATGAGAAATGGACAAAGCCGTTAAAAGCTCCCCCATAGAGAGAGTTGAGCAACTTCGGACCATCAAAGTTGCTCGGTGTACACTTTTTATTGTTCTTATATGTCAAATTTTAGGAGTATAAGCTTCCTAGATTATTACGATTGCAAAACACTAACTTTATATGAAAAATAGACAAAGCCGTTAAAATCTCTTCCATAGAGAGAATTGAGCAACTTCGGACCATCAAAGTTGCTCGGTGTACACTTTTTATTGTGCTTCTATGTGAAATTTTATGAGTATAAGCTTCCTAGATTATTTTAAAGCAAAAACCGCAAGTTTCTATGACAAATCCATAAAATTGTTAAAAGCTCCTCCATAGAGAGAGTTGAGCAACTTCGGAACGTCAAAGTTGCTCGGTGTACACCTTTTATTGTTCTTCCATGCGAAATTTTACGACTATAAGCTTCATGATTATTTAATTGCCAAAACACCAACTTTCTATCAGGAATGGACAAAGCCGTTAAAAGCTCCTCGATAGAGAGAGTTGAGCAACTTCGGACTATCCAAGTTGCTCGGTGTACATTTTTTAATGTTCTTCTATGTCAAATTTTATGAGTATAAAGCTTTCTAGATTATTTCTATGGCACAACACCAAATTTTTATGAGAGATGGACAAAGCCGTTAAAAGCTTCCCAATAGAGAGAGTTGAGCAACTTCGGACTATCAAAGTTTCCTGGTGTAAACTTTTTATTGTGCTTCTATGTCAAATTTTACGAGTATAAGCTTCCAAGATTATTTCGATGTCAAAACACCAACTTTCTATGACAAATGGACAAAAGCCGTTAAAAGCTCCTCCATAGAGAGAGTTGAGAAACTTCGGACCATCAAAGTTGCTCGGTGTACACTTTTTATTGTTAATCTATGTCAAATTTTATGAGTATATGCTTCCTAGATTATTTCGATGACAAAACCCCAACTTTCTATGAGAAATGGACAAAGCCGTTAAAAGCTCCCCCATAGAGAGAGTTGAGCAACTTCGGACCATCAAAGTTGCTCGGTGTACACTTTTTATTGTTCTTATATGTCAAATTTTAGGAGTATAAGCTTCCTAGATTATTACGATTGCAAAACACTAACTTTATATGAAAAATGGACAAAGCCGTTAAAATCTCTTCCATAGAGAGAATTGAGCAACTTCGGACCATCAAAGTTGCTCGGTGTACACTTTTTATTGTGCTTCTATGCGAAATTTTATGAGTATAAGCTTCCTAGATTATTTTAAAGCAAAAACCGCAAGTTTCTATGACAAATCCACAAAATTGTTAAAAGCTCCTCCATAGAGAGAGTTGAGCAACTTCGGAACGTCAAAGTTGCTCGGTGTACACCTTTTATTGTTCTTCTATGCTAAATTTTACGACTATAAGCTTCATGATTATTTAATTGCCAAAACACCAACTTTCTATCAGGAATGGACAAAGCCGTTAAAAGCTCCTCCATAGAGAGAGTTGAGCAACTTCGGACTATCCAAGTTGCTCGGTGTACATTTTTTAATGTTCTTCTATGTCAAATTTTATGAGTATAAAGCTTTCTAGATTATTTCGATGGCACAACACCAAATTTTTATGAGAAATGGACAAAGCCGTTAAAAGCCCCTCCATAGAGAGAGTTGAGCAACTTCGGACAATCCAAGTTGCTCGTTGTACATTTTTTAATGTTCTTCTATGTCAAATTTTATGAGTGTAAAGCTTTCTAGATTATTTCGATGGCACAACACCAAATTTTTATGAGAAATGGACAAAGCCGTTAAAAGGTTCCCCATAGAGAGAGTTGAGCAACTTCGGACTATCAAAGTTTCTTGGTGTAAACTTTTTATTGTGCTTCTATGTCAGATTTTACGAGTATAAGCTTCCAAGATTATTTCGATGTCAAAACACCAACTTTCTATGACAAATGGACAAAAGCCGTTAAAAGCTCCTCCATAGAGAGAGTTGAGCGACTTCGGACCATCAAAGTTGCTCGGTGTACACTTTTTATTGTTCTTATATGTCAAATTTTAGGAGGATAAGCTTCCTAGATTATTACAATTGCAAAACACTAACTTTATACGAAAAATGGACAAAGCCGTTAAAATCTCTTGCATAGAGAGAGTTGAGCAACTTCGGACCATCAAAGTTGCTCGGTGTACACTTTTTATTGTGCTTCTATGTCGAATTTTATGAGTATAAGCTTCCTAGATTATTTTACAGCCAAAACCGCAAGTTTCTATGATAAATCCACAAAATTGTTAAAAGCTCCTCCATAGAGAGAGTTGAGCAACTTCGGAACGTTAAAGTTGCTCGGTGCACACCTTTTATTGTTCTTCTATGCTAAATTTTACGACTATATGCTTCATGATTATTTAATTGCAAAACACCAACTTTCAATCAGGAATGGAGAAAGCCGTTAAAAGCTCCTCCATAGAGAGAGTTGAGAAACTTCAGACCATCAAAGTTGCTCGGTGTACACTTTTTATTGTTATTCTATGTCAAATTTTATGAGTATATGCTTCCTAGATTATTTCGATGACAAAACCCCAACTTTCTATGATAAATGGACAAAGCCGTTAAAAGCTCCCTTATAGAGAGAGTTGAGCAACTTCGGACCATCAAAGTTGCTCGGTGTACACTTTTTATTGTTCTTATATGTAAAATTTTAGGACTATAAGCTTCCTAGATTATTACAATTGCAAAACTCCAACTTTCTATGAGAAATGGACAAAGCCGTTAAAATCTCTTCCATAGAGAGAGTTGAGCAACTTTGGACCATCAAAGTTGCTCGGTGTACACTTTTTATTGTGCTTCTATGTCAAATTTTATGAGTATAAGCTTCCTAGATTATTTTACAGCAAAAACCGCAAGTTTCTATGACAAATCCACAAAATTGTTAAACGCTTCTCCATAGAGAGAGTTGAGCAACTTCGGAACGTCAAAGTTGCTCGGTGTACACCTTTTATTGTTCTTCTATGCTAAATTTTACGACTATAAGCTTCATGATTATTTAATTGCCAAAACACCAACTTTCAATCAGGAATGGACAAAGCCGTTAAAAGCTCCTCCATAGAGAGAGTTGAGCAACTTCGGACTATCCAAGTTGCTCGGTGTACATTTTTTAATGTTCTTCTATGTCAAATTTTATGAGTATAAAGCTTTCTAGATTATTTCGATGGCACAACACCAAATTTTTATGAGAAATGGACAAAGCCGTTAAAAGCTTCCCCGTAGAGAGAGTTGAGCAACTTCGGACTATCAAAGTTTCTTGGTGTAAACTTTTTATTGTGCTTCTATGTCAAATTTTACGAGTATAAGCTTCCAAGATTATTCCGATGTCAAAACACCAACTTTCTATGACAAATGGATAAAAGCCGTTAAAAGCTCCTCCATAGAGAGAGTTGAGAAACTTCGGACCATCAAAGTTGCTCGGTGTACACTTTTTATTGTTATTCTCTGTCAAATTTTATGAGTATATGCTTCCTAGATTATTTCGATGACAAAACCCCAAATTTCTATGAGAAATGGACAAAGCCGTTAAAAGCTCCCCCATAGAGAGAGTTGAGCAACTTCGGACCATCAAAGTTGCTCGGTGTAAAATTTTTATTGTTATTCTATGTCAAATTTTAGGAGTATAAGCTTCCTAGATTATTACAATTGCAAAACACTAACTTTATACGAAAAATGGACAAAGCCGTTAAAATATCTTCTATAGAGAGAGTTGAGCAACTTCTGACCATCAAAGTTGCTCGGTGTACACTTTTTATTGTGCTTCTATGTCAAATTTTATGAGTATAAGCTTCCTAGATTATTTTAATGCAAAAACCGCAAGTTTCTATGACAAATCCACAAAATTGTTAAAAGCTCCTCCATAGAGAGAGTTGAGCAACTTCGGAACGTCAAAGTTGCTCGGTGTACACCTTTTATTGTTCTTCCATGCGAAATTTTACGACTATAAGCTTCATGATTATTTAATTGCCAAAACACCAACTTTCTATCAGAAATGGACAAAGCCGTTAAAAGCTCCTCGATAGAGAGAGTTGAGCAACTTCGGACTATCCAAGTTGCTCGGTGTACATTTTTTAATGTTCTTCTATGTCAAATTTTATGAGTATAAAGCTTTCTAGATTATTTCTATGGCACAACACCAAATTTTTATGAGAAATGGACAAAGCCGTTAAAAGCTTCCCCATAGAGAGAGTTGAGCAACTTCGGACTATCAAAGTTTCTTGGTGTAAACTTTTTATTGTGCTTCTATGTCAAATTTTACGCGTATAAGCTTCCAAGATTATTTCGATGTCAAAACACCAACTTTCTATGACAAATGGACAAAAGCCGTTAAAAGCTCCTCCATAGAGAGAGTTGAGAAACTTCGGACCATCAAAGTTGCTCGGTGTACACTTTTTATTGTTATTGTATGTCAAATTTTATGAGTATATGCTTCCTAGATTATTTCGATGACAAAACCCCAACTTTCTATGAGAAATGGACAAAGCCGTTAAAAGCTCCCCCATAGAGAGAGTTGAGCAACTTAGGACCATCAAAGTTGCTCGGTGTACACTTTTTATTGTTCTTATATGTCAAATTTTAGGAGTATAAGCTACCTAGATTATTACGATTGCAAAACACTAACTTTATATGAAAATGGATAAAGCCGTGAAAATCTCTTCAATAGAGAGAATTGAGCAACTTCGGATCATCAAAGTTGCTCGGTGTACACTTTTTATTGTGCTTCTATGTGAAATTTTATGAGTATAAGCTTCCTAGATTATTTTAATGCAAAAACCGCAAGTTTCTATGACAAATCCACAAAATTGTTAAAAGCTCCTCCATAGAGAGAGTTGAGCAACTTCGGAACGTCAAAGTTGCTCGGTGTACACCTTTTATTGTTCTTCTATGCTAAATTTTATGACTATAAGCTTCATGATTATTTAATTGCCAAAACACCAACTTTCTATCAGGAATGGACAAAGCCGTTAAAAGCTCCTCGATAGAGAGAGTTGAGCAACTTCGGACTATCAAAGTTTCTTGGTGTAAACTTTTTATTGTGCTTCTATGTCAAATTTTATGAGTATAAGCTTCCAAGATTATTTCGATGTCAAAACACCAACTTTCTATGACAAATGGACAACTGCCGTTAAAAGCTCCTCCATAGAGAGAGTTGAGAAAGTTCAGACCATCAAAGTTGCTCGGTGTACACTTTTTATTGTTATTCTATATCAATATTTTATGAGTATATGCTTCGTAGATTATTTCGATGACGAAACCCCAACTTTCTATGAGAAATGGACAAAGCCGTTAAAAGCTCCCCCATAGAGAGAGTTGAGCAACTTCGGACCATCAAAATTGCTCGGTGTACACTTTTTATTGTTCTTATATGTCAAATTTTAGGACTATAAGCTTCCAAGATTATTACGATTGCAAAACACTAACTTTATATGAAAAATGGACAAAGCCGTTAAAATCTCTTCCATAGAGAGAATTGAGCAACTTCGTACCATCAAAGTTGCTCGGTGTACACTTTTTATTGTGCTTCTATGTGAAATTTTATGAGTATAAGCTTCCTAGATTATTTTAAAGCAAAAACCGCAAGTTTCTATGACAAATCCACAAAATTGTTAAAAGCTCCTCCATAGAGAGAGTTGAGAAACTTCGGAACGTCAAAGTTGCTCGGTGTACACCTTTTATTGTTCTTCTATGCTAAATTTTATGACTATAGTTTCATGATTATTTAATTGCCAAAACAACAACTTTCTATCAGGAATGGACAAAGCCGTTAAAAGCTCCTCCATAGAGAGAGTTGAGCCACTTCGGACTATCAAAGTTGCTCGGTGTACATTTTTCAATGTTCTTCTATGTCAAATTTTATGAGTATAAAGCTTTCTAGATTATTTCGATGGCACAACACCAAATTTTTATGAGAAATGGACAAAGCCGTTAAAAGCTTCCCCATAGAGAGAGTTGAGCAACTTCGGACTATCAAAGTTTCTTGGTGTAAACTTTTTATTGTGCTTCTATGTCAAATTTTACGAGTATAAGCTTCCAAGATTATTTCGATGTCAAAACACCAACTTTCTATGACAAATGGACAAAAGCCGTTAAAAGCTCCTCCATAGAGAGTGTTGAGAAACTTCAGACCATCAAAGTTGCTCGGTGTACACTTTTTATTGTTATTCTATGTCAAATTTTATGAGTATATGCTTCCTAGATTATTTCGATGACAAAACCTCAACTTTCTATGAGAAATGGACAAAGCCGTTAAAAGCTCCCCATAGAGAGAGTTGAGCAACTTCGGACCATCAAAGTTGCTCGGTGTACAATTTTTATTGTTCTTATATGTCAATTTTTAGGAGTATAAGCTTCCTAGATTATTACGATTGCAAAACACTAACTTTATATGAAAAATGGACAAAGCCGTTAAAATCTCTTCCATAGAGAGAATTGAGCAACTTCGGACCATCAAAGTTGCTCGGCGTACACTTTTTATTGTGCTTCTATGTGAAATTTTATGAGTATAAGCTTCCTAGATTATTTTAAAGCAAAAACCGCAAGTTTCTATGACAAATCCACAAAATTGTTAAAAGCTCCTCCATAGAGAGAGTTGAGCAACTTCGGAACGTCAAAGTTTCTCGGTGTACACCTTTTGTTGTTCTTCTATGCTAAATTTTACGACTATAATCTTCATGATTATTTAATTGCCAAAACACCAACTTTCTATCAGGAATGGACAAAGCCGTTAAAAGCTCCACCATAGAGAGAGTTGAGCAACTTCGGACTATCCAAGTTGCTCGGTGTACATTTTTTAATGTTCTTCTATGTCAAATTTTATGAGTATAAAGCTTTCTAGATTATTTCGATGGCACAACACCAAATTTTTATGAGAAATGGACAAAGCCGTTAAAAGCCCCTCCATAGAGAGAGTTGAGCAACTTCGGACTATCCAAGTTGCTCGGTGTATATTTTTTAATGTTCTTCTATGTCAAATTTTATGAGTATAAAGCTTTCTAGATTATTTCGATGGCACAACACCAAATTTTTATGAGAAATGGACAAAGCCATTAAAAGCTTCCCCATAGAGAGAGTTGAGCAACTTCGGACTATCAAAGTTTCTTGGTGTAAACTTTTTGTTGTGCTTCTATGTCAAATTTTACGAGTATAAGCTTCCAAGATTATTTCGATGTCAAAACACCAACTTTCTATGACAAATGGACAAAAGCCGTTAAAAGCTCCTCCATAGAGAGAGTTGAGAAACTTCGGACCATCAAAGTTGCTCGGTGTACACTTTTTATTGTTATTCTATGTCAAATTTTATAAGTATATGCTTCCTAGATTATTTCGATGACAAAACCTCAACTTTCTATGAGAAATGGACAAAGCCGTTAAAAGCTCCCCATAGAGAGAGTTGAGCAACTTCGGACCATCAAAGTTGCTCGGTGTACAATTTTTATTGTTCTTATATGTCAATTTTTAGGAGTATAAGCTTCCTAGATTATTACGATTGCAAAACACTAACTTTATATGAAAAATGGACAAAGCCGTTAAAATCTCTTCCATAGAGAGAATTGAGCAACTTCGGACCATCAAAGTTGCTCGGTGTACACTTTTTATTGTGCTTCTATGTGAAATTTTACGAGTATAAGCTTCCTAGATTATTTTAAAGCAAAAACCGAAATTTCTATGACAAATCCACAAAATTGTTAAAAGCTCCTCCATAGAGAGAGTTGAGCAACTTCGGAACGTCAAAGTTTCTCGGTGTACACCTTTTATTGTTCTTCTATGCTAAATTTTACGACTATAAGCTTCATGATTATTTAATTGCCAAATTACCAACTTTCTATCAGGAATGGACAAAGCCGTTAAAAGCTCCTCCATAGAGAGAGTTGAGCAACTTCGGACTATACAAGTTGCTCGGTGTACATTTTTTTAATGTTCTTCTATGTCAAATTTTATGAGTATAAAGCTTTCTAGATTATTTCGATGGCACAACACCAAATTTTTATGAGAAATGGACAAAGCCGTTAAAAGCCCCTCCATAGAGAGAGTTGAGCAACTTCGGACTATCCAAGTTGCTCGGTGTATATTTTTTAATGTTCTTCTATGTCAAATTTTATGAGTATAAAGCTTTCTAGATTATTTCGATGGCACAACACCAAATTTTTATGAGAAATGGACAAAGCCGTTAAAAGCTTCCCCATAGAGAGAGTTGAGCAACTTCGGACTATCAAAGTTTCTTGGTGTAAACTTTTTATTGTGCTTCTATGTCAAATTTTACGAGTATAAGCTTCCAAGATTATTTCGATGTCAAAACACCAACTTTCTATGACAAATGGACAAAAGCCGTTAAAAGCTCCTCCATAGAGAGAGTTGAGAAACTTCGGACCATCAAAGTTGCTCGGTGTACACTTTTTATTGTTATTCTATGTCAAATTTTATGAGTATATGCTTCCTAGATTATTTCGATGAAAAAACTCCAACTTTCTATGAGAAATGGACAAAGCCGTTAAAAGCTCCCTCATAGAGAGAGTTGAGCAACTTCGGACCATCAAAGTTGCTCGGTGTACACTTTTTATTGTTCTTATATGTCAAATTTTAGGAGTATAAGCTTCCAAGATTATTACAATTGCAAAACACTAACTTTATACGAAAAATGGACAAAGCCGTTAAAATCTCTTCCATAGAGAGAGTTGAGCAACTTCGGACCATCAAAGTTGCTCGGTGTACACTTTTTGTTGTGCTTCTATGTCAAATTTTATGAGTATAAGCTTCATGATTATTTAATTGCCAAAACACCAACTTTCTATCAAGAATGGACAAAGCCGTTAAAAGCTCCTCCATAGAGAGAGTTGAGCAAATTCGGACTATCCAAGTTGCTCGGTGAACATTTTTTAATGTTCTTCTATGTCAAATTTTATGAGTATAAAACTTTCTAGATTATTTCGATGGCACAACACAAAATTTTTATGAGAAATGGACGAAGCCGTTAAAAGCTTCCCCATAGAGAGAGTTGAGCAACTTCGGACTATCAAAGTTTCTTGGTGTAAACTTTTTATTGTGCTTCTATGTCAAATTTTACGTGTATAAGCTTCCAAGATTATTTCGATGTCAAAACACCAACTTTCTATGACAAATGGACAAAAGCCGTTAAAAGCTCCTCCATAGAGAGAGTTGAGAAACCTCGGACCATCAAAGTTGCTCGGTGTACACTTTTTATTGTTATTCTATGTCAAATTTTATGAGTATATGCTTCCTAGATTATTTCGATTACAAAACCCCAACTTTCAATGAGAAATGGACAAAGCCGTTAAAAGCTCCCCCATAGAGAGAGTTGAGCAACTTCGGACCATCAAAGTTGCTCGGTGTACACTTTTTATAGTTCTTATATGTCAAATTTTAGGAGTATAAGCTTCCTAGATTATTACAATTGCAAAACACTAACTTTATACGAAAAATGGACAAAGCCGTTAAAATCTCTTCCATAGAGAGAGTTGAGCAACTTCTGACCATCAAAGTTGCGCGGTGTACACTTTTTATTGTGCTTCTATGTCAAATTTTATGAGTATAAGCTTCCTAGATTATTTTAATGCAAAAACCGCAAGTTTCTATGACAAATCCACAAAATTGTTAAAAGCTCCTCCATAGAGAGAGTTGAGCAACTTCGGAACGTCAAAGTTGCTCGGTGTACACCTTTTATTGTTCTTCTATGCTAAATTTTACGACTATAAGCTTCATGATTATTTAATTGCCAAAACACCAACTTTCTATCAGGAATGGACAAAGCCGTTAAAAGCTCCTCCATAGAGAGAGTTGAGCAACTTCGGACTATCCAAGTTGCTCGGTGTACATTTTTTAATGTTCTTCTATGTCAAATTTTATGAGTATAAAGCTTTCTAGATTATTTTGATGGCACAACACCAAATTTTTATGAGAAATGGACAAAGCCGTTAAAAGCTTCCCCATAGAGAGAGTTGAGCAACTTCGGACTATCAAAGTTTCTTGGTGTAAACTTTTTATTGTGCTTCTATGTCAAATTTTACGAGTATAAGCTTCCAAGATTATTTCGATGTCAAAACACCAACTTTCTATGACAAATGGACAAAAGCCGTTAAAAGCTCCTCCATAGAGAGAGTTGAGAAACTTCGGACCATCAAAGTTGCTCGGTGTACACTTTTTATTGTTATTCTATGTCAAATTTTATGAGTATATGCTTCCTAGATTATTTCGATGACAAAACCCCAACTTTCTATGAGAAATGGACAAAGCCGTTAAAAGCTCCCCCATAGAGAGAGTTGAGCAACTTCGGACCATCAAAGTTGCTCGGTGTACACTTTTTATTGTTCTTATATGTCATATTTTAGGAGTATAAGCTTCCTAGATTATTACGATTGCAAAACACTAACTTTATATGAAAAATGGACAAAGCCGTTAAAATCTCTTCCATAGAGAGAATTGAGCAACTTCGGACCATCAAAGTTGCTCGGTGTACACTTTTTATTGTGCTTCTATGTTAAATTTTATGAGTATAAGCTTCCTAGATTATTTTAAAGCAAAAACCGCAAGTTTCTATGACAAATCCACAAAATTGTTAAAAGCTCCTCCATAGAGAGAGTTGAGCAACTTCGAAACGTCAAAGTTGCTCGGTGTACACCTTTTATTGTTCTTCTATGCTAAATTTTATGACTATAAGTTTCATGATTATTTAATTGCCAAAACAACAACTTTCTATCAGGAATGGACAAAGCCGTTAAAAGCTCCTCCATAGAGAGAGTTGAGCCACTTCGGACTATCCAGGTTGCTCGGTGTACATTTTTCAATGTTCTTCTATGTCAAATTTTATGAGTATAAATCTTTCTAGATTATTTCGATGGCACAACACCAAATTTTTATGAGAAATGGACAAAGCCGTTAAAAGCTTCCCCATAGAGAGAGTTGAGCAACTTCGGACTATCAAAGTTTCTTGGTGTAAACTTTTTATTGTGCTTCTATGTCAAATTTTACGAGTATAAGCTTCCAAGATTATTTCGATGTCAAAACACCAACTTTCTATGACAAATGGACAAAAGCCGTTAAAAGCTCCTCCATAGAGAGAGTTGAGAAACTTCGGACACCATCAAAGTTGCTCGTTGTACACTTTTTATTGTTATTCTATGTCAAATTTAATGAGTATATGCTTCCTAGATTATTTCGATGACAAAACCTCAACTTTCTATGAGAAATGGACAAAGCCGTTAAAAGCTCCCCATAGAGAGAGTTGAGCAACTTCGGACCATCAAAGTTGCTCGGTGTACAATTTTTATTGTTCTTATATGTCAATTTTTAGGAGTATAAGCTTCCTAGATTATTACGATTGCAAAACACTAACTTTATATGAAAAATGGACAAAGCCGTTAAAATCTCTTCCATAGAGAGAATTGAGCAACTTCGGACCATCAAAGTTGCTCGGTGTACACTTTTTATTGTGCTTCTATGTGAAATTTTATGAGTATAAGCTTCCTAGATTATTTTAAAGCAAAAACCGCAAGTTTCTATGACAAATCCACAAAATTGTTAAAAGCTCCTCCATAGAGAGAGTTGAGAAACTTCGGAACGTCAAAGTTGCTCGGTGTACACCTTTTATTGTTCTTCTATGCTAAATTTTATGACTATAGTTTCATGATTATTTAATTGCCAAAACAACAACTTTCTATCAGGAATGGACAAAGCCGTTAAAAGCTCCTCCATAGAGAGAGTTGAGCCACTTCGGACTATCAAAGTTGCTCGGTGTACATTTTTCAATGTTCTTCTATGTCAAATTTTATGAGTATAAAGCTTTCTAGATTATTTCGATGGCACAACACCAAATTTTTATGAGAAATGGACAAAGCCGTTAAAAGCTTCCCCATAGAGAGAGTTGAGCAACTTCGGACTATCAAAGTTTCTTGGTGTAAACTTTTTATTGTGCTTCTATGTCAAATTTTACGAGTATAAGCTTCCAAGATTATTTCGATGTCAAAACACCAACTTTCTATGACAAATGGACAAAAGCCGTTAAAAGCTCCTCCATAGAGAGAGTTGAGAAACTTCAGACCATCAAAGTTGCTCGGTGTACACTTTTTATTGTTATTCTATGTCAAATTTTATGAGTATATGCTTCCTAGATTATTTCGATGACAAAACCTCAACTTTCTATGAGAAATGGACAAAGCCGTTAAAAGCTCCCCATAGAGAGAGTTGAGCAACTTCGGACCATCAAAGTTGCTCGGTGTACAATTTTTATTGTTCTTATATGTCAATTTTTAGGAGTATAAGCTTCCTAGATTATTACGATTGCAAAACACTAACTTTATATGAAAAATGGACAAAGCCGTTAAAATCTCTTCCATAGAGAGAATTGAGCAACTTCGGACCATCAAAGTTGCTCGGCGTACACTTTTTATTGTGCTTCTATGTGAAATTTTATGAGTATAAGCTTCCTAGATTATTTTAAAGCAAAAACCGCAAGTTTCTATGACAAATCCACAAAATTGTTAAAAGCTCCTCCATAGAGAGAGTTGAGCAACTTCGGAACGTCAAAGTTTCTCGGTGTACACCTTTTGTTGTTCTTCTATGCTAAATTTTACGACTATAATCTTCATGATTATTTAATTGCCAAAACACCAACTTTCTATCAGGAATGGACAAAGCCGTTAAAAGCTCCACCATAGAGAGAGTTGAGCAACTTCGGACTATCCAAGTTGCTCGGTGTACATTTTTTAATGTTCTTCTATGTCAAATTTTATGAGTATAAAGCTTTCTAGATTATTTCGATGGCACAACACCAAATTTTTATGAGAAATGGACAAAGCCGTTAAAAGCCCCTCCATAGAGAGAGTTGAGCAACTTCGGACTATCCAAGTTGCTCGGTGTATATTTTTTAATGTTCTTCTATGTCAAATTTTATGAGTATAAAGCTTTCTAGATTATTTCGATGGCACAACACCAAATTTTTATGAGAAATGGACAAAGCCATTAAAAGCTTCCCCATAGAGAGAGTTGAGCAACTTCGGACTATCAAAGTTTCTTGGTGTAAACTTTTTATTGTGCTTCTATGTCAAATTTTACGAGTATAAGCTTCCAAGATTATTTCGATGTCAAAACACCAACTTTCTATGACAAATGGACAAAAGCCGTTAAAAGCTCCTCCATAGAGAGAGTTGAGAAACTTCGGACCATCAAAGTTGCTCGGTGTACACTTTTTATTGTTATTCTATGTCAAATTTTATAAGTATATGCTTCCTAGATTATTTCGATGACAAAACCTCGACTTTCTATGAGAAATGGACAAAGCCGTTAAAAGCTCCCCATAGAGAGAGTTGAGCAACTTCGGACCATCAAAGTTGCTCGGTGTACAATTTTTATTGTTCTTATATGTCAATTTTTAGGAGTATAAGCTTCCTAGATTATTACGATTGCAAAACACTAACTTTATATGAAAAATGGACAAAGCCGTTAAAATCTCTTCCATAGAGAGAATTGAGCAACTTCGGACCATCAAAGTTGCTCGGTGTACACTTTTTATTGTGCTTCTATGTGAAATTTTACGAGTATAAGCTTCCTAGATTATTTTAAAGCAAAAACCGAAATTTCTATGACAAATCCACAAAATTGTTAAAAGCTCCTCCATAGAGAGAGTTGAGCAACTTCGGAACGTCAAAGTTTCTCGGTGTACACCTTTTATTGTTCTTCTATGCTAAATTTTACGACTATAAGCTTCATGATTATTTAATTGCCAAATTACCAACTTTCTATCAGGAATGGACAAAGCCGTTAAAAGCTCCTCCATAGAGAGAGTTGAGCAACTTCGGACTATACAAGTTGCTCGGTGTACATTTTTTTAATGTTCTTCTATGTCAAATTTTATGAGTATAAAGCTTTCTAGATTATTTCGATGGCACAACACCAAATTTTTATGAGAAATGGACAAAGCCGTTAAAAGCCCCTCCATAGAGAGAGTTGAGCAACTTCGGACTATCCAAGTTGCTCGGTGTATATTTTTTAATGTTCTTCTATGTCAAATTTTATGAGTATAAAGCTTTCTAGATTATTTCGATGGCACAACACCAAATTTTTATGAGAAATGGACAAAGCCGTTAAAAGCTTCCCCATAGAGAGAGTTGTGCAACTTCGGACTATCAAAGTTTCTTGGTGTAAACTTTTTATTGTGCTTCTATGTCAAATTTTACGAGTATAAGCTTCCAAGATTATTTCGATGTCAAAACACCAACTTTCTATGACAAATGGACAAAAGCCGTTAAAAGCTCCTCCATAGAGAGAGTTGAGAAACTTCGGACCATCAAAGTTGCTCGGTGTACACTTTTTATTGTTATTCTATGTCAAATTTTATGAGTATATGCTTCCTAGATTATTTCGATGAAAAAACTCCAACTTTCTATGAGAAATGGACAAAGCCGTTAAAAGCTCCCTCATAGAGAGAGTTGAGCAACTTCGGACCATCAAAGTTGCTCGGTGTACACTTTTTATTGTTCTTATATGTCAAATTTTAGGAGTATAAGCTTCCAAGATTATTACAATTGCAAAACACTAACTTTATACGAAAAATGGACAAAGCCGTTAAAATCTCTTCCATAGAGAGAGTTGAGCAACTTCGGACCATCAAAGTTGCTCGGTGTACACTTTTTGTTGTGCTTCTATGTCAAATTTTATGAGTATAAGCTTCATGATTATTTAATTGCCAAAACACCAACTTTCTATCAAGAATGGACAAAGCCGTTAAAAGCTCCTCCATAGAGAGAGTTGAGCAAATTCGGACTATCCAAGTTGCTCGGTGAACATTTTTTAATGTTCTTCTATGTCAAATTTTATGAGTATAAAACTTTCTAGATTATTTCGATGGCACAACACAAAATTTTTATGAGAAATGGACGAAGCCGTTAAAAGCTTCCCCATAGAGAGAGTTGAGCAACTTCGGACTATCAAAGTTTCTTGGTGTAAACTTTTTATTGTGCTTCTATGTCAAATTTTACGTGTATAAGCTTCCAAGATTATTTCGATGTCAAAACACCAACTTTCTATGACAAATGGACAAAAGCCGTTAAAAGCTCCTCCATAGAGAGAGTTGAGAAACCTCGGACCATCAAAGTTGCTCGGTGTACACTTTTTATTGTTATTCTATGTCAAATTTTATGAGTATATGCTTCCTAGATTATTTCGATTACAAAACCCCAACTTTCAATGAGAAATGGACAAAGCCGTTAAAAGCTCCCCCATAGAGAGAGTTGAGCAACTTCGGACCATCAAAGTTGCTCGGTGTACACTTTTTATAGTTCTTATATGTCAAATTTTAGGAGTATAAGCTTCCTAGATTATTACAATTGCAAAACACTAACTTTATACGAAAAATGGACAAAGCCGTTAAAATCTCTTCCATAGAGAGAGTTGAGCAACTTCTGACCATCAAAGTTGCGCGGTGTACACTTTTTATTGTGCTTCTATGTCAAATTTTATGAGTATAAGCTTCCTAGATTATTTTAATGCAAAAACCGCAAGTTTCTATGACAAATCCACAAAATTGTTAAAAGCTCCTCCATAGAGAGAGTTGAGCAACTTCGGAACGTCAAAGTTGCTCGGTGTACACCTTTTATTGTTCTTCTATGCTAAATTTTACGACTATAAGCTTCATGATTATTTAATTGCCAAAACACCAACTTTCTATCAGGAATGGACAAAGCCGTTAAAAGCTCCTCCATAGAGAGAGTTGAGCAACTTCGGACTATCCAAGTTGCTCGGTGTACATTTTTTAATGTTCTTCTATGTCAAATTTTATGAGTATAAAGCTTTCTAGATTATTTTGATGGCACAACACCAAATTTTTATGAGAAATGGACAAAGCCGTTAAAAGCTTCCCCATAGAGAGAGTTGAGCAACTTCGGACTATCAAAGTTTCTTGGTGTAAACTTTTTATTGTGCTTCTATGTCAAATTTTACGAGTATAAGCTTCCAAGATTATTTCGATGTCAAAACACCAACTTTCTATGACAAATGGACAAAAGCCGTTAAAAGCTCCTCCATAGAGAGAGTTGAGAAACTTCGGACCATCAAAGTTGCTCGGTGTACACTTTTTATTGTTATTCTATGTCAAATTTTATGAGTATATGCTTCCTAGATTATTTCGATGACAAAACCCCAACTTTCTATGAGAAATGGACAAAGCCGTTAAAAGCTCCCCCATAGAGAGAGTTGAGCAACTTCGGACCATCAAAGTTGCTCGGTGTACACTTTTTATTGTTCTTATATGTCATATTTTAGGAGTATAAGCTTCCTAGATTATTACGATTGCAAAACACTAACTTTATATGAAAAATGGACAAAGCCGTTAAAATCTCTTCCATAGAGAGAATTGAGCAACTTCGGACCATCAAAGTTGCTCGGTGTACACTTTTTATTGTGCTTCTATGTTAAATTTTATGAGTATAAGCTTCCTAGATTATTTTAAAGCAAAAACCGCAAGTTTCTATGACAAATCCACAAAATTGTTAAAAGCTCCTCCATAGAGAGAGTTGAGCAACTTCGAAACGTCAAAGTTGCTCGGTGTACACCTTTTATTGTTCTTCTATGCTAAATTTTATGACTATAAGTTTCATGATTATTTAATTGCCAAAACAACAACTTTCTATCAGGAATGGACAAAGCCGTTAAAAGCTCCTCCATAGAGAGAGTTGAGCCACTTCGGACTATCCAGGTTGCTCGGTGTACATTTTTCAATGTTCTTCTATGTCAAATTTTATGAGTATAAATCTTTCTAGATTATTTCGATGGCACAACACCAAATTTTTATGAGAAATGGACAAAGCCGTTAAAAGCTTCCCCATAGAGAGAGTTGAGCAACTTCGGACTATCAAAGTTTCTTGGTGTAAACTTTTTATTGTGCTTCTATGTCAAATTTTACGAGTATAAGCTTCCAAGATTATTTCGATGTCAAAACACCAACTTTCTATGACAAATGGACAAAAGCCGTTAAAAGCTCCTCCATAGAGAGAGTTGAGAAACTTCGGACACCATCAAAGTTGCTCGGTGTACACTTTTTATTGTTATTCTATGTCAAATTTAATGAGTATATGCTTCCTAGATTATTTCGATGACAAAACCTCAACTTTCTATGAGAAATGGACAAAGCCGTTAAAAGCTCCCCATAGAGAGAGTTGAGCAACTTCGGACCATCAAAGTTGCTCGGTGTACAATTTTTATTGTTCTTATATGTCAATTTTTAGGAGTATAAGCTTCCTAGATTATTACGATTGCAAAACACTAACTTTATATGAAAAATGGACAAAGCCGTTAAAATCTCTTCCATAGAGAGAATTGAGCAACTTCGGACCATCAAAGTTGCTCGGTGTACACTTTTTATTGTGCTTCTATGTGAAATTTTATGAGTATAAGCTTCCTAGATTATTTTAAAGCAAAAACCGCAAGTTTCTATGACAAATCCACAAAATTGTTAAAAGCTCCTCCATAGAGAGAGTTGAGCAACTTCGGAACGTCAAAGTTTCTCGGTGTACACCTTTTATTGTTCTTCTATGCTAAATTTTACGACTATAAGCTTCATGATTATTTAATTGCCAAAACACCAACTTTCTATCAGGAATGGACAAAGCCGTTAAAAGCTCCTCCATAGAGAGAGTTGAGCAACTTCGGACTATCCAAGTTGCTCGGTGTACATTTTTTAATGTTCTTCTATGTCAAATTTTATGAGTATAAAGCTTTCTAGATTATTTCGATGGCACAACACCAAATTTTTATGAGAAAGGGATAAAGCCGTTAAAAGCCCCTCCATAGAGAGAGTTGAGCAACTTCGGACTATCCAAGTTGCTCGGTGTATATTTTTTAATGTTCTTCTATGTCAAATTTTATGAGTATAAAGCTTTCTAGATTATTTCGATGGCACAACACCAAATTTTTATGAGAAATGGACAAAGCCGTTAAAAGCTTCCCCATAGAGAGAGTTGAGCAACTTCGGACTATCAAAGTTTCTTGGTGTAAACTTTTTATTGTGCTTCTATGTCAAATTTTACGAGTATAAGCTTCCAAGATTATTTCGATGTCAAAACACCAACTTTCTATGACAAATGGACAAAAGCCGTTAAAAGCTCCTCCATATAGAGATTTGAGAAACTTCGGACCATCAAAGTTGCTCGGTGTACACTTTTTATTGTTATTCTATGTCAAATTTTATGAGTATATGCTTCCTAGATTATTTCGATGAAAAAACTCCAACTTTCTATGAGAAATGGACAAAGCCGTTAAAAGCTCCCTCATAGAGAGAGTTGAGAAAATTCGGACCATCAAAGTTGCTCGGTGTACACTTTTTATTGTTCTTATATGTCAAATTTTAGGAGTATAAGCTTCCTAGATTATTACAATTGCAAAACACTAACTTTATACGAAAAATGGACAAAGCCGTTAAAATCTCTTCCATAGAGAGAGTTGAGCAACTTCGGACCATCAAAGTTGCTCGGTGTACACTTTTTGTTGTGCTTCTATGTCAAATTTTATGAGTATAAGCTTCATGATTATTTAATTGCCAAAACACCAACTTTCTATCAAGAATGGACAAAGCCGTTAAAAGCTCCTCCATAGAGAGAGTTGAACAACTTCGGACTATCCAAGTTGCTCGGTGAACATTTTTTAATGTTCTTCTATGTCAAATTTTATGAGTATAAAACTTTCTAGATTATTTCGATGGCACAACACCAAATTTTTATGAGAAATGGACGAAGCCGTTAAAAGCTTCCCCATAGAGAGAGTTGAGCAACTTCGGACTATCAAAGTTTCTTGGTGTAAACTTTTTATTGTGCTTCTATGTCAAATTTTACGAGTATAAGCTTCCAAGATTATTTCGATGTCAAAACACCAACTTTCTATGACAAATGGACAAAAGCCGTTAAAAGCTCCTCCATAGAGATAGTTGAGAAACCTCGGACCATCAAAGTTGCTCGGTGTACACTTTTTATTGTTATTCTATGTCAAATTTTATGAGTATATGCTTCCTAGATTATTTCGATGACAAAACCCCAACTTTCAATGAGAAATGGACAAAGCCGTTAAAAGCTCCCCCATAGAGAGAGTTGAGCAACTTCGGACCATCAAAGTTGCTCGGTGTACACTTTTTATAGTTCTTATATGTCAAATTTTAGGAGTATAAGCTTCCTAGATTATTACAATTGCAAAACACTAACTTTATACGAAAAATGGACAAAGCCGTTAAAATCTCTTCCATAGAGAGAGTTGAGCAACTTCTGAGCATCAAAGTTGCGCGGTGTACACTTTTTATTGTGCTTCTATGTCAAATTTTATGAGTATAAGCTTCCTAGATTATTTTAATGCAAAAACCGCAAGTTTCTATGACAAATCCACAAAATTGTTAAAAGCTCCTCCATAGAGAGAGTTGAGCAACTTCGGAACGTCAAAGTTGCTCGGTGTACACCTTTTATTGTTCTTCTATGCTAAATTTTACGACTATAAGCTTCATGATTATTTAATTGCCAAAACACCAACTTTCTATCAGGAATGGACAAAGCCGTTAAAAGCTCCTCCATAGAGAGAGTTGAGCAACTTCGGACTATCCAAGTTGCTCGGTGTACATTTTTTAATGTTCTTCTATGTCAAATTTTATGAGTATAAAGCTTTCTAGATTATTTCGATGGCACAACACCAAATTTTTATGAGAAATGGACAAAGCCGTTAAAAGCTTCTCCATAGAGAGAGTTGAGCAACTTCGGACTATCAAAGTTTCTTGGTGTAAACTTTTTATTGTGCTTCTATGTCAAATTTTACGAGTATAAGCTTCCAAGATTATTTCGATGTCAAAACACCAACTTTCTATGACAAATGGACAAAAGCCGTTAAAAGCTCCTCCATAGAGAGAGTTGAGAAACGTCGGACCATCAAAGTTGCTCGGTGTACACTTTTTATATTGTTATTCTATGTCAAATTTTATGAGTATATGCTTCCTAGATTATTTCGATGACAAAACCCCAACTTTCTATGAGAAATGGACAAAGCCGTTAAAAGCTCCCCCATAGAGAGAGTTGAGCAACTTCGGACCATCAAAGTTGCTCGGTGTACACTTTTTATTGTTCTTATATGTCATATTTTAGGAGTATAAGCTTCCTAGATTATTACGATTGCAAAACACTAACTTTATATGAAAAATGGACAAAGCCGTTAAAATCTCTTCCATAGAGAGAATTGAGCAACTTCGGACCATCAAAGTTGCTCGGTGTACACTTTTTATTGTGCTTCTATGTGAAATTTTATGAGTATAAGCTTCCTAGATTATTTTAAAGCAAAAACCGCAAGTTTCTATGACAAATCCACAAAATTGTTAAAAGCTCCTCCATAGAGAGAGTTGAGCAACTTCGGAACGTCAAAGTTGCTCGGTGTACACCTTTTATTGTTCTTCTATGCTAAATTTTATGACTATAAGTTTCATGATTATTTAATTGCCAAAACAACAACTTTCTATCAGGAATGGACAAAGCCGTTAAAAGCTCCTCCATAGAGAGAGTTGAGCCACTTCGGACTATCCAAGTTGCTCGGTGTACATTTTTCAATGTTCTTCTATGTCAAATTTTATGAGTATAAAGCTTTCTAGATTATTTCGATGGCACAACACCGAATTTTTATGAGAAATGGACAAAGCCGTTAAAAGCTTCCCCATAGAGAGAGTTGAGCAACTTCGGACTATCAAAGTTTCTTGGTGTAAACTTTTTATTGTGCTTCTATGTCAAATTTTACGAGTATAAGCTTCCAAGATTATTTCGATGTCAAAACACCAACTTTCTATGACAAATGGACAAAAGCCGTTAAAAGCTCCTCCATAGAGAGAGTTGAGAAACTTCGGACCATCAAAGTTGCTCGGTGTACACTTTTTATTGTTATTCTATGTCAAATTTTATGAGTATATGCTTCCTAGATTATTTCGATGAAAAAACCTCAACTTTCTATGAGAAATGGACAAAGCCGTTAAAAGCTCCCCATAGAGAGAGTTGAGCAACTTCGGACCATCAAAGTTGCTCGGTGTACAATTTTTATTGTTCTTATATGTCAATTTTTAGGAGTATAAGCTTCCTAGATTATTACGATTGCAAAACACTAACTTTATATGAAAAATGAACAAAGCCGTTAAAATCTCTTCCATAGAGAGAATTGAGCAACTTCGGACCATCAAAGTTGCTCGGTGTACACTTTTTATTGTGCTTCTATGTGAAATTTTATGAGTATAAGCTTCCTAGATTATTTTAAAGCAAAAACCGCAAGTTTCTATGACAAATCCACAAAATTGTTAAAAGCTCCTCCATAGAGAGAGTTGAGCAACTTCGGAACGTCAAAGTTTCTCGGTGTACACCTTTTATTGTTCTTCTATGCTAAATTTTACGACTATAAGCTTCATGATTATTTAATTGCGAAAACACCAACTTTCTATCAGGAATGGACAAAGCCGTTAAAAGCTCCTCCATAGAGAGAGTTGAGCAACTTCGGACTATCCAAGTTGCTCGGTGTACATTTTTTAATGTTCTTCTATGTCAAATTTTATGAGTATAAAGCTTTCTAGATTATTTCGATGGCACAACACCAAATTTTTATGAGAAATGGACAAAGCCGTTAAAAGCCCCTCCATAGAGAGAGTTGAGCAACTTCGGACTATCCAAGTTGCTCGTTGTATATTTTTTAATGTTCTTCTATGTCAAATTTTATGAGTATAAAGCTTTCTAGATTATTTCGATGGCACAACACCAAATTTTTATGAGAAATGGACAAAGCCGTTAAAAGCTTTTCCATAGAGAGAGTTGAGCAACTTCAGACTATCAAAGTTTCTTGGTGTAAACTTTTTATTGTGCTTCTATGTCAAATTTTATGAGTATAAGCTTCCAAGATTATTTCGATGTCAAAACACCAACTTTCTATGACAAATGGACAAAAGCCGTTAAAAGCTCCTCCATAGAGAGATTTGAGAAACTTCGGACCATCAAAGTTGCTCGGTGTACACTTTTTATTGTTCTTATATGTCAATTTTTAGGAGTATAAGCTTCCTAGATTATTACGATTGCAAAACACTAACTTTATATGAAAAATGAACAAAGCCGTTAAAATCTCTTCCATAGAGAGAATTGAGCAACTTCGGACCATCAAAGTTGCTCGGTGTACACTTTTTATTGTGCTTCTATGTGAAATTTTATGAGTATAAGCTTCCTAGATTATTTTAAAGCAAAAACCGCAAGTTTCTATGACAAATCCACAAAATTGTTAAAAGCTCCTCCATAGAGAGAGTTGAGCAACTTCGGAACGTCAAAGTTTCTCGGTGTACACCTTTTATTGTTCTTCTATGCTAAATTTTACGACTATAAGCTTCATGATTATTTAATTGCCAAAACACCAACTTTCTATCAGGAATGGACAAAGCCGTTAAAAGCTCCTCCATAGAGAGAGTTGAGCAACTTCGGACTATCCAAGTTGCTCGGTCTACATTTTTTAATGTTCTTCTATGTCAAATTTTATGAGTATAAAGCTTTCTAGATTATTTCGATGGCACAACACCAAATTTTTATGAGAAATGGACAAAGCCGTTAAAAGCCCCTCCATAGAGAGAGTTGAGCAACTTCGGACTATCCAAGTTGCTCGTTGTATATTTTTTAATGTTCTTCTATGTCAAATTTTATGAGTATAAAGCTTTCTAGATTATTTCGATGGCACAACACCAAATTTTTATGAGAAATGGACAAAGCCGTTAAAAGCTTCCCCATAGAGAGAGTTGAGCAACTTCGGACTATCAAAGTTTCTTGGTGTAAACTTTTTATTGTGCTTCTATGTCAAATTTTATGAGTATAAGCTTCCTAGATTATTTCGAGGAAAAAACTCCAACTTTCTATGAGAAATGGACAAAGCCGTTAAAAGCTCCCTCATAGAGAGAGTTGAGCAAATTCGGACCATCAAAGTTGCTCGGTGTACACTTTTTATTGTTCTTATATGTCAAATTTTAGGAGTATAAGCTTCCTAGATTATTACAATTGCAAAACACTAACTTTATACGAAAAATGGACAAAGCCGTTAAAATCTCTTCCATAGAGAGAGTTGAGCAACTTCGGATCATCAAAGTTGCTCGGTGTACACTTTTTGTTGTGCTTCTATGTCAAATTTTATGAGTATAAGCTTCATGATTATTTAATTGCCAAAACACCAACTTTCTATTAAGAATGGACAAAGCCGTTAAAAGCTCCTCCATAGAGAGAGTTGAGCAACTTCGGACTATCCAAGTTGCTCGGTGAACATTTTTTAATGTTCTTCTATGTCAAATTTTATGAGTATAAAACTTTCTAGATTATTTCGATGGCACAACACCAAATTTTTATGAGAAATGGACGAAGACGTTAAAAGCTTCCCCATAGAGAGAGTTGAGCAACTTCGGACTATCAAAGTTTCTTGGTGTAAACTTTTTATTGTGCTTCTATGTCAAATTTTACGAGTATAAGCTTCCAAGATTATTTCGATGTCAAAACACCAACTTTCTATGACAAACGGACAAAAGCCGTTAAAAGCTCCTCCATAGAGAGAGTTGAGAAACTTCGGACCATCAAAGTTGCTCGGTGTACACTTTTTATTGTTCTTATATGTCAAATTTTAGGAGTATAAGCTTCCTAGATTATTACAATTGCAAAACACTAACTTTATAAGAAAAATGGACAAAGCCGTTAAAATCTCTTCCATAGAGAGAGTTGAGCAACTTCTGACCATCAAAGTTGCGCGGTGTACACTTTTTATTGTGCTTCTATGTCAAATTTTATGAGTATAAGCTTCCTAGATTATTTTAATGCAAAAACCGCAAGTTTCTATGACAAATCCACAAAATTGTTAAAAGCTCCTCCATAGAGAGAGTTGAGCAACTTCGGAACGTCAAAGTTACTCGGTGTACACCTTTTATTGTTCTTCTATGCTAAATTTTACGACTATAAGCTTCATGATTATTTAATTGCCAAAACACCAACTTTCTATCAGGAATGGACAAAGCCGTTAAAAGCTCCTCCATAGACAGAGTTGAGCAACTTCGGACTATCCAAGTTGCTCGGTGTAAATTTTTTAATGTTCTTCTATGTCAAATTTTATGAGTATAAAGCTTTCTAGATTATTTCGATGGCACAACACCAAATTTTTATGAGAAATGGACAAAGCCGTTAAAAGCTTCCCCATAGAGAGAGTTGAGCAACTTCGGACTATCAAAGTTTCTTGGTGTAAACTTTTTATTGTGCTTCTATGTCAAATTTTACGAGTATAAGCTTCCAAGATTATTTCGATGTCAAAACACCAACTTTCTATGACAAATGGACAAAAGCCGTTAAAAGCTCCTCCATAGAGAGAGTTGAGAAACTTCGGACCATCCAAGTTGCTCGGTGTACACTTTTTATTGTTATTCTATGTCAAATTTTATGAGTATATGCTTCCTAGATTATTTCGATGAAAAAACTCCAACTTTCTATGAGAAATGGACAAAGCCGTTAAAAGCTCCCTCATAGAGAGAGTTGAGCAACTTCGGACCATCAAAGTTGCTCGGTGTACACTTTTTATTGTTCTTCTATGTCAAATTTTATGAGTATAAGCTTCCTAGATTATTGCGATGCAAAACACTAACTTTATACGAAAAATGGACAAAGCCGTTAAAATCTCTTCCATAGAGAGAGTTGAGCAACTTCTGACCATCAAAGTTGCGCGGTGTACACTTTTTATTGTGCTTCTATGTCAAATTTTATGAGTATAAGCTTCCTAGATTATTTTAATGCAAAAACCGCAAGTTTCTTTGACAAATCCACAAAATTGTTAAAAGCTCCTCCATAGAGAGAGTTGAGCAACTTCGTAACGTCAAAGTTGCTCGGTGTACACCTTTTATTGTTCTTCTATGCTAAATTTTACGACTATAAGCTTCATGATTATTTAATTGCCAAAACACCAACTTTCTATCAGGAATGGACAAAGCCGTTAAAAGCTCCTCCATAGACAGAGTTGAGCAACTTCAGACTATCCAAGGTGCTCGGTGTACATTTTTTAATGTTCTTCTATGTCAAATTTTATGAGTATAAAGCTTTCTAGATTATTTCGATGGCACAACACCAAATTTTTATGAGAAATGGACAAAGCCGTTAAAAGCTTCCCCATAGAGAGAGTTGAGCAACTTCGGACTATCAAAGTTTCTTGGTATAAACTTTTTATTGTGCTTCTATGTCAAATTTTACGAGTATAAGCTTCCAAGATTATTTCGATGTCAAAACACCAACTTTCTATGACAAATGGACAAAAGCCGTTAAAAGCTCCTCCATAGAGAGAGTTGAGAAACTTCGGACCATCCAAGTTGCTCGGTGTACACTTTTTATTGTTATTCTATGTCAAATTTTATGAGTATATGCTTCCAAGATTATTTCGATGACAAAACTCCAACTTTCTATGAGAAATGGACAAAGCCGTTAAAACCTCCCCCATAGAGAGAGTTGAGCAACTTCGGACCATCAAAGTTGCTCGGTGTACACTTTTTATTGTTCTTATATGTCAAATTTTAGGAGTATAAGCTTCCTAGATTATTTCGATTGCAAAACACTAACTTTATATGAAAAATGGACAAAGCCGTTAAAATCTCTTCCATAGAGAGAATTGAGCAACTTCGGACCATCAAAGTTGCTCGGTGTACACTTTTTATTGTGCTTCTATGTGAAATTTTATGAGTATAAGCTTCCTAGATTATTTTAAAGCAAAAACCGCAAGTTTCTATGACAAATCCACAAAATTGTTAAAAGCTCCTCCATAGAGAGAGTTGAGCAACTTCGGAACGTCAAAGTTGCTCGGTGTACACCTTTTATTATTCTTCTATGCTAAATTTTATGACTATAAGTTTCATGATTATTTAATTGCCAAAACACCAACTTTCTATCAGGAATGGACAAAGCTGTTAAAAGCTCCTCCATAGAGAGAGTTGAGCCACTTCGGACAATCCAAGTTGCTCGGTGTACATTTTTCAATGTTCTTCTATGTCAAATTTTATGAGTATAAAGCTTTCTAGATTATTTCGATGGCACAACACCAAATTTTTATGAGAAATGGACAAAGCCGTTAAAAGCTTCCCCATAGAGAGAGTTGAGCAACTTCGGACTATCAAAGTTTCTTGGTGTAAACTTTTTATTGTGCTTCTATGTCAAATTTTACGAGTATAAGCTTCCAAGATTATTTCGATGTCAAAACACCAACTTTCTATGACAAATGGACAAAAGCCGTTAAAAGCTCCTCCATAGAGAGAGTTGAGAAACTTCGGACCATCAAAGTTGCTCGGTGTACACTTTTTATTGTTATTCTATGTCAAATTTTATGAGTATATGCTTCCTAGATTATTTTGATGACAAAACCTCAACTTTCTATGAGAAATGGACAAAGCCGTTAAAAGCTCCCCATAGAGAGAGTTGAGCAACTTCGGACCATCAAAGTTGCTCGGTGTACACTTTAAATTGTTCTTATATGTCAAATTTTATGAGTATAAGCTTCCTAGAATATTACGATTGCAAAACACTAACTTTATATGAAAAATGGACAAATCCGTTAAAATCTCTTCCATAGAGAGAATTGAGCAACTTCGGACCATCTAAGTTGCTCGGTGTACACTTTTAATTGTGCTTCTATGTGAAATTTTATGAGTATAAGCTTCCTAGATTATTTTAAAGCAAAAACCGCAAGTTTCTATGACAAATCCACAAAATTGTTAAAAGCTCCTCCATAGAGAGAGTTGAGCAACTTCGGAACGTCAAAGTTGCTTGGTGTACACCTTTTATTGTTCTTCTATGCTAAATTTTACGACTATAAGCTTCGTGATTATTTAATTGCCAAAACACCAACATTCTATCAGGAATGGACAAAGCCGTTAAAAGATCCTCCATAGAGAGAGTTGAGCAACTTCGGACTATCCAAGTTGCTCGGTGTACATTTTTTAATGTTCTTCTATGTCAAATTTTATGAGTATAAAGCTTTCTAGATTATTTCGATGGCACAACACCAAATTTTTATGAGAAATGGACAAAGCCGTTAAAAGCTTCCCCATAGAGAGAGTTGAGCAACTTCGGACTATCAAAGTTTCTTGGTGTAAACTTTTTATTGTGCTTCTATGTCAAATTTTACGAGTATAAGCTTCCAAGATTATTTCGATGTCAAAACACCAACTTTCTATGACAAATGGACAAAAGCCGTTAAAAGCTTTTCCATAGAGAGAGTTGAGAAACTTCGGACCATCAAAGTTGCTGGGTGTACAATTTTTATTGTTATTCTATGTCAAATTTTATGAGTATATGCTTCCTAGATTATTTCGATGACAAAACCCCAACTTTCTATGAGAAATGGACAAAGCCGTTAAAAGCTCCCCCATAGAGAGAGTTGAGCAACTTCGGACCACCAAAGTTGCTCGGTGTACACTTTTTATTGTTCTTATATGTCAAATTTTAGGAGTATAAGCTTCCTAGATTATTACAATTGCAAAACACTAACTTTATACGAAAAATGGACAAAGCCGTTAAAATCTCTTCCATAGAGAGAGTTGAGCAACTTCGGACCATCAAAGTTGCTCGGTGTACACTTTTTATTGTGCTTCTATGTCAAATTTTATGAGTATAAGCTTCCTAGATTATTTTACAGCAAAAACCGCAAGTTTCTATGATAAATCCACAAAAATTGTTAAAAGCTCCTCCATAGAGAGAGTTGAGCAACTTCGGAACGTCAAAGTTGCTCGGTGTACACCTTTTATTGTTATTCTATGCTAAATTTTACGACTATAAGCTTCATGATTATTTAATTGCCAAAACACCAACTTTCTATCAAGAATAGACAAAGCCGTTAAAAGCTCCTCCATAGAGAGAGTTGAGCAACTTCGGACTATCCAAGTTGCTCGGTGAACATTTTTTAATGTTCTTCTATGTCAAATTTTATGAGTATAAAACTTTCTAGATTATTTCGATGGCACAACACCAAATTTTTATGAGAAATGGACGAAGCCGTTAAAGGCTTCCCCATAGAGAGAGTTGAGCAACTTCGGACTATCAAAGTTTCTTGGTGTAAACTTTTTATTGTGCTTCTATGTCAAATTTTACGAGTATAAGCTTCCAAGATTATTTCGATGTCAAAACACCAACTTTCTATGACAAATGGACAAAAGCCGTTAAAAGCTCCTCCATAGAGAGAGTTGAGAAACTTCGGACCATCAAAGTTGCTCGGTGTACACTTTTTATTGTTATTCTATGTCAAATTTTATGAGTATATGCTTCCTAGATTATTTCGATGACAAAACCCCAACTTTCAATGACAAATGGACAAAGCCGTTAAAAACTCCCCCATAGAGAGAGTTGAGCAACTTCGGACCACCAAAGTTGCTCGGTGTACACTTTTTATTGTTCTTATATGTCAAATTTTAGGAGTATAAGCTTCCTAGATTATTACAATTGCAAAACACTAACTTTATACGAAAAATGGACAAAGCCGTTAAAATCTCTTCCATAGAGAGAGTTGAGCAACTTCTGACCATCAAAGTTGCGCGGTGTACACTTTTTATTGTGCTTCTATGTCAAATTTTATGAGTATAAGCTTCCTAGATTATTTTAATGCAAAAACCGCAAGTTTCTATGACAAATCCACAAAATTGTTAAAAGCTCCTCCATAGAGAGAGTTGAGCAACTTCGGAACGTCAAAGTTGCTCGGTGTACACCTTTTATTGTTCTTCTATGCTAAATTTTACGACTATAAGCTTCATGATTATTTAATTGCCAAAACACCAACTTTCTATCAAGAATGGACAAAGCCGTTAAAAGCTCCTCCATAGAGAGAGTTGAGCAACTTCGGAACGTCAAAGTTGCTCGGTGTACACCTTTTATTGTTCTTCTATGCTAAATTTTACGACTATAAGCTTCATGATTATTTAATTGCCAAAACACCAACTTTCTATCAAGAATAGACAAAGCCGTTAAAAGCTCCTCCATAGAGAGAGTTGAGCAACTTCGGACTATCCAAGTTGCTCGGTGAACATTTTTTAATGTTCTTCTATGTCAAATTTTATGAGTATAAAACTTTCTAGATTATTTCGATGGCACAACACCAAATTTTTATGAGAAATGGACGAAGCCGTTAAAAGCTTCCCCATAGAGAGAGTTGAGCAACTTCGGACTATCAAAGTTTCTTGGTGTAAACTTTTTATTGTGCTTCTATGTCAAATTTTACGAGTATAAGCTTCCAAGATTATTTCGATGTCAAAACACCAACTTTCTAGGACAAATGGACAAAAGCCGTTAAAAGCTCCTCCATAGAGAGAGTTGAGAAACTTCGGACCATCCAAGTTGTTCGGTGTACACTTTTTATTGTTATTCTATGTCAAATTTTATGAGTATATGCTTCCTAGATTATTTCGATGACAAAACTCCAACTTTCTATGAGAAATGGACAAAGCCGTTAAAACCTCCCCCACAGAGAGAGTTGAGCAACTTCGGACCATCAAAGTTGCTCGGTGTACACTTTTTATTGTTCTTATATGTCAAATTTTAGGAGTATAAGCTTCCTAGATTATTACGATTGCAAAACACTAACTTTATATGAAAAATGGACAAAGCCGTTAAAATCTCTTCCATAGAGAGAATTGAGCAACTTCGGACCATCAAAGTTGCTCGGTGTACACTTTTTATTGTGCTTCTATGTGAAATTTTATGAGTATAAGCTTCCTAGATTATTTTAAAGCAAAAACCGCAAGTTTCTATGACAAATCCACAAAATTGTTAAAAGCTCCTCCATAGAGAGAGTTGAGCAACTTCGGAACGTCAAAGTTGCTCGGTGTACACCTTTTATTGTTCTTCTATGCTAAATTTTACGACTATAAGCTTCATGATTATTTAATTGCCAAAACACCAACTTTCTATCAGGAATGGACAAAGCCGTTAAAAGCTCCTCCATAGAGAGAGTTGAGCAACTTCGGACTATCCAAGTTGCTCGGTGTACATTTTTTAATGTTCTTCTATGTCAAATTTTATGAGTATAAAGCTTTCTAGATTATTTCGATGGCACAACACCAAATTTTTATGAGAAATGGTCAAAGCCGTTAAAAGCTTCCCCATAGAGAGAGTTGAGCAACTTCGGACTATCAAAGTTTCTTGCTGTAAACTTTTTATTGTGCTTCTATGTCAAATTTTACGAGTATAAGCTTCCAAGATTATTTCGATGTCAAAACACCAACTTTCTATGACAAATGGACAAAAGCCGTTAAAAGCTTTTCCATAGAGAGAGTTGAGAAACTTCGGACCATCAAAGTTGCTGGGTGTACAATTTTTATTGTTATTCTATGTCAAATTTTATGAGTATATGCTTCCTAGATTATTTCGATGACAAAACCCCAACTTTCTATGAGAAATGGACAAAGCCGTTAAAAGCTCCCCCATAGAGAGAGTTGAGCAACTTCGGACCACCAAAGTTGCTCGGTGTACACTTTTTATTGTTCTTATATGTCAAATTTTAGGAGTATAAGCTTCCTAGATTATTACAATTGCAAAACACTAACTTTATACGAAAAATGGACAAAGCCGTTAAAATCTCTTCCATAGAGAGAGTTGAGCAACTTCGGACCATCAAAGTTGCTCGGTGTACACTTTTTATTGTGCTTCTATGTCAAATTTTATGAGTATAAGCTTCCTAGATTATTTTACAGCAAAAACCGCAAGTTTCTATGATAAATCCACAAAAATTGTTAAAAGCTCCTCCATAGAGAGAGTTGAGCAACTTCGGAACGTCAAAGTTGCTCGGTGTACACCTTTTATTGTTATTCTATGCTAAATTTTACGACTATAAGCTTCATGATTATTTAATTGCCAAAACACCAACTTTCTATCAAGAATAGACAAAGCCGTTAAAAGCTCCTCCATAGAGAGAGTTGAGCAACTTCGGACTATCCAAGTTGCTCGGTGAACATTTTTTAATGTTCTTCTATGTCAAATTTTATGAGTATAAAACTTTCTAGATTATTTCGATGGCACAACACCAAATTTTTATGAGAAATGGACGAAGCCGTTAAAGGCTTCCCCATAGAGAGAGTTGAGCAACTTCGGACTATCAAAGTTTCTTGGTGTAAACTTTTTATTGTGCTTCTATGTCAAATTTTACGAGTATAAGCTTCCAAGATTATTTCGATGTCAAAACACCAACTTTCTATGACAAATGGACAAAAGCCGTTAAAAGCTCCTCCATAGAGAGAGTTGAGAAACTTCGGACCATCAAAGTTGCTCGGTGTACACTTTTTATTGTTATTCTATGTCAAATTTTATGAGTATATGCTTCCTAGATTATTTCGATGACAAAACCCCAACTTTCAATGACAAATGGACAAAGCCGTTAAAAACTCCCCCATAGAGAGAGTTGAGCAACTTCGGACCACCAAAGTTGCTCGGTGTACACTTTTTATTGTTCTTATATGTCAAATTTTAGGAGTATAAGCTTCCTAGATTATTACAATTGCAAAACACTAACTTTATACGAAAAATGGACAAAGCCGTTAAAATCTCTTCCATAGAGAGAGTTGAGCAACTTCTGACCATCAAAGTTGCGCGGTGTACACTTTTTATTGTGCTTCTATGTCAAATTTTATGAGTATAAGCTTCCTAGATTATTTTAATGCAAAAACCGCAAGTTTCTATGACAAATCCACAAAATTGTTAAAAGCTCCTCCATAGAGAGAGTTGAGCAACTTCGGAACGTCAAAGTTGCTCGGTGTACACCTTTTATTGTTCTTCTATGCTAAATTTTACGACTATAAGCTTCATGATTATTTAATTGCCAAAACACCAACTTTCTATCAAGAATGGACAAAGCCGTTAAAAGCTCCTCCATAGAGAGAGTTGAGCAACTTCGGAACGTCAAAGTTGCTCGGTGTACACCTTTTATTGTTCTTCTATGCTAAATTTTACGACTATAAGCTTCATGATTATTTAATTGCCAAAACACCAACTTTCTATCAAGAATAGACAAAGCCGTTAAAAGCTCCTCCATAGAGAGAGTTGAGCAACTTCGGACTATCCAAGTTGCTCGGTGAACATTTTTTAATGTTCTTCTATGTCAAATTTTATGAGTATAAAACTTTCTAGATTATTTCGATGGCACAACACCAAATTTTTATGAGAAATGGACGAAGCCGTTAAAAGCTTCCCCATAGAGAGAGTTGAGCAACTTCGGACTATCAAAGTTTCTTGGTGTAAACTTTTTATTGTGCTTCTATGTCAAATTTTACGAGTATAAGCTTCCAAGATTATTTCGATGTCAAAACACCAACTTTCTAGGACAAATGGACAAAAGCCGTTAAAAGCTCCTCCATAGAGAGAGTTGAGAAACTTCGGACCATCCAAGTTGTTCGGTGTACACTTTTTATTGTTATTCTATGTCAAATTTTATGAGTATATGCTTCCTAGATTATTTCGATGACAAAACTCCAACTTTCTATGAGAAATGGACAAAGCCGTTAAAACCTCCCCCACAGAGAGAGTTGAGCAACTTCGGACCATCAAAGTTGCTCGGTGTACACTTTTTATTGTTCTTATATGTCAAATTTTAGGAGTATAAGCTTCCTAGATTATTACGATTGCAAAACACTAACTTTATATGAAAAATGGACAAAGCCGTTAAAATCTCTTCCATAGAGAGAATTGAGCAACTTCGGACCATCAAAGTTGCTCGGTGTACACTTTTTATTGTGCTTCTATGTGAAATTTTATGAGTATAAGCTTCCTAGATTATTTTAAAGCAAAAACCGCAAGTTTCTATGACAAATCCACAAAATTGTTAAAAGCTCCTCCATAGAGAGAGTTGAGCAACTTCGGAACGTCAAAGTTGCTCGGTGTACACCTTTTATTGTTCTTCTATGCTAAATTTTACGACTATAAGCTTCATGATTATTTAATTGCCAAAACACCAACTTTCTATCAGGAATGGACAAAGCCGTTAAAAGCTCCTCCATAGAGAGAGTTGAGCAACTTCGGACTATCCAAGTTGCTCGGTGTACATTTTTTAATGTTCTTCTATGTCAAATTTTATGAGTATAAAGCTTTCTAGATTATTTCGATGGCACAACACCAAATTTTTATGAGAAATGGTCAAAGCCGTTAAAAGCTTCCCCATAGAGAGAGTTGAGCAACTTCGGACTATCAAAGTTTCTTGCTGTAAACTTTTTATTGTGCTTCTATGTCAAATTTTACGAGTATAAGCTTCCAAGATTATTTCGATGTCAAAACACCAACTTTCTATGACAAATGGACAAAAGCCGTTAAAAGCTTTTCCATAGAGAGAGTTGAGAAACTTCGGACCATCAAAGTTGCTCGGTGTACACTTTTTATTGTTATTCTATGTCAAATTTTATGAGTATATGCTTCCTAGATTATTTCGATGACAAAACCCCAACTTTCAATGACAAATGGACAAAGCCGTTAAAAGCTCCCCCATAGAGAGAGTTGAGCAACTTCGGACCACCAAAGTTGCTCGGTGTACACTTTTTATTGTTCTTATATGTCAAATTTTAGGAGTATAAGCTTCCTAGATTATTACAATTGCAAAACACTAACTTTATACGAAAAATGGACAAAGCCGTTAAAATCTCTTCCATAGAGAGAGTTGAGCAACTTCGGACCATCAAAGTTGCTCGGTGTACACTTTTTATTGTGCTTCTATGTCAAATTTTATGAGTATAAGCTTCCTAGATTATTTTACAGCAAAAACCGCAAGTTTCTATGATAAATCCACAAAAATTGTTAAAAGCTCCTCCATAGAGAGAGTTGAGCAACTTCGGAACGTCAAAGTTGCTCGGTGTACACCTTTTATTGTTATTCTATGCTAAATTTTACGACTATAAGCTTCCTAGATTATTACGATTGCAAAACACTAACTTTATATGAAAAATGGACAAATCCGTTAAAATCTCTTCCATAGAGAGAATTGAGCAACTTCGGACCATCTAAGTTGCTCGGTGTACACTTTTAATTGTGCTTCTATGTGAAATTTTATGAGTATAAGCTTCCTAGATTATTTTAAAGCAAAAACCGCAAGTTTCTATGACAAATCCACAAAATTGTTAAAAGCTCCTCCATAGAGAGAGTTGAGCAACTTCGGAACGTCAAAGTTGCTCGGTGTACACCTTTTATTGTTCTTCTATGCTAAATTTTACGACTATAAGCTTCATGATTATTTAATTGCCAAAACACCAACTTTCTATCGGGAATGGACAAAGCCGTTAAAAGCTCCTCCATAGAGAGAGTTGAGAAACTTCGGACTATCCAAGTTGCTCGGTGTACATTTTTTAATGTTCTTCTATGTCAAATTTTATGAGTATAAAGCTTTCTAGATTATTTCGATGGCACAACACCAAATTTTTATGAGAAATGGACAAAGCCGTTAAAAGCTCCCCCATAGAGAGAGTTGAGCAACTTCAGACCATCAAAGTTGCCCGGTGTACACTTTTTATTGTTCTTATATGTCAAATTTTATGAGTATAAGCTTCCTAGATTATTAAGATTGCAAAACACTAACTTTATATGAAAAATGGACAAATCCGTTAAAATCTCTTCCATAGAGAGAATTGAGCAACTTCGGACCATCTAAGTTGCTCGGTGTACACTTTTAATTGTGCTTCTATGTGAAATTTTATGAGTATAAGCTTCCTAGATTATTTTAAAGCAAAAACCGCAAGTTTCTATGACAAATCCACAAAATTGTTAAAAGCTCCTCCATAGAGAGAGTTGAGCAACTTCGGAACGTCAAAGTTGCTCGGTGTACACCTTTTATTGTTCTTCTATGCTAAATTTTACGACTATAAGCTTCATGATTATTTAATTGCCAAAACACCAACTTTCTATCAGGAATGGACAAAGCCGTTAAAAGCTCCTCCATAGAGAGAGTTGAGCAACTTCGGACTATCCAAGTTGCTCGGTGTACATTTTTTAATGTTCTTCTATGTCAAATTTTATGAGTATAAAGCTTTCTAGATTATTTTGATGGCACAACACTAAATTTTTATGAGAAATGGACAAAGCCGTTAAAAGCTTCCCCATAGAGAGAGTTGAGCAACTTCGGACTATCAAAGTTTCTTGGTGTAAACTTTTTATTGTGCTTCTATGTCAAATTTTACGAGTATAAGCTTCCAAGATTATTTCGATGTCAAAACACCAACTTTCTATGACAAATGGACAAAAGCCGTTAAAAGCTTTTCCATAGAGAGAGTTGAGAAACTTCGGACCATCAAAGTTGCTCGGTGTACACTTTTTATTGTTATTCTATGTCAAATTTTATGAGTATATGCTTCCTAGATTATTTCGATGACAAAACCCCAACTTTCTATGAGAAATGGACAAAGCCGTTAAAAGCTCCCTCATAGAGAGAGTTGGGCAACTTCGGACCATCAAAGTTGCTCGGTGTACACTTTTTATTGTTCTTATATGTCAAATTTTAGGAGTATAAGCTTCCTAGATTATTACAATTGCAAAACACTAACTTTATACGAAAAATGGACAAAGCCGTTAAAATCTCCTCCATAGAGAGAGTTGAGCAACTTCGGACCATCAAAGTTGCTCGGTGTACACTTTTTATTGTGCTTCTATGTCAAATTTTATGAGTATAAGCTTCCTAGATTATTTTACAGCAAAAACCGCAAGTTTCTATGATAAATCCACAAAAATTGTTAAAAGCTCCTCCATAGAGAGAGTTGAGCAACTTCGGAACGTCAAAGTTGCTCGGTGTACACCTTTTATTGTTATTCTATGCTAAATTTTACGACTATAAGCTTCATGATTATTTAATTGCCAAAACACCAACTTTCTATCAAGAATAGACAAAGCCGTTAAAAGCTCCTCCATAGAGAGAGTTGAGCAACTTCGGACTATCCAAGTTGCTCGGTGAACATTTTTTAATGTTCTTCTATGTCAAATTTTATGAGTATAAAACTTTCTCGATTATTTCGATGGCACAACACCAAATTTTTATGAGAAATGGACAAAGCCGTTAAAAGCTTCCCCATAGAGAGAGTTGAGCAACTTCGGACTATCAAAGTTTCTTGGTGTAAACTTTTTATTGTGCTTCTATGTCAAATTTTACGAGTATAAGCTTCCAAGATTATTTCGATGTCAAAACACCAACTTTCTATGACAAATGGACAAAAGCCGTTAAAAGCTCCTCCATAGAGAGAGTTGAGAAACTTCGGACCATCAAAGTTGCTCGGTGTACACATTTTATTGTTATTCTATGTCAAATTTTATGAGTATATGCTTCGTAGATTATTTCGATGACAAAACCCCAACTTTCTATGAGAAATGGACAAAACCGTTAAAAACTCCCCCATAGAGAGAGTTGAGCAACTTCGGACCATCAAAGTTGCTCGGTGTACACTTTTTATTGTTCTTATATGTCAAATTTTAGGAGTATAAGCTTCCTAGATTATTACAATTTCAAAACACTAAGTTTATACGAAAAATGGACAAAGCCGTTAAAATCTCTTCCATAGAGAGAGTTGAGCAACTTCTGACCATCAAAGTTGCTCGGTGTACACTTTTTATTGTGCTTCTATGTCAAATTTTATGAGTATAAGCTTCCTAGATTATTTTAACGCAAAACCCGCAAGTTTCTATGACAAATCCACGAAATTGTTAAAAGCTCCTCCATAGAGAGAGTTGAGAAACTTCGGACCATCAAAGTTGCTCGGTGTACACTTTTTATTGTTATTCTATGTCAAATTTTATGAGTATAGGCTTCCTAGATTATTTCGATGACAAAACCCCAACTTTCTATGAGAAATGGACAAAGCCGTTAAAAGCTCCGCCATAGAGAGAGTTGAGCAACTTCGGACCATCAAAGTTGCTCGGTGTACACTTTTTATTGTTCTTATATGTCAAATTTTAGGAGTATAAGCTTCCTAGATTATTACAATTGCAAAACACTAACTTTATACGAAAAATGAATAAAGCCGTTAAAATCCCTTCCATAGAGAGAGTTGAGCAACTTCGGACCATCAAAGTTGCTCGGTGTACACTTTTTGTTGTGCTTCTATGTCAAATTTTATGAGTATAAGCTTCCTAGATTATTTTAAAGCAAAAACCGCAAGTTTCTATGACAAATCCACAAAATTGTTAAAAGCTCCTCCATAGAGAGAGTTGAGCAACTTCGTAACGTCAAAGTTGCTCGGTGTACACCTTTTATTGTTCTTCTATGCTAAATTTTACGACTATAAGCTTCATGATTATTTAATTGCCAAAACACCAACTTTCTATCCGGAATGGACAAAGCCGTTAAAAGCCCCTCCATAGAGAGAGTTGAGCACCTTCGGACTATCCAAGTTGCTCGGTGTACATTTTTTAATGTTCTTCTATGTCAAATTTTATGAGTATAAAGCTTTCTAGATTATTTCGATGGCACAATACCAAATTTTTATGAGAAATGGACAAAGCCATTAAAAGCTTCCCCATAGAGAGAGTTGAGCAACTTCGGACTATCAAAGTTGCTCGGTGTACACTTTCTATTATTCTTTTATGTCAAATTTTACGAGTATATGCTTCCTAGATTATTTCGATTGCAAAACACTAACTATCTATGACAAATGGACAAAGCCGTTAAAAGTTCTTCCATAGAGAGAGTTGAGAAACTTTGGAATGTCAAAGTTGCTCGGTGTACACTTTTTATTGTTATTCTATGTCAAATTTTATGAGTATAAAGCTTTCTAGAGTATTTTGATGGAACAACACCAAATTTTTATGAGAAATGGACAAAGCCGTTAAAAGCTTCCCCATAGAGAGAGTTGAGCAACTTCGGACTATCAAAGTTTCTTGGTGTAAACTTTTTATTGTGCTTCTATGTCAAATTTTACGACTATAAGCTTCCAAGATTATTTCGATGTCAAAACACCAACTTTCTGTGACAAATGGACAAAAGCCGTTAAAAGCTCCTCCATAGAGAGAGTTGAGAAACTTCGGACCATCAAAGTTGCTCGGTGTACACTTTTTATTGTTATTCTATGTCAAATTTTATGAGTATATGCTTCCTAGATTATTTCGATGAAAAAACCCCAACTTTCTATGCGAAATGGACAAAGCCGTTAAAAGCTCCCTCATAGAGAGAGTTGAGCAACTTCGGACCATCAAAGTTGCTCGGTGTACACTTTTTATTGTTCTTATATGTCAAATTTTAGGAGTATAAGCTTCCTAGATTATTACAATTGCAAAACACTAACTTTATACGAAAAATGGACAAAGCCGTTAAAATCTCTTACATAGAGAGAGTTGAGCAACTTCGGACAATCAAAGTTGCTCGGTGTACACTTTTTATTGTGCTTCTATGTCAAATTTTATGAGTATAAGCTTCGTAGATTATTTTAATGCAAAACCCGCAAGTTTCTATGACAAATCCACAAAATTGTTAAAAGCTCCTCCATAGAGAGAGTTGAGCAACTTCGCAATGTCAAAGTTGCTCGTTGTACACCTTTTATTGTTCTTCTATGCTAAATTTTACGACTATAAGCTTCATGATTATTTAATAGCCAAAACACCAACTTTCTATTAGGAATAGACAAAGCCGTTAAACGCTCCTCCATAGAGAGAGTTGAGCAACTTCGGACTATCCAAGTTGCTCGGTGAACATTTTTTAATGTTCTTCTATGTCAAATTTTATGAGTATAAAACTTTCTAGATTATTTCGATGGCACAACACCAAATTTTTATGAGAAATGGACAAAGCCGTTAAAAGCTTCCCCATAGAGAGAGTTGAGCAACTTCGGACTATCAAAGTTTCTTGGTGTAAACTTTTTATTGTGCTTCTATGTCAAATTTTACGAGTATAAGCTTCCAAGATTATTTCGATGTCAAAACACCAACTTTCTATGACAAATGGACAAAAGCCGTTAAAAGCTCCTCCATAGAGAGAGTTGAGAAACTTCGGACCATCAAAGTTGCTCGGTGTACACTTTTTATTGTTATTCTATGTCAAATTTTATGAGTATATGCTTCGTAGATTATTTCGATGACAAAACCCCAACTTTCTATGAGAAATGGACAAAACCGTTAAAAACTCCCCCATAGAGAGAGTTGAGCAACTTCGGACCATCAAAGTTGCTCGGTGTACACTTTTTATTGTTCTTATATGTCAAATTTTAGGAGTATAAGCTTCCTAGATTATTACAATTTCAAAACACTAAGTTTATACGAAAAATGGACAAAGCCGTTAAAATCTCTTCCATAGAGAGAGTTGAGCAACTTCTGACCATCAAAGTTGCTCGGTGTACACTTTTTATTGTGCTTCTATGTCAAATTTTATGAGTATAAGCTTCCTAGATTATTTTAATGCAAAACTCGCAAGTTTCTATGACAAATCCACAAAATTGTTAAAAGCTCCTCCATAGAGAGAGTTGAGCAACTTCGCAACGTCAAAGTTGCTCGTTGTACACCTTTTATTGTTCTTCTATGCTAAATTTTACGACTATAAGCTTCATGATTATTTAATTGCCAAAACACCAACTTTCTATCAGGAATGGACAAAGCCGTTAAAAGCTCCTCCATAGAGAGAGTTGAGCAACTTCGGACTATCCAAGTTGCTCAGTGTACATTTTTTAATGTTCTTCTATGTCAAATTTTATGAGTATAAAGCTTTCTAGATTATTTCGATGGCACAACACCAAATTTTTATGAGAAATGGACAAAGCCGTTAAAAGCTTCCCCATAGAGAGAGTCGAGCAACTTCGGACTATCAAAGTTTCTTGGTGTAAACTTTTTATTGTGCTTCTATGTCAAATTTTACGAGTATAAGCTTCCAAGATTATTTGGATGTCAAAACACCAACTTTCTATGACAAATGGACAAAAGCCGTTAAAAGCTCCTCCATAGAGAGAGTTGAGAAACTTCGGACCATCAAAGTTGCTCGGTGTACACTTTTTATTGTTATTCTATGTCAAATTTTATGAGTATATGCTTCCTAGATTATTTCGATGACAAAACCCCAACTTTCTATGAGAAATGGACAAAGCCGTTAAAAGCTCCGCCATAGAGAGAGTTGAGCAACTTCGGACCATCAAAGTTGCTCGGTGTACACTTTTTATTGTTCTTATATGTCAAATTTTAGGAGTATAAGCTTCCTAGATTATTACGATTGCAAAACACTAACTTTATAAGAAAAATGGACAAAGCCGTTAAAATCTCTTCCATAGAGAGAATTGAGCAACTTCGGACCATCAAAGTTGCTCGGTGTACACTTTCTATTGTGTTTCTATGTGAAATTTTATGAGTATAAGCTTCCTAGATTATTTTAAAGCAAAAACCGCAAGTTTCTATGACAAATCCACAAAATTGTTAAAAGCTCCTCCATAGAGAGAGTTGAGCAACTTCGTAACGTCAAAGTTGCTCGGTGTGCACCTTTTATTGTTCTTCTATGCTAAATTTTACGACTATAAGCTTCATGATTATTTAATTGCCAAAACACCAACTTTCTATCCGGAATGGACAAAGCCGTTAAAAGCCCCTCCATAGAGAGAGTTGCGCAACTTCGGACTATCCAAGTTGCTCGGTGTACATTTTTTAATGTTCTTCTATGTCAAATTTTATGAGTATAAAGCTTTCTAGATTATTTCGATGGCACAATACCAAATTTTTATGAGAAATGGACAAAGCCGTTAAAAGCTTCCCCATAGAGAGAGTTGAGCAACTTCGGACTATCAAAGTTGCTCGGTGTACACTTTCTATTATTCTTTTATGTCAAATTTTACGAGTATATGCTTCCTAGATTATTTCGATTGCAAAACACTAACTATCTATGACAAATGGACAAAGCCGTTAAAAGTTCTTCCATAGAGAGAGTTGAGAAACTTTGGAATGTCAAAGTTGCTCGGTGTACACTTTTTATTGTTATTCTATGTCAAATTTTATGAGTATAAAGCTTTCTAGATTATTTCGATGGCACAACACCAAATGTTTATGAGAAATGGACAAAGCCGTTAAAAGCCCCTCCATAGAGAGAGTTGAGCAACTTCGGACTATCCAAGTTGCTCGATGTATATTTTTTAATGTTCTTCTATGTCAAATTTTATGAGTATAAAGCTTTCTAGATTATTTCGATGGCACAACACCAAATTTTTATGAGAAATGGACAAAGCCGTTAAAAGCTTCCCCATAGAGAGAGTTGAGCAACTTCGGACTATCAAAGTTTCTTGGTGTAAACTTTTTATTGTGCTTCTATGTCAAATTTTACGAGTATAAGCTTCCAAGATTATTTTGATGTCAAAACACCAACTTTCTATGACAAATGGACAAAAGCCGTTAAAAGCTCCTCCATAGAGAGAGTTGAGAAACTTCGGATCATCAAAGTTGCTCGGTGTACACTTTTTATTGTTATTCTATGTCAAATTTTATGAGTATATGCTTCCTAGATTATTTCGATGACAAAACCCCAACTTTCTATGAGAAATGGACAAAGCCGTTAAAAGCTCCCCCATAGAGAGAGTTGAGCAACTTCGGACCATCAAAGTTGCTCGGTGTACACTTTTTATTGTTCTTATATGTCAAATTTTAGGAGTATAAGCTTCCTAGATTATTACAATTGCAAAACACTAACTTTATACGAAAAATGGACAAAGCCGTTAAAATCTCTTCCATAGAGAGAGTTGAGCAACTTCGGACCATCAAAGTTGCTCGGTGTACACTTTTTATTGTGCTTCTATGTCAAATTTTATGAGTATAAGCTTCCTAGATTATTTTACAGCAAAAACCGCAAGTTTCTATGATAAATCCACAAAAATTGTTAAAAGCTCCTTCATAGAGAGAGTTGAGCAACTTCGGAACGTCAAAGTTGCTCGGTGTACACCTTTTATTGTTATTCTATGCTAAATTTTACGACTATAAGCTTCATGATTATTTAATTGCCAAAACACCAACTTTCTATCAAGAATAGACAAAGCCGTTAAAAGCTCCTCCATAGAGAGAGTTGAGCAACTTCGGACTATCCAAGTTGCTCGGTGAACATTTTTTAATGTTCTTCTATGTCAAATTTTACGAGTATAAAACTTTCTAGATTATTTCGATGGCACAACACCAAATTTTTATGAGAAATGGACAAAGCCGTTAAAAGCTTCCCCATAGAGAGAGTTGAGCAACTTCGGACTATCAAAGTTTCTTGGTGTAAACTTTTTATTGTGCTTCTATGTCAAATTTTACGAGTATAAGCTTCCAAGATTATTTCGATGTCAAAACACCAACTTTCTATGACAAATGGACAAAACCCGTTAAAAGCTCCTCCATAGAGAGAGTTGAGAAACTTCGGACCATCAAAGTTGCTCGGTGTACACTTTTTATTGTTATTCTATGTCAAATTTTATGAGTATATGCTTCGTAGATTATTTTGATGACAAAACCCCAACTTTCTATGAGAAATGGACAAAACCGTTAAAAACTCCCCCATAGAGAGAGTTGAGCAACTTCGGACCATCAAAGTTGCTCGGTGTACACTTTTTATTGTTCTTATATGTCAAATTTTAGGAGTATAAGCTTCCTAGATTATTACAATTTCAAAACACTAAGTTTATACGAAAAATGGACAAAGCCGTTAAAATCTCTTCCATAGAGAGAGTTGAGCAACCTCTGACCATCAAAGTTGCTCGGTGTACACTTTTTATTGTGCTTCTATGTCAAATTTTATGAGTATAAGCTTCCTAGATTATTTTAATGCAAAACCCGCAAGTTTCTATGACAAATCCACAAAATTGTTAAAAGCTCCTCCATAGAGAGAGTTGAGCAACTTCGCAACGTCAAAGTTGCTCGTTGTACACCTTTTATTGTTCTTCTATGCTAAATTTTACGACTATAAGCTTCATGATTATTTAATTGCCAAAACACCAACTTTCTATCAGGAATGGACAAAGCCGTTAAAAGCTCCTCCATAGAGAGAGTTGAGCAACTTCGGACTATCCAAGTTGCTCAGTGTACATTTTTTAATGTTCTTCTATGTCAAATTTTATGAGTATAAAGCTTTCTAGATTATTTCGATGGCACAACACCAAATTTTTATGAGAAATGGACAAAGCCGTTAAAAGCTTCCCCATAGAGAGAGTCGAGCAACTTCGGACTATCAAAGTTTCTTGGTGTAAACTTTTTATTGTGCTTCTATGTCAAATTTTACGAGTATAAGCTTCCAAGATTATTTGGATGTCAAAACACTAACTTTCTATGACAAATGGACAAAAGCCGTTAAAAGCTCCTCCATAGAGAGAGTTGAGAAACTTCGGACCATCAAAGTTGCTCGGTGTACACTTTTTATTGTTATTCTATGTCAAATTTTATGAGTATATGCTTCCTAGATTATTTCGATGACAAAACCCCAACTTTCTATGAGAAATGGACAAAGCCGTTAAAAGCTCCGCCATAGAGAGAGTTGAGCAACTTCGGATCATCAAAGTTGCTCGGTGTACACTTTTTATTGTTCTTATATGTCAAATTTTAGGAGTATAAGCTTCCTCGATTATTACGATTGCAAAACACTAACTTTATATGAAAAATGGACAAAGCCGTTAAAATCTCTTCCATAGAGAGAATTGAGCAACTTCGGACCATCAAAGTTGCTCGGTGTACACTTTCTATTGTGTTTCTATGTGAAATTTTATGAGTATAAGCTTCCTAGATTATTTTAAAGCAAAAACCGCAAGTTTCTATGACAAATCCACAAAATTGCTAAAAGCTCCTCCATAGAGAGAGTTGAGCAACTTCGGAACGTCAAAGTTGCTCGGTGTACACCTTTTATTGTTCTTCTATGCTAAATTTTACGACTATAAGCTTCATGATTATTTAATTGCCAAAACACCAACTTTCTATCAGGAATGGACAAAGCCGTTAAAAGCTCCTCCATAGAGAGAGTTGAGCAACTTCGGACTATCCAAGTTGCTCGGTGTACATTTTTTAATGTTCTTCTATGTCAAATTTTATGAGTATAAAGCTTTCTAGATTATTTCGATGGCACAACACCAAATTTTTATGAGAAATGGACAAAGCCGTTAAAAGCTTCCCCATAGAGAGAGTTGAGCAACTTCGGACTATCAAAGTTGCTCGGTGTACACTTTCTATTATTCTTTTATGTCAAATTTTACGAGTATATGCTTCCTAGATTATTTCGATCGCAAAACACTAACTATCTATGACAAATGGACAAAGCCGTTAAAAGTTCTTCCATAGAGAGAGTTGAGAAACTTTGGAATGTCAAAGTTGCTCGGTGTACACTTTTTATTGTTATTCTATGTCATATTTTAAGCGTATAAAGCTTTCTAGATTATTTCGATGGCACAACACCAAATTTTTATGAGAAATGGACAAAGCCGTTAAAAGCCCCTCCATAGAGAGAGTTGAGCAACTTCGGACTATCCAAGTTGCTCGATGTATATTTTTTAATGTTCTTCTATGTCAAATTTTATGAGTATAAAGCTTTCTAGATTATTTCGATGGCACAACACCAAATTTTTATGAGAAATGGACAAAGCCGTTAAAAGCTTCCCCATAGAGAGAGTTGAGCAACTTCGGCCTATCAAAGTTTCTTGGTGTAAACTTTTTATTGTGCTTCTATGTCAAATTTTACGAGTATAAGCTTCCAAGATTATTTTGATGTCAAAACACCAACTTTCTATGACAAATGGACAAAAGCCGTTAAAAGCTCCTCCATAGAGAGAGTTGAGAAACTTCGGACCATCAAAGTTGCTCGGTGTACACTTTTTATTGTTATTCTATGTCAAATTTTATGAGTATATGCTTCCTAGATTATTTCGATGACAAAACCCCAACTTTCTATGAGAAATGGACAAAGCCGTTAAAAGCTCCCTCATAGAGAGAGTTGAGCAACTTCGGACCATCAAAGTTGCTCGGTGTACACTTTTTATTGTTCTTATATGTCAAATTTTAGGGGTATAAGCTTCCTAGATTATTATAATTGCAAAACACTAACTTTATACGAAAAATGGACAAAGCCGTTAAAATCTCTTCCATAGAGAGAGTTGAGCAACTTCGGACCATCAAAGTTGCTCGGTGTACACTTTTTATTGTGCTTCTATGTCAAATTTTATGAGTATAAGCTTCCTAGATTATTTTACAGCAAAAACCGCAAGTTTCTATGATAAATTCACAAAAATTGTTAAAAGCTCCTCCATAGAGAGAGTTGAGCAACTTCGGAACGTCAAAGTTGCTCGGTGTACACCTTTTATTGTTATTCTATGCTAAATTTTACGACTATAAGCTTCATGATTATTTAATTGCCAAAACACCAACTTTCTATCAAGAATAGACAAAGCCGTTAAAAGCTCCTCCATAGAGAGAGTTGAGCAACTTCGGACTATCCAAGTTGCTCGGTGAACATTTTTTAATGTTCTTCTATGTCAAATTTTACGAGTATAAAACTTTCTAGATTATTTTGATGGCACAATACCAAATTTTTATGAGAAATGGACAAAGCCGTTAAAAGCTTCCCCATAGAGAGAGTTGAGCAACTTCGGACTATCAAAGTTGCTCGGTGTACACTTTCTATTATTCTTTTATGTCAAATTTTACGAGTATATGCTTCCTAGATTATTTCGATTGCAAAACACTAACTATCTATGACAAATGGACAAAGCCGTTAAAAGTTCTTCCATTGAGAGAGTTGAGAAACTTTGGAATGTCAAAGTTGCTCGGTGTACACTTTTTATTGTTATTCTATGTCATATTTTAAGCGTATAAAGCTTTCTAGATTATTTCGATGGCACAACACCAAATTTTTATGAGAAATGGACAAAGCCGTTAAAAGCCCCTCCATAGAGAGAGTTGAGCAACTTCGGACTATCCAAGTTGCTCGATGTATATTTTTTAATGTTCTTCTATGTCAAATTTTATGAGTATAAAGCTTTCTAGATTATTTCGATGGCACAACACCAAATTTTTATGAGAAATGGACAAAAGCCGTTAAAAGCTTCCCCATAGAGAGAGTTGAGCAACTTCGGCCTATCAAAGTTTCTTGGTGTAAACTTTTTATTGTGCTTCTATGTCAAATTTTACGAGTATAAGCTTCCAAGATTATTTTGATGTCAAAACACCAACTTTCTATGACAAATGGACAAAAGCCGTTAAAAGCTCCTCCATAGAGAGAGTTGAGAAACTTCGGACCATCAAAGTTGCTCGGTGTACACTTTTTATTGTTATTCTATGTCAAATTTTATGAGTATATGCTTCCTAGATTATTTCGATGACAAAACCCCAACTTTCTATGAGAAATGGACAAAGCCGTTAAAAGCTCCCCCATAGAGAGAGTTGAGCAACTTCGGACCATCAAAGTTGCTCGGTGTACACTTTTTATTGTTCTTATATGTCAAATTTTAGGGGTATAAGCTTCCTAGATTATTATAATTGCAAAACACTAACTTTATACGAAAAATGGACAAAGCCGTTAAAATCTCTTCCATAGAGAGAGTTGAGCAACTTCGGACCATCAAAGTTGCTCGGTGTACACTTTTTATTGTGCTTCTATGTCAAATTTTATGAGTATAAGCTTCCTAGATTATTTTACAGCAAAAACCGCAAGTTTCTATGATAAATTCACAAAAATTGTTAAAAGCTCCTCCATAGAGAGAGTTGAGCAACTTCGGAACGTCAAAGTTGCTCGGTGTACACCTTTTATTGTTATTCTATGCTAAATTTTACGACTATAAGCTTCATGATTATTTAATTGCCAAAACACCAACTTTCTATCAAGAATAGACAAAGCCGTTAAAAGCTCCTCCATAGAGAGAGTTGAGCAACTTCGGACTATCCAAGTTGCTCGGTGAACATTTTTTAATGTTCTTCTATGTCAAATTTTACGAGTATAAAACTTTCTAGATTATTTCGATGGCACAACACCAAATTTTTATGAGAAATGGACAAAGCCGTTAAAAGCTTCCCCATAGAGAGAGTTGAGCAACTTCGGACTATCAAAGTTTCTTGGTGTAAACTTTTTATTGTGCTTCTATGTCAAATTTTACGAGTATAAGCTTCCAAGATTATTTCGATGTCAAAACACCAACTTTCTATGACAAATGGACAAAACCCGTTAAAAGCTCCTCCATAGAGAGAGTTGAGAAACTTCGGACCATCAAAGTTGCTCGGTGTACACTTTTTATTGTTATTCTATGTCAAATTTTATGAGTATATGCTTCGTAGATTATTTCGATGACAAAACCCCAACTTTCTATGAGAAATGGACAAAACCGTTAAAAACTCCCCCATAGAGAGAGTTGAGCAACTTCGGACCATCAAAGTTGCTCGGTGTACACTTTTTATTGTTCTTATATGTCAAATTTTAGGAGTATAAGCTTCCTAGATTATTACAATTTCAAAACACTAAGTTTATACGAAAAATGGACAAAGCCGTTAAAATCTCTTCCATAGAGAGAGTTGAGCAACCTCTGACCATCAAAGTTGCTCGGTGTACACTTTTTATTGTGCTTCTATGTCAAATTTTATGAGTATAAGCTTCCTAGATTATTTTAATGCAAAACCCGCAAGTTTCTATGACAAATCCACAAAATTGTTAAAAGCTCCTCCATAGAGAGAGTTGAGCAACTTCGCAATGTCAAAGTTGCTCGTTGTACACCTTTTATTGTTCTTCTATGCTAAATTTTACGACTATAAGCTTCATGATTATTTAATTGCCAAAACACCAACTTTCTATTAGGAATGGACAAAGCCGTTAAAAGCTCCTCCATAGAGAGAGTTGAGCAACTTCGGACTATCCAAGTTGCTCAGTGTACATTTTTTAATGTTCTTCTATGTCAAATTTTATGAGTATAAAGCTTTCTAGATTATTTCGATGGCACAACACCAAATTTTTATGAGAAATGGACAAAGCCGTTAAAAGCTTCCCCATAGAGAGAGTTGAGCAACTTCGGACTATCAAAGTTTCTTGGTGTAAACTTTTTATTGTGCTTCTATGTCAAATTTTACGAGTATAAGCTTCCAAGATTATTTTGATGTCAAAACACCAACTTTCTATGACAAATGGACAAAAGCCGTTAAAAGCTCCTCCATAGAGAGAGTTGAGAAACTTCGGACCATCAAAGTTGCTCGGTGTACACTTTTTATTGTTATTCTATGTCAAATTTTATGAGTATATGCTTCCTAGATTATTTCGATGACAAAACCCCAACTTTCTATGAGAAATGGACAAAGCCATTAAAAGCTCCCTCATAGAGAGAGTTGAGCAACTTCGGACCATCAAAGTTGCTCGGTGTACACTTTTTATTGTTCTTATATGTCAAATTTTAGGAGTATAAGCTTCCTAGATTATTACAATTGCAAAACACTAACTTTATACGAAAAATGGACAAAGCCGTTAAAATCTCTTCCATAGAGAGAGTTGAGCAACTTCGGACCATCAAAGTTGCTCGGTGTACACTTTTTATTGTGCTTCTATGTCAAATTTTATGAGTATAAGCTTCCTAGATTATTTTACAGCAAAAACCGCAAGTTTCTATGATAAATCCACAAAAATTGTTAAAAGCTCCTCCATAGAGAGAGTTGAGCAACTTCGGAACGTCAAAGTTGCTCGGTGTACACCTTTTATTGTTATTCTATGCTAAATTTTACGACTATAAGCTTCATGATTATTTAATTGCCAAAACACCAACTTTCTATCAAGAATAGACAAAGCCGTTAAAAGCCCCTCCATAGAGAGAGTTGAGCAACTTCGGACTATCCAAGTTGCTCGATGTATATTTTTTAATGTTCTTCTATGTCAAATTTTATGAGTATAAAGCTTTCTAGATTATTTCGATGGCACAACACCAAATTTTTATGAGAAATGGACAAAGCCGTTAAAAGCTTCCCCATAGAGAGAGTTGAGCAACTTCGGACTATCAAAGTTTCTTGGTGTAAACTTTTTATTGTGCTTCTATGTCAAATTTTACGAGTATAAGCTTCCAAGATTATTTTGATGTCAAAACACCAACTTTCTAATACAAATGGACAAAAGCCGTTAAAAGCTCCTCCATAGAGAGAGTTGAGAAACTTCGGACCATCAAAGTTGCTCGGTGTACACTTTTTATTGTTATTCTATGTCAAATTTTATGAGTATATGCTTCGTAGATTATTTCGATGACAAAACCCCAACTTTCTATGAGAAATGGACAAAACCGTTAAAAACTCCCCCATAGAGAGAGTTGAGCAACTTCGGACCATCAAAGTTGCTCGGTGTACACTTTTTATTGTTCTTATATGTCAAATTTTAGGAGTATAAGCTTCCTAGATTATTACAATTTCAAAACACTAAGTTTATACGAAAAATGGACAAAGCCGTTAAAATCTCTTCCATAGAGAGAGTTGAGCAACCTCTGACCATCAAAGTTGCTCGGTGTACACTTTTTATTGTGCTTCTATGTCAAATTTTATGAGTATAAGCTTCCTAGATTATTTTAATGCAAAACCCGCAAGTTTCTATGACAAATCCACAAAATTGTTAAAAGCTCCTCCATAGAGAGAGTTGAGCAACTTCGCAATGTCAAAGTTGCTCGTTGTACACCTTTTATTGTTCTTCTATGCTAAATTTTACGACTATAAGCTTCATGATTATTTAATTGCCAAAACACCAACTTTCTATTAGGAATGGACAAAGCCGTTAAAAGCTCCTCCATAGAGAGAGTTGAGCAACTTCGGACTATCCAAGTTGCTCAGTGTACATTTTTTAATGTTCTTCTATGTCAAATTTTATGAGTATAAAGCTTTCTAGATTATTTCGATGGCACAACACCAAATTTTTATGAGAAATGGACAAAGCCGTTAAAAGCTTCCCCATAGAGAGAGTTGAGCAACTTCGGACTATAAAAGTTTCTTGGTGTAAACTTTTTATTGTGCTTCTATGTCAAATTTTACGAGTATAAGCTTCCAAGATTATTTTGATGTCAAAACACCAACTTTCTATGACAAATGGACAAAAGCCTTTAAAAGCTCCTCCATAGAGAGAGTTGAGAAACTTCGGACCATCAAAGTTGCTCGGTGTACACTTTTTATTGTTATTCTATGTCAAATTTTATGAGTATATGCTTCCTAGATTATTTCGATGACAAAACCCCAACTTTCTATGAGAAATGGACAAAGCCATTAAAAGCTCCCTCATAGAGAGAGTTGAGCAACTTCGGACCATCAAAGTTGCTCGGTGTACACTTTTTATTGTTCTTATATGTCAAATTTTAGGAGTATAAGCTTCCTAGATTATTACAATTGCAAAACACTAACTTTATACGAAAAATGGACAAAGCCGTTAAAATCTCTTCCATAGAGAGAGTTGAGCAACTTCGGACCATCAAAGTTGCTCGGTGTACACTTTTTATTGTGCTTCTATGTCAAATTTTATGAGTATAAGCTTCCTAGATTATTTTACAGCAAAAACCGCAAGTTTCTATGATAAATCCACAAAAATTGTTAAAAGCTCCTCCATAGAGAGAGTTGAGCAACTTCGGAACGTCAAAGTTGCTCGGTGTACACCTTTTATTGTTATTCTATGCTAAATTTTACGACTATAAGCTTCATGATTATTTAATTGCCAAAACACCAACTTTCTATCAAGAATAGACAAAGCCGTTAAAAGCCCCTCCATAGAGAGAGTTGAGCAACTTCGGACTATCCAAGTTGCTCGATGTATATTTTTTAATGTTCTTCTATGTCAAATTTTATGAGTATAAAGCTTTCTAGATTATTTCGATGGCACAACACCAAATTTTTATGAGAAATGGACAAAGCCGTTAAAAGCTTCCCCATAGAGAGAGTTGAGCAACTTCGGACTATCAAAGTTTCTTGGTGTAAACTTTTTATTGTGCTTCTATGTCAAATTTTACGAGTATAAGCTTCCAAGATTATTTTGATGTCAAAACACCAACTTTCTATTACAAATGGACAAAAGCCGTTAAAAGCTCCTCCATAGAGAGAGTTGAGAAACTTCGGACCATCAAAGTTGCTCGGTGTACACTTTTTATTGTTATTCTATGTCAAATTTTATGAGTATATGCTTCCTAGATTATTTCGATGACAAAACCCCAACTTTCTATGAGAAATGGACAAAGCCGTTAAAAGCTCCCTCATAGAGAGAGTTGAGCAACTTCGGACCATCAAAGTTGCTCGGTGTACACTTTTTATTGTTCTTATATGTCAAATTTTAGGAGTATAAGCTTCCTAGATTATTACAATTGCAAAACACTAACTTTATACGAAAAATGGACAAAGCCGTTAAAATCTCTTCCATAGAGAGAGTTGAGCAACTTCGGACCATCAAAGTTGCTCGGTGTACACTTTTTATTGTGCTTCTATGTCAAATTTTATGAGTATAAGCTTCCTAGATTATTTTACAGCAAAAACCGCAAGTTTCTATGATAAATCCACAAAAATTGTTAAAAGCTCCTCCATAGAGAGAGTTGAGCAACTTCGGAACGTCAAAGTTGCTCGGTGTACACCTTTTATTGTTATTCTATGCTAAATTTTACGACTATAAGCTTCATGATTATTTAATTGCCAAAACACCAACTTTCTATCAAGAATAGACAAAGCCGTTAAAAGCTCCTCCATAGAGAGAGTTGAGCAACTACGGACTATCCAAGTTGCTCGGTGAACATTTTTTAATGTTCTTCTATGTCAAATTTTACGAGTATAAAACTTTCTAGATTATTTCGATGGCACAACACCAAATTTTTATGAGAAATGGACAAAGCCGTTAAAAGCTTCCCCATAGAGAGAGTTGAGCAACTTCGGACTATCAAAGTTTCTTGGTGTAAACTTTTTATTGTGCTTCTATGTCAAATTTTACGAGTATAAGCTTCCAAGATTATTTCGATGTCAAAACACCAACTTTCTATGACAAATGGACAAAACCCGTTAAAAGCTCCTCCATAGAGAGAGTTGAGAAACTTCGGACCATCAAAGTTGCTCGGTGTACACTTTTTATTGTTATTCTATGTCAAATTTTATGAGTATATGCTTCGTAGATTATTTCGATGACAAAACCCCAACTTTCTATGAGAAATGGACAAAACCGTTAAAAACTCCCCCATAGAGAGAGTTGAGCAACTTCGGACCATCAAAGTTGCTCGGTGTACACTTTTTATTGTTCTTATATGTCAAATTTTAGGAGTATAAGCTTCCTAGATTATTACAATTTCAAAACACTAAGTTTATACGAAAAATGGACAAAGCCGTTAAAATCTCTTCCATAGAGAGAGTTGAGCAACCTCTGACCATCAAAGTTGCTCGGTGTACACTTTTTATTGTGCTTCTATGTCAAATTTTATGAGTATAAGCTTCCTAGATTATTTTAATGCAAAACCCGCAAGTTTCTATGACAAATCCACAAAATTGTTAAAAGCTCCTCCATAGAGAGAGTTGAGCAACTTCGCAATGTCAAAGTTGCTCGTTGTACACCTTTTATTGTTCTTCTATGCTAAATTTTACGACTATAAGCTTCATGATTATTTAATTGCCAAAACACCAACTTTCTATTAGGAATGGACAAAGCCGTTAAAAGCTCCTCCATAGAGAGAGTTGAGCAACTTCGGACTATCCAAGTTGCTCAGTGTACATTTTTTAATGTTCTTCTATGTCAAATTTTATGAGTATAAAGCTTTCTAGATTATTTCGATGGCACAACACCAAATTTTTATGAGAAATGGACAAAGCCGTTAAAAGCTTCCCCATAGAGAGAGTTGAGCAACTTCGGACTATCAAAGTTTCTTGGTGTAAACTTTTTATTGTGCTTCTATGTCAAATTTTACGAGTATAAGCTTCCAAGATTATTTTGATGTCAAAACACCAACTTTCTATGACAAATGGACAAAAGCCGTTAAAAGCTCCTCCATAGAGAGAGTTGAGAAACTTCGGACCATCAAAGTTGCTCGGTGTACACTTTTTATTGTTCTTATATGTCAAATTTTAGGAGTATAAGCTTCCTAGATTATTACAATTGCAAAACACTAACTTTATACGAAAAATGGACAAAGCCGTTAAAAGCTCCGCCATAGAGAGAGTTGAGCAACTTCGGACCATCAAAGTTGCTCGGTGTACACTTTTTATTGTGCTTCTATGTCAAATTTTATGAGTATAAGCTTCCTAGATTATTTTACAGCAAAAACCGCAAGTTTCTATGATAAATCCACAAAAATTGTTAAAAGCTCCTCCATAGAGAGAGTTGAGCAACTTCGGAACGTCAAAGTTGCTCGGTGTACATCTTTTATTGTTATTCTATGCTAAATTTTACGACTATAAGCTTCATGATTATTTAATTGCCAAAACACCAACTTTCTATCAAGAATAGACAAAGCCGTTAAAAGCTCCTCCATAGAGAGAGTTGAGCAACTTCGGACTATCCAAGTTGCTCGGTGAACATTTTTTAATGTTCTTCTATGTCAAATTTTACGAGTATAAAACTTTCTAGATTATTTCGATGGCACAACACCAAATTTTTATGAGAAATGGACAAAGCCGTTAAAAGCTTCCCCATAGAGAGAGTTGAGCAACTTCGGACTATCAAAGTTTCTTGGTGTAAACTTTTTATTGTGCTTCTATGTCAAATTTTACGAGTATAAGCTCCAAGATTATTTCGATGTCAAAACACCAACTTTCTATGACAAATGGACAAAAGCCGTTAAAAGCTCCTCGATAGAGAGAGTTGAGAAACTTCGGACCATCAAAGTTGCTCGGTGTACACTTTTTATTGTTATTCTATGTCAAATTTTATGAGTATATGCTTCGTAGATTATTTCGATGACAAAACCCCAACTTTCTATGAGAAATGGACAAAACCGTTAAAAACTCCCCCATAGAGAGAGTTGAGCAACTTCGGACCATCAAAGTTGCTCGGTGTAAACTTTTTATTGTTCTTATATGTCAAATTTTAGGAGTATAAGCTTCCTAGATTATTACAATTTCAAAGCACTAAGTTTATACGAAAAATGGACAAAGCCGTTAAAATCTCTTCCATAGAGAGAGTTGAGCAACTTCTGACCATCAAAGTTGCTCGGTGTACACTTTTTATTGTGCTTCTATGTCAAATTTTATGAGTATAAGCTTCCTAGATTATTTTAATGCAAAACCCGCAAGTTTCTATGACAAATCCACAAAATTGTTAAAAGCTCCTCCATAGAGAGAGTTGAGCAACTTCGCAATGTCAAAGTTGCTCGTTGTACACCTTTTATTGTTCTTCTATGCTAAATTTTACGACTATAAGCTTCATGATTATTTAATTGCCAAAACACCAACTTTCTATTAGGAATGGACAAAGCCGTTAAAAGCTCCTCCATAGAGAGAGTTGAGCAACTTCGGACTATCCAAGTTGCTCAGTGTACATTTTTTAATGTTCTTCTATGTCAAATTTTATGAGTATAAAGTTTTCTAGATTATTTCGATGGCACAACACCAAATTTTTATGAGAAATGGACAAAGCCGTTAAAAGCTTCCCCATAGAGAGAGTTGAGCAACTTCGGACTATCAAAGTTTCTTAGTGTAAACTTTTTATTGTGCTTCTATGTCAAATTTTACGAGTATAAGCTTCCAAGATTATTTTGATGTCAAAACACCAACTTTCTATGACAAATGGACAAAAGCCGTTAAAAGCTCCTCCATAGAGAGAGTTGAGAAACTTCGGACCATCAAAGTTGCTCGGTGTACACTTTTTATTGTTATTCTATGTCAAATTTTATGAGTATATGTTTCCTAGATTATTTCGATGACAAAACCCCAACTTTCTATGAGAAATGGACAAAGCCGTTAAAAGCTCCGCCATAGAGAGAGTTGAGCAACTTCGGACCATCAAAGTTGCTCGGTGAACACTTTTTATTGTTCTTATATGTCAAATTTTAGGAGTATAAGCTTCCTAGATTATTACGATTGCAAAACACTAACTTTATATGAAAAATGGACAAAGCCGTTAAAATCTCTTCCATAGAGAGAATTGAGCAACTTCGGACCATCAAAGTTGCTCGGTGTACACTTTTTATTGTGTTTCTATGTGAAATTTTATGAGTATAAGCTTCCTAGATTATTTTAAAGAAAAAACCGCAAGTTTCTATGACAAATCCACAAAATTGTTAAAAGCTCCTCCATAGAGAGAGTTGAGCAACTTCGTAACGTCAAAGTTGCTCGGTGTACACCTTTTATTGTTCTTCTATGCTAAATTTTACGACTATAAGCTTCATGATTATTTAATTGCCAAAACACCAACTTTCTATCCGGAATGGACAAAGCCGTTAAAAGCTCCTCCATAGAGAGAGTTGAGCAACTTCGGACTATCCAAGTTGCTCGGTGAACATTTTTTAATGTTCTTCTATGTCAAATTTTACGAGTATAAAACTTTCTAGATTATTTCGATGGCACAACACCAAATTTTTATGAGAAATGGACAAAGCCGTTAAAAGCTTCCCCATAGAGAGAGTTGAGCAACTTCGGACTATCAAAGTTTCTTGGTGTAAACTTTTTATTGTGCTTCTATGTCAAATTTTACGAGTATAAGCTCCAAGATTATTTCGATGTCAAAACACCAACTTTCTATGACAAATGGACAAAAGCCGTTAAAAGCTCCTCGATAGAGAGAGTTGAGAAACTTCGGACCATCAAAGTTGCTCGGTGTACACTTTTTATTGTTATTCTATGTCAAATTTTATGAGTATATGCTTCGTAGATTATTTCGATGACAAAACCCCAACTTTCTATGAGAAATGGACAAAACCGTTAAAAACTCCCCCATAGAGAGAGTTGAGCAACTTCGGACCATCAAAGTTGCTCGGTGTAAACTTTTTATTGTTCTTATATGTCAAATTTTAGGAGTATAAGCTTCCTAGATTATTACAATTTCAAAGCACTAAGTTTATACGAAAAATGGACAAAGCCGTTAAAATCTCTTCCATAGAGAGAGTTGAGCAACTTCTGACCATCAAAGTTGCTCGGTGTACACTTTTTATTGTGCTTCTATGTCAAATTTTATGAGTATAAGCTTCCTAGATTATTTTAATGCAAAACCCGCAAGTTTCTATGACAAATCCACAAAATTGTTAAAAGCTCCTCCATAGAGAGAGTTGAGCAACTTCGCAATGTCAAAGTTGCTCGTTGTACACCTTTTATTGTTCTTCTATGCTAAATTTTACGACTATAAGCTTCATGATTATTTAATTGCCAAAACACCAACTTTCTATTAGGAATGGACAAAGCCGTTAAAAGCTCCTCCATAGAGAGAGTTGAGCAACTTCGGACTATCCAAGTTGCTCAGTGTACATTTTTTAATGTTCTTCTATGTCAAATTTTATGAGTATAAAGTTTTCTAGATTATTTCGATGGCACAACACCAAATTTTTATGAGAAATGGACAAAGCCGTTAAAAGCTTCCCCATAGAGAGAGTTGAGCAACTTCGGACTATCAAAGTTTCTTAGTGTAAACTTTTTATTGTGCTTCTATGTCAAATTTTACGAGTATAAGCTTCCAAGATTATTTTGATGTCAAAACACCAACTTTCTATGACAAATGGACAAAAGCCGTTAAAAGCTCCTCCATAGAGAGAGTTGAGAAACTTCGGACCATCAAAGTTGCTCGGTGTACACTTTTTATTGTTATTCTATGTCAAATTTTATGAGTATATGTTTCCTAGATTATTTCGATGACAAAACCCCAACTTTCTATGAGAAATGGACAAAGCCGTTAAAAGCTCCGCCATAGAGAGAGTTGAGCAACTTCGGACCATCAAAGTTGCTCGGTGAACACTTTTTATTGTTCTTATATGTCAAATTTTAGGAGTATAAGCTTCCTAGATTATTACGATTGCAAAACACTAACTTTATATGAAAAATGGACAAAGCCGTTAAAATCTCTTCCATAGAGAGAATTGAGCAACTTCGGACCATCAAAGTTGCTCGGTGTACACTTTTTATTGTGTTTCTATGTGAAATTTTATGAGTATAAGCTTCCTAGATTATTTTAAAGAAAAAACCGCAAGTTTCTATGACAAATCCACAAAATTGTTAAAAGCTCCTCCATAGAGAGAGTTGAGCAACTTCGTAACGTCAAAGTTGCTCGGTGTACACCTTTTATTGTTCTTCTATGCTAAATTTTACGACTATAAGCTTCATGATTATTTAATTGCTAAAACACCAACTTTCTATCCGGAATGGACAAAGCCGTTAAAAGCCCCTCCATAGAGAGAGTTGAGCAACTTCGGACTATCCAAGTTGCTCGGTGTACATTTTTTAATGTTCTTCTATGTCAAATTTTATGAGTATAAAGCTTTCTAGATTATTTCGATGGCACAACACCAAATTTTTATGAGAAATGGACAAAGCCGTTAAAAGCTCCCTCATAGAGAGAGTTGAGCAACTTCGGACCATCAAAGTTGCTCGGTGTACACTTTTTATTGTTCTTATATGTCAAATTTTAGGAGTATAAGCTTCCTAGATTATTACAATTGCAAAACACTAACTTTATACGAAAAATGGACAAAGCCGTTAAAATCTCTTCCATAGAGAGAGTTGAGCAACTTCGGACCATCAAAGTTGCTCGGTGTACACTTTTTATTGTGCTTCTATGTCAAATTTTATGAGTATAAGCTTCCTAGATTATTTTACAGCAAAAACCGCAAGTTTCTATGATAAATCCACAAAAATTGTTAAAAGCTCCTCCATAGAGAGAGTTGAGTAACTTCGGAACGTCAAAGTTGCTCGGTGTACACCTTTTATTGTTATTCTATGCTAAATTTTACGACTATAAGCTTCATGATTATTTAATTGCCAAAACACCAACTTTCTATCAAGAATAGACAAAGCCGTTAAAAGCTCCTACATAGAGAGAGTTGAGCAACTTCGGACTATCCAAGTTGCTCGGTGAACATTTTTTAATGTTCTTCTATGTCAAATTTTATGAGTATAAAACTTTCTAGATTATTTCGATGGCACAACACCAAATTTTTATGAGAAATGGACAAAGCCGTTAAAAGCTTCCCCATAGAGAGAGTTGAGCAACTTCGGACTATCAAAGCTTCTTGATGTAAACTTTTTATTGTGCTTCTATGTCAAATTTTACGAGTATAAGCTTCCAAGATTATTTCGATGTCAAAACACCAACTTTCTATGACAAATGGACAAAAGCCGTTAAAAGCTCCTCCATAGAGAGAGTTGAGAAACTTCGGACAATCAAAGTTGCTCGGTGTACACTTTTTATTGTTATTCTATGTCAAATTTTATGAGTATATGCTTCGTAGATTATTTCGATGACAAAACCCCAACTTTCTATGAGAAATGGACAAAACCGTTAAAAACTCCCCCATAGAGAGAGTTGAGCAACTTCTGACCATCAAAGTTGCTCGGTGTACACTTTTTATTGTGCTTCTATGTCAAATTTTATGAGTATAAGCTTCCTAGATTATTTTAATGCAAAACCCGCAAGTTTCTATGACAAATCCACAAAATTGTTAAAAGCTCCTCCATAGAGAGAGTTGAGCAACTTCGCAACGTCAAAGTTGCTCGTTGTACACCTTTTATTGTTCTTCTATGCTAAATTTTACGACTATAAGCTTCATGATTATTTAATTGCCAAAACACCAACTTTCTATCAGGAATGGACAAAGCCGTTAAAAGCTCCTCCATAGAGAGAGTTGAGCAACTTCGGACTATCCCAGTTGCTCAGTGTACATTTTCTAATGTTCTTCTATGTCAAATTTTATGAGTATAAAGCTTTCTAGATTATTTCGATGGCACAACACCAAATTTTTATGAGAAATGGACAAAGCCGTTAAAAGCTTCCCCATAGAGAGAGTTGAGCAACTTCGGACTATCAAAGTTTCTTGGTGTAAACTTTTTATTGTGCTTCTATGTCAAATTTTACGAGTATAAGCTTCCAAGATTATTTTGATGTCAAAACACCAACTTTCTATGACAAATGGACAAAAGCCGTTAAAAGCTCCTCCATAGAGAGAGTTGAGAAACTTCGGACCATCAAAGTTGCTCGGTGTACACTTTTTATTGTTATTCTATGTCAAATTTTATGAGTATATGTTTCCTAGATTATTTCGATGACAAAACCCCAACTTTCTATGAGAAATGGACAAAGCCGTTAAAAGCTCCGCCATAGAGAGAGTTGAGCAACTTCGGACAATCAAAGTTGCTCGGTGTACACTTTTTATTGTTCTTATATGTCAAATTTTAGGAGTATAAGCTTCCTAGATTATTACGATTGCAAAACACTAACTTTATATGAAAAATGGACAAAGCCGTTAAAATCTCTTCCATAGAGAGAATTGAGCAACTTCGGACCATCAAAGTTGCTCGGTGTACACTTTTTATTGTGTTTCTATGTGAAATTTTATGAGTATAAGCTTCCTAGATTATTTTAAAGCAAAAACCGCAAGTTTCTATGACAAATCCACAAAATTGTTAAAAGCTCCTCCATAGGGAGAGTTGAGCAACTTCGTAACGTCAAAGTTGCTCGGTGTACACCTTTTATTGTTCTTCTATGCTAAATTTTACGACTATAAGCTTCATGATTATTTAATTGCCAAAACACCAACTTTCTATCCGGAATGGACAAAGCCGTTAAAAGCCCCTCCATAGAGAGAGTTGAGCACCTTCGGACTATCCAAGTTGCTCGGTGTACATTTTTTAATGTTCTTCTATGTCAAATTTTATGAGTATAAAGCTTTCTAGATTATTTCGATGGCACAATACCAAATTTTTATGAGAAATGGACAAAGCCGTTAAAAGCTTCCCCATAGAGAGAGTTGAGCAACTTCGGACTATCAAAGTTGCTCGGTGTACACTTTCTATTATTCTTTTATGTCAAATTTTACGAGTATATGCTTCCTAGATTATTTCGATTGCAAAACACTAACTATCTATGACAAATGGACAAAGCCGTTAAAAGTTCTTCCATTGAGAGAGTTGAGAAACTTTGGAATGTCAAAGTTGCTCGGTGTACACTTTTTATTGTTATTCTATGTCAAATTTTATGAGTATAAAGCTTTCTAGATTATTTCGATGGCACAACACCAAATTTTTATGAGAAATGGACAAAGCCGTTAAAAGCCCCTCCATAGAGAGAGTTGAGCAACTTCGGACTATCCAAGTTGCTTGATGTATATTTTTTAATGTTCTTCTATGTCAAATTTTATGAGTATAAAGCTTTCTAGAGTATTTTGATGGCACAACACCAAATTTTTATGAGAAATGGACAAAGCCGTTAAAAGCTTCCCCATAGAGAGAGTTGAGCAACTTCGGACTATCAAAGTTTCTTGGTGTAAACTTTTTATTGTGCTTCTATGTCAAATTTTACGACTATAAGCTTCCAATATTATTTCGATGTCAAAACACCAACTTTCTATGACAAATGGACAAAAGCCGTTAAAAGCTCCTCCATAGAGAGAGTTGAGCAACTTCGGACTATCCAAGTTGCTCGGTGAACATTTTTTAATGTTCTTCTATGTCAAATTTTATGAGTATAAAACTTTCTAGATTATTTCGATGGCACAACACCAAATTTTTATGAGAAATGGACAAAGCCGTTAAAAGCTTCCCCATAGAGAGAGTTGAGCAACTTCGGACTATCAAAGTTTCTTGGTGTAAACTTTTTATTGTGCTTCTATGTCAAATTTTACGAGTATAAGCTTCCAAGATTATTTCGATGTCAAAACACCAACTTTCTATGACAAATGGACAAAAGCCGTTAAAAGCTCATCCATAGAGAGAGTTGAGAAAGTTCGGACCATCAAAGTTGCTCGGTGTACACTTTTTATTGTTATTCTATGTCAAATTTTATGAGTATATGTTTCCTAGATTATTTCGATGACAAAACCCCAACTTTCTATGAGAAATGGACAAAGCCGTTAAAAGCTCCGCCATAGAGAGAGTTGAGCAACTTCGGACCATCAAAGTTGCTCGGTGTACACTTTTTATTGTTCTTATATGTCAAATTTTAGGAGTATAAGCTTCCTAGATTATTACGATTGCAAAACACTAACTTTATATGAAAAATGGACAAAGCCGTTAAAATCTCTTCCATAGAGAGAATTGAGCAACTTCGGACCATCAAAGTTGCTCGGTGTACACTTTTTATTGTGTTTCTATGTGAAATTTTATGAGTATAAGCTTCCTAGATTATTTTAAAGCAAAAACCGCAAGTTTCTATGACAAATCCACAAAATTGTTAAAAGCTCCTCCATAGGGAGAGTTGAGCAACTTCGTAACGTCAAAGTTGCTCGGTGTACACCTTTTATTGTTCTTCTATGCTAAATTTTACGACTATAAGCTTCATGATTATTTAATTGCCAAAACACCAACTTTCTATCCGGAATGGACAAAGCCGTTAAAAGCCCCTCCATAGAGAGAGTTGAGCACCTTCGGACTATCCAAGTTGCTCGGTGTACATTTTTTAATGTTCTTCTATGTCAAATTTTATGAGTATAAAGCTTTCTAGATTATTTCGATGGCACAATACCAAATTTTTATGAGAAATGGACAAAGCCGTTAAAAGCTTCCCCATAGAGAGAGTTGAGCAACTTCGGACTATCAAAGTTGCTCGGTGTACACTTTCTATTATTCTTTTATGTCAAATTTTACGAGAATATGCTTCCTAGATTATTTCGATTGCAAAACACTAACTATCTATGACAAATGGACAAAGCCGTTAAAAGTTCTTCCATAGAGAGAGTTGAGAAACTTTGGAATGTCAAAGTTGCTCGGTGTACACTTTTTATTGTTATTCTATGTCAAATTTTATGAGTATATGCTTCCTAGATTATTTCGATGACAAAACCACAACTTTCTATGAGAAATGGACAAAGCCATTAAAAGCTCCCTCATCGAGAGAGTTGAGCAACTTCGGACCATCAAAGTTGCTCGGTGTACACTTTTTATTGTTCTTATATGTCAAATTTTATGAGTATATGCTTCCTAGATTATTTCGATGACAAAACCCCAACTTTCTATGACAAATACGCAAAGCCGTTAAAAGCTCTTCCATAGAGAGAGTTGAGCAACTTTTGACCATCAAAGTTACTCGGTGTACATCATTTAATGTTTCTATGTCAAGTTTTACGAATCTAAGATTCCTAGATTATTTCGATGGCAAAACACTAACTTTCTATGATAAATAGAAAAAGCCATTAAAAGCTCTTCCATAGAGAGAGTTGACCAACTTCGGACTATCAAAGTTTCTCGGTGTACGGTTTTTTTTGTTATTCTATGTCAAATTTTTTGAGTATAAGCTTCCTAGATTATTTCGATGACAAAACCCCAAGTTTCAATGAGAAATGTACAAAATTGTTAAAAGCTCCTCCATAGAGAGAGTTGAACAAGTTCGGACCGTCAAAGCTCCCCGGTGTACACATTTTATTGTTCTTCTATGCCAAATTTTACGAGTATAAGCCTCAAGATTATTTAATTGCCAAAACTCAGACTTTCTATAAGAAATGGACAAAGCCGTTAGAAGCTCCTCCATAGAGAGAGTGGAGCAACTTCGAACCATCAAAGTTGGTCGGTGTACACGTTTTATTAATCTTCTATACCAAATTTTACGAGTATAAGCTTCAAGATTATTTAATTGTTAAAACTCCAACTTTCTATCAAAAAAGGACAAAGCCGTTAAAAGCTCCTCCATACAGAGAGTTGAGCAATTTCGGGCCATCAAAGTTGCTCGGTGTACACTTTTTATTGATTTTCTATGTCAAATTTTATGAGTATAATTATCCTAGATTATTTCGAAGCCAAAACACTAACTTTCTATGACAAATGGACAAAATTGCTAAAAGCTCCTCCACAGAGAGAGTTGACCAACTTCGGACCATCAAAGTTGCTTGGTGTAAACTTTTTATTGTGCTTCTATGTCAAATTTTATGAGTATAGGCTTCCAAAATTATTTCGATGCCGAAACACAACTTTCTATGACAAATGGACAAAATCCGTTAAAAGCTCCTCCATAGAGAGAGTTGAGCAACTTCAGACCATCAAAGTTGCTCGGTCTACAATTTTTAATATTCTTGTACGTCAAATTTTACGAGTATAGGCTTCCTAGATTATTACGATGGCAAAACACTAACTTTCTATGATAAATAGACAAAGCCGTTAAAAGCGCTTCCATAGAGAGAGTTTAGCAACTTCAAACTATCAAAGTTGCTCAGTGTACACTTTTTATAGTTATTCTATGTCAAATATTATAAGTATAAGCTTCCTAAATTATTTCGTTGCCAAAACACCAACTTTCTACGACAAATTGACAAAACTGTTAAAAGCTCCTCCATAGAGAGAGTTGAACAACTTCGGACCATCAGAGTTGCTTGGTGTAAACTTTTAATTGTGCTTCTATGTCAAATTTTACGAGTATAAGCTTCCAAGATTATTTCGATGTCAAAACACCAACTTTCTATAATAAATGGACAAAAGCCGTTAAATGCTCCTCCATAGAGAGAGTTGAGCAACTTCGGACCATCAAAGTTGCTCGGTGTACAATTTTTAATATTCTTCTACGTCAAATTTTACGAGTATAAGCTTCCTAGATTATTACGATGGCAAAACACTAACTTTCTATGACAAATGGACAAAGCCGTTAAAATCTCTTTCATAGAGAGAGTTGAGCAACTTCCGACTATCAAAGTTGCTCGGTGTACATTTTTTAATGTTCTTCTATGTCAAATTTTATGAGTATAAAGCTTTCTAGATTATTTCGATGGCACAATACCAAATTTTTATGAGAAATGGACAAAGCCGTTAAAAGCTTCCCCATAGAGAGAGTTGAGCAACTTCGGACTATCAAAGTTGCTCGGTGTACACTTTCTATTATTCTTTTATGTCAAATTTTACGAGTATATGCTTCCTATATTATTTCGATTGCAAAACACTAACTATCTATGACAAATGGACAAAGCCGTTAAAAGTTCTTCCATAGAGAGAGTTGAGAAACTTTGGAATGTCAAAGTTGCTCGGTGTACACTTTTTATTGTTATTCTATGTCAAATTTTATGAGTATAAAGCTTTCTAGATTATTTCGATGGCACAACACCAAATTTTTATGAGAAATGGACAAAGCCGTTAAAAGCCCCTCCATAGAGAGAGTTGAGCAACTTCGGACTATCCAAGTTGCTCGATGTATATTTTTTAATGTTCTTCTATGTCAAATTTTACGACTATAAGCTTCGAAGATTATTTCGATGTCAAAACACCAACTTTCTATGACAAATGGACAAAAGCCGTTAAAAGCTCCTCCATAGAGAGAGTTGAGCAACTTCGGACTATCCAAGTTGCTCGGTGAACATTTTTTAATGTTCTTCTATGTCAAATTTTATGAGTATAAAACTTTCTAGATTATTTCGATGGCACAACACCAAATTTTTATGAGAAATGGACAAAGCCGTTAAAAGCTTCCCCATAGAGAGAGTTGAGCAACTTCGGACTATCAAAGTTTCTTGGTGTAAACTTTTTATTGTGCTTCTATGTCAAATTTTACGAGTATAAGCTTCCAAGATTATTTCGATGTCAAAACACCAACTTTCTATGACAAATGGACAAAACCCGTTAAAAGCTCCTCCATAGAGAGAGTTGAGAAACTTCGGACCATCAAAGTTGCTCGGTGTACACTTTTTATTGTTATTCTATGTCAAATTTTATGAGTATATGCTTCGTAGATTATTTCGATGACAAAACCCCAACTTTCTATGAGAAATGGACAAAACCGTTAAAAACTCCCCCATAGAGAGAGTTGAGCAACTTCGGACCATCAAAGTTGCTCGGTGTACACTTTTTATTGTTCTTATATGTCAAATTTTAGGAGTATAAGCTTCCTAGATTATTACAATTTCAAAACACTAAGTTTATACGAAAAATGGACAAAGCCGTTAAAATCTCTTCCATAGAGAGAGTTGAGCAACTTCTGACCATCAAAGTTGCTCGGTGTACACTTTTTATTGTGCTTCTATGTCAAATTTTATGAGTATAAGCTTCCTAGATTATTTTAATGCAAAACCCGCAAGTTTCTATGACAAATCCACAAAATTGTTAAAAGCTCCTCCATAGAGAGAGTTGAGCAACTTCGCAACGTCAAAGTTGCTCGTTGTACACCTTTTATTGTTCTTCTATGCTAAATTTTATGACTATAAGCTTCATGATTATTTAATTGCCAAAACACCAACTTTCTATCGGGAATGGACAAAGCCGTTAAAAGCTCCTCCATAGAGAGAGTTGAGCAACTTCGGACTATCCCAGTTGCTCAGTGTACATTTTCTAATGTTCTTCTATGTCAAATTTTATGAGTATAAAGCTTTCTAGATTATTTCGATGGCACAACACCAAATTTTTATGAGAAATGGACAAAGCCGTTAAAAGCTTCCCCATAGAGAGAGTTGAGCAACTTCGGACTATCAAAGTTTCTTGGTGTAAACTTTTTATTGTGCTTCTATGTCAAATTTTACGAGTATAAGCTTCCAAGATTATTTTGATGTCAAAACACCAACTTTCTATGACAAATGGACAAAAGCCGTTAAAAGCTCATCCATAGAGAGAGTTGAGAAAGTTCGGACCATCAAAGTTGCTCGGTGTACACTTTTTATTGTTATTCTATGTCAAATTTTATGAGTATATGTTTCCTAGATTATTTCGATGACAAAACCCCAACTTTCTATGAGAAATGGACAAAGCCGTTAAAAGCTCCGCCATAGAGAGAGTTGAGCAACTTCGGACCATCAAAGTTGCTCGGTGTACACTTTTTATTGTGTTTCTATGTGAAATTTTATGAGTATAAGCTTCCTAGATTATTTTAAAGCAAAAACCGCAAGTTTCTATGACAAATCCACAAAATTGTTAAAAGCTCCTCCATAGGGAGAGTTGAGCAACTTCGTAACGTCAAAGTTGCTCGGTGTACACCTTTTATTGTTCTTCTATGCTAAATTTTACGACTATAAGCTTCATGATTATTTAATTGCCAAAACACCAACTTTCTATCCGGAATGGACAAAGCCGTTAAAAGCCCCTCCATAGAGAGAGTTGAGCACCTTCGGACTATCCAAGTTGCTCGGTGTACATTTTTTAATGTTCTTCTATGTCAAATTTTATGAGTATAAAGCTTTCTAGATTATTTCGATGGCACAATACCAAATTTTTATGAGAAATGGACAAAGCCGTTAAAAGCTTCCCCATAGAGAGAGTTGAGCAACTTCGGACTATCAAAGTTGCTCGGTGTACACTTTCTATTATTCTTTTATTTCAAATTTTACGAGTATATGCTTCCTAGATTATTTCGATTGCAAAACACTAACTATCTATGACAAATGGACAAAGCCGTTAAAAGTTCTTCCATAGAGAGAGTTGAGAAACTTTGGAATGTCAAAGTTGCTCGGTGTACACTTTTTATTGTTATTCTATGTCAAATTTTATGAGTATATGCTTCCTAGATTATTTCGATGACAAAACCACAACTTTCTATGAGAAATGGACAAAGCCATTAAAAGCTCCCTCATCGAGAGAGTTGAGCAACTTCGGACCATCAAAGTTGCTCGGTGTACACTTTTTATTGTTCTTATATGTCAAATTTTATGAGTATATGCTTCCTAGATTATTTCGATGACAAAACCCCAACTTTCTATGACAAATACGCAAAGCCGTTAAAAGCTCTTCCATAGAGAGAGTTGAGCAACTTTTGACCATCAAAGTTACTCGGTGTACATCATTTAATGTTTCTATGTCAAGTTTTACGAATCTAAGATTCCTAGATTATTTCGATGGCAAAACACTAACTTTCTATGATAAATAGAAAAAGCCATTAAAAGCGCTTCCATAGAGAGAGTTGACCAACTTCGGACTATCAAAGTTTCTCGGTGTACGGTTTTTGTTGTTATTCTATGTCAAATTTTTTGAGTATAAGCTTCCTAGATTATTTCGATGACAAAACCCCAAGTTTCAATGAGAAATGTACAAAATTGTTAAAAGCTCCTCCATAGAGAGAGTTGAACAAGTTCGGACCGTCAAAGCTCCCCGGTGTACACATTTTATTGTTCTTCTATGCCAAATTTTACGAGTATAAGCCTCAAGATTATTTAATTGCCAAAACTCAGACTTTCTATAAGAAATGGACAAAGCCGTTAGAAGCTCCTCCATAGAGAGAGTGGAGCAGCTTCGAACCATCAAAGTTGGTCGGTGTACACGTTTTATTAATCTTCTATACCAAATTTTACGAGTATAAGCTTCAAGATTATTTAATTGTTAAAACTCCAACTTTCTATCAAAAAAGGACAAAGCCGTTAAAAGCTCCTCCATACAGAGAGTTGAGCAATTTCGGGCCATCAAAGTTGCTCGGTGTACACTTTTTATTGATTTTCTATGTCAAATTTTATGAGTATAATTATCCTAGATTATTTCGATGCCAAAACACTAACTTTCTATGACAAATGGACAAAATTGCTAAAAGCTCCTCCACAGAGAGAGTTGACCAACTTCGGACCATCAAAGTTGCTTGGTGTAAACTTTTTATTGTGCTTCTATGTCAAATTTTATGAGTATAGGCTTCCAAAATTATTTCGATGCCGAAACACAACTTTCTATGACAAATGGACAAAATCCGTTAAAAGCTCCTCCATAGAGAGAGTTGAGCAACTTCAGACCATCAAAGTTGCTCGGTCTACAATTTTTAATATTCTTGTACGTCAAATTTTACGAGTATAGGCTTCCTAGATTATTACGATGGCAAAACACTAACTTTCTATGATAAATAGACAAAGCCGTTAAAAGCGCTTCCATAGAGAGAGTTTAGCAACTTCAAACTATCAAAGTTGCTCAGTGTACACTTTTTATAGTTATTCTATGTCAAATTTTATAAGTATAAGCTTCCTAAATTATTTCGTTGCCAAAACACCAACTTTCTACGACAAATTGACAAAACTGTTAAAAGCTCCTCCATAGAGAGAGTTGAACAACTTCGGACCATCAGAGTTGCTTGGTGTAAACTTTTAATTGTGCTTCTATGTCAAATTTTACGAGTATAAGCTTCCAAGATTATTTCGATGTCAAAACACCAACTTTCTATAATAAATGGACAAAAGCCGTTAAATGCTCCTCCATAGAGAGAGTTGAGCAACTTCGGACCATCAAAGTTGCTCGGTGTACAATTTTTAATATTCTTCTACGTCAAATTTTAAGAGTATAAGCTTCCTAGATTATTACGATGGCAAAACAATAACTTTCTATGACAAATGGACAAAGCCGTTAAAATCTCCTTCATAGAGAGAGTTGAGCAACTTCCGACTATCAAAGTTGCTCGGTGTACATTTTTTAATGTTCTTCTATGTCAAATTTTATGAGTATAAAGCTTTCTAGATTATTTCGATGGCACAATACCAAATTTTTATGAGAAATGGACAAAGCCGTTAAAAGCTTCCCCATAGAGAGAGTTGAGCAACTTCGGACTATCAAAGTTGCTCGGTGTACACTTTCTATTATTCTTTTATGTCAAATTTTACGAGTATATGCTTCCTAGATTATTTCGATTGCAAAACACTAACTATCTATGACAAATGGACAAAGCCGTTAAAAGTTCTTCCATAGAGAGAGTTGAGAAACTTTGGAATGTCAAAGTTGCTCGGTGTACACTTTTTATTTTTATTCTATGTCAAATTTTATGAGTATAAAGCTTTCTAGATTATTTCGATGGCACAACACCAAATTTTTATGAGAAATGGACAAAGCCGTTAAAAGCCCCTCCATAGAGAGAGTTGAGCAACTTCGGACTATCCAAGTTGCTCGATGTATATTTTTTAATGTTCTTCTATGTCAAATTTTATGAGTATAAAGCTTTCTAGAGTATTTTGATGGCACAACACCAAATTTTTATGAGAAATGGACAAAGCCGTTAAAAGCTTCCCCATAGAGAGAGTTGAGCAACTTCGGACTATCAAAGTTTCTTGGTGTAAACTTTTTATTGTGCTTCTATGTCAAATTTTACGACTATAAGCTTCGAAGATTATTTCGATGTCAAAACACCAACTTTCTATGACAAATGGACAAAAGCCGTTAAAAGCTCCTCCATAGAGAGAGTTGAGCAACTTCGGACTATCCAAGTTGCTCGGTGAACATTTTTTAATGTTCTTCTATGTCAAATTTTATGAGTATAAAACTTTCTAGATTATTTCGATGGCACAACACCAAATTTTTATGAGAAATGGACAAAGCCGTTAAAAGCTTCCCCATAGAGAGAGTTGAGCAACTTCGGACTATCAAAGTTTCTTGGTGTAAACTTTTTATTGTGCTTCTATGTCAAATTTTACGAGTATAAGCTTCCAAGATTATTTCGATGTCAAAACACCAACTTTCTATGACAAATGGACAAAACCCGTTAAAAGCTCCTCCATAGAGAGAGTTGAGAAACTTCGGACCATCAAAGTTGCTCGGTGTACACTTTTTATTGTTATTCTATGTCAAATTTTATGAGTATATGCTTCGTAGATTATTTCGATGACAAAACCCCAACTTTCTATGAGAAATGGACAAAACCGTTAAAAACTCCCCCATAGAGAGAGTTGAGCAACTTCGGACCATCAAAGTTGCTCGGTGTACACTTTTTATTGTTCTTATATGTCAAATTTTAGGAGTATAAGCTTCCTAGATTATTACAATTTCAAAACACTAAGTTTATACGAAAAATGGACAAAGCCGTTAAAATCTCTTCCATAGAGAGAGTTGAGCAACTTCTGACCATCAAAGTTGCTCGGTGTACACTTTTTATTGTGCTTCTATGTCAAATTTTATGAGTATAAGCTTCCTAGATTATTTTAATGCAAAACCCGCAAGTTTCTATGACAAATCCACAAAATTGTTAAAAGCTCCTCCATAGAGAGAGTTGAGCAACTTCGCAACGTCAAAGTTGCTCGTTGTACACCTTTTATTGTTCTTCTATGCTAAATTTTACGACTATAAGCTTCATGATTATTTAATTGCCAAAACACCAACTTTCTATCAGGAATGGACAAAGCCGTTAAAAGCTCCTCCATAGAGAGAGTTGAGCAACTTCGGACTATCCAAGTTGCTCAGTGTACATTTTTTAATGTTCTTCTATGTCAAATTTTATGAGTATAAAGCTTTCTAGATTATTTCGATGGCACAACACCAAATTTTTATGAGAAATGGACAAAGCCGTTAAAAGCTTCCCCATAGAGAGAGTTGAGCAACTTCGGACTATCAAAGTTTCTTGGTGTAAACTTTTTATTGTGCTTCTATGTCAAATTTTACGAGTATAAGCTTCCAAGATTATTTTGATGTCAAAACACCAACTTTCTATGACAAATGGACAAAAGCCGTTAAAAGCTCCTCCATAGAGAGAGTTGAGAAAGTTCGGACCATCAAAGTTGCTCGGTGTACACTTTTTATTGTTATTCTATGTCAAATTTTATGAGTATATGTTTCCTAGATTATTTCGATGACAAAACCCCAACTTTCTTTGAGAAATGGACAAAGCCGTTAAAAGCTCCGCCATAGAGAGAGTTGAGCAACTTCGGACCATCAAAGTTGCTCGGTGTACACTTTTTATTGTTCTTATATGTCAAATTTTAGGAGTATAAGCTTCCTAGATTATTACGATTGCAAAACACTAACTTTATATGAAAAATGGACAAAGCCGTTAAAATCTCTTCCATAGAGAGAATTGAGCAACTTCGGACCATCAAAGTTGCTCGGTGTACACTTTTTATTGTGTTTCTATGTGAAATTTTATGAGTATAAGCTTCCTATATTATTTTAAAGCAAAAACCGCAAGTTTCTATGACAAATCCACAAAATTGTTAAAAGCTCCTCCATAGGGAGAGTTGAGCAACTTCGTAACGTCAAAGTTGCTCGGTGTACACCTTTTATTGTTCTTCTATGCTAAATTTTACGACTATAAGCTTCATGATTATTTAATTGCCAAAACACCAACTTTCTATCCGGAATGGACAAAGCCGTTAAAAGCCCCTCCATAGAGAGAGTTGAGCACCTTCGGACTATCCAAGTTGCTCGGTGTACATTTTTTAATGTTCTTCTATGTCAAATTTTATGAGTATAAAGCTTTCTAGATTATTTCGATGGCACAATACCAAATTTTTATGAGAAATGGACAAAGCCGTTAAAAGCTTCCCCATAGAGAGAGTTGAGCAACTTCGGACTATCAAAGTTGCTCGGTGTACACTTTCTATTATTCTTTTATGTCAAATTTTACGAGTATATGCTTCCTAGATTATTTCGATTGCAAAACACTAACTATCTATGACAAATGGACAAAGCCGTTAAAAGTTCTTCCATAGAGAGAGTTGAGAAACTTTGGAATGTCAAAGTTGCTCGGTGTACACTTTTTATTGTTATTCTATGTCAAATTTTATGAGTATATGCTTCCTAGATTATTTCGATGACAAAACCACAACTTTCTATGAGAAATGGACAAAGCCGTTAAAAGCTCCCTCATTGAGAGAGTTGAGCAACTTCGGACCATCAAAGTTGCTCGGTGTACACTTTTTATTGTTCTTATATGTCAAATTTTATGAGTATATGCTTCCTAGATTATTTCGATGACAAAACCCCAACTTTCTATGACAAATACGCAAAGCCGTTAAAAGCTCTTCCATAGAGAGAGTTGAGCAACTTTTGACCATCAAAGTTACTCGGTGTACATCATTTAATGTTTCTATGTCAAGTTTTACGAATCTAAGATTCCTAGATTATTTCGATGGCAAAACACTAACTTTCTATGATAAATAGAAAAAGCCATTAAAAGCGCTTCCATAGAGAGAATTGATCAACTTCGGACTATCAAAGTTTCTAGGTGTACGGTTTTTTTTGTTATTCTATGTCAAATTTTTTGAGTATAAGCTTCCTAGATTATTTCGATGACAAAACCCAAAGTTTCAATGAGAAATGTACAAAATTGTTAAAAGCTCCTCCATAGAGAGAGTTGAACAAGTTCGGACCGTCAAAGCTCCCCGGTGTACACATTTTATTGTTCTTCTATGCCAAATTTTACGAGTATAAGCCTCAAGATTATTTAATTGCCAAAACTCAGACTTTCTATAAGAAATGGACAAAGCCGTTAGAAGCTCCTCCATAGAGAGAGTGGAGCAACTTCGAACCATCAAAGTTGGTCGGTGTACACGTTTTATTAATCTTCTATACCAAATTTTACGAGTATAAGCTTCAAGATTATTTAATTGTTAAAACTCCAACTTTCTATCAAAAAAGGACAAAGCCGTTAAAAGCTCCTCCATACAGAGAGTTGAGCAATTTCGGGCCATCAAAGTTGCTCGGTGTACACTTTTTATTGATTTTCTATGTCAAATTTTATGAGTATAATTATCCTAGATTATTTCGATGCCAAAACACTAACTTTCTATGACAAATGGACAAAATTGCTAAAAGCTCCTCCACAGAGAGAGTTGACCAACTTCGGACCATCAAAGTTGCTTGGTGTAAACTTTTTATTGTGCTTCTATGTCAAATTTTATGAGTATAGGCTTCCAAAATTATTTCGATGCCGAAACACAACTTTCTATGACAAATGGACAAAATCCGTTAAAAGCTCCTCCATAGAGAGAGTTGAGCAACTTCAGACCATCAAAGTTGCTCGGTCTACAATTTTTAATATTCTTGTACGTCAAATTTTACGAGTATAGGCTTCCTAGATTATTACGATGGCAAAACACTAACTTTCTATGATAAATAGACAAAGCCGTTAAAAGCGCTTCCATAGAGAGAGTTTAGCAACTTCAAACTATCAAAGTTGCTCAGTGCACACTTTTTATAGTTATTCTATGTCAAATTTTATAAGTATAAGCTTCCTAAATTATTTCGTTGCCAAAACACCAAATTTCTACGACAAATTGACAAAACTGTTAAAAGCTCCTCCAAAGAGAGAGTTGAACAACTTCGGACCATCAGAGTTGCTTGGTGTAAACTTTTAATTGTGCTTCTATGTCAAATTTTACGAGTATAAGCTTCCAAGATTATTTCGATGTCAAAACACCAACTTTCTATAATAAATGGACAAAAGCCGTTAAATGCTCCTCCATAGAGAGAGTTGAGCAACTTCGGACCATCAAAGTTGCTCGGTGTACAATTTTTAATATTCTTCTACGTCAAATTTTACTAGTATAAGCTTCCTAGATTATTACGATGGCAAAACACTAACTTTCTATGACAAATGGACAAAGCCGTTAAAATCTCTTTCATAGAGAGAGTTGAGCAACTTCCGACTATCAAAGCTGCTCGGTGTACACTTTTTATAGTTATTCTATGCCAAATTTTATGAGTATAAGCTTTCTAGATTATTTCGTTGCCAAAACATGAACTTTCTATGACAAATTGACAAAACTTTCAAAAACTCCTCCAGAGAGAGAGTTTAGCAACTTCGGACCATCAAAGTTGCTTGGTGTATACTTTTTATTGTGCTTCTATGTCAAATTTTACGAGTATAAGCTTCCAAGAATATTTCGATGCCAAAACACCAACTTCCTATGACAAATGGACAAATCCGTTAAAACTCCTCCAAATAGAGAGTTAAGCAACTTCGGACCATCAAAGTTGCTCGGTGTACACTTTTTAATATTCTTCTACGTCAAATTTTACGAGTATAAGCTTCCTAGATTATTACGATGGCAGAACACTAACTTTCTATGACAAATGGACAAAGCCGTTAAAATCTCTTCCATAGAGAGAGTTGAGCAACTTTGAACCATCAAAGTTGCTCGCTGTACATTTTTTATAGTTATTCTATGCCAAATTTTGTGAGTATAAGCTTCCTAGAATATTTCGATGCGAAAACCCCAACTTTCTATGACAAATGGGCAAAATTAATAAAACCTCCTCCATAGAGAGAGTTGAGCAAATTCGGACCATCAAAATTGCTCAGTGTACACTTTTTATTATGCTTCTATGTCAAATTTTTCGAGTATAAGCTTCCAAGATTATTTCGTTGACAAACCAACAAATTTCTTTAACAAATGGACAAAATTGTTAAAAGCTTCTCCATAGATAGAGTTGAACAACTTCGGACCATCAAAATTGCTCGTTGTACACTCTTATTGTTTTTCTATGTCAAATTTTATGAGTATAATTTTCCTAGACTATTTCGATGCGAAAACGCCAACTTTCTATGACAAATGAACAAAATTGTTAAAACCTCCTCCATAGAGAGAGTTGAGCAACCTCGGACCATCAAAATTGGTCAGTGTACACTTTTTATTATGCTTCTATGTCAAATTTTTCGAGTATAACCTTCCAAGATTATTTCGATGCCAAAACAACAACTTTCTTTGACAAATGGACAAAACTGTTAAATGCTTCTCCATAGATAGAGTTGAGCAACTTCGGACCATCAAAGTGGCTCGGTGTACACTTTTTAATGATCTTCTATGTCAAATTTTACGAGTATAAAATTCCTAGATTATTTCGATGCCAAAACACTAACTTTATATGAAAAATGGACAAAGCCGTTAAAATCTTTTCCATAGAGAGAGTTGAGCATCTATTGACCATCAAAGTTGCTCGGTGTACACTTTTTATTGTGCTTCTATGTCAAATTTTATGAGTATAAGCTTCCTAGATTATTTTAATGCAAAAACCGCAACTTTCTATGACAAATCCACAAAATTGTTAAAAGCTCCTCCATAGAGAGAGTTGAGCAACTTCGGAACGTCAAAGTTGCTCAGTGTACAACTTTTATTGTTCTTCTATGCTAAATTTTACGACTATAAGCTTGAAGATTATTTAATTGCCAAAACACCAACTTTCTATCAGGAATGGATAAAGTCATTAAAAGCTCCTCCATAGAGAGAGTTGAGCAACTTCGGACTATCCAAGTTGCTCGGTGTACATTTTCTAATGTTCTTCTATGTCAAATTTTATGAGTATAAAGCTTTCTAGATTATTTCGATGGCACAACATTAACTTTCTATGACAAACGGACAAATTCGTTAAAACCGCTTCCATAGAGAGAGTTGAACAACTTCGGACCATCAAAGTTGCTCGGTGTACAGTTTTTATTGTTATTCTATTTTAAATTTTCCGAATATAAGCTTCAAGATTATTTAATTGCCAAAACACCAACTTTTATGAGAAATGGACAAAGCCGTTAAAAGCTTCCCAATAGAGAGAGTTGAGCAACTTCTGACCATCAAAGTTGCTCGGTGTACACTTTTTATTGTTCTTTATGTGAAATTTTACGAGTATAAGCTTCCTAAATTATTTCGATTGCAAAATACTAACTTTCTATGACAAATGGACAAAGCGGTTAAAAGTTCTTCCATTGAGAGAGTTGAGAAACTTTGGAATGTCAAAGTTGCTCGGTGTACACTTTTTATTGTTATTCTATGTCAAAATTTTATGAGTATAAGCTTCCTAGATTATTTCGATGACAAAACGCCGACTTTCTATGACAAATGCACAAAATTGTTAAAAGCTCCACCATAGAGAGTGTTGAGCAACTTTGGACCGTCAAAGCTGCTCGGTGTATACATTTTATTGTTCTTATATGTCAAATTTTATGAGTATAAGCTTCCTAGATTATTTCGATGACAAAACCCCAACTTTCTATGACAAATGGACAAAGCCGTTAAAAGCTCTTCCAAAGAGAGAGTTGAGCAACTTCGGACCATCAAAGTTTCTCGGTGTACACCTTTTAATGTTTTCTATGTCAAATTTTACGAATCTAAGATTCGTAAATTATTTCGATGGCAAAACACTAACTTTCTATGATAAATAGACAAAGTGGTTAAAAGCGCTTCCATAGAGATAGTTGACCAACTTCAGACTATCAAAGTTGCTCGGTGTACAATTTTTTTTGTTATTCTATGTCAAATTTTATGAGTATAGGCTACCTAGATTATTTCGATGACAAAACCCCAAGTTTCAATGAGAAATGTACAAAATTGTTAAAAGCTCCTCCATAGAGAGAGTTGAACAAATTTTGACCGTCAAAGCTGCCCGGTGTACACATTTTGTTGTTCTTCTATGCCAAATTTTACGAGTATAAGCCTCAAGATTATTTAATTGTCAAAACTCAAACTTTCTATAAGAAATGGACAAAGCCGTTAGAAGCTCCTCGGTGTACACGTTTTATTAATCTTCTATACCAAATTTTATGAGTATAAGCTTCAAGATTATTAAATTGTTAAAACTTCAACTTTCTATGAGAAATGGACAAAGCCGTTAAAAGCTCCTCCATAGAGAGAGTTGAGCAACTTCAGGCCATCAAAGTTGCTTGGTGTACACTTTTTATTGTTATTCTATGTCAAATTTTATGAGTATAATTTTCCAAGATTATTTCGATGCCCAAACACTTTCTATGACAAATGGACAAAACTGTTAGAAGATCCTCCATAGATAGAGTTGAACAACTTCGAACCATCAAAGTTGCTTGGTGTAAACTTTTTATTGTGCTTCTATGTCAAATTTTATGAGTATAAGCTTCCAAGAATATTTCCATGCCAAAACACCAACTTCCTATAACAAATGTACAAAGCCGTTAAAAGCTCCTCAAAAGAGAGAGTTGAGCAACTTCGGACCATCAAAGTTGCTCGCTGTACACTTTTTAATATTCTTCTACGTCAAATTTTACGAGTATAAGCTTCCTAGATTATTACGATGACATAACACTAACTTTCTATGACAAATGGACAAACCCGTTAAAATATCTTCCATAGAGAGAGTTGAGCAACTTCATGTCATCAAAGTTGCTCAGTGTACAGTTTTTTTTGTTATTCTATGTCAAATTTTATGAGTATAAGCTTCCTAGATTATTTCGATGCGAAAACCCCAACTTTCTATGACAAATGGACAAAATTGTTAAAACCTCTTCCATAGAGAGAGTTGAGCAACTTTGGGCCATCAAAGTTGATCGGTGTACACTTTCTATTGTGCTTCTATGTCAAATTTTATGAGTATAAGCTTCCAAGATTATTTGGATTCCAAAACACCAACTTCCTATGACAAATGGACAAAGCCGTTGAAAGGTCGTCCAGAGAGAGAGTTGAGCAACTTCGGACCATCATAGTTGCTCGGTGTACACTTTTTATTGTTATTCTATGTCAAATTTTATGAGTATAAGCTTCCTAGATTATTTCGATGACGAAACTCCAATTTTCAATGAGAAGTGCACAAAATTGTTAAAAGCTCCTCCATAGAGAGAGTTGAACAACTTTGGACCGTCAAAGCTGCCCGGTGTACACATTTTATTGTTCTTGTATGCCAAATTTTATGAGTATAAGCTTCCAAGATTATTTCGATGCCAAAACACAACTTTCTATGAAAAATGGACAAAAGCCGTAAAAAGCTCCTCCATAGAGAGAGTTGAGCAACTTCGGACCATCAAAGTTGCTCCGTGTACACTTTTTAATATTCTTGTACGTCAAATTTTACGAGTATAAGCTTCCTAGATTATTACGATGGCAGAACACTAACTTTCTATGACAAATAGACAAAGCCGTTAAAATCTCTTCCATAGAGAGAGTTGACCAACTTCCGACTATCAAAGTTGCTCGGTATACACTTTTTAATATTCTTCTACGTCAAATTTTACGAGTATAAGCTTCCTAGATTATTACGATGCCAAAACACTAACTTTCTATGACAAATGGGCAAAAGCCGTTAAAAGCTCCTCCATAGAGAGAGTTGAGCAACTTCGGACCATCAAAGTTGCTCGGTATACACTTTTTAATATTCTTCTACGTCAAATTTTACGAGTATAAGCTTCCTAGATTATTACGATGGCAAAACACTAACTTTCTATGACAAATGGGCAAAGCCGTTAAAATCTCTTCCATAGAGAGAGTTGACCAACTTCCGACTATCAAAGTTGCTCGGTGTACACTTTTATAGCTATTCTATACCAAATTTTATGAGTATAAGTTTTCTAGATTATTTCGTTGCCAAAACACGAACTTTCTATGACAAATGGACAAAACTGTTAAAAACTCCTCCAAAGAGAGACTTGAGCAACTTCGGACTATCAAAGTTGGTTGGTGTATACTTTTTATTGTCCTTCTATGTCAAATTTTACGAGTATAAGCTTCCAAGATTATTTCGATTACAAAACACCAACTTCCTATGACAAATGAACAAAGCCGTTGAAAGCTCGTCCATAGAGAGAGTTGAGCAACTTCGGACTATCAAAGTTGCTCGGTGTACACTTTTTATTGTTTTTCTATGTCAAATTTTATGAGTATAATTTTCCTATATTATTTCGATGCGAAAACACCAACTTTCTATGACAAATGGACAAAACTGTTAAAAGCTTCTCCATAGATAGAGTTGAACAACTTCGGACCATCAAAGTTGCTTGGTGTAAAGTTTTTATTATGCTTCTATGTCAAATTTTACGAGTATAGGCTTCCAAGAATATTTCAATGCCAAAACACCAACTTCATATGACAAATGGATAAAGCCATTAAAAGCTCCTCGAAAGAGAGAGTTGAGCAACTTCGGACCATCAAAGTTGCTCAGTGTACACTTTTTATTTTGCTTCTATGTGAAATTTTATGAGTATAAGCTTCCTAGATTATTTTAATGCAAAAACCGCAAGTTTCTATGACAAATCCACAAAATTCTTAAAAGCTCCTCCATAGAGAGAGTTGAGCAACTTTGGAACGTCAAAGTTGCTCGGTGTACATTTTTTATTGTTCTTCTATGCTAAATTTTACGACTATAAGCTTCATGATTATTTAATTGCCAAAACACCAACTTTCTATCAGGAATGGACAAAGCCTTTAAAAGCTCCTCCATAGAGAGAGTTGAGCAACTTAACACTATCCAAGTTTCTCGGTGTACATTTTTTAATGTTCTTCTATGTCAAATTTTATGAGTATAAAGCTTTCTAGATTATTTCGATGGCACAACACCAAATTTTTATGAGAAATGGACAAAGCCGTTAAAAGCTCCCCCATAGAGAGAGTTGAGCAACTTCAGACCATCAAAGTTGCCCGGTGTACACTTTTTATTGTTCTTATATGTCAAATTTTATGAGTATAAGCTTCCTAGATTATTAAGATTGCAAAACACTAACTTTATATGAAAAATGGACAAAGCCGTTAAAATCTCTTCCATAGACAGAATTGAGCAACTTCTGACCATCAAAGTTGCTCGGTGTACACTATTTATTGTGCTTCTATGTCAAATTTTATGAGTATATGCTTCCTAGATTATTTTAATGTAAAAACCGCAAGTTTCTATGACAAATCCACAAAATTGTTAAAAGCTCCTCCATAGAGAGAGTTGAGCAACTTCGGAACGTCAAAGTTGCTTATTGTACACCTTTTATTGTACTTCTATGCTAAATTTTATGACTATAAGCTTCATGATTATTTAATTGCCAAAACACCAACTTTCTATCAGGAATAGACAAAGCCGTTAAAAGCTCCTCCATAGAGAGAGTTGAGCAATTTCAAACTATCCAAGTTGCTCGGTGTACATTTTTTAATGTTCTTCTATGTCAAATTTTATGAGTATAAAGCTTTCTAGATTATTTCGATGGCACAAAACCAAATTTTTATGAGAAATGGACAAAGCCGTTAAAAGCTTCCCCATAGAGAGAGTTGAGCAACTTCGGACTATCAAAGTTGCTTGGTGTAAACTTTTTATTGTGCTTCTATGTCAAATTTTACGAGTATAAGCTTCCAAGATTATTTCGATGCCAAAACACCGACTTTCTATGACAAATGGACAAAAGCCGTTAAAAGCTCCTCCATAGAGAGAGTTGAGAAACTTCGGACCATCAAAGTTGCTCGGTGTACACATTTTATTGTTATTCTATGTCAAATTTTATGAGTATATGCTTCCTAGATTATTTCGATGACGAAACCCCAACTTTCTTTGAGAAATGGACAAAACCGTTAAAAGCTCCCCCGTAGAGAGAGTTGAGCAACTTCGGACCATCAAAGTTACTCTGTGTACACTTTTTATTGTTGTTATGTGTCAAATTTTAGGAGTATAAGCTTCCTAGATTATTACGATTGCAAAACACTAACTTTATATGAAAAATGAACAAAGCCGTTAAAATGTCTTCCATAGAGAAAGTTGAGCAACTTCGGACCATCAAAGTTGCTCGGTGTACACTTTTTATTGTGCTTCTATGTCAAATTTTATGAGTATAAGCTTTCTAGATTATTTTAATGCAAAAACCGCAAGTTTCTATGACAAATCCACAAAATTGTTAAAAGCTCCTCCATAGAGAGAGTTGAGCAACTTCGGAACGTCAAAGTTCCTCGGTGTACACCTTTTATTGTTCTTCTATGCTAAATTTTACGACTATAAGCTTCATGATTATTTAATTGCCAAAACACCAACTTTCTATCAGGAATGGACAAAGCCGTTAAAAGCACCTCCACAGAGAGAGTTGAGCAACTTCGGACTATCCAAGTTGCTCGATGTACATTTTTTAATGTTCTTCTATGTCAAATTTTATGAGTATAAAGCTTTCTAGATTATTTTGATGGCACAACACCAAATTTTTATGAGAAATGGACAAAGCCGTTAAAAGCTTCCACATAGAGAGAGTTGAGCAACTTCGGACTATCAAAGTTGCTTGGTGTAAACTTTTTATTGTGCTTCTATGTACCATTTCACGAGTATAAGCTTCCAAGATTATTTTGATGTCAAAACACCAACTTTCTATGACAAATGGACAAAAGCCGTTAAAAGCTCCACCATAGAGAGAGTTGAGAAACTTCAGACCATCAAAGTTGCTCGTTGTAAACTTTTTATTGTTATTCTATGTCAAATTTTATGAGTATATGCTTCCTAGATTATTTCGATGACAAAACCCCAACTTTCTATGAGAAATGGACACAGCCGTTAAAAGCTCCCCCATAGAGAGAGTTGAGCAACTTCGGACCATCAAAGTTGCTCGGTGTACACTTTTTATAGTTCTTATATGTCAAATTTTAGGAGTATAAGCTTCCTCGATTATTACGATTGCAAAACACTAACTTTATATGAAAAATGGACAAAGCCGTTAAAATCTCTTCCATAGAGAGAGTTGAGCAACTTCTGACCATCAAAGTTGCTCGGTGTACACTTTTTATTGTGCTTCTATGTCAAATTTTATGAGTATAAGCTTCCTAGATTATTTTAATGCAAAAACTACAAGTTTCTATGACAAATCCACAAAATTGTTAAAAGCTCCTTCATAGAGAGAGTTGAGCAACTTCGGAACGTCAAAGTTGCTTGGTTTACACCTTTTATTATTCATCTATGCTAAATTTTACGACTATAAGCTTCATGATTATTTAATTGCCAAAACACCAACTTTCTATCAGGAATGGACAAAGCCGTTAAAAGCTCCGCCACAGAGAGAGTTGAGCAACTTCGGACTATCCAAATTGCTCGGTGTACATTTTTTTAATGTTCTTATATGTCAAATTTTATGAGTATAAAGCTTTCTAGATTATTTCGATGGCACAACACCAAATTTTTATGAGAAATGGACAAAGCCGTTAAAAGCTTCCCCATAGAGAGAGTTGAGCAACTTCGGACTATCAAAGTTGCTTGGTGTAAACTTTTTATTGTGCTTCTATGTCAAATTTTATGAGTATAAGCTTCCAAGATTATTTGGATGCCAAAACACCAACTTTCTATGACAAATGGACAAAAGCCGTTAAAAGCTCCTCCATAGAGAGAGTTGAGAAACTTCGGACCATCAAAGTTGCTCGGTGTACACATTTTATTGTTATTCTATGTCAAATTTTATGAGTATATGCTTCCTAGATTATTTCGATGTCAAAACTTCAACTTTCTATGAGAAATGGACAAAGCCGTTAAAAGCTCCCCCATAGAGAGAGTTGAGCAACTTCGGACCATCAAAGTTGCTCGGTGTACACTTTTTATTGTTCTTATATGTCAAATTTTAGGAGTATAAGCTTCCTAGATTATTACGATTGCAAAACACTAACTTTATATGAAAAATGAACAAAGCCGTTAAAATCTCTTCCATAGAGAGAGTTGAGCAAATTCGTACCATCAAAGTTGCTCGATGTACACTTTTTATTGTGCTTCTATGTGAAATTTTATGAGTATAAGCTTCCTAGATTATTTTAATGAAAAAATCGCAAGTTTCTATGAAAAATCCACAAAATTGTTAAAAGCTCCTCCATAGAGAGAGTTGAGCAACTTCGGAACGTCAAAGTTGCTCGGTATACACCTTTTATTGTTCTTCTATGCTAAATTTTACGACTATAAGCTTCATGATTATTTAATTGCCAAAACACCAACTTTCTATCAGGAATGGACAAAGCCGTTAAAAGCCCCTCCATAGAGAGAGTTGAACAACTTCGGACTATCCAAGTTGCTCGGTGTACATTTTTTAATGTTCTTCTATGTAAAATTTTATGAGTATAAAGCTTTCTAGATTATTTCGATGGCACAACACCAAATTTTTATGAGAAATGGACAAAGCCGTTAAAAGCTTCCCCATAGAGAGAGTTGAGCAACTTCGGACTATCAAAAATGCTTGGTGTAAACTTTTTATTGTGCTTCTATGTCAAATTTCACGAGTATAAGCTTCCAAGATTATTTTGATGTCAAAACACCAACTTTCTATGACAAATGGACAAAAGCCGTTAAAAGCTCCTCCATAGAGAGAGTTGAGAAACTTCAGACCATCAAAGTTGCTCGGTGTAAACTTTTTATTGTTATTCTATGTCAAATTTTATGAGTATATGCTTCCTAGATTATTTCGATGACAAAACCCCAACTTTCTATGAGAAATGGACAAAGCCGTTAAAAGCTCCCCCATAGAGAGAGTTGAGCAACTTCGGACCATCAAAGTTGCTCGGTGTACACTTTTTATTGTTCTTATATGTCAAATTTTAGGAGTATAAGCTTCCTCGATTATTACGATTGAAAAACACTAACTTTATATGAAAGATGGACAAAGCCGTTAAAATCTCTTCCATAGAGAGAGTTGAGCAACTTCTGACCATCAAAGTTGCTCGGTGTACACTTTTTATTGTGCTTCTATGTCAAATTTTATGAGTATAAGCTTCCTAGATTATTTTAATGCAAAAACTGCAAGTTTCTATGACAAATCCACAAAATTGTTAAAAGCTCCTTCATAGAGAGAGTTGAGCAACTTCGGAACGTCAAAGTTGCTTGGTTTACACCTTTTATTATTCTTCTATGCTAAATTTTACGACTATAAGCTTCATGATTATTTAATTGCCAAAACAACAACTTTCTATCAGGAATGGACAAAGCCGTTAAAAGCTCCTCCATAGAGAGAGTGGAGCAACTTCGAACCATCAAAGTTGCTCGGTGTACACGTTTTATTAATCTTCTATACCAAATTTTACGAGTATAAGCTTCAAGATTATTTAATTGTTAAAACTCCATCTTTCTATGAGAAATGGACAAAGACGTTAAAAGCTCCTCCATAGAGAGAGTTGAGCAACTTCGAACCATCAAAGTTGCTCGGTATACACTTTTTATTGTTCTTATATGTCAAATTTTATGAGTATAAGCTTTCTAGATTATTTAGATGACAAAACCCCAACTTTCTATGACAAATGGACAAAGCCGTTAAAAGCTCTTCCATAGAGAGAGTTGAGCAACTTCGGACCATCAAAGTTACTCGGTGTACACCTTTTAATGTTTTCTATGTCAAATTTTACGAATCTAAGATTCCTAGATTATTTCGATGGCAAAACACTAACTTTCTATGATAAATAGACAAAGCCGTTAAAAGCGCTTCCATGGGGAGAGTTGACCAACTTCGGACTCTCAAAGTTGCCCGGTGTACAGTTTTTTTTGTTATTCTATGTCAAATTTTATGACTATAAGCTTCCTAGATTATTACGATGGAAAAACACTAACTTTCTATGATAAATAGACAAAGCCGTTAAAAGCGCTTCGATAGAGAGAGTTGAGCAACTTCGGACCATCAAAGTTGCTCGGTGTACACTTTTTGTTGTTCTTATATGTCAAATTTTATGAGTATAAGATTCCAAGATTATTTTGATGCCAAAACACCAACTTTCTATGACAAATGGACAAAAGCCGTTAAAAGCTCCTCTATAGAGAGAGTTGAGCAACTTCAGACCATCAAAGTTGCTCGGTGTACACTTTTTAATATTCTTCTACGTCAAATTTTACGAGTCTAAGATTCGTAAATTATTTCGATGGCAAAACACTAACTTTCTATGATAAATAGACAAAGTGGTTAAAAGCGCTTCCATAGAGATAGTTGACCAACTTCAGACTATCAAAGTTGCTCGGTGTACAATTTTTTTTGTTATTCTATGTCAAATTTTATGAGTATAGGCTACCTAGATTATTTCGATGACAAAACCCCAAGTTTCAATGAGAAATGTACAAAATTGTTAAAAGCTCCTCCATAGAGAGAGTTGAACAAATTTTGACCGTCAAAGCTGCCCGGTGTACACATTTTGTTGTTCTTCTATGCCAAATTTTACGAGTATAAGCCTCAAGATTATTTAATTGTCAAAACTCAAACTTTCTATAAGAAATGGACAAAGCCGTTAGAAGCTCCTCGGTGTACACGTTTTATTAATCTTCTATACCAAATTTTATGAGTATAAGCTTCAAGATTATTAAATTGTTAAAACTTCAACTTTCTATGAGAAATGGACAAAGCCGTTAAAAGCTCCTCCATAGAGAGAGTTGAGCAACTTCAGGCCATCAAAGTTGCTTGGTGTACACTTTTTATTGTTATTCTATGTCAAATTTTATGAGTATAATTTTCCAAGATTATTTCGATGCCCAAACACTTTCTATGACAAATGGACAAAACTGTTAGAAGATCCTCCATAGATAGAGTTGAACAACTTCGAACCATCAAAGTTGCTTGGTGTAAACTTTTTATTGTGCTTCTATGTCAAATTTTATGAGTATAAGCTTCCAAGAATATTTCCATGCCAAAACACCAACTTCCTATAACAAATGTACAAAGCCGTTAAAAGCTCCTCAAAAGAGAGAGTTGAGCAACTTCGGACCATCAAAGTTGCTCGCTGTACACTTTTTAATATTCTTCTACGTCAAATTTTACGAGTATAAGCTTCCTAGATTATTACGATGACATAACACTAACTTTCTATGACAAATGGACAAACCCGTTAAAATATCTTCCATAGAGAGAGTTGAGCAACTTCATGTCATCAAAGTTGCTCAGTGTACAGTTTTTTTTGTTATTCTATGTCAAATTTTATGAGTATAAGCTTCCTAGATTATTTCGATGCGAAAACCCCAACTTTCTATGACAAATGGACAAAATTGTTAAAACCTCTTCCATAGAGAGAGTTGAGCAACTTTGGGCCATCAAAGTTGATCGGTGTACACTTTCTATTGTGCTTCTATGTCAAATTTTATGAGTATAAGCTTCCAAGATTATTTGGATTCCAAAACACCAACTTCCTATGACAAATGGACAAAGCCGTTGAAAGGTCGTCCAGAGAGAGAGTTGAGCAACTTCGGACCATCATAGTTGCTCGGTGTACACTTTTTATTGTTATTCTATGTCAAATTTTATGAGTATAAGCTTCCTAGATTATTTCGATGACGAAACTCCAATTTTCAATGAGAAGTGCACAAAATTGTTAAAAGCTCCTCCATAGAGAGAGTTGAACAACTTTGGACCGTCAAAGCTGCCCGGTGTACACATTTTATTGTTCTTGTATGCCAAATTTTATGAGTATAAGCTTCCAAGATTATTTCGATGCCAAAACACAACTTTCTATGAAAAATGGACAAAAGCCGTAAAAAGCTCCTCCATAGAGAGAGTTGAGCAACTTCGGACCATCAAAGTTGCTCCGTGTACACTTTTTAATATTCTTGTACGTCAAATTTTACGAGTATAAGCTTCCTAGATTATTACGATGGCAGAACACTAACTTTCTATGACAAATAGACAAAGCCGTTAAAATCTCTTCCATAGAGAGAGTTGACCAACTTCCGACTATCAAAGTTGCTCGGTATACACTTTTTAATATTCTTCTACGTCAAATTTTACGAGTATAAGCTTCCTAGATTATTACGATGCCAAAACACTAACTTTCTATGACAAATGGGCAAAAGCCGTTAAAAGCTCCTCCATAGAGAGAGTTGAGCAACTTCGGACCATCAAAGTTGCTCGGTATACACTTTTTAATATTCTTCTACGTCAAATTTTACGAGTATAAGCTTCCTAGATTATTACGATGGCAAAACACTAACTTTCTATGACAAATGGGCAAAGCCGTTAAAATCTCTTCCATAGAGAGAGTTGACCAACTTCCGACTATCAAAGTTGCTCGGTGTACACTTTTATAGCTATTCTATACCAAATTTTATGAGTATAAGCTTTCTAGATTATTTCGTTGCCAAAACACGAACTTTCTATGACAAATGGACAAAACTGTTAAAAACTCCTCCAAAGAGAGACTTGAGCAACTTCGGACTATCAAAGTTGGTTGGTGTATACTTTTTATTGTCCTTCTATGTCAAATTTTACGAGTATAAGCTTCCAAGATTATTTCGATTACAAAACACCAACTTCCTATGACAAATGAACAAAGCCGTTGAAAGCTCGTCCATAGAGAGAGTTGAGCAACTTCGGACTATCAAAGTTGCTCGGTGTACACTTTTTATTGTTTTTCTATGTCAAATTTTATGAGTATAATTTTCCTATATTATTTCGATGCGAAAACACCAACTTTCTATGACAAATGGACAAAACTGTTAAAAGCTTCTCCATAGATAGAGTTGAACAACTTCGGACCATCAAAGTTGCTTGGTGTAAAGTTTTTATTATGCTTCTATGTCAAATTTTACGAGTATAGGCTTCCAAGAATATTTCAATGCCAAAACACCAACTTCATATGACAAATGGATAAAGCCATTAAAAGCTCCTCGAAAGAGAGAGTTGAGCAACTTCGGACCATCAAAGTTGCTCAGTGTACACTTTTTATTTTGCTTCTATGTGAAATTTTATGAGTATAAGCTTCCTAGATTATTTTAATGCAAAAACCGCAAGTTTCTATGACAAATCCACAAAATTCTTAAAAGCTCCTCCATAGAGAGAGTTGAGCAACTTTGGAACGTCAAAGTTGCTCGGTGTACATTTTTTATTGTTCTTCTATGCTAAATTTTACGACTATAAGCTTCATGATTATTTAATTGCCAAAACACCAACTTTCTATCAGGAATGGACAAAGCCTTTAAAAGCTCCTCCATAGAGAGAGTTGAGCAACTTAACACTATCCAAGTTTCTCGGTGTACATTTTTTAATGTTCTTCTATGTCAAATTTTATGAGTATAAAGCTTTCTAGATTATTTCGATGGCACAACACCAAATTTTTATGAGAAATGGACAAAGCCGTTAAAAGCTCCCCCATAGAGAGAGTTGAGCAACTTCAGACCATCAAAGTTGCCCGGTGTACACTTTTTATTGTTCTTATATGTCAAATTTTATGAGTATAAGCTTCCTAGATTATTAAGATTGCAAAACACTAACTTTATATGAAAAATGGACAAAGCCGTTAAAATCTCTTCCATAGACAGAATTGAGCAACTTCTGACCATCAAAGTTGCTCGGTGTACACTATTTATTGTGCTTCTATGTCAAATTTTATGAGTATATGCTTCCTAGATTATTTTAATGTAAAAACCGCAAGTTTCTATGACAAATCCACAAAATTGTTAAAAGCTCCTCCATAGAGAGAGTTGAGCAACTTCGGAACGTCAAAGTTGCTTATTGTACACCTTTTATTGTACTTCTATGCTAAATTTTATGACTATAAGCTTCATGATTATTTAATTGCCAAAACACCAACTTTCTATCAGGAATAGACAAAGCCGTTAAAAGCTCCTCCATAGAGAGAGTTGAGCAATTTCAAACTATCCAAGTTGCTCGGTGTACATTTTTTAATGTTCTTCTATGTCAAATTTTATGAGTATAAAGCTTTCTAGATTATTTCGATGGCACAAAACCAAATTTTTATGAGAAATGGACAAAGCCGTTAAAAGCTTCCCCATAGAGAGAGTTGAGCAACTTCGGACTATCAAAGTTGCTTGGTGTAAACTTTTTATTGTGCTTCTATGTCAAATTTTACGAGTATAAGCTTCCAAGATTATTTCGATGCCAAAACACCGACTTTCTATGACAAATGGACAAAAGCCGTTAAAAGCTCCTCCATAGAGAGAGTTGAGAAACTTCGGACCATCAAAGTTGCTCGGTGTACACATTTTATTGTTATTCTATGTCAAATTTTATGAGTATATGCTTCCTAGATTATTTCGATGACGAAACCCCAACTTTCTTTGAGAAATGGACAAAACCGTTAAAAGCTCCCCCGTAGAGAGAGTTGAGCAACTTCGGACCATCAAAGTTACTCTGTGTACACTTTTTATTGTTGTTATGTGTCAAATTTTAGGAGTATAAGCTTCCTAGATTATTACGATTGCAAAACACTAACTTTATATGAAAAATGAACAAAGCCGTTAAAATGTCTTCCATAGAGAAAGTTGAGCAACTTCGGACCATCAAAGTTGCTCGGTGTACACTTTTTATTGTGCTTCTATGTCAAATTTTATGAGTATAAGCTTTCTAGATTATTTTAATGCAAAAACCGCAAGTTTCTATGACAAATCCACAAAATTGTTAAAAGCTCCTCCATAGAGAGAGTTGAGCAACTTCGGAACGTCAAAGTTCCTCGGTGTACACCTTTTATTGTTCTTCTATGCTAAATTTTACGACTATAAGCTTCATGATTATTTAATTGCCAAAACACCAACTTTCTATCAGGAATGGACAAAGCCGTTAAAAGCACCTCCACAGAGAGAGTTGAGCAACTTCGGACTATCCAAGTTGCTCGATGTACATTTTTTAATGTTCTTCTATGTCAAATTTTATGAGTATAAAGCTTTCTAGATTATTTTGATGGCACAACACCAAATTTTTATGAGAAATGGACAAAGCCGTTAAAAGCTTCCACATAGAGAGAGTTGAGCAACTTCGGACTATCAAAGTTGCTTGGTGTAAACTTTTTATTGTGCTTCTATGTACCATTTCACGAGTATAAGCTTCCAAGATTATTTTGATGTCAAAACACCAACTTTCTATGACAAATGGACAAAAGCCGTTAAAAGCTCCACCATAGAGAGAGTTGAGAAACTTCAGACCATCAAAGTTGCTCGTTGTAAACTTTTTATTGTTATTCTATGTCAAATTTTATGAGTATATGCTTCCTAGATTATTTCGAGGACAAAACCCCAACTTTCTATGAGAAATGGACACAGCCGTTAAAAGCTCCCCCATAGAGAGAGTTGAGCAACTTCGGACCATCAAAGTTGCTCGGTGTACACTTTTTATAGTTCTTATATGTCAAATTTTAGGAGTATAAGCTTCCTCGATTATTACGATTGCAAAACACTAACTTTATATGAAAAATGGACAAAGCCGTTAAAATCTCTTCCATAGAGAGAGTTGAGCAACTTCTGACCATCAAAGTTGCTCGGTGTACACTTTTTATTGTGCTTCTATGTCAAATTTTATGAGTATAAGCTTCCTAGATTATTTTAATGCAAAAACTACAAGTTTCTATGACAAATCCACAAAATTGTTAAAAGCTCCTTCATAGAGAGAGTTGAGCAACTTCGGAACGTCAAAGTTGCTTGGTTTACACCTTTTATTATTCATCTATGCTAAATTTTACGACTATAAGCTTCATGATTATTTAATTGCCAAAACACCAACTTTCTATCAGGAATGGACAAAGCCGTTAAAAGCTCCGCCACAGAGAGAGTTGAGCAACTTCGGACTATCCAAATTGCTCGGTGTACATTTTTTTAATGTTCTTATATGTCAAATTTTATGAGTATAAAGCTTTCTAGATTATTTCGATGGCACAACACCAAATTTTTATGAGAAATGGACAAAGCCGTTAAAAGCTTCCCCATAGAGAGAGTTGAGCAACTTCGGACTATCAAAGTTGCTTGGTGTAAACTTTTTATTGTGCTTCTATGTCAAATTTTATGAGTATAAGCTTCCAAGATTATTTGGATGCCAAAACACCAACTTTCTATGACAAATGGACAAAAGCCGTTAAAAGCTCCTCCATAGAGAGAGTTGAGAAACTTCGGACCATCAAAGTTGCTCGGTGTACACATTTTATTGTTATTCTATGTCAAATTTTATGAGTATATGCTTCCTAGATTATTTCGATGTCAAAACTTCAACTTTCTATGAGAAATGGACAAAGCCGTTAAAAGCTCCCCCATAGAGAGAGTTGAGCAACTTCGGACCATCAAAGTTGCTCGGTGTACACTTTTTATTGTTCTTATATGTCAAATTTTAGGAGTATAAGCTTCCTAGATTATTACGATTGCAAAACACTAACTTTATATGAAAAATGAACAAAGCCGTTAAAATCTCTTCCATAGAGAGAGTTGAGCAAATTCGTACCATCAAAGTTGCTCGATGTACACTTTTTATTGTGCTTCTATGTGAAATTTTATGAGTATAAGCTTCCTAGATTATTTTAATGAAAAAATCGCAAGTTTCTATGAAAAATCCACAAAATTGTTAAAAGCTCCTCCATAGAGAGAGTTGAGCAACTTCGGAACGTCAAAGTTGCTCGGTATACACCTTTTATTGTTCTTCTATGCTAAATTTTACGACTATAAGCTTCATGATTATTTAATTGCCAAAACACCAACTTTCTATCAGGAATGGACAAAGCCGTTAAAAGCCCCTCCATAGAGAGAGTTGAACAACTTCGGACTATCCAAGTTGCTCGGTGTACATTTTTTAATGTTCTTCTATGTAAAATTTTATGAGTATAAAGCTTTCTAGATTATTTCGATGGCACAACACCAAATTTTTATGAGAAATGGACAAAGCCGTTAAAAGCTTCCCCATAGAGAGAGTTGAGCAACTTCGGACTATCAAAAATGCTTGGTGTAAACTTTTTATTGTGCTTCTATGTCAAATTTCACGAGTATAAGCTTCCAAGATTATTTTGATGTCAAAACACCAACTTTCTATGACAAATGGACAAAAGCCGTTAAAAGCTCCTCCATAGAGAGAGTTGAGAAACTTCAGACCATCAAAGTTGCTCGGTGTAAACTTTTTATTGTTATTCTATGTCAAATTTTATGAGTATATGCTTCCTAGATTATTTCGATGACAAAACCCCAACTTTCTATGAGAAATGGACAAAGCCGTTAAAAGCTCCCCCATAGAGAGAGTTGAGCAACTTCGGACCATCAAAGTTGCTCGGTGTACACTTTTTATTGTTCTTATATGTCAAATTTTAGGAGTATAAGCTTCCTCGATTATTACGATTGAAAAACACTAACTTTATATGAAAGATGGACAAAGCCGTTAAAATCTCTTCCATAGAGAGAGTTGAGCAACTTCTGACCATCAAAGTTGCTCGGTGTACACTTTTTATTGTGCTTCTATGTCAAATTTTATGAGTATAAGCTTCCTAGATTATTTTAATGCAAAAACTGCAAGTTTCTATGACAAATCCACAAAATTGTTAAAAGCTCCTTCATAGAGAGAGTTGAGCAACTTCGGAACGTCAAAGTTGCTTGGTTTACACCTTTTATTATTCTTCTATGCTAAATTTTACGACTATAAGCTTCATGATTATTTAATTGCCAAAACAACAACTTTCTATCAGGAATGGACAAAGCCGTTAAAAGCTCCTCCATAGAGAGAGTGGAGCAACTTCGAACCATCAAAGTTGCTCGGTGTACACGTTTTATTAATCTTCTATACCAAATTTTACGAGTATAAGCTTCAAGATTATTTAATTGTTAAAACTCCATCTTTCTATGAGAAATGGACAAAGACGTTAAAAGCTCCTCCATAGAGAGAGTTGAGCAACTTCGAACCATCAAAGTTGCTCGGTATACACTTTTTATTGTTCTTATATGTCAAATTTTATGAGTATAAGCTTTCTAGATTATTTAGATGACAAAACCCCAACTTTCTATGACAAATGGACAAAGCCGTTAAAAGCTCTTCCATAGAGAGAGTTGAGCAACTTCGGACCATCAAAGTTACTCGGTGTACACCTTTTAATGTTTTCTATGTCAAATTTTACGAATCTAAGATTCCTAGATTATTTCGATGGCAAAACACTAACTTTCTATGATAAATAGACAAAGCCGTTAAAAGCGCTTCCATGGGGAGAGTTGACCAACTTCGGACTCTCAAAGTTGCCCGGTGTACAGTTTTTTTTGTTATTCTATGTCAAATTTTATGACTATAAGCTTCCTAGATTATTACGATGGAAAAACACTAACTTTCTATGATAAATAGACAAAGCCGTTAAAAGCGCTTCGATAGAGAGAGTTGAGCAACTTCGGACCATCAAAGTTGCTCGGTGTACACTTTTTGTTGTTCTTATATGTCAAATTTTATGAGTATAAGATTCCAAGATTATTTTGATGCCAAAACACCAACTTTCTATGACAAATGGACAAAAGCCGTTAAAAGCTCCTCTATAGAGAGAGTTGAGCAACTTCAGACCATCAAAGTTGCTCGGTGTACACTTTTTAATATTCTTCTACGTCAAATTTTACGAGTCTAAGCTTCCCAGATTATTACGGTGGCAAAACACTAACTGTCTATGAGAAATGGACAAAGTCGTTAAAATCTCTTCCATTGAGAGAGTTGAGCAACTTCGGACTATCAAAGTTGCTCGGTGTACACTTTTTATAGTTATTCTTTGCCAAATTTTATGAGTATAAGCTTCCAAGATTATTTCGATGCCAAAACAACAACTTCATATGACAAATGCGCAAAGCCGTTAAAAGCTCCTCCACAGAGAGAGTTGAGAAACTTCGGACCATCAAAGTTGATCGGTGTACACTTTTTATTGTTTTTCTATGTCAAATTTTATGAGTATATTTTTCCTAGATTATTTCGATGCCAAAACAACAACACTCTATGACAAATGGACAAAACTGTTAAAAGCTCCTCCATAGAGAGAGTTGAACAACTTCGGACCATCAAAGCTGCTTGGTGTAAACTTTTTATTGTGCTTCTATGTCAAATTTTACGAGTATAAGCTTCCAAGATTATTTCGATGCCAAAACACCAACTTTCTAAGACAAATGGACAAAACTGTTACAAGCTCCTCCATAGAGAGAGTTGAACAACTTTGGACCATCAAAGTTGCTTGGTGTAAACTTTTTATTGTGCTTCTATGTCAAATTTTACTAGTATCAGCTTCCAAGATTATTTCAATGCCAAAACACCAACTTTCTATGACAAATGGACAAAAGCCATTAAAAGCTCCTTCATAGAGAGAGTTGAGCAACTTCAGACCATCAAAGCTGCTCGGTGTACACTTTTTAATATTCTTCTACATCAAATTAAACGAATATAAGCTTCCTAGATTATTACGATGGCAAAACACTAACTTTCTATGACAAATGGACAAAGCCGTTAAAATCTCTTCCATATAGAGAGTTGAACAACTTCGGACTATCAAGGTTGCTCGGTGTACACTTTTTATAGTTATTCTATGCCAAATTTTATGAGTATAAGCTTCCTAGATTATTTCGATGACAAAACCCCAACTTTCTATGAGAAATGGACAAAGCCGTTAAAAGCTCCTCCATTGAGAGAGTTGAGCAACTTCGGACCATCAAAGTTGCTCGATGTACACTTTTTTATTGTTCTTATATGTCAAATTTTATGAGTATAAGCTCCCTAGATTATTTTGATGACAAAACCCCAACTTTCTATGACAAATGGACAAAGCCGTTAAAACCTCTTCCATAGAAAGAGTTCAGCATATTCGGACATTCAAAGTTGCTCGGGGTACACCTTTTAATGTTCTTCTATGTCAAATTTTACGAGTCTAAGATTCCTAGATTATTTCGATGGCAAAACATTAAGTTTCTATGATAAATAGACAAAGCCATTAAAAGCGCTTTCATAGAGAGAGTTGAGCAACTTCATACCATCAAAGTTGCTAAGTGTACAGTTTTTTTTTGTTATTCTATGTCAAATTTTATGAGTATAAGCTTCCTAGATTATTTCGATGACAAAACACCAAGTTTCAATGAGAAATGCACAAAATTGTTAAAAGCTCCTCCATAGAGAGAGTTGAACAACTTTGGACAGTCAAAACTGCCCTGTGTGCACATTTTACTGTTCTTCTATGCCAAATTTTATGAGTATAAGCCTCAAGATTATTTAATTGCCAAAACTCAAACTTTCTATAAGAAATGGACAAAGCCGTTAGAAGCTCCTCCATAGAGAGAATGGAGCAACTTCGAACCATCAAAGTTGTTCGGTGTACACGTTTTATTAATCTTCTATACCAAATTTTATGAGTATAAGCTTCAAGATTATTTAATTGTTAAAACTCCATCTTTCTATGAGAAATGGACAAAGCCGTTAAAAGCTCCTCCATAGAGAGAATTGAGCAACTTCGAACCATCAAAGTTGCTCGGTGTACACTTTTTATTGTTCTTATATGTCATATTTTACGAGTATAAGCTCTCTAGATTATTTCGATGACAAAACCCCAACTTTCTATGACAAATGGAAAAAGCCGTTAAAAGCTCTTCCATAGAGAGAGTTGAGCAACTTCGGACCATCAAAGTTACTCGGTGTACACCTTTTAATGTTTTCTATGTCAAATTTTATAAATCTAAGATTCCTAGATTATTTCGATGGCAAAACACTAACTTTCTATGATAAATAGACAAAGCCATTAAAAGCGCTTCCATGGAGAGAGTTGACCAACTTCGGACTCTCAAAGTTGCTCGGTGTACAGTTTTTTTTGTTATTCTATGTCAAATTTTATGACTATAAGCTTCCTAGATTATTACCATGGAAAAACACTAACTTTCTATGATAAATAGACAAAGCCGTTAAAAGCGCTTACAAAGAGAGAGTTGAGCAATTTCGGACCATCAAAGTTGCTCGGTGTACAGTTTTTGTTGTTCTTATATGTCAAATTTTATGAGTATAAGCTTCGAAGATTATTTCGATCCCAAAACACCAACTTTCTATGATAAACGGACAAAAGCCGTTAAAAGCTCCTCCATAGAGAGAGTTGAGCAACTTCAGACCATCAAAGTTGCTCGGTGTATACTTTTTAATATTCTTCTACGTCAAATTTTATGAGTCTAAGCTTCCCGGATTATTACGGTGGCAAAACACTAACTTTCTATGACAAATGGACAAAGTCGTTAAAATCTCTTCCATAGAGAGAGTTGAGCAACTTCGGACTATCAAAGTTGCTTGGTGTACACTTTTTATAGTTATTCTATGCCAAATTTTATGAGTATAAGCTTTCTAGATTATTTCGTTGCCAAAACATCAACATTCTATGACAAATGGACGAAACTGTTAAAAACTCCTCCATAGAGAGAGTTGAGCAACTTCGGATCATCAAAGTTGCTTGGTGTACACTTTTTATTGTGCTTCTATGTCAAATTTTATGATTATAAGCTTCCAAGATTATTTCGATGACAAAACAACAACTTCCTATGACAAATGCGCAAAGCCGTTAAAAGCTCCTCCGTAGAGAGAGTTAAGCAACTTTGGACCATCAAAGTTGCTCGGTGTACACTTTTTATTGTTTTTCTATGTCAAATTTTATGAGTATATTTTTCCTAGATTATTTCGATGCCAAAACAAAAACTCTCTATGACAAATGGACAAAACTGTTAAAAGCTCCTCCATCGAGAGAGTTGAACAACTTCGGACCATCAAAGCTTCGTGGTGTAAACTTTTTATTGTGCTTGTATGTCAAATTTTACGAGTATAGGCCTCCAAGATTATTTCGATGTCAAAACACCAACTTCCTATGACAAATTGACAAAGCCGTTAAAAGCTCCTCCATAGATAGAGTTGAGCAACTTCGAACCATCAAAGTTGCTCGGTGTACACTTTTTATTGTTCTTATATGTCAAATTTTATGAGTATAAGCTTCCTAGATTATTTCGATGACAAAACCCCAACTTTCTATGAGAAATGGACAAAGCCGTTAAAAGCACTTCCATAGAAAGAGTTGAGCAACTTCGGACCTTCAAAGTTGCTCGGTGTACACCTTTTAATGTTCTTCTGTGTCAAATTTTACGAGTCTAAGATTCCTAGATTATTTCGATGGCAAAACACCAAGTTTCAATGAGAAATCCACAAAATTTTTAAAAGCTCCACAATAGAGAGAGTTGAACAACTTTGGACCGTCAAAGCTGCCCGGTATACACATTTTACTGTTCTTCTATGCCAAATTTTACGAGAATAAGCCTCAAGATTATTTAATTGCCAAAACTCCAACTTTCTATAAGAAATGGACAAAGCCGTTAGAAGCTCCTCCATAGAGAGAGTGGAGCAACTTCGAACCATCAAAGTTGCTCGGTGTACACATTTTATTAATCTTCTATGCCAAATTTTACGAGTATTAGCTTCAAGATTATTTAATTGCTAAAACTCCAACTTTCTAAGAGAAATGGACAAAGCCGTTAAAAGCTCCTCCATAGAGAGAGTTGAGCAACTTCATACCATCAAAGTTGCTCAGTGTATAGTTTTTTTGTTATTCTATGTCAAATTTTATGAGTATATGCTTCCTAGATTTTTTCGATGACAAAACCCCAAGTTTCAATGAGAAATGCACAAAATTTTTAAAAGCTCCTCAATAGTGAGAGTTGAACAACTTTGGACAGTCAAAGCTGCCCGGTGTACACATTTTACTGTTCTTCTATGCCAAATTTTACGAGAATAAGCCTCAAGATTATTTAATTGCCAAAACTCCAACTTTCTATAAGAAATGGACAAAGCCGTTAGAAGCTCCTCCATAGAGACAGTGGAGCAACTTCGAACCATCAAAGTTGCTCGGTGTACACATTTTACTGTTCTTCTATGCCAAATTTTACGAGAATAAGCCTCAAGATTATTTAATTGCTAAAACACCAACTTTCTATGACAAATGGACAAAACTGTTAAAAGCTCCTCCATAGAGAGAGTTGAACAACTTCGGACCATCAAACTTGCTTGATGTAAACTTTTTATTGTGCTTCTATGTCAAATTTTACGAGTATAAGCTTCCAAGATTATTTCGATCCCAAAACACCAACTTTCTATGACAAATGGACAAAAGTCGTTCAAATATCCTCCATAGAGAGAGTTGAGCAACTCCGGACCGTCAAAGTTGCTCGGTGTACACTTTTTAATATTCTTCTACACCAAATTTTACGAATGTAAGATTCCTAGATTATTTCGATGGCAAAACACTAACTTTCTATGATAAATAGACAAAGCCGTTAAAAGTGCTTCCATAGAGAGAGTTGAGCAACTTCATATCATCAAAGTTTCTCAGTGTACAGTTTTTTTTGTTATTCTATGTAAAATTTTATGAGTATAAGCTTCCTAGATTATTTCGATGACAAAACCCAAGTTTCAATGAGAAATGCACAAAATTGTTAAAAGCTCCTCCATAGAGAGAGTTGAACAACTTTGGACCGTCAAACCTGCCCGGTGTACACATTTTATTGTTCTTCTAGGCCAAATTTTACGAGTATAAGCCTCAAGATTATTTAAATGCCAAAACTCCAACATTGTAAGAGAAATAGACAAAGCCGTTAGAAGCTCCTCCATAGAGAGAGTGGAACAACTTCGAACCATCAAAGTTGCTCGGTGTACACATTTTATTAATATTCTATACCAAATTTACGAGTATAAGCTTCAAGATTATTTAATTGCTAAAACTCCAACTTTCTATGAGAAGTGGACAAAGCCGTTAAAAGCTCCTCCATAGTGAGAGTTGAGAAACTTCGGGCCATCAAAGTTGCTCGGTGTACACTTTTTATTGTTTTTCTATGTCAAATTTTATGAGTATAATTTTCCTAGATTATTTCGATGACAAAACTCCAAATTTCTATGACAAATGGACAAAACTGTTAAAAGCTCCTCCACAAAGAGAGTTGAACAACTTCAGACCATCAAAGTTGGTTGGTGTAAACTTTTTATTGTGCTTCTATGTCAAATTTTACGAGTATAAGTTTCAAAGATTATTTTGATGCCAAAACACCAACTTTCTATGACAAATGGACAAAAGCCGTTAAAAGCTCCTCTATAGAGAGAGTTGAGCAACTTCAGACCATCAAAGTTGCTCGGTGTACACTTTTTAATATTCTTCTACGTCAAATTTTACGAGTCTAAGCTTCCCAGATTATTACGGTGGCAAAACACTAACTGTCTATGAGAAATGGACAAAGTCGTTAAAATCTCTTCCATTGAGAGAGTTGAGCAACTTCGGACTATCAAAGTTGCTCGGTGTACACTTTTTATAGTTATTCTTTGCCAAATTTTATGAGTATAAGCTTCCAAGATTATTTCGATGCCAAAACAACAACTTCATATGACAAATGCGCAAAGCCGTTAAAAGCTCCTCCACAGAGAGAGTTGAGAAACTTCGGACCATCAAAGTTGATCGGTGTACACTTTTTATTGTTTTTCTATGTCAAATTTTATGAGTATATTTTTCCTAGATTATTTCGATGCCAAAACAACAACACTCTATGACAAATGGACAAAACTGTTAAAAGCTCCTCCATAGAGAGAGTTGAACAACTTCGGACCATCAAAGCTGCTTGGTGTAAACTTTTTATTGTGCTTCTATGTCAAATTTTACGAGTATAAGCTTCCAAGATTATTTCGATGCCAAAACACCAACTTTCTAAGACAAATGGACAAAACTGTTACAAGCTCCTCCATAGAGAGAGTTGAACAACTTTGGACCATCAAAGTTGCTTGGTGTAAACTTTTTATTGTGCTTCTATGTCAAATTTTACTAGTATCAGCTTCCAAGATTATTTCAATGCCAAAACACCAACTTTCTATGACAAATGGACAAAAGCCATTAAAAGCTCCTTCATAGAGAGAGTTGAGCAACTTCAGACCATCAAAGCTGCTCGGTGTACACTTTTTAATATTCTTCTACATCAAATTAAACGAATATAAGCTTCCTAGATTATTACGATGGCAAAACACTAACTTTCTATGACAAATGGACAAAGCCGTTAAAATCTCTTCCATATAGAGAGTTGAACAACTTCGGACTATCAAGGTTGCTCGGTGTACACTTTTTATAGTTATTCTATGCCAAATTTTATGAGTATAAGCTTCCTAGATTATTTCGATGACAAAACCCCAACTTTCTATGAGAAATGGACAAAGCCGTTAAAAGCTCCTCCATTGAGAGAGTTGAGCAACTTCGGACCATCAAAGTTGCTCGATGTACACTTTTTTATTGTTCTTATATGTCAAATTTTATGAGTATAAGCTCCCTAGATTATTTTGATGACAAAACCCCAACTTTCTATGACAAATGGACAAAGCCGTTAAAACCTCTTCCATAGAAAGAGTTCAGCATATTCGGACATTCAAAGTTGCTCGGGGTACACCTTTTAATGTTCTTCTATGTCAAATTTTACGAGTCTAAGATTCCTAGATTATTTCGATGGCAAAACATTAAGTTTCTATGATAAATAGACAAAGCCATTAAAAGCGCTTTCATAGAGAGAGTTGAGCAACTTCATACCATCAAAGTTGCTAAGTGTACAGTTTTTTTTTGTTATTCTATGTCAAATTTTATGAGTATAAGCTTCCTAGATTATTTCGATGACAAAACACCAAGTTTCAATGAGAAATGCACAAAATTGTTAAAAGCTCCTCCATAGAGAGAGTTGAACAACTTTGGACAGTCAAAACTGCCCTGTGTACACATTTTACTGTTCTTCTATGCCAAATTTTATGAGTATAAGCCTCAAGATTATTTAATTGCCAAAACTCAAACTTTCTATAAGAAATGGACAAAGCCGTTAGAAGCTCCTCCATAGAGAGAATGGAGCAACTTCGAACCATCAAAGTTGTTCGGTGTACACGTTTTATTAATCTTCTATACCAAATTTTATGAGTATAAGCTTCAAGATTATTTAATTGTTAAAACTCCATCTTTCTATGAGAAATGGACAAAGCCGTTAAAAGCTCCTCCATAGAGAGAATTGAGCAACTTCGAACCATCAAAGTTGCTCGGTGTACACTTTTTATTGTTCTTATATGTCATATTTTACGAGTATAAGCTCTCTAGATTATTTCGATGACAAAACCCCAACTTTCTATGACAAATGGAAAAAGCCGTTAAAAGCTCTTCCATAGAGAGAGTTGAGCAACTTCGGACCATCAAAGTTACTCGGTGTACACCTTTTAATGTTTTCTATGTCAAATTTTATAAATCTAAGATTCCTAGATTATTTCGATGGCAAAACACTAACTTTCTATGATAAATAGACAAAGCCATTAAAAGCGCTTCCATGGAGAGAGTTGACCAACTTCGGACTCTCAAAGTTGCTCGGTGTACAGTTTTTTTTGTTATTCTATGTCAAATTTTATGACTATAAGCTTCCTAGATTATTACCATGGAAAAACACTAATTTTCTATGATAAATAGACAAAGCCGTTAAAAGCGCTTACAAAGAGAGAGTTGAGCAACTTCGGACCATCAAAGTTGCTCGGTGTACAGTTTTTGTTGTTCTTATATGTCAAATTTTATGAGTATAAGCTTCGAAGATTATTTCGATCCCAAAACACCAACTTTCTATGATAAACGGACAAAAGCCGTTAAAAGCTCCTCCATAGAGAGAGTTGAGCAACTTCAGACCATCAAAGTTGCTCGGTGTATACTTTTTAATATTCTTCTACGTCAAATTTTATGAGTCTAAGCTTCCCAGATTATTACGGTGGCAAAACACTAACTTTCTATGACAAATGGACAAAGTCATTAAAATCTCTTCCATAGAGAGAGTTGAGCAACTTCGGACTATCAAAGTTGCTTGGTGTACACTTTTTATAGTTATTCTATGCCAAATTTTATGAGTATAAGCTTTCTAGATTATTTCGTTGCCAAAACATCAACATTCTATGACAAATGGACGAAACTGTTAAAAACTCCTCCATAGAGAGAGTTGAGCAACTTCGGATCATCAAAGTTGCTTGGTGTACACTTTTTATTGTGCTTCTATGTCAAATTTTATGATTATAAGCTTCCAAGATTATTTCGATGAGAAAACAACAACTTCCTATGACAAATGCGCAAAGCCGTTAAAAGCTCCTCCGCAGAGAGAGTTAAGCAACTTTGGACCATCAAAGTTGCTCGGTGTACACTTTTTATTGTTTTTCTATGTCAAATTTTATGAGTATATTTTTCCTAGATTATTTCGATGCCAAAACAAAAACTCTCTATGACAAATGGACAAAACTGTTAAAAGCTCCTCCATCGAGAGAGTTGAACAACTTCGGACCATCAAAGCTTCGTGGTGTAAACTTTTTATTGTGCTTGTATGTCAAATTTTACGAGTATAGGCCTCCAAGATTATTTCGATGTCAAAACACCAACTTCCTATGACAAATTGACAAAGCCGTTAAAAGCTCGTCCATAGATAGAGTTGAGCAACTTCGAACCATCAAAGTTGCTCGGTGTACACTTTTTATTGTTCTTATATGTCAAATTTTATGAGTATAAGCTTCCTAGATTATTTCGATGACAAAACCCCAACTTTCTATGAGAAATGGACAAAGCCGTTAAAAGCACTTCCATAGAAAGAGTTGAGCAACTTCGGACCTTCAAAGTTGCTCGGTGTACACCTTTTAATGTTCTTCTGTGTCAAATTTTACGAGTCTAAGATTCCTAGATTATTTCGATGGCAAAACACCAAGTTTCAATGAGAAATCCACAAAATTTTTAAAAGCTCCACAATAGAGAGAGTTGAACAACTTTGGACCGTCAAAGCTGCCCGGTATACACATTTTACTGTTCTTCTATGCCAAATTTTACGAGAATAAGCCTCAAGATTATTTAATTGCCAAAACTCCAACTTTCTATAAGAAATGGACAAAGCCGTTAGAAGCTCCTCCATAGAGAGAGTGGAGCAACTTCGAACCATCAAAGTTGCTCGGTGTACACATTTTATTAATCTTCTATGCCAAATTTTACGAGTATTAGCTTCAAGATTATTTAATTGCTAAAACTCCAACTTTCTAAGAGAAATGGACAAAGCCGTTAAAAGCTCCTCCATAGAGAGAGTTGAGCAACTTCATACCATCAAAGTTGCTCAGTGTATAGTTTTTTTGTTATTCTATGTCAAATTTTATGAGTATATGCTTCCTAGATTTTTTCGATGACAAAACCCCAAGTTTCAATGAGAAATGCACAAAATTTTTAAAAGCTCCTCAATAGTGAGAGTTGAACAACTTTGGACAGTCAAAGCTGCCCGGTGTACACATTTTACTGTTCTTCTATGCCAAATTTTACGAGAATAAGCCTCAAGATTATTTAATTGCCAAAACTCCAACTTTCTATAAGAAATGGACAAAGCCGTTAGAAGCTCCTCCATAGAGAGAGTGGAGCAACTTCGAACCATCAAAGTTGCTCGGTGTACACATTTTACTGTTCTTCTATGCCAAATTTTACGAGAATAAGCCTCAAGATTATTTAATTGCTAAAACACCAACTTTCTATGACAAATGGACAAAACTGTTAAAAGCTCCTCCATAGAGAGAGTTGAACAACTTCGGACCATCAAACTTGCTTGATGTAAACTTTTTATTGTGCTTCTATGTCAAATTTTACGAGTATAAGCTTCCAAGATTATTTCGATCCCAAAACACCAACTTTCTATGACAAATGGACAAAAGTCGTTCAAATCTCCTCCATAGAGAGAGTTGAGCAACTCCGGACCGTCAAAGTTGCTCGGTGTACACTTTTTAATATTCTTCTACACCAAATTTTACGAATGTAAGATTCCTAGATTATTTCGATGGCAAAACACTAACTTTCTATGATAAATAGACAAAGCCGTTAAAAGTGCTTCCATAGAGAGAGTTGAGCAACTTCATATCATCAAAGTTTCTCAGTGTACAGTTTTTTTTGTTATTCTATGTAAAATTTTATGAGTATAAGCTTCCTAGATTATTTCGATGACAAAACCCAAGTTTCAATGAGAAATGCACAAAATTGTTAAAAGCTCCTCCATAGAGAGAGTTGAACAACTTTGGACCGTCAAACCTGCCCGGTGTACACATTTTATTGTTCTTCTAGGCCAAATTTTACGAGTATAAGCCTCAAGATTATTTAAATGCCAAAACTCCAACATTGTAAGAGAAATAGACAAAGCCGTTAGAAGCTCCTCCATAGAGAGAGTGGAACAACTTCGAACCATCAAAGTTGCTCGGTGTACACATTTTATTAATATTCTATACCAAATTTACGAGTATAAGCTTCAAGATTATTTAATTGCTAAAACTCCAACTTTCTATGAGAAGTGGACAAAGCCGTTAAAAGCTGCTCCATAGTGAGAGTTGAGAAACTTCGGGCCATCAAAGTTGCTCGGTGTACACTTTTTATTGTTTTTCTATGTCAAATTTTATGAGTATAATTTTCCTAGATTATTTCGATGACAAAACTCCAAATTTCTATGACAAATGGACAAAACTGTTAAAAGCTCCTCCACAAAGAGAGTTGAACAACTTCAGACCATCAAAGTTGGTTGGTGTAAACTTTTTATTGTGCTTCTATGTCAAATTTTACGAGTATAAGTTTCAAAGATTATTTTGATGCCAAAACACCAACTTTCTATGACAAATGGACAAAAGCCGTTAAAAGCTCCTCTATAGAGAGAGTTGAGCAACTTCAGACCATCAAAGTTGCTCGGTGTACACTTTTTAATATTCTTCTAAGTCAAATTTTACGAGTCTAAGCTTCCCAGATTATTACGGTGGCAAAACACTAACTGTCTATGAGAAATGGACAAAGTCGTTAAAATCTCTTCCATTGAGAGAGTTGAGCAACTTCGGACTATCAAAGTTGCTCGGTGTACACTTTTTATAGTTATTCTTTGCCAAATTTTATGAGTATAAGCTTCCAAGATTATTTCGATGCCAAAACAACAACTTCATATGACAAATGCGCAAAGCCGTTAAAAGCTCCTCCACAGAGAGAGTTGAGAAACTTCGGACCATCAAAGTTGATCAGTGTACACTTTTTATTGTTTTTCTATGTCAAATTTTATGAGTATATTTTTCCTAGATTATTTCGATGCCAAAACAACAACACTCTATGACAAATGGACAAAACTGTTAAAAGCTCCTCCATAGAGAGAGTTGAACAACTTCGGACCATCAAAGCTGCTTGGTGTAAACTTTTTATTGTGCTTCTATGTCAAATTTTACGAGTATAAGCTTCCAAGATTATTTCGATGCCAAAACACCAACTTTCTAAGACAAATGGACAAAACTGTTACAAGCTCCTCCATAGAGAGAGTTGAACAACTTTGGACCATCAAAGTTGCTTGGTGTAAACTTTTTATTGTGCTTCTATGTCAAATTTTACTAGTATCAGCTTCCAAGATTATTTCAATGCCAAAACACCAACTTTCTATGACAAATGGACAAAAGCCATTAAAAGCTCCTTCATAGAGAGAGTTGAGCAACTTCAGACCATCAAAGCTGCTCGGTGTACACTTTTTAATATTCTTCTACATCAAATTAAACGAATATAAGCTTCCTAGATTATTACGATGGCAAAACACTAACTTTCTATGACAAATGGACAAAGCCGTTAAAATCTCTTCCATATAGAGAGTTGAACAACTTCGGACTATCAAGGTTGCTCGGTGTACACTTTTTATAGTTATTCTATGCCAAATTTTATGAGTATAAGCTTCCTAGATTATTTCGATGACAAAACCCCAACTTTCTATGAGAAATGGACAAAGCCGTTAAAAGCTCCTCCATTGAGAGAGTTGAGCAACTTCGGACCATCAAAGTTGCTCGATGTACACTTTTTTATTGTTCTTATATGTCAAATTTTATGAGTATAAGCTCCCTAGATTATTTTGATGACAAAACCCCAACTTTCTATGACAAATGGACAAAGCCGTTAAAACCTCTTCCATAGAAAGAGTTCAGCATATTCGGACATTCAAAGTTGCTCGGGGTACACCTTTTAATGTTCTTCTATGTCAAATTTTACGAGTCTAAGATTCCTAGATTATTTCGATGGCAAAACATTAAGTTTCTATGATAAATAGACAAAGCCATTAAAAGCGCTTTCATAGAGAGAGTTGAGCAACTTCATACCATCAAAGTTGCTAAGTGTACAGTTTTTTTTGTTATTCTATGTTATGAGTATAAGCTTCCTAGATTATTTCGATGACAAAACACCAAGTTTCAATGAGAAATGCACAAAATTGTTAAAAGCTCCTCCATAGAGAGAGTTGAACAACTTTGGACAGTCAAAACTGCCCTGTGTACACATTTTACTGTTCTTCTATGCCAAATTTTATGAGTATAAGCCTCAAGATTATTTAATTGCCAAAACTCAAACTTTCTATAAGAAATGGACAAAGCCGTTAGAAGCTCCTCCATAGAGAGAATGGAGCAACTTCGAACCATCAAAGTTGTTCGGTGTACACGTTTTATTAATCTTCTATACCAAATTTTATGAGTATAAGCTTCAAGATTATTTAATTGTTAAAACTCCATCTTTCTATGAGAAATGGACAAAGCCGTTAAAAGCTCCTCCATAGAGAGAATTGAGCAACTTCGAACCATCAAAGTTGCTCGGTGTACACTTTTTATTGTTCTTATATGTCATATTTTACGAGTATAAGCTCTCTAGATTATTTCGATGACAAAACCCCAACTTTCTATGACAAATGGAAAAAGCCGTTAAAAGCTCTTCCATAGAGAGAGTTGAGCAACTTCGGACCATCAAAGTTACTCGGTGTACACCTTTTAATGTTTTCTATGTCAAATTTTATAAATCTAAGATTCCTAGATTATTTCGATGGCAAAACACTAACTTTCTATGATAAATAGACAAAGCCATTAAAAGCGCTTCCATGGAGAGAGTTGACCAACTTCGGACTCTCAAAGTTGCTCGGTGTACAGTTTTTTTTGTTATTCTATGTCAAATTTTATGACTATAAGCTTCCTAGATTATTACCATGGAAAAACACTAACTTTCTATGATAAATAGACAAAGCCGTTAAAAGCGCTTACAAAGAGAGAGTTGAGCAACTTCGGACCATCAAAGTTGCTCGGTGTACAGTTTTTGTTGTTCTTATATGTCAAATTTTATGAGTATAAGCTTCGAAGATTATTTCGATCCCAAAACACCAACTTTCTATGATAAACGGACAAAAGCCGTTAAAAGCTCCTCCATAGAGAGAGTTGAGCAACTTCAGACCATCAAAGTTGCTCGGTGTATACTTTTTAATATTCTTCTACGTCAAATTTTATGAGTCTAAGCTTCCCAGATTATTACGGTAGCAAAACACTAACTTTCTATGACAAATGGACAAAGTCGTTAAAATCTCTTCCATAGAGAGAGTTGAGCAACTTCGGACTATCAAAGTTGCTTGGTGTACACTTTTTATAGTTATTCTATGCCAAATTTTATGAGTATAAGCTTTCTAGATTATTTCGTTGCCAAAACATCAACATTCTATGACAAATGGACGAAACTGTTAAAAACTCCTCCATAGAGAGAGTTGAGCAACTTCGGATCATCAAAGTTGCTTGGTGTACACTTTTTATTGTGCTTCTATGTCAAATTTTATGATTATAAGCTTCCAAGATTATTTCGATGACAAAACAACAACTTCCTATGACAAATGCGCAAAGCCGTTAAAAGCTCCTCCGCAGAGAGAGTTAAGCAACTTTGGACCATCAAAGTTGCTCGGTGTACACTTTTTATTGTTTTTCTATGTCAAATTTTATGAGTATATTTTTCCTAGATTATTTCGATGCCAAAACAAAAACTCTCTATGACAAATGGACAAAACTGTTAAAAGCTCCTCCATCGAGAGAGTTGAACAACTTCGGACCATCAAAGCTTCGTGGTGTAAACTTTTTATTGTGCTTGTATGTCAAATTTTACGAGTATAGGCCTCCAAGATTATTTCGATGTCAAAACACCAACTTCCTATGACAAATTGACAAAGCCGTTAAAAGCTCCTCCATAGATAGAGTTGAGCAACTTCGAACCATCAAAGTTGCTCGGTGTACACTTTTTATTGTTCTTATATGTCAAATTTTATGAGTATAAGCTTCCTAGATTATTTCGATGACAAAACCCCAACTTTCTATGAGAAATGGACAAAGCCGTTAAAAGCACTTCCATAGAAAGAGTTGAGCAACTTCGGACCTTCAAAGTTGCTCGGTGTACACCTTTTAATGTTCTTCTGTGTCAAATTTTACGAGTCTAAGATTCCTAGATTATTTCGATGGCAAAACACCAAGTTTCAATGAGAAATCCACAAAATTTTTAAAAGCTCCACAATAGAGAGAGTTGAACAACTTTGGACCGTCAAAGCTGCCCGGTATACACATTTTACTGTTCTTCTATGCCAAATTTTACGAGAATAAGCCTCAAGATTATTTAATTGCCAAAACTCCAACTTTCTATAAGAAATGGACAAAGCCGTTAGAAGCTCCTCCATAGAGAGAGTGGAGCAACTTCGAACCATCAAAGTTGCTCGGTGTACACATTTTATTAATCTTCTATGCCAAATTTTACGAGTATTAGCTTCAAGATTATTTAATTGCTAAAACTCCAACTTTCTAAGAGAAATGGACAAAGCCGTTAAAAGCTCCTCCATAGAGAGAGTTGAGCAACTTCATACCATCAAAGTTGCTCAGTGTATAGTTTTTTTGTTATTCTATGTCAAATTTTATGAGTATATGCTTCCTAGATTTTTTCGATGACAAAACCCCAAGTTTCAATGAGAAATGCACAAAATTTTTAAAAGCTCCTCAATAGTGAGAGTTGAACAACTTTGGACAGTCAAAGCTGCCCGGTGTACACATTTTACTGTTCTTCTATGCCAAATTTTACGAGAATAAGCCTCAAGATTATTTAATTGCCAAAACTCCAACTTTCTATAAGAAATGGACAAAGCCGTTAGAAGCTCCTCCATAGAGAGAGTGGAGCAACTTCGAACCATCAAAGTTGCTCGGTGTACACATTTTACTGTTCTTCTATGCCAAATTTTACGAGAATAAGCCTCAAGATTATTTAATTGCTAAAACACCAACTTTCTATGACAAATGGACAAAACTGTTAAAAGCTCCTCCATAGAGAGAGTTGAACAACTTCGGACCATCAAACTTGCTTGATGTAAACTTTTTATTGTGCTTCTATGTCAAATTTTACGAGTATAAGCTTCCAAGATTATTTCGATCCCAAAACACCAACTTTCTATGACAAATGGACAAAAGTCGTTCAAATCTCCTCCATAGAGAGAGTTGAGCAACTCCGGACCGTCAAAGTTGCTCGGTGTACACTTTTTAATATTCTTCTACACCAAATTTTACGAATGTAAGATTCCTAGATTATTTCGATGGCAAAACACTAACTTTCTATGATAAATAGACAAAGCCGTTAAAAGTGCTTCCATAGAGAGAGTTGAGCAACTTCATATCATCAAAGTTTCTCAGTGTACAGTTTTTTTTGTTATTCTATGTAAAATTTTATGAGTATAAGCTTCCTAGATTATTTCGATGACAAAACCCAAGTTTCAATGAGAAATGCACAAAATTGTTAAAAGCTCCTCCATAGAGAGAGTTGAACAACTTTGGACCGTCAAACCTGCCCGGTGTACACATTTTATTGTTCTTCTAGGCCAAATTTTACGAGTATAAGCCTCAAGATTATTTAAATGCCAAAACTCCAACATTGTAAGAGAAATAGACAAAGCCGTTAGAAGCTCCTCCATAGAGAGAGTGGAACAACTTCGAACCATCAAAGTTGCTCGGTGTACACATTTTATTAATATTCTATACCAAATTTACGAGTATAAGCTTCAAGATTATTTAATTGCTAAAACTCCAACTTTCTATGAGAAGTGGACAAAGCCGTTAAAAGCTCCTCCATAGTGAGAGTTGAGAAACTTCGGGCCATCAAAGTTGCTCGGTGTACACTTTTTATTGTTTTTCTATGTCAAATTTTATGAGTATAATTTTCCTAGATTATTTCGATGACAAAACTCCAAATTTCTATGACAAATGGACAAAACTGTTAAAAGCTCCTCCACAAAGAGAGTTGAACAACTTCAGACCATCAAAGTTGGTTGGTGTAAACTTTTTATTGTGCTTCTATGTCAAATTTTACGAGTATAAGTTTCAAAGATTATTTTGATGCCAAAACACCAACTTTCTATGACAAATGGACAAAAGCCGTTAAAAGCTCCTCTATAGAGAGAGTTGAGCAACTTCAGACCATCAAAGTTGCTCGGTGTACACTTTTTAATATTCTTCTACGTCAAATTTTACGAGTCTAAGCTTCCCAGATTATTACGGTGGCAAAACACTAACTGTCTATGAGAAATGGACAAAGTCGTTAAAATCTCTTCCATTGAGAGAGTTGAGCAACTTCGGACTATCAAAGTTGCTCGGTGTACACTTTTTATAGTTATTCTTTGCCAAATTTTATGAGTATAAGCTTCCAAGATTATTTCGATGCCAAAACAACAACTTCATATGACAAATGCGCAAAGCCGTTAAAAGCTCCTCCACAGAGAGAGTTGAGAAACTTCGGACCATCAAAGTTGATCGGTGTACACTTTTTATTGTTTTTCTATGTCAAATTTTATGAGTATATTTTTCCTAGATTATTTCGATGCCAAAACAACAACACTCTATGACAAATGGACAAAACTGTTAAAAGCTCCTCCATAGAGAGAGTTAAACAACTTCGGACCATCAAAGCTGCTTGGTGTAAACTTTTTATTGTGCTTCTATGTCAAATTTTACGAGTATAAGCTTCCAAGATTATTTCGATGCCAAAACACCAACTTTCTAAGACAAATGGACAAAACTGTTACAAGCTCCTCCATAGAGAGAGTTGAACAACTTTGGACCATCAAAGTTGCTTGGTGTAAACTTTTTATTGTGCTTCTATGTCAAATTTTACTAGTATCAGCTTCCAAGATTATTTCAATGCCAAAACACCAACTTTCTATGACAAATGGACAAAAGCCATTAAAAGCTCCTTCATAGAGAGAGTTGAGCAACTTCAGACCATCAAAGCTGCTCGGTGTACACTTTTTAATATTCTTCTACATCAAATTAAACGAATATAAGCTTCCTAGATTATTACGATGGCAAAACACTAACTTTCTATGACAAATGGACAAAGCCGTTAAAATCTCTTCCATATAGAGAGTTGAACAACTTCGGACTATCAAGGTTGCTCGGTGTACACTTTTTATAGTTATTCTATGCCAAATTTTATGAGTATAAGCTTCCTAGATTATTTCGATGACAAAACCCCAACTTTCTATGAGAAATGGACAAAGCCGTTAAAAGCTCCTCCATTGAGAGAGTTGAGCAACTTCGGACCATCAAAGTTGCTCGATGTACACTTTTTTATTGTTCTTATATGTCAAATTTTATGAGTATAAGCTCCCTAGATTATTTTGATGACAAAACCCCAACTTTCTATGACAAATGGACAAAGCCGTTAAAACCTCTTCCATAGAAAGAGTTCAGCATATTCGGACATTCAAAGTTGCTCGGGGTACACCTTTTAATGTTCTTCTATGTCAAATTTTACGAGTCTAAGATTCCTAGATTATTTCGATGGCAAAACATTAAGTTTCTATGATAAATAGACAAAGCCATTAAAAGCGCTTTCATAGAGAGAGTTGAGCAACTTCATACCATCAAAGTTGCTAAGTGTACAGTTTTTTTTTGTTATTCTATGTCAAATTTTATGAGTATAAGCTTCCTAGATTATTTCGATGACAAAACACCAAGTTTCAATGAGAAATGCACAAAATTGTTAAAAGCTCCTCCATAGAGAGAGTTGAACAACTTTGGACAGTCAAAACTGCCCTGTGTACACATTTTACTGTTCTTCTATGCCAAATTTTATGAGTATAAGCCTCAAGATTATTTAATTGCCAAAACTCAAACTTTCTATAAGAAATGGACAAAGCCGTTAGAAGCTCCTCCATAGAGAGAATGGAGCAACTTCGAACCATCAAAGTTGTTCGGTGTACACGTTTTATTAATCTTCTATACCAAATTTTATGAGTATAAGCTTCAAGATTATTTAATTGTTAAAACTCCATCTTTCTATGAGAAATGGACAAAGCCGTTAAAAGCTCCTCCATAGAGAGAATTGAGCAACTTCGAACCATCAAAGTTGCTCGGTGTACACTTTTTATTGTTCTTATATGTCATATTTTACGAGTATAAGCTCTCTAGATTATTTCGATGACAAAACCCCAACTTTCTATGACAAATGGAAAAAGCCGTTAAAAGCTCTTCCATAGAGAGAGTTGAGCAACTTCGGACCATCAAAGTTACTCGGTGTACACCTTTTAATGTTTTCTATGTCAAATTTTATAAATCTAAGATTCCTAGATTATTTCGATGGCAAAACACTAACTTTCTATGATAAATAGACAAAGCCATTAAAAGCGCTTCCATGGAGAGAGTTGACCAACTTCGGACTCTCAAAGTTGCTCGGTGTACAGTTTTTTTTGTTATTCTATGTCAAATTTTATGACTATAAGCTTCCTAGATTATTACCATGGAAAAACACTAACTTTCTATGATAAATAGACAAAGCCGTTAAAAGCGCTTACAAAGAGAGAGTTGAGCAACTTCGGACCATCAAAGTTGCTCGGTGTACAGTTTTTGTTGTTCTTATATGTCAAATTTTATGAGTATAAGCTTCGAAGATTATTTCGATCCCAAAACACCAACTTTCTATGATAAACGGACAAAAGCCGTTAAAAGCTCCTCCATAGAGAGAGTTGAGCAACTTCAGACCATCAAAGTTGCTCGGTGTATACTTTTTAATATTCTTCTACGTCAAATTTTATGAGTCTAAGCTTCCCAGATTATTACGGTGGCAAAACACTAACTTTCTATGACAAATGGACAAAGTCGTTAAAATCTCTTCCATAGAGAGAGTTGAGCAACTTCGGACTATCAAAGTTGCTTGGTGTACACTTTTTATAGTTATTCTATGCCAAATTTTATGAGTATAAGCTTTCTAGATTATTTCGTTGCCAAAACATCAACATTCTATGACAAATGGACGAAACTGTTAAAAACTCCTCCATAGAGAGAGTTGAGCAACTTCGGATCATCAAAGTTGCTTGGTGTACACTTTTTATTGTGCTTCTATGTCAAATTTTATGATTATAAGCTTCCAAGATTATTTCGATGACAAAACAACAACTTCCTATGACAAATGCGCAAAGCCGTTAAAAGCTCCTCCGCAGAGAGAGTTAAGCAACTTTGGACCATCAAAGTTGCTCGGTGTACACTTTTTATTGTTTTTCTATGTCAAATTTTATGAGTATATTTTTCCTAGATTATTTCGATGCCAAAACAAAAACTCTCTATGACAAATGGACAAAACTGTTAAAAGCTCCTCCATCGAGAGAGTTGAACAACTTCGGACCATCAAAGCTTCGTGGTGTAAACTTTTTATTGTGCTTGTATGTCAAATTTTACGAGTATAGGCCTCCAAGATTATTTCGATGTCAAAACACCAACTTCCTATGACAAATTGACAAAGCCGTTAAAAGCTCCTCCATAGATAGAGTTGAGCAACTTCGAACCATCAAAGTTGCTCGGTGTACACTTTTTATTGTTCTTATATGTCAAATTTTATGAGTATAAGCTTCCTAGATTATTTCGATGACAAAACCCCAACTTTCTATGAGAAATGGACAAAGCCGTTAAAAGCACTTCCATAGAAAGAGTTGAGCAACTTCGGACCTTCAAAGTTGCTCGGTGTACACCTTTTAATGTTCTTCTGTGTCAAATTTTACGAGTCTAAGATTCCTAGATTATTTCGATGGCAAAACACCAAGTTTCAATGAGAAATCCACAAAATTTTTAAAAGCTCCACAATAGAGAGAGTTGAACAACTTTGGACCGTCAAAGCTGCCCGGTATACACATTTTACTGTTCTTCTATGCCAAATTTTACGAGAATAAGCCTCAAGATTATTTAATTGCCAAAACTCCAACTTTCTATAAGAAATGGACAAAGCCGTTAGAAGCTCCTCCATAGAGAGAGTGGAGCAACTTCGAACCATCAAAGTTGCTCGGTGTACACATTTTATTAATCTTCTATGCCAAATTTTACGAGTATTAGCTTCAAGATTATTTAATTGCTAAAACTCCAACTTTCTAAGAGAAATGGACAAAGCCGTTAAAAGCTCCTCCATAGAGAGAGTTGAGCAACTTCATACCATCAAAGTTGCTCAGTGTATAGTTTTTTTGTTATTCTATGTCAAATTTTATGAGTATATGCTTCCTAGATTTTTTCGATGACAAAACCCCAAGTTTCAATGAGAAATGCACAAAATTTTTAAAAGCTCCTCAATAGTGAGAGTTGAACAACTTTGGACAGTCAAAGCTGCCCGGTGTACACATTTTACTGTTCTTCTATGCCAAATTTTACGAGAATAAGCCTCAAGATTATTTAATTGCCAAAACTCCAACTTTCTATAAGAAATGGACAAAGCCGTTAGAAGCTCCTCCATAGAGAGAGTGGAGCAACTTCGAACCATCAAAGTTGCTCGGTGTACACATTTTACTGTTCTTCTATGCCAAATTTTACGAGAATAAGCCTCAAGATTATTTAATTGCTAAAACACCAACTTTCTATGACAAATGGACAAAACTGTTAAAAGCTCCTCCATAGAGAGAGTTGAACAACTTCGGACCATCAAACTTGCTTGATGTAAACTTTTTATTGTGCTTCTATGTCAAATTTTACGAGTATAAGCTTCCAAGATTATTTCGATCCCAAAACACCAACTTTCTATGACAAATGGACAAAAGTCGTTCAAATCTCCTCCATAGAGAGAGTTGAGCAACTCCGGACCGTCAAAGTTGCTCGGTGTACACTTTTTAATATTCTTCTACACCAAATTTTACGAATGTAAGATTCCAAGATTATTTCGATGGCAAAACACTAACTTTCTATGATAAATAGACAAAGCCGTTAAAAGTGCTTCCATAGAGAGAGTTGAGCAACTTCATATCATCAAAGTTTCTCAGTGTACAGTTTTTTTTGTTATTCTATGTAAAATTTTATGAGTATAAGCTTCCTAGATTATTTCGATGACAAAACCCAAGTTTCAATGAGAAATGCACAAAATTGTTAAAAGCTCCTCCATAGAGAGAGTTGAACAACTTTGGACCGTCAAACCTGCCCGGTGTACACATTTTATTGTTCTTCTAGGCCAAATTTTACGAGTATAAGCCTCAAGATTATTTAAATGCCAAAACTCCAACATTGTAAGAGAAATAGACAAAGCCGTTAGAAGCTCCTCCATAGAGAGAGTGGAACAACTTCGAACCATCAAAGTTGCTCGGTGTACACATTTTATTAATATTCTATACCAAATTTACGAGTATAAGCTTCAAGATTATTTAATTGCTAAAACTCCAACTTTCTATGAGAAGTGGACAAAGCCGTTAAAAGCTCCTCCATAGTGAGAGTTGAGAAACTTCGGGCCATCAAAGTTGCTCGGTGTACACTTTTTATTGTTTTTCTATGTCAAATTTTATGAGTATAATTTTCCTAGATTATTTCGATGACAAAACTCCAAATTTCTATGACAAATGGACAAAACTGTTAAAAGCTCCTCCACAAAGAGAGTTGAACAACTTCAGACCATCAAAGTTGGTTGGTGTAAACTTTTTATTGTGCTTCTATGTCAAATTTTACGAGTATAAGTTTCAAAGATTATTTCGATGCCGAAACACCAACTTTCTATGACAAATGGACAAAAGCCGTTAAAAGCTCCTCCATAGAGAGAGTTGAGCAACTTCGGACCATCAAAGATGCTCGGTGTACACTTTTTAATATTCTTCTACGTCAAATTTTATGAGTATAAGCTTCCTAGATTATTACGATGGCAAAACACTAACTTTCTATGAAAAATGGACAAAACCGTTAAAATCTCTTCCATAGAGAGAGTTGAACAACTTCGGACCATCAAGGTTGCTCGGTGTACACTTTTTATAGTTATTCTATGCCAAATTTTATGAGTGTAAGCTTCCTAGATTATTTCGATGACAAAATCCCAACTTTCTATGACAAATGGACAAAATTGTTTAAACCTCCTCCATAGAGAGAGTTGAGAAACTTCGGACCAACAAAATTGCACAATGTACACTTTTTATTGTGCTTCTGTGTCAAATTTTTCGAGTATAAGCTTCCAAGATTATTTCGATGCCAAAACAACAACTTTCTTTGACAAGTGGACAAAACCGTTAAAAGCTTCTACATCGAGAGAGTTGAGCAACTTCGGACCATCAATGTTGCTCGGTGTACACTTTTTAATGTTCTTCTATGTCAAATTTTATGAGTATAAGCCTCCTAGATTATTACCATTGCAAAACACTAACTTTATATGAAAAATGGACAAAGCCGTTAAAATCTCTTCCATAGAGAGAGTTGAGCAAGTTCGGACGATCAAAGTTGATCGTTGTACACTTTTTAATGTTCTTCTATGTCAAATTTTACGAGTATAAGCTTCCTAGATTATTACGATTGTAAAACACTAACTTTATATGGAAAATGGACAAAGCCGTGAAAATCTCTTCCATAGAGAGAGTTGAGAAATTTCGGAGCATCTAAGTTGCTCGGTGTACACTTTTTATTGTGCTTCTATCTAAAATTTTATGAGTATAAGCTTCCTAGATTATGTTAATGCAAAAACCCCAACTTTCTATGACAAATCCACAGAATTGTTAAAAGCTTCTCCATAGAGAGAGTTGAGCAACTTCGGATCGTCAAAGTTGCTCGGTGTACACCTTTTATTGTTCTTCTATGCTAAATTTTACGACTATAAGCTTCAAGATTATTTAATTGCCAAAACACCAACTTTCTATCAGAAATCGACAAAGCCGTTAAAAGCTCCTCCATAGAGAGAGTTGAGCAACTTCGGACCATCCAAGTTGCTCGGTGTACACTTTCTAATGCTCTTCAATGTCAAATTTTACGAGTATAAGCTTTCTAGATTATTTCGATTGCAAAACACTAACTTTCTATGACAAATGGACAAAGCCGTTAAAAGCGCTTACATAGAGAGAGTTGAGCAACTTCGGACCATCAGAGTTGCTCGGTGTACAGTTTTTATTGTTATCCTATGTCAAATTTTACTAGTATAAGCTTTAAGATTATTTAACTGCCAAAACACCAACTTTCTATGAGAAATGGACAAAGCCGTTAAAAGCTCCCCCATAGAGAGAGTTGAGCAACTTTGGACCATCAAAGTTTCTCGTTGTACACTTTTTAATGTTCTTTGATGTCAAATTTTACGAGTATAACCTTCCTAGATTATTTCGATTGCAAAACACTAACTTTCTATGACAAATGGACAAAGACGTTAAAAGTTCTTCCATAGAGAGAGTTGAGCAACTTCGGACCGTCAAAGTTGCTCGGTGTACACTTTTTATTGTTATTCTATGTCAAATTTTATGAGTATAAGCTTCCTAAATTATTTCGATGAAAAAACTCAAACTTTCTATGAGAAATGGACAAAGCCGTTAAAAGCGCTTCGATAGAGAGAGTTGAGCAACTTCATATCATCAAAGTTGCTCAGTGTACAATTTTTTTTGTTATTCTATGTCAAATTTTATGAGTATAAGCTTCCTAGATTATTTCAATGACAAAACCCAAGTTTCTATGAGAAATGCACAAAATTGTTAAAAGCTCCTCCATAGAGAGAGTTGAACAACTTTGGACCGTCAAACCTGCCCGGTGTACACATGTTACTGTTCTTCTATGCCCAATTTTACGAGTATAAGCTTCAAGATTATTTAATTGCTAAAACTCCAACTTTCTATGAGAAGTGGACAAATCCGTTAAAAGCTCCACCATAGAGAGAGTTGAGAAACTTCGGGTCATCAAAGTTGCTCGGTGTACACTTTTTATTGTTTTTCAACGTCAAATTTTTTGAGTAAATTTTCCTAGATTATTTCGATGACAAAATACTAAATTTCTATGACAAATGGACAAAACTGTTAAAAGCTCCTTGTTAGGATACACATCCTAATCTTAGTGATACTTGTGTGATATGTAACCTCATGTAAGCTACTCATGTAGGCTTTAGGTTACCTGACAGGTTAGACTTTGATCATATGTAGGAGTCTATGAGCACAAGGACTCTAGCTCATGTTTTTTGTGAAATAAACTGGTCTGGTGGTCATATCTGTCATAAGATAACTCTCAGGTGGTAGTGTTTGAATTGGTCTGTGAGATTAGAAACTACTTAAGTAGTTGACATGGGATTGGACTCTTTATGGAATGGTTGTTGGATAAGAGAGTAAGTCTTAGTGATGTTGTTGAGTTCTTTTGGGAATGTCTGGATTAAGATGAACGTCTCCACTTGTTAAAGATTATTCAGAGTATTATAGCTTGGATAAATGAGTACTTGGAGATAAGACTTGGAGATAAGATGAGAGATAAAAATAAACTAACCATTTATCTTGGATAACTATTTGTTTGTTTTATCTTAAATCTTTTGCAGGGGTCATTATCTGAAGATCGTCATTATCTGCTGTCTATATCCAGATGGGAGCTGGACGTCTATATATACAGAGACATTCCATTGAGAGAAGGATCGAAGCTTTGAGAGAGTTTATAATTGTGAGAGTTATTTTTGTTTTGTGAGAAGCTTCGTGTTATCTTTTGTTTCATTCTCTTTGAGTGATTTGTCAACGTGTCATGTACTTCACAAGTGAGAATGAGTGTTGAGTGATTGACTGCTGTTCGTTCATCCTTCTCAAGATTGATCCTGTTGAGGAAGAAGAGGAACAAAGGTGTGCACGTCTGGTGTAACCTGTCTTGGTTACCTGAAGGTTACTTGGATCCTACATCCACAGCAAAGTCTCTTGAAGGAGTCAAGAGCATTTCAAATCTTCTTTGGTGTGTAGATTTGGTTTGGAGCATACGCTGAGTCGAGTTGTATAATCGAGTCATAGGTAACGATAGGTTGTAAGCTTTTTCTCATATAGTGGATTGCTTCAGAGGTTGGTCGCTTGATAGACCTGAGGTTTTTCCCAGTTAGGGTTTCCTCGTTATTTTGTGGTGTTGGTTTTTGTGATTTTGATTCTTGTGGTTTCCATATTGCGTTGGCTAACGTATTGGCAAAGGTCTTTCATATTTTCAATTGGTATCAGAGGGAGTGCCAACATTGGAGACGAGATCAAATAATCATATACCACAATTCGATGGTTCAAACTATTCTTATTGGAAGGCACGAATGAGAGCCTACTTGAAGTCCATTGACGAACATGTTTGGATATCAATAGAAAAAGGGTATTCTGCACCTGAAACTATTGATGACAAAGGTAATAAAATTACTAAACCGTCTGAATCATGGACGAAAGGTGATCTTGAAAGTGCAGGTTGGAATAGTAAAGCTATGAATGCTTTGTTTTCTGCTTTGAGTATTTCTGAGTTTCGCAGGATATCAAATTGTGACAAAGCAAAAGATGCTTGGGATTTATTAGAAGTGACGCATGAAGGGACAAATCTGGTTAAACGATCAAAACTACAACAGTTTGCCTCTAGTTTTGAAAGTTTGAAGATGGAAGAGAATGAAGTATTTGACGATTTCTATGCAAGGTTAAGTGATATTGTCAATGCATCATTCACTCTTGGTGAACCAATCGAACCTAGCAAAGTGATACGCAAGATTCTTCGATCTTTACCAGACCGATTCATGATAAAAGTGGCAGCAATTGAGGAGAGTAAGGATATTGACTTAATCAAGGTAGAAGAACTTGTTGGATCTCTACAAACATTTGAGGTAAACTTTCTTAAATCAAAGAAATCCAAAGGTGTTGCTCTTTACTCTAATGATGGGTTTGATAATGCTGCTGATGAGTTGTTGTTATTAACTAAGAATTTCAAGAAGTTCATGAAGAACAGGAATCCCAAGGAGCTCAATAAAGAGGAGTCATCGTCGTTCAAAAGTGAGAAGAAAAGCAAGGATTCAAAAAACACTCAATGTTTTGAGTGCAAAGGGTTTGGTCACTTTGCCGAAGAATGTGCAAATCGAAAAAAGAAGTCTAAAGCTTATCAGACTACATGGAGTGACGATACTGAAGAGGAGTTAGATCTTGAATCTGAAGATGAGAAAAGAAATACCCCAGTAGCGTTTCCAGTGACTTTTGACACTAAATCAGTGACAAGCTCCGACGATGATGATGAACTTGTTGATATGAATGGACTACGTATTGCATATGAGGACATGGTTGAAGAATGCATCAAAGCCAAAAAGGAAAAGCATACAGTTGTCAAGGAAAAAGAGCTCTTAGCTCAAGAGTTATCCGAAGCTAGAAAGAAGATCAAGGAACTCAAAGATGAGATAGCTGAACTTGAAGCGCTGAGGAAACCTGATGTAGCCTCTGATCTTGCCTACTTCAATGAAGCTCAAGAAAAAAGAGAGACCATGTTGAAAAAGGTTTGTTCTAATATTAACAAGTTTGAATCTGGTTCTAATCAGTTGCAAAATATTCTTGATATGCAGAGATCTAGCAAGGAGACATTCGGGCTTGGATATCAAAAGGGTGAAAGTTCACAAATGGGAGCACAATGTGGCAATCATGGATTTATAAAATTTGTTCCATCCACCTCACGAACTTTGGAAAAATCCAAGTTGCATAATGTGATAGATACTAAAAATGGTAGAACTTCTCAGTCAAAATATGAGAATGCCTATCGATTTGGTCGTACTGCTCAACCTTTTCATACTCAAGTATCATACAAGAAGCAATATCCACAAAGGTATGATCAAGGTAAGTTTACTCCTGTATGTCATTATTGTGGAATTAAAAGTCACATTCGTCCATACTGTCATAAATTGTTTGGAATGCCTGCATCTTACATATTATCTAGAAGGACTAATGATTTTGTGCAGAAGAGTAAGATGATACAAAACAGGTTCCAACCTCTTGAAGAAAGTTACAATCTGTCTAGGTTACATGGTAAGTTACATGATACCAAACAGCCTACACAAACATTTCAAGGACAACATATACCAGTGCATCAAGTAAGAAAACAATGGGTTAAAAAGTCTGGACATAAGTGTATGGTTGTACAAACTGCTCTTGCAGCATTCAGTACAAATTCATGGTATCTGGACAGTGGCTGTTCTCGACATATGAGTGGAAACAAAGCCTTGTTTACATCATTCGAATCATATGATGGTGGTAAGGTAACTTTTGGAGATGGTAGTAGAGCTGAGGTAAAAGGTAGAGGTATGGTCAAAGCTTCTGATGAGTGTGTATTGAAAAATGTTCTTTATGTGGAAGGTCTCAAAGCTAATTTGATAAGTATAAGTCATTTGTGTGATGCAAAATTCTCAGCTTTGTTTACTAAACGATTTTGCAGGATCTATGATGAAAATCAAACATGTATTCTGAAAGGAAAGAGATCTTCAGACAACTGTTATACCATCCCAACAGAATTCAATCTGTCATGCAATTCGTCAAATTTGTCAAATTCAGATAAGTTATGGCATGAAAGACTAGGTCATCTCAACTATCAAGACTTAAAAGTTTTATCTAATACGGAGATAGTTCGAGGAATGCCTAAGATTGATTCAAAGAAGGGTGAGTGTGGTCCATGTCAGAAAGGTAAGCAGGCCAAGGTATCACATAAAAAGGTAAACAATGACAACACCTCAAGACCATTTGAATTGCTTCATATGGATCTTATGGGACCTACTCAAGTTGAAAGTCTTGGAGGTAAGAAATACATTCTTGTTGTTGTAGATGATTTTTCAAGATATTCATGGGTAAGATTTTTACATGATAAGTCAGAAACATTTGAGGTTTTTTATGATCTATATGTGTTTTTGGAAAACGAGAAGAAGGATGATGGATTTCATTTAAGAAAGATTAGAACACATCATGGGACTGAATTTCAAAATGATAAATTCAATATTTTTTGCAGGAACCTTGGAATTAAACATGAATTTTCAGCCCAAAGACACCACAACAGAATGGAGTGGTCGAGAGAAAGAATCGGGTGCTTCAAGAAATCGCAAGAACCATGATGCATGCAATGAATGTTTCTCAAAGGTTTTGGGCAGAAGCAATAAACACTTCTTGTTATAGCTCAAATCGAGTTCATCTAAGGCCTGGAACAAAGCTCACAAGTTATGAACTTTGGGAAGAAAAGAAGCCTACGGTGAAACATTTCAAAGTGTTCGGAAGTAAGTGTTTTATTCTTCGAGATAGAGAAAACATTGGTAAGTTCGATGCTAGGAGTGATGAAGGTATTTTCATGGGCTATTCTCTTAATAGTCGAGCTTATCGTGTGTTAAATATTAGGACTAAGACTATGATGGAATCAGCTAATGTTGCAATTCATGATGATGTGTCTGCTAGGGTTGTTGAACAGGTTGAAATTTCTCAAGAGATCGGTAAGGAGACAAGAGTTGAAAAAGATTCTGAAAGTTCCAGTGTAACCACACAGGAAGGTACATCACAAACTATAGAAGCAACTGATGTATCCACGCAGGAGTCTACACCGGCACAAGAAAGTGTAAATCATTCAAAGCAATCTACTCCAGATCTTCTTGAGCCTTCTAAACGTGTGAGGAAGAATCATCCTCAAAATCAAGTGATTGGTGAAATAACTACTCCTATGAAGACATGGAGGCATCTTCAAAATGAGGTAAGTTATTTGTGTTATGTGTCTCAGTATGAGCCAAAAAATGTGAAGGATGCTCTTAGTGATGAATCATGGATAAATGCAATGCATGAAGAGCTGAATCAATTTGCTCGCAATGATGTTTGGGTACTAGTGCCTAAGCCTGATAATGTTAACATCATTGGAACAAAATGGATTTTCAAAAATAAGACTGATGATTTTGATGAAACTTTTGCTCATGTTGCTCGGTTAGAATCTATTCGTATTCTTTTATCCATTGCTAGCTTACTTGGTTTTAAGCTATTTCAGATGGATGTGAAAAGCGCATTCTTGAATGGATTATTGAACGAAGAAGTTTATGTGAAGCAACCACAAGGTTTTGAAGATCCAATCAAACCTTCCCATGTGTACAAGCTGAACCGTGCTTTGTATGGTTTGAAACAAGCTCCTCGAGCTTGGTATGAAAGACTCACAACCTTTCTTTTGAGTACAGGGTTTGCTAGAGGAACAGTTGACAAAACACTCTTTGTTAAAAAGAATCATAAACATATTTTGGTTGCACAAATATATGTTGATGATATTATTTTTGGGTCAACATCTGTTTCTTTGTCTCAAGAATTTGGTGAGTTAATGAAATCTGAATTTGAAATGAGTATGATGGGGGAATTAACATTTTTCCTACGATTTCAGGTAAAGCAATCTCAAGAAAGAATATTTGTTTCTCAAACCAAGTATGCAGGTAACTTGGTGGAAAAGTTTGGTGTAGCTTCATGTATGGCAGCTTCAACTCCTATGAGTCCAAGCACAAAGCTAAACAAGGATAATAGTGGAAAATCTGTGGATCAGACTTTATATAGGAGTATTATTGGAAGCTTGCTATACTTAACTGCAAGTAGACCTGACATTGCTTTCAGTGTTTGTGTGTGTGCTAGGTACCAAGCCAATCCTAAGGAATCACACTTGACGGCTGTGAAAAGGATCTTGAAATATATCAGTGGTACACTAGACTATGGAATATTCTATTCTAACAACACTAACTCATCTTTGGCAGGGTACTCGGATGCTGATTGGGCAGGGTGTTGTGATGATAGAAAAACCACCTCAGGTGGGTGTTTCTACATAGGAACGAATTTGGTTGCATGGCATAGCAAGAAGCTGAATACATTGCAGCAAGAAGTTGTTGTACACAACTGCTTTGGATGAAACAAATGCTGAGTGACTATGGACTGGTACAGGAAAGTATGACCATATTTTGTGATAATATGAGTGCTATCAACATTTCTAAAAATCCTGTCCAACATTCTAGAACTAAGCATATTGACATTCGTCATCATTTCATTCGTGATCTTGTTGAAAGCAACACTGTGAAACTTGAGTACATAGCTACTGAAAATCAATTGGCGGACATTTTTACAAAACCCCTAGACAAGCAACGATTTTTGTTCCTAAGACAAGCACTAGGGGTGATCACAATGGAATAGGTTTTCGAGTAGCTTGAGGTAACATGTGTGTGGGATGTAAGATTTACAATCTTGATGTATATGTAAAGTATTGTTTGATAGATGTTACCTCTGCATGTGCGTGTTGTGTAATTGGCTAATCCATTCATGAATTTGAAAAGACCATGTTATTAGTCATGTATTATTTTATCTCTTCTTGTGAAGCATGCTTGACATAATGCTTAAGATTTGTCTTGATAGGTCTATTGAACAAATTCTTTGTGAAACTTGATGCAAGCTATACAAATGGAAAGGGCTACGTCAAAAAAAAAAATGGTATGTATCTCTTGAAATAAAGGGAGCTACCTAAGTATAAGTGGTAAGTATCTCTCGCAATAAAGGGAACTACATCTTGACTGTGAAAGCCACCATGAAGGCATGATTTCTCTTCTTGAAATAAAGGAGGTAATCTCATATCTTGCTTGCATGTACATAAAAGTACCAAAGAATAAAGTCTTGACAACCTATGAACAATATAAGATCTTTTGTATTATGTTATAGCTTGATCTAAACAAGATTGCAGATTCACACACAGCTGCACGTGAAGAATAACATGAGTCAGATTTCAAGGCAATGATAAGGGAGTAGTAAGTCCAATTCTTGATCACATCTTATGGTAACTCTCTCTCTCTATGTGATTATCTCATAAAATTGGGGATGATAAATCTGAAAAATTCCATCCGTGATACTAATTGTTGCTTGATTACATATTCTATGTGTGAGATCTATGGTCTATGTCTCTGGGATGATATATTTATGATCTAGGGAATACCGTTTTAACATATGACATAAGCCAAGAGAGAAGTAAGGAGTTATGTAGCTTCAATTATTCCCTACTGTGTAGCTTTGCAGGCCTACATCGCTCTAATTCGAGGGCATGTTTGGTACTGTCACTTCATGTCAGAATTAATTGTGGGGCGAATTTTCGAGGGAGTTCATGGAAAGTTGAAAACCAACGCTATTAGAATTCTTCTCTTCCCCAGACTTCTACACTTTCCCACTTTCTTCTGCTTATAATCACGAAGCGTCCCTCCGTGTTTCATGTTCCGTCATTCGCATCTGCAACTGACTACCATGGCATCCAGGAAGCGATCATCATAGAGTTCTGGCTCTGGGGCGAAGAAGGCGAAGAAATCAGTTCAAGCGGCTAAGCCAGTGGCTCGATTCGTCAATGCTGAGGCTGAGGCGACTTATCGAAGTAATTTTGTGTCCAGGGCTTTGATTACCGAAAGGAAGTTTATGTTTCTTGAGTTGCGAGATCCTGACCTCTCTCATGTGTTTCTGTCTCGTTCATGGTCTTCAATAGCGTCTCTGTCAGGTACTGCTTGCCCTACACTTGTTCGTGAATTCTATGCTAATCTGTCTATCCGAGAGATTGAGGATGAGGAATTGGGGGTTATAACTGGGTATGTTCGAGGGGTAGAAGTTGCATTTTCAAAAGCCCTGATTTCTGAAAGTCTAAATATTCCCTTAGTGTCTGACCCTGATTTTGATATTTTTGATCTGCGTACTGAACCTCCTTTGTCCGATATTCACCACTATCTGTGTCATGATGTTTTTAGCCTTGTTAATGACAAACTGCCTCACAAATACCTTAGTTCGACTCATAGGCTTCTGAACATGTTTATTTGTTCTACCGTGCTTCCTACTGAACATCACGAGGAGTTAACTGAACGGTATTGTCGTTTGCTTCATGCTATTGTGATTGGCAAGTCCATGTGTCTGCCATCACTGATTTTCAATCACATCATGTCTGACAAGACTTACAAGAACCGACCTTTCAAGTTGCCCTATGGTGTCATCCTGACCTCTATCTTTGCTTCCTAAGGAATTTTCATTCCTCCTGACTGTCAGTCACTTAGGCCTCCTATTACTGCCAAACTGGCGTGCGTAGTCTATCTCAGATAGCCAAGGCTGTGGACCTTTCTGATGATGATGTTCCCTTGACTGAGTTAAAGCCCAAGGCTGGTTCATCTAAGGTGCCTACATCATCCACGGTCTCTTCTTCTTCACCTCTCCTGTCCCCCACAGAACTTGCTAATGTCAATCTCCAGCTTACTGCTCTGACCACTCAAGTTGCTACATTATCCGACCAAGTGATTAAGCTCACTAGTCTTCTGGAGACTCTTCCTACTCAAGTTCTGAGTGTTCTGGCTACATCAGTTGAAGAGGTCCATGTGCGTGTGAATACTCAACTGGCGGATCTGACTAAAGCCAAGCATCTCCTTGCCTCTAATCTGGACTACTGTATGGAGCGTGTGGATCATGGCATTGAGAGAGAAGGTCTTCATCATGTGGATACTCATCACAGGCTGGAGACAATACAGCGGGGTGTCATTGAGTGTCAAGAAATTTTGAATGGGTTCAAGGCTAGTGCTCGTCCTCGTCCTCGTTGATACTTGTTTGGTCAAAAACAAGGGGGAGAAGATTGCTGCGGGTTTTTGGAAATGTTTTGCATTTTGGCTTTTGTTTAGGATGGTTTTGCATTTTCGTTTTTGTTTAGGATTGTTTGAACTGTTAATGTTCTGAATTGTGAAACTGCAGGTTATTATGCATGCTACTATTTTTCTGAGAGTGTTATTGCATTCATGCTCTATTTGTTGCTTGTGTGTGGCATGCAGATTTATATGTTCACGGTGGAACATTTGTGTGAATGGAGGCGATTTTTGCTTGAGGGGGAGTTAGTACTGAAAAGGTTATGCTGTGAGTGAGGGGGAGCGTTTTTTCAGAACACTCTAGGCTCTTGAAATGATTGGTTGATGGATGTGTTTTTGATCACGCAAGTATCAAGGGGGAGATTGTTAGGATACGCATCCTAATCTTAGTGATACTTGTGTGATATATAACCTCATGTAAGCTACTCATGTAGGCTTTAGGTTACCTGACAGGTTAGACTTTGATCATATGTAGGAGTCTATGAGAACAAGGACTCTAGCTCACGTTTTTTGTGAAATAAACTGGTCTCGTGGTCATATCTGTCATAAGATAACTCTCAGGTGGTAGTGTTTGAATTGGTCAATGAGATTAGAAACTACTTAAGTAGTTGACATGGGATTGGACTCTTTATGGAATGGTTGTTGGATAAGAGAGTAAGTCTTAGTGATGTTGTTGAGTTCTTTTGGGAATGTCTGGATTAAGATGAACGTCTCCACTTGATAAAGATTATTCAGAGTATTATAGCTTGGATAAATGAGTACTTGGAGATAAGACTTCGAGATAAGATGAGAGATAAAAATAAACTAACCATTTATCTTGGATAACTATTTGTTTGTTTTATCTTAAATCTTTTGCAGGGGTCATTATCTGAAGATCGTCATTATCTGCTGTCTATATCCAGATGGGAGCTGGACGCCTATATATACAGAGACATTCCATTGAGAGAAGGATCGAAGCTTTGAGAGAGTTTATAATTGTGAGAGTTATTTTTGTTTTGTGAGAAGCTTCGTGTTATCTTTTGTTTCATTCTCTTTGAGTGATTTGTGAACGTGTCATGTACTTCACAAGTGAGAATGAGTGTTGAGTGATTGACTGCTGTTCGTTCATCCTTCTCAAGATTGATCCTGTTGAGGAAGAAGAGGAACAAAGGTACGCACGTCTGGTGTGTACTTTTGTCTTGGTTACCTGAAGGTTACTTGGATCCTACATCCACAGCAAAGTCTCTTGAAGGAGTCAAGAGCATTTCAAATCTTCTTTGGTGTGTAGATTTGGTTTGGAGCATACGCTGAGTCGAGTTGTATAATCGAGTCGTAGGTAACGATAGGTTGTAAGCTTTTTCTCATATAGTGGATTGCTTCAGAGGTTCGTCGCTTGATAGACTCGAGGTTTTTCCCAGTTAGGGTTTCCTCGTTATTTTGTGGTGTTGGTTTTTGTGATTTTGATTCTTGTGGTTTCCATATTGCGTTGGCTAACGTATTGGCAAAGGTCTTTCATATTTTCAATTGGTATCAGAGGGAGTGCCAACAATGGAGACGAAATCAAATAATCATATACCACAATTCGATGGTTCAAACTATTCTTATTGGAAGGCACGAATGAGAGCCTACTTGAAGTCCATTGACGAACGTGTTTGGATATCAATAGAAAAAGGGTATTCTACACCTAAAACTATTGATGACAAAGGTAATAAAATTACTAAACCGTCTGAATCATGGACGAAAGGTGATCTTGAAAGTGCAGGTTGGAATAGTAAAGCTATGAATGCTTTGTTTTCTGCTTTGAGTATTTCTGAGTTTCGCAGGATATCAAATTGTGACAAAGCAAAAGATGCTTGGGATTTATTAGAAGTGACGCATGAAGAGACAAATCTGGTTAAACGATCAAAACTACAACAGCTTGCCTCTAGTTTTGAAAGTTTGAAGATGGAAGAGAATGAAGTATTTGACGATTTCTATGCAAGGTTAAGTGATATTGTCAATGCATCATTCACTCTTGGTGAACCAATCGAACCTAGCAAAGTGATACGCAAGATTCTTCGATCTTTACCAGACCGATTCATGATAAAAGTGGCAGCAATTGAGGAGAGTAAGGATATTGACTTAATCAAGGTAGAAGAACTTGTTGGATCTCTACAAACATTTGAGGTAAACTTTCTTAAATCAAAGAAATCCAAAGGTGTTGCTCTTTACTCTAATGATGGGATTGATAATGTTGCTGATGAGTTGTTGTTATTAACTAAGAATTTCAAGAAGTTCATGAAGAACAGGAATCCCAAGGAGCTCAATAAAGAGGAGTCATCGTCGTTCAAAAGTGAGAAGAAAAGCAAGGATTCAAAAAACACTCAATGTTTTGAGTGCAAAGGGTTTGGTCACTTTGCCGAAGAATGTGCAAATCGAAAAAAGAAGTCTAAAGCTTATCAGACTACATGGAGTGACGATACTGAAGAGGAGTCAGATCTTGAATCTGAAGATGAGAAAAGAAATACCCCAGTAGCGTTTCCAGTGACTTTTGACACTAAATCAGTGACAAGCTCCGACGATGATGATGAACTTGTTGATATGAATGGACTACGTATTGCATATGAGGACATGGTTGAAGAATGCATCAAAACCAAAAAGGAAAAGCATACAGTTGTCAAGGAAAAAGAGCTCTTAGCTCAAGAGTTATCTGAAGCTAGAAAGGAGATCAAGGAACTCAAAGATGAGATAGCTGAACTTGAAGCGCTAAGGAAACCTGATGTAGCCTCTGATCTTGCCTACTTCAATGAAGCTCAAGAAAAAAGAGAGACCATGTTGAAAAAGGTTTGTTCTAATATTAACAAGTTTGAATCTGGTTCTAATCAGTTGCAAAATATTCTTGATATGCAGAGATCTAGCAAGGAGACATTCGGGCTTGGATATCAAAAGGGTGAAAGTTCACAAATGGGAGCACAACGTGGCAATCATGGATTTATAAAATTTGTTCCATCCACCTCACGAACATTGGAAAAATCCAAGTTGCATAATGTGATAGATACTAAAAATGGTAGAACTTCTCAGTCAAAATATGAGAATGCCTATCGATTTGGTCGCACTGCTCAACCTTTTCATACTCAAGTATCATACAAGAAGCAATATCCACAAAGGTATGATCAAGGTAAGTTTACGCCTGTATGTCATTATTGTGGAATTAAAGGTCACATTCGTCCATACTGTCATAAATTGTTTGGAATGCCTGCATCTTACATATTATCTAGAAGGACTAATGTTTTTGTGCAGAAGAGTAAGATGATACAAAACAGGTTCCAACCTCTTGAAGAAAGTTACAATCTGTCTAGGTTACATGTTAAGTTACATGATACCAAACAGCCTACACAGACATTTCAAGGACAGCATATACCAGTGCATTAGGTAAGAAAACAATGGGTTAAAAAGTCTGGACATAAGTGTATGGTTGTACAAACTGCTCTTGCAGCATTCAGTACAAATTCATGGTATCTGGACAGTGGCTGTTCTCGACATATGAGTGGAAACAAAGCCTTGTTTACATCATTCGAATCATATGATGGTGGTAAGGTAACTTTTGGAGATGGTAGTAGAGCTGAGGTAAAAGGTAGAGGTATGGTCAAAGCTTCTGATGAGTGTGTATTGAAAAATGTTCTTTATGTGGAAGGTCTCAAAGCTAATTTGATAAGTATAAGTCATTTGTGTGATGCAAAATTCTCAGCTTTGTTTACTAAACGATTTTGCAGGATCTATGATGAAAATCAAACATGTATTCTGAAAGGAAGAGATCTTCAGACAACTGTTATACCATCCCAACGGAATTCAATCTGTCATGCAATTCGTCAAATTTGTCAAATTCAGATAAGTTATGGCATGAAAGACTAGGTCATCTCAACTATCAAGACTTAAAAGTTTTATCTAATAAGGAGATAGTTCGAGGAATGCCTAAGATTGATTCAAAGAAGGGTGAGTGTGGTCCATGTCAGAAAGGTAAGCAGACCAAGGTATCACATAAAAAGTTAAACAATGACAACACCTCAAGACCATTTGAATTGCTTCATATGGATCTTATGGGACCTACTCAAGTTGAAAGTCTTGGAGGTAAGAAATACATTCTTGTTGTTGTAGATGATTTTTCAAGATATTCATGGGTAAGATTTTTACATGATAAGTCAGAAACATTTGAGGTTTTTTATGATCTATATGTGTTTTTGGAAAACGAGAAGAAGGATGATGGATTTCATTTAAGAAAGATTAGAACAGATCATGGGACTGAATTTCAAAATGATAAATTCAATATTTTTTGCAGGAACCTTGGAATTAAACATGAATTTTCAGCTCCAAAGACACCACAACAGAATGGAGTGGTGGAGAGAAAGAATCGGGTGCTTCAAGAAATGGCAAGAACCATGATGCATGCAATGAATGTTGCTCAAAGGTTTTGGGCAGAAGCAATAAACACTTCTTGTTATATCTCAAATGGAGTTCATCTAAGGCCTGGAACAAAGCTCACAAGTTATGAACTTTGGGAAGAAAAGAAGCCTACGGTGAAACATTTCAAAGTGTTCGGAAGTAAGTGTTTTATTCTTCGAGATAGAGAAAACATTGGTAAGTTTGATGCTAGGAGTGATGAAGGTATTTTCATGGGCTATTCTCTTAATAGTCGAGCTTATCGTGTGTTCAATATTAGGACTAAGACTATGATGGAATCAACTAATGTTGCAATTCATGATGTGTGTCTGCTAGGGTTGTTGAACAGGTTGAAATTTCTCAAGAGATCGGTAAGGAGACAAGAGTTGAAAAAGATTCTGAAAGTTCCAGTCTAACCACCCAGGAAGGTACATCACAAACTATAGAAGCAACTGATGTATCCTCGCAGGAGTCTACACCGGCACAAGAAAGTGTAAATCATTCAAAGCAATCTACTCCAGATCTTCTTGAGCCTTCTAAACGTGTGAGGAAGAATCATCTTCAAAATCAAGTGATTGGTGAAATAACTGCTCTTATGAAGACAAGGAGGCAACTTCAAAATGAGGTAAGTTATTTGTGTTATGTGTCTCAGTATGAGCCAAAAAATGTGAAGGATGCTCTTAGTGATGAATCATGGATAAATGCAATGCATGAAGAGCTGAATCAATTTGCTCGCAATGATGTTTGGGTACTAGTGCCTAAGCCTGATAATGTTAACATCATTGGAACAAAATGGATTTTCAAAAATAAGACTGATGAAATGGCATGATCACTAGAAACAAAGCCAGGTTGGTTGCACAAGGATACACACAAGTGGAAGGTGTGGATTTTGATGAAACTTTTGCTCCTGTTGCTCGGTTAGAATCTATTCGTATTCTTTTATCCATTGCTAGCTTACTTGGTTTTAAGCTATTTCAGATGGATGTGAAAAGCACATTCTTGAATGGATTATTGAACGAAGAAGTTTATGTGAAGCAACCACAAGGTTTTGAAGATCCAATCAAACCTTCCCATGTGTACAAGCTGAACCGTGCTTTGTATGGTTTGAAACAAGCTCCTCGAGCTTGGTATGAAAGACTCACAACCTTTCTTTTGAGTACAGGGTTTGCTAGAGGAACAATTGACAAAACACTCTTTGTTAAAAAGAATCATAAACATATTTTGGTTGCAGAAATATATGTTGATGATATTATTTTTGGGTCAACATCTGTTTCTTTGTCTCAAGAATTTGGTGAGTTAATGAAATCTGAATTTGAAATGAGTATGATGGGGGAATTAACATTTTTCCTAGGATTTCAGGTAAAGCAATCTCAAGAAGGAATATTTGTTTCTCAAACCAAGTATGCAGGTAACTTGGTGGAAAAGTTTGGTGTAGCTTCATGTAAGGCAGCTTCAACTCCTATGAGTCCAAGCACAAAGCTAAACAAGGATAATAGTGGAAAATTTGTGGATCAGACTTTATATAGGAGTATTATTTGAAGCTTGCTATACTTAATTGCACGTAGACCTGACATTGCTTTCAGTGTTTGTGTGTGTGCTAGGTACCAAGCCAATCCTAAGGAATCACACTTGACGGCTGTGAAAACGATCTTGAAATATATCAGTGGTACACTAGACTATGGAATATTCTATTCTAACAACACTAACTCATCTTTGGCAGGGTACTCGGATGCTGATTGGGCAGGGTGTTATGATGATAGAAAAAGCACCTCAGGTGGGTGTTTCTACATAGGAACGAATTTGGTTGCATGGCATAGCAAGAAGCAGAATTCTATCTCTCTCTCCACGGCTGAAGCTGAATACATTGCAGCAAGAAGTTGTTGTACACAACTGCTTTGGATGAAACAAATGCTGAGTGACTATGGACTGGTACAGGAAAGTATGACCATATTTTGTGATAATATGAGTGCTATCAACATTTCTAAAAATCCTGTCCAACATTCTAGAACTAAGCATATTGACATTCGTCATCATTTCATTCGTGATCTTGTTGAAAGCAACACTGTGAAACTTGAGTACATAGCTACTGAAAATCAATTGGCGGACATTTTTACAAAACCCCTAGACAAGCAACGATTTTTGTTCCTAAGACAAGCACTAGGGGTGATCACAATGGAATAGGTTTTCGAGTAGCTTGAGGTAACATGTGTGTGGGATGTAAGATTTACAATCTTGATGTATATGTAAAGCATTTTTTGATAGATGTTACCTCTGCATGTGCGTGTTGGGTAATTGGCTAATCCATTCATGAATTTGAAAAGACCATGTTATTAGTCATGTATTATTTTTTCTCTTCTTGTGAAGCATGCTTGACATAATGCTTAAGATTTGTCTTGATAGGTCTATTGAACAAATTCTTTGTGAAACTTGATGCAAGCTATACAAATGGAAAGGGCTACGTCAAAAAAAAAATGGTATGTATCTCTTGAAATAAAGGGAGCTACCTAAGTATAAGTGGTAAGTATCTCTCGCAATAAAGGGAACTACATCTTGACTGTGAAAGCCACCATGAAGGCATGATTTCTCTTCTTGAAATAAAGGAGGTAATCTCATATCTTGCTTGCATGTACATAAAAGTACCAAAGAATAAAGTCTTGACAACCTATGAACAATATAAGATCTTTTGTATTATGTTATAGCTTGATCTAAACAAGATTGCAGATTCACACACAGCTGCACGTGAAGAATAACATGAGTCAGATTTCAAGGCAATGATAAGGGAGTAGTAAGTCCAATTCTTGATCACATCTTATGGTAACTCTCTCTCTATGTGATTATCTCATAAAATTGGGGATGATAAATTTGAAAAATTCCATCCGTGTACTAATTGTTGCTTGATTACATATTCTATGTGTGAGATCTATGGTCTATGTCTCTGGGATGATATATTTATGATCTAGGGAATACCGTTGTAACATATGACATAAGCCAAGAGAGAAGTAAGGAGTTATGTAGCTTCAATTATTCCCTACTGTGTAGCTTTGCAGGCCTACATCGCTCTAATTCGAGGGCATGTTTGGTACTGTCACTTCATGTCAGAATTAATTGTGGGGCGAATTTTCGAGGGAGTTCATGGAAAGTTGAAAACCAACGCTATTAGAATTCTTCTCTTCCCCAGACTTCTACACTTTCCCACTTTCTTCTGCTTATAATCACGAAGCGTCCCTCCGTGTTTCATGTTCCATCATTCGCATCTGCAACTGACTACCATGGCGTTAAGGAAGCGATCATCACAGAGTTCTGGCTCTGGGGCGAAGAAGGCGAAGAAATCAGTTCAAGCGGCTAAGCCAGTGGCTCGATTCGTCAATGCTGAGGCTGAGGCGACTTATTGAAGTAATTTTGTGTCCAGGGCTTTGATTACCGAAAGGAAGTTTATGTTTCTTGAGTTGCGAGATCCTGACCTCTCTCATGTGTTTCTGTCTCGTTCATGGTCTTCCATAGCGTCTCTGTCAGGTACTGCTTGCCCTACCCTTGTTCGTGAATTCTATGCTAATCTGTCTGTCCAAGAGATTGAGGATGAGGAATTGGGGGTTATAACTGGGTTTGTTCGAGGGGAAGAAGTTGCATTTTCAAAAGCCCTGATTTCTGAAAGTCTAAATATTCCCTTAGTGTCTGATCCTGATTTTGATATTTTTGATCTGCCTACTGAACCTCCTTTGTCCGATATTCACCGCTATCTGTGTCATGATGTTTTTAGCCTTGTTAATGACAAACTGCCTCACAAATACCTTAGTTCGACTCATAGGCTTCTGAACATGTTTATTTGTTCTACCGTGCTTCCTACTGAACATCACGGGGAGTTAACTGAACGGTATTGTCGTTTGCTCCATGCTATTGTGACTGGCAAGTCCATGTGTCTGCCATCACTGATTTTCAATCACATCATGTCTGTCAAGACTTACAAGAACCGACCTTTCAAGTTGCCCTATGGTGTCATCCTGACCTCTATCTTTGCTTCCCAAGGAATTTTCATTCCTCTTGACTGTCAGTCACTTAGGCCTCCTATTACTGCCCAAACTGGCGTGCGTAGTCTATCTCAGATAGCCAAGGCTGTGGACCTTTCTGATGATGATGTTCCCTTGACTGAGTTAAAGCCCAAGGCTGGTTCATCTAAGGTGCCTACATCATCCACGGTCTCTTCTTCTTCACCTCTCCTGTCCCCCACAGAACTTGCTAATGTCAATCTCCAGCTTACTGCTCTGACCACTCAAGTTGCTACATTATCCGACCAAGTAATTAAGCTCACTAGTCTTCTGGAGACTCCTCCTACTCAAGTTCTGAGTGTTCTGGCTACATCAGTTGAAGAGGTCCATGTGCGTGTGAATACTCAACTGGCGGATCTGACTAAAGCCAAGCATCTCCTTGCCTCTAATCTGGACTACTATATGGAGCGTGTGGATCATGGCATTGAGAGAGAAGGTCTTTATCATGTGGATACTCGTCACAGGCTGGAGACAATGCAGCGGGGTGTCATTGAATGTCAAGAAATTCTGAATGGGTTCAAGGCTAGTGCTCGTCCTCGTCCTCGTTGATACTTGTTTGGTAAAAAACAAGGGGGAGAAGATTGCTGCTGGTTTGTGGAAATGTTTTGCATTTTGGCTTTTTTTTAGGATGGTTTTGCATTTTCGTTTTTTTTTAGGATGGTTTGAACTGTTAATGTTCTGAATTGTGAAACTGCAGGTTATTATGCATGCTACTATTTTTCTGAGAGTGTTATTGCATTCATGCTCTATTTGTTGCTTGTGTGTGGCATGCAGATTTATATGTTCACGGTGGAACATTTGTGTGAATGGAGGCGATTTTTGCTTGAGGGGGAGTTAGTACTGAAAAGGTTATGCTGTGAGTGAGGGGGATCGTTTTTTCAGAACACTCTAGGTTCTTGAAATGATTGGTTGATGGATGTGTTTTTGATCACGCAAGTATCAAGGGGGAGATTTTTAGGATACACATCCTAATCTTAGTGATACTTGTGTGATATGTAACCTCATGTAAGCTACTCATGTAGGCTTTAGGTTACCTGACAGGTTAGACTTTGATCATATGTAGGAGTCTATGAGCACAAGGACTCTAGCTCACGTTTTTTGTGAAATAAACTGGTCTGGTGGTCATATCTGTCATAAGATAACTCTCAGGTGGGAGTGTTTGAATTGGTCTGTGAGATTAGAAACTACTTAAGTAGTTGACATGAGATTGGACTCTTTATGGAATGGTTGTTGGATAAGAGAGTAAGTCTTAGTGATGTTGTTGAGTTCTTTTGGGAATGTCTGGATTAGGATGAACGTCTCCACTTGATAAAGATTATTCAGAGTATTATAGCTTGGATATATGAGTACTTGGAGATAAGACTTGGAGATAAGATGAGAGATAAAAATAAACTAACCATTTATCTTGGATAACTATTTGTTTGTTTTATCTTAAATCTTTTGCAGGGGTCATTATCTGAAGATCGTCATTATCTGCTGTCTATATCCAGATGGGAGCTGGACGCCTATATATACAGAGACATTCCATTGAGACAAGGATCGAACCTTTGAGAGAGTTTATAATTGTGAGAGTTATTTTTGTTTTGTGAGAAGCTTCGTGTTATCTTTTGTTTCATTCTCTTTGAGTGATTTGTGAACGTGTCATGTACTTCACAAGTGAGAATGAGTGTTGAGTGATTGACTGCTGTTCGTTCATCCTTCTCAAGATTGATCCTGTTGAGGAAGAAGAGGAACAAAGGTGTGCACGTCTGGTGTAACCTGTCTTGGTTACCTGAAGGTTACTTGGATCCTACATCCACAGCAAAGTCTCTTGAAGGAGTCAAGAGCATTTCAAATCTTCTTTGGTGTGTAGATTTGGTTTGGAGCATACGCTGAGTCGAGTTGTATAATCGAGTCATAGGTAACGATAGGTTGTAAGCTTTTTCTCATATAGTGGATTGCTTCAGAGGTTGGTCGCTTGATAGACTCGAGGTTTTTCCCAGTTAGGGTTTCCTCGTTATTTTGTGGTGTTGGTTTTTGTGATTTTGATTCTTGTGGTTTCCATATTGCGTTGGCTAACGTATTGGCAAAGGTCTTTCATATTTTCACTCCTCCATAGAGAGAGTTGATCAACTTCAGACCATCAAAGTTGGTTCGTGTAAGCTTTTTATTGTGCTTCTATGTCAAATTTTACGAGTAAGTTTCAAAAATTATTTTGATGCCGAAACACCAACTTTCTATGACAAATGGACAAAATCCGTTAAAAGCTCCTCCATAGAGAGAGTTGAGCAATTTCGGACCATCAAAGTTGCTCGGTATAAACTTTTTAATATTCTTCTACGTCAAATTTTACGAGTATAAGCTTCCTAGATTATTACGATGGCAAAACACTAACTTTCTATGACAAATGGACAAAGTCGTTAAAATCTCTTCCATAGAGAGAGTTGAGCAACTTCGGACTATCAAAGTTGTTCGGTGTACACTTTTTATAGTTATTATGTGCCAAATTTTATGAGTATAAGCTTCCTAGATTATTTCGATGCGAAAAACCCAACTTTCTATGACAAATGGACAAAATTGTTTAAACCTCCTCCATAGAGATAGTTGAGCAACTTCGGACCATCAAATTTGCTCAATGTACACTTTTTATTATGATTCTATGTCAAATCTTTCGAGTATAAGCTTCCAAGATTATTTCGATGCCAAAACAACAACTTTCTTTAACAAATGGACAAAACCGTTAAAAGCTTCTCCATCGGGAGAGTTGAGCAACTTCGGACCATCAAAGTTGCTCGTTGTACACTTTTTAATGTTCTTCTATGTCAAATTTTATGAGTATAAGCCTCCTAGATTATTACCATTGCAAAACACTAACTTTATATGAAAAATGGACAAAGCTGTTAAAATCTCTTCCATAGAGAGAGTTGAGCAACTTCGGACGATCAAAGTTGATCATTGTACACTTTTTAATGTTCTTCTATGTCAAATTTTACAAGTATAAGCTTCCTAGATTATTACGATTGCAAAACACTAACTTTATATGAAAAATGGACAAAGCCGTCAAAATATCTTCCATAGAGAGAGTTGAGAAATTTCGGAGCATCTAAGTTGCTCGATATAAACTTTTTAATATTCTTCTACGTCAAATTTTACGAGTATAAGCTTCCTAGATTATTTCAATGCAAAAACCCCAACTTTCTATGACAAATCCACAAAATTATTAAAAGCTCCTTCATAGAGAGAGTTGAGCAACTTTGGACCGTCAAAGTTGCTCGGTGTACACCTTTTATTGTTCTTCTATGCTAAATTTTATGACTATAAGCTTCAAGATTATTTAATTGCCAAAACACCAACTTTCTATCAGAAATCGACAAAGCCGTTAAAAACTCCTCCATAGAGAGAGTTGAGCAACTTCGAACCATCAAAGTTGCTCGGTGTACACCTTTTAATGTTCTTCTATGTCAAATTTTACGAGTCTCAGATTCCTAGATTATTTCGATGGCAAAACACTAACTTTCTATGATAAATGGACAAAGCCGTTAAAAGCGCTTCCATAGAGAGAGTTGAGCAACTTCGTAACATCAAAGTTGCTTAGTGTACAGTTTTTTTTGTTATTCTATGTCAAATTTTATGAGTATAAGCTTCCTAGATTATTTCGATGGCAAATCCCCAAGTTTCTATGAAAAATACATAAAAATGTTAAAAGCTCCTCCATAGAGCGAGTTGAACAACTTTGGACCGTCAAAGATGCCTGGTGTACACATTTTATTATTCTGCTATGCCAAATTTTACGAGTATAAGCCTCAAGATTATTTATTTGCAAAAACTCCAACTTTCTATGAGAAATGGACAAAGCCGTCAGAAGCTCCTCCATAGAGAGAGTGGAGCAACTTCGAACCATCAAAGTTGCTCGGTGTACACATTTTATTAATCTTATATGCCAAATTTTACGAGTATAAGCTTCCAGATTATTTAATGGCTAAACTCCAACTTTCTATGAGAAATGGACAAAGCCGTTAAAAGCTCCTCCATAGACGCCCAAGCAGCACACCTAGGCGTTGTGCGCCTAGGCGTGTGCAAAGGTGCAGTGGCGCCTAATCCAGGGGTTTTAGCGAAGAGGAGAGGTCCGGAAAAGTAGGCACTGGACTGGGCGCAGTCAGGGCGCCTAGGCGCAGCGTCCAGTCCAGCAGATGGGCGGATCGGAGTAGGCCCAGGGGCTCCCGGCCTGGGCTTGAAATTCCTGCACGCCCAGGATGACGCCTAGGACCTCGTGTGAGGGATTTTACTTAAGGCCAGGGCGCCTAAGCGCCCAGGGTAGCGCCTAGTCGTAACCCGAGTGTTCCAAATAGCTTCCAGTGAGAGCCTTATACTCTCAGTCCTAGAGAGAGTGAGAGACGATTCTAGAGAGAGAAGATCATTTGAGGTGATTTTTTGGAGATTTGAGCTTGGTTTTGGAGATTTGGAAAGGATTCAAGGAAGATTCAAGCCTTGGAGTTAAGTTTCTTCATTTATCCTTTTCTAGGGTTTTGAGTAGATCTTGTTAGTTTCGTTTAGGGTTGATTCCTATGGTTTAGATATGTTAATCCTAGGCTGATTTTGGATGTATATGTAGATTGGTTTGTGATTTGGACTAGAGTTGAGCTTGGGTTGAATTCGAAGGATTTTGGAGAAATTTCTAGAGAGAGAAGGTGAGTAAATTTGAATGTATTGATCTAATTGATGTTTATATGAGTTTTGGTTGATATATTGATGCGTGTAAGGGTTCGGTTTCGCCACATTGTAGGTTTAGGCAAACCGAAACCCTAGGAACGGAAATTGGGGATTTTTGGTAAATTACTCAACACGAGGTAGGGGATTTCCAACCATTCTTTCTATCATTCGTTTTCGATATTTAAGAGCGTTTCGATTCTTCATTGGTCGTTTTATTTGTGTTTCCGCCTTAATTGCTTCTAAGGGGAAACGAACCCAAATTTTGGATTATTGTAAATTCTTGATGTTGCATGACCCAATTGTGTGTGCTCCATCATCTATGGGCACGATGTGACTTCCGTTCATGCATCATGATAGTTATGTATATATATGTAGGTTGTTCATATATATATCCTTTCGGCATGTCATGACATTAATGCATTAGAGTTGCATGGGGGACCGGGTATGGACTCGGGACTCCTTAGGATTCTTGAAAGCTACTTGGAGGGATGACGAGGTGATGAGAGTTACCACTGAGTCATGTGAACTTCAAGTAGGAAAACGCACTAGGGGTATGGTTCATGAGGGACCTTCCCTGGAATGGTGCGGGCGTGATAGAGTCACGCAACCGGGTAATCCAAGAGCGTTTGATGTTGGGGAGCTTGCTCCTGTTCAATAGTCATGGATAGCGACCATGATATTGATGAGTTGATTTGGTTAGCTTGCTCACGTTCGATATTACATGGAACGAGCCATGGTATCGATGAGGTATGCTCATTGAGGGGAATGCCCGGGTTGATGTTCTATGTGAATGTTGAGTATACGTGCATGTGGTAGGTTTCATATTGTTGCATATCCTATTGTTCCGATTCGGCCTTATGCTCATGGTACTCATAACCCTACTGAGCTTCTTGCTCACCCTCTACTTTCATTTCCTTCCCACATGTGATACTGGTACAAGTACAGGTACTAGTGGAGCGGATCAGTGAGAGCGTGATGTGACATGGATGGCCCTGGGTAGGATGTGGGTGCTAGAGAGATACTCTAAGCATGTATTTGTATATGATGTATTGATGTTTATTCATCATAATCTTATAACCATTTGGCACCAGAGGGTGTATGCATGATGTATGCTGAGTTGATTTTTGGTTATATGATATTATGAATTTGATGATGTGTTTATACTATCAGTTTGTGCATGCTGGTAGTGGATGGCCTGAGGCCCTTAGGATCAAGATTGCATGTGATTAAGGCCTGAGGCCTAGCTAGGTTGCTAGTGTGATGGAGGATTTTATGCTGCGTGTTTCTGATGTAGGCGGGGACTCTCCGACATACGGGGAGATGCCGCCGGATTTCCGGTCTGCCGGATGATCGCACTAGTGGCCTAGGACGTTGCCGGAGGGCACCAGTGGCGTGCCCGGATCGGGGCGTTACAATTTGGTATCGGAGCGAGGTTTGTTTGTTATATGTAGGATCGGGGATGGGTCCTAGATGAATGAGTAGAGTAATCCAGGCCATGTCACAACCGCTGCTGATCTGGTATGTTTTCTGTCCCTAGTAAATCCTCTGTTGAGTTGTGTGTTGAATGGTATTGTTTGTTTGCCATGCAGATGAATACCCATAGAACTACCAGGTCTGAGAGTGGGAATGAGGTACCTCGTGGCAGAGGCCGACGGGGAGTTGGTAGGGGTCGAGGTAGAGGCCATAGTGTTGGGGTGGAGCGTGTTACTAGAGGCACACCTAGCACTGAGGATTCGGTCCCGAATGCGGATCCGGAGTTGAGAGAAGAAGAGATAGTTCCTGAGGGGCTATCGACTGAGGGTACTGATCAGCAGGCACCACCTGCAGGACCTGTTGCTCCTACTACTACAGGGGGGCAACCGGTGACTATGGAGGGGTTAGCTAGCTTCATGATGAGTATAGTGCAGACACAGGCACAGACTATAGCACAAGCAGTGGCTCAGGCGATAGGTGCAACTAGCACTCGTACTGAGGGCGTGGTATCCGAGGCTACTATTGAGGTGGCTACAACACCGAGAGCTGGAAGGGGAATGTATGAGGTGGATCAGCTGAGGAGGACTTCTCCTCAAACCTTTTCTGGATATGAAACGGGTGTGGGGGCGGAGGAGTGGTTCAATCAGTTGAGTATGAGGATGGACACATTGGAGATACCCGATGAACGAAGGGTGAAGTGTGTTTTCTACTATCTGAGTGGAGTGGCCTATGAATGGTGGATGTCCATGGGTTAGAGGCGGAATGAGCTGACTTGGACCTCTTTTGAGCAGTTGTTCATGCAGAAGTTTGTGTCGAGACCTCTGCAGACTGAGAAGGCGAAGCAATTTTAAGATTTATTGCAGACATTAGAGATGACGGTGTCTCAGTACACCAAGCAGTTCGAGGAGTTGTATCGGTTTGGGAGAGAGTTTGCTCCTACCGATGCAAAGAAGGCGGCAAGGTACCGAGATGGGTTGCTACCCAGTCTTGAGAGGATGGTGATGGCCACTAGGGTGGTATCGTATGATGATACAGTTGAGATGGCGTTAGACTTTGAGTTGAGTGAGCGGAATGAGGCTCAGAGAAAGCGTCCAGTGACTGAGAGTAGTGGTGGTGGTGGCGGCAGTCACAAGAAGCAGAGGACTGATTTTCGTCAACAGAGAGGGGACCGAGGCAAGGGTCCAAGGCTTCAAGGGGGCAAGGTGACGTGCTACAAGTGTGGGAAAGAGGGACACATGAAGAATGATTGCAGATCTTCTGGATTTAAGTGCTTTGGGTGTGGCAAGTTGGGTCACAGAAAGAGTGAATGTCCGGAGAGCAACCAAAGCGCACAGCAACAGAGCATACCGGGGGTACCACCTCCAACTCTTCCTTCCACTGTTCCATCGGGAAGGAGAGGGCGAGGTGGAGGTAGACAGTCTCAGCAGCAGCAGTATGCCCTGACAGATGGTCGTGTCTTTGCTATGGGACATCATGAGGCACAGGAGCATCCCAACTTCATTGGAGGTACATTTTTGATTTCGAATTCTTGGGCAAGAGTCTTATTTGATTCTGGAGCTACCTCATCATTTATTACTAGTTCGTTAGCGAACGCACTAGCGGTGGAGATTTCGCCGATTAGGAGAATGTTTACGGTGTCCTCGCCATTCGGGCACTTTACCACGTTGGAGGGGGTAGTGTTCGGTTGTGAATGTCGATTTGGAGAGATATCTCTACAAGCCGATTTGTATGTGTTAGATTTCAAAGACTTCGATGTGATACTCGGGGTTGATTGGTTGACAAAGCACTAAGGAGTGCTTGACTTTTGGCAAAGGAGGATCACTCTTAGAGTACCAGAGGGTGGGGTGATTCATCTACAGGGATCGAAGGGGATGACATGCCCTCATTTCATGGATAACCCATCATATTTGGATTGTAGATTCGCAAGTTTGGTGACTTCGTCTCCTAAGAGAGATGTAGCTACTATGATTCGGGTAGTGGAAGAGTTTATGGATGTATTTTCGGAAGAGTTTCCGGGATTACTTCCGAAGAGGGATCGACTTTGCTATTGAGTTGCATCCGAACGTCAAGCCGATTTCGATTCTGCCGTATCGGATGGCTCCAGCAGAGTTGAAGGAGTTGAGTTCTCAATTAGAGGAGTTGCTAGACTTGGGATTCATTAGACCGAGTGTGTCCCCGTGGGGAGCACCGGTGTTGTTCGTCAAGAAGAAAGACGGAATTTTGAGGATGTGTATTGATTATAGGCAGTTGAATAAAGTTACAGTGAGGAATAAGTATCCATTGCCTAGGATCAATGATTAGTTTGACCAATTGAGAGGTGCTAGGCATTTCTCTAAGATTGATTTGAGGTCGGGTTATCATCAGTTGAGGATTAAGGATGAGGATATCCAGAAAACAGCTTTTAGAACTCGTTATGGGCATTATGAGTTTCTTGTGATGCCGTTTGGGTTGACTAATTCCCCAGCAGTGTTCATGGACCTAATGCAAAGTGTTCTTAGACCGTTTTTGGATAACTTTGTGGTGGTGTTTATAGATGATATATTGGTTTATTCTCCTACGGAGGAAGAGCATGAGGAACACTTGAGGGTTGTGTTACAGACTTTGAAGGAAAATCAATTGTATGCTAAATTGAGTAAGTGTGAATTTTGGGCCACCGAAGTAAAGTTCCTAGGCCATGTGATCACTCAAGAAGGCATAGCGGTTGACTACTCCAAAGTTGAGTCAGTTTTGAATTGGGAGAGACCGAAGAATGTGACTGAGATCCGGAGTTTCCTAGGGTTGGCAGGTTACTACCGGAGGTTTATTGAGGACTTCTCAAGAGTTGCTTCGCCGATGAAGCAGCTTACAAAGAAGGGTACACCGTTTTGTGGACTGATGAGTGCGAGGCCGTATTTGAGGAGTTGAAGAAGAGGTTGACAACACCTCCAGTGTTAGTGGTTCCGAAAAGGAATGTAGGCTACCAGGTGTATTGCGATGCGTCTGGAGTTGGTTTAGGTTGTGTGTTGATGCAACGGGGCCGAGTGATAGAATATGGTTCAAGGTTGCTCAAAACACATGAGAAAAATTATCCGGTGCACGATCTGGAGTTAGCGGCAGTGGTATTTGCACTTAAGCAATGGAGGTATTATCTTTACGGAGAAAGATTTGAAGTGTTCTCGGATCACAAGAGCCTCAAGTATCTATTCACCCAAAGAGAGTTAAACTTGCGTCAAAGGAGGTGGATGGAATACTTGGAGGACTTCGACTTCGATTTGCAATACCATCCCGGTAAGGCAAATGTAGTCGCAGATGCATTTAGTAGGAAGAAGAAGATTTCTAGTCTATTCATGCATGAGTGGGGAATTTTAGAGACAATCAATGAGTTTGGATTAGAGTTGAGGAGTCAAGCGGAAAAGACCTATTTGTGTTCCATAACTTCGAGACCTATGATGGTTCAGAAGGTTATAGATGCACAAAATGGGGATCATACATTTGATGTGATTGATGAGAGTCTTGGATGGGTTCGAGGGAATGATGGGGGAGTACGGTATATGGGAAGACTAGTAGTTCCCGATGATGATGAGTTAAGGCAAGAGATTCTGAAGGAGGCACACCATTCGTGGTTTGCCATGCATCCCGGGGGTACGAAGATGTATCGAGACTTGAAGCGAAATTTCTGGTAGAGATGTATGAAAGCCGATGTGGCTAAGTTTGTGGTAAAATGTTTAACTTGTCAGCAAGTGAAGGCAGAACATCAAAGGCCAGCAGGGTTGTTGCAACCATTACCAGTAGCGGAATGGAAGTGGGAGAAGATCACTATGGACTTTGTGACGGCGTTGCCAATGACTCAGAGGAGGCATGACACAGTTTGGGTAGTAGTGGACAGATTGACCAAGTCTGCACACTTCTTACCCATGAACAAGACGGATTCGTTGGAGACCTTGAGTGCTATGTATGTCAAGGAGATTGTGAGACTTCACGGAATTCCATTGTCTATTGTGTCGGACCGAGACCCACGGTTCTTAGGTAGATTCTGGAGTAGTTTACAGGAGGCATTGGGAACGAAGTTGGATTTCTCTACAGCTTATCATCCTCAGAGTGATGGGCAGAGTGAGAGAACCATACAGGTTTTGGAGGATATGCTACGGGCATGTGTATTTGATTTTGGAGGAAGTTGGGATCGGTACTTACATTTGGCGGAGTTTGTGTATAACAACTCTTTCCAAAGTAGTATCGGGATGGCACCTTACGAGGCGCTCTACGGGAGGCCTTGTAGGTCGCCTTTGTGTTGGGCAGAGCTTGGTAAGAAGGTTGTTTCAGGACCAGAGATGGTCAAAGAAGCTCGAGAGAGAGTTGATGAGATCCGGAAGCGGTTGATCACCGCGTAGAGCTGACAAAAGTCTTAAGCTGACTGGAGGAGGAGACCGTTGGAGTTCGCTGTAGGCGATAAGGTCTTCTTGAAGGTTAGTCCGAGACGGGGGATTCAGAGATATAGCAAGCATGGGAAGTTGGCACCGAGATTTGTGGGGCCATTTGAGATTTTGGAGACAGTTGGACCGGTGGCGTACCGTTTGGCACTTCCACCGAAGCTTGAGAAGTTCACAATGTATTCCATGTATCAATGCTTCGGAAATATGAGCCGGATCCGTCGCATGTGATAGATTGGACTACGTTGGAAGTTGAGAAAGATGGAAGTTACACTCTTCAACCGGTGAAGATTGTAGACCGACAGAATAAGGTCACGAGGTCGAGTGTGATACCATTAGTAAAAGTGATGTGGATGTACCACGGAGTTGAAGAAGCAACTTGGGAGTTGGAGTCTCGAATGAAGGAAAAGTACCCGGAGTTGTTCAGTGATTCAGGTACGTGTGTATTAAATTTCGGGACGAAATTTATTTTAAGGGGGGGAGGATGTGATACCCCGACCCAAAATTTTTTGGAATTTTTGAGTTTTTCACTAAGGGGAAAGAATTGGACTAGGCGCACCAGGGGGCGCCTAGGCCTGCGCCTAGTCCAGTGGGAGGTTGGAAAAGAAGTGCACCAGGAGAAGCTGGAGCGCCTAGGCGCCCAAGCAGCACGCCTAGGCGGTGTACCCCTAGGCATGTGCAAAGGTGCGCCAAGTGGCGCCTAATCTAGGGGTTTCAGCGAAGAGGAGAGGTCCGGAAAAGTAGGCACTGGATTGGGCGCGGTCAGCGCGCCTAGGCGCAGCGCCCAGTCCAGCAGATGGGCGGATCGGAGTAGGCGCAGGGGCGCCTAGGCGCACCCTGCCTGGGCGTGAAATTCCTGCACGCCCAGGGCCGCGTGTGAGGGATTTTACTTAAGGCCAGGGCGCCTAGGCGCCCAGGGTAGCGCCTAGGCGTAACCCGAGTGTTCCAAATAGCTTCCAGCGAGAGCCTTATACATTTTTCTGGTTCCGTTTCAGTCCTAGAGAGAGAATGAGTGACGATTCTAGAGAGAGAAGATCATTTGAGGTGATTTTTTGGAGATTTGAGCTTGGTTTTGGAGATTTGGAAAGGATTCAAGGAAGATTCAAGCCTTGGAGGTAAGTTTCTTCATTTTTCCTTTTCTAGGGTTTTGAGTAGATCTTGTTACTTTCGTTTAGGGTTGATTCCTATGGTTTAGATATGTTAATCCTAGGCTGATTTTGGATGTATATGTAGATTGGTTTGTGATTTGGAGTAGAGTTGAGCTTGGGTTGAATTCAAAGGATTTTGGAGAAATTTCTAGAGAGAGAAGGTGAGTAAATTCGAATGTATTGATCTAATTGATGTTTATATGAGTTGTGGTTGATATATTGATGCGTGTAAGGGTTCGGTTTCACCACATTGTAGGTTTAGGCAAACCGAAACCCTAGAAATGGAAATTGGGGATTTTTGGTAAATTGCTCGACACGAGGTAGGGATTTCCAACCATTCTTTTTATCGTTCGTTTTCGATATTTAAGAGCGTTTCGATTCTTCATTGGTCATTTTATTTGTGTTTACACCTTAATTGCTTCTAAGGGGAAACGAACCCTAATTTTGGATTATTGTAAATTCTTGATGTTGCATGACCCAATTGTGTGTGCTCCATCATCTATGGGCACGATGTGACTTCCGTTCATGCATCATGATAGTTATGTATATATATGTAGGTTGTTCATATATATATATCCTTTCGGCATGTCATGACATTAATGCATTAGAGTTGCATGGGGGACCGGGTATGGACTCGGGACTCCTTAGGATTCTTGAAAGCTACTTGGAGGGATGACGAGGTGATGAGAGTTACCACTGAGTCATGTGAACTTCAAGTAGGAAAACGCACTAGGGGTATGGTTCATGAGGGACCTTCCCTGGAATGGTGCGGGCGTGATAGAGTCACGCAACCGGGTAATCCAAGAGCGTTTGATGTTGAGGAGCTTGCTCCTGTTCAATAGTCATGGATAGCGACCATGATATTGATGAGTTGATTTGGTTAGCTTGCTCACGTTCGATATTACATGGAACGAGTCATGGTCTCTGTAACGCCCCGTCCCACGAAACCCTAACCAATAGATCCATAGGTCGGAACGCTACTCTCATTTCATTATAAAGTCACTCTACGCCTTAGCAACCCTAAACATAAGAGCCTATAACCAATACAGATCCACTCTTTTAACAATACCAATAAATAGTTAACATAATCTAATATGAATTAAAAGCGTCTTCTTATATATTTCAGATATACAGTAATATCCAATCAACATCCTCTAAGTATACTGCTGTGATACTTATACCTTTCATCCTCATTTTTGAGTATACACTTATTACCATACATCAGAGTTATTAACTGTAAAAGCATAAATAACTGTAACCCTTAATTTATTTTCAAATATTGTATGAAAACTAGCTTCCGTCACATGAGCATCTTCTTCATGGATCTACAGCGACACCATCAACTCCTAGTCAGCATAATCATCTAAGAGATTAATACCTGCATCAAGGAACATAGTGAGCCGAGGCCCAGCAAGTAATACTTATGCATGAATGCATGTGGACCTCAACTTTAGAAAACAGTCAGCCATTTAAATCATTCCTTTTCCAGTACTCGGGCCCTTAACCTAGGTAAACTGCTACAGAGCAACCGGTCGGGATTTCCATCTAATGCTCTACCATAGAGCCCATTCAGTTAGTATCTGTATCATTTATTCATTTTCATTTTCATTTTCTTTTCATTTAACATTGATCCATAAACCTTCCTCTTTCCTATACACCCTCCCTGTAGCAGTAATACCCGGCTCGTAAAAATACTTTTCATTAATTGAAACTTTTCCTTTTCATGTAATGCAATGCATCGTGCTTATGAATAATATTTAATACGTCAATAAATCATATGCAACTAGTCACTCTTAAGAACATCAAAACCGTCATCATATCAGTCTCATCACCATATTCAGTTCAAGCACATATCAGTACACATTTCATTCCACACAGAAATACATTAACAGTTCAGTCATCCAATCACAGTATACAAACAGCATATTTAATACAATTATAACATAAATAAGTCATTTATATCATGATTCACACATAACCCGTCATAGGATTTCAACCAAATACGTATCAATAATCAAACCAATTACACAGACAATAAAACGTACAATTCATAAATTGCATTGTTCCGTAATACAGTTGAGTATTACTTACCGTGGTGTACTTCCATAATTACCAATAATTCAATTACACCAGTAGATCCCTGAAACCCATAGAACATCCACAATTATTTATTAATCTTATTATCTTTAACCTATTCATTATTATCTTTATCTTTTAATCAATTTATGTTATTAATACTACTAACTTCATACTATTATCATGATACCATTAACCCAATACTATTAACTTAATAAAATTAACACAATACATTTAACCTATTAGAATTAATCTTAATACAATTATTTATCTTTAATTACTTATTAATAAATCAAATTAAACTCCAACCGGGTCAGCTCGACCCGGTTGTCCTTGTTCGCGGGTCAACAGACCCGGTTACCTAGCAGCTACGGGTCACGCCGGTAAGGGGTACGGTGACGGTCACCGCTGCCATAAACGGGAAGAGATCATCACGGCGAGTTCATTGGTTGTTCTCATTACCTGAACGGCATCGGAAAAACGACAGATCGACGGTTTAAAGCTCACGGTGCCGCGCCTCCTTAACTCCTCCGTTCACAGCCAAGATCGCCTCCTTTCCATCCGAAATTGATCTCTATCAACTCCCCTCGCCGAGCTCTTCCTTGCGGTGTCTACCTTGTCGTCAATCGTTGCTGGAATCAGCTCCCGCCTTTTCCGTCACCGCAAGCTCCTCCCATCCGTTCACTGCCTTCCCGTCCTCCATTAGATCCGAAAGTGGTGTCTTTCGTCTCCTCTCCTCGTGCTCTTCAATCCCACACCGGAATCGATGCCAAAGGTGGCGGAGATCGCCGAGGTCCTTTCCGTCGCCGCCGCTCCCTTAGGGTTAATCTCCACCTCGATTTCCGTGCAGAACTAATATATATTATCTTTTTATTTCATTTGTGTTTCTTTTGTTAGTTACTGTTATGCCCCTGCTTTTACTTCTTATTTACAGGAAAATACCTATCTGTATTTACATAATTATCATTATCATGTTTATTATTATATTTTTATATTTAACTTCCCCAATTCATATTAGTTTCATTTTAATCCCGTTTTTGACAATTCTTGCACCCACAACTTTTAATTCCACTATAGAATTTATGAAAATATTTCAATCAAACTCAGATCACACATGACATCACCTATCTGTCCATATCTATCCCTACAGGTTATCCCAAGGTTCGGGGTGTTACAGTCTCCCCTCCTTACGAAAATTTTGTCCTCGAAATTTGCGTACGAGATCGACGTTCGGTTTATTAATTCTTATTCCTTCTCTTAAGTTAAATTTTCTCATCACCTATCGATCCTATATAAGATATTGATAAATCAGCTGAGATTCTCTTTGATACACCGCAAAATCACACTTCTTCTAGCACCACAGAGTTATACATTCCATGCACATAATACTGTCTAATACTATATAATATATATATATAACATTACTATAGTTTCCATGGTAACGCCATCACCTTTTCCACTTACACTGCTAAGATACATTATTTGATCTCTCCTTAAATACTATTTCGTGCTACCTACACTGATGATCATTAGAAACTCTAACCTTTACCTATTTTCACCTTTTTTTTATAATAAACCATCAACCCAAACAGAAATATATCCTCCAACTCATCTATAGAAAAGCTTTATCCATTATGTTAATTATAATAAAATTATGAATATCAGTCTATATACTGCAACATCCAAATTCACCATACTTCATTTCTCACTATTCCTTCAGCTACCCTACATCAATCCTAAACTTTTTATTCACAATTAAGTATCATGAGTTTACAATGACTTTATATACAACTATATATATTATCATAATATAGCACTAATAATTTATTCACAAACATCAACGTACATACATTTACATGCACATATAGACAATTAGATACACAATATGGTACTATCAAGGTATAATGTAAGGTACAACAATTATTGTAACCCCAAGGCCTATAGGCTGGAGCTCTACTCACACTTCATACTTATCCCACCGTTGAGCCACAATATACATAAGAATATTCATTTAATACACAATAACTTCATTCTAATTATAAGTCCCGAAGTAGAATTAATTAACTAAACAACGGATTAACATTCCATTTAAATATCATAGTTAAATAACAGTTATTATAGTCACAACCATGACTTTACTTTTATTGAAATTTCTGAAATTAATGTCCAGACCCAAATAAACATATTAAATACTTAATTTATTTTTAAATACAACAAAACCTATTCCTTGTCACATATAGAAACTACCATTCGATTTTATTAATCTCAATTCCTTTATGAATACAACTGCTGGTATCATCTAGCACTTACTAACGCCTTCATCAAGCTTTTCATATTTATGCATATTACTTCATCAACTAATCATATATTGGCTAATTTTTTTTTGGTGTCATCATTGTGTTCTCGTTAAGTATTCTATGTATAATCTAGTTCCTTCAATATTCGTACTATATAGTACATACCCATTACTCCATGTACAATCACTTTATGCTAGTGCCACCAATTTCCTATGTACATATATTTGCATATGTAATCAAGACAAATATTCATGTCTTTTTGACAATTTTGCATTCCTATTAGATAAACATTTGAGTACAAATATATTCTCAACTATTCATATAATAATTACTTAATCCCTATCACGAATCATTCACTTTTCATTTATGTTAAAATATCACCACCTACCATATTAAATCATACATCGTTCCCCTAATAGTTACAACTCTCCATTTAGGTGTTTTGTACTCACTGTAGCAACATCGATATATCCTAGTCTTGTTATATAATTTCACTAATATCTCTTTTACCTTAAATTCATTTATAGCGTCATTTAATTTATCTATGGTTTGAGGAATTTAATATTCAATATTATGGATCAATGCGAATTTATCTTTATAATAATTTATTTGATTTTGGTCTCCCGTACAACTTAACGTTTATTATCTTATATCGATTATAAATACATTTTTCTTTATTGCAAGTTTGTGATAACTTCCTCCACTTTAAATATTCTAAGTAGGTATTAATCTCCATACTTTAGGCTTAATAATTTACTTTAATTATTCCGTTACCATGAATAATCATTGGTGTACTTTCAATGGTTCGTTATTATTTATTTATTTATCAATATTATTATTTTAATCCATTTCATAGACTATGCTAAAATTTAAGAATATCTATCTATAAAATTCGTCACTTAGATTCACTTTATTTAAATCTAAATATTCTTTTGTCAACTTGTATCAATTTTCTTTTACCATCAATACCCCTCATCTCTATCCTTAATTTGATGTCCTATGTTTTTAATATTATTTTCTTTAACTCCATCCTATAGTACATGCAACTCATTTACTAACCAAAATTAAAATATTTCAGTTCATTTGCTTATTCTCACCAGTACATATATATCACAAACTATTCATATAATTGGAAATAATTTTAACTGTTTCCCCAAAAATCTCCATTACACACATAATTATTCCACTATAACTAACTCACTGAAAATAATTTACAGAGTTTCCCACCATTCCACTTCGCCAATGTACTTCAATTAAGTGGCATATTCCTCTCAATAACTACATCTTATAACTCACACAATCAATTCATTAAACATCCTTATGTGTGTATATATATCCAAAATATCTACGCATAATCAAAATAAATATTATATTCAAACAAATCATAATAAACAATATTACACCTCACCCCAATGCACGATTCCAAAAATATTCAAGCCAATATCCTAATTAGGTATCCATATATCATACTACACCAGACAACTCATAGAGACAGACAATTTAGCATTCACTTCAAGATAATTAATAATAAAACTACTTTTATTAATTTAAATATTTTTAAATATATGTAATATTGTTGGAGTTTAACTTCCCTCAAGCTGATATATAAAATACCTGTGATGCCATACATATCACTACCAATGTTAATTTATTATGCTATGTAACATTGTTGTCAGTCCTCCTTCGATACCATAGTGACCCAAAATAGGTTATATGTAATGATCGAATATTTCACTCATCGCATGTTATTATTTTATTCCAATTTAAATCATCATAATACTAACACTCTGTAAAGCCAATCACATTTTCTCTTTTATGTACCTTCAGCTCATTCGTTCATACTCAAGCACTTACTATATGTCGTGTCGAGGTCGATATAGTCCAAAGCGGTTGTGTATTACGGGTCTCTAATTCATTTCTTAGTACTCAATTCGCAGTTCTATCTCCAACTTCATAGAAATTCCACCAACATATCAATCTTATATAAATATAGGTAATCATCAAAAATCCTAACTTAATTTAACATCACACCATTGAGCATTTATTTAATAAATTACACAAGTCTACATAAAGATGTATCCTCCAATCCCCTTAATCACTTAGTCATGAATACACTTATCACATACCTTCTTAGCATTTAAATATCACAATCTACCAATTCTCCATCTTGACCCATCGTAATTCCCCTTCTTACTCATGCATAAATCATATAATTACTTCAAATCACACTAATATATTTCAGTACGTATACACATTCTAAAAGACATACACAAATAATCAAACATTGATTACACAACAATAGAGATTAAATTTAAAGTACTTACTTGTTGATGGTTGTGCCGATCCATGATGCTCATGTAACTTTACTAAATATCCACTCGTTATATATATCCTATTACTTATCTTATTTTGAAGGACCGTTCTTCTGATACCAACTGTAGCGCCCCGTCCCATGAAACCCTAACCAATAGATCCATAGGTCGGAACGCTACTCTCATTTCATTATAAAGTCACTCTACGCCTTAGCAACCCTAAACATAAGAGCCTATAACCAATACAGATCCACTCTTTTAACAATACCAATAAATAGTTAACATAATCTAATATGAATTAAAAGCGTCTTCTTATATATTTCAGATATACAGTAACATCCAATCAACATCCTCTAAGTATACTACTGTGATACTTATACATTTCATCCTCATTTTTTAGTATACACTTATTACCACACATCAGAGTTATTAACTGTAAAAGCATAAATAACTGTAACCCTTAATTTATTTTCAAATATTGTATGAAAACTAGCTTCCGTCACATGAGCATCTTCTTCATGGATCTACAACGACACCATCAACTCCTAGTCAGCATAATCATCTAAGAGATTAATACCTGCATCACGGAACATAGTGAGCCGAGGCCCAGCAAGTAATACTTATGCATGAATGCATGTGGACCTCAACTTTAGAAAACAGTCAGCCATTTAAATCATTTCTTTTCCAGTACTCGGGCCCTTAACCTAGGTAAACTGCTACAGAGCAACCGGTCGGGATTTCCATCTAATGCTCTACCATAGAGCCCATTCAGTTAGTATCTGTATCATTTATTCATTTTCATTTTCTTTTCATTTAACATTGATCCATAAACCTTCCTCTTTCCTATACACCCTCCCTGTAGCAGTAATACCAGTCTCGTAAAAATATTTTTCATTAATTGAAACTTTTCCTTTTCATGTAATGCAATGCATCGTGCTTATGGATAATATTTAATACGTCAATAAATCATATGCAACTAGTCACTCTTAAGAACATCAAAACCGTCATCATATCAGTCTCATCACCATATTCAGTTCAAGCACATATCAGTACACATTTCATTCCACACAGAAATACATTAACAGTTCAGTCATCCAATCACAGTATACAAACAGCATATTTAATACAATTATAACATAAATAAGTCATTTATATCATGATTCACACATAACCCGTCATAGGATTTCAACCAAATACGTATCAATAATCAAACCAATTACACAGACAATAAAACGTACAATTCATAAATTGCATTGTTCCGTAATACAGTTGAGTATTACTTACCGTGGTGTACTTCCATAATTACCAATAATTCAATTACACCAGTAGATCCCTGAAACCCATAGAACATCCACAATTATTTATTAATCTTATTATCTTTAACCTACTCATTATTATCTTTATCTTTTAATCAATTTATGTTATTAATACTACTAACTTCACACTACTATCATGATACCATTAACCCAATACTATTAACTTAATAAAATTAACACAATACATTTAACCTATTAGAATTAATCTTAATACAATTATTTATCTTTAATTAATTATTAATAAATCAAATTAAACTCCAACCGGGTCAGCTCGACCCGGTTGTCCTTGTTCGCGGGTCAGCAGACCCAGTTACCTAGCAGCTACGGGTCACGCCGGTAAGGGGTACGGTGACGGTCACCTCTGCCATAAACGGGAAGAGATCATCACGGCGAGTTCATAGTATTGGGTTTAAATGACAGATCGACGGTTTAAAGCTCACGGTGCCGCGCCTCCTTAAATCCTCCGTTGACAGCCAAGATCGCCTCCTTTCCATCCGAAATTGATCTCTATCAACTCCCCTCGCCGAGCTCTTCCTTGCGGTGTTTACCTTGTCGTCAATCGTTGCTGGAATCAGCTCCCGCCGTTTCCGTCGCCACAGGCTCATCCCATCCGTTCACTGCCTTCTCGTCCTCCATTAGATCCAAAAGTGGTGTCTTTCGTCTCCTCTCCTCGTGCTCTTCAATCCCACATCGGAATCGATGCCAAAGGTGGCGGAGATCGCCGGGGTCCTTTCCGTCGCCGCCGCTCCCTTAGGGTTAATCTCCACCTCGATTTCCGTGCAGAACTAATATATATTATCTTTTTATTTCATTTGTGTTTCTTTTGTTAGTTACTGTTATGCCCCTGATTTTACTTCTTATTTACAGGAAAATACCTATCTGTATTTACATCATTATCATTATCATGTTTATTATTATATTTTTATATTTAACTTCCCCAATTCATATTAGTTTCATTTTAATCCCGTTTTTGACAATTCTTGCACCCACAACTTTTAATTCCACTATAGAATTTATGAAAATATTTCAATCAAACTCAGATCACACATGACATCACCTATCTGTCCATATCTATCCCTACAGGTTATCCCAAGGTTGGGGGTGTTACAGTCTCGATGAGGTATGCTCATTGAGGGGATTGCCCGGATTGATGTTCTATGTGATTGTTGAGTATACGTGCATGTGGTAGGTTTCATATTATTGCATATCCTATTGTTCCGATTCTGCCTTATGCTCATGTTACTCATAACCCTATTAAGCTTCTTGCTCACCCTCTACTTTCATTTCCTTCCCACATGTGATACTGGTATAGGTACAGGTACTAGTGGAGCGGATCAGTGAGAGCGGGATGTGACATGGATGGCCCTGGGTAGAACGTGGGTGCTAGAGAGATACTCTAAGCCTGTATTTGTATATGATGTATTGATGTTTATTCATGATAATCTTATAACCATTTGGCACCAGAGGGTGTATGCATGATGTATGCTGAGTTGATTTTTGTTTATATGATATTATGAATTTGATGATGTGTTTATACTATCAGTTTGTGCATGCTGCTAGTGGATGGCCTAAGGCCCTTAGGATCAGGATTGCATGTGATTGAGGCCTGAGGCCTAGCTAGGTTGCTAGTGTGATGGAGTATTTTATCCTGCGTGTTTCTGATGTAGGCGTGGACTCTCCGACATATGGGGAGATGCCGCCGGATTTTTGGTTTTCCGGATGATCGCACTAGTGGGCTAGGACGGTGCCGGAAGGCACCAGTGGCATGCCCGGATCGGGGCGTCACAATTTGGTATCGGAGCGAGGTTTGTTTGTTATATGTAGGATCGAGGATGGGTCCTAGATGAATGAGTAGAGTAATCCAGGCCATGTCACAACCGCTGCTGATCTGGTTTGTTTTCTGTCCCTAGTAAATCCTCTGTTGAGTTGTGTGTTGAATGGTATTGTCTGTTTGCCATGCAAATGAATTCCCGAAGAACTACCAGGTCCGAGAGTGGGACTGAGGTACCTCGTGGCAGAGGCCGACGGGGAGTTGTTAGGGGCCGAGGTAGAGGCCATAGTGTTGGGGTGGAGCGTGTTACTAGAGGCACACCTAGCACTAAGGATTCGGTCCCGAATGCAGATCCGGAGTCGAGAGAAGAAGAGATAGTTCCTGAGGGGCTATCGACTGAGGGTACTGATCAGCATGCACCACCTGCAGGACCTGTTGCTCCTACTACTACAGGGGGGCAACCGGTGATTCATGATGAGTATGGTGTAGACACAGGTACAGACTATAGCACAAGCAGTGGCTCAGGCGATAGGTGCAACTGGCACTCGTACTGAGGGAGTGGTATCCGAGGCTACTACTGAGGTGGCTACAGCACCGAGAGCTGGAAGGGGTATGTATGAGGTGGATCAGCTGAGGAGGACTTCTCCTCCAACCTTTTCTGGATATGAAACGGGTGTGGGGGTGGAGGAGTGGTTCAATCAGTTGAGTATGAGGATGGACACATTGGAGATACCCGATGAACGAAGGGCGAAGTTTGTTTTCTACTATCTGAGTGGAGTGGCCTATGAATGGTGGATGTCCACGGGTCAGAGGCCGAATGAGCTAACTTGTACCTCTTTTGAGCAGTTGTTCATGCAGAAGTTTGTGCCGAGACCTCTGCAGACTGAGAAGGCTAAGCAATTTTTAGATTTGTTGCAGACATCAGAGATGACGGTGTCTCAGTACACCAAGCAGTTCGAGGAGTTGTATCGGTTTGGGAGAGAGTTTGCTCCTACCGATGCAAAGAAGGCGGCAAGGTACCGAGATGGGTTGCTACCCAGTCTTGAGAGGATGGTGATGGCCACTAGGGTGGTATAGTATGATGATACAGTTGAGATGGCGTTAGACTTTGAGTTGAGTGAGCGGAATAAGGCTAAGAGAAAGCGTCCAGTGACTGAGAGTAGTGGTGGTGGTGGCGGCAGCCACAAGAAGCAGAGGACTGATTTTCATCATCAGAGAGGGGACCGAGGCAAGGGTCTAAGGCTTTAAGGGGCCAAGGTGACGTGCTACAAGTGCGGGAAAGAGGGACACATGAAGAATGAGTGCAGATCTTCTGGATTTAAGTGCTTTGGGTGTGGCAAGTTGGGTCACAGAAAGAGTGAATGTCCGGAGAGCAACCAAAGAGCATAGCAAAAAAGCATACCGGGGGTACCACCTCCAACTCTTCCTTCCACTGTTCCATCGGGAGGGAGAGGGCGAGGTGGAGGTAGACAGTCTCAGCAGCAGCAGTATGCCCTGACAGATGGTCGTGTCTTTGCTATGGGACATCATGAGGCACAGGAGCATCCCAACTTCATTGGAGGTACATTTTTGATTTCGAATTGTTGGGCAAGAGTCTTATTTGATTATGGAGCTACCTCATCATTTATTACTAGTTCGTTAGCGAACGCACTAGCGGTGGAGATTTCGCCGATTAGGAGAATGTTTACGGTGTCCTCGCCATTCGGGCACTTTACCACGTTGGAGGGGGTAGTGTTCGGTTGTGAGTGTCGGTTTGGAGAGATATCTCTACAAGCCGATTTGTATGTGTTAGATTTCAAAAACTTCGATGTGATACTCGGGGTTGATTGGTTGACAAAGCACCAAGGAGTGCTTGACTTTTGGCAAATGAGGATCACTCTTAGAGTACCAGAGGGTGGGGTGATTCATCTACAGGGATTGAAGGGGATGCCATGCCCTCATTTCATGGATAACCCATCGTATTTGGATTGTAGATTCGCAAGTTTGGTGACTTCGGCTCCCAAGGGAGATGTAGCTACTATGATTCGGGTAGTGGAAGATTTTATGGATGTATTTCCGGAAGAGTTTTCGGGATTACCTCCGAAGAGGGAGATTGACTTTGCTATTGAGTTGCATCCGAACGTCAAGCCGATTTCGATTCTGCCGTATCGGATGGCTCCAGCAGAGTTGAAGGAGTTGACTTCTCAATTAGAGGAGTTGCTAGACTTGGGATTCATTAGACCGAGTGTGTCCCCGTGGGGAGCACCGGTGTTGTTCGTCAAGAAGAAAGACGGAAGTTTGAGGATGTGTATTGATTATAGGCAGTTGAATAAAGTTACAGTGAGGAATAAGTATCCATTGCCTAGGATCAATGATTTGTTTGACCAATTGAGAGGTGCTAGGCATTTCTCTAAGATTGATTTGAGGTCGGGTTATCATCAGTTGAGGATTAAGGATGAGGATATCCAGAAAACAGCTTTTAGAACTCGTTATGGGCATTATGAGTTTCTTGTGATGCCGTTTGGGTTGACTAATGCCCCAGCGGTGTTCATGGACCTAATGCAAAGGGTTCTTAGACCGTTTTTGGATAACTTTGTGGTGGTTTTTATAGATGATATATTGGTTTATTCTCCTACGGAGGAAGAGCATGAGGAACACTTGAGGGTAGTGTTACAGACTTTGAGGGAAAATCAATCGTATGCTAAATTGAGTAAGTGTGAATTTTGGGCCACCGAAGTAAGTTCCTAGGCCATGTGATCACTCAAGAAGGCATAGCGGTTGACTACTCCAAAGTTTAGTCGGTTTTGAATTGGGAGAGACCGAAGAATGTGACTGAGATCCGGAGTTTTCTAGGGTTGGCAGGTTACTACCGGAGGTTTATTGAGGACTTCTCAAGAGTTGCTTCACCGATGACGCAGCTTACAAAGAAGGGTACACCGTTTTGTGGACTGATGAGTGCGAGGCCGCATTTGAGGAGTTGAAGAAGAGGTTGACAACACCTCCAGTGTTAGTGGTTTCGGAAAGGAATGTAGGCTACCAGGTGTATTGCGATGCGTCTGGAGTTGGTTTAGGTTGTGTGTTGATGCAACGGGGCCGAGTGATAGAATATGGTTCAAGGTTGCTCAAAACACATGAGAAAAATTATCCGGTGCACGATCTGGAGTAAGCGGCAGTGGTATTTGCACTTAAGCAATTGAGGTATTATCTTTACGGAGAAAGATTTGAAGTGCTCTCGGATCACAAGAGCCTCAAGTATCTATTCAGCTAAAGAGAGTTAAACTTGCGTCAAAGGAGGTGAATGGAATACTTGGAGGAGTTCGACTTCGATTTGCAATACCATCCCGGTAAGGCAAATGTAGTCGCGGATGCATTGAGTAGGAAGAAGAAGATTTCTAGTCTATTCATGCATGAGTGGGGAATTGTAGAGACAATCAATGAGTTTGGATTGGAGTTGAGGAGTCAAGCGGAAAAGACCTATTTGTGTTCCATAACTTCGAGACCTATGATGGTTCAGAAGGTTATAGATGCACAAAATGGGGATCATACATTTGATGTGATTGATGAGAGTCTTGGATGGGTTCGAGGGAATGATGGGGGAGTACGGTATATGGGAAGACTACTAGTTCCCGATGATGATGAGTTAAGGCAAGAGATTCTGAAGGAGGCACACCATTTGTGGTTTGCCATGCATCCCGGGGGTACGAAGATGTACCGAGACTTGAAGCGAAATTTCGGGTGGAGAGGTATGAAAGCCGATGTTGCTAAGTTTGTGGTAAAATGTTTAACTTGTCAGCAAGTGAAGGCAGAACATCAAAGGCCAGCAGGGTTGTTGCAACCATTACCAGTAGCGGAATGGAAGTGGGAGAAGATCACTATGGACTTTGTGACGGCGTTGCCAATGACTCAGAGGAGGCATGACACAGTTTGGGTAGTAGTGGACAGATTGACCAAGTCTTCACATTTCTTACCCATGAACAAGACGGATTCGTTGGAGACCTTGAGTACTATGTATGTCAAGGAGATTGTGAGACTTCACGGAATTCCATTGTCTATTGTGTCGGACAGAGACCCACGGTTCACAGGTAGATTCTGGAGTAGTTTACAGGAGGCATTGGGAACGAAGTTGGATTTCTCTACAGCTTATCATCCTCAGAGTGATGGGCAGAGTGAGAGAACCATACAGGTTTTGGAGGATATGCTACGGGCATGTGTAGTTGATTTTGGAGGAAGTTGAGATCGGTACTTATATTTGGCGGAGTTTGTGTATAACAACTCTTTCCAAAGTAGTATCGGGATGGCACCTTACGAGGCGCTCTACGGGAGGCTGTTTCAGGACCGGAGATGGTCAAAGAAGCTCGAGAGAGAGTTGATGAGATCCGAAAGCGGTTGATCACCGCGCAGAGCCGACAAAAGTCTTATGCTGACCGGAGGAGGAGACCGTTGGAGTTCGCTGTAGGCGATAAGGTCTTCTTGAAGGTTAGTCCGAGATGGGGGATTCAGAGATATAGCAAGCATGGGAAGTTGGCACCGAGATTTGTGGGGCCATTTGAGATTTTGGAGACAGTTGGACCGGTGGCGTACCGTTTGGCACTTCCACCGAAGCTTGAGAAGTTCACAATGTATTCCACGTATCAATGCTTCGGAAATATGAGTCGGATCCGTCGCATGTGATAGATTGGACTACGTTAGAAGTTGAGGAAGATGGAAGTTACACTCTTCAACCGGTGAAGATTCTAGACCGACAGAATAAGGTCACGAGGTCGAGTATGATACCATTAGTAAAAGTGATGTGGATGTACCACGGAGTTGAAGAAGCAACTTGGGAGTTGGAGTCTCGAATGAAGGAAAAGTACCCGGAGTTGTTCAGTGATTCAGGTACGTGTGTATTAAATTTCAGGACGAAAATTATTTTAAGGATGGGAGAATGTGAAATCCCGACCCAAAAATTTTTGGAATTTTTGAGTTTTTCACTAAGGGAAAAAAACTGGACTAGGCGCACCAGGGGGCGCCTAGTCCAGTGGGAGGTTGGAAAAGAAGTGCACAAGGAGAAGGCGGAGTTGTTCAGTGATTCAGGTACGGTGTGCGCCTAGGCGCGTGCAAAGGTGCGCCCAGTGGCGCCTAATCCAAGGGTTTCAGCGAAGAGGAGAGGTCCGGAAAAGTAGGCACTGGACTGGACGCGGTCAGGGCGCCTAGGCGCAGCGCCCAGTCCAGCAGATGGGCGGATCGGAGTAGGCATAGGGCCGCCAAGGCTCACCCCGCCTGGGCGTGAAATTCCTGCACGCCCAGGATGCCGCCCAGGACCGCGTGTGAGGGATTTTACTTAAGGCCAGGGCGCCTAGGCGCCCAGGGTAGCGCCTAGGCGTAACTCGAGTGTTCCAAATAGCTTCCAGCGAGAGCCTTATACATTTTTTTGGTTCCGTTTCAGTCCTAGAGAGAGAGTGAGAGACGATTCTAGAGAGAGATGATCATTTGAGGTGATTTTTTGGAGATTTGAGCTTGGTTTTGGAGATTTGGAAAGGATTCAAGGAAGATTCAAGCCTTGGAGGTAAGTTTCTTCATTTTTCCTTTTCTAGGGTTTTGGGTGGATCTTGTTAGTTTCGTTTAGGGTTGATTCCTATGGTTTAGATATGTTAATCCTAGTCTGATTTTGGATGTATATGTAGATTGGTTTGTGATTTGGAGTAGAGTTGAGCTTGGGTTGAATTCGAAGGATTTTGGAGAAATTTCTAGAGAGAGAAGGTGAGTAAATTCGAATGTATTGATCTAATTGATGTTTATATGAGTTTTGGTTGATATATTGATGCGTGTAAGGGTTCGGTTTCGCCACATTGTAGGTTTAGGCAAACCGAAACCCTAGAAACAGAAATTGGGGATTTTTGGTAAATTGCTCGACACGAGGTAGGGGATTTCCAACCATTCTTTCTATCGTTCGTTTTCGATATTTAAGAGCGTTTCGATTCTTCATTGGTCGTTTTATTTGTGTTTCCGCCTTAATTGCTTCTAAGGGGAAACGAACCCTAATTTTGGATTATTGTAAATTCTTGATGTTGCATGACCCAATTGTGTGTGCTCCATCATCTATGGGCACGATGTGACTTCCGTTCATGCAACATGATAGTTATGTATATATATGTAGGTTGTTCATATATATATATATATATATATCCTTTCGGCATGTCAAGACATTAATGCATTAGAGTTGCATGGGGGACCGGGTATGGACTCGGGAGTCCTTAGGATTCTTGAAAGCTACTTGGAGGGATGACGAGGTGATGAGAGTTACCACTGAGTCATGTGAACTTCAAGTAGGAAAACGCACTAGGGGTATGGTTCATGAGGGACCTTCCCTGGAATGGTACGGGCATGATAGAGTCACGCAACCGGGTAATCCAAGAGCGTTTGATGTTGGGGAGCTTGCTCCTGTTCAATAGTCATGGATAGCGACCATGATATTGATGAGTTGATTTGGTTAGCTTGCTCACGTTCGATATTACATGGAACGAGCCATGGTATCGATGAGGTATGCTCATTGAGGGGATTGCCCGGGTTGATGTTCTATGTGATTGTTGAGTATACGTGCATGTGGTAGGTTTCATATTGTTGCATATCCTATTGTTCCGATTCGTCCTTATGCTCATGTTACTCATAACCCTACTGAGCTTCTTGCTCACCCTCTACTTTCATTTCCTTCCCACATGTGATACTGGTACGGTACAGGTACTAGTGAAGCGGATCAGTGAGAGCGTGATGTGACATGGATGGCCCTGGATAGGATGTGGGTGCTAGAGAGATACTCTAAGCATGTATTTGTATATGATGTATTGATGTTTATTCATGATAATCTTATAACCATTTGCACCAGAGGGTGTATGCATGATGTATGCTGAGTTGATTTTTGGTTATATGATATTATGAATTTGACGATGTGTTTATACTATCAGTTTGTGCATGCTGGTAGTGGATGGCCTGAGGCCCTTAGGATCAGGATTGCATGTGATTGAGGACTGAGGCCTAGCTAGGTTGCTAGTGTGATGGAGGATTTTATGCTGCATGTTTCTGATGCAGGCGGGGACTCTCCGACATACGGGGAGATGCCGCCGGATTTTCGGTCTGCCGGATGATCGCACTAGTGGCCTAGGACGGTGCCGGAGGGCACCAGTGTCGTGCCCGGATCGGGGCGTCACAAAAGTTGCTCGGTGTACACTTTTTATTATTATTCTATGTCAAATTTTATGAGTATAAGCTTATAGGATTAATTCGATGCCAAAACACCAACTTTCTATGAAAAATGGACAAAAGCCGTTAAAAGCTCCTCCATATAGAGAGTTGAGCAACATCGAACCATCAAAGTTGCTCGGTGTACACTTTTCAATATTCTTCTACGTCAAATTTTACGAGTATAAGCTTCCTAGATTATTACGATGGCAAAACACTAACTTTGTATGACAAATGGACAAAGCCGTTAAAATCTCTTCCATAGAGAGAGTTGAGCAACTTCGGACCATCAAAGTTGCTCGGTGTACACTTTTTATTGTTATTGTATGCCAAATTTTATGAGTATAAGCTTTCTAGATTATTTCGTTGCCAAAACACCAACTTTCTATGACAAATGGACAAAATTGTTAAAAACTCCTCCATAGAGAGAGTTGAGCAACTTCGGACCATCAAAGTTGCTTGGTGTACACTTTTTATTGTGCTTCTATGTTAAATTTTACGAGCATAAGCTTCCAAGATTATTTCGATGCCAAAACACCAACTTCCTATGACAAATGGGGAAAACCGTTAAAAGCTCCTCTACAAATAGAGTTGAGCAACTTCGGACCATCAAAGTTGCTCGGTGTACACTTTTTATTCTTTTTCTATGTCAAATTTTATGAGTATAATTTTCCTAGATTATTTCGATGCCAAAACACCAACTTTCTATGACAAATGGACAAAACTGTTAAAAGATTCTCCTTAGAGAGAGTTGAGAACCTTCGGACCATCAAAGTTGCTTGGTGTACACTTTTTATTGTGCTTCTATGTCAAAATTTACGAGTATAAGCTTCCAAGATTATTTCGATGCCAAAACACCAACTTCCTATGACAAATGGGGAAAACCGTTAAAAGCTCCTCTACAGAGAGAGTTGAGCAACTTCGGACCATCAAAGTTGCTCGGTGTACACTTTTTATTATTTTTCTATGTCAAATTTTATGGGTATAACTTTCCTAGATTATTTCGATGCCAAAACACCAACTTTCTATGACAAATGGACAAAACTGTTAAAAACTCTTCCATAGAGAGAGTTGAGCAACATCGGACCATCAAAGTTGCTCGGTGTACACTTTTTAATATTCTTCTATGTCAAATTTTACGAGTATAAGCTTCCTAGATTATTACGATGGCAAAACACTAACTTTGCATGACAAATGGACAAAGCCGTTAAAATCTCTTCCATAGAGAGAGTTGAGCAAATTTCGACAATTAAAGTTGCTCGGTGTACACTTTTTATAGTTATTCTATGACAAATTTTATGAGCATAAGCTTCCTAGATTATTTCGATGCAAAAACCCCAACTTTCTATGACAAATGGACAAAATTGTTTAAACCTCGTCCATAGAGAGAGTTGAGCAACTTCGGACCATCGAAGTTGCTCAATGTACACTTTTTATTATGCTTCTATGTCAAATTTTTTGAGTATAGGCTTCCCAGATTATTTCGATGCCAAAACAATAACTTTCTTTGACAAATGGACAAAGCCGTTAAAAGCTCCCCCATAGAGAGAGTTGAGCAACTTCGGACCATCAAAGTTGCTCGGTGTACACTTTTTAATGTTCTTCTATGTCAAATTTTACGAGTATAAGCTTCCTAGATTATTACCATTGCAAAACACTAACTTTCTATGAGAAATGGACAAAGCCGTTAAAAGCTCTCCCATAGAGAGAGTTGAACAACTTCGGACCATCGAAGTTGCTCGGTGTACACTTTTTATTGTTCTTATATGTCAAATTTTATGAGTATAAGCTTCCTTGATTATTTCGATGACAAAACCCCAACTTATGACAAATGGACAAAGCCATTAAAAGCTCTTCCAAAGAGAGAGTTGAGCAACTTCGGACCATCAAAGTTGCTCGGTGTACACCTTTTAATGTTTTTCTATGTCAAATTTTATGAGTATAATTTTCCTAGATTATTTTGATGCCAAAACACCAACTTTTATGAAAAATAGACAAAACTGTTAAAAGCTCCTCCATAGAGAGAGTTGAACAACTTCGGATCATCAATGTTGCTTGGTGTAAACTTTTTATTGTGCTTCTATGTCAAATTTTACGAGTATAAGCTTCCGAGATTAATTCGATGCCAAAACACCAACTTTCTATGACAAATGGACAAAAACCGTTAAAAGCTCCTCCATAGAGAGAGTTGAGCAACATGGGACCATCAAAGTTGCTCGGTGTACACTTTTTAATATTCTTCTACGTCAAATTTTATGAGTATAAGCTTCCAAGATGATTTCGATGCCAAAACACCAACTTCCTATGACAAATGGGGAAAACCGTTAAAAGCTCCTCTACAGAGAGAGTTGAGCAACTTCGGACCATCAAAGTTGCTCGGTGTACACTTTTTATCATTTTTCTATGTCAAATTTTATGGGTATAATTTTCCTAGATTATTTCGATGCCAAAACACCAACTTTCTATGACAAAAGGACAAAACTGTTAAAAACTCTTCCATAGAGAGAGTTGAGCAACTTCGGACCATCAAAGTTGCTTGGTGTACACTTTTTATTGTGCTTCTATGTCAAATTTTATGAGTATAATTTTCCAAGATTATTTCGATGCCAAAACACCAACTTCCTATGACAAATCGGGAAAACCGTTAAAAGCTTCTCTACAGAGAGAGTTGAGCAACTTCGGACCATCAAAGTTGCTTCGTGTAAACTTTTTATTGTGCTTCTATGTCAAATTTTATGAGTATAAGCTTACAAGATTAATTCGATGCCAAAACACCAGCTTTCTATGACAAATGGACAAAAGCCGTTAAAAGCTCCTCCATAGAGAGAGTTGAGCAACATCGGACCATCAAAGTTGCTCGTTGTACACTTTTTAATATTCTTCTATGTCAAATTTTATGAGTATAAGCTTCCTAGATTATTACGATGGCAAAACACTAACTTTGTATGACAACTGGACAAAGCCGTTAAAATCTCTTCCATAGAGAGAGTTGAGCAAATTTGGACAATTAAAGTTGCTCGGTGTACATTTTTTATAGTTATTCTATGACAAATTTTATGAGCATAAGCTTCCTAGATTATTTCGATGCAAAAACCCCAACTTTCTATGACAAATGGACAAAATTGTTTAAACCTCGTCCATAGAGAGAGTTGAGCAACTTCGGACCATCGAAGTTGCTCAATGTACACTTTTTATTATGCTTCTATGTCAAATTTTTCGAGTATAGGCTTCCCAGATTATTTCGATGCCAAAACAACAACTTTCTTTGACAAATGGACAAAGCCGTTAAAAGCTCCCCCATAGAGAGAGTTGAGCAACTTCGGACCATCAAAATTGCTCGGTGTACACTTTTTAATGTTCTTCTATGTCAAATTTTACGAGTATAAGCTTCCTAGATTATTACCATTGCAAAACACTAACTTTCTATGAGAAATGGACAAAGCCGTTAAAAGCTCCTCCATAGAGAGAGTTGAACAACTTCGGACCATCGAAGTTGCTCGGTGTACACTTTTTATTGTTCTTATATGTCAAATTTTATGAGTATAAGCTTTCTTGATTATTTCGATGACAAAACCCCAACTTATGACAAATGGACAAAGCCGTTAAAAGCTCTTCCATAGAGAGAGTTGAGCAACTTCGGACCATCAAAGTTGCTCGGTGTACACCTTTTAATGTTTTTCTATGTCAAATTTTATTAGTATAATTTTCCTAGACTATTTCGATGCCAAAACACCAACTTTTTATGAAAAATAGACAAAACTGTTAAAAGCTCCTCCATAGAGAGAGTTGAACAACTTCGGATCATCAATGTTGCTTGGTGTAAACTTTTTATTGTGCTTCTATGTCAAATTTTACGAGTATAAGCTTCCCAGATTAATTCGATGCCAAAACACCAGCTTTCTATGACAAATGGACAAAAGCCGTTAAAAGCTCCTCCATAGAGAGAGTTGAGCAACATCGGACCATCAAAGTTGCTCGGTGTACACTTTTTAATATTCTTCTACGTCAAATTTTACGAGTATAAGCTTCCTAGATTATTACGATGGCAAAACACTAACTTTCCATGAAAAATGGACAAAGCCGTTAAAATCTCTTCCGTAGAGAGAGTTGAGCAACTTCAAACGATCAAAGTTGCTCGGTGTACACTTTTTACAGTTTTTCTATGCCAAATTTTATGATTATAAGCTTCCTATATTATTTCGTTGCCAAAACACCAACTTGCTATGACAAATGGACGAAACTGTTAAAAACTCCTCCATAGAGAGAGTTGAGCAACTTTGGACCATCGAAGTTGCTTGGTGTACACGTTTTATTTTGCTTCTATGTCAAATTTTATAAGTATAAGCTTCCAAGATTATTTCGATGCCAAAACACCAACTTCCTATGACAAATGGACAAAGCCGTTAAAAGCTCCTCCATAGAGAGAGTTGAGCAACTTCGGACCATCAAAGTTGCTCGGTGTACACTTTTTAATATTCTTCTACATCAAATTTTACGAGTATAAGCTTCCTAGATTATTACGATGGCAAAACACTAAGTTTCTATGACAAATGGACAAAGCCGTTAAAATCTCTTCCATAGAAAGAGTTGAGCAACTTCTGACTATTAAAGTTGCTCGATGTAGACTTTTTATATTTAGTCTTTGCCAAATTTTATGAGTATAAGCTTTCTAGATTATTTCGTTGCCAAAACACCAAGTTTCGATGACAAATGGACAAAACTATTAAAAACTCCTCCATAGAGAGAGTTGAGCAACTTCAGACCATCAAAGTTGTTTGGTGTACACTTTTTATTGTGCTTCTATGTCAAATTTGACGAGTATAAGCTTCCAAGATTATTTCGTTGCCAAAACACCAACTTCCTATGACAAATGGGGAAAACCGTTAAAAGCTCCTCTACAGAGAGAGTTGAGCAACTTCGGACCATCGAAGTTGCTCGGTGTACACTTTTTATTATTTTTCTATGTCAAATTTTATGAGTATAATTTTCCTAGATTATTTCGATGCCAAAACACCAACTTTCTATGACAAACGGACAAAACTGTTAAAAACTCCTCCATAGAGAGAGTTGAGCAACTTCGGACCATCAAAGTTGCTTGGTGTACACTTTTTATTGTGCTTCTATGTCAAATTTTATAAGTATAAGCTTCCATGATTAATTCGATGCCAAAACACCAACTTCCTATGACAAATCGACAAAGCCGTTAAAAGCTCCCCCATAGAGAGAGTTGAGCAACTTCGGACCATCAAAGTTGCTCGGAGTACACTTTTTAATATTCTTCTACGTCAAATTTGACGAGTAAAAGCTTCCTAGATTATTACGATGGCAAAACACTAACTTTCTATGACAAATGGACAAAGCCGTTAAATTCTGTTCCAAAGAGAGATTTGAGCAACTTCGGACTATCAAAGTTGCTCAATGTACACTTTTTATAGTTATTCTTTTCCAAATTTTATGATTATAAGCTTTCTAGATCATTTCGTTGCCAAAACACCAACTTTCAATGAAAAATAGACAAAACTGTTAAAAACTCCTCCATAGAGAGAGTTGAGAAACTTCGGACCATCAAAGTTGCCCGGTGTACAGTTTTTATTATTCTTCTACGTCAAATTTTACGAGTATAAGCTTCCGAGATTGTTACGATGGCAAAACACTAACTTTCTATGACAAATGGACAAAGCCGTTAAAATCTCTTCCATAGAGAGAGTTGATCAACTTCGGACTATCAAAGTTGCTCGATGTACAATTTTTATAGTTATTCTTTGCCAAATTTTATGAGTATAAGCTTTCTAGATTATTTCATTGCCAAAACACCAACTTTCGATGACAAATGGACAAAAATTTTAAAAACTCCTCCATAGAGAGAGTTGAGCAACTTCAGACCATCAAAGTTGCTTGGTGTAAACTTTTTATTGTGCTTCTATGTCAAACTTTACGAGTATAAGCTTCCAAGATTATTTCGATGCCAAAACACCAACTTTCTATGACAAATGGACAAAAGCCGTTAAAAGCTCCTCCATAGAGAGACTTGAGCAAATTCAGACCATCAAACTTTCTCGGTGTACACTTTTTAATATTCTTCTACGTCAAATTTTACGAGTATAAGCTTCCTAGATTATTACGATGGCAAAACACTAACTTTCTATGACAAAGGAACAAAGCCGTTAAAATCTCTTCCATAGAGATAGTTGAGCAACTTCGGACCATCAAACTTGCTCGGTGTACACTTTTTAATATTCTTCTACGTCAAATTTTACGAGTATAAACTTCCTAGATTTTCTCGATGGCAAAACACTAACTTTCTATTACAAATGGACAAAACTGTTAAAAGCTCCTCCATAGAGAGAGTTGAACAACTTCGGACCATCAAAGTTGCTTGGTATAAACGTATTACTGTGGTTCTATACCAAATTTTACGAGTATAAGCTTCAAGATTATTTAATTGCTAAAACTCCAACTTTCTATGAGAAATGGACAAAGCCGTTACCATAGAGAGAGTTGAACAACTTCGGACCATCAAAGTTGCTTGGTGTAAACATTATAGTTCTTCTATGTCAAATTTTACGAGTATAAGCTTCCAGGATTATTTCGATGCCAAAACACCAACTTTCCATGACAAATGGTCAAAAGCCGTTAAAAGCACCTACATAGAGAGAGTTGAGCAAATTCGGACCATCAAAGTTGCTCAGTGTACACTTTTTAATATTCTTCTACGTCAAATTTTACGAGTATAAGCTTGCTAGATTATTACGATGGCAAAACACTAACTTTCTATGACAAATGGACAAAACTGTTAAAAGCTCCTCCATAGAGAGAGTTGAACAACTTCGGAACATCAAAGTTGCTTGGTGTAAACTTTTTATTGTTTCTATACCAAATTTTACGAGTATAAGCATCAAGATTATTTAATTGCAAAAACTCCAACTTTTTATGAGAAATTGACAAAGCCGTTAAAAGCTCCTCCATAGAGAGAGTTGAACAACGTCGGACCATCAAAGTTGCTTAGTGTAAACTTTTTATTGTGCTTCTATGTCAAATTTTACGAGTATAAGCTTCTAAGATTATTTCGATGCCAAAACACCAACTTTCTATGTCAAATGGACAAAAGCCATTAAAAGCTCCTCCATAGAGAGAGTTGAGCAACTTCGGACCATCAAAGTTGCTCGGTGTACACTTTTTAATATTCTTCTACGTCAAATTTTTCGAGTATAAGCTTCCTAGATTATTACGATGGGAAAACACTAACTTTCTATGACAAATGGACAAAGCCGTTAAAATCTCTTCGATAGAGACAGTTGAGCAACTTTGGACTATCAAAGTTGCTTGGTGTACACGTTTTATTGTGCTTCAATGTCAAATTTTATAAGTATATGCTTCCAAGATTATTTCGATGCCAAAACACCAACTTCCTATGACAAATGGACAAAGCCGTTAAAAGCTCCTCCATAGAGAGAGTTGAGCAACTTCGGACCATCAAAGTTGCTCGGTGTACAATTTTTAATATTCTTCTACATCAAATTTTATGAGTATAAGCTTCCTAGATTATTACGATGGCAAAACACTAACTTTCTATGACAAATGGATAAAGCCGTTAAAATCTGTTCCATAGAAAGAGTTGAGCAACTTCTGACTATTAAAGTTGCTCGATGTAGACTTTTTATATTTATTCTTTGCCAAATTTTATGAGTATAAGCTTTCTAGATTATTTCGTTGCCAAAACACCAAGTTTCGATGACAAATGGACAAAACTGTTAAAAACTCCTCCATAGAGAGAGTTGAGCAACTTCAGACCATCAAAGTTGCTTGGTGTACACTTTTTATTGTGCTTCTATGTCAAATTTTACGAGTATAAGCTTCCAAGATTATTTCGTTGCCAAAACACCAACTTCCTATGACAAATGGGGAAAACCGTTAAAAGCTCCTCTACAGAGAGAGTTGAGCAACTTCGGACCATCGAAGTTGCTCGGTGTACACTTTTTATTATTTTTCTATGTCAAATTTTATGAGTATAATTTTCCTAGATTATTTCGATACCAAAACACCAACTTTCTATAACAAACGGACAAAACTGTTAAAAACTCCTCCATAGAGAGAGTTGAGCAACTTTGGACCATCAAAGTTGCTTGGTGTACACTTTTTATTGTGCTTCTATGTCAAATTTTATAAGTATAAGCTTCCATGATTAATTCGATGCCAAAACAACAACTTCCTATGACAAATCGACAAAGCCGTTAAAAGCTCCCCCATAGAGAGAGTTGAGCAACTTCGGACCATCAAAGTTGCTCGGAGTACACTTTTTAATATTCTTCTACGTCAAATTTTACGAGTAAAAGCTTTCTAGATTATTACGATGGCAAAACACTAACTTTCTATGACAAATGGACAAAGCCGTTAAATTCTGTTCCAAAGAGAGATTTGAGCAACTTCGGACTATCAAAGTTGCTCGATGTACACTTTTTATAGTTATTCTTTGCCAAATTTTATGATTATAAGCTTTCTAGATCATTTCGTTGCCAAAACACCAACTTTCGATGAAAAATAGACAAAACTGTTAAAAACTCCTCCATAGAGAGAGTTGAGCAACTTCGGACCATCAAAGTTGCCCGGTGTAAAGTTTTTATTATTCTTCTTCGTCAAATTTTACGAGTATAAGCTTCCGAGATTATTACGATGGCAAAACACTTTCTATGACAAATGGACAAAGCCGTTAAAATCTCTTCCATAGAGAGAGTTGAGCAATTTCGGACTATCAAAGTTGCTCGATGTACAAATTTTATAGTTATTCTTTGCCAAATTTTATGAGTATAAGCTTTCTAGATTATTTCGTTGCCAAAACACCAACTTTCGATGACAAATGGACAAAAATTTTAAAAACTCCTCCATAGAGAGAGTTGAGCAACTTCAGACCATCAAAGTTGCTTAGTGTAAACTTTTTATTGTGCTTCTATGTCAAATTTTACGAGTATAAGCTTCCAAGATTATTTCGATGCCAAAACACCAACTTTCTATGACAAATGGACAAAAGCCGTTAAAAGCTCCTCCATAGAGAGACTTGAGCAAATTCAGACCATCAAACTTGCTCGGTGTACACTTTTTAATATTCTTCTACGTCAAATTTTACGAGTATAAGCTTCCTAGATTATTACGATGGCAAAACACTAACTTTCTATGACAAAGGAACAAAGCCGTTAAAATCTCTTCCATAGAGACAGTTGAGCAACTTCGTACCATCAAACTTGCTCGGTGTACACTTTTTAATATTCTTCTACGTCAAATTTTACGAGTATAAACTTCCTAGATTTTCTCGATGGCAAAACACTAACTTTCTATTACAAATGGACAAAACTGTTAAAAGCTCCTCCATAGAGAGAGTTGAACAACTTCGGACCATCAAAGTTGCTTGGTATAAACGTTTTATTGTGGTTCTATACCAAATTTTACGAGTATAAGCTTCAAGATTATTTAATTGCTAAAACTCCAACTTTCTATGAGAAATGGACAAAGCCGTTACCATAGAGAGAGTTGAACAACTTCGGACCATCAAAGTTGCTTGGTGTAAACATTATAGTTCTTCTATGTCAAATTTTACGAGTATAAGCTTCCAGGATTATTTCGATGCCAAAACACCAACTTTCCATGACAAATGGTCAAAAGCCGTTAAAAGCACCTCCATAGAGAGAGTTGAGCAAATTCGGACCATCAAAGTTGCTCAGTGTACACTTTTTAATATTCTTCTACGTCAAATTTTACGAGTATAAGCTTGCTAGATTATTACGATGGCAAAACACTAACTTTCTATGACAATTGGACAAAACTGTTAAAAGCTCCTCCATAGAGAGAGTTGAACAACTTCGGAACATCAAAGTTGCTTGGTGTAAACTTTTTATTGTTTCTATACCAAATTTTATGAGTATAAGCATCAAGATTATTTAATTGCTAAAACTCCAACTTTTTATGAGAAATTGACAAAGCCGTTAAAAGCTCCTCCATAGAGAGAGTTGAACAACGTCGGACCATCAAAGTTGCTTAGTGTAAACTTTTTATTGTGCTTCTATGTCAAATTTTACGAGTATAAGCTTCTAAGATTATTTCGATGCCAAAACACCAACTTTCTATGTCAAATGGACAAAAGCCGTTAAAAGCTCCTCCATAGAGAGAGTTGAACAACTTCGGACCATCAAAGTTGCTCGGTATACACTTTTTAATATTCTTCTACGTCAAATTTTTCGAGTATAAGCTTCCTAGATTATTACGATGGGAAAACACTAACTTTCTATGACAAATGGACAAAGCCGTTAAAATCTCTTCCATAGAGACAGTTGAGCAACTTCGGACTATCAAAGTTACACGGGGTACACTTTTTATAGTTATTCTATTAAAAATTTTATGAGTATAAGCTTTCTAGATTTTTTTGTTGCCAAAACACCAACTTTCTATGAAAAATGGACAAAACTGTTAAAAACTCCTCCATAGAGAGAGTTGACCGACTTCAGACCATCAAAGATGCTTGGTGTACACTTTTTATTGTGCTTCTATGTCAAATTTTACGAGTATAGGCTTCAAGATTATTTAATGGCTAAAACTCCAACTTTCTATGAGAAATGGACAAAGCCGTTAAAAGCTCCTCCATATAGAGAGTTGAGCAACTTCGGGACGTCAATGTTGCTCGGAGTACACTTTTTATTGTTTTTCTATGTCAAATTTTATGAGTATAATTTTCCTAGATTATTTCGATGCCAAAACACCAACTTTCTATGACAAATGGACAAAACTATTAAAAGCTTCTCCATAGAGAGAGTTGAACAACTTCGAACCATCAAAGTTGCTTGGTGTAAAATTTTTATTGTGGTTCTTTGTCAAATTTTACGAGTATAAGCTTATAGGATTAATTCGATGCCAAAACACCAACTTTCTATGAAAAATGGACAAAAGCCGTTAAAAGCTCCTCCATAGAGAGAGTTGAGCATCATCGGACCATCAAAGTTGCTCGGTGTACACTTTTCAATATTCTTCTACGTCGAATTTTACGAGTATAAGCTTCCTAGATTATTACGATGGAAAAATACTAACTTCGTATGACAAATGGACAAAGCCGTTAAAATCTTTTCCATAGAGAGAGTTGAGCAACTTTGGACCATCAACGTTGCTCGGTGTACACTTTTTATAGTTATTCTATGCCAAATTTTATGATTATAAGCTTTCTAGATTATTTCGTTTTCAAAGCACCAACTTTCTATGACAAATGGACAAAACTGTTAAAAACTCCTTAATAGAGAGACTTGAGCAACTTCGGACCATCAAAGTTGCTTGGTGTACACTTTTTATTGTTCTTCTATGTCAAATTTTACGAGTATAAGCTTCCAAGATTATTTAATTGCTAAAACTCCAACTTTCTATGAGAAATGGACAAAGCCGTTACCATAGAGAGAGTTGAACAACTTCGGACCATCAAAGTTGCTTGGTGTAAACATTATAGTTCTTCTATGTCAAATTTTACGAGTATAAGCTTCCAGGATTATTTCGATGCCAAAACACCAACTTTCCATGACAAATGGTCAAAAGCCGTTAAAAGCACCTCCATAGAGAGAGTTGAGCAAATTCGGACCATCAAAGTTGCTCAGTGTACACTTTTTAATATTCTTCTACGTCAAATTTTACGAGTATAAGCTTGCTAGATTATTACGATGGCAAAACACTAACTTTCTATGACAATTGGACAAAACTGTTAAAAGCTCCTCCATAGAGAGAGTTGAACAACTTCGGAACATCAAAGTTGCTTGGTGTAAACTTTTTATTGTTTCTATACCAAATTTTATGAGTATAAGCATCAAGATTATTTAATTGCTAAAACTCCAACTTTTTATGAGAAATTGACAAAGCCGTTAAAAGCTCCTCCATAGAGAGAGTTGAACAACGTCGGACCATCAAAGTTGCTTAGTGTAAACTTTTTATTGTGCTTCTATGTCAAATTTTACGAGTATAAGCTTCTAAGATTATTTCGATGCCAAAACACCAACTTTCTATGTCAAATGGACAAAAGCCGTTAAAAGCTCCTCCATAGAGAGAGTTGAACAACTTCGGACCATCAAAGTTGCTCGGTATACACTTTTTAATATTCTTCTACGTCAAATTTTTCGAGTATAAGCTTCCTAGATTATTACGATGGGAAAACACTAACTTTCTATGACAAATGGACAAAGCCGTTAAAATCTCTTCCATAGAGACAGTTGAGCAACTTCGGACTATCAAAGTTACACGGGGTACACTTTTTATAGTTATTCTATTAAAAATTTTATGAGTATAAGCTTTCTAGATTTTTTTGTTGCCAAAACACCAACTTTCTATGAAAAATGGACAAAACTGTTAAAAACTCCTCCATAGAGAGAGTTGACCGACTTCAGACCATCAAAGATGCTTGGTGTACACTTTTTATTGTGCTTCTATGTCAAATTTTACGAGTATAGGCTTCAAGATTATTTAATGGCTAAAACTCCAACTTTCTATGAGAAATGGACAAAGCCGTTAAAAGCTCCTCCATATAGAGAGTTGAGCAACTTCGGGACGTCAATGTTGCTCGGAGTACACTTTTTATTGTTTTTCTATGTCAAATTTTATGAGTATAATTTTCCTAGATTATTTCGATGCCAAAACACCAACTTTCTATGACAAATGGACAAAACTATTAAAAGCTTCTCCATAGAGAGAGTTGAACAACTTCGAACCATCAAAGTTGCTTGGTGTAAAATTTTTATTGTGGTTCTTTGTCAAATTTTACGAGTATAAGCTTATAGGATTAATTCGATGCCAAAACACCAACTTTCTATGAAAAATGGACAAAAGCCGTTAAAAGCTCCTCCATAGAGAGAGTTGAGCATCATCGGACCATCAAAGTTGCTCGGTGTACACTTTTCAATATTCTTCTACGTCGAATTTTACGAGTATAAGCTTCCTAGATTATTACGATGGAAAAATACTAACTTCGTATGACAAATGGACAAAGCCGTTAAAATCTTTTCCATAGAGAGAGTTGAGCAACTTTGGACCATCAACGTTGCTCGGTGTACACTTTTTATAGTTATTCTATGCCAAATTTTATGATTATAAGCTTTCTAGATTATTTCGTTTTCAAAGCACCAAATTTCTATGACAAATGGACAAAACTGTTAAAAACTCCTTAATAGAGAGACTTGAGCAACTTCGGACCATCAAAGTTGCTTGGTGTACACTTTTTATTGTTCTTCTATGTCAAATTTTACGAGTATAAGCTTCCAAGATTATTTCGATGCCAAAACACCAACTTCCTATGATAAATGGGGAAAACCGTTAAAACCTCATCCATAGAGAGAGTTGAGCAACTTCGAACCATCAAAGTTGCTCGGTGTACACTTTTTATAATTATTCTCTGCCAAATTTTAGGAGTATAAGCTTTCTAGATTATTTCGATGCGAAAACCCCAACTTTCTATGACAAATGGACAAAATTGTTAAAACCTCCTCCATAGAGAGAGTTTAGCAACTTCGGACCATCAAAGTTGCTCGGTGTACACTTTTTAATATTCTTCTACGTCAAATTTTACGAGTATAAGCTTCCTAGATTATTACGATGGCAAAACACTAACTTTCTATGACAAATGGACAAAGCCGTTAAAATCTCTTCCATAGAGAGAGTTGAGAAACTTCAAACCATCAAATTTGCTCAGCGTACACTTTTTATAATTATTCTATGCCAAATTTTATGAGTATAAGCTTCCTAGATTATTTCGATGCGAAAACCCCAACTTTCTATGACAAATGGACAAAATTGTTAAAACCTCCTCCATAGAGAGAGTTTAGCAACTTCGGACCATTAAAATTGCTCAGTGTACACTTTTTATTATTCTTCTATATCAAATTTTTCGAGAATTAGCTTCCAAGATTATTTTGATGCCAAAACAATAACTTTCTTTGACAAATGGACAAAACTGTTAAAAGCTGCTCCATAGATAGAGTTGAGCAACTTCGGACCATCAAAGTTGCTTGGTGTACACTTTTTAATGTTCTTCTATGTCGAATTTTACTAGTATAAGCTTCCTAGATTATTACAATTGCAAAACACTAACTTTAAATGAAAAATGGACAAAGCCGTTAAAATCTCTTCCATAGAGAGAGTTGAGCAACTTCGGACCATCAAAGTTGCATGGTGTACACTTTTTATTGTGCTTCTATGTCAAATTTTACGAGTATAAGATTCCTAGATTATTTCGATGCCAAAACACCAACTTTCTCTGACAAATGGACAAAACCGTTAAAAGCCCTTCCATAGGGAGATGTGAGCAATTTCGGACCATGAAAGTTGCTCGGTGTACAATTTTTAATGTTATTCGATGTCAAATTTTACGAGTATAACCTTCATAGATTATTTCGATTGCAAAACACTAACTTTCTATGACAAATGGACAACGCCGTTAAAATCTCTTCCATAGAGAGAGTTGAGCAACTTCGGACCATCAATGTTGCATGGTGTACACTTTTTATTGTGCTTCTATGTCAAATTTTATGAGTATAAGCTTCCTAGATTATTTCAATGCAAAAACCGCAACTTTCTATGAAAAATCCACAAAATTGTTAAAAGCTCCTCCATAGAGAGGGTTGAGCAACTTCGGACCATCAAAGTTGCTCGGTGTACAATTTTTATTGTTATTCTATGTCAAATTTTACGAGTATAAGCTTCAAGATTATTTAATTGCCAAAACACCAACTTTCTATGAGAAATGGACAAAGCCGTTAAAAGCTCCCCGATAGAGAGAGTTGAGCAACTTCGGACCATCAAAGTTGCTCTGTGTACAATTTTTAATGTTATTCGATGTCAAATTTTACGAGTATAACCTTCCTAGATTATTTCGATTGCAAAACACTAACTTTCTATGACAAATGGACAAAGACGTTAAAAGTTCTTCCATAGAGAGAGTTGAGAAAATTTGGAATGTCAAAGTTTCTCGGTGTACACTTTTTATTGTTATTCTATGTCAAATTTTATGAGTATAAGTTTCCTAGATTATTTCGATGACAAAACCCCAACTTTCTATGAGAAACGAACAAAGTCGTTAAAAGCTCCCCAATAAAGCGAGTTGAGCAACTTCGGACCATAAAAGTTGCTCGGTGTACGCTTTTGATTGTTCTTATATGTCAAATTTTATGAGTATAAGCTTCCTATATTATTTGATGACAAAACCCCAAGTTTCTATGAGAAATGAACAAAATTGTTAAAATCTCCTCCATAGAGAGAGTTGAGCAACTTCGGACCGTCAAAGTTGCTCAGTGTACACCTTTTATTTTTCTTCTATGCTAAATTTTACAAGTACAAGTTTCAAGATTATTTAATTGCTAAAACACCAACTTTCTACGAGAAATGGACAAAGCCGTTAAAAGCTGCCCCATAAAAGGAGTTGAGCAACTTCGGAACATCAAAGTTGCTCGGTGTACACTTTTTATTGTTCTTATATGTCAAATTTTATGAGTATAAGCTTCCTAGATTATTTCGAAGACAAAACCCCAACTTTCTATGACAAATGGACAAAGCCGTTAAAAGCTCTTCCATAGAGAGAGTTGAGCAACTTCGGACCATCAAAGTTGTTCGGTGTACACCTTTTAATGTTCTTCTATGTGAAATTTTACGAGTCTAAGATTCCTAGATTATATCGATGGCATAACACTAACTTTCTATGATAAATAGAAAAGCCGTTAAAAGCGCATCCACAGAGAGAGTTAAGCAACTTCATACCATCAAAGTTGCTCAGTGTACAGTTTTTTTTGTTATTCTATATCAAATTTTATGAGTATAAGCTTCCTAGATTATTTCAATGACAAAACCCAAAGTTTCTATGAGAAATGCACAAAATTGTTAAAAGCTCCTCCATAAAGAGAGTTTAACAACTTTGGACGGTCAAAGCTGCCTGGTGTACACATTTTATTGTTCTTCTATGCCAAATTTTACGAGTATAAGCCTCAACAATATTTAATTGCAAAACCTCAAACTTTCTATGAGAAATGGACAAAGCCGTTAAAAAGATCATCCATAGAGAGAGTTGAGAAACTTCAGTCCATCAAAGTTGCTCGGTATACACTTTTTATTGTTTTTCTATGTCAAATTTTATGAGTATAATGTTCCTAGATTATTTCGATGACAAAACACCAACTTTCTATGACAAATGGACAAAACTGTTAAAAGCTGCTCCATAGATAGAGTTGAGCAACTTCGGACCATCAAAGTTGCTTGGTGTACACTTTTTAATGTTCTTCTATGTCGAATTTTACGAGTATAAGCTTCCTAGATTATTACAATTGCAAAACACTAACTTTAAATGAAAAATGGACAAAGCCGTTAAAATCTCTTCCATAGAGAGAGTTGAGCAACTTCGGACCATCAAAGTTGCATGGTGTACACTTTTTATTGTGCTTGTATGTCAAATTTTACGAGTATAAGATTCCTAGATTATTTCGATGCCAAAACACCAACTTTCTCTGACAAATGGACAAAACCGTTAAAAGCCCTTCCATAGGGAGATTTGAGCAATTTCGGACCATGAAAGTTGCTCGGTGTACAATTTTTAATGTTATTCGATGTCAAATTTTACGAGTATAACCTTCATAGATTATTTCGATTGCAAAACACTAACTTTCTATGACAAATGGACAAAGCCGTTAAAATCTCTTCCATAGAGAGAGTTAAGCAACTTCGGACCATCAATGTTGCATGGTGTACATTTTTTATTGTGCTTCTATGTCAAATTTTATGAGTATAAGCTTTCTACATTATTTCAATGCAAAAACCGCAACTTTCTATGAAAAATCCACAAAATTGTTAAAAGCTCCTCCATAGAGAGAGTTGAGCAACTTCGGACCATCAAAGTTGCTCGGTGTACAATTTTTATTGTTATTCTATGTCAAATTTTACGAGTATAAGCTTCAAGATTATTTAATTGCCAAAACACCAACTTTCTATGAGAAATGGACAAAGCCGTTAAAAGCTCCCCGATAGAGAGAGTTGAGCAACTTCGGACCATCAAAGTTGCTCTGTGTACAATTTTTAATGTTATTCGATGTCAAATTTTACGAGTATAACCTTCCTAGATTATTTCGATTGCAAAACACTAACTTTCTATGACAAATGGACAAAGACGTTAAAAGTTCTTCCATAGAGAGAGTTGAGAAAATTTGGAATGTCAAAGTTTCTCGGTGTACACTTTTTATTGTTATTCTATGTCAAATTTTATGAGTATAAGTTTCCTAGATTATTTCGATGACAAAACCCCAACTTTCTATGAGAAATGAACAAAGTCGTTAAAAGCTCCCCAATAAAGCGAGTTGAGCAACTTCGGACCATAAAAGTTGCTCGGTGTACACTTTTTATTGTTCTTATATGTCAAATTTTATGAGTATAAGCTTCCTATATTATCTGATGACAAAACCCCAAGTTTCTATGAGAAATGAACAAAATTGTTAAAATCTCCTCCATAGAGAGAGTTGAGCAACTTCGGACCGTCAAAGTTGCTCAGTGTACACCTTTTATTGTTCTTCTATGCTAAATTTTACAAGTACAAGTTTCAAGATTATTTAATTGCTAAAACACCAACTTTCTATGAGAAATGGACAAAGCCGTTAAAAGCTGCCCCATAAAAGGAGTTGAGCAACTTCGGAATATCAAAGTTGCTCGGTGTACACTTTTTATTGTTCTTATATGTCAAATTTTATGAGTATAAGCTTCCTAGATTATTTCGAAGACAAAACCCCAACTTTCTATGACAAATGGACAAAGCCATTAAAAGCGCATCCACAGAGAGAGTTAAGCAACTTCATACCATCAAAGTTGCTCAGTGTACAGTTTTTTTTGTTATTCTATATCAAATTTTATGAGTATAAGCTTCCTAGATTATTTCAATGACAAAACCCAAAGTTTCTATGAGAAATGCACAAAATTGTTAAAAGCTCCTCCATAAAGAGAGTTTAACAACTTTTGACGGTCAAAGCTGCCTGGTGTACACATTTTATTGTTCTTCTATGCCAAATTTTACGAGTATAAGCCTCAACAATATTTAATTGCAAAACCTCAAACTTTCTATGAGAAACGGACAAAGCCGTTAAAAAGCTCATCCATAGAGAGAGTTGAGAAACTTCAGTCCATCAAAGTTGCTCGGTATACACTTTTTATTGTTTTTCTATGTCAAATTTTATGAGTATAATGTTCCTAGATTATTTCGATGACAAAACACCAACTTTCTATGACAAATGGACAAAACTGTTAAAAGCTCCTCCATAGAGAGAGTTGAAGAACTTCGGACCATCAAAGTTGGTTGGTCTAAACTTTTTATTGTGCTTTTATGTAAAATTTTACAAGTATAAGCTTCAAAGATTATTTCGATGCCAAAACACCAACTTTCTATGACAAATGGACAAAAGTCGTCAAAAGCTCCTTCATAGAGAGAGTTGAGTAACTTCGGACAATCAAAGTTGCTCGGTGTACACTTTTTAATACTCTTCTACGTCAAATTTTACGAGTATGAGCTTCCTATATTATTACGATGGCAAAATATTAACTTTCTATGACAAATGGACAAAGCCATTAAAATCTCTTCCAAAGAGAGAGTTGAGCAACTTCGAACTATCGAAGTTGCTAGGTGTACACTTTTTATAATTATTCTATGCCAAATTTTATGAGTATATGCTTTCGAGATTATTTCGATGCGTAAACCCCTACTTTCTATGACAAATGGACAAAATTTTTAAAACCTCCTCCATAGAGAGAGTTGAGCAACTTCGGATCTTCAAAATTGCTCAGTGTACACTTTTTATTATGCTTCTATGTCAAATTTTTCGAGTATATGCTTCCAAGATTATTTCGATGCCAAAACCGCAACTTTCTATGACAAATCCACAAAATTGTTAAAAGCTCCTCCATAGAGAGAGTTGAGCAACTTCGGACCGTCAAAGTTGCTCGGTGTACACCTTTTATTGTTCTTCTATGCTAAATTTTACGACTATAAGCTTCCAAGATTATTTCGATGCCAAAACACCAACTTTCTATGACAAATGGACAAAGCCGTTAAAACCTCCTCCATAAAGAGAGTTGAGCAACTTCGGACCATCCAAGTTGCTCGGTGTACACTTAATGTTCTTCTATGTCAAATTTTACGAGTATAAGCTTCCTAGATTATTTCGATGGCAAAACACTAACTTTCTATGAAAAATGGACAAAGACGTTAAAAGCTCCCCCATAGAGAGAGTTGAGCAACTTCGGACCATCAAAGTTGCTCGGTGTACAATATTTAATGTTCTTTGATAAATAGACAAAGCCATTAAAAGAGCTTCAATAGAGAGAGTTGAGCAACTTCATACCATCAAAGTTGCTCAGTGTACAGTTTTTTTTGTTATTCTATATCAAATTTTATGAGTATAAGCGTCCTAGATTATTTCGATGACAAAACCCCAAGTTTCTATGAGAAATGCACAAAATTGTTAAAAGCTTCTCCATAGAAAGAGTTGAACAACTTTGGACGGTCAAAGCTTCCTGGTGTACACATTTTATTGTTCTTCTATGCCAAATTTTACGAGTATAAGCCTCAACAATATTTAATTGCAAAAACTCCAACTTTCTATGAGAAATGGACAAAGCCGTTAAAAAGCTCATCCATAGAGAGAGTTGAGAAACTTCAGTCCATCAAATTTGCTCGGTAACCACTTTTTATTGTTTTTCTATGTCAAATTTTATGAGTATAATTTTCCTAGATTATTTCGATGACAAAACACCAACTTTCTATGACAAATGGACAAAACTGTTAAAAGCTCCTCCATAGAGAGAGTTGAAGAACTTCGGAACATCAAAGTTGGTTGGTGTAAAATTTTTGTTGTGCTTTTATGTAAAATTTTACAAGTATAAGCTTCAAAGATTATTTCGATGCCAAAACACCAACTTTCTATGACAAATGGACAAAAGCCGTCAAAAGCTCCTTCATAGAGAGAGTTGAGTAACTTCGGACAATCAAAGTTGCTCGGTGTACACTTTTTAATACTCTTCTACGTCAAATTTTACGAGTATGAGCTTCCTATATTATTACGATGGCAAAATATTAATTTTCTATGACAAATGGACAAAGCCATTAAAATCTCTTCCAAAGAAAGAGTTGAGCAACTTCGAACTATCGAAGTTGCTAGGTGTACACTTTTTATAATTATTCTATGCCAAATTTTATGAGTATATGCTTCCGAGATTATTTCGATGCGAAAACCCCTACTTTCTATGACAAATGGACAAAATTTTTAAAACCTCCTCCATAGAGAGAGTTGAGCAACTTCGGATCTTCAAAATTGCTCAGTGTACACTTTTTATTATGCTTCTATGTCAAATTTTTCGAGTATATGCTTCCAAGATTATTTCGATGCCAAAACCGGAACTTTCTATGAAAAATCCACAAAATTGTTAAAAGCTCCTCCATAGAGAGAGTTGAGCAACTTCGGACCGTCAAAGTTGCTCGGTGTACACCTTTTATTGTTCTTCTATGCTAAATTTTACTACTATAAGCTTCAAGATTATTTAATTGCCAAAACACCAACTTTCTATCAGAAATCGACAAAGCCGTTAAAAGCTCCTTCATAAAGAGAGTTGAGCAACTTCGGACCATCCAAGTTGCTCGGTGTACACTTTTTAATGTTCTTCTATGTCAAATTTTACGAGTATAAGCTTCCTAGATTATTTCGATGGCAAAACACTAACTTTGTATGACAAATGGACAAAGACGTTAAAAGCTCCCCCATAGAGAGAGTTGAGCAACTTCGGACCATCAAAGTTGCTCGGTGTACAATTTTTAATGTTCTTTGATAAATAGACAAAGCCATTAAAAGCGCTTCAATAGAGAGAGCAACTTCATACCATCAAAGTTGCTCAGTGTACAGTTTTTTTTGTTATTCTATATCGAATTTTATGAGTATAAGCTTCCTAGATTATTCGATGACAAAACCCCATGTTTCTATGAGAAATGCATAAAATTGTTAAAAGCTCCTCCATAGAGAGAGAGTTGAGCAACTTCGGACCGTCAAAGTTGCTTGGTGTACACCTTTTATTGTTCTTCTATGATAAATTTTACGAGTATAAGTTTCAAGATTATTTAATTTCCAAAACACCAACTTTCTATGAGAAATGGACAAAGCCGTTAAAAGCTCCCCGATAGAGAGAGTTGAGCAACTTCGGACCATCAAAGTTGCTCTGTGTACAATTTTTAATGTTATTCGATGTCAAATTTTACGAGTATAACCTTCCTAGATTATTTCGATTGCAAAACACTAACTTTCTATGACAAATGGACAAAGATGTTAAAAGTTCTTCCATAGAGAGAGTTGAGAAAATTTGGAATGTCAAAGTTTCTCGGTGTACACTTTTTATTGTTATTCTATGTCAAATTTTATGAGTATAAGTTTCCTAGATTATTTCGATGACAAAAGCCCAACTTTCTATGAGAAATGAACAAAGTCGTTAAAATCTCCCCAATAAAGCGAGTTGAGCAACTTCGGACCATAAAAGTTGCTCGGTGTACACTTTTTATTGTTCTTATATGTCAAATTTTATGAGTATAAGCTTCCTATATTATTTGATGACAAAACCCCAAGTTTCTATGAGAAATGAACAAAATTGTTAAAATCTCCTCCATAGAGAGAGTTGAGCAACTTCGGACCGTCAAAGTTGCTCAGTGTACACCTTTTATTGTTCTTCTATGCTAAATTTTACAAGTACAAGTTTCAAGATTATTTAATTGCTAAAACACCAACTTTCTATGAGAAATGGACAAAGCCGTTAAAAGCTGCCCCATAAAAGGAGTTGAGCAACTTCGGAACATCAAAGTTGCTCGGTGTACACTTTTTATTGTTCTTATATGTCAAATTTTATGAGTATAAGCTTCCTAGATTATTTCGAAGACAAAACCCCAACTTTCTATGACAAATGGACAAAGCCGTTAAAAGCTCTTCCATAGAGAGAGTTGAGCAACTTCGGACCATCAAAGTTGTTCGGTGTACACCTTTTAATGTTCTTCTATGTGAAATTTTACGAGTCTAAGATTCCTAGATTATATCGATGGCAAAACACTAACTTTCTATGATAAATAGACAAAGCCGTTAAAAACGCTTCCATAGAGAGAGTTGAGCAACTTCATACCATCAAAGTTGCTCAGTGTACAGTTTTTTTTGTTATTCTATATCGAATTTTATGAGTATAAGCTTCCTAGATTATTTGATGACAAAACCCCAAGTTTCTATGAGAAATGCATAAAATTGTTAAAAGCTCCTCCATAGAGAGAGTTGAGCAACTTCGGACCGTCAAAGTTGCTTGGTGTACACCTTTTATTGTTCTTCTATGCTAAATTTTACGAGTATAAGTTTCAAGATTATTTAATTTCCAAAACACCAACTTTCTATGAGAAATGGACAAAGCCGTTAAAAGCTCCCCGATAGAGAGAGTTGAGCAACTTCGGACCATCAAAGTTGCTCTGTGTACAATTTTTAATGTTATTCGATGTCAAATTTTACGAGTATAACCTTCCTAGATTATTTCGATTGCAAAACACTAACTTTCTATGACAAATGGACAAAGACGTTAAAAGGTCTTCCATAGAGAGAGTTGAGAAAATTTGGAATGTCAAATTTTATGAGTATAAGCTTCCTAGATTATTTGATGACAAAACCCCAAGTTTCTATGAGAAATGCATAAAATTGTTAAAAGCTCCTCCATAGAGAGAGTTGAGCAACTTCGGACCATCAAAGTTGTTCGGTGTACACCTTTTAATGTTCTTCTATGTGAAATTTTACGAGTCTAAGATTCCTAGATTATATCGATGGCAAAACACTAACTTTCTATGATAAATAGACAAAGCCGTTAAAAACGCTTTCATAGAGAGAGTTGAGCAACTTCATACCATCAAAGTTGCTCAGTGTACAGTTTTTTTTGTTATTCTATATCGAATTTTATGAGTATAAGCTTCCTAGATTATTTGATGACAAAACCCCAAGTTTCTATGAGAAATGCATAAAATTGTTAAAAGCTCCTCCATAGAGAGAGTTGAGCAACTTCAGTCCATCAAAGTTGCTCTGTATACACTTTTTATTGTTTTTCTATGTCAAATTTTATGAGTATAATTTTCCTAGATTATTTCGATGACAAAACACCAACTTTCTATGACAAATGGACAAAACTGTTAAAAGCTCCTCCATAGAGAGAGTTGAAGAACTTCGGACCATCAAAGTTGGTTGGTGTAAACTTTTTATTGTGCTTTTATGTAAAATTTTACAAGTATAAGCTTCAAAGATTATTTCGATGCCAAAACACCAACTTTCTATGACAAATGGACAAAAGCCGTCAAAAGCTCCTTCATAGAGAGAGTTGAGTAACTTCGGACAATCAAAGTTGCTCGGTGTACACTTTTTAATACTCTTCTACGTCAAATTTTACGAGTATGAGCTTCCTATATTATTACGATGGCAAAATATTAACTTTCTATGACAAATGGACAAAGCCATTAAAATCTCTTCCAAAGAAAGAGTTGAGCAACTTCGAACTATCGAAGTTGCTTGGTGTACACTTTTTATAATTATTCTATGCCAAATTTTATGAGTATATGCTTCCGAGATTATTTCGATGCGAAAACCCCTACTTTCTATGACAAATGGACAAAATTTTTAAAACCTCCTCCATAGAGAGAGTTGGGCAACTTCGGATCTTCAAAATTGCTCAGTGTACACTTTTTATTATGCTTCTATGTCAAATTTTTCGAGTATATGCTTCCAAGATTATTTCGATGCCAAAACCGCAACTTTCTATGACAAATCCACAAAATTGTTAAAAGCTCCTCCATAGAGAGAGTTGAGCAACTTCGGACCGTCAAAGTTGCTCGGTGTACACCTTTTATTGTTCTTCTATGCTAAATTTTACGACTATAAGCTTCCAAGATTATTTCGATGCCAAAACCCCAACTTTCTATGACAAATGGACAAAGCCGTTAAAACCTCCTCCATAAAGAGAGTTGAGCAACTTCGGACCATCCAAGTTGCTCGATGTACACTTTTTAATGTTCTTCTATGTCAAATTTTACGAGTATAAGCTTCCTAGATTATTTCGATGGCAAAACACTAACTTTCTATGACAAATGGACAAAGACTTTAAAAGCTCCCCCATAGAGAGAGTTGAGCAACTTCGGACCATCAAAGTTGCTCGGTGTACAATTTTTAATGTTCTTTGTTAAATAGACAAAGCCGTTAAAAGTGCTTCAATAGAGAGAGTTGAGCAACTTCATACCATCAAAGTTGCTCAGTGTACAGTTTTTTTTGTTATTTTATATCAAATTTTATGAGTATAAGCTTCCTAGATTATTTCGATGACAAAACCCCAAGTTTCTATGGGAAATGCACAAAATTGTTAAAAGCTCCTCCATAGAAAGAGTTGAACAACTTTGGACGGTCAAAGCTGCATGGTGTACACATTTTATTGTTCTTCTATGCCAAATTTTACGAGTATAAGCCTCAAGATTATTTAATTGCAAAAACTCCAACTTTCTATGACAAATGGACAGAGCCGTTAAAAAGCTCCTCCATTGAGAGAGTTCAGAAACTTCGGGCCATCAAAATTGCTCGGTGTACACTTTTTATAGTTATTCTATGCCAAATTTTATGAGTATAAGCTTCCTAAATTATTTCGTTGCCAAAACACCAACTTTCTCTGACAAATGGACAAAACTGTTAAAAACTCCTCCATAGAGAGAGTTGAGAAACTTCGGACCGTCAAAGTTGCTTGGTGTAAACTTTTTACTTTGCTTCTATGTCAAATTTTATGAGTATAAGCTTCAAAGATTATTTCGATGCCAAAACACCAACTTTCTATGACAAATGGACAAAAGCCGTCAAAAGCTCCTCCATAGAGAGAGTTGAGCAACTTCGGACCATCAAAGTTGCTCAGTGTACACTTTTTAATATTCTTCTACGTCAAATTTTACGAGTAAAAGCTTCCTAGATTATTACGATGGCAAAACACTAACTTTCTATGACAAATGCACAAAGCCGTTAAAATCTCTTCCATAGAGAGAGTTGAACAACTTTGGACTATCAAAGTTGCCCGGTGTACACTTTTTATAGTTATTCTATGCCAAATTTTATGAGTATAAGCTTCCTAAATTATTTCATTGCAAAAACACCAACTTTCTAAGACAAATGGACAAAACTGTTAAAAGCTCCTCCATAGAGAGAGTTGAACAACTTCGGACCATCAAAGTTGCGTGGTGTAAACTTTTTATTGTGCTTCTATGTCAAATTTTACGAGTATAAGGTTCCAGGATTATTTTGATGCCAAAACACCAACTTTCTATGGCAAATGGACAAAAATTGTTAAAAGCTCCTCCATAGAGACAGTTGAGCAACTTCAGACCACCAAAGTTGCTCGGTGTACACTTTTTAATATTCTTCTACGTCAAATTTTACGAGTATAAGCTTCCTAGATTATTACGATGGCAAAACACTAACTTTCTATGACAGATGGACAAAGGCGTTAAAATCTCTTCCATAGAAAGAGTTGAGCAACTTCGGACTATCAAAGTTGCTCGGTGTACTCTTTTTATAGTTATTTTATGCCAAATTTTATGAGTATAAGCTTCCTAAATTATTTCGTTACAAAAACACCAACTTTCTATGACAAATGGACAAAACTGTTAAAAGCTCCTCCATAGTGAGTGTTGAACAACTTCGGACCATCAAAGTTTCTTGGTGTAAACTTTTTATTGTCCTTCTATGTAAAATTTTACGAGTATAAGCTTCCAAGATTATTTCGATGCCAAAACACCAACTTTCTATGAAAAATGGACAAAAACCGTTAAAAGCTCCTCCATAGAGAGAGTTGAGCAACTTCAGACCACCAAAGTTGCTCGGTGTAGAATTTTTAATATTCTTCTACGTCAAATTTTACGAGTATAAGCTTCCTAGATTATTACGATTCCAAAACACTAACTTTCTATGATAAAGGAACAAAGCCGTTAAAATCTCTTCCATGGAGAGAGTTGAGCAACTTCGGACTATCAAAGTTGCTCGGTGTACACTTTTTATTGTTTTTCTATGCCAAATTTTATGAGTATAAGCTTCCTAGATTATTACGATGGCAAAACATTAACTTTCTATGACAAATGGACAAAACCATTAAATTCTCTTCCAAAGAAAGAGTTGAGCAACTTCGAACCATCAAAGTTGCTCGGTGTACACTTTTTATAATTATTCTATGCCAAATTTTATGAGTATATGCTTCCTAGATTATTTCGATGCGAAAACCCTAACTTTCTATGACAAATGGACAAAATTGTTAAAACCTTCTCCATAGAGAGAGTTGAGCAACTTCGGACCATCAAAATTTCTCAGTGTACACTTTTTATTATGCTTATATGTCAAATTTTTCGAGTATATGCTTTCAAGATTATTTCGTTGCCAGAACAACAATTTTCTTTGACAAATGGACATAACTGTTAAGAGCTTCTCCATATATACAGTTGAACAACTTCTGGCCATCAAAGTTGCTCGGTGTACACTTTTTAATGTTCTTCTATGTCAAATTTTACGAGTATAAGCTTCCTGGATTATTATGATTGCAAAACACTAACTTTAAATGAAAAATGGACAAAGCCGTTAAAATCTTTTCCATAGAGAGAGTTGAGCAACTTCGGACCATCAAAGTTGCTCAGTGTACACTTTTTATTGTGCTTCTATGTCAAATTTTATAAGTATAAGCTTCCTAGATTATTTCAATGCAAAAACCGCAACTTTCTATGACAAATCCACAAAATTGTTAAAAGCTCCTTCATAGAGAGAGTTGAGCAACTTCGGACCGTCAAAGTTGCTACGTGTACACCTTTTATTTTTCTTTTATGCTAAATTTTACGACTATAAGCTTCAAGATTATTTAATTGCCAAAACACCAACTTTCTATCAGAAATCGACAAAGCCGCTAAAAGCTCCTTCATAGAGAGAGTTGAGCAACTTCGAACCATCAAAGTTGCTCGGTGTACAGTTTTTATTGTTATTCTATGTCAAATTTTACGAGTATAAGCTTCAAGATTATTTAATTGCCAAAACATCAACTTTCTATGAGAAATGAACAAAGCCGTTAAAAGCTCCCCCATAGAGAGAGTTGAGCAACTTCGGACCATCAAAGTTGCTCGGTGTACAATTTTTAATGTTCTTTGACAAATACACAAAGCCGTTAAAAGCGCTTCCATAGAGAGAGTTGAGCAATTTCATACCATCAAAGTTGCTCAGTGTACAGTTTTTTTTGTTATTCTATATCAAATTTTATGAGTATAAGCTTCCTAGATTATTTTGATGACAAAACCCCAAGTTTCTATGAGAAATGCACAAAATCGTTAAGAGCTCCACCATAGAGAGAGTTGAACAACTTTCGACGGTCAAAGCTGCCTGGTGTACACATTTTATTGTTGTTCTATGCCAAATTTTATGAGTATAAGCCTCAGGATTATTTAATTGCAAAAACTCCAACTTTCTATGAGAAATGGACAAAGCCGTTAGAAGCTCCTCCATAGAGAGAGTGGAGCAACTTCGAACCATCAAATTTGCTCGGTGTACACTTTTTAATATTCTTATACGTCAAATTTTACGACTATAAGCTTCCTAGATTATTACGATGGTAAAACATCAACTTTCTATGAGAAATGGACAAAGCCGTTAAAAGCTCCTCCATAGAGAGAATTGAGAAACTTCGGGCCATCAAAGTTGCTCGGTGTACACTTTTTATTGTTTTTCTATGTCAAATTTTATGAGTATAATTTTCCTAGATTATTACGATGACAAAACACCAACTTTCTATGACAAATGTACAGAACTGTTAAAAGCTCCACCATAGAGAGAGTTGAACAACTTCGGACCATCAAAGTTGGTTGGTGTAAACTTTTTATTGTGCTTCTATGTCAAATTTTACGAGTATAAGCTGCAAATATTATTTCGATGCCAAAACACCAACTTTCTATGACAAATGGACAAAAGCCGTCAAAAGCTCCTTCATAGAGAGAGTTGAGAAACTTCGGACAATCAAAGTTGCTCGGTATACACTTTTTAATATTCTTCTACGTAAACTTTTACAAGTATAAGATTATTAGATTATTACGATGGCAAAACACTAACTTTCTATGACAAATGGACAAAGCCGTTAAAATCTCTTCCATAGAGAGAGTTGAGCAACTTTGGACTATCAAAGTTGCTCGGTATACACTTTTTAATATTCTTCTACGTCAAATTTTACGAGTATAAGCTTCCTTGATTATTACTATGGCAAAACACTAACTTTCTATGACAAATGGGACAAAGCCGTTAAAATCTCTTCCATTGGGAGACTTGAGCAACTTCGGACTATCAAAGTTGTTCGGTGTAGACTTTTTATAGTTATTCTATGCCAAATTTTATGAGTAGAAGCTTCCTAAATTATTTCGTTGCCAAAACACCAACTTTCTATGACAAATGGACAAAACTGTTAAAAACTCCTCCATAGAGAGAGTTGAGAAACTTCGGACCATCAAAGTTGCTTGGTGTAGACTGTTTATTGTGCTTCTATGTCAAATTTTATAAGTATAAGCTTCCAAGATTATTTCGATGCCAAAACACCAACTTCCTATGACAAATGGACAAAGCCGTTAAAAGCTCCTCCATAGAGAGAGTTGAGCAATTTCGGACCATCAAAGTTGCTCGGTGTACACTTTTTAATATTCTTCTACGTCAAATTTTATGAGTATAAGCTTCCTAGGTTATTACGGTGGCAAAACACTAACTTTCTATGACAAATGGACAAAGCCGTTAAAATCTCTTCCATTGGGAGACTTGAGCAACTTCGGACTATCAAAGTTGTTCGGTGTACACTTTTTATAGTTATTCTATGCCAAATTTTATGAGTAGAAGCTTCCTAAATTATTTCGTTGCCAAAACACCAACTTTCTATGACAAATGAACAAAACTGTTAAAAACTCCTCCATAGAGAGAGTTGAGAAACTTCGGACCATCAAAGTTGCTTGGTGTAGACTTTTTATTGTGCTTCTATGTCAAATTTTATAAGTATAAGCTTCCAAGATTATTTCGATGCCAAAACACCAACTTCCTATGACAAATGGACAAAGCCGTTAAAAGCTCTTCCATAGAGAGAGTTGAGCAATTTCGGACCATCAAAGTTGCTCGGTGTACACTTTTTAATATTCTTCTACGTCAAATTTTACGAGTATAAGCTTCCTAGGTTATTACGATGGCAAAACACTAACTTTCTATGACAAATGGACAAAGCCGTTAAAATCTCTTCCATAGAGAGAGTTAAGCAACTTCGGACTATCAAAGTTGCTCGGTGTACACTTTTTATAGTTATTCTATGCCAAATTTTACGGGTATAACCTTCCTAGATTATTTCGATTGCAAAACACTAACTTTCTATGACGAATGGACAAAGACGTTAAAAGTTCTTCCATAGAGATTTGAGAAACTTTGGAATGTCAAAGTTGCTCGGTGTACACTTTTTATTGTTATTCTATGTCAAATTTTATGAGTATAAGCTTCCTAGATTATTTCAATGACAAAACCCCAATTTTCTATGAGAAATGGACAAAGCCGTTAAAATCTCCCCCATAAAGGGAGTTGAGCAACTTCGGACCATCAAAGTTGCTCGAAGTACACTTTTTATTGTTCTTATATGTCAAATTTTATGAGTATAAGCTTCCTAGATTATTTCGATGACAAAACCCCAACTTTCTATGACAAATGGACAAAGCCGTTAAAAGCTCTTCCATAGAGAGAGTTGAGCAACTTTGGACTATCAAAGTTGCTCGGTGTACACCTTTTAATGTTCTTCTATGTCAAATTTTACGAGTCTAAGATTCCTAGATTATATCGATGGCAAAACACTAACTTTCTATGATAAATAGACAAAGCCGTTAAAAGCGCTTCCATAGAGAGAGTTGAGCAACTTCATACCATCAATGTTGCTCAGTGTACAGTTTTTTTTGTTATTCTATATCGAATTTTATGAGTATAAGCTTCCTAGATTATTTGATGACAAAACCCCAAGTTTCTATGAGAAATGCATAAAATTGTTAAAAGCTCTTCCATAGAGAGAGTTGAGCAACTTCGGACCGTCAAAGTTGCTTGGTGTACACCTTTTATTGTTCTTCTATGCTAAATTTTACGAGTATAAGTTTCAAGATTATTTAATTGCTAAAACACGAACTTTCTATGAGAAATGGACAAAGCCGTTAAAAGCTCCCCCATAAAGGGAGTTGAGCAACTTCGGACCATCAAAGTTGCTCGGTGTACACTTTTTATTGTTCTTATATGTCAAATTTTATGAGTATAAGCTTCTTAGATTATTTTGATGACAAAACCCCAACTTTCTATGACAAATGGACAAAGCCGTTAAAAGCTCTTTGACTTGCCCAAAATAGGTAAGTGGATTAACGCTTTCCCAAGTGTAGGTTTGTCAAAGTAATAATAGGAGTGAATCCCAAATCGTCTCACAAAGACTTTTGGTTTCGGCTTGGGTCTATGAATTATTAACCTAATTACTTAATTAAATATGGTATTCACAATGTTAAGTGTGTCAAAATTGCACTAACCATGGGTTAGATTCGGTTTTCCCTCTTGGGGTGATTGATTGAACTAAACCCTAATATACGAAATGAGAATTAAATACTAAACTATTGCAGAAAATCAAAATGGAAATAAGCACAACATAATAACATGTAAAACATAACATAAAATGTTCAAGAACAAACTAAATCGGAATGGAAATATTCAAGTAGATTAAACTAAAACTATGAATGCAAATGTGATAATAAAATGAAATAACAATAAGGAAAAGGAGTTTAGAGATCAAATCCAATGTCGAATGTTGAGGTGAATCGGCCTTCCAATCTACAAATAGAAGTTGAGGGTAATCCAACTTGGGCTCTTCTCAAGCTCTACAAGGAGGAAGAAATTCTTCTTCTAGTTGGTTGGGTCTCCAAGACTCCTAGCAATCTTCAATAGACTTATTTTCGAACCCCAAGCAAGAATCAAAGATGAAGAACAAGGTAAGAGAACAAAAACCTTAGAGAATAATGTATTTTCGGCCAAAATGAGTGTTTTCAAAGAATAGGGTATCATAACCCATAAAACCCTCATACCTCTCTTAAAAGACCATCCTAACCTATTACAAATAAGTCCCATTGGTCAAATAAAGTAATTAGACAAGTTTGCCCTTCAAGAATTGAGTAAAAATCATAAAACCCGAAATTATTGGAACTGTTCAAGGCAGTATCTTGTATTAATTCCACAGACTTCAATTCTCAATGGATTTATGCGTATGAGCACTCGTTGGAAATATCTGGATGTCTACTTCAACTTTTTAGAAGAAAGTTTCTTCAAATTCGATCATTTGCACCTTCAAAAGTTGACCCGAAAATTATTCCGCAGTGCTGTCCGGACAGATATGCTTGAAAACAGCACTGTCCGGCTTTCTTCTTCAACCGTCCGGACGGTGAACAGTACTGTCCGGACGGATATGCTTGAAAATGCCACTGTCCGCCTTTCTTCTTTGTCCGTCCGGACGGCTTTTGATATGCCTCCGGACGGTTGACAGTAAACTTCAGTTTTGCAGCTCCTTTTATGCATTTTCTTCCATATTCAATCCCGATCAATCCGAACCCTACAAAAATCATTCAAACAAGTCATAAATGACTGAAACATACTTAAACAAGTGTCAAAACCATTTTTAGGTTGATAGAACAAAATTCGGCATATTAAAACTCAAATGCTTAAGAGATAGCATTTCCACAACTTCAACCATTATGCCCAAAACTTGGATTTTGTATCTCTAAGCTACCTGTCACGCCCCGACCTGCCGGCACGTGACGTGTAACACACTATCGACTCTTTCTTTTTCCAAACTCAACAAAACATTTTAAATAATATAATTATCAATATACTTAAAATATAGGTGTTAACTTTATAAGTATAGAATAGTATCATATAACCGGTTGAGACTCCAGCTCAGCCATCCCAACCCACTGGGTTCACTCAACCCTTACGCAGCGACTCTGGTATGTACATCGACTGCCCTGTCCTGTCTGCACTCCCAGTCTCGTCACAGTTGTTTCACCTGAAAACAAAACAATGGGAAGTAGGGGATGAGCCGAAGCTCAGTAGGGAATACCGTATTCACACACAATCATACACAAATAATTATTGACAGAAGCACGGCAATTTAAATAACACTTTTATTCCTCAACCCGCCTCGACCATCTGTCACTAGCTCGAACGCCTTTCGACCTCATTGTCGGAACTATTTTCTCCGCTTTTCGACCTCCTCATCGAAAGCAATTTTCTCCGCTTTCCGACCTCATTGCCGGAATCAATTTACGAGTAAGGAAGGTAGGCACTTTCTTCTACCCGGGACTTGCCACCCATTCGCTATGTGGCCGCATAGCGAATCCTTACTCGGATTATTACCCACTGTACGTACAGGCCTCTTCCACATCTCTGCAATCTCCACATCACAACCCCCGCAATCTCCATAATTCCCAGATATAAACAGATGTTCAATCACATGCATTCAATATAAAGACAACACTTTTCTCAATGAGAAGTAGGGGGTTACCACATAATAGAATCATTCACTGCAACCATTTACACTGAAACATGGACACACAATCCACATTAGCAGTAGACACTTATGCCGAGCATTCATTCACAATTGATGCACTACAAGAAACTTCGATAACTTACCACACAAAAACCCACAATTTCCACCTTAACCAACCAAACATTTACATCAGAAAAATCTCTATTAAATATTTCGCAAGACTTATCGAATTATCGATTAAACTGAAATTCCAAAATTCCCAAATTAACGCAAAGTTATAGTATTCCCTACCTCGTGAAGCGTGCCTCACATCTTACTCGAACCAATGCTTCCCCGTATAATTTTTCCCGACGTACATCATTAAGCCTCATATACCAGTTCTACACCAAAATGCACATACCAGTACCCAAATACGTTCAAATATCGCGTAAATACGTAAAATATACGATCTAGTTGAAAATGTAATTTTTTACCCAAAAAATCAAACGGGTCAAATAGTACCCGAAATACCCCTATTCGGGTCACCGGAGATCCGGCGACTTTCGCTGGAAATCACCAACTGGGCTTTGTATTACTCTTCGAGACGAACTCAACGGTGGTGACCTTGCATCAATCGGAGATCGGAGGAGGGAGAAATCGACTGTCGAAGCTCGCGGTGGCCGAAACTTCCGACGGCTTTTCCCGGAGATATACAGCTCCGATCGAGGTGATTCTTGAAGCAATTTCATACGTCTCGAAGAGACGAAGAGATTGGTACCAGCCTCGTCACCTGAGGTGGCCGGACGGAGGAGATCGGCGCCGGCGAAGTCTAGGACGCGAGAATCGCGTTTCTCTTTTCTTTTTGTCTTTTTCTGTTTCTGTTTCTTTCCTTTTTCTTTTAAACCAATTTCAGATATTTATAATAAAAATTGAATCCATTTTTACTTTGTTTCTCTTATTTAATACAATTGACAACAAATGTGTGTATTTCGCCTCCATCCAGGTAATTTCTCTACTTTATTTGTATTATTATTATTATTCTCACTTATTCACACCCATATAGTTAATTATTACACTAAACTCAAATTTAATTATTACATCCATTAGTGTACCGTTGTACACGTGTCACCCTAATGTTCAATGTTTCTATTATTTTCGGTCAGGATATCACACTACCAAACCAACTTGAACCACTAGAAAACACTTAAAATGACTATGTCAAAGTGTTGAATTATGCATTGGCTCATTAACATGGATTTCGGCAACTCAAACCTAAAATGTGGTATTTAAGCATTGAAACACAACGTTTTACTTTCAAAACTCCACAAAAATATGCAAAATATCATCCCAATCACTCTTCCATAGAGAGAGTTGAGCAACTTCGAACCATCAAAGTTGCTCGGTGTACACCTTTAATGTTCTTCTATGTCAAATTTTACGAGTCTACGATTCCTAGATAATATCGATGGCATAACACTAACTTTCTATGATAAATAGACAAAGCCGTTAAAAGCACTTCCATAGAGAGAGTTGAGCAACTTCATACCATCAAAGTTGCTCAGTGTACAGTTTTTTTTGTTATTCTATATCAAATTTTATGAGTATAAGATTCCTCGATTATTTCGATGACAAAACCCCAAGTTTCTATGAGAAATGCACAAAATTGTTAAAAGCTCCTCCATAGAGAGAGTTGAACAACTTAAGACGGTCAAAGCTGCCTGGTGTACACATTTTATTGTTCTTCTATGCCAAATTTTACGAGTAAAAGCCTCAAGATTATTTAATTGCAAAAACTCCAACTTTCTATGAGAAATGGACAAAGCCGTTAGAAGCTCCTCCATAGAGAAAGTGGAGCAACTTCGAACCTTCAAAATTGCTCGGTGTACACTTTTTAATATTCTTCTATGTCAAATTTTACGAGTATAAGCTTCCTAGATTATTACGATGGCAAAACACCAACTTTCTATGAGAAATGGACAAAGCCGTTAAAAGCTCCTCCATAGAGAGAGTTGCGAAACTTCGGGCCAACAAAGTTGCTCGGTGTACACTTTTTATAGTTTTTCTATGTCAAATTTTAAGAGTATAATTTTCCTAGATTATTACGATGACAAAACACCAACTTTCTATGACAATTGGACAAAACTGTTAAAAGCTCCACCATAGAGAGAGTTGAACAACTTCGGACCATCAAAGTTGGTTGGTGTAAACTTTTTATTGTGCTTCTATGTCAAATTTTACGAGTATAAGCTTCAAATATTATTTCGATGCCAAAACACCAACTTTCTATGACAAATGGACAAAATCCGTCAGCAACTCCTTCATAGAGAGAGTTGAGCAATTTCGGACAATCAAAGTTGCTCGGTATATACTTTTTAATATTCTTCTACGTCAAATTTTACGAGTATAAGCTTCCCAGATTATTACGATGGCAAAACATTAACTTTCTATGACAAATGGACAAAGCCGTTAAAATCTCTTCCTCAGAGAGACTTGAGCAACGTCGGACTAACAAAGTTGCTCGATGTACACTTTTTATAGTTATTCTAAGCCAAATTTTATGAGTATAAGCTTCCTAAATTATTTCGTTGCCAAAACAACAACTTTCTATGACAAATGGACAAAACTGTTAAAAACTCCTCCATAGAGAGAGTTGAACAACTTCAGACCATTAAAGTTAGTTGGTGTAAAATTTTTATTCTGTTTCTATGTCAAATTTTACGAGTATAAGCTTCAAAGATTATTTCGACGCCAAAACACCAACTTTCTATGACAAATTGACAAAAGCCATCAAAAGCTCCTCCATAGAGAGAGTTGAGCAACTTCGGACCGTCAAAGTTGCTCAGTGTACACTTTTTAATATTCTTCTACCTTAAATTTTACGAGTATATGCTTCCTAGATTATTACGATGAGAAAATTCCAACTTTCTATGACAAATGTAACAAAACCGTTAAAATCTCTTCCATAGAGAGAGTTGAGCAACTTCGGACAATCAAAGTTGCTCGGTGTACACTTTTTATTGTTTTTCTATGTCAAATTTTATGAGTATAATTTTCCTGGATTATTTTGATGCCAAAACACCAACTTTCTATGACAGATGGACAAAACTGTTAAAAGCTTCTCCATAGAGAAAGTTGAACAACTTCGGACCATCAAAGTTGCTTGGTGTAAACTTTTTATTGTGCTTCTATGTCAAATGTTACGAGTATAAGCTTTCAAAAATATTTCGATGCCAAAACACCAACTTCGTATGACAAATGGACAAAGCCGTCAAAACCCCCTCCATAGAGAGAGTTGAGCAACTTCGGACCATCAAAGTTGCTCGGTATACACTTTTTAATATTCTTCTATGTCAAATTTTACGAGTATAAGCTTCCTAGATTATTACGACGGCAAAACATTAACTTTCTATGACAAATGGACAAAGCCATTAAAATCTCTTCCATAGAAAGAGTTGAGCAACTTCGAACCATCAAAGTTGCTCGGTGTACACTTTTTATAATTATTCTATGCCAAATTTTATGAGTATATGCTTCCAAGATTATTTCGATTCGAAAACCCCAACTTTCTATGACAAATGGACAAAATTGTTAAAACCTCGTCCATAGAGAGAGTTGAGCAACTTTGGACCATCAAAATTGCTCAGTGTACACTTTTTATTATGCTTCTATGTCAAATTTTTCGAGTATATGCTTCGAAGATTATTTCGATGCCAAAACAACAACTTTCTTTGACAAATGGACAAAACTGTTAAAAGCTTCTCCATATATAGAGTTGAGAAACTTCTGGCCATCAAAGTTGCTCAGTGTACACTTTTTAATGTTCTTCTATGTCAAATTTTACGAGTATAAGCTTCCTTGATTATTACGATTGCAAAACACTAACTTTAAATGAAAAACAGACAAAGCCGTTAAAATCTCTTCCATAGAGAGAGTTGAGCAACTTCGGACCATCAAAGTTACTCGGTGTACACTTTTTATTGTGCTTCTAAGTCAAATTTTATGAGTATAAGCTTTCTAGATTATTTCTATGCAAAAACCGCAACTTTCTATGACAAATCAACAAAATTGTAAAAAGCTCCTCCATAGAGAGAGTTGAGCAACTTCGAACCGTCAAAGTTGCTCGGTGTACACCTTTTATTGTTCTTCTATGCTAAATTTTACGAGTATAAGCTTCAAGATTATTTAATTGCCGAAACACCAACTTTCTATCAGAAATCGACAAAGCCGTTAAAAGATCCTCCATAGAGAGAGTTGAGCAACTTCGGACCATCCAAGTTGCTCGGTGTACACTTTTTAATGTTCTTCTTTGTCAAATTTTACGAGTATAAGCTTCCTAGATTATTTCGATGGCAAAACACTAACTTTCTATGACAAATAGACAAAGACATTAAAAGCGCTTCCATAGAGAGAGTTAAGCAACTTCGGATCATCAAAGTTGCTCGGTGTACAGTTTTTATTGTTATTCTATGTCAAATTTTACGAGTATAAGCTTCAAGATTATTTAATTGCCAAAACATCAACTTTCTATGAGAAATGGACAAAGCCGTTAAAAGCTCCCCCATAGAGAGAGTTGAGCAACTTCGGACCATCAAAGTTGCTCGGTGTACAATTTTTAATGTTCTTTGATGTCAAATTTTACGAGTATAACCTTCCTAGATTATTTCGATTGCAAAACACTTACTTTCTACGACGAATGGACAAAGACGTTAAACGATCTTCCATAGAGAGAGTTGAGAAACTTTGCAATGTCATAGTTGCCCGGTGTACATTTTTTATTGTTATTCTATGTCAAATTTTATGAGTATAAGCTTCCTAGATTATTTCGATGACAAAACCCCAACTTTCTATGAGAAATGGACAAAGCCGTTAGAAGCTCCCCCATAAAAGGAGTTGAGCAACTTCGGACCATCAAAGTTGCTCGGTGTACACTTTTTATTGTTCTTATATGTCAAATTTTATGAGTATAAGCTTCTTAGATTATTTTGATGACAAAACCCCAACTTTCTATGACAAATGGACAAAGCCGTTAAAAGCTCTTCCATAGAGAGAGTTGAGCAACTTCGGACCATCAAAGTTGCTCGGTGTACACCTTTTAATTTTCTTCTATATCAAATTTTACGAGTCTAAGATTCCTAGATTATATCGATGGCATAACACTAACATTCTATGATAAATAGACAAAGCCGTTAAAAGCGCTTCCATAGAGAGAGTTTAGCAAATTCATACCATCAAAGTTGCTCAGTGTACAGTTTTTTTTGTTATTCTATATCAAATTTTATGAGTATAAGCTTCCTAGATTATTTCGATGACAAAACCCAAAGTTTCTATGAGAAATGCACAAAATTGTTAAAAGCTCCTCCATAGATAGAATTGAACAACTTTGGACCGTCAAAGCTGCCTGGTGTACACATTTTCTTGTTCTTCTATGCGAAATTTTACAAGTATAAGCCTCAAGATTATTTAATTGCAAAAACTCCAACTTTCTATGAGAAATGGACAAAGCCGTTAGAAGCTCCTCCATAGAGAGAGTGGAGCAACTTCGAACCATCAAAATTGCTCGGTGTACACATTTTATTAATCTTCTATGCCAAATTTTACGAGTATAAGCTTCAAGATTATTTAATTGCTAAAACTCCAACTTTCTATGAGAAATCGACAAAGACGTTAAAAAGCTCCTCCATAGAGAGAGTTGAGAAACTTCGGGCTATCAAAGTTGCTCGGTGTACAATTTTTATTGTTTTTATATGTCAAATTTTATGAGTATAATTTTCCTAGATTATTTCGATGACAAAACACCAACTTTCTATGACAAATGGAGAAAACTGTTAAAAGCTTATCCATAGAGAAAGTTGAACAACTTCGGACCATCAAAGTTGGTTGGTGTAAACTTTTTATTGTGCTTCTATGTCAAATTTTACAAGTATAAGCTTCAAATATTATTTCGATGCCAAAACACCAACTTTCTATGACAAATGGACAAAAGCCGTCAAAAGCTCCTTCACAGAGAGAGTTGAGCAATTTCGGAAAATCAAAGTTGATCGGTATACACTTTTTAATATTCTTCTACATCAAATTTTACGAGTATAAGCTTCCTAGATTATTACGATGGCAAAACACTAACTTTCTATGACAAATGGACAAAGCCGTTAAAATCTCTTTCATAGAGAGACTTGAGCAACTTCGGACAATCAAAGTTGCTCGATGTACACTTTTTTATAGTTATTCTAAGCCAAATTTTATGAGTATAAGCTTCCTAAATTATTTTGTTGCCAAAACACCAACTTTCTATGACAAATGGACAAAACTGTTAAAAACTCCTCCATAGAGATAGTTGAACAACTTCAGACCATCAAAGTTAGTTGGTGTAAACTTTTTATTTTGCTTCTATGTCAAATTTTACGAGTATAAGCTTGAAAGATTATTTCGATGCCAAAACACCAACTTTCTATGAAAAATGGACAAAAGCCGTCAAAAGCTCCTCCGTAGAGAGAGTTGAACAACTTCGGACCATCAAAGTTGCTCAGTGTACACTTTTTATAATTCTTCTACGTCAAATTTTACGAGTATAAGCTTCGAAGAATATTTCGATGCCAAAACACCAACTACGTATGACAAATGGACAAAGCCGTTAAAACCTCCTCCATAGATAGAGTTGAGCAACTTCGGACCATCAAAGTTGCTCGCTGTACACTTTTTATAGTTATTCTATGCCAAATTTTATGAGTATAAGCTTCCTAAATTATTTCGTTGCAAAAACACCAACTTTCTATGACAAATGGACAAAACTGTTAAAAGCTCCTCCATAGAGAGAGTTGAACAACTTCGAACCATCAAAGTTGCTTGGTGTAAACTTTTTATTGTGCTTCTGTGTCAAATTTTACGAGTATAAGCTTGCAAGATTATTTCGATGCCAAAACACCAACTTTCTATGACAAATGGACAATAGCCGTTAAAAGCTCCTCCATAGAGAGAGTTGAGCAACTTCAGACCATCAAAGTTGCTCGGTGTACACTTTTTAATATTCTTCTACGTCAAATTTTATGAGTATAAGCTTCCAAGATTATTACGATGGCAAAACAATAACTTTCTATGACAAAGGAACAAAGCCGTTAAAATCTCTTCCATAGAGAGAGTTGAGGAACTTCGGTCTATCAAAGTTGCTCGGTGTACACTTTTTATAGTTATTCTATGCCAAATTTTATGAGTATAAGCTTCATAAATTATTTCGTTGCCAAAACACCAACTTTCTATGACAGATGGACAAAACTGTTAAAATCTCCTCCATAGAGAGAGTTGAACAACTTCGGACCATCAAAGTTGCTTGGTCTAAACTTTTTATTGTGCTTCTATGTCAAATTTTACGAGTATAAGCTTCCAAGATTATTTTGATGCCAAAACACCAACTTCCTATGACAAATGGACAAAGCCGTTAAAAGCTCATCCATAGAGAGAGTTGAGCAACTTCGGACCATCCAAGTTGCTCGGTGTACACTTTTTAATGTTCTTCTTTGTCAAATTTTACGAGTATAAGCTTCCTAGATTATTTCGATGGCAAAACACTAACTTTCTATGACAAATGGACAAAGACATTAAAAGGGCTTCCATAGAGAGAGTTAAGCAACTTCGGACCATCAAAGTTGCTCGGTGTACAGTTTTTATTGTTATTCTATGTCAAATGTTACGAGTATAAGCTTCAAGATTATTTAATTGCCAAAACACCAACTTTCTATCAGAAATCGACAAAGCCGTTAAAAGCTCCTCCATAGAGAGAGTTGAGCAACTTCGGACCATCCAAGTTGCTCGGTGTACACTTTTTAATGTTCTTCTTTGTCAAATTTTACGAGTATAAGCTTCCTAGATTATTTCTATGGCAAAACACTAACTTTCAATGACAAATGGACAAAGACATTAAAAGCGCATCCATAGAGAGAGTTAAGCAACATCGGACCATCAAAGTTACTCGGTGTACAGTTTTTATTGTTATTCTATGTCAAATTTTACGAGTATAAGCTTCAAGATTATTTAATTGCCAAAACATCAACTTTCTACGAGAAATGGACAAAGCCGTTAAAAGCTCCCCCATAGAGAGAGTTGAGCAACTTCGGACCATCAAAGTTGCTCGGTGTACCATTTTTAATGTTCTTTGATGTCAAATTTTACGAGTATCACCTTCCTAGATTATTTCGATTGCAAAACACTAACTTTCTATGACGAATGGACAAAGACGTTAAACGTTCCTCCATGGAGAGAGTTGAGAAACTTTGCAATGTCAAAGTTGCCTGGTGTACACTTTTTATCGCTATTCTATGTCAAATTTTATGACTATAAGCTTCCTAGATTATTTCGATGACAAAACCCCAACTTTCTATGAGAAATGGACAAAGTCGTTAAAAGCTCCCCCATAAAGGGAGTTGAGCAACTTCGGACCATCAAAGTTGCTCGGTGTACACTTTTTATTGTTCTTATATGTCAAATTTTACGAGTATAAGCTTCTAAGATTATTTTGATGACAAAACCCCAACTTTCTATGACAAATGGACAAAGCCGTTAAAAGCTCTTCCATAGAGAGAGTTGAGCAACTTCGGACTATCAAAGTTGCTCGGTGTACACATTTTAATGTTCTTCTATGTCAAATTTTACGAGTCTAAGATTCCTAGATTATATAGATGGCATAACACTAACATTCTATGATAAATAGACAAAGCCGTTAAAAGCGCTTCCATAGAGAGAGTTTAGCGAATTCATACCATCAAAGTTTCTCAGTGTACAGTTTTTTTTGTTATTCTATATCAAATTTTATGAGTATAAGCTTGCTAGATTATTTCGATGACAAAACCCCAAGTTTCTATGAGAAATGCACAAAATTGTTAAAAGCTCCTCCATAGATAGAATTGAACAACTTTGGACCGTCAAAGCTGCCTGGTGTACACATTTTCTTGTTCTTCTATGCGAAATTTTACAAGTATAAGCCTCAAGATTATTTAATTGCAAAAACTCCAACTTTCTATGAGAAATGGACAAAGTAGTTAGAAGCTCCTCCATAGAGAGAGTGGAACAACTTCGAACCATCAAAATTGCTCGGTGTACACATTTTATTAATCTTCTACGCCAAATTTTACGAGTATAAGCTTCAAGATTATTTAATTGCTAAAACTCCAACTTTCTATGAGAAATCGACAAAGACGTTAAAAAGCTCCTCCATAGAGAGAGTTGAGAAACTCCAACTTTCTATGAGCAATTTCGGAAATTCAAAGTTGCTCGGTATACACTTTTTAATATTCTTCTACGTCAAATTTTACGAGTATAAGCTTCCTAGATTATTACGATGGCAAAACACTAACTTTCTATGACAAATGGACAAAGCCGTTAAAATCTCTTCCATAGAGAGACTTGAGCAACTTCGGACTATCAAAGTTGCTCGATGTACACTTTTTCATAATTATTCTAAGCCAAATTTTATGAGTATAAGCTTCCTAAATTATTTCGTTGCCAAAACACCAACTTCCTATGACAAATGGACAAAACTGTAAAAACTCCTCCATAGAGAGAGTTGAACAACTTCAGACCATCAAAGTTAATTGGTGTAAACGTTTTATTTTGCTTCTATGTCAAATTTTACGAGTATAAGCTTCAAAGATTATTTCGATGCCAAAACACCAACTTTCTATGAAAAATGGACAAAAGCCGTCAAAAGCTCCTCCATAGAGAGAGTTGAGCAACTTCGGACCATCAAAGTTGCTCAGTGTACACTTTTTATAATTCTTCTACGTCAAATTTTACGAGTATAAGCTTCCAAGAATATTTCGATGCCAAAACACCAACTTCGTATGACAAATGGACAAAGCCGTTAAAACCTCCTCCATAGAGAGAGTTGAGCAACTTCGGACCATCAAAGTTGCTCGGTGTACACTTTTAATAGTTATTCTATGCCAAATTTTATGAGTATAAGCTTCCTAAATTATTTCGTTGCAAAAACACCAACTTTCTATGACAAATGGACAAAACTGTTAAAAGCTCCTCCATAGAGAGAGTTGAACAACTTCGGACTATCAAAGTTGCTCGGTATACACTTTTTAATATTCTTCTGTGTCAAATTTTATGAGTATAAGCTTCGTAGATTATTACGATGGCAAAACACTAACTTTCTATGACAAATGGACAAAGCCGTTAAAATCTCTTCCATAGAGAGACTTGAGCAACTTCGGACTATCAAAGTTGCTCGATGTACACTTTTTTATAGTTATTCTAAGCCAAATTTTATGAGTATAAGCTTCCTAAATTATTTCGTTGCCAAAACACCAACTTTCTATGACAAATGGACAAAACTGTTAAAAACTCCTCCATAGAGAGAGTTGAACAACTTTTGACCATCAAAGTTAGTTGGTGTAAACTTTTTATTTTGCTTCTATGTCAAATTTTACGAGTATAAGCTTCAAAGATTATTTCGATGCCAAAACACCAACTTTCTAAGAAAAATTGACAAAAGCCGTCAAAAGCTCCTCCATAGAGAGAGTTGAGCAACTTCGGACCATCAAAGTTGCTCAGTGTACACTTTTTATAATTCTTCTTTGTCAAATTTTACGAGTATAAGCTTCCAAGAATATTTCGATGCCAAAACACCAACTTCGTATGACAAATGGACAAAACCGTTAAAACCTCCTCCATAGAGAGAGTTGAGCAACTTCGGACCATCAAAGTTACTCGGTGTACACTTTTTATAGTTATTCTATGCCAAATTTTATGAGTATAAGCTTCCTAAATTATTTCGTTGCAAAAACACCAACTTTCTATGACAAATGGACAAAACTGTTAAAAGCTCCTCCATAGAGAGAGTTGAACAACTTCGGATCATCAAAGTTGCTTGGTGTAAACTTTTTATTGTGCTTCTGTGTCAAATTTTACGAGTATAAGCTTCCAAGGTTATTTCGATGCCAAAACACCAACTTTCTATGACAAATGGACAAAAGCCGTTAAAAGCTCATCCATAGAGAAGTTGAGCAACTTCAGACCATCAAAGTTGCTCGGTGTACACTTTTTAATATTCTTCTACATCAAATTTTATGAGTATATGCTTCCTATATTATTACGATGGCAAAACACTAACTTTCTATGACAAAGGAACAAAGCCGTTAAAATCTCTTCCATAGAGAGAGTTGAGGAACTTCGAACTATCAAAGTTGCTCGGTGTACACTTTTTATAGTTATTCTATGCCAAATTTTATGAGTATAAGCTTCCTAAATTATTTCGTTGCCAAACCACCAACTTTCAATGACAGATGGACAAAACTGTTAAAATCTCCTCCATAGAGAGAGTTGAACAACTTCGGACCATCAAAGTTGCTTGGTCTAAACTTTTTATTGTGCTTCTATGTCAAATTTTACGAGTATAAGCTTCCAAAATTATTTCGATGCAAAAACACCAACTTCCTATGACAAATGGACAAAGCCGTTAAAAGCTCATCCATAGAGAGAGTTGAGCAACTTCTAGCAAAAAAGTTGCTCGGTGTACACTTTTTATTATTTTTCTATATCAAATTTTATGAGTATAATTTTCCTAGATTATTTTGATGCCAAAACACCAAATTTCTATGACAGATGGACAAAACAGTTAAAAGCTTCTCCATAGAGAAAGTTGAACAACTTCGGACCATCAAAGTTGCTTGGTGTAAACTTTTTATTGTGCTTCTATGTCAAATGTTACGAGTATAGTCTTCCAAGAATATTTCGATGCCAAATCACCAACTTCTTATGACAAATGGACAAAGCCGTTAAAACCTCGTCCATAGAGAGAGTTGAGCAACTTCGGACCATCAAAGTTGCTCGGTGTACACTTTTTATTGTTTTTCTATGTTAAATTTTATGAGTATAATTTTCCTAGATTATTTCGATGCCAAAACACTAACTTTCTATGACAAATGGACAAAACTGTTAAAAGCTCCTCCATAGAGAGAGTTGAACAACTTCGGACCATCAAAGTTTCTTGGTGTAAACTTTTTATTGTGCTTCTATGTCAAATGTTACGAGTATAATCTTCCAAGAATATTTCGATGCCAAAACTCCAACTTCTTATGACAAATGGACAAAGCCGTTAAAACCTCCTCCGTAGAGAGAGTTGAGCAACTTCGGACCATTAAAGTTGGTCGGTGTACACTTTTTATTGTTCTTATATGTCAAATTTTATGAGTATAAGCTTCTTAGATTATTTGGATGACAAAACCGCAACTTTCTATGACAAATGGACAAAGCCGTTAAAAGCTCTTCCATAGAGAGAGTTGAGCAACTTCGGACCATCAAAGTTGCTCGGTGTACACCTTTTAATGTTCTTCTACGTCAAATTTTACGAGTCTAAGATTCAGAGATTATATCGATGGCATAACACCAACTTTCTATGATAAATAGACGAAGCCGTTAAAAGCGCTTCCGTAGAGAGAGTTGAGCAACTTCATACCATCAACGTTGCTCAGTGTACAGTTTTTTTTGTTATTCTATATCAAGTTTTATGAGTATAAGCTTCCTAGATTATTTCGATGACAAAACCCCAAGTTTCTATGAGAAATGCACAAAATTATTAAAAGCTCCTCCATAGAGAGAATTGAACAACCTCGAACCATCAAAGTTGCTCGGTGTACACATTTTATTAATCTTTTATGCCAAATTTTACGAGGATAAGCTTCAAGATTATTTAATTGCTAAAACTCCAACTTTCTATGAGAAATCGACAAATCCGTTAAAAAACTCCCCCGTAGAGTGAGTTGAGAAATTTCGGGCCATCAAAGTTGCTCGGTGTACACTTTTTATTGTTCTTCTATGTCAAATTTTATGAGTATAATTTTTCTAGATTATTTCGATGACAAAACACCAACTTTCTATGACAAATGGACAAAACTGTTAAAAGCTCCTCCATAGAGAGAGTTGAACAACTCCGGACCATCAAAGTTTGTTGGTGTAAACTTTTTATTGTGCTTCTATGTCAAATTTTACGAGTATAAGCTTCAAAGATTATTTCGATGCCAAAACACCAACTTTCTATGACATATGGACAAAAGCCGTCAAAAGCTCCTTCATAGAGAGAGTTGAGCAATTTCGGAAAATCAAAGTTGCTCGGTATACACTTTTTAATATTCTTCTACGTCAAATTTTACGACTATTAGCTTCCTCGATTATTACGATGGCATAACACCAACTTTCTATGATAAATAGACAAAGCCGTTAAAAGCGCTTCCATAGAGAGAGTTGAGCAACTTCATACCATCAAAGTTGCGCAGTGTACAGTTTTTTTTGTTATTCTATATCAAGTTTTATGAGTATAAGCTTCCTAGATTATTTCGATGACAAAACCCCAAGTTTCTATGAGAAATGCACAAAATTATTAAAAGCTCCTCCATAGAGAGAATTGAACAACCTCGAACCATCAAAGTTGCTCGGTGTACACATTTTATTAATCTTTTATGCCAAATTTTATGAGTATAAGCTTCAAGATTATTTAATTGCTAAAACTCCAACTTTCTATGAGAAATCGACAAATCCGTTAAAAAGCTCCTCCATAGAGAGAGTTGAGAAATTTCGGGCCATCAAAGTTGCTCGGTGTACACTTTTTATTGTTCTTCTATGTCAAATTTTATGAGTATAATTTTTCTAGATTATTTCGATGACAAAACACCAACTTTCTATGACAAATGGACAAAACTGTTAAAAGCTCCTCCATAGAGAGAGTTGAACAACTCCGGACCATCAAAGTTTGTTGGTGTAAACTTTTTATTGTGCTTCTATGTCAAATTTTACGAGTATAAGCTTCAAAGATTATTTCGATGCCAAAACACTAACTTTGTATGACAAATGGACAAAGCCGTTAAAATCTCTTCCAAAGAGAGAGTTGAGCAACTTTGGACTATCAAAGTTGCTCGGTGTACACTTTTTATAGTTATTCTATGTGAAATTTTATGAGTATAAGCTTCCTAAATTATTTCGTTGCAAAAACACCAACTTTTTAGGACAAATGGACAAAACTGTTAAAAGCTCCTTCATAGAGAGAGTTGAGCAACTTCAGACCATCAAAGTTGCTCGGTGTACACTTTTTAATATTCTTCTACGTCAAATTTTACGAGTATATGCTTCCTAGATTATTACGATGGCAAAACACTAACTTTCTATGACAAAGGAACGAAGCCGTTAAAATCTCTTCCATAGAGAGAGTTGAGCAACTTCGGACCATCAAAGTTGCTCAGTGTACACTTTTTAGTATACTTCTATGTCAAATTTTATGAGTATAAGCTTCCTAGATTATTTCAATGCAAAAATCGTAACTTTCTATGAAAAATCCACAAAATTGTTAAAAGCTCCTCGATAGAGAGAGTTGAGCAACTTTGGACCATCCAAGTTGCTCGGTGTACACTTTTTAATGTTCTTCTATGTCAAATTTTACGAGTATAAGCCTCCTAGAATATTTCGATGGCAAATCACTAACTTTCTATGACAAATGTACAAAGACGTTAAAAGCGCTTCCATAGAGAGAGTTGAGCAACTTCGGACCATCAAAGTTGCTCGGTGTACAGTTTTTATTGTTATTCTATGTCAAATTTTACGTGTATAAGCTTCAAGATTATTTAATTGCCAAAACATCAACTTTCTATGAGAAATGGACGAAGCCGTTAAAAGCTCCACCATAGAGAGAGTTGAGCAACTTCGGACCATCAAAGTTGTTCGGTGTACAATTTTTAATGTTCTTTGATGTCAAATTTTACGAGTATAACCTTCCTGGATTATTTCGATTGCAAAACACTAACTTTCTATGACAAATGGACAAAGACGTTAAAAGTTCTTCCATAGAGAGAGTTGAGAAACTTTGGAATGTCAAAGTTGCTCGGTGTACACTTTTTATTGTTATTCTATGTCAAATTTTATGAGTATAAGCTTCCTAGATTATTTCGATGACAAAACCCCAACTTTTTATGAGAATTGGACAAAGCCATTAAAAGCTCCCCCATAAAGGGAGTTGAGCAACTTCAGACCATCAAAGTTGCTTGGTGTACACTTTTTATTGTTATTCTATGTCAAATTTTATGAGTATAAGCTTCCTAGATTATTTCGATGACAAAACCCCAACTTTCTGTTACAAATGGACAAAGCCGTTAAAAGCTCTTCCATATAGTGAGTTGAGCAATTTCGGACCATCAAACTTGCTCGGTGTACACCTTTTAATGTTCTTCTATGTCAAATTTTACGAGTCTAAGATTCCTAGATTATATCGATGACAAAACACTAACTTTCTATGATAAATAGACAAAGTTGTTAAAAGCCCTTCCATGGAGAGAGTTGAGCACCTTCATACCGTCAAAGTTGCTCAGTGTATAGTTTTTTTTGTTATTCTATGTCAAATTTTATGAGTATAAGCTTCCTAGAGTATTTCGATGACAAAACCCCAAGTTTCTATAAGAAATGCAAAAAAATTGTTAAAAGCTCCTCCATAGAGAGAGTTGAACATTTTGGACAGTCAAAGCTGCCTGGTGTACACATTTTATTGTTCTTCTATGCCAAATTTTACGAGTATAAGCCTCAAGATTATTTAATTGCAAAAACTCCAACTTTCTATGAGAAATGGACAAAGCCGTTAGAAGCTCCTCCATAGAAAGAGTGGAGCAACTTCGAACCATCAAAGTTGCTCGGTGTACACTTTTTAATATTCTTCTATGTCAAATTTTACGAGTATAAGCTTCCTTGATTATTACGATGGAAAAACACCAACTTTCTATGAGAAATGGACAAAGCCGTTAAAAGCACCTCCATAGAGAGAGTTGAGAAACTTTGGGCCATCAAAGTTGCTCGGTGTACACTTTTTATTGTTTTTCTATGTCAAAATTATGAGTATAATTTTTCTGGATTATTACGATGACAAAACACCAACTTTCTATGACAAATGGACAAAACTGGTAAAAGCTCCACCATAGAGAGAGTTGAACAACTTCGGACCATCAAAGTTGGTTGGTGTAAACATTTTATTGTGCTTCTATGTCAAATTTTATGAGTATAAGCTTCAAAGATTATTTCGATGACAAAATACTAATTTTCTATGACAAATGGACAGAAGCCGTCAAAAGCTCCTTCATAGAGAGAGTTGAGCAACTTCGGACAATCAAAGTTCCTCGGTATACACTTTTTAATATTCCACTACGTCAAATTTTACGAGTATAAGCTTCCTAGATTATTACGATGGCAAAACACTAACTTTCTATGACAAATGGACAAAGCCGTTAAAATCTCTTCCATAGAGAGAGTTGAGCAACTTCGAACTATAAAAGTTGCTCGGTATACACTTTTTAATATTCTTCTACGTCAAATTTTACGAGTATAACCTTCCTAGATTATTACGATGTCAAAACACTAACTTTCTATGACAAATGGACAAAGCCGTTAAAATCTCTTCCATAGAGAGAGTTGAGCAACATCGGACTACAAAAGTTTCTCGGTATACACTTTTTAGTATTCTTCTACGTCAAATTTTGCGAGTATAAGTTTCCTAGATTATTATTATGGCAAAACACTAAAGTTCTACGACAAATGGACAAAGCCGTCAAAATCTCTTCCATAGAGAGACTTGAGCAACATTTGACTATCAAAGTTGCTCGGTGTACACTTTTTATAGTTATTCTATGCCAAATTTTATGAGTATAAGCTTCCAAAATTATTTCGTTGCCAAAACACCAACTTTCTATGAGAAATGAACAAAACTGTTAAAACCTCCTCCATAGATAAAGTTGAGAAACTTCGTACCATCAAAGTTTCTTGGTGTAGACAGTTTATTGTGCTTCAATGTCAAATTTTATAAGTATAAGCTTCCAAGATTATTTCGATGCCAAAACACCAACTTCGTATGACAAATGGACAAAAGCCGTTAAAAGCTCCTCCATAGAGAGAGTTGAGCAACTTTGGACCATCAAATTTGCTCAGTGTACACTTTTTAATATTCTTCTACGTCGAATTTTACGAGTATAAGTTTCCTAGATTATTACGATGGCAAAACACTAACTTTCTATGGCAAATGGACAAAGCCGTTAGAATCTCTTCCATAGAGAGAGTTGAGCAACTTCGGACTATTAAAGTTGCTCGGTGTACACTTTTTATTGTTATTCTATGCCAAATTTTATGAGTATAAGCTTCCTAAATTATTTCGTTACTAAAACACCAACTTTCTATGACAAATGGACAAAACTGTTAAAAACTCCTCCATAGAGAGAGTTGAGCAACTTCGGACCATCAAAGTTGCTCGGTGTACACTTTTTATTGTTTTTCTATGTCAAATTTTATGAGTATAATTTTTCTAGATTATTTCGATGCCAAAACACCAACTTCCTATGACAAATGGACAAAGCCGTTAAAAGCTCGTCCATAGAGGGAGTTGAGAAACTTCGGACCATCAAAGTTGCTTGGTGTACACTTTTTATTGTTTTTCTATGTCAAATTTTATGAGTATAATTTTCCTAGATTATTTCGATGGCAAAACACCAACTTTCTATGACAAATGGACAAAACTATTAAAAGCTCCTCCATATAGAGAGTTGAACAACTTCTGACCATCAAAGTTGCTTGGTGTAATCTATTTATTGTGCTTCTATGTCAAATGTTACGAGTATAAGCTTCCAAGAATATTTCGATGCCAAAACACCAACTTCCTATGACAAATGGACAAAGCCGTTAAAACCTCCTCCATAGAGAGAGTTGAGAAACTTCGGACCATCAAAGTTGCTCGGTGTACACTTTTTAATATTCTTCTACGTCAAATTTTACGAGTATAAGCTTCCTAGATTATTAAGATGGCAAAACACCAACTTTCTATGACAAATGGACAAAGCCTTTAAAAGCTCGTCCATAGAGAGATTTGAGCAACTTCGGACCATCAAAGTTGCTCGGTGTACACTTTTTATTATTTTTCTATATCAAATTTTATGAGTATAATTTTCCTAGATTATTTCGATGCCAAAACACCAACTTTCTATGACAAATGGACAAAATTTTAAAACCTCCTCCGTAGAGAAAGTTTTGCAACTTCGGACCATCAAAATTGCTCAGTGTACACTTTTTATTATGCTTCTATGTTAAATTTTCCGAGTATAAGCTCCCAAGATTATTTTGATGCCAAAACACCAACTTTCTTTGACAAATGGACAAAACTGTTAGAAGCTGCTCCATAGATAGAGTTGAGCAACTTTTGACCATCAAAGTTGCTCGATGTACACTTTTTAATGTTCTTCTATGTCAAATTTTACGAGTATAAGCTTCCTAGATTATTACGATTGCAAAACACTAACTTTAAATGAAAAATGGACAAAGCCGTTAAAATCTCTTCCATAGAGAGACTTGAGCAACTTTGGACCATCAAAGTTGCACGGTGTACACTTTTTATTGTGCTTCTATGTCAAATTTTATGAGTATAAGCTTCCTGGATTTTTTCAGTGCAAAAACCGCAACTTTCTATGACAAATCCACAAAATTGTTAAAAGCTCCTCCATAGAAATAGTTCAGCAACTTCGGACCGTCAAAGTTGCTTGGTGTACACCTTATATTGTTCTTCTATCCTAAATTTTACGACTATAAGCTTCAAGATTATTTAATTGCCAAAATATGAACTTTCTATCAGAAATCGACAAAGCCATTAAAAGCCCCTCGATATAGAGAGTTGAGCAACTTCGGACCATCCAAGTTGCTCGGTGTACACTTTTTAATGTTCTTCTATGTCAAATTTTACGAGTATAAGCTTCCTAGATTATTTCGATGGCAAAACACTAACATTCTATGAAAAATGGACAAAGACGTTAAAAGCGCTTCCATAGAGAGAGTTGAGCAACTTCGGACCATCAATGTTTCTCGGTGTACAGTTTTTATTGTTATTCTATGTCAAATTTTACGAGTATAAGCTTCAAGATTATTTAATTGCCAAAACACCAACTTTCTATGAGAAATGGACAAAGCCGTTAAAGCTCCCCGATAGAGAGAGTTGAGCAACTTCAGACCATCAAAGTTGCTCGGTGTACAATTTTTAATGTTCTTTGATGTCAAATTTTACGAGTATAACCTTCCTAGATTATTTCGATTGCAAAACACTAACTTTCTATGAAAAATGGACAAAGACGTTAAAAGTTCTTCCATAGGGAGAGTTGAGAAACTTTGGAATGTCAAAGTTGCTCGGTGTACACTTTTTATTGTTTGGTCTATGTCAAATTTTATGAGTAGAAGCTTCCTAGATTATTTCGATGACAAAACCCCAACTTTCTATGAGAAATGGACAAAGCCGTTTAAAGCTCTCCCATAAAGGGAGTTGAGGTACTTCGGACCATCAAAGTTGCTTGGTGTACACTTTTTATTGTTCTTATATGTCAAATTTTATGAGTATAAGCTTCGTATATTATTTCGATGACTAAACCCCAACTTTCTATGACAAATGGACAAAACCGTTAAAAGCACTTTCATAGAGAGAGTTGAGCAACTTCGGACCATCAAAGTTGCTCGGTGTACACCTTTTAATGTTTTTCTATGTCAAATTTTACGAGTCTAAGATTCCTAGATTATATCGATGGCAAAACACTAACTTTCTATGATAAATAGGCAAAGCCGTTAAAAGCGTTTGCTTGGAGAGAGTTGAGCAACTTCATACCATCAAAGTTGCTCAGTGTACAGTTTTTTTTGTTATTCTATATCAAATTTTATGAGTATAAGCTCCCTAGATTATTTGATGACAAAACCCCAAGTTTCTATGAGAAATTCAAAAAATTGTTAAAAGCTCCTCCATAGAGAGAGTTGAGCAACTTCGGACCGTCAAAGTTACTCGGTGTACACCTTTTATTGTTCTTCTAAGCTAAATTTTACGAGTATAAGTTTCAAGATTATTTAATTGCTAAAACACCAACTTTCTATGAGAAATGGACAAAAGCTCCTCCGTAAAGGGAGTTGAGCAACTTCGGACCATCAAAGTTGCTCGATGTACACTTTTTACTGTTCTTATAAGTCAAATTTTATGTGTATAAGCTTCTTAGATTATTTTGATGACAAAACCCCAACTTTCTATGAAAAATGGACAAAGTCGTTAAAAGCTCTTCCATAGAGAGGGTTGAGCTACTTCGGACCATCATTGTTGCTCGGTGTACAGCTTTTAATGTTCTTCTATGTCAAATTTTACGAGTCTAAGATTCCTAGATTATATCGATGGCATAACACTAACTTTCTATGATAAATAGACAAAGCCGTTAAAAGCGCTTCCATAGAGAGAGTTGAGCAACTTCATACCATCAAAGTTGCTCAGTGTATAGTTTTTTTTGTTATTCTATTTCAAATTTTATGAGTATAAGCTTCCTCGATTATTTCGATGAAAAAACCCCAAGTTTCTATGAGAAATGGACAAAATTGTTAAAAGCTCCTCCATAGAGAGAGTTGAACAACTTATGACCGTCAAAGCTGCTTGGTGTACATATTTTATTGTTCTTCTATGCTAAATTTTAATGGTATAAGCCTCAAGATTATTTAATTGCAAAAACTCCAACTTTCTATGAGAAATTGACAAAGCCGTTAGAAGCTCCTCCATAGAGAGAGTGGAGCAACTTCGAACCATCAAAGTTGCTCGGTATACACTTTTTAATATTCTTCTACGTCAAATTTTACGAGTATAAGCTTCCTAGATTATTACAATGGCAAAACAATAACTTTCTATGACAAATTTACAAAGCCGTTAAAATCTCTTTCATAGAGAGACTTGAGCAACTTCGGACTATCAAAGTTGCTCGGTGTACACTTTTTATAGTTATTCTATGCCAAATTTTATGAGTACAGGCTTCCTAAATTATTTCGTTTCCAAAACACCAACTTTCTATGACAAATGGACAAAACTGTTAAAAACTCCTCCATAGAGAGAGTTGAGAAACTTCGGACCATCAAAGTTGCTAGGTGTAGACTGTTTATTGTGCTTCTATGTCAAATTTTACGAGTATAAGCTTCAAAGATTATTTCAATGCCAAAACACCAACTTTCTATGACAAATGGACAAAAGCCGTCAAAAGCTCGTCCATAGACAGAGTTGAGCAACTTCGGACAATCAAAGTTGCTCGGTATACACTTTTTATTATTCTTCTACGTCAAATTTTACGAGTATAAGCTTCATAGATTATTACGATGGCAAGACACTAACTTTCTATGACAAATGGACAAAGCCGTTAAAATATCTTCCATACAGAGAGTTCAGCAACTTCGGACTATCAAAGTTGCCCGGTGTACACTTTTTATAGTTATTCTATGCCAAATTTTATGAGTATAAGCTTCCTAAATTATTTCGATGCCAAAACACCAACTTCCTACGACAAATGGACAAAGCCGTTAAAAGCTTGTCCATAGAGAGAGTTGAGGAACTTCGGACCATCAAAGTTGCTTGGTGTACACTTTTTATTGTTTTTCTAAGTCAAATTTTATGAGTATAGTTTTCCTAGATTATTTCGATGCCAAAACACCAACTTTCTATGAAAAATGGACAAAACGGTTAAAAGCTCCTCATAGAGAGAGTTGAACAACTACGGACCATCAAAGTTGCTAGGTGTAAACTTTTTATTGTGCTTCTATGTCAAATGTTACGAGTATAAACTTCCAAGAATATTTCGATGCCAAAACACCAACTTCCTATGACAAATGGACAAAGCCGTTAAAACCTCCTCCATAGAGAGAGTTCAGCAACTTCGGACTATCAAAGTTGCTCGGTGTACACTTTTTATTGTTCTTCTATGCAAAATTTACGAGTATAACTTCGAGATTATTTAATTGCCAAAACACCAACTTTCTATGGGAAATGGACAAAGCCATTAAAAAGTCCTCCATTGAGAGAGTTGAGCAACTTCAGACCATCAAAGTTGCTCGGTGTACACTTTTTAATGTTCTTCTATGTCAAATTTTATGAGTATAAGCTTCCTAGATTATTTCGATGGCAAAATACTAACTTTCTATGACAAATGGGCAAAGCCGTTAAAAGCTCCTCCATAGAGAGAGTTGAGCAGCTTCGGACCATCAAAGTTGCTCGGTGTACACATTTTAATGTTCTTTGATGTCAAATTTTACGAGTATAACCTTCCTAGATTATTTTGATTGCAAAACACTAAATTTCTATGACAAATGGACAAATCCGTTAAAAGTTCTTCTACAGAGAGAGTTGAGAAACTTTGGAATGTCAAAGTTCCTCGGTGTAGACTTTTTATTGTTCTTCTATGTCAAATTTTACGAGTATAAGATTCCTAGGTTATTTCGATGTCAAAACACCAACTTTCTATGACAAATGCATAAAACCGTTAAAAGCTCCTCCATAGAGAGAGTTGATCAACTTTGCACCATCAAAGTTGCTCGGTGTACACTTTTTAATGTTCTTCTATGCCAAATTTTACCAGTATAAGCTTCCAAGATTATTTTGATGCAAAAACTCCAACTTTCTATGACAAATACACGAAATTGTTAAAAGCTCCCCAATAGAGATAGTTGAGCAACTTCGGACCGTCAAAGTTAAACGGTGTACACTTTTTATTGTTCTTCTATGCAAAATTTACGAGAATAACTTCAAGATTATTTAATTGCTAGAACACCAACTTTCTATGGGAAATGGACAAAGCCATTTGAAATCTCCTCCATAGAGAGAGTTGAGCAACTTCGGACCATCAAAGTTGCTCGGTGTACAATTTTTAATGTTCTTCTATGTCAAATTTTACGAGTATAAGCTTCCTAGATTATTTCGATGGCAAAACACTAACTTTCTATGACAAATGGACAAAGCCGTTAAAAAGTCCTCCATAGAGAGAGTTGAGAAACTTCGGACCATCAAAGTTGCTTGGTGTACACTTTTTATTGTGATTCTATGTCAAATTTTATAAGTATAAGCTTCCAAGATTATTTCGACGCCAAAACAACAACTTCCTATGACAAATGGACAAAGCCGTTAAAAGCTCCTCCATAGAGAGAGTTGAGCAACTTCGGACCATCAAAGTTGCTCAGTGTACACTTTTTAATATTCTTCTACGTCAAATTTTATGAGTATAAGCTTCCTAGATTTTTACGATTGCAAAACACTAACTTTATATGAAAATGGACAAAGCCGTTAAAATCTTTTCCATAGAGAGATTGAGAAACTTCGGACCATCAAAGTTGCTCGATGTACACTTTTTATTGTGTTTCTATCTCAAATTTTATGAGTATAAGCTTCCTAGATTATTTCAATGCAAAAACCCCAACTTTCTATGACAAATCCACAAAATTGTTAAAAGTTCCTCCATAGAGAGAGTTGAGCAACTTCGGATCGTCAAAGTTGCTCGGTGTACACCTTTTACTGTTCTTCTATTCTAAATTTTATGACTATAAGCTTCAAGATTATTTAATTGCCAAAACACCAACTTTCTATGAGAAACGGACAAAGCCGTTAAAAGCTCCTTCATAGAGAGAGCTGAGCAAAACAACTTTTTAATGTTCTTCTATGTCAAATTTTACGAGTATAAGCTTCCTAGATTATTTCGATGGCAAAACACTAACTTTGTATGACAAATGGACAAAGCCGTTAAAAGCGCTTCCATAGAGAGAGTTGAGCAACTTCGGACCATCAAAGTTGCTCGGTGTACAATTTTTATTTTTATTCAATGACCAATTTTACAAGTATAAGTTTCAAGATTATTTAATTGCCAAAACACCAACTTTCTATGAGAAATGGACAAAGCCGTTAAAAGCTCCCCCATAGAGAGAATTGAGCAACTTCGAACCATCAAAGTTGCTCGGTGTACACTTTTTAATGTTCTTTGATGTCAAATTTTAAGAGTATCAACTTCAAAGATTATTTCGATGCCAAAACACCAACTTTCTATGACAAATGGACAAAAGCCGTTAAAAGCTCCTCTATAGAGAGAGTTGAGCAACTTCGGACCATCAAAGGTGCTCGGTGTACACTTTTTAATGTTCTTCTATGTCAAATTTTACGAGTATAAGCTTCCTAGATTATTTCGATGGCAAAACATTAAATTTCTATGACAAATGAACAAATCTGTTAAGAGCTTTTCTATGTTGCTCGGTGTACACTTTTTATTTTTATTCTATGTCAAATTTTATGAGTATAAGCTTCCCATATTATTTCGTTGACAAAACCCCAACTTTCTATGACAAAGGCACAAAATTTATAAAGCTCGTCCATGGAGAGAGTTGAGCGACTTTGGACCGTCAAAGTTTCTCGGTGTACACATTTTATTTTTCTTCTATGCCAAATTTTACAAGGATAAGCCTCAAGATTATTTAATTGCCAAAACTCCATCTTTCTATAAGAAATGGAAAAAGCCGTTAAAATCTCTTTCATAGAGAGAGTTGAGCAACTTCAGACCACCAAAGTTGCTCGGTGTACACTTTTTATTGATATACTATGTCGGATTTTATGAGTATAAGCATCGTAGATTATTTCGATGCAAAAACCCAAACTTTCTATGACAAATGCACAAGATTTTTAGAAACTCCTCCATAGAGAGAGTTGAGCAACTTCGCACAGTCAAAGTTGCTCGGTGTACACCTTTTATTGTTCTTTTATGCCAAATTTTACAAGTACAAGCTTTCAAGATTATTTAATTGCCAAAACACCAACTTTCTATGAGAAATCGACGAAGCCGTTAAAAGCTCCTCCATAGAGAGAGTTGAGCAACTTCGGACCATCAATGTTGCTCATTGTATACTTTTTATTGTTCTTCTATGTCAAATTTTACGAGTATAAGCTTTCAAGATTATATTGAAGCCAAAACACTAACTTTCTATGACAAATGGACAAAATCGTTAAAAGCTCCACCGTAGAGAGATTTGAGCAACTTCGGAGCATCAAAGTTGCTCGGTGTACTCTTTTTAATGTTCTTCTACGTCAAACTTTATGAGTATAAGCTTCCTAGATTATTTCGATGACAAAACACTAACTTTCTATGACAAATGGACAAATCCGTTAAAAGCTCCTCCATAGAGAGAGTTGAGCAAGTTCGGACCATCAAAGTTGCTCGGTGTACACTTTTTATTGTTTTTCTATGTCAAATTTTATGAGTATAAGCTTCCTAAATTATTTCGATGCCAAAGCACATACTTTCTATGACGAATGGAAATTTTTTTTAAAAGCTCCTCCATAGAGAGAGTTGAGCAACTTCGGACAATCAAAGTTGCTCGGTGTACAGTTTCTATTGTTATTCTATGTCAAATTTTACGAGTATAAGCTTCCAGATTATTTAATTGCCAAAACACCAACTTTCTATGAGAAATGGACAAAGCCGTTAAAAGCTCCCCCATAGAGAGAGTTGAGCAACTTCGGACCATCAAAGTTGCTCGGTGTACACTTTTTAATGTTCTTTGATATCAAATTTTACGAGTATAACTTTTCTAGATTATTTCGATTGCAAAACACTAACTTTCTATGACAAATAGACAAAGACGTTAAAAGTTCTTCCATAGAGAGAGTTAAGAAACTTTGGAATGTCAAAGTTGCTCGGTGTACACTTTTTATTGTTATTCTATGTCAAATTTTATGAGTATAAGCTTCATATATTATTTTGATGATAAAACCCCAACTTTCTATGATAAATGGACAAAGCAGTTAAAAGCTCCCCAATAAAGGGAGTTGAGCAACTATGTACCATCAAAGTTGCTCGTTGTACACTTTTTATTGTTCTTATGTGTCAAATTTTTTGAGTATAAGCTTCCTAGATTATTTCGATGACAAAACCCCAACTTTCTATGACAAATGGACAAAGCCGTTAAAAGCACTTCCATATAGAGAGTTGAGCAACTTCAGACCATCAAAGTTGCTCGGTGTACACCTTTTAATGTTCTTCTATGTCAAATTTTATGAGTCTAAGATTCCTAGATTATATCGATGGCAAAACACTAACTTTCTATGATAAGTAGACAAAGCCGTTAAAAGCGCTTCCATAGTGATAGTTGAGCAATTTCATACCATGAAAGTTGCTCAGTGTACAGTTTTTTTTGTTATTCTATGCCAAATTTTATGAGTATAAGCTTCCTAGAATATTTCGATGACAAAACCCCAAGTTTCTATGAGAAATGAACAAAATTGTTAAAAGCTTCCGCATAGAGAGAGTTGAACAACTTTGGACCGTCAAAGCTGCCTGGTGTACACATTTTATTATTCTTCTATGCCAAAATTTACGAGTATAGGCCTCAACATTATTTAATTGCAAAAACTCCAACATTCTATGAGAACTCGGTGTACACATTTTATTAATCTTCTATGCCAAATTTTACGAGTATAAGCTTCAAGATTATTTAATTGCTAAAACTTCAACTTTCTATGAGAAATGGACAAAACCGTTAAAAGCTCCTCCATAGAGAGATTTGAGATACTTCGGGCCATCAAAGTCGCTCGGTGTACACTTTTTATTGTTTTTCTATGTCAAATTTTATGAGTATAATTTTCGTAGATTATTTCGATGACAAAACACCAACTTTCTATGACAAATGGACAAAACTGTTAAAGGCTCCTCCATAGAGAGAGTTGAACAACTTCGGACCATCAAAGTTGGTTAGTGTAAACTTTTTATTGTGCTTCTATGTCAAATTTTACGTGTATAAACTTCAAAGATTATTTCGATGCCAAAACACCAACTTTCTATGACAAATGGACAAAAGCCGTTAAAAGCTCCTCCATAGAGAGAGTTGAGCAACTTCGGACAATCAAAGTTGCTCGGTATACACTTTTTAATATTCTTCTACGTCAAATTTTACGAGTATAAACTTCCTAGATTATTACGATGGCAAAACACTAACTTTCTATGACAAATGGACAAAGCCGTTAAAATCTCTTCCATAGAGAGAGTTGAGCAACTTCGGACTATCAAAGTTGCTCGGTGTACACTTTTTATAGTTATTCTAAACCAAATTTTATGAGTATAAGCTTCCTAGATTATTTCGTTGCCAAAACACCAACTTTCTGTGACAAATGGACAAAGCTGTTAAAAGTTCTTCCATAGAGAGAGTTGAGAAACTTTGGAATGTCAAAGTTGCTCGGTGTACAGTTTTTATTGTGCTTCTATGTCAAATTTTATAAGTATAAGCTTCCAAGATTATTTCAATGCCAAAACACCAACTTCCTATGACAAATGGACAAAGCCGTTAAAAGCTCCTCCATAGAGAGTGTTGAGCAACTTCGGACCATCAAAGTTGCTCAGTGTACACTTTTTAATATTCTTCTACGTCTAATTTTACGAGTATAGGCTTCCTATATTATTACTATGGCAAAACACTAACTTTGTATGACAAATGGACAAAGCCGTTAAAATCTCTTCCATAGAGAGAGTTGAGCAACTTCGGACCATCAAAGTTGCTCGGTGTACACTTTTTATAATTATTCTATGCCAAATTTTATGAGTATTATCTTCCTAGATTATTTTGATGCAAAAACCCCAACTTTCTATGGCAAATGGACAAAATTGTTAAAACCTCCTCCATAGAGAGAGTTGAGCAACTACGGACCATCAAAATTGCTCAGTGTACACTTTTTATTATGCTTCTATGTCAAATTTTTCGAGTATAAGCTTCCAAGATTATTTCAATGCCAAAACAACAACTTTCTTTTACAAATGGACAAAACCGCTAAAAGCTTCTCCATCGAGAGAGTTGAGCAACTTCGGACCATCAAATTTGCTCGGTGTACACTTTTTAATGTTCTTCCATGTCAAATTTTATGAGTACAAGCTTCCTAGATTATTACCATTGCAAAACACTAACTTTATATGAAAAATGGACAAAGCCGTTAAAATCACTTCCATAGAGAAAGTTGAGCTACTTCGGACCATCAAAGTTGCTCGGTGTACACTTTTTAATGTTCTTTTATGTCAAATTTTACGAGTATAAGCTTCCTAGATTTTTACGATTGCAAAACACTAACTTTATATAAAAAATCGACAAAGCCGTTAAAATCTTTTCCATAGAGAGAGTTGAGAAACTTCGGACCATCAAAGTTGCTCGATGTACACTTTTTATTGTGTTTGTATCTCAAATTTTATGAGTATAAGCTTCCTAGATTATTTCAATGCAAAAACCCCAACTTTCTATGACAAATCCACAAAATTGTTAAAAGCTCCTCCATAGAGAGAGTTGAGCAACTTTGGATAGTCAAAGTTGCTCGGTGTACACCTTTATTGTTCTTCTATGCTAAATTTTACGACTATAAGCTTCAAGATTATTTAATTGCCAAAACACCAACTTTCTATGAGAAACGGACAAAGCCATTAAAAGCTCCTCCATAGAGAGAGTTGAGCAAAACAACTTTTTAATGTTCTTCTATGTCAAATTTTACGAGTGTAAGCTTCCTAGATTATTTCGATGGCAAAACATTAACTTTCTATGACAAATGGACAAAGCCGTTAAAAGCGCTTCCATAGAGAGTTGAGCAACTTCGGACTATCAAAGTTGCTCGGTGTACAGTTTTTATTGTTATTCTATGACCAATTTTCCGAGTATAAGCTTCAAGATTATTTAATTGCCAAAACAACAACTTTCTATGAGAAATGGACAAAGCTGTTAAATGCTCCGCCATAGAGAGAGTTGAGCAACTTCGGACCATCAAAGTTGCTTGGTGCACACTTTTTAATGTTCTTTGATGTCAAATTTTACGAGTATAACTTTCCTATATTATTTCGATTTCAAAACACTAACTTTCTATGACAAATGGACAAAGACGTTAAAGGTTCTTCCATAGAGAGAGTTGAGAAACTTTGGAATGTCAAAGTTGCTCGGTGTACACTTTTTATTGTTATTCTATGTCAAATTTTATGAGTATAAGCTTGCTAGATTATTTCGATGACAAAACCCCAACTTTCTATGATAAATGGACAAAGCCGTTAAAAGCTCCCCAAAAAAGGAAGTTGAGCAACTTCGGACCATCAAAGTTGCTCGCTGTACAATTTTTATTCTTCTTATGTGTCAAATTTTATGAGTATAAGCTTCCTAGATTATTTCGATGACAAAACCCCAAATTTCTATGACAAATGGACAAAGCCGTTAAAAGGTCTTCCATAGAGAGAGTTGAGCAACTTCGGACCATCAAAGTTGCTCGGTGTACACCTTTTAATGTTCTTCTATGTCAAATTTTACGAGTCTAAGATTCGTAGATTATATCGATGGCAAAAACACTAACTTTCTATGATAAATAGACAAAGCCGTTAAAAGCGCTTCCATAGAGAGAGTTGAGCAACTTCATACCATCAAAGTTGCTCACTGTATAGTTTTTTTGTTATTCTATGTCAAATTTTATGAGTATAACCTTCCTAGAATATTTCGATGACAAAACCCAAGTTTCTATGAGAAATGCACAAAATTGTTAAAAGCTCCTCCATAGAGGGAGTTGGACAATTTTGGACTGCCAAAGCTGCCTAGTGTACAAATTTTATTATTCTTCTATGTCAAATTTTACGTGTATAAGCCTCAAGATTATTTAATTGCAAAAACTCCAACTTTCTATGAGAAATGGACAAAGCCGTTAAAAGCTCCTCCATAGAGAGAGTTGAGAAACTTTTGTCCATCAAAGTTGCTCGGTGTACACATTTTATTAATCTTTTATGCCAAATTTTACGAGTATAAGCTTCAAGATTATTTAATTGGTAAAACTCCAACTTTCTATGAGAAATGGACAAAACACCAACTTTCTATGACAAATGGACAAAACTGTTAAAAGCTCCTCCATAGAGAGAATTGAACAACTTCGGACCATCAAAGTTGGTGGGTGTAAACTTTTTATTGTGCTTCTATGTCAAATTTTACGATTATAAGCGTCAAAGATTATTTCGATGCCAAAACACCAACTTTCTATGACAAATGGACAAAAGCCGTTAAAAGATCCTCCATAGAGAGAGTTGGGCAACTTCTGACCATGAAAGTTGCTCGGTATACAGTTTTTAATATTCTTCTACGTCAAATTTTACGAGTATAAACTTCCTAGATTATTACGATGGCAAAACACTAACATTCTATGACAAATGGACAAAGCCGTTAAAATCTCTTCCATAGAGAAAGTTGAGCAACTTTGGACTATCAAAGTTGCTAGGTGTACACTTTTTATAGTTATTCTATACCAAATTATATGAGTATAAGCTTCATAAATTATTTCGTTGCCAAAACACCAACTTTTGTGACAAATGGACAAAACTGTTAAAAACTCCTCCATAGAGAGAGTTGAGAAACTTCGGACCATCAAAGTTGCTTGGTGTACACTTTTATTGTGCTTCTATGTCAAATTTTATAAGTATAAGCTTCCAAGATTATTTCGATGCCAAAACACCCAACTTCCTATGACAAATGGACAAAGCGGTTAAAAGCTCCTCCATAGAGGGAGTTGAGCAACTTTGGACCATCAAAGTTGCTCGGTGTACACTTTTTATAGTTATTCTATGCCAAATTTTATGAGTATAAGCTTCCTATATTATTTTGATGCAAAAACCCAAACTTTCTATGACAAATGGACAAAATTGTTAAAACCTCCTCCAAAGAGAGAGTTGAACAACTTCCGACCATCAAAAGTGCTCAGTGTACACTTTTTATTATGCTTCTATGTCAAATTTTTCGAGTATAAGCTTCCAAGATTATTTCGATGCCAAAACATAACCTTTCTTTGACAAATGGACAAAACCGTTAAAACCTTCTCCATCGAGAGTGTTGAGCAACTTCGGACTATCAAAGTTGCTCGGTGTACACCTTTTAATGTTCTTCTATGTCAAATTTTATGAGTCTAAGATTCGTAGATTATATCGATGGCAAAACACTAACTTTCTATGATAAATAGGCAAAGCCGTTAAAAGCGCTTCCATAGAGAGAGTTCAGCAACTTCATACCATCAAAGTTGCTCAGTGTACAATTTTTTTGTTATTCTATGTCAAATTTTATTAGTATAAGCTTCCTAGAATATTTCGATGACAAAACCCCAAGTTTCTATGAGAAATGCACAAAATTGTTAAAAGCTCCTCCATAGAGAGAGTTGCACAACTTTGGACCGTCAAAGCTGCCTGGTGTACACATTTTATTGTTCTTCTATGCCAAATTTTACGAGTGTAAGCCTCAAGATTATTTAATTGCAAAAACTCTAACTTTCTATGAGAAATGGACAAAGCCGTTAAAAGCTCCTCCATAGAGAGAGTTGAGAAACTTCGGGCCATCAAAGTTACTCGGTGTACACATTTTATTAATCTTATATGCCAAATTTTACGAGTATAAGCTTCAAGATTATTTAATTGCTAAAACTCCAACTTTCTATGAGAAATGGACAAAGCCATTAAAAGGTCCTCCATAGAGAGAGTTGAGAAACTTCGGGCCATCAAAGTTGCTCGGTGTACACTTTTTATTGTTCTTCTATGTCAAATTTTATGAGTATAATTTTCCTAGATTATTTCGATGACAAAACACCAACTTTCTATGAAAAATGGACAAAACTATTAAAAGCTCCTCCATAGAGAGAGTTGAACAACTTCGGACCATCAAAGTTGGTTGGTGTAAACTTTTTATTGTGCTTCTATGTCAAATTTTACGAGTATAAGCTTCAAAGATTATTTCGATGCCAAAACACCAACTTTCTATGAAAAATGGACAAAAGCCGTTAAAAGCTCCTCCATAGAGAGAGTTGAGCAACTTCTGACCATGAAAGTTGCTCGGTATACAATTTTTAATATTCTTCTACGTCAAATTTTACGAGTATAAACTTCCTAGATTATTACGATGGCAAAACAATAACTTTCTATGAGAAATGGACAAAGCCGTTAAAAGCTCCTCCATAGAGAGAGTTGAGCAACTTCGAACCATCAAAGTTGCTCGGTGTACACATTTTATTAATCTTCTATGCCAAATTTTACGAGTATAAGCTTCAAGATTATTTAATTGCTAAAACTCCAACTTTCTATGAGAAATGGACAAAGCCGTTAAAAGCTCCTCCATAGAGAGAGTTGAGAAACTTCGAGCCATCAAAGTTGCTCGGTGTACACTTTTTATTGTTTTTCTATGTCAAATTTTATGAGTATAATTTTCCTAGATTATTTCGATGCCAAAACACCAACTTTCTATGACAAATGGACAAAACTATTAAAAGCTTCTCCATAGAGAGAGTTGAACAACTTCGAACCATCAAAGTTGCTTGGTGTAAAATTTTTATTGTGGTTCTTTGTCAAATTTTACTAGTATAAGCTTCAAAGATTATTTCGATGCCAAAACACCAACTTTCTATGACAAATGGACAAAAGCCATTAAAAGCTCCTCTATAGAGAGAGTTGAGCAACTTCTGACCATGAAAGTTGCTCGGTATACAGTTTTTAATATTCTTCTATGTCAAATTTTACGAGTATAATCTTCCTAGATTATTACGATGGCAAAACACTACCATTCTATGACAAATGGACAAAGCCGTTAAAATCTCTTCCATAGAGAAAGTTGAGCAACTTTGGACTATCAAAGTTGCTAGGTGTACACTTTTTATAGTTATTCTATACCAAATTTTATGAGTATAAGCTTCATAAATTATTTCGTTGCCAAAACACCAACTTTCTGTGACAAATGGACAAAACTGTTAAAAACTCCTCCATAGAGAGAGTTGAGAAACTTCGGACCATTAAAGTTGCTTGGTGTACACTTTTTATTGTGCTTCTATGTCAAATTTGATAAGTATAAGCTTCCAAGATTATTTCGATGCCAAAACACCAACTTCCTATGAAAAATGGACAAAGCCGTTAAAAGCTCCTCCATAGAGAGAGTTGAGCAACTTCGGACCATCAAAGTTGCTCGGTGTACACTTTTTATAGTTATTCTATGCCAAATTTTATGAGTATCGGCTTCCAATATTATTTTGATGCAAAAACCCAAACTTTCTATGAAAAATGGACAAAATTGTTAAAACCTCCTCCATAGAGAGAGTTGAGCAACTTCCGACAATCAAAATTGCTCAGTGTACACTTTTTATTATGCTTCTATGTCAAATTTTTCGAGTATAAGCTTCCAAGATTATTTCGATGCCAAAGCAACAACTTTCTTTGACAAATGGACAAAACCATTAAAAGCTTCTCCATCGAGAGAGTTGACAAACTTCGGACCATCAAAGTTGCTTGTTGTACACTTTTTATTGTGCTTCTATGTCAAATTTGATAAGTATAAGCTTCCAAGATTATTTCGATGCCAAAACACCAACTTCCTATGAAAAATGGACAAAGCCGTTAAAAGCTCCTCCATAGAGAGAGTTGAGCAACTTCGGACCATCAAAGTTGCTCGGTGTACACTTTTTATAGTATTTCTATGCCAAATTTTATGAGTATCGGCTTCCAATATTATTTTGATGCAAAAACCCAAACTTTCTATGAAAAATGGACAAAATTGTTAAAACCTCCTCCATAAAGAGAGTTGAGCAACTTCCGACAATCAAAATTGCTCAGTGTACACTTTTTATTATGCTTCTATGTCAAATTTTTCGAGTATAAGCTTCCAAGATTATTTCGATGCCAAAGCAACAACTTTCTTTGACAAATGGACAAAACCGTTAAAAGCTTCTCCATCGAGAGAGTTGAGCAACTTCGGACCATCAAAGTTGCTCGGTGTACACTTTTTAATGTTCTTCTATGTCAAATTTTACGAGTATAAGCTTCCTAGATTTTTTCGATTGCAAAACACTAACTTTATATGAAAAATGGACAAAGATGTTAAAATCTTTTCCATAGAGAGAGTTGAGAAACTTCTGACCATCGAAGTTGCTTGATGTACACTTTTTATTGTGTTTCTATCTCAAATTTTATGAGTATAAGCTTCCAAGATTATTTCAATGCAAAAACCCCAACTTTCTTTGACAAATCCACCAATTTCTTAAAAGCTCCCCCATAGAGAGAGTTGAGCAACTTCGGACAGTCAAAATTGCTCGGTGTACACCTTTTATTGTTCTTCTATGCTAAATTTTACGACTATAAGCTTCAAGATTATTTAATTGCCAAAATACCAACTTTCTATGAGAAACGGACAAAGCCGTTAAAAGCTCCTCCATAGAGAGAGTTGAGCAAAACAACTTTTTAATGTTATTCTATGTCAAATTTAACGAGTATAAGCTTCCTAGATTATTTCGATGGCAAAACACTAAATTTCCATGACAAATGGTCAAAGCCGTTAAAAGCGCTTTCATAGAGAGAGTTGAGCAACTTTGGACCGTCAAAGTTGCTCGGTGTACAGTTTTATTGTTATTCTATGCCAAATTTTACGAGTATAAGCCTCAATATTATTTAATTGCCAAAACATCAACTTTCTATGAGAAATGGAAAAAGTCGTTAAAAGCTCCTCCATAGAGAGAGTTGAGCAACTTCGGACCATCAATGTTGCTCGTTGTATACTTTTTATTGTTCTTCTATGTCAAATTTTATGAGTATAAAGCATCCAAGATTATTTCGATGGCAAAACACTAACTTTCTATGACAAATGGAAAAAGCCGTTAAAAGCTCCTCCATAGAGAGAGTTGAGCAGCTTCGGACCATCAAAGTTGCTCGGAGTACACTTTTTCATGTTCTTCTATGTCAAATTTTACGAGTATAAGCTTCAAGATTAATTAATTGCCAAAACACCAACCAACTTTCTACGACAAATGGAAAAAAATGTTAAAAGCTCCTCCATAGAGAGAGTTGAGCAACTTCGGACTATCAACGTTGTTCGGTATTTACTTTTTATTGTGCTTCTTTGTCAAATTTTACGAGTTTAAGCTTTCAAGATTATTTCGACGCATAAACGCCAACTTTCTATGACAAATGGACAAAACTGTTAAAAGCTCCTCCATAGAGAGAGTTGATCAACTTCGGACCGTCAAAGTTCCTCGGTGTACACCTTTTATTGTTATTTTATGCTAAATTTTACAAGTATAAGCTTTCAAGATTATTTATTTGCCAAAACACCAACTTTCTATAAGAAATGCACAAAGTCGTTAAAAGCTCCTCCATAGAGAGAGTTGAGCAACTTCGGACCATCAATGTTGCTCGTTGTACACTTTTAGTGTTCTTCTATGCAAATTTTATTAGTATAAGCTTCCGAGATTCTTTCGATGCAAAAACTCCAACTTTCTATGACAAATCCATAAAATTGTTAAAAGCTCCTCAATAGAGAGAGTTGAGCAACTTCGGACCGTCAAAGTTCCTCGGTGTACACCTTTTATTGTTATTTTATGCCAAATTTTACAAGTATAAGCTTTCAAGATTATTTATTTGCCAAAACACCAACTTTCTATGAGAAATGCACAAAGTCGTTAAAAGCTCCTCCATAGAGAGAGTTGAGCAACTTCGGACCATCAATGTTGCTCGTTGTATACTTTTTATTGTTCTTCTATGTCAAATTTTTGCTAGTATAAAGCTTCCAAGATTATTTCGATGGCAAAATACTAACTTTCTATGACAAATGGACAAAGCCGATAAAAGCTCCTCCATAGAGAGAGTTGAGCAGCTTCGGACCATCAAAGTTGCTCGGAGTACACTTTTTAATATTCTTCTATGTCAAATTTTACGAGTATAAGCTTCCAAGATTATTTCGTTGGCAAAAACATTAACTTTCTATGACAAATGGATAAATCCGTTAAAAGCTCTTCCGTAGAGAGAGTCGAGAAACTTCAGACCATCAAAGTTGCTCGGTGTACACTTTTTATTGTTATTCTATGTCAAATTTTATGAGTATAAGCACCCTAGATTATTTCGATGCAAAAACCCCAACTTTCTATGACAAATGCACAAGATTTTTAAAAGCTCCTCCATAGAGAGAGTTGAGCAACTTCGGACCGTCAAAGTTGCTCGGTGTACACCTTTTATTGTTCTTTTATACCAAATTTTACGAGTATAAGCTTTCGAGATTATTGAATTGCCAAAATACCAACTTTCTATGAGAAATAGACAAAGCCAGTAAAAACTCCTCCATAGAGAGAGTTGAGCAACTTCAGACCATCAAAGTTGCTGGGTTTATACTTTTTATTGTGCTTCTTTGTCAAATTCTACGTGTATAAGCTTCCAAGATTATTTCGACGCCAAAATGCCAATTTTCTATGATAAATGGACAAAACCGTTAACATCTCCTCCATAGACAGAGTTGATCAACATCGGACCATCAAAGTTGCTCGGTGCACACTTTTTAATGTTCTTCTATGTCAAATTTTACTAGTATAAGCATCCTAGATTATTTCGATGCAAAAACTCGAACTTTCTATGACAAATGCACAGGATTTTTGAAAGCTTCTCCATAGAGAGAGTTGAGCAACTGTCAAAGTTGCTCGGTGTACATCTTTTATTGTTACTTTATGCCAAATTTTACAAGTATAAGCTTTCAAGATTATTTAATTGCCAAAACACCAACCTTCTATGGGAAATGGACAAAGTCGTTAAAAGCTCTTCTATAGAGAGAGTTGAGCAACTTCGGACCATCAATGTTGCTCTGCGTACACTTTTTAATGTTCTTCTATGTCAAATTTTACGAGTATAAGCTTTCAAGATTATTTCGATGGGAAAACACTAACTTTCTATGACAAATGGCAAAGCCGTTAAAAGCTCCTCCATAGAGAGAGTTGAGCAGCTTCGGACCATAAAAGTTGCTCGGAGTACACTTTTTAATGTTTTTCTATGTCAAATTTTACGAATATAATCTTCCAAGATTATTTTGATGGAAAAACACTAACTTTCTATGACAAATGGACAAAGCCGTTAAAAGCTCCTCCATAGTGAGAGTTGAGCAGCTTCGGACCATCAAAGTTGCTCGGTGTACACTTTTTATTGTTTTTCTATGTCAAATTTTATGAGTATAAGCTTCCTAGATTATTTCGATGCCAAAACACCAAATTTCTACGACAAATGGAAAAAATTGTTAAAAGCTCCTCCATAGAGAGAGTTGAGCAACTTCAGACCATCAAAGTTGCTCGGTGTACAAATTTTATTGTGCTTCTATGTCAAATTTCACGAGTATAAGCTTCCAAGATTATTTCGATGCCAAAACACCAAATTTCTATGACAAATGGACAAAACCGTTAAAAGCTCCTCCATAGAGAGAGTTGATCAACTTCGGACCATCAAAGTTGCTCTGTGTACAATTTTTAATGTTCTTCTATTTAAAATTTTACGAGTATAAGCTTCCTAGATTATTTCGATGGCAAAACACTAACTTTGTATGACAAATAGACAAAGCCATTAAAAGCTTCTCCGTAGAGAGAGTTGAGCAACGTCGGACCATCAAAGTTGCTCGGTGTACACTTGTTAATGTTCTTCTATGTCAAATTTTATGAGTATAAGGTTCCTAGATTATTTCGATGGCAAAACACTAACTTTCTATGATAAATGGACAAAACCGTTAAAATCTCCTCAATAGAGAGAGTGGAGCAACTTCGGACAATCAAAGTTGCTCGATGTACAGTTTTTACTATTATTCTATGTCAAATTTTATGAGTATATGCTTCCTAAATTATTTCGATGACAAAATCCCGACTTTTTTGACAAATGCACAAAATTGTTAAAAGCTCTTCCGTAGAGAGAGTTGAGCTACTTTGGACCGTCAAAGCTGCTCCGTGTACACTTTTTATTCTTTTTCTACGTCAAATTTTATTAGTATAGGCTTTCTAGACTATTTCGATGCCAAAACACCAATTTTCTATGACAAATGGACAAAATCGTTAAAAGCTCCTCCATGGATGGAGTTGAGCAACTTCCCACCACCAAAGTTGCTCGATGTACACTTTTTATTGTTCTTCTGTGTCAAATTTTACGAGTATAGGATTTCAAGATTATTTCGATGCCAAAACACCAACTTTCTATGTTAAACGGACAAAACTGTTAAAAGCTCCTCCATAGAGAGAGTTGAGCAACATTAGACCATCAAAGTTGCTCGGTGTACACTTTTTATTGTTTTTCTATGTCAAATTTTATGAGTATAAGCTTCCTAGATTATTTCGATGACAAAACACCAGCTTTCTATGACGAATTGAAAAAATTGTTAAAAGCTCGTCCATGGAGAGAGTTGAGGGACTTTGGACCGTCAAAGCTGCTCGGTGTACACATTTTATTTTTCTTCTATGCCAAATTTTACAAGGATAAGCCTCAAGATTATTTAGTTGCCAAAACTCCATCTTTCTATGAGAAATGGACAAAGCCGTTAAAAGCTCCTCCATAGAGAGAGTTGAGCAACTTCGGACCAACAAACTTGCTCGGTGTACAATTTTTAATGTTCTTCTTTGTCAAATTCTACGAGTATAAGCTTCCTAGATTGTTAAGATGCCAAAACACTAACTTTCTATGACAAATGAACAAAGCCGTTAAAATCTCTTCCATAGAGAGAGTTGAGCAACTTCGGACCATCAAAGTTGCTCGGTGTACACTTTTTATTGTTATTCTATGTCAGATTTTATAAGTATAAGTATCCTAGATTATTTCGATGCAGAAACCCCAACTTTCTATGACAAATGCACATGATTTTTAGAAGCTCCTCCATAGAGAGAGTTGAGCAACTTCGGACCGCCAAAGTTGCTCGGTGTACACCTTTTATTGTTCTTTTATGCTAAATTTTACAAGTATAAGCTTTCAAGATCATTTAATTGCCAAAACACCAACTTTCTATGAGAAATGGACAAAGCCGTTAAAAGCTCCTCCATAGAGAGAGTTGAGCAACTTCGGACCATCAATATTGCTCGTTGTATACTTTTTATTGTTCTTCTATGTAAAATTTTACGAGAATAAGCTTTCAAGATCATTTTGAAGCAAAAATATCAACTTTCTATGACAAACGAACAAAACCGTTAAAAGCTCCTATGTAGAGAGATTTGAGCAACTTCGGAGCATCAAAGTTGCTCGGTGTACAGTTTTTAATGTTCTTCTATGTCAAATTTTATGAGTATAAGCTTCCTAGATTATTTCGATGACAAAACACTAACTTTCTATGACAAATGGACAAAGCCGTTAAAAGCTCCTCCATAGAGAGAGTTGAGCAAGTTCGGACCATCAAAGTTGCTCGGCGTACACTTTTTATTGTTTTTCTATGTAAAATTTTATGAGTATAAGCTTTCTAGATTACTTCGATGCCAAAATACCAACTTTCTATAACGAATGGACAAAATTGTTAAAAGCTCCTACATAGAAAAAGTTGAGCAACTTCGGACCAACAAACTTGCTCGGTGTACACTTTTTAATGTTCTTCTTTGTCAAATTCTACGAGTATAAGCTTCCTAGATTATTACGATGGCAAAACAATAACTTTCTATGACAAATGGACAAAGCCGTTAAAATCTCTTCCATAGAGAGAGTCGAGCAAGTTTGAACCATCAAAGTTGCTCGCTATACATTTTTTTATTATTATTCTATGTCAAATTTTACGAGTATAAGCATCCTAGATTATTTCGATGCAAAAATGCCAACTTTCTATGACAAATGCACAAGATCTTTAAAAGCTCCTCCATAGAGAGAGTTGACCAACTTCGGACCGTCAAAGTTGCTCGGTGTACACATTTTATTGTTCTTTTATGCGAAATTTTATATGTATAAGCTTTCCAGATTATATAATTTCCAAAACACCAACTTTCTATGAGAAATGTAGAAAGCCGTTAAAAGCACCTCCATAGAGAGAGTTGAGCAACTTCGGACCATCAAAGTTGCTCGTTGTGCACTTTTTATTTTGCTTCTATGTCAAATTTTACGAATATAAGCTTCCAAGATTATTTCGATGCAAAAACACCAACTTTCTATGACAAATGGACAAAACCATTAAAAGCTCCTCCATAGAGAGAGTTGACCAACTTCGGACCATCAAAGTTGCTCTGTGTACACTTTTTAATGTTCTTCTTTTTAAAATTTTACGAGTATAAGCTTCCTCGATTATTTCGATGGCAAAATATTAACTTTTTATGACAAATAGACAAAGTCGTTAAAAGCTTCTCCATAGAGAGAGTTGAGCAACTTTGGACCATCAAAGTTGCTCGGTGTACCTTTTTTAATGTTCTTCTACGTCAAATTTTATGAGTCTAAGGTTCCTAAATTATTTCGATGGCAAAACACTAACTTTCTATGATAAACGGACAAGGTCGTTAAAAGATCCTCCATAGAGAGAGTTGATCAACTTTGGTCCATCAAAGTTTTTTGGTGTACACTTTTTAAGGTTCTTCTATGTCAAATTTTATGAGTCTAAGGTTCCTAAATTATTTCGATGGCAAAACACTAACTTTCTATGATAAACGGACAAGGTCGTTAAAAGATCCTCCATAGAGAGAGTTGATCAACTTTGGTCCATCAAAGTTTCTCGGTGTACACTTTTTAAGGTTCTTCTATGTCAAATTTTACGAGTATAAGCTTCCTAGATTATTTCGATGCAAAAACCGCAACTTTCTATGACAAAAGCATAAAATTGTTAAAAAGCTACTCCATAGAGAGAGTTGAGGAACTTCGGACTGTCAAAGTTGTTCGGTGTACACCTTTTATTGTTCTTCTATGTGAAGTTTTACGACTATAACCTTCAAGAATAATTAATTTCCAAAACACCAACTTTCTATGATAAATGGACAAAGCCGTTAAAAGCTCCTCCATAGAGAGAGTTGACCAACTTCGGACCATCAAAGTTGCTCTGTGTAAACTTTTTAATGTTCTTCTATTTAAAATTTTATGAGTATAAACTTCCTAGATTATTTCGATGGCAAAATATTAACTTTTTATGACAAATAGACAAAGTCGTTAATAGCTTCTCCATAGAGAGAGTTGAGCAACTTCGGACCATCAAAGTTGCTCGGTGTACACTTTTTAATGTTCTTCTATGTCAAATTTTATGAGTCTAAGGTTTCTAAATTATTTCGATGGCAAAACACTAACTTTCTATGATAAACGGACAAGGTCGTTAAAAGATCCTCCATAGAGAGAGTTGATCAACGTTGGTCCATCAAAGTTTCTCGGTGTACACTTTTTAAGGTTCTTCTATGTCAAATTTTACGAGTATAAGCTTCCTAGATTATTTCGATGCAAAAACCGCAACTTTCTATGACAAAAGCATAAAATTGTTAAAAAGCTCCTCCATAGAGAGAGTTGAGGAACTTCGGACTGTCAAAGTTGTTCGGTGTACACCTTTTATTGTTCTTCTATGTGAAATTTTACGACTATAACCTTCAAGATTAATTAATTTCCAAAACACCAACTTTCTATGATAAATGGACAAAGCCGTTAAAAGCTCCCCCATAGAGAGAGTTGACCAACTGCGGACCATCAAAGTTGCTCTGTGTAAACTTTTTAATGTTCTTCTATTTAAAATTTTATGAGTATAAGCTTCCTAGATTATTTCGATGGCAAAATATTAACTTTTTATGACAAATAGAGAAATTCGTTAATAGCTTCTCCATAGAGAGGGTTGAGCAACTTCGGACCATCAAAGTTGCTCGGTGTACACTTTTTAATGTTCTTCTATGTCAAATTTTATGAGTCTAAGGTTCCCAAATTATTTCGATGGCAAAACACTAACTTTCTATGATAAACGGACAAGGTCGTTAAAAGATCCTCCATAGAGAGAGTTGATCAACGTTGGTCCATCAAAGTTTCTCGGTGTACACTTTTTAAGGTTCTTCTATGTCAAATTTTACGAGTATAAGCTTCCTAGATTATTTCGATGCAAAAACCGCAACTTTCTATGACAAAAGCATAAAATTGTTAAAAAGCTCCTCCATAGAGAGAGTTGAGGAACTTCGGACTGTCAAAGTTGTTCGGTGTACACCTTTTATTGTTCTTTTATGTGAAATTTTACGACTATAACCTTCAAGATTAATTAATTTCCAAAACACCAACTTTCTATGATAAATGGACAATGCCGTTAAAAGCTCCTCCATAGAGAGAGTTGAGCAACTTCGGACCATCAAAGTTGCTCGGTGTACACTTTTTATTGTTATTCTCAGTCAGATTTTATGAGTATAAGCATCCTAGATTATTTCGATGCCAAAACACCAACTTTCTATGACGAATGGACAAAATTGTTAAAAGCTCCTACATAGAGAGAGTTGAGCAACTTCGGACCAACAAAGTTGCTCGGTGTACATTTTTTAATGTTCTTCTTTGTCAGATTCTACAAGTATAAGCTTCTTAGATTATTACGATGGAAAAACACTAACTTTCTATGACAAACGGACAAAGCCGTTAAAATCTCTTCCATAGAAAGAGTTGAGCAACTTCGGACCATCAAAGTTGCTTGGTGTACACTTTGTTATTGACAAAATTACTAAGTTTCTATGACAAGTGGACAAAATTGTACACTTTGTTCAAGATTATTTTGAAGCAAAACCACTAAGTTTCTATGACAAATGGACAAAATTGTTAAAGGCTCGTCCATAGAGAGAGTTGAGCAACTTTGGACCATCAAAGCTGCTCGGTTTACACATTTTATTGTTATTCTGTGCCAAATTTTATGAGTATAGGCTTTCTAGATTATTTCGATGCCAAAACACCAATTTTCTATGACAAATGGACAAAATCATTAAAAGCTCCTCCATGGATGGAGTTGAGCAACTTCGCACCATCAAAGTTGCTCGATGTACAGTTTTTATTGTTCTTCTATGTCAAATTTTACGAGTATAGGATTTCAAGATTATTTTGATGCCAAGACAGAAACTTTCTATGACAAACGGACAAAGCCGTTAAAAGCTCCTCCATAGAGAGGGTTGAGCAATTTCGGACCATCAAAGTTGCTCGATGTACACTTTTTATTGTTTTTCTATGTTAAATTTTTTGTGTATAAGCTTCCTAGATTATTTCGATGACAAAACACCAACTTTCTATGACGGATTGACAAAATTGTTAAAAGCTCGTCCATGGAGAGAGTTGAGCGACTTTGGACCGTCAAAGCTGCTCGGTGTACACATTTTATTTTTCCTCTATGCCAAATTTTACTAGGATAAGCCTCAAGATTATTTAATTGCCAAAACTCCATCTTTCTATGGGAAATGGACAAAGCCGTTAAAAGCTCCTCAATAGAGAGAGTTGAGCAACTTCGGACCAACAAAGTTGCTCGGTGTACACTTTTTCATCTTCTTCTTTGTCAAATTCTACGAGTATAAGCTTCCTAGATTATTAAGATGCCAAAATAGTTACTTTCTATGACAAATGGACAAAGCCGTTAAAATCTCTTCCATAGAGAGAGTTGAGCAACTTCGGACCATCAAAGTTGCTCGGTGTACACTTTTTATTGTTATTCTATGTCAGATTTTATGTGTATAAGCATCCTAGATTATTTCGATGCCAAAACACCAACTTTCTATGACGAATGGAAAAAATTGTTAAAAGCTCCTACATAGAGAGGGTTGAGCAACTGCGGACCAACAAATTTGCTCGGTGTACACTTTTTAATGTTCTTCTTTGTCAAATTCTACGAATATAACTTCCTAGATTGTTACGATGGCAAAACACTAACTTTCTACGACAAATGGACAAAGCCGTTAAAATCTCTTCCATAGAGAGAGTTGAGCAACTTCGGACCATCAAAGTTGCTCGGTGTACACTTTTTATTGTTATTCTACATCAAATTTTACGAGTATAGGCATCCTAGATTATTTCGATGCCAAAACCCCAACTTTCTATGACAAATGCACAAGATTTTTAAAAGCTCCTCCATAGAGAGAGTTGAGCAACTACGGACCAACAAAGTTGCTCGGTGTACACTTTTTAATGTTCTTCTTTGTCAAATTCTACGAGTATAAGCTTCCTAGATTATTAAGATGCCAAAACACTTACTTTCTATGACAAATGGACAAAGCCGTTAAAATCTCTTCCATAGAGAGAGTTGAGCAACTTCGGACCATCAAAGTTGCTCGGTGTACACTTTTTTATTGTTATTCTATGTCAAATTTTACGAGTATAAGCATCCTAGATTATTTTGATGACAAAACCCCGACCTTTTATGACAAATGCACAAAATTGTTAAAAGCTCCTCCTTAGAGAGAGTTGAGCAACTTTGGACAGTCAAAGCTGCTCGGTGTACATATTTTATTGTTCTTCTATGCCAACTTTTATGAGTATAAGGTTCCTAGATTATTTCGATGGCAAAACACTAACTTTCTATGATAAATGGACAAAGCCGTTAAAAGCTCTTCCATAGAGAGAGTGGAGCAACTTCGGACCATCAAAGTTGCTCGATGTACAATTTTTATTGTTATTCTTGTCAAATTTTACGACTGTAACCTTCCTAGATTATTTCGATGACAAAACCCCGACTTTTTATGACAAATGCACAAAATTGTTAAAAGCTCCTCCTTAGAGAGAGTTGAGCAACTCTTGACTATCAAAGCTGCTCGGTGTACACATTTTATTGTTCTTCTATGCCAAATTTTACGAATATAAGCCTCATGATTATTTAATTGCAAAAACTCCAACTTTCTATGAGAAATGGACAGAGCCGTTAAAAGCTCCTCCATAGAGAGACTGGAGCAACTTCGGACCATCAAGGTTGCTCGGTGTATACTTTTTATTGTTCTTCTATGTCAAATTTTATGAGTATAAGCTTTCAAGATTATTTCGAAGCAAAAATACCAAGTTTTTATGACAAATGCACAAAATTGTTAAAAGCTCCTCCATAGAGAGAGTTGAGCAACTTTGGACCGTCAAAGCTGCTCGGTGTACACATTTTACTGTTCTTCTATGCCAAATTTTACGAGTATAAGCCTCAAGATTATTTATTTACCAAAACTCCAACTTTCCATGAGAAATGGACAAAGTCGTTAAAAGCTCCTCCATAGAGAGAGTGAAGCAAGCTCGGACCATCAATGTTGCTCCGTGTACAATTTTTATTGTTCTTCTTTGTCAAATTCTACGAGTATAAGCTTCCTAGATTATTAAGATGCCAAAACACTAATTTTCTATGACAAATGGACAATGCCGTTAAAATCTCTTCCATAGAGAGAGTTGAGCAACGTCGGACCAACAAAGTTGCTCGGTGTACACTTTTTAATGTTCTTCATTGTCAAATTCTATGAGTATAAGCTTCCTAGATTATTAAGATGCCGAAACACTAACTTTCTATGAAAAATGGACAAATCCGTTAAAATCTCTTCCATAGAGAGAGTTGAGCAACTTCGGACCAACAAAGTTTCTCGGTGTACACTTTTTAATGTTCTTCCTTGTCAAATTCTACGAGTATAAGCTTCCTAGATTATTAAGATGCCAAAACACTAACTTTCTATGACAAATGGACAAAGCCGTAAAAATCTCTTCCATAGAGAGAGTTGAGCAACTTCAGACCATCAAAGTTGTTCGGTGTACACTTTTTAATGTTCTTCTATGTCAAATTTTATGAGTATAAGGTTCCTAGATTATTTCGATGGCAAAACACTAACTTTCTATGATAAATGGACAAAGCCGTTAAAAGCTCTTCCATAGAGAGAGTGGAGCAACTTCGGACCATCAAAGTTGCTCGATGTACAGTTTTTATTGTTATTCTATGTCAAATTTTATGAGTATAACCTTCCTAGATTATTTTGATGACAAAACCCCGACTTTTTATGACAAATGCACAAAATTGTAAAAAGCTACTCCGTAGAGAGAGTTGAGCAACTTTGGATCGTCAAAGCTGCTCGGTGTACACATTTTATTGTTCTTCTATGCCAAATTTTACGAGTATAAGCCTCAAGATTATTTAATTGCCAAAACTCCATCTTTCTATGAGAAATGAACAAAGCCGTTAAAAGCTCCTCCATAGAGAGAGTTGAGCAACTTTGGACCAACAAAGTTGCTCGGTGTACACTTTTTAATGTTCTTCTTTGTCTAATTCTACGAGTATAAGCTTCCTAGATTATTAAGATGCCAAAACAATAATTTTCTATGACAAATGGACAAAGCCGTTAAAATCTCTTCCATAGAGAGAGTTGAGCAACTTCGGACCATCAAAGTTGCTCGGTGTAAACTTTTTTATTGTTATTCTATGTCAAATTTTACGAGTATAAGCATCCTAGATTATTTTGATGACAAAACCCTGACTTTTTATGACAAATGCACAAAATTGTTAAAAGCTCCTCCTTAGAGAGAGTTGAGCAACTTTGGACTGTCAAAGCTGCTCGGTGTACATATTTTATTGTTCTTCTATGCCAACTTTTATGAGTATAAGGTTCCTAGATTATTTCGATGGCAAAACACTAACTTTCTATGATAAATGGACAAAGCCGTTAAAAGCTCTTCCATAGAGAGAGTGGAGCAACTTCGGACCATCAAAGTTGCTCGATGTACAATTTTTATTGTTATTCTATGTCAAATTTTACGACTGTAACCTTCCTAGATTATTTCGATGACAAAACCCCGACTTTTTATGACAAATGCACAAAATTGTTAAAAGCTCCTCCTTAGAGAGAGTTGAGCAACTCTTGACTATCAAAGCTGCTCGGTGTACACATTTTATTGTTCTTCTATGCCAAATTTTACGAATATAAGCCTCATGATTATTTAATTGCAAAAACTCCAACTTTCTATGAGAAATGGACAGAGCCGTTAAAAGCTCCTCCATAGAGAGACTGGAGCAACTTCGGACCATCATGGTTGCTCGGTGTATACTTTTTATTGTTCTTCTATGTCAAATTTTATGAGTATAAGCTTTCAAGATTATTTCGAAGCAAAAATACCAAGTTTTTATGACAAATGCACAAAATTGTTAAAAGCTCCTCCATAGAGAGAGTTGAGCAACTTTGGACCGTCAAAGCTGCTCGGTGTACACATTTTACTGTTCTTCTATGCCAAATTTTACGAGTATAAGCCTCAAGATTATTTATTTACCAAAACTCCAACTTTCCATGAGAAATGGACAAAGTCGTTAAAAGCTCCTCCATAGAGAGAGTTAAGCAAGCTCGGACCATCAATGTTGCTCCGTGTACACTTTTTATTGTTCTTCTTTGTCAAATTCTACGAGTATAAGCTTCCTAGATTATTAAGATGCCAAAATACTAATTTTCTATGACAAATGGACAAAGCCGTTAAAATCTCTTCCATAGAGAGAGTTGAGCAACGTCGGACCAACAAAGTTGCTCGGTGTACACTTTTTAATGTTCTTCTTTGTCAAATTCTACGAGTATAAGCTTCCTAGATTATTAAGATGCCAAAACACTAACTTTCTACGAAAAATGGACAAATCCGTTAAAATCTCTTCCATAGAGAGAGTTGAGTAACTTCGGACCAACAAAGTTTCTCGGTGTACACTTTTTAATGTTCTTCCTTGTCAAATTCTACGAGTTTGCTTCCTAGATTATTAAGATGCCAAAACACTAACTTTCTATGACAAATGGACAAAGCCGTAAAAATCTCTTCCATAGAGAGAGTTGAGCAACTTCAGACCATCAAAGTTGTTCAGTGTACACTTTTTAATGTTCTTCTATGTCAAATTTTATGAGTATAAGGTTCCTAGATTATTTCGATGGCAAAACACTAACTTTCTATGATAAATGGACAAAGCAGTTAAAAGCTCTTCCATAGAGAGAGTGGAGCAACTTCGGACCATCAAAGTTGCTCGATATACAGTTTTTATTGTTATTCTATGTCGAATTTTATGAGTATAACCATCCTAGATTATTTTGATGACAAAACCCCGACTTTTTATGACAAATGCACAAAATTGTTAAAGGCTCCTCCGTAGAGAGAGTTGAGCAACTTTGGATCGTCAAAGGTGCTCGGTGTACAAATTTTATTGTTTTTCTATGGCAAATTTTACGAGTATAAGGCTCAAGATTATTTAATTGCCAAAACTCCCACTTTCCATGAGAAATGGACAAAGTCGTTAAAAGCTCCTCCATAGAGAGAGTTAAGCAAGCTCGGACCGTTAAAGTTGCTCCGTGAACACTTTTTATTGTTTTTCTACGTCGAATTTTATGAGTATAGGCTTTCTAGATTATTTCGATGCCAAAATACCAACTTTCTATGACAAATGGACAAAATCGTTAAAAGCTCCTCCATGGATGGAGTTGAGCAACTTCGCACCATCAAAGTTGCTCGATGTACACTTTTTATTGTTCTTCTATGTCAACTTTTACGAGTATAGGATTTCAAGATTATTTCGTTGCCAAAACACCAACTTTCTATGACAAACGGACGAAGCCGTTAAAAGCTCCTCCATAGAGAGAGTTGAGCAACTTCGGACCATCAAAGTTGCTCGGTGTACAATTTTTATTGTTTTTCTATGTCAAATTTTATGAGTATAAGCTTCCTAGATTATTTCGATGACAAAACACCAACTTTCTATGAAGAATTGACAAAATTTTTTAAAGCTCGTCCATGGAGAGAGTTGAGCTACTTTGGACCGTCAAAGCTGCTTCGTGTACACATTTTATTTTTCTTCTATGCCAAATTTTACAAGGATAGGCCTCAAATTATTTAATTTTCAAAACTCCATCTTTCTATGAGAAATGGACAAAGCCAATGAAAGCTCATCCATAGAGAGAGTTGGGCAAGTTCGGACCATCAAAGTTGCTCGGTGTACACTTTTTATTGTTTTTCTATGTCAAATTTAATGAGTATAAGCTTCCTAGATTATTTCGATGACAAAACACCAACTTTCTATGACGAATTGACAAAATTGTTAAAAGCTCGTCGATGGAGAGAGTTGAGCGACTTTGGACCGTCAAAGCTGCTCCGTGGACACATTTTATTTTTCTTCTATGCCAAATTTTACGAGGATAAGCCTCAAGATTGTTTAATTGCCAAAACTCCATCTTTCTATGAGAAATGGACAAAGCCGTTAAAAACTCCTCCATAGAGAGAGTTGAGCAATCTCGAACCAACAAAGTTGCTCGGTGTACACTTTTTAATGTTCTTCTCTGTCAAATTCTACGAGTATAAGCTTCCTAGATTATTAAGATGCCAAAACACTAACTTTCTATGACAAATGGACAAAGCCGTTAAAATCTCTTCCATAGAGAGAGTTGAGCAACTTCGGACCATCAAAGTTGCTCGGTGTACACTTTTTATTGTTATTCTATGTCAGATTTTATAAGTATAAGTATCCTAGATTATTTCGATGCAAAAACCCCAACTTTCTATGACAAATGCACATGATTTTTAGAAGCTCCTCCATAGAGAGAGTTGAGCAACTTCGGACCGCCAAAGTTGGTCGGTGTACACCTTTTATTGTTCTTTTATGCCAAATTTTACAAGTATAAGCTTTCAAGATCATTTAATTGCCAAAACACCAACTTTCTATGAGAAATGGACAAAGCCGTTAAAAGCTCCTCCATAGAGAGAGTTGAGCAACTTCGGACCATCAATATTGCTCGTTGTATACTTTTTATTGTTCTTCTAAGTAAAATTTTACGAGAATAAGCTTTCAAGATCATTTTGAAGCAAAAATATCAACTTTCTATGACAAACGAACAAAACCGTTAAAAGCTCCTATGTAGAGAGATTTGAGCAACTTCGGAGCATCAAAGTTGCTCGGTGTACAGTTTTTAATGTTCTTCTATGTCAAATTTTATGAGTATAAGCTTCCTAGATTATTTCGATGACAAAACACTAACTTTCTATGACAAATGGACAAAGCCGTTAAAAGCTCCTCCATAGAGAGAGTTGAGCAAGTTCGGACCATCAAAGTTGCTCGGCGTACACTTTTTATTGTTTTTCTATGTCAAATTTTATGAGTATAAGCTTTCTAGATTACTTCGATGCCAAAATACAAACTTTCTATAACGAATGGACAAAATTGTTAAAAGCTCCTACATAGAAAAAGTTGAGCAACTTCGGACCAACAAACTTGCTCGGTGTACACTTTTTAATGTTCTTCTTTGTCAAATTCTACGAGTATAAGCTTCCTAGATTATTACGATGGCAAAACAATAACTTTCTATGACAAATGGACAAAGCCATTAAAATCTCTTCCATAGAGAGAGTCGAGCAAGTTTGAACCATCAAAGTTGCTCGCTATACATTTTTTTATTATTATTCTATGTCAAATTTTACGAGTATAAGCATCCTAGATTATTTCGATGCAAAAATGCCAACTTTCTATGAAAAATGCACAAGATCTTTAAAAGCTCCTCCATAGAGAGAGTTGAGTAACTTCGGACCGTCAAAGTTGCTCGGTGAACACATTTTATTGTTCTTTTATGCCAAATTTTATGAGTATAAGCTTTCCAGATTATATAATTTCCAAAACATCAACTTTCTATGAGAAATGTAGAAAGCCGTTAAAAGCTCCTCCATAGAGAGAGTTGAGCAACTTCGGACCATCAAAGTTGCTCGTTGTGCACTTTTTATTTTGCTTCTATGTCAAATTTTACGAATATAGGCTTCCAAGATTATTTCGATGCAAAAAGACCAACTTTCTATGACAAATGGACAAAACCATTAAAAGCTCCTCCATAGAGAGAGTTGACCAACTTCGGACTATCAAAGTTGCTCGGTGTACACATTTTATTTTTCCTCTATGCCAAATTTTACTAGGATAACCCTCAAGATTATTTAATTGCCAAAACTCCATCTTTCTATGGGAAATGGACAAAGCCGTTAAAAGCTCCTCAATAGAGAGAGTTGAGCAACTTCGGACCAACAAAGTTGCTCGGTGTACACTTTTTCATCTTCTTCTTTGTCAAATTCTACGAGTATAAGCTTCCTAGATTATTAAGATGCCAAAATAGTTACTTTCTATGACAAATGGACAAAGCCGTTAAAATCTCTTCCATAGAGAGAGTTGAGCAACTTCGGACCATCAAAGTTGCTCGGTGTACACTTTTTATTGTTATTCTATGTCAGATTTTATGAGTATAAGCATCCTAGATTATTTCGATGCCAAAACACCAACTTTCTATGACGAATGGAAAAAATTGTTAAAAGCTCCTACATAGAGAGGGTTGAGCAACTGCGGACCAACAAATTTGCTCGGTGTATACTTTTTAATGTTCTTCTTTGTCAAATTCTAGGAATATAACTTCCTAGATTGTTACGATGGCAAAACACTAACTTTCTATGACAAATGGACAAAGCCGTTAAAATCTCTTCCATAGAGAGAGTTGAGCAACTTCGGACCATCAAAGTTGCTCGGTGTACACTTTTTATTGTTATTCTACATCAAATTTTACAAGTATAGGCATCCTAGATTATTTCGATGCAAAAACCCCAACTTTCTATGACAAATGCACAAGATTTTTAAAAGCTCCTCCATAGAGAGAGTTGAGCAACTACGGACCAACAAAGTTGCTCGGTGTACACTTTTTAATGTTCTTCTTTGTCAAATTCTATGAGTATAAGCTTCCTAGATTATTAAGATGCCAAAACACTTACTTTCTATGACAAATGGACAAAGCCGTTAAAATCTCTTCCATAGAGAGAGTTGAGCAACTTCGGACCATCAAAGTTGCTCGGTGTAAACTTTTTTATTGTTATTCTATGTCAAATTTTACGAGTATAAGCATCCTAGATTATTTTGATGACAAAACCCTGACTTTTTATGACAAATGCACAAAATTGTTAAAAGCTCCTCCTTAGAGAGAGTTGAGCAACTTTGGACTGTCAAAGCTGCTCGGTGTACATATTTTATTGTTCTTCTATGCCAACTTTTATGAGTATAAGGTTCCTAGATTATTTCGATGGCAAAACACTAACTTTCTATGATAAATGGACAAAGCCGTTAAAAGCTCTTCCATAGAGAGAGTGGAGCAACTTCGGACCATCAAAGTTGCTCGATGTACAATTTTTATTGTTATTCTATGTCAAATTTTACGACTGTAACCTTCCTAGATTATTTCGATGACAAAACCCTGACTTTTTATGACAAATGCACAAAATTGTTAAAAGCTCCTCCATAGAGAGAGTTGAGCAACTTTGGACCGTCAAAGCTGCTCGGTGTACACATTTTACTGTTCTTCTATGCCAAATTTTACGAGTATAAGCCTCATGATTATTTAATTGCAAAAACTCCAACTTTCTATGAGAAATAGACAGAGCCGTTAAAAGCTCCTCCATAGAGAGACTGGAGCAACTTCGGACCATCAAGGTTGCTCGGTGTATACTTTTTATTGTTCTTCTATGTCAAATTTTATTAGTATAAGCTTTCAAGATTATTTCGAAGCAAAAATACCAAGTTTTTATGACAAATGCACAAAATTGTTAAAAGCTCCTCCATAGAGAGAGTTGAGCAACTTTGGACCGTCAAAGCTGCTCGGTGTACACATTTTACTGTTCTTCTATGCCAAATTTTACGAATATAGGCTTCCAAGATTATTTCGATGCAAAAAGACCAACTTTCTATGACAAATGGACAAAACCATTAAAAGCTCCTCCATAGAGAGAGTTGACCAACTTCGGACTATCAAAGTTGCTCGGTGTACACATTTTATTTTTCCTCTATGCCAAATTTTACTAGGATAACCCTCAAGATTATTTAATTGCCAAAACTCCATCTTTCTATGGGAAATGGACAAAGCCGTTAAAAGCTCCTCAATAGAGAGAGTTGAGCAACTTCGGACCAACAAAGTTGCTCGGTGTACACTTTTTCATCTTCTTCTTTGTCAAATTCTACGAGTATAAGCTTCCTAGATTATTAAGATGCCAAAATAGTTACTTTCTATGACAAATGGACAAAGCCGTTAAAATCTCTTCCATAGAGAGAGTTGAGCAACTTCGGACCATCAAAGTTGCTCGGTGTACACTTTTTATTGTTATTCTATGTCAGATTTTATGAGTATAAGCATCCTAGATTATTTCGATGCCAAAACACCAACTTTCTATGACGAATGGAAAAAATTGTTAAAAGCTCCTACATAGAGAGGGTTGAGCAACTGCGGACCAACAAATTTGCTCGGTGTATACTTTTTAATGTTCTTCTTTGTCAAATTCTAGGAATATAACTTCCTAGATTGTTACGATGGCAAAACACTAACTTTCTATGACAAATGGACAAAGCCGTTAAAATCTCTTCCATAGAGAGAGTTGAGCAACTTCGGACCATCAAAGTTGCTCGGTGTACACTTTTTATTGTTATTCTACATCAAATTTTACAAGTATAGGCATCCTAGATTATTTCGATGCAAAAACCCCAACTTTCTATGACAAATGCACAAGATTTTTAAAAGCTCCTCCATAGAGAGAGTTGAGCAACTACGGACCAACAAAGTTGCTCGGTGTACACTTTTTAATGTTCTTCTTTGTCAAATTCTATGAGTATAAGCTTCCTAGATTATTAAGATGCCAAAACACTTACTTTCTATGACAAATGGACAAAGCCGTTAAAATCTCTTCCATAGAGAGAGTTGAGCAACTTCGGACCATCAAAGTTGCTCGGTGTAAACTTTTTTATTGTTATTCTATGTCAAATTTTACGAGTATAAGCATCCTAGATTATTTTGATGACAAAACCCTGACTTTTTATGACAAATGCACAAAATTGTTAAAAGCTCCTCCTTAGAGAGAGTTGAGCAACTTTGGACTGTCAAAGCTGCTCGGTGTACATATTTTATTGTTCTTCTATGCCAACTTTTATGAGTATAAGGTTCCTAGATTATTTCGATGGCAAAACACTAACTTTCTATGATAAATGGACAAAGCCGTTAAAAGCTCTTCCATAGAGAGAGTGGAGCAACTTCGGACCATCAAAGTTGCTCGATGTACAATTTTTATTGTTATTCTATGTCAAATTTTACGACTGTAACCTTCCTAGATTATTTCGATGACAAAACCCTGACTTTTTATGACAAATGCACAAAATTGTTAAAAGCTCCTCCATAGAGAGAGTTGAGCAACTTTGGACCGTCAAAGCTGCTCGGTGTACACATTTTACTGTTCTTCTATGCCAAATTTTACGAGTATAAGCCTCATGATTATTTAATTGCAAAAACTCCAACTTTCTATGAGAAATAGACAGAGCCGTTAAAAGCTCCTCCATAGAGAGACTGGAGCAACTTCGGACCATCAAGGTTGCTCGGTGTATACTTTTTATTGTTCTTCTATGTCAAATTTTATTAGTATAAGCTTTCAAGATTATTTCGAAGCAAAAATACCAAGTTTTTATGACAAATGCACAAAATTGTTAAAAGCTCCTCCATAGAGAGAGTTGAGCAACTTTGGACCGTCAAAGCTGCTCGGTGTACACATTTTACTGTTCTTCTATGCCAAATTTTACGAGTATAAGCCTCAAGATTATTTATTTACCAAAACTCCAACTTTCCATGAGAAATGGACAAAGTCGTTAAAAGCTCCTCCATAGAGAGAGTTAAGCAAGCTCGGACCATCAATGTTGCTCCGTGTACACTTTTTATTGTTCTTCTTTGTCAAATTCTACGAGTATAAGCTTCCTAGATTATTAAGATGCCAAAACACTAATTTTCTATGAAAAATGGACAAAGCCGTTAAAATCTCTTCCGAGAGAGAGTTGAGCAACGTCGGACCAACAAAGTTGCTCGGTGTACACTTTTTAATGTTCTTCATTGTCAAATTCTATGAGTATAATCTTCCTAGATTATTAAGATGCCAAAACACTAACTTTCTATGAAAAATGGACAAATCCGTTAAAATCTCTTCCATAGAGAGAGTTGAGCAACTTCGGACCAACAAAGTTTCTCGGTGTACACTTTTTAATGTTCTTCCTTGTCAAATTCTACGAGTATAAGCTTCCTAGATTATTAAGATGCCAAAACACTAACTTTCTATGACAAATGGACAAAGCCGTAAAAATCTCTTCCATAGAGAGAGTTGAGCAACTTCAGACCATCAAAGTTGTTCGGTCTACACTTTTTAATGTTCTTCTATGTCAAATTTTATGAGTACAAGGTTCCTAGATTATTTCGATGGCAAAACACTAACTTTCTATGATAAATGGACAAAGCCGTTAAAAGCTCTTCCATAGAGAGAGTGGAGCAACTTCGGACCATCAAAGTTGCTCGATGTACAGTTTTTATTGTTATTCTATGTCAAATTTTATGAGTATAACCTTCCTAGATTATTTTGATGACAAAACCCCGACTTTTTATGACAAATGCACAAAATTGTTAAAGGCTCCTCCGTAGAGAGAGTTGAGCAACTTTGGATCGTCAAAGCTGCTCGGTGTACACATTTTATTGTTTTTCTATGGCAAATTTTACGAGTATAAGGCTCAAGATTATTTAATTGCCAAAACTCCCACTTTCCATGAGAAATGGACAAAGTCGTTAAAAGCTCCTCCATAGAGAGAGTTAAGCAAGCTCGGACCATTAAAGTTGCTCCATGTACACTTTTTATTGTTTTTCTACGTCAAATTTTATGAGTATAGGCTTTCTAGATTATTTCGATGCCAAAATACCAACTTTCTATGACAAATGGACAAAATCGTTAAAAGCTCCTCCATGGATGGAGTTGAGCAACTTCGCACCATCAAAGTTGCTCGATGTACATTTTTTATTGTTCTTCTATGTCAACTTTTACGAGTATAAGATTTCAAGATTATTTCGTTGCCAAAACACCAACTTTCTATGACAAACGGACGAAGCCGTTAAAAGCTCTTCCATAGAGAGAGTTGAGCAAGTTCGGACCATCAAAGTTGCTCGGTGTACAATTTTTATTGTTTTTCTATGTCAAATTTTATGAGTATAAGCTTCCTAGATTATTTCGATGACAAAACACCAACTTTCTATGAAGAATTGACAAAATTTTTTAAAGCTCGTCCATGGAGAGAGTTGAGCTACTTTGGACCGTCAAAGCTGCTTCGTGTACACATTTTATTTTTCTTCTATGCCAAATTTTACAAGGATAAGCCTCAAATTATTTAATTTTCAAAACTCCATCCTTCTATGAGAAATGGACAAAGCCAATGAAAGCTCATCCATAGAGAGAGTTGAGCAAGTTCGGACCATCAAAGTTCCTCGGTGTACACTTTTTATTGTTTTTCTATGTCAAATTTTATGAGTGTAAGCTTCCTAGATTATTTCGATGACAAAACACCAACTTTCTATGAAGAATTGACAAAATTGTTAAAAGCCCGTCGATGGAGAGAGTTGAGCGACTTTGGACCGTCAAAGCTGCTCCGTGTACACATTTTATTTTTCTTCTATGCCAAATTTTACGAGGATAAGCCTCAAGATTGTTTAATTGCCAAAACTCCATCTTTCTATGAGAAATGGACAAAGCCGTTAAAAACTCCTCCATAGAGAGAGTTGAGCAACCTCGAACCAACAAAGTTGCTCGATGTACACTTTTTAATCTTCTTCTCTGTCAAATTCTACGAGTATAAGCTTCCTAGATTATTAAGATGCCAAAATACTAACTTTCTATGACAAATGGACAAAGCCGTTAAAAGCTCCTCCATAGAGAGAGTTGAGCAAGTTCGGACCATCAAAGTTGCTCGGCGTACACTTTTTATTGTTATTCTATGTCAGATTTTATGAGTATAAGCTTTCTAGATTACTTCGATGCAAAAACCCCAACTTTCTATGACAAATGCACATTATTTTTAGAAGCTCCTCCATAGAGAGAGTTGAGCAACTTCGGACAGCCAAAGTTGGTCGGTGTACACCTTTTATTGTTCTTTTATGCCAAATTTTACAAGTATAAGCTTTCAAGATCATTTAATTGCCAAAACACCAACTTTCTATGAGAAATAGACAAAGCCGTTAAAAACTCCTCCATAGAGAGAGCTGAGCAACTTCGGACCATCAATATTGCTCGTTGTATACTTTTTATTGTTCTTCTATGTAAAATTTTACGAGAATAAGCTTTCAAGATCATTTTGAAGCAAAAATATCAACTTTCTATGACAAACGAACAAAACCGTTAAAAGCTCCTATGTAGAGAGATTTGAGCAACTTCGGAGCATCAAAGTTGCTCGGTGTACAGTTTTTAATGTTCTTCTATGTCAAATTTTATGAGTATAAGCTTCCTAGATTATTTTGATGACAAAACACTAACTTTCTATGACAAATGGACAAAGCCGTTAAAAGCTCCTCCATAGAGAGAGTTGAGCAAGTTCGGACCATCGAAGTTGCTAGGCGTACACTTTTTATTCTTTTTCTATGTCAAATTTTATGAGTATAAGCTTTCTAGATTACTTCGATGCCAAAATACAAACTTTCTATAACGAATGGACAAAATTGTTAAAAGCTCCTACATAGAAAAAGTTGAGCAACTTCGGACCAAGAAACTTGCTCGGTGTACACTTTTAATGTTCTTCTTTGTCAAATTCTACGAGTATAAGCTTCCTAGATTATTACGATGGCAAAACAATAACTTTCTATGACAAATGGACAAAGCCGTTAAAATCTCTTCCATAGAGAGAGTCGAGCAAGTTTGAACCATCAAAGTTGCTTGGTATACATTTTTTTATTATTATTCTATGTCAAATTTTATGAGTATATGCATCCTAGATTATTTCGATGACAAAACACCAACTTTCTATGACGAATTGACAAAATTGTTAAAAGCTCGTCGATGGAGAGAGTTGAGCGACTTTGGACCGTCAAAGCTGCTCCGTGTACACATTTTATTTTTCTTCTATGCCAAATTTTACGAGGATAAGCCTCAAGATTGTTTAATTGCCAAAACTCCATCTTTCTATGAGAAATGGACAAAGCCGTTAAAAACTCCTCCATAGAGAGAGTTGAGCAACCTCGAACCAACAAAGTTGCTCGGTGTACACTTTTTAATGTTCTTCCCTGTCAAATTCTACGAGTATAAGCTTCCTAGATTATTAAGATGCCAAAACACTAACTTTCTATGACAAATGGACAAAGCCGTTAAAATCTCTTCCATAGAGAGAGTTGAGCAACTTCGGACCATCAAAGTTGCTCGGTGTACACTTTTTATTGTTATTCTATGTCAGATTTTATAAGTATAAGTATCCTAGATTATTTCGATGCAAAAACCCCAACTTTCTATGACAAATGCACATGATTTTTAGAAGCTCCTCCATAAAGAGAGTTGAGCAATTTCGGACCGCCAAAGTTGCTCGATGTACACCTTTTATTGTTCTTTTATGTAAAATTTTACGAGAATAAGCTTTCAAGATCATTTTGAAGCAAAAATATCAACTTTCTATGACAAACGAACAAAACCGTTAAAAGCTCCTATGTAGAGAGATTTGAGCAACTTCGGAGCATCAAAGTTGCTCGGTGTACAGTTTTTAATGTTCTTCTATGTCAAATTTTATGAGTATAAGCTTCCTAGATTATTTCGATGACAAAACACTAACTTTCTATGACAAATGGACAAAGCCGTTAAAAGCTCCTCCATAGAGAGAGTTGAGCAAGTTCGGACCATCAATGTTGCTCGGTGTACACTTTTTATTCTTTTTTTATGTCAAATTTTATGAGTATAAGCTTCTTATATTATTTCGATGCAAAAGCACCAACTTTCTATGACGAATGGAAAAAATTGTTAAAAGCTCCTCCATAGAGAGAGTTGAGCAACTTCGGACCATCAAAGTTGCTCGGTGTACACTTTTTATTGTGCTTCTATGTCAAATTTTATGAGTATAAGCTTCCAAGATTATTTCGATGTCAAAACACCAACTTTCTATGACGAATGGACAAAACCGTTAAAAGCTCCTCCATAGAGAGAGTTGATCAACTTCGGTCCATCAAAGTCTCTCGGTGTACACTTTTTAAGGTTCTTCTATGTAAAATTTTACGAGTATAAGCTTCCTAGATTATTTCGACGGAAGAACCCCAACTTTCTATGACAAAAGCATAAAATTGTTAAAAGCTCCTCCATAGAGAGAGTTGAGGAACATTGGACTGTCAAAGTTGCTCGGTGTACACCTTTTATTGTTCTTCTATGTGCAATTTTATGACTATAACCTTCAAGATTAATTAATTTCCAAAACACCAACTTTCTATGAGAAATGGACAAAGCCTTTAAAAGCTCCTCCATAGAGAGAGTTGAGCAACTTCGGACCATCAAAGTTGCTCGGTGTACACTTTTTATTGTTTTTCTATGTCAAATTTTATGAGTATAAGCTTCCTAGATTATTTCGATGCCCAAACACCAACTTTCTATGACAAATGGAAATATTTTTTAAAAGCTCCTCCATAGAGAGAGTTGAGCAACTTCGGACCATCAAAGTTGTTCGGTGTACAAATTTTGTTGTGCTTCTATGTTAAATTTTACGAGTATAAGCTTCTAAGATTATTTCGATGCCAAAACACCAACTTTCTATAACAAATGGACAAAATCATTAAAAGCTCCTCCATAGAGAGAGTTGACCAACTTCGGACAATCAAAGTTGCTCTGTGTATACTTTTTAATGTTCTACTATTTAAAATTTTACGAGTATAAGCTTCCTAGATTATTTCGCTGGCAAAACACTAACATTGTATGACAAATAGACAAAGCCGTTAAAAGCTGCTCCATAGAGAGAGTTGAGCAACTTCGGACCATCAAAGTTGCTCGGTGTAGACTTTTTAATGTTCCTCTATGTCAAATTTTATGAGTATAAGGTTCCTAGATTATTTTGATGGAAAAACACCAACTTTCTATGATAAATGGACAAAGCCGTTAAAAGCTCTTCCATAGAGAGAGTGGAGCAACTTCGCACCATCAAAGTTGCTCAATGTACAGTTTTTATTGTTATTCTATGTCAAATTTTATGGGTATAAGCTTCCTAGATTATTTTGATGACAAAACCCCGACTTTTTATGAAAAATGCACAAAATTGTTAAAAGCTCCTCCGTAGAGAGAGGTGAGCAACTTTGGACCGTCAAAGCTGCTCTGTGTACACATTTTATTGTTCTTCTATGCCAAATTTTACGAGTATAAGCCTCATAATTATTTAATTGCAAAAACTACGACTTTCTATGAGAAATGGGCAAAGCCGTTAAAAGCTCCTCCATAGAGAGAGTTGAGCAACTTCAGACCATCAAGATTGCTCGGTGTATACTTTTTATTGTTCTTCTACGTCAAATTTTATGAGTATAATCTTTCAAGATTATTTAGAAGCAAAAACACCAAGTTTCTATGACAAATGCACAAAATTGTTAAAAGCTCCTCCATAGAGAGAGTTGAGCAACTTTGGACCGTCAAAGCTGCTCGGTGTACACATTTTATTGTTCTACTATGCCAAATTTTACGAGTATAAGCCTTAAGATTATTTAATTGCCAAAACTCTAACTTTCCATGAGAAATGGACAAAGTCGTTAAAAGCTCCTCCATAGAGAGATTTAAGCAAGCTCGGACCATCAAAGTTGCTCCGTGTACACTTTTTATTGTTTTTCTACGTCAACTTTAATGAGTATAGGCTTTCAAGATTATTTCAATTCCAAAACACCAACTTTCTATGACAAATGGACAAAATCGTTAAAAGCTCCTCCATGGATGGAGTTGAGCAACTTCGCACCATCAAAGTTGCTCGATGTACACTTTTTATTGTTTTTCTATGTCAAATTTTACGAGTATAGGATTTCAAGATTATTTCGATGCCAAAACACCAACTTTCTATGAGAAACGGACAAAGCCGTTAAAAGCTCCTCCATAGAGAGAGTTGAGCAACTTCGGACCATCAAAGTTGCTCGGTGTACACTATTTATTGTTTTTCTGTGAGTATAAGCTTCCTAGATTATTTCGATGACAAAACACCAACTTTCTATGACGAATTGACAAAATTTTTAAAAGCTCGTCCATGGAGAGAGTTGAGCGACTTTGGACTGTCAAAGCTGCTCGGTGTACACATTTTATTTTTCTTCTATGACAAATTTTACAAGGATAAGCCTCAAGTTTATTTAATTCCCAAAACTCCATCTTTCTATGAGAAATGCACAAAGCCGTTAAAAGCACTTCCACAGAAAGAGTTGAGCAATTTCGGACCAACAAAGTTGCTCGGTGTACACTTTTTCATCTTCTTCTTTGTCAAATTCTACGAGTATAAGCTTCCTAGATTATTAAGATGCCAAAACACTAACTTTCTATGACAAATTGACAAAGCCGTTAAAATCTCTTCCATAGAGAGAGTTGAGCAACTTCGGACCATCAAAGTTGCTCGTTGTACATTTTTTATTGTTTTTCTATGTCAAATTTTATGAGTATAAGGTTCCTAGATTATTTCGATGACAAAACACCAACTTTCTATGACGAATTGGCAAAATTGTTAAAAGCTCGTCGATGGAGAGAGTTGAGCGACTTTGGACCGTCAAAGTTGCTCGGTGAACACATTTTATTTTTCTTCTATGCCAAATTATACAAGGATAAGCCTCAAGATTATTTAACTGCCAAAACTCCATCTTTCTATGAGAAATGGACAAAGCCGTTAATAGCTTGTCCATAGAGAGAGTTGAGCAACTTCGGAGCAACAAAGTTGCTCGGTGTACACTTTTTAATGTTCTTCTTTGTCAAATTCTACGAGTATAAGCTTCCAAGATTATTAAGATGCCAAAACACTAACTTTCTATGACAAATATACAAAGTCGTTAAAATCTCTTCTATAGAGAGAGTTGAGCAACTTCGGACCATCAAAGTTGCTCGATGTACACTTTTTTATTGTTATTCTATGTCAAATTTTACGAGTATAAGCATCCTGGATTATTTCGATGGAAAAACCCCAACTTTCTATGACAAATGCGCAAGATTTTTAAAAGCTCCTCCATAGAGAGAGTTGAGCAACTTCGGACCGTCAAAGTTGCTCGGTGTATACCTTTTATTGTTCTTTTATGCCAAATTTTACGAGTATAAGCTTTCAGGATTATTTAATTGCCAAACCGCCAACTTTCTATGAGAAATGTAGAAAGCCGTTAAAAGCTCCTCCATAGAGAGAGTTGAGCAACTTCGGACCATCAATGTTCCTCGTTGTATACTTTTTATTGTTCTTCTAAGTCAAATTTTACGAGTATAAGCTTTCAAGATTATATTGAAGCAAAAACACCAACTTTCTTTGACAAATAGACAAAACCTTTAAAAGCTCCACCGTAGAGAGAGTTGAGCAACTTCGGAGCATCAAAGTTGCTCGGTGTACACTTTTTATTCTTTTTCTATGTCAAATTTTATGAGTATAAGCTTCCTAGATTATTTCGAAGACAAAACACTAACTTTCTATGACAAATGGACAAAGCCGTTAAAAGCTCCTCCATAGAGAGAGTTGAGCAAGTTCGGACCATCAAAGTTGCTTCCAAGATTATTTCGATGCCAAAGCACCAACTTTCTATGACGAATGGAAAAAATTGTTCAAAGCTACTCCATAGAGAGAGTTGAGCAACTTCGGACCATCAAAGTTGCTCGGTGTACACTTTTTATTGTGCTTCTATGTCAAATTTTACAAGTATAAGCTTCCAAGATTATTTTGATGCCAAAACACCAACTTTCTATGACGAATGGACAAAATCATTAAAAGCTCCTCCATAGAGAGAGTTGATCAACTTCGGTCCATCAAAGTTTCTCGGTGTACACTTTTTAAGATTATTCTATGTCAAATTTTACGAGTTTAAGCTTCCTAGATTATTTCGATGCAAAAACCCCAACTTTCTATGACAAAAGCATAAAATTGTTAAAAGCTCCTCCATGGAGAGAATTGAGGAACTTCGGACTGTCAAAGTTGCTCGGTGTACACCTTTTATTGTTCTTCTGTGTGAAATTTTATGACTATAACCTTCAAGATTAATTAATTTTCAAAATACCAACTTTCTATGAGAAATGGACAAAGCCGTTAAAAGCACCTCCATAGAGAGAGTTGGGCAAGTTCGGACCATCAAAGTTGCTCGGTGTGCACTTTTTATTTTTTTTCTATGTCAAATTTTATGAGTATAAGCTTCCTAGATTATTTCGATGCAAAAACCCCAACTTTCTATGAAAAAATAATAAAATTGTTAAAAGCTCCTCCATAGAGAGAGTTGAGGAACTTCGGACTGTCAAAGTTGCTCGGTGTACACCTTTTATTGTTCTTCTATGTGAAATTTTACGACTATAACCTTCAAGATTAATTAATTTCCAAAACACCAACTTTCTATGAGAAATGGACAAAGCCGTTAAAAGCACCTCAATAGAGAGAGTTGAGCAACTTCGGACCATCAAAGTTGCTCGGTGTACACTTTTTATTCTTTTTCTATGTCAAATTTTATGAGTATAAGCTTCCTAGATTATTTCGATGCAAAAACCCCAACTTTCTATGACAAAAGCATAAAATTGTTAAAAGCTCCTCCATAGAGAGAGTTGAGGAACTTCGGACTGTCAAAGTTGGTCGGTGTACACATTTTATTGTTCTTCTATGTGAAATTTTATGACTATAAACTTCAAGATTAATTAATTTCCAAAACACCAACTTTCTATGAGAAATGGACAAAATTGTTAAAAGCTCCTCCATAGAGAGAGTTGAGCAACTTCGGACCATCAAAGTTGCTCGGTGTACACTTTTTATTGTTTTTCTGTGAGTATAAGCTTCCTAGATTATTTCGATGACAAAACACCAACTTTCTATGACGAATTGACAAAATTTTTAAAAGCTCGTCCATGGAGAGAGTTGAGCGACTTTGGACTGTCAAAGCTGCTCGGTGTACACATTTTATTTTTCTTCTATGACAAATTTTACAAGGATAAGCCTCAAGTTTATTTAATTCCCAAAACTCCATCTTTCTATGAGAAATGCACAAAGCCGTTAAAAGCACTTCCACAGAAAGAGTTGAGCAATTTCGGACCAACAAAGTTGCTCGGTGTACACTTTTTCATCTTCTTCTTTGTCAAATTCTACGAGTATAAGCTTCCTAGATTATTAAGATGCCAAAACACTAACTTTCTATGACAAATTGACAAAGCCGTTAAAATCTCTTCCATAGAGAGAGTTGAGCAACTTCGGACCATCAAAGTTGCTCGTTGTACATTTTTTATTGTTTTTCTATGTCAAATTTTATGAGTATAAGGTTCCTAGATTATTTCGATGACAAAACACCAACTTTCTATGACGAATTGACAAAATTGTTAAAAGCTCGTCGATGGAGAGAGTTGAGCGACTTTGGACCGTCAAAGTTGCTCGGTGAACACATTTTATTTTTCTTCTATGCCAAATTATACAAGGATAAGCCTCAAGATTATTTAACTGCCAAAACTCTATCTTTCTATGAGAAATGGACAAAGCCGTTAAAAGCTTGTCCATAGAGAGAGTTGAGCAACTTCGGAGCAACAAAGTTGCTCGGTGTACACTTTTTAATGTTCTTCTTTGTCAAATTCTACGAGTATAAGCTTCCAAGATTATTAAGATGCCAAAACACTAACTTTCTATGACAAATATACAAAGTCGTTAAAATCTCTTCTATAGAGAGAGTTGAGCAACTTCGGACCATCAAAGTTGCTCGATGTACACTTTTTTATTGTTATTCTATGTCAAATTTTACGAGTATAAGCATCCTGGATTATTTCGATGGAAAAACCCCAACTTTCTATGACAAATGCGCAAGATTTTTAAAAGCTCCTCCATAGAGAGAGTTGAGCAACTTCGGACCGTCAAAGTTGCTCGGTGTATACCTTTTATTGTTCTTTTATGCCAAATTTTACGAGTATAAGCTTTCAGGATTATTTAATTGCCAAACCGCCAACTTTCTATGAGAAATGTAGAAAGCCGTTAAAAGCTCCTCCATAGAGAGAGTTGAGCAACTTCGGACCATCAATGTTCCTCGTTGTATACTTTTTATTGTTCTTCTAAGTCAAATTTTACGAGTATAAGCTTTCAAGATTATATTGAAGCAAAAACACCAACTTTCTTTGACAAATAGACAAAACCTTTAAAAGCTCCACCGTAGAGAGAGTTGAGCAACTTCGGAGCATCAAAGTTGCTCGGTGTACACTTTTTATTCTTTTTCTATGTCAAATTTTATGAGTATAAGCTTCCTAGATTATTTCGAAGACAAAACACTAACTTTCTATGACAAATGGACAAAGCCGTTAAAAGCTCCTCCATAGAGAGAGTTGAGCAAGTTCGGACCATCAAAGTTGCTTCCAAGATTATTTCGATGCCAAAGCACCAACTTTCTATGACGAATGGAAAAAATTGTTCAAAGCTACTCCATAGAGAGAGTTGAGCAACTTCGGACCATCAAAGTTGCTCGGTGTACACTTTTTATTGTGCTTCTATGTCAAATTTTACAAGTATAAGCTTCCAAGATTATTTTGATGCCAAAACACCAACTTTCTATGACGAATGGACAAAATCATTAAAAGCTCCTCCATAGAGAGAGTTGATCAACTTCGGTCCATCAAAGTTTCTCGGTGTACACTTTTTAAGATTATTCTATGTCAAATTTTACGAGTTTAAGCTTCCTAGATTATTTCGATGCAAAAACCCCAACTTTCTATGACAAAAGCATAAAATTGTTAAAAGCTCCTCCATGGAGAGAATTGAGGAACTTCGGACTGTCAAAGTTGCTCGGTGTACACCTTTTATTGTTCTTCTGTGTGAAATTTTATGACTATAACCTTCAAGATTAATTAATTTTCAAAATACCAACTTTCTATGAGAAATGGACAAAGCCGTTAAAAGCACCTCCATAGAGAGAGTTGGGCAAGTTCGGACCATCAAAGTTGCTCGGTGTGCACTTTTTATTTTTTTTCTATGTCAAATTTTATGAGTATAAGCTTCCTAGATTATTTCGATGCAAAAACCCCAACTTTCTATGAAAAAATAATAAAATTGTTAAAAGCTCCTCCATAGAGAGAGTTGAGGAACTTCGGACTGTCAAAGTTGCTCGGTGTACACCTTTTATTGTTCTTCTATGTGAAATTTTACGACTATAACCTTCAAGATTAATTAATTTCCAAAACACCAACTTTCTATGAGAAATGGACAAAGCCGTTAAAAGCACCTCAATAGAGAGAGTTGAGCAACTTCGGACCATCAAAGTTGCTCGGTGTACACTTTTTATTCTTTTTCTATGTCAAATTTTATGAGTATAAGCTTCCTAGATTATTTCGATGCAAAAACCCCAACTTTCTATGACAAAAGCATAAAATTGTTAAAAGCTCCTCCATAGAGAGAGTTGAGGAACTTCGGACTGTCAAAGTTGGTCGGTGTACACATTTTATTGTTCTTCTATGTGAAATTTTATGACTATAAACTTCAAGATTAATTAATTTCCAAAACACCAACTTTCTATGAGAAATGGACAAAATTGTTAAAAGCTCCTCCATAGAGAGAGTTGAGCAACTTCGGACCATCAAAGTTGCTCGGTGTACACTTTTTATTGTTTTTCTGTGAGTATAAGCTTCCTAGATTATTTCGATGACAAAACACCAACTTTCTATGACGAATTGACAAAATTTTTAAAAGCTCGTCCATGGAGAGAGTTGAGCGACTTTGGACTGTCAAAGCTGCTCGGTGTACACATTTTATTTTTCTTCTATGACAAATTTTACAAGGATAAGCCTCAAGTTTATTTAATTCCCAAAACTCCATCTTTCTATGAGAAATGCACAAAGCCGTTAAAAGCACTTCCACAGAAAGAGTTGAGCAATTTCGGACCAACAAAGTTGCTCGGTGTACACTTTTTCATCTTCTTCTTTGTCAAATTCTACGAGTATAAGCTTCCTAGATTATTAAGATGCCAAAACACTAACTTTCTATGACAAATTGACAAAGCCGTTAAAATCTCTTCCATAGAGAGAGTTGAGCAACTTCGGACCATCAAAGTTGCTCGTTGTACATTTTTTATTGTTTTTCTATGTCAAATTTTATGAGTATAAGGTTCCTAGATTATTTCGATGACAAAACACCAACTTTCTATGACGAATTGACAAAATTGTTAAAAGCTCGTCGATGGAGAGAGTTGAGCGACTTTGGACCGTCAAAGTTGCTCGGTGAACACATTTTATTTTTCTTCTATGCCAAATTATACAAGGATAAGCCTCAAGATTATTTAACTGCCAAAACTCCATCTTTCTATGAGAAATGGACAAAGCCGTTAAAAGCTTGTCCATAGAGAGAGTTGAGCAACTTCGGAGCAACAAAGTTGCTCGGTGTACACTTTTTAATGTTCTTCTTTGTCAAATTCTACGAGTATAAGCTTCCAAGATTATTAAGATGCCAAAACACTAACTTTCTATGACAAATATACAAAGTCGTTAAAATCTCTTCTATAGAGAGAGTTGAGCAACTTCGGACCATCAAAGTTGCTCGATGTACACTTTTTTATTGTTATTCTATGTCAAATTTTACGAGTATAAGCATCCTGGATTATTTCGATGGAAAAACCCCAACTTTCTATGACAAATGCGCAAGATTTTTAAAAGCTCCTCCATAGAGAGAGTTGAGCAACTTCGGACCGTCAAAGTTGCTCGGTGTATACCTTTTATTGTTCTTTTATGCCAAATTTTACGAGTATAAGCTTTCAGGATTATTTAATTGCCAAACCGCCAACTTTCTATGAGAAATGTAGAAAGCCGTTAAAAGCTCCTCCATAGAGAGAGTTGAGCAACTTCGGACCATCAATGTTCCTCGTTGTATACTTTTTATTGTTCTTCTAAGTCAAATTTTACGAGTATAAGCTTTCAAGATTATATTGAAGCAAAAACACCAACTTTCTTTGACAAATAGACAAAACCTTTAAAAGCTCCACCGTAGAGAGAGTTGAGCAACTTCGGAGCATCAAAGTTGCTCGGTGTACACTTTTTATTCTTTTTCTATGTCAAATTTTATGAGTATAAGCTTCCTAGATTATTTCGAAGACAAAACACTAACTTTCTATGACAAATGGACAAAGCCGTTAAAAGCTCCTCCATAGAGAGAGTTGAGCAAGTTCGGACCATCAAAGTTGCTTCCAAGATTATTTCGATGCCAAAGCACCAACTTTCTATGACGAATGGAAAAAATTGTTCAAAGCTACTCCATAGAGAGAGTTGAGCAACTTCGGACCATCAAAGTTGCTCGGTGTACACTTTTTATTGTGCTTCTATGTCAAATTTTACAAGTATAAGCTTCCAAGATTATTTTGATGCCAAAACACCAACTTTCTATGACGAATGGACAAAATCATTAAAAGCTCCTCCATAGAGAGAGTTGATCAACTTCGGTCCATCAAAGTTTCTCGGTGTACACTTTTTAAGATTATTCTATGTCAAATTTTACGAGTTTAAGCTTCCTAGATTATTTCGATGCAAAAACCCCAACTTTCTATGACAAAAGCATAAAATTGTTAAAAGCTCCTCCATGGAGAGAATTGAGGAACTTCGGACTGTCAAAGTTGCTCGGTGTACACCTTTTATTGTTCTTCTGTGTGAAATTTTATGACTATAACCTTCAAGATTAATTAATTTTCAAAATACCAACTTTCTATGAGAAATGGACAAAGCCGTTAAAAGCACCTCCATAGAGAGAGTTGGGCAAGTTCGGACCATCAAAGTTGCTCGGTGTGCACTTTTTATTTTTTTTCTATGTCAAATTTTATGAGTATAAGCTTCCTAGATTATTTCGATGCAAAAACCCCAACTTTCTATGAAAAAATAATAAAATTGTTAAAAGCTCCTCCATAGAGAGAGTTGAGGAACTTCGGACTGTCAAAGTTGCTCGGTGTACACCTTTTATTGTTCTTCTATGTGAAATTTTACGACTATAACCTTCAAGATTAATTAATTTCCAAAACACCAACTTTCTATGAGAAATGGACAAAGCCGTTAAAAGCACCTCAATAGAGAGAGTTGAGCAACTTCGGACCATCAAAGTTGCTCGGTGTACACTTTTTATTCTTTTTCTATGTCAAATTTTATGAGTATAAGCTTCCTAGATTATTTCGATGCAAAAACCCCAACTTTCTATGACAAAAGCATAAAATTGTTAAAAGCTCCTCCATAGAGAGAGTTGAGGAACTTCGGACTGTCAAAGTTGGTCGGTGTACACATTTTATTGTTCTTCTATGTGAAATTTTATGACTATAAACTTCAAGATTAATTAATTTCCAAAACACCAACTTTCTATGAGAAATGGACAAAATTGTTAAAAGCTCCTCCATAGAGAGAGTTGAGCAACTTCGGACCATCAAAGTTGCTCGGTGTACACTTTTTATTGTTTTTCTGTGAGTATAAGCTTCCTAGATTATTTCGATGACAAAACACCAACTTTCTATGACGAATTGACAAAATTTTTAAAAGCTCGTCCATGGAGAGAGTTGAGCGACTTTGGACTGTCAAAGCTGCTCGGTGTACACATTTTATTTTTCTTCTATGACAAATTTTACAAGGATAAGCCTCAAGTTTATTTAATTCCCAAAACTCCATCTTTCTATGAGAAATGCACAAAGCCGTTAAAAGCACTTCCACAGAAAGAGTTGAGCAATTTCGGACCAACAAAGTTGCTCGGTGTACACTTTTTCATCTTCTTCTTTGTCAAATTCTACGAGTATAAGCTTCCTAGATTATTAAGATGCCAAAACACTAACTTTCTATGACAAATTGACAAAGCCGTTAAAATCTCTTCCATAGAGAGAGTTGAGCAACTTCGGACCATCAAAGTTGCTCGTTGTACATTTTTTATTGTTTTTCTATGTCAAATTTTATGAGTATAAGGTTCCTAGATTATTTCGATGACAAAACACCAACTTTCTATGACGAATTGACAAAATTGTTAAAAGCTCGTCGATGGAGAGAGTTGAGCGACTTTGGACCGTCAAAGTTGCTCGGTGAACACATTTTATTTTTCTTCTATGCCAAATTATACAAGGATAAGCCTCAAGATTATTTAACTGCCAAAACTCCATCTTTCTATGAGAAATGGACAAAGCCGTTAAAAGCTTGTCCATAGAGAGAGTTGAGCAACTTCGGAGCAACAAAGTTGCTCGGTGTACACTTTTTAATGTTCTTCTTTGTCAAATTCTACGAGTATAAGCTTCCAAGATTATTAAGATGCCAAAACACTAACTTTCTATGACAAATATACAAAGTCGTTAAAATCTCTTCTATAGAGAGAGTTGAGCAACTTCGGACCATCAAAGTTGCTCGATGTACACTTTTTTATTGTTATTCTATGTCAAATTTTACGAGTATAAGCATCCTGGATTATTTCGATGGAAAAACCCCAACTTTCTATGACAAATGCGCAAGATTTTTAAAAGCTCCTCCATAGAGAGAGTTGAGCAACTTCGGACCGTCAAAGTTGCTCGGTGTATACCTTTTATTGTTCTTTTATGCCAAATTTTACGAGTATAAGCTTTCAGGATTATTTAATTGCCAAACCGCCAACTTTCTATGAGAAATGTAGAAAGCCGTTAAAAGCTCCTCCATAGAGAGAGTTGAGCAACTTCGGACCATCAATGTTCCTCGTTGTATACTTTTTATTGTTCTTCTAAGTCAAATTTTACGAGTATAAGCTTTCAAGATTATATTGAAGCAAAAACACCAACTTTCTTTGACAAATAGACAAAACCTTTAAAAGCTCCACCGTAGAGAGAGTTGAGCAACTTCGGAGCATCAAAGTTGCTCGGTGTACACTTTTTATTCTTTTTCTATGTCAAATTTTATGAGTATAAGCTTCCTAGATTATTTCGAAGACAAAACACTAACTTTCTATGACAAATTGACAAAGCCGTTAAAAGCTCCTCCATAGAGAGAGTTGAGCAAGTTCGGACCATCAAAGTTGCTTCCAAGATTATTTCGATGCCAAAGCACCAACTTTCTATGACGAATGGAAAAAATTGTTAAAAGCTACTCCATAGAGAGAGTTGAGCAACTTCGGACCATCAAAGTTGCTCGGTGTACACTTTTTATTGTGCTTCTATGTCAAATTTTACAAGTATAAGCTTCCAAGATTATTTTGATGCCAAAACACCAACTTTCTATGACGAATGGACAAAATCATTAAAAGCTCCTCCATAGAGAGAGTTGATCAACTTCGGTCCATCAAAGTTTCTCGGTGTACACTTTTTAAGATTATTCTATGTCAAATTTTACGAGTTTAAGCTTCCTAGATTATTTCGATGCAAAAACCCCAACTTTCTATGACAAAAGCATAAGATTGTTAAAAGCTCCTCCATGGAGAGAATTGAGGAACTTCGGACTGTCAAAGTTGCTCGGTGTACACCTTTTATTGTTCTTCTGTGTGAAATTTTATGACTATAACCTTCAAGATTAATTAATTTTCAAAATACCAACTTTCTATGAGAAATGGACAAAGCCGTTAAAAGCACCTCCATAGAGAGAGTTGGGCAAGTTCGGACCATCAAAGTTGCTCGGTGTGCACTTTTTATTTTTTTTCTATGTCAAATTTTATGAGTATAAGCTTCCTAGATTATTTCGATGCAAAAACCCCAACTTTCTATGAAAAAATAATAAAATTGTTAAAAGCTCCTCCATAGAGAGAGTTGAGGAACTTCGGACTGTCAAAGTTGCTCGGTGTACACCTTTTATTGTTCTTCTATGTGAAATTTTACGACTATAACCTTCAAGATTAATTAATTTCCAAAACACCAACTTTCTATGAGAAATGGACAAAGCCGTTAAAAGCACCTCAATAGAGAGAGTTGAGCAACTTCGGACCATCAAAGTTGCTCGGTGTACACTTTTTATTCTTTTTCTATGTCAAATTTTATGAGTATAAGCTTCCTAGATTATTTCAATGCAAAAACCCCAACTTTCTATGACAAAAGCATAAAATTGTTAAAAGCTCCTCCATAGAGAGAGTTGAGGAACTTCGGACTGTCAAAGTTGCTCGGTGTACACATTTTATTGTTCTTCTATGTGAAATTTTATGACTATAAACTTCAAGATTAATTAATTTCCAAAACACCAACTTTCTATGAGAAATGGACAAAATTGTTAAAAGCTCCTCCATAGAGAGAGTTGAGCAACTTCGGACCATCAAAGTTGCTCGGTGTACACTTTTTATTTTGCTTCTATGTCAAATTTTACGAGTATAAGCTTCCAAGATTATTTCGATGCCAAAACACCAACTTTCATGACGAATGGACAAAACCATTAAAAGCTCCTCGATAGAGAGAGTTGATCAACTTCGGTCCATCAAAGTTTCTCGGTGTACACTTTTTAAGGTTCTTCTATGTCAAATTTTACGAGTATAAGCTTCCTAGATTATTTCGTTGCAAAAACCCCAACTTTCTATGACAAAAGCATAAAATTGTTAAAAGCTCCTTCATAGAGAGAGTTGAGGAACTTCGGACTGTCAAAGTAGCTCGGTATACACCTTTTATTGTTCTTCTATGTGAAATTTTACGACTATATCCTTCAAGATTAATTATTTATAAAACACCAACTTTCTATGACAAATGGACAAAACCGTTAAAAGTTCCTCCATAGAGAGAGTTGACCAACATCGGACCATCAAAGTTGCTCTGTGTACACTTTTTAATGTTCTACAATTTAAAATTTTACGAGTATAAGCTTCCTAGATTATTTCGATGGCGAAACACTAACTTTGTATGACGAATAGACAAAGCCGTTAAAAGCTTCTCCATAGAGAGAGTTGAGCAACTTCGGACCATCAAAGTTGCTCGGTGTACACTTTTTATTGTGCTTCTATGTCAAATTTTACGAGTATAAGCTTCCAAGATTATTTCGATGCCAATACACCAACTTTCTATGACGAATGTACCAAATCGTTAAAAGCTCCTCCATAGAGAGAGTTGATCAACTTCGGTCCATCAAAGTTTCTCGGTGTACACTTTTTAAGGTTCTTCTATGTCTAATTTTACGAGTATAAGCTTCCTAGATTATTTCGATGCAAAAACCCCAACTTTCTATGACAAAAGCATAAAATTGTTAAAAGCTCCTCCATAGAGAGAGTTGAGGAACTTCAGACTGTCAAAGTTGCTCGGTGTACACCTTTTGTTATTCTTCTATGTGAAATTTTACGACTATAACCTTCAAGATTAATTAATTTCCAAAACACCAACTTTCTATGAGAAATGGACAAAACCGTTAAAAGCTCCTCCATAGAGAGAGTTGAGCAACTTCGGACCATCAAAGTTGCTCGGTGTACACTTTTTATTATTTTTCTATGTCAAATTTTATGAGTATAAGCTTCGTAGATTATTTGGATGCCAAAACACCAACTTTCTATGACAAATGGAAAAATTGTTAAAAGCTTCTCCATAGACAGAGTTGAGCAACTTCGGAGAATCAAAGTTGCTCGATGTACAAATTTTATTGTGCTTTTATGTCAAATTTTACGAGTATAAGCTTCCAAGATTATTTCGATACCAAACCAGCAACTTTCTATGACAAACGGACAAAGCCGTTAAATGCTTCTCCATAGAGAGAGTTGACCAACTTCGGACCATCAAAGTTGCTCTGTGTATACTTTTTAATGTTCTTCTATTTAAAATTTTATGAGTATAAGCTTCCTATATTATTTAGATGGCAAAAGACTAACTTTGTATGACAAATAGACAAAGTCGTTAAAAGCTTCTACATAGAGAGAGTTGAGCATCTTCGGACCATCAACGTTGCTCGGTGTACACTTTTTAATGTTCTTCTATGTTAAATTTTACGAGTATAGGATTTCAAGATTATTTCGATGCCGAAACACCAACTTTCTATGACAAACGGACAAAGCCGTTAAAAGCTCCTCCATAGAGAGAGTTGAGCAAGTTCAGACCATCAAAGTTACTCGGTGTACACTTTTTATTGTTTTTCTATGTCAAATTTTACGAGTATAAGCTTCCTAGATTATTTCGATGCCAAAATACCAACTTTCTAGGACGAATAGACAAAACCGTTAAAAGCTCCTCCATAGAGAGAGTTGATCAACTTCGGTCTATCAAAGTTTCTCGGTGTACAATTTTTAAGGTTCTTCTATGGAAAATTTTACAAGTATAAGCTTCCTAGATTATTTCGATGCAAAAACCCCAACTTTCTATGACAAATGGAAAAAATTGTTAAAAGCTCCTCCATAGAGAGAGTTGAGCAACTTCGGACCATCAAAGTAGCTCGTTGTATACTTTTTATTGTTCTTCTACGTCAAATTTTATGAGTATAAGCTTTCAAGATTATTTCGAAGCAATAACACCAAGTTTCTATGACAAATGCACAAAATTGTTAAAAGCTCCTCCATAGAGAGAGTTTAGCAACTTTGGACCGTCAAAGCTGCTCGGTGTACACATTTTATTGTTCTTCTATGCCAAATTTTACGAGTATAAGCCTCAAGATTATTTAATTGCCAAAACTCCAACTTTCCATGAGAAATGGACAGAGTCGTTAAAAGCTCCTCCGTAGAGAGAGTTAAAAAAGCTCGGACCATCAAAGTTGCTCTGTGTACACTTTTTATTATTTTTCTACGTCAAATTTTATGAGTATAGGCTTTCTAGATTATTTCGATGCCAAAACACCAATTTTCTATGACAAATGGACAAAGCCGTTAAAAGCTTCTCCATAGAGAGAGTTGAGCATCTTCGGACCATCAAAGTTGCTCGGTGTACACTTTTTAATGTTCTTCTATGTTAAATTTTACTAGTATAGGATTTCAAGATTATTTCGATGCCGAAACACCAACTTTCTATGACAAACGGACAAAGCCGTTAAAAGCTCCTCCATAGAGAGAGTTGAGCAAGTTCAGACCATCAAAGTTACTCGGTGTACACTTTTTATTGTTTTTCTATGTCAAATTTTATGAGTATAAGCTTCCTAGATTATTTCGAAGACAAAACACTAACTTTCTATGACAAATGGACAAAGCCGTTAAAAGCTCCTCCATAGAGAGAGTTGAGCAAGTTCGGACCATCAAAGTTGCTTCCAAGATTATTTCGATGCCAAAGCACCAACTTTCTATGACGAATGGAAAAAATTGTTAAAAGCTACTCCATAGAGAGAGTTGAGCAACTTCGGACCATCAAAGTTGCTCGGTGTACACTTTTTATTGTGCTTCTATGTCAAATTTTACAAGTATAAGCTTCCAAGATTATTTTGATGCCAAAACACCAACTTTCTATGACGAATGGACAAAATCATTAAAAGCTCCTCCATAGAGAGAGTTGATCAACTTCGGTCCATCAAAGTTTCTCGGTGTACACTTTTTAAGATTATTCTATGTCAAATTTTACGAGTTTAAGCTTCCTAGATTATTTCGATGCAAAAACCCCAACTTTCTATGACAAAAGCATAAAATTGTTAAAAGCTCCTCCATAGAGAGAATTGAGGAACTTTGGACTGTCAAAGTTGCTCGGTGTACACCTTTTATTGTTCTTCTGTGTGAAATTTTATGACTATAACCTTCAAGATTAATTAATTTTCAAAATACCAACTTTCTATGAGAAATGGACAAAGCCGTTAAAAGCACCTCCATAGAGAGAGTTGGGCAAGTTCGGACCATCAAAGTTGCTCGGTGTGCACTTTTTATTTTTTTTCTATGTCAAATTTTATGAGTATAAGCTTCCTAGATTATTTCGATGCAAAAACCCCAACTTTCTATGAAAAAATAATAAAATTGTTAAAAGCTCCTCCATAGAGAGAGTTGAGGAACTTCGGACTGTCAAAGTTGCTCGGTGTACACCTTTTATTGTTCTTCTATGTGAAATTTTACGACTATAACCTTCAAGATTAATTAATTTCCAAAACACCAACTTTCTATGAGAAATGGACAAAGCCGTTAAAAGCACCTCAATAGAGAGAGTTGAGCAACTTTGGACCATCAAAGTTGCTCGGTGTACACTTTTTATTCTTTTTCTATGTCAAATTTTATGAGTATAAGCTTCCTAGATTATTTCGATGCAAAAACCCCAACTTTCTATGACAAAAGCATAAAATTGTTAAAAGCTCCTCCATAGAGAGAGTTGAGGAACTTCGGACTGTCAAAGTTGCTCGGTGTACACATTTTATTGTTCTTCTATGTGAAATTTTATGACTATAAACTTCAAGATTAATTAATTTCCAAAACACCAACTTTCTATGAGAAATGGACAAAATTGTTAAAAGCTCCTCCATAGAGAGAGTTGAGCAACTTCGGACCATCAAAGTTGCTCGGTGTACACTTTTTATTTTGCTTCTATGTCAAATTTTACGAGTATAAGTTTCCAAGATTATTTCGATGCCAAAACACCAACTTTCATGACGAATGGACAAAACCATTAAAAGCTCCTCGATAGAGAGAGTTGATCAACTTCGGTCCATCAAAGTTTCTCGGTGTACACTTTTTAAGGTTCTTCTATGTCAAATTTTACGAGTATAAGCTTCCTAGATTATTTCGTTGCAAAAACCCCAACTTTCAATGACAAAAGCATAAAATTGTTAAAAGCTCCTTCATAGAGAGAGTTGAGGAACTTCGGACTGTCAAAGTAGCTCGGTATACACCTTTTATTGTTCTTCTATGTGAAATTTTACGACTATATCCTTCAAGATTAATTATTTATAAAACACCAACTTTCTATGACAAATGGACAAAACCGTTAAAAGTTCCTCCATAGAGAGAGTTGACCAACATCGGACCATCAAAGTTGCTCTGTGTACACTTTTTAATGTTCTACAATTTAAAATTTTACGAGTATAAGCTTCCTAGATTATTTCGATGGCAAAACACTAACTTTGTATGACGAATAGACAAAGCCGTTAAAAGCTTCTCCATAGAGAGAGTTGAGCAACTTCGGACCATCAAAGTTGCTCGGTGTACACTTTTTATTGTGCTTCTATGTCAAATTTTACGAGTATAAGCTTCCAAGATTATTTCGATGCCAATACACCAACTTTCTATGACGAATGTACCAAATCGTTAAAAGCTCCTCCATAGAGAGAGTTGATCAACTTCGGTCCATCAAAGTTTCTCGGTGTACACTTTTTAAGGTTCTTCTATGTCTAATTTTACGAGTATAAGCTTCCTAGATTATTTCGATGCAAAAACCCCAACTTTCTATGACAAAAGCATAAAATTGTTAAAAGCTCCTCCATAGAGAGAGTTGAGGAACTTCAGACTGTCAAAGTTGCTCGGTGTACACCTTTTGTTATTCTTCTATGTGAAATTTTACGACTATAACCTTCAAGATTAATTAATTTCCAAAACACCAACTTTCTATGAGAAATGGACAAAACCGTTAAAAGCTCCTCCATAGAGAGAGTTGAGCAACTTCGGACCATCAAAGTTGCTCGGTGTACACTTTTTATTGTTTTTCTATGTCAAATTTTATGAGTATAAGCTTCGTAGATTATTTGGATGCCAAAACACCAACTTTCTATGACAAATGGAAAAATTGTTAAAAGCTTCTCCATAGACAGAGTTGAGCAACTTCGGAGAATCAAAGTTGCTCGATGTACAAATTTTATTGTGCTTTTATGTCAAATTTTACGAGTATAAGCTTCCAAGATTATTTCGATACCAAACCAGCAACTTTCTATGACAAACGGACAAAGCCGTTAAAAGCTTCTCCATAGAGAGAGTTGACCAACTTCGGACCATCAAAGTTGCTCTGTGTATACTTTTTAATGTTCTTCTATTTAAAATTTTATGAGTATAAGCTTCCTATATTATTTAGATGGCAAAAGACTAACTTTGTATGACAAATAGACAAAGTCGTTAAAAGCTTCTCCATAGAGAGAGTTGAGCATCTTCGGACCATCAACGTTGCTCGGTGTACACTTTTTAATGTTCTTCTATGTTAAATTTTACGAGTATAGGATTTCAAGATTATTTCGATGCCGAAACACCAACTTTCTATGACAAACGGACAAAGCCGTTAAAAGCTCCTCCATAGAGAGAGTTGAGCAAGTTCAGACCATCAAAGTTACTCGGTGTACACTTTTTATTGTTTTTCTATGTCAAATTTTACGAGTATAAGCTTCCTAGATTATTTCGATGCCAAAATACCAACTTTCTAGGACGAATAGACAAAACCGTTAAAAGCTCCTCCATAGAGAGAGTTGATCAACTTCGGTCTATCAAAGTTTCTCGGTGTACAATTTTTAAGGTTCTTCTATGGAAAATTTTACAAGTATAAGCTTCCTAGATTATTTCGATGCAAAAACCCCAACTTTCTATGACAAATGGAAAAAATTGTTAAAAGCTCCTCCATAGAGAGAGTTGAGCAACTTCGGACCATCAAAGTAGCTCGTTGTATACTTTTTATTGTTCTTCTACGTCAAATTTTATGAGTATAAGCTTTCAAGATTATTTCGAAGCAATAACACCAAGTTTCTATGACAAATGCACAAAATTGTTAAAAGCTCCTCCATAGAGAGAGTTTAGCAACTTTGGACCGTCAAAGCTGCTCGGTGTACACATTTTATTGTTCTTCTATGCCAAATTTTACGAGTATAAGCCTCAAGATTATTTAATTGCCAAAACTCCAACTTTCCATGAGAAATGGACAGAGTCGTTAAAAGCTCCTCCGTAGAGAGAGTTAAAAAAGCTCGGACCATCAAAGTTGCTCTGTGTACACTTTTTATTATTTTTCTACGTCAAATTTTATGAGTATAGGCTTTCTAGATTATTTCGATGCCAAAACACCAATTTTCTATGACAAATGGACAAAGCCGTTAAAAGCTTCTCCATAGAGAGAGTTGAGCATCTTCGGACCATCAAAGTTGCTCGGTGTACACTTTTTAATGTTCTTCTATGTTAAATTTTACTAGTATAGGATTTCAAGATTATTTCGATGCCGAAACACCAACTTTCTATGACAAACGGACAAAGCCGTTAAAAGCTCCTCCATAGAGAGAGTTGAGCAAGTTCAGACCATCAAAGTTACTCGGTGTACACTTTTTATTGTTTTTCTATGTCAAATTTTATGAGTATAAGCTTCCTAGATTATTTCGATGACAAAACACTAACTTTCTATGACGAATTGACAAAATTGTTAAAAGCTCGTCCATGGAGAGAGTTGAGCGACTTCGGACCATCAAAGTTGCTCGGTGTACTCTTTTTATTGTGCTTCTATGTCAAATTTTACGAGTATAAGCTACCAAGATTATTTCGATGCCAAAACACCAACTTTCTATGACGAATGGACAAAACCGTAAAAAGCTCCTCCATAGAGAGAGTTGATCAACTTCGGTCCATCAAAGTTTCTCGGTGTACAATTTTTAAGGTTCTTCTATGGAAAATTTTACTAGTATAAGCTTCCTAGATTATTTCGATGCAAAAACCCCAACTTTCTATGACAAATGGAAAAAATTGTTAAAAGCTCCTCCATAGAGAGAGTTGAGCAACTTCGGACCATCAAAGTAGCTCGTTGTACAAATTTTATTGTGCTTGTATGTCAAATTTTATGAGTATAAGCTTCCAAGATTATTTCGATGCCAAAACACCAACTTTCTATGCCAAATGGACAGAACCGTTAAAAGCATCTCCATAGAGAGAGTTGACAAACTTCGGACCATCAAAGTTGCTCGATGTACAGTTTTTTTTGTTATTCTATGTCAAATTTTATGAGTATAAGCTTCCCAGATTATTTCGATGACAAAACCCCGACTTTTTATGATAAATTCACAAAATTGTTAAAAGCTCCTTCGTAGAGAGAGTTGAGCAACTTTGGACCGTCAAAGCTGCTCGGTGTACACATTTTATTGTTCTTCTATGCCAAATTTTACGAGTATAAGCCTCATGATTATTTAATTGCAAAAACTCCAACTTTCTATGAGAAATTGACAAAGCCGTTAAAAGCTCCTCCATAGAGAGAGTTAAGCAACATCGGACCATCAAGGTTGCTCGGTGTATACTTTTTATTGTTCTTCTACGTCAAATTTTATGAGTATAAGCTTTCAAGATTATTTCGAAGCAATAACACCAAGTTTCTATGACAAATGCACAAAATTGTTAAAAGCTCCTCCATAGAGAGAGTTTAGCAACTTTGGACCGTCAAAGCTGCTCGGTGTACACATTTTATTGTTCTTCTATGCCAAATTTTACGAGTATAAGCCTCAAGATTATTTAATTGCCAAAACTCCAACTTTCCATGAGAAATGGACAGAGTCGTTAAAAGCTCCTCGATAGAGAGAGTTAAAAAAGCTCGGACCATCAAAGTTGCTCTGTGTACACTTTTTATTGTTTTTCTACGTCAAATTTTATGAGTATAGGCTTTCTAGATTATTTTGATGCCAAAACACCAATTTTCTATGACAAATGGACAAAGCCGTTAAAATCTCTTCCATAGAGAGAGTTGAGCAACTTCGGACCATCAAAGATGCTCGGTGTACACTTTTTATTGTTATTCTATGTCAGATTTTATGAGTATAAGCATCCTAGATTATTTCGATGCCAAAACACCAACTTTCTATGACAAATGGACAAAACCGTTAAAAGCTCCTCCATAGAGAGAGTTGAGCAACTTCGGACCAAGAAACTTGCTCGGTGTACACTTTTTAATGTTCTTCTTTGTCAAATTCTACGAGTAAAAGCTTCCTAGATTATTTCGATGACAAGACACCAACTTTCTATGACGAATTGACAAAATTGTTAAAAGCTCGTCCATGGAGAGAGTTGAGCGACTTTGGACCGTCAAAGCTACTCGGTGTACACATTTTATTTTTCTTCTATTCCAAATTTTACAAGGATAAGCTTCAAGATTATTTAATTGCCAAAACTCCATCTTTCTATGACAAAGCCGTTAAAAGCTCCTCCATAGAGAGAGTTGGGCAACTTCGGACCAAAAAAGTTGCTCGGTGTACACTTTTTAATCTTCTTCTTTGTCAAATTCTACGAGTATATGCTTCCTAGATTATTAAGATACCAAAACACTAACTTTCTATGACAAATTGACAAAGCCGTTAAAAGCTCCTCCATAGAGAGACTTAAGCAAGCTCGGACCATCAAAGTTGCTCCGACTACACTTTTTTTTGTTTTTCTACGTCAAATTTTATGAGTATAGGATTTCAAGATTATTTCGATCCCAAAACACCAACTTTCTATGACAAACGGACGAAGCCGTTAAAAGCTCCTCCATAGAGAGAGTTGGGCAACTTCGGACCAACAAAGTTGCCCGGTGTACACTTTTTAATCTTCTTCTTTGTCAAATTCTAAGATTATAAGCTTCCTAGATTATTAAGATGCCAAAACACTAACTTTCTATGACAAATGGACAAAGCCGTTAAAATCTCTTCCATAGAGAGAGTTGAGCAACTTCGGACCTTCAAAGATGCTCGGTGTACACTTTTTATTGTTATTCTATGTCAGATTTTATGAGTATAAGCATCCTGGATTATTTTGACGCCAAAATACTTACGTTCTATGACAAATGGACAAAACCGTTAAAAGCTCCTCCATAGAGAGAGTTGAGCAACTTCGGACCAACAAACTTGCTCGGTGTACAATTTTTAATGTTCTTGTTTGTCAAATTCTACGAGTATAAGCTTCCTAGATTATTACGATGGCAAGACACTAACTTTCTATGACAAATGGACAAAGCCGTTAAAATCTCTTCCATAGGGAGAGTAGAGCAACTTCGGACCATCAAAGTTGTTCGGTGTACACTTTTTATTGTTATTCTATGTCAAATTTTACGAGTATAAGCATGCTAGATTATTTCGTTGCAAAAACCCCAACTTTCTATGAAAAATGCGAAAGATTTTTAAAAGCTCCTTCATAGAGAGAGTTGAGCAACTTCGGACCGTCAAATTTGCTCGGTGTACACCTTTTATTGTTCTTTTATGCCAAATTTTACGAGTATAAGCTTTCAAGATTATTTAATTGTCAAAACACCAACTTTCTATGAGAAATGTAGAAAGCCGTTAAAAGCTCCTCCATAGAGAGAGTTGAGCAACTTCGGACCATCAATGTTGCTCGTTGTATACTTTTTATTGTTCTTCTATGTCAAATTTTACGAGTATAAGCTTTCAAGATTATATTGAAGCAAAACACCAACTTTCTATGACAAATGGACAAAACCGCTAAAAGCTCCACCGTAGAGAGATTTGAGCAAGTTTGGAGCATCAAAGTTGCTCGGTGTACTATTTTTAATGTTCTTTTATGTCAAATTTTATGAGTATAAGCTTCCTAGATTATTTCGATGACAAAACACTAACTTTCTATGACAAATGGACAAACCGTTAAAAGCTCCTCCATAGAGAGAGTTGAGCAAGTTCGGACTATCAAAGTTGCTCGGTGTACACTTTTTATTCTTTTTCTATGTCATATTTTATGAGTATAAGCTTTATAGATTATTTCGATGCCAAAGCACCAACTTTCAATGATGAATGGAAAAAATTGTTAAAATCTCCTCCATAGAGAGAGTTGAGCAACTTCGGACCATCAAAGCTACTCGGTGTACACTTTTTATTTTGCTTCTATGTCAAATTTTACGAGTATAAGCTTCCAAGATTATTTCAATGTTAAAACACTAACTTTCTATGACGAATGGACAAAACCGTTAAAGGCTCCTCCATAGAGAGAGTTGATCAACTTCGGTCCATCAAAGTTTCTCGGTGTACACTTTTTAAGGTTCTTCTATGTCAAATTTTACGAGTTTAAGCTTCCTAGATTATTTCGATGCAAAAACCCCAAACTTTCTATGACAAATGGAAAAAATTGTTAAAAGCTCCTCCATAGAGAGAGTTGAGCAACTTCAAACCATCAAAGTTGCTCGGTGTACAAATTTTATTGTGCTTCTATGTCAAATTTTACGAGTATAAGCTTCCAAGATTATTTCGATTCCAAAACACCAACTTTCTATGACAAATGGACAAAACCGTTAAAAGCTCCTCCATAGAGAGAGTTGACCAACTTCGAACCATCAAAGTTGCTCTGTGTACACTTTTTAATGTTCTTCTATTTAAAATTTTACGAGTATAAGCTTCCTAGATTATTTAGATGGCAAACCACTAACTTTGTATGACAAATAGACAAAGCCGTTAAAAGCTTCTTCTTAGAGAGAGTTGAGCAACTTCGGACCATCAAAGTTGCTCGGTGTACACTTTTTAATGTTCTTCTATGTCAAATTTTATGAGTATAAGGTTCCTAGATTAATTCGATGGCAAAACACTAATTTTCTATGATAAATGGATAAAGCCGTTAAAATCTCTTCCATAGAGAGAGTGGAGCAACTTCGGACCATCAAAGTTGCTCGATGTACAGTTTTTATTGTTATTCTATGTCAAATTTTATGAGTATAAGCTTCCTAGATTATTTCGATGACAAAACCCCGACTTTTTATGACAAATGCACAAAATTGTTTAAAGCTCCTCCGTAGAGAGAGCTGAGCAACTTTGGACCATCAAAGCTGCTCGGTATACACATTTTATTGTTCTTCTATGCCAAATTTTACGAGTATAAGCCTCATGATTATTTAATTGCAAAAATTCCAACTTTCTATGATAAATGGACAAAGCCGTTAAAAGCTCCTCCATAGAGAGAGTTGAGCAACTTCGGACCATCAAGGTTGCTCGGTGTATACTTTTTATTGTTCTTCTACGTCAAATTTTATGAGTATAAGCTTTCAAGATTATTTTGAAGCAAAAAAACCAAGTTTCTATGACAAATACACAAAACTGTTAAAAGCTCCTCCACAGAGAGAGTTGAGCAACTTTGGACCGTCAAAGCTGCTCGGTGTACAAATTTCATTGCTCTTCTATGCCAAATTTTAAGAGTATAAGCCTCAAGATTATTTAATTGCCAAAACTCCAACTTTTCATGAGAAATGGACAATGTCGTTAAAAGCACCTCCATAGAGAGAGTGGAGCAACTTCGGACCATCAAAGTTGCTCGATGTACAGTTTTTATTGTTATTCTATGTCAAATTTTATGAGTATAAGCTTCCTAGATTATTTCGATGACAAAACCCCGACTTTTTATGACAAATGCACAAAATTGTTTAAAGCTCCTCCGTAGAGAGAGCTGAGCAACTTTGGACCATCAAAGCTGCTCGGTATACACATTTTATTGTTCTTCTATGCCAAATTTTACGAGTATAAGCCTCATGATTATTTAATTGCAAAAATTCCAACTTTCTATGATAAATGGACAAAGCCGTTAAAAGCTCCTCCATAGAGAGAGTTGAGCAACTTCGGACCATCAAGGTTGCTCGGTGTATACTTTTTATTGTTCTTCTACGTCAAATTTTATGAGTATAAGCTTTCAAGATTATTTTGAAGCAAAAAAACCAAGTTTCTATGACAAATACACAAAATTGTTAAAAGCTCCTCCACAGAGAGAGTTGAGCAACTTTGGACCGTCAAAGCTGCTCGGTGTACAAATTTTATTGTTCTTCTATGCCATATTTTACAAGTATAAGCCTAAAGATTATTTAATTGCCAAAACTCCAACTTTCCACGAGAAATGGACAAAGTCGTTAAAAGCTCCTCCATAGAGAGAGTTAAGCAAGCTCGGACCGTAGAGTTGCTCCGTGTACACTTTTTATTATTTTTCTACGTCAAATTTTATGAGTATAGGCTTTCTAGATTATTTCGATGCCAAAATACCAATTTTCTATGACAAATGGACAAAATCGTTAAAAGCTCCTCCATGGATGGAGTTGAGCAACTTCGTACCGTCAAAGTTACTCGATTTACAATTTTTATTGTTATTTTATGTCAGATTTTATGAATATAAGCATCCTAGATTATTTCGATGCCAAAACACCAACTTTCTATGACGAATTGACAAAATTGTTAAAAATTCGTCCATGGATAGAGTTGAGCGACTTTTCACCGTCAAAGCTGCTCGGTGTACACATTTTATTTTTCTTCTATGCCAAATTTTACAAGGATAAGCCGCAAGATTATGTAATTGCTAAAACTCCATCTTTCCGTTAGAAATGGACAAAGCCGTTAAAAGCTCCTCCATAGAGAGAGTTGAGCAACTTCGGACCAACAAAGTTGCTTGGTGTACACTTTTTAATGTTCTTCTTTGTCAAATTCAACGAGTATAAGCTTCCTTAGATTATTAAGATGCCAAAAAAATAACTTTCTATAACAAATGGTCAAAGCCGTTAAAATCTTTTCCATATAGAGAGTTGAGCTACTTCGGACCATCAAAGTTGCCCGATGTACACTTTTTATTGTTATTCTATCTTAGATTTTATGAGTATAAGCATCCTAGATTATTTGAATGCCAAAACACCAACTTTCTATGATGAATGGACAAAATTGTTAAAAGCTCCTACATAGAGAGAATTGAGGAACTTCGGACCAAGAAACTTGCTCGGTGTACGCTTTTTAATGTTCTTCTTTGTCAAATTCTACGAGTAAAAGCTTCCTAGATTATTACGATGGCAAAACGCTAACTTTCTATGAAAAATGGACAAAGCCGTTAAAATCTCTTCCATAGAGAGAGTTGAGCAACTTCGGACCATAAAAGTTGCTCGGTGTACACTTTTTTATTGTTATTCTATGTCAAATTTTACGAGTATAAGCATCCTAGATTATTTCGATGCAAAAACCCCAACTTTCTATGACAAATGCAAAAGATTTTTAAAAGCTCCTCCATAGAGAGAGTTGAGCAACTTCAAACCGTCAAAGTTGCTTGGTGTACACCTTTTATTGTTCTTTTATGCCAAAGTTTAGGAGTATAAGCTTTCAAGATTATTTAATTGCCAAAACACCAACTTTCTATGAGAAATGTAGAAAGCCGTTAAAAGATCCTCCATAGAGAGAGTTGAGCAACTTCGGACCATCAATGTTGCTCGTTGTATACTTTTTATTTTTCTTCTATGTCAAATTTTACGAGTATAAGCTTTCAAGATTATATTGAAGCAAAAACACCAACTTTCAATGAAAAATGGACAAAACCGTTAAAAGCTCCAACTTAGAGAGATTTGAGCAACTTCGGAGCATCAAAGTTGCTCGGTGTACTCTTTTTAATGTTCTTCTATGTCAAATTTTATGAGTATAAGCTTCCAAGATTATTTCGATGACAAAACACTAACTTTCTATGACAAATGAACAAAGCCGTTAAAAGCTCCTCCGTAGAGAGAGTTGAGCAAGTTCGGACCATCAAACTTGCTCGGTGTACACTTTTTATTCTTTTTCTATGTCAACTTTTTGAGTATAAGCTTCCTAGATTTTTCGATGCCGAAGCACCAACTTTCAATGACGAATGGAAAAAACGGTTAAAAGCTTCTCCATAGAGAGAGTTGAGCAACTTCGGACCATCAAAGTTGCTCTGTGTACACTTTTTATTGTGCTTCTATGTCAAATTTTACGAGTATAAACTTCCAAGATTATTTCGATGCCAAAACACCAACTTTCTATGACGAATGGACAAAACCGTTAAAAGCACCTCCATAGAGAGAGTTGATCAACTTTGGTCCATCAAAGTTTCTCGATGTACACTTTTTAAGGTTCTTCTCTGTCTAATTTTATGAGATTAAGCTTCCTAGATTATTTCGATGCAAAAACCCAACTTTCTATGACAAAAGCATAAAATTGTTAAAAGCTCCTCCATAGAGAGAGTTGAGGAACTTTGGACTGTCAAAGTTGCTCGGTGTACACCTTTTATTGTTCTTCTATGTGAAATTTTACGACTATAACCTTCAAGATTAATTAATTTCCAAAACACGAACTTTCTATGAGAAATGGACAAAGCCCTTAAAAGCTCCTTCATAGAGAGAGTTGAGCAACTTCGGACCATCAAAGTTGATCGGTGTACATTTTTTATTGTGCTTCTATTTCAAATTTTACGAGTATAAGCTTCCAAGATTATTTCGATGCCAAAACACCAATTTTCTATGACGAATGGACAAAACCATTAAAAGCTCCTCCATAGAGAGAGTTGATCAACTTCGGTCCATCAAAGTTTCTCGGTGTACACCTTTTAAGGTTCTTTTATGTCTAATTTTATGAGTATAAGCTTCCTACATTATTTTGATGCAAAAACCACAACTTTCTATGACAAAAGCATAAATTTGTTAAAAGCTCCTCCATAGAGAGAGTTGAGGAACTTTGGACTGTCCAAGTTGCTCGATGTACACCTTTTATTGTTCTTCTATGTAAAATTATACGACTATAACCTTCAAGATTAATTAATTTCCAAAACACCAACTTTCTATGAGAAATGGACAAATCCGTTAAAAGCTCCTCTATAGAGAGAGTTGAGCAACTTTGGACTATCAAAGTTGATCGGTGTACATTTTTTATTGTGCTTCTATTTCAAATTTTACGAGTATAAGCTTCCAAGATTATTTCGATGCCAAAAAACCCATTTTCTATGATGAATGGACAAAATTGTTAAAAGCTCCTCCATAGAGAGAGTTGATCAACTTCGGTCCATCAAACTTTCTCGGTGTACACTTTTTAAGGTTCTTCTATGTCTAATTTTACGAGTATAAGCTTCCTAGATTATTTTGATGCAAAAACCTCAACTTTCTATGACAAAAGCATAAATTTGTTAAAAGCTCCTCCATAGAGAGAGTTGAGGAACTTTGGACTGTAAACGTTGCTCGGTGTACACCTTTTATTGTTCTTCTATGTGAAATTTTATGACTATAACCTTCAAGATTAATTAATTTCCAAAACACCAACTCTCTATGAGAAATGGACAATGCCGTTAAAAGTTCCTCCATAGAGAGAGTTGAGCAACTTCGGACCATCAAAGTTGCTCGGTGTACACTTTTTAATGTTCTTCTATGTCAAATTTTACGAGTATAGGATTTCAAGATTATTTCGATGACAAAACACCAACTTTCTATGACAAATGGAAAAAATTGTTAAAAGCTCCTCCATAGAGAGAGTTGAGCAACTTCGGACCATCAAAGTTGCTCGGTGTACAAATTTTATTATGCTTCTATGTCAAATTTTACGAGTATAAGCTTCCAAGATTATTTTGATGCAAAAACACCAACTTTCTATGACAAATGGACAAAACCGTTAAAAGCTCCTCCATAGAGAGAGTTGACCAACTTCGGACCATCAAAGTTGCTCTGTGTACACTTTTTAATGTTCTTCTATGTCAACTTTTACGAGTATAGGATTTCAAGATTATTTCGATGACAAAACACCAACTTTCTATGACAAACGGACAAAGCCGTTAAAAGCCCCTCCATAGAGAGAGTTGAGCAAGTTCGGACCATCAAAGTTGCTCAGTGTACACTTTTTATTGTTTTTCTATGTCAAATTTTATGAGTATAAGCTTCCTAGATTATTTCGATGCCAAAGCACCAACTTCCTATGACGAATGGAAAAATTGTTAAAAGCTCCTCCATAGAGAGAGTTGAGCAACTTCGGAGCATCAAAGTTGATCAATGTACATTTTTTATTGTGCTTCTATTTAACATTTTACGAGTATAAGCTTCCAAGATTATTTCGATGCCAAAACAGCAATTTTCTATGACGAATGGACAAAACCATTAAAAGCTCCTCCATAGAGAGAGTTGATCAACTTTTGTCCATCAAAGTTTCTCGGTGTACGCTTTTTTAGGTTCTTCTATGTCTAATTTTACGAGTATAAGCTTCCTAGATTATTTCGATGCAAAAACCCCAACTTTCTATGACAAAAGCAAAAATTTGTTAAAAGCTCCTCCATAGAAAGAGTTGAGGAACTTTGGACTGTCAAAGTTGCTCGGTGTACACCTTTTATTGTTCTTCTATGTGAAATTTTACGACTATAACCTTCAAGATTAATTAATTTCCAAAACACCAACTTTCTATGAGAAATGGACAAAGTCGTTAAAAGCTCCTCCATAGAGAGAGTTGAGCAACTTCGGACTATCAAAGTTGCTCGGTGTACACTTTTTATTGTTTTTCTATGTCAAATTTTATGTGTATAAGCTTCCTAGATTATTTCAATGTCAAAACACCAACTTTCTATGACGAATTGACAAAATTGTTAAAAGCTCGTCCATGGAGAGAGTTGAGCGACTTTGGACCGTCAAAGCTGCTCGGTGTACACATTTTATTTTTCTTCTATGCCAAATTGTACAAGGATAAGCCTCAAGATTATTTAATTGCCAAAAATCCATCTTTCTATGAGAAATGGACAAAGCCGTTAAAATCTCCTCCATAGAGAGAGTTGAGCAACTTCGGACCATCAAAGTTGCTCGGTGTACACTTTTTATTGTGATTCTATGTCAAATTTTACGAGTATAAGCTTCCAAGATTATTTCGATGCCAAAACACCAACTTTCTATGATGAATGGACAAAACCGTTAAAAGCTCCTCTATAGAGAGAGTTGATCAACTTTGGTCCATCAAAGTTTCTCGGTGTACACTTTTTAAGGTTCTTCTATGTCAAATTTTACGAGTATAAGCTTCCTAGATTATTTCGATGCAAAAATCCCAACTTTCTATGACAAAAGCATAAAGTTGTTAAAAGCTCCTCCATAGAGAGAGTTGAGCAACTTTGGACCGTCAAAGCTGCTCGGTGTATAAATTTTATTGTTCTTCTATGCCATATTTTACAAGTATAAGCCTAAAGATTATTTAATTGCTAAAACTCCAACTTTCCACGAGAAATGGACAAAGTCGTTAAAAGCTCCTCCATAGAGAGAGTTAAGCAAGCTCGGACCGTAGAGTTGCTCCGTGTACACTTTTTATTATTTTTCTACGTCAAATTTTATGAGTATAGGCTTTCTAGATTATTTCGATGCCAAAACACCAATTTTGTATGATGAATGGACAAAATTGTTAAAAGCTCCTACATAGAGAGAGTTGAGGAAGTTCGGACCAACAAACTTGCTCGGTGTACGCTTTTTAATGTTCTTCTTTGTCAAATTCTATGAGTATAAGCTTCCTAGATTATTAAGATGCCAAAACACTAACTTTCTATGACAAATGGACAAAGCCGTTAAATTCTCTTACATAGAGAGAGTTGAGCAACTTCGGACCATCAAAGTTGCTCGGTGTACACTTTTTTATTGTTATTCTATGTCAAATTTTACGAGTATAAGCATTCTAGATTATTTCGATGCAAAAACCCCAACTTTCTATGACAAATGCAAAAGATTTTTAAAAGCTCCTCCATAGAGATAGTTGAGCAACTTCGAACCGTCAAAGTTACTCGGTGTACATCTTTTATTGTTCTTTTATGCCAAAGTTTACGAGTATAAGCTTTCAAGATTATTTAATTGCCAAAACACCAACTTTCTATGAGAAATTTAGAAAGCCGTTAAAAGATCCTCCATAGAGAGAGTTGAGCAACTTCAGACCATCAATGTTGCTCGTTGTATACCTTTTATTGTTCTTCTATGTCAAATTTTACGAGTATAAGCTTTCAAGATTATATTGAAGCAAAAACACCAACTTTCAATGAAAAATGGACAAAACCGTTAAAAGCTCCACCTTAGAGATATTTGAGCAACTTCGGAGCATCAAAGTTGCTCGGTGTACTCTTTTTAATGTTCTTCTATGTCAAATTTTATGAGTATAAGCTTCCTAGATTATTTCGATGACAAAACACTAACTTTCTATGACAAATGGACAAAGCCGTTAAAAGCTCCTCCGTAGAGAGAGTTGAGCAAGTTCGGACCATCAAAGTTGCTCGGTGTACACTTTTTATTTCTTTTCTATGTCAAATTTTTTGAGTATAAGCTTCCTAGATTTTTCGATGCCAAAGCACCAACTTTCTATGACGAATGGAAAAAATGGTTAAAAGCTTCTCCATAGAGAGAGTTGAGCAACTTCGGACCATCAAAGTTGCTCGGTGTACACTTTTTATTCTTTTTCTATGTCAAATTTTTTGAGTATAAGCTTCCTAGATTTTTCGATGCCAAAGCACCAACTTTCTATGACGAATGGAAAAAATGGTTAAAAGCTTCTCCATAGAGAGAGTTGAGCAACTTCGGACCATCAAAGTTGCTCTGTGTACACTTTTTATTGTGCTTCTATGTCAAATTTTACGAGTATAAGCTTCCAAGATTATTTCGATGCCAAAACACCAACTTTCTATGACGAATGGATAAAACCGTTAAAAGCTCCTTCATAGAGAGAGTTGATCAACTTTGGTCCATCAAAGTTTCTCGATATACACTTTTTAAGGTTCTTCTCTGTCTAATTTTTTGAGTATAAGCTTCGTAGATTATTTTGATGCAAAGACCCCAACTTTCTATGACAAAAGCATAAAATTGTTAAAAGCTCATCCATAGAGAGAGTTGAGGAACTTTGGACTGTCAAAGTTGCTCGGTGTACACCTTTTATTGTTCTTCTATGTGAAATTTTACGACTATAACCTTCAAGATTAATTAATTTCCAAAACACGAACTTTCTATGAGAAATGGACAAAGCCGTAAAAAGCAGCTCCATGGAGAGAGTTGAGCAACTTCGGACCATCAAAGTTGATCGGTGTACATTTTTTATTGTGCTTCTATTTCAAATTTTACGAGTATAAGCTTCCAAGATTATTTCGATGCCAAAACACCAATTTTCTATGACGAATGGAAAAAATTATTAAAGGCTCCTCCATAGAGAGAGTTGATCAACTTTGGTCCATCAAAGTTGCTCGGTGGACAAATTTTATTATGCTTCTATGTCAAATTTTACGAGTATAAGCTTCCAAGATTATTTCGATGTCAAAACCCCAACTTCCTATGACAAAAGCATAAATTTGTTAAAAGCTCCTCCATAGAGAGAGTTGACCAACTTTGGACTGTCAAAGTTGCTCTGTGTACACTTTTTAATGTTCTTCTATTTAAAATTTTACGAGTACAAGCTTCCTAGATTATTTAGATGGCAAAACACTTACTTTGTATGACAAATAGACAAAGCCGTTAAAAGCTTCTCCATAGAGAGAGTTGAGCAACTTCGGACCATCAAAGTTGTTCGGTGTACACTTTTTAATGTTCTTCTATGCTAAATTTTACAAGGATAAGCCTCAAGATTATTTACAAACGGACAAAGCCATTAAAAGCTCCTCCTTAGAGAGAGTTGAGCAAGTTCGGACCATCAAAGTTACTCGGTGTACACTTTTTATTGTTTTTCTATGTCAAATTTTATGAGTATAAGCTTTCTAGATTTTTTCGATGACAAAACACCAACTTTCTATGACGAATTGACAAATTTGTTAAAAGCTCGTCCATGGAGAGAGTTGGGCGACTTCGGACCGTCAAAGCTGCTCGGTGTACATATTTTATTTTTCTTCTATGCTAAATTTTACAAGGATAAGCCTCAAGATTATTTAATTGCCAAAACTCCATCTTTCTATGAGAAATGGACAAAGCCGTTAAAAGCTCCTCCATAGAGAGAGTTGAGCAACTTCGGGCCAACAAAGTTGCTTGGTGTACACTTTTTAAGGTTCTTCTATGTCAAATTTTACGAGTATAAGCTTTCTAGATTATTTCGATGCAAAAACCCCAACTTTCTATGAAAAAAGCATAAAATTATTAAAAGCTCCTCCATAGAGAAAGTTGAGCAACTTTGGACAGTCAAAGCTGCTCGGTGTACAAATTTTATTGTTCTTCTCTGCCAAATTTTACGAGTATGAGCCTCAAGATTATTGAATTGCCCAAACTCCAACTTTCCATGAGAAATGGACAAAGTCATTAAAAGCTCCTCCATAGAGAGAGTTAAGCAAGCTCGGACCATGAAAACACCAACTTTTTATTGTTATTCTATGTCAGATTTTATGAGTATAAGCATCCTAGATTATTTCGATGACAAAACACCAACTTTCTATGACGAATGGACAAAATTGTTAAAAGCTCCTACATAGAGAGAGTTGAGCAACTTCGGACCAACAAACTGGCTCGATGTACACTTTTTAATGTTCTTCTTTGTCAAATTTTACGAGTATAAGCTTCCTTGATTATTACGATGACAAAACACTAACTTTCTATGACAAATGGACAAAGCCGTTAAAATCTCTTCCATAGAGAGTGTTGAGCAACTTCGGACCGTCTAAGTTGCTCGGTGTACTCTTTTTTATTGTTATTCTATGTCAAATTTTGCGAGTATAAGCATCCTGGATTATTTCGATGCCAAAACACTAACTTTCTATGACGAATGGACAAAATTGTTAAAAGCTCCTACATAGAGAGAGTTGAGCAACTTTCGGACCATCAAAGTTGCTCGGTGTACACTTTTTTATTGTTATTCTATGTCAAATTTTACGAGTATAAGCATCATGGATTATTTTGATGCAAAAACCCCAACTTTCTATGACAAATGCACAAGATTTTTAAAAGCTCCTCCATAGAGAGAGTTGAGCAACTTCGGACCGTCAAAGTTGCTTGGTGTACACCTTTTATTGTTCTTTTATGCCAAAGTTTACGAGTATAAGCTTTCAAGAATATTTAATTGCCAAAACACCAACTTTCTATGAGAAATGTAGAAAGCCGTTAAAAGCTCCTCCATAGAGAGAGTTGAGCAATTTTGGACTATCAATGTTCCTTGTTGTATACTTTTTATTGTTCTTCTATGTCAAATTTTACGAGAATAAGCTTTCAAGATTATATTGAAGCAAAAACACGAACTTTCTATGACAAATGGACAAAACCGTTAAAAGCTCCACCGTAGAGAGATTTGAGCAACTTCGGAGCATCAAAGATGCTCGGTGTACTCTTTTTAATGTTCTTCTATGTAAAATTTTATGAGTATAAGCTTCCTAGGTTATTTCGATGACAAAACACTAACTTTCTATGACAAATGGCCAAAGCCGTTAAAAGCTCCTCCATAGAGAGAGTTGAGCAAGTTCGGACCATCAAAGTTGCTCGGTGTACACTTTTTATTCTTTTTCTATGTCAAATTTTATGAGTATAAGCTTCCTAGATTATTTCGATGCCAAAGCACCAAATTTCTATGACGAATGGAAAAAATTGTTAAAAGCTCCTCCATAGAGAGAGTTGAGCAACTTCGGACCATCAAAGTTGTTCGTTGTGCACTTTTTATTGTGCTTCTATGTCAAATTTTACGAGTATAAGCTTCCAAGATTATTTCGATGCCAAAACACCAATTTTCTATGACGAATTGACAAAACCGTTAAAAGCTCCTCCATAGAGAGAGTTGATCAACTTCGGTCCATCAAAGTTTCTCGGTGTACACTTTTTAGGGTTCTTCTATGTCTAATTTTACAAGGATAAGCCTCAAGATTATGTAATTTCCAAAACTCAATCTTTCCATGAGAAAAGGACAAAGCCGTTAAAAGCTCCTCCATAGAGAGAGTTGAGCAACTTCGGACCAACAAAGTTGCTCGGTGTACACTTTTTATTGTTCTTCTTTGTCAAATTCTACGAGTATAAGCTTCCTATATTATTAAGATGCCAAAACACTAACTTTCTATGATAAATGGATAAAGCCGTTAAAATCTCTTTCATAGAGAGAGTTGACCTACTTCGGACCATCAAAGTTGCTCGGTGTACACTTTTTATTGTTATTCTATGTCATATTTTATGAGTCTAAGCATCCTAGATTATTTCGATGCCAAAACACTAACTTTCTATGACGAATGGACAAAATTGTTAAAAGCTCCTACATAGAGAGAGTTGAGCAACTTCGGACCAACGAAGTTGCTCGGTGTACACTTTTTAATGTTCTTCTTTGTCAAATTCTACGAGTATAAGCTTCCTAGATTATTACGATGGCAAAACACTAACTTTCTATGACAAATGGACAAAGCCGTTAAAATCTCTTCCATAGAGAGAGTTGAGCAACTTCGGACCATCAAAGTTGCTCGGTGTACACTTTTTTATTGTTATTCTATGTCAAATTTTACGAGTATAAGCATCGTGGATTATTTTGATGCAAAAACCCCAACTTTCTATGACAAATGCACGAGATTTTTAAAAGCTCCTCCATAGAGAGAGTTGAGCAACTTCGGACCGTCAAAGTTGCTCGGTGTACACCTTTTGTTGTTCTTTTATGCCAAAGTTTACGAGTATAAGCTTTCAAGAGTATTTAATTGCCAAAACACCAACTTTCTATGAGAAATGTAGAAAGCCGTTAAAAAGCTTTTCTATAGAGAGAGTTGAGCAATTTCGGACTATCAATGTTCCTCGTTGTATACTTTTTATTGTTCTTCTATGTCAAATTTTACGAGTATAAGCTTTCAAGATTATATTGAAACAAAAACACGAACTTTCTATGACAAATGGACAAAACCGTTAAAAGCTCCACCGTAGAGAGATTTGAGCAACTTCGGAGCATCAAAGATGCTCGGTGTACACTTTTTAATGTTCTTCTTTGTCAAATTCTACGAGTATAAGCTACTTTGGACCGTCAAAGCTACTCGGTGTACATATTTTATTTTTCTTCTATGCCAAATTTTACAAGGATAAGCCTCAAGATTATGTAATTTCCAAAACTCCATCTTTCCATGAGAAAAGGACAAAGCCGTTAAAAGCTCCTCCATAGACAGAGTTCAGCAACTTCGGACCAACAAAGTTGCTCGGTGTACACTTTTTAATGTTCTTCTTTGTCAAATTCTACGAGTATAAGCTTCCTAGATTATTAAGATGCCAAAACACTAACTTTCTATGACAAATCGATAAAGCCGTTAAAATCTCTTCCATAGAGAGAGTAGAGCAACTTCGGACCATCAAAGTTGTTCGGTGTACTCTTTTTTATTGTTATTCTATGTCAAATTTTACGAGTATAAGCATCCTGGATTATTTCGATGCAAAAACCCCAACTTTCTATGACAAATGCACAAGATTTTTAAAAGCTCCTCCATAGAGAGAGTTGAGCAACTTCGGACCGTCAAAGTTGCTCGTTGTACACCTTTTATTGTTCTTTTATGCCAAAGTTTACGAGTATAAGCTTTCAAGAATATTTATTTGCCAAAATACCAACTTTCTATGAGAAATGTAGAAAGCCGTTAAAAGCTCCTCCATAGAGAGAGTTGAGCAATTTCGGACTATCAATGTTCCCCGTTGTACACTTTTTATTGTTCTTCTATGTCAAATTTTATGAGTATAAGCTTTCAAGATTATATTGAAGCAAAAACACCAACTTTCTATGACAAATGGACAAAACCGTTAAAAGCACCACCGTAGAGAGATTTGAGCAACTTCGGAGCATCAAAGTTGCTCGGTGTACTCTTTTTAATGTTCTTCTATGTCAAATTTTATGAGTACAAGCTTCCTAGATTATTTCGATGACAGAACACTAACTTTCTATGACAAATGGACAAAGCCATTAAAAGCTCCTCCATAGAGAGAGTTGAGCAAGTTCGGACCATCAAAGTTGCTCGGTGTACACTTTTTATTCTTTTTCTATGTCAAATTTTATGAGTATAAGCTTCCTAGATTATTTCGATGCCAAAGCACCAACTTTCTATGACGAATGGAAAAAATTGTTAAAAGCTCCTCCATAGAGAGAGTTGAGCAACTTCGGACCATCAAAGTTGCTCGGTGTACACTTTTTATTGTGCTTCTATGTCAAATTTTACGAGTATAAGCTTCCAAGATTATTTCGATGCCAAAACACCAATTTTCTATGACGAATGGACAAGACCGTTAAAAGCCCCTCCATAGAGAGAGTTGATCAACTTCGGTCCATCAAAGTTTCTCGGTGTACACTTTTTAAGGTTCTTCTATGTCTAATTTTACGAGTATAAGCTTCCTAGATTATTTCGATGCAAAAATCCCCAACTTTCTGTGACAAAAGCATAAATTTGTAAAAAGCTCCTCTATAGAGAGAGTTGAGGAACTTTGGACTGTCAAAGTTGCTCGGTGTACACCTTTTATTGTTCTTCTATGTGAAATTTTACGACTATAACCTTCAAGATTAATTAATTTCTAAAACACCAACTTTCTATGAGAAGTGGACAAAGCCGTCAAAAGCTCCTCCATAGAGAGAGTTGAGCAACTTCGGACCATCAAAGTTGCTCAGTGTACACTTTTTATTGTTTTTCTATGTCAAATTTTATGAGTATAAGCTTCCTAGATTATTTCGATGCCAAAACACCAACTTCCTATGACAAATGGAAAAAATTGTTAAAAGCTCCTTCATAGAGACAGTTGAGCAACTTCTGACCATCAAAGTTGCTCGGTATACAAATTTTATTATGCTTCTATGTCAAATTTTACGAGTATAAGCTTCTAAGATTATTTCAATGCCAAAACACCAACTTTCTTTGACAAATGGACAAAACCGTTAAAAGCTCATCCATAGAGAGAGTTGACCAACTTCGGACCATCAAAGTTGCTCTGTGAACACTTTTTAACGTTCTTCTATTTAAAATTTTACAAGTATAAGCTTCCTAGATTATTTAAATGGCAAAACACTAACTTTGTATGACAAATAGACAAAGCCGTTAAAAGCTCCTCCATAGAAAGAGTTGAGCAAGTTCGGACCATCAAAATTGCTCGGTGTACAATTTTTATTGTTTTTCTATGTCAAATTTTATGAGTATAAACTTCCTAGATTATTTCGATGACAAAACACCAACTTTCTATGACGAATTGACAAAATTGTTAAAAGCTCGTCCATGGAGAGAGTTGAGCGACTTTGGACCGTCAAAGCTGCTCGGTGTTCACATTTTATTTTTCTTCTATACCAAATTTTACAAGGATAAGCCTCAAGATTATGTAATTGCCAAAACTCCATCTTTCTATGACAAATGGACAAAGCCGTTAAAAACTCCTCCATAGAGAGAGTTGAGCAAGTTCGGACCATCAAAGTTGCTCGGTGTACACTTTTTATTCTTTTTCTATGTCAAATTTTATGCGTATAGGCTTCCTAGATTATTTCGATGCCAAAGCACTAACTTTCTATGACGAATGGAAAAAATTGTTAAAAGCTCCTCCATAGAGAGAGTTGAGCAACTTCGGACCATCAAAGTTGCTCAGTGTACACTTTTTAATGTTCTTCTATGTCAAATTTTACGAGTATAGGATTTCAAGATTATTTCGATGCAAAAACACCAACTTTGTATGATAAACGGACAAAGCCGTTAAAAGCTCCTCCATAGAGAGAGTTGAGCAAGTTCAGATCATCAAAGTTACTCGGTGTACACTTTTTATTGTTTTTCTATGTCAAATTTTACGAGTATAAGCTTCCTAGATTATTTCGATGCAAAAACCCCAACTTTCTATGACAAAAACATAAAATTATTAAAAGCTCCTCCATAGAGAGAGTTGAGCAACTTTCGACCGTTAAAGCTGCTCGGTGTACAAATTCTATTGTTCTTCTATGCCAAATTTTACGAGTATAAGCCTCAAGATCATTTAATTGCCCAAACTCGAACTTTCCATGAGAAATGGACAATGTCGTTAAAAGCTCCTCCATAGAGAGAGTTAAGCAAGCTCAGACCATGAAAGTTGCTCCGTGTACAGTTTTTATTGTTTTTCTACGTCAAATTTTATGAGTATAGGCTTTCTAGATTATTTCGATGCCAAAACACTAATTTTCTATGACAAATGGACAAAATCGATAAAAGCTCCTCCATGGATGGAGTGGAGCAACTTCGCACCATCAAAGTTGCTCGATGTACACTTTTTATTGTTCTTCTATGTCAAATTTTACGAGTATAGGATTTCAAGATTATTTCAATGCCAAAGCACCAACTTTCTATGACAAACGGACAAAGCCGTTAAAAGCTCCTCCATAGAAAGAGTTGAGCAAGTTCGGACCATCAAAATTGCTCGGTGTACAATTTTTATTGTTTTTCTATGTCAAATTTTATGAGTATAAACTTCCTAGATTATTTCGATGACAAAACACCAACTTTCTATGACGAATTGACAAAATTGTTAAAAGCTCGTCCATGGAGAGAGTTGAGCGACTTTGGACCGTCAAAGCTGCTCGGTGTTCACATTTTATTTTTCTTCTATACCAAATTTTACAAGGATAAGCCTCAAGATTATGTAATTGCCAAAACTCCATCTTTCTATGACAAATGGACAAAGCCGTTAAAAACTCCTCCATAGAGAGAGTTGAGCAAGTTCGGACCATCAAAGTTGCTCGGTGTACACTTTTTATTCTTTTTCTATGTCAAATTTTATGCGTATAAGTTTCCTAGATTATTTCGATGCCAAAGCACTAACTTTCTATGACGAATGGAAAAAATTGTTAAAAGCTCCTCCATAGAGAGAGTTGAGCAACTTCGGACTATCAAAGTTGCTCAGTGTACACTTTTTACTGTGCTTCTATGTCAAATTTTACGAGTATAAGCTTCCTAGATTATTTCGATGCAAAAACCCCAACTTTCTATGACAAAAGCATAAAATTGTTAAAAGCTCCTCCATAGAGAGAGTTGAGGAACTTCGGACTGTCAAAGTTTCTCGGTGTACACCTTTTATTGTTCTTCTATATGAAATTTTACGACTATAACCTTCGAGATTAATTAATTTCCAAAACACCAACTTACTACGAGAAATGGACAAAGCCGTTAAAAGCTCCTCCATAGAGAGAGTTGAGCAACTTCGGACCATTAAAGTTGCTCGGTGTACACTTTTTATTGTTTTTCTATGTCAAATTTTACGAGTATAAGCTTCCTAGATTATTTCGATGCAAAAACTCCAACTTTCTATGACAAAAACATAAAATTATTAAAAGCTCCTCCATAGAGAGAGTTGAGCAACTTTCGACCGTTAAAGCTGCTCGGTGTACAAATTCTATTGTTCTTCTATGCCAAATTTTACGAGTATAAGCCTCAAGATTTTTTAATTGCCGAAACTCGAACTTTCCATGAGAAATGGACAATGTCGTTAAAAGCTCCTCCATAGAGAGAGTTAAGCAAGCTCAGACCATGAAAGTTGCTCCGTGTACAGTTTTTATTGTTTTTCTACGTCAAATTTTATGAGTATAGGCTTTCTAGATTATTTCGATGCCAAAACACTAATTTTCTATGACAAATGGACAAAATCGATAAAAGCTCCTCCATGGATGGAGTGGAGCAACTTCGCACCATCAAAGTTGCTCGATGTACACTTTTTATTGTTCTTCTATGTCAAATTTTACGAGTATAGGATTTCAAGATTATTTCAATGCCAAAGCACCAACTTTCTATGACAAACGGACAAAGCCGTTAAAAGCTCCTCCATAGAAAGAGTTGAGCAAGTTCGGACCATCAAAATTGCTCGGTGTACAATTTTTATTGTTTTTCTATGTCAAATTTTATGAGTATAAACTTCCTAGATTATTTCGATGACAAAACACCAACTTTCTATGACGAATTGACAAAATTGTTAAAAGCTCGTCCATGGAGAGAGTTGAGCGACTTTGGACCGTCAAAGCTGCTCGGTGTTCACATTTTATTTTTCTTCTATACCAAATTTTACAAGGATAAGCCTCAAGATTATGTAATTGCCAAAACTCCATCTTTCTATGACAAATGGACAAAGCCGTTAAAAACTCCTCCATAGAGAGAGTTGAGCAAGTTCGGACCATCAAAGTTGCTCGGTGTACACTTTTTATTCTTTTTCTATGTCAAATTTTATGCGTATAAGTTTCCTAGATTATTTCGATGCCAAAGCACTAACTTTCTATGACGAATGGAAAAAATTGTTAAAAGCTCCTCCATAGAGAGAGTTGAGCAACTTCGGACCATCAAAGTTGCTCAGTGTACACTTTTTACTGTGCTTCTATGTCAAATTTTACGAGTATAAGCTTCCTAGATTATTTCGATGCAAAAACCCCAACTTTCTATGACAAAAGCATAAAATTGTTAAAAGCTCCTCCATAGAGAGAGTTGAGGAACTTCGGACTGTCAAAGTTTCTCGGTGTACACCTTTTATTGTTCTTCTATATGAAATTTTACGACTATAATCTTCGAGATTAATTAATTTCCAAAACACCAACTTACTACGAGAAATGGACAAAGCCGTTAAAAGCTCCTCCATAGAGAGAGTTGAGCAACTTCGGACCATTAAAGTTGCTCGGTGTACACTTTTTATTGTTTTTCTATGTCAAATTTTATGAGTATAAGCTTCCTAGATTATTTCGATGCCAAAACACCAACTTTCTATGACAAATGGAAAAAATTGTTAAAACCTCCTCCGGAGAGAGGGTTGAGCAACTTCAAACCATCAAAGTTGCTCGGTGTACAAATTTTATTATGCTTCTATGTCAAATTTTATGAGTATAAGCTTCCAAGATTATTTCAATGCTAAAACACCAACTTTCTTTGACAAATGGACAAAACCGTTAAAAGCTCATCCATAGAGAGAGTTGACCAACTTCGGATCATCAAAGTTGCTCTGTGTACACTTTTAATGTTCTTCTATTTAAAATTTTACAAGTATAAGCTTCCTAGATTATTTAAATGGCAAAACACTAACTTTGTATGACAAATAGACAAAGCCGTTAAAAGCTTATCCATAGAGAGAGTTGAGCATTTTCGGACCATCAAAGTTGCTCGGTGTACACTTTTTAATGTTCTTCTATGTCAAATTTTACGAGTATAGGATTTCAAGATTATTTCGATGCAAAAACACCAACTTTGTATGATAAACGGACAAAGCCGTTAAAAGCTCCTCCATTGAGAGAGTTGAGCAAGTTCGGATCATCAAAGTTTCTCGGTGTACACTTTTTATTGTTTTTCTATGTCAAATTTTACGAGTATAAGCTTCCTAGATTATTTCGATGCAAAAACCCCAACTTTCTATGACAAAAACATAAAATTATTAGAAGCTCCTCCATAGAGAGAGTTGAGCAACTTTCGACCGTTAAAGCTGCTCGGTGTACAAATTCTATTGTTCTTCTATGCCAAATTTTACGAGTATAAGCCTCAAGATTATTTAATTGCCCAAACTCGAACTTTCCATGAGAAATGGACAAAGTCGTTAAAAGCTCCTCCATAGAGAGAGTTAAGCAAGCTCAGACCATGAAAGTTGCTCCGTGTACAGTTTTTATTGTTTTTCTACGTCAAATTTTATGAGTATAGGCTTTCTAGATTATTTCGATGCCAAAACACTAATTTTCTATGACAAATGGACAAAATCGATAAAAGCTCCTCCATGGATGGAGTGGAGGAACTTCGCACCATCAAAGTTGCTCGATGTACACTTTTTATTGTTCTTCTATGTCAAATTTTACGAGTATAGGATTTCAAGATTATTTCAATGCCAAAACACCAACTTTCTATGACAAACGGACAAAGCCGTTAAAAGCTCCTCCATAGAAAGAGTTGAGCAAGTTCGGACCATCAAAATTGCTCGGTGTACAATTTTTATTGTTTTTCTATGTCAAATTTTATGAGTATAAACTTTGTAGATTATTTCGATGACAATACACCAACTTTCTATGACGAATTGACAAAATTGTTAAAAGCTCGTCCATGGAGAGAGTTGAGCGACTTTGGACCGTCAAAGCTGCTCGGTGTTCACATTTTATTTTTCTTCTATACCAAATTTTACAAGGATAAGCCTCAAGATTATGTAATTGCCAAAACTCCATCTTTCTATGACAAATGGACAAAGCCGTTAAAAACTCCTCCATAGAGAGAGTTGAGCAAGTTCGGACCATCAAAGTTGCTCGGTGTACACTTTTTATTCTTTTTCTATGTCAAATTTTATGCGTATAAGTTTCCTAGATTATTTCGATGCCAAAGCACTAACTTTCTATGACAAATGGAAAAAATTGTTAAAAGCTCCTCCATAGAGAGAGTTGAGCAACTTCGGACCATCAAAGTTGCTCAGTGTACACTTTTTACTGTGCTTCTATGTCAAATTTTACGAGTATAAGCTTCCTAGATTATTTCGATGCAAAAACCCCAACTTTCTATGATAAAAGCATAAAATTGTTAAAAGCTCCTCCATAGAGAGAGTTGAGGAACTTCGGACTGTCAAAGTTTCTCGGTGTACACCTTTTATTGTTCTTCTATATGAAATTTTACGACTATAACCTTCGAGATTAATTAATTTCCAAAACACCAACTTACTATGAGAAATGGACAAAGCCGTTAAAAGCTCCTCCATAGAGAGAGTTGAGCAACTTCGGACCATTAAAGTTGCTCGGTGTACACTTTTTATTGTTTTTCTATGTCAAATTTTATGAGTATAAGCTTCCTAGATTATTTCGATGCCAAAACACCAACTTTCTATGACAAATGGAAAAAATTGTTAAAACCTCCTCCGGAGAGAGGGTGGAGCAACTTCGGACCATCAAAGTTGCTCGGTGTACAAATTTTATTATGCTTCTATGTCAAATTTTATGAGTATAAGCCTCCAAGATTATTTCGATGCCAAGACACCAACTTTCTATGACAAATGGACAAAACCGTTAAAAGCTCCTCCATAGAGAGAGTTGACCAACTTCGGACCATCAAAGTTGCTCTTTGTACACTTTTTAATGTTCTTCTATTTAAAATTTTATGAGTATAAGCTTCCTAGATTATTTAGATGGCAAAACACTAACTTTGTATGACAAATAGACAAAGCCGTTAAAAGCTTCTCCATAGAGAGAGTTGAGCAATTTCGGACCATCAAAGTTGCTCCGTGTACATTTTTTAATGTTCTTCTATGTCAAATTTTACGAGTATAGGATTTCAAGATTATTTCGATGCCAAAACACCAACTTTCTATGACAAACGGAAAAAGCCGTTAAAAGCTCCTCCAAAGAGAGAGTGAGCAACTTTGGACCATCAAAGTTGCTCGATGTACAGTTTTTAATGTTCTTCTTTGTCAAATTCTACGAGTATAAGCATCCTAGATTATTAAGATGCCAAAACACTAACTTTCTATGACAAATGGACAAAGCCGTTAAAAGCTCCTCCATAGAGAGATTTGAGCAACTTCGGAGCATCAAAGTTGCTCGGTGTACTCTTTCTAATGTTATTCTATGTCAAATTTTATGAGTATAAGCTTCCCAGATTATTTCGATGACAAAACACTAACTTTCTATGACAAATGGACAAAGCCGTTAAAAGCTCCTCTATAGACAGCGTTGAGCAAGTTCGGACCATCAAACTTGCTCGGTGTACACTTTTTATTCTTTTTCTATGTCAAATTTTATGAGTATAAGGTTCCTAGATTATTTTGATGGCAAAACACTAACTTTCTATGATAAATGGACAAAGCCGTTCAAAGCCCTTCCATAGAGAGAGTGGAGCAACTGCGAAACATCAAAGTTGCTCGATGTATAGTTTTTATTGTTATTCTATGTCAAATTTTATGAGTATAAGCTTCCTATATTATTTCGATGACAAAACCCTCACTTTTATGAAAAATGCACAAAATTGTTAGAAGCTCCTCCGTAGAGAGAGCTGAGCAACTTTGGACCGTCAAAGCTGCTCGGTGTACACATTTTATTGTTCTTCTATGCCAAATTTTACGAGTATAACCCTCATGATTATTTAATTGCAAAAACTCCAATTTTCTATGAGAAATGGACAAAGTCGTTAAAAGCACCTCCATAGAGAGAGTTGAGCAACTTCTGACCATCAATGTTGCTCGTTGTATACTTTTTATTGTTATTCTATGTCAAATTTTATGAGTATAAGCTTCCTAGATTATTTCGATGACAAAACCCTGACTTTTTAAGAAAATGCACAAAATTGTTAAAAGCGCCTCCGTAGAGAGAGCTGAGCAACTTTGGACCGTCAAAGCTGCTCGGTATACACATTTTATTGTTCTTCTATGCCAAATTTTACAAGTATAGGTCTCAAGATTATTTAATTGCCAAAACACCAACTTTCCATGAGAAATGGACAAAGTCGTTAAAAGCTCCTCCATAGAGAGAGTTAAGCAAGCTCGGACCATCAAAGTTGCTCCGTGTACACTTTTTATTGTTTTTCTACGTCAAATTTTATAACTATAGACTTTCTAGATTATTTTGATGTCAAAACACCAATTTTCTTTGACAAATCGACAAAATCGTTAAAAGCTCCTCCATGGATGGAGTTGGGCAACTTCGCACCATCAAAGCTGCTCGATGTACACTTTTTATTGTTCTTCTGTCAAATTTTATGAGTACAGGATTTTAAGATTATTTCGATGCCAAAACACCAACTTTCTATGACAAACCGACAAAGCCGTTAAAAGCTCCTCCATAGAGAGAGTTGAGCAAGTTCGGACCATCAAAGTTACTCGGTGTACACTTTTTATTGTTTTTCTACGTCAAATTTTATGAGTATAGACTTTCTAGATTATTTTGATGTCAAAACACCAATTTTCTTTGACAAATCGACAAAATCGTTAAAAGCTCCTCCATGGATTGAGTTGAGCAACTTCGCACCATCAAAGTTGCTCGATGTACACTTTTTATTGTTCTTCTATGTCAAATTTTATGAGTATAGGATTTCAAGATTATTTCGATGCCAAAACACCAACTTTCTATGACAAACCGACAAAGCCGTTAAAAGCTCCTCCATAGAGAGAGTTGGGCAACATTGGACCATCAAAGTTACTCGGTGTACACTTTTTATTGTTTTTCTATGTCAAATTTTATGAGTATAAGCTTCCTAGATTATTTCGATGACAAAACACCAACTTTCTATGACGAATTGACAAAATTGTTAAAAGCTCGTCCATGGAGAGAGTTGAGCGACTTTTGACCGTCAACGTTTCTCGGTGTACACTTTTTAAGGTTCTTCTATGTCAAATTTTACGAGTATAAGCTTCCTAGATTATTTCGATGCAAAAACCACAACTTTCTATGACAAAAGCATAAAATTGTTAAATGCTCCTCCATAGAGAGAGTTGAGGAACTTTGGACGGTCAAAGTTGCTCGGTGTACACCGTTTATTATTCTTCTATGTGAAATTTTATGACTATAACCTTCAAGATTAATTAATTTCCAAAACACCAACTTTTTATGAGAAATGGACAACGCCATTAAAGGCTCCTCCATAGAGAGAGTTGAGCAACTTCGGACCATCAAAGTTGCTCGGTGTACAATTTTTACTGTTTTTCTATGTCAAATTTTATGAGTATAAGCATCCTAGATTATTTCGATGCCAAACCACCTACTTTCTATGGCCAATGGAATTTTTTTTTAAAAGCTCCTTCATAGAGAGAGTTGAGCAACTTCAGACCATCAAAGTTGCTCGGTGTATACTTTTTATTGATATTCTATGTCAGATTTTATGAGTATAATCATCCTAGATTATTTCGATGCAAAAATTCCAACTTTCTATGACAAATGCACAAGATTTTTAGAAGCTCCTCCATAGAGAGAGTTGAGCAACTTCGGACCGTCAAAGTTGCTCGGTGTACACCTTTTATCGTTCTTTTATGCAAAATTTTACAAGTATAAATAAGCTGTCAAGATCATTTAATTGCCAAAACACCAACTTTCTATGAGAAATGGACAAAGCCGTTAAAAGCTCCTCCATAGAGAGATTTGAGCAACTTTGGAGCATCAAAGTTGCTCGGTGTACTCTTTTTAATGTTCTTCTATGTCATATTTTATGAGTATAAGCTTCCTAGATTATTTCGATGACCAAAGACTAATTTTCTTTGACAAATGGACAAAGCCGTTAAAAGCTCCTCCATAGACAGAGTTGAGCAAGTACGGACCATCAAAGTTCCTCGGTGTACAATTTTTATTCTTTTTCTATGTCAAATTTTATGAGTATAAGCTTCCTAGATTATTTCGATGCCAAAGCACCAACTTTCTATGACGAATGGGAAAATTTGTTAAAAGCTCCTCCATAGAGAGAGTTGACCAACTTCGGACCATCAAAGTTGCTCAGTGTACACATTTTATTGTGCTTTTATGTCAAATTTTACGAGTATAAGCTTCCAAGATTATTTCGATGCCAAAACACCAACTTTCTATGACGAATGGACAAAACCGTTAAAAGCTCCTCCAGAAAGAGAGTTGATCAACTTTGGTCCATCAACGTTTCTCGGTGTACACTTTTTAAGGTTCTTCTATGTCAAATTTTACGAGTATAAGCTTCCTAGATTATTTCGATGCAAAAACCCCCAACTTTCTATGAAAAAAGCATAAAATTGTTAAATGCTCCTCCATAGAGAGAGTTGAGGAACTTTGGACTGTCAAAGTTGCTCGGTGTATACCGTTTATTGTTCTTCTATGTGAAATTTTACGACTATAACCTTCAAGATTAATTAATTTCCAAAACACCAACTTTTTATGAGAAATGGACAACGCCATTAAAGGCTCCTCCATAGAGAGAGTTGAGCAACTTCGGACCATCAAAGTTGCTCGGTGTACAATTTTTACTGTTTTTCTATGTCAAATTTTATGAGTATAAGCTTACTAGATTATTTCGTTGCCAAACCACCTACTTTCTATGACCAATAGAAATTTTTTTTAAAAGCTCCTTCATAGAGAGAGTTGAGCAACTTCGGACCATCAAAGTTGCTCGGTGTACAAATTTTATTGTGCTTTTATGTCAAATTTTACGAGTATAAGCTTCCAAGATAATTTCGATGCCAAAACACCAACTTTCTATGACAAATAGACAAAACCGTTAAAAATTCCTTCATAGAAAGAGTTGAGCAACTTTGGACCATCAAAGTTGCTCGATGTACAGTTTTTAATGTTCTTTTTTGTCAAATTCTACGAGTATAAGCATCCTAGATTATTAAGATGCCAAAACACTAACTTTCTATGACAAATGGACAAAGCCGTTAAAAGCTCCTCCATAGAGAGATTTGAGCAACTTCGGAGCATCAAAGTTGCTCGGTGTACTCTTTTTAATGTTATTCTATGTCAAATTTTATGAGTATAAGCTTCCCAGATTATTTCGATGACAAAACACTAACTTTCTATGACAAATGGACAAAGCCGTTAAAAGCTCCTCTATAGACAGAGTTGAGCAAGTTCGGACCATCAAAGTTGCTCGGTGTACACTTTTTATTCTTTTTCTATGTCAAATTTTATGAGTATAAGCTTCCTAGATTATTTCGATGCCAAAGCACCAACTTTCTATGACGAATGGGAAAATTTGTTAAAAGCTCCTCCATAGAGAGAGTTGAGCAACTTCGGACCATCAAAGTTGCTCAGTGTACACATTTTATTGTGCTTTTATGTCAAATTTTACGAGTATAAGCTTCCAAGATTATTTCGATGCCAAAACACCAACTTTCTATGACGAATGGACAAAACCGTTAAAAGCTCCTCCATAGAGAGAGTTGATCAACTTTGGTCCATCAACGTTTCTCGGTGTACACTTTTTAAGGTTCTTCTATGTCAAATTTTACGAGTATAAGCTTCCTAGATTATTTCGATGCAAAAACCACAACTTTCTATGACAAAAGCATAAAATTGTTAAATGCTCCTCCAAAGAGAGAGTTGAGGAACTTTGGACTGTCAAAGTTGCTCGGTGTATACCGTTTATTGTTCTTCTATGTGAAATTTTACGACTATAACCTTCAAGATTAATTAATTTCCAAAACACCAACTTTTTATGAGAAATGGACAACGCCGTTAAAGGCTCCTCCATAGAGAGAGTTGAGCAACTTCGGACCATCAAAGTTGCTCGGTGTACAATTTTTACTGTTTTTCTATGTCAAATTTTATGAGTATAAGCTTCCTAGATTATTTCGATGCCAAACCACCTACTTTCTATGACCAATAGAAATTTTTTTTAAAAGCTCCTTCATAGAGAGAGTTGAGCAACTTCGGACCATCAAAGTTGCTCGGTGTACAAATTTTATTGTGCTTTTATGTCAAATTTTACGAGTATAAGCTTCCAAGATAATTTCGATGCCAAAACACCAACTTTCTATGACAAATAGACAAAACCGTTAAAAATTCCTTCATAGAAACAGTTGAGCAACTTTGGACCATCAAAGTTTCTCGATGTACAGTTTTTAACGTTCTTCTTTGTCAAATTCTACGAGTATAAGCATCCTAGATTATTAAGATGCCAAAAGACTAACTTTCTATGACAAATTTACAAAGTCGTTAAAAGCTCCTCCATAGAGAGATTTGAGCAACTTCGGAGCATCAAAGTTGCTCGGTGTACTCTTTTTAATGTTATTCTATGTCAAATTTTATGAGTATAAGCTTCCCAGATTATTTCGATGACAAAACACTAACTTTCTATGACAAATGGACAAGGCCGTTAAAAGCTCCTCTATAGACAGAGTTGAGCAAGTTCGGACCATCAAAGTTGCTCGGTGTACACTTTTTATTCTTTTTCTATGTCAAATTTTATGAGTATAAGCTTCCTAGATTATTTCGATGCCAAAGCACCAACTTTCTATGACGAATGAGAAAATTTGTAAAAACCCCTCCATTGAGAGAGTTGAGCAACTTCGGACCATCGAAGTTGCTTGGTGTACACTTTTTATTGTGCTTCTATGTCAAATTTTACGTGTACAAGCTTCCAATATTATTTCGATGCCAAATCACCAACTTTGTATGACGAGTGGACAAAACCATTAAAAGCTCCTCCATAGAGAGAGTTGATCAACTTCGGTCCATCAAAGTTTCTCGGTGTACACTTTTTAAGGTTCCTCTATGTCAAATTTTATGAGTAAAAGCTTCCTAGATTATTTCGATGCAAAAACCACAACTTTCTATGACGAAAGCATAAAATTGTTAAAAGCTCCTCCATAGAGAGAGTTTAGCAACTTCGGACCATCAATGTTGCTCGTTGTATACTTTTATTGTTCTTCTATGTCAAATTTTACGAGTATAAGCTTTCAAGATCATTTTGAAGAAAAACACCAACTTTCTATGACAAATGGACAAAACCGTTAAAAGCTCCTCCATAGAGAGATTTGAGCAACTTCGGAGCATCAAAGTTGCTCGGTGTACACTTTTTAATGTTCTTCTATGTCAAAATTTAAGAGTATAAGCTTCCTAGATTATTTTGATGACAAAACCCCGACTCTTTATGACAAATGCACAAAATTGTTAAAAGCTCCTCCATAGAGAGAGTTGACCAACTTTGGACAGTCAAAGATGCTCGGTGTACACATTTTATTGTGCTTCTATGTCAAATTTTACGAGTATAAGCTTGCAAGATTATTTTGATGCGAAAACACCAACTTTCTATGACAAATGGACAAAATCGTTAAAAGCTCCTCCCTAGAGAGAGTTGACCAACTTCGGACCATCAAAGTTGCTCGTTGTATACCTTTTATTGTTCTTCTATGTCAAATTTTACGAGTATAAGCTTTCAAGATCATTTTGATGAAAAACACCAACTTTCTATGACAAATGGACAAAGCCGTTAAAAGCTCCTCCATAGAGAGAGTTGAGCAACTTCGGACCGTCAAAGTTGCTCGGTGTACAATTTTTACCGTTTTTCTATGTCAAATTTTATGAGTATAAGATTCCTAGATTATTTGGATGCCAAACCACCTACTTTCTATGACCAATGGAAAAAATTGTTAAATGCTCCTCCATAGAGAGAGTTGAGCAATTTCGGACCATCAATGTTGCTCGGTGTACAAATTTTATTGTGCTTCTATGTCAAATTTTACGAGTATAAGCTTCCAAGATTATTTCGATGCGAAAACACCAACTTTCTATGAAAAATGGACAAAATCGTTAAAAGCTCCTCCATAGAGAGAGTTGACCAACTTCGGACCATCAAAGTTGCTCTGTGTACACTTTTTAATGTTCTTCTATTTAAAATTTTATGAGTATAAGCTTCCTAGATTATTTCGATGGCAAAACACCAACTTTGTATGACAAATAGACAACACCGTTAAAAACTTTCCATAGAGAGAGTTGAGCAACTTCGGACCATCAAAATTGCTCGGTGTACACTTTTTAATATTCTTCTATGTCAAATTTTAGGAGTATAAAGTTCCTAGATTATTTCTTTGGAAAAACACTAACTTTCTATGATAAATGGACAAAGCCGTTAAAAGCTCTTCCATAGAGAGAGTGGAGCAACTTCGGACCATCAAAGTTGCTCGATGTACAGTTTTTATTGTTATTCTATGTCAAATTTTATGAGTATAAGCTTCCTAGATTATTTCGATGACAAAACCCCGACTCTTTATGACAAATGCACAAAATTATTAAAAGCTCCTCCGTAGAGAGAAATCAGCAACTTTGGAGCGTCAAAGATGCTCGGTGTACACATTTTATTGTTCTTATATGCCAAATTTTAGGAGTATAGCCTCATGATTATTTAATTGCAAAAACTCCAACTTTCTATGAGAAATGGAAAAAGCAGTTAAAAGCTCCTCCATAGAGAGAGTTGAGCAACTTCGGACCATCAAAGTTGCTCGGTGTATACTTTTTATTGTTCTTCTACGTCAAATTTTATGAGTATAAGCTTTCAAGATTATTTCGAAGCAAAAACACCAACTTTCTATGACAAATGCACAAAATTGTTAAAAGCTCCTCCATAGAGAGAGTTGAGCAACTTTGGACCGTCAAAGCTGCTCGGTGTACACCTTTTATTGTTCCTTTATGCTAAATTTTAGAAGTATAAGCCTCAAGATTAGTTAATTCCCAAAACTTCAACTTTCCAAGAGAAATGGACAAAGCCGTTAAAAGCTCCTCCACAGAGAGATTTGAGCAACTTCGGAGCATCAAAGTTGCTCGATGTACTCTTTTTAATGTTTTTCTATGTCAAATTTTATGAGTATAAGCTTCCTAGATTATTTTGATAACAAAAGACTAACTTTCTATGACAAAAGCATAAAATTGTTAAAAGCTCCTCAATAGAGAGAGTTGAGGAACTTCGGACTGTCAAAGTTGCTCGGTGTACAACTTTTATTGTTCTTCTATGTGAAATTTTACGACTATAACCTTCAAGATTAATTAATTACCAAAACACCAACTTTCTATGAGAAATGGACAAAGCAGTTAGAAGCTCCTCCATAGAGAGAGTCGAGCAACTTCGGATCATCAAAGTTCTCGGTGTATACTTTTTATTGTTTTTCTATGTCAAATTTTATGAGTATAAGCATCCTAGATTATTTCGATGCCAAACCATAACATTTCTATGACCAATGGAAAAAATTGTTAAAAGCTCCTCCATAGAGAGAGTTGAGCAACTTCAGACCATTAAAGTTGCTCAGTGTACAAATTTTATTGTGCTTCTATGTCAAATTTCACGAGTATAAGTTTCCAAGATTATTTCGATGCCAAAACATCAACTTTCTATGACAAATGGACAAAACCATTAAAAGCTTCTCCATAGAGAGAGTTGAGCAAGTTCGGAGCATCAAAGTTGCTTGGTGTACACTTTTTATTGTTTTTCTATGTCAAATTTTATGAGTATAAGCTTCCTAGATTATTTCGATGCCAAACCACCAACTTTCTATGACCAATGGAAAAAATTGTTAAAAGCTCCTCCATAGAGAGAGTTGAGCAACTTCGGACCATCAAAGTTGCTCGGTGTTCAAATTTTATTGTGCTTTTATGTCAAATTTTACGAGTATAAGCTTCAAAGATTATTTCGATGCCAAAACACCAACTTTCTATGACAAATGGACAAAACCGTTAAAAGCTCCACCATAGAGAGAGTTGAGCACGTTCGGACCATCAAAGTTGCTCTGTGTACATTTTTTAATGTTCTTCTATTTAAAATTTTACGAGTATAAGCTTCCTAGATTATTTCGATGGCAAAACACTAGCTTTCTGTGACAAATAGACAACGCCGTTAAAAGCTTCTCCATAGAGAGAGTTGAGCAACTTCGGACCATCAAAGTTGCTCGGTGTACACTTTTTAATGTTCTTCTATGTCAAATTTTACGAGTATAAGCTTCCAATATTATTTCGATGGCAAAACACTAACTTTCTATGATAAATGTACAATGCCGTTAAAAGCTCTTCCATAGAGAGAGTGGAGCAACTTCGGACCATCAAAGTTGCTCAATGTACAGTTTTTATTGTTATTCTATGTCAAATTTTATGAGTATAAGCTTCCTAGATTATTTCAATGACAAAACCCCGACTTTTTATGACAAATGCACAAAATTGTTAAAAACTCCTTCTTAGAGAGAGTTGAGCAAATTTGGACCGTCAAAGCTGCTCCGTGTACACATTTTATTGTTCTTCTATGCCAAATTTTAGTAGTATAAGCCTCATGATTATTTAATTGCAAAAACTCCAACTTTCTATGAGAAATGGAAAAAGCTGTTAAAAGCTCCTCCATAGAGAGAGTTGAGCAACTTCGGACCATCAAAGTTGCTTGGTGTATACTTTTTATTGTTCTTCTACATCAAATTTTATGAGTATAAGCTTTCAAGATTATTTCAAAGCAAAAACACCAAGTTTCTATGACAAATGCACAAAATTGTTAAAAGGTCCTCCATAGAGAGAGTTGAGCAACTTTGGACCGTCAAAGCTGCTCGGTGTACACATTTTATTATTCTTCTATGCCAAATTTTACGAGTATAAGCCTCAAGATTAGTTAATTGCCAAAACTCCAACTTTCCATTAGAAATGGACAAAGTCGTTAAAAGCTCCTCCATTAAGAGAGTTAAGCAAGCTCGGACCATCAAAGTTGCTCCGTGTACACTTTTTATCATTTTTCTACTTCAAATTTTATGAGTATAGACTTTCTAGATTATTTCGATGCCAAAACAACAATTTTCTATGACAAATGGACAAAATCGTTAAAAGCTCCACCATGGATGGAGTTGAGCAACTTCGCACCATCAAAGTTGCTCGATGTACACTTTTTATTGTTATTTTATGTCAGATTTTATGAGTATAAGCATCCTAGATTATTTGGATGCCAAAACACCAACTTTCTATGATGAATTGACAAATTTGTTAAAACTTCGTCCATGGAGAGAGTTGAGCGACTTTGGACCGTCAAAGCTGCTCGGTGTACACATTTTATTTTTCTTCTGTGCCAAATTTTACGAGGATAAGCATCAAGATTATTTAATTGCCAAAACTCCATCTTTCCATGAGAAATGGACAAAGCCGTTAAAAGCTCCTCTATAGAGAGAGTTGAGCAACTTCGGACCAAAAAAGTTGCTCGGTGTCTACTTTTTAATGTTCTTCTTTGTCAAATTCTACGAGTATAAGCTTCCTAGATTATTAAGATGCCAAAACACTAACTTTCTATGACAAATGGACAAAATCGTTAAAAGCTCCTCCAAAGATGGAGTTGAGCAACTTCGCACCATCAAAGTTGCTCGATGTACACTTTTATTGTTCTTCTATGTCAGATTTTATGAGTATAAGGATCCTAGATTATTTCGATGCCAAAACACCAACTTTCTATGACAAACGGACAAAACTGTTAAAAGCTCCCCCATAGAGAGAGTTGAGCAACTTTGGACCATCAAAGTTGCTCGGTGTACAATTTTTATTTTTCTTCTATGCCAAATTTTACAAGGATAAGCCACAAGATTATTTAATTGCCAAAACTCCATCTTTCCATGAGAAATGGACAAAGCCGTTAAAATCTTGTCCATAGAGAGAGTTGAGCAACTTCGGACCATCAAAGTTGCTCGGTGTACACTTTTTATTGTTATTCTATGTCACATTTTATGAGTATAAGCATCCTAGATTATTTGGATGCCAAAACACCAACTTTCTATGACGAATTGACAAATTTGTTAAAACTTCTTCCATGGAGAGAGTTGAGCGACTTTGGACCGTCAAAGCTGCTCGGTGTACACATTTTATTTTTCTTCTATGCCAAATTTTACGAGGATAAGCCTCAAGATTATTTAATTGCCAAAACTCCATCTTTCCATGAGAAATGGACAAAGCCGTTAAAATCTTGTCCATAGAGAGAGTTGAGCAACTTTGGACCATCAAAGTTGCTCGGTGTACACTTTTTATTGTTATTCTATGTCACATTGTATGAGTATAAGCATCCTAGATTATTTCGATGCAAAAATCCCAACTTTCTATGACAAATGCACAAGATTTTTAGAAGCTCCTCCATAGAGAGAGTTGAGCAACTTCGGACCGTCAAAGTTGCTCGGTGTACACCTTTTATTGTTCTTTTATGCCAAATTTTACAAGTATAAATAATCTTTCAAGATCATTTAATTGCCAAAACACCAACTTTCTATGAGAAATGGACAAAGCCGTTAAAAGCTCCTCCATAGAGAGATTTGAGCAACTTCGGAGCATTAAAGTTGCTCAGTGTACTCTTTTTAATGTTCTTCTATGTCAAATTTTATGAGTATAAGCTTCCTAGATTATTTCGATGACAAAACACTAACTTTCTATGACAAATGGAAAAAGCCGTTAAATGCTCCTCTATAGACAGAGTTGAGCAAGTTCGGACCATCAAAGTTGCTCGGTGTACACTTTTTATTGTTATTCTATGTCAGATTTTATGTGTATAAGCATCCTAGATTATTTCGATGACAAAACACCAACTTTCTATGACGAATTGACAATATTGTTAAAAGTTCGTCCATGGAGAGAGTTGGCTCGACTTTGGACCGTCAAAGCTGCTCGGTGTACACATTTTATTTTTCTTCTATGCCAAATTTTACGAGGATAAGCCTCAAGATTATTTAATTGCCAAAACTCCATCTTTCCATGAGAAATGGACAAAGCCGTTAAAAGCTCCTCCATAGAGAGAGTTGAGCAACTTCGGACCAACAAAGTTGCTCGGTGTCCACTTTTTAATGTTCTTCTTTGTCAAATTCTACGAGTATAAGCTTCCTAGATTATTAAGATGCCAAAACACTAACTTTCTATGACAAATGGACAAAATCGTTAAAAGCTCCTCCGTGGATGGAGTGGAGCAACTTCGCACCATCAAAGTTGCTCAATGTACACTTTTTATTGTTATTCTATGTCACATTGTATGAGTATAAGCATCCTAGATTATTTCGATGCAAAAATCCCAACTTTCTATGACAAATGCACAAGATTTTTAGAAGCTCCTCCATAGAGAGAGTTGAGCAACTTCAGACCGTCAAAGTTGCTCGGTGTACACCTTTTATTGTTGTTTTATGCCAAATTTTACAAGTATAAATAATCTTTCAAGATCATTTCATTGCCAAAACACCAACTTTCTATGAGAAATGGACAAAGCCGTTAAAAGATCCTCCATAGAGAGATTTGAGCAACTTCGGAGCATTAAAGTTGCTCAGTGTACTCTTTTTAATGTTCTTCTATGTCAAATTTTATGAGTATAAGCTTCCTAGATTATTTCGATGACAAAACACTAACTTTCTATGACAAATGGAAAAAGCCGTTAAATGCTCCTCTATAGACAGAGTTGAGCAAGTTCGGACCATCAAAGTTGCTCGGTGTACACATTTTATTGTTATTCTATGTCAGATTTTATGAGTATAAGCATCCTAGATTATTTCGATGACAAAACACCAACTTTTTATGACGAATTGACAATATTGTTAAAAGTTCGTCCATGGAGAGAGTTGAGCGACTTTGGACAGTCAAAGCTGCTCGGTGTACACATTTTATTTTTCTTCTATGCCAAATTTTACGAGGATAAGCCTCAAGATTATTTAATTGCCAAAACTCCATCTTTCCATGAGAAATGGACAAAGCCGTTAAAAGCTCCTCCATAGAGAGAGTTGAGCAACTTCGGACCAACAAAGTTGCTCGGTGTCCACTTTTTAATGTTCTTCTTTGTCAAATTCTACGAGTATAAGCTTCCTAGATTATTAAGATGCCAAAACACTAACTTTCTATGACAAATGGACAAAATCGTTAAAAGCTCCTCCGTGGATGGAGTGGAGCAACTTCGCACCATCAAAGTTGCTCAATGTACACTTTTTATTGTTCTTCTATGTCAGATTTTATGAGTATAAGCTTCCTAGATTATTTCGATGACAAAACACCAACTTTCTATGACGAATTGACAAAATTGCTAAAAGCTCGTCCATGGAGAGAGTTGAGCGACTTTGGACCGTCAAAGCTGCTCGGTGTACATATTTTATTTTTCTTCTATGCCAAATTTTATAAGTATAAGCCACAAGATTATTTAATTGCCAAAACTCCATCTTTCCATGAGAAATGGACAAAGCCGTTAAAATCTTGTCCATAGAGAGAGTTGAGCAACTTTGGACCATCAAAGTTGCTCGGTGTACACTTTTTATTGTTATTCTATGTCACATTGTATGAGTATAAGCATCCTAGATTATTTCAATGCAAAAATCCCAACTTTCTATGACAAATGCACAAGATTTTTAGAAGCTCCTCCATAGAGAGAGTTGAGCAACTTCGGACCGTCAAAGTTGCTCGGTGTACACCTTTTATTGTTCTTTTATGCCAAATTTTACAAGTATAAATAATCTTTCAAGATCATTTAATTGCCAAAACACCAACTTTCTATGAGAAATGGACAAAGCCGTTAAAAGCTCCTCCATAGAGAGATTTGAGCAACTTCGGAGCATTAAAGTTGCTCAGTGTACTCTTTTTAATGTTCTTCTATGTCAAATTTTATGAGTATAAGCTTCCTAGATTATTTCGATGACAAAACACTAACTTTCTATGACAAATGGAAAAAGCCGTTAAATGCTCCTCTATAGACAGAGTTGAGCAAGTTCGGACCATCAAAGTTGCTCGGTGTACACTTTTTATTGTTATTCTATGTCAGATTTTATGAGTATAAGCATCCTAGATTATTTCGATGACAAATCACCAACTTTCTATGACGAATTGACAATATTGTTAAAAGTTCGTCCATGGAGAGAGTTGAGCGACTTTGGACCGTCAAAGCTGCTCGGTGTACACACTTTATTTTTCTTCTATGCCAAATTTTACGAGGATAAGCCTCAAGATTATTTAATTGCCAAAACTCCATCTTTCCATGAGAAATGGACAAAGCCGTTAAAAGCTCCTTCATAGAGAGAGTTGAGCAACTTCGGACCAACAAAGTTTCTCGGTGTCCACTTTTTAATGTTCTTCTTTGTCAAATTCTACGAGTATAAGCTTCCTAGATTATTAAGATGCCAAAACACTAACTTTCTATGACAAATGGACAAAATCGTTAAAAGCTCCTCCATGGATGGAGTGGAGCAACTTCGCATCATCAAAGTTGCTCAATGTACACTTTTTATTGTTCTTCTATATCAGATTTTATGAGTATAAGCTTCCTAGATTATTTCGATGACCAAACACCAACTTTCTATGACGAATTGACAAAATTGTTAAAAGCTCGTCCATGGAGAGAGTTGAGCGACTTTGGACCATCAAAGCTGCTCGGTGTACATATTTTATTTTTCTTCTATGCCAAATTTTATAAGTATAAGCCACAAGATTATTTAACTGCCAAAACTCCATCTTTCCATGAGAAATGGACAAAGCCGTTAAAATCTTGTCCATAGAGAGAGTTGAGCAACTTTGGACCATCAAAGTTGCTCGGTGTACACTTTTTATTGTTATTCTATGTCACATTGTATGAGTATAAGCATCCTAGATTATTTCGATGCAAAAATCCCAACTTTCTATGACAAATGCACAAGATTTTTAAAAGCTCCTCCATAGAGAGAGTTGAGCAACTTCGGACCAACAAAGTTGCTCGGCGTACACTTTTTAATGTTCTTCTTTGACAAATTCTACGAGTATAAGCTTCCTAAATTATCAAGATGCCAAAACACTAACTTTCTATGACAAATGGACAAAGCCGTTAAAATCACTTCCATAGAGAGAGTTGAGCAACTTCGGACCATCAAAGTTGCTCGGTATACACTTTTTATTGTTATTCTATGTCAAATTTTATGCGTATAAGCATCCTACATTATTTCGATGCAAAAACATTAACTTTCTATGAAAAATGCACAAGATTTTTAGAAGCTCCCCCATAGAGAGAGTTGAGCAACTTCGGAACGTCAAAGTTGCTCGGTGTACACCTTTTATTGTTCTTTTATGCTAAATTTTACAAGTATAAATAAGCTTTCAAGATCATTTAATTGCTAAAACACCAACTTTCTATGAGAAATGGACAAAGCCGTTAAAAGCTCCTCCATAGAGAGATTTGAGCAACTTCGGAGCATCAAAGTTGCTCGGTGTACTCTTTTTAATGTTCTTCTATGTCAAATTTAATGAGTATAAGCTTCCTAGATTATTTCGATGACAAAACACTAACTTTCTATAACAAATGCACGAAGTCGCTAAAAGCTCCTCTATAGACAGAGTTGACCAAGTTCAGACCATCAAAGTTGCTCGATGTACACTTTTTATTCTTTTTCTATGTCAAATTTTATGAGTATAAGCTTCCTAGATTATTTCGATGCCAAAGCACCAACTTTCTATGACGAATGGGAAAATTTGTTAAAAGCTCCTCCATAGAGAGAGTTGACCAACTTCGGACCATCAAAGTTGCTCGGTGTACACTTTTTATTGTGCTTCTATGTCAAATTTTACGAATATAAGCTTCCAAGATTATTTCGATGCCAAAACACCAACTTTCTATGACGAATGGACAAAACCGTTAAAAGCTCCACCATAGAGAGAGTTGATCAACTTCGTCCATCAAAGTTTCTTGGTGTACACTTTTTAAGGTTCTTCTATGTCAACTTTTACGAGTATTAGCTTGCTAGATCATTTCGATGTAAAATCCCCAACTTTCTATGACAAAAGCATAAAATTGTTAAAAGCTCCTCCATAGAGAGAGTTGAGGAACTTCGGACTGTCAAAGTTGCTCGGTGTACACCTTTTATTGTTCTTCTATGTGAAATTTTACGACTATAACCTTCAAGATTAATTAATTTCCAAAACACCAACTTTCTATGGGAAATGGACAAAGCCGTTAGAAGCTCCTCCATAGAGAGAGTTTATCAACTTCGGACCATCAAAGTTGCTCGGTGTACAATTTTTATTGTTTTTCTATGTCAAATTTTATGAGTATAAGCTTCCTAGATTATTTCGATGATAAAACCCCGACTTTTTATGACAAATGCACAAAATTGTTAAAAGATCCTCCGTAGAGAGAGTTGAGCAACTTTGGACCGTCAAAGCAGCTCGGTGTACAGTTTTTATTGTTATTCTATGTCAAATTTTATGAGTATAAGCTTCCTAGATTATTTCGATGATAAAACCCCGACTTTTTATGACGAATGCACAAAATTGTTAAAAGATCCTCCGTAGAGAGAGTTGAGCAACTTTGGACCGTCAAAGCTGCTCGGTGTACACATTTTATTGTTCTTCTATGCCAAATTTTAGGAGTATAGGGCTCATGATTATTTAATTGAAAAACTCCAACTTTCTATGTGAAATGGACGAAGCCGTTAAAAGCTCTTCCATAGAGAGAGTTGAGCAACTTCGGACCATCAAAGTTGCTCGGTGTATACTTTTTATTATTCTTTTACGTCAAATTTTATGAGTATAAGCTTTCAAGATTATTTCGAAGCAAAAACACCAAGTTTCCATGACAAATGCACAAAATTGTTAAAAGCTTCTCCATAGAGAGAGTTGAGTAACTTTGGACCGTCAAAGCTGCTCGGTGTACACATTTTATTGTTCTTCTATGCCAAATTTTATGAGTATAAGCCTCAAGATTAGTTAATTGCCAAAACTCTAACTTTCCATGAGAAATGGACAAAGTTGTTAAAAGCTCCTCCACAGAGATAGTTAAGGAAGCTCGGACCATCAAAGTTGCTCCGTGTACAATTTTTATTGTTTTTCTACGTCAAATTTTATGAGTATAGGCTTTCTAGATTATTTCGATGCCAAAACACCAATTTTCTATGACAAATGGACAAAATCGTTAAAAGCTCCTCCATGGATGGAGTGGAGCAACTTCGTACCATCAAAGTTGCTCGATGTATACTTTTTATTGTTCTTCTATGTCAAATTTTACGAGTATAGGATTTCAAGATTATTTCGATGCCAAAACACCAACTTTCTATGACAAACGGACAAAACTGTTAAAAGCTCCCCCACAGAGAGAGTTGAGCAACTTTGGACCCTCAAAGTTGCTCGGTGTACACTTTTTATTGTTTTTCTATGTCAAATTTTATGAGTATAAGCTTCCTAGATTATTTCGATGACAAAACACCAACTTTCTATGACGAATTGACAAAATTGTTAAAAGCTCGTCCATGGAGAGAGTTGAGCGACTTTGGACCGTGAAAGCTGCTCGGTGTACACATTTTATTTTTCTTCTATGCCAAATTTTATAAGGATAAGCCTCAAGATGATTTAATTGCCAAAACTCCATCTTTCCATGAGAAATGGACAAAGCCGTTAAAAGCTCCTCCATAGAGAGAGTTGAGCAACTTCGGACCAACAAAGTTGCGCGGTGTACACTTTTTAATGTTTTTCTTTGACAAATTCTACGAGTATAAGCTTCCTAAATTATCAAGATGCCAAAACACTAACTTTCTATGACAAATGGACAAAGCCGTTAAAATCTCTTCCATAGAGAGAATTGAGCAACTACGGACCATCAAAGTTGCTCGGTATACACTTTTTATTGTTATTCTATGTCAAATTTTATGCGTATAAGCATCCTACATTATTTCGATGCAAAAACCATAACTTTCTATGAAAAATGCACAAGATTTTTAGAAGCTCCTCCATAGAGAGAGTTGAGCAACTTCGGAACGTCAAAGTTGCTCGGTGTACACCTTTTATTGTTCTTCTATGTGAAATTTTAGGACTATAACCTTCAAGATTAATTAATTTCCAAAACACCAACTTTCTATGAGAAATGGACAAAGCCGTTAGAAGCTCCTCCATAGAGAGAGTTTATCAACTTCGGACCATCAAAGTTGCTCGGTGTACTCTTTTTAATGTTCTTCTATGTCAAATTTTATGAGTATAAGCTTCCTAGATTATTTCGATGACAAAACACTAACTTTCTATAACAAATGGACGAAGCCGCTAAAAGCTCCTCTATAGACAGAGTTGACCAAGTTCAGACCATCAAAGTTGCTCGATGTACACTTTTTATTCTTTTTCTATGTCAAATTTTATGAGTATAAGCTTCCTAGATTATTTCGATGCCAAAGCACCAACTTTCTATGATGAATGGGAAAATTTGTTAAAAGCTCCTCCATAGAGAGAGTTGACCAACTTCGGACCATCAAAGTTGCTCGGTGTACACTTTTTATTGTGCTTCTATGTCAAATTTTACGAGTATAAGCTTCCAAGATTATTTCGATGCCAAAACACCAACTTTCTATGACGAATGGACAAAATCGTTAAAAGCTCCACCATAGAGAGAGTTGATCAACTTCGTCCATCAAAGTTTCTCGGTGTACACTTTTTAAGGTTCTTCTATGTCAACTTTTACGAGTATTAGCTTCCTGGATCATTTCGATGCAAAAACCCCAACTTTCTATGACAAAAGCATAAAATTGTTAAAAGCTCCTCCATAGAGAGAGTTGAGGAACTTCGGACTGTCAAAGTTGCTCGGTGTACACCTTTTATTGTTCTTCTATGTGAAATTTTAGGACTATAACCTTCAAGATTAATTAATTTCCAAAACACCAACTTTCTATGAGAAATGGAGAAAGCCGTTAGAAGCTCCTCCATAGAGAGAGTTTATCAACTTCGGACCATCAAAGTTGCTCGGTGTACAATTTTTATTGTTTTTCTATGTCAAATTTTATGAGTATAAGCTTCCTAGATTATTTCGATGCCAAACCACCTACTTTCTATGACCAATGGAAAAAATTGTTAAAAGCTCCTCAATAGAGAGAGTTGAGCAACTTCGGACCATCGAAGTTGCTCGGTGTACAAATTTTATTGTTCTTCTATGTCATATTTTACGAGTATAAGCTTTCAATATTATTTCGATGCCAAAACACCAACTTTCTATGACAAATGGACAAAACTGTTGAAAGCTCCTCCATAGAGAGAGTTGATCAACTTCGAACCATCAAAGTTGCTCTGTGTACACTTTTTAATGTTCTTCTATTTAAAATTTTACTAGTATAAGCTTCCTAGATTATTTCGATGGCAAAACACCAACTTTGTATGACAAATAGACAACACCGTTAAAAGCTTCTCCATAGAGAGAGTTGAGCAACTTTGGACCATCAAAGTTGCTCTGTGTACACTTTTTAATGTTCTTCTATTTAAAATTTTACGAGTATAAGCTTCCTCAATTATTTCGATGGCAAAACACCAACTTTGTATGAAAAATAGACAACACCGTTAAAAGCTTCTCCATAGAGAGAGTTGAGCAACTTCGGACCATCAAAGTTGCTGTGTGTACACTTTTTAATGTTCTTCTATGTCAAATTTTAGGAGTATAAGGTTCCTGGATTATTTCGTTGGAAAAACACTAACTTTCTATGATAAATGGACAAAGCCGTTAAAAGCTCTTCCATAGAGAGAGTGGAGCAACTTTGGACCATCAAAGTTGCTCGATGTACAGTTTTTATTGTTATTCTATGTCAAAATTTATGAGTATAAGATTCCTAAATTATTTCGATGACAAAACCCCGACTTTTTATGACAAATGCACAAAATTGTTAGAAGCTCCTCCGTAGAGAGAGTTTATCAACTTCGGACCATCAAAGTTGCTCGGTGTACAATTTTTATTGTTTTTCTATGTCAAATTTTATGAGTATAAGCTTCCTAGATTATTTCGATGCCAAACCACCTACTTTCTATGACCAATGGAAAAAATTGTTAAAAGCTCCTCAATAGAGAGAGTTGAGCAACTTCGGACCATCGAAGTTGCTCGGTGTACAAATTTTATTGTTCTTCTATGTCAAATTTTACGAGTATAAGCTTCCAAGATTATTTTGATGCCAAAACACCAACTTTCTTTGACAAATGGACAAAACTGTTGAAAGCTCCTCCATAGAGAGAGTTGATCAACTTCGAACCATCAAAGTTGCTCTGTGTACACTTTTTAATGTTCTTCTATTTAAAATTTTACTAGTATAAGCTTCCTAGATTATTTCGATGGCAAAACACCAACTTTGTATGACAAATAGACAACACCGTTAAAAGCTTCTCCATAGAGAGAGTTGAGCAACTTCGGACCATCAAAGTTGCTCTGTGTACACTTTTTAATGTTCTTCTATGTCAAATTTTAGGAGTATAAGGTTCCTGGATTATTTCTTTGGAAAAACACTAACTTTTATTGATAAATGGACAAAGCCGTTAAAAGCTCTTCCATAGAGAGAGTGGAGCAACTTTGGACCATCAAAGTTGCTCGATGTACAATTTTTATTGTTATTATATGTCAAAATTTATGAGTATAAGATTCCTAAATTATTTCGATGACAAAACCCCGACTTTTTATGACAAATGCACAAAATTGTTAAAAGCTCCTCCGTAGAGAGAGTTGAGCAACTTTGGACCGTCAAAGCTGCTCGGTGTACAGTTTTTGTTGTGCTTCTATGTCAAATTTTATGAGTATAAGCTTCCTAGATTATTTCGATGACAAAACACTAACTTTCTAAGACAATTGGGCAAAACCGTTAAAAGCTCCTCCATCGAGAGAGTTTATCAACTTCGGTCCATCAAAGTTTCTCGGAGTACACTTTTTAAGGTTCTTCTATGTCAAATTTTACGAGTATAAGCTTCCTAGATTATTTCGATGAAAAAACCCCAACTTTCTATGGCAAAAGCATAAAATTGTTAAAAGCTCCTCCACAAAGAGAGTTGAGGAACTTCAGACTGTCAAAGTTGCTCGGTGTACACCTTTTATTGTTCTTCTATGTCAAATTTTATGATTATAAGCTTCCTAGATTATTTCGATGGCAAAACACTAACTTTCTATGATAAATGGGCAAAGCCTTTAAAAGCTCTTCCATAGAGAGAGTGGAGCAACTTCGGACCATCAAAGTTGCTCGATGTACAGTTTTTATTGTTATTCTATGTCAAATTTTATTAGTACAAGCTTCCTAGATAATTTCGATGACAAAACCGCGACTTTTTATAACAAATGCACAAAATTGTTAAAATCTCCTCCGTAGAGAGAGTTGAGCAACTTCGGACCATCGAAGTTGCTCAGTCTACACTTTTTAATGTGCTTCTATGTCAAATTTTATGAGTATAAGCTTCCATGATTATTTCGATGCCAAAACACCAACTTTCTATGACAGATGGACAAAACCGTTAAAAGCTCCTTCATAGAGAGAGTTGATCAACTTCGGTCCATCAAAGTTTCTCGGTGTACACTTTTTATGGTTCTTCTATGTCAAATTTTACGAGTATAAGCTTCCTAGATTATTTCGATGCAAAAACCCTAACTTTCTATGACAAAAGCTAAAAATTGTTAAAGGCTCCTCCATATAGAGAGTTGAGGAACTTCGGATTGTCAAAGTTGCTCGGTGTACACCTTTTATTGTTCTTCTATTTGAAATTTTATGACTATAACCTTCAAGATTAATTAATTTCCAAAACACCAACTTTCTATGAGAAATGGACAAAGGCGTTAGAAGCTCCTCCATAGAGAGAGTTTATCAAAGTTGCTCGGTGTACAATTTTTATTGTTTTTCTATGTCAAATTTTATGAGTATAAGCTTCCTAGATTATTTCGATGCCAAACCACCTACTTTCTATGACCAATGGAAAAAATTGTTAAAAGCTCCTCAATAGAGAGAGTTGGGCAACTTCGGACCATCGAAGTTGCCCGGTGTACAAATTTTATTGTGCTTCTATGTCAAATTTTACGAGTTTAAGCTTCCAAGATTATTTTCGATGCCAAAACACCAACTTTCTGTGACAAATTGACAAAACCGTTAAAAGCTCCCCCATAGAGAGAGTTGACCAATTTCGGACCATCAAAGTTGCTCTGTGTACACTTTTTAATGTTCTTCTATTTAAAATTTTACGAGTATAAGCTTCCTAGATTATTTCGATGGCAAAACACTAACTTTGTATGATAAATACACAAAGCCGTTAAAAGCTTCTCCATAGAGAAAGTTGAGCAACATCGGACCATTAAAGTTGCTCGGTGTACACTTTTTAATGTTCTTCTATGTCAAATTTTATGAGTATAATGTTCCTAGATTATTTCGATGGCAAAACACTAACTTTCTATGACAAATGGACAAAGCCGTTAAAAGCTCTTCCATAGAGAGAGTGGAGCAACTTCGGACCATCAAAGTTGCTCGATGTACAGTTTTTATTGTTATTCTATGTCAAATTTTATGATTATAAGCTTCCTAGATTATTTCTATGACAAAACCCCGACTTTTTATGATAAATGCACAAAATTGTTAAAAGCTCCTCCGTAGAGAGAGTTGAGCAACTTCGGTCCATCAAATTTGCTCGGTGTACAGTTTTTGTTGTGCTTCTATGTCAAATTTTACGAGTATAAGCTTCCCAGATTATTTCGATGCCAAAACACCAAGTTTCTATGACGAATGGACAAAACCGTTAAAAGCTGCTCCATAGAGAGAGTTGATCAACTTCGGTCCATCAAAGTTTCTCGGTGTACACTTTTTAAGGTTCTTCTATGTCAAATTTTACGAGGATAAGCTTCCTATATTATTTCGATGCAAAAACCCCAACTTTCTATGACAAAAGCATAAAATTGTTAAAAGCTCCTCCATAGAGAGAGTTGAGGAACTTCGGAATGTCAAAGTTGCTCGACGTACACCTTTTATTGTTCTTCTATGTGAAATTTTAAGACTATAACCTTCAAGATTAATTAATTTCTAAAACACCAACTTTCTATGAGAAATGGACAATGCCGTTAAAAGCTCCTCCATAGAGAGAGTTGAGCAACTTCGGACCATCAAAGTTGCTCGGTGTACACTTTTTATTGTGCTACTATGTCAAATTTTACTAGTATAAGCTTCCAAGATTATTTCGATGACAAAACACCAACTTTCTATGATGAATGGACAAAACCGTTAAAAGCCCCTCCATAGAGAGAGTTGATCAACTTCGGTCCATCGAAGTTTCTCGGTGTACACATTTTAAGGTTCTTCTATGTGAAATTTTACGAGTATAAGCTTCCTAGATTATTTCGATGCAAAAACCCCAACTTTCTATTACAAAAACATAAAATTGTTAAAAGCTTCTCCATAGAGAGAGTTGAGGAACTTCGGACTGTCAAAGTTGCTTGGTGTACACCTTTTATTGTTCTTCTATGTGAAATTTTATGACTATAACCTTCAAGATTAATTAATTTCCAAAACGCCAACTTTCTATGATAAATGGACAAAGCCGTTAAAAGCTCCTTCATAGAGAGAATTAAGCAACTTCGGACCATCAAAGTTGCTCGGTGTACACTTTTTATTGTTTTTCTATCTCAAATTTTATGAGTATAAGCTTCCTAGATTATTTCGATGCCAAAACAATAAGTTTCTATGATAAATGGAAAAAATTGTTAAAAGCTCCCCCATAGAGAGAGTTGAGCAACTTCGGACCATAAAAGTTGCTCGGTGTACAAATTTTATTGTGCTTCTATGTCAAATTTTAGGAGTATAAGCTTCCAAGATTATTTCGATGCCAAAACACCAACTTTCTATGACAAATAGACAAAACCGTTAAAAGCTCCCCCATAGAGAGAGTTTACCAACTTCGGACCGTCAAAGTTGCTCGGTGTACAAAATTTATTACGGTTCTATGTCAAATTTTACGAGTATAAGCTTCCAAGATTATTTCGATCCCAAAACACCAACTTTCTATGACAAATGGACAAAACCGTTTAAAGCTCCTCCATAGCGAGAGTTGACCAACTTTGGACAATCAAAGTTGCTCTATGTACACTTTTTAATGTTCTTCTATTTAAAATTTTACGAGTATAAGCTTCCTAGATTATTTCGATGGCAAAACACTAACTTTGTATGACAAATAGACAAAGTCGATAAATGTTTCTCCATATAGAGAGTTGAGAAACTTCGGACCATCAAAGTTGCTCGGTGTACACTTTTTAATGTTCTTCTATGTCAAATTTTATGAGTGTAATGTTCCTAGATTATTTCGATGGCAAAACATTAACTTTCTATGATAAATGGACAAAGCCGTTAAAAGCTCTTCCATGGAAAGAGTGGAGTAACTTCGGACTATCAAAGTTGCTCGATGTACAGTTTTTATTGTTATTTTATGTCAAATTTTATGAGTATAAGCTTCCTAGATTATTTCGATTGCAAAACCCCGACTTTTTATGACAAATGCACAAAATTGTTAAAAGCTCCTCCGTAGAGAGAGTTGAGCAACTTTGGACCGTCAAAGCTGCTCGGTGTACACATTTTATTGTTCTTCTATGCCAAATTTTACGAGTATAAGCCTCAAGATTAGTTAATTGCCAAAACTCCAACTTTCTATGACAAATGGACAAAGTCGTTAAAAGCTCCTCCACAGAGAGAGTTAAGCAAGCTCGGACCATCAAAGTTGCTCCGTGTACACTTTTTATTGCTTTTCTACGTCAAATTTTATGAATATAGGCTTTCTAGATTATTTCGATGCCAAAACACCAATTTTCTATGATAAATGGACAAAATCGTTAAAAGCTCCTCCATGGATGGAGTGGAGCAACTTCGCACCATCAAAGTTGCTCGATGTACACTTTTTATTGTTCTTCTATGTCAAATTTTACGAGTATAGGATTTCAAGATTATTTCTATGCCAAAACAACAACTTTCTATGACAAACGGACAACACTATTAAAAGCTCCCCCATAGAGAGATTTGAGCAACTTTGGATCATCAAAGTTGCTCGGTGTACACTTTTTACTGTTTTTCTATGTCAAATTTTATGAGTATAAGCTTCCTAGATTATTTCCATGACAAAACACCTACTTTCTATGACGAATGGACAAAATCGTTAAAAGCTCCTCCATGGTGAGAGTTGAGCGACTTTGAACAGTCAAAGCTGCTCGGTGTACACATTTTATTTTTCTTCTATATTAAATTTTACGAGTATAGGATTTCAAGATTATTCCGATGCCAAAAAACCAACTTTCTATGACAGACGGACAAAACTGTTAAAAGCTCCTCCATAGAGAGAGTTGAGCAACTTTGGACCATTAAAGTTGCTCGGTGTATACTTTTTATTGTTTTTCTATGTCAAATTTTATGAGTATAAACTTCCTAGATTATTTCGATGATAAAACACCAACTTTTTATGACGAATTGACAAAATTGTTAAAAGCTCATCCATGGAGAGAGTTGAGCGACTTTGGACCGTCAAAGCTGCTCGGTGTACGCATTTTATTTTTCTTCTATGCCAAATTTTACAAGGATAAGCCTCAAGATTATTTTACTGCCAAAACTCCATCTTTCCATGAGAAATGGACAAAACCGTTAAAAGCTCCTCCATAGAGAGAGTTGAGCAACTTCGGACCAACAAATTTGCTAGGTGTACACTTTTTAATGTTCTTCTTTGTCAAATTCTACGAGTATAAGCTTCCTAGATTATTAAGATGTCAAAACACTAACTTTCTATGACAAATGGACAAAGCCATTAAAATCTCTTCCATAGAGAGAGTTGAGCAACTTCGGACCATCAAAGTTGCTCGGTGTACATTTTTTAATGTTATTCTATATCAGATTTTATGAGTATAAGCATCCTAGATTATTTCGATGCAAAAACCCCAACTTTCTATGACAAATGCACAAGATTTTTAGAAGCTCTTCCATAGAGAGAGTTGAGCACCTTCGGATCGTCAAAGTTGCTCGATGTACACCTTTTATTGTTCTTTTAGCCAAAATTTACAAGTATAAATAAGCTTTCAAGATCATTTAATTACCAAAACACCAACTTTCTATTAGAAATGGACAAAGTCGTTAAAAGCACCTCCGTAGAGAGAGTTGAGCAACTTTGGACCGTCAAAGCCGCTCGGTGTACACATTTTATTGTTCTTCTATGCCAAATTTTACGAGTATAAGCTTTCAAGATCATTTTGAAGCAAAAACACCAACGTTCTATGACAAATGGACAAAAACGTTAAAAGCTCCTCCGTAGAGAGATTTGAGCAATTTCGGAGCATCAAAGTTGCACGGTGTACACTTTTTAATTTCTTCTATGTCAAATTTTATGAGTATAAGCTTCCTAGATTATTTCGATGACAAAACACTAACTTTCTATGACAATTGGGCAAAACCGTTAAAAGCTCCTCCATCGAGAGAGTTTATCAACTTCGGTCCATCAAAGTTTCTCGGTGTACACTTTTTAAGGTTCTTCTATTTTAAATTTTACGAGTATAAGCTTCCTAGATTATTTCGATGAAAAAACCCCAACTTTCTATGACAAAAGCATAAAATTGTTAAAAGCTCCTCCACAGAGAGAGTTGAGGAACTTCAGACTGTCAAAGTTGCTCGGTGTACACCTTTTATTGTTCTTCTATGTCAAATTTTATGAGTATAAGCTTCCTAGATTATTTCGATGGCAAAACACTAACTTTCTATGATAAATGGGCAAAGCCTTTAAAAGCTCTTCCATAGAGAGAGTGGAGCAACTTCGGACCATCAAAGTTGCTCGATGTACAGTTTTTATTGTTATTCTATGTCAAATTTTATTAGTACAAGCTTCCTAGATAATTTCGATGACAAAACCGCGACTTTTTATAACAAATGCACAAAATTGTTAAAATCTCCTCCGTAGAAAGAGTTGAGCAACTTCGGACCATCGAAGTTGCTCAGTCTACACTTTTTAATGTGCTTCTATGTCAAATTTTATGAGTATAAGCTTCCAAGATTATTTCGATGCCAAAACACCAACTTTCTATGACGAATGGATAAAACCGTTAAAAGCTACTTCATAGAGAGAGTTGATCAACTTCGGTCCATCAAAGTTTCTCGGTGTACACTTTTTATGGTTCTTCTATGACAAATTTTACGAGTATAAGCTTCCTAGATTATTTCGATGCAAAAACCCTAACTTTCTATGACAAAAGCTAAAATTTTTTAAAGGCTCCTCCATAGAGAGAGTTGAGGAACTTCGGACTGTCAAAGTTGCTCGGTGTACACCTTTTATTGTTCTTCTATGTGAAATTTTACGACTATAACCTTCAAGATTAATTAATTTCCAAAACACCAACTTTCTATGAGAAATGGACAAAGCCATTAAAAGCTCCTCCATGGAGAGAGTTGAGCAATTTCGGACAATCAAAGTTGCTCGGTGTACACTATTTATTGTTTTTCTATGTCAAATTTTATGAGTATAAGCTTCCTTGATTATTTCGATGCCAAAACACCAACTTTCTATGACAAATGGAAAAAATTTGTTAAGAGCTCCTCCATAGAGAGAGTTGAGCAACTTCGGACCATCAAAGTTGCCCGGTGTACAAATTTTATTGTGCTTCTATGTCAAATTTTACGAGTTTAAGCTTCCAAGATTATTTTCGATGCCAAAACACCAACTTTCTGTGACAAATTGACAAAACCGTTAAAAGCTCCCCCATAGAGAGAGTTGACCAACTTCGGACCATCAAAGTTGCTCTGTGTACACTTTTTAATGTTCTTCTATTTAAAATTTTACGAGTATAAGCTTCCTAGATTATTTCGATGGCAAAACACTAACTTTGTATGATAAATACACAAAGCCGTTAAAAGCTTCTCCATAGAGAAAGTTGAGCAACATCGGACCATTAAAGTTGCTCGGTGTACACTTTTTAATGTTCTTCTATGTCAAATTTTATGAGTATAATGTTCCTAGATTATTTCGATGGCAAAACAATAACTTTCTATGACAAATGGACAAAGCCGTTAAAAACTCTTCCATAGAGAGAGTGGAGCAACTTTGAACCATCAAAGTTTCTCGATGTACAATTTTTATTGTTATTCTATGTCAAATTTTATGATTATAAGCTTCCTAGATTATTTCTATGACAAAACCCCGACTTTTTATGATAAATGCACAAAATTGTTAAAAGCTCCTCCGTAGAGAGAGTTGAGCAACTTCGGTCCATCAAATTTGCTCGGTGTACAGTTTTTGTTGTGCTTCTATGTCAAATTTTACGAGTATAAGCTTCCAAGATTATTTCGATGCCAAAACACCAAGTTTCTAGGACGAATGGACAAAACCGTTAAAAGCTGGTCCATAGAGAGAGTTGATCAACTTCGATCCATCAAAGTTTCTCGGTGTACACTTTTTAAGGTTCTTCTATGTCAAATTTTACGAGTATAAGCTTCCTAGATTATTTCGATGCAAAAACCCAACTTTCTATGACAAAAGCATAAAATTGTTAAAAGCTCCTCCATAGAGAGAGTTGAGGAACTTCGGAATGTCAAAGTTGCTCGACGTACACCTTTTATTGTTCTTCTATGTGAAATTTTATGACTATAACCTTCAAGATTAATTAATTTCTAAAACACCAACTTTCTATGAGAAATGGACAATGCCGTTAAAAGCTCCTCCATAGAGAGAATTGAGCAACTTCGGACCATCAAAGTTGCTCGGTGTACACTTTTTATTGTTTTTCTATGTCAAATTTTATGAGTATAAGCTTCCTAAATTATTTCGATGACAAAACACTAACTTTCTATGACAAATGGACAAAGCCGTTAAAAGCACCTCCATAGAGAGAGTTTAGCAACTTCGGACCATCAAAGTTGCTCGGTGTACACTTTTTATTCTTTTTCTATGTCAAATTTTATGAGTATAAATTTCCTAGAATATTTCGATGCCAAAGCACCAACTTTCTATGACGAATGGAAAAAATTGTTAAAAGCTCCTCCATAGAGAGAGTTGAGCAACTTCGGACCATCAAAGTTGCTCGGTGTACACTTTTTATTGTGCTACTATGTCAAATTTTACTAGTATAAGCTTCCAAGATTATTTCGATGACAAAACACCAACTTTCTATGATGAATGGACAAAACCGTTAAAAGCCCCTCCATAGAGAGAGTTGATCAACTTCGGTCCATCGAAGTTTCTCGGTGTACACTTTTTAAGGTTCTTCTATGTGAAATTTTACGAGTATAAGCTTTCTAGATTATTTCGATGCAAAAACCCCAACTTTCTATTACAAAAACATAAAATTGTTAAAAGCTTCTCCATAGAGAGAGTTGAGGAACTTCGGACTGTCAAAGTTGCTTGGTGTACACCTTTTATTGTTCTTCTATGTGAAATTTTATGACTATAACCTTCAAGATTAATTAATTTCCAAAACACCAACTTTCTATGATAAATGGACAAAACCGTTAAAAGCTCCTTCATAGAGAGAATTAAGCAACTTCGGACCATCAAAGTTGCTCGGTGTACACTTTTTATTGTTTTTCTATCTCAAATTTTATGAGTATACGCTTCCTAGATTATTTCGATGCCAGAACAACAACTTTCTATGATAAATGCAAAAAATTGTTAAAAGCTCCTCCATAGAGAGAGTTGAGCAACTTCGGACCATCAAAGTTGCTCGGTGTACAAATTTTATTGTGCTTCTATGTCAAATTTTACGAGTATAAGCTTCCAAGATTATTTCGATGCCAAAACACCAACTTTCTATGACAAATGGACAAAACCGTTAAAAGCTCCCCCATAGAGAGAGTTTACCAACTTCGGACCGTCAAAGTTGGTCGGTGTACAAAATTTATTACGCTTCTATGTCAAATTTTACGAGTATAAGCTTCCAAGATTATTTCGATCCCAAAACACCAACTTTCTATGACAAATGGACAAAACCGTTTAAAGCTCCTCCATAGCGAGAGTTGACCAACTTTGGACCATCAAAGTTGCTCTATGTACACTTTTTAATGTTCTTCTATTTAAAATTTTACGAGTATAAGCTTCCCTGATTATTTCGATGGCAAAACACTAACTTTGTTTGACAAATAGACAAAGCCGATAAAAGCTTCTCCATAGAGAGAGTTGAGAAACTTCGGACCATCAAAGTTGCTCGGTGTACACTTTTTAATGTTCTTCTATGTCAAATTTTATGAGTATAATGTTCCTAGATTATTTCGATGGCAAAACACTAACTTTCTATGATAAATGGACAAAGCCGTTAAAAGCTCTTCCATGGAAAGAGTGGAGCAATTTCGGACCATCAAAGTTGCTCGATGTACAGTTTTTATTGTTATTTTATGTCAAATTTTATGAGTATAAGCTTCCTAGATTATTTCGATGGCAAAACCCCGACTTTTTATGACAAATGCACAAAATTGTTAAAAGCTCCTCCGTAGAGAGAGTTGAGCAACTTTGGACCGTCAAAGCTGCTCGGTGTACACATTTTATTATTTTTCTATGCCAAATTTTACGAGTATAAGCCTCATGATTATTTAATTGCAAAAACTCCAACTTTCTATGAGAAATGGACAAAGCCGTTAAAGGCTCCTCCATAGAGAGAGTTGAGCAATTTCGGACCATCAAAGTTGCTCGGTGTATATTTTTTATTGTTCTTATACGTAAAATTTTATGAGTATCAGCTTTCAAGATTATTTTGAAGCAAAAACACCAAGTTTCTATGACAAATGCACAAAATTGTTAAAAGCTCCTCCCTGGAGAGAGTTGAGCAACTTTGGACCGTCAAAGCTGCTCGGTGTATACATTTTATTGTTCTTTTATGCCAAATTTTACGAGTATAAGCCTCAAGATTATTTAATTGCCAAAACTCCAACTTTCCATGAGAAATGGACAAAGTCGTTAAAAGCTCCTCCATAGAGAGAGTTAAGCAACTTCGGACCAACAATGTTGCTCGTTGTATACTTTTTATTGTTCTTCTATGTCAAATTTTACGAGTATAAGCTTTCAAGATCATTTTGAAGCAAAAACATTAACTTTCTGTGACAAATGGATAAAACCGTTAAAAGTTCCTCCGTAGAGAGATTTGAGCAACTTTAGAGCATCAAAGTTGCTCGGTGTACACTTTTTAATGTTCTTCTATGTCAAATTTTATGAGTATAAGCTTCCTAGATTATTTCGATGACAAAACACTAACTTTCCATGACAAATGGACAAAGTCATTAAAAGCTCCTCCATAGAGAGAGTTGAGCAAGTTCGGACCATCAAAGTTGCTCGGTGTACACTTTTTATTGTTTTTCTATGTCAAATTTTATGAGTATAAGCTTTCAAGATCATTTTGAAACAAAAACATTAACTTTCTATGACAAATGGATAAAACCGTTAAAAGTTCCTCCGTAGAGAGATTTGAGCAACTTCAGAGCATCAAAGTTGCTCGGTGTACACTTTTTAATGTTCTTCTATGTCAAATTTTATGAGTATAAGCTTCCTAGATTATTTCGATGACAAAACACTAACTTTCCATGACAAATGGACAAAGTCATTAAAAGCTCCTCCATAGAGAGAGTTGAGCAAGTTCGGACCATCAAAGTTGCTCGGTGTACACTTTTTATTGTTTTTCTATGTCAAATTTTATGAGTATAAGCTTTTTAGATTATTTCGATGCCAAAACACCAACTTTCTATGACGAATGGAAAAAATTGTTAAAAGCTTCTACACAGAGAGAGTTGAGCAACTTGAGACCAACTGTGGATTTACGTCCACATTATTCAAGGATAATATCTAATTAATCAAAATAAGTATTTGATTTAGAATGGTATTATCCTAGGAGATTTGATAGACTTTAATCTATTTAGAAGATATCAATTCTTATCCATTTTGAGCCTATAAATAGAGGGTTAGTCCCTTGTATTCTATACACCAAATAATACACCAAAATGCTCTCTCTCTCGAAACTCTGATCTACCACCTACGTGATCAAGGTAAGTTAGGGTGTGGAAAAGGGAGGACTCTAGTAGCGATCCCAAGCCCAGACGTTTTCGTGTGATCCTTGTCGTTGGTGTATTTGTGCCATAAAGGAGTCTGTGATCCTACTCGTAATACGTGGAATCAAACCGTTCGATCCGTAATCTGCGCTTCAACAGGTATTTCGCTGTGTTATAATACATGTGTATGTATGTTAATTTTCCTACATTGGTATCAGAGCCGGTTCGTTTGGTTCCCGTATTCATGATTAAATTGGTTTTAATTATGGATTTATCTTGTGTAGATTATTATGGTGCTTTGAATAAAGATTATAAATTAATATATATATATACACGTTTACAAAAGTTTGATTGTCATGTATGTTATCAATTATTATGACTATATATTATATTATATATATAATTGATATATGCATATGATTGAATTGCTTCAAATACAAGAAATCATAGGCGGCTTAGTCCAAGTGAAAGAGAAGAGGAGAGTAAGGCATGTATTGGATTAAACTATGTTTTTTTTTTAAACTATGTGTTTGACTACTTATCAAATGCCTCAATTGTAGATATATACATATATATATATTTGGACTCTTAAGTTTATTTGGGCCTAGGCCAACGTAAAAGGTGTTATGTACTTAAATATATAAAAATAAATTGGGCTTAGTGTTAGTTTTGTACTAATAAATACATTTGGGCCATAATAAAGATTATGTCTTTATGGATTATGAGATATTCTATTTTTGACAATTGTTTGCTTTATTTAATTTATTTATGTAATATCTTAAATTTATGTGATAACTTATATGTATTTATTAATTGTGTGATTAATAATTCATTTGTTGAATTATAATGAGGATTTTAATGTAATTAAAATTCATTTGTGGAATTATAATTTGCATATATGTTATGCATTTATTTGTATGGGCAATCTATGTACGTGACTAATATTTTTTTAGCAATGTATAGAAAGTTCTGTCGAGGAAAGGGGTTACTTAATTGTGCGCCGTATTGAACGGAAAGCCCCCTCTTTCCTGGGAACGATCTGGTTGCTAGATTTGTTAGTCAAACTTAGAAAACCAACACTAACTTCCATTTATGCTATGTGCATAATAATCCTCATTACATGTTTATTATATGCTAAGTGCTTATAATAATATTTGCGTGCATATTATGTTGTTAATATGTTATATGATTGTTGAGTTTTGTTTTGGATTGAATGTTTTTTCAATTGCGTGAGTGATGATTTTGAGCATAGCGATTTTTCAACCTCAATTTTTTTAAAAAATAATTTGATCTATGAAATTCTCAAAAATGTGAAATTGTGCCTAAATTGAATCCAACAATGTTTACTTTTGTAGTAATGGCCTCGAAAAATGTTATTGCTGATTTGAACAAAGGTGAAAAGCTAACTGGGTCCGAAAATTATGATGTGTGGAGAAGGAAGATTCAGTATCTTCTTAACGAGCAAGAAGTGCTTGAAACCTTGGAGTTGGCTATGGTGCCACCAGAAGAAGGTAATACTGCCCAGCACCCTCGTGACAAAGAAGCCTATGACAATTGGGTCAAGAAAGACCGTTGTGCACGGTTCACAATGCTTAGTGCTATGCAAAATGACTTAATTGGTGATTTTGAAGATTGCACTACCGCTCAGGCCATATGAATGAGCTCAAAATCAAGTTTGGGCAAACCAATGCCACAAGGCTTCGTGCCTTGAACCTCAAATTCAATGAGTATACGTTGCTGCCAAATCACACAATGCCCGAGCACCTTCGTGCAATGAAGGGCATGATCAAGGATTTGAGGAATGCTGGTGTTGAACTTAGTGATGAGCAACAGGTGTTGGCTATGATCCGTTCCTTGCCGGATCCTGAGTGGGTCCACATGAAGCAATTGATGACTCACTCAGAGAACATCAAAACCTTTGATGACATTTCCTGTCATCTTGAGCTAGAAGCTGATTGCAAAGCTACTACCAAGAAAGTGGCCTTAGTGGCCCATGCTCCCAACAAACCCAAAAATGGGTTTAAGGGCAAAGGTGGAGGGAAAAATATGCAATGGAAAGGTCACGGGCCTAAAGGCAAGAAAATTGAGAAGACAAATCCCAAGAGAAATGTAGCTAAAATGAAGTGCTACAACTGTGGAAACAAGGGACACCTGGCCAGAAATTGTTCTGAGCCCAAGAAGGTAGTCCCTCAATTGTTTTTTGTCAATGTTTGTTCTTATGCATTAGTTGCTAACTCCCTTCCTGATTGGATTTTGGATACAGGAGCGAACAAACACATAGTTCGTGATAGATAGGGCTTTGTGGACTTTCACCGAATTCCAGCTGGAACTCAGTACGTCTATCTGGGAAATAATGGACAAGTGGAGATCTTAGGATGCGGTTCCTATCAACTTAGATTGTTAGGGGGTCGCAGTTTAATCCTGCATGATGTTCTATATTGTCCAAATTTTCGGTGTAACCTTTGCTCTATGCTAGCTTTATTGCCTTTAGGTTATTCTTTTCATTTTGAGAACAATGTCGTTAATATGTTTTTTGATAATAAATTGTTCTTTAGTGGACAACTCGTTAATGGATTTTTTAAATTGAATTTGGATTATTATACTGCGGTTTCTTCTTCTTCTTCTTCTTCTGCATTTGTTACTTTCCCTAAAATAGATAGTATGTTATGGCATGCTAGACTTGGCCATATTGGTCAAGAAAGAATGGCTAGATTAGCCAAAGTAGGCCTATTGGGGTCGCTTGAAAAAGTCAATCTCCCTGTGTGTGAGAATTGTCTAATGGGAAAGGCATCAAGAAAGCCTTTTGGTAAGGCTCTAAGGGCCTCTCATCCTTTGGAGTTAGTCCATTCTGACATCTGTGGGCCTATGAATGTTAAAGCCGACATGGAGCGTCGTACTTTTTAACATTCATAGATGATTATTCACGATTCGGGTATGTGTATATGCTTTCTCATCGACATGAAGTATTAGAATGCTTCAAACGCTTTGTTGCGGAAGTCGAAAATCAACAAGAGAGAAATTTGAAAACTCTCCGAACTGATAGAGGACGTGAATATCTGTCTGATTCCTTTAAACTTCTATGTGAAACTAAAGGAATTAGTAGGCAACTTACAATTCCTGGGACACCGCAACAAAATGGTGTAGCGGAACGTCGAAACAGGACTTTATTGGACATGACTAGCTCAATGATGGCTCAAGCCAATCTCCCTATAAGTTTTTGGGGGGATGCGCTGCTTACGGCAGCATACGTACTTAATCGTGTTCCAAGTAAGTCTGTACCTACTACTCCCTATGAACTTTGGAACAAAAGGACTCCAGAGTTAGATCATCTGTGCCCATGGGGCTCAGCAAGATATGTTCACTCGACCTCCCATAAACATGGGAAGCTTGGCCCAAGGGCCAGCAAAAAGGTGTTCATCAGATATCCTGAACACTCAAAAGGGTATGTGATGTATTGTAAACATCCTGATGGGGGTATGACGGAAACAGAATCTAGAGATATGGAATTTTTAGAAAATGAATTCTCAAGCATTGGTGATGTCCGCAAGGAATTATAATTGTATGAGATACAGTCTATGGAACCTTCAACTATCTCTGGCGAGGAGAGGGAATTGGAACGTCCTTCTTAGCCAGTCGTCATAGATAGTGGGAGTACTGAAAACTCCTTACGGAGAAGTCAACTTGGAAACGTTCCTCGTCGACATTTTGGAGTTGAAGGACATGCGTTGTTATGCTCTCTATTAGACATAGATGAGCCTACTTCATATAACGAAGCACTTCAATCACCTGCTTGCAATGAATGGTTAGCTGCCATGAATGATGAGATGGAGTCAATGGCAAAGAACCAAGTTTGGGACTTGGTTGATCTTCCACCAGGCCGAAAGGCAATTGGCAATAAGTGGGTCTTAAAAGTCAAAAGGAAGGCCGATGGCTCAATTGACAAGTATAAAGCCCGATTAGTAGCGAAAGGCTATACCCAAATAGAGGGAATAGACTATGAAGAGACTTTTTCTCCTGTGGTGAGATTTGTCTCCATTCGCTCAATCCTAGCACTTGTAGCCCATTTAGATTTGGAGCTACACCAGATGGATGTTAAGACAGCTTTCTTAAATGGAAAGTTGGATGAGGAGATTTATATGGATCAACCTTTTGGCTTTGTGGCAAAAGGACAAGAAGACAAAGTGTGTCATCTTAAAAAATTCATATATGGTCTCAAACAATCATCTAGACAATGGTATCTCAAGTTTCATGAAGCCATTTGTTGGCAGCCATGAATATGATTGAAGATGACCATTGTGTATATGTCAGAAAGACGGAAGAGAGTTTTTTTGATCCTATCTCTGTACGTTGATGACATTTTACTTTCTGGGAATAACAAGGAGATGATAACTGCCATGAAAGAATGGCTATCCTCTATTTTTGAAATGAAGGATATGGGTGAAGCTAACTATGTGCTTGGCGTCAAGATCATGAGGGATAGATCCAAAAGAATTCTTGGTTTGTCCCAAGAAAATTATATTAAGAATATTTTGGAAAAATTCCGCATGCATCAATCAAAACCCATTGATACTCCTGTTGAAAAGGGTCGGTATTTATCACTTGATCAATGCCCTAAGACAAATGAAGAAAGAAATAGAATGAGCAGGGTTCCCTATGCCAGTGCAGTTGGGAGTCTGATGTATGCTATGTTGTGTGCTCGTCCTGACATCTGTTTTGCAGTTGGCTTAGTGAGTCGATATCAAAGTAATCCAGGTCTTGCCCACTGGGAAGCTGTGAAAAGAATATTTCATTACCTTCATGGAACCACAGATCTAGTCCTCTGCTATGGCAGAGGAAACCTGAGATTAAGGGGATTCAGTGATGCTGATTGAGCTGGTGATAGAGATGAAAGAAAATCCACCTCTGGATATGTGTTTATCCTTGGAGGAGGAGCAATCTCATGGTGTAGCAAAAAGCAGAGTTGCATTGCTCTATCAACAATGGAGGCTGAATACGTAGCATGTTCAGCTACGGTCCAGGAGGTTGTCTAGTTAAGACGATTTTTGCGACATCTCGAGGCTACCTCTCAGGTTGAAAAGCCTGTCGAGATTTACTCCGATAGCATGGCTGCCTTGGAGTATGCAAAGAATCCCAAGTATCATGGGAAGACAAAGCATATTGATCTTCGTTATCATAATATTCGACTCATGGTCAACCAGAAAGAAGTTACCCTTAAACACATTACCACTAAAGAGATGGTGGCTGACCCGTTAACAAAAGCAATACCTAGAGATTTGTTTTTGTTTCATGTTAGGTCTATGGGTCTACGTTGATTCTAGTAATGTAAGGGTGCTTGTTGGATTCTAATTTTTCTTTATGAAATAAAATTGTAGTATTATTCATAATATGTTTGTATTTGTTACATCGCAATTTAGGCACAATTTAATGTCACAAGGCTTCGATCGCCTCACTCACACGGGGGATCAATCTATCACTTGTGTGGTTGGTAGAAAGAGACAAGAAACCTAGTTGTCACTTAAGTAGTGTCATGTGTGGTTTATTTTTGCATAAGTTGCTCAATTCTTATGTCGCCTCAATAAGTCTGAGATGAGACTATTTCTATAGTTGAATGTGTGATTAATCGCCACACATAAGCCTTACGAAAGCCGGACAAAATGCATGAGTTGACATTTTAAGTTGGATGATTGTGTAGCATCTATGGAAAGTCCGTATGATGTTTGAGCAAGTGACGTCCCATCGAGTGGGAGCTTCATCATAGCATGTAATATGTTTTGCATGTGCTAAGTCGACCACTTAAGGAATGACATGATAAACACCTTCTATGTCACTGTGTGAGCCTTGAAAATTATTTATGCTCTTACGACTTAAGACTATATCTTGTAGTTGGCGTTTGAAGTATTTTCTTAGTTGTGTCATACACGGCCATGAATATTATTACGGTCGAATAAGGCACAGCTAGAAAATATTAAAATAAAGATGAATTGATATGAGTCACTAAGGAAGATTGTTTGATAACATGCCTTAATAGTACAAATCCATAGCCCGGGCGATCACAAATTGTTTTAGCAACAAAGTGATCATGGATTAGTACTTGTACCTATGTGGAAATCAAATACTGCTCAGAGATTTTTCTCAAAGTGTGTTGAGAGTATTTGTTTTGGTGTGGTCAAACTGATCTAGGGCATAGACGAACTATATCTATATGATAAGTTATGCTAGTTACGTGGTAACTTAGTGTAACTGTTCAACCTAGTGTTGATTTTTCTTCGTCTGGTCGCACGCCCTACTGCCTGTTCAATGTTTGAGAGATAGTTCTATGTGGACGAGTGGGAGATGTGGATTTACGTCCACATTATTCAAGGATAATATCTAATTAATCAAAATAAGTATTTGATTTAGAATGGTATTATCCTAGGAGATTTGATAGACATCTAATCTATTTAGAAGATATCAATTCTTATACATTTTGAGCCTATAAATACAGGGTTAGTCCCTTGTATTCTATACACCAAATAATACACCAAAACGCTCTCTCTCGAGAAACTCTGATCTACCGCCTATGTGATCAAGGTAAGTTAGGTTGTGGAAAAGGGAGGACTCTAGTAGCGATCCCAAGCCCAGACGTGTTCCGTGTGATCCTTGTCGTTGGTGTATTTGTGCCATAAAGGAGTCCTTGATCCTACTTGTAATACGTGGAATCAAACCGTTCGATCCGTAATCTGCGCTTCAACAGGTATTCCGCTGCGTTATAATACATGTGTATGTATGTTAATTTTCCTACACCAACAAACTTGCTCGGTGTACACTTTTTAACGTTCTTCTTTGTCAAATTCTACGAATATAAGCTTCCTAGATTATTACGATGGCAAAACACTAACTTTCTATGACAAATGGACAAAGCCGTTAAAATCTCTTCCATAGAGAGAGTTGAGCAACTTCGGACCATCAAAGTTGCTCGGTGTAAACTTTTTTATTGTTATTCTACGTCAAATTTTACGAATATAAGCATCCTAGATTATTTCGATGCAAAAACCCCAACTTTCTATGACAAATGCACAAGACTTTTAAAAGCTCCTCCATAGAGATAGTTGAGCAACTTCGGACCGTCAAAGTTGCTTAGTGTACACCTTTTATTGTTCTTTTATGCCAAATTTTACGAGTATAAGCTTTCAATATTATTTAATTGCCAAAACACCAACTTTCTATGAGAAATGTAGAAAGCCGTTAAAAGCTCCTCCATAGAGAGAGTTGAGCAACTTCAGACCATCAATGTTGCTCGTTGTATACTTTTTATTGTTCTTCTATGTCAAATTTTACGAGTATAAGCTTTCAGGATTATATTGAAGCAAAAACACCAACTTTCTATGACAAATGGACAAAACCGTTAAAAACTCCACCGTAGAGAGATTTGAGCAACTTCGGAGCATCAAAGTTGCTCGGTCTACTCTTTTTAATGTTCTTCTATGTCAAATTTTATGAGTATAAGCTTCCTAGATTATTTCTATGACAAATGGACAAAGCCGTTAAAAGCTCCTCCATAGAGAGAGTTGAGCAAGTTCGAACCATCAAAATTGCTCGGTGTACACTTTTTATTCTTTTTCTATTTCAAATTTTATGACTATAAGCTTCCTAGATTATTTCGATGCCAAAACACCAACTTTCTATGACGAATGGAAAAAATTGTTAAAAGATCCCCCATAGAGAGAGTTGAGAAACTTCGGACCATGAAAGTTGCTCGATGTACACTTTTTATTGTGCTTCTATGTCAAATTTTACGAGTATAAGCTTCCAAGATTATTTCGATGCCAAAACACCAAATTTCTATGACAAATAGACAAAACCGTTAAAACCACCTCGATAGAGAGAGTTGATCAACTTCGGACCATCAAAGTTTCTCGGTCTACACTTTTTAAGGTTCTTCTATGTCAAATTTTACGAGTATAAGCTTCCTAGATTATTTCGATGCAAAATCCCCAACTTTCTATGACAAAAGCATAAAATTGTTAAAAGCTCCACCATAGAGAGAGTTGAGGAACTTCGGACTGTCAAAGTTGCTCGGTGTACACCTTTTATTGTTCTTCTATGTGAAATTTTGCGACTATAACCTTCAAGATTAATTATTTTCCAAAACACCAACTTTCTATGAGAAATGGACAAAGCCATTATAAGCTCCTCCATAGAGAGAGTTGAGCAACTTCGGACCATCAAAGTTGGTCGGTGTACACTTTTATTGTTAGTCTATGTGAAATTTTATGGGTATAAGCTTCCTAGATTATTTCGATGGCAAAACCCCGACTTTCTATGACAAATGCACAAAATTGTTAAAAGCTCCACCATAGAGAGAGTTGAGCAACTTTGGAATGTCAGAGTTGCTCGGTGTACACATTTTATTGTTCTTCTATGTCAAATTTTAGGAGTATAAGCTTCAAGATTATTTCGAAGCAAAAAACACCAACTTTCTATGAGAAATGGAAAAAACCGTTAAAAGCTCATCCGTAGAGATAGTTGAGCAACTTCGGACCATCGAAGTTGCACGGTGTACACTTTTTAAAGTTCTTCTATGTCAAATTTTACGAGTATAAGCTTCCAAGATTATTTCGATGAATAAACACTAACTTTCTACGACAAATGGACAAAACCGATAAAAGCTCCTCCACAGAGAGAGTTGAGTAAGTTCGGACCGTCAAAGTTGCTCGGTGTACACCTTTTATTGTGCTTCTATGTCAAATTTTATGAGTATAAGCTTCCTAGATTATTTCAATGAATAAACACTAACTTTATATGACAAAGGACAAAACCGTTAAAATATTGAGAGAGCTGATGAACTTCGAACCACGAAAGTTGCTCGGTGTACACATTTTATTGTTATTCTATGTCAAATTTTCTGAGTATAAGCTTCCTGGACTATTTCGATGGCAAAACACTAACTTTCTATGACAAATCGACAAAGCCGTTAAAATATCTTCCATAGATAGAGTTGAGCAACTTCGGACCATCAAAGTTGCTCGGTGTACGCTTTTTATTGTTATTCTATTTCAAATTTTATGAGTGTAAGCTTCCTATATTATTTCAATGACAAAACCCCGACTTTCTATGACAAATGGAGAAAACAGTTAAAAGCTCTACCATAGAGAGAGTTGAGCAACTTCGGACCATCAAAGTTGCACGGTGTACACTTTTTAATGTTCTTCTATGTCAAATTTTACGAGTATAAGCTTCCTAGATTATTTCGATGAATAAACACTAACTTTCTATGACAAATGCACAAAGCCGTTGAAAGCTCCTCCGTATAGAGAGAGTTGAGCAAGTTCGGACCATCAAAGGTGCACGGTGTACACTTTTTAATGTTCTTCTATGTCAAATTTTACGAGTATAAGCTTCCTAGATTATTTCGATGAAGAAACACTAACTTTCTATGACAAATGGACAAAGCCGTTAAAAGCTCCTCCATACAGAGAGTTGAGCAAGTTCGGACCGTCAAAGTTGCTCGGTGTACACTTTTTAATGTGCTTCTATGTCAAATTTTACGAGTATAAGCTTCCTAGATTATTTCGATGCCAAAATACCAACTTTCTATGACAAATGGACAAAACCGTTAAAAGCTCCTCCATAGAGAGAGTTGATCAACTTCGAACCACCAAAGTTGCTCGGTGTACACTTTTTATTGTTATTCTATGTCAAATTTTATGAGTATAAGCTTCCTAGATTATTTCGATGGCAAAACACTAACTTTCTATGACAAATGGACAAAGCCGTTAAAATATCTTCCATAGAGAGAGTTGAGCAACTTCGGACCATCAAAGTTGCTCGGTCTACGCTTTTTATTGTTATTCTATTTAAAATTTTTTGAGTATAAGCTTCCTAGATTATTTCAATGACAAAACCTCGACTTTCTATTACGAATGAACAAAATTGTTAAATGCTCCTCCATAGAGAGAGTTGAGCAACTTCAGACCATCAATGTTCCTCGGTGTACACTTTTTATTGTGCTTCTATGTTCAATGTTACGAGTATAAGCTTCCTAGATTATTTGGATGAATAAACACTAACTTTCTATGACAAATGGACAAAGCCGGTAAAAGGTCTTCCATAAAGAGAGTTGAGCAAGTTCAGACCATCAAAGTTGCTCGGTGTACACTTCTTAATGTGCTTCTATGTCAAATTTTACGAGTATAAGCTTCCTAGATTATTTCGATGAATAAACACTAACTTTCTATGACCAATGGACAAAACCGTTAAAAGATCCTCCATAGAGAGAGTTGATCAACTTCGAACCACCAAAGTTGCTCAGTGTACACTTTTTATTGTTAGTCTATTTCAAATTTTATGAGTATAAGCTTCCTATATTATTTCGTTGGCAAAACATTAACTTTCTATGACAAATGGACAAAGCCGTTAAAATATCTTCCATAGAGAGAGTTGAGCAACTTCGGACCATCAAAGTTACTCGGTATACGCTTTTTATTGTGATTCTATTTCAAATTTTATGAGTACAAGCTTCCTAGATTATTTCAATAACAAAACACCGACTTTCTATGACAAATGCACAAAATTGTTAAAAGCTGCACTATAGAGAGAGTTGAGCAACTTTGGACTGTCAGAGCTGCTCGGTGTACACATTTTATTGTTCTTCTGTGTCAAATTTTACGAGTATAAGTTTCGAGTTTATTTCGAAGCAAAAACACCAACTTTCTATGACAAATGGACAAAACCGTTAAAAGCTCTTCCTTAGAGAGACTTGAGCAACTTCGGACCATCAAAGTTGCTCGGTGTACACTTTTTAATGTGCTTCTATGTCAAATTTTACGAGTTTATGCTTCATAGATTATTTCGATGAATAAACACTAACTTTCTATGACAAATGGACAAAGCTGTTAAAAGCTCCTCCATATAGAGAGTTGAGCAAGTTCGGACCATCAAAGTTGCTCGGAGTACACTTCTTAATGTGCTTCTATGTCAAATTTTACGAGTATAAGCTTCCTAGATTATTTCGATGCCAAAATACCAACTTTCTATGACAAATGGACAAAACCGTTAAAAGCTCCTCCATAGAGAGAGTTGATCAACTTCGAACCACCAAAGTTGCTCGGTGTACACTTTTTATTGTTATTCTATGTCAAATTTTATGAGTATAAGCTTCCTAGATTATTTCGATGGCAAAACACTAACTTTCTATGACAAATGGACAAAGCCGTTAAAATATCTTCCATAGAGAGAGTTGAGCAACTTCGGACCATCAAAGTTGCTCGGTCTACGCTTTTTATTGTTATTCTATTTAAAAATTTTTGAGTATAAGCTTCCTAGATTATTTCAATGACAAAACCTCGACTTTCTATTACGAATGAACAAAATTGTTAAATGCTCCTCCATAGAGAGAGTTGAGCAACTTCAGACCATCAATGTTCCTCGGTGTACACTTTTTATTGTGCTTCTATGTTCAATGTTACGAGTATAAACTTCCTAGATTATTTTGATGAATAAACACTAACTTTCTATGACAAATGGACAAAGCCGGTAAAAGCTCCTTCATAGAGAGAGTTGAGCAAGTTCGAACCATCAAAGTTGCTCGGTGTACACTTTTTAATGTGCTTCTATGTGAAATTTTACGAGTATAAGCTTCCAGGATTATTTCGATGCCAAATTACCAACTTTCTATGACAAATGGATAAAACCGTTAAAAGCTCCTCCATAGAGAGAGTAGATCAACTTCGAACCACAAAAGTTGCTCGGTGTACACTTTTTATTGTTATTCTATGTCAAATTTTAAGAGTATAAGCTTCGTAGATTATTTCGATGAATAAACACTAACTTTCTATGACAAATGGACAAAGCCGTTAAAAGCTCCTCCGTAGAGAGAGTTGAGCAAGTTCGGACCATCAAAGGTGCACGGTGTACACTTTTTAATGTTCTTCTATGTCAAATTTTTCGAGTCAAAGCTTCCTAGATTATTTCGATGAATAAACACTAACTTTCTATTACAAATGGACAAAGCCGTTAAAAGCTCCTCCATAGAGAGAGTTGAGCAAGTTCGGACCATCAAAGTTGCTCGGTGTACACTTTTTAATGTGCTTCTATGTCAAATTTTACGAGTATAAGCTTCCTAGATTATTTCGATGCCAAAATACCAACTTTCTACGACAAATGGACAAAACCGTTAAAAGCTCCTCCATAGAGAGAGTTGATAAACTTTGAACCGCCAAAGTTGCTCGGTGTACACTTTTTATTGTTATTCTATGTCAAATTTTATGAGTATAAGCGTCCTCGATTATTTCGATGGCAAAACACTAACTTTCTATGACAAATGGACAAAGCCGTTAAAATATCTTCAATAGAGAGAGTTGAGCAACTTCGGACCATCAAAGTTGCTCGGTCTACGCTTTTTATTGTTATTCTATTTCAAATTTTATGAGTATAAGCTTCCTAGATTATTTCAATGACAAAAACCTGACTTTCTATGACGAATGAACAAAATTGTTAAAAGCTCCTCCATAGAGAGAGTTGAGCAACTTCGGACCATAAAAGTTCCTCGGTGTACCCTTTTTATTGTGCTTCTATGTCCAATTTTACGAGTATAAGCTTCCAAGATTATTTTGATGCCAAAATACAAACTTTCTATGACAAATGGACAAAACCGTTAAAAGCTCCTCCATAGAGAGAGTTGATCAACTTCGGACCATCAAAGTTGCACGGTGTACACTTTTTAATGTTATTGTATATCAAATTTTACGAGTATAAGCTTCCTAGATTATTTCGATAAATAAACACTAACTTTCTATGACAATGGACAAAGCCGGTAAAAGCTCCTTCGTAGAGAGAGTTGAGCAAGTTCGGACCATCAAAGTTGCTCGGTGTACACTTCTTAATGTGCTTCTATGTCAAATTTTACGAGTATAAGCTTCCTAGATTATTTCGATGAATAAACACTAACTTTCTATGACCAATGGACAAAACCGTTAAAAGATCCTCCATAGAGAGAGTAGATCAACTTCGAACCACAAAAGTTGCTCGGTGTACACTTTTTTTTGTTATTCTATGTCAAATTTTAAGAGTATAAGCTTCCTAGATTATTTCGATGGCAAAACACTAACTTTCTATGACAAATGGACAAAGCCGTTAAAATATCTTCCATAGAGAGAGTTGAGCAACTTTGGACCATCAAAGTTGCTTGGTCTACGCTTTTTATTGTCATTCTATTTCAAATTTTATGAGTATAAGCATCCTAGATTATTTCAATGACAAAACCCCGACTTTCTATGACAAGTGCACAAATGCACAAAATTGTTAAAATCTCCACCATAGAGAGAGTTGAGCAACTTTGGACTGTCAGAGCTGCTCGGTGTACACATTTTATTGTTCTTCTATGTCAAATTTTACGAGTATAAGCTTCCTAGATTATTTCGATGAATAAACACTAACTTTCTATGACAAATGGACAAAGCCGTTAAAAGCTCATCCGTAGAGAGAGTTGAGCAAGATCGGAGCATCAAAGGTGCACGGTGTACACTTTTTAATGTTCTTTTATGTCAAATTTTACGAGTATAAGCTTCCTAGATTATTTCGATGAATAAACACTAACTTTCTATGACAAATGGACAAAGCCGTTAAAAGCTCCTCCATAGAGAGAGTTGAGCTAGTTCGGACCATCAAAGTTGCTCGGTGTACACTTTTTAATGTGCTTCTATGTCAAATTTTACGAGTATAAGCTTCCTAGATTATTTCTATGACGAATGAACAAAATTGTTAAAAGCTCCTCCATAGAGAGAGTTGAGCAACTTCGGAACATCAAAGTTCCACGGTGTACACTTTTTATTGTTCTTCTACGTCCAATTTTACGAGTATAAGCTTCCAAGATTATTTTGATGCCCAAATACAAACTTTCTATGACAAATAGACAAAGCCGTTAAAAGCTCCTCCATCGAGAGAGTTGAGCAAGTTCGGACCATCAAAGTTGCTCCGTGTACACTTTTTAATGTGCTTCTATGTCAAATTTTACGAGTATAAGCTTCCTAGATTATTTCGATGAATAAACACTAACTTTCTGTGACAAATGGACAAAGCCGGTAAAAGCTCCTGCATAGAGAGAGTTGATCAACTTCGAACCACCAAAGTTGCTCGGTGTACACTTTTTATTGTTATTCTATATCAAATTTCATGAGTATAAGCTTCCTAGATTATTTCGATGGCAAAACACTAACTTTCTTTGACAAATGGACAAAGCCGTTAAAATATCTTCCATAGAGAGAGTTGAGCAACTTCGGACCATCAAAGTTGCTCGGTGTACGATTTTTATTGTTATTCTATTTCAAATTTTATGAGTATAAGCTTCCTAGATTATTTCAATAAAAAAACCCCGACTTTCTATGGCAAATGCACAAAATTGTTAAAAGCTCCACCATAGAGAGAGTTGAGCAACTTTGGACCGTCAAAGCTGCTCGGTGTACACATTTTATTGTTCTTCTATGTCAAATTTTACGAGTATAAGCTTTCAAGATTATTTCGAAGCAAAAACACCAACTTTCTATGACAAATGGACAAAATCGTTAAAAGCTTTTCCGTAGACATTTTTGAGCAAGTTTGGACCATGAAAGTTGCTCGTTGCATACTTTTTATTGTTTTTCTATGTCAAATTTTATGAGTATAAGCTTCCTAGATTATTTCAATGCCAAAACACCAACTTTCTATGGAGAATGGACAAAATTGTTAGAAGCTTCTTCATAGAGAGAGTTGAGCAACTTCGGACAATCAAAGTTCCTCGGTCTACACTTTTTATTGTGCTCCTATGTCAAATTTTACGAGTATAAGCTTTCAAGATTATTTGATGCCAAAATACCAACTTTCTATGACAAAAGGACAAAACCGTTAAAAGCTCCTCCATAGAGAGAGTTGATAGACTTCGAACCACCAAAGTTGCTCGGTGTACACTTTTTATTGTTAGTCTATGTCAGATTTTATGAGTATAAGCTTCCTAGATTATTTCGATGGCAAAACACTAACTTTCTATGACAAATGGACAAAGCCGTTAAAATATCTTCGATAGAGAGAGTTGAGCAACTTCGGACCATCAAAGTTGCTCTGTCTACGCATTTTATTGTTATTCTATTTCAAATTTTATGAGTATAAGCTTCCTAGATTATTTCAATGACAAAACCCTGACTTTCTATGACGAATGAACAAAATTGTTAAAAGCTCCTCCATAGAGAGAGTTGAGCAACTTCGGACCATAAAAGTTCCTCGGTGTACACTTTTTAATGTGCTTCTATGTCAAATTTTACGAGTATAAGCTTCCTAGATTATTTCAATGAAGAAACACTAACTTTCTATGACAAATGGACAAAGCCGTTAAAAACTCCTCCATACAGAGAGTTGAGCAAGTTCGGACCGTCAAAGTTGCTCGGTATACACTTTTTAATGTGCTTCTATGTCAAATTTTACGAGTATAAGCTTCCTAGATTATTTCGATGCCAAAATACCAACTTTCTATGAAAAATGGACAAAACCGTTAAAAGCTCCTCCATAGAGAGAGTTGATCAACTTCGAACCACCAAAGTTGCTCGGTGTACACTTTTTATTGTTATTCTATGTCAAATTTTATGAGTATAAGCTTCCTAGATTATTTCGATGGCAAAACACTAACTTTCTATGACAAATGGACAAAGGCGTTAAAATATCTTCCATAGAGAGAGTTGAGCAACTTCGGACCATCAAAGTTGCTCGGTCTACGCTTTTTATTGTTATTCTATTTAAAAAATTTTGAGTATAAGCTTCCTAGATTATTTCAATGACAAAACCTCGACTTTCTATTACGAATGAACAAAATTGTTAAATGCTCCTCCATAGAGAGAGTTGAGCAACTTCAGACCATCAATGTTCCTCGGTGTACACTTTTTATTGTGCTTCTATGTCCAATGTTACGAGTATAAGCTTCCTAGATGATTTCGATGAATAAACATTAACTTTTTATGACAATTGGACAAAGCCGGTAAAAGGTCTTCCATAGAGAGAGTTGAGCAAGTTCGGACCATCAAAGTTGCTCGGTGTACACTTCTTAATGTGCTTCTATGTCAAATTTTACGAGTATAAGCTTCCTAGATTATTTCGATGAATAAACACTAACTTTCTATGACAAATGGACAAAGCCGGTAAAAGCTCCTGCATAGAGAGAGTTGATCAACTTCGAACCACCAAAGTTGCTCGGTGTACACTTTTTATTGTTATTCTATGTCAAATTTTATGAGTATAAGCTTCCTAGATTATTTCGATGGCAAAACACTAACTTTCTATGAAAATGGACAAAGCCGTTAAAATATCTTCCATAGAGAGAGTTGAGCAACTTCGGACCATCAAAGTTGCTCGGTGTACGATTTTTATTGTTATTCTATTTCAAATTTTATGAGTATAAGCTTCCTAGATTATTTCAATAAAAAAACCCCGACTTTCTATGGCAAATGCACAAAATTGTTAAAAGCTCCACCATAGAGAGAGTTGAGCAACATTGGACCGTCAAAGCTGCTCGGTGTACACATTTTATTGTTCTTCTATGTCATATTTTACGAGTATAAGCTTTCAAGATTATTTCGAAGCAAAAACACCAATTTTCTATGACAAATGGACAAAATCGTTAAAAGCTTTTCCGTAGACATTTTTGAGCAAGTTTGGACTATCAATGTTGATCGTTGTATACTTTTTATTGTTTTTCTATGTCAAATTTTATGAGTATAAGCTTCCTAGATTATTTCAATGCCAAAACACCAACTTTCTATGACGAATGGACAAAATTGTTAGAAGCTTCTTCATAGAGAGAGTTGAGCAACTTCGGACAATCAAAGTTCCTCGGTCTACACTTTTTATTGTGCTCCTATGTCAAATTTTACGAGTATAAGCTTTCAAGATTATTTGATGCCAAAATACCAACTTTCTATGACAAAAGAACAAAACCGTTAAAAGCTCCTCCATAGAGAGAGTTGATAGACTTCGAACCACCAAAATTGCTCGTTGTACACTTTTTATTGTTAGTCTATGTCAGATTTTATGAGTATAAGCTTCCTAGATTATTTCGATGGCAAAACACTAACTTTCTATGACAAATGGACAAAGCCGTTAAAATATCTTCGATAGAGAGAGTTGAGCAACTTCGGACCATCAAAGTTGCTCGGTCTACGCTTTTTATTGTTATTCTATTTCAAATTTTATGAGTATAAGCTTCCTAGATTATTTCAATGACAAAACCCTGACTTTCTATGACGAATGAACAAAATTGTTAAAAGCTCCTCCATAGAGAGAGTTGAGCAAGTTCGGACCATAAAAGTTCCTCGGTGTACCCTTTTTATTGTGCTTCTATGTCCAATTTTACGAGTATAAGCTTCCAAGATTATTTTGCTGGCAAAATACAAACTTTCTATGACAAATGGACAAAACCGTTAAAAGCTCCTCCATAGAGAGAGTTGATAAACTTTGAACCGCCAAAGTTGCTCGGTGTACACTTTTTATTGTTATTCTATGTCAAATTTTATGAGTATAAGCTTCATAGATTATTTCGATGGCAAAACACTAACTTTCTATGACAAATGGACAAAGCCGTTAAAATATCTTCGATAGAGAGAGTTGAGCAACTTCGGACCATCAAAGTTGCTCGGTCTACGCTTTTTATTGTTATTCTATTTCAAATTTTATGAGTATAAGCTTCCTAGATTATTTCAATGACAAAACCCTGACTTTCTATGACGAATGAGCAAAATTGTTAAAAGCTCCTACATAGAGAGAGTTGAGCAACTTCGGACCATAAAAGTTCCTCGGTGTACACTTTTTAATGTGCTTCTATGTCAAATTTTACGAGTATAAGCTTCCTAGATTATTTCGATGAAGAAACACTAACTTTCTATGACAAATGGACAAAGCCGTTAAAAGCTCCTCCATACAGAGAGTTGAGCAAGTTCGGATGGTCAAAGTTGCTCGGTGTACACTTTTTAATGTGCTTCTATGTCAAATTTTACGAGTATAAGCTTCCTAGATTATTTCGATGCCAAAATACCAAATTTCTATGACAAATGGACAAAACCGTTAAAAGCTCCTCCATAGAGAGAGTTGATCAACTTCGAACCACCAAAGTTGCTCGGTGTACACTTTTTATTGTTATTCTATGTCAAATTTTATGAGTATAAGCTTCCTAGATTATTTCGATGGCAAAACACTAACTTTCTATGACAAATGGACAAAGCCGTTACAATATCTTCCATAGAGAGAGTTGAGCAACTTAGGACCATCAAAGTTGCTCGGTCTACGCTTTTTATTGTTATTCTATTTAAAATTTTTTGAGTATAAGCTTCCTAGATTATTTCAATGACAAAACCTCGACTTTCTATTACGAATGAACAAAATTGTTAAATGCTCCTCCATAGAGAGAGTTGAGCAACTTCAGACCATCAATGTTCCTCGGTGTACACTTTTTATTGTGCTTCTATGTCCAATGTTACGAGTATAAGCTTCCTAGATTATTTCGATGAATAAACACTAACTTTCTATGACAAATGGACAAAGCCGGTAAAAGGTCTTCCATAGAGAGAGTTGAGCAAGTTCGGACCATCAAAGTTGCTCGGTGTACACTTCTTAATGTGCTTCTATGTCAAATTTTATGAGTATAAGCTTCCTAGATTATTTCGATGAATAAACACTAAATTTCTATGACAAATGGACAAAACCGTTAAAAGATCCTCCATAGAGAGAGTTGATCAACTTCGAACCACCAAAGTTGCTCGGTGTTCACTTTTTATTGTTAGTCTATTTCAAATTTTATGAGTATAAGCTTCCTAGATTAGTTCAATGACAAAACCCCGACTTTATATGACAAATGCACAAAATTGTTTAAAGCTGCACCATAGAGAGAGTTGAGCAACTTTGGACTGTCTGAGCTACTCGGTGTACACATTTTATTGTTCTTCTATGTCAAATTTTATGAGTATAAGCTTCCTAGATTATTTCGATGAATAAACACTAACTTTCTATGACAAATGGACAAAGCCGTTAAAAGCTCCTCCGTAGAGAGAGTTGAGCAAGTTCGGACCATCAAAGGTGCACGGTGTACACTTTTTAATTTTCTTTTATGTCAAATTTTATGAGTATAAGCTTCCTAGATTATTTCGATGAATAAACACTAACTTTCTATGACAAATGGACAAAGCCGTTAAAAGCTTCTCCATAGAGAGAGTTGAGCAAGTTCGGACCATCAAAGTTGCTCGGTGTACACTTTTTAATGTGCTTCTATTTCAACTTTTACGAGTATAAGCTTCCTAGATTATTTCGATGCCAAAATACCAACTTTCTATGACAAATGGACAAAACCGTTAAAAGCTCCTCCATAGAGAGAGTTGATCAACTTCGAACCACCAAAGTTGCTCGGTGCACACTTTTTATTGTTATTCTATGTCAAATTTTATGAGTATAAGCTTCGTAGATTATTTCGATGGCAAAACACTAACTTTCTATGACAAATGGACAAAGCCGTTAAAATATCTTCCATAGAGAAAGTTGAGCAACTTCGGACCATCAAAGTTGCTTGGTGTACGCCTTTTATTGTTATTCTATTTCAAATTTTATGAGTATAAGCATCCTAGATTATTTCAATGACAAAACCCCGACTTTCTATGACAAATGCACAAAATTGTTAAAAGCGGCACCATAGAGAGAGTTGAGCAACTTTGGACTGTCAGAGCTACTCGGTGTACACATTTTATTGTTCTTCTATGTCAAATTTTACGAGTATAAGCTTTCTAGATTATTTCGATGAATAAACAATAACTTTCTATGACAAATGGACAAAGCCGTTAAAAGCTCCTCCGTAGAGAGAGTTGAGCAAGTTCGGACCATCAAAGGTGCACGGTGTACACTTTTTAGTGTTCTTCTATGTCAAATTTTACGAGTATAAGCTTCCTAGATTATTTCAATGAATAAACACTAACTTTCTATGACAAATGGACAAAGCCGTTAAAAGCTCCTCCATAGAGAGAGTTGAGCAAGTTCGGACCATCAAAGTTGCTCGGTGTACAGTTTCTAATGTGCTTCTATGTCAAATTTTACGAGTATAAGATTCCTAGATTATTTCGATGCCAAAATACCAACTTTCGATGACAAATGGACAAAACCGGTAAAAGCTCCTCCATAGAGAGAGTTGATCAACTTCGAACCACCAAAGTTGCTCGGTGTATACTTTTTATTGTTATTCTATGTCAAATTTTATGAGTATAAGCTTCGTAGATTATTTCGATGGCAAAACACTAACTTTCTATGACAAATAGACAAAGCCGTTAAAATATCTTCCATAGAGAGAGTTGAGCAACTTTGGACCATCAAAGTTGCTCGGTCTACGCTTTTTATTGTTATTCTATTTCAAATTTTATGAGTATAAGCATCCTAGATTATTTCAAAGACAAAACCCCGACTTTTTATGACAAGTGCACAAATGCACAAAATTGTTAAAACCTCCACCATAGAGAGAGTTGAGCAACTTTGGACTGTCAGAGCTGCTCGGTGTACACATTTTATTGTTCTTCTATGTCAAATTTTACGAGTATAAGCTTCCTAGATTATTTCAATGAATAAACACTAACTTTCTATGACAAATGGACAAAGCCGTTAAAAGCTCCTCCGTAGAGAGAGTTGAGCAAGTTCGGACCATCAAAGGTGCACGGTGTACACTTTTTAATGTTCTTTTATGTCAAATTTTACGAGTATAAGCTTCCTAGATTATTTCGATGAATAAACACTAACTTTCTATGAAAAATGGATAAAGCCGTTAAAAGCTTCTCCATAGAGAGAGTTGAGCAAGTTCGGACCATCAAAGTTGCTCGGTGTACACTTTTTAATGTGCTTCTATATCAACTTTTACGAGTATAAGCTTCCTAGATTATTTCGATGCCAAAATACCAACTTTCTATGACAAATGGACAAAACCGTTAAAAGCTCCTCCATAGAGAGAGTTGATCAACTTCGAACCACCAAAGTTGCTCGGTGTACACTTTTTATTGTTATTCTATGTCAAATTTTATTAGTATAAGCTTCCTAGATTATTTCGATGGCAAAACACTAACTTTCTATGACAAATGGACAAAGCCGTTACAATATCTTCCATAGAGAGAGTTGAGCAACTTCGGACCATCAAAGTTGTTCGGTCTACACTTTTTATAGTTATTCTATTTCAAATTTTACGAGTATAAGCTTCGTAGATTATTTCAATGACAAAACCCCGACTTTCTATGACAAATGCACAAAATTGTTAAAAGCTGCACCATAGAGAGAGTTGAGCAACTTTGGACTGTCAGAGCTACTCGGTGTACAAATTTTATTGTTCTTCTATGTCAAATTTTACGAGTATAAGCTTCCTAGATTATTTCGATGAATAAACACTAACTTTCTATGACAAATGGACAAAGCCGTTAAAAGCTCCTCCGTAGAGAGAGTTGAGCAAGTTCGGACCATCAAAGGTGCACGGTGTACACTTTTTAATGTTCTTTTATGTCAAATTTTACGAGTATAAGCTTCCTAGATTATTTCGATGAATAAACACTAACTTTCTATGACAAATGGACAAAGCCGTTAAAAGCTCCTCCATAGAGAGAGTTGAGCAAGTTCGGACCATCAAAGTTGCTCGGTGTACAGTTTTTAATGTGCTTCTATGTAAAATTTTACGAGTATAAGCTTCCTAGATTTTTTCGATGCCAAATTACCAACTTTCTATGACAAATGGATAAAACCGTTAAAAGCTCCTCCATAGAGAGAGTTGATCAACTTCGAACAACCAAAGTTGCTCGGTGTACACTTTTTATTGTTATTCTATGTCAAATTTTATGAGTATAAGCTTCGTAGATTATTTCGATGGAAAAACACTAACTTTCTATGACAAATGGACAAAGCCGTTAAAATATCTTCCATAGAGAGAGTTGAGCAACTTAGGACCATCAAAGTTGCTCGGTCTACGCTTTTTATTGTTATTCTATTTAAAATTTTATGAATATAAGCATCCTAGATTATTTCAATGACAAAACCCCGACTTTCTATGACAAGTGCACAAATGCATAAAATTGTTAAAAGCTCCACCATAGAGAGAGTTGAGCAACTTTGGACTGTCAGAGCTGCTCGGTGTACACATTTTATTGTTCTTCTATGTCAAATTTTACGAGTATAAGCTTCCTAGATTATTTCGATGAATAAACACTAACTTTCTATGACAAATGGACAAAGCCGTTAAAAGCTCCTCCGTAGAGAGAGTTGAGCAAGTTCGGACCATCAAAGGTGCACGGTGTACACTTTTTAATGTTGTTTGATGTCAAATTTTACGAGTATAAGCTTCCTAGATTATTTCGATGTATAAACACTAACATTCTATGACAAATGGACAAAGCCGTTAAAACCTACTCCATAGAGAGAGTTGAGCAAGTTCGGACCATCAAAGTTGCTCGGTGTACACTTTTTAATGGGCTTCTATGTCAACTTTTACGAGTATAAGCTTCCTAGATTATTTCAATGCCAAAATACCAACTTTCTATGACAAATGGACAAAACCGTTAAAAGCTCCTCCATAGAGAGAGTTGATCAACTTCGAACCACCAAAGTTGCTCGGTGTACACTTTTTATTTTTATTCTATGTCAAATTTTATGAGTATAAGATTCGTAGGTTATTTCGATGGCAAAACACTAACTTTCTATGACAAATGGACAAAGCCATTAAAATATCTTCCATAGAGAGAGTTGAGCAACTTCGGACCATCAAAGTTGTTCGGTCTACACTTTTTATAGTTATTCTATTTCAAATTTTATGAGTATAAGCTTCCTAGATTAGTTCAATGACAAAACCCCGACTTTCTATGACAAATGCACAAAATTGTTAAAAGCTGCACCATAGAGAGAGTTGAGCAACTTTGGACTGTCAGAGCTACTCGGTGTACACATTTTATTGTTCTTCTATGTCAAATTTTATGAGTATAAGCTTCCTAGATTATTTCGATGAATAAACACTAACTTTCTATGACAAATGGACAAAGCCGTTAAAAGCTCATCCGTAGAGAGAGTTGAGCAAGTTCGGACCATCAAAGGTGCACGGTGTACACTTTTTGATGTTCTTCTATCTCAAATTTTACGAGTATAAGCTTCCTAGATTATTTCGATGAATAAACACTAACTTTCTATGCTAAATGGACAAAGCCGTTAAAAGCTCCTCCCTAGAGAGAGTTGAGCAAGTTCGGACCATCAAAGTTGCTCGGTGTACACTTTTTAATGCGCTTCTATGTCAAATTTTACGAGTATAAGCCTCCTAGATTATTTCGATGCCAAATTACCAACTTTTTATGAAAAATGGATAAACCTGTTAAAAGCTCCTCCATAGAGAGAGTTGATCAACTTCGAACCACCAAAGTTGCTCGGTGTACACTTTTTATTGTTATTCTATGTCAAATTTTATGAGTATAAGCTTCGTAGATTATTTCGATGGCAAAACACTAACTTTCTATGACAAATGGACAAAACCGTTAAAATATCTTCCATAGAGAGAGTTGAGCAACTTCGGACCATCAAAGTTGCTCGGTGTACACTTATCCTTGTTATTCTACGTCAAGTTTTATATGTATAAGCTTCCTAGATTATTTCGATGGCAAAACACTAACTTTCTATGACTAATGGACAAAGCCGTTAAAATATCTTCCATAGAGAAAGTTGAGCAACTTCGGACCATCAAAGTTGCTCGGTGTACGCTTTTTATTGTTATTCTATTTCAAATTTTATGAGTATAAGCTTCCTAGATTATTTCAATGACAAAACCCCGACTTTCTATGACAAGTGCACAAATGCACAAAATTGTTAAAAGCGGCACCATAGAGAGAGTTGAGCAACTTTGGACTGTCAGAGCTACTCGGTGTACACATTTTATTGTTCTTCTATGTCAAATTTTACGAGTATAAGCTTTCTAGATTATTTCGATGAATAAACACTAACTTTCTATGACAAATGGACAAAGCCGTTAAAAGCTCCTCCGTAGAGAGAGTTGAGCAAGTTCGAACCATCAAAGGTGCACGGTGTACACTTTTTAATGTTCTTCTATGTCAAATTTTACGAGTATAAGCTTCCTAGATTATTTCAATGAATAAACACTAACTTTCTATGACAAATGGACAAAGCCGTTAAAAGCTCCTCCATAGAGAGAGTTGAGCAAGTTCGGACCATCAAAGTTGCTCGGTGTACACTTTTTAATGCGCTTCTATGTCAAATTTTACGAGTATAAGCTTCCTAGATTATTTCGATGCCAAAATACCAACTTTCTATGACAAATGGACAAAACCGTTAAAAGCTCCTCCATAGAGAGAGTTGAGCAAGTTCAGACCATCAAAGTTGCTCGGTGTACACTTTTTAATGTGCTTCTATGTCAAATTTTACGAATATAAGTTTCCTAGATTATTTAGGTGCCAAAATACCAACTTTCTATGACAAATGGACAAAACCGTTAAAAGCTCCTCCATAGAGAGAGTTGATCAACTTCGAACCACCAAAGTTGCTCGGTGTACGCTTTTTATTGTTATTCTATTTCAAATTTTATGAGTATAAGCTTCGTAGATTATTTCAATGACAAAACCCCGACTTTCTATGATAAATGCACAAAATTGTTAAAAGCTGCACCATAGAGAGAGTTGAGCAACTTTGGACTGTCAGAGCTCCTCGGTGTACACATTTTATTGTTCTTCTATGTCAAATTTTACGAGTATAAGCTTCCTAGATTATTTCGATGAATAAACACTAACTTTCTATGACAAATGGACGAAGCCATTAAAAGCTCCTCCGTAGAGAGAGTTGAGCAAGTTCGGACCATCAAAGGTGCACGGTGTACACTTTTTAATGTTCTTCTATGTCAAATTTTACGAGTATAAGCTTCCTAGATTATTTCGATGAATAAACACTAACTTTCTATGACAAATGGACAAAGCCGTTAAAAGCTCCTCCATAGAGAGAGTTGAGCAAGTTCGGACCATCAAAGTTGCTCGGTGTACACTTTTTAATGTGCTTCTATGTCAAATTTTACGAGTATAAGCTTCCTAGATTATTTTGATGCCAAAATACCAACTTTCTATGACAAATGGACAAAACCGTTAAAAGCTCCTCCATAGAGAGAGTTGATCAACTTCGAACCAACAAAGTTGCTCGGTGTACACTTTTTATTGTTATTCTATGTCAAATTTTATGAGTATAAGCTTCCTAGATTATTTCGATGGCAAAACACTAACTTTCTATGACAAATGGACAAAGCCGTTAAAATATCTTCCATAGAGAGAGTTGAGCAACTTCGGACCATCGAAGTTGCTCGGTCTACGATTTTTATTGTTATTCTATTTCAAATTTTATGAGTATAAGCTTCCTAGATTATTTCAATGACAAAACCCCGACTTTCTATGACAAATGCACAAAATTGTTAAAAGCTGCACCATAGATAGAGTTGAGCAACTTTGGACTGTCAGAGCTGCTCGGTGTACACATTTTATTGTTCTTCTATGTCAAATTTTACGAGTATAAGCTTCCAAGATTATTTCAATGACAAAACCCCGACTTTCTATGACAAATGCACAAAATTGTTAAAAGCTGCACCATAGAGAGAGTTGAGCAACTTTGGACTGTCAGAGCTGCTCGGTGTACACATTTTATTATTCTTCTATGTCAAATTTTACGAGTATAAGCTTTCTAGATTATTTCGATGAATAAACACTAACTTTCTATGACAAACGGACAGAGCCGTTAAAAGCTCCTCCGTAGAGAGAGTTGAGCAAGTTCGGACCATCAAAGGTGCACGGTGTACACTTTTTAATGTTCTTCTATGTCAAATTTTTCAAGTATAAGCTTTCTAGATTATTTCGATGAATAAACACTAACTTTCTATGACAAATCGACAAAGCCGTTAAAAGTTCCTCCATAGAGAGAGTTGAGCAAGTTCAGACCATCAAAGTTGCTCGGTGTACACTTTTTATTGTGCTTCCATGTCAAATTTTACGAATATAAGCTTCCTAGATTATTTCGGTGCCAAAATACCAACTTTCTATGACAAATGGACAAAACCGTTAAAAGCTCCTCCATAGAGAGAGTTGATCAACTTCGAACCACCAAAGTTGCTCGGTGTACACTTTTTACTTTTATTCTATGTCAAATTTTATGAGTATAAGCTTCCTAGATTATTTCGATGGCAAAACACTAACTTTCTATGACAAATGGACAAAGCCGTTAAAATATCTTCCATAGAGAGAGTTGAGCAACTTCGGACCATCAAAGTTGCTCGGTCTACGCTTTTTTTTGTTATTCTATTTCAAATTTTATGAGTATAAGCTTCCTAGATTATTTCAATGACAAAACCCCGACTTTCTATGACGAATGAACAAAATTGTTAAAAGCTCCTCCATAGAGAGAGTTGAGCAACTTCGGACCATCAAAGTTCCTCGGTGTACACTTGTTATTGTGCTTCTATGTCCAATTTTATGAGTATAAGCTTCCAAGATTATTTTGATGCGAAAATACAAACTTTCTATGACAAATAGACAAAACCGTTAAAAGCTCCTCCATAGAGAGAGTTGATCAACTTCGGACCATCAAAGTTGCACGGTGTACAATTTTTAATGTTCTTCTATATCAAATTTTACGAGTATAAGCTTCCTAGATTATTTCGATGAATAAACACTAACTTTCTATGACTAATGGACAAAGCCGGTAAAAGCTCCTCCATAGAGAGAGTTGAGCAAGTTCGGACCATCAAAGTTGTCGGTGTACACTTTTTAATGTGCTTCTATGTCAAATTTCACGAGTATAAGCTTCCTAGATTATTTCGATGAATAAACACTAACTTTCTATGACAAATGGATAAAACCGTTAAAAGATCCTCCATAGAGAGAGTTGATCAACTTCGAATCACCAAAGTTGCTCGGTGTACACTTTTTATTGTTAGTCTATTTCAAATTTTATTAGTATAAGCTTCCTAGATTATTTCGTTGGCAAAACATTAACATTCTATGACAAATGGACAAAGCCGTTAAAATATCTTCCATAGAGAGAGTTGAGCAACTTCGGACCATCAAAGTTTCTCGGTGTACGCTTTTTATTGTGATTCTATTTCAAATTTTATGAGTATAAGCTTCCCAGATTATTTCAATGACAAAACCCCGACTTTCTATGACAAATGCACAAAATTGTTAAATGCTGCACCATAGAGAGAGTTGAGCAACCTTGGACTGTCAGAGATGCTCGGTGTACACATTTTACTGTTCTTCTATGTCAAATTTTATGAGTATAAGCTTCCTAGATTATTTCAATGACAAAACCCCGACTTTCTATGACAAATGCACAAAATTGTTAAAAGCTGCACCATAGAGAGAGTTGAGCACCTTTGGTCTGTCAGAGCTGCTCGGTGTACACATTTTATTATTCTTCTATGTCAAATTTTACGAGTATAAGCTTCCTAGATTATTTCGATGAATAAACACTAACTTTCTATGACAAATGGACAAAGCCGTTAAAAGCTCCTCCATAGAGAGAGTTGATCAACTTCGAACCACCAAAGTTTCTCGGTGTACACTTTTTATTGTTATTCTATGTCAAATTTTATGAGTATAAGCTTCCTAAATTATTTCGATGGCAAAACACTAACTTTCTATGACAAATGGACAAAGCCGTTAAAATATCTTCCATAGAGAAAGTTGAGCAACTTCGGACCATCAAAGTTGCTCGGTGTACGCTTTTTATTGTTATTCTATTTTGAAATTTTATAAGTATAAGCTTCCTAGATTATTTCAATGACAAAACCCCGACTTTCTATGACAAATGCACAAAATTATTAAAAGCTCCACCATAGAGAGAGTTGAGCAACTTTGGACTGTCAGAGCTGCTCGGTGCACACATTTTATTGTTCTTCTATGTCAAATTTTACGAGTATAAGCTTCCTAGATTATTTCGATGAATAAACACTAACTTTCTATGACAAATGGACAAAGCCGTTAAAAGCTCCTCCATAGAGAGAGTTGAGCAAGTTCGGACCATCAAAGTTGCTCGGTGTACACTTTTTATTGCACTTCTATGTCAAATTTTTCGAGTATAAGCTTCCTAGATTATTTCGATGAATATACACTAACTTTCTATGACAAATGGACAAAGCCGTTAAAAGCTCCTCCATAGAGAGAGTTGAGCAAGTTCGGACCATCAAAGTTGATCGGTGTACACTTTTTAATGCGCTTCTATGTCAAATTTTACGAGTATAAGCTTCCTAGATTATTTCGATGAATAAACACTAACTTTCTATGACAAATGGACAAAACCGTTAAAAGCTCCTCCATTGAGAGAGTTGATAAACTTCGAACCACCAAAGTTGCTCGGTGTACACTTTTTATTGTTATTCTATGTCAAATTTTATGAGTATAAGCTTTCTAGATTATTTCGATGGAAAAACACTAACTTTCTATGACAAATAGACAAAGCCGTTAAAATATCTTTCATAGAGAGAATTGAGCAACTTCGGACCATCAAAGTTGCTCGGTGTACGATTTTCATTGTTATTCTATTTCAAATTTTATGAGTATAAGCTTTCTACATTATTTCAATGACAAAACCCCGACTTTCTATGACGAATGGACAAAATTGTTAAAAGCTTCTCCATGGAGAGAGTTTAGCAACTTCGAACCATCAAAGTTACTCGGTGTACACTTTTTATTGTGCTTCTATGTCAAATTTTACGAGTATAAGCTTTCAAGATTATTTGGATGCCGAAACACCAACTTTCTATGACAAATGGACAAAACCAATAAAAGCTTTTCCGTAGACATTGTTGAGCAACTTCGGACCATCAAAGTTGCTCGGTGTAAACTTTTTATTGTTATTCTATGTCAAATTTTATGAGTATAAGCTTCCTAGATTATTTCGATGACAAAACCCCAATTTTCTATGACAAATGCATGAAATTCTTAAAAGCCCCTTCATAGAGAGAGTTGAGCAACTTTGTACCGTCAAAGCTGCTCGGTGTACACATTTTATTGTTCTTCTATGCCAAATTTTACGACTATAAGCTTCAAGATTATTTAATTCCCAAAACTCCAACTTTCTATGAGAAATGGACGAAGTAATTAAAAGCTCCTGTATAGAGAGAATTGAGCAACTTCGGACCATCAAAGTTGCTCGTTGTATACGAATTTTATGAGTATAATCTTTCAAGATTATTTCGAAGCAAAAACACCAACTTTCTATGACAAATGGACAATACCATTAAAAGCTTTTCCGTAGAGAGAGTTGAGCAACTTCGAACCATCAAAGTTGCTCGTTGTATACTTTTTATTGTTTTTCTATGTTAAATTTTATGAGTATAAGCTTCCTAGATTATTTCGATGTAAAAACACCAACTTTCTATGACGAATGGACAAAATTGTTAAAAGCTCCTCCATAGAGAGAGTTGAGCAACTTCGGACCATCAAAGTTCCTCGGTGTACACTTTTTATTGTGCTTCTATGTCAAATTTTACGAGGATAAGCTTCCAATATTATTTCGATGCCAAAATACCAATTTTCTATGATAAATGGACAAAACCGTTAAAGGCTCCTCCACAGAGAGAGTTGATCAACTTCGAACCATCAATGTTGCTCGGTGTACACTTTTTAATGCTCTTCTATGTCAAATTATATAAGTATAAGCTTTATAGATTTTTACAATGGCGAAACACTTACTTTCGATGACAAATGGACAAAGCCGTTAAAATATCTTCCATAGAGAGAGTTGAGCAACTTCGGACCATCAAAGTTGCTCGGTGTAAACTTTTTATTGTTATTCTATGTCAAATTTTATGAGCATAAGCTTCCTAGATTATTTCGGTGACAAAACCCCGACTTTCTATGGCAAATGCACAAAATTGTTAAAAGCTCATCCGTAGAGAGAGTTGAGAAACTTGGGACCGTCAAAGTTGCTCGTTGTATACTTTTTAATGTTTTTCTTTGTCAAATTTTATGAGTATAAGCTTCCTAGATTATTTCGATGCTAAAACACGAACTTTCTATGACGAATGGACAAAATTATTAAAAGCTCCTCCATAGAGAGAGGTGAGCAACTTCGGACCATCAAAGTTGCTCGGTGTACACTTTTTATTTTGCTTCTATGTCAAATTTTACGAGTATAAGCTTCCTAGATTATTTCGATGCCAAAACACCAATTTTCTATGACAAATGGACAAAAACGTTAAAAGCTCCTCAAGAGATAGAGTTGAGCAACCTCGGACCGTAAAGTTGATCAGTATACACCCTTTTTTGGTCTTCTATGCCAAATTTTACGAGTATAAGCTTCAAGATTATTTAATTGCCAAAACACCAACTTTCTATGAGAAATAGACAAAACCGTTAAAAAAGCTCCTCCGTAGAGAGAGTAGCAACTTCAGACTATCAAAGTTGCTCGGTATACACTTTTTAATGTTCTTCTATGTCAAATTTTACGAGTATAAGCTTCCTAGATTATTTATATAGTAAAATACTAACATTCAATGACAAATGGACAAAGCCGTTAAAATCTCTTCCATAGAGAGAGTTGAGCAACTTTAGACCATCAAAGTTGCTCGGTGTATACTTTTTATTGTTATTCTATGTCAAAAATTTTGAGTATAAGCTTCCTAGATTATTTCGATGCAAAACCCCGACTTTCTATGACAATTGCATAAAATTGTTAAAATCCCCTCCATAGAGAGAGTTGAGCAACTTTGGACCGTCAACGCTGCTCAGTGTACACATTTTATTGTTCTTCTATGCCAAATTTTACGAGTATAAGCCTCAAGATTATTTAATTGCCAAAACTCTAACTTTCTATGGGAAATGGACGAAGCTGTTAAAAGCTCCCGCATAGAGAGAATTGGGCAACTTCGGACCATCAAAGTTGCTCGTTGTATACTTTTTATTGTTCTTCTATATCAAATTTTACGAGTATAAGCTTTCAAGATTATTTTGAAGCAAAAACACCAACTTTCTATGACAAATGGACAAAACCGTTAAAAGCTTTTCTGTAGAGAGAGTTGAGTAACTTCGGGCCACAAAGTTGCTCGTGGTATACTTTTTATTGTTTTTATATGTCAAATTTTATGAGTATAAGCTTCCTATATTATTTCGATGCCAAAACACCAACTTTCTATGACGAATGGACAAAATTGTTAAAAGCTCCTCCATAGAGAGAGTTGAGCATTTTCGGACAATCAAAGTTCCTCGGTGTACACTTTTTATTGTGCTTCTATGTCAAATTTTACGAGTATAAGCTTCCAAGATTATTTCGATGCCAAAATACCAACTTTCTATGACAAATAGACAAAACCGTTAAAAGTTCCTCCAGAGAGAGAGTTAATCAACTTCGAACCATCAAAGTTGCTCGGTGTACACTTTTTATCGTTGTTCTATGGCAAATTTTATGAGTATAAGCTTCCTAGATTATTTCGATGGCCAAACACTAACTTTCTACGATAAATGGATAAAGCCATTAAAATATCATCCATAGAGAGAGTTGAGCAACTTCGGACCATCAAAGTTGCTCAGTGTACACTTTTATTGTTATTATATGTCAAAATTTTATGAGTATAAGCTTCCTAGATTATTTCGATGACAAAACCCCAACTTTCTATGACAAATGTACAAAATTGTTAAAAGCTCCACCATAGAGAGAGTTGAGAAACTTTGGACCGTCAAAGTTGCTCGGTGTACACATTTTATTGTTCTTCTATGTCAAATTTTATGAGTATAAGCTTTCAAGATTATTTCAAAGCAAAAACACCAACTTTCTATGACAAATGGACAAAACCATTAAAAGCTTTTCCGTAGAGATCGTTGAGCAACTTCGGACCATCAAAGTTGCTCATTGTATACTTTTTATTGTTTTTCTATGTCAAATTTTATGAGTCTAAGCTTCCTAGATTATTTCTATGCCAAAACACCAAGTTTCTATGACGAATGGACAAAATTGTTAAAAGCTTCTCCATAGAGAGAGTTGAGCAACTTCGGACCATCAAAGTTCCTCGGTGTACACTTTTTATTGTGCTTCTATGTCAAATTTTACGAGTATAAGCTTCCAAGATTATTTCGATGCCAAAATACCAAATTTCTATGACAAATGGATTAAACCACTAAAAGCTCCTCCATAGAGAGAGTTGATCAACTTTGAACCACCAAAGTTGCTCGGTGTACACTTTTTATTGTTAGTCTATTTCAAATTTTATGAAAATAAGCTTCCTAGATTATTTCGTTGGCAAAACACTAACTTTCTATGACAAATGGACAAAGCCGTTAAAATATCTTCCATAGAGAGAGTTGAGTAACTTCGGACCATCAAAGTTGCTCGATGTACGCTTTTTGTTGTGATTCTATTTAAAATTTTATGAGTATAAGCTTCCTACATTATTTCAATGACAAAACTCGGACTTTCTATGAAAAATGCAGAAAATTGTTAAAAGCTCCACCATAGAGAGAGTTGAGCAACTTTGGAATGTCAGAGCTGCTCGGTGTACACATTTTATTGTTCTTCTATGTCAAATTTTATGAGTATAAGCTTCAAGATTATTTCGAAGCAAAAACACCAACTTTCTATGACAAATAGACAAAACCATTAAAAGCTCCTCCGTAGAGAGAGTTGAGCAACTTTGGACCATCAAAGTTGCACGGTGTACACTTTTTAATGTTCTTCTATGTCAAATTTTACGAGTATAAGCTTCCTAGACTATTTTGATGAATAAACATTAACTTTCTATGACAAATGGACAAAGCCGTTAAAAGCTCATCCATGGAGAGAGTTGAGCAAGTTCGGACCATCAAAGTTGCTCGGTGTACACTTTTTAATGTGCTTCTATGTCAAATTTTACGAGTATAAGCTTCCTAGATTATTTCGATGAATAAACACTAACTTTCTATGACAAATGGACAAAACCGTTAAAAGCTCCTCCATAGAGAGAGTTGATCAACTTCGAACCACCAAAGTTGCTCGGTGTACACTTTTTACTTTTATTCTATGTCAAATCTTATGAGTATAAGCTTCCTAGATTATTTCGATGGCAAAACACTAACTTTCTATGACAAATGGACAAAGCCGTTAAAATATCTTCCATAGAGAGAGTTGAGCAACTTCGGACCATCAAAGTTGCTCGGTGTACGCTTTTTATTGTTATTTTATTTCAAATTTTATGAGTATAAGCTTCAAAGATTATTTCAATGATAAAACCCCGACTTTCTATGACAAATGCACAAAATTGTTAAAAGCTCCACCATAGAGAGAGTTGAGCAACTTTGGTCCGTCAAAGCTGCTCGGTGTATACATTTTATTGTTCTTCAATGTCAAATTTTACGAGTATAAGCTTTCAAGATTATTTCGAAGCAAAAAGACCAACTTTCTATGACAAATGGACAAAACCGTTAAAAGCTTTTCCGTAGAGAGAGTTGATCAACTTCGAACCACCAAAGTTGCTCGGTGTACACTTTTTATTGTTAGTCTATGTCAAATTTTTTGCGTATAAGCTTCCTAGATTATTTCAATGGCAAAACACTAACTTTCTAAGACAAATGAACAAAGCCGTTAAAATATCTTCCATAGAGAGAGTTGAGCAACTTCGGACCATCAAAGTTGCTCGGAGTACGCTTTTTATTGTTATTCTAATTCAAATTTTTTGAGTATAAGCTTCCTAGATTATTTCAATGACAAAACCCCGACTTTCTATGACAAATGCACAAAATTGTTAAAAGCTCCACCATAGAGAGAGTTGAGCAACTTTGGACTGTCAGAGCTGCTCGGTGTACACATTTTATTGTTCTTCTATGTCAAATTTTACGAGTATAAGCTTCCTAGATTATTTCGATGCCAAAACACCAACTTTCTATGACGAATGGACAAAATTGTTAAAAGCTTATCCATAGAGAGAGTTGAGAAACTTCGGACCATCAAAGTTCCTCGGTGTACACTTTTTATTGTGCTTCTATGTCAAATTTTATGAGTATAAGCTTCCAAGATTATTTGATGCCAAAATACCAAGTTTCTATGACAAATGTACAAAACCGTTAAAAGCTCCTCGATAGGGAGAGTTGATCAACTTCGAACAACCAAAGTTGGTCGGTGTACACTTTTTATTGTTAGTCTATGTCAAATTTTAAGAGTATAAGCTACCTAGATTATTTTGATGGCAAAACACTAACTTTCTACGACAAATGGACAAAGCCGTTAAAATATCTTCCATAGAGAGAGTTGAGCAACTTCGGACCATCGAAGTTGCTCGGTGTACGCTTTTTATTGTTATTCTATTTCAAATTTTATGAGTATAAGCTTCCAAGATTATTTCAATTACAAAACCCCGACTTTCTACGACAAATGCATAAAATTGTTAAAAGCTCCATCATAGAGAGAGTTGAGCAACTTTGGACTGTCAGAGCTGCTCGGTGTACACATTTTATTGTTCTATGTCAAATTTTACGAGTATAAGCTTCAAGATTATTACGAAGCAAAAAACACCAACTTTCTATGACAAATGGACAAAACCTTTAAAAGCTCCTCAGTAGAGAGAGTTGAGCAACTTTAGACCATCAAAGTTGCTCGTGGTATACTTTTTATTATTTCGATGCCAAAACACGAACTTTCTAAGAGGAATGGACAAAATTATTAAAAGCTCCTCCATAGAGAGAGTTGAGCAACTTCGGACCATCAAAGTTCCTCGGTGTACACTTTTTATTGTGCTTCTATGTACAATTTTATGAGTATAAGCTTCCAAGATTATTTCGATGCCAAAATACCAACTTTCTATGAAAAATGGACAAAACCGTTAAAAGCTCTTCCATAGAGAGAGTTGATCAACTTCGAACCACCAAAGTTGCTCGGTGTACACTTTTTATTGTTAGTCTATGTCAAATTTTATGCGTATAAGCTTCCTAGATTATTTCGATGGCAAAACACTAACTTTCTATGACAAATGAACAAAGTCGTTAAAATATCTTCCATAGAGAGAGTTGAGCAACTTCGGACCATCAAAGTTGCTCGGTGTACGCTTTTTATTGTTATTCTATTTCAAATTTTATGAGTATAAGCTTCCTAGATTATTTCAATGACAAAACCATGACTTTCTATGACAAATGCACAAAATTGTAAAAAGCTCCACCATAGAGAGAGTTGAGCAACTTTGGACTGTCAGAGCTGCTCGGTATACACATTTTATTGTTCTTCTATGTCAAATTTTATGAGTATAAGCTTCCTAGATTATTTCGATGAATAAACACTAACTTTCTACGACACTGGACAAAGCCGTTAAAAGCTCCTCCACAGAATGAGTTGAGTAAGTTCGGACCGTCAAAGTTGCTCGTTGTACACTTTTTATTGTGCTTCTATGTCAAATTTTACGAGTATTAGTTTCCTATATTATTTCGATGAATAAACACTAACTTTCTATGACAAAGGACAAAACCGTTAAAAGCTCCTCCATAGAGAGAGTTGATCAACTTCGAACCACAAAAGTTGCTCGGTGTACACTTTTTATTGTTATTCAATGTCAAATTTTCTGAGTATAAGCTTCCTGGATTATTTCGATGACAAAACACCAACTTTCTATGACAAATGGACAAAACCATTAAAAGCTCGTCCATAGAGAGAGTTGATCAACTTCGAACCACCAAAGTTGCTCGGTGTACACTTTTTATTGTTATTCTATGTCAAATTTTATGAGTATAAGCTTCCTAGATTATTTCGATGGCAAAACACTAACTTTCTATGAAAATGGACAAAGCCGTTAAAATATCTTCCATAGAGAGAGTTGAGCAACTTCGGACCATCAAAGTTGCTCGGTCTACAATTTGATTGTTACTCTATTTCAAATTTTATGAGTATAAGCATCCTAGATTATTTCAAAGACAAAACCGCGACTTTCTGTGACGAATGAAGAAAATTGTTAAAAGCTCCTCCATAGAGAGAGTTGAGCAACTTCGGACCATCAAAGTTCCTTGTTGTACACTTTTTATTTTGCTTCTATGTCCAATTTTACAAGTATAAGCTTCCAAGACTATTTTGATGCCAAAATACCAACTTTCTATGACAAATGGACAAAACCGTTAAAAGCTCCTCCATAGAGAGAGTTGATCAACTTCCGACCATCAAAGTTGCACGGTGTACACTTTTTAATGTTCTTCTATATCAAATTTTACGAGTATAAGCTTTCTAGATTATTTCGATGAATAAACACTAACTTTCTATGACAAATGGACAAAACCATTAAAAGCTCCTGCATAGAGAGAGTTGATCAACTTCGAACCACCAAAGTTGCTCGGTATATACTTTTTATTGTTATTCTATGTCAAATTTTATGAGTATAAGCTTCCTAGATTATTTCGATGGCAAAACACTAACTTTCTATGAAAAATGGACAAAGCCGTTAAAATATCTTCCATAGAGAGAGTTGAGCAACTTCGGACCATCAAAGTTGCTCGGTCTACGATTTGATTGTTATTCTATTTCAAATTTTATGAGTATAAGCATCCTAGATTATTTCATTGACAAAACCGCGACTTTCTGTGACGAATGAAGAAAATTGTTAAAAGCTCCTCCATAGAGAGAGTTGAGCAACTTCGGACCATCAAAGTTCCTTGGTGTACACTTTTTATTTTGCTTCTATGTCCAATTTTACAAGTATAAGCTTCCAAGACTATTTTGATGCCAAAATACCAACTTTCTATGACAAATGGACAAAACCGTTAAAAGCTCTTCCATAGAGAGAGTTGATCAACTTCCGACCATCAAAGTTGCACGGTGTACAATTTTTAATGTTCTTCTATATCAAATTTTACGAGTATAAGCTTTCTAGATTATTTCGATGAATAAACACTAACTTTCTATGACAAATGGACAAAACCGTTAAAAGCTCCTGCATAGAGAGAGTTGATCAACTTCGAACCACCAAAGTTGCTCGGTATACACTTTTTATTGTTATTCTATGTCAAATTTTATGAGTATAAGCTTCCTAGATTATTTCGATGGCAAAACACTAACTTTCTATGAAAAATGGACAAAGCCGTTAAAATATCTTCCATAGAGAGAGTTGAGCAACTTCGGACCATCAAAGTTGCTCGGTCTACGATTTGATTGTTATTCTATTTCAAATTTTATGAGTATAAGCATCCTAGATTATTTCAATGACAAAACCGAGACTTTCTGTGACGAATGAAGAAAATTGTTAAAAGCTCCTCCATAGAGAGAGTTGAGCAACTTCGGACCATCAAAGTTCCTTGGTGTACACTTTTTATTTTGCTTCTATGTCCAATTTTACAAGTATAAGCTTCCAAGACTATTTTGATGCCAAAATACCAACTTTCTATGACAAATGGAGAAAACCGTTAAAAGCTCCTCCATAGAGAGAGTTGATCAACTTCCGACCATCAAAGTTGCACGGTCTACACTTTTTAATGTTCTTCTATATCAAATTTTACGAGTATAAGCTTTCTAGATTATTTCGATGAATAAACACTAACTTTCTATGACAAATGGACAAAACCGTTAAAAGCTCCTGCATAGAGAGAGTTGATCAACTTCAAACCACCAAAGTTGCTCGGTATACACTTTTTATTGTTATTCTATGTCAAATTTTATGAGTATAAGCTTCCTAGATTATTTTGATGGCAAAACACTAACTTTCTATGACAAATGGACAAATCGTTAAAATATCTTCCATAGAGAGAGTTGAACAACTTCGGACCATCAAAGTTGCTCGGTGTACACTTTTTATTGTGATTCTATTTCAAATTTTATGAGTATAAGCTTCCTAGATTATTTCATTGACAAATGCACAAAATTGTTAAAAGCTCCATCATAGAGAGAGTTGAGCAACTTTGGACTGTCAGAGCTGCTCGGTGTACACATTTTATTGTTCTTCTATGTCAAATTTTACGAGTATAAGCTTCAAGATTATTACGAAGCAAAAAACACCAACTTTCTATGACAAATGGACAAAACCTTTAAAAGCTCCTCCGTAGAGAGAGTTGAGCAATTTCAGACCATCAAAGTTGCTCGGTGTACACTTTTTAAAGTTCTTCTATGTCAAATTTTACGAGTATAAGCTTCCTAGATTATTTCGATGAATAAACACTAACTTTCTATGACAAATGGACAAAACCGTTAAAAGCTCCTGCATAGAGAGAGTTGATCAACTTCGAACCACCAAGTTGCTCGGTATACAATTTTTATTGTTATTCTATGTCAAATTTTATAAGTATAAGCTTCCCAGATTATTTCTATGAAAAAACATCGACTTTCTACGACATATGCACAAAATTGTTAAAAGCTCCATCATAGAGAGAGTTGAGCAACTTTGGACTATCAGAGCTGCTCGGTGTACACATTTTATTGTTCTTCTATGTCAAATTTTACGAGTATAAGCTTCCTAGATTATTTCGATGAATAAACACTAACTTTCTATGACAAATGGACAAAACCGTTAAAAGCTCCTGCATAGAGAGAGTTTATCAACTTCGAACCACCAAAGTTGCTCGGTATACACTTTTTATTGTTATTCTATGTCAAATTTTATGAGTATAAGCTTCCTAGATTATTTCGATGGCAAAACACTAACTTTCTATGACAAATGGACAAAGCCGTTAAAATATCTTCCATAGAGAGAGTTGACCAACTTCGGACCATCAAAGTTGCTCGGTGTACGCTTTTTATTGTGATTCTATTTCAAATTTTATGAGTATAAGCTTCCTAGATTATTTCAATGACAAAAACCCGACTTTCTATGACAAATGCACAAAATTGTTAAAAGCTCCACCATAGAGAGAGTTGAGCAACTTTGAACTGTCAGAGCTGCTCGGTGTACACATTTTATTGTTCTTATATGTCAAATTTTACGAGTATAAGCTTCAAGATTATTTTGATGCCAAAACACCAACTTTCTATGACAAATGGACAAAACCATTAAAAGCTCCTCCGTAGAGAGAGTTGATCAACTTCGGACCATCAAAGTTGCACGGTGTACACTTTTTAATGTTCTTCTATATCAAATTTTACGAGTATAAGCTTCGTAGATTGTTTCGATGAATAAACACTAACTTTCTATGACAAAGGACAAAACCGTTAAAAGCTCCTCCATAGAGAGAGTTGATCAACTTCGAACCACAAAAGTTGCTCGGTGTACACTTTTTATTGTTATTCAATGTCAAATTTTCTGAGTATAAGCTTCCTAGATTATTTCGATGACAAAACACCAACATTCTATGACAAATGGACAAAACCATTAAAAGCTCGTCCATAAAGAGAGTTGATCAACTTCGAACCACCAAAGTTGCTCGGTGTACACTTTTTATTGTGATTCTATTTCAAATTTTATGAGTATAAGCTTCCTAGATTATTTCAATGACAAAACCCCGACTTTCTATGACAAATGCACAAAATTGTTAAACGCTCCACCATAGAGAGAGTTGAGCAACTTTGAACTGTCAGAGCTGCTCGGTGTACACATTTTATTGTTCTTATATGTCAAATTTTACGAGTATAAGCTTCCTAGATTATTTCGATGAATAAACACTAACTTTCTATGACAAATGGACAAAACCGTTAAAAGCTCCTGCATAGAGAGAGTTTATCAACTTCGAACCACCAAAGTTGCTCGGTATACACTTTTTATTGTTATTCTATGTCAAATTTTATGAGTATAAGCTTCCTAGATTATTTCGATGGCAAAACACTAACTTTCTATGACAAATGGACAAAGCCGTTAAAATATCTTCCATAGAGAGAGTTGACCAACTTCGGACCATCAAAGTTGCTCGGTGTACGCTTTTTATTGTGATTCTATTTCAAATTTTATGAGTATAAGCTTCCTAGATTATTTCAATGAAAAAACCCCGACTATCTATGACAAATGCACAAAATTGTTAAAAGCTCCACCATAGAGAGAGTTGAGCAACTTTGAACTGTCAGAGCTGCTCGGTGTACACATTTTATTGTTCTTATATGTCAAATTTTACGAGTATAACCTTCAAGATTATTTTGATGCCAAAACACCAACTTTCTATGACAAATGGACAAAACCATTAAAAGCTCCTCCGTAGAGAGAGTTGATCAACTTCGGACCATCAAAGTTGCACGGTGTACACTTTTTAATGTTCTTCTATATCAAATTTTACGAGTATAAGCTTCGTAGATTGTTTCGATGAATAAACACTAACTTTCTATGACAAAGGACAAAACCGTTGAAAGCTCCTCCATAGAGAGAGTTGATCAACTTCGAACCACAAAAGTTGCTCGGTGTACACTTTTTATTGTTATTCAATGTCAAATTTTCTGAGTATAAGCTTCCTAGATTATTTCGATGACAAAACACCAACTTTCTATGACAAATGGACAAAACCATTAAAAGCTCGTCCATAAAGAGAGTTGATCAACTTCGAACCACCAAAGTTGCTCGGTGTACACTTTTTATTGTTATTCTATGTCAAATTTTTTGAGTATAAGCTTCCTAGATTATTTCGATGGCAAAACACTAACTTTCTATGAAAATGGACAAAGCCGTTAAAATATCTTCCATAGAGAGAGTTGAGCAACTTCGGACCATCAAAGTTGCTCGGTCTACGATTTGATTGTTATTCTATTTCAAATTTTATGAGTATAAGCATCCTAGATTATTTCAATGACAAAACCGCGACTTTCTGTCACGAATGAAGAAAATTGTTAAAAGCTCCTCTATAGAGAGAGTTGAGCAACTTTGGACCATCAAAGTTCCTTGGTGTACACTTTTTATTTTGCTTCTATGTCCAATTTTACAAGTATAAGCTTCCAAGACTATTTTGATGCCAAAATACCAACTTTCTATGACAAATGGACAAAACCGTTAAAAGCTCTTCCATAGAGAGAGTTGATCAACTTCCGACCATCAAAGTTGCACGGTGTACACTTTTTAATGTTCTTCTATATCAAATTTTACGAGTATAAGCTTTCTAGATTATTTCGATGAATAAACACTAACTTTCTATGACAAATGGACAAAACCGTTAAAAGCTCATGCATAGAGAGAGTTGATCAACTTCGAACCACCAAAGTTGCTCGGTATACACTTTTTATTGTTATTCTTGTCAAATTTTATGAGTATAAGCTTCCTAGATTATTTCGATGGCAAAACACTAACTTTCTATGAAAAATGGACAAAGCCGTTAAAATATCTTCCATAGAGAGAGTTGAGCAACTTCGGACCATCAAAGTTGCTCGGTCTACGATTTGATTGTTATTCTATTTCAAATTTTATGAGTATAAGCATCCTAGATTATTTCAATGACAAAACCAAGACTTTCTGTGACGAATGAAGAAAATTGTTAAAAGCTCCTCCATAGAGAGAGTTGAGCAACTTCGGACCATCAAAGTTCCTTGGTGTACACTTTCTATTTTGCTTCTATGTCCAATTTCACAAGTATAAGCTTCCAAGACTATTTTGATGCCAAAATACCAACTTTCTATGACAAATGGACAAAACCGTTAAAAGCTCCTCCATAGAGAGAGTTGATCAACTTCCGACCATCAAAGTTGCACGGTCTACACTTTTTAATGTTCTTCTATATCAAATTCTACGAGTATAAGCTTTTTAGATTATTTCGATGAATAAACACTAACTTTCTATGACAAATGGACAAAACCGTTAAAAGCTCCTGCATAGAGAGAGTTGATCAACTTCAAACCACCAAAGTTGCTCGGTATACACTTTTTATTGTTATTCTATGTCAAATTTTATGAGTATAAGCTTCCTAGATTATTTTGATGGCAAAACACTAACTTTATATGACAAATGGACAAAATCGTTAAAATATCTTCCATAGAGAGAGTTGAACAACTTCGGACCATCAAAGTTGCTCGGTGTACACTTTTTATTGTGATTCTATTTCAAATTTTATGAGTATAAGCTTCCTAGATTATTTCATTGACAAATGCACAAAATTGTTAAAAGCTCCATCATAGAGAGAGTTGAGCAACTTTGGACTGTTAGAGCTGCTCGGTGTACACATTTTATTGTTCTTCTATGTCAAATTTTACGAGTATAAGCTTCAAGATTATTACGAAGCAAAAAACACCAACTTTCTATGACAAATGGACAAAACCTTTAAAAGCTCCTCCGTAGAGAGAGTTGAGCAATTTCAGACCATCAAAGTTGCTCGGTGTACACTTTTTAAAGTTCTTCTATGTCAAATTTTACGAGTATAAGCTTCCTAGATTATTTCGATGAATAAACACTAACTTTCTATGACAAATGGACAAAAGCGTTAAAAGCTCCTGCATAGAGAGAGTTGATCAACTTCGAACCACCAAAGTTGCTCGGTGTACACTTTTTATTGTTATTCTATGTCAAATTTTATGAGTATAAGCTTCCTAGATTATTTCGATGGCAAAACACTAACTTTCTATGAAAATGGACAAAGCCGTTAAAATATCTTCCATAGAGAGAGTTGAGCAACTTCGGACCATCAAAGTTGCTCGGTCTACGATTTGATTGTTATTCTATTTCAAATTTTATGAGTATAAGCATCCTAGATTATTTCAATGACAAAACCGCGACTTTCTGTGACGAATGAAGAAAATTGTTAAAAGCTCCTCCATAGAGAGAGTTGAGCAACTTTGGACCATCAAAGTTCCTTGGTGTACACTTTTTATTTTGCTTCTATGTCCAATTTTACAAGTATAAGCTTCCAAGACTATTTTGATGCCAAAATACCAACTTTCTATGACAAATGGACAAAACCGTAAAAAGCTCTTCCATAGAGAGAGTTGATCAACTTCCGACCATCAAAGTTGCACGGTGTACACTTTTTAATGTTCTTCTATATCAAATTTTACGAGTATAAGCTTTCTAGATTATTTCGATGAATAAACACTAACTTTCTATGACAAATGGACAAAACCGTTAAAAGCTCCTGCATAGAGAGAGTTGATCAACTTCGAACCACCAAAGTTGCTCGGTATATACTTTTTATTGTTATTCTATGTCAAATTTTATGAGTATAAGCTTCCTAGATTATTTCGATGGCAAAACACTAACTTTCTATGAAAAATGGACAAAGCCGTTAAAATATCTTCCATAGAGAGAGTTGAGCAACTTCGGACCATCAAAGTTGCTCGGTCTACGATTTGATTGTTATTCTATTTCAAATTTTATGAGTATAAGCATCCTAGATTATTTCAATGACAAAACCGAGACTTTCTGTGACGAATGAAGAAAATTGTTAAAAGCTCCTCCATAGAGAGAGTTGAGCAACTTCGGACCATCAAAGTTCCTTGGTGTACACTTTCTATTTTGCTTCTATGTCCAATTTCACAAGTATAAGCTTCCAAGACTATTTTGATGCCAAAATACCAACTTTCTATGACAAATGGACAAAACCGTTAAAAGCTCCTCCATAGAGAGAGTTGATCAACTTCCGACCATCAAAGTTGCACGGTCTACACTTTTTAATGTTCTTCTATATCAAATTCTACGAGTATAAGCTTTTTAGATTATTTCGATGAATAAACACTAACTTTCTATGACAAATGGACAAAACCGTTAAAAGCTCCTGCATAGAGAGAGTTGATCAACTTCAAACCACCAAAGTTGCTCGGTATACACTTTTTATTGTTATTCTATGTCAAATTTTATGAGTATAAGCTTCCTAGATTATTTTGATGGCAAAACACTAACTTTATATGACAAATGGACAAAATCGTTAAAATATCTTCCATAGAGAGAGTTGAACAACTTCGGACCATCAAAGTTGCTCGGTGTACACTTTTTATTGTGATTCTATTTCAAATTTTATGAGTATAAGCTTCCTAGATTATTTCATTGACAAATGCACAAAATTGTTAAAAGCTCCATCATAGAGAGAGTTGAGCAACTTTGGACTGTTAGAGCTGCTCGGTGTACACATTTTATTGTTCTTCTATGTCAAATTTTACGAGTATAAGCTTCAAGATTATTACGAAGCAAAAAACACCAACTTTCTATGACAAATGGACAAAACCTTTAAAAGCTCCTCCGTAGAGAGAGTTGAGCAATTTCAGACCATCAAAGTTGCTCGGTGTACACTTTTTAAAGTTCTTCTATGTCAAATTTTACGAGTATAAGCTTCCTAGATTATTTCGATGAATAAACACTAACTTTCTATGACAAATGGACAAAAGCGTTAAAAGCTCCTGCATAGAGAGAGTTGATCAACTTCGAACCACCAAAGTTGCTCGGTGTACACTTTTTATTGTTATTCTATGTCAAATTTTATGAGTATAAGCTTCCTAGATTATTTCGATGGCAAAACACTAACTTTCTATGAAAATGGACAAAGCCGTTAAAATATCTTCCATAGAGAGAGTTGAGCAACTTCGGACCATCAAAGTTGCTCGGTCTACGATTTGATTGTTATTCTATTTCAAATTTTATGAGTATAAGCATCCTAGATTATTTCAATGACAAAACCGCGACTTTCTGTGACGAATGAAGAAAATTGTTAAAAGCTCCTCCATAGAGAGAGTTGAGCAACTTTGGACCATCAAAGTTCCTTGGTGTACACTTTTTATTTTGCTTCTATGTCCAATTTTACAAGTATAAGCTTCCAAGACTATTTTGATGCCAAAATACCAACTTTCTATGACAAATGGACAAAACCGTAAAAAGCTCTTCCATAGAGAGAGTTGATCAACTTCCGACCATCAAAGTTGCACGGTGTACACTTTTTAATGTTCTTCTATATCAAATTTTACGAGTATAAGCTTTCTAGATTATTTCGATGAATAAACACTAACTTTCTATGACAAATGGACAAAACCGTTAAAAGCTCCTGCATAGAGAGAGTTGATCAACTTCGAACGACCAAAGTTGCTCGGTATATACTTTTTATTGTTATTCTATGTCAAATTTTATGAGTATAAGCTTCCTAGATTATTTCGATGGCAAAACACTAACTTTCTATGAAAAATGGACAAAGCCGTTAAAATATCTTCCATAGAGAGAGTTGAGCAACTTCGGACCATCAAAGTTGCTCGGTCTACGATTTGATTGTTATTCTATTTCAAATTTTATGAGTATAAGCATCCTAGATTATTTCAATGACAAAACCGAGACTTTCTGTGACGAATGAAGAAAATTGTTAAAAGTTCCTCCATAGAGAGAGTTGAGCAACTTCGGACCATCAAAGTTCCTTGGTGTACACTTTTTATTTTGCTTCTATGTCCAATTTTACAAGTATAAGCTTCCAAGACTATTTTGATGCCAAAATACCAACTTTCTATGACAAATGGACAAAACCGCTAAAAGCTCCTCCATAGAGAGAGTTGATCAACTTCCGACCATCAAAGTTGCACGGTCTACACTTTTTAATGTTCTTCTATATCAAATTTTACGAGTATAAGCTTTCTAGATTATTTCGATGAATAAACACTAACTTTCTATGACAAATGGACAAAACCGTTAAAAGCTCCTGCATAGAGAGAGTTGATCAACTTCAAACCACCAAAGTTGCTCGGTATACACTTTTTATTGTTATTCTATGTCAAATTTTATGAGTATAAGCTTCCTAGATTATTTTGATGGCAAAACACTAACTTTATATGACAAATGGACAAAATCGTTAAAATATCTTCCATAGAGAGAGTTGAACAACTTCGGACCATCAAAGTTGCTCGGTGTACACTTTTTATTGTGATTCTATTTCAAATTTTATGAGTATAAGCTTCCTAGATTATTTCATTGACAAATGCACAAAATTGTTAAAAGCTCCATCATAGAGAGAGTTGAGCAACTTTGGACTGTTAGAGCTGCTCGGTGTACACATTTTATTGTTCTTCTATGTCAAATTTTACGAGTATAAGCTTCAAGATTATTACGAAGCAAAAAACACCAACTTTCTATGACAAATGGACAAAACCTTTAAAAGCTCCTCCGTAGAGAGAGTTGAGCAATTTCAGACCATCAAAGTTGCTCGGTGTACACTTTTTAAAGTTCTTCTATGTCAAATTTTACGAGTATAAGCTTCCTAGATTATTTCGATGAATAAACACTAACTTTCTATGACAAATGGACAAAAGCGTTAAAAGCTCCTGCATAGAGAGAGTTGATCAACTTCGAACCACCAAAGTTGCTCGGTGTACACTTTTTATTGTTATTCTATGTCAAATTTTATGAGTATAAGCTTCCTAGATTATTTCGATGGCAAAACACTAACTTTCTATGAAAATGGACAAAGCCGTTAAAATATCTTCCATAGAGAGAGTTGAGCAACTTCGGACCATCAAAGTTGCTCGGTCTACGATTTGATTGTTATTCTATTTCAAATTTTATGAGTATAAGCATCCTAGATTATTTCAATGACAAAACCGAGACTTTCTGTGACGAATGAAGAAAATTCTTAAAAGCTCCTCCATAGAGAGAGTTGAGCAACTTCGGACCATCAAAGTTCCTTGGTGTACACTTTTTATTTTGCTTCTATGTCCAATTTTACAAGTATAAGCTTCCAAGACTATTTTGATGCCAAAATACCAACTTTCTATGACAAATGGACAAAACCGCTAAAAGCTCTTCCATAGAGAGAGTTGATCAACTTCCGACCATCAAAGTTGCACGGTCTACACTTTTTAATGTTCTTCTATATCAAATTTTACGAGTATAAGCTTTCTAGATTATTTCGATGAATAAACACTAACTTTCTATGACAAATGGACAAAACCGTTAAAAGCTCCTGCATAGAGAGAGTTGATCAACTTCAAACCACCAAAGTTGCTCGATGTACACTTTTTATTGTTATTCTATGTCAAATTTTGTAAGTATAAGCTTCCTAGATTATTTCTATGACAAAACATCGACTTTCTACGACAAATGCAAAAAATTGTTAAAAGCTCCATCATAGAGAGAGTTGAGCAACTTTGGACTGTCAGAGCTGCTCGGTGTACACATTTTATTGTTCTTCTATGTCAAATTTTACGAGTATAAGGTTCAAGGTTATTTCGAAGCAAAAAACACCAACTTTCTATGACAAATGGACAAAACCTTTAAAAGCTCCTCCGTAGAGAGAGTTGAGCAACTTCAGACCATCAAAGTTGCTCGGTGTACACTTTTTAAAGTTCTTCTATGTCAAATTTTATGAGTATAAGCTTCCTAGATTATTTCGATGGCAAAACACTAACTTTCTATGACAAATGGACAAAGCCGTTAAAATATCTTTCATAGAGAGAGTTGACCAACTTCGGACCATCAAAGTTGCTCGGTGTACGCTTTTTATTGTGATTCTATTTCAAATTTTATGAGTATAAGCTTCCTAGATTATTTCAATGACAAAACCCCGACTTTCTATGACAAATGCACAAAATTGTTAAAAGCTCCACCATAGAGAGAGTTGAGCAACTTTGAACTGTCAGAGCTGCTCGGTGTACACATTTTATTGTTCTTATATGTCAAATTTTACGAGTATAAGCTTCAAGATTATTTTGATGCCAAAACACCAACTTTCTATGACAAATGGACAAAACCATTAAAAGCTCCTCCGTAGAGAGAGTTGAGCAAGTTCGGACCATCAAAGTTGCTCGGTGTACACTTTTTAATGTGCTTCTATGTCGAATTTTACGAGTATAAGCTTCCTAGATTATTTCGATGAATAAACACTAACTTTCTATGACTAATGGTCAAAACCGTTAAAAGCTCCTGCATAGAGAGAGTTGATCAACTTCGAACCACCAAAGTTGCTCGGTATACACTTTTTATTGTTATTCTATGTCAAATTTTATGAGTATAAGCTTCCTAGATTATTTCGATGGCAAAACACAAACTTTTTATGAAAAATGGACAAAGCCGTTAAAATATCTTCCATAGGGAGAGTTGAGCAACTTCGGACCATCAAAGTTGCTCGGTGTACGATTTTTATTGTTATTCTATTTCAAATTTTATGAGTATAAGCTTCCTAGATTATTTCAATGACAAAACCCCGACTTTCTATGACAAATGCACAAAATTGTTAAAAGCTCCACCATAGAGAGAGTTGAGCAACTTTGGACGGTCAAAGCTGTTCAGTGTACACATTTTATTGTTCTTCTATGTTAAATTTTACGAGTATAAGCTTTCAAGATTATTTCGAAGCAAAAACACCAACTTTCTATGACAAATGGACAAAACCATTAAAAGCTTTTCCGTAGACATTGTTGAGCAACTTCGGACCATCAAAGTTGCTCGTTGTATACTTTTTATTTTTTTTCTATGTCAAATTTTATGAGTATAAGCTTCCTAGATTATTTCGATGCCAAAACACCAACTTTCTATGACGAATGGACAAAATTGTTAAAAGTTTCTCCATAGAGAGAGTTGAGCAACTTCGGACCATCAAAGTTCCTCGGTGTACACTTTTTCTTGTGCTTCTATGTCAAATTTTATGAGTATAAGCTTCCAAGATTATTTGATGCCAAAATACCAAGTTTCTATGACAAATTGACAAAACCGTTAAAAGCTCCTCCATAGGGAGAGTTGATCAACTTTGAACCACCAAAGTTGCTCGGTGTACACTTTTTATTGTTAGTCTATGTCAAATTTTAAGAGTATAAGCTTCCTACATTATTTTGATGGCAAAACACTAACTTTCTACGACAAATGGACAAAGCCGTTAAAATATCTTCTATAGAGAGAGTTGAGCAACTTCGGACGATCAAAGTTGCTCGGTGTACGCTTTTTATTGTTATTCTATTTCAAATTTTATGAGTATAAGCTTCCTAGATTATTTCAATGACAAAACCCCGACTTTCTACGATAAATGCATAAAATTGTTAAAAGCTCCATCATAGAGAGAGTTGAGCAACTTTGGACTGTCAGAGCTACTCGGTGTACACATTTTATTGTTCTTCTATGTCAAATTTTACGAGTATAAGCTTCAGGATTATTTCGAAGCAAAAAACACCAACTTTCTATGACAAGTGGACAAAACCTTTAAAAGCTCCTCCGTAGACAGAGTTGAGCAACTTTAGACCATCAAAGTTGCTCGGTGTACACTTTTTAAAGTTCTTCTATGTCAAATTTTATGAGTATAAGCTTCCTAGATTATTTCGATGAATAAACACTAACTTTCTATGACAAATGGATAAAACCGTTAAAAGCTCCTGAATAGAGAGAGTTGATCAACTTCGAACCACCAAAGTTGCTCGGTATACACTTTTTATTGTTATTCTATGTCAAATTTTATGAGTATAAGCTTCCTAGATTATTTCGATGGCAAAACACTAACTTTCTATGACAAATGTACAAAGCCGTTAAAATATCTTCCATAGAGAGAGTTGAGCAACTTCGGACCATCAAAGTTGATCGGTGTACGCTTTTTATTGTGATTATATTTCAAATTTTATGAGTATAAGCTTCCTAGATTATTTCAATGACAAAACCCCGACTTTGTATGACAAATGCACAAAATTGTTAAAAGCTCCACCATAGAGAGGGTTGAGCAACTTTGGACTGTCAGAGCTGCTCGGTGTACACATTTTATTGTTCTTATATGTCAAATTTTACGAGTATAAGCTTCAATATTATTTTGATGCCAAAACACCAACTTTCTATGACAAATGGACAAAACCATTAAAAGCTCCTCTGTAGAGAGAGTTGATCAACTTCGGACCATCAAAGTTGCACGGTGTACACTTTTTAATGTTCTTCTATATCAAATTTTACGAGTATAAGCTTCGTAGATTGTTTCGATGAATAAACAGTAACTTTCTATGACAAATGGACAAAGCCGGTAAAAGCTCCTCCATAAAGAGAGTTGAGCAACTTCAGACCATCAAAGTTGCTCGGTGTACACTTTTTAAAGTTCTTCTATGTCAAATTTTACGAGTATAAGCTTCCTAGATTATTTCGATGAATAAACACTAACTTTCTATGACAAATGGACAAAACCGTTAAAAGCTCCTGCATAGAGAGAGTTGATCAACTTCGAACCACCAAAGTTGCTCGGTATACACTTTTTATTGTTATTCTATGTCAAATTTTATGAGTATAAGCTTCCTAGATTATTTCGAAGGCAAAACACTAACTTTCTATGACAAATGGACAAAGCCGTAAAATATCTTCCATAGAGAGAGTTGAGCAACTTCGGACCATCAAAGTTGCTCGGTGTACGCTTTTTATTGTGATTATATTTCAAATTTTATGAGTATAAGCTTCCTAGATTATTTCAATGACAAAACCCCGACTTTGTATGACAAATGCACAAAATTGTTAAAAGCTCCACCATAGAGAGAGTTGAGAAACTTTGGACTGTCAGAGTTGCTCGGTGTACACATTTTATTGTTCTTCTATGTCAAATTTTACGAGTATAAGCTTCAAGATTATTTTGATGCCAAAACACCAACTTTCTATGACAAATGGACAAAACCATTAAAAGCTCCTCCGTAGAGAGAGTTGAGCAACTTCAGACCATCAAAGTTGCTCGGTGTACACTTTTTAAAGTTCTTCTATGTCAAATTTTATGAGTATAAGCTTCCTAGATTATTTCGATGGCAAAACACTAACTTTCTATGACAAATGGACAAAGCCGTTAAAATATCTTCCATAGAGAGAGTTGACCAACTTCGGACCATCAAAGTTGCTCGGTGTACGCTTTTTATTGTGATTCTATTTCAAATTTTATGAGTATAAGCTTCCTAGATTATTTCAATGACAAAACCCCGACTTTCTATGACAAATGCACAAAATTGTTAAAAGCTCCACCATAGAGAGAGTTGAGCAACTTTGAACTGTCAGAGATGCTCGGTGTACACATTTTATTGTTCTTATATGTCAAATTTTACGAGTATAAGCTTCAAGATTATTTTGATGCCAAAACACCAACTTTCTATGACAAATGGACAAAACCATTAAAAGCTCCTCCGTAGAGAGAGTTGAGCAAGTTCGGACCATCAAAGTTGCTCGGTGTACACTTTTTAATGTGCTTCTATGTCGAATTTTACGAGTATAAGCTTCCTAGATTATTTCGATGAATAAACACTAACTTTCTATGACTAATGGTCAAAACCGTTAAAAGCTCCTGCATAGAGAGAGTTGATCAACTTCGAACCACCAAAGTTGCTCGGTATACACTTTTTATTGTTATTCTATGTCAAATTTTATGAGTATAAGCTTCCTAGATTATTTCGATGGCAAAACACAAACTTTTTATGAAAAATGGACAAAGCCGTTAAAATATCTTCCATAGGGAGAGTTGAGCAACTTCGGACCATCAAAGTTGATCGGTGTACGCTTTTTATTGTGATTATATTTCAAATTTTATGAGTATAAGCTTCCTAGATTATTTCAATGACAAAACCCCGACTTTGTATGACAAATGCACAAAATTGTTAAAAGCTCCACCATAGAGAGGGTTGAGCAACTTTGGACTGTCAGAGCTGCTCAGTGTACACATTTTATTGTTCTTATATGTCAAATTTTACGAGTATAAGCTTCAATATTATTTTGATGCCAAAACACCAACTTTCTATGACAAATGGACAAAACCATTAAAAGCTCCTCTGTAGAGAGAGTTGATCAACTTCGGACCATCAAAGTTGCACGGTGTACACTTTTTAATGTTCTTCTATATCAAATTTTACGAGTATAAGCTTCGTAGATTGTTTCGATGAATAAACAGTAACTTTCTATGACAAATGGACAAAGCCGGTAAAAGCTCCTCCATAGAGAGAGTTGAGCAACTTCAGACCATCAAAGTTGCTCGGTGTACACTTTTTAAAGTTCTTCTATGTCAAATTTTACGAGTATAAGCTTCCTAGATTATTTCGATGAATAAACACTAACTTTCTATGACAAATGGACAAAACCGTTAAAAGCTCCTGCATAGAGAGAGTTGATCAACTTCGAACCACCAAAATTGCTCGGTATACACTTTTTATTGTTATTCTATGTCAAATTTTATGAGTATAAGCTTCCTAGATTATTTCGATGGCAAAACACTAACTTTCTATGACAAATGGACAAAGCCGTTAAAATATCTTCCATAGAGAGAGTTGAGCAACTTCGGACCATCAAAGTTGCTCGGTGTACGCTTTTTATTGTGATTATATTTCAAATTTTATGAGTATAAGCTTCCTAGATTATTTCAATGACAAAACCCCGACTTTGTATGACAAATGCACAAAATTGTTAAAAGCTCCACCATAGAGAGAGTTGAGAAACTTTGGACTGTCAGAGTTGCTCGGTGTACACATTTTATTGTTCTTCTATGTCAAATTTTACGAGTATAAGCTTCAAGATTATTTTGATGCCAAAACACCAACTTTCTATGACAAATGGACAAAACCATTAAAAGCTCCTCCGTAGAGAGAGTTGAGCAACTTCAGACCATCAAAGTTGCTCGGTGTACACTTTTTAAAGTTCTTCTATGTCAAATTTTATGAGTATAAGCTTCCTAGATTATTTCGATGGCAAAACACTAACTTTCTATGACAAATGGACAAAGCCGTTAAAATATCTTCCATAGAGAGAGTTGACCAACTTCGGACCATCAAAGTTGCTCGGTGTACGCTTTTTATTGTGATTCTATTTCAAATTTTATGAGTATAAGCTTCCTAGATTATTTCAATGACAAAACCCCGACTTTCTATGACAAATGCACAAAATTGTTAAAAGCTCCACCATAGAGAGAGTTGAGCAACTTTGAACTGTCAGAGCTGCTCGGTGTACACATTTTATTGTTCTTATATGTCAAATTTTACGAGTATAAGCTTCAAGATTATTTTGATGCCAAAACACCAACTTTCTATGACAAATGGACAAAACCATTAAAAGCTCCTCCGTAGAGAGAGTTGAGCAAGTTCGGACCATCAAAGTTGCTCGGTGTACACTTTTTAATGTGCTTCTATGTCGAATTTTACGAGTATAAGCTTCCTAGATTATTTCGATGAATAAACACTAACTTTCTATGACTAATGGTCAAAACCGTTAAAAGCTCCTGCATAGAGAGAGTTGATCAACTTCGAACCACCAAAGTTGCTCGGTATACACTTTTTATTGTTATTCTATGTCAAATTTTATGAGTATAAGCTTCCTAGATTATTTCGATGGCAAAACACAAACTTTTTATGAAAAATGGACAAAGCCGTTAAAATATCTTCCATAGGGAGAGTTGAGCAACTTCGGACCATCAAAGTTGCTCGGTGTACGATTTTTATTGTTATTCTATTTCAAATTTTATGAGTATAAGCTTCCTAGATTATTTCAATGACAAAACCCCGACTTTCTATGACAAATGCACAAAATTGTTAAAAGCTCCACCATAGAGAGAGTTGAGCAACTTTGGACGGTCAAAGCTGTTCAGTGTACACATTTTATTGTTCTTCTATGTTAAATTTTACGAGTATAAGCTTTCAAGATTATTTCGAAGCAAAAACACCAACTTTCTATGACAAATGGACAAAACCATTAAAAGCTTTTCCGTAGACATTGTTGAGCAACTTCGGACCATCAAAGTTGCTCGTTGTATACTTTTTATTTTTTTTCTATGTCAAATTTTATGAGTATAAGCTTCCTAGATTATTTCGATGCCAAAACACCAACTTTCTATGACGAATGGACAAAATTGTTAAAAGTTTCTCCATAGAGAGAGTTGAGCAACTTCGGACCATCAAAGTTCCTCGGTGTACACTTTTTCTTGTGCTTCTATGTCAAATTTTATGAGTATAAGCTTCCAAGATTATTTGATGCCAAAATACCAAGTTTCTATGACAAATGGACAAAACCGTTAAAAGCTCCTCCATAGGGAGAGTTGATCAACTTTGAACCACCAAAGTTGCTCGGTATACACTTTTTATTGTTAGTCTATGTCAAATTTTAAGAGTATAAGCTTCCTACATTATTTTGATGGCAAAACACTAACTTTCTACGACAAATGGACAAAGCCGTTAAAATATCTTCTATAGAGAGAGTTGAGCAACTTCGGACGATCAAAGTTGCTCGGTGTACGCTTTTTATTGTTATTCTATTTCAAATTTTATGAGTATAAGCTTCCTTGATTATTTCAATGACAAAACCCCGACTTTCTACGATAAATGCATAAAATTGTTAAAAGCTCCATCATAGAGAGAGTTGAGCAACTTTGGACTGTCAGAGCTACTCGGTGTACACATTTTATTGTTCTTCTATGTCAAATTTTACGAGTATAAGCTTCAGGATTATTTCGAAGCAAAAAACACCAACTTTCTATGACAAGTGGACAAAACCTTTAAAAGCTCCTCCGTAGACAGAGTTGAGCAACTTTAGACCATCAAAGTTGCTCGGTGTACACTTTTTAAAGTTCTTCTATGTCAAATTTTACGAGTATAAGCTTCCTAGATTATTTCGATGAATAAACACTAACTTTCTATGACAAATGGACAAAACCGTTAAAAGCTCCTGAATAGAGAGAGTTGATCAACTTCGAACCACCAAAGTTGCTCGGTATACACTTTTTATTGTTATTCTATGTCAAATTTTATGAGTATAAGCTTCCTAGATTATTTCGATGGCAAAACACTAACTTTCTATGACAAATGTACAAAGCCGTTAAAATATCTTCCATAGAGAGAGTTGAGCAACTTCGGACCATCAAAGTTGATCGGTGTACGCTTTTTATTGTGATTATATTTCAAATTTTATGAGTATAAGCTTCCTAGATTATTTCAATGACAAAACCCCGACTTTGTATGACAAATGCACAAAATTGTTAAAAGCTCCACCATAGAGAGGGTTGAGCAACTTTGGACTGTCAGAGCTGCTCGGTGTACACATTTTATTGTTCTTATATGTCAAATTTTACGAGTATAAGCTTCAATATTATTTTGATGCCAAAACACCAACTTTCTATGACAAATGGACAAAACCATTAAAAGCTCCTCTGTAGAGAGAGTTGATCAACTTCGGACCATCAAAGTTGCACGGTGTACACTTTTTAATGTTCTTCTATATCAAATTTTACGAGTATAAGCTTCGTAGATTGTTTCGATGAATAAACAGTAACTTTCTATGACAAATGGTCAAAGCCGGTAAAAGCTCCTCCATAGAGAGAGTTGAGCAACTTCAGACCATCAAAGTTGCTCGGTGTACACTTTTTAAAGTTCTTCTATGTCAAATTTTACGAGTATAAGCTTCCTAGATTATTTCGATGAATAAACACTAACTTTCTATGACAAATGGACAAAACCGTTAAAAGCTCCTGCATAGAGAGAGTTGATCAACTTCGAACCACCAAAATTGCTCGGTATACACTTTTTATTGTTATTCTATGTCAAATTTTATGAGTATAAGCTTCCTAGATTATTTCGATGGCAAAACACTAACTTTCTATGACAAATGGACAAAGCCGTTAAAATATCTTCCATAGAGAGAGTTGAGCAACTTCGGACCATCAAAGTTGCTCGGTGTACGCTTTTTATTGTGATTATATTTCAAATTTTATGAGTATAAGCTTCCTAGATTATTTCAATGACAAAACCCCGACTTTGTATGACAAATGCACAAAATTGTTAAAAGCTCCACCATAGAGAGAGTTGAGAAACTTTGGACTGTCAGAGTTGCTCGGTGTACACATTTTATTGTTCTTCTATGTCAAATTTTACGAGTATAAGCTTCAAGATTATTTTGATGCCAAAACACCAACTTTCTATGACAAATGGACAAAACCATTAAAAGCTCCTCCGTAGAGAGAGTTGAGCAACTTCAGACCATCAAAGTTGCTCGGTGTACACTTTTTAAAGTTCTTCTATGTCAAATTTTATGAGTATAAGCTTCCTAGATTATTTCGATGGCAAAACACTAACTTTCTATGACAAATGGACAAAGCCGTTAAAATATCTTCCATAGAGAGAGTTGACCAACTTCGGACCATCAAAGTTGCTCGGTGTACGCTTTTTATTGTGATTCTATTTCAAATTTTATGAGTATAAGCTTCCTAGATTATTTCAATGACAAAACCCCGACTTTCTATGACAAATGCACAAAATTGTTAAAAGCTCCACCATAGAGAGAGTTGAGCAACTTTGAACTGTCAGAGCTGCTCGGTGTACACATTTTATTGTTCTTATATGTCAAATTTTACGAGTATAAGCTTCAAGATTATTTTGATGCCAAAACACCAACTTTCTATGACAAATGGACAAAACCATTAAAAGCTCCTCCGTAGAGAGAGTTGAGCAAGTTCGGACCATCAAAGTTGCTCGGTGTACACTTTTTAATGTGCTTCTATGTCGAATTTTACGAGTATAAGCTTCCTAGATTATTTCGATGAATAAACACTAACTTTCTATGACTAATGGTCAAAACCGTTAAAAGCTCCTGCATAGAGAGAGTTGATCAACTTCGAACCACCAAAGTTGCTCGGTATACACTTTTTATTGTTATTCTATGTCAAATTTTATGAGTATAAGCTTCCTAGATTATTTCGATGGCAAAACACAAACTTTTTATGAAAAATGGACAAAGCCGTTAAAATATCTTCCATAGGGAGAGTTGAGCAACTTCGGACCATCAAAGTTGCTCGGTGTACGATTTTTATTGTTATTCTATTTCAAATTTTATGAGTATAAGCTTCCTAGATTATTTCAATGACAAAACCCCGACTTTCTATGACAAATGCACAAAATTGTTAAAAGCTCCACCATAGAGAGAGTTGAGCAACTTTGGACGGTCAAAGCTGTTCAGTGTACACATTTTATTGTTCTTCTATGTTAAATTTTACGAGTATAAGCTTTCAAGATTATTTCGAAGCAAAAACACCAACTTTCTATGACAAATGGACAAAACCATTAAAAGCTTTTCCGTAGACATTGTTGAGCAACTTCGGACCATCAAAGTTGCTCGTTGTATACTTTTTATTTTTTTTCTATGTCAAATTTTATGAGTATAAGCTTCCTAGATTATTTCGATGCCAAAACACCAACTTTCTATGACGAATGGACAAAATTGTTAAAAGTTTCTCCATAGAGAGAGTTGAGCAACTTCGGACCATCAAAGTTCCTCGGTGTACACTTTTTCTTGTGCTTCTATGTCAAATTTTATGAGTATAAGCTTCCAAGATTATTTGATGCCAAAATACCAAGTTTCTATGACAAATGGACAAAACCGTTAAAAGCTCCTCCATAGGGAGAGTTGATCAACTTTGAACCACCAAAGTTGCTCGGTGTACACTTTTTATTGTTAGTCTATGTCAAATTTTAAGAGTATAAGCTTCCTACATTATTTTGATGGCAAAACACTAACTTTCTACGACAAATGGACAAAGCCGTTAAAATATCTTCTATAGAGAGAGTTGAGCAACTTCGGACGATCAAAGTTGCTCGGTGTACGCTTTTTATTGTTATTCTATTTCAAATTTTATGAGTATAAGCTTCCTAGATTATTTCAATGACAAAACCCCGACTTTCTACGATAAATGCATAAAATTGTTAAAAGCTCCATCATAGAGAGAGTTGAGCAACTTTGGACTGTCAGAGCTACTCGGTGTACACATTTTATTGTTCTTCTATGTCAAATTTTACGAGTATAAGCTTCAGGATTATTTCGAAGCAAAAAACACCAACTTTCTATGACAAGTGGACAAAACCTTTAAAAGCTCCTCCGTAGACAGAGTTGAGCAACTTTAGACCATCAAAGTTGCTCGGTGTACACTTTTTAAAGTTCTTCTATGTCAAATTTTACGAGTATAAGCTTCCTAGATTATTTCGATGAATAAACACTAACTTTCTATGACAAATGGACAAAACCGTTAAAAGCTCCTGAATAGAGAGAGTTGATCAACTTCGAACCACCAAAGTTGCTCGGTATACACTTTTTATTGTTATTCTATGTCAAATTTTATGAGTATAAGCTTCCTAGATTATTTCGATGGCAAAACACTAACTTTCTATGACAAATGTACAAAGCCGTTAAAATATCTTCCATAGAGAGAGTTGAGCAACTTCGGACCATCAAAGTTGATCGGTGTACGCTTTTTATTGTGATTATATTTCAAATTTTATGAGTATAAGCTTCCTAGATTATTTCAATGACAAAACCCCGACTTTGTATGACAAATGCACAAAATTGTTAAAAGCTCCACCATAGAGAGGGTTGAGCAACTTTGGACTGTCAGAGCTGCTCGGTGTACACATTTTATTGTTCTTATATGTCAAATTTTACGAGTATAAGCTTCAATATTATTTTGATGCCAAAACACCAACTTTCTATGACAAATGGACAAAACCATTAAAAGCTCCTCTGTAGAGAGAGTTGATCAACTTCGGACCATCAAAGTTGCACGGTGTACACTTTTTAATGTTCTTCTATATCAAATTTTACGAGTATAAGCTTCGTAGATTGTTTCGATGAATAAACTGTAACTTTCTATGACAAATGGACAAAGCCGGTAAAAGCTCCTCCATAGAGAGAGTTGAGCAACTTCAGACCATCAAAGTTGCTCGGTGTACACTTTTTAAAGTTCTTCTATGTCAAATTTTACGAGTATAAGCTTCCTAGATTATTTCGATGAATAAACACTAACTTTCTATGACAAATGGACAAAACCGTTAAAAGCTCCTGCATAGAGAGAGTTGATCAACTTCGAACCACCAAAATTGCTCGGTATACACTTTTTATTGTTATTCTATGTCAAATTTTATGAGTATAAGCTTCCTAGATTATTTCGATGGCAAAACACTAACTTTCTATGACAAATGGACAAAGCCGTTAAAATATCTTCCATAGAGAGAGTTGAGCAACTTCGGACCATCAAAGTTGCTCGGTGTACGCTTTTTATTGTGATTATATTTCAAATTTTATGAGTATAAGCTTCCTAGATTATTTCAATGACAAAACCCCGACTTTCTATGACAAATGCACAAAATTGTTAAAAGCTCCACCATAGAGAGAGTTGAGAAACTTTGGACTGTCAGAGTTGCTCGGTGTACACATTTTATTGTTCTTCTATGTCAAATTTTACGAGTATAAGCTTCAAGATTATTTTGATGTCAAAACACCAACTTTCTATGACAAATGGACAAAACCATTAAAAGCTCCTCCGTAGAGAGAGTTGAGCAACTTCGGACCATCAAAGTTGCTCGGTGTACACTTTTTAAAGTTCTTCTATGTCAAATTTTATGAGTATAAGCTTCCTAGATTATTTCGATGGCAAAACACTAACTTTCTATGACAAATGGACAAAGCCGTTAAAATATCTTCCATAGAGAGAGTTGACCAACTTCGGACCATCAAAGTTGCTCGGTGTACGCTTTTTATTGTGATTCTATTTCAAATTTTATGAGTATAAGCTTCCTAGATTATTTCAATGACAAAACCCCGACTTTCTATGACAAATGCACAAAATTGTTAAAAGCTCCACCATAGAGAGAGTTGAGCAACTTTGAACTGTCAGAGCTGCTCGGTGTACACATTTTATTGTTCTTATATGTCAAATTTTACGAGTATAAGCTTCAAGATTATTTTGATGCCAAAACACCAACTTTCTATGACAAATGGACAAAACCATTAAAAGCTCCTCCGTAGAGAGAGTTGAGCAAGTTCGGACCATCAAAGTTGCTCGGTGTACACTTTTTAATGTGCTTCTATGTCGAATTTTACGAGTATAAGCTTCCTAGATTATTTCGATGAATAAACACTAACTTTCTATGACTAATGGTCAAAACCGTTAAAAGCTCCTGCATAGAGAGAGTTGATCAACTTCGAACCACCAAAGTTGCTCGGTATACACTTTTTATTGTTATTCTATGTCAAATTTTATGAGTATAAGCTTCCTAGATTATTTCGATGGCAAAACACAAACTTTTTATGAAAAATGGACAAAGCCGTTAAAATATCTTCCATAGGGAGAGTTGAGCAACTTCGGACCATCAAAGTTGCTCGGTGTACGATTTTTATTGTTATTCTATTTCAAATTTTATGAGTATAAGCTTCCTAGATTATTTCAATGACAAAACCCCGACTTTCTATGACAAATGCACAAAATTGTTAAAAGCTCCACCATAGAGAGAGTTGAGCAACTTTGGACGGTCAAAGCTGTTCAGTGTACACATTTTATTGTTCTTCTATGTTAAATTTTACGAGTATAAGCTTTCAAGATTATTTCGAAGCAAAAACACCAACTTTCTATGACAAATGGACAAAACCATTAAAAGCTTTTCCGTAGACATTGTTGAGCAACTTCGGACCATCAAAGTTGCTCGTTGTATACTTTTTATTTTTTTTCTATGTCAAATTTTATGAGTATAAGCTTCCTAGATTATTTCGATGCCAAAACACCAACTTTCTATGACGAATGGACAAAATTGTTAAAAGTTTCTCCATAGAGAGAGTTGAGCAACTTCGGACCATCAAAGTTCCTCGGTGTACACTTTTTCTTGTGCTTCTATGTCAAATTTTATGAGTATAAGCTTCCAAGATTATTTGATGCCAAAATACCAAGTTTCTATGACAAATGGACAAAACCGTTAAAAGCTCCTCCATAGGGAGAGTTGATCAACTTTGAACCACCAAAGTTGCTCGGTGTACACTTTTTATTGTTAGTCTATGTCAAATTTTAAGAGTATAAGCTTCCTACATTATTTTGATGGCAAAACACTAACTTTCTACGACAAATGGACAAAGCCGTTAAAATATCTTCTATAGAGAGAGTTGAGCAACTTCGGACGATCAAAGTTGCTCGGTGTACGCTTTTTATTGTTATTCTATTTCAAATTTTATGAGTATAAGCTTCCTAGATTATTTCAATGACAAAACCCCGACTTTCTACGATAAATGCATAAAATTGTTAAAAGCTCCATCATAGAGAGAGTTGAGCAACTTTGGACTGTCAGAGCTACTCGGTGTACACATTTTATTGTTCTTCTATGTCAAATTTTACGAGTATAAGCTTCAGGATTATTTCGAAGCAAAAAACACCAACTTTCTATGACAAGTGGACAAAACCTTTAAAAGCTCCTCCGTAGACAGAGTTGAGCAACTTTAGACCATCAAAGTTGCTCGGTGTACACTTTTTAAAGTTCTTCTATGTCAAATTTTACGAGTATAAGCTTCCTAGATTATTTCGATGAATAAACACTAACTTTCTATGACAAATGGACAAAACCGTTAAAAGCTCCTGAATAGAGAGAGTTGATCAACTTCGAACCACCAAAGTTGCTCGGTATACACTTTTTATTGTTATTCTATGTCAAATTTTATGAGTATAAGCTTCCTAGATTATTTCGATGGCAAAACACTAACTTTCTATGACAAATGTACAAAGCCGTTAAAATATCTTCCATAGAGAGAGTTGAGCAACTTCGGACCATCAAAGTTGATCGGTGTACGCTTTTTATTGTGATTATATTTCAAATTTTATGAGTATAAGCTTCCTAGATTATTTCAATGACAAAACCCCGACTTTGTATGACAAATGCACAAAATTGTTAAAAGCTCCACCATAGAGAGGGTTGAGCAACTTTGGACTGTCAGAGCTGCTCGGTGTACACATTTTATTGTTCTTATATGTCAAATTTTACGAGTATAAGCTTCAATATTATTTTGATGCCAAAACACCAACTTTCTATGACAAATGGACAAAACCATTAAAAGCTCCTCTGTAGAGAGAGTTGATCAACTTCGGACCATCAAAGTTGCACGGTGTACACTTTTTAATGTTCTTCTATATCAAATTTTACGAGTATAAGCTTCGTAGATTGTTTCGATGAATAAACTGTAACTTTCTATGACAAATGGACAAAGCCGGTAAAAGCTCCTCCATAGAGAGAGTTGAGCAACTTCAGACCATCAAAGTTGCTCGGTGTACACTTTTTAAAGTTCTTCTATGTCAAATTTTACGAGTATAAGCTTCCTAGATTATTTCGATGAATAAACACTAACTTTCTATGACAAATGGACAAAACCGTTAAAAGCTCCTGCATAGAGAGAGTTGATCAACTTCGAACCACCAAAATTGCTCGGTATACACTTTTTATTGTTATTCTATGTCAAATTTTATGAGTATAAGCTTCCTAGATTATTTCGATGGCAAAACACTAACTTTCTATGACAAATGGACAAAGCCGTTAAAATATCTTCCATAGAGAGAGTTGAGCAACTTCGGACCATCAAAGTTGCTCGGTGTACGCTTTTTATTGTGATTATATTTCAAATTTTATGAGTATAAGCTTCCTAGATTATTTCAATGACAAAACCCCGACTTTCTATGACAAATGTACAAAATTGTTAAAAGCTCCACCATAGAGAGAGTTGAGAAACTTTGGACTGTCAGAGTTGCTCGGTGTACACATTTTATTGTTCTTCTATGTCAAATTTTACGAGTATAAGCTTCAAGATTATTTTGATGCCAAAACACCAACTTTCTATGACAAATGGACAAAACCATTAAAAGCTCCTCCGTAGAGAGAGTTGAGCAACTTCGGACCATCAAAGTTGCTCGGTGTACACTTTTTAAAGTTCTTCTATGTCAAATTTTATGAGTATAAGCTTCCTAGATTATTTCGATGGCAAAACACTAACTTTCTATGACAAATGGACAAAGCCGTTAAAATATCTTCCATAGAGAGAGTTGACCAACTTCGGACCATCAAAGTTGCTCGGTGTACGCTTTTTATTGTGATTCTATTTCAAATTTTATGAGTATAAGCTTTCTAGATTATTTCAATGACAAAACCCCGACTTTCTATGACAAATGCACAAAATTGTTAAAAGCTCCACCATAGAGAGAGTTGAGCAACTTTGAACTGTCAGAGCTGCTCGGTGTACACATTTTATTGTTCTTATATGTCAAATTTTACGAGTATAAGCTTCAAGATTATTTTGATGCCAAAACACCAACTTTCTATGACAAATGGACAAAACCATTAAAAGCTCCTCCGTAGAGAGAGTTGAGCAAGTTCGGACCATCAAAGTTGCTCGGTGTACACTTTTTAATGTGCTTCTATGTCGAATTTTACGAGTATAAGCTTCCTAGATTATTTCGATGAATAAACACTAACTTTCTATGACTAATGGTCAAAACCGTTAAAAGCTCCTGCATAGAGAGAGTTGATCAACTTCGAACCACCAAAGTTGCTCGGTATACACTTTTTATTGTTATTCTATGTCAAATTTTATGAGTATAAGCTTCCTAGATTATTTCGATGGCAAAACACAAACTTTTTATGAAAAATGGACAAAGCCGTTAAAATATCTTCCATAGGGAGAGTTGAGCAACTTCGGACCATCAAAGTTGCTCGGTGTACGATTTTTATTGTTATTCTATTTCAAATTTTATGAGTATAAGCTTCCTAGATTATTTCAATGACAAAACCCCGACTTTCTATGACAAATGCACAAAATTGTTAAAAGCTCCACCATAGAGAGAGTTGAGCAACTTTGGACGGTCAAAGCTGTTCAGTGTACACATTTTATTGTTCTTCTATGTTAAATTTTACGAGTATAAGCTTTCAAGATTATTTCGAAGCAAAAACACCAACTTTCTATGACAAATGGACAAAACCATTAAAAGCTTTTCCGTAGACATTGTTGAGCAACTTCGGACCATCAAAGTTGCTCGTTGTATACTTTTTATTTTTTTTCTATGTCAAATTTTATGAGTATAAGCTTCCTAGATTATTTCGATGCCAAAACACCAACTTTCTATGACGAATGGACAAAATTGTTAAAAGTTTCTCCATAGAGAGAATTGAGCAACTTCGGACCATCAAAGTTCCTCGGTGTACACTTTTTCTTGTGCTTCTATGTCAAATTTTATGAGTATAAGCTTCCAAGATTATTTGATGCCAAAATACCAAGTTTCTATGACAAATGGACAAAACCGTTAAAAGCTCCTCCATAGGGAGAGTTGATCAACTTTGAACCACCAAAGTTGCTCGGTGTACACTTTTTATTGTTAGTCTATGTCAAATTTTAAGAGTATAAGCTTCCTACATTATTTTGATGGCAAAACACTAACTTTCTACGACAAATGGACAAAGCCGTTAAAATATCTTCTATAGAGAGAGTTGAGCAACTTCGGACCATCAAAGTTGCTCGGTGTACGCTTTTTATTGTTATTCTATTTCAAATTTTATGAGTATAAGCTTCCTAGATTATTTCAATGACAAAACCCCGACTTTCTACGATAAATGCATAAAATTGTTAAAAGCTCCATCATAGAGAGAGTTGAGCAACTTTGGACTGTCAGAGCTACTCGGTGTACACATTTTATTGTTCTTCTATGTCAAATTTTACGAGTATAAGCTTCAGGATTATTTCGAAGCAAAAAACACCAACTTTCTATGACAAGTGGACAAAACCTTTAAAAGCTCCTCCGTAGACAGAGTTGAGCAACTTTAGACCATCAAAGTTGCTCGGTGTACACTTTTTAAAGTTCTTCTATGTCAAATTTTACGAGTATAAGCTTCCTAGATTATTTCGATGAATAAACACTAACTTTCTATGACAAATGGACAAAACCGTTAAAAGCTCCTGAATAGAGAGAGTTGATCAACTTCGAACCACCAAAGTTGCTCGGTATACACTTTTTATTGTTATTCTATGTCAAATTTTATGAGTATAAGCTTCCTAGATTATTTCGATGGCAAAACACTAACTTTCTATGACAAATGTACAAAGCCGTTAAAATATCTTCCATAGAGAGAGTTGAGCAACTTCGGACCATCAAAGTTGATCGGTGTACGCTTTTTATTGTGATTATATTTCAAATTTTATGAGTATAAGCTTCCTAGATTATTTCAATGACAAAACCCCGACTTTGTATGACAAATGCACAAAATTGTTAAAAGCTCCACCATAGAGAGGGTTGAGCAACTTTGGACTGTCAGAGCTGCTCGGTGTACACATTTTATTGTTCTTATATGTCAAATTTTACGAGTATAAGCTTCAATATTATTTTGATGCCAAAACACCAACTTTCTATGACAAATGGACAAAACCATTAAAAGCTCCTCCGTAGAGAGAGTTGAGCAAGTTCGGACCATCAAAGTTGCTCGGTGTACACTTTTTAATGTGCTTCTATGTCGAATTTTACGAGTATAAGCTTCCTAGATTATTTCGATGAATAAACACTAACTTTCTATGACTAATGGTCAAAACCGTTAAAAGCTCCTGCATAGAGAGAGTTGATCAACTTCGAACCACCAAAGTTGCTCGGTATACACTTTTTATTGTTATTCTATGTCAAATTTTATGAGTATAAGCTTCCTAGATTATTTCGATGGCAAAACACAAACTTTTTATGAAAAATGGACAAAGCCGTTAAAATATCTTCCATAGGGAGAGTTGAGCAACTTCGGACCATCAAAGTTGCTCGGTGTACGATTTTTATTGTTATTCTATTTCAAATTTTATGAGTATAAGCTTCCTAGATTATTTCAATGACAAAACCCCGACTTTCTATGACAAATGCACAAAATTGTTAAAAGCTCCACCATAGAGAGAGTTGAGCAACTTTGGACGGTCAAAGCTGTTCAGTGTACACATTTTATTGTTTTTCTATGTTAAATTTTACGAGTATAAGCTTTCAAGATTATTTCGAAGCAAAAACACCAACTTTCTATGACAAATGGACAAAACCATTAAAAGCTTTTCCGTAGACATTGTTGAGCAACTTCGGACCATCAAAGTTGCTCGTTGTATACTTTTTATTTTTTTTCTATGTCAAATTTTATGAGTATAAGCTTCCTAGATTATTTCGATGCCAAAACACCAACTTTCTATGACGAATGGACAAAATTGTTAAAAGTTTCTCCATAGAGAGAATTGAGCAACTTCGGACCATCAAAGTTCCTCGGTGTACACTTTTTCTTGTGCTTCTATGTCAAATTTTATGAGTATAAGCTTCCAAGATTATTTGATGCCAAAATACCTAGTTTCTATGACAAATGGACAAAACCGTTAAAAGCTCCTCCATAGGGAGAGTTGATCAACTTTGAACCACCAAAGTTGCTCGGTGTACACTTTTTATTGTTAGTCTATGTCAAATTTTAAGAGTATAAGCTTCCTACATTATTTTGATGGCAAAACACTAACTTTCTACGACAAATGGACAAAGCCGTTAAAATATCTTCTATAGAGAGAGTTGAGCAACTTCGGACCATCAAAGTTGCTCGGTGTACGCTTTTTATTGTTATTCTATTTCAAATTTTATGAGTATAAGCTTCCTAGATTATTTCAATGACAAAACCCCGACTTTCTACGATAAATGCATAAAATTGTTAAAAGCTCCATCATAGAGAGAGTTGAGCAACTTTGGACTGTCAGAGCTACTCGGTGTACACATTTTATTGTTCTTCTATGTCAAATTTTACGAGTATAAGCTTCAGGATTATTTCGAAGCAAAAAACACCAACTTTCTATGACAAGTGGACAAAACCTTTAAAAGCTCCTCCGTAGACAGAGTTGAGCAACTTTAGACCATCAAAGTTGCTCGGTGTACACTTTTTAAAGTTCTTCTATGTCAAATTTTACGAGTATAAGCTTCCTAGATTATTTCGATGAATAAACACTAACTTTCTATGACAAATGGACAAAACCGTTAAAAGCTCCTGAATAGAGAGAGTTGATCAACTTCGAACCACCAAAGTTGCTCGGTATACACTTTTTATTGTTATTCTATGTCAAATTTTATGAGTATAAGCTTCCTAGATTATTTCGATGGCAAAACACTAACTTTCTATGACAAATGTACAAAGCCGTTAAAATATCTTCCATAGAGAGAGTTGAGCAACTTCGGACCATCAAAGTTGATCGGTGTACGCTTTTTATTGTGATTATATTTCAAATTTTATGAGTATAAGCTTCCTAGATTATTTCAATGACAAAACCCCGACTTTGTATGACAAATGCACAAAATTGTTAAAAGCTCCACCATAGAGAGGGTTGAGCAACTTTGGACTGTCAGAGCTGCTCGGTGTACACATTTTATTGTTCTTATATGTCAAATTTTACGAGTATAAGCTTCAATATTATTTTGATGCCAAAACACCAACTTTCCATGACAAATGGACAAAACCATTAAAAGCTCCTCTGTAGAGAGAGTTGATCAACTTCGGACCATCAAAGTTGCACGGTGTACACTTTTTAATGTTCTTTTATATCAAATTTTACGAGTATAAGCTTCGTAGATTGTTTCGATGAATAAACTGTAACTTTCTATGACAAATGGACAAAGCCGGTAAAAGCTCCTCCATAGAGAGAGTTGAGCAACTTCAGACCATCAAAGTTGCTCGGTGTACACTTTTTAAAGTTCTTCTATGTCAAATTTTACGAGTATAAGCTTCCTAGATTATTTCGATGAATAAACTGTGAAACCCCGACCCAAAAATTTTAGTTTTGAGTCGAAATACGGATGATCCGTGAGGTACGGAATCATAGAAAAATAGTTTTGGAGCTTGGTTCGGTAAATGGGGCATAACTTTTAGTATACATGTCCGTTTCGGGCCCGTAATATATCAAATCGAAGCTTGAACCGAGCCGGAAAATAAAAATGAGAAAAACTGGGTTTCTGGAAAACAGGAACCGTCCGGACGGTTAAAACAGCCGTCCGGACGGTTTGTGAAGGAACTGGGGCAGATTCATATTCAGTGAAAAATTTTGGTGCTGTGAACAGTAGACCGTCCGGACGGTCTAACGAGGCGTCCGGACGGTTAAGCCTACGAGGTGGGCAGAGTGTTGAGAGAACAGTGAAGCGTCCGGACGGTCACTTGGGGCGTCCGGACGGTTATCGGGAAATCAGTTTTTAAGCTCAGTTTTTAGACATTTCTGCATATTTCTTCTTGGAGAGCCCGGCTAGAGAGAGAAAGTGAGAGAGAAGAAGAGAGAGAAGGAGATTTTGGCAAGAGATTGACTTGGAGATTGTTGATTGATGATCCTTGAAGCTTAAGGAGGAAGATTCAAGCTTGGTTTTGGAGTTTTGGTAAGTTTTTCTTAGTTTTTGGAAATTCTAGGTTTTTCTAGATTTGCTAGATTCTTGAAGAGTTGGGTGCTATGCTTTAGATATGTTGTTTATAGGTTGATTTTGGATGTTTATGTAGATTGGTTTGTGTTTTGGAGTTGAGTGGAGCTTGGAGTGAGTTAGAGGATTTTTGGAAGGAATTTCTAGAGAGAGAAGTAAGTGATTTCGAATTTATTGATTTTAATTGATGTTTATATGAGTTGTTGGTTGTTTATTGATGTGTGAATGGGTTCGGTTATGCCACATTGTAGGTTTGGGCAAACCGAAACCCTAGGAACGAAATTGGGAAATTGTGGTAATTTGCTCGACACGAGGTAGGGGATTTCCAACCATTCTTTCTATCGTTCATTTTCGATATGTAAAGAGCTTTTCGATTCCTCATTGGTCGTTCTTTTGTGTTTCCGCCTTAATTGCTCCTAAGGGGAAACGAACCCAAATTGTGATTCTTGTTGATTCTTGATGTTGCATGACCCGAGTGTGTGTGTTCCATCTCCTATGGACACGATGTGATTTCCGTTCATGCATCATGGTAGTTATGTATATATATATGTAGGTTGTTCATATATATAACTATTCAGCATGTCATGACATAGTGCATTAGAGTTGCATGGGGGACCGGGTATGGACTCGGGAACCTTTAGGTTTCTTGAAAGCTACTTGGGGGGATGACGAGGTGATGAGAGTTACCACTGAGTCATGTGAATTCCAAGTAGGATAACGCACTAGGGGTAAGGTCAAGAGTGACTTGCCTTGTGGGGTGCGGGCGTGATAGGTTCACGCAACCGGATGATCCTAGGAGTGGTTGGTTGTGGTGAGCTTGCTCCCGTGCAATATTTCATTGAGTTGCAATGATATTGTGGTTGTTATGCTCCGAAAGGGTTATCCGGGTAAATGTTGATGTGAACTTGTTGAGTATACGTTCATGTGGTAGTTACATATTGATGCATTGCTTCCTTTTGGTTCAGCTTATATTGATGTTTACTTCATACCCTACTGAGCTTCTAGCTCACTCCTTTACTTTCTTCCTCCCACAGGAGACACTGGTACGGGTACTGGTGCTGCGGATCGGTGAGCAGGTCATGACATGGATGGCTCTGGATAGAATAGGATGCTAGAGATATACTCTATGCATATGGGTGTACGTAGTATATCTATGTTGAGAGAATATAACCATTTGGCACTGTGGTGCGTGTATGTGGTTGTAGATGTTGATTGATGGTTATATTTGATGTTTTATAAATCTGTGTGTTGATTTATATGTGATGCCATCAGTTTGTGCATGCTGGTAGTGGATGGCCTGAGGCCTAGGGTGAAGATTGCATGTGGTTGAGGCCCGAGGCCTATGTTTGCTAGGTTGCTAGTGTGATGTTGTTGTTGCTGCGTTTCTGATGCAGGTGGGCGCTCTCCGATATACGGGGAGGTGCCGCCGGATTTCCGGTTGATCCCGGATGTTCACACTAGTGACCTAGGAAGGGTGCGGAGAGAGCACCCAGTCGCGTCTCCGGAAACGGGGCGTGACAATTTGGTATCAGAGCGAGGTTTACGGCTCTTTATAGGATCTGGGGTGTTGGGTCCTAGTTGTAAAGTAGTATATCCAGGCCATGTCATGACTGCTACTGATCCGGTATGTTTTCTTTTCCCCTTAAATCCTCGTGTGAGTAGTGGGTTAAATGGTATTGTCTGTTTGCCATGCAGATGAATACCCGTAGAACTACCAGGTCCGAGAGTGGGACTGTAGTACCTCGTGGCAGAGGCCGACGGGGAGTTGGTAGGGGCCGAGGTAGAGGCCGTAGTGTTGGGGTGGAACGTGTCACAAGAGGCACTCCTAGCACTGAGGATTCGGTTCCGAATGTGGATCCAGAGTTGAGAGAGGAAGAGATAGTTCAAGAGGGACTACCGATGGAGAGTGATGATCAGCAGGCACCACCTGAGGTGCAGGTTGCTCCTGTTACTACAGGGGGGCAACCAGTGACGATGGAGAGTCTTACTAGTTTTATGATGAGTATGGTGCAGACACAGGCGCAGACCATAGCTCAGGCAGTGGCTCAGGCGATGGGTGCTACTGGCACTCGTGCTGAGGGAGTTATACCAGAGGCTACAACTGAGGTAGCAGCAGTACCTAGAGCTGGGAGAGGGATGTATGAGGTGGACCAATTGAGGAGGACTACTCCTCCAACATTTTCTGGAGATGGAACGGGTGTGGGGGCGGAGGAGTGGTTCAATCAGCTGAGTATGAGGATGGACACTCTTGAGATACCCGATGAGAGACGGGTGAAGTTTGTGTTCTACTACTTGAGTGGTACGGCCTATGAATGGTGGATGTCCATGGGTCAGAGACGGAATGAGCTGACTTGGACTTCGTTTGAGCAGTTATTTATGCAGAAGTTTGTGCCAAGGCCTCTGCAAACGGAGAAGGCCAAACAGTTTCTAGATTTATTGCAGACATCAGAGATGACGGTGTCTCAGTACACCAAGCAGTTTGAGGAGTTATACCGGTATGGGAAGGAGTTTGCTCCCACAGATGTGAAGAAGGCAGTGAGGTACCGAGATGGGTTGCTTCCCAGTCTTGGTAGAATGGTGATGGCCACTAGGGTGGTGTCATATCAGGACACAGTGGAGATGGCTCTTGATTTTGAGTTGAGTGAGAAAAGTGAAGCTCAGAGGAAGCGTCCAGTGAGTGAGGGTAGTAGTGGTGGTGGTAGTAGCCACAAGAAATCGAGAGCGGATTTTCGTCAACAGAAAGGGGACCGAGGCAAGAGTCCTAGGCTACCATGGGGTAAGATGACGTGCTTCAAGTGTGGGAAAGAGGGGCACAAGGCAAGTGAGTGCAAGCTTTCTGGGTTTAAGTGCTTTGGGTGTGGCAAGTTGGGTCACAGAAAGAGTGAGTGTCTGGAGGGCAACCAGAGAGCCCAGCAGCAGAGCATACCTGGAGTACCGCCTCCGGCTCTTCCTTCCAATGTTCCAATGGGAGGAAGGGGGCGGGGTGGGACTCGCCAGCCACAGCAGCAGCAGAATGCACTGGTAGAGGGACGTGTCTATGCATTGGGTCATCAGGAGGCACAGGAGCATCCAAACTTCATTGGAGGTACCTTCTTGATTTCTAATTGTTGGGCAAGAGTCTTGTTTGATTCGGGGGCTACCTCATCTTTCATTACTAGTTCGTTAGCACACGCACTAGAGGTGGAGATTTTGCCAATAAGACGAATGTTCACGGTATCCTCACCATTCGGATACTTTACCACATTGGAGGGGGTAGTGTTCGGTTGTGAGTGTCGGTTTGGAGAAATATCTCTGAAAGCCGACTTGTATGTATTAGATTTCCAGGATTTTGATGTGATTCTTGGAGTTGATTGGTTGACTAAGCACCAAGGGTTGCTTGACTTTTGGGAGAGGAAGATTACTCTTAGAGCAACCGAGGGAGGAGTAATTCAGTTGAGGGGATCGAAGGGGATTCCATGCCCACATTTCATGGATAATCCTTCGTACCAAGATTGTAGAGTTGCGAGTTTGGTGAGTTCGGCTCCTAAGGGAGATGTAGCTACTATGATTCGGGTAGTGGAAGAGTTTATGGATGTATTTCCGGAAGAGTTGCCGGGATTACCTCCGAAGAGGGAGATAGACTTTGCTATTGAGTTGCATCCGAATGTCAAGCCAATTTCGATTCCGCCGTATCGGATGGCTCCAGCAGAGTTGAAGGAGTTGAGTTCTCAATTAGAGGAGTTGCTAGACTTGGGATTCATTAGACCGAGTGTGTCCCCGTGGGGAGCACCGGTGTTGTTCGTCAAGAAGAAAGACGGAAGTTTGAGGATGTGTATTGATTATAGGCAGTTGAATAAGGTTACAGTGAGGAATAAGTATCCGTTGCCTAGGATCAATGATTTGTTTGACCAATTGAGAGGTGCTAGGCATTTCTCTAAGATTGACTTGAGGTCGGGTTATCATCAGTTGAGGATTAAGGATGAGGATATCCAGAAAACAGCATTTAGAACTCGTTATGGACATTATGAGTTCCTTGTGATGCCGTTTGGGTTGACAAATGCCCCGGCGGTATTCATGGACCTAATGCAAAGGGTTCTTCGACCGTTTTTGGACAAGTTTGTAGTTGTGTTTATTGATGATATACTGATTTATTCTCCTACGGAGGAAGAGCATGAAGAACACTTGAGGGTAGTGTTACAGACATTGAGGGAGAATCAACTGTATGCTAAATTGAGTAAGTGTGAATTTTGGGCCACGGAAGTGAAGTTCCTAGGCCATGTGATCACTCAAGAAGGCATAGCGGTTGACTACTCCAAAGTTGAGTCAGTTTTGAATTGGGAGAGGCCGAAGAATGTGACTGAGATCCGGAGTTTCCTAGGATTGGCAGGATACTACCGGAGGTTTATTGAGGACTTCTCAAGAGTTGCTTCGCCGATGACGCAGCTCACGAAGAAGGGTACGCCGTTTGTGTGGACAGACGAGTGTGAGGCCGCATTTGAAGAGTTGAAGAAAAGGTTGACAACACCTCCAGTGTTAGTAGTTCCGGAGAGGAATGTTGGCTATCAGGTGTATTGCGATGCATCTGGAGTTGGGTTGGGTTGTGTGTTGATGCAGCAGGGCCGAGTGATAGAGTATGGTTCGAGGTTGTTGAAGACACATGAGAGGAATTATCCGGTGCATGATCTGGAGTTGGCGGCAGTGGTATTTGCTCTTAAGCAGTGGAGGTATTATCTCTACGGAGAGACGTTTGAGGTGTTCTCGGATCACAAAAGCCTCAAGTACCTATTCACCCAAAAAGAGTTGAACTTACGGCAAAGGCGGTGGATGGAGTACTTGGAGGATTTTGATTTTAATTTGCAATACCATCCTGGTAAAGCGAATGTGGTTGCGGATGCATTGAGTAGGAAGCAGAAGGTTGCTAGCTTATTCATGCATGAGTGGGAAATTGTGGAGACAATCAATGAGTTTGGATTGGAGTTGAAGAGTCAAGAGGAAAAGATGCATTTGTGTTCTATGACTTCGAGACCTATGATGGTTCAGAAGGTTATAGATGCACAAAATGGAGATCATGCATTTGATGTGATTGATGAGAGTCTTGGATGGCTTCGAGGGAATGATGGTGGAGTACGATATGCGGGAAGGTTAGTGGTTCCCGAAGATGATGAGTTGAGACAGGAGATTCTAAAGGAAGCACATCATTCTTGGTTTGCTATGCATCCCGGGGGTACGAAGATGTACCGAGACTTGAGGCAGAGTTTCTGGTGGAAGGGTATGAAGGCCGATGTTGCTAGATTTGTGACGAAGTGTCTTACTTGTCAACAAGTGAAGGCAGAACATCAGAGACCAGCTGGATTGTTGCAACCATTACCAGTAGCGGAATGGAAGTGGGAGAAGATCACAATGGACTTTGTGACGGCATTGCCAATGACTCAGAGGAGGCATGATGCGGTTTGGGTGATAGTGGACAGATTGACTAAGTCTGCACACTTCTTACCCATGAACAAGACAGATTCATTGGAGACCTTGAGTACTATGTATATCAAGGAGATTGTGAGACTTCACGGAATTCCATTATCTATCGTGTCGGACCGAGACCCGAGGTTCACAGGTAGATTCTGGAGTAGCTTACAGGAGGCATTGGGAACGAAGTTGGATTTCTCTACAGCTTATCATCCTCAGAGTGACGGACAGAGTGAGAGAACCATACAGGTTCTGGAGGATATGCTACGGGCATGTGTAGTTGATTTTGGAGGAAGTTGGGATCGGTACTTACATTTGGCGGAGTTTGTGTATAACAACTCTTTCCAAAGTAGTATCGGGATGGCACCTTACGAGGCGCTCTACGGGAGGCCTTGTAGGTCGCCCTTGTGTTGGGCAGAGGTTGGTGAGAAAGTTGTGTCAGGACCGGAGATGGTCAAAGAAGCACGAGAGAGAGTTGATGAGATACGGAAGCGGTTGATCACAGCACAGAACCGACAGAAGTCTTATGCTGACCGGAGGAGGAGACCTTTGGAGTTCGCTGTAGGCGATAAGGTTTTCTTGAAGGTTAGTCCGAGACGGGGAATTCAGAGATATAGCAAACATGGGAAGTTGGCACCGAGGTTTGTGGGGCCATTTGAGATTTTGGAGACAGTTGGACCGGTGGCGTACCGTTTGGCACTTCCACCGAAGCTTGAGAAGGTTCACAATGTATTCCATGTATCTATGCTTCGGAAATATGAGCCGGATCCGTCGCATGTGATAGATTGGACTACGTTGGAAGTTGAGGAAGATGGGAGCTACACTCTTCACCCGGTGAAGATTCTAGACCGACAGAACAAGGTCACGAGGTCGAGTGTGATACCATTGGTAAAAGTGATGTGGATGTACCACGGAGTTGAAGAAGCAACTTGGGAGTTGGAGTCTCGAATGAAGGAAAGGTACCCGGAGTTGTTCGGAGATTCAGGTACGTGTGTGTAGTTAAATTTCGGGACGAAATTTTATTAAGGGGGGAAGGATGTGAAACCCCGACCCAAAAATTTTAGTTTTGAGTCGAAATACGGATGATCCGTGAGGTACGGAATCATAGAAAAATAGTTTTGGAGCTTGGTTCGGTAAATGGGGCATAACTTTTAGTATACATGTCCGTTTCGGGCCCGTAATATATCAAATCGAAGCTTGAACCGAGCCGGAAAATAAAAATGAGAAAAACTGGGTTTCTGGAAAACAGGAACCGTCCGGACGGTTAAAACAGCCGTCCGGACGGTTTGTGAAGGAACTGGGGCAGATTCATATTCAGTGAAAAATTTTGGTGCTGTGAACAGTAGACCGTCCGGACGGTCTAACGAGGCGTCCGGACGGTTAAGCCTACGAGGTGGGCAGAGTGTTGAGAGAACAGTGAAGCGTCCGGACGGTCACTTGGGGCGTCCGGACGGTTATCGGGAAATCAGTTTTTAAGCTCAGTTTTTAGACATTTCTGCATATTTCTTCTTGGAGAGCCCGGCTAGAGAGAGAAAGTGAGAGAGAAGAAGAGAGAGAAGGAGATTTTGGCAAGAGATTGACTTGGAGATTGTTGATTGATGATCCTTGAAGCTTAAGGAGGAAGATTCAAGCTTGGTTTTGGAGTTTTGGTAAGTTTTTCTTAGTTTTTGGAAATTCTAGGTTTTTCTAGATTTGCTAGATTCTTGAAGAGTTGGGTGCTATGCTTTAGATATGTTGTTTATAGGTTGATTTTGGATGTTTATGTAGATTGGTTTGTGTTTTGGAGTTGAGTGGAGCTTGGAGTGAGTTAGAGGATTTTTGGAAGGAATTTCTAGAGAGAGAAGTAAGTGATTTCGAATTTATTGATTTTAATTGATGTTTATATGAGTTGTTGGTTGTTTATTGATGTGTGAATGGGTTCGGTTATGCCACATTGTAGGTTTGGGCAAACCGAAACCCTAGGAACGAAATTGGGAAATTGTGGTAATTTGCTCGACACGAGGTAGGGGATTTCCAACCATTCTTTCTATCGTTCATTTTCGATATGTAAAGAGCTTTTCGATTCCTCATTGGTCGTTCTTTTGTGTTTCCGCCTTAATTGCTCCTAAGGGGAAACGAACCCAAATTGTGATTCTTGTTGATTCTTGATGTTGCATGACCCGAGTGTGTGTGTTCCATCTCCTATGGACACGATGTGATTTCCGTTCATGCATCATGGTAGTTATGTATATATATATGTAGGTTGTTCATATATATAACTATTCAGCATGTCATGACATAGTGCATTAGAGTTGCATGGGGGACCGGGTATGGACTCGGGAACCTTTAGGTTTCTTGAAAGCTACTTGGGGGGATGACGAGGTGATGAGAGTTACCACTGAGTCATGTGAATTCCAAGTAGGATAACGCACTAGGGGTAAGGTCAAGAGTGACTTGCCTTGTGGGGTGCGGGCGTGATAGGTTCACGCAACCGGATGATCCTAGGAGTGGTTGGTTGTGGTGAGCTTGCTCCCGTGCAATATTTCATTGAGTTGCAATGATATTGTGGTTGTTATGCTCCGAAAGGGTTATCCGGGTAAATGTTGATGTGAACTTGTTGAGTATACGTTCATGTGGTAGTTACATATTGATGCATTGCTTCCTTTTGGTTCAGCTTATATTGATGTTTACTTCATACCCTACTGAGCTTCTAGCTCACTCCTTTACTTTCTTCCTCCCACAGGAGACACTGGTACGGGTACTGGTGCTGCGGATCGGTGAGCAGGTCATGACATGGATGGCTCTGGATAGAATAGGATGCTAGAGATATACTCTATGCATATGGGTGTACGTAGTATATCTATGTTGAGAGAATATAACCATTTGGCACTGTGGTGCGTGTATGTGGTTGTAGATGTTGATTGATGGTTATATTTGATGTTTTATAAATCTGTGTGTTGATTTATATGTGATGCCATCAGTTTGTGCATGCTGGTAGTGGATGGCCTGAGGCCTAGGGTGAAGATTGCATGTGGTTGAGGCCCGAGGCCTATGTTTGCTAGGTTGCTAGTGTGATGTTGTTGTTGCTGCGTTTCTGATGCAGGTGGGCGCTCTCCGATATACGGGGAGGTGCCGCCGGATTTCCGGTTGATCCCGGATGTTCACACTAGTGACCTAGGAAGGGTGCGGAGAGAGCACCCAGTCGCGTCTCCGGAAACGGGGCGTGACATAAACACTAACTTTCTATGACAAACGGACAAAACCGTTAAAAGCTCCTGCATAGAGAGAGTTGATCAACTTCGAACCACCAAAGTTGCTCGGTATACACTTTTTATTGTTATTCTATGTCAAATTTTATGAGTATAAGCTTCCTAGATTATTTCGATGGCAAAACACTAACTTTCTATGACAAATGGACAAAGCCGTTAAAATATCTTCCATAGAGAGAGTTGAGCAACTTCGGACCATCAAAGTTGCTCGGTGTACGCTTTTTATTGTGATTATATTTCAAATTTTATGAGTATAAGCTTCCTAGATTATTTCAATGACAAAACCCCGACTTTCTATGACAAATGCACAAAATTGTTAAAAGCTCCACCATAGAGAGAGTTGAGAAACTTTGGACTGTCAGAGCTGCTCGGTGTACACATTTTATTGTTCTTATATGTCAAATTTTACGAGTATAAGCTTCAAGATTATTTTGATGCCAAAACACCAACTTTCTATGACAAATGGACAAAACCATTAAAAGCTCCTCCGTAGAGAGAGTTGATCAACTTCGGACCATCAAAGTTGCACGGTGTACACTTTTTAATGTTCTTCTATATCAAATTTTACGAGTATAAGCTTCGTAGATTGTTTCGATGAATAAACACTAACTTTCTATGACAAATGGACAAAGCCGGTAAAAGCTCCTCCATAGAGAGAGTTGAGCAAGTTCGGACCATCAAAGTTGCTCGGTGTACACTTTTTAATGTGCTTCTATGTCGAATTTTACGAGTATAAGCTTCCTAGATTATTTCGATGAATAAACACTAACTTTCTATGACTAATGGTCAAAACTGTTAAAAGCTCCTGCATAGAGAGAGTTGATCAACTTCGAACCACCAAAGTTGCTCGGTATACACTTTTTATTGTTATTCTATGTCAAATTTTATGAGTATAAGCTTCCTAGATTATTTTGATGGCAAAACACAAACTTTTTATGACAAATGGAGAAAGCCGTTAAAATATCTTCCATAGGGAGAGTTGAGCAACTTCGGACCATCAAAGTTGCTCGGTGTACGATTTTTATTGTTATTCTATTTCAAATTTTATGAGTATAAGCTTCCTAGATTATTTCAATGACAAAACCCCGACTTTCTACGACAAATGCATAAAATTGTTAAAAGCTCCACCATAGAGAGAGTTGAGCAACTTTGGACTGTCAGAGCTGCTCGGTGTACACATTTTATTGTTTTTATATGTCAAATTTTATGAGTATAAGCTTCCAAGATTATTTGATGCCAAAATACCAAGTCTCTATGACAAATGGACAAAACCGTTAAAAGCTCCTCCATAGGGAGAGTTGATCAACTTCGAACCACAAAAGTTGCTCGGTGTACACTTTTTATTGTTAGTCTATGTCAAATTTTAAGAGTATAAGCTTCCTAGATTATTTTGATGGCGAAACACAAACTTTTTAAGACAAATGGACGAAGCCGTTAAAATATCTTCCATAGGGAGAGTTGAGCAACTTCGGACCATCAAAGTTGCTCGGTGTACGATTTTTATTGTTATTCTATTTCAAATTTTATGAGTATAAGCTTCCTAGATTATTTCAATGACAAAACCCCGACTTTCTATGACAAATGCACAAAATTGTTAAAAGCTCCACCATAGAGAGAGTTGAGCAACTTTGGACGGTCAAAGCTGCTCAGTGTACACATTTTATTGTTCTTCTATGTTAAATTTTACGAGTATAAGCTTTCAAGATTATTTCGAAGCAAAAACACCAACTTTCTATGACAAATGGACAAAACCATTAAAAGCTTTTCCGTAGACATTGTTGAGCAACTTCGGACCATCAAAGTTGCTCGTTGTATACTTTTTATTTTTTTTCTATGTCAAATTTTATGAGTATAAGCTTCCTAGATTATTTCGATGCCAAAACACCAACTTTCTATGACGAATGGACAAAATTGTTAAAAGCTTCTCCATAGAGAGAGTTGAGCAACTTCGGACCATCAAAAATCCTCAGTGTACACTTTTTCTTGTGCTTCTATGTCAAATTTTATGAGTATAAGCTTCCAAGATAATTTGATGCCAAAATACCAAGTCTCTATGACAAATGGACAAAACCGTTAAAAGCTCCTCCATAGGGAGAGTTGATCAACTTCGAACCACAAAAGTTGCTCGGTGTACACTTTTTATTGTTAGTCTATGTCAAATTTTAAGAGTATAAGCTTCCTAGATTATTTTGATGGCGAAACACAAACTTTTTATGACAAATGGACAAAGCCGTTAAAATATCTTCCATAGGGAGAGTTGAGCAACTTCGGACCATCAAAGTTGCTCGGTGTACGATTTTTATTGTTATTCTATTTCAAATTTTATGAGTATAAGCTTCCTAGATTATTTCAATGACAAAACCCCGACTTTCTATGACAAATGCACAAAATTGTTAAAAGCTCCACCATAGAGAGAGTTGAGCAACTTTGGACGGTCAAAGCTGCTCAGTGTACACATTTTATTGTTCTTCTATGTTAAATTTTACGAGTATAAGCTTTCAAGATTATTTCGAAGCAAAAACACCAACTTTCTATGACAAATGGACAAAACCATTAAAAGCTTTTCTGTAGACATTGTTGAGCAACTTCGGACCATCAAAGTTGCTCGTTGTATACTTTTTATTTTTTTTTCTATGTCAAATTTTTTGAGTATAAGCTTCCTAGATTATTTCGATGCCAAAACACCAACTTTCTATGACGAATGGACAAAATTGTTAAAAGCTTCTCCATAGAGAGAGTTGAGCAACTTCGGACCATCAAAAATCCTCAGTGTACACTTTTTCTTGTGCTTCTATGTCAAATTTTATGAGTATAAGCTTCCAAGATAATTTGATGCCAAAATACCAAGTCTCTATGACAAATGGACAAAACCGTTAAAAGCTCCTCCATAGGGAGAGTTGATCAACTTCGAACCACAAAAGTTGCTCGGTGTACACTTTTTATTGTTAGTCTATGTCAAATTTTAAGAGTATAAGCTTCCTAGATTATTTTGATGGCAAAACACTAACTTTCTACGACAAATGGACAAAGCCGTTAAAATATCTTCCATAGAGAGAGTTGAGCAACTTCGGACCATCAAAGTTGCTCGGTGTACGCTTTTTATTGTTATTCTATTTCAAATTTTATGAGTATAAGCTTCCTAGATTATTTCAATGACAAAACCCCGACTTTCTACGACAAATGCATAAAATTGTTAAAAGCTCCACCATAGAGAGAGTTGAGCAACTTTGTACTGTCAGAGCTGCTCGGTGTACACATTTTATTGTTCTTATATGTCAAATTTTATGAGTATAAGCTTCCAAGATTATTTGATGCCAAAATACCAAGTCTCTACGACAAATGGACAAAACCGTTAAAAGCTCCTCCATAGGGAGAGTTGATCAACTTCGAACCACAAAAGTTGCTGGGTGTACACTTTTTATTGTTAGTCTAAGTCAAATTTTAAGAGTATAAGCTTCCTAGATTATTTTGATGGCAAAACACTAACTTTCTACGACAAATGGGCAAAGCCGTTAAAATATCTTCCATAGAGAGAGTTGAGCAACTTCGGATCATCAAAGTTGCTCGGTGTACGCTTTTTATTGTGATTATATTTCAAATTTTATGAGTATAAGCTTCCTAGATTATTTCAATGACAAAACCCCGACTTTCTATGACAAATGCACAAAATTGTTAAAAGCTCCACCATAGAGAGAGTTGAGTAACTTTAGACTGTCAGAGCTGCTCGGTGTACACATTTTAATGTGCTTCTATATCAAATTTTACGAGTATAAGCTTCGTAGATTGTTTCGATGAATAAACACTAACTTTCTATGACAAATGGACAAAGCTGGTAAAAGCTCCTCCGTAGAGAGAGTTGAGCAACTTCAGACCATCAAAGTTGTCGGTGTACACTTTTTAAAGTTCTTCTATGTCAAATTTTACGAGTATAAGCTTCCTAGATTATTTCGATGAATAAACACTAACTTTCTATGACAAATGGACAAAACCGTTAAAAACTCCTGCATAGAGAGAGTTGATCAACTTCGAACCACCAAAGTTGCTCGGTATACACTTTTTATTGTTATTCTATGTCAAATTTTATGAGTATAAGCTTCCTAGATTATTTCGATGGCAAAACACTAACTTTCTATGACAAATGGACAAAGCCGTTAAAATATCTTCCATAGAGAGAGTTGAGCAACTTCGGACCATCAAAGTTGCTCGGTGTACGCTTTTTATTGTTATTCTATTTCAAATTTTATGAGTATAAGCTTCCTAGATTATTTCAGTGACAAAACCCCGACTTTCTACGACAAATGCATAAAATTGTTAAAAGCTCCACCATAGAGAGAGTTGAGCAACTTTGGACTGTCAGAGCTGCTCGGTGTACACATTTTATTGTTCTTATATGTCAAATTTTATGAGTATAAGCTTCAAGATTATTTCGAAGCAAAAAACACCAACTTTCTATGACAAATGGACAAAACCTTTAAAAGCACCTCCGTAGACAGAGTTGAGCAACTTCAGACCATCAAAGTTGCTCGGTGTACACTTTTTAAAGTTTTTCAATGTCAAATTTTACGACTATAAGCTTCCTAGATTATTTCGATGAATAAACACTAACTTTCTATGACAAATGGACAAAACCGTTAAAAGCTCCTGCATAGAGAGAGTTGATCAACTTCGAACCACCAAAGTTGCTCGGTATACACTTTTTATTGTTATTCTATGTCAAATTTTATGAGTATAAGCTTCCTAGATTATTTCGATGGCAAAACACTAACTTTCTATGACAAATGGACAAAGCCGTTAAAATATCTTCTATAGAGAGAGTTGAGCAACTTCGGACCATCAAAGTTGCTCGGTGTACGCTTTTTATTGTGATTCTATTTCAAATTTTATGAGTATAAGCTTCCAAGATTATTTCAATGACAAAACCCCGACTTTCTATGACAAATGCACAAAATTGTTAAAAGCTCCACCATAGAGAGAGTTGAGCAACTTTGGACCGTCAGAGCTGCTCGGTGTACACATTTTATTGTTCTTATATGTCAAATTTTACGAGTATAAGCTTCAAGATTATTTTGATGCCAAAACAACAACTTTCTATGACAAATGGACAAAACCATTAAAAGTTCCTCCGTAGAGAGAGTTGATCAACTTCGGACCATCAAAGTTGCACGGTGTACACTTTTTAATGTTCTTCTATATCAAATTTTACGAGTATAAGCTTCGTAGATTGTTTCGATGAATAAACACTAACTTTCAATGACAAATGGACAAAGCCGGTAAAAGCTCCTCCATAGAGAGAGTTGAGCAAGTTCGGACCATCAAAGTTGCTCGGTGTACACTTTTTAATGTGCTTCTATGTCGAATTTTACGAGTATAAGCTTCCTAGATTATTTCGATGAATAAACACTAACTTTCTATGACTAATGGTCAAAACCGTTAAAAACTCCTGCATAGAGAGAGTTGATCAACTTCGAACCACCAAAGTTTCTCGGTATACACTTTTTATTGTTATTCTATGTCAAATTTTATGAGTATAAGCTTCCTAGATTATTTCGATGGCAAAACACAAACTTTTTATGACAAATGAACAAAGCCGTTAAAATATCTTCCATAGGGAGAATTGAGCAACTTCGGACCATCAAAGTTGCTCGGTGTACGATTTTTATTGTTATTCTATTTCAAATTTTATGAGTATAAGCTTCCTAGATTATTTCAATGACAAAACCCCGACTTTCTATGAAAAATGCACAAAATTGTTAAAAGCTCCACCATAGAGAGAGTTGAGCAACTTTGGACAGTCAAAGCTGCTCAGTGTACACATTTTATTGTTCTTATATGTCAAATTTTACGAGTATAAGCTTCCTAGATTATTTCGATGCCAAAACACCAACTTTCTATGACCAATGGACAAAATTGTTAAAAGCTTCTCCATAGAGAGAGTTGAGCAACTTCGGACCATCAAAGTTCCTCAGTGTACACTTTTTCTTGTGCTTCTATGTCAAATTTTATGAGTATAGGCTTCCAAGATTATTTGATGCAAAAATACCAAGTCTCTATGAAAAATGGACAAAACCGTTAAAAGCTCCTCCATAGGGAGAGTTGATCAACTTCAAACCACCAAAGTTGCTCGGTGTACACTTTTTATTGTTAGTCTATGTCAAATTTTAAGAGTATACGCTTCCAAGATTATTTTGATGGAAAAACACTAACTTTCTACGACAAATGGAGAAAGCCGTTAAAATATCTTCCATAGAGAGAGTTGAGCAACTTCGGACCATCAAAGTTGCTCGGTGTACGCTTTTTATTGTTATTCTATTTCAAATTTTATGAGTATAAGCTTCCTAGATTATTTCAATGACAAAACCCCGACTTTCTACGACAAATGCATAAAATTGTTAAAAGCTCCATCATAGAGAGAGTTGAGCAACTTTGGACTGTCAGAGCTGCTCGGTGTACACATTTTATTGTTCTTATATGTCAAATTTTACGAGTATAAGCTTCAAGATTATTTTGAATCAAAAAACACCAACTTTCTATGACAAATGGACAAAACCTTTAAAAGCTCCTCCGTAGAGAGAGTTGAGCAACTTCAGACCATCAAAGTTGCTCGGTGTACACTTTTTAAAGTTCTTCTATGTGAAATTTTACGAGTATAAGCTTCCTAGATTATTTCGATGAATAAACACTAACTTTCTATGACAAATGGACAAAACCGTTAAAAGCTCCTGCATAGAGAGAGTTGATCAACTTCGAACCACCAAAGTTGCTCGGTATACACTTTTTATTATTATTCTATGTCAAATTTTATGAGTATAAGCTTCCTAGATTATTTCGATGGCAAAACACTAACATTCTATGACAAATGGACAAAGCCGTTAAAATATCTTCCATAGAGAGAGTTGAGCAACTTCGGACCATCAAAGTTGCTCGGTGTACGCTTTTTATTGTGATTCTATTTCAAATTTTATGAGTATAAGCTTCCTAGATTATTTCAATGACAAAACCCTGACTTTCTAAGACAAATGCATAAAATTGTTAAAAGCTCCACCATAGAGAGTGTTGAGCAACTTTGGACTGTCAGAGCTGCTCGGTGTACACATTTTATTGTTCTTATATGTCAAATTTTACGAGTATAAGCTTCAAGATTATTTTGATGCCAAAACACCAACTTTCTATGACAAATGGACAAAACTATTAAAAGCTCCTATGTAGAGAGAGTTGATCAACTTCGGACCATCAAAGTTGCACGGCATACACTTTTTAATGTTCTTCTATATCAAATTTTACGAGTAAAAGCTTCGTAGATTATTTCGATGAATAAACACTAACTTTCTATGACAAATGGACAAAGTCGGTAAAAGCTCCTCCATAGAGAGAGTTGAGCAAGTTCGGACCATCAAAGTCGCTCGGTGTACACTTTTTAATGTGCTTCTATGTCAAATTTTACGAGTATAAGCTTCCTAGATTATTTTTATGAATAAACACTAACTTTCTATGACAAATGGACAAAACCGTTAAAAGCTCCTGCATAGAGAGAGTTGATCAACTTCGAACCACCAAAGTTGCTCGGTATACACTTTTTATTGTTATTCTATGTCAAATTTTATGAGTATAAGCTTCCTAGATTATTTCAATGACAAAACCCCGACTTTCTATGACAAATGCACAAAATTGTTAAAAGCTCCACCATAGAGAGAGTTGAGCAACTTTGGACTGTCAGAGCTGCTCGGTGTACACATTTTATTGTTCTTATATGCCAAATTTTACGAGTATAAGCTTCAGGATTATTTTGATGCCAAAACACCAACTTTCTATGACAAATGGACAAAACCATTAAAAGCTCCTCCGTAGAGAGAGTTGATAATCTTCGGACCATCAAAGTTGCACGGTGTACACTTTTTAATGTTCTTCTATATCAAATTTTATGAGTATAAGCTTCGTAGATTGTTTCGATGAATAAACACTAACTTTCTATGACAAATGGACAAAGCCGGTAAAAGCTCCTTCATAGAGAGAGTTGAGCAAGTTCGCACCATCAAAGTTGCTCGGTGTACACTTTTTAATGTGCTTCTATGTCAAATTTTACGAGTATAAGCTTCCTAGATTATTTCGATGAATAAACACTAACTTTCTATGACAAATGGACAAAACCGTTAAAAGCTCCTGCATAGAGAGAGTTGATCAACTTCGAACCACCAAAGTTGCTCGGTATACACTTTTTATTGTTATTCTATGTCAAATTTTATGAGTATAAGCTTCCTAGATTATTTTGATGGCAAAACACTAACTTTCTACGACAAATGGACAAAGCCGTTAAAATATCTTCCATAGAGAGAGTTGAGCAACTTCGGACCATCGAAGTTGCTCGGTGTACGCTTTTTATTGTTATTCTATTTCAAATTTTATGAGTATAAGCTTCGTAGATTATTTCAATGACAAAACCCCGACTTTCTACGAGAAATGCATAAAATTGTTAAAAACTCCATCATAGAGAGAGTTGAGCAACTTTGGACTGTCAGAGCTGCTCGGTGTACACATTTTATTGTTCTTCTATGTCAAATTTTACGAGTATAAGCTTCAAGATTATTTCGAAGTAAAAAACACCAACTATCTATGACAAATGGACAAAACCTTTAAAAGCTCCTCCGTAGAGAGAGTTGAGCAACTTCAGACCATCAAAGTTGCTCGGTGTACACTTTTTAAAGTTCTTCTATGTCAAATTTTACGAGTATAAGCTTCCTAGATTATTTCGATGAATAAACACTAACTTTCTATGACAAATGGACAAAACCGTAAAAATATCTTCCATAGAGAGAGTTGATCAACTTCGGACAATCAAAGTTGCTCGGTGTACGCTTTTTATTGTGATTCTATTTCAAATTTTATGAGTATAAGCTTCCTAGATTATTTCAATGACAAAACCCCGACTTTCTACGAAAAATGCATAAAATTGTTAAAAGCTCCACCATAGAGAGTGTTGAGCAACTTTGGACTGTCAGAGCTGCTCGGTGTACACATTTTATTGTTCTTATATGTCAAATTTTACGAGTATAAGCTTCAAGATTAATTTGATGCCAAAACACCAACTTTCTATGACAAATGGACAAAACCATTAAAAGCTCCTCCGTAGAGAGAGTTGATCAACTTCGGACCATCAAAGTTGCACGGTGTACACGTTTTAATGTTCTTCTATATCAAATTTTACGAGTATAAGCTTCGTAGATTATTTCGATGAATAAACACTAACTTTCTATGACAAATGGACAAAGCCGGTAAAAGCTCCTCCATAGAGAGAGTTGAGAAAGTTCGGACCATCAAAGTTGCTCGGTGTACACTTTTTAATGTGCTTCTATGTCAAATTTTACGAGTATAAGCTTCCTAGATTATTTCGATGAATAAACACTAACTTTCTATGACAAATGGACAAAATCGTTAAAAGCTCCTGCATAAAGAGAGTTGATCAACTTCGAACCACCAAAGTTGCTCGGTATACACTTTTTATTGTTATTCTATGTCAAATTTTATGAGTATAAGCCTCCTAGATTATTTCAATGACAAAACCCCGACTTTCTATGACAAATGCACAAAATTGTTAAAAGCTCCACCATAGAGAGAGTTGAGCAACTTTGGACTGTCAGAGCTGCTCGGTGTACACATTTTATTGTTCTTATATGCTAAATTTTACGAGTATAAGCTTCAAGATTATTTTGATGCCAAAACACCAACTTTCTATGACAAATGGACAAAACCATTAAAAGCTCCTCCGTAGAGAGAGTTGATCAACTTCGGACCATCAAAGTTGCACGATGTACACTTTTTAATGTTCTTCTATATCAAATTTTACGAGTATAAGCTTCGTAGATTGTTTCGATGAATAAACACTAACTTTCTATGACAAATGGACAAAGCCGGTAAAAGCTCCTTCATAGAGAGAGTTGAGCAAGTTCGCACCATCAAAGTTGCTCGGTGTACACTTTTTAATGTGCTTCTATGTCAAATTTTACGAGTATAAGCTTCCTAGATTATTTCGATGAATAAACACTAACTTTCTATGACAAATGGACAAAACCGTTAAAAGCTCCTACATAGAGAGAGTTGATCAACTTCGAACCACCAAAGTTGCTCGGTATACACTTTTTATTGTTATTCTATGTCAAATTTTATCAGTATAAGCTTCCTAGATTATTTCGATGGCAAAACACTAACTTTTTATGACAAATGGACAAAGCCGTTAAAATATCTTCCATAGGGAGATTTGAGCAACTTCGGACCATCAAAGTTGCTCGGTGTACGATTTTTATTGTTATTCTATTTCAAATTTTATGAGTATAAGCTTCCTAGATTATTTCAATGACAAAACTCCGACTTTCTATGACAAATGCACAAAATTGTTAAAAGCTCCACCATAGAGAGAGTTGAGCAACTTTGGACGGTCAAAGCTGCTCGGTGTACACATTTTATTGTTCTTCTATGTTAAATTTTACGAGTATAAGCTTTCAAGATTATTTCGAAGCAAAAACACCAACTTTCTATGACAAATGGACAAAACCATTAAAAGCTTTTCCGTAGACATTGTTGAGCAACTTCGGACCATCAAAGTTGCTCGTTGTATACTTTTTATTTTTTTTCTATGTCAAATTTTATGAGTATAAGCTTCCTAGATTATTTCGATGCCAAAACACCAACTTTCTATGACGAATGGACAAAATTGTTAAAAGCTTCTCCATAGAGAGAGTTGAGCAACTTTGGACCATCAAAGTTCCTCGGTGTACACTTTTTATTGTGCTTCTATGTCAAATTTTATGAGTATAAGCTTCCAAGATTATTTGATGCCAAAATACCAAGTTTCTATGACAAATGGACAAAACCGTTAAAAGCTCCTCCATAGGGAGAGTTGATCAATTTCGAACCACCAAAGTTGCTCGGTGTACACTTTTTATTGTTAGTCTATGTCAAATTTTAAGAGTATAAGTGTCGCAACCGGTTTTGCGAAAGAATTTTTTATATAAAATAATAGAAGTCGCCACCAATTGAATAGGTGCAATTGGTCACCATGAAAAATATAATTTTGGTCTACGAAAAATCCAGAAAAAAGGGTAAGTGAGTTTGTTGCGTATGGGGAAGGTGTAAGGCACCCCACAGCGCCTGTTTTAAAAACAGTTGCCAACTTAACTTTTATTATCCCATTAAATGACTTTTACCAAAAATATTAAGTGTAGCGTACGTAAAGTGTGATAATTATATAAATTATACAAAGATTATATAAGATAAAAATAATATTTAGAGAAATATAGCTATATAGGATAAAATAATTTAAATAAGTACACAGATATATCAAAATAGAATAAAATGAATTTATAAAATACATATATATAAATTATATTTGAATATAATAAAATAATTTTATAATATATATAGACTATATATGTAAGGTGCAATGATTATATAAATTATACAACAAATTATATAAGATAAATATAATAGCTATATAGGAAAAATAATTTAAGTAGATATATGGCTATATTAAAATAGAATAAAATGAGTTAATAAAATATACATATATATATATAAGTAAAATAAATTTAATATGTATAAAAACTATATTAAAAGTCTTAATATTGAGGTTCATAGGGTTTTTCCATCCAATGGCTAAATTTCCCAAGTAACACTCTCACCTCAAGAATTTATTCGAGGGTGCATCCAATGCATTCCCCAAATCGATTCCATCGTAGGTAAAAACTTTTAATATAATTTTTATATAGTACATAGGTTTAAAGTAAAGTAAAATAAAATATAAACCACAAATAACATAATAATGAATAAAAATAAAGTAAAATAAAAATATAAATAGAGATAGATAAATAAAACGAAAATAAAATAAAATAAAATAAAATATTATATAGATAAATAAAAACGAGGATAAAATAAAAATAAAAATAAAATGTTGGGAACCGAGCATTGTGGATTATACGATATTGAATTATCGCAAATCCCCTAACCAAACATATTAACATACTAAATCATATAATTCATATATATAATCACATAACATGGAAAAACACATTTCAAGTAAAAACATATCATCAACAAATAACAAATAGCAAATAAAAATTACACATTGAAGGGACTCGGTTCCCGTTTTTTTTTTATATTGATAACTCATCATCTCAACCATACTATTAAATTAGTATGATTGAAAAATTATGATTTATTAAGGAAATAAAATTATTATATTGAAGGCTCCACATTAGACTTCGTGAAACCCTTTTCCATCCAATGGTAAGGATTCCATAAAATCATTTCCTCAAGAATCCATTTGGGAGAGCATCCAATGCTTCCTCGTTGGTTCCGTTGTCGGATTAAAATTCAATATAATAATTAGGGCCTTCATGAACAAGCACAACACATCTCCAACTTGACTCAATCTAATTTGAAATAAATGCACAGAACTAGAAAATACATTACCACATTCTAAAAACACAATCCCGGCTAACAATTTCATTAATTTGCAAGGTAGTCTTCTCATAAATCATAGCAACAACAAGTACCATAGATACATGAATCATATGAGCACGTATAAGTGCATGTTAAAAAAACAGCATGTACGAACACACTTTATGCATGGCACAATATGAATTTACTGGAGGCACAGTACCCTTATTTTTCAAACTAGTTCACATTCAGGACATTTACTTTGATTAACCATCATGCCCATATCAATATGGAATTCTGTCAATTCTCCTTATCAACGCGTATTAACAAATCAATACAATATCTCCCCTGACTACGCCCTATAAAACATCTTCTCACAGCAAGCATCATTCATAATCACGCGCCCCCTCTAATAATTGCATTTTCAAGCTCAGATACAAGGAAAAACACAAGATGCAAATATACGAGAGATGAAATTCTGAACAAAGATACTTGCTATATACATTCTGGGAAATTTCTTTTAAACATTGAATTAAACGATTTATCGGTTCTAAAAGAGCGACACCAATCGAGCTATCGAATACGAAAAAATGCCACCTCAAAGAATGATAAAGCCTGAAAGAGCAGGAAAGCTCATTATTAAAATCCAGGGCAGTAACTCTAAACAAATTGCATCACAGACTTTCAAGACTATATTCAAGTATCCATATAGTAGCGTCATCATTTATAGTAAACATAAGCCATCAACCATGTATCCAAGAATTCAAAATATTACGGTCACATCACAGATCAATACTTCAAACAAATTGCATCATAAATTTGCCAGAACAAACATAGGTGTCCAAGCAACCCAACTTCTTTTCACAGTAAGCCTGCACTGTCAACAACACATTCAAAATTTTCAAAATTATGGCATTACAGAATACTCATAGCTTTCCAATTATTGCGTTAATTTGTACCATATGTGAAAGAGCATACCTGCACCTACCCTAATTATGAAGCACGGCTCAACTTCTTTGATCAACACCAATGGAACTAAAAAATTTGAATGGTAAGGAATTTGGGTGATAATGGCTCTGAGTATTGAGACGCAAGAGTAGGTGGTTACTCGAAGATGTTATGGGTTTAGTAACTCGAAGGGGAGAGGCAATGGATGATTTCAAAACTTTCGGGTAACAAAGAAGGTCCGGCAAGCACAAAAGAAAAGTAAAATGATATTGAGATGGTGATCGAGTTGTTTGATGAAGAAGCCATTTCAACAACCTGCTGGAAATTCAAAACAGAGCCTCCCCCTGAAACCAATTTTTCGGTCCCTATTTATAACTCAGCATACCCTGATCTTTCCTTCTGCCAACGATTTCGTTTCCATTCTTTCACCTCCTCTAATCACTCACAAATTTCTTTACTTCCTATTCTAACACCTAACCCGAAGCATCCTTCCTAATACCTCACGAAATCCCTAAAAATTAGGCTCCTAATCGCTCCCTTAATGTGAACCCTATGGCCTCTCCTCTCTCTTTCCTTTTTCTGGTGATCTTCTCTTCCTTTTTCCTCTGCATCTTCCATCCCAATTAGGGTTAGTCAAGTTAATGGACCGGGCCTCTTCTTTTGATTTGAGGGAATCCGGTCCACATAATTTGGGCTTACTAACCTTGGGCTGTTTCATCTTGTACTATATTGGGCTATGAATTTTTAATGGGCTGGGTTGGTTTGCTTGGGCTTATTGATTATGTATATTGGATCAAAATTAATAAACTCATATAATGGTGACTCTAATGTGGTCTTAATTTTAATCTAAAATAATCCATGTATTATTCACTTATTTTTATTTCTCATATGCTTAAATTTATCAATTGGGCCCTAGACAAAAATTGGGGTACAACAATAAGCTTCCTAGATTATTTTGATGGCAAAACACTAACTTTCTACGACAAATGGACAAAGCCGTTAAAATATCTTCCATAGAGAGAGTTGAGCAACTTCGGACCATCAAAGTTGCTCAGTGTACGCTTTTTATTGTTATTCTATTTCAAATTTTATGAGTATAAGCTTCCTAGATTATTTCAATGCAAAACCCCGACTTTCTACGACAAATGCATAAAATTGTTAAAAGCTCCATCATAGAGAGAGTTGAGCAACTTTGGACTGTCAGAGCTGCTCGGTGTACACATTTTATTGTTCTTCGATGTCAAATTTTACGAGTATAAGCTTCAAGATTATTACGAAGCAAAAAACACCAACTTTCTATGACGAATGGACAAAACCTTTAAAAGCTCCTCCGTAGAGAGAGTTGAGCAACTTCAGACCATCAAAGTTGCTCGGTGTACACTTTTTAAAGTTCTTCTTTGTCAAATTTTACGAGTATAAGCTTCGTAGATTATTTCGATGAATAAACACTAACTTTTTTTGACAAATGGACAAAACCGTTAAAAGCTCCTGCATAGAGAGAGTTGATCAACTTCGAACCACCAAAGTTGCTCGGTATACCCTTTTTATTGTTATTTTATGTCAAATTTTATGAGTATAAGCTTCCTAGATTATTTCAATGACAAAACCTCGACTTTCTATGACAAATGCACAAAATTGTTAAAAGCTCCATCATAGAGAGAGTTGAGCAACTTTGGACTGTCAGAGCTGCTCGGTGTACACATTTTATTGTTCTTCTATGTCAAATTTTACGAGTATAAGCTTCAAGATTATTTCGAAGCAAAAAACACCAACTTTCTATGACAAATGGACAAAACCTTTAAAAGCTCCTCCGTAGACAGAGTTGAGCAACTTCAGACCATCAAAGTTGCTCAGTGTACACTTTTTAAAGTTCTTCTATGTCAAATTTTATGAGTATAAGCTTCCTAGATTATTTCGATGAATAAACACTAACTTTCTATGACAAATGGACAAAACCGTTAAAAGCTCCTGCATAGAGAGAGTTGATCAACTTCGAACCACCAAAGTTGCTCGGTATACACTTTTTATTATTATTCTATGTCAAATTTTATGAGTATAAGCTTCCTAGATTATTTCGATGGAAAAACACTAACTTTCTATGACCAATGGACAAAGCCGTTAAAATATCTTCCATAGGGAGAGTTGAGCAACTTCGGACCATCAAAGTTGCTCGGTGTACGATTTTTATTGTTATTCTATTTCAAATTTTATGAGTATAAGCTTCCTAGATTATTTCAATGACAAAACCCCGACTTTCTATGAAAAATGCACAAAATTGTTAAAAGCTCCACCATAGAGAGAGTTGAGCAACTTTGGACAGTCAAAGCTGCTCAGTGTACACATTTTATTGTTCTTATATGTCAAATTTTACGAGTATAAGCTTCCTAGATTATTTCGATGCCAAAACACCAACTTTCTATGACCAATGGACAAAATTGTTAAATGCTTCTCCATAGAGAGAGTTGGGCAACTTCGGACCATCAAAGTTCCTCAGTGTACACTTTTTCTTGTGCTTCTATGTCAAATTTTATGAGTATAAGCTTCCTAGATTATTTCAATGACAAAACCCCGACTTTTTATGACAAATGCACAAAATTGTTAAAAGCTCCACCGTAGAGAGAGTTGAGGAACTTTGGACGGTCAAAGCTGCTCGGTGTACTCATTTTATTTTTCTTCTATGTTAAATTTTACGAGTATAAGCTTTCAAGATTATTTCGAAGCAAAAACACCAACTTTCTATGACAAATGGACAAAACCATTAAAAGCTTTTCCGTAGACATTATTGAGCAACTTTGGACCATCAAAGTTGCTCGTTGTATACTTTTTGTTTTTTTTCTATGTCAAATTTTATGAGTATAAGCTTCCTAGATTATTTCGATGCAAAAACACCAACTTTCTATGACGAATGGACAAAATTGTTAAAAGCTTCTCCATAGAGAGAGTTGAGCAACTTCGGACCATCAAACTTCCTCGGTGTACACTTTTTATTGTGCTTCTATGTCAAATTTTATGAGTATAAGCTTCCAAGATTATTTGATGCCAAAATACCAAGTTTCTATGACAAATGGACAAAACCGTTAAAAGCTCCTACATAGGGAGAGTTGATCAACTTCGAACCACCAAAGGTGCTCGGTGTACACTTTTTATTGTTAGTCTATGTCAAATTTTAAGAGTACAAGCTTCCTAGATTATTTTGATGGCAAAACACTAACTTTCTACGACAAATGGACAAAGCCGTTAAAATATCTTCCATAGAGAGAGTTGAGCAACTTCGGACCATCAAAGTTGGTCGGTATACACATTTTATTGTTCTTCTATGTCAAATTTTACGAGTATAAGCTTCAAGATTATTACGAAGCAAAAAAACACCAACTTTCTATGACAAATGGACAAGACCTTTAAAAGCTCCTCCATAGAGAGAGTTGAGCAACTTCAGACCATCAAAGTTGCTCGGTGTACACTTTTTAAAGTTCTTCTATGTCAAATTTTACGAGTATAAGCTTCCTAGATTATTTCGATGAATAAACACTAACTTTCTATGACAAATGGACAAAACCGTTAAAAGCTCCTGCATAGAGAGAGTTGATCAACTTCGAACCACCAAAGTTGCTCGGTATACACTTTTTATTGTTATTCTATGTCAAATTTTATGAGTATAAGCTTCCTAGATTATTTCAATGGCAAAACACTAACTTTCTATGACAAATGGACAAAGCCGTAAAAATATCTTCCATAGAGAGAGTTGATCAACTTCGGACCATCAAAGTTGCTCGGTGTACGCTTTTTATTGTGATTCTATTTCAAATTTTATGAGTATAAGCTTCCTAGATTCTTTCAATGACAAAACCCCGACTTTCTATGACAAATGCACAAAATCGTTAAAAGCTCCACCATAGAGAGAGTTGAGCAACTTTGAACTGTCAGAGCTGCTCGGTGTACACATTTTATTGTTCTTATATGTCAAATTTTACGAGTATAAGCTTCAAGATTATTTTGATGCCAAAACACCAACTTTCTATGACAAATAGACAAAACCATTAAAAGCTCCTCCGTAGAGAGAGTTGATCAACTTCGGACCATCAAAGTTGCACGGTGTACACTTTTTAAAGTTCTTCTATATCAAATGTTACGAGTATAAGCTTCGTAGATTATTTCGATGAATAAACACTAACTTTCTATGACAAATGGACAAAGCCGGTAAAAGCTCCTCCATAGAGAGAGTTGACCAAGTTCGGACCATCAAAGTTGCTCGGTGTACACTTTTTAATGTGCTTCTATGTCAAATTTTACGAGTAAAAGCTTCCTAGATTATTTCGATGAATAAACACTAACTTTCTATGACAAATGGACAAAACCGTTAAAAGCTCCTGCATAGAGAGAGTTGATCAACTTCGAACCACCAAAGTTGCTCGGTATACACTTTTTATTGTTATTCTATGTCAAATTTTATGAGTATAAGCTTCCTAGATTATTTCAATGACAAAACCTCGACTTTCTACGACAAATGCACAAAATTGTTAAAAGCTCCATCATAGAGAGAGTTGAGCAACTTTGGACTGTCAGAGCTGCTCGGTGTACACATTTTTTTGTTCTTCTATGTCAAATTTTACGAGTATAAGCTTCAAGATTATTTCGAAGCAAAAAACACCAACTTTCTATGACAAATGAATAAAACCTTTAAAAGCTCCTCCGTAGAAAGAGTTGAGCAACTTCAGACCATCAAAGTTGCTTGGTGTACACTTTTTAAAGTTCTTCTATGTCAAATTTTACGAGTTTAAGCTTCCTAGATTATTTCGATGAATAAACACTAACTTTCTATGACAAATGGACAAAACCGTTAAAAGCTCCTGCATAGAGAGAGTTGATCAACTTCGAACCACCAAAGTTGCTCGGTACACACTTTTTATTGTTATTCTATGTCAAATTTTATGAGTATAAGCTTCCTATATTATTTCGATGGCAAAACACTAACTTTCTATGACAAATGGACAAAGCCGTTAAAATATCTTCCATAGAGAGAGTTGAGCAACTTCGGACCATCAAAGTTGCTCGGTGTACGCTTTTTATTGTGATTCTATTTCAAATTTTATGTTTATAAGCTTCCTATATTATTTCAATGACAAAACCCCGACTTTCTATGACAAACGCACAAAATTGTTAAAAGCTCCACCATAGAGAGAGTTGAGCAACTTTGGACTGTCAGAGCTGCTCGGTGTACACATTTTATTGTTATTCTATTTCAAATTTTATGTTTATAAGCTTCCTAGATTATTTCAATGCAAAACCCCGACTTTCTACGACAAATGCATAAAATTGTTAAAAGCTCCATCATAGAGAGAGTTGAGCAACTTTGGACTGTCAGAGCTGCTCGGTGTACACATTTTATTTTTCTTCTATGTCAAATTTTACGAGTATAAGCTTCAAGATTATTACGAAGCAAAAAACACCAACTTTCTATGACAAATGGACAAAACCTTTAAAAGCTCCTCCGTAGAGAGAGTTGAGCAACTTCAGACCATCAAAGTTGCTCGGTATACACTTTGTAAAGTTCTTCTATGTCAAATTTTACGAGTATAAGCTTTCTAGATTATTTCGATGAATAAACACTAACTTTCTATGACAAATGGACAAAACCGTTAAAAGCTCCTGCATAGAGAGAGTTGATCAACTTCGAACCACCAAAGTTGCTCGGTATACACTTTTTATTGTTATTCTATGTCAAATTTTATGAGTATAAGCTTCCTAGATTATTTCAATGACAAAACCTCGACTTTCTACGACAAATGCACAAAATTGTTAAAAGCTCCATCATAGAGAGAGTTCAGCAACTTTGGACTGTCAGAGCTGCTCGGTGTACACATTTTTTTGTTCTTCTATGTCAAATTTTACGAGTATAAGCTTCAAGATTATTTCGAAGCAAAAAACACCAACTTTCTATGACAAATGGACAAAACCTTTAAAAGCTCCTCCGTAGAGAGAGTTGAGCAACTTCAGACCATCAAAGTTGCTCGGTGTACACTTTTTAAAGTTCTTCTATGTCAAATTTTACGAGTATAAGCTTCCTAGATTATTTCGATGAATAAACACTAACTTTCTATGACAAATGGACAAAACCGTTAAAAGCTCCTGCATAGAGAGAGTTGATCAACTTCGAACCACCAAAGTTGCTCGCTATACACTTTTTATTGTTATTCTATGTCAAATTTTATGAGTATAAGCTTCCTATATTATTTCGATGGCAAAACACTAACTTTCTATGACAAATGGACAAAGCCGTTAAAATATCTTCCATAGAGAGAGTTGAGCAACTTCGGACCATCAAAGTTGCTCGGTGTACGCTTTTTATTGTGATTCTATTTCAAATTTTATGTTTATAAGCTTCCTATATTATTTCAATGACAAAACCCCGACTTTCTATGACAAACGCACAAAATTGTTAAAAGCTCCACCATAGAGAGAGTTGAGCAACTTTGGACTGTCAGAGCTGCTCGGTGTACACATTTTATTGTTATTCTATTTCAAATTTTATGTTTATAAGCTTCCTAGATTATTTCAATGCAAAACCCCGACTTTCTACGACAAATGCATAAAATTGTTAAAAGCTCCATCATAGAGAGAGTTGAGCAACTTTGGACTGTCAGAGCTGCTCGGTGTACACATTTTATTTTTCTTCTATGTCAAATTTTAAGAGTATAAGCTTCAAGATTATTACGAAGCAAAAAACACCAACTTTCTATGACAAATGGACAAAACCTTTAAAAGCTCCTCCGTAGAGAGAGTTGAGCAACTTCAGACCATCAAAGTTGCTCGGTATACACTTTGTAAAGTTCTTCTATGTCAAATTTTACGAGTATAAGCTTTCTAGATTATTTCGATGAATAAACACTAACTTTCTATGACAAATGGACAAAACCGTTAAAAGCTCCTGCATAGAGAGAGTTGATCAACTTCGAACCACCAAAGTTGCTCGGTATACACTTTTTATTGTTATTCTATGTCAAATTTTATGAGTATAAGCTTCCTAGATTATTTCAATGACAAAACCTCGACTTTCTACGACAAATGCACAAAATTGTTAAAAGCTCCATCATAGAGAGAGTTCAGCAACTTTGGACTGTCAGAGCTGCTCGGTGTACACATTTTTTTGTTCTTCTATGTCAAATTTTACGAGTATAAGCTTCAAGATTATTTCGAAGCAAAAAACACCAACTTTCTATGACAAATGGACAAAACCTTTAAAAGCTCCTCCGTAGAGAGAGTTGAGCAACTTCAGACCATCAAAGTTGCTCGGTGTACACTTTTTAAAGTTCTTCTATGTCAAATTTTACGAGTATAAGCTTCCTAGATTATTTCGATGAATAAACACTAACTTTCTATGACAAATGGACAAAACCGTTAAAAGCTCCTGCATAGAGAGAGTTGATCAACTTCGAACCACCAAAGTTGCTCGGTATACACTTTTTATTGTTATTCTATGTCAAATTTTATGAGTATAAGCTTCCTATATTATTTCGATGGCAAAACACTAACTTTCTATGACAAATGGACAAAGCCGTTAAAATATCTTCCATAGAGAGAGTTGAGCAACTTCGGACCATCAAAGTTGCTCGGTGTACACTTTTTATTGTGATTCTATTTCAAATTTTATGTTTATAAGCTTCCTAGATTATTTCAATGATAAAACCCCGACTTTCAATGACAAACACACAAAATTGTTAAAAGCTCCACCATAGAGAGAGTTGAGCAACTTTGGACTGTCAGAGCTGCTCGGTGTACACATTTTATTGTTCTTATATGTCAAATTTTACGAGTATAAGCTTCAAGATTATTTTGATGCCAAAACACCAACTTTCTATGACAAATGGACAAAACCATTAAAAGCTCCTCCGTAGAGAGAGTTGATCAACTTCGGACCATCAAAGTTGCACGGTGTACACTTTTTAATGTTCTTCTATATCAAATTTTACGAGTATAAGCTTCGTAGATTGTTTCGGTGAATAAACACTAACTTTCTATGACAAATGGACAAAGCCGGTAAAAGCTCATCCATAGAGAGAGTTGAGCAAGTTCGGACCATCAAAGTTGCTCGGTGTACACTTTTTAATGTGCTTCTATGTCAAATTTTACGAGTATAAGCTTCCTAAATTATTTCGATGAATAAACACTAACTTTCTATGACAAATGGACAAAACCGTTAAAAGCTTCTGCATAGAGAGAGTTGATCAACTTCGGACCATCAAAGTTGCACCGTGTACACTTTTTAATGTTCTTCTATATCAAATTTTACGAGTATAAGCTTCGTAGATTGTTTCGATGAATAAACACTAACTTTCTATGACAAATGGACAAAGCCGGTAAAAGCTCCTCCATAGAGAGAGTTGAGCAAGTTCGGACCATCAAAGTTGCTCGGTGTACACTTTTTAATGTGCTTCTATGTCAAATTTTACGAGTATAAGCTTCCTAAATTATTTCGATGAATAAACACTAACTTTCTATGACAAATGGACAAAACCGTTAAAAGCTCCTGCATAGAGAGAGTTGATCAACTTCGAACCACCAAAGTTGCTCGGTATGCACTTTTTATTGTTATTCTATGTCAAATTTTATGAGTATAAGCTTCCTAGATTATTTCGATGGCAAAAGACCAACTTTTTATGACAAATGGACAAAGCCGTTAAAATATCTTCCATTGAGAGATTTGAGCAACTTCGGACCATCAAAGTTGCTCGGTGTACGATTTTTATTGTTATTCTATTTCAAATTTTATGAGTATAAGCTTCCTAGATTATTTCAATGACAAAACCCCGACTTTCTATGACAAATGCACAAAATTGTTAAAAGCTCCACCAAAGAGAGAGTTGAGCAACTTTGGACGGTCAAAGCTGCTCGGTGTATACATTTTATTGTTCTTCTATGTTAAATTTTACGAGTATAAGATTTCAAGATTATTTCGAAGCAAAAACACCAACTTTCTGTGACAAATGGACAAAACCATTAAAAGCTTTTCAGTAGACATTGTTGAGTAACTTCGGACCATCAAAGTTGCTCGTTGTATACTTTTTATTTTTTTCTATGTCAAAGTTTATGAGTATAAGCTTCCTAGATTATTTCTATGCCAAAACACCAACTTTCTATGACGAATGGACAAAATTGTTAAAAGCTTCCCCATAGAGAGAGTTGAGCAACTTTGGACCATCAACGTTCCTCGGTGTACACTTTTTATTGTGCTTCTATGTCAAATTTTATGAGTATAAGCTTCCAAGATTATTTGATGCCAAAATACCAAGTTTCTATGACAAATGGACAAAACCGTTAAAAGCTCCTCCATAGGGAGAGTTGATCAATTTCGAACCACCAAAGTTGCTCGGTGTACACTTTTTATTGTTAGACTATGTCAAATTTTAAGAGTATAAGCTTCCTAGATTATTTTGATGGCAAAACACTAACTTTCTACGACAAATGGACAAAGCCGTTAAAATATCTTCCATAGAGAGAGTTGAGCAACTTCGGACCATCAAAGTTGCTCCGTGTAGGCTTTTTATTGTTATTCTATTTCAAATTTTATGAGTATAAGCTTCCTAGATTATTTCAATGCAAAACCCCGACTTTCTACGACGAATGCATAAAATTGTTAAAAGCTCCACCATCGAGAGAGTTGAGAAACTTTGGACTGTCAGAGCTGCTCGTTGTACACATTTTATTGTTCTTATATGTCAAATTTTACGAGTATAAGCTTCAAGATTATTTTGATGCCAAAACACCAACTTTCTATGACAAATGGACAAAACCATTAAAAGCTCCTCCGTAGAGAGAGTTGATCAACTTCGGACCATCAAAGTTGCACGGTGTACACTTTTTAAAGTTCTTCTATATCAAATGTTACGAGTATAAGCTTCGTAGATTATTTCGATGAATAAACACTAACTTTCTATGACAAATGGACAAAGCCGGTAAAAGCTCCTCCATAGAGAGAGTTGAGCAAGTTCGGACCATCAAAGTTGCTCGGTGTACACTTTTTAATGTGCTTCTATGTCAAATTTTACGAGTAAAAGCTTCCTAGATTATTTCGATGAATAAACACTAACTTTCTATGACAAATGGACAAAACCGTTAAAAGCTCCTGCATAGAGAGAGTTGATCAACTTCAAACCACCAAAGTTGCTCGGTATACACTTTTTATTGTTATTCTATGTCAAATTTTATGAGTATAAGCTTCCTAGATTATTTCGATGGCAAAACACCAACTTTTTATGACAAATGGACAAAGCCGTTAAAATATCTTCCATTGGGAGATTTGAGCAACTTCGGACCATCAAAGTTGCTCGGTGTACGATTTTTATTGTTATTCTATTTCAAATTTTATGAGTATAAGCTTCCTAGATTATTTCAATGACAAAACCCCGACTTTCTATGACAAATGCACAAAATTGTTAAAAGCTCCACCATAGAGAGAGTTGAGCAACTTTGGACGGTCAAAGCTGCTCGGTGTACACATTTTATTGTTCTTCTATGTTAAATTTTACGAGTATAAGCTTTCAAGATTATTTCGAAGCAAAAACACCAACTTTCTATGACAAATGGACAAAACCATTAAAAGCTTTTCCGTAGACATTGTTGAGCAACTTCGGACCATCAAAGTTGCTCGTTGTATACTTTTTATTTTTTTTCTATGTCAAAGTTTATGAGTATAAACTTCCTAGATTATTTCGATGCCAAAACACCAACTTTCTATGACGAATAGACAAAATTGTTAAAAGCTTCCCCATAGAGAGAGTTGAGCAACTTTGGACCATCAAATTTCCTCGGTGTACACTTTTTATTGTGCTTCTATGTCAAATTTTATGAGTATAAGATTCCAAGATTATTTCACGCCAAAATACCAAGTCTCTATGACAAATGGACAAAACCGTTAAAAGCTCCTCCATTGGGAGAGTTGATCAATTTCGAACCACCAAAGTTGCTCAGTGTACACTTTTTATTGTTAGTCTATGTCAAATTTTAAGAGTATAAGCTTCCTAGATTATTTTGATGGCAAAACACTAACTTTCTACGACAAATGGACAAAGCCGTTAAAATATCTTCCATAGAGAGAGTTGAGCAACTTCGGACCATCAAAGTTGCTCAGTGTAGGCTTTTTATTGTTATTCTATTTCAAATTTTATGAGTATGAGCTTCCTAGATTATTTCAGTGCAAAACCCCGACTTTCTACGACAAATGCATAAAATTGTTAAAAGCTCCATCATAGAGAGAGTTGAGCAACTTTGGACTGTCAGAGCTGCTCGGTGTACACATTTTATTGTTCTTCTATGTCAAATTTTACGAGTATAAGCTTCAAGATTATTACGAAGCAAAAAACACCAACTTTCTATGACAAATGGACAAAACCTTTAAAAGCTCCTCCGTAGAGAGAGTTGAGCAACTTCAGACCATATAAGTTGCTCGGTGTACACTTTTTAAAGTTCTTCTATGTCAAATTTTACGAGTATAAGCTTCCTAGATTATTTCGATGAATAAACACTAACTTTCTATGACAAATGGACAAAACCGTTAAAAGCTCCTGCATAGAGAGAGTTGATCAACTTCGAACCACCAAAGTTGCTCGGTATACACTTTTTATTGTTATTCTATGTCAAATTTTATGAGTATAAGGTTCCTAGATTATTTCAATGACAAAACCTCGACTTTCTACGACAAATGCACAAAATTGTTAAAAGCTCCATCATAGAGAGAGTTCAGCAACTTTGGACTGTCAGAGCTGCTCGGTGTACACATTTTATTGTTCTTCTATGTCAAATTTTACGAGTATAAGCTTCAAGATTATTTCGAAGCAAAAACACCAACTTTCTATGACAAATGGACAAAACCTTTAAAAGCTCCTCCGTAGAGAGAGTTGAGCAACTTCAGACCATCAAAGTTGCTCGGTGTACACTTTTTAAAGTTCTTCTATGTCAAATTTTACGAGTATAAGCTTCCTAGATTATTTCGATGAATAAACACTAACTTTCTATGACAAATGGACAAAACCGTTAAAAGCTCCTGGATAGAGAGAGTTGATCAACTTCGAACCGCCAAAGTTGCTCGGTATACACTTTTTATTGTTATTCTATGTCAAATTTTATGAGTATGAGCTTCCTAGATTATTTCGATGGCAAAACACTAACTTTCTATGACAAATGGACAAAGCCGTTAAAATATCTTCCATAGAGAGAGTTGAGCAACTTCGGACCATCAAAGTTGCTCGGTGTACGCTTTTTATTGTGATTGTATTTCAAATTTTATATGTATAAGCTTCCTAGATTATTTCAATGACAAAACCCCGACTTTCTATGACAAACGCACAAAATTGTTAAAAGCTCCACCATCGAGAGAGTTGAGAAACTTTGGACTGTCAGAGCTGCTCGGTGTACACATTTTATTGTTCTTATATGTCAAATTTTACGAGTATAAGCTTCAAGATTATTTTGATGCCAAAACACCAACTTTCTATGACAAATGGACAAAACCATTAAAAGCTCCTCCGTAGAGAGAGTTGATCATTTTCGGACCATCAAAGTTGCACGGTGTACACTTTTTAATGTTCTTCTATATCAAATTTTACGAGTATAAGCTTCGTAGATTGTTTCGATGAATAAACACTAACTTTCTATGACAAATGGAGCAAGCCGGTAAAAGCTCCTCCATAGAGAGAGTTGAGCAAGTTCGGACCATCAAAGTTGCTCGGTGTACACTTTTTAATGTGCTTCTATGTCAAATTTTACGAGTATAAGCTTCCTAGATTATTTCGATGAATAAACACTAACTTTCTATGACAAATGGACAAAACCGTTAAAAGCTCCTACATAGAGAGAGTTGATCAACTTCGAACCACCAAAGTTGCTCGGTATACACTTTTTATTGTTATTCTATGTCAAATTTTATGAGTATAAGCTTCCTAGATTATTTCGATGGCAAAACACCAACTTTTTATGATAAATGGACAAAGCCGTCAAAATATCTTCCATTGGGAGATTTGAGCAACTTCGGACCATCAAAGTTGCTCGGTGTACGATTTTTATTGTTATTCTATTTCAAATTTTATGAGTATAAGCTTCCTAGATTATTTCAATGACAAAACCCCGACTTTCTATGACAAATGCACAAAATTGTTAAAAGCTCCACCAAAGAGAGAGTTGAGCAACTTTGGACGGTCAAAGCTGCTCGGTGTATACATTTTATTGTTCTTCTATGTTAAATTTTACGAGTATAAGATTTCAAGATTATTTCGAAGCAAAAACACCAACTTTCTGTGACAAATGGACAAAACCATTAAAAGCTTTTCCGTAGACATTGTTGAGTAACTTCGGACCATCAAAGTTGCTCGTTGTATACTTTTTATTTTTTTCTATGTCAAAGTTTATGAGTATAAGCTTCCTAGATTATTTCTATGCCAAAACACCAACTTTCTATGACGAATGGACAAAATTGTTAAAAGCTTCCCCATAGAGAGAGTTGAGCAACTTTGGACCATCAACGTTCCTCGGTGTACACTTTTTATTCTGCTTCTATGTCAAATTTTATGAGTATAAGCTTCCAAGATTATTTGATGCCAAAATACCAAGTTTCTATGACAAATGGACAAAACCGTTAAAAGCTCCTCCTTAGGGAGAGTTGATCAATTTCGAACCACCAAAGTTGCTCGGTGTACACTTTTTATTGTTAGACTATGTCAAATTTTAAGAGTATAAGCTTCCTAGATTATTTTGATGGCAAAACACTAACTTTCTACGACAAATGGACAAAGCCGTTAAAATATCTTCCATAGAGAGAGTTGAGCAACTTCGGGCCATCAAAGTTGCTCCGTGTAGGCTTTTTATTGTTATTCTATTTCAAATTTTATGAGTATAAGCTTCCTAGATTATTTCAATGCAAAACCCCGACCTTCTACGACAAATGCATAAAATTGTTAAAAGCTCCATCATAGAGAGAGTTGAGCAACTTTGGACTGTCAGAGCTGCTCGGTGTACACATTTTATTGTTCTTCTATGTCAAATTTTACGAGTATAAGCTTCAAGATTATTACGAAGCAAAAAACACCAACTTTCTATGACAAATGGACAAAACCTTTAAAAGCTCCTCCGTAGAGAGAGTTGAGCAACTTCAGACCATATAAGTTGCTCGGTGTACACTTTTTAAAGTTCTTCTATGTCAAATTTTACGAGTATAAGCTTCCTAGATTATTTCGATGAATAAACACTAACTTTCTATGACAAATGGACAAAACCGTTAAAAGCTCCTGCATAGAGAGAGTTGATCAACTTCGAACCACCAAAGTTGCTCGGTATACACTTTTTGTTATTCTATGTCAAATTTTATGAGTATAAGGTTCCTAGATTATTTCAATGACAAAACCTCGACTTTCTACGACAAATGCACAAAATTGTTAAAAGCTCCATCATAGAGAGAGTTCAGCAACTTTGGACTGTCAGAGCTGCTCGGTGTACACATTTTATTGTTCTTCTATGTCAAATTTTACGAGTATAAGCTTCAAGATTATTTCGAAGCAAAAACACCAACTTTCTATAACAAATGGACAAAACCTTTAAAAGCTCCTCCGTAGAGATAGTTGAGCAACTTCAGACCATCAAAGTTGCTCGGTGTACACTTTTTAAAGTTCTTCTATGTCAAATTTTACGAGTATAAGCTTCCTAGATTATTTCGATGAATAAACACTAACTTTCTATGACAAATGGACAAAACCGTTAAAAGCTCCTGGATAGAGAGAGTTGATCAACTTCGAACCGCCAAAGTTGCTCGGTATACACTTTTTATTGTTATTCTATGTCAAATTTTATGAGTATGAGCTTCCTAGATTATTTCGATGGCAAAACACTAACTTTCTATGACAAATGGACAAAGCCGTTAAAATATCTTCCATAGAGAGAGTTGAGGAACTTCGGACCATCAAAGTTGCTCGGTGTACGCTTTTTATTGTGATTCTATTTCAAATTTTATGAGTATAAGCTTCCTAGATTATTTCAATGACAAAACCCCGACTTTCTATGACAAACGCACAAAATTGTTAAAAGCTCCACCATCGAGAGAGTTGAGAAACTTTGGACTGTCAGAGCTGCTCGTTGTACACATTTTATTGTTCTTATATGTCAAATTTTACGAGTATAAGCTTCAAGATTATTTTGATGCCAAAACACCAACTTTCTATGACAAATGGACAAAACCATTAAAAGCTCCTCCGTAGAGAGAGTTGATCAACTTCGGACCATCAAAGTTGCACGGTGTACACTTTTTAAAGTTCTTCTATATCAAATGTTACGAGTATAAGCTTCGTAGATTATTTCGATGAATAAACACTAACTTTCTATGACAAATGGACAAAGCCGGTAAAAGCTCCTCCATAGAGAGAGTTGAGCAAGTTCGGACCATCAAAGTTGCTCGGTGTACACTTTTTAATGTGCTTCTATGTCAAATTTTACGAGTAAAAGCTTCCTAGATTATTTCGATGAATAAACACTAACTTTCTATGACAAATGGACAAAACCGTTAAAAGCTCCTGCATAGAGAGAGTTGATCAACTTCGAACCACCAAAGTTGCTCGGTATACACTTTTTATTGTTATTCTATGTCAAATTTTATGAGTATAAGCTTCCTAGATTATTTCGATGGCAAAACACCAACTTTTTATGACAAATGGACAAAGCCGTTAAAATATCTTCCATTGGGAGATTTGAGCAACTTCGGACCATCAAAGTTGCTCGGTGTACGATTTTTATTGTTATTCTATTTCAAATTTTATGAGTATAAGCTTCCTAGATTATTTCAATGACAAAACCCCGACTTTCTATGACAAATGCACAAAATTGTTTAAAGCTCCACCATAGAGAGAGTTGAGCAACTTTGGACGGTCAAAGCTGCTCGGTGTACACATTTTATTGTTCTTCTATGTTAAATTTTACGAGTATAAGCTTTCAAGATTATTTCGAAGCAAAAACACCAACTTTCTATGACAAATGGACAAAACCATTAAAAGCTTTTCCGTAGACATTGTTGAGCAACTTCGGACCATCAAAGTTGCTCGTTGTATACTTTTTATTTTTTTTCTATGTCAAAGTTTATGAGTATAAACTTCCTAGATTATTTCGATGCCAAAACACCAACTTTCTATGACGAATAGACAAAATTGTTAAAAGCTTCCCTATAGAGAGAGTTGAGCAACTTTGGACCATCAAAGTTCCTCGGTGTACACTTTTTATTGTGCTTCTATGTCAAATTTTATGAGTATAAGATTCCAAGATTATTTCACGCCAAAATACCAAGTTTCTATGACAAATGGACAAAACCGTTAAAAGCTCCTCCATTGGGAGAGTTGATCAATTTCGAACCACCAAAGTTGCTCAGTGTACACTTTTTATTGTTAGTCTATGTCAAATTTTAAGAGTATAAGCTTCCTAGATTATTTTGATGGCAAAACACTAACTTTCTACGACAAATGGACAAAGCCGTTAAAATATCTTCCATAGAGAGAGTTGAGCAACTTCGGACCATCAAAGTTGCTCAGTGTAGGCTTTTTATTGTTATTCTATTTCAAATTTTATGAGTATGAGCTTCCTAGATTATTTCAGTGCAAAACCCCGACTTTCTACGACAAATGCATAAAATTGTTAAAAGCTCCATCATAGAGAGAGTTGAGCAACTTTGGACTGTCAGAGCTGCTCGGTGTACACATTTTATTGTTCTTCTATGTCAAATTTTACGAGTATAAGCTTCAAGATTATTACGAAGCAAAAAACACCAACTTTCTATGACAAATGGACAAAACCTTTAAAAGCTCCTCCGTAGAGAGAGTTGAGCAACTTCAGACCATATAAGTTGCTCGGTGTACACTTTTTAAAGTTCTTCTATGTCAAATTTTACGAGTATAAGCTTCCTAGATTATTTCGATGAATAAACACTAACTTTCTATGACAAATGGACAAAACCGTTAAAAGCTCCTGCATAGAGAGAGTTGATCAACTTCGAACCACCAAAGTTGCTCGGTATACACTTTTTATTGTTATTCTATGTCAAATTTTATGAGTATAAGGTTCCTAGATTATTTCAATGACAAAACCTCGACTTTCTACGACAAATGCACAAAATTGTTAAAAGCTCCATCATAGAGAGAGTTCAGCAACTTTGGACTGTCAGAGCTGCTCGGTGTACACATTTTATTGTTCTTCTATGTCAAATTTTACGAGTATAAGCTTCAAGATTATTTCGAAGCAAAAACACCAACTTTCTATGACAAATGGACAAAACCTTTAAAAGCTCCTCCGTAGAGAGAGTTGAGCAACTTCAGACCATCAAAGTTGCTCGGTGTACACTTTTTAAAGTTCTTCTATGTCAAATTTTACGAGTATAAGCTTCCTAGATTATTTCGATGAATAAACACTAACTTTCTATGACAAATGGACAAAACCGTTAAAAGCTCCTGGATAGAGAGAGTTGATCAACTTCGAACCGCCAAAGTTGCTCGGTATACACTTTTTATTGTTATTCTATGTCAAATTTTATGAGTATGAGCTTCCTAGATTATTTCGATGGCAAAACACTAACTTTCTATGACAAATGGACAAAGCCGTTAAAATATCTTCCATAGAGAGAGTTGAGCAACTTCGGACCATCAAAGTTGCTCGGTGTACGCTTTTTATTGTGATTGTATTTCAAATTTTATATGTATAAGCTTCCTAGATTATTTCAATGACAAAACCCCGACTTTCTATGACAAACGCACAAAATTGTTAAAAGCTCCACCATCGAGAGAGTTGAGAAACTTTGGACTGTCAGAGCTGCTCGGTGTACACATTTTATTGTTCTTATATGTCAAATTTTACGAGTATAAGCTTCAAGATTATTTTGATGCCAAAACACCAACTTTCTATGACAAATGGACAAAACCATTAAAAGCTCCTCCGTAGAGAGAGTTGATCATTTTCGGACCATCAAAGTTGCACGGTGTACACTTTTTAATGTTCTTCTATATCAAATTTTACGAGTATAAGCTTCGTAGATTGTTTCGATGAATAAACACTAACTTTCTATGACAAATGGAGCAAGCCGGTAAAAGCTCCTCCATAGAGAGAGTTGAGCAAGTTCGGACCATCAAAGTTGCTCGGTGTACACTTTTTAATGTGCTTCTATGTCAAATTTTACGAGTATAAGCTTCCTAGATTATTTCGATGAATAAACACTAACTTTCTATGACAAATGGACAAAACCGTTAAAAGCTCCTACATAGAGAGAGTTGATCAACTTCGAACCACCAAAGTTGCTCGGTATACACTTTTTATTGTTATTCTATGTCAAATTTTATGAGTATAAGCTTCCTAGATTATTTCGATGGCAAAACACCAACTTTTTATGATAAATGGACAAAGCCGTCAAAATATCTTCCATTGGGAGATTTGAGCAACTTCGGACCATCAAAGTTGCTCGGTGTACGATTTTTATTGTTATTCTATTTCAAATTTTATGAGTATAAGCTTCCTAGATTATTTCAATGACAAAACCCCGACTTTCTATGACAAATGCACAAAATTGTTAAAAGCTCCACCAAAGAGAGAGTTGAGCAACTTTGGACGGTCAAAGCTGCTCGGTGTATACATTTTATTGTTCTTCTATGTTAAATTTTACGAGTATAAGATTTCAAGATTATTTCGAAGCAAAAACACCAACTTTCTGTGACAAATGGACAAAACCATTAAAAGCTTTTCCGTAGACATTGTTGAGTAACTTCGGACCATCAAAGTTGCTCGTTGTATACTTTTTATTTTTTTCTATGTCAAAGTTTATGAGTATAAGCTTCCTAGATTATTTCTATGCCAAAACACCAACTTTCTATGACGAATGGACAAAATTGTTAAAAGCTTCCCCATAGAGAGAGTTGAGCAACTTTGGACCATCAACGTTCCTCGGTGTACACTTTTTATTCTGCTTCTATGTCAAATTTTATGAGTATAAGCTTCCAAGATTATTTGATGCCAAAATACCAAGTTTCTATGACAAATGGACAAAACCGTTAAAAGCTCCTCCTTAGGGAGAGTTGATCAATTTCGAACCACCAAAGTTGCTCGGTGTACACTTTTTATTGTTAGACTATGTCAAATTTTAAGAGTATAAGCTTCCTAGATTATTTTGATGGCAAAACACTAACTTTCTACGACAAATGGACAAAGCCGTTAAAATATCTTCCATAGAGAGAGTTGAGCAACTTCGGGCCATCAAAGTTGCTCCGTGTAGGCTTTTTATTGTTATTCTATTTCAAATTTTATGAGTATAAGCTTCCTAGATTATTTCAATGCAAAACCCCGACCTTCTACGACAAATGCATAAAATTGTTAAAAGCTCCATCATAGAGAGAGTTGAGCAACTTTGGACTGTCAGAGCTGCTCGGTGTACACATTTTATTGTTCTTCTATGTCAAATTTTACGAGTATAAGCTTCAAGATTATTACGAAGCAAAAAACACCAACTTTCTATGACAAATGGACAAAACCTTTAAAAGCTCCTCCGTAGAGAGAGTTGAGCAACTTCAGACCATATAAGTTGCTCGGTGTACACTTTTTAAAGTTCTTCTATGTCAAATTTTACGAGTATAAGCTTCCTAGATTATTTCGATGAATAAACACTAACTTTCTATGACAAATGGACAAAACCGTTAAAAGCTCCTGCATAGAGAGAGTTGATCAACTTCGAACCACCAAAGTTGCTCGGTATACACTTTTTGTTATTCTATGTCAAATTTTATGAGTATAAGGTTCCTAGATTATTTCAATGACAAAACCTCGACTTTCTACGACAAATGCACAAAATTGTTAAAAGCTCCATCATAGAGAGAGTTCAGCAACTTTGGACTGTCAGAGCTGCTCGGTGTACACATTTTATTGTTCTTCTATGTCAAATTTTACGAGTATAAGCTTCAAGATTATTTCGAAGCAAAAACACCAACTTTCTATAACAAATGGACAAAACCTTTAAAAGCTCCTCCGTAGAGATAGTTGAGCAACTTCAGACCATCAAAGTTGCTCGGTGTACACTTTTTAAAGTTCTTCTATGTCAAATTTTACGAGTATAAGCTTCCTAGATTATTTCGATGAATAAACACTAACTTTCTATGACAAATGGACAAAACCGTTAAAAGCTCCTGGATAGAGAGAGTTGATCAACTTCGAACCGCCAAAGTTGCTCGGTATACACTTTTTATTGTTATTCTATGTCAAATTTTATGAGTATGAGCTTCCTAGATTATTTCGATGGCAAAACACTAACTTTCTATGACAAATGGACAAAGCCGTTAAAATATCTTCCATAGAGAGAGTTGAGGAACTTCGGACCATCAAAGTTGCTCGGTGTACGCTTTTTATTGTGATTCTATTTCAAATTTTATGAGTATAAGCTTCCTAGATTATTTCAATGACAAAACCCCGACTTTCTATGACAAACGCACAAAATTGTTAAAAGCTCCAGCATCGAGAGAGTTGAGAAACTTTGGACTGTCAGAGCTGCTCGTTGTACACATTTTATTGTTCTTATATGTCAAATTTTACGAGTATAAGCTTCAAGATTATTTTGATGCCAAAACACCAACTTTCTATGACAAATGGACAAAACCATTAAAAGCTCCTCCGTAGAGAGAGTTGATCAACTTCGGACCATCAAAGTTGCACGGTGTACACTTTTTAAAGTTCTTCTATATCAAATGTTACGAGTATAAGCTTCGTAGATTATTTCGATGAATAAACACTAACTTTCTATGACAAATGGACAAAGCCGGTAAAAGCTCCTCCATAGAGAGAGTTGAGCAAGTTCGGACCATCAAAGTTGCTCGGTGTACACTTTTTAATGTGCTTCTATGTCAAATTTTACGAGTAAAAGCTTCCTAGATTATTTCGATGAATAAACACTAACTTTCTATGACAAATGGACAAAACCGTTAAAAGCTCCTGCATAGAGAGAGTTGATCAACTTCGAACCACCAAAGTTGCTCGGTATACACTTTTTATTGTTATTCTATGTCAAATTTTATGAGTATAAGCTTCCTAGATTATTTCGATGGCAAAACACCAACTTTTTATGACAAATGGACAAAGCCGTTAAAATATCTTCCATTGGGAGATTTGAGCAACTTCGGACCATCAAAGTTGCTCGGTGTACGATTTTTATTGTTATTCTATTTCAAATTTTATGAGTATAAGCTTCCTAGATTATTTCAATGACAAAACCCCGACTTTCTATGACAAATGCACAAAATTGTTTAAAGCTCCACCATAGAGAGAGTTGAGCAACTTTGGACGGTCAAAGCTGCTCGGTGTACACATTTTATTGTTCTTCTATGTTAAATTTTACGAGTATAAGCTTTCAAGATTATTTCGAAGCAAAAACACCAACTTTCTATGACAAATGGACAAAACCATTAAAAGCTTTTCCGTAGACATTGTTGAGCAACTTCGGACCATCAAAGTTGCTCGTTGTATACTTTTTATTTTTTTTCTATGTCAAAGTTTATGAGTATAAACTTCCTAGATTATTTCGATGCCAAAACACCAACTTTCTATGACGAATAGACAAAATTGTTAAAAGCTTCCCTATAGAGAGAGTTGAGCAACTTTGGACCATCAAAGTTCCTCGGTGTACACTTTTTATTGTGCTTCTATGTCAAATTTTATGAGTATAAGATTCCAAGATTATTTCACGCCAAAATACCAAGTTTCTATGACAAATGGACAAAACCGTTAAAAGCTCCTCCATTGGGAGAGTTGATCAATTTCGAACCACCAAAGTTGCTCAGTGTACACTTTTTATTGTTAGTCTATGTCAAATTTTAAGAGTATAAGCTTCCTAGATTATTTTGATGGCAAAACACTAACTTTCTACGACAAATGGACAAAGCCGTTAAAATATCTTCCATAGAGAGAGTTGAGCAACTTCGGACCATCAAAGTTGCTCAGTGTAGGCTTTTTATTGTTATTCTATTTCAAATTTTATGAGTATGAGCTTCCTAGATTATTTCAGTGCAAAACCCCGACTTTCTACGACAAATGCATAAAATTGTTAAAAGCTCCATCATAGAGAGAGTTGAGCAACTTTGGACTGTCAGAGCTGCTCGGTGTACACATTTTATTGTTCTTCTATGTCAAATTTTACGAGTATAAGCTTCAAGATTATTACGAAGCAAAAAACACCAACTTTCTATGACAAATGGACAAAACCTTTAAAAGCTCCTCCGTAGAGAGAGTTGAGCAACTTCAGACCATATAAGTTGCTCGGTGTACACTTTTTAAAGTTCTTCTATGTCAAATTTTACGAGTATAAGCTTCCTAGATTATTTCGATGAATAAACACTAACTTTCTATGACAAATGGACAAAACCGTTAAAAGCTCCTGCATAGAGAGAGTTGATCAACTTCGAACCACCAAAGTTGCTCGGTATACACTTTTTATTGTTATTCTATGTCAAATTTTATGAGTATAAGGTTCCTAGATTATTTCAATGACAAAACCTCGACTTTCTACGACAAATGCACAAAATTGTTAAAAGCTCCATCATAGAGAGAGTTCAGCAACTTTGGACTGTCAGAGCTGCTCGGTGTACACATTTTATTGTTCTTCTATGTCAAATTTTACGAGTATAAGCTTCAAGATTATTTCGAAGCAAAAACACCAACTTTCTATGACAAATGGACAAAACCTTTAAAAGCTCCTCCGTAGAGAGAGTTGAGCAACTTCAGACCATCAAAGTTGCTCGGTGTACACTTTTTAAAGTTCTTCTATGTCAAATTTTACGAGTATAAGCTTCCTAGATTATTTCGATGAATAAACACTAACTTTCTATGACAAATGGACAAAACCGTTAAAAGCTCCTGGATAGAGAGAGTTGATCAACTTCGAACCGCCAAAGTTGCTCGGTATACACTTTTTATTGTTATTCTATGTCAAATTTTATGAGTATGAGCTTCCTAGATTATTTCGATGGCAAAACACTAACTTTCTATGACAAATGGACAAAGCCGTTAAAATATCTTCCATAGAGAGAGTTGAGCAACTTCGGACCATCAAAGTTGCTCGGTGTACGCTTTTTATTGTGATTGTATTTCAAATTTTATATGTATAAGCTTCCTAGATTATTTCAATGACAAAACCCCGACTTTCTATGACAAACGCACAAAATTGTTAAAAGCTCCACCATCGAGAGAGTTGAGAAACTTTGGACTGTCAGAGCTGCTCGGTGTACACATTTTATTGTTCTTATATGTCAAATTTTACGAGTATAAGCTTCAAGATTATTTTGATGCCAAAACACCAACTTTCTATGACAAATGGACAAAACCATTAAAAGCTCCTCCGTAGAGAGAGTTGATCATTTTCGGACCATCAAAGTTGCACGGTGTACACTTTTTAATGTTCTTCTATATCAAATTTTACGAGTATAAGCTTCGTAGATTGTTTCGATGAATAAACACTAACTTTCTATGACAAATGGAGCAAGCCGGTAAAAGCTCCTCCATAGAGAGAGTTGAGCAAGTTCGGACCATCAAAGTTGCTCGGTGTACACTTTTTAATGTGCTTCTATGTCAAATTTTACGAGTATAAGCTTCCTAGATTATTTCGATGAATAAACACTAACTTTCTATGACAAATGGACAAAACCGTTAAAAGCTCCTACATAGAGAGAGTTGATCAACTTCGAACCACCAAAGTTGCTCGGTATACACTTTTTATTGTTATTCTATGTCAAATTTTATGAGTATAAGCTTCCTAGATTATTTCGATGGCAAAACACCAACTTTTTATGATAAATGGACAAAGCCGTCAAAATATCTTCCATTGGGAGATTTGAGCAACTTCGGACCATCAAAGTTGCTCGGTGTACGATTTTTATTGTTATTCTATTTCAAATTTTATGAGTATAAGCTTCCTAGATTATTTCAATGACAAAACCCCGACTTTCTATGACAAATGCACAAAATTGTTAAAAGCTCCACCAAAGAGAGAGTTGAGCAACTTTGGACGGTCAAAGCTGCTCGGTGTATACATTTTATTGTTCTTCTATGTTAAATTTTACGAGTATAAGATTTCAAGATTATTTCGAAGCAAAAACACCAACTTTCTGTGACAAATGGACAAAACCATTAAAAGCTTTTCCGTAGACATTGTTGAGTAACTTCGGACCATCAAAGTTGCTCGTTGTATACTTTTTATTTTTTTCTATGTCAAAGTTTATGAGTATAAGCTTCCTAGATTATTTCTATGCCAAAACACCAACTTTCTATGACGAATGGACAAAATTGTTAAAAGCTTCCCCATAGAGAGAGTTGAGCAACTTTGGACCATCAACGTTCCTCGGTGTACACTTTTTATTCTGCTTCTATGTCAAATTTTATGAGTATAAGCTTCCAAGATTATTTGATGCCAAAATACCAAGTTTCTATGACAAATGGACAAAACCGTTAAAAGCTCCTCCTTAGGGAGAGTTGATCAATTTCGAACCACCAAAGTTGCTCGGTGTACACTTTTTATTGTTAGACTATGTCAAATTTTAAGAGTATAAGCTTCCTAGATTATTTTGATGGCAAAACACTAACTTTCTACGACAAATGGACAAAGCCGTTAAAATATCTTCCATAGAGAGAGTTGAGCAACTTCGGGCCATCAAAGTTGCTCCGTGTAGGCTTTTTATTGTTATTCTATTTCAAATTTTATGAGTATAAGCTTCCTAGATTATTTCAATGCAAAACCCCGACCTTCTACGACAAATGCATAAAATTGTTAAAAGCTCCATCATAGAGAGAGTTGAGCAACTTTGGACTGTCAGAGCTGCTCGGTGTACACATTTTATTGTTCTTCTATGTCAAATTTTACGAGTATAAGCTTCAAGATTATTACGAAGCAAAAAACACCAACTTTCTATGACAAATGGACAAAACCTTTAAAAGCTCCTCCGTAGAGAGAGTTGAGCAACTTCAGACCATATAAGTTGCTCGGTGTACACTTTTTAAAGTTCTTCTATGTCAAATTTTACGAGTATAAGCTTCCTAGATTATTTCGATGAATAAACACTAACTTTCTATGACAAATGGACAAAACCGTTAAAAGCTCCTGCATAGAGAGAGTTGATCAACTTCGAACCACCAAAGTTGCTCGGTATACACTTTTTGTTATTCTATGTCAAATTTTATGAGTATAAGGTTCCTAGATTATTTCAATGACAAAACCTCGACTTTCTACGACAAATGCACAAAATTGTTAAAAGCTCCATCATAGAGAGAGTTCAGCAACTTTGGACTGTCAGAGCTGCTCGGTGTACACATTTTATTGTTCTTCTATGTCAAATTTTACGAGTATAAGCTTCAAGATTATTTCGAAGCAAAAACACCAACTTTCTATAACAAATGGACAAAACCTTTAAAAGCTCCTCCGTAGAGATAGTTGAGCAACTTCAGACCATCAAAGTTGCTCGGTGTACACTTTTTAAAGTTCTTCTATGTCAAATTTTACGAGTATAAGCTTCCTAGATTATTTCGATGAATAAACACTAACTTTCTATGACAAATGGACAAAACCGTTAAAAGCTCCTGGATAGAGAGAGTTGATCAACTTCGAACCGCCAAAGTTGCTCGGTATACACTTTTTATTGTTATTCTATGTCAAATTTTATGAGTATGAGCTTCCTAGATTATTTCGATGGCAAAACACTAACTTTCTATGACAAATGGACAAAGCCGTTAAAATATCTTCCATAGAGAGAGTTGAGGAACTTCGGACCATCAAAGTTGCTCGGTGTACGCTTTTTATTGTGATTCTATTTCAAATTTTATGAGTATAAGCTTCCTAGATTATTTCAATGACAAAACCCCGACTTTCTATGACAAACGCACAAAATTGTTAAAAGCTCCAGCATCGAGAGAGTTGAGAAACTTTGGACTGTCAGAGCTGCTCGTTGTACACATTTTATTGTTCTTATATGTCAAATTTTACGAGTATAAGCTTCAAGATTATTTTGATGCCAAAACACCAACTTTCTATGACAAATGGACAAAACCATTAAAAGCTCCTCCGTAGAGAGAGTTGATCAACTTCGGACCATCAAAGTTGCACGGTGTACACTTTTTAAAGTTCTTCTATATCAAATGTTACGAGTATAAGCTTCGTAGATTATTTCGATGAATAAACACTAACTTTCTATGACAAATGGACAAAGCCGGTAAAAGCTCCTCCATAGAGAGAGTTGAGCAAGTTCGGACCATCAAAGTTGCTCGGTGTACACTTTTTAATGTGCTTCTATGTCAAATTTTACGAGTAAAAGCTTCCTAGATTATTTCGATGAATAAACACTAACTTTCTATGACAAATGGACAAAACCGTTAAAAGCTCCTGCATAGAGAGAGTTGATCAACTTCGAACCACCAAAGTTGCTCGGTATACACTTTTTATTGTTATTCTATGTCAAATTTTATGAGTATAAGCTTCCTAGATTATTTCGATGGCAAAACACCAACTTTTTATGACAAATGGACAAAGCCGTTAAAATATCTTCCATTGGGAGATTTGAGCAACTTCGGACCATCAAAGTTGCTCGGTGTACGATTTTTATTGTTATTCTATTTCAAATTTTATGAGTATAAGCTTCCTAGATTATTTCAATGACAAAACCCCGACTTTCTATGACAAATGCACAAAATTGTTTAAAGCTCCACCATAGAGAGAGTTGAGCAACTTTGGACGGTCAAAGCTGCTCGGTGTACACATTTTATTGTTCTTCTATGTTAAATTTTACGAGTATAAGCTTTCAAGATTATTTCGAAGCAAAAACACCAACTTTCTATGACAAATGGACAAAACCATTAAAAGCTTTTCCGTAGACATTGTTGAGCAACTTCGGACCATCAAAGTTGCTCGTTGTATACTTTTTATTTTTTTTCTATGTCAAAGTTTATGAGTATAAACTTCCTAGATTATTTCGATGCCAAAACACCAACTTTCTATGACGAATAGACAAAATTGTTAAAAGCTTCCCTATAGAGAGAGTTGAGCAACTTTGGACCATCAAAGTTCCTCGGTGTACACTTTTTATTGTGCTTCTATGTCAAATTTTATGAGTATAAGATTCCAAGATTATTTCACGCCAAAATACCAAGTTTCTATGACAAATGGACAAAACCGTTAAAAGCTCCTCCATTGGGAGAGTTGATCAATTTCGAACCACCAAAGTTGCTCAGTGTACACTTTTTATTGTTAGTCTATGTCAAATTTTAAGAGTATAAGCTTCCTAGATTATTTTGATGGCAAAACACTAACTTTCTACGACAAATGGACAAAGCCGTTAAAATATCTTCCATAGAGAGAGTTGAGCAACTTCGGACCATCAAAGTTGCTCAGTGTAGGCTTTTTATTGTTATTCTATTTCAAATTTTATGAGTATGAGCTTCCTAGATTATTTCAGTGCAAAACCCCGACTTTCTACGACAAATGCATAAAATTGTTAAAAGCTCCATCATAGAGAGAGTTGAGCAACTTTGGACTGTCAGAGCTGCTCGGTGTACACATTTTATTGTTCTTCTATGTCAAATTTTACGAGTATAAGCTTCAAGATTATTACGAAGCAAAAAACACCAACTTTCTATGACAAATGGACAAAACCTTTAAAAGCTCCTCCGTAGAGAGAGTTGAGCAACTTCAGACCATATAAGTTGCTCGGTGTACACTTTTTAAAGTTCTTCTATGTCAAATTTTACGAGTATAAGCTTCCTAGATTATTTCGATGAATAAACACTAACTTTCTATGACAAATGGACAAAACCGTTAAAAGCTCCTGCATAGAGAGAGTTGATCAACTTCGAACCACCAAAGTTGCTCGGTATACACTTTTTATTGTTATTCTATGTCAAATTTTATGAGTATAAGGTTCCTAGATTATTTCAATGACAAAACCTCGACTTTCTACGACAAATGCACAAAATTGTTAAAAGCTCCATCATAGAGAGAGTTCAGCAACTTTGGACTGTCAGAGCTGCTCGGTGTACACATTTTATTGTTCTTCTATGTCAAATTTTACGAGTATAAGCTTCAAGATTATTTCGAAGCAAAAACACCAACTTTCTATGACAAATGGACAAAACCTTTAAAAGCTCCTCCGTAGAGAGAGTTGAGCAACTTCAGACCATCAAAGTTGCTCGGTGTACACTTTTTAAAGTTCTTCTATGTCAAATTTTACGAGTATAAGCTTCCTAGATTATTTCGATGAATAAACACTAACTTTCTATGACAAATGGACAAAACCGTTAAAAGCTCCTGGATAGAGAGAGTTGATCAACTTCGAACCGCCAAAGTTGCTCGGTATACACTTTTTATTGTTATTCTATGTCAAATTTTATGAGTATGAGCTTCCTAGATTATTTCGATGGCAAAACACTAACTTTCTATGACAAATGGACAAAGCCGTTAAAATATCTTCCATAGAGAGAGTTGAGCAACTTCGGACCATCAAAGTTGCTCGGTGTACGCTTTTTATTGTGATTGTATTTCAAATTTTATATGTATAAGCTTCCTAGATTATTTCAATGACAAAACCCCGACTTTCTATGACAAACGCACAAAATTGTTAAAAGCTCCACCATCGAGAGAGTTGAGAAACTTTGGACTGTCAGAGCTGCTCGGTGTACACATTTTATTGTTCTTATATGTCAAATTTTACGAGTATAAGCTTCAAGATTATTTTGATGCCAAAACACCAACTTTCTATGACAAATGGACAAAACCATTAAAAGCTCCTCCGTAGAGAGAGTTGATCATTTTCGGACCATCAAAGTTGCACGGTGTACACTTTTTAATGTTCTTCTATATCAAATTTTACGAGTATAAGCTTCGTAGATTGTTTCGATGAATAAACACTAACTTTCTATGACAAATGGAGCAAGCCGGTAAAAGCTCCTCCATAGAGAGAGTTGAGCAAGTTCGGACCATCAAAGTTGCTCGGTGTACACTTTTTAATGTGCTTCTATGTCAAATTTTACGAGTATAAGCTTCCTAGATTATTTCGATGAATAAACACTAACTTTCTATGACAAATGGACAAAACCGTTAAAAGCTCCTACATAGAGAGAGTTGATCAACTTCGAACCACCAAAGTTGCTCGGTATACACTTTTTATTGTTATTCTATGTCAAATTTTATGAGTATAAGCTTCCTAGATTATTTCGATGGCAAAACACCAACTTTTTATGACAAATGGACAAAGCCGTTAAAATATCTTCCATTGGGAGATTTGAGCAACTTCGGACCATCAAAGTTGCTCGGTGTACGATTTTTATTGTTATTCTATTTCAAATTTTATGAGTATAAGCTTCCTAGATTATTTCAATGACAAAACCCCGACTTTCTATGACAAATGCACAAAATTGTTAAAAGCTCCACCATAGAGAGAGTTGAGCAACTTTGGACGGTCAAAGCTGCTCGGTGTACACATTTTATTGTTCTTCTATGTTAAATTTTACGAGTATAAGCTTTCAAGATTATTTCGAAGCAAAAACACCAACTTTCTATGACAAATGGACAAAACCATTAAAAGCTTTTCCGTAGACATTGTTGAGCAACTTCGGACCATCAAAGTTGCTCGTTGTATACTTTTTATTTTTTTTCTATGTCAAAGTTTATGTGTATAAACTTCCTAGATTATTTCGATGCCAAAACACCAACTTTCTATGACGAATAGACAAAATTGTTAAAAGCTTCCCCATAGAGAGAGTTGAGCAACTTTGGACCATCAAAGTTCCTCGGTGTACACTTTTTATTGTGCTTCTATGTCAAATTTTATGAGTATAAGATTCCAAGATTATTTCACGCCAAAATACCAAGTTTCTATGACAAATGGACAAAACCGTTAAAAGCTCCTCCATTGGGAGAGTTGATCAATTTCGAACCACCAAAGTTGCTCAGTGTACACTTTTTATTGTTAGTCTATGTCAAATTTTAAGAGTATAAGCTTCCTAGATTATTTTGATGGCAAAACACGAACTTTCTACGACAAATGGACAAAGCCGTTAAAATATCTTCCATAGAGAGAGTTGAGCAACTTCGGACCATCAAAGTTGCTCAGTGTAGGCTTTTTATTGTTATTCTATTTCAAATTTTATGAGTATAAGCTTCCTAGATTATTTCAATGCAAAACCCCGACTTTGTACGACAAATGCATAAAATTGTTAAAAGCTCCATCATAGAGAGAGTTGAGCAACTTTGGACTGTCAGAGCTGCTCGATGTACACATTTTATTGTTCTTCTATGTCAAATTTTACGAGTATAAGCTTCAAGATTATTACGAAGCAAAAAACACCAACTTTCTATGACAAATGGACAAAACCTTTAAAAGCTCCTCCGTAGAGAGAGTTGAGCAACTTCAGACCATATAAGTTGCTCGGTGTACACTTTTTAAAGTTCTTCTATGTCAAATTTTACGAGTATAAGCTTCCTAGATTATTTCGATGAATAAACACTAACTTTCTATGACAAATGGACAAAACCGTTAAAAGCTCCTGCATAGAGAGAGTTGATCAACTTCGAACCACCAAAGTTGCTCGGTATACACTTTTTATTGTTATTCTATGTCAAATTTTATGAGTATAAGGTTCCTAGATTATTTCACTGACAAAACCTCGACTTTCTACGACAAATGCACAAAATTGTTAAAAGCTCCATCATAGAGAGAGTTCAGCAACTTTGGACTGTCAGAGCTGCTCGGTGTACACATTTTATTGTTCTTCTATGTCAAATTTTACGAGTATAAGCTTCAAGATTATTTCGAAGCAAAAACACCAACTTTCTATGACAAATGGACAAAACCTTTAAAAGCTCCTCCGTAGAGAGAGTTGAGCAACTTCAGACCATATAAGTTGCTCGGTGTACACTTTTTAAAGTTCTTCTATGTCAAATTTTACGAGTATAAGCTTCCTAGATTATTTCGATGAATAAACACTAACTTTCTATGACAAATGGACAAAACCGTTAAAAGCTCCTGCATAGAGAGAGTTGATCAACTTCGAACCACCAAAGTTGCTCGGTATACACTTTTTATTGTTATTCTATGTCAAATTTTATGAGTATAAGGTTCCTAGATTATTTCAATGACAAAACCTCGACTTTCTACGACAAATGCACAAAATTGTTAAAAGCTCCATCATAGAGAGAGTTCAGCAACTTTGGACTGTCAGAGCTGCTTGGTGTACACATTTTATTGTTCTTCTATGTCAAATTTTACGAGTATAAGCTTCAAGATTATTTCGAAGCAAAAACACCAACTTTCTATGACAAATGGACAAAACCTTTAAAAGCTCCTCCGTAGAGAGAGTTGAGCAACTTCAGACCATCAAAGTTGCTCGGTGTACACTTTTTAAAGTTCTTCTATGTCAAATTTTACGAGTATAAGCTTCCTAGATTATTTCGATGAATAAACACTAACTTTCTATGACAAATGGACAAAACCGTTAAAAGCTCCTGGATAGAGAGAGTTGATCAACTTCGAACCGCCAAAGTTGCTCGGTATACACTTTTTATTGTTATTCTATGTCAAATTTTATGAGTATGAGCTTCCTAGATTATTTCGATGGCAAAACACTAACTTTCTATGACAAATGGACAAAGCCGTTAAAATATCTTCCATAGAGAGAGTTGAGCAACTTCGGACCATCAAAGTTGCTCGGTGTACGCTTTTTATTGTGATTGTATTTCAAATTTTATATGTATAAGCTTCCTAGATTATTTCAATGACAAAACCCCGACTTTCTATGACAAACGCACAAAATTGTTAAAAGCTCCACCATCGAGAGAGTTGAGAAACTTTGGACTGTCAGAGCTGCTCGGTGTACACATTTTATTGTTCTTATATGTCAAATTTTACGAGTATAAGCTTCAAGATTGTTTTGATGCCAAAACACCAACTTTCTATGACAAATGGACAAAACCATTAAAAGCTCCTCCGTAGAGAGAGTTGATCATTTTCGGACCATCAAAGTTGCACGGTGTACACTTTTTAATGTTCTTCTATATCAAATTTTACGAGTATAAGCTTCGTAGATTGTTTCGATGAATAAACACTAACTTTCTATGACAAATGGAGCAAGCCGGTAAAAGCTCCTCCATAGAGAGAGTTGAGCAAGTTCGGACCATCAAAGTTGCTCGGTGTACACTTTTTAATGTGCTTCTATGTCAAATTTTACGAGTATAAGCTTCCTAGATTATTTCGATGAATAAACACTAACTTTCTATGACAAATGGACAAAACCGTTAAAAGCTCCTACATAGAGAGAGTTGATCAACTTCGAACCACCAAAGTTGCTCGGTATACACTTTTTATTGTTATTCTATGTCAAATTTTATGAGTATAAGCTTCCTAGATTATTTCGATGGCAAAACACCAACTTTTTATGACAAATGGACAAAGCCGTTAAAATATCTTCCATTGGGAGATTTGAGCAACTTCGGACCATCAAAGTTGCTCGGTGTACGATTTTTATTGTTATTCTATTTCAAATTTTATGAGTATAAGCTTCCTAGATTATTTCAATGACAAAACCCCGACTTTCTATGACAAATGCACAAAATTGTTAAAAGCTCCACCATAGAGAGAGTTGAGCAACTTTGGACGGTCAAAGCTGCTCGGTGTACACATTTTATTGTTCTTCTATGTTAAATTTTACGAGTATAAGCTTTCAAGATTATTTCGAAGCAAAAACACCAACTTTCTATGACAAATGGACAAAACCATTAAAAGCTTTTCCGTAGACATTGTTGAGCAACTTCGGACCATCAAAGTTGCTCGTTGTATACTTTTTATTTTTTTTCTATGTCAAAGTTTATGTGTATAAACTTCCTAGATTATTTCGATGCCAAAACACCAACTTTCTATGACGAATAGACAAAATTGTTAAAAGCTTCCCCATAGAGAGAGTTGAGCAACTTTGGACCATCAAAGTTCCTCGGTGTACACTTTTTATTGTGCTTCTATGTCAAATTTTATGAGTATAAGATTCCAAGATTATTTCACGCCAAAATACCAAGTTTCTATGACAAATGGACAAAACCGTTAAAAGCTCCTCCATTGGGAGAGTTGATCAATTTCGAACCACCAAAGTTGCTCAGTGTACACTTTTTATTGTTAGTCTATGTCAAATTTTAAGAGTATAAGCTTCCTAGATTATTTTGATGGCAAAACACGAACTTTCTACGACAAATGGACAAAGCCGTTAAAATATCTTCCATAGAGAGAGTTGAGCAACTTCGGACCATCAAAGTTGCTCAGTGTAGGCTTTTTATTGTTATTCTAATTCAAATTTTATGAGTATAAGCTTCCTAGATTATTTCAATGCAAAACCCCGACTTTGTACGACAAATGCATAAAATTGTTAAAAGCTCCATCATAGAGAGAGTTGAGCAACTTTGGACTGTCAGAGCTGCTCGATGTACACATTTTATTGTTCTTCTATGTCAAATTTTACGAGTATAAGCTTCAAGATTATTACGAAGCAAAAAACACCAACTTTCTATGACAAATGGACAAAACCTTTAAAAGCTCCTCCGTAGAGAGAGTTGAGCAACTTCAGACCATATAAGTTGCTCGGTGTACACTTTTTAAAGTTCTTCTATGTCAAATTTTACGAGTATAAGCTTCCTAGATTATTTCGATGAATAAACACTAACTTTCTATGACAAATGGACAAAACCGTTAAAAGCTCCTGCATAGAGAGAGTTGATCAACTTCGAACCACCAAAGTTGCTCGGTATACACTTTTTATTGTTATTCTATGTCAAATTTTATGAGTATAAGGTTCCTAGATTATTTCAATGACAAAACCTCGACTTTCTACGACAAATGCACAAAATTGTTAAAAGCTCCATCATAGAGAGAGTTCAGCAACTTTGGACTGTCAGAGCTGCTCGGTGTACACATTTTATTGTTCTTCTATGTCAAATTTTACGAGTATAAGCTTCAAGATTATTTCGAAGCAAAAACACCAACTTTCTATGACAAATGGACAAAACCTTTAAAAGCTCCTCCGTAGAGAGAGTTGAGCAACTTCAGACCATATAAGTTGCTCGGTTTACACTTTTTAAAGTTCTTCTATGTCAAATTTTACGAGTATAAGCTTCCTAGATTATTTCGATGAATAAACACTAACTTTCTATGACAAATGGACAAAACCGTTAAAAGCTCCTGCATAGAGAGAGTTGATCAACTTCGAACCACCAAAGTTGCTCGGTATACACTTTTTATTGTTATTCTATGTCAAATTTTATGAGTATAAGGTTCCTAGATTATTTCAATGACAAAACCTCGACTTTCTACGACAAATGCACAAAATTGTTAAAAGCTCCATCATAGAGAGAGTTCAGCAACTTTGGACTGTCAGAGCTGCTTGGTGTACACATTTTATTGTTCTTCTATGTCAAATTTTACGAGTATAAGCTTCAAGATTATTTCGAAGCAAAAACACCAACTTTCTATGACAAATGGACAAAACCTTTAAAAGCTCCTCCGTAGAGAGAGTTGAGCAACTTCAGACCATCAAAGTTGCTCGGTGTACACTTTTTAAAGTTCTTCTATGTCAAATTTTACGAGTATAAGCTTCCTAGATTATTTCGATGAATAAACACTAACTTTCTATGACAAATGGACAAAACCGTTAAAAGCTCCTGGATAGAGAGAGTTGATCAACTTCGAACCGCCAAAGTTGCTCGGTATACACTTTTTATTGTTATTCTATGTCAAATTTTATGAGTATGAGCTTCCTAGATTATTTCGATGGCAAAACACTAACTTTCTATGACAAATGGACAAAGCCGTTAAAATATCTTCCATAGAGAGAGTTGAGCAACTTCGGACCATCAAAGTTGCTCGGTGTACGCTTTTTATTGTGATTGTATTTCAAATTTTATATGTATAAGCTTCCTAGATTATTTCAATGACAAAACCCCGACTTTCTATGACAAACGCACAAAATTGTTAAAAGCTCCACCATCGAGAGAGTTGAGAAACTTTGGACTGTCAGAGCTGCTCGGTGTACACATTTTATTGTTCTTATATGTCAAATTTTACGAGTATAAGCTTCAAGATTGTTTTGATGCCAAAACACCAACTTTCTATGACAAATGGACAAAACCATTAAAAGCTCCTCCGTAGAGAGAGTTGATCATTTTCGGACCATCAAAGTTGCACGGTGTACACTTTTTAATGTTCTTCTATATCAAATTTTACGAGTATAAGCTTCGTAGATTGTTTCGATGAATAAACACTAACTTTCTATGACAAATGGAGCAAGCCGGTAAAAGCTCCTCCATAGAGAGAGTTGAGCAAGTTCGGACCATCAAAGTTGCTCGGTGTACACTTTTTAATGTGCTTCTATGTCAAATTTTACGAGTATAAGCTTCCTAGATTATTTCGATGAATAAACACTAACTTTCTATGACAAATGGACAAAACCGTTAAAAGCTCCTACATAGAGAGAGTTGATCAACTTCGAACCACCAAAGTTGCTCGGTATACACTTTTTATTGTTATTCTATGTCAAATTTTATGAGTATAAGCTTCCTAGATTATTTCGATGGCAAAACACCAACTTTTTATGACAAATGGACAAAGCCGTTAAAATATCTTCCATTGGGAGATTTGAGCAACTTCGAACCATCAAAGTTGCTCGGTGTACGATTTTTATTGTTATTCTATTTCAAATTTTATGAGTATAAGCTTCCTAGATTATTTCAATGACAAAACCCCGACTTTCTATGACAAATGCACAAAATTGTTAAAAGCTCCACCATAGAGAGAGTTGAGCAACTTTGGACGGTCAAAGCTGCTCGGTGTACACATTTTATTGTTCTTCTATGTTAAATTTTACGAGTATAAGCTTTCAAGATTATTTCGAAGCAAAAACACCAACTTTCTATGACAAATGGACAAAACCATTAAAAGCTTTTCCGTAGACATTGTTGAGCAACTTCGGACCATCAAAGTTGCTCGTTGTATACTTTTTATTTTTTTTCTATGTCAAAGTTTATGAGTATAAACTTCCTAGATTATTTCGATGCCAAAACACCAACTTTCTATGACGAATAGACAAAATTGTTAAAAGCTTCCCCATAGAGAGAGTTGAGCAACTTTGGACCATCAAAGTTCCTCGGTGTACACTTTTTATTGTGCTTCTATGTCAAATTTTATGAGTATAAGATTCCAAGATTATTTCACGCCAAAATACCAAGTTTCTATGACAAATGGACAAAACCGTTAAAAGCTCCTCCATTGGGAGAGTTGATCAATTTCGAACCACCAAAGTTGCTCAGTGTACACTTTTTATTGTTAGTCTATGTCAAATTTTAAGAGTATAAGCTTCCTAGATTATTTTGATGGCAAAACACTAACTTTCTACGACAAATGGACAAAGCCGTTAAAATATCTTCCATAGAGAGAGTTGAGCAACTTCGGACCATCAAAGTTGCTCAGTGTAGGCTTTTTATTGTTATTCTATTTCAAATTTTATGAGTATAAGCTTCCTAGATTATTTCAATGCAAAACCCCGACTTTGTACGACAAATGCATAAAATTGTTAAAAGCTCCATCATAGAGAGAGTTGAGCAACTTTGGACTGTCAGAGCTGCTCGATGTACACATTTTATTGTTCTTCTATGTCAAATTTTACGAGTATAAGCTTCAAGATTATTACGAAGCAAAAAACACCAACTTTCTATGACAAATGGACAAAACCTTTAAAAGCTCCTCCGTAGAGAGAGTTGAGCAACTTCAGACCATATAAGTTGCTCGGTGTACACTTTTTAAAGTTCTTCTATGTCAAATTTTACGAGTATAAGCTTCCTAGATTATTTCGATGAATAAACACTAACTTTCTATGACAAATGGACAAAACCGTTAAAAGCTCCTTCATAGAGAGAGTTGATCAACTTCGAACCACCAAAGTTGCTCGGTATACACTTTTTATTGTTATTCTATGTCAAATTTTATGAGTATAAGCTTCCTAGATTATTTCAATGACAAAACCTCGACTTTCTACGACAAATGCACAAAATTGTTAAAAGCTCCATCATAGAGAGAGTTCAGCAACTTTGGACTGTCAGAGCTGCTCGGTGTACACATTTTATTGTTCTTCTATGTCAAATTTTACGAGTATAAGCTTCAAGATTATTTCGAAGCAAAAACACCAACTTTCTATGACAAATGGACAAAACCTTTAAAAGCTCCTCCGTAGAGAGAGTTGAGCAACTTCAGACCATCAAAGTTGCTCGGTGTACACTTTTTAAAGTTCTTCTATGTCAAATTTTACGAGTATAAGCTTCCTAGATTATTTCGATGAATAAACACTAACTTTCTATGACAAATGGACAAAACCGTTAAAAGCTCCTGGATAGAGAGAGTTGATCAACTTCGAACCGCCAAAGTTGCTCGGTATACACTTTTTATTGTTATTCTATGTCAAATTTTATGAGTATGAGCTTCCTAGATTATTTCGATGGCAAAACACTAACTTTCTATGACAAATGGACAAAGTCGTTAAAATATCTTCCATAGAGAGAGTTGAGCAACTTCGGACCATCAAAGTTACTCGGTGTACGCTTTTTATTGTGATTCTATTTCAAATTTTATATGTTTAAGCTTCCTAGATTATTTCAATGACAAAACCCCGACTTTCTATGACAAACGCACAAAATTGTTAAAAGCTCCACCATCGAGAGAGTTGAGAAACTTTGGACTGTCAGAGCTGCTCGGTGTACACATTTTATTGTTCTTATATGTCAAATTTTACGAGTATAAGCTTCAAGATTATTTTGATGCCAAAACACCAACTTTCTATGACAAATGGACAAAACCATTAAAAGCTTCTCCGTAGAGAGAGTTGATCATTTTCGGACCATCAAAGTTGCACGGTGTACACTTTTTAATGTTCTTCTATATCAAATTTTACGAGTATAAGCTTCGTAGATTGTTTCGATGAATAAACACTAACTTTCTATGACAAATGGAGCAAGCCGGTAAAAGCTCCTCCATAGAGAGAGTTGAGCAAGTTCGGACCATCAAAGTTGCTCGGTGTACACTTTTTAATGTGCTTCTATGTCAAATTTTACGAGTATAAGCTTCCTAGATTATTTCGATGAATAAACACTAACTTTCTATGACAAATGGACAAAACCGTTAAAAGCTCCTACATAGAGAGAGTTGATCAACTTCGAACCACCAAAGTTGCTCGGTATACACTTTTTATTGTTATTCTATGTCAAATTTTATGAGTATAAGCTTCCTAGATTATTTCGATGGCAAAACACCAACTTTTTATGACAAATGGACAAAGCCGTTAAAATATCTTCCATTGGGAGATTTGAGCAACTTCGGACCATCAAAGTTGCTCGGTGTACGATTTTTATTGTTATTCTATTTCAAATTTTATGAGTATAAGCTTCCTAGATTATTTCAATGACAAAACCCCGACTTTCTATGACAAATGCACAAAATTGTTAAAAGCTCCACCATAGAGAGAGTTGAGAAACTTTGGACGGTCAAAGCTGCTCGGTGTACACATTTTATTGTTCTTCTATGTTAAATTTTACGAGTATAAGCTTTCAAGATTATTTCGAAGCAAAAACACCAACTTTCTATGACAAATGGACAAAACCATTAAAAGCTTTTCCGTAGACATTGTTGAGCAACTTCGGACCATCAAAGTTGCTCGTTGTATACTTTTTATTTTTTTTCTATGTCAAAGTTTATGAGTATAAACTTCCTAGATTATTTCGATGCCAAAACACCAACTTTCTATGACGAATAGACAAAATTGTTAAAAGCTTCCCCATAGAGAGAGTTGAGCAACTTTGGACCATCAAAGTTCCTCGGTGTACACTTTTTATTGTGCTTCTATGTCAAATTTTATGAGTATAAGATTCCAAGATTATTTCACGCCAAAATACCAAGTTTCTATGACAAATGGACAAAACCGTTAAAAGCTCCTCCATTGGGAGAGTTGATCAATTTCGAACCACCAAAGTTGCTCAGTGTACACTTTTTATTGTTAGTCTATGTCAAATTTTAAGAGTATAAGCTTCCTAGATTATTTTGATGGCAAAACACTAACTTTCTACGACAAATGGACAAAGCCGTTAAAATATCTTCCATAGAGAGAGTTGAGCAACTTCGGACCATCAAAGTTGCTCAGTGTACGCTTTTTATTGTTATTCTATTTCAAATTTTATGAGTATAAGCTTCCTAGATTATTTCAATGCAAAACCCCGACTTTCTACGACAAATGCATAAAATTGTTAAAAGCTCCATCATAGAGAGAGTTGAGCAACTTTGGACTGTCAGAGCTGCTCGGTGTACACATTTTATTGTTCTTCTATGTCAAATTTTACGAGTATAAGCTTCAAGATTATTACGAAGCAAAAAACACCAACTTTCTATGACGAATGGACAAAACCTTTAAAAGCTCCTCCGTAGAGAGAGTTGAGCAACTTCAGACCATCAAAGTTGCTCGGTGTACACTTTTTAAAGTTCTTCTATGTCAAATTTTACGAGTATAAGCTTCCTAGATTATTTCGATGAATAAACACTAACTTTCTATTACAAATGGACAAAACCGTTAAAAGCTCCTGCATAGAGAGAGTTGATCAACTTCGAACCACCAAAGTTGCTCGGTATACACTTTTTATTGTTATTCTATGTCAAATTTTATGAGTATAAGCTTCCTAGATTATTTCAATGACAAAACCTCGACTTTCTATGACAAACGCATAAAATTGTTAAAAGCTCCACCATAGAGAGAGTTGAGCAACTTTGGACTGTCAGAGCTGCTCGGTGTACACATTTTATTGTTCTTACATGTCAAATTTTACGAGTATAAGCTTCAAGATTATTTTGATGCCAAAACACCAACTTTCTATGACAAATAGACAAAACCATTAAAAGCTCCTCCGTAGAGTGAGTTGATCAACTTCGGACCATCAAAGTTGCACGGTGTACACTTTTTAATGTTCTTCTATATCAAATTTTACGAGTATAAGCTTCGTAAATTATTTCGATGAATAAACACTAACTTTCTATGACAAATGGACAAAGCCGGTAAAAGCTCCTCTATAGAGAGAGTTGAGCAAGTTCGGAACATCAAAGTTGCTCGGTGTACACTTTTTAATGTGCTTCTATGTCAAATTTTACGATTATAAGCTTCCTAGATTATTTCGATGAATAAACACTAACTTTCTATGACAAATGGACAAAACCGTTAAAAGCTCCTGCATAGAGAGAGTTGATCAACTTCGAACCACGAAAGTTGCTCAGTGTACGCTTTTTATTGTTATTCTATTTCAAATTTTATGAGTATAAGCTTCCTATATTATTTCAATGCAAAACCCCGACTCTCTACGACAAATGCATAAAATTGTTAAAAGCTCCATCATAGAGAGAGTTGAGCATCTTTAGACTGTCAGAGCTGCTCGGTGTACACATTTTATTGTTCTTCTATGTCAAATTTTACGAGTATAAGCTTCAAGATTATTACGAAGCAAAAAACACCAACTTTCTATGACAAATGGACAAAACCTTTAAAAGCTCCTCCATAGAGAGAGTTGAGCAACTTCAGACCATCAAAGTTGCTCGGTGTACACTTTTTAAAGTTCTTCTATGTCAAATTTTACGAGTATAAGCTTCCTAGATTATTTTGATGAATAAACACTAACTTTCTATGACAAATAGACAAAACTATTAAAAGCTCCTGCATAGAGAGAGTTGATCAACTTCGAACCACCAAAGTTGCTCGGTATACACTTTTTATTGTTATTCTATATCAAATTTTATGAGTATAAGCTTCCTAGATTATTTCAATGACAAAACCTCGACTTTCTACGACAAATGCACAAAATTTTTAAAAGCTCCATCATAGAGAGAGTTGAGCAACTTTGGACTGTCAGAGCTGCTCGGTGTACACATTTTATTGTTCTTCTATGTCAAATTTTACGAGTATAAGCTTCAAGATTATTTCGAAGCAAAAAACACCAACTTTCTATGACAAATGGACAAAACCTTTAAAAGCTCCTCCATAGAGAGAGTTGATCAACTTCCGACCATCAAAGTTGCACGGTGTACACTTTTTAATGTTCTTCTATATCAAATTTTACGAGTATAAGCTTCCTAGATTATTTCGATGAATAAACACTAACTTTCTATGACAAATGGACAAATCTGGCAAAAGCTCCTCCGTAGAGAGAGTTGAGCAAGTTCGGACAATCAAAGTTGCTCGGTGTACACTTTTTAATGTGCTTCTATGTAATATTTTACGAGTATAAGATTCCTACATTATTTCAATGAATAAACACTAACTTTCTATGACAAATGGACAAAATCGTTAAAAGCTCCTCCATAGAGAGAGTTGATCAACTTCGAACCACCAAAGTTGCTCGGTATACACTTTTTATTGTTATTCTATTTCAAATTTTATGAGTATAAGCTTCCTAGATTATTTCAATGACAAAACCGCGACTTTCTATGACGAATGAACAAAATTGTTAAAAGCTCCTCCATAAAGAGAGTTGAGCAACTTCGGACCATCAAAGTTCCATGGTGTACACTTTTTATTTTGCTTCTATGTGCAATTTTACGAGTATAAGCTTCCAATATTATTTTGATGCCAAAATACCAACTTTCTATGACAAATGGACAAAACCGTTAAAAGCTCATACGTAGAGAGAGTTGATCAACTTCGGACAATCAAAGTTGCACGGTGTACACTCTTTAATGTTCTTCTATATCAAATTTTACGAGTATAAGCCTCGTAGATTATTTCGATGAATGAACACTAACTTTCTATGACAAATGGACAAAGCCGGTAAAAGCTCTTCCATAGAGAGAGTTGAGCAAGTTCGGACCATCAAAGTTGCTCGGTGTACACTTTTTAATGTGCTTCTATGTCAAATTTTACGAGTATAAGCTTCCTAGATTATTTCGATGAATAAACACTAACTTTCTATGACAAATGGACAAAACCGTTAAAAGCTCCTGCATAGAGAGAGTTGATCAACTTCGAACCACCAAAGTTGCTCGGTATACACTTTTTATTGCTATTCTATGTCAAATTTTATGAGTATAAGATTCCTAGATTATTTCGATGCAAAAACACCAACTTTCTATGACGAATGAACAAAATTGTTAAAAGCTTCTCCATAGAGAGAGTTGATCAACTTCGAACTACCAAAGTTGCTCGGTGTACACTTTTTATTGTTAGTCTATGTCAAATTTTAAGAGTATAAGCTTCCTTGATTATTTTGATGGCAAAACACTAATTTTCTACGACAAATGGACAAAGCCGTTAAAATATCTTCCATAGAGAGAGTTGAGGAACTTCGGATCATCAAAGTTGCTCAGTGTACGCCTTTTATTGTTATTCTATTTCAAATTTTATGAGTATAAGCTTCCTAGATTATTTCGATAACAAAATGCCGACTTTCTACGACAAATGCACAAAATTGTTAAAAGCTCCACCATAGAGAGAGTTGATCAACTTTGGACTGTCAGAGCTGCTCGGTGTACACATTTTATTGTTCTTCTATGTCAAATTTTACGAGTATAAGTTTCAAGATTATTTTGAAGCAGAAAACACAAACTTTCTATGACAAATGGACAAAACTTTTAAAAGCTCCTCCGTAGAGAGAGTTGAGCAACTTCAGACCATCAAAATTGCTCGGTGTACTCTTTTTAAAGTTCTTCTATGTCAAATTTTACGAGTATAAGCTTCTTAGATTATTTCGATGAATAAACACGAACTTTCTATGACAAATGGACAAAACCGTTAAAAGCTCCTGCATAGAGAGAGTTGATCAACTTCGAACCACCAAAGTTGCTCGGTGTACGATTTTTTTTGTTATTCTAATTTATGAGTATAAGCTTCCTAGATTATTTCACTGACAAAACCCCGACTTTCTATGACAAATGCACAAAATTGTTAAAAGCTCTACCATAGAGAGAGTTGAGCAACTTTTGACGGTCACAGCTGCTCGGTGTAAACATCTTGTTGTTCTTCTATGTTAAATTTTACGAGTATAAGCTTTCAAGATTATTTCGAAGCAAAAACACCAACTTTCTGTGACAAACGGACAAAACCATTAAAAGCTTTTCCGTAGACATTGTTGAGCAACTTCGGCCCATCAAAGTTGCTCGTTGTATACTTTTTATTTTTTTTCTATGTCTTATTTTATGAGTATAAGCTCCCTAAATTATTTCGATGCCAAAACACCAACTTTCTATGACGAATGGACAAAATTGTTAAAAGCTTCTCCATAGAGAAAGTTGAGCAACTTCGGACCATCAAAGTTCCTCGGTGTACAACTTTTATTGTGCTTCTATGTCAAATTTTATGAGTATAAGCTTTCAAGATTATTTGATGCCAAAATACCAACTTTGTATGACAAATGGACAAAACCGTTAAAAGCTCCTCCATAGAGAGAGTTGATCAACTTCCGACCATCAAAGTTGCACGGTGTACACTTTTTAATGTTCTTCTATATCAAATTTTACGAGTATAAGCTTCCTGGATTATTTTGATGAATAAACACTAACTTTCTATGATAAATGGACAAAGCCGGCAAAAGCTCCTCCATAGAGAGAGTTGAGCAAGTTCGGACAATCAAAGTTGCTCGGTGTACACTTTTTAATGTGCTTCTATGTAATATTTTACGAGTATAAGCTTCCTACATTATTTCAATGAATAAACACTAACTTTCTATGACAAATGGACAAAATCGTTAAAAGCTCCTCCATAGAGAGAGTTGATCAACTTCGAACCACCAAAGTTGCTCGGTGTACACTTTTTATTGTTAGTCTATTTCAAATTTTATCAGTATAAGCTTCCTAGATTATTTCTTTGGCAAAACACTAACTTTCTATGACAAATGGACAAAGCCGTTAAAATATCTTCCATAGAGAGAGTTGAGCAATTTCGGACCATCAAAGTTGCTCGGTGTATGCTTTTTATTGTGATTCTATTTCAAATTTTATGAGCATAACTTCCTAGATTATTTCAATGACAAAACCTCGACTTTCTATGACAAATGCACAAATTTGTTAAAAGCTCCACCATAGAGAGAGTTGAGCAACTTTGGACAGTCAGAGCTGCTCGGTGTACACATTTTATTGTTCTTCTATATCAAATTTTACGAGTATAAGCTTCAAGATTATTTTGATGCCAAAACAACAACTTTCTATGACAAATGGACAAAACCATTAAAAGCTCCTCCGTAGAGAGAGTTGATCAACTTCGGACCATCAAAGTTGCACGGTGTACACTTTTTAATGTTCTTCTATATCAAATTTTACGAGTATAAGCTTCGTAGATTATTTCGATGAATAAACATTAACTTTCTATGACAAATGGATAAAGCCGGTAAAAGCTCGTCCATAGAGAGAGTTGAGCAAGTTCGGACCATCAAAGTTGCTCGGTGTACACTTTTTAATGTGCTTCTATGTCAAATTTTACGAGTATAAGCTTCCTAGATTATTTCAATGAATAAACACTAACTTTCTATGACAAATGGACAAAACCGTTAAAAGCTACCGCATAGAGAGAGTTGATCAACTTCGAACCACCAAAGTTGCTCGGTATACACTTTTTATTGTTATTCTATGTCAAATTTTCTGAGTATAAGATTCCTAGATTATTTCGATGCCAAAACACCAACTTTCTATGACGAATGGACAAAATTGTTAAAAGCTTCTCCATAGAGAGAGTTGATCAACTTCGAACCACCAAAGTTGCTCGGTGTACACTTTTTATTGTTAGTCTATGTCAAATTTTAAAAGTAGAAGCTTCCTTGATTATTTTGATGCAAAACACTAATTTTCTACGACAAATGGACAAAGCCGTTAAAATATATTCCATAGAGAGAGTTGAGCAACTTCGGATCATCAAAGTTGCTCAGTGTACGCTTTTTATTGTTATTCTATTTCAAATTTTATGAGTATAAGCTTCCTAGATTATTTCAATGACAAAACCCCGACTTTCTACGACAAATGCACAAAATTGTTAAAAGCTCCACCATAGAGAGAGTTGAGCGACTTTGGACTGTCAAAGCTGTTCGGTGTACACATTTTATTGTTCTTCTACATCAAATTTTACGAGTATAAGCTTCAAGATTATTTCGAAGCAAAAAACACCAACTTTCTATGACAAATGGACAAAACCTTTAAAAGCTCCTCCGTAGAGAGAGTTGAGCAACTTCAGACCATCAAAATTGCTCGGTGTACACTTTTTAAAGTTCTTCTATGTCAAATTTTACGAGCATAAGCTTCCTAGATTATTTCGATGAATAAACACTAACTTTCTATGACAAATGGACAAAACCGTTAAAAGCTCCTGCATAGAGAGAGTTGATCAACTTCGAACCACCAAAGTTGCTCGGTATACACTTTTTATTGTTATTCTATGTCAAATTTTATGAGTATAAGCTTCCTAGATTATTTCGATGGCAAAACACTAACTTTCTATGACAAATGGACAAAGCCGTTAAAATATCTTCCATAGAGGAAGTTGAGGAACTTCAGACCGTCAAAGTTGCTCGGTGTACGATTTTTTTTGTTATTCTAATTTATGAGTATAAGCTTCCTAGATTATTTCAATGACAAAACCCCGACTTTCTATGACAAATGCACAAAATTGTCAAAAGCTCGACCATAGAGAGAGTTGAGCAACTTTGGATGGTCAAAGCTGCTCGGTGTAAACATTTTATTGTTCTTCTATGTGAAATTTTACGAGTATAAGCTTTCAAGATTATTTCGAAGCAAAAACACGAACTTTCTATGACAAACGGACAAAAGCATTAAAAGCTTTTCCGTAGACATTGTTGAGCAACTTCGGCCCATCAAAGTTGCTCGTTGTATACTTTTTATTTTTTTTCTATGTCAAATTTTATGAGTATAAGCTTCCTAGATTATTTCGATGCCAAAACAACAACTTTCTATGACGAATGGACAAAATTGTTAAAAGCTTCTCCATAGAGAGAGTTGATCAACTTCAAACCACCAAAGTTGCTCGGTGTACACTTTTTATTGTTAGTCTATGTCAAATTTTAAGAGTATAAGCTTCCTAGATTATTTCGATGGCAAAACACTAACTTTCTATGACAAATGGACAAAGCCGTTAAAATATCTTCCATAGAGAGATTTAAGCAACTTCGAACCATAATAGTTTCTCGGTGTACGCTTTTTATTGTTATTCTATTTCAAATTTTATGAGTATAAGCTTCCTAAATTATTTCAATGACAAAACCCCGACCTTCTATGAAAAATGCACAAAATTGTTAAAAGCTCCACCATAGAGAGATTTGAGCAACTTTGGACTGTCAGAGCTGCTCGGTGTACACATTTTATTCTTCTTCTATGTCAAATTTTACGAGTATAAGCTTCAAGATTATTTCGAAGCAAAAACACCAACTTTCTACAGACAATGGACAAAACCATTAAAAGCTCCTCAGTAGTGAGAGTTGAGCAAGTTCGGACCATCAAAGTTGCTCAGTGTACACTTTTTAATGTCATTCTATGTCAAATTTTACGAGTATAAGCTTCCTAGATTATTTCGATGAATAAACACTAACTTTCTATGACAAATGGACAAAACCGTTAAAAGCTGCTGCATAGAGAGAGTTGATCAACTTCGAACCACCAAAGTTGCTCGATATACACTTTTTATTGTTATTCTATGTCAAATTTTATGAGTATAAGATTCCTAGATTATTTCAATGCCAAAACACCAACTTTCTATGACGAATGGACAAAATTGTTAAAACCTTCTCCATAGAGAGAGTTGATCAACTTCGAACCACCAAAGTTGCTCGATATACACTTTTTATTGTTATTCTATGTCAAATTTAATGAGTATAAGATTCCTAGATTATTTCAATGCCAAAACACCAACTTTCTATGACGAATGGACAAAATTGTTAAAACCTTCTCCATAGAGAGAGTTGATCAACTTCGAACCACCAAAGTTGCTCGGTGTACACTTTTTATTGTTAGTCTATGTCAAATTTTAAGAGTATAAGTTTCCTTGATTATTTTGATGGCAAAACACTAATTGTCTACGACAAATGGACAAAGCCGTTAAAATACCTTCCATAGAGAGAGTTGAGCAACTTCGGATCATCAAAGTTGCTCAGTGTACGCTTTTTATTGTTATTCTATTTCAAATTTTATGAGTATAAGCTTCCTAGATTATTTCAATGACAAAACCCCGACTTTCTACGACAAATGCACAAAATTGTTAAAAGCTCCACCATAGAGAGAGTTGAGCAACTTTGGACTGTCAGAGCTGCTCGGTGTACACATTTTATTGTTCTTCTATGTCAAATTTTACGAGTATAAGCTTCAAGATTATTTCGAAGCAAAAACACGAACTTTCTATGACAAACGGACAAAAGCATTAAAAGCTTTTCCGTAGACATTGTTGAGCAACTTCGGCCCATCAAAGTTGCTCGTTGTATACTTTTTATTTTTTTTCTATGTCAAATTTTATGAGTATAAGCTTCCTAGATTATTTCGATGCCAAAACACCAACTTTCTATGACGAATGGACAAAATTGTTGAAAGCTTCTCCATAGAGAGAGTTGAGCAACATCGGACCATCAAAGTTCCTCGGTTTACACTTTTTATTGTGCTTCTATGTCAAATTTTATGAGTATAAGCTTTCAAGATTATTTGATGCCAAAATACCAACTTTGTATGACAAATGGACAAAACCGTTAAAAGCTCCTCCATAGAGAGAGTTGATCAACTTCAAACCACCAAAGTTGCTCGGTGTACACTTTTTATTGTTAGTCTATGTCAAATTTTAAGAGTATAAGCTTCCTAGATTATTTCGATGGCAAAACACTAACTTTCTATGACAAATGGACAAAGCCGTTAAAATATCTTCCATAGAGAGATTTAAGCAACTTCGAACCATAATAGTTTCTCGGTGTACGCTTTTTATTGTTATTCTATTTCAAATTTTATGAGTATAAGCTTCCTAAATTATTTCAATGACAAAACCCCGACTTTCTATGAAAAATGCACAAAATTGTTAAAAGCTCTACCATAGAGAGAGTTGAGCAACTTTGGACTGTCAGAGCTGCTCGGTGTACACATTTTATTGTTCTTCTATGTCAAATTTTACGAGTATAAGCTTCAAGATTATTTCGAAGCAAAAACACCAACTTTCTACAGACAATGGACAAAACCATTAAAAGCTCCTCGGTAGTGAGAGTTGAGCAAGTTCGGACCATCAAAGTTGCTCAGTGTACACTTTTTAATGTCATTCTATGTCAAATTTTACGAGTATAAGCTTCCTAGATTATTTCGATGAATAAACACTAACTTTCTATGACAAATGGACAAAACCGTTAAACGCTCCTCCATAGAGAGAGTTGATCAACTTCGAACCACCAAAATTGCTCGTTGTACACTTTTTATTGTTATTCTATGTCAAATTTTATGAGTATAAGCTTCCTAGATTATTTCGATGGCAAAACACTAACTTTCTATGATAAATGGACAAAGCCGTTAAAATATCTTCCATAGAGAGAGTTGAGCAACTTCGACCATCAAAGTTGCTCGGTGTACGATTTTTATTGTTATTCTATTTCTAATTTTATGAGTATAAGCTTCCTAGATTATTTCAATGGCAAAACACTAACTTTCTATGACAAATGGACAAAGCTGTTAAAATATCTTCCATAGAGAGATTTGAGCAACTTCGGATCATCAAAGTTGCTCGGTGTACGCTTTTTATTGTTATTCTATTTCAAATTTTATGAGTATAAGCTTCCTAGATTATTTGTATGACAAAACCCCGACTTTCTACGACAAATGCACAAAATTGTTAAAAGCTCCATCATAGAGAGAGTTCCGCAACTTTGGACTGTCAGAGCTGCTCGGTGTACACATTTTATTGTTCTTCTATGTCAAATTTTACGAGTATAAGCTTCAAGATTATTTCGAAGATAAAAACACCAACTTTCTATGACAAATGGACAAAACCTTTAAAAGCTCCTCCGTAGAGAGAGTTGAACAACTTCAGACCATCAAAGTTGCTCGGTGTACACTTTTTAAAGTTCTTCTATGTCAAATTTTACGGGTATATGCTTCCTAGATTATTTCGATGAATAAACACTAACTTTCTATGAAAAATGGACAAAACCGTTAAAAGCTCCTGCATAGAGAGAGTTGATCAACTTCGAACCACCAAAGTTGCTCGGTATACACTTTTTATTGTTATTCTATGTCAAATTTTATGAGTATAAGCTTCCAAGATTATTTCGATGGCAAAACACTAACTTTCTATGACAAATGGACAAAGCCGGCAAAAGCTCCTCCGTAGATAGAGTTGGGCAAGTTCGGACAATCAAAGTTGCTCGGTGTACACTTTTTAATGTGCTTCTATGTAATATTTTACGAGTATAAGCTTCCTACATTATTTCAATGAATAAACACTAACTTTCTATGACAAATGGACAAAATCGTTAAAAGCTCCTCCATAGAGAGAGTTGATCAACTTCGAACCACCAAAGTTGCTCGGTGTACACTTTTTATTGTTAGTCTATTTCAAATTTTATCAGTATAAGCTTCCTAGATTTTTTTTTTGGAAAAACACTAACTTTCTATGACAAATGGACAAAGGCGTTAAAATATCTTCCATAGAGAAAGTTGAGCAATTTCGGACCATCAAAGTTGCTCAGTGTATGCTTTTTATTGTGATTCTATTTCAAATTTTATGAGTATAACTTCCTAGATTATTTCAATGACAAAACCCCGACTTTCTATGACAAATGCACAAAATTGTTAAAAGCTCCACCATAGAGAGAGCTGAGCAACTTTGGACTGTCAGAGCTGCTCGGTGTACACATTTTATTGTTCTTCTATGTCAAATTTTACGAGTATAAGCTTCAAGATTATTTCGAAGCAAAAACACCAACTTTCTACAAACAATGGACAAAACCATTAAAAGCTCCTCGGTAGTGAGAGTTGAGCAAGTTCGGACCATCAAAGTTGCTCAGTGTACACTTTTTAATGTCATTCTATGTCAAATTTTACGAGTATAAGCTTTCTAGATTATTTCGATGAATAAACACTAAATTTCTATGACAAATGGACAAAACCGTTAAAAGCTCCTCCATAGAGAGAGTTGATCAACTTCGAACCACCAAAATTGCTCGATGTACACTTTTTATTGTTATTCTATGTCAAATTTTATGAGTATAAGCTTCCTAGATTATTTCGATGGCAAAACACTAACTTTCTATGATAAATGGACAAAGCCGTTAAAATATCTTCCATAGAGAGAGTTGAGCAACTTCGACCATCAAAGTTGCTCGGTGTACGATTTTTATTGTTATTCTATTTCAAATTTTATGAGTATAAGCTTCCTAGATTATTTCAATGACAAAACCCCGACTTTCAATGACAAATGCACAAAATTGTTAAAAGCTCCACCATATAGAGAATTGAGCAACTTTGGACCATCAAAGCTGCTCGTTGTACACATTTTATTGTTCTTCTATGTCTAATTTTATGAGAGTAAGCTTTCAAGATTATTTCGATGCAAAAACACCAACTTTCTATGACAAATGGACAAAACCATTAAAAGCTTTTTCGTAGACATTGTTGGGCAAGTTCGGACAATCAAAGTTGCTCGTTGTATACTTTTTATTGTTTTTCTATGTCAAATTTTATGAGTATAAGCTTCCTAGATTATTTCGACGCCAAAACACCAACTTTCTATGACGAATGGATAAAATTGTTAAAAGCTTCTCCGTAGAGAGAGTTGAGAAACTTCGGACAATCAAAGTTCCTCGATGTACAATTTTTATTGTGCTTCTATGTCAAATTTTAAGAGTATAAGCTTTCAAGATTATTTGATGCCAAAATACCAACTTTCTATGACAAATGGACAAAACCGTTAAAAGCCCCTCAATAGAGAGAGTTGATCAACTTCGAACCACCAAAGTTGCTCGGTGTACACTTTTTATTGTTAGTCTATGTCAAATTTTATGAGTATAAGCTTCCTAGATTATTTCAATGGCAAAACACTAACTTTCTATGACAAATGGACAAAGCTGTTAAAATATCTTCCATAGAGAGAGTTGAGCAAGTTCAGACCATCAAAGTTGCTTGGTGTACACTTTTTAATGTGCTTCTATGTCAAATTTTATGAGTTTAAGCTTCCTATATTATTTCGATGAATAAACACTAACTTTCTATGACAAATGGACAAAACCGTTAAAAGCTCCTCCATAGAGAGAGTTGATCAACTTCGAAGCACCAAAGTTGCTCAGTGTACACTTTTTATTATTATTCTATGTCAAATTTTATGAGTATAAGCTTCCTAGATTATTTCGATGCCAAAACACCAACTTTCTATGACGAATGGACAAAATTGTTAAAAGCTCCTCCATAGAGAGAATTGAGCAACTTCGGACCATCAAAGTTGCTCGGTGTACGCTTTTTATTGTTATTCTATTTCAAATTTTATGACTATAAGCTTCCAAGATTATTTGATTGACAAAACCCCGACTTTCTATGACAAATGCACAAAATTGTTAAAAGCTCGACATAGAGAGAGTTGAGCAACTTTGGACTGTCAGAGCTACTCGGAGTACACATTTTATTGTTCTTCTATGTCAAATTTTACGAGTATAAGCTTCAAGATTATTTCGAAACAAAAAACACCAACTTTCTATGACAAATGGACAAAACCTTTAAAAGCTCCTCCGTAGAGAGAGTTGAGCAACTTCGGACCATCAAAGTTGCACGGTCTACACTTTTTAAAGTTGTTCTTGTCAAATTTTATGATTATAAGCTTCCTAGATTATTTCAATGAATAAACACTAACTTTCTATGACAAATGGACAAAGCCGTTAAAAGCTCCTCCACAGAGAGAGTTGAGCAAGTTCGGACCGCCAAAGTTGCTCGGTGTACACTTTTTAATGTGCTTCTATGTCAAATTTTACGAGTATAAGCTTCCTAGATTATTTCGATGAATAAACACTAACTTTCTTTGACAAATGGACAAAACCGTTAAAAGCTCCTCCATAGAGAGAGTTGATCAACTTCGAACCACCAAAGTTGCTCGGTGTACACTTTTTATTGTTAGTCTATGTCAAATTTTATGAGTATAAGCTTCCTAGATTATTTCGATGGCAAAACACTAACTTTCTATGCCAAATGGACAAAGCCGTTAAAATATCTTTCATAGAGAGAGTTGAGCAACTTCGGACCATCAAAGTTGCTCGGTGTACGCTTTTTATTGTTATTCTATTTCAAATTTTATGAGTATAAGCTTCCTTGATTATTTTAATGACAAAACCTCGACTTTCTATGAAAAAGGCACAAAATTGTTAAAAGCTCCACCATAGAAATAGTTGAGCAACTTTGGACTGTCAGAGCTGCTCAGTGTACACATTTTATTGTTCTTCTATATCAAATTTTACGAGTATAACCTTCAAGATTATTTCGAAGCAAAAAAACTAACTTTTTATGACAAATGGACAAAACCGTTAAAAGCTCCTCCGTAGAGAGAGTTGAGCAAATTCGGACCACCAAAGTTGCACGGTGTACACTTTTTAATGTTCTTCTATATCAAATTTTACTAGTATAAGCTTCCTAGATTATTTCGATGAATAAACACTAACTTTCTATGACAAATGGACAAAGCCGGTAAAAGCTCCTCCATAGAGAGAGTTGAGCAAGTTCAGACCATCAAAGTTGCTTGGTGTACACTTTTTAATGTGCTTCTATGTCAAATTTTATGAGTTTAAGCTTCCTAGATTATTTCGATGAATAAACACTAACTTTCTATGACAAATGGACAAAACCGTTAAAAGCTCCTCCATAGAGAGAGTTGATCAACTTCGAAGCACCAAAGTTGCTCGGTGTACACTTTTTATTATTATTCTATGTCAAATTTTATGAGTATAAGCTTCCTAGATTATTTCGATGCCAAAACACCAACTTTCTATGACGAATGGACAAAATTGTTAAAAGCTCCTCCATAGAGAGAATTGAGCAACTTCGGACCATCAAAGTTCCTCGGTGTACACTTTTTATTGTGCTTCTATGTCAAATTTTTCGATTATAAGCTTCCAAGATTATTTCGATGCCAAAATACCAAATTTCTATGACAAATGGACAAAACCGTTAAAAGCTCGTCCTCAGAGAGAGTTGATCAACTTTGAACCACCAAAGTTGCTAGGTGTAAACTTTTTATTGTTATTCTGTGTCAAATTTTATGAGTATAAGCTTCCTAGATTATTTCGATGGCAAAACACTAACTTTCTATGACTAATGGACAAAGCCGTTAAACTATCTTCCATAGAGAGAGTTGAGCAACTTCGGACCGTCAAAGTTGCTCGGTGTACGCTTTTTATTGTTATTCTATTTCAAATTTTATGAGTATAAGCTTCCTAGATTATTTCAATGACAAAACCCCGACTTTCTATGACAAATGCACAAAATTGTTAAAAGCTCCACCATAGAGAGAGTTGAGTAACTTTGGACTGTCAGAGCTGCTCGGTGTACACATTTTATTGTTCATCTATGTCAAATTTTACGAGTATAAGCTTCAAAATTATTTCGAAGCAAAAACACCAACTTTCTATGACAAATGGAGAAAACCGTTAAAAGCTCTTTCGTAGAGAGAGTTGAGCAACTTCGGACCATCAAAGCTGCTCGGTGTACACATTTTATTGTTCTTCTATGTCAAATTTTACGAGTGTAAGCTTTCAAGATTATTTCGAAGCCAAAATACCAACTTTCTATGACAAATGGACAAAACCATTAAAAGCTTTTCCATAGACGTTGTTGAGCAACTTCGGACCATCAAAGTTGCTCGTTGTATACTTTTTATTATTTTTCCATGTCAAATTTTATGAGTATAAGCTTCCTAGATTATTTCGATGCCAAAACACCAACTTTCTATGACGAATGGACAAAATTGTTAAAAGCTTCTCCATAGAGAGAGTTGAGCAACTTCGGACCATCAAAGTTCCTCGGTGTACACTTTTTATTGTGCTTCTATGTCAAATTTTACGAGTATAAGCTTTCAAGATTATTTCGATTCCAAAATACCAACTTTCTATGACAAATGGACAAAACCATTAAAAGCTCCTCCATAGAGAGAGTTGATCAACTTCGAACCACAAAAGTTGCTCGGTGTACACTTTTTATTGTTAGTCTATGTCAAATTTTATGAGTATAAGCTTCCTAGATTATTCGATGGCAAAACACTAACTTTCTATGATAAATGGACAAAGTCGTTAAAATATCTTCCATAGAGAGAGTTGAGCAACTTCAGACCATAAAAGTTGCTCGGTGTACGCTTTTTATTGTTATTCTATTTTAAATTTTATGAGTATAAGCTTCCTAGATTATTTCAATGACAAAACCCCGACTTTCTATGACAAATGTTCAAAATTGTTAAAAGCTCCACCATAGAGAGAGTTGAGCAACTTTGGACTGTCAGAGCTTCTCGGTGTACACATTTTATTGTTCTTCTATGTCAAATTTTACGAGTATAAGCTTCAAGATTATTTCGAAGCAAAAAACACCAACTTTCTATGACAAATAGACAAAACCTTTAAAAGCTCCTCCGTAGAGAGAGTTGTTCAACTTCGGACCATCAAAGTTGCACGGTGTACACTTTTTAAATTTCTTCTATGTCAAATTTTACGAGTATAAGCTTGTTAGGTGTTGAAAAGCACCTAATTATTGGTGTTAAAAGAGTTAATTTTTGATAGGTATTGGTATAGATTCTACCTCTTTTGGGTGTTTGTGTGAACAGGTACTGAAGTGGAACGAAAGAGCTGGAATTGAGCTGAACCCGATTCTTGCAACCTGAGCGCGGCCGCAGGACGCGGATTTATTTCTTTGTGAAAGTTGAGCTGACGTGGCAAGGGATCATTGGATCAGAGGATTGGTACTTAAAGAAGAAACCCTAGGGATTAAAAGACAGACAGCCACCAAGGGGAATTGGCATAACACAAAGAAGGAGAATCAATGGCAATGAGGCTAGAGAAGAGTAAACCACAACATTGGAGCATCCATTCTTTCCCTCCTTTACTGAAATTGAACAATGTTTATTTTGATGCTGGATTTTAATATTATTTTTATGCGTAGCTAAATTATTTTCTAGCTAGGTTTGGTAAGTCTTGTACCAAAACCTTATTCACAGATTTAATTGACAAACAGACTGGGTTTAATTCTTGGTTCTCTGGATTGATTGTTAATTTCCTATTGTTATGTATGCCTGATCAACATCATAATTTTAGGTATTGTTAGTCAGACATAATCGGCTGACCACGACCCGGTGTTTGACGAAGTAATGAGAGCTTGCGTAAGATCCAAGTTTTGGGAATAGTGAACATAATCGTTTGGGTGATAATAACCTAGGTTGTGCATTTGTCGATTTCCTAGTGCTCATGCTTGTCTTTGGTTGTTCTTAGGAGAGACCAAACCAAGACGCCTATGGTAAGAAAAGATCTTGCAACTGGACCAAAGTCAGGATCGTTGTTTTGGGAAATCTAGTTGACTGTAGCCAGACCAAGGCCTTTTGACTGACAGCGTTAAATCCTTAAATTGTGTGCTTGCATATTAATCTGTGTTCATATGGGGAGGTATTCGACAAGCCAGATCAAAGCTAGATTTATTTCTCTTTAATTAAAGTTTGATTTCAATTTCGTATTTGTTCTTTAGATCACGTGACTTGATAGCTAGTAGTTAATACAGTCCTTGTGATTCGATCCCATTCACTAATTACTGTCATCGACACGTACTCTTGCGTTTGGGTAAACCAGTTGTTATTATTAATTGCTAATTTAATTTGTGATTAAAAATAGCGATCAAAATTTGGCGCCGTTGCCGGGGACTGTTAAGTCATTACTAGTTGTGTTAAGATAGTAATATTTTTTTTATATTTAGTATTTATTGTTATCGTGCTATTGTTTACTTCGGACTAATTCTTTTGCAGGTACTAGAATATTTTTGTGCGTTGCATGGTCAATACTCGGTCTCAACAAGAGCCGTTGGAGCAGTTTGATCCAGAAATTGAGAGGACTGTAAGAGGCCTGCGACAAAGGAATATGGGAGATAATAATCGACAGATCCAAGAGGCTGGAGGGGTAGAAGTTCCTGCTGCCCGAGTTCCAATGATGAACCGTTACATTCCACAGAACATAGCCCAACCATCTTGCATCACATACCAACCTACAGGGGCGGCTAATTTCAGTTTGTCACCTCAATTGCTCAACTCAATGCCGCACTATGAGGGTAGATTTGACGAGGATCCACATCAACATCTGAAGGATTTTACTGACTTGTGTAGTACACAACACATGATGGGGATAACTGCTGATAATCTCAAGTTGGTACTTTTTCCCTTCACTCTTAGAGGGGGAGCGAAGATGTGGTACAACGCTATAGAGTCAGGATCTATTGGTACTTGGGAGCGGATGGCGACAAAATTTTTAAGGGAATTTTTTCCAGCCCATCGGACTAAACAACTTGTTCGTGACATCCAGAATTTCCAACAGAAGGATGGGGATTTATTTTATGAGGCGTGGAAGGATTTTAAAAATCGATTGGCTAGATGTCCCACTCAAAATTCGCACAAGGACGATGTTGTTCTTCATTTTTATGAGGGATTAAATGAGGTTAATCGAATGAAAGTGGACTCAGCATGTAATGGTGTTCTGATGCGTAAGAGTAGTGAGGAAGCAATGGAATTATTTGAGGACTTGAGTGAGGATTCCCAGCAATTTTCTATGAGAGGAAGAACTTCATCAAGAAGGCAGGGAATGTATGAAATAAGTGCTGATACAAAGAATCAAGCGGAGATGGGAAATTTGAACCGAAAGTTAGATGCACTTGTAGAAGCTATGAAAGGATTTGATGTCAAGGTGCCAGCCCCGACACAGCCCGTTAGTCTTTGCGCTGTTTGTTCACAACAAGACCATGTTACTGAGGCTTGCCCATTGACATCCATGTCGGAATAGGTGCAAATTAATTTCATGGGACAAGGCAATTTTAACAATAGGAATCAAGCATACCCATGGCGAAGTCATCCGAATTTTTCATGGCGAAGTGAGCAGAATGTAGCGAATCCAGCAGCACCAGTTCAACCACAAGGTAAGAAACCTGATTTGGAGACTACGATATTGCAATTTATGCAACAAACAACTCAAGCCATTCAAAAGTTGGAAACTCAAGTTGGACAAATGGCTAAGGAGATGAGTGAGAGGAAAAAGGGAGAGTTACCATCATAGCCCATGAGTAACCCAGCTGTGCAACAACAGTTACAAGTTGTTACAACTCTCAGAAGTGGGAAACAATTTGAGAAAATAGGGCAGAAGTCATCGGACCCAAATCAGAGAGGTATTGCCGACAGGGTGCAGCCAGGTTGCAAATCTGCAGCAGATAGAGTGACAGATGCCGACAGGGTGCATGAAGGTTGCAAATCTGTACCAGTGGAGACAGAAAAATGGGGAAGAGATCCCCCACCTTTCCCGCAAAGGTTTGCTAAGCAAAAATCTGATTCTAAAGCTCATGATATTTTTGAAAATTTGCGCAAGGTTGAAATTAATATTTCATTGCTTGATGTGATCAAACAAATTCCTTCGTATGCAAAATTTCTTAAAGAATGTTGTACTAATAAAAGGAAATTTGTTGAGCATGAAAAGGTCGCCTTGAATGAAGAAGTTAGTGTTGTCTTGTTACATAAGCTTCCACCTAAACTTAGAGACCCAGGTAGTTTCACTATACCTTGCAAGGCAGGTAATCAATTTTTTGAAAAGGCACTTTTAGATTTGGGCGCAAGCATAAATTTATTGCCTTATTCAGTTTATGAGAAACTTGGGTTGGGTGAGCTGCAAGAGACCTCTATTACTCTCCAATTGGCTGATCGTAGTGTCAAGAGACCTAGGGGAATTTTAGAAGATGTGTTGGTCACTGTGAATAATTTAATTCTACCCGCTGATTTTGTTGTGTTGGATATGGAAGAGAGCCCAGTTTCATCCTTTTTGCCTATTATACTTGGTCGTCCATTTATGCGCACTGCTGACATAAAATTTGTGTTAAAAAGGGTACTATTACTATGAGAGTTAATGACCAAGAATTAGAATTTCGTGTTTTTGATGCAGTTAAATCGCATGATGATCAGAGTGATTGTTTTAGAGTGGATGTTATTGATGATCTTGTGAGTAAGACTTTTTAGGTTTCACGAGCAGACCCTATGGAAGCTGTTTTGTCCGAGAGTGTTGATGCTACTCAATTATATGAAGGCACTTTGGAACAGGCCGAATGCATATCAGACTGTGTTTATGCGCTGCAAAGAGACCGCTGTTATGGTGGTAAGACTACTCCTCCTTTTGAACAATTAGTACCAACTAATACGTCTCTTGTTCCGTCTCCAGTGAAAGCACCAACTTTGGAGTTGAAGCAATTACCCAGTCATTTGAAGTATCTTTACTTGGAGACAACAATTTGTTGCCAGTGATTGTGGCAGCCAACTTAAGTTTGGGGGAGGAGGAGAAGTTGATTCGGATTTTGAGGAAGCATAAGACAGCTTTGGGTTGGACAATTGCAGACATTAAAGGCCTCAGTCCTACTCGGTGCATGCATAATATTTTCTTGGAGACTGATGCAAAACCCACTAGAGACGCACAAAGAAGATTGAACCCACACATGAAAGATGTTGTTAAAGCGGAGATATTAAAGTTGTTAGATGTGGGAGTGATCTATCCTATTTCAGATAGTAAGTGGGTGAGCCCAATCCATGTTGTGCCGAAGAAGAGTGGGATTACTGTGATCAAGAACGAAAACAATGAATTGATCTCTACCAGGATGACTACAGGATGGAGAGTAGGTATTGATTATAGGAAGCTGAATTCTGCGACACGAAAGGACCATTTTCCCTTGCCGTTCATTGACCAAATGTTGGAGAGGTTAGCGGGACATAGTCATTATTGTTTTCTAGATGGATACAGTGGTTATAATCAGATAGCTATAGCGCCTGAGGATCAGGAGAAGACCACATTCACATGCCCTTATGGTACTTTTGCATACCGTCGCATGCCTTTTGGGCTATGCAATGCACCAGCAACATTCTAGAGGTGTATGATGAGTATTTTCTCCGACATGGTTGAGAAATTTATTGAAGTTTTCATGGATGATTTCAGTTTGTTTGGGTCAGATTTTGATGATTGTTTGGAGCATCTCAGATTGATTCTAGAGAGGTGTGAGGAAACCAACCTTGTTCTAAATTGGGAGAAGTGTCACTTCATGGTGCAGGAGGGTATAGTATTGGGACATTTAATTTCTCACAATGGCATTGCTATTGATAAAGCCAAGATTGAAACCATATCGAAGTTACCTCCACCAATGACAGTCAAGGGTGTACGTAGTTTTTTGGGACACGCTGGTTTTTATAGGCGTTTTATCAGAGATTTTTCCAAAATATCTAGACCTATGTGTTCCTTGCTCACCAAGGATGCCAATTTTGTGTGGACAGAAGATTGTCAAGTTGCTTTTGAGCAACTAAAAAGTGCACTTACATCAGCACCCATAATGCGAGCTCCAGATTGGACACTCCCATTTTAGTTAATGTGTAAGGCTAGCGATTACTCTTTGGGGGCTGTTTTGGGTCAGCGGAAAGATAAGCTTCCATATGCTATCTACTATGCCTCCCGCACATTGAATGATGCACAGCTCAACTACTCTACCACTGAAAAAGAGTTGTTGGCTGTTGTGTTTGCTTTGGAGAAATTCAGACCCTATCTCATTGGGTCACGAGTTGTCGTGTTTACTGACCATGCGGCACTCAGGTATTTGATGACAAAGAAAGATGCCAAACCTCGACTAATACGTTGGATACTTTTGTTGTAGGAATTTGATCTGGAGATACGAGACAAACAGGGTGTTGAGAATGTGGTTGCCGACCACCTCTCTCGTTTACTTCCTAGGCAAGATGATGATGAGTTGCCGCTACAGGAAGTTTTTCCAGATGAACATCTTTTCACCATTGTCGAGCTTCCATGGTATGCTGATATTGTAAACTTTCTTGTTACTAACACATTCCCCTCTGACTTGTCTTACCAGGATAGGAAACACATCACATCACGGGCTAAGGATTACATATGGGATGACCCATATCTTTTTAAGATATGTCCGGACCAAGTGATTCGGCGATGCATTAATCAGGATGAACACTTGGACGTATTGAAGCATTGCCATGCTCATGCATGCAGTGGGCATTTTGGGGCTAAAAAGACTGGACTTAAGGTATTTCAAGCTGGTTTTTATTGGCCAACTATTTTCAAAGATGCTTGGAATTTTTGTAAAACTTGTGATAGATGTCAGCGAACTGGGAATATCTCTGCTCGTCACCAAATGCCATTGCAAAATATTCAAATCATTGAATTGTTTGATGTTTGGAGAATAGATTTTATGGGTCCTTTCCCTAATTCCTGTGGTTTTGAATATATTTTAGTTGGTGTTGATTATGTGTCCAAGTGGGTCGAGGCAGTCCCCTCACGTACTAATGATCATCGAGTGGTTGTGAAGTTTTCACAGGATAATATCTTTGCTCGATTTGGGACACCAAGAGCCATTATAAGTGATGGGGGCAGCCACTTTAACAACTCTCCCTTTGCGGCGTTAATGAAAAAATATGGCATCACCCATCGTGTTGGTACTCCATATCATCCTCAGACGAGTGGCCAAGTGGAGATCAGTAATCGTGAGATTAAAACTATTCTTGAGAAAACAGTGAATCCCACTAGGAAAGATTGGTCTCAACGCTTAAATGAATTATACAAAGAGTGCCCAGTTGTGTATACGTGATAATAAGAAAAATGCAGGCTTCTAGCGGCTGCAAGAATCGTGTGATACAGGTATAAAAAAAATTAAAAAAAATAATTGCGACTACAACTGCACCTTGGGCGGTCGCAGATTACGAAGTTATCGGGCCCAGCCCAGAATGGAATAAGGGTTCAAAAGGGGAGTTAGGGCTCCAGAGACAGTCCTCTGCCTTACTGCTGCATAATCGGAGAATGTCGACAAGAAGCTCAAAGAGAAAGAAGGTGGCAGCCATCAAGGATAAAGAAAAGGAGAAGGAAGTGGAAAACCCAGGGAGCGCAAGCGATGATGACGCTGTGATGGAGCGATTTGCGACACCAGAGGCTCAAACAGAATATGAAGAGGTATGGAAGAATAGAGGTTTACACGTGGAGAGGCATGTGGCCATTGGTGATTTTGCTCAGGTAAGCTGGTATTCGATTTTAGAGGAGAGGGGTTGGTTGCCTATTGCATCAGTGCCTGGGTAGCAAATATGAATATAACTCATGAGTTTTACGCTAATTTGGTTGTGAATGATAATCATTGTGTAGCATATGTTAGAGGAAAGCAATTTTTCTTTAATGCAAGGAGAATTAGTGCCATTATGAAACTGCCTGACCCTGTGAAAAATCCAAGTTTTAGGTTCAAAGATTTTGGTACCTCTGATTCTGGTATAGTGTGGCCAGAGTGGAGTGTGGTTGTTGATTTATTGAGTGGCCGGGAAGAAATGGATTCAAGTAAGAATGTGATTGCATATGTTGATTTGTTGCAGCCATATAGATTGCTGGCACAGATAGTATCTAGGAATGTGATACCTGTTTCTCACATGTCCTCTGTGAATGCAAAAACTTGCTATTTGATGTATGCAATAGTATGCATGGTGAACTTTTGTATGGCTACTACAATTTATGATCACATTGTGAGGGTGAAAGTAGCTAAGAATGTGGGGCAGATTTTACCATTTGGAGTGTTGATCACTTCTCTGTGTTTGAGTGAGGGAATTGAACCTGAGCCGTTGGATACAACTGAGAAGAGGAAGGCTCCTCTAAACAGGACTTGGTGGGAGAGAAGTGAAGTGCAATTGGTAAGGCAGCAACAGAAGGTTATTAGTAGAGATGGGGCTGGTTCAAGTGGTACAGTGGTAAAGGAGAATTCAGGTGAGCAGGTGGGTGAGTTAGCTGAGAGATTGAAGGCTGTGGAAGATAAATTAGCTGTGTTTGGTACTGGTTTTGAGCAAGCTAAATTGGTTCAAGACAAAATGATGGGGCAGCTGGATAAATTAGTCACTGTTGTGGATGGGATGCAGGGCAATGTTGATGGAATGCTGCAGGATATGAAGGAGTTCCAGCAGCGTTATGAAGCCAAGCAGTAGGAGATGTTTGACCTCATTCAGGAGTGGACTCTACCATGAGGAGTGAAGTTGTTGGGGCAGCAAAATTTTGGTGCCTAGTTAGAGACATCGGATAGTCTCCTATTGGCTGCCCAATTTGTATTAATTTCCGGACATGTTTGATGCATAGTTTCACTACCCTTTTATTCACCTGTGCTTATATGCCTTTGCTACATTTTATAGCCTAATTTTCTAGACTGTGGACATTCTGATTAACTACTTTGTTTAGTTTTCCTAATATGCTTGAGCCAATCCTTTTTGCCATATTGTAAGTCTCAAGTCCTTTTGACACATTGAACACATTAGAGGTAGGCAGTTGTATTGGTTCACATCTAAGCTTATGGCTGCAGTTAATGCATCCATATGAGAGAAACACTAACCCACAAACACTTGAGTGATAAAGAAACAAACACATACATGCAATTGGTGTGAATCGGTGTGAGGGTGTGAATTATTCGTGTGTATTGAGTAGTAGTGAACAAAGTGCAACTCCTACTGGATGCTTTTTCATGGTAATGTTAAGGAAGAGCTTGTTTGTCCAGATTATGGCTATTGTTTTCGAAATTAAAACATGGATTTCATAAATTGTATGCTGGGATTTTGAGGAATTTTGTTGTTGCTTGAGGACAAGCAAAATGTCAGTTTGGGGGAATTTTTTAGGTGTTGAAAAGCACCTAATTATTGGTGTTAAAAGAGTTAATTTTTGATAGGTATTGGTGTAGATTCTACCTCTTTTGGGTGTTTGTGTGAACAGGTACTGAAGTGGAACGAAAGAGCTGGAATTGAGCTGAACCCGATTCTTGCAACTTGAGCGCGGCCGCAGGACGCGAATTTATTTCTTTACGAAAGTTGAGCTGACTTGGCAAGGGCTCATTGGATCAGAGGATTGGTACTTAAAGAAGAAACCCTAGGGATTAAAAGATAGACAGCCACCAGGGGGAAACGGCATAACACAAAGAGGAGCATCCATTCTTTTCCTCCTTTACTGAAATTGAACAATGTTTATTTTGATGCTGGATTTTAATATTATTGTTATGCGTAGCTAAATTATTTTCTAGCTAGGTTTGGTAAGTCTTGTACCAAAACCTTATTCACATATTTAATTGACAAACAGACTGGGTTTAATTCTTTGTTCTCTGGATTGATTGTTAATTTCCTATTGTTATGTATGCCTGATCAACATCATAATTTTAGGTATTGTTAGTCAGACATAATTGGTTGACCATGACCCGGTGTTTGACGAAGTAACGAGAGCTTGCGTAAGATCCAAGTTTTGGGAATAGTGAACATAATCGTTTGGGTGATAATAACCTAGGTTGTGTGTTTGTCGATTTCCTAGTGCTCATGCTTGTCTTAGGTTGTTCTTAGGAGAGACCAAACCAAGACGCCTATGGTAAGAAAAGATCTTGCAACTAGACCAAAGTCAGGATCGTTGTTTAGGAAAATCTAGTTGACTGTAGCTGGACCAAGGCCTTTTGACTGACAGCGTTAAATCCTTAAATTGTGTGCTTGCATATTAATCTGTGTTCATAAGAGGAGGTATTTGACAAGCTAGATCAAAGCTAGATTTATTTCTCTTGAATTAAAGTTTGATTTTAATTTCGTATTCGTTCTTTAGATCACGTGACTTGATAGCTAGTAGTTAATACAGTCCTTGTGATTCGATCCCATTCACTAATTACTGTCATCGACACGTACTCTTGCGTTTGGGTAAACCAGTTGGTATTATTAATTGCTAATTTAATTTGTGATTAAAAATAGCGATCAAAGCTTCCTAGATTATTTCGATGAATAAACACTAACTTTCTATGACAAATGGACAAAGCCGTTAAAAGCACCTCCACAGAGAGAATTGAGCAAGTTTGGACAGTCAAAGTTGCTCGGTGTACACTTTTTAATGTGCTTCTATGTCAAATTTTACGAGTATAAGCTTCCTAGATTATTTCGATGAATAAACACTAACTTTCTATGACAAATGGACAAAGCCGTTAAAAGCTCCTCCACAGAGAGAGTTGAGCAAGTTCGGACCGTCAAAGTTGCTCGGTGTACACTTTTTAATGTGCTTCTATGTCAAATTTTACGAGTATAAGCTTCCTAGATTATTTCGATGAATAAACACTAACTTTCTATGACAAATGGACAAAACTGTTAAAAGCTCCTCCATAGAGAGAGTTGATCAACTTCGAAGCATATTCTTTATTTAAATCAGCTCATATAAGTGCATGTGTAACGCCCAAATTTCGGAAACGTTACGTGGTGCTCACCGCACCGTTCTAGGTTATCAATGTGATTCACAACACGAGGATTTAACTCTAGTTCGTCCAACAAAAATTCGGCAGCATCTCCCCGTAATTCGGGTAATGCCCACCTGATTAAACACAGCATAACATCATATAATCACATCCAACCCAGCAAGGCCTCCGGCCATCTAACAGCAAGCAAATTCACAACCTATGGCCTCAGGCCTTCTAACAGCATGCACAAACTCAATTCATGATTGATACATCACAATAATTTCACACAACCAATAAACAGGACTAAATGTCCACACCCGGTTCAGAAGTCCCACATCAATGGAATAACCTTCTAACCGTCCATAATCCACACCTTACGGTGTCACGCAGTCAAGATATCACACATGGAATCATTTCATACAAATATTTCAACAAAAAAGTTTAAGACTCTAATCCCAAACCTACACCCTCTCCAAGAGCCATCCATGCCACAACGTCGTCTCTACTGATCCGCACCTCTGGCACTAGTACCAGTCTCACCTGTAGGGGGGAAGAAAAATAAAGGGTGAACTAGAAGCTCAGTAGGGGTAAAGAGTAAAACAAGCAACATGGAGGTTATTAAAGAAAAGATAATGCATCAATATGTTCTCTTCTATGCACATGTCACATAACACAACCAATAGTCCGGGTATTCCCTTCGGTGTAAAACACATTCATCAATCCACCAGTCTTCAACTATGGATTGACCAAACCTCAAATGCACTACATGGTTCCCAACCATCATGAATGAGAGCGCAATCATCATTCACATTACACCCGCGAAGGTTCTACCCGGTTGTGTGAACCCCGTCACATCCACACCTTAAGTGTGTTGCCTCACATGGAGTCATATGATCCGGGCCCATGCCTTGACACGCAACCATCCTCCCATGTGACTTTCAAGTAACCTATGGTATCCCGAGTCCATACCCGAGCATCCCATGCAAGCTCTAATGCTTTCATGCTCGTGCCATGCCAAATACACATATATATCAACCTATATATATACAACTACTAATGATGCATGACAAGATTGAAAACATGCTCAATGGATGATTGAACATGTAATTGGGCAATGCAATCTACATTTAGAAGAATATATAAATAAACCCTAGGTTAGTTCTTCCTTAGGCACGATAAGGCAAGAACACAAACAAAGAGACCAATGAGAATTCGAACCGAAATTTTAGAATCAACGAACGATATTGAAGAAAGAAAGGGTCAAGAAATTCCCTACCTCAAGTTGAGCACAACACACAATTCCAAAATCCAAGAATTAGGGTTTAAATCCCCCTTTCACCAACCTAACCATATTTCATCATTCCAATCCATATATACATGTTAATAATACACATTTATCATAACAATAACAATTCCAATACAAAATCCAAGAGAGAGTAACCTTCTCTTTCTAGAATTCCCAAATTCCTCCAACTTTGTCCAATAATCGAACTCAACCTAAACCAAGGATTGAAACCTATGAAACAACCTTAAATTACCCTAAGAACAACATATATAAACCTCAAAACTTAACTCTTAACGAATCATGATAGATCTAAAGAAAACCTAGAATTTCAAAACTTGGAAAAACTTACCAAAATCTTCAAACCTAGCTTGAATCTTCAATATAGCACTCCAATCATCATGAATCCTCAAGAATTAGGTTCAATCCATGTAGAAACTCTTTCTCTCTCTAAAATCGTCGCTCTCTCTCACTCTAGGAGTGAAAACAAACCAGAAATTCATCTAAAGCTCGCTGGAACGTCTTTTGAAAACTCGGGTTGCGCCTAGGCGCTACTCACATTCGCTCAATTTGGCATACAATTGATTCTCCCTTAGCGTCTGCAGAACCACTCTCAAGTGTTCCTCATGCTCTTCCTCCGTAGGAGAATAAATCAATATATCATCGATAAATACTACAACAAACTTGTCCAAAAATGGTCTAAGAACCCCTTGCATTAGGTCCATGAACACCGCCGGGGCATTTGTCAACCCAAACGGCATCACAAGGAACTCATAATGTCCATAACGAGTTCTAAACGCCGTCTTCTGGATATCCTCATCCTTTATCCTCAGCTGATGATAACCCGACCTCAAATCAATCTTAGAAAAGTGCCTAGAACCTCTCAATTGGTCAAACAAATCATTAATTCTTGGCAAAGGATACTTGTTCTTTACCGTAACCTTATTCAGCTGTCGATAGTCGATACACATCCGCAACGACCCATCTTTCTTTTTCACGAATAGTACCGGTGCTCCCCACGGGGACACACTCGGCCTTATGAATCCCAAGTCTTGCAAGTCTTCTAGTTGCGTCATCAGCTCCTTCAACTCTGCCGGAGCCATCCGATACGGAGGAATCAAAATTGGCTTCACGTTCGGATGCAACTCTATGGCAAAGTGAATTTCTCTTATTGGAGGTAATCCCGGTAACTCCTCCGGAAATACATCCATAAATTCATCCACTACCCTTATCGGTGTAGAAAAATCACCCTTAGGTGCCGACGTCACCAAACTCGCCATTCCACACTCTTGGTATGAAGGATTTTCCAAGAAATGTGAACAAGGAATACCCTTTGATCCCTTTAACTGTATCACTCCACCCTCGGGTACCCTGAGTGTGATTTTTCTCTCCCAAAAATCCAACAACCCATGGTACTTTGTCAACCAATCAACTCCAAGGATCACATCGAACTCCTTGAAGTCCATCACATAGAAGTCGTCCTTTAAGACCACTTCTCCAAATCGACACTCACAACCAAAGGCTATCCCCTCCAACGGAGTGAAATACCCCATCGGTGAAGTCACCGTGAACATGCGCCTTATTGGCGAAACCTCTAACCCAAGTGAACGTGCAAAGGCACTAGTGATGAATGATGCTATGGCCCCAGAATCAAACAACAGTCTCGCCAAACAATTCGAAGCAAGAAAAGTACCTTCAATGAAGTTCGGATGCTCTGGTGCCTCTTGATGCCCCATAGCAAACATCCTTATCTGAGTAATAGCTGTCTGCGGCTGTGGAGTCTGCTGCTGCTGCTGTCTAGAGCCACCGCGCCCCCTCCCCCCAGATGGAACAGTAGATGGGAGTGATGGAACCGATGCTGGAGCTGGTAATCCAGGCGCCGTAGACTGCTGTGCTTCCTTACTACTCTGTCGACACTCACTTTTCTTCTGGCCAATCTTGCCACACCCAAAGCACTTGATCCCAGTAGATCTGCACTGATTCTGCTTGTGCCCTTTTTTCCCACACCTGAAACAAGTCATCTTGCCCCCTTGTGCCCTAGGACCCTTGCCCTGATCCCATTTTTGTGAGTAGGAATCGGTCCTTTGACGCTTGTTACTACTTCCGCCACCACCACTATTACCCGCAGAAGTTAGTACACTCCGCTGAGCTTCTTCCTTCTCACTTTGCTCAAACTCTAATGCCATCTCCACCGTCTCGGCATACTTCTTCACCCTAGTAGCCAACACCATCCTACCAAGGCTCGGAAGTAGCCCACTACGATATCTCATAGCCTTACTCTCATCGGTCGGAGCAAACTGCTTCCCAAACCGATATAGCATCTCAAACTGTTTGGTGTACTGTGTCACCGTCATCTCCCGTGTCTGTATCAGCTCTAGGAACTTCTTGGCCCTCTCCGTCTGAAAAGGCCTCGGAACAAACTTCTGCATGAACAAGTCCTCAAATGATGCCCATGAGAGGTCATTCTTCCCCTCATCAAGTGAACTCCACCATTCATGTGCTGACCCACTCAGATAGAAGTAGACCAGCCTCACCCTTCTACTGTCGGGTATCTCCAACGTATCTAATCTAGCACTCATTTGCTTCAGCCATTCTTCAGCTTCTGTCCCCTCTCCATCTCCGGAGAACGTGGGAGGAGTAGTTCCTCTCAACTGATCAACCTCATAGATACCTCTACTCAGCCTCGGATATGCCTCCACCTCAGCACCCGCTCTTAATATAGGAGGAGGTGTAAGTGTAAGCTCCTCTGTGCGAACTTCTGCAGCTCTAACCACTTGTGACTGAACCACTTGAACTAGATTTATCACAATTCCCGTGAGCTCCTGTAAAGTCATCGGTGGTACCGCTGCAGTATTACTGGCAGTCGCTGTAACTCCCTCAGTCCCCACTACCTGTCCCAGTGGAACCTCTGGGGTCCTCTCTCTAGCCTCCTCAGGTACAGATTCCTGAGTACCCGTTGCACGCCTAGGAGCGCGCATCGTACCAACACTACGTCCCATACCCCGGTCCCTCTGGGTAGTAGCATGCCCACCCCCACCCCTAGGTGTCTCATCGGTAGGCGTAGACCTTACAGTCCTACGAGTATTCATCTGCATGGCACACAGATAGCTCAATTGAGGATTTACAAGGGAAAAAGAAACATACCGGATTAGTAGAGCTCGTGGCATGGCTTGGAGACAACACTAACATACCTCCCTCACATCCCAGACCCATACCTAGGTCATTAATCTAACCTCGCTCTTATACCAAATAGTAACGCCCCAATTTCGGAAACGTTACGCGGTGCTCACCGCACCGTCCTAGGTTATCAATGTGATTCACAACACGAGGATTTAACTCTAGTTCGTCTAACTAAGTTAAATCTTCCAACAAAAATTCGGCAGCATCTCCCCGTAATTCGGGTAATGCCCACCTGATTAAACACAGCATAACATCATATAATCACATCCAACCTAGCAAGGCCTCCGACCATCTAACAGCAGGCAAATTCACAACCTATGGCCTCAGGCCTTCTAACAGCATGCACAAACTCAATTCATGATTCATACATCACAATAATTCCACACAACCAATAAACAGAACTAAATGTCCACACCCGGTTCAGAAGTCCCACATCAATGGAATAACCTTCTAACCGTCCATAATCCACACCTTACGGTGTCACGCAGTCAAGATATCACACATGGAATCATTTCATACAAATATTTCAACAAAAAGGTTTAAGACTCTAATCCCAAACCTACACCCTCTCCAAGAGCCATCCATGGCACAACGTAGTCTCTACTGATCCGCACCTCTGGCACTAGTACCAGTCTCACCTGTAGGGAGGAAGAAAAAAAAAGGGTGAGCTAGAAGCTCAGTAGGGGTAAAGAGTAAAACAAGCAACATGGAGTTTATTAAAGAAAAGATAATGCATCAATATGTTCTCTTCTATGCACATGTCACATAACACAACCAATAGTCCGGGTATTCCCTTCGGTGTAAAACACATTCATCAATCCACTAGTCTTCAACTATGGATTGACCAAATCTCAAATACACTACATGGTTCCCAACCATCATGAATGAGAGTGCAATCATCATTCACATTACACCCGCGAAGGTTCTACCCGGTTGTGTGAACCCCGTCACACCCACACCTTAAGTGTGTTGCCTCACATGGAGTCATATGATCCGTTCCCATGCCTTGACACGCAACCATCGTCCCATGTGACTTTCAAGTAACCTATGGTATCCTGAGTCAATACCCGAGCATCCCATGCAAGCTCTAATGCTTTCATGCTCGTGCCATGCCAAATACACATATATATCAACCTATATATATACAACTACTAATGATGCATGACAAGATTCAAAACATGCTCAATGGATGATTGAACATGTAATTGGGCAATGCAATCTACATTTAGAAGAATATATAAATAAACCCTAGGTTCGTTCTTCCTTAGGCACGATAAGGCAAGAACACAAACATAGAGACCAATGAGAATTCGAACCGAAATTTTAGAATCAACGAACGATATTGAAGAAAGAAAGGGTCAAGAAATTCCCTACCTCAAGTTGAGCACAACACACAATTCCAAAATCCAAGAATTAGGGTTTAAATCCCCCTTTCACCAACCTAACCATATTTCATCATTCCAATCCATATATACATGTTAATAATACACATTTATCATAACAATAACAATTCTAATACAAAATCCAAGAGAGACTAACCTTCTCTCTCTAGAATTCCCAAATTCCTCCAACTTTGTCCAATAATCGAACTCAACCTAAACCAAGGATTGAAACCTATGAAACAACCTTAAATTACCCTAAGAACAACATATATAAACCTCAAAACTTAACTCGTAACGAATCATGATAGATCTAAAGAAAACCTAGAATTTCAAAACTTGGAAAAACTTACCAAAATCTTCAAACCTAGCTTGAATCTTCAATATAGCACTCCAATCATCATGAATCCTCAAGAATTAGGTTCAATCCATGTAGAAACTCTTTCTCTCTCAAAAATCGTCGCTCTCTCTCACTCTAGGAGTGAAAACAAACCAGAAATTCATCTAAAGCTCGCTGGAACGTCTTTTGAAAACTCGGGTTGTGCCTAGGCGCTCTGGCCTAACTGATTTACCAAGACACGCTGCCTTGGGCGCTCTTCTGGGCGCACTTTTGCACACGCCTAGGCGCACAATGCCTAGGCGTGTGGCCCTAATTTTTCCAACTCCGTCTCGGTCTTAGCTTCGATTTGATATATTATGGGCCCGAAACGGACATCTGTGCAAAACGTTATAACCCATTTAGTGAACCTAGTTCCAAAATGTTTCCTTATTGACTTATGCAACTCGGATGGATCCGTAACCTCCCGAATCTATTCCAAATTATTATTATCTACCGCAAATTAACTAGAACTTAATATTTTTGGGTCGGGGTTTCACAGCATGTATATGCATGGTTGCACCTGGTCCAATGTAGAGTCAATTTCTTCGAACATGCCTGAACTGGTCCATTCATGTAATGCACCATAATAACTGAATCTGACTGATCTTCATGGATGCAAATACACCTATAACTCTCAAAATAATGTAGCACAAAAGCTGGTTCCATATCATCTCGATTTTATCCTTACTGGCATTGGTGAACTCTAGGCTTTTCTTAGGACATCCTAGGACTCCAAGTCCATTCTTGGATGGCCGGATTAAATACAACTACATTCAGCTCAGATAACTCAAATCTTGATTAACGGATTATACCTACAAATAAATAGGTGATCGATCACCTCAATTTTGCTTGTAAGCTCAAAAGCGCTGTACTGCAATTAGGTCAATCTCATTTAAGATGCACCCAGAAAATTCAAATTAATAGATGATAAATCATATTAGGCACATTACAATGTCCATGTCAAATTTCAAAGCAATTGGACAACATTTGATCAGTCAATCAAGTAATTCACTCAATGTGCACAATTCTGAATTTTCTGATGATGTAAAAGCTATTTTGATGCTAATTGAGTTTAATATCAAATCAAATGCATGAAGTGAGCTAAGTTATATCCATTAAGCATTTCTAGATCAATATCCATTAAGCATTTCTAGATTATAAACATGCTCCCCCTCACTTCAAGATATATAAGTCTCCCAATCATCGCAAGCTCACTCCCCCTTAAATTATGCTCCTAATAACATGGAAAAACATGCAAATTTTATTTCAAATTAAATTTTACATCAATATCTCTCCCCCTTTTTGTAAGAACTCAAAAAGTGGAGGATTAAGGGGTTTATCCAAGTGTCAAAATTATTTTATCGATAATTGATCATTTGGAGCTCAAAATCAGCAGACACATGATACATTTTCAAAACAAGCAAGTCTCCCCCTAAAACACAAATCGCTCCCCAAGAGAGATACCAAATGAAGTCACTCCCCCTACAATCATTCCCCCATAGAACATGCATTCAAGCGAATATACACTCATGGTGCTTCAGTCATACCTAATGCATTTCTTAAGGTTAAAAATCTATCCTTGGCTAGAGGTTTTGTGAACAAATCAGCAATGTTGTATTCTCCTTCTACATGTTCAAGCACAATGTTTCCTTTTTGCACATGATAAATGATGTCTAATGTCAATATGCTTTGCTCTACCATGATAAACCGGATTTTTAGTCAATTGAATGACACTAATATTATCACAATAAGTGGGAATATGACTAAAATCCATATGGAAATCAAGCATTTGTTGTTTAATCCAAAGCAATTGACACACTCCACTACTAATAGCCATATATTCAGCCTCAGTTGTGCTTAATGCATTACTAGTTTGCTTTTTGGAAAACCATGAGATGAGCATCTTTCCTAGAAACTGACAAGTCCCACTAGTGGATTTCCTATCAATTTTACATCCCCCATAATCGGCATCTACATAAGAATGCAAGTCAAAAGAAGATTTTCTATCATACCACAACCCTAAGGTTGATGTTTCCTTTAAGTATCTTAGGATTCTCTTCACAGCCACAAAATGTGTTTGATTAGGACTAGATTGAAATCTTGCACACATACAAACACTAAACATTATATCTGGCCTAGATGCGGTCAAGTAGAGCAATGAACCTATCATTGACCTATAGACCTTTTGATCTACTTCATTACCATCAATGTTTGGTTCCAATTTAGATCCCACTCCCATTGGTGTGGATGATCCTTTAGTTAAATCCATACCAAATCTCTTGAGTAAATCAGTAGTATACTTAGTTTGACTAATATGAATGCCTTTGGAGGTTTGTTTAATTTGTAAACCTAAGAAATAAGTCAATTCTCCCATCATGCTCATTTCAAACTCATTTTTCATGATAGATGCAAATTCATCACACATGCATTCTAAAGTAGCACCAAACACTATATCATCAACATAGATTTGCACAATTAGCATGTCATTACCTTTACACTTAGTAAACAAGGTATTGTCTAAGCTACCACATGAAAAACCACTAGCAAGCAAGAAACTAGACAATCTATCATACCAAGCTCTAGGAGCTTGTTTCAATCCATACAAAGCTTTATCTAATTTATACACATGATTAGGAAACTTTTTGCTTTCAAAACCAGGGGTTGTTTAACATAAACCTCTTCATTGATCATACCATTCAAGAAAGCACTTTTCACATCCATTTGAAATAATTTAAAACCTTTATAACATGCAAAAGCTAGTAAAAGTCTTATGGCCTCTAACCTCGCAACCGGTGCAAAGGTTTCATCATAATCAATGCCCTCCTCTTGGCAATATCCTTGGGCCACTAATCTAGCTTTGTTTCTTGTAATCCTACCATTTTCATCCATCTTATTCCTATAGACCCATTTTGTTCCTATGATGGTATGGTCTTTTGGTTTTGGAACTAGTGTCCAAACCTTACTTCTTTCAAATTGATTAAGTTCTTCTTGCATGGCATACACCCAATCATTATCAATCAATGCATCTTTAATGTTTTTAGGTTCTATCATGGAGATTAGGCAAAATGAGTTTAAAGGATTAGAAACGACCGTCGTTTTCCTTTTTGCTCTAGTTTGAACACCTTGATTCAAATCTCCTATGATTAACTCCTTTGGATGCTTATGCTTGTCTTTGATTTGAAGCCAATTCTTTTGAGTTGATTTGGTACCCGAATCTGTCTCATCTTGAGCTTCTTCATTTAAGATTATATCTTCTTGATCTATGGGTTGCATATCATTCTCACCACTTGGTGTTGCTTCATCATGTGAAATTTCCATCTCTTTTATGCTCTCCACCAATGGCTCATCCTTATTACCATCTTGAACCTCATGGGCATTTTCAATTTGGTCTTTAGGATGTCCAAGCCCTTCTAAACCTGAAATTTCCTCATCTACAAGCACATTTGAACCAAGTGCGGTTATATCATCGAATTTAACATGCACACTTTCCTCAACAATTCTAGGCTTAGTATTGTAAACCCTATATGCTCTAGAATGAGAAGAATAACCAAGAAACATACCAACATCACTCTTTGCATCAAACTTGTCAAGTTGATCTTTTGTATTCAATATAAAGCATTTACAACCAAAAATCTTAAAATAGTCTACTCTTGGTTTTCTACCATACAAAAGCTCATAAGGTGTTTTATTTAATGATTTTCTAATAGACAATCTATTACACACATAACATGCATTATTGACAGCCTCAGCCCAAAAGGATTTAGGAACACTAAACTCAAGCATCATAGTTCTACCAAGTTCTTGAAGAGTCCTATTTTTTCTTTCAACTACACCATTTTGTCGTGGTGTTCTAGGTGCACAAAAATTGTGAGATATACCAAAAGAATCACATAACTCATCAAAGCCATAGTTTTCAAATTCTCCTCCATGGTCACTTCTAATTTTAGAAACATGCAACTCATGCTCATTTTGCAATCTTTTTAATAAAGTTTCAAAACTATGCAATGCATCACTTTTATGAGCAAGAAACAAGCACCATGTGAATCTAGTAAAATCATCTACAATGACAAATGCATAATGCTTACCACCTAAGCTTCTAATCCTACTAGGTCCAAAAGAATCCATATGCAATAATTGAAGAGGCCTAAAGGTACTAATCTCATTCTTAGGTTTAAAAGACTCTCTAACTTGTTTATCCCTAACACAAGCATCACACACAAGATTTTCATTAAATTTCAGATTTGGCAGCCCCCTAACTAATTTCTTAGCACACAATTTTTGCAAAGTAGACATACCAATGTGACCTAATTTCCTATGCCAATCCATTGCACAATCACTTGAAGCAATTAAACATGTAACTTTATCACCACAAGTAGAATTCACATTCACATTCACTTTGTAAACATTACCAACTCTTTTGCCAAAAAGAATAACATTTTCAAGACCATCTCTAATAGTGCATTTACCATTCTTGAAACTAACTTCATAGCCCTTATCATCTAATTGACTAACACTTATCAAATTAAAAGACAAACTTTCAACAAGAAGCATATTATCAAGGGTACAAGAAGAGTTACCTATGAATCCAATGCCTAGGATCCTACCTTTTGAGTTGTCCCCAAAGGTAACATTGCCACCATCTTTCCTCTCCTCAAGGGAAGAGAACAATGAAGCATCACCAGTCATATGTCTAGAACAACCACTATCAACATACCATTTGAAAGGCTTGGACTTTGATTTCAAACACACGTATTCAAGTGAATTTTCAAAACACCTTAGGTATCCAAACTTTGGATCCTTGAGGGTTAGCAACAAAAGCATATGCATTCACATTGAACATAGATTTCACATAAGCACTTCTATTATAATTACACAATCCCTTAGGTACCCAAAACCTCTTAAGTATATGCTTCTTCTTCTTAGGCTTTTCGGCCTTAGAACTACTGGATTCACTCTTAAAGTAGGCTGCCTTAGCCTTAATTTCGACCAAAGGGTAAGTTACCTTAGCCTTACCTCTATCCATGAGATAGGCTACACTAGCTTTGGCTTTTGGAGCCTTCGCTGTGGCAAAAACATTATTACTCAAGGTTTTATCAAGCTTCATTTCATCAAAACCAATTCCACTTCTATCAAGGTAATGCCTTTGTGATGCTAAAAAGTCATCAAGCTTAGAAGAACTTATATTAAATTTAGCAAATTGTAATTCCAGCAATTTGTTCTTTTCTTTCATTTCTTCTAGCTCATTTTCTAAAGAACTAACATTAGTCAAAATTATGCATTCATGTTCATCCCATGACCTTAGTTCTTCTTCTAACTCAAGCACCCTAGCATTTAACTCATCAAATTCATACATTTTGTGAGTCTCCAAATCTGTCTCACATTTATTCAAGTTAAGCATGCTCAAATCTTCATTAAGTTTCTTCTCACTCAAAGAAGCATCACATAATAATAAGTCATCACATTTGGCATTCACATCAACATACTTAACATACATGGCATACAACTCATCATACCTAGCACGTTCAACAATATTCAATGCAAGTACCTCGTCATGCTTGGCATACATTTCACTACACTCACTTAAATGCAAAGTTTCAATTTTAGTGAGTCTAGACACTTCCTTCTTAGCAAGTTTATATTTTAATCTCATTTTACTATAAGCATCAAGTAACTCATCATACATATCAGCAAGTTCATCATCACAAGAAGAATAAATAGAGTTGGAATCATTTACCATCTCACTAGTAGTTAGTGAGCATTTCTCCTCCAATTCTTCATTTTCCATGAGACAAAAATTTGCCTTGATGTCCTTCTCATCATCACTTGAGGATTCCTCGGATGAAGAGTCCCAAGTGGCTTTGAATGCCTTCCTTTCTTTTCCTTTCTTGTCTCTTCCTTCCTTGCCTTTGTACTTCTTCTTTCCAACTTTAGGACAATCAGCCATGAAATGACCTGATTCCCACACTTGTAGCAAGCTGATTTTTCCTTCTCTTCTTTCTTGTTTTTGAAGCTATCTTTATTTCTAAAGCCTCCACGCTTCTTGAACTTCATAAACTTCTTGAATTGCTTGGCAACCATGGCTGTCTCCTCATCATCATCTAATACTAGCATCTGAGTCATCACTAGATGAAACATTCATGGCTAGAGCTATTGTTTTCTCTTAGGTAATTCATCATCTTCTTGCTCCATCATCTCTAGCTCATGAGTCATCAAGGAACCTATAAGCTCCTCCATTTTCAAAACTCTCAAGTCTTTAGCCTCCTTGATTGCTGTAACTTTATCTCTCCAAGTCTTTGGAAGGCTTCTCAAGACCTTTTGCACCTTATCCGCATTGGAGTACACCCTACGAAGAGATTCAAGCTCATTGCATATAGAAGTTAGTCTAGCAAACATAGCACTCACAGATTCGCCAACATTCATCTTAAACATTTCAAATTTATGCACCAACATGTTGATTTTAGAATCCTTGACTTGACTAGTTCCCTCATGTTTTAATTCAAGCATGCAGCAAATATCTTGAGCACTAGCACACATAGAGATATGATCATATTCACCTCTAGACAATGCAATATGCAATAAATTGATAACTTTATTATTTAGGCATAGGAGTTTCTTATCTTCATTAGTCCACTCACTCTTTTCCTTCTCCTTACTCTCTACTACCTCACCATTTGCATTCTTAGTCACTTTCAAAGGCACATATGGTCCATTCTCAACTATATCCCATAAATCCATATCTTGGGACTTAAGAAATATTCTCATCCTATTTTTCCAAAAAGGGTAATCCTTTCCATCAAAGAAAGGAGGTCTATGTGAAGATAAACCCTCAGCCTCATAACGTGAACCAGAAGCCATCACAAAAAATGCTAAAATGGATGTTAAGCCTAGTTTTAGCTAACCTCGCTCTGATACCAATTGAAGAACCTAGCTAAACACAAGAGGGTGGGTGAATTGTGTCTCTAAATTCTGTTTAGGATCCCCTAGTTCACAAAATACTCAAACTTGATTCTAATGTCAATACACAAGCAAGTTTGGTCTCTAATTGATTTAGCCTAATTCAATTTCAATCAATTAATGCAAACGAACTCTAGCAACCTATAGACAATGTATGAATGCTCAAAAGATCAATCTAAGCACAATTAATACTCAAAGGCAGATTTGTTCAAATTGAACCAACAAGATATAAGATCACTCCAAGTAACAAGCAAGCACCCTAATATGGTTTCTATGGCAGCAAGCAATCTCAACTTCTATTAAGCAACCTAAAATCAATGCAAGGAAGCAAGGCTTGATCAAAGAGCACACAAACAACCTAATAACACTTCTAAGCAGCAAGCAATTCACAAATCAGATTTTCACACCAAAAACAACTCAAGACAGCAAGTAAATCACACAAGAGATTTAGAGTGGTTCGGAGAACTTCTTCTACATCAACTACCTAAGTTCACCAACTTAGGACTTTTGAAATCCACTAAGGAATGTGGTTTTACAAGTTCACCACTAACTTAGGGTTTTAGCCAAGCTAACCCCAAACTTCACAAGGTTTAAAGATAACCTCCAACAAGAGATTTTACAAGACAATCTCCAAACTTTTACACTAGGGTTTACAGCTCACCCAAAACTTCAACACCTCAAAAGGCTTTGCCCAAAAATGGGACTTTCACAAGTGATGGATATTTTGGTTCACTCTAGGTAAGTTTGGGTAGAGGAACTCTCAACAATAACACACAAGCTCACTGGTTTGATATGAAATAAAATCTGGTGTAACTTTGTGTAGAACACTCAAGAACTCTCAAACAAGGCTCAAGACTGAATATGAAGGTAAGAACAAGTGAGGCTCTTTTTGGGTTCTTGAAATCAGTGGCTATGCGATGTAAATCTTTCAACCTCTTGCAAAATCAATTTGTTGGATGAAGTTATGGTAGCACACTTGGAGAAGAAGCTTGAAGATGGCAGCAAGAAAGCTTTGATGGCAAATTTCTGAAATTTCTCTGAAAATATTGTTTGGCTTCTCCAGAATCCAAATGAGAGAGAGACCTCTCTTTTGTTGCAATTGCTGTGAGAATCTCCAACCCTTGGATCTTCCTTAAAATCAAATCTTGACCATTCATCTCAGCTTCTAATCTGGACCATTGATTCGAAATAGCAAACAAATCTGAGCCATCAAATAAAGAGACCTTGGAGCCATTTTTTCTTTAAGAGTAGGTCTCTAACTTGGGCCATGTTTGCATCTTCCATTTCTTGCATAAAAACAACACTTGATAATGAGCTCCAACCAAACACTGCCTTGATTATTGATGGTAGTATGTTTATTGTCACTCTCCTAGTTGAGTGTTGTCTCTACTCTTTTTTTTTTCAACTTGAAACTTCCCTCTCAAGAAGGCAAAATGTCCAGCACCTCTTTCAGCTCTTCTAGAAAGATTCCAAGCATATTCTTTATTTAAATCAGCTCATATAAGTGCATGTATATGCATGGTTGCACCTGGTCCATTGTAGAGTCAATTTCTTCGAACATGCCTGAACTGGTCCATTCATGTAATGCACCATAATAACTGAATCTGATTGATCTTCATGGATGCAAATACACCTGTAACTCTCAAAATAATGTAGCACAAATGCTGGTTCCATATCATCTTGATTTTATCCTTAGTGGCATTGGTGAACTCTAGGCTTTTCATAGCACATCCTAGGACTCCAAGTCCATTCTTGGATGGCCGGATTAAATACAACTACATTCAGCTCAGATAACTCAAATCTTGATTAACGGATTATACCTACAAATACATAGGTGATCGATCACCTCCATTTTGCTTGTAAGCTCAAAAGAGCTTCATGCACTGCAATTAGGTCAATCTCATGTAAGATGCACCCAGAAAATTCAAATTAATAGATGATAAATCATATTAGGCACATTACAATGTCCATGTCAAATTTCAAAGCAATTGGACAACATTTGATCACTCAATCAAGTAATTCACTCAATGTGCACAATTCTGAATTTTCAAAGTGTTATAGCTACTGCCAATGGAAAATCCCTATGAGGCATGCATAAATCTTGTATGGAAGATATTGTTATCAAATAATATGTATAGCATAGTGTTCACACAAAATTTCAGCTCAATAGAATCACAAATGAATAAGTTATGCATTAGTCAAGTATAGTCATAGAGTGCACTTGACATAAGTAAGCTACCTCAAGGCTACATGGATATTCAAACTCAATCAATATTAATCATCATTCAAAGAATTCTCAAATAACACATAAGGATGTATGTATATCATCAAAATCACAAATGTAGGACCTATGGTCCAACACAACTTTCTATGACAAATGGACAAAACCGTTAAAAGCTCCTCCATAGAGAGAGTTGATCAACTTCGAACAACCAAAGTTGCTCGGTGTACACTTTTTATTGTTAGTCTATGTAAAATTTTTTGAGTATAAGCTTCCTAGATTATTCCGATGGCAAAACAATAACTTTCTATGACAAATGGACAAAGCCGTTAAAATATCTTCCATAGAGAGAGTTGAGCAACTTTGGACCATCAAAGTTGCTCGGTGTACGCTTTTTATTGTTATCCTATTTCAAATTTTATGAGTATAAGCTTCCTAGATTATTTCAATGAAAAAACCCCGACATTCTATGACAAATGCACAAAATTGTTAAAAGCTCCACCATAGAGAGAGTTGAGCAACTTTGGATTGTCAGAGCTGCTCGGTGTACACATTTCATTGTTCTTCTATGTCAAATTTTACGAGTATAAGCTTCAAGATTATTTCAAAGCAAAAACACCAACTTTCTATGACAAATGGACAAAACCGTTAAAAGCTCCTCCGTAGAGAGAGTTGAGCAACTTCGGACCATCAAAGTTGCACGGTGTACACGTTTTAATGTTCTTCAATGTCAAATTTTACGAGTATAAGCTTCCTATATTATTTCGATGAATAAACATTAACTTTCTATGAAAAATGGACAAAGCCGTTAAAAGCTCCTCCATAGAGAGAGTTGAGCAAGTTCGGACCATCAAAGTTGCTCGGTGTACACTTTTTAATGTGCTTCTATGTCAAATTTTATGAGTATACGCTTCCTAGATTATTTCGATGAATAAACACCAACTTTCTATGACAAATGGACAAAACAGTTAAAAGCTCCTCCATAGAGAGACTTGATCAACTTCGAACCACCAACGTTGCTCGGTGTACACTTTTTATTGTTAGTCTATGTCAAATTTTTTGAGTATAAGCTTCCTAGATTATTTCGATGGCAAAACAATAACTTTCTATGACAAATGGACAAAGCCGAAAATATCTTCCATAGAGAGAGTTGAGCAACTTCGGACCATCAAAGTTGCTCGGTGTACGCTTTTTATTGTTAACCTATTCCAAATTTTATGAGTATAAGCTTCCTAGATTATTTCAATGACAAAACCCCGACTTTCTATGACAAATGCACAAAATTGTTAAAAGCTCCACCATAGAGAGAGTTGAGCAACTTTGGATTGTCAGAGCTGCTCGGTGTACACATTTCATTGTTCTTCTATGTCAAATTTTACGAGTATAAGCTTCAAGATTATTTCAAAGCAAAAACACCAACTTTCTATGACAAATGGACAAAACCGTTAAAAGCTCCTCAGTAGAGAGAGTTGAGCAACTTTGGACCATCAAAGTTGCACGGTGTACACGTTTTAATGTTCTTCTATGTCAAATTTTACGAGTATAAGCTTCCTATATTATTTCGATGAATAAACATTAACTTTCTATGACAAATGGACAAAGCCGTTAAAAGCTCCTCCGTAGAGAGAGTTGAGCAAGTTCGGACCATCAAAGTTGCTCGGTGTACACTTTTTAATGTGCTTCTATGTCAAATTTTATGAGTATACGCTTCCTAGATTATTTCGATGAATAAACACCAACTTTCTATGACAAATGGACAAAACAGTTAAAAGCTCCTCCATAGAGAGACTTGATCAACTTCGAACCACCAACGTTGCTCGGTGTACACTTTTTATTGTTAGTCTATGTCAAATTTTTTGAGTATAAGCTTCCTAGATTATTTCGATGGCAAAACAATAACTTTCTATGACAAATGGACAAAGCCGAAAATATCTTCCATAGAGAGAGTTGAGCAACTTCGGACCATCAAAGTTGCTCGGTGTACGCTTTTTATTGTTAACCTATTCCAAATTTTATGAGTATAAGCTTCCTAGATTATTTCAATGACAAAACCCCGACTTTCTATGACAAATGCACAAAATTGTTAAAAGCTCCACCATAGAGAGAGTTGAGCAACTTTGGATTGTCAGAGCTGCTCGGTGTACACATTTCATTGTTCTTCTATGTCAAATTTTACGAGTATAAGCTTCAAGATTATTTCAAAGCAAAAACACCAACTTTCTATGACAAATGGACAAAACCGTTAAAAGCTCCTCAGTAGAGAGAGTTGAGCAACTTTGGACCATCAAAGTTGCACGGTGTACACGTTTTAATGTTCTTCTATGTCAAATTTTACGAGTATAAGCTTCCTATATTATTTCGATGAATAAACATTAACTTTCTATGACAAATGGACAAAGCCGTTAAAAGCTCCTCCGTAGAGAGAGTTGAGCAAGTTCGGACCATCAAAGTTGCTCGGTGTACACTTTTTAATGTGCTTCTATGTCAAATTTTATGAGTATACGCTTCCTAGATTATTTCGATGAATAAACACCAACTTTCTATGACAAATGGACAAAACAGTTAAAAGCTCCTCCATAGAGAGACTTGATCAACTTCGAACCACCAACGTTGCTCGGTGTACACTTTTTATTGTTAGTCTATGTCAAATTTTTTGAGTATAAGCTTCCTAGATTATTTCGATGGCAAAACAATAACTTTCTATGACAAATGGACAAAGCCGAAAATATCTTCCATAGAGAGAGTTGAGCAACTTCGGACCATCAAAGTTGCTCGGTGTACGCTTTTTATTGTTAACCTATTCCAAATTTTATGAGTATAAGCTTCCTAGATTATTTCAATGACAAAACCCCGACTTTCTATGACAAATGCACAAAATTGTTAAAAGCTCCACCATAGAGAGAGTTGAGCAACTTTGGATTGTCAGAGCTGCTCGGTGTACACATTTCATTGTTCTTCTATGTCAAATTTTACGAGTATAAGCTTCAAGATTATTTCAAAGCAAAAACACCAACTTTCTATGACAAATGGACAAAACCGTTAAAAGCTCCTCAATAGAGAGAGTTGAGCAACTTTGGACCATCAAAGTTGCACGGTGTACACGTTTTAATGTTCTTCTATGTCAAATTTTACGAGTATAAGCTTCCTATATTATTTCGATGAATAAACATTAACTTTCTATGACAAATGGACAAAGCCGTTAAAAGCTCCTCCGTAGAGAGAGTTGAGCAAGTTCAGACCATCAAAGTTGCTCGGTGTACACTTTTTAATGTGCTTCTATGTCAAATTTTATGAGTATACGCTTCCTAGATTATTTCGATGAATAAACACCAACTTTCTATGACAAATGGACAAAACCGTTAAAAGCACCTCCATAGAGAGAGTTGATCAACTTTGAACCACCAAAGTTGCTCGGTGTACACTTTTTATTGTTAGTCTATGTCAAATTTTACGAGTATAAGCTTCCTAGATTACTTCAATGACAAAACCCCGACTTTCTATGAAAAATGCACAAAATTGTTAAACGCTCCACCATAGAGAGAGTTGAGCAACTTTGAACTGTCAGAGCTGCTCGGTGTACACATTTTATTGTTCTTCTATGTCAAATTTTACTAGTATAAGCTTCAAGATTATTTCGAAGCAAAAAACACCAACTTTCTATGACAAATGGACAAAACCGTTAAAAGCTCCTCCGTAGAGAGAGTTGAGCAACTTCGGACCATTAAAGTTGCACGGTGTATAATTTTTAAAGTTCTACTATGTCAAATTTTACGAGTATAAGCTTCCTAGATTATTTTGATTAATAAACACTAACTTTCCATGATAAATGGACAAAGCCGTTAAAAGCTCCTCCACAGAGAGACTTGAGCAGGTTTGGACCGTCAAAGTTGCTCGGTGTACACTTTTTAATGTGCTTCTATGTCAAATTTTACGAGTATAAGCTTCCTAGATTATTCTGATGAATAAACACTAACTTTCTATGAGAAATGGACAAAACCGTTAAAAGCTCCTCCATAGAGAGAGTTGATCAACTTCGAACAACCAAAGTTGCACGGTGTACACTTTTTATTGTTAGTCTATGTCAAATTTTATGAGTATAAGCTTCCTAGATTATTTCGATGGCAAAACACTAACTTTCTATGACAAATCGACAAAGCCATTAAAATATCTTCCATAGAGAGAGTTGAGCAACTTCGGACCATCAAAGTTGCTCGGTGTACGCTTTTTATTGTTATTCTATTTCAAATTTTATGAGTATAAGCTTCCTAGATTATTTCAATGACAAAACCCCGACTTTCTATGACAAATGCACAAAATTGTTAAGAGCTCCACCATAGAGAGAGTTGATCAACTTTGGACTGTTAGAGCTGCTCGGTGTACACATTATATTGTTCTTCTATGTCAAATTTTACGAGTATAAGCTTCAAGATTATTTCGAAGCAAAAACACCAACTTTCTATGACAAATGGACAAAAACCGTTAAAAGCTTCTCCGTAGAGAGAGTTGAGCAACTTCGGACCATCAAAGTTGCACGGTGTACACTTTTTAATGATCTTCTATATCAAATTTTACGAGTATATGATTCCTAGATTATTTCGATGAATAAACACTAACTTTCTATGACAAATGAACAAAGCCGGTAAAAGCTCCTCCATAGAGAGAGTTGAGCAAGTTCGGACCATCAAAGTTGCTCGGTGTACACTTTTTAATGTGCTTCTATGTCAAATTTTACGAGTATAAGCTCCTAGATTATTTCGATGAATAAACACTAACTTTCTATGACAAATGGACAAAACCGTTAAAAGCTCCTCCATAGAGAGAGTTGATCAACATCGAACCACCAAAGTTGCTTGGCGTACACTTTTTATTGTTATTCTATGTCAAATTTTATGAGTATAAGCTTCCTAGATTATTTCGATGCCAAAACACCAACTTTCTGTGACGAATGGACAAAATTGTTAAAAGCTCCTCCATAGAGAGAGTTGAGCAACTATGGACCATCAAAGTTTCTCGGTGTACAATTTTTATTGTGCTTCTATGTCAAATTTTACGAGTATGAGCTTCCAAAATTATTTCGATGCCAAAATACCAACTTTCTATGACAAATGGACAAAACCGTTAAAAGCTCGTCCATAGAGAGAGTTGATCAACTTCGAACCACCAAAGTTGCTCGGTGTACACTTTTTATTGTTATTCTATGTCAAATTTTATGAGTATAAGCTTCGTAGATTATTTCGATGGCAAAACAATAACTTTCTATGACAAATGGACAAAGCCGTTAAAATATCTTCCAAAGAGAGAGTTGAGCAACTTCGGACCATCAAAGTTACACGGTGTACACTTTTTAATGTGCTTCTATGTCAAATTTATGAGTATAAGCTCCTAGATTATGTCGATGAATAAACACTAACTTTCTATGACAAATGGTCAAAACCGTTAAAAGCTCCTCCGTAGAGAGAGTTGAGCAACTGCAGACCATCAAAGTTGCATGGTGTACACCTTTTAAAGTTCTTCTTTGTCAAATTTTACGAGTATAAGCTTCCTAGATTATTTCGATGAACAAACACTAACTTTCTATGACAAATGGACAAAGCCGTTAAAAGCTCCTCCATAGAGAGAGTTAAGCAAGTTCGAACCGTCAAAGTTGCTCGATTTACACTTTTTAATGTGCTTCTATGTCAAATTTTACGAGTATAGGCTTCCTAGATTATTTCGATGAATAAATACTAACTTTCTATGACAAATGGACAAAACCGTTAAAAGCTCCTCTATAGAGAGATTTGATCAATTTCGAACCACCAAAGTTGCTCAGTGTACACTTTTTATTGTTAGTGTATGTCAAATTTTATGAGTCTAAGCTTCCAAGATTATTTCGATGGCAAAACACTAACTTTCATTGACAAATCGACAAAGCCGTTAAAATATCTTCCGTAGAGATAGTTGAGCAAGTTCGGACCATCAAAGTTGCTCGATGTACACTTTTTACTGTTAGTCTATGTCAAATTTTACGAGTATAAGCTTCCTCGATTATTTCGATGAATAAACACTAACTTTCTATGACAAATGGACAAAACCGTTTAAAGCTCCTCCATAGAAAGAGTTTATCAACTTTGAACCACCAAAGTTGCTCGGTGTACACTTTTTATTGTTATTCTATGTCAAATTTTATTAGTATAAGCTTTCTAGATTATTTCGATGGCAAAACACTAACTTTTTATGACAAATGGACAAAGCCGTTAAAATATCCTCCATAGAGAGAGTTGAGCAACTTCGGACCATCAAAGTTGCTCGGTGTACGCTTTTTATTGTTATTCTATTTCAAATTTTATGAGTATAAGCTTCCTAGATTATTTCAATGAAAAAACCCCGACTTTCTATGAAATATGCACAAAATTGTTAAAAGCTCCACCATAAAGAGAGTTGAGCAACTTTGGACTCTCAGAGCTGCTCGGTGTACACATTTAATTGTTCTTCTATGTCAAATTTTACGAGTATAAACTTCAAGATTATTTCGAAGCAAAAAACACTAACTTTCTATGAAAAATGGAGAAAACCAATAAAAGCTCCTCCGTAGAGAGAGTTGAGCAACTTCAGACCATCAAAGTTGCGTGGTGTACACTTCTAAAAGTTCTTCTATGTCAAATTTTATGAGTATAAGCTTCCTAGATTATTTCGATGAACAAATACTAACTTTCTACGACAAATGGACAAAGCCGTTAAAAGCTCCTTCAAAGAGAAAGTTCAGCAAGTTCGGACTGTCAAAGTTGCTCGATGTACACTTTTTAATGTGCTTCTATGTCAAATTTTATGAGTATAAGCTTCCTAGATTATTTCGATGAATAAATACTAACTTTCTATGACAAATGGACAAAACCGTTAAAAGCTCCTCCATAGAGATAGTTGATCAATTTCGAACCACCAAAGTTGCTCGGTGTACACTTTTTATTGTTTGTGTATGTAAAATTTTATGAGTCTAAGCTTCCTAGATTATTTCGATGGCAAAACACTAACTTTCATTGACAAATCGACAAAGCCGTTAAAATATCTTCCATAGAGAGAGTTGAGCAACTTCGGACCATCAAAGTTGCTCGGTGTACACTTTTTATTGTTAGTATATGTCAAATTTTACGAGCATAAGCTTCCTAGATTATTTCAATGACAAAACCCCGACTTTCAATGACAAATGCACAAAATTGTTAAAAGCTCCGCCATAGAGAGAGTTGAGCAACTTTGGACTGTCAGAGCTGCTCGGTGTACACATTTTTTTGTTCTTTTATGTCAAATTTTACGAGTATATGCTTTAAGATTATTTCGAAGCAAAAAACACCAACTTTCTATGACAAATGGACAAAACCGTTAAAAGCTCCTCCGTTGAGAGAGTGGAGCAACTTCGGACCATCAAAGTTTCATGTTGTTCACTTTTTAAAGTTCTTCTATGTCAAATTTTATTAGTATAAGCTTCCTAGATTATTTCGATGAATAAACACTAACTTTCTATGACAAATGGACGAAGCCATTAAAAGCTCCTCCATAGAGAGAGTTGAGCAAGTTTGGACCGTCAAAGTTGCTCGATGTACACTTTTTAATGTGCTTCTATGTTAAATTTTACGAGTATAAAGTTCCTAGATTATTTCGATGAATAAACACTAACTTTCAATGACAAATGGACAAAACCGTTAAAAGCTCCTCCATAGAGAGAGTTCATCAACTTCGAACCAACAAAGTTGTTCGGTGTACACTTTTTATTGTTATTCTATGTCAAATTTTATGAGTATAAGCTTCCTAGATTATTTTGATGGCAAAACACTAACTTCTATGACAAATGGACAAAGCCATTAAAATATCTTCCATAGAGAGAGATGAGCAACTTCGGACCATCAAAGTTGCTCGGTATACGCTTTTTATTTTATCCTATTTCAAATTTTTTGAGTATAAGCTTCCTAGCTTATTTCAATAACAAAACCCCGACTTTCTATGCAAATGCACAAAATTGTTAAAAGCTCCACCATAGAGAGAGTTGAGCAACTTTGGACTCTCAGTGCTGCTCGGTTTACACATTTTATTGTTCTTCTATGTCAAATTTTATGAGTATAAGCCTCAAGATTATTACAAAGCAAAAAACACCAAGTTTCTATGACAAATGGACAAAACCTTTAAAAGCTCCTCCGTATAGAGAGTTGAGCAACTTCAGACCATCAAAGTTGCATGGTGTAGACTTTTTAAAGTTTGTCTATGTCAAATTTTACGAGTATAAGCTTCCTAGATTATTTCGATGAATAAACACTAACTTTCTATGACAAATGGACAAAACCGTTAAAAGCTCCTCCATAGAGAGAGTTCATCAACTTCGAACCAACAAAGTTGCTCGGTGTACACTTTTTATTGTTATTCTATGTCAAATTGTATGAGTATAAGCTTCCTAGATTATTTCGATGGCAAAACACTAACTTTCTATGACAAATGGACAAAGCCGTTAAAATATCTTCCATAGAGAGAGTTGAGCAACTTCGGACCGTCAAAGTTGCTCGGTGTACGCTTTTTATTTTATCCTATTTCAAAATTTTTGAGTATAAGCTTCCTAGCTTATTTCAATAACAAAACCCCGACTTTCTATGCAAATGCACAAAATTGTTAAAAGCTCCACCATAGAGAGAGTTGAGCAACTTTGGAATGTCAGAGCTGCTCGGTGTACACATTTTATTGTTCTTCTATGTCAAATTTTACGAGTATAAGGTTCCTAGATTATTTCGATGAATAAACACTAACTTTCTATGACAAATGGACGAAGCCATTAAAAGCTCCTCCATAGAGAGAGTAGAGCAAGTTCGGACCGTCAAAGTTGCTCGATGTACACTTTTTAATGTGCTTCTATGTCAAATTTTACGAGTATAAGGTTCCTAGATTATTTCGATGAATAAACACTAACTTTCTATGACAAATGGACGAAGCCATTAAAAGCTCCTCCATAGAGAGAGTAGAGCAAGTTCGGACCGTCAAAGTTGCTCGATGTACACTTTTTAATGTGCTTCTATGTCAAATTTTACGAGTATAAGGTTCCTAGATTATTTCGATGGCAAAACACTGACTTTCTATGACAAATGGACAAAACCGTTAAAAGATCCTCCATAGAGAGAGTTCATCAACTTTGAACCAACAAAGTTGCTCGGTGTACACTTTTTATTGTTATTCTATGTCAAAATTTATGAGTATAAGCTTCCTAGATTATTTTGACGGCAAAACACTAACTTCTATGACAAATGGACAAAGCCATTAAAATATCTTCCATAGAGAGAGTTGAGCAACTTCGGACCATCAAAGTTGCTCGGTGTACACTTTTTATTTTATCCTATTTTAAATTTTATGAGTATAAGCTTCCTAGCTTATTTCAATAACAAAACCGCGACTTTCTATGACAAATGCACAAAAATTGTTAAAAGCTCCACCATAGAGAGAGTTGAGCAACTTTGGACTCTCAGTGCTGCTCGGTTTACACATTTTATTGTTCTTCTATGTCAAATTTTATGAGTATAAGCCTCAAGATTATTACAAAGCAAAAAACACCAAGTTTCTATGACAAATGGACAAAACCTTTAAAAGCTCCTCCGTAGAGAGAGTTGAGCAACTTCAGACCATCAAAGTTGCATGGTGTAGACTTTTTAAAGTTCGTCTATGTCAAATTTTACGAGTATAAGCTTCCTAGATTATTTCGATGAATAAACACTAACTTTCTATGACAAATGGACAAAGCCGTTAAAAGCTCCTCCATAGAGAGAGTTGAGCAAGTTCGGACCGTCAAAGTTGCTCGATGTACACTTTTTAATGTGCTTCTATGTCAAATTTTACGAGTATAAGGTTCCTAGATTATTTCGATGAATAAAAACTAACTTTCTATGACAAATGGACAAAACCGTTAAAAGCTCCTCCATAGAGAGAGTTCATCAACTTCGAACCAACAAAGTTGCTCGGTGTACACTTTTTATTGTTATTCTATGTCAAATTGTTTGAGTATAAGCTTCCTAGATTATTTCGATGGCAAAACACTAACTTTCTATGACAAATGGACAAAGTCGTTAAAATATCTTCCATAGAGAGAGTTGAGCAACTTCGGACCATCAAAGTTGCTCGGTGTAAGCTTTTTATTTTATCCTATTTCAAATTTTTTGAGTATAAGCTTCCTAGCTTATTTCAATAACAAAACCCCGACTTTCTATGCAAATGCACAAAATTGTTAAAAGCTCCACCATAGAGAGAGTTGAGCAACTTTGGAATGTCAGAGCTGCTCGGTGTACACATTTTATTGTTCTTCTATGTCAAATTTTACGAGTATAAGGTTCCTAGATTATTTCGATGAATAAACACTAACTTTCTATGACAAATGGACGAAGCCATTAAAAGCTCCTCCATAGAGAGAGTAGAGCAAGTTCGGACCGTCAAAGTTGCTCGATGTACACTTTTTAATGTGCTTCTATGTCAAATTTTACGAGTATAAGGTTCCTAGATTATTTCGATGAATAAACACTAACTTTCTATGACAAATGGACGAAGCCATTAAAAGCTCCTCCATAGAGAGAGTAGAGCAAGTTCGGACCGTCAAAGTTGCTCGATGTACACTTTTTAATGTGCTTCTATGTCAAATTTTACGAGTATAAGGTTCCTAGATTATTTCGATGGCAAAACACTAACTTTCTATGACAAATGGACAAAACCGTTAAAAGATCCTCCATAGAGAGAGTTCATCAACTTTGAACCAACAAAGTTGCTCGGTGTACACTTTTTATTGTTATTCTATGTCAAAATTTATGAGTATAAGCTTCCTAGATTATTTTGATGGCAAAACACAAACTTCTATGACAAATGGACAAAGCCATTAAAATATCTTCCATAGAGAGAGTTGAGCAACTTCGGACCATCAAAGTTGCTCGGTGTACACTTTTTATTTTATCCTATTTCAAATTTTATGAGTATAAGCTTCCTAGCTTATTTCAATAACAAAACCGCGACTTTCTATGACAAATGCACAAAAATTGCTAAAAGCTCCACCATAGAGAGAGTTGAGCAACTTTGGACTCTCAGTGCTGCTCGGTTTACACATTTTATTGTTCTTCTATGTCAAATTTTATGAGTATAAGCCTCAAGATTATTACAAAGCAAAAAACACCAAGTTTCTATGACAAATGGACAAAACCTTTAAAAGCTCCTCCGTAGAGAGAGTTGAGCAACTTCAGACCATCAAAGTTGCATGGTGTAGACTTTTTAAAGTTCGTCTATGTCAAATTTTACGAGTATAAGCTTCCTAGATTATTTCGATGAATAAACACTAACTTTCTATGACAAATGGACAAAGCCGTTAAAAGCTCCTCCATAGAGAGAGTTGAGCAAGTTCGGACCGTCAAAGTTGCTCGATGTACACTTTTTAATGTGCTTCTATGTCAAATTTTACGAGTATAAGGTTCCTAGATTATTTCGATGAATAAACACTAACTTTCTCTGACAAATGGACAAAACCGTTAAAAGATCCTCCATAGAGAGAGTTCATCAACTTTGAACCAACAAAGTTGCTCGGTGTACACTTTTTATTGTTATTCTATGTCAAAATTTATGAGTATAAGCTTCCTAGATTATTTTGATGGCAAAACACTAACTTCTATGACAAATGGACAAAGCCATTAAAATATCTTCCATAGAGAGAGTTGAGCAACTTCGGACCATCAAAGTTGCTCGGTGTACACTTTTTATTTTATCCTATTTTAAATTTTATGAGTATAAGCTTCCTAGCTTATTTCAATAACAAAACCGCGACTTTCTATGACAAATGCACAAAAATTGGTAAAAGCTCCACCATAGAGAGAGTTGAGCAACTTTGGACTCTCAGTGCTGCTCGGTTTACACATTTTATTGTTCTTCTATGTCAAATTTTATGAGTATAAGCCTCAAGATTATTACAAAGCAAAAAACACCAAGTTTCTATGACAAATGGACAAAACCTTTAAAAGCTCCTCCGTAGAGAGAGTTGAGCAACTTCAGACCATCAAAGTTGCATGGTGTAGACTTTTTAAAGTTCGTCTATGTCAAATTTTACGAGTATAAGCTTCCTAGATTATTTCGATGAATAAACACTAACTTTCTATGACAAATGGACAAAGCCGTTAAAAGCTCCTCCATAGAGAGAGTTGAGCAAGTTCGGACCGTCAAAGTTGCTCGATGTACACTTTTTAATGTGCTTCTATGTCAAATTTTACGAGTATAAGGTTCCTAGATTATTTCGATGAATAAAAACTAACTTTCTATGACAAATGGACAAAACCGTTAAAAGCTCCTCCATAGAGAGAGTTCATCAACTTCGAACCAACAAAGTTGCTCGGTGTACACTTTTTATTGTTATTCTATGTCAAATTGTTTGAGTATAAGCTTCCTAGATTATTTCGATGGCAAAACACTAACTTTCTATGACAAATGGACAAAGTCGTTAAAATATCTTCCATAGAGAGAGTTGAGCAACTTCGGACCATCAAAGTTGCTCGGTGTAAGCTTTTTATTTTATCCTATTTCAAATTTTTTGAGTATAAGCTTCCTAGCTTATTTCAATAACAAAACCCCGACTTTCTATGCAAATGCACAAAATTGTTAAAAGCTCCACCATAGAGAGAGTTGAGCAACTTTGGAATGTCAGAGCTGCTCGGTGTACACATTTTATTGTTCTTCTATGCCAAATTTTACGAGTATAAGGTTCCTAGATTATTTCGATGAATAAACACTAACTTTCTATGACAAATGGACGAAGCCATTAAAAGCTCCTCCATAGAGAGAGTAGAGCAAGTTCGGACCGTCAAAGTTGCTCGATGTACACTTTTTAATGTGCTTCTATGTCAAATTTTACGAGTATAAGGTTCCTAGATTATTTCGATGAATAAACACTAACTTTCTATGACAAATGGACGAAGCCATTAAAAGCTCCTCCATAGAGAGAGTAGAGCAAGTTCGGACCGTCAAAGTTGCTCGATGTACACTTTTTAATGTGCTTCTATGTCAAATTTTACGAGTATAAGGTTCCTAGATTATTTCGATGGCAAAACACTAACTTTCTATGACAAATGGACAAAACCGTTAAAAGATCCTCCATAGAGAGAGTTCATCAACTTTGAACCAACAAAGTTGCTCGGTGTACACTTTTTATTGTTATTCTATGTCAAAATTTATGAGTATAAGCTTCCTAGATTATTTTGATGGCAAAACACAAACTTCTATGACAAATGGACAAAGCCATTAAAATATCTTCCATAGAGAGAGTTGAGCAACTTCGGACCATCAAAGTTGCTCGGTGTACACTTTTTATTTTATCCTATTTCAAATTTTATGAGTATAAGCTTCCTAGCTTATTTCAATAACAAAACCGCGACTTTCTATGACAAATGCACAAAAATTGCTAAAAGCTCCACCATAGAGAGAGTTGAGCAACTTTGGACTCTCAGTGCTGCTCGGTTTACACATTTTATTGTTCTTCTATGTCAAATTTTATGAGTATAAGCCTCAAGATTATTACAAAGCAAAAAACACCAAGTTTCTATGACAAATGGACAAAACCTTTAAAAGCTCCTCCGTAGAGAGAGTTGAGCAACTTCAGACCATCAAAGTTGCATGGTGTAGACTTTTTAAAGTTCGTCTATGTCAAATTTTACGAGTATAAGCTTCCTAGATTATTTCGATGAATAAACACTAACTTTCTATGACAAATGGACAAAGCCGTTAAAAGCTCCTCCATAGAGAGAGTTGAGCAAGTTCGGACCTTCAAAGTTGCTCGATGTACACTTTTTAATGTGCTTCTATGTCAAATTTTACGAGTATAAGGTTCCTAGATTATTTCGATGAATAAACACTAACTTTCTCTGACAAATGGACAAAACCGTTAAAAGCTCCTCCATAGAGAGAGTTCATCAACTTCGAACCAACAAAGTTGCTCGGTGTACACTTTTTATTGTTATTCTATGTCAAATTGTATGAGTATAAGCTTCCTAGATTATTTCGATGGCAAAACACTAACTTTCTATGACAAATGGACAAAGCCGTTAAAATATCTTCCATAGAGAGAGTTGAGCAACTTCGGACCATCAAAGTTGCTCGGTGTACGCTTTTTATTTTATCCTATTTCAAATTTTTTGAGTATAAGCTTCCTAGCTTATTTCAGTAACAAAACCCCGACTTTCTATGCAAATGCACAAAATTGTTAAAAGCTCCACCATAGAGAGAGTTGAGCAACTTTGGAATGTCAGAGCTGCTCGGTGTACACATTTTATTGTTCTTCTATGTCAAATTTTACGAGTATAAACTTCAAGATTATTTTGAAGCAAAAAACACCAACTTTCTATGACAAATGGACAAAACCGTTAAAAGCTCCTCCGTAGAGAGAGTTGAGCAACTTCGGACCATCAAAGTTGCTCGGTGTACACTTTTTAATGTGCTTCTATGTCAAATTTTACGAGTATAAGCTTCCTAGATTATTTCGATGAATAAACATTAACTTTCTATGACAAATGGACAAACCCTTTAAAAGCTCCTCCATAGAGAGAGTTGATCAACTTCGAAGGACCAAAGATGCTCGGTGTACACTTTTTATTGTTATTCTATGTCAAAGTTTATGAGTATAAGCTTTCTATATTATTTCGATGGCAAAACACTAACTTTTTATGACAAATGGACAAAGTCGTTAAAATCTCCTCCATAGAGAGAGTAGAGCAAGTTCGGACCGTCAAAGTTGCTCGATGTACACTTTTTAATGTGCTTCTATGTCAAATTTTACGAGTATAAGGTTCCTAGATTATTTCGATGGCAAAACACTAACTTTCTATGACAAATGGACAAAACCGTTAAAAGATCCTCCATAGAGAGAGTTCATCAACTTTGAACCAACAAAGTTGCTCGGTGTACACTTTTTATTGTTATTCTATGTCAAAATTTATGAGTATAAGCTTCCTAGATTATTTCGATGGCAAAACACTAACTTTCTATGACAAATGGACAAAGCCGTTAAAATATCTTCCATAGAGAGAGTTGAGCAACTTCGGACCATCAAAGTTGCTAGGTGTACGCTTTTTATTTTATCCTATTTCAAATTTTATGAGTATAAGCTTCCTAGCTTATTTCAATAACAAAACCCCGACTTTCTATGACAAATGCACAAAATTGTTAAAAGCTCCACGATAGAGAGAGTTGAGCAACTTTGGACTCTCAGTGCTGCTCGGTGTACACATTTTATTGTTCTTCTATGTCAAATTTTACGAGTATAAACTTCAAGATTATTTCGAAGCAAAAAACACCAACTTTCTATGCCAAATGGACAAAACCGTTAAAAGCTCCTCCGTAGAGAGAGTTGAGCAACTTCATACCATCAAAGTTTCATTATGTAGACTTTTTAAAGTTCTTCTATGTCATATTTTACGAGTATAAGCTTCCTAGATTATTTCGATGAATAAACACTAACTTTCTATGACAAATGGACAAAGCCGTTAAAAGCTCCTCCATAGAGAGAGTAGAGCAAGTTCGGACCGTCAAAGTTGCTCGATGTACACTTTTTAATGTGCTTCTATGTCAAATTTTACGAGTATAAGGTTCCTAGATTATTTCGATGAATAAACACTAACTTTCTATGACAAATGGACGAAGCCATTAAAAGCTCCTCCATAGAGAGAGTAGAGCAAGTTCGGACCGTCAAAGTTGCTCGATGTACACTTTTTAATGTGCTTCTATGTCAAATTTTACGAGTATAAGGTTCCTAGATTATTTCGATGGCAAAACACTAACTTTCTATGACAAATGGACAAAACCGTTAAAAGATCCTCCATAGAGAGAGTTGAGCAACTTCGGACCATCAAAGTTGCTAGGTGTACGCTTTTTATTTTATCCTATTTCAAATTTTATGAGTATAAGCTTCCTAGATTTTTTCAATGACAAAACCCCGACTTTCTATGACAAATGCACAAAATTGTTAAAAGCTCCACCATAAAGAGAGTTGAGCAACTTTGGACTCTCAGAGCTGCTCGGTGTACACATTTAATTGTTCTTCTATGTCAAATTTTACGAGTATAAACTTCAAGATTATTTCGAAGCAAAAAACACTAACTTTCTATGACAAATGGACAAAACCAATAAAAGCTCCTCCGTAGAGAGAGTTGAGCAACTTCAGACCATCAAAGTTGCGTGGTGTACACTTTTTAAAGTTCTTCTATGTCAAATTTTATGAGTATAAGCTTCCTAGATTATTTCGATGAACAAACACTAACTTTCTATGACAAATTGACAAAGCCGTTAAAAGCTCCTTCATAGAGAAAGTTCAGCAAGTTCGGACTATCAAAGTTGCTCGATGTACACTTTTTAATGTGCTTCTATGTCAAATTTTACGAGTATAAGCTTCCTAGATTATTTCGATGAATAAATACTAACTTTCTATGACAAATGGACAAAACCGTTAAAAGCTCCTCCATAGAGATAGTTGATCAATTTCGAACCACCAAAGTTGCTCGGTGTACACTTTTTATTGTTAGTGTATGTAAAATTTTATGAGTCTAAGCTTCCTAGATTATTTCGATGGCAAAACACTAACTTTCATTGACAAATCGACAAAGCCGTTAAAATATCTTCCATAGAGAGAGTTGAGCAACTTCGGACCATCAAAGTTGCTCGGTGTACACTTTTTATTGTTAGTATATGTCAAATTTTACGAGCATAAGCTTCCTAGATTATTTCAATGACAAAACCCCGACTTTCAATGACAAATGCACAAAATTGTTAAAAGCTCCACCATAGAGAGAGTTGAGCAACTTTGGACTGTCTGAGCTGCTCGGTGTACACATTTTATTGTTCTTTTATGTCAAATTTTACGATTATAAGCTTTAAGATTATTTCGAAGCAAAAAACACCAACTTTCTATGACAAATGGACAAAACCGTTAAAAGCTCCTCCGTTGAGAGAGTGGAGCAACTTCGGACCATCAAAGTTTCATGGTGTACACTTTTTAAAGTTCTTCTATGTCAAATTTTATGAGTATAAGCTTCCTAGATTATTTCGATGAATAAATACTAACTTTCTATGACAAATGGACGAAGCCATTAAAAGCTCCTCCATAGAGAGAGTTGAGCAAGTTGGGACCGTCAAAGTTGCTCGATGTACACTTTTTAATGTGCTTCTATGTCAAATTTTACGAGTATAAAGTTCCTAGATTATTTCGATGAATAAACACTAACTTTCAATGACAAATGGACAAAACCGTTAAAAGCTCCTCCATAGAGAGAGTTCATCAACTTCGAACAAACAAAGTTGTTCGGTGTACACTTTTTATTGTTATTCTAGGTCAAATTTTATGAGTATAAGCTTCCTAGATTATTTTGATGGCAAAACACTAACTTTCTATGACAAATGGACAAAGCCATTAAAATATCTTCCATAGAGAGAGTTGAGCAACTTCGGACCATCAAAGTTGCTCGGTGTACACTTTTTATTTTATCCTATTTCAAATTTTATGAGTATAAGCTTCCTAGCTTATTTCAATAACAAAACCGCGACTTTCTATGACAAATGCACAAAAATTGTTAAAAGCTCCACCATAGAGAGAGTTGAGCAACTTTGGACTCTCAGTGCTGCTCGGTGTACACATTTTATTGTTCTTCTATGTCAAATTTTACGAGTATAAACTTCAAGACTATTTCGAAGCAAAAAATACCAACTTTCTATGACAAATGGAAAAAACCGTTAAAAGCTCCTCCGTAGAGAGAGTTGAGCAACTTCATACCATCAAAGTTGCACGGTGTAGACTTTTTAAAGTTCGTCTATGTCAAATTTTACAAGTATAAGCTTCCTAGATTATTTCGATGAATAAACACTAACTTTCTATGACAAATGGACAAAGCCGTTAAAAGCTCCTCCATAGAGAGAGTTGAGCAAGTTCGGACCGTCAAAGTTGCTGGATGTACACTTTTTAATGTGCTTCTATGTCAAATTTTACGAGTATAAGGTTCCTAGATTATTTCGATGAATAAACACTAACTTTCTATGACGAATGGACAAAACCGTTAAAAGCTCCTCCATAGAGAGAGTTCATCAACTTCGAACCAACAAAGTTGCTCGGTGTACACTTTTTATTGTTATTCTATGTCAAATTGTATGAGTATAAGCTTCCTAGATTATTTCGATGGCAAAACACTAACTTTCTATGACAAATGGACAAAGCCGTTAAAATATCTTCCATAGAGAGAGTTGAGCAACTTCGGACCATCAAAGTTGCTCGGTGTACGCTTTTTATTTTATCCTACTTCAAATTTTTTGAGTATAAGCTTCCTAGCTTATTTCAATAACAAAACCCCGACTTTCTATGCAAATGCACAAAATTGTTAAAAGCTCCACCATAGAGAGAGTTGAGCAACTTTGGAATGTCAGAGCTGCTCGGTGTACACATTTTATTGTTCTTCTATGTCAAATTTTACGAGTATAAACTTCAAGATTGTTTTGAAGCAAAAAACATCAACTTTCTATGACAAATGGACAAAACCGTTAAAAGCTCCTCCGTAGAGAGAGTTGAGCAACTTCGGACCATCAAAGTTGCTCGGTTTACACTTTTTAATGTGCTTCTATGTCAAATTTTACGAGTATAAGCTTCCTAGATTATTTCGATGAATAAACACTAACTTTCTATGACAAATGGACAAACCCTTTAAAAGCTCCTCCATAGAGAGAGTTGATCAACTTCGAAGGACCAAAGATGCTCGGTGTACACTTTTTATTGTTATTCTATGTCAAAGTTTATGAGTATAAGCTTTCTATATTATTTCGATGGCAAAACACTAACTTTTTATGACAAATGGACAAAGTCGTTAAAAGCTCCTCTATAGAGAGAGTAGAGCAAGTTCGGACCTTCAAAGTTGCTCGATGTACACTTTTTAATGTGCTTCTATGTCAAATTTTACGAGTATAAGGTTCCTAGATTATTTCGATGGCAAAACACTAACTTTCTATGACAAATGGACAAAACCGTTAAAAGATCCTCCATAGAGAGAGTTCATCAACTTTGAACCAACAAAGTTGCTCGGTGTACACTTTTTATTGTTATTCTATGTCAAAATTCATGAGTATAAGCTTCCTAGATTATTTCGATGGCAAAACACTAACTTTCTATGACAAATGGACAAAGCCGTTAAAATATCTTCCATAGAGAGAGTTGAGCAACTTCGGACCATCAAAGTTGCTAGGTTTACGCTTTTTATTTTATCCTATTTCAAATTTTATGAGTATAAGCTTCCTATCTTATTTCAATAACAAAACCCCGACTTTCTATGACAAATGCACAAAATTGTTAAAAGCTCCACGATAGAGAGAGTTGAGCAACTTTGGACTCTCAGTGCTGCTCGGTGTACACATTTTATTGTTCTTCTATGTCAAATTTTACGAGTATAAACTTCAAGATTATTTCGAAGCAAAAAACACCAACTTTCTATGACAAATGGACAAAACCGTTAAAAGCTCCTCCGTAGAGAGAGTTGAACAACTTCATACCATCAAATTTTCATTATGTAGACTTTTTAAAGTTCTTCTATGTCAAATTTTACGAGTATAAGCTTCCTAGATTATTTCGATGAATAAACACTAACTTTCTATGACAAACGGACAAAGCCGTTAAAAGCTCCTCCATAGAGAGAGTTGAGGAAGTTCGGACCGTCAAAGTTGCTCGATGTACACTTTTTAATGTGCTTCTATGTCAAATTTTACGAGTATAAGGTTTCTAGATTATTTCGATTAATAAACACTAACTTTCTATGACGAATGGACAAAACCGTTAAAAGCTCCTCCATAGAGAGAGTTCATCAACTTCGAATCAACAAAGTTGCTCGGTGTATACTTTTTATTGTTATTCTATGTCAAATTTTATGAGTATAAGCTTCCTAGATTATTTCGATGGCAAAACACTAACTTTCTATGACAAATGGACAAAGCCGTTAAAATATCTTCGATAGAGAGAGTTGACCAACTTCGGACCACCAAAGTTGTTCGGTGTACGCTTTTTATTTTATCCTATTTCAAATTTTATGAGTATAAGCTTCCTTGCTTATTTCAATAACAAAACCCCGACTTTCTATGCAATTGCACAAAATTGTTAAAAGCTCCACCATAGAGAGAGTTGATCAACTTTGGACTGTCAGAGCTACTCGGTGTACACATTTTATTGTTCTTCTATGTCAAATTTTACGAGTATAAACTTCAAGATTATTTTGAAGCAAAAAACACCAACTTTCTATGACAAATGGACAAAACCGTTAAAAGCTCCTCCGTAGAGAGAGTTGAGCAACTTCGGACCATCAAAGTTGCTCGGTGTACACTTTTTAATGTGCTTCTACGACAAATTTTACGAGTATAAGCTTCCTAGATTATTTCGATGAATAAACACTAACTTTCTATGACAAATGGACAAACCCGTTAAAAGCTCCTCCATAGAGAGAGTTGATCAACTTCGAAGCACCAAAGTTGCTCGGTGTACACTTTTTATTGTTATTCTATGTAAAATTTTATGAGTATAAGCTTTCTAGATTATTTCGATGGCAAAACACTAACTTTTTATGACAAATGGACAAAGCCGTTAAAATATCGTCCATAGAGAGAGTTGAGCAACTTCGGACCATCAAAGTTGCTCGGTGTACGCTTTTTATTGTTATTCTATTTTAAATTTTATGAGTATAAGCTTTCTGATTATTTCGATGGCAAAACACTAACTTTTTATGACAAATGGACAAAGCCGTTAAAATATCCTCCATAGAGAGAGTTGAGCAACTTCGGACCATCAAAGTTGCTCGGTGTACGCTTTTTATTGTTATTCTATTTCAAATTTTATGAGTATAAGCTTCCTAGATTATTTCAATGAAAAAACCCCGACTTTCTATGAAATATGCACAAAATTGTTAAAAGCTCCACCATAAAGAGAGTTGAGCAACTTTGGACTCTCAGAGCTGCTCGGTGTACACTTTTTAATGTTCTCCTATATCAAATTTTACGAGTATAAGCTTCCTGGATTATTTCGATGAATAAACACTAACTTTCTGTGACAAATGGACAAAGCCGGTAAAAGCTCCTCCATAGAGAGAGTTAAGCAAGTTCGGACCATGAAAGTTGCTCGGTGTACACTTTTTAATGTGCTTCTATGTCAAATTTTACGAGTATAAGCTTCCTAGATTATTTCGATGAATAAACACTAACTTTCTATGACAAATGGACAAAACCGTTAAAAGCTCCTCCATAGAGAGAGTTCATCAACTTCGAACCAACAAAGTTGCTCGGTGTACACTTTCTATTGTTATTCTATGTCAAATTTTATGAGTATAAGCTTCCTAGATTATTTCAATGACAAAACCCCGACTTTCTATGACAAATGCACAAAATTGTTAAAAGCTCCACCATAGAGAGAGTTGAGCAACTTTGGACTGTGAGAGCTGCTCGGTGTACACATTTTATTGTTCTTCTATGTCAAATTTTACGAGTATAAGCTTCAAGATTATTTCGAAGCAAAAACACCAACTTTCTATGACAAATGGACAAAACCGTTAAAAGCTCCTCCGTAGAGAGAGTTGAGAAACTTCGGACCATCAAAGTTGCACGTGTGCACTTTTTAATGTTCTCCTATATCAAATTTTACGAGTATAAGCTTCCTACATTATTTCGATGAATAAACACTAACTTTCTGTGACAAATGGACAAAGCCGGTAAAAGCTCCTCCATAGAGAGAGTTAAGCAAGTTCGGACCATGAAAGTTGCTCGGTGTACACTTTTTAATGTGCTTCTATGTCAAATTTTACGAGTATAAGCTTCCTAGATTATTTCGATTAATAAACACTAACTTTCTATGACAAATGGACAAAACCGTTAAAAGCTCCTCCATAGAGAGAGTTCATCATTTTCGAACCAACAAAGTTGCTCGGTGTACACTTTTTATTGTTATTCTATGTCAAATTTTATGAGTATAAGTTTCCTAGATTATTTTGATGGCAAAACACTAACTTTCTATGACAAATGGACAAAGCCGTTAAAATATCATCCATAAAGAGAGTTGAGCAACTTCGGACCATCAAAGTTGCTCGGTGTACGCTTTTTATTTTATCCTATTTCAAAATTTATGAGTATAAGCTTCCTAGCTTATTTCAATAACAAAACCCCGACTTTCTATGACAAAGGCACAAAATTGTTAAAAGCTCCACCATAGAGAGAGTTGAGCAACTTTGGAATGTCAGAGCTGCTCGGTGTACACATTTTATTGTTCTTCTATGTCAAATTTTACGAGTATAAACTTCAATATTATTTTCAAGCAAAAAACACCAACTTTGTATGACAAATGGACAAAACCGTTAAAAGCTCCTCCGTAGAGAGAGTTGAGCAACTTCGGACCATCAAAGTTGCTCGGTGTACACTTTTTAATGTGCTACTATGTCAAATTTTACGAGTATAAGCTTCCTAGATTATTTCGATGAATAAACACTAACTTTCTATGACAAATGGGCAAAATCGTTAAAAGCTCCTCCATAGAGAGAGTTGATCAACTTCGAAGCACCAAAGTTGCTCGGTGTACACTTTTTATTGTTATTCTATGTCAAATTTTATAAGTATAACCTTTCTAGATTATTTCGATGGCAAAACACTAACTTTTTATTACAAATGGACAAAGCCGTTAAAATATCTTCCATCGAGAGAGTTGAGCAACTACGGACCATCAAATTTGCCCGGTGTACGCTTTTTATTGTTATTCTATTTCAAATTTTATGAGTATAAGCTTCCTAGATTATTTCAATGACAAAACCCCGACTTTCTATGACAAATGCACAAAATTGTTAAAAGCTCCACCATAGAGAGAGTTGAGCAACTTTGGCTGTCAGAGCTGCTCGGTGTACACATTTTATTGTTCTCCTAAATCAAATTTTACGAGTATAAGCTTCCTAGATTATTTCGATGAATAAACTCTAACTTTCTATGGCAAATGGACAAAGCCGGTAAAAGCTCCTCCATAGAGAGAGTTGAGCAAGTTCGGACCTTCAAAGTTGCTCGGTGTACACTTTTTAATTTGCTTCTATGTCAAATTTTACGAGTATAAGCTTCCTAGACTATTTCGATGAATAAACACTTTCTATGACAAATGGACAAAACCGTTAAAAGCTCCTCCATAGAGAGAGTTTATCAACTTCGAACCACCAAAGTTGCTCGGTGTACACTTTTTATTGTTATTCTATGTCAAATTTTATGAGTATAAGCTTCCTAGATTATTTCGATGCCAAAACACCAACTTTTTATGAAGAATCGACAAAATTGTTAAAATCTCCTCCATAGAGAGAGTTGAGCAACTTCGGATCATCAAAGTTTCTCGGTGTACACTTTTTATTGTGCTTCTATGTCAAATTTTATGAGTATGAGCTTCCAAGATTATTTCGATGCCAAAATACCAACTTTCTATGAAAAATGGACAAAACCGTTAAAAGCTCGTCCATAGAGAGAGTTGATCAACTTCAAAACCACCAAAGTTGCTCGGTGTACACTTTTTATTGTTATTTTATGTCAAATTTTATGAATGTAAGCTTCCTAGATTATTTCGATGGGAAAACACTAACTTTCTATGACAAATGGACAAAGCCGTTAAAATATCTTCCATAGAGAGAGTGGAGCAACTTTGGACCATCAAAGTTGCCGGTGTACGCTTTTTATTGTTATTCTATTTCAAATTTTATGAGTATAAGCTTCCTAGATTGTTTCGATGAAGAAACACTAACTTTCTATGACAAATAGACAAAGCCATTAAAAGCTCCTCCATATAGAGAGTTGAGCAAGTTCGGACTATTAAAGTTGCTCGGTGTACACTTTTTAATGTGCTTCTATGTCAAATTTTATGAGTATAAGCTTCCTAGATTATTTCGAAGAATAAACACTAACTTTCTACGAGAAATGGACAAAACCGTTAAAAGCTTTTCCGAGTATAAGCTTTCAAGATTATTTCGAAGCAAAAACACCAACATTCTACGACAAATGGACAAAACCATTAAAAGCTTTTCCGTAGAGATTGTTGAGCAACTTCGGACCATAAAAGTTGCTCGTTGTATACTTTTTATGACAAATGGACAAAGCCGTTAAAATATCTTCCATAGAGAGAGTTGAGCAACTACGGACCATCAAATTTGCTCGGTGTACGCTTTTTATTGTTATTCTATTTCAAATTTTATGAGTATAAGCTTCCTAGATTATTTCAATGACAAAACCCCGACTCTCTATGACAAATGCACAAAATTGTTAAAAGCTCCACCATAGAGATAGTTGAGCAACTTTGGACTGTAAGAGCTGCTCGGTGTACACATTTTATTGTTCTTCTATGTCAAATTTTACGAGTATAAACTTCATCATTATTTCGAAGCAAAAACACCAACTTTCTATGACAAATGGACAAAACCGTTTAAAGCTCCTCCGTAAAGAAAGTTGAGCAACTTCGGACCATCAAAGTTGCTCGGTGTACACTTTTTAATGTGCTTCTACGTCAAATTTTACGAGTATAAGCTTCCTAGATTATTTCGATGAATAAACACTAAGTTTCTATGACAAATGGACAAAACCGTTAAAAGCTCCTCCATAGAGAGAGTTGATCAACTTCGAAGCACCAAAGTTGCTTGGTGTACACTTTTTATTGTTATTTTACGTCAAATTTTATGAGTATAAGCTTCCTAGATTATTTCGATGACAAAACACCAACTTTCTATGACGAATGGACAAAATTGTTAAAAGCTCCTCCATAGAGAGAATTGAGCAAGTTCGGACCGTCAAAGTTCTTCGGTGTACACTTTTTCTTGTGCTTCCATGTGAAATTTTACGAGTATAAGCTTCCAAGATTATTTCGATGCCAAAATACCAACTTTCTTTGACAAATGAACAAAACCGTTAAAAGCCCGTCCATAGAGAGAGTTGATCAACTTCGAACCACCAAAGTTGCTCGGTGTACACTTTTTATTGTTATTCTATGTCAAAATTTATGAGTATGAGCTTCCTAGATTATTTCGATGGCAAAACACTAACTTTCTATGATAAATGGACAAAGCCGTTAAAATATCTTCCATAGAGAGAGTTGAGCAACTTCGGACCATCAAAGTTGCTCGGTGTACGCTTTTTATTTTATCCTATTTCAAATTTTTTGAGTATAAGCTTCCTAGCTTATTTCAATAACAAAACCCCGACTTTCTATGCAGATGCACAAAATTGTTAAAAGCTCCACCATAGAGAGAGTTGAGCAACTTTGGAATGTCAGAGCTGCTCGGTGTACACATTTTATTGTTCTTCTATGTCAAATTTTACGAGTATAAACTTCAAGATTATTTTGAAGCAAAAAACACCAACTTTCTATGACAAATGGACAAAACCGTTAAAAGCTCCTCCGTAGAGAGAGTTGAGCAACTTCGGACCATCAAAGTTGCTCGGTTTACACTTTTTAATGTGCTTCTATGTCAAATTTTACGAGTATAAGCTTCCTAGATTATTTCGATGAATAAACACTAACTTTCTATCACAAATGGACAAACCCTTTAAAAGCTCCTCCATAGAGAGAGTTGATCAACTTCGAAGGACCAAAGATGCTCGGTGTACACTTTTTATTGTTATTCTATGTCAAAGTTTATGAGTATAAGCTTTCTATATTATTTCGATGGCAAAACACTAACTTTTTATGACAAATGGACAAAGTCGTTGAAAGCTCCTCCATAGAGAGAGTAGAGCAAGTTCGGACCGTCAAAGTTGCTCGATGTACACTTTTTAATGTGCTTCTATGTCAAATTTTACGAGTATAAGGTTCCTAGATTATTTCGATGGCAAAACACTAACTTTCTATGACAAATGGACAAAACCGTTAAAAGATCCTCCATAGAGAGAGTTCATCAACTTTGAACCAACAAAGTTGCTCTGTGTACACTTTTTATTGTTATTCTATGTCAAAATTTATGAGTATAAGCTTCCTAGATTATTTCGATGGCAAAACACTAACTTTCTATGACAAATGGACAAAGCCGTTAAAATATCTTCCATAGAGAGAGTTGAGCAACTTCGGACCATCAAAGTTGCTAGGTGTACGCTTTTTATTTTATCCTATTTCAAATTTTATGAGTATAAGCTTCCTAGCTTATTTCAATAACAAAACCCCGACTTTCTATGACAAATGCACAAAATTGTTAAAAGCTCCACGATAGAGAGAGTTGAGCAACTTTGGACTCTCAGTGCTGCTCGGTGTACACATTTTATTGTTCTTCTATGTCAAATTTTACGAGTATAAACTTCAAGATTATTTCGAAGCAAAAAACACCAACTTTCTATGACAAATGGACAAAACCGTTAAAAGCTCCTCCGTAGAGAGAGTTGAGCAACTTCATACCATCAAAGTTTCATTATGTAGACTTTTTAAAGTTCTTCTATGTCAAATTTTACGAGTATAAGCTTCCTAGATTATTTCGATGAATAAACACTAACTTTCTATGACAAACGGACAAAGCCGTTAAAAGCTCCTCCATAGAGAGAGTTGAGGAAGTTCGGACCGTCAAAGTTGCTCGATGTACACTTTTTAATGTGCTTATATGTCAAATTTTACGAGTATAAGGTTCCTAGATTATTTCGATTAATAAACACTAACTTTCTATGACGAATGGACAAAACCGTTAAAAGCTCCTCCATAGAGAGAGTTCATCAACTTCGAACCAACAAAGTTGCTCGGTGTACACTTTTTATTGTTATTCTATGTCAAATTTTATGAGTATAAGCTTCCTAGATTATATCGATGGCAAAACACTAACTTTCTATGACAAATGGACAAAGCCGTTAAAATATCTTCCATAGAGAGAGTTGACCAACTTCGGACCACCAAAGTTGCTCGGTGTACGCTTTTTATTTTATCCTATTTCAAATTTTATGAGGATAAGCTTCCTAGCTTATTTCAATAACAAAACCCCGACTTTCTATGCAAATGCACAAAATTGTTAAAAACTCCACCATAGAGAGAGTTGAGAAACTTTGGACTGTCAGAGCTACTCGGTGTACACATTTTATTGTTCTTCTATGTCAAATTTTACGAGTATAAACTTCAAGATTATTTTGAAGCAAAAAACACCAACTTTCTATGACAAATGGACAAAACCGTTAAAAGCTCCTCCGTAGAGAGAGTTGAGCAACTTCGGACCATCAAAGTTGCTCGGTGTACACTTTTTAATGTGCTTCTACGACAAATTTTATGAGTATAAGCTTCCTAGATTATTTCGATGAATAAACACTAACTTTCTATGACAAATGGACAAACCCGTTAAAAGCTCCTCCATAGAGAGAGTTGATCAACTTCGAAGCACCAAAGTTGCTCGGTGTACACTTTTTATTGTTATTCTATGTCAAATTTTATGAGTATAAGCTTTCTAGATTATTTCGATGGCAAAACACTAACTTTTTATGACAAATGGACAAAGCCGTTAAAATATCGTCCATAGAGAGAGTTGACCAACTTCGGACCATCAAAGTTGCTCGGTGTACGCTTTTTATTGTTATTCTATTTTAAATTTTATGAGTATAAGCTTTCTAGATTATTTCGATGGCAAAACACTAACTTTTTATGACAAATGGACAAAGCCGTTAAAATATCCTCCATAGAGAGAGTTGAGCAACTTCGGACCATCAAAGTTGCTCGGTGTACGCTTTTTATTGTTATTCTATTTCAAATATTATGAGTATAAGCTTCCTAGATTATTTCAATGAAAAAACCCCGACTTTCTATGAAATATGCACAAAATTGTTAAAAGCTCCACCATAAAGAGAGTTGAGCAACTTTGGACTCTCAGAGCTGCTCGGTGTACACTTTTTAATGTTCTCCTATATCAAATTTTACGAGTATAAGCTTCCTGGATTATTTCGATGAATAAACACTAAATTTCTGTGACAAACGGACAAAGCCGGTAAAAGCTCCTCCAAAGAGAGAGTTAAGCAAGTTCGGACCATGAAAGTTGCCCGGTGTACACTTTTTAATGTGCTTCTATGTCAAATTTTACGATTATAAGCTTCCTAGATTATTTCGATGAATAAACACTAACTTTCTATGACAAATGGACAAAACCGTTAAAAGCTCCTCCATAGAGAGAGTTCATCAACTTCGAACCAACAAAGTTGCTCGGTGTACACTTTCTATTGTTATTCTATGTCTAATTTTATGAGTATAAGCTTCCTAGATTATTTCAATGACAAAACCGCGACTTTCTATGACAAATGCACAAAATTGTTAAATGCTCCACCATAGAGAGAGTTGAGCAACTTTGGACTGTGAGAGCTGCTCGGTGTACACATTTTATTGTTCTTCTATGTCAAATTTTACGAGTATAAGCTTCAAGATTATTTCGAAGCAAAAACACCAACTTTCTATGACAAATGGACAAAACCGTTAAAAGCTCCTCCGTAGAGAGAGTTGAGAAACTTCGGACCATCAAAGTTGCACGTGTACACTTTTTAATGTTCTCCTATATCAAATTTTACGAGTATAAGCTTCCTAGATTATTTCGATGAATAAACACTAACTTTCTGTGACAAATGGACAAAGCCGGTAAAAGCTCCTCCATAGAGAGAGTTAAGCAAGTTCGGACCATGAAAGTTGCTCGGTGTACACTTTTTAATGTGCTTCTATGTCAAATTTTACGAGTACAAGCTTCCTAGATTATTTCGATGAATAAACACTAACTTTCTATGACAAATGGACAAAACCGTTAAAAGCTCCTCCATAGAGAGAGTTCATCAACTTCGAACCAACAAAGTTGCTCGGTGTACACTTTTTATTGTTATTCTATGTCAAATTTTATGAGTATAAGCTTCCTAGATTATTTTGATGGCAAAACACTAACTTTCTATGACAAATGGACAAAGCCGTTAAAATATCTTCCATAAAGAGAGTTGAGCAACTTCGGACCATCAAAGTTGCTCGGTGTACGCTTTTTATTTTATCCTATTTCAAAACTTATGAGTATAAGCTTCCTAGCTTATTTCAATAACAAAACCCCGACTTTCTATGACAAAGGCACAAAATTGTTAAAAGCTCCACCATAGAGAGAGTTGAGCAACTTTGGACTGTCAGAGCTGCTCGGTGTACACATTTTATTGTTCTTCTATGTCAAATTTTACGAGTATAAACTTCAATATTATTTTCAAGCAAAAAACACCAACTTTCTATGACAAATGGACAAAACCGTTAAAAGCTCCTCCGTAGAGAAAGTTGAGCAACTTCGGACCATCAAAGTTGCTCGGTGTACACTTTTTAATGTGCTACTATGTCAAATTTTACGAGTATAAGCTTCCTAGATTATTTCGATGAATAAACACTAACTTTCTATGACAAATGGGCAAAATCGTGAAAAGCTCCTCCATAGAGAGAGTTGATCAACTTCGAAGCACCAAAGTTGCTCGGTGTACACTTTTTATTGTTATTCTATGTCAAATTTTATAAGTATAAGCTTTCTAGATTATTTCGATGGCAAAACACTAACTTTTTATTACAAATGGACAAAGCCGTTAAAATATCTTCCATCGAGAGAGTTGAGCAACTACGGACCATCAAATTTGCTCGGTGTATGCTTTTTATTGTTATTCTATTTCAAATTTTATGAGTATAAGCTTCCTAGATTATTTCAATGACAAAACCCCGACTTTCTATGACAAATGCACAAAATTGTTAAAAGCTCCACCATAGAGAGAGTTGAGCAACTTTGGACTGTCAGAGCTGCTCGGTGTACACATTTTAATGTTCTCCTAAATCAAATTTTACGAGTATAAGCTTCCTAGATTATTTCGATGAATAAACTCTAACTTTCTATGACAAATGGACAAAGCCGGTAAAAGCTCCTCCATAGAGAGAGTTGAGCAAGTTCGGACCTTCAAAGTTGCTCGGTGTACACTTTTTAATTTGCTTCTATGTCAAATTTTACGAGTATAAGCTTCCTAGACTATTTCGATGAATAAACACTAACTTTCTATGACAAATGGACAAAACCGTTAAAAGCTCCTCCATAGAGAGAGTTTATAAACTTCGAACCACCAAAGTTGCTCGGTGTACACTTTTTATTGTTATTCTATGTCAAATTTTATGAGTATAAGCTTCCTAGATTATTTCAATGCCAAAACACCAACTTTTTATGAAGAATCGACAAAATTGTTAAAATCTCCTCCATAGAGAGAGTTGAGCAACTTCGGACCATCAAAGTTCCTCGGTGTACACTTTTTATTGTGCTTCTATGTCAAATTTTACGAGTATGAGCTTCCAAGATTATTTCGATGCCAAAATACCAACTTTCTATGACAAATGGACAAAACCGTTAAAAGCTCGTCCATAGAGAGAGTTGATCAACTTCAAAACCACCAAAGTTGCTCGGTGTACACTTTTTATTGTTATTCTATGTCAAATTTTATGACTGTAAGCTTCCTAGATTATTTCGATGGGAAAACACTAACTTTCTATGACAAATGGACAAAGCCGTTAAAATATCTTCCATAGAGAGAGTGGAGCAACTTTGGACCATCAAAGTTGCCGGTGTACGCTTTTTATTGTTATTCTATTTCAAATTTTATGAGTATAAGCTTCCTAGATTATTTCGATGAAGAAACACTAACTTTCTATGACAAATAGACAAAGCCGTTAAAAGCTCCTCCATATAGAGAGTTGAGCAAGTTCGGACTATTAAAGTTGCTCGGTGTACACTTTTTAATGTGCTTCTATGTCAAATTTTATGAGTATAAGCTTCCTAGATTATTTCGAAGAATAAACACTAACTTTCTACGAGAAATGGACAAAACCGTTAAAAGCTTTTCCGAGTATAAGCTTTCAAGATTATTTCGAAGCAAAAACACCAACATTCTACGACAAATGGACAAAACCATTAAAAGCTTTTCCGTAGAGATTGTTGAGCAACTTCGGACCATAAAAGTTGCTCGTTGTATACTTTTTATGACAAATGGACAAAGCCGTTAAAATATCTTCCATAGAGGTTGAGCAACTACGGACCATCAAATTTGCTCGGTGTACGCTTTTTATTGTTATTCTATTTCAAATTTTATGAGTATAAGATTCCTATATTATTTCAATGACAAAACCCCGACTCTCTATGACAAATGCACAAAATTGTTAAAAGCTCCACCATAGAGATAGTTGAGCAACTTTGGACTGTAAGAGCTGCTCGGTGTACACATTTTATTGTTCTTCTATGTCAAATTTTACGAGTATAAACTTCGTCATTATTTCGAAGCAAAAACACCAACTTTCTATGACAAATGGACAAAACCGTTTAAAGCTCCTCCGTAAAGAAAGTTGAGCAACTTCGGACCATCAAAGTTGCTCGGTGTACACTTTTTAATGTGCTTCTACGTCAAATTTTACGAGTATAAGCTTCCTAGATTATTTCGATGAATAAACACTAAGTTTTTATGACAAATGGACAAAACCGTTAAAAGCTCCTCCATAGAGAGAGTTGATCAACTTCGAAGCACCAAAGTTGCTTGGTGTACACTTTTTATTGTTATTTTACGTCAAATTTTATGAGTATAAGCTTCCTAGATTATTTCGATGACAAAACACCAACTTTCTATGACGAATGGACAAAATTGTTAAAAGCTCCTCCATAGAGAGAATTGAGCAAGTTCGGACCGTCAAAGTTCTTCGGTGTACACTTTTTCTTGTGCTTCCATGTGAAATTTTACGAGTATAAGCTTCCAAGATTATTTCGATGCCAAAATACCAACTTTCTTTGACAAATGAACAAAACCGTTAAAAGCTCGTCCATAGAGAGAGTTGATCAACTTCGAACCACCAAAGTTGCTCGGTGTACACTTTTTATTGTTATTCTATGTCAAATTTTATGAGTAGAAGCTTCCTAGATTATTTCGATGGCAAAACACTAACTTTCTATGATAAATGGACAAAGCCGTTAAAATATCTTCCATAGAGAGAGTTGAGCAACTTCGGACCATCAAAGTTGCTCGGTGTACGTTTTTTATTTTATCCTAATTCAAATTTTATGAGTATAAGCTTCCTAGATTATTTCAATAAGAAAACCCCACTTTCTATGACAAATGCACAAAATTGTTAAAAACTCCAGCATAGAGAGAGTTGAGCAACATTGGACTGTCAGAGCTGCTCAATGTACACATTTTATTGTTCTTCTATGTCAAATTTTACGAGTATAAGCTTCATGATTATTTCGAAGCAAAAACACCAACTTTCTATGACAAATGGACAAAACCGTTAAAAGCTCCTCCGTAGAGAGAGTTGAGCAACTTCAGACCATCAAAGTTGCATGGTGTAAACTTTTTGAAGTTCTTCTACGTCAAATTTTACGAGTATAAGCTTCCTAGATTATTTCGATGAATAAACACTAACTTTCTATGACAAATGGACAAAACCGTTAAAAGCTCCTCCATAGAGAGAGTTGATCAACTTCGGAGCACCAAAGTTGCTCGGTGTACACTTTTTATTCTTATTTTATGTCAAATTTTATGAGTATAAGCTTCCTAGATTATTTCGATGACAAAACACCAACTTTCTATGACGAATGGACAAAATTGTTAAAAGGCTCATCCATAGAGAGAGTTGAGCAACTTCGGACCCTCAAAGTTCCTCGGTGTACACTTTTTATTATGCTTCTATGTCAAATTTTATGAGTATAAGCTTCCAAGATTATTTCGATGCCAAAATACAACCTTTATATGACAAATGGACAAAACCGTTAAAAGCTCATCCATAGAGAGAGTTGATCAACTTTGAACCACCAAAGTTGCTCGGTGTACTATTTTTATTGTTATTCTATGTCAAATTTTATAAGTATAAGCTTCCTAGATTATTTCGATGGAAAAACACTAACTTTCTATGACAAATGGACAAAGCCGTTAAAATATCTTCCATAGAGAGAGTTGAGCAACTTCGGACCATCAAAGTTGCTCAGTGTACGCTTTTTATTGTTATTCTATTTCAAATTTTATGAGTATAAGCTTCCTAGATTATTTCAATGAAAAAACCCTGACTTTCTATGACAAATGCACAAAATTGTTAAAAGCTCCACCATAGAGAGAGTTGAGCAACTTTGGACTCTCAGAGCTGCTCGGTGTACACATTTTATTGTTCTTCTATGTCAAATTTTACGAGTTTAAACTTCAAGATTATTTTGAAGCAAAAAACACCAACTTTCTATGACAAATGGACAAAACCGTTAAAAGCTCCTCCGTAGAGAGAGTTGAGCAACTTCAGACCATCAAAGTTGCATGGTGTACATTTTTTAATGTTCTTCTATGTCAAATTTTACGAGTATAAGCTTCCTAGATTATTTCGATGAATAAAGACTAACATTCTATGATAAATAGACAAAGCCGTTTCAAAGCTCCTCCATAGAGAGAGTTGAGCAAGTTCGGACCGTCAAAGTTACTCGATGTTCACTTTTTATTGTGCTTCTATGTCAAATTTTACGAGTATAAGCTTCCTAGATTTTTTCGATGAATAAACACTAACTTTCTATGACAAATGGACAAAACCGTTAAAAGGTCCTCCATAGAGAGAGTTCATCAACTTCGAACCACCAAAGTTTCTCGGTGTACACTTTTTATTGTTATTCTATGTCAAATTTTATGAGTATAAGATTCCTAGATTATTTCGATGGCAAAATACTAACTTTCTATGACAAATGGACAAAGCTGTTAAAATATCTTCCATAGAGAGAGTTGAGCAACTTCGGACCATCAAAGTTGCTCGGTGTACGCTTTTTATTTTATCCTATTTCAAATTTTATGAGTATAAGCTTCCTAGATTATTTCAATAACAAAACCCCGACTTTCTATGACAAATGCACAAAATTGTTAAAAGCTCCACCATAGAGAGAGTTGAGCAACTTTTGACTGTCAGAGCTACTCGGTGTACACATTTTATAGTTCTTCTATGTCAAATTTTACGAGTATAAGCTTCATGATTATTTCGAAGCAAAAACACCAACTTTCTATGACAAATGGACAAAACCGTCAAAAGTTCCTCCGCAGAGAGAGTTGAGAAACTTCGGACCATCAAAGTTGCTCGGTGTACACTTTTTATTGTTTTTCTATGTCAAATTTTATGAGTATAAGCTTCTTAGATTATTTCGATGCCAAAACAACAACTTTCAATGACGAATGGACAAAATTGTTAAAAGCTTCTCCATAGAGAGAGTTGAGCAACTTCGGACCATAAGAAGTTCCTCGGTGTACACTTTTTATTGTGCTTCTATGTCAAATTTTACGAGTATAAGCTTCCAAGATTATTTCGATGCCAAAATACCAACTTTCTATAACAAATGGACAAAACCGTTAAAAGCTCCTCCATAGAGAGAGTTGATCAACTTCGAACCACCAAAGTTTCTCGGTGTACACTTTTTATTGTTAGTGTATGTCAAATTTTATGTGTACAAGCTTCCTAGATTATTTCGATGGCAAAACACTAACTTTCTATGACAAATGGACAAAGCCGTTAAAATATCTTCCATAGAGAGAGTTGAGCAACTTCGGACCATCAAAGTTGTTTGGTGTACGCTTTTTATTGGTATCCTATTTCAAATTTTATGAGTATAAGCTTCCTAGATTATTTCAATGACAAAACCCCGACTTTCTATGACAAATGCACAAAATTGTTAAAAGCTCCACCATAGAGAGAGTTGAGCAACTTTGGACTGTCAGAGCTGCTCGGTGTACGCATTTTATTGTTCTTCTATGTCAAATTTTACGAGTATAAGCTTCATGATTATTTCGAAGTAAAAACACCAACTTTCTATGACAAATGGACAAAACCGTTAAAAGTTCCTCCGTAGAGAGAGTTGAGCAACTTCAGACTATCAAAGTTGCTCGGTGTACACTTTTTATTGTTTTTCTATGTCAAATTTTATGAGTATAAGCTTCCTAGATTATTTCGATGACAAAACACCGACTTTCTATGATGAATGGATAAACTTGTTAAAAGCTACTCCAAAGAGAGAGTCGTGTAACTACGGACCATCAAAGTTCCTCGGTGTACACTTTTTATTATGCTTCTATGTCAAATTTTACGAGTACAAGCTTCCAAGATTATTTCGATGCCAAAATTCCAACTTTCTATGACAAATGGACAAAACCGTTAAAAGCTCGTCCATAGAGAGAGTTGATCAACTTTGAACCACCAAAGTTGCTCCGTGTACACTTTTTATTGTTATTCTATGTCAAATTTTATGAGTATAAGCTATCTAGATTATTTCGATGGCAAAACACTAACTTTCTATGACAAATGGACAAAGCCGTTAAAATATCTTCCATAGAGAGAGTTGAGCAACTTCGGACCATCAAAGTTGCTCGGTGTACGCTTTTTATTGTTATACTATTTCAAATTTTATGAGTATAAGCTTCCTAGATTATTTCAATGACAAAACCCCACTTTCTATGACAAATGCACAAAATTGTTAAAAGCTCCACCACGGAGAGAGTTGAGCAACATTGGACTCTCAGTGCTGCTCAATGTACACATTTTATTGTTCTTCTATGTCAAATTTTATGAGTGTAAACTTCAAGATTATTTCAAAGCAAAAACCACCAAGTTTCTATGACAAATGGACAAAACCGTTAAAAGCACCTCCGTAGAGAGAGTTGAGCAACTTCAGACCATCAAAGTTGCATGGTGTACACTTTTTAAAGTTCTTCTATGTCAAATTTTACGAGTATAAGCTTCCTAGATTACTTCGATGAATAAACACTAACTTTCTATGACAAATGGACAAAACCGTTAAAAGGTCCTCCATAGAGAGAGTTGAGCAACTTCGGACCATCAAAGTTGTTTGGTGTACACTTTTTATTGTTAATCTATGTCAACTTTTATGAGTATAAGCATCCTAGATTATTTCAATGAAAAAACCCCGACTTTCTATGACAAATGCACAAAATTGTTAAAAGCTCCACCATACAGAGAGTTGAGCAACTATGGACTAACAGAGCTGCTCGGTGTACACATTTTATTGTTCTTCTATGTCAAATTTTACGAGTATAAGCTTCATGATTATTTCGAAGCAAAAACACCAACTTTCTTTGACAAATGGACAAAACCGTTAAAAGTTCCTCCGTAGAGAGAGTTGAGCAACTTCAGACCATCAAAGTTGCTCGGTGTACACTTTTTATTGTTTTTCTATGTCAAATTTTATGAGTATAAGCTTCCTAGATTATTTCGATGACAAAACACCGACTTTCTATGACGAATGGATAAACTTGTTAAAAGCTACTCCAAAGAGAGAGTTGAATAACTTCGGACCATCAAAGTTCCTTGGTGTACACTTTTTATTGTGCTTCTATGTCAAATTTTACGAGTACAAGCTTCCAAGATTATTTCGATGCCAAAATTCCAACTTTCTATGACAAATGGACAAAACCGTTAAAAGCTCCTCCATAGAGAGAGTTGATCAACTTTGAACGACCAAAGTTGCTCCGTGTACACTTTTTAATGTGCTTCTATGTCAAATTTTACGAGTATAAGCTTCCTATATTTTTTCGATGAATAAACACTAACTTTCTATGACAAATGGACAAAACCGTTAAAAGCTCCTCCATAGAGAGAGTTCATCAACTTCGAACCAACAAAGTTGCTCGGTGTACACTTTTTATTGTTATTCTATGTCAAATTTTATGAGTATAAGATTTCTAGATTATTTCGATGGCAAAACACTAACTTTCTATGAAAAATGGACAAAGCTGTTAAAATATCTTCCATAGAGAGAGTTGAGCAACTTCGGACCATCAAAGTTGCTCGGTGTACGCTTTTTATTTTATTCTATTTCAAATTTTATGAGTATAAGATTCCTAGATTATTTCAATAACAAAACCCCGACTTTCTATGACAAATGCAAAAAATTGTTAAAAGCTCCACCATAGAGAGAGTTGAGCAACTTTGGACTGTCAGAGCTACTCGGTGTACACATTTTACTGTTTTTCTATGTCAAATTTTACGAGTATAAGCTTCATGATTATTTCGAAGCAAAAACACCAACTTTCTATGACAAATGGACAAAACCGTCAAAAGTTCCTCCGTAGAGAGAGTTGAGCAACTTCGGACCATCAAAGTTGCTCGGTGTACACTTTTTATTGTTTTTCTGTGTCAAATTTTATAAGTATAAGCTTCCTAGATTATTTCGATGACAAAACACCGACTTTCTATGACGAATGGATAAACTTGTTAAAAGCTCCTCCAAAGAGAGAGTTGAGCAACTTCGGACCATCAAAGTTTCTCGGTGTACACTTTTTATTGTGCTTCTACGTCAAATTTTACGAGTACAAGCTTCCAAGATTATTTCGATGCCAAAATTCCAACTTTCTATGACAAATAGACAAAATCGTTAAAATCTCCTCCATAGAGAGAGTTGATCAACTTCGAACCACCAAAGTTGCTCCGTGTACACTTTTTATTGTCATTCTATGTCAAATTTTATGAGTATAAGCTTCCTAGATTATTTCGATGGCAAAACACTAACTTTCTATGACAAATGGACAAAGCCGTTAAAATATCTTCCATAGAGAGAGTTGAGCAACTTCGGACCATCAAAGTTGTTTGGTGTACGCTTTTTATTGTTATCCTATTTCAAATTTTATGAGTATAAGCTTCCTAGATTATTTCAATGACAAAACCCCGACTTTCTATGACAAATGCACAAAATTGTTAAAAGCTCCACCATAGAGAGAGTTGAGCAACTTTGGACTGTCAGAGCTGCTCGGTGTACACATTTTATTGTTCTTCTATGTCAAATTTTACGAGTATAAGATTCCTAGATTATTTCAATAACAAAACCCCGACTTTCTATGACAAATGCACAAAATTGTTAAAAGCTCCACCATAGAGAGAGTTGAGCAACTTTGGACTGTCAGAGCTACTCGGTGTACACATTTTACTGTTCTTCTATGTCAAATTTTACGAGTATAAGCTTCATGATTATTTCGAAGCAAAAACACCAACTTTCTATGACAAATGGACAAAACCGTCAAAAGTTCCTCCGTAGAGAGAGTTGAGCAACTTTGGACCATCAAAGTTGCTCGGTGTACACTTTTTATTGTTTTTCTATGTCAAATTTTATGAGTATAAGCTTCCTAGATTATTTCGATGACAAAACACCGACTTTCTATGACGAATGGATAAACTTGTTAAAAGCTCCTCCAAAGAGAGAGTTGAGCAACTTCGGACCATCAAAGTTCCTCGGTGTACACTTTTTATTGTGCTTCTACGTCAAATTTTACGAGTACAAGCTTCCAAGATTATTTCGATGCCAAAATTCCAACTTTCTATGACAAATAGACAAAATCGTTAAAATCTCGTCCATAGAGAGAGTTGATCAACTTTGAACCACCAAAGTTGCTCCGTGTACACTTTTTATTGTCATTCTATGTCAAATTTTATGAGTAGAAGCTTCCTAGATTATTTCGATGGCAAAACACTAACTTTCTATGACAAATGGACAAAGCCGTTAAAATATCTTCCATAGAGAGAGTTGAGCAACTTCGGACCATCAAAGTTGCTCGGAGTACGCTTTTTATTGTTATACGTTTTCAAATTTTATGAGTATAAGCTTCCTAGATTTTTTCAATGACAAAACCCCGACTTTCTATGACAAATGCACAAAATTGTTAAAAGCTCCACCATGGAGAGAGTTGAGCAACTTTGGACTCTCAGTGCTGCTCGGTGTAGACATTTTATTGTTCTTCTATGTCAAATTTTACGAGTGTAAACTTCAAGATTATTTCGAAGCAAAAACCACCAAGTTTCTATGACAAATGGACAAAACCGTTAAAAGCTCCTTCATAGAGAGAGTTGAGCAACTTCAAACCATCAAAGTTGCATGGTGTACACTTTTTGAAGTTCTTCTATGTCAAATTTTACAAGTATAAGCTTCCTAGATTATTTCGATGAATAAACACTAACTTTCTATGACAAATGGACAAAGCCGTTAAAAGCTCCTCCATAGAGAGAGTTGAGCAAGTTCAGACCGTCAAAGTGGCTCGATGTACACTTTTTAATGTGCTTCTATGTCAAATTTTACAAGTATAGGCTTCCTAGATTATTTCGATGAATAAACACTAACTTTCTATGACAAATGGACAAAATCGTTAAAAGCTCCTCCATTGAGAGAGTTCATCAACTTCGAAGCACCAAAGTTGCTCGGTGTACACTTTTTATTGTTATTCTATGTCAAATTTTATGAGTATAAGCTTCCTGGATTATTTCGATGGAAAAACACTAACTTTCTATGACAAATGGACAAACTCCTTAAAATATCTTCCATAGAGAGAGTTGAGCAACTTCGGACCATCAAAGTTGCTCAGTGTACGCTTTTTATTTTATACTATTTCAAATTTTATGAGTATAAGCTTCCTAGATTATTTCAATAACAAAACCCCGACTTTCTATGACAAATGCACAAAATTGTTTAAAGCTCCACCATAGAGAGAGTTGAGCAACTTTGGACTGTCAGAGCTGCTCGGTGTACACATTTTATTGTTCTTCTATGTCAAATTTTACGAGTATAAGCTTCATGATTATTTCGAATCAAAAACACCAACTTTCTATGACATATGGACAAAACCGTTAAAAGCTCCTCCGTAGAAAGAGTTGAGCAACTTCGGACCATCAAAGTTGCTCTGTGTAAACTTTTTAATGTGCTTCTACGTCAAATTTTACGAGTTTAAGCTTCCTAGATTATTTCGATGAATAAACACTAACTTTCTATGACAAATGGACAAAACCGTTAAAAGCTCCTCCATAGAGAGAGTTGATCAACTTCGAAGCACCAAAGTTGCTCGGTGTACACTTTTTATTCTTCTTTTATGTCAAATTTTACGAGTATAAGCTTCCTAGATTATTTCGATGACAAAACACAAACTTTCTATGACGAATGGACAAAATTGTTAAAGGCTCCTCCATAGAAAGAGTTGAGCAACTTCGGATCATCAAAGTTCCTCGGTGTACACTTTTTGTTGTGCTTCTATGCAAATTTTACGAGTATAAGCTTCCAAGATTATTTCGATACCAAAATACCAACTTTCTATGACAAATGGACAAAACCGTTAAAAGCTCGTCCAGAGAGAGAGTGGATCAACTTCAAACCATCAAAGTTGCTCGGTGTACGCTATTTATTGTTATTCTATTTCAAATTTTATGAGTATAAGCTTCCTAGATTATTTCAATGACAAAACCCTGACTTTCTATGACAAATGCACAAAATTGTTAAAAGTCTCTACCATAGAGAGTATTGAGCAACTTTGGACTCTCTGAGCTGCTCGGTGTACACATTTTATTGTTCTTCTATGTCAAACTTTACGAGTATAAACTTCAAGATTATTTTGAAGCAAAAAACACCAACTTTCTATGACAAATGGACAAAACCGTTAAAAGCTCCTCCGTAGAGAGAGTTGAGCAACTTCAGAACATCAAAGTTGCATGGTGTACATTTTATGAGTATAAGCTTCCTAGATTATTTCGATGAATAAACACTAACTTTCTATGACAAATGGACAAAGCCGTTTGAAAGTTCCTCCGTAGAGAGAGTTGAGCAAGTTCGGACCGTCAAAGTTGCTCGATGTACACTTTTTAATGTGCTTCTATGTCAAATTTTACGAGTATAAGCTTCCTAGATTATTTTGATGAATAAACACTAACTTTCTATGACAAATGGACAAAACCATTAAAAGCTCCTCCATAGAGAGAGTTCATCAACTTCGAACCACCAAAGTTGCTCGGTGTACACTTTTTATTGTTATTCTTTGTCAAATTTTGTGAGTATAAGATTCCTATATTATTTCGATGGCAAAACACTAACTTTCTATGACAAATGGACAAAGCCGTGAAAATATCTTCCATAGAGAGAGTTGAGCAACTTCGGACCATCAAAGTTGCTCGGTGTACACTTTTTATTTTATCCTATTTCAAATTTTATGAGTATAAGCTTCCTAGATTATTTCAATAACAAAACCCCGACTTTCAATGACAAATGCACAAAATTGTTAAAAGCTCCACCATAGAGAGAGTTGAGCAACTTTGGACTATCAGAGCTGCTCGGTGTACACATTTTATTGTTCTTCTATGTCAAATTTTACGAGTATAAGCTTCAAGATTATTTCGAAGAAAAAACACCAACTTTCTATGACAAATTGACAAAACCGTTTAAAGCTCCTCTGTAGAGAGAGTTGAGCAAGTTCGGACCGTCAAAGTTGCTCGATGTACACTTTTTAATGTGCTTCTATCTCAAATTTTACGAGTATAAGCTGTCATTTGATTATTTCGATGAATAAACACCAACTTTCTATGACAAATGGACAAAACCGTTTAAAGCTCCTCTGTAGAGAAGTTGAGCAACCTCGGACCATCAAAGTTGCTCGGTGTACACTTTTTAATGTGCTTCTATGTCAAATTTTACGAGTATAAGCTTTCATTTGATTATTTCGATGAATAAACACCAACTTTCTATGACAAATGCACAAAATTGTTAAAAGCTCCACCATAGAGAGAGTTGAGCAACTTTGGACTGTCAGAGCTACTCGGTGTACACATTTTATTGTTCTTCTATGTCAAATTTTACGACTATAAGCTTCATGATTATTTCGAAGCAAAAACACCAACTTTCTATGACAAATGGACAAAACCGTCAAAAGATCCTCCGTAGAGAGAGTTGAGCAACTTCGGACCATCAAATTTGCTCGTTGTATACTTTTTATTTTTTTTCTATGTCAAATTTTATGAGTATAAGCTTCCTAGATTATTTCGATGCCAAAACACCAACTTTCTATGAAGAATGGACAAAATTGTTAAAAGCTTCTCCATAGAGAGAGTTGAGCAACTTCGGACCATAAGAAGTTCCTCGGTGTACACTTTTTATTGTGCTTCGATGTCAAATTTTACGAGTATAAGCTTCCAAGATTATTTCGATTCCAAAATACCAACTTTCTATGACAAATGGACAAAACCGTTAAAAGCTCCTCCATAGAGAGAGTTGATCAACTTCGAACCACCAAAGTTTGTCGGTGTACACTTTTTATTGTTAGTATATGTCAAATTTTATGAGTATAAGCTTCCTAGATTATTTCGATGGCAAAACACTAACTTTCTATGACAAATGGACAAAGCCGTTAAAATATCTTCCATAGAGAGAGTTGAGCAACTTCGGACCATCAAAGTTGTTTGGTGTACGCTTTTTATTGTTATCCTATTTCAAATCTTATGAGTATAAGCTTCCTAGATTATTTCAATGAAAAAACCCCGACTTTCTATGAAAAATGCAAAAAATTGTTAAAAGCTCCACCATAGAGAGAGTTGAGCAACTTTGTACTGTCAGAGCTGCTCGGTGTACACATTTTATTGTTCTTCTATGTCAAATTTTACGAGTGTAAGCTTCATGATTATTTCGAAGTAAAAACACCAACTTTCTATGACAAATGGACAAAAACCGTTAAAAGTTCCTCCGTAGAGAGAGTTGAACAACTACGGACCATCAAAGTTGCTCGGTGTACACTTTTTATTGTTTTTCTATGTCAAATTTTATGAGTATAAGCTTCCTAGATTATTTCGATGACAAAACACCGACTTTCTATGACGAATGGATAAACTTGTTAAAAGCTCCTCCAAAGAGAGAGTTGAGCAACTTCGGACCATCAAAGTTCCTCGGTGTACACTTTTTATTGTGCTTCTATGTCAAATTTTACGAGTATAAGCTTCCAAGATTATTTCGATGCCAAAACACCAACTTTCTATGACAAATGGACAAAACCGTTTAAAGCTCCTCTGTAGAGAGAGTTGAGCAACTTCGGACCATCAAAGTTGCTCGGTGTACACTTTTTAATGTGCTTCTATGTCAAATTTTACGAGTATAAGCTTTCATTTGATTATTTCGATGAATAAACACCAACTTTCCATGACAAATTGACAAAACCGTTTAAAGCTCCTCTGTAGAGAGAGTTGAGCAACTTCGGACCACCAAAGTTGCTCGGTGTACACTTTTTAATGTGCTTTTATCTTAGATTTTACGAGTATAAGCTGTCATTTGATAATTTCGATGAATAAACACCAACTTTCTACGAAAAATGGACAAAACCGTTTAAAGCTCCTCTGTAGAGAAGTTGAGCAACCTCGGACCATCAAAGTTGCTCGGTGTACACTTTTTAATGTGCTTCTATGTCAAATTTTACGAGTATAAGCTTTCATTTGATTATTTCGATGAATAAACACCAACTTTCTATGACAAATGCATAAAATTGTTAAAAGCTCCACCATAGAGAGAGTTGAGCAACTTTGGACTGTCAGAGCTACTCGGTGTACACATTTTATTGTTCTTCTATGTCAAATTTTACGAGTATAAGCTTCATGATTATTTCGAAGCAAAAACACCAACTTTCTATGACAAATGGACAAAACCGTCAAAAGATCCTCCGTAGAGAGAGTTGAGCAACTTCGGACCATCAAATTTGCTCGTTGTATACTATTTATTTTTTTTCTATGTCAAATTTTATGAGTATAAGCTTCCTAGATTATTTCGATGCCAAAACACCAACTTTCTATGAAGAATGGACAAAATTGTTAAAAGCTTCTCCATAGAGAGAGTTGAGCAACTTCGGACCATAAGAAGTTCCTCGGTGTACACTTTTTATTGTGCTTCGATGTCAAATTTTACGAGTATAAGCTTCCAAGATTATTTCGATTCCAAAATACCAACTTTCTATGACAAATGGACAAAACCGTTAAAAGCTCCTCCATAGAGAGAGTTGATCAACTTCGAACCACCAAAGTTTGTCGGTGTACACTTTTTATTGTTAGTATATGTCAAATTTTATGAGTATAAGCTTCCTAGATTATTTCGATGGCAAAACACTAACTTTCTATGACAAATGGACAAAGCTGTTAAAATATCTTCCATAGAGAGAGTTGAGCAACTTCGGACCATCAAAGTTGTTTGGTGTACGCTTTTTATTGTTATCCTATTTCAAATTTTATGAGTATAAGCTTCCTAGATTATTTCAATGAAAAAACCCCGACTTTCTATGAAAAATGCAAAAAATTGTTAAAAGCTCCATCATAGAGAGAGTTGAGCAACTTTGTACTGTCAGAGCTGCTCGGTGTACACATTTTATTGTTCTTCTATGTCAAATTTTACGAGTGTAAGCTTCATGATTATTTCGAAGTAAAAACACCAACTTTCTATGACAAATGGACAAAAACCGTTAAAAGTTCCTCCGTAGAGAGAGTTGAACAACTACGGACCATCAAAGTTGCTCGGTGTACACTTTTTATTGTTTTTCTATGTCAAATTTTATGAGTATAAGCTTCCTAGATTATTTCGATGACAAAACACCGACTTTCTATGACGAATGGATAAACTTGTTAAAAGCTCCTCCAAAGAGAGAGTTGAGCAACTTCGGACCACCAAAGTTCCTCGGTGTACACTTTTTTTTGTGCTTCTATGTCAAATTTTACGAGTATAAGCTTCCAAGATTATTTCGATGCCAAAACACCAACTTTCTATGAAAAATGGACAAAACCGTTAAAAGCTCCTCCGTAGAGAGAGTTGAGCAACTTCGGACCATCAAAGTTGCACGGTGTACACGTTTTAATGTTCTTCTATGTCAAATTTTACGAGTATAAGCTTCCTATATTATTTCGATGAATAAACATTAACTTTCTATGACAAATGGACAAAGCCGTTAAAAGCTCCTCCATAGAGAGAGTTGAGCAAGTTCGGACCATCAAAGTTGCTCGGTGTACACTTTTTAATGTGCTTCTATGTCAATTTTTATGAGTATACGCTTCCTAGATTATTTCGATGAATAAACACCAACTTTCTATGACAAATGGACAAAACCGTTAAAAGCTCGTCCATAGAGAAAGTTGATCAACTTCGAACCACCAAAGTTGCTCCGTGTACACTTTTTATTGTTATTCTATGTCAAATTTTAGGAGTATAAGCTTCCTAGATTATTTCGATGGCAAAACACTAACTTTTTACGACAAATGGACAAAGCCGTTAAAATATCATCCATAGAGAGAGTTGAGCAACTTCGGACCATCAAAGTTGCTCGGTGTACGCTTTTTATTGTTATTCTTTTTCAAATTTTATGAGTATAAGCATTCTAGATTATTTCAATGACAAAACCCCGACTTTCTATGACAAATGCACAAAATTGTTAAAAGCTCCACCATAGAGAGAGTTTAGCAACTTTGGACTCTCAGAGCTGCTCGGTGTACATATTTTATTGTTCTTCTATGTCAAATTTTACGAGTATAAGCTTCAAGATTATTTCGAAGAAAAACACCAACTTTCTATGACAAATGGACAAAACCGTTAAAAGCTCCTCCGTAGAGAGAGTTGAGCAACTTCGGACCATCAAAGTTGCACGATGTACACGTTTTAATGTTCTTCTATGTCAAATTTTACAAGTATAAGCTTCCTATATTATTTCGATGAATAAACATTAACTTTCTATGACAAATGGACAAAGCCGTTAAAAGCTCCTCCATAGAGAGAGTTGAGCAAGTTCGGACCATCAAAGTTGCTCGGTGTACACTTTTTAATGTGCTCCTATGTCAATTTTTATGAGTATACGCTTCTTAGATTATTTCGATGAATAAACACCAACTTTCTATGACAAATGGACAAAACCGTTAAAAGCTCCACCGTAGAGTGAGTTGAGCAACTTCGGACCATCAAAGTTGCACAGTGTACACTTTTTAATGTTCTTCTATATCAAATTTTACGAGTATAAGCTTCCTAGATTATTTCGATGAATAAACACTAACTTTCTATGATAAATGGACAAAGCCGGTAAAAGATCCTCCATAGAGAGAGTTGAGCAAGTTCGGACGATCAAAGTTGCTCAGTGTACACTTTTTAATGTGCTTCTATGTCACATTTTACGAGTATATGCTTCCTAGATTATTTCGATGAATAAACACTAACTTTCTATGACAAATGGACAAAACCGTTAAAAGCTCGTCCATAGAGAGAGTTGATCAACTTCGAACCACCAAAGTTGCTCCGTGTACACTTTTTATTGTTATTCTATGTTAAATTTTAGGAGTATGAGCTTCCTAGATTATTTCGATGGCAAAACACTAACTTTCTACGACAAATGGACAAAGCCGTTAAAATATCATTCATAGAGAGAGTTGAGCAACTTCGGACCATCAAAGTTGCTCGGTGTACGCTTTTTATTGTTATTCTTTTTCAAATTTTATGAGTATAAGCATTCTAGATTATTTCAATGACAAAACCCCGACTTTCTATGACAAATGCACAAAATTGTTAAAAGCTCCACCATAGAGAGAGTTTAGCAACTTTGGACTCTCAGAGCTGCTCGGTGTACATATTTTATTGTTCTTCTATGTCAAATTTTACGAGTATAAGCTTCAAGATTATTTCGAAGAAAAACACCAACTTTCTATGACAAATGGACAAAACCGTTAAAAGCTCCTCCGTAGAGAGAGTTGAGCAACTTCGGACCATCAAAGTTGCACGATGTACACGTTTTAATGTTCTTCTATGTCAAATTTTACAAGTATAAGCTTCCTATATTATTTCGATGAATAAACATTAACTTTCTATGACAAATGGACAAAGCCGTTAAAAGCTCCTCCATAGAGAGAGTTGAGCAAGTTCGGACCATCAAAGTTGCTCGGTGTACACTTTTTAATGTGCTTCTATGTCAATTTTTATGAGTATACGCTTTCTAGATTATTTCGATGAATAAACACCAACTTTCTATGACAAATGGACAAAACCGTTAAAAGCTCCTCCGTAGAGTGAGTTGAGCAACTTCGGACCATCAAAGTTGCACAGTGTACACTTTTTAATGTTCTTCTATATCAAATTTTATGAGTATAAGCTTCCTAGATTATTTCGATGAATAAACACTAACTTTCTATGATAAATGGACAAAGCCGGTAAAAGATCCTCCATAGAGAGAGTTGAGCAAGTTCGGACGATCAAAGTTGCTCAGTGTACACTTTTTAGTGTGCTTCTATGTCACATTTTACGAGTATATACTTCCTAGATTATTTCGATGAATAAACACCAACTTTCTATGACAAATGGACAAAACCGTTAAAAGCTCCTCTATAGAGAGAGTTGATCAACTTCGAAGCACCAACGTTGCTCGGTGTACACTTTTTATTGTTATTCTATGTAAAATTTTATAAGTATAAGCTTCCTAGATTATTTCGATGGCAAAACACTAACTTTCTATGACAAATGGACAAAGCCGTTAAAATATCTTCCATAGAGAGAGTTGAGCAACTTCGGACCATCAAAGTTGCTCGGTGTACGATTTTTATTGTTATTTCATTTCAAATTTTATGAGTATATGCTTCGTAGATTATTTCAATGACAAAACCTCGACTTTCTATGACAAATGCACAAAATTGTTAAAAGCTCCACCATAGAGAGAGTTGAGCAACTTTGGACTGTCAGAGCTGCTCGGTGTACACATTTTATTGTTCTTCTATGTCAAATTTTACGAGTATAAACTTCAAGATTATTTCGAAGCAAAAACACCATTTTTCTATGACAAATGGACAAAACCGTTAAAAGCTCCTCCGTAGAGAGAGTTGAGCAACTTCGGACCATCAAGGTTGCACAGTGTACACTTTTTAATGTTCTTCTCTATCAAATTTTACGAGTATAAGCTTCCTAGATTATTTCAATGAATAAACACTAACTTTCTATGATAAATGGACAAAGCTGGTAAAAGCTCTTCCATAGAGAGAGTTGAGCAAGTTCGGACGATCAGAGTTGCTCGGTGTACACATTTGAATGTGCTTCTATGTCAAATTTTACGAGTATAAGCTTCCTAGATTATTTCGATGCCAAAATTCCAACTTTTTATGACAAGTGGACAAAACCGTTAAAAGCTCCTCCGTAGAGAGAGTTGAGCAAGTTCGGACGATCAGAGTTGCTCGGTGTACACATTTGAATGTACTTCTATGTCAAATTTTACGAGTATAAGCTTCCTTGATTATTTCGATGCCAAAATTCCAGCTTTCTATTACAATTGGACAAAACCGTTAAAAGCTCCTCCGTAGAGAGAGTTGAGCAACTTTGGACCATAAAAGTTGCACGGTGTACACTTTTTAAAGTTCTTCTATGTGAAATTTTACGAGTAGAAGCTTCTAGATTGTTTTGATGAATAAACACTAACTTTCTATGACAAATGGACAAAGTCGTTAAAATATCTTCAATAGAGAGAGTTGAGCAACTTCGAACCATCAAAGTTGCTTGGTGTACGCTTTTTATTGTTATCCAATTTCAAATTTTATGAGTATAAGCTTCCTTGATTATTTCAATGACAAAACCCCGACTTTCTATGACAAATGCACAAAATTGTTAAAAGCTCCATCATAGAGAGAGTTGAGCAACATTGGACTGTCAGAGCTGCTCGGTGTACACATTTTATTGTTCTTCTATGTCAAATTTTACGAGTATAAGCTTCAAGATTATTTCGAAGCAAAAACACCATTTTTCTATGACAAATGGACAAAACCGTTAAAAGCTCCTCCGTAGAGAGAGTTGAGCGACTTCGGAGCATCAAAGTTGCACAGTGTACACTTTTTAATGTTCTTCTATATCAAATTTTACGAGTATAAGCTTCCCAGATTATTTCGATGAATAAACACTAACTTTCTATGATAAATGGACAAAGCTGGTAAATGCTCTTCCATAGAGAGAGTTGAGCAAGTTCGGACGATCAGAGTTGCTCGGTGTACACATTTGAATGTGCTTCTATGTCAAATTTTACGAGTATAAGCTTCCTAGATTATTTCAATGAATAAACACTAACTTTCTATGACAAATGGACAAAACCGTTAAAAGCACCTCCATAGGGAGAGTTGATCAACTACGAAGCACCAACGTTGCTCGGTGTACACTTTTTATTGTTATTCTATGTCAAATTTTATAAGTATAAACTTCCTAGATTATTTCGATGGCAAAACACTAAATTTCTATGACAAATGGACAAAGCCGTTAAAATATCTTCCATAGAGAGAGTTGAGCAACTTCGGACCATCAAAGTTGCTCGGTGTACGATTTTTATTGTTATTCCATTTCAAATTTTATGAGTATATGCTTCGTAGATTATTTCAATGACAAAACCCCGACTTTCTATGACAAATGCACAAAATTGTTAAAAGCTTCACCATAGAGAGAGTTAAGCAACTTTGGACTCTCAGAGCTGCCCGGTGTACATATTTTATTGTTCTTCTATGTCAAATTTTACGAGTATAAGCTTCATGATTTTTTCGAAGCAAAAACACCAACTTTCTATGACAAATGGACAAAACCGTTAAAAGCTCCTCCGTAGAGAGAGTTGAGCAACTTCGGACCTTCAAAGTTGCACAGTGTACACTTTTTCATGTTCTTCTATATCAAATTTTACGAGTATAGGCTTCCTAGAATATTTCGATGAATAAACACTAACTTTCTATGACAAATGGACAATGCCAGTAAAAGCTCCTCCATAGAGAGAGTTGAGCAAGTTCGGACGATCAAAGTTGCTAGGTGTACACTTGTTAATGTGCTTCTATGTAAAATTTTACGAGTATAAGCTTCCTAGATTATTTCAATGAATAAACACTAACTTTCTATGACAAATGGACAAAACCGTTAAAAGCTCCTCCATAGGGAGAGTTGATCAACTACGAAGCACCAACGTTGCTCGGTGTACACTTTTTATTGTTATTCTATGTCAAATTTTATAAGTATAAACTTCCTAGATTATTTCGATGGCAAAACACTAAATTTCTATGACAAATGGACAAAGCCGTTAAAATATCTTCCATAGAGAGAGTTCAGCAACTTCGGACCATCAAAGTTGCTCGGTGTACGATTTTTATTGTTATTCCATTTCAAATTTTATGAGTATATGCTTCGTAGATTATTTCAATGACAAAACCACGACTTTCTATGACAAATGCACAAAATTGTTAAAAGCTCCAACATAGAGAGAGTTGAGCAACTTTGGACTGTCAGAGCTGCTCGGTGTACACATTTTATTGTTCTTCTATGTCAAATTTTACGAGTATAAACTTCAAGATTATTTCTAAGCAAAAATTACGAGCTTTCTATTACAATTGAACAAAACCGTTAAAAGCTCCTCCGTAGAGAGAGTTGAGCAACTTCGGACCATAAAAGTTGCACGGTGTACACTTTTTAAAGTTCTTCTATGTGAAATTTTACGAGTATAAGCTTCCTAGATTGTTTTGATGAATAAACACTAACTTTCTATGACAAATGGACAAAGCCAGTAAAAGCTCTTCCATAGAGAGAGTTGAGCAAGTTCGGACGATCAGAGTTGCTCGGTTTACACTTTTTAATGTGCTTCTATGTGAAATTTTACGAGTCTAAGCTTCCTAGGTTATTTCGATGAATAAACACTAACTTTCTATGACAAATGGACAAAACCGTTAAAAGCTCCTCCATAGAGAGAGTTGATCAACTTCGAAGCACCAAAGTTGCTCGGTGTACACTTTTTATTGTTATTCTATGCCAAATTTTATAAGTATAAGCTTCCTAGATTATTTCAATGGCAAAACACTAACTTTCTATGACAAATGGACAAAGCTGTTAAAATATCTTCCATAGGGAGAGTTGAGCAATTTCGAACCATCCAAGTTGCTCGGTGTACGATTTTTATTGTTATTCCATTTCAAATTTTATTAGTATAGGCTTCGTAGATTATTTCAATGACAAAACCCCGACTTTCTATGACAAATGCACAAAATTGTTAAAAGCTCCACCATAGAGAGAGTTGAGCAACTTTGGACTGTCAGAGCTGCTCGGTGTACACATTTTATTGTTCTTCTATGTCAAATTCTACGAGTATAAACTTCAAGATTATTTCTGAGCAAAAATTACCAGCTTTTAATGACAAATGGAAAAAACCGTTAAAAGCTCGTCCGTAGAGAGAGTTGAGCAACTTCGGACCATCAAAGTTCCTCGATGTACACATTTGAATGTGCTTCTATGTCAAATTTTACGAGTATAAGCTACCAAGATTATTTCGACGCCAAAATTCCAACTTTCTACGACAAATGGACAAAACGGTTAAAAGCTCGTCCATAGAGAGAGTTGATCAACTTCGAAATACCAAAGTTTCTCCGTGTACACTTTTTATTGTTATTCTATGTCAAATTTTATGAGTATAAGCTTCCAAGATTATTTCGATGGCAAAACACTAACTTTCTACGACAAATGGACAAAGCCGTTAAAATATCCTCCATAGAGAGAGTTGAGCAACTTCGTACCATCAAAGTTGCTTGGTGTACGCTTTTTATTGTTATTCTTTCTCAAATTTTATGAGTATAAGCTTCCTAGATTATTTCAATGACAAAACCCCGACTTTCTATGAAAAATGCACAAAATTATTAAAAGCTCCACCATAGAGAGAGTTGAGCAACTTCGGACTCTCAGAGCTGCTCGGTGTACATATTTTATTATTCTTCTATGTCAAATTTTACGAGTATACGCTTCAAGATTATTTCGAAGCAAAAACACCAACTTTCTATGACAAATGGACAAAACCGTTAAAAGCTCCTCCTTAGAGAGAGTTGAGCAACTTCGGACCATCAAAGTTGCACAGTGTACACTTTTTCAAGTTCTTCTATATCAAATTTTACGAGTATAAACTTCCTAGAATATTTCGATGAATAAACACTAACTTTTTATGACAAATGGACAATGCCAGTAAAAGCTCCTCCATCGAGAGAGTTGAGCAAGTTCGGACGATGAAAGTTGCTAGGTGTACACTTTTTAATGTGCTTCTATGTCAAATTTTACGAGTATAAGCTTCGTAGATTATTTCGATGAATAAACACTAACTTTCTATGACAAATGGACAAAACCGTTAAAAGCTCCTCCATAGGGAGAGTTGATCAACTTCGAAGCACCAACGTTGCTCGGTGTACACTTTTTATTGTTATTCTATGTCAAATTTTATAAGTATAAGCTTCCTAGATTATTTCGATGGCAAAACACTAAATTTCTATGACAAATGGACAAAGCCGTTAAAATATCTTCCATAGAGAGAGTTGAGCAACTTCATACCATCAAAGTTGCTCGGTGTACGATTTTTATTGTTATTCCATTTCAAATTTATGAGTATATGCTTCGTAGATTATTTCAATGACAAAACCCCGACTTTCTATGACAAATGCACAAAATTGTTAAAAGCTCCACCATAGAGAGAGTTGAGCAACTTTGGACTGTCAGAGCTGCTCGGTGTACACATTTTATTGTTCTTCTATGTCAAATTTTACGAATATAAACTTCAAGATTATTTATAAGCAAAAATTACCAGCTTTCTATTACAATTGAACAAAACCGTTAAAAGCTCCTCCGTAGAGAGAGTTGAGCAACTTCGGACCATAAAAGTTGCACGGTGTACACTTTTTAAAGTTCTTCTATGTGAAATTTTACGAGTATAAGCTTCCTAGATTGTTTTGATGAATAAACACTAACTTTCTATGACAAATGGACAAAGCCGGTAAAAGCTCTTTCATAGAAAGAGTTGAGCAAGTTCGGAAGATCAAAGTTGCTCGGTGTACACTTTTTAATGTGCTTCTATGTCAAATTTTACGAGTATAAGCTTCGTAGGTTATTTCGATGAATAAACACTAACTTTCTATGACAAATGGACAAAACCGTTAAAAGCTCCTCCATAGAGAGAGTTGATCAACTTCGAAGCACCAAAGTTGCTCGGTGTACACTTTTTATTGTTATTCTATGCCAAATTTTATAAGTATAAGATTCCTAGATTATTTCGATGGCAAAACACTAACTTTCTATGACAAATGGACAAAGCTGTTAAAATATCTTCCATAGGGAGAGTTTAGCAATTTCGGACCATCCAAGTTGCTCGGTGTATGATTTTTATTGTTATTCCATTTCAAATTTTTTGAGTATAAGCTTCGTAGATTATTTCAATGCCAAAACCCCGACTTTCTATGACAAATGCACAAAATTGTTAAGAGCTCCACCATAGAGAGAGTTGAGCAGCTTTGGACTGTCAGAGCTGCTCGGTGTACAAATTTTATTGTTCTTCTATGTCAAATTCTACGAGTATAAACTTCAAGATTATTTCTAAGCACAAATTACCAGCTTTCTATTACAATTGGACAAAACCGTTAAAAGCTCGTCCGTAGAGAGAGTTGAGCAACTTCGGACCATAAAAGTTGCACGGTGTACACTTTTTAATATTCTTCTATGTGAAATTTTACGAGTATAAGCTTCCTAGATTGTTTTGATGAATAAACACTAACTTTCTATGACAAATGGACAAAGCCGTTAAAATATCTTCAATAGAGAGAGTTGAGCAACTTCGGACCATCAAAGTTGCTTGCTGTACGCTTTTTATTGTTATCCTATTTCAAATTTTATTAGTATAAGCTTCCTAGATTATTTCAATGACAAAACCCCGACTTTCTATGACAAATGCACAAAATTGTTAAAAGCTCCACCATAGAGAGAGTTGAGCAACATTGGACTGTTAGAGCTGCTCGATGTACACATTTTATTGTTCTTCTATGTCAAATTTTACGAGTATAAGCTTCCTAGATTATTTCGATGAATAAACACTAACTTTCTATGACAAATGGACAAAACCGTTAAAAGCTCCTCCCTAGAGAGAGTTGATCAACTTCGAAGCACCAAAGTTGCTCGGTGTACACTTTTTATTGTTATTCTATGTCAAATTTTATAAGTATAAGCTTCCTAGATTATTTCGATGGCAAAACACTAACTTTCTATGACAAATTGACAAAGTTGTTAAAATATCTTCCATAGAGAGAGTTGAGCAATTTCGGACCATCCAAGTTGCTCGGTGTACGATTTTTATTGTTATTCCATTTCAAATTTTATGAGTATAGGCTTCGTAGATTATTTCAATGACAAAACCCCGACTTTCTATGACAAATGCACAAAATTATTAAAAGCTCCACCATAGAGAGAGTTGAGCAATTTTGGACTGTCAGAGCTGCTCGGTGTACACATTTTATTGTTCTTCTATGTCAAATTTTACGAGTATAAATTTCAAGATTATTTCAAAGCAAAAATTACCAGCTTTCTATGACAAATGGACAAAACCGTTAAAAGCTCCTCCGTAGAGAGAGTTGAGCAACTTCGGACCATCAAAGTTGCACGGTGTACACTTTTTAAAGTTCCTCTATGTCAAATTTTACGAGTACAAGCTTCCTAGATTATTTCGATGAATAAACACTAACTTTCTATGAAAAATGGACAAAGCCGTTAAAATATCTTCAATAGACAGAGTTGGACAACTTCGGACCATCAAAGTTGCTTGGTGTACACTTTTTATTGTTATCCTATTTCAAATTTTATGAGTATAAGCTTCCTAGATTATTTCAATGACAAAACCCCAACTTTCTATGACAAATGCAGAAAATTGTTAAAAGCTCTACCATAGACAGAGTTGAGCAACTTTGGACTGTCAGAGCTGCTCGGTGCACACATTTCATTGTTCTTCTATGTCAAATTTTACGAGTATAAGCTTCAAGATTATTTCGAAGCAAAAACACCAACTTTCTATGACAAATGGACAAAACCGTTAAAAGCTCCTCCGTAGAGAGAGTTGAGCAACTTCGGACCATCAAAGTTGCACAGTGTACACTTTTTAATGTTCTACTATATCAAATTTTACGAGTATAAGCTTCCTAGATTATTTTGATGAATAAACACTAACTTTCTATGACAAATGGACAAAGCCGGTAAAAGCTCTTTCATAGAAAGAGTTGAGCAAGTTCGGAAGATCAAAGTTGCTCGGTGTACACTTTTTAATGTGCTTCTATGTCAAATTTTACGAGTATAAGCTTCGTAGGTTATTTCGATGAATAAACACTAACTTTCTATGACAAATGGACAAAACCGTTAAAAGCTCCTCCATAGAGAGAGTTGATCAACTTCGAAGCACCAAAGTTGCTCAGTGTACACTTTTTATTGTTATTCTATGCCAAATTTTATAAGTATAAGATTCCTAGATTATTTCGATGGCAAAACACTAACTTTCTATGACAAATGGACAAAGCTGTTAAAATATCTTCCATAGGGAGAGTTTAGCAATTTCGGACCATCCAAGTTGCTCGGTGTATGATTTTTATTGTTATTCCATTTCAAATTTTTTGAGTATAAGCTTCGTAGATTATTTCAATGCCAAAACCCCGACTTTCTATGACAAATGCACAAAATTGTTAAGAGCTCCACCATAGAGAGAGTTGAGCAGCTTTGGACTGTCAGAGCTGCTCGGTGTACAAATTTTATTGTTCTTCTATGTCAAATTCTACGAGTATAAACTTCAAGATTATTTCTAAGCACAAATTACCAGCTTTCTATTACAATTGGACAAAACCGTTAAAAGCTCGTCCGTAGAGAGAGTTGAGCAACTTCGGACCATAAAAGTTGCACGGTGTACACTTTTTAATATTCTTCTATGTGAAATTTTACGAGTATAAGCTTCCTAGATTGTTTTGATGAATAAACACTAACTTTCTATGACAAATGGACAAAGCCGTTAAAATATCTTCAATAGAGAGAGTTGAGCAACTTCGGACCATCAAAGTTGCTTGCTGTACGCTTTTTATTGTTATCCTATTTCAAATTTTATTAGTATAAGCTTCCTAGATTATTTCAATGACAAAACCCCGACTTTCTATGACAAATGCACAAAATTGTTAAAAGCTCCACCATAGAGAGAGTTGAGCAACATTGGACTGTTAGAGCTGCTCGATGTACACATTTTATTGTTCTTCTATGTCAAATTTTACGAGTATAAGCTTCCTAGATTATTTCGATGAATAAACACTAACTTTCTATGACAAATGGACAAAACCGTTAAAAGCTCCTCCCTAGAGAGAGTTGATCAACTTCGAAGCACCAAAGTTGCTCGGTGTACACTTTTTATTGTTATTCTATGTCAAATTTTATAAGTATAAGCTTCCTAGATTATTTCGATGGCAAAACACTAACTTTCTATGACAAATTGACAAAGTTGTTAAAATATCTTCCATAGAGAGAGTTGAGCAATTTCGGACCATCCAAGTTGCTCGGTGTACGATTTTTATTGTTATTCCATTTCAAATTTTATGAGTATAGGCTTCGTAGATTATTTCAATGACAAAACCCCGACTTTCTATGACAAATGCACAAAATTATTAAAAGCTCCACCATAGAGAGAGTTGAGCAATTTTGGACTGTCAGAGCTGCTCGGTGTACACATTTTATTGTTCTTCTATGTCAAATTTTACGAGTATAAATTTCAAGATTATTTCAAAGCAAAAATTACCAGCTTTCTATGACAAATGGACAAAACCGTTAAAAGCTCCTCCGTAGAGAGAGTTGAGCAACTTCGGACCATCAAAGTTGCACGGTGTACACTTTTTAAAGTTCCTCTATGTCAAATTTTACGAGTACAAGCTTCCTAGATTATTTCGATGAATAAACACTAACTTTCTATGAAAAATGGACAAAGCCGTTAAAATATCTTCAATAGACAGAGTTGGGCAACTTCGGACCATCAAAGTTGCTTGGTGTACACTTTTTATTGTTATCCTATTTCAAATTTTATGAGTATAAGCTTCCTAGATTATTTCAATGACAAAACCCCAACTTTCTATGACAAATGCAGAAAATTGTTAAAAGCTCTACCATAGACAGAGTTGAGCAACTTTGGACTGTCAGAGCTGCTCGGTGCACACATTTCATTGTTCTTCTATGTCAAATTTTACGAGTATAAGCTTCAAGATTATTTCGAAGCAAAAACACCAACTTTCTATGACAAATGGACAAAACCGTTAAAAGCTCCTCCGTAGAGAGACTTGAGCAACTTCGGACCATCAAAGTTGCTCGGTGTACACTTTTTAATGTGCTTCTACGTCAAATTTTACGAGTATAAGCTTCCTAGATTATTTCGATGAATAAACACTAACTTTCTATGACAAATGGACAAAGCCGTTACAATATCTTCCATAGAGAGAGTTGAGCAACTTCGGACCATCAAAGTTGCTCGGTGTACGCTTTTTATTGTTATCCTATTTCAAATTTTATGAGTATAAGCTTCCTAGATTATTTCGATGAATAAACACTAACTTTCTATGACAAATAGACAAAACCGTTAAAAGCTCCTTCATAGAGAGAGTTGATCAACTTCGAAGCACCAAAGTTGCTCGGTGTACACTTTTTATTGTTATTCTATGTCAAATTTTATGAGTATAAGCTTCCCAGAATATTTCGATGACAAAACACCAACTTTCTATGATGAATGGACAAAATTGTTAAAAGCTCCTCCATAGAGAGAGTTGAGCAACTTTGGACTGTCAGAGCTGCTCGGTTTTCACATTTTATTGTTCTTCTATGTTAAATTTTACGAGTATAAGCTTCAAGATTATTTCGAAGCAAAAACACCAACTTTCTATGAAAAATGGACAAAACCGTTTAAAGCTCCTCCGTAGAGAGAGTTGAGCAACTTCGGACCATCAAAGTTGCTCTGTGTACACTTTTTAATGTGCTTCTATGTCAAATTTTACGAGTATAAGCTTTCATTTGATTATTTCGATGAATAAACACTAACATTCCATGACAAATGGACAAAGCCGTTACAATATCTTTCATAGAGAGAGTTGAGCAACTTCGGACCATCAAAGTTTCTCGGTGTACACTTTTTATTGTTATTCTATGTCAAATTTTATGAGTATAAGCTTCCCAGAATATTTCGATGACAAAACACCAACTTTCTATGATGAATGGACAAAATTGTTAAAAGCTCCTCCATAGAGAGAGTTGAGCAACTTTGGACTGTCAGAGCTGCTCGGTTTTCACATTTTATTGTTCTTCTATGTCAAATTTTACGAGTATAAGCTTCAAGATTATTTCGAAGCAAAAACACCAACTTTCTATGAAAAATGGACAAAACCGTTTAAAGCTCCTCCGTAGAGAGAGTTGAGCAACTTCGGACCATCAAAGTTGCTCTGTGTACACTTTTTAATGTGCTTCTATGTCAAATTTTACGAGTATAAGCTTTCATTTGATTATTTCGATGGCAAAACACTAAATTTCTATGACAAATGGACAAAGCCGTTAAAATATCTTCCATAGAGAGAGTTGAGCAACTTCATACCATCAAAGTTGCTCGGTGTACGATTTTTATTGTTATTCCATTTCAAATTTATGACTATATGCTTCGTAGATTATTTCAATGACAAAACCCCGACTTTCTATGACAAATGCACAAAATTGTTAAAAGCTCCACCATAGAGAGAGTTGAGCAACTTTGGACTGTCAGAGCTGCTCGGTGTACACATTTTATTGTTCTTCTATGTTAAATTTTACGAGTATAAACTTCAAGATTATTTCGAAGCAAAAAACACCAGCTTTCTATGACAAATGGACAAAACCGTTAAAAGCTCCTCTGTAGAGAGAGTTGAGCAACTTCGGACCATCAAAGTTGCACGGTGTACACTTTTTAAAGTTCTTCTATGTCAAATTTTACGAGTATAAGCTTCCTAGATTATTTCGATGAATAAACACTAACTTTCTATGACAAATGGAAAAACCCTTTAAAATATCTTCCATATAGAGAGTTGAGCAACTTCGGACCATCAAAGTTGCTCAGTGTACGCTTTTTATTGTTATCCTATTTCAAATTTTATGAGTATAAGCTTCCTAGATTTTTTCAACGACAAAACCCCGACTTTCTATGACAAATGCACAAAATTGTTAAAAGCTCCACCATAGAGATAGTTGAGCAACTTTAAACTATCAGAGCTGCTCGGTGTATACATTTTATTGTTCTTCTATGTCAAATTTGACGAGTATAAGGTTCAAGATTATTTCGAAGCAAAAACACCAACTTTCTATGACAAATCGACAAAACCGTTAAAAGCTTCCTAGATTATTTCGATGAACAAACACTAAATTTCTATGGCAAATGGACAAAGCCGGTAAAAGCTCTTCGATAGAGAGAGTTGAGCAAGTTCGGACGATCAAAGTTGCTCGGTGTACACTTTTAATGTTCTTCTATATCAAATTTTACGAGTATATGCTTCCTAGATTATTTCGATGAATAAACACTAACTTTCTTTGAAAAACGGACAAAGCCGTTAAAAAGGTCCTCTATAGAGAGAGTCGAGCAAGTTCGGACAGTCAAAGTTGCTCGGTGTACCCTTTTTAATGTGCTTCTATGTAAAATTTTACGAGTATAAGCTTCCTAGATTATTTCTATGAATAAACACTAACATTCTATGACAAATGGACAAAACCGTTAAAAGCTCCTCCATAGAGAGAGTTGATCACCTTCGAACCACCAAACTTGCTCGGCGTACACTTTTTATTGTTATTTTATGTCAAATTTTATGAGTATAAGCTTCCTAGATTATTTCGATGGTAAAACACTAACTTTCTATGACAAATGGACAAAGCCGTTAAAATATCTTCCATAGAGAGAGTTGAGCAACTTCGGACCATCAAAGTTGCTTGGTGTACGCTTTTTATTGTTATCCTATTTCAAATTTTACGAGTATAAGCTTCCTAGATTATTTCGATGATAAAACACCAACTTTCTATGACGAATGGACAAAATTGTTAAAAGCTCCTCGATAGAGAGAGTTGAGCAAGTTTGGACTGTCAGAGCTGCTCGGTGTACACATTTTATTATTCTTCTATGTCAAATTTTACGAGTATAAGCTTCAAGATTATTTCGAAGCAAAAACACCAACTTTCTATGACAAATGGAAAAAACCGTTTAAAGCACCTCCGTAGAGAGATTTGACCAACTTCGGACCATCAAAGTTGCTCGGTGTACACTTTTTAATGTGCTTCTATGTCAAATTTTACGAGTATAAGCTTCCTAGATTATTTCGATGAATAAACACTAACTTTCTATGACAAATGGACAAAACTGTAAAAGCTCCTCCGTAGAGAGAGTTGATCAACTTCGGACCATCAAAGTTGCACAGTGTACACTTTTTAATGTTCTTCTATATCAAATTTTATGAGTATAAGCTTCCTAGATTATTTCGATGAATAAACACTAAATTTCTATGGCAAATGGACAAAGCCGGTAAAAGCTCTTCCATAGAGAGAGTTGAGCAAGTTCGGACGATCAAAGTTGCTCGGTCTACACTTTTTAATGTGCTTCTATGTCAAATTTTACGAGTATAAGCTTCCTAGATTATTTCGATGAATAAACACTAACTTTCTATAACAAGTGGACAAAACCGTTAAAAGCTCCTCCATAGAGAGAGTTGATCAACTTCGAAGCACCAAAGTTGCTCGGCGTACACTTTTTATTGTTAGTCTATGTCAAATTTTTTGAGTATAAGCTTCCTAGCTTATTTCGATGACAAAACACTAACTTTCTATGGCAAATGGACAAAGCCGTTAAAATATCTTCCATAGAGAGAGTTGAGCAACTTCGGACCATCAAAGTTGCTCGGTGTATGATTTTTTTTGTTATTCCATTTCAAATTTTATGAGTATAAGCTTCGTAGATTATTTCAATGACAAAGCCACGACTTTCTATCACAAATGCACAAAGTTGTTAAAAGCTCCACCATAGAGAGGGTTGAGCAACTTTGGACTGTCAGAGCCGCTCGGTGTACACATTTTATTGTTCTTCTATGTCAAATTTTACGAGTATAAACTTCAAGATTATTTTGAAGCAAAAAATTACCAGCTTTCTATGAAAAATGGACAAAACCGTTAAAAGCTCCTCCGTAGAGAGAGTTGAGCAACTTCGGACCATGAAAGTTGCACGGTGTACACTTTTAAAGTTCTTCTATGTCAAATTTTACGAGTACAAGCTTCCTAGATTATTTCGATGAATAAACACTAACTTTCTATGACAAATGGAAAAAGCCATTAAAATATCTTCAATAGACAGAGTTGAGCAACTTCGGACCATCAAAGTTGCTTGGTGTACGCTTTTTATTGTTATCCTATTTCAAATTTTATGAGTATAAGCTTCCTAGATTATTTCAATGGCAAAACCCCGACTTTCTATGACAAATACAGAAAATTGTTAAAAGCTCCACCATGGAGAGAGTTGAGCAACTTTGGACTGTCAGAGCTGCTCGGTGTACACATTTTATTGTTCTTCTATGTCAAATTTTACGAGTATAAGCTTCAAGATTATTTCGAAGCAAAAACACCAACTTTTTATGACAAATGGACAAAACCGTTAAAAGCTCCTCCGTAGAAAGACTTGAGCAACTTCGGACCATCAAAGTTGCTCGGTGTACACTTTTTAATGTGTTCTACGGCAAATTTTACGAGTATAAGCTTCCTAGATTATTTCGATGAATAAACACTAACTTTCTATGACAAATGGACAAAACCGTTAAAAGCTCCTCCACAGAGAGAGTTGATCAACTTCGAAGCACCAAAGTTGCTCGGTGTACACTTTTTATTGTTATTCTATGTCAAATTTTATGAGTATAAGCTTCCTAGATTATTTCGATGACAAAACACCAACTTTCTATGACGAATGGACAAAATTGTTAAAAGCTCCTCCATAGAGAGAGTTGAGCAACTTGGGACTGTCAGAGCTGCTCGGTGTACACATTTTATTGTTCTTCTATGTCAAATTTTACGAGTATAAGCTTCAAGATTATTTCGAAGCAAAAACACCAACTTTCTATGACAAATGGACAAAACCCTTAAAAGCTCCTCCGTAGAGAGACTTGAGCAACTTCGGACCATCAAAGTTGCTCGGTGTATACTTTTTAATGTGCTTCTACGTCAAATTTTACGAGTATAAGCTTCCTAGATTATTTCGATGAATAAACACTAACTTTCTATGACAAATGGACAAACCCATTAAAATATCTTCCAAATAGAGAGTTGAGCAACTTCGGACCATCAAAGTTTCTTGGTGTACGCTTTTTATTGTTATCCTATTTCAAATTTTATGAGTATAAGCTTCCTAGATTATTTCGATGAATAAACACTAACTTTCTATGACAAATGGACAAACCCGTTAAAATATCATCCAAATAGAGAGTTGAGAAACTTCGGACCATCAAAGTTGCTTGGTGTACGCTTTTTATTGTTATCCTATTTCAAATTTTATGAGTATAAGCTTCCTAGATTTTTTCAATGACAAAACTCCGACTTTCTATGACAAATGCACAAAATTGTTAAAAGCTCCACCATAGAGAGAGTTGAGCAACTTTGGACTGTCAGAGCTGCTCGGTGTACACATTTTATTATTTTTCTACGTCAAATTTTACGAGTATAAGCTTCAAGTTTATTTCGAAGCAAGAACACAAACTTTCTATGACAAATGGACAAAACCGTTAAAAGCTCCTCCGCAGAGAGAGTTGAGCAACTTCGGACCATCAAAGTTGCACAGTGTACACTTTTTAATGTTCTTCTATATCAAAGTTTACGAGTATAAGCTTCCTAGATTATTTCGATGAATAAACACTAAATTTCTATGGCAAACGGACAAAGCCGGTAAAAGCTCTTCCATAGAGAGAGTTGAGCAAGTTCGGACGATCAAAGTTGCTCGGTGTACACTTTTTAATGTGCTTCTATGTCAAATTTTACGAGTATAAGCTTCCTAGATTATTTCGATGAATAAACACTAACTTTCTATGACAAATGGACAAAACCGTTAAAAGCTCCTCCATAGAGAGAGTTGATCAACTTCGAAGCACAAAAGTTGCTCGGTGTACACTTTTTATTGTTATTCTATGTCAAATTTTATAAGTATAAGCTTCCTAGATTATTTCGATGAATAAACACTAACTTTCTATGACAAATGGACAAAACCGTTAAAAGCTCCTCCATAGAGAGAGTTGATCAACTTCGAAGCACCAAAGTTGCTCGATGTACACTTTTTGTTGTTATTCAATGTCAAATTTTACGAGTATAAGCTTCATGATTATTTCGAAGTAAAAATACCAGCTTTCTATTACAATTGGACAAAACCGTTAAAAGCTCCTCCGTAGAGAGAGTTGAGCAACTTCGGACCATAAAAGTTGCACGGTGTACACTTTTTAATATTCTTCTATGTGAAATTTTACGAGTATAAGCTTCCTATATTATTTTGATGAATAAACACTAACTTTCTATGACCAATGGACAAAGCCGTTAAAATATCTTCAATAGAGAGAGTTGAGCAACTTCGGACCATCAAAGTTGCTTGGTGTACACTTTTTAATGTGCTTCTATGTCAAATTTTACGAGTATAAGCTTCCTAGATTATTTCGATGAATAAACACAAAATTTCTATGGCAAACGGACAAAGCCGGTAAAAGCTCTTCAATAGAGAGAGTTGAGCAAGTTCGGACGATCAAAGTTGCTCGGTGTACACTTTTTAATGTGCTTCTATGTCAAATTTTACGAGTATAAGCTTCCTAGATTATTTCGATGAATAAATACTAACTTTCTATGACAAATGGACAAAACCGTTAAAAGCTCATCCACTGAGAGAGTTGATCAACTTCGAAGCACCAAAGTTGCTCGGTGTACACTTTTTATTGTTATTCTATGTCAAATTTTATGAGTATAAGCTTCCTAGATTATTTCGATGACAAAACACCAACTTTCTATGACGAACGGACAAAATTGTTAAAAGCTCCTCCATAGAGAGAGTTGAGCAACTTGGGACTGTCAGAGCTGCTCGGTGTACACATTTTATTGTTCTTCTATGTCAAATTTTACGAGTATAAGCTTCATGATTATTTCGAAGTAAAAATACCAGCTTTCTATTACAATTGGACAAAACCGTTAAAAGCTCCTCCGTAGAGAGAGTTGAGCAACTTCGGACCATAAAAGTTGAACGGTGTACACTTTTTAATATTCTTCTATGTGAAATTTTACGAGTATAAGCTTCCTAGATTTTTTTGATGAATAAACACTAACTTTCTATGACGAATGGACAAAGCCGGTAAAAGCTCTTCAATAGACAGAGTTGAGCAAGTTCGGACGATCAAAGTTGCTTGGTGTACACTTTTTAATGTGCTTCTAAGTCAAAGTTTACGAGTATAAGCTTCCTAGATTATTTCGATGAATAAACACTAAATTTCTATGGCAAACGGACAAAGCCGGTAAAAGCTCTTCCATAGAGAGAGTTGAGCAAGTTCGGACGATCAAAGTTGCTCGGTGTACACTTTTTAATGTGCTTCTATGTCAAATTTTACGAGTATAAGCTTCCTAGATTATTTCGATGAATAAACACTAACTTTCTATGACAAATGGACAAAACCGTTAAAAGCTCCTCCATAGAGAGAGTTGATCAACTTCGAAGCACAAAAGTTGCTCGGTGTACACTTTTTATTGTTATTCTATGTCAAATTTTATAAGTATAAGCTTCCTAGATTATTTCGATGAATAAACACTAACTTTCTATGACAAATGGACAAAACCGTTAAAAGCTCCTCCATAGAGAGAGTTGATCAACTTCGAAGCACCGAAGTTGCTCGATGTACACTTTTTGTTGTTATTCAATGTCAAATTTTACGAGTATAAGCTTCATGATTATTTCGAAGTAAAAATACCAGCTTTCTATTACAATTGGACAAAACCGTTAAAAGCTCCTCCGTAGAGAGAGTTGAGCAACTTCGGACCATAAAAGTTGAACGGTGTACACTTTTTAATATTCTTCTATGTGAAATTTTACGAGTATAAGCTTCCTAGATTTTTTTGATGAATAAACACTAACTTTCTATGACGAATGGACAAAGCCGGTAAAAGCTCTTCAATAGACAGAGTTGAGCAAGTTCGGACGATCAAAGTTGCTTGGTGTACACTTTTTAATGTGCTTCTAAGTCAAATTTTACGAGTATAAGCTTCCTAGATTATTTCGATGAATAAACACTAAATTTCTTTGGCAAACGGACAAAGCCGGTAAAAGCTCTTCAATAGAGAGAGTTGAGCAAGTTCGGACGATCAAAGTTGCTCGGTGTACACTTTTTAATGTGCTTCTATGTCAAATTTTACGAGTATAAGCTTCCTAGATTATTTCGATGAATAAACACTAACTTTCTATGACAAATGGACAAAACCGTTAAAAGCTCCTCCATAGAGAGAGTTGATCAACTTCGAAGCACCAAAGTTGCTCGGTGTACACATTTTATTGTTCTTCTATGTCAAATTTTACGAGTATAAGCTTCATGATTATTTCGAAGTAAAAATACCAGCTTTCTATTACAATTGGACAAAACCGTTAAAAGCTCCTCTGTAGAGAGAGTTGAGCAACTTCGGACCATAAAAGTTGCACGGTGTACACTTTTTAATATTCTTCTATGTGAAATTTTACGAGTATAAGCTTCCTAGATTGTGTTGATGAATAAACACTAACTTTCTATGACAAATGGACAAAGCCGTTAAAATATCTTCAATAGAGAGAGTTGAGCAACTTCAGACCATCAAAATTGCTTGGTGTACGCTTTTTATTGTTATCCTATTTCAAATTTTATTAGTATAAGCTTCCTAGATTATTTCAATGACAAAACCCCGACTTTCTATGACAAATGCAGAAAATTGTTAAAAGCTCCACCATAGAGACTGTTGAGCAACTTTGGACTGTCAGAGCTGCTCGGTGTACACATTTTATTGTTCTTCTATGTCAAATTTTACGAGTATAAGCTTCCTAGATTATTTCGATGAATAAACACTAACTTTCTATGACAAATGGACAAAACTGTTAAAAGCTCCTCCCTAGAGAGAGTTGATCAACTTCGAAGCACCAAAGTTGCTCGGTGTACACTTTTTATTGTTATTCTATGTCAAATTTTATAAGTATAAGCTTCCTAGATTATTTCGATGGCAAAACACTAACTTTCTATGACAAATTGACAAAGCCATTAAAATATCTTCCATAGAGAGTTGAGCAATTTCGGACCATCCAAGTTGCTCGGTGTACGATTTTTATTGTTATTCCAATTCAAATTTTATGAGTATAAGCTTCCTAGATTATTTCAATGACAAAACCCCGACTTTCTATGACAAATGCAGAAAAATGTTAAAAGCTCCATCATAGAGACTGTTGAGCAACTTTGGACTGTCAGAGCTGCTCGGTGTACACATTTTATTGTTCTTCTATGTCAAATTTTACGAGTATAAGCTTCAAGATTATTTCGAAGCAAAAACACCAACTTTCTATGACAAATGGACAAAACCGTTAACAGCTCCTCCGTAGAGAGAGTTGAGCAACTTCGGACCTTCAAAGTTCCTCGGTGTACACTTTTTATTGTGCTTCTATGTCAAATTTTACGATTATAAGCTTCCAAGATTATTTCGATGCCAAAATACCAACTTTCTATGAGAAATGGACAAAACCGTTAAAAGCTCATCCATAGAGAGAGTTGATCAACTTCGAACAACCAAAGTTGCTCGGTGTACACTTTTTATTGTTATTCTATGTCAAATTTTATGAGTATAAGCTTCCTAGATTATTTCGATGGCAAACCACTAACTTTCTATGACAAATGGACAAAGCCATTAAAATATCTTCCATAGAGAGAGTTGAGCAACTTCGGACCATCAAAGTTGCTCGGTGTACGCTATTTATTGTTATTCTATTTCAAATCTTATGAGTATAAGCTTCCTAGATTATTTCAATAACAAAACCCTGACTTTCTATGACAAATGCACAAAATTGTTAAAGGCTCCACCATAGAGAGAGTTGAGCAACTTTGGACTGTCAGAGCTGCTCGGTGTACACATTTTATTGTTCTTCTATGTCAAATTTTACGAGTATAAGCTTCAAGATTATTTCGAAGCAAAAACACCAACTTTCAATGAAAAATTGACAAAATCGTTAAAAGCTCCTCCGTAAAGAGAGTCGAGCAACTTCGGAGCATCAAAGTTGCACGGTGTACACTTTTTAATGTTCTTCTATATCAAATTTTACGTGTATAAGCTTCCTAGATTATTTCGATGAATAAACACTAACTTTCTATGGCAAATGGACAAAACCGTTAAAAGCTCCTCCATAGAGAGAGTTGATCAACTTCGAAGCACCAAAGTTGCTCGGTGTACACTTTTTATTGTTATACTATGTCAAATTTTATGAGTATAAGCTTCCTAGATTATTTCGATGACAAAACACCAACTTTCTATGACGAATGGACAAAATTGTTAAAAGCTCCTCCGTAGAGAGAGTTGAGCAACTTGGGACTGTCAGAGCTGCTCGGCGTACACATTTTATTGTTCTTCTATGTCAAATTTTACGAGTATTAGCTTCAAGATTATTTCGAAGCAAAAACACCAACTTTCTATGACAAATGGACAAAACCGTTTAAAGCTCCTCCGTAGAGAGAGTTGAGCAACTTCGGACCATTAAAATTGCTCGGTGTACACTTTTTAATGTGCTTCTATGTCAAATTTTACGAGTATAAGCTTCCTAGATTATTTCGATGAATAAACACTAACTTTCTATGACAAATGGACAAAGCCGTTAAAATATCTTCCATAGAGAGAGTTGAGCAACTTCGGACCATCAAAGTTGCTTGGTGTACACTTTTTATTGTTATCCTATTTCAAATTTTATGAGTATAAGCTTCCTAGATTATTTCAATGACAAAACCCCGACTTTCTATGACAAATGCAGAAAATTGTTAAAAGCTCCACCATAGAGACTGTTGAGCAACTTTGGACTGTCAGAGCTGCTCGGTGTACACATTTTATTGTTCTTCTATGTCAAATTTTACGAGTATAAGCTTCAAGATTATTTCGAAGCAAAAACACCAACTTTCTATGGCAAATGGACAAAACCGTTAACTACTCCTCTGTAGAGAGAGTTGAGCAACTTCGGACCATCAAAGTTCCTCGGTGTACACTTTTTATTGTGCTTCCATGTCAAATTTTATGAGTATAAGCTTCCTAGATTATTTCGATGGCAAAACACTAACTTTCTATGACAAATGGACAAAGCCTTTAAAATATCTTTCATAGAGAGAGTTGAGCAAGTTCGGACCATCAAAGTTGCTCGGTGTACGCTTTTTATTGTTATTCTATTTCAAATCTTACGAGTATAAGCTTCCTAGATTATTTCAATAACAAAACCCCGACTTTCTATGACAAATGCACAAAATTGTTAAAAGCTCCACGATAGAGAGAGTTGAGCAACTTTCGACTGTCAGAGCTGCTCGGTGTACACATTTTATTGTTCTTCTATGTGAAATTTTACGAGTATGAGCTTCAAGATTATTTCGAAGCAAAAACACCAACTTTCTATGAAAAATGGACAAAATCGTTAAAAGCTCCTCCGTAGAGAGAGTCGAGCAACTTCGGAGCATCAAAGTTGCACGGTGTACACTTTTTAATGTTCTTCTATATCAAATTTTACGTGTATAAGCTTTCTAGATTATTTCGATGAATAAACACTAACTTTCTATGAAAAACGGACAAAGCCATTAAAAAGGTCCTCCATAGAGAGAGTCGAGCAAATTCGGACCGTCAAAGTTGCTCGGTGTACACTTTTTAATGTGCTTCTATGTAAAATTTTGTCGAGTATAAGGTTCCTAGATTATTTCGATGAATAAACACTAACATTCTATGACAAATGAACAAAACCGTTAAAAGCTCGTCCATAGAGAGAGTTGATCAACTTCGAACCACCAAACTTGCTCGGCGTACACTTTTTATTGTTATTCTATGTCAAATTTTATGAGTATAAGCTTCCTAGATTATTTCGATGGCAAAACACTAAGTTTCTATGACAAATGGACAAAGCCGTTAAAATATCTTCCATAGAGAGAGTTGAGCAACTTCGGACCATCAAAGTTGCTCGGTGTACGCTTTTTATTGTTATCCTATTTCAAATTTTATGAGTATAAGCTTCCTAGATTATTTCAATGACAAAACCCCGACTTTCTATGACCAATGCACAAAATTGTTAAAAGCTCCACCATAGAGAGAGTTGAGCAACTTTGGACCGTCAAAGCTGCTCGGTGTATAGATTTTATTGTTCTTCTATGTCAAATTTTATGAGTATAAGCTTTCAAGATTATTTCGAAGCAAAAACACCAACTTTCTATTACAAATGGACAAAACCGTTAAAAGCTTTTCCGTAGAGATAGTTGAGCAACTCCGGACCATCAAAGTTGCTCGTGGTATATTTTTTTTGTTTTTATATGCCAAATTTTATGAGTATAAGCTTCCTAGATTATTTCGATGCCAAAACACCAACTTTCTATGACAAATGGACAAAATTGTAAAAAGCTCCTCCATAGAGAGAGTTGAGCAACTTTGCAGCATCAAAGTTCCTCGGTGTACACTTTTTATTGTGCTTCTATGCAAATTTTACGAGTATAAGCTTCCAAGATTATTTCGATTCCAAAATACCAACTTTCTATCACAAGTGGACAAAACCGTTAAAAGCTCCTCCAGAGAGAGAGTTGATCAACTTCTAACCATTAAAGTTGCTCGGTGTACACTTTTATTGTTATTCTATGGCAAATTTTATCAGTATAAGCTTCCTAGATTATTTCGATGTCCATACACTAACTTCCTATGATAAATGGACAAAGCCGTTAAAATATCATCCACAGAGAGAGTTGAGCAATTTCGAACCATCAAAGTTGCTCGGTGTCCACTTTTTATTGTTATTCTATTTCAAATTTTATGAGTATAAGCTTCCTAGATTATTTCGATGCCAAAACACCAACTTTCTATGACAAATGGCCAAAACCGTTAAAAGCTCCTCCATAGAGAGAGTTGAGCAAGTTCGGACCATCAAAGTTGCTCTGTGTACACTTTTTAATGTGCTTCTATGGCAAATTTTACGAGTATAAGCTTCCTAGATTATTTCGATGAATAAACACTAACTTTCTATGACAAATGGGAAAAACTGTTAAAAGCTCCTCCATAGAGAGAGTTGATCAACTTCGAACCACCAAAGTTACTCGGTGTACACTTTTTATTATTATTCTATGTCAAATTTTATGAGTATAAGCTTCCTAGATTATTTCGATGGCAAAACACTAACTTTCTATGACAAATGGACAAAGCCGTTAAGATATCTTTCATAGACAGAGTTGAGCAACTTCGGACTATCAAAGTTGCTCGGTGTACGCTTTTTATTGTTATCCTATTTCAAATTTTATGAGTATAAGCTTCCTAGATTATTTCAATGACAAAACCCCGACTTTCTATGACAAATGCACAAAATTGTTGAAAGCTCCACCATAGAGAGAGTTGAGCAACTTTGGACTGTCAAAGCTGTTCGGTGTACACATTTTATTGTTCTTCTATGTCAAATTTTACGAGTATAAGCTTCAAGCTTATTTCGAAGCAAAAACACCAACTTTCTATGAAAAATGGACAAAACCGTTAAAAGCTTTTCCGTAGAGAGAGTTGAGAAACTTCGGACCATCAAACTTGCTCGTGGTACACTTTTTAATGTGCTTCTATGTCAAATTTTACGAGTATAAGGTTCCAAGATTATTTCGATTCCAAATTACCAACTTTCTATGACAAATGGACAAAACCATTAAAAGCTCCTCCATAGAGAGAGTTTATCAACTTCGAACAACCAAAGTTTCTCGGCGTACACTTTTTATTGTTAGTCTATGTCAAATTTTTTGAGTATAAGCTTCCTAGCTTATTTCGATGACAAAACACTAACTTTCTATGGCAAATGGACAAAGCCGTTAAAATATCTTCCATAGAGAGAGTTGAGCAACTTCGGACCATCAAAGTTGCTCGGTGTACGCTTTTTATTGTTATTCTATTTCAAATTTTATGAGTATAAGCTTCCTAGATTATTTCAATGACAAAACCCTGACTTTATATGACAAATGCACAAAATTGTTAAAAGCTCCACCATAGAGAGAGTTGAGCAACTTTGGACTGTCAGAGCCGCTCGGTGTACACATTTTATTGTTCCTCTATGTCAAATTTTACGAGTATAAGCTTCAAGATTATTTCGAAGCAAAGACACCAACATTCTATGACAAATGGACAAAACCGTTTAGAGCTTTTCCGTAGAGAAAGTTGAGCAACTTTAGACCATCAAAGTTGTTCGTGGTATACTTTTTATTGTTTTTATATGTCAAATTTTATGAGTATAAGGTTCCTAGATTATTTCGATTCCAAAACACCAACTTTCTATGACAAATGGACAAAACTATTAAAAGCTCCTCCAAAGAGAGAGTTGAGTAACTTCGGACCATCAAAATTCCTCGGTGTACGCTTTTTATTGTTCTTCTATTTCAAATTTTATGAGTATAAGCTTCCTAGATTATTTCAATGACAAAACCCTGACTTTATATGACAAATGCACAAAATTGTTAAAAGCTCCACCATAGAGAGAGTTGAGCAACTTTGGACTGTCAGAGCCGCTCGGTGTACACATTTTATTGTTCCTCTGTGTCAAATTTTACGAGTATAAGCTTCAAGATTATTTCGAAGCAAAGACACCAACTTTCTATGACAAATGGACAAAACCGTTAAAAGCTTTTCCGTAGAGAAAGTTGAGCAACTTCAGACCATCAAAGTTGCTCGTGGTATACTTTTTATTGTTTTTATATGTCAAATTTTATGAGTATAAGGTTCCTAGATTATTTCGATTCCAAAACACCAACTTTCTATGACAAATGGACAAAACTATTAAAAGCTCCTCCAAAGAGAGAGTTGAGTAACTTCGGACCATCAAAGTTCCTCGGTGTACACTTTTTATTGTGCTTCTATGTCAAATTTTACGAGTATAAGCTTCCAAGATTATTTTGATGACAAAACACTAACTTTCTATGACAAATGGACAAAGCCATAAAAATCTCTTCCATAGAGAGAGTTCAGCAAGTTCGGACCATAAAAGGTACTCGGTGTACACTTTTTAATGTGCTTCTATGTCAATTTTTACGAGTAAAAGCTTCCTAGATTATTTCGATGAATAAATACTAACTTTCTATGATAAATGGACAAAGCCGTTAAAAGCTCCTTTATAGAGAGAGTTGAGCAAGTTCGGACCATCAAAGTTGCTCGGTGTATACTTTTTAATGTGCTTCTATGTCAAATTTTACGAGTATAAGCTTCCTAGATTATTTCGATGAATAAACACTAACTTTCTATGACAAATGAACAAAACTGTTAAAAGCTCCTCCATAGAGAGAGTTGATCAACTTCGAACCACCAAAGTTGCTCGGTGTAAACTTTTTATTATTATTCTATGTCAAATTTTATGAGTATAGGCTTCCTAGATTATTTCGAAGTCAAAACACTAACTTTCTATGACAAATGGACAAAGCCGTTAAAATATCTTCCATAGAGAGAGTTGAGAAACTTCGGACCATCAAAGTTGCTCGGTGTACGCTTTTTATTGTTATCCTATTTCAAGTTTTATGAGTATAAGCTTCCTAGATTATTTCAATGACAAAACCTCGACTTTCTATGACAAATGCACAAAATTGTTAAAAGCCCCACCATAGAGAGAGTTGAGCAACTTTGGACCGTCAAAGCTGCTCGGTGTATACATTTCATTGTTCTTCTATGTCAAATTTTACGAGTATAAGCTTTCAATATAATTTCGAAGCAAAAACACCAACTTTCTATGACAAATGGACAAAACCGTTAAAAACTTTTCCGTAGAGAGAGTTGAGCAACTTCGGAACATCAAAGTTGCTCGTGGTACACTTTTTATTGTGCTTCTATGTCAAATTTTACGTGTGTAAGGCTCCAAGATTATTTCGATGCCAAAACACCAACTTTCTATTACAAATGGACAAAACCGTTAAAAGCTTTTCTGTAGAGATAGTTGAGCAACTCCGGACCATCAAAGTTGCTCGTGGTATATTTTTTTTGTTTTTATATGTCAAATTTTATGAGTATAAGCTTCCTAGATTATTTCGATGCCAAAACACCAACTTTCTATGACAAATGGACAAATTTGTAAAAAGCTCCTCCATAGAGAGAGTTGAGCAACTTTGCAGCATCAAAGTTCCTCGGTGTACACTTTTTATTGTGCTTCTATGCAAATTTTACGAGTATAAGCTTCCAAGATTATTTCGATTCCAAAATACCAACTTTCTATCACAAGTGGACAAAACCGTTAAAAGCTCCTCCAGAGAGAGAGTTGATCAACTTCTAACCATTAAAGTTGCTCGGTGTACACTTTTTATTGTTATTCTATGGCAAATTTTATCAGTATAAGCTTCCTAGATTATTTCGATGTCCATACACTAACTTCCTATGATAAATGGACAAAACCGTTAAAATATCATCCACAGAGAGAGTTGAGCAATTTCGAACCATCAAAGTTGCTCGGTGTCCACTTTTTATTGTTATTCTATTTCAAATTTTATGAGTATAAGCTTCCTAGATTATTTCGATGCCAAAACACCAACTTTCTATGACAAATGGCCAAAACTGTTAAAAGCTCCTCCATAGAGAGAGTTGAGCAAGTTCGGACCATCAAAGTTGCTCTGTGTACACTTTTTAATGTGCTTCTATGGCAAATTTTACGAGTATAAGCTTCCTAGATTATTTCGATGAATAAACACTAACTTTCTATGACAAATGGGAAAAACTGTTAAAAGCTCCTCCATAGAGAGAGTTGATCAACTTCGAACCACCAAAGTTACTCGGTGTACACTTTTTATTATTATTCTATGTCAAATTTTATGAGTATAAGCTTCCTAGATTATTTCGATGGCAAAACACTAACTTTCTATGACAAATGGACAAAGCCGTTAAAATATCTTTCATAGACAGAGTTGAGCAACTTCGGACTATCAAAGTTGCTCGGTGTACGCTTTTTATTGTTATCCTATTTCAAATTTTATGAGTATAAGCTTCCTAGATTATTTCAATGACAAAACCCCGACTTTCTATGACAAATGCACAAAATTGTTGAAAGCTCCACCATAGAGAGAGTTGAGCAACTTTGGACTGTCAAAGCTGTTCGGTGTACACATTTTATTGTTCTTCTATGTCAAATTTTACGAGTATAAGCTTCAAGATTATTTTGAAGCAAAAACACCAACTTTCTATGAAAAATGGACAAAACCGTTAAAAGCTTTTCCGTAGAGAGAGTTGAGAAACTTCGGACCATCAAACTTGCTCGTGGTACACTTTTTAATGTGCTTCTATGTCAAATTTTACGAGCATAAGGTTCCAAGATTATTTCGATTCCAAATTACCAACTTTCTATGACAAATGGACAAAACCATTAAAAGCTCCTCCATAGAGAGAGTTGATCAACTTCGAACAACCAAAGTTTCTCGGCGTACACTTTTTATTGTTAGTCTATGTCAAATTTTTTGAGTATAAGCTTCCTAGCTTATTTCGATGACAAAACACTAACTTTCTATGGCAAATGGACAAAGCCATTAAAATATCTTCCATAGAGAGAGTTGAGCAACTTCGGACCATCAAAGTTGCTCGGTGTACGCTTTTTATTGTTATTCTATTTCAAATTTTATTAGTATAAGCTTCCTAGATTATTTCAATGACAAAACCCTGACTTTATATGACAAATGCACAAAATTGTTAAAAGCTCCACCATAGAGAGAGTTGAGCAACTTTGGACTGTCAGAGCCGCTCGGTGTACACATTTTATTGTTCCTCTATGTCAAATTTTACGAGTATAAGCTTCAAGATTATTTCGAAGCAAAGACACCAACATTCTATGACAAATGGACAAAACCGTTTAGAGCTTTTCCGTAGAGAAAGTTGAGCAACTTTAGACCATCAAAGTTGTTCGTGGTATACTTTTTATTGTTTTTATATGTCAAATTTTATGAGTATAAGGTTCCTAGATTATTTCGATTCCAAAACACCAACTTTCTATGACAAATGGACAAAACTATTAAAAGCTCCTCCAAAGAGAGAGTTGAGTAACTTCGGACCATCAAAATTCCTCGGTGTACGCTTTTTATTGTTCTTCTATTTCAAATTTTATGAGTATAAGCTTCCTAGATTATTTCAATGACAAAACCCTGACTTTATATGACAAATGCACAAAATTGTTAAAAGCTCCACCATAGAGAGAGTTGAGCAACTTTGGACTGTCAGAGCCGCTCGGTGTACACATTTTATTGTTCCTCTGTGTCAAATTTTACGAGTATAAGCTTCAAGATTATTTCGAAGCAAAGACACCAACTTTCTATGACAAATGGACAAAACCGTTAAAAGCTTTTCCGTAGAGAAAGTTGAGCAACTTCAGACCATCAAAGTTGCTCGTGGTATACTTTTTATTGTTTTTATATGTCAAATTTTATGAGTATAAGGTTCCTAGATTATTTCGATTCCAAAACACCAACTTTCTATGACAAATGGACAAAACTATTAAAAGCTCCTCCAAAGAGAGAGTTGAGTAACTTCGGACCATCAAAGTTCCTCGGTGTACACTTTTTATTGTGCTTCTATGTCAAATTTTACGAGTATAAGCTTCCAAGATTATTTTGATGACAAAACACTAACTTTCTATGACAAATGGACAAAGCCATAAAAATCTCTTCCATAGAGAGAGTTCAGCAAGTTCGGACCATAAAAGGTACTCGGTGTACACTTTTTAATGTGCTTCTATGTCAATTTTTACGAGTAAAAGCTTCCTAGATTATTTCGATGAATAAATACTAACTTTCTATGATAAATGGACAAAGCCGTTAAAAGCTCCTTTATAGAGAGAGTTGAGCAAGTTCGGACCATCAAAGTTGCTCGGTGTATACTTTTTAATGTGCTTCTATGTCAAATTTTACGAGTATAAGCTTCCAAGATTATTTCGATGAATAAACACTAAGTTTCTATGACAAATGAACAAAACTGTTAAAAGCTCCTCCATAGAGAGAGTTGATCAACTTCGAACCACCAAAGTTGCTCGGTGTAAACTTTTTATTATTATTCTATGTCAAATTTTATGAGTATAGGCATCCTAGATTATTTCGAAGTCAAAACACTAACTTTCTATGACAAATGGACAAAGCCGTTAAAATATCTTCCATAGAGAGAGTTGAGAAACTTCGGACCATCAAAGTTGCTCGGTGTACGCTTTTTATTGTTATCCTATTTCAAGTTTTATGAGTATAAGCTTCCTAGATTATTTCAATGACAAAACCTCGACTTTCTATGACAAATGCACAAAATTGTTAAAAGCCCCACCATAGAGAGAGTTGAGCAACTTTGGACCGTCAAAGCTGCTCGGTGTATACATTTCATTGTTCTTCTATGTCAAATTTTACGAGTATAAGCTTTCAATATAATTTCGAAGCAAAAACACCAACTTTCTATGACAAATGGACAAAACCGTTAAAAACTTTTCCGTAGAGAGAGTTGAGCAACTTCGGAACATCAAAGTTGCTCGTGGTACACTTTTTATTGTGCTTCTATGTCAAATTTTACGTGTGTAAGGCTCCAAGATTATTTCGATGCCAAAATACCAACTTTGTATGACAAATGGACAAAACCGTTAAAAGCTCCTCCATATAGAGAGTTGATCAACTTCGAACAAGCAAAGTTGCTCGGTGTACACCTTTTGTTTTTAGTCTATGTCAAATTTTTTGAGTATAAGCTTCCTAGATTATTTCGATGGCAAAACACTAACTTTCTATGACAAATGGACAAAGCCGTTAAAATATCTTCTATAGAGAGAGTTGAGCAACTTCGGACCATCAAAGTTTCTCGGTGTACGGTTTTTATTGTTATTCTATTTCAAATTTTATGAGAATAAGCTTCCTAGATTATTTCAATGACAAAACCCTGACTTTCTATGACAAATGCACAAAATTGTTAAAAGCTTAACCGTAGAGATAGTTGATCAACTTTGGACTGTCAAAGCTGCTCGGTGTACACATTTTATTGTTCTTCTATGTCAAATTTTACGAGTATAAGCTTCAAGATTATTGCGAAGCAAAGACACCAACTTTCTATGACAAATGGACAAAACCGTTAAAAGCTTTTCCGTAGAGAAAGTTGAGCAACTTCAGACCATCAAAGTTGCTCGTGGTATACTTTTTATTGTTTTTATATGTCAAATTTTATGAGTATAAGGTTCCTAGATTATTTCGATTCCAAAACACCAACTTTCTATGATGAATGGACAAAATTATTAGAAGCTCCTCCATAGAGAGAGTTGAGTAACTTCGGACCATCAAAGTTCCTCGGTGTACACTTTTTATTGTGCTTCTATGTCAAATTTTACGAGTATAAGCTTCCAAGATTATTTTGATGACAAAACACCAATTTTCTATGACAAATGGACAAAGCCGTAAAAATCTCTTCCATAGAGAGAATTGAGCAAGTTCGGACCATCAAAGTTGCTCGGTGTACACTTTTTAATGTGCTTCTATGTCAATTTTTACGAGTATAAGCTTCCTTGATTATTTCGATGAATAAACACTAACTTTCTATGATAAATGGACAAAGCCGTTAAAAGCTCCTTTATACAGAGAGTTGAGCAAGTTCGGACCATCAAAGTTGCTCGGTGTACACTTTTCGATGTGCTTCTATGTCAAATTTTACGAGTATAAGCTTCCTAGATTATTTCGATGAATAAACACTAACTTTCTATGACAAATGAACAAAACTGTTAAAAGCTCCTCCATAGAGAGAGTTGATCAACTTCGAACCACCAAAGTTGCTCGGTGTACACTTTTTATTATTATTCTATGTCAAATTTTATGAGTATAGGCTTCCTAGATTATTTCGAAGTCAAAACACTAACTTTCTATGACAAATGGACAAAGCCGTTAAAATATCTTCCATAGAGAGAGTTGAGAAACTTCGGACCATCAAAGTTGTTCGGTGTACGCTTTTTATTGTTATCCTATTTCAAATTTTATGAGTATAAGCTTCCTAGATTATTTCAATGACAAAACCCCGACTTTCTATGACAAATGAACAAAATTGTTAAAAGCTCCACCATAGAGAGAGTTGAGCAACTTTAGACCGTCAAAGCTATTCGGTGTATACATTTTATTGTTCTTCTATGTCAAATTTTACGAGTATAAGCTTTCAATATTATTTCGAAGCAAAAACACCAACTTTCTATGACGAGTGGACAAAACCGTTAAAAGCTTTTCCGTAGAGAGAGTTGAGCAACTTCGGACCATCAAAGTTGCTCGTGTTACACTTTTTATTGTGCTTCTATGTCAAATTTTACGTGTGTAAGGTTCCAAGATTATTTCGATGCCAAAATACCAACTTTCTATGACAAATGGACAAAACCGTTAAAAGCTCCTCCATAGAGAGAGTTTATCAACTTCGAACCACCAAAGTTGCTCGGTGTACAATTTTTATTGTTATTCTATGTCAAATTTTATGAGTATAAGCTTCCTAGATTATTTCGATGGCAAAACACTAACTTTCTATGACAAATGGACAAAGCCGTTAAAATATCTTCCATAGAGAGAGTTGAGCAACTTCGGACTATCAAAGTTGCTCGGTGTACGCTTTTTATTTTATCCTATTTCAAATTTTATGAGTATAAGCTTCCTAGATTATTTCAATAACAAAACCCCAACTTTCTATGACAAATGCACAAAATTGTTAAAAGCTCCACCATAGAGAGAGTTGAGAAACTTTAGATTGTCAGAGTTGCTCGGTGTACACATTTTATTGTTCTTCTATGTCAAATTTTACGAGTATAAGCTTCCTAGATTATTTCGATGAATAAACACTAAGTTTCTATGACAAATGGACAGAGCCGTTAAAAGCTCCTCCATAGAGAGAGTTGAGAAAGTTCGGACCGTCAAAGTAGCTCGATGTACACTTTTTAATGTGCTTCTATGTCAAATTTTACGAGTATAAGCTTCCTAGATTATTTCGATGAATAAACACCAACTTTCTATGACAAATGGACAAAACCGTTAAAAGCTCCTCCATTGAGAGAGTTCATCAACTTCGAATCACCAAAGTTGCTCGGTGTACACTTTTTATTGTTATTCTATGTCAACTTTTATGAGTATAAGCTTCCTAGATTATTTCGATGGCAAAACACTAACTTTCTATGACAAATGGAAAAAGCCGTTAAAATATCTTCCATAGAGAGAGTTAAGCAACTTCGGACTATCAAAGTTGCTCGGTGTACGCTTTTTATTTTATCCTATTTCAAATTTTATGAGTATAAGCTTCCTAGATTATTTCAATAACAAAACCCCAACTTTCTATGACAAATGCACAAAATTGTTAAAAGCTCCACCATAGAGAGAGTTGAGAAACTTTAGATTGTCAGAGCTGCTCGGTGTACACATTTTATTGTTCTTCTATGTCAAATTTTACGAGTATAAGCTTCATGATTATTTCGAAGCAAAAACACCAACTTTCTATGACAAATGGACAAAACCGTTAAAAGCTCCTCCGTAGAGAGAGTTGAACAACTTCGGACCATCAAAGTTGCTCTGTGTAAACTTTTTAATGTGCTTCTACGTCAAATTTTACGAGTATAAGCTTCCAAGATTATTTCGATGAATAAACACTAGCTTTCTATGACAAATGGACAAAACCGTTAAAAGCTCCTCCATAGAGAGAGTTGATCAACTTCGAAGCACCAAAGTTGCTCGGTGTACACTTTTTATTCTTATTTTATGTCATATTTTATGAGTATAAGCTTCCTAGATTATTTCGATGAAAAAACATCAACTTTCTATGACGAATGGAAAAAATTGTTAAAGGCTCCTCCATAGAGAGAGTTGAGCAACTTCAGACCATCAAAGTTCCTCGGTGTACACTTTTTGTTGTGCTTCTATGTCAAATTTTACGAGTATAAGCTTCCAAGATTATTTCGAAGTAAAAATACCAACTTTCTATGACAAATGGACAAAACCGTTAAAAGCTCCTCCGTAGAGAGAGTTGAGCAACTTCGGATCATCAAAGTTCCACAGTTTAAACTTTTTAATGTTCTTCTATATCAAATTTTACGAGTATAAGCTTCCTAGATTATTTCGATGAATAAACACTAACTTTCTATGACAAATGGACAAAGCCGGTAAAAGCTCCTCCATAGAGAGAGTTGAGCAAGTTCGGACGATCAAAGTTACTCGGTGTACACTTTTTAATGTGCTTCTATGTCAAATTTTACGAGTATAAGCTTCCAAGATTATTTCGAAGTAAAAATACCAACTTTCTATGACAAATGGACAAAACCGTTAAAGGCTCCTCCATAGAGAGAGTTGATCAACTTCGAAGTACCAACGTTGCTCGGTGTACACTTTTTATTGTTATTCTATGTCAAATTTTATAAGTATAAGCTTCCTAGATTATTTTGATGGCAAAACACTAACTTTCTATGACAAATGGAGGAAGCCATTAAAATATCTTCCATAGAGAGAGTTGAGTAACTTCGGACCATCAAAGTTGCTCGGTGTGCGATTTTTATTGTTATTCCATTTCAAATTTTATGAGTATATGCTTCGTAGATTATTTCAATGACAAAACTCCGACTTTCTATGACAAATGCACAAAATTGTTAAAGGCTCCACCATAGAGAGAGTTGAGCAACTTTGGACTGTCAGAGCTGCTCGGTGTACACATTTTATTGTTCTTCTATGTCAAATTTTACGAGTATAAGCTTCATGATTATTTCGAAGTAAAAATACCAACTTTCTATGACAAATGGACAAAACCGTTAAAAGTTCCTCCGTAGAGAGAGTTGAACAACTTCGGACCATCAAAGTAGCTCGGTGTACACTTTTTATTGTTTTTCTATGTCAAATTTTATGAGTATAAGCTTCCTAGATTATTTCGATGGCAAAACACTAACTTTCTATGACAAATGGAAAAAGCCGTTAAAATATCTTCCATAGAGAGAGTTGAGCAACTTCGGACTATCAAAGTTGCTCGGTGTACGCTTTTTATTTTATCCTATTTCAAATTTTATGAGTATAAGCTTCATAGATTATTTCAATAACAAAACCCCAACTTTCTATGACAAATGCACAAAATTGTTAAAAGCTCCACCATAGAGAGAGTTGAGAAACTTTAGATTGTCAAAGCTGCTCGGTGTACACATTTTATTGTTCTTCTATGTCAAATTTTACGAGTATAAGCTTCATGATTATTTCGAAGCAAAAACACCAACTTTCTATGACAAATGGACAAAACCGTTAAAAGCTCCTCCGTAGAGAGAGTTGAACAACTTCGGACCATCAAAGTTGCTCTGTGTAAACTTTTTAATGTACTTCTACGTCAAATTTTACGAGTATAAGCTTCCAAGATTATTTCGATGAATAAACACTAGCTTTCTATGACAAATGGACAAAACCGTTAAAAGCTCCTCCATAGAGAGAGTTGATCAACTTCGAAGCACCAAAGTTGCTCGGTGTACACTTTTTATTCTTATTTTATGTCAAATTTTATGAGTATAAGCTTCCTAGATTATTTCGATGAAAAAACATCAACTTTCTATGACGAATGGAAAAAATTGTTAAAGGCTCCTCCATAGAGAGAGTTGAGCAACTTCAGACCATCAAAGTTCCTCGGTGTACACTTTTTGTTGTGCTTCTATGTCAAATTTTACGAGTATAAGCTTCCAAGATTATTTCGAAGTAAAAATACCAACTTTCTATGACAAATGGACAAAACCGTTAAGAGCTCCACCGTAGAGAGAGTTGAGCAACTTCGGACCATCAAAGTTGCACAGTTTACACTTTTTAATGTTCTTCTATATCAAATTTTACGAGTATAAGCTTCCTAGATTATTTCGATGAATAAACACTAACTTTCTATGACAAATGGACAAAGCCGGTAAAAGCTCCTCCATAGAGAGAGTTGAGCAAGTTCGGACGATCAAAGTTACTCGGTGTACACTTTTTAATGTGCTTCTATGTCAAATTTTACGAGTATAAGCTTCCAAGATTATTTCGAAGTAAAAATACCAACTTTCTATGACAAATGGACAAAACCGTTAAAGGCTCCTCCATAGAGAGAGTTGATCAACTTCGAAGTACCAACGTTGCTCGGTGTACACTTTTTATTGTTATTCTATGTCAAATTTTATAAGTATAAGCTTCCTAGATTATTTCGATGGCAAAACACTAACTTTCTATGACAAATGGAGGAAGCCGTTAAAATATCTTCCATAGAGAGAGTTGAGTAACTTCGGACCATCAAAGTTGCTCGGTGTACGATTTTTATTGTTATTCCATTTCAAATTTTATGAGTATATGCTTCGTAGATTATTTCAATGACAAAACTCCGACTTTCTATGACAAATGCACAAAATTGTTAAAGGCTCCACCACAGAGAGAGTTGAGCAACTTTGGACTGTCAGAGCTGCTCGGTGTACACATTTTATTGTTCTTCTATGTCAAATTTTACGAGTATAAGCTTCATGATTATTTCGAAGAAAAAATACCAACTTTCTATGACAAATGGACAAAACCGTTAAAAGTTCCTCCGTAGAGAGAGTTGAACAACTTCGGACCATCAAAGTTGCTCGGTGTACACTTTTTATTGTTTTTCTATGTCAAATTTTATGAGTATAAGCTTCCTAGATTATTTCGATGACAAAAGACCGACTTTCTATGACGAATGGATAAACTTGTTAAAAGCTCCTCCAAAGAGAGAGTCGAGCAACTTCGGACCATCAAAGCTCCTCGGTGTACACTTTTTATTGTGCTTCTATGTCAAATTTTACGAGTATAAGCTTCCAAGATTATTTCAATGCCAAAATTCCAACTTTCTATGAAAAATAGACAAAACCGTTAAAAGCTCGTCCATAGAGAGAGTTGATCAACTTCGAACCACCAAAGTTTGTCGGTGTACAATTTTTATTTTTAGTATATGTCAAATTTTATGAGTATAAGCTTCCTATATTATTTCGATGGCAAAACACTAACTTTGTATGACAAATGGACAAAGCTGTTAAAATATCATCCATAGAGAGAGTTGAGCAACTTTGGACCATCAAAGTTGCTCGGTGTACGCTTTTTATTGTTATTCTTTTTCAAATTTTATGAGTATAAGCTTTCTAGATTATTTCAATGACAAAACGCCGACTTTCTATGACAAATGCACAAAATTGTTAAATGCTCAACCATAGAGAGAGTTGAGCAACTTTGGACTCTCAGAGCTGCTCGGTGTACACATTTTATTGTTCTTCTATGTAAAATTTTACGAGTATAAGCTTCAAGATTATTTCGAAGCAAAAACAACAACTTTCTATGACAAATGGACTAAACCGTTAAAAGCTCCTCCGTAGAGAGAGTTGAGCAACTTCGGACCATCAAAGTTGCACAGTTTACACTTTTTAATGTTCTTCTATATCAAATTTTACGAGTATAAGCTTCCTAGATTATTTCGATGAATAAACACTAACTTTCTATGACAAATGGACAAAGCCGGTAAAAGCTCCTCCATAGAGAGAGTTGAGCAAGTTCGGACGATCAAAGTTACTCGGTGTACACTTTTTAATGTGCTTCTATGTCAAATTTTACGAGTATAAGCTTCCTATATTATTTCGACGAATAAACACTAACTTTCCATGACAAATGGACAAAACCGTTAAAAGCTCCTCCATAGAGAGAGTTGATCAACTTCGAAGTACCAACGTTGCTCGGTGTACACTTTTTATTGTTAATCTATGTCAAATTTTATAAGTATAAGCTTCCTAGATTATTTCGATGGCAAAACACTAACTTTCTATGACAAATGGACAAAGCCGTTAAAATATCTTCCATAGAGAGAGTTGAGCAACTTCGGACCATCAAAGTTGCTCGGTGTACGATTTTTATTGTTATTCCATTTCAAATTTTATGAGTATATGCTTCGTAGATTATTTCAATGACAAAACCTCGACTTTCTATGACAAATGCACAAAATTGTTAAAAGCTCCACCATAGAGAGAGTTGAGCAACTTTGGACTGTCAGAGCTGCGCGGTGTACACATTTTATTGTTCTTCTATGTCAAATTTTACGAGTATAAGCTTCATGATTATTTCGAAGTAAAAATACCAGCTTTCTATGACAAATGGACAAAACCGTTAAAAGCTCGTCTGTAGAGAGAGTTGAGCAACTTCGGACCATCAAAGTTCCTCGGTGTACACTTTTTATTGTACTTCTATGTCAAATTTTACGAGTATAAGCTTCGAAGATTATTTCGATGCCAAAATTCCAACTTTCTATGACAAATGGACAAAACCTTTAAAAGCTCGTCCATAGAGAGAGTTGATCAACTTCGAACCACCAAAGTTTGTCGGTGTACACTTTTTATTGTTAGTATATGTCAAATTTTATGAGTATAAGCTTCCTGTATTATTTCGATGGCAAAACACTAACTTTCTATGACAAATGGACAAAGCGGTTAAAATATCATCCATAGAGAGAGTTGAGCAACTTCGGACCATCGAAGTTGCTCGGTGTACGCTTTTTATTGTTATTCTTTTTCAAATTTTATGAGTATAAGCTTTCTAGATTATTTCAATGACAAAACGCCGACTTTCTATGACAAATGCAGAAAATTGTTAAAAGCTCCACCATAGAGAGAGTTGAGGAACATCGGACTGTCAGAGCAGCTCGGTGTACACATTTTATTGTTCTTCTATGTCAAATTTTACGAGTATAAGCTTCAAGAATATTTCGAAGCAAAAACACCAACTTTCTATGACAAATGGACAAAACTGCTAAAAGCTCCTCCGTAGAGAGAGTTGAGCAACTTCGGACCATGAAAGTTGCACAGTGTACACTTTTTACTGTTCTTCTATATCGAATTTTACTAGTATAAGCTTCCTAGATTATTTCGATGAATAAGCACTAACTTTCTATGATAAATGGACAAAGCCGGTAAAAGCTCTTCCATAGAGAGAGTTGAGCAAGTTCGGACGATCAAAGTTGCTCGGTGTCCACTTTTCAATGTGCTTCTATGTCAAATTTTACGAGTATAAGCTTCCTTGATTATTTCGATGAATAAACACTAACTTTCTATGATAAATGGACAAAGCCGTTAAAAGCTCCTTTATACAGAGAGTTGAGCAAGTTCGGACCATCAAAGTTGCTCGGTGTACACTTTTCAATGTGCTTCTATGGCAAATTTTACGAGTATAAGCTTCCTAGATTATTTCGATGAATAAACACTAACTTTCTATGACAAATGGGAAAAACTGTTAAAAGCTCCTCCATAGAGAGAGTTGATCAACTTCGAAGCACCAAAGTTGCTCGGTGTACACTTTTTATTGTTATTCTATGTCAAATTTTATAAGTATATGCTTCCTAAATTATTTCGATGTTAAAAAACTAACTTTCTATGACAAATGGACAAAGCAGTTAAAATATCTTCAATAGAGAGAGTTGAGCAACTTCGGACTATCAAAGTTGCTCGGTGTATGATTTTTATTGTTATTCCCTTTCAAATTTTATGAGTATATGCTTCATAGATTATTTCAATGACAAAACCCCGACTTTCTATGACAAATGCACAAAATTGTTAAAAGCTCCACCATAGAGAGAGTTGAGCAACTTTGGACTGTCAGAGCTGCTCGGTGTACACATTTTATTGTTCTTCTATGTCAAATTTTACGAGTATAAACTTCAAGAATATTTCTAAGCAAAAATTACCAGCTTTCTATTACAATTGGACAAAACCGTTAAAAGCTCCTCCGTAGAGAGCGTTGAGCAACTTCGGACCATAAACGTTGCACGGTGTACACTTTTTAGAGTTCTTCTATGTCAAATTTTACGAGTATAAGCTTCCTAGATTGTTTTGATGAATAAACACTAACTTTCTATGAAAAATGGACAAAGCCGTTAAAATATCTTCAATAGAGAGAGTTGAGCAACGTCGGACCATCAAAGTTGCTTGGTGTACGCTTTTTATTGTTATCCTATTTCAAATTTTATGAGTATAAGCTTCCTAGATTATTTCAATGACAAAACCACGACTTTCTATGATTAATGCAAAAAATTGTTAAAAGCTCCACCATAGAGAGAGTTGAGGAACATTGGACTGTCAGAGGTGCTCGGTGTCCACATTTTATTGTTCTTCTATGTCAAATTTTACGAGTATAGGCTTCAAGAATATTTCGAAGCAAAAACACCAACTTTCTATGACAAATGGACAAAACCGCTAAAAGCTCCTCCGTAGAGAGAGTTGAGCAACTTCGGACCATCAAAGTTGCACAGTGCACACTTTTTAATGTTCTTCTATATCAAATTTTACGAGTATAAGCTTCCTAGATTATTTCGATGAATAAACACTAACTTTCTATGATAAATGGACAAAGCCGGTAAAAGCTCTTCCATAGAGAGAGTTGAGCAAGTTCGGACGATCAAAGTTTCTCGGTGTCCACTTTTTGATGTGCTTCTATGTCAAATTTTACGAGTATAAGCTTCCTAGATTATTTCGATGAATAAACACTTACTTTCTATGACAAATGGACAAAATCGTTAAAAGCTCCTCCATAGAGAGAGTTGATCAACTTCGAAGCACCAAAGTTGCTCGGTGTACACTTTTTATTGTTATTCTATGTCAAATTTTATAAGTATATGCTTCCTAGATTATTTCGATGTTAAAAAACTAACTTTCTATGACAAATGGACAAAGCAGTTAAAATATCTTCCATAGAGAGAGTTGAGCAATTTCGGACCATCCAAGTTGCTCGGTGTACGATTTTCATTGTTATTCAATTTCAAATTTTATGAGTATAAGCTTCGTAGATTATTTCAATGACAACATCCCGACTTTCTATGACAAATGCACAAAATTGTTAAACGCTCCACCATAGAGAGAGTTGAGCAACTTTGGACTGTCAGAGCTGCTCGGTGTACACATTTTATTGTTCTTCTATGTCAAATTTTACGTGTATAAACTTCAAGATTATTTCGGAGCAAAAATTACCAGCTTTCTATGACAAATGGACAAAACCGTTAAAAGCTCGTCTGTAGAGAGAGTTGAGCAACTTCGGACCATCAAAGTTCCTCGGTGTACACTTTTTATTGTGCTTCTATGTCAAATTTTACGAGTATAAGCTTCCAAAATTATTTCGATGCCAAAATTCCAACTTTCTATGACAAATGGACAAAACCGTTAAAAGCTCGACCATAGAGAGAGTTGATCAACTACAAACCACCAAAGTTTGTCGGTGTACACTTTTTATTATTAGTATATGTCAAATTTTACGAGTATAAGCTTCCTACATTATTTCGATGGCAAAACACTAACTTTCTATGACAAATGGACAAAGCTGTTAAAATATCATCCATAGAGAGAGTTGAGCAACTTCGGACCATCAAAGTTGCTCGGTGTACGCTTTTTATTGTTATTCCATTTCAAATTATAAGAATATATGCTTCATAGATTATTTGAAAGACAAAACGCCAACTTTCTATGACAAATGCACAAAATTGTTAAATGCTCCACCATAGAGAGAGTTGAGCAACTTTGGACTCTCAGAGCTGCTCGGTGTATATATTTTATTGTTCTTCTATGTCAAATTTTACGAGTATAAGCTCCAAGATTATTTCGAAGCAAAAACACCAACTTTCTATGACAAATGGACTAAACCGTTAAAAGCTCCTCCGTAGAGAGAGTTGAGCAACTTCGGACCATCAAAGTTGCACAGTTTACACTTTTTAATGTTCTTCTATATCAAATTTTACGAGTATAAGCTTCCTAGATTATTTCGATGAATAAACACTAACTTTCTATGACAAATGGACAAAGCCGGTAAAAGCTCCTCCATAGAGAGAGTTGAGCAAGTTCGGACGATCAAAGTTACTCGGTGTACACTTTTTAATGTGCTTCTATGTCAAATTTTATGAGTATAAGCTTCCTAGATTATTTCGATGAATAAACACTAACTTTCCATGACAAATGAACAAAACCGTTAAAAGCTCCTCCATAGAGAGAGTTGATCAACTTCGAAGTACCAACGTTGCTCAGTGTACACTTTTTATTGTTATTCTATGTCAAATTTTATAAGTATAAGCTTCCTAGATTATTTCGATGGCAAAACACTAACTTTCTATGACAAATGGACAAAGCCGCTAAAAGCTCCTCCGTAGAGAGAGTTGAGCAACTACGGACCATCAAAGTTGCACAGTGTACACTTTTTAATGTTCTTCAATATCAAATTTTACGAGTATAAGCTTCCTACATTATTTCTATGAATAAACACTAACTTTCTATGATAAATGGACAAAGCCGGTAAAAGCTCTTCCACAGAGAGAGTTGAGCAAGTTCGGACGATCAAAGTTGCTCAGTGTCCACTTTTTAATGTGCTTCTATGTCAAATTTTATGAGTATAAGCTTCCTAGATTATTTCGATGAATAAACACTAACTTTCTATGACAAATGGACAAAACCGTTAAAAGCTCCTCCAAATAGAGAGTTGATCAACTTCGAAGCACCAAAGTTGCTCGGTGTACACTTTTTATTGTTATTCTATGTCAAATTTTATAAGTATATGCTTCCTAGATTATTTCGATGTTAAAAAACTAACTTTCTATGACAAATGGACAAAGCAGTTAAAATTTCTTCCATAGAGAGAGTTGAGCAATTTCGGACCATCCAAGTTGCTCGGTGTATGATTTTCATTGTTATTCCATTTCAAATTTTATGAGTATAAGCTTCGTAGATTATTTCAATGACAACATCCCGACTTTCTATGACAAATGCACAAAATTGTTAAAAGCTCCAACATAGAGAGAGTTGAGCAACTTTGGACTGTCAGAGCTGCTCGGTGTACACATTTTATTGTTCTTCTATGTCAAATTTTATGAGTATAAACTTCAGGATTATTTCGGAGCAAAAATTACCAGTTTTCTATGACAAATGGACAAAACCGTTAAAAGCGCGTTTGTAGAGAGAGCTGAGCAACTTCGGACCATCAAAGTTCCTCGGTGTACACTTTTTATTGTGCTTCTATGTCAAATTATACGAGTATAAGCTTCCAAGATTATTTCGATGCCAAAATTCCAACTTTCTATGACAAATGGACAAAACCGTTAAAAGCTCGTCCATAGAGAGAGTTGATCAACTTCGAAGCACCGAAGTTTGTCGGTGTTCACTTTTTATTGTTAGTATATGTCAAATTTTATGAGTATAAGCTTCCTATATTATTTCGATGGCAAAACACTAACTTTGTATGACAAATGGACAAAGCTGTTAAAATATCATCCATAGAGAGAGTTGAGCAACTTCGGACCACCAAGTTGCTCGGTGTACGCTTTTTATTGTTATTCTTTTTCAAATTTTATGAGTATAAGCTTTCTAGATTATTTCAATGACAAAACGCCAACTTTCTATGACAAATGCACAAAATTGTTAAATGCTCCACCATAGAGAGAGTTGAGCAACTTTGGACTCTCAGAGCTGCTCGGTGTACATATTTTATTGTTCTTCTATGTCAAATTTTACGAGTATAAGCTTCAAGATTATTTCGAAGCAAAAACACCAACTTTCTATGACAAATGGACTAAACCGTTAAAAGCTCCTCTGTAGAGAGAGTTGAGCAACTTCGGACCATCAAAGTTGCACAGTTTACACTTTTCAATGTTCTTCTATATCAAATTTTACGAGTATAAGCTTCCTAGATTATTTCGATGAATAAACACTAACTTTCTATGACAAATGGACAAAGCCGGTAAAAGCTCCTCCATAGAGAGAGTTGAGCAAGTTCGGACGATCAAAGTTACTCGGTGTACACTTTTTAATGTGCTTCTATGTCAAATTTTACGAGTATAAGCTTCCTAGATTATTTCGATGAATAAACACTAACTTTCCATGACAAATGGACAAAACCGTTAAAAGCTCCTCCATAGAGAGAGTTGATCAACTTCGAAGTACCAACGTTGCTCAGTGTACACTTTTTATTGTTATTCTATGTCAAATTTTATAAGTATAAGCTTCCTAGATTATTTCGATGGCAAAACACTAACTTTCTATGACAAATGGACAAAGCCGTTAAAATATCTTCCATAGAGAGAGTTGAGCAACTTCGGTCCATCAAAGTTGCTCGGTGTACGATTTTTATTGTTATTCCATTTCAAATTTTATGAGTATATGCTTCGTAGATTATTTCAATGACAAAACCAAGACTTTCTATGACAAATGCACAAATTTGTTAAAAGCTCCACCATAGAGAGAGTTGAGCAACATTGGACTGTCAGAGCTGCTCGGTGTACACATTTTATTGTTCTTCTATGTCAAATTTTAAGAGTATAAACTTCAAGAATATTTCTAAGCAAAAATTACCAGCTTTCTATTACAATTGGACAAAACCGTTAAAAGCTCCTCCGTAGAGAGAGTTGAGCAACTTCGGACCATAAACGTTGCACGGTGTGCACTTTTTAAAGTTCTTCTATGTGAAATTTTACGAGTATAAGCTTCCTAGATTGTTTTGATGAATAAACACTAACTTTCTATGACAAATGGACAAAGCCGTTAAAATATCTTCAATAGAGAGAGTTGAGCTACTTCGGACCATCAAAGTTGCTTGGTGTACGCTTTTTATTGTTATCCTATTTCAAATTTTATGAGTATAAGCTTCCTAGATTATTTCAATGACAAAACCACGACTTTCTATGACAAATGCAGAAAATTGTTAAAAGCTCCACCATAGAGAGAGTTGAGCAACATTGGACTGTCAGAGCTGCTCGGTGTACAGATTTTATTGTTCTTCTATGTCAAATTTTACGAGTATAAGCTTCAAGAATATTTCGAAGCAAAAACACCAACTTTCTATGACAAATGGACAAAACCGCTAAAAGCTCCTCCGTAAAGAGAGTTGAGCAACTTCGGACCATCAAAGTTGCACAGTGTACACTTTTTAATGTTCTTCTATATCAAATTTTACGAGTATAAGCTTCCTAGATTATTTCGATGAATAAACACTAACTTTCTATGATAAATGGACAAAGCCGGTAAAAGCTCTTCCATAGAGAGAGTTGAGCAAGTTCGGACGATCAAAGTTGCTCGGTGTCCACTTTTTAATGTGCTTCTATGTCAAATTTTACGAGTATAAGCTTCCTAGATTATTTCAATGACAAAACCACGACTTTCTATGACAAATGCAGAAAATTGTTAAAAGCTCCACCATAGAGAGAGTTGAGAAAGTTTGGACTCTCAGAGCTGCTCGGTGTACATATTTTATTGTTTTTCCATCTCAAATTTTACGAGTATAAGCTTCAAGATTATTTCGAAGTAAAAACACCAACTTTCTATGACAAATGGACAAAACCGTGAAAAGCTCCTCCGTAGAGAGATTTGAGCAACTTCGGACCATCAAAGTTGCACAGTGTACACTTTTTCATGTTCTTCTATATCAAATTTTACGAGTAAAAGCTTCCTAGAATATTTCGATGAATAAACACTAACTTTCTATGAAAAATGGACAAAGCCGGTAAAAGCTCCTCCATAGAGAGAGTTGAGGAAGTTCGGACGATCAAAGTTGCTAGGTGTACACTTTTTAATGTGCTTCTATGTCAAATTTTACTAGTATAAGCTTCCTAGATTATTTCGATGAATAAACACTAACTTTCTTTGACAAATGGACAAAACCGTTAAAAGCTCCTCCATAGGGAGAGTTGATCAACTTCGAAGCACCAAAGTTGCTCGGTGTACACTTTTTATTGTTATTCTATGTCAAATTTTATAAGTATATGCTTCCTAGATTATTTCGATGTTAAAAAACTAACTTTCTATGACAAATGGACAAAGCAGTTAAAATATCTTCCATAGAGAGAGTTGAGCAATTTCGGACCATCCAAGTTGCTCGGTGTACGATTTTCATTGTTATTCCATTTCAAATTTTATGAGTATAAGCTTCGTAGATTATTTCAATGACAACATCCCGACTTTCTACGACAAATGCACAAAATTGTTAAAAGCTCCACCATAGAGAGAGTTGAGCAACTTTGGACTGTCAGAGCTGCTCGGTGTACACATTTTATTGTTCTTCTATGTCAAATTTTACGAGTATAAACTTCAAGATTATTTCGGAGCAAAAATTACCAGCTTTCTATGACAAATGGACAAAACCGTTAAAAGCTCGTCTGTAGAGAGAGTTGAGCAACTTCGGACCATCAAAGTTCCTCGGTGTACACTTTTTATTGTGCTTCTATGTCAAATTTTACGAGTATAAGCTTCCAAGATTATTTCGATGCCAAAATTCTAACTTTCTATGACAAATGGACAAAACCGTTAAAAGCTCGTCCATAGAGAGAGTTGGTCAACTTCGAACCACCACAGTTTGTCGGTGTACACTTTTTAAAGTTCTTCTATGTGAAATTTTACGAGTATAAGCTTCCTAGATCGTTTTGATGAATAAACACTAACTTTCTATGACAAATGGACAAAGCCGGTAAAAGCTCTTCCACAAAGAGAGTTGAGCAAGTTTGGACGATCAAAGTTGCTCGGTGTACACTTTTTAATGTGCTTCTATGTCAAATTTTACAAGTATAAGCTTCCTAGGTTATTTCGATGAATAAACACTAACTTTCTATGAAAAATGGACAAAACCGTTAAAAGCTCCTCAATAGAGAGAGTTGATCAACTTCGAACCACCAAAGTTTGTCGGTGTACACTTTTTATTGTTAGTATATGTCAAATTTTATGAGTATAAGCCTCCTATATTATTTCGATGGCAAAACACTAACTTTCTATGACAAATAGACAAAGCTGTTAAAATATCATCCATAGAGAGAGTTGAGCAACTTCGGACCATCAAAGTTGCTCGGTGTACGCTTTTTATTGTTATTCTTTTTCAAATTTTATGAGTATAAGCTTTCTAGATTATTTCAATGACAAAACGCCAACTTTCTATGACAAATGCACAAAATTGTTAAATGCTCCACCATAGAGAGAGTTGAGCAACTTTGGACTCTCAGAGCTGCTCGGTGTACATATTTTATTATTCTTCTATGTCAAATTTTACGAGTATAAGCTTCAAGAATATTTCGAAGCAAAAACACCAACTTTCTATGACAAATGGACAAAACCGCTAAAAGCTCCTCCGTAGAGAGAGTTGAGCAACTTCGGACCATTAAAGTTGCACAGTGTACATTTTTTAATGTTCTTCTATATCAAATTTTACGAGTATAAGCTTCCTAGATTATTTCGATGAATAAACACTAACTTTCTATGATAAATGGACAAAGCCGGTAAAAGCTCTTCCATAGAGAGAGTTGAGCAAGTTCGGACCATCAAAGTTGCTAGGTGTCCACTTTTTATTGTTATCCTATTTCAAATTTTATGAGTATAAGCTTCCTAGATTTTTTCAATGACAAAACCCCGACTTTCTATGACAAATGCACAAAATTGTTAAAAGCTCCACTATAGAGAGAGTTGAACAACATTGGACTCTCAGAGCTGCTCGGTGTACACATTTTATTGTTCTTCTATGTCAAATTTTACGAGTATAAGCTCCAAGATTATTTCGAAGCAAAAACACCAAGTTTCTATGACAAATGGACAAAACCGTGAAAAGCTCCTCCGTAGAGAGAGTTGAGCAACTTCGGACCATCAAAGTTGCACAGTTTACACTTTTTAATGTTCTTCTATATCAAATTTTACAAGTATAAGCTTCCTAGATTATTTCGATGAATAAACACTAACTTTCTATGAAAAATGGACAAAGCCAGTAAAAGCTCCTCCATAGAGAGAGTTGAGCAAGTTCGGACGATCAAAGTTGCTCGGTGTACACTTTTTAATGTGCTTCTATGTCAAATTTTACGAGTATAAGCTTCCTAGATTATTTCGATGAATAAACACTAACTTTCCATGACAAATGGACAAAACCGTTAAAAGCTCCTCCGTAGAGAGAGTTGATCAACTTCGAAGTACCAACGTTGCTCAGTGTACACTTTTTATTGTTATTCTATGTCAAATTTTATAAGTATAAGCTTCCTAGATTATTTCGATGGCAAAACACTAAATTTCTATGACTAATGGACAAAGCCGTTAAAATATCTTCCATAGAGAGAGTTGAGCAACTTCGGACCATCAAAGTTGCTCGGTGTACGATTTTTATTGTTATTCCATTTCAAATTTTATGAGTATATGCTTCGTAGATTATTTCAATGACAAAACCCCGACTTTCTATGACAAATGCACAAAATTGTTAAAAGCTCCACCATAGAAAGAGTTGAGCAACTTTGAACTCTCAGAGCTGCTCGGTGTACACATTTTATTGTTCTTCTATGTCAAATTTTACGAGTATAAGCTTCAAGATTATTTCGAAGCAAAAACACCAACTTTCTATAACAAATGGACTAAACCGTTAAAAGCTCCTCCCTAGAGAGAGTTGAGCAACTTCGGACCATCAAAGTTGCACAGTTTACACTTTTTAATGTTCTTCTATATCAAATTTTATGAGTATAAGCTTCCTAGATTATTTCGATGAATAAACACTAACTTTCTATGACAAATGGACAAAGCCGGTAAAAGCTCCTCCATAAAGAGAGTTGAGCAAGTTCGAACGATCAAAGTTACTCGGTGTACACTTTTTAATGTGCTTCTATGTCAAATTTTACGAGTATAAGCTTCCTAGATTATTTCAATGAATAAACACTAACTTTCCATGACAAATGGACAAAACCGTTAAAAGCTCCTCCATAGAGAGAGTTGATCAACTTCGAAGTACCAACGTTGCTCCGTGTACAATTTTTATTGTTATTCTATGTCAAATTTTATAAGTATAAGCGTCCTAGATTATTTCGATGGCAAAACACTAACTTTCTATGACAAATGGACAAAGCCGTTAAAATATCTTCCATAGAGAGAGTTGAGCAACTTCGGACCATCAAAGTTGCTCGGTGTACGATTTTTATTATTATTCCATTTCAAATTTTATGAGTATATGCTTCGTAGATTATTTCAATGACAAAACCTCGACTTTCTCTGACAAATGCACAAAATTGTTAAAAGCTCCACCATAGAGAGAGTTGAGCAATTTTGGACTGTCAGAGCTGCTCGGTGTACACATTTTATTGTTCTTCTATGTCGAATTTTACGAGTATAAACTTCAAGATCATTTCTAAGCAAAAATTACCAGCTTTCTATTACAATTGGACAAAACTTTTAAAAGCTCCTCCGTAGAGAGAGTTGAGAAACTTCGGACCATAAAAGTTGCACGGTGTACACTTTTTAAAGTTCTTCTATGTGAAATTTTACGAGTATAAGCTTCGTAGATTGTTTTGATGAATAAACACTAACTTTCTATGACAAATGGACAAAGCCGTTAAAATATCTTCAATAGAGAAAGTTGAGCAACTTCGGACCATCAAAGTTGCTAGGTGTACGCTTTTTATTGTTATCCTATTTAAAATTTTATGAGTATAAGCTTCCTAGATTTTTTCAATGACAAAACCCCGACTTTCGATGACAAATGCACAAAATTGTTAAAAGCTCCACTATAGAGAGAGTTGAACAACATTGGACTGTCAGAGCTGCTCGGTGTACACATTTTATTGTTCTTCTATGTCAAATTTTACGAGTATAAGCTTCAAGAATATTTCGAAGCAAAAACACCAACTTTGTTTGACAAATGGACAAAACCGTTAAAAGCTCCTCCGTAGAGAGAGTTGAGCAACTTCGGACCATCAAAGTTGCACAGTGTACACTTTTTAATGTTCTACTATATCAAATTTTACGAGTATAAGCTTCCTAGATTATTTCGATGAATAAACACTAACTTTCTATGATAAATGGACAAATCCGGTAAAAGCTCTTCCATAGAGAGAGTTAAGCAAGTTCGGACGATCAAAGTTGCTTAGTGTACACTTTTTAATGTGCTTCTATGTCAATTTTTACGAGTATAAGCTTCCTAGGTTATTTCGATGAATAAACACTAACTTTCTATGACAAATGGACAAAACCGTTAAAAGCTCCTCCATAGAGAGAGTTGATCAACTTCGAAGCACCAAAGTTGCTCGGTGTACACTTTTTATTGTTAGTCTATGCCAAATTTTATAAGTATAAGCTTCCTATATTATTTCGATGGCAAAACACTAACTTATTATGACAAATAGACAAAGATGTTAAAATATCTTCCATAGAGAGAGTTGAGCAATTTCGGACCATCCAAGTTGCTCGGTGTACGATTTTTATTGTTATTCCATTTCAAATTTTATGAGTATAAGCATCGTAGATTATTTCAATGACAAAACCCCGACTTTCTATGACAAATGCACAAAATTGTTAAAAGCTCTACCATAGAGAGAGTAGAGCAACTTTGAACTGTCAGAGCTGCTCGGTGTACACATTTTATTGTTCTTCTATGTCAAATTTTACGAGTATAAACTTCAAGATTATTTCTGAGCAAAAATAACCAGCTTTCTATGACAAATGGACAAAACCGTTAAAAGCTCGTCCGTAAAGAGAGTTGAGCAACTTCGGACCATCAAAGTTCCTCGGTGTACACTTTTTATTGTGCTTCTATGTCAAATTTTACGAGTATAAGCTTCCAAGATTATTTCGATTCCAAAATTCTAACTTTCTATGAAAAATGGACAAAACCGTTAAAAGCTCGTCCATAGAGAGAGTTGATCAACTTCGAAATACCAAAGTTGCTTCGTGTACACTTTTTATTGTTATTCTATGTCAAATTTTATGAGTATAAGCTTCCTAGATTATTTCGATGGCAAAACACTAACTTTCTACGACAAATGGACAAAGCCGTTAAAATATCCTCCATAGAGAGAGTTGAGCAACTTCGGACCATCAAAGTTGCTCGGTGTACGCTTTTTATTGTTATTCTTTTTCAAATTTTATGAGTATAAGCTTCCTAGATTATTTCAATGATAAAACCCCGACTTTCTATGACAAATGCACAAAATTGTTAAAAGCTCCATCATAGAGAGATTTGAGCAACTTTGGACTCTCAGAGCTGCTCGGTGTACATATTTTATTGTTCTTCTATGTCAAATTTTACGAGTATAAGCTTCAAGATTATTTCGAAGCAAAACCACCAAATTTCTATGACAAATGGACAAAACCGTTAAAAGCTCCTCCGTAGAGAGAGTTGAGCAACTTCAGACCATCAAAGTTGCACAGTGTAAATTTTTTAATGTTCTTCTATATCATATTTTACGAGTATAAGCTTCCTAGAGTATTTCGATGAATAAACACTAACTTTCTATGACAAATGGACAAAGCCGGTAAAAGCTCCTCCATAGGGAGAGTTGATCAACTTCGAAGCACCAACGTTGCTCGGTGTACACTTTTTATTGTTATTTTATGTCAAATTTTATAAGTATAAGCTTCCTAGATTATTTCGATGGCAAAACACTAACTTTCTATGACAAATGGACAAAGCCGTTAAAATATCTTCCATAGAGAGAATTGAGCAACTTCGGACCATCAAAGTTGCTCGGTGTATGATTTTTGTTTTTATTCCATTTCAAATTTTATGAGTATATGCTTCGTAGATTAATTCAATGACAAAACCCCGACTTTCTATGACAAATGTACAAAATAATTAAAAGCTCCACCATAGAGAGAGTTGAGCAACTTTGGACTGTCAGAGCTGCTCGGTGTACACATTTTATTGTTCTTCTATGTCAAATTTTACGAGTATAAACTTCAAGATTATTTCTAAGCAAAAATTACCAGCTTTCTATTACAATTGGACAAAACCGTTAAAAGCTCATCCGTAGAGAGAGTTGAGCAACTTCGGACCATAATTGTTGCACGGTGTACACTTTTTACGAGTATAAGCTTCCTAGATTGTTTTGATGAATAAACACTAACTTTCTATGACAAATGGACAAAGCCGGTAAAAGCTCTTCCACAGAGAGAGTTGAGCAAGTTTGGACGATCAAAGTTGCTCGGTGTACACTTTTTAATGTGCTTCTATGTCAAATTTTACAAGTATAAGCTTCCTAGGTTATTTCGATGAATAAACACTAACTTTCTATGAAAAATGGACAAAACCGTTAAAAGCTCCTCCATAGAGAGAGTTGATCAACTTCGAAGCACCAAAGTTGCTCGTTGTACACTTTTTATTGTTATTCTATGCCAAATTTTATAAGTATAAGCTTCCTAGATTATTTCGATGGCAAAACACTAACTTTCTATGACAAATAGACAAAGCTGTTAAAATATTTTCCATAGAGAGAGTTGAGCAATTTCGGACCATCCAAGTTGCTCGGTGTACGATTTTTTTTGTTATTCCATTTCAAATTTTATGAGTATAAGCTTCGTAGAATATTTCAATGACAAAACCCCGACTTTCTATGACAAATTCACAAAATTGTTAAAAGCTCCACCAAAGAGAGAGTTGAGCAACCTTGGACTGTCAGAGCTGCTCGGTGTACACATTTTATTGTTCTTCTATGTCAAATTCTACGAGTATAAACTTCAAGATTATTTCTGAGCAAAAATTACCAGCTTTGTATGACAAATGGACAAAACAGTTAAAAGCTCGTCCGTAGAGAGAGTTGAGAAACTTCGGACCATCAAAGTTCCTCGGTGTACACTTTTTATTGTGCTTCTATGTCAAATTTTACGAGTATAAGCTTCCAAGATTATTTCGATGCCAAAAGTCCAACTTTCTATGACAAATGGACAAAAACGTTAAAAGCTCATCCATAGAGAGAGTTGGTCAACTTCGAACCACCAAAGTTTGTCGGTGTACACTTTTTATTGTTAGTATATGTCAAATTTTATAAGTATAAGCTTCCTAGATCGTTTTGATGAATAAACACTAACTTTCTATGACAAATGGACAAAGCCGTTAAAATATCTTCAATAGAGAGAGTTGAGCAACTTCGGACCATCAAAGTTGCTCGGTGTATGCTTTTTATTGTTATTCTTTTTCAAATTTTATGAGTATAAGCTTCCTAGATTATTTCAATGACAAAACCCCGACTTTCTATGACAAATGCACAAAATTGTTAAAAGCTCCACCATAGAGAGAGTTGAGCAACTTTGGAGTCTCAGAGCTGCTCGGTGTACATATTTTATTGTTCTTCTATGTCAAATTTTATGAGTATAAGCTTCAAGATTATTTCGAAGCAAAACCACCAACTTTCTATGACAAATTGACAAAACCGTTAAAAGCTCCTCCGTAGAGAGAGTTGAGGAACTTCGGACCATCAAAGTTGCACAGTGTACACTTTTTAATGTTCTTCTATATCAAATTTTATGAGTATAAGCTTCCTAGAATATTTCGATGAATAAACACTAACTTTCTATGACAAATGGACAAAGCCGGTAAAAGCTCCTCCATAGAGAGAGTTGAGCAAGTTCGGATGATCAAAGTTGCTAGGTGTACACTTTTTAATGTGCTTCTATGTGAAATTTTACGAGTATAAGCTTCCTAGATTATTTCGATGAATAAACACTAACTTTCTATGACAAATGGACAAAACCGTTAAAAGCTCCTCCATAGGGAGAGTTGATGAACTTCGAAGCACCAACGTTGCTCGGTGTACACTTTTTATTGTTATTTTATGTCAAATTTTATGAGTATAAGCTTCAAGATTATTTCGAAGCAAAACCACCAACTTTCTATGACAAATGGACAAAACCGTTAAAAGCTCCTCCGTAGAGAGAGTTGAGCAACTTCGGACCATCAAAGTTGCATAGTGTACACTTTTTAATGTTCTTCTATATCAAATTTTACGAGTATAAGCTTCCTAGAATATTTCGATGAATAAACACTAACTTTCTATGACAAATGGACAAAGCCGGTAAAAGCTCCTCCATAGAGAGAGTTGAGCAAGTTCGGATGATCAAAGTTGCTAGGTGTACACTTTTTAATGTGCTTCTATGTCAAATTTTACGAGTATAAGCTGTTGGACCATAAGTCCTACATTTGTGTTTTGATGCAAAAATACATATTGGACTATTTGATTGTGCTTAACTTTGGATGAATTTGGATAAATCATGAAATGAATTATATCTACTGATTTAAGCTTCATTATATTTCTTTGGAATCATGTTTGATCATGTATGATATAAATTGGACGAATCTGGACTGACTTATTTTTCGATGCTAAAATCTGTCACAACATCACACTGCGCACACGTTGATTGAACAGTCATAACTTATTCATATTAGCTCTGATTGACTTGATTCTTGTTCTGAAAATTATTTAAGACACTCTGGAATTTTGCATTGTCAAATAGTGTCAGGTCAATTTTATGCTTATCAGGTTCAATTTATCTGTTGAAATAAATTCACCTGTGTAGTCATTAAACTGGGCTAGTTGAGATTTGCATGATCAAATTGAATGACCAAATGACCTCAGTTATAAGTGAAATTTTGTATGCACATTCAATTATATATGAAATGATTTATCATGTGCTTACTTGAATTTTATTAAGCTTATAACATGTTGATTAACCTAAGTGCTAGCATTGAAGCTCTTTGAGCTTACAAGCAAAAATGGGATGTTTTGTCATCTATTCTTTTTGTAGGCTTAATCAACTGATCATCATGAGCCTATTTGAAGTATCATGAAGCTGATTCTATTGAGAAAATTTGTGCATCATGATTTGAAGCTCATGTAGACAAGTTTGGACATGGTCAACCCTACTTGGTTCAAGGTTGACATTTTGTGTGCAAGAAATGGTTCCAGCCGTGTGCCTTGTGTTATTATTGCTGGAGAATTAACTCAAGAACTTCTAGAAGCTTTATTATTTGATTTGGAGTCAACAAAGTAGAGGGAATACAAGTTTGAAATACTTGGTTGGTAGTGTGCCTAACACTTGCACTATGGAGACAAGGAAGAGACAAGGGAGAGACAAGATGACATAAAGTTATAATATTTTCCAGAATTTAAGATGGACTTGTTTGGCATTCCTTGAGAGAGAGTTGCTTCATGAAGAAGACTCATTTGATTGATCCAAACAAGGTGCAACTCGAAAGGAAAACTCTTGACAAAATGATGCCAACGGCTTGATCTTCAATGGCTGAGATCAATTTCATTTGAATTAAAGAAGGGTCCAGATTTTATAGAAAATGAAAGGCCAAGATTTGAAGTGGTGTTGATCCAATGGCTAAGATTGTGTTTTGTTTGGAATGAACAATAGGGGGCAGCAACGTCTAGGTGTGGTGAAGAAGCATTTGCAGATTTTTTTCTAAGTGTTCAAGCTTACTTGCTCTCAACTTCATCTTCTTGATTCAAGCTTCTTCCTTGCGATCTCTTGCTACCACTTTGAATACATTCAAGCCATCATCTTCCTATTTGAAAGAGAGATCCAAAAACTCCTTGAACCACCCCAAAATCTTTCTACCCTTGGGTACTCTTGGTGTGTTCTTGAGAGTTCTTCAACAAAGCTTCACCTAAACCTATTATTGATCTTTTGTGAGCTTTGTGTGAGATTACAAGAGTGTTTGCTACACATTTGATTCCAAACCCATTTGAGCAACATCTTGTGAATTTGAGTGTTCTCCAACCATATATAGCCTAGAGCTAATCTTGAGAGAACCAAAATCCAAATACTTGTAAAAGTCCCTTTTGAGGGCATTACCTTTGAGAGGTGTGTGAAAGTTTAAGGTTAGCTTCAAACCTTGTTGGTGTACAAGTTTGGGGTGTTCTTGGAAACCCTAAGTTTGTGGTGAACTTGCAAAACCACATATATCCTTTAGTGGATTGGGAAATCCTAAGCTTGAGGGCTTAGGTAGTGGATGTAGGTGTGAGCACCGAACCACTATATATCCTTGTGCACACTATTTTGATTTCCTTGCTTGTTTGTGCGTTAAACTTGCTGCCTTGTAGTGACTTGTTTTTTATTATCATTCTATTGGTGTTATTGGTGATTTGTGTTCCTTAGAAGTTGATATTAGGGTGTTGCTTGCTGCCATTGCTTGTTGGGATATTGCTTGTGGTTGAACAACTTGTGATTATTGAATTCTAGGTATACTTTTGAATTTTAATTTTCCAGAATACCAATCTGTCCGTGAATTGTTCATATAGCTAGACTTTGAATTTTAAGCTGAATTTTTGATATAGTGTTCATTGAGGTGTTGTAATATTGCATATCAAATTTCGTTACATTCCGAGTTGAATTGCTAGGTCAAATTACATTTACACGATTAGTGCGCAGATTTGCATTCTTGACATTGCCTTAATCATTTGTGAGTTTTTAGGTTGTGGTTTTGTACTTGGGGTTTATACTTAGTTTTTTAAAACACAATTCACCCCCCCTCTTGTGTTAGCCTAGTGATTTCAATTGGTATCAGAGCAGGTTAGCAAAGTAATAGAATTAACATTCTAGCTTAGATCAAATGGCTTACACTAGTACTAGACCACATGATGGTGAGGGCTTGTCATCAAATAGGCCACCGTTCTTTGATGGCAAGGACTATGGTTTTTGGAAGAATAGGATGAGGATTTTTATTAGGAGTATGGATATGGCCTTATGGAGAGTTATAGAGAATGGACCATTCATTCCTACCAAGAGAGAGGGAGATAAGGTAGTTCCTAAGGATGAGAGTGAGTATAGTGAGAGTGATGACAAGAAGGTGAGCTTAAATGAAAAAGCAATTAACTTGTTACATATTGCATTAGCTAGGGGTGAGTATGATCATATTAGTGCATGCATTAGTGCTCAAGAGATTTGGAAAATGTTAGAATTAAAGCATGAAGGAACTAGTCAAGTTAAAGATTGCAAAATTAACATGTTAGTGCAAAAATATGAATTGTTCAAAATGCTTGAAGGTGAATGCATTAGTGACATGTTTAATAGGTTGACATGCATATGCAATGATTTGAATGCTCTTGGCAAACCTTACCCTATGCATGACAAGGTACAAAAGGTTCTAAGGAGCTTACCTAGAAATTGGAGTGAGAAGGTGACCGCCATTGAGGAGGCCAAAGACGTGAGGACTTTGAAGTTGGATGAGCTCATTGGGAGCTTGATGACTCATGAGATGAAAGTGTTAAATAGAGTGGATGAGGAGCCTCAAAGGAAGAAAGGCATTGCCCTAGCCGTGACCTCTAAGCCAAGGGAGGCCATGAGTCATGGTGAAAGGGAAGTGTCTTCAAGTAGTGAGAGTGAAGATAGTGATGATGAGATGGCTATGATGGTGAAGAATTTCAAGAAATTTGTGAGGAACAAGAGAGGTGGATTCAAGAATCGAAAGTTCAAAGACAAGGAGAAGGAGAAGGAAAGAGAGAAACCAACTTGTTTCAATTGTGGCAAAGTTGGTCACTTTATTGCCGAGTGCCCCAAAGCATCCAAGAAATATCACAAAGGGAAAGGCAAAGAGAAGAAGAAGGCATTGAAAGCAACATGGGATGATTCATCATCAAGCTCATCAAGTGAGGATGAGATGGAGCATAAGGCACACTTTTGTCTTATGGAAAAAGAAGAGAAAATTGACTCATCCTCTCAAGATGAGATGGTAAAAGATTCTACTCCTTTAACCTATGATGAATTATATTCCAATTATGATGATTTATGTGATTCTCATGGTATGTTGCTTAGAAAGTGCAAACAACTTAAGAAAGAAAATGCTAGACTTATGAAAAATGATGAAATGCATGTTAGTGAACTTAAGGAGTTGAATGCCAAGTATGTTGCTATATGTGCTAAAAATGATGATATGATACTTGAGCATGATGTTTTGATTGATGAGAATAAGTGTCTAAAACAAAAATCTCTTATGCTTGATGAGAATGCTTGTATGGCTGAAAATTCAAATGTAAATATGCATGATTATGATCATCTTAAAGCTAGGGTGCTTGAGTTAGAAGAAGAATTAGTTACATGGGATGAACATGAGTGCATAATGATTTCTAATACTACTTCCTTGCAACATGAGCTTGATATGATGAAAGAAAAGAATAAATTTTTAGAGACTCAATTATCTAAATTTGCCATGAGTTCCTTGAAATTGGATGAAATGTTGGCCTCTCAAAGGCATTATTTAGATAGGAGTGGACTTGGTTATGATGCTATGACTCTTGATGGTTCTAAATGTGAAAATGAAGAATCGGTTAAGCTTGTAAGACCTATTGGAGTCTTGACTAAAGCTCCAAGAACCATGCTAGGTTCGGCCAAGGCTTCAAAAGCCAAGGCCAAAGGTGTTCACCCCTTGGGTGGTGCATCTTCATTTAGGGCCACATTCCCTAGAGTGAGAGAAGTGAGGTTGAAGAAGTGTTGGGTGCCAAAGTGCTTGAAATATGTTGATAAGCTTGATTATGCAAGATGTGTGCTTAATGTGAATGCTTATACAATTGTGGCTAACCCTCAAGGATCCAAAGTTTGGATACCTAAATTGTCTTGATCTTACTTTGGATAGGTGTGCTTCAAGTCTTCATCCAATCCATGTCAATGGTATTTGGATAGTGGGTGCTCAAGGCACATGAGTGGAGATTGATCTTTATTTACTTCCTTTAATGAGAAGAAGAATGGTGGATATGTCACTTTTGGAGACAACTCTAAAGGAAAGATCCTAGGCATAGGATCGGTTGGTAAGGGTTCCTTTACTATAAATGATTGTCTCTTGGTTGAAAGGTTGCAATTTAACTTGCTTAGTATTAGTCACTTAGCGGATAAAGGATTTGATTCTCATTTTAAGAAAGGTAGATGTTGCATTGTAGATGAGCATGATAATATCATTACATCCGGTGTTAGAGTAGGTCATATGTATGCACTTGATTTGAATATGATGAATGATAGTGTGACATGTTTGATTGCTTCTAATGATAGTGTGATGCATTGGCATAGGAGATTAGGGCATGTAGGTGTTTCTACTTTGAGAAAGCTTAGTTCAAAAGAATTAGTTAGAGGCTTACCCAAGTTGAAGTTTGGTGATTCAATTGTGTGTGAACATTGCATTAGAGGTAAGCAAATTAAGGAGTCTTTTAAATCAAAAAATATTGTTTCTACTTCTAGGCCACTTCAACTATTGCATATTGATTTGTTTGGTCCTAGTAGGACAAAGAGTTTAGGTGGCAAGTATTATGCATTTGTTATTGTTGATGATTATTCAAGGTTTACTTGGTGTTTGTTTTTAGCTCATAAAAGTGATGCATTACATGAGTTTAAATCTTTCATTAAAAGAGTGCAAAATGAGCATGAATTGCATGTTTCCAAAATTAGGAGTGACCATGGAGGTGAATTTGAAAACTATGGATTTGATGCTTTATGTAATTCTTATGGTATTACACATAATTTTAGTGCACCTAGAACACCACAACAAAATGGAGTTGTTGAAAGGAAAAATAGGACATTACAAGAGTTAGGTAGAACCATGATGCTTGAATATGCCTTACCTAAATACTTTTGGGCCGAAGCTATAAATAATGCATGTTATGTCTCTAATAGGTTGTCTATTAGAAAGATTTTGAAAAAGACTCCATATGAGCTTTTGTATGCTAGGAAGCCTAAAGTTGACTATTTTAGAGTGTTTGGTTGTAAATGCTATATTTTGAATACAAAAGACAATCTTGATAAGTTTGATGCTAAGAGTGAAATTGGTATATTTCTTGGTTATTCTACTCATTCTAGAGCTTATAGAGTTTTTAATGATAAGTCTAAGGTTGTGGAAGAAAGTGTGCATGTTAAATTCGATGATATGTTTTCACTTGATCCAAATGTGCTTGTAGAAGAAGAAATTTCAGGTTTTGAAGGGCTAGATCATCCAAAGAGTTCACACTCTATTGGTGGTCATGATCTACAAATAAAAGAGGATGATGATTTATTGGTGGGAAGCTTGAAGGAGATGAAAATCTCAAATGATGCTACATCAAATCAAGAAAATCAAGTGGAACCTATGTCTAATAATGAAGATCATGATGAACATGGTAATGATATACAATCGGGCAGCTCTAATAATCAAGGAAATAGGGTTCAAAAGAAGGACAAGCACATGCATCCTAAAGAGCTTATCATTGGAGACTTCTCAAAAGGCATTCAAACAAGATCAAGATTGAATTCGACGGTCAACTCTCATCCTTTAAATCTTTATGCTATGATATCTATGATAGAACCTAAGAATGTAAAAGATGCTTTAATTGATGAAGATTGGATTTTTGCTATGCAAGAAGAACTTGAACAATTTGAAAGAAGCAAGGTTTGGACACTTGTTCCAAAACCTAGAGACCACACCATTATTGGAACCAAATGGGTGTTTAGAAATAAGATGAATGAGAATGGTGAAGTGACTAGGAATAAGGCTAGGCTAGTAGCTCAAGGTTATTGTCAAGAAGAGGGTATAGATTATGAAGAAACCTTTGCACCGGTTGCAAGGTTGGAGGCCATTAGACTTTTATTAGCTTTTGCATGCTATAAGGGTTTTAAACTTTTTCAAATGGATGTTAAGAGTGCTTTCTTGAATGGTGTGATAAATGAGGAAGTGTATGTTAAACAACCTCCGGGTTTTGAATCTAAAGAATACCCTAATCATGTTTATAAATTAGACAAGGCATTGTATGGCTTAAAGCAAGCACCTAGGGCATGGTATGAGAGACTTAGTAAATTCTTGTTAGAAAATGATTTTTCTTGTGGTAGTATTGATAATACTTTGTTTACTAAATGCAAAGGTGATGACTTGTTGATTGTGCAAATATATGTGGATGACATTATATTTGGTGCTACTTTGGAATCAATGTGTGATGAATTTGCTATGTGCATGAAAAGTGAATTTGAAATGTCTATGATGGGTGAGTTGACATATTTTCTAGGATTGCAAATTAGACAAACATTGCATGGCATTCATATAAGTCAAACTAAATACACTTATGACTTGCTTAAAAGGTTTGGAATGGACTTGTCTAAAGGATGTTCTACACCAATGGGGGTGTCATCCAAATTAGAAGCCGACCTTAAAAGCAAAGAAGTGGATCAAAAGATGTATAGGTCTATGATTGGAAGTTTACTTTATTTGACCGCATCTAGGCCGGATATCATGTTTAGTGTGTGTATGTGTGCTAGATATCAATCTAATCCTAAAGAATCACATTTATTGGCCGTTAAGAGGATATTGAGATACTTGAAAGATACACCAACCTTAGGGTTATGGTATGATAGAAAATCCTCATTTGACTTGCATGCTTTTAGTGATGCCGATTATGGAGGTTGTAGAATTGATAGGAAAAGTACAAGTGGTACATGTCAATACCTAGGGAACATGCTTATATCTTGGTTTTCAAAGAAACAAACTTGTGTTGCCTTAAGTACAACCAAAGCCGAGTACATGGCCATAGGTAGTTGTGTTGCACAAATTCTATGGATTAAACAACAATTGATTGATTTTAATATGTCATTTGATAACACACTTATTCAATGTGACAACATTAGTGCAATCCATTTATCTAAGAATCCGGTTCATCATGGAAAAGCCAAACACATTGAGATTAGACATCATTTTATAAGAGATCATGTAGCTAAAGGAAACATTGTGCTTGAACATGTTGAAGGAGAACACAATATTGCCGATTTGTTTACAAAACCATTAGCTAAGGATAGGTTTATAAAATTAAGAGATGCATTAGGATTGATTAATGCACCTTGAACTCATGGTCTTTACTTAATTGTATGTGAGACATCTCAATTGGTTATATATACTTATTTGAATGAGATGCACATGTGTAGGGGGAGTTCCCAAATAAACTCTTATGTGTTTGATGTGATTCCTTGCTTAAATGATGATCCATGATTGCTTCCATGTTATTGGTATTCCTTGCTAGCATATATGAGTTTGAAAACATATTTGATTTTTAATTGCTATTTTGAATGATTTTCAAGCTATGCATTCAATGTTTTTACATGGCTTAGGAAGCATTAGTTGATGCACTTCATTGAGTTAAACCATTCATTGTTTTTGAAGTTGCATTACCTCTATTTCCTCACCTTTTTGAGTTCTTACAAAAAGGGGGAGAGATAATTGATGAAAAAGTGCATATGATTTGATTAAAAATGCATATTAGTTGCACAACTTAAGGGGGAGTGAGCTTGCCATGTTAAGGGAGAGTAGGAAGCTTAAAGTGAGGGGGAGCATAATAAGATTTTGAAAATCTGAAAATGTATCTCAAAATTTCATTTGATTTCAACATGGAGATACAATTATGCTCACTTTATGCATGAGGTTTGGTATCCAAATTATATTGATATCAAATAGCTCTTTTACATCATGTAGTTTTGTAATCATCAAAAAGGGGGAGATTGTTGGACCATAAGTCCTACATTTGTGTTTTGATGCAAAAATACATATTGGACTATTTGATTGTGCTTAACTTTGGATGAATTTGGATAAATCATGAAATGAATTATATCTACTGATTTAAGCTTCACTATATATCTTTGGAATCATGTTTGATCATGTATGATATAAATTGGACGAATCTGGACTGACTTATTTTTCGATGCTAAAATCTGTCACAACATCACACTGCGCACACGTTGATTGAACAGTCATAACTTATTCATATTAGCTCTGATTGACTTGATTCTTGTTCTGAAAATTATTTAAGACACTCTGGAATTTTTCATTGTCAAATAGTGTCAGGTCAATTTTATGCTTATCAGGTTCAATTTATCTGTTGAAATAAATTCACCTGTGTAGTCATTAAACTGGGCTAGTTGAGATTTGCATGATCAAATTGAATGACCAAATGACCTCAGTTATAAGTGAAATTTTGTATGCACATTCAATTATATATGAAATGATTTATCATGTGCTTACTTGAATTTTATTAAGCTTATAACATGTTGATTAACCTAAGTGCTAGCATTGAAGCTCTTTGAGCTTACAAGCAAAAATGGGATGTTTTGTCATCTATTCTTTTTGTAGGCTTAATCAACTGATCATCATGAGCCTATTTGAAGTATCATGAAGCTGATTCTATTGAGAAAATTTGTGCATCATGATTTGAAGCTCATGTAGACAAGTTTGGACATGGTCAACCCTACTTGGTTCAAGGTTGACATTTTGTGTGCAAGAAATGGTTCCAGCCGTGTACCTTGTGTTATTATTGCTGGAGAATTAACTCAAGAACTTCTAGAAGCTTTATTATTTGATTTGGAGTCAACAAAGTAGAGGGAATACAAGTTTGAAATACTTGGTTGGTAGTGTGCCTAACACTTGCACTATGGAGACAAGGAAGAGACAAGGGAGAGACAAGATGACATAAAGTTATAATATTTTCCAGAATTTAAGATGGACTTGTTTGGCATTCCTTGAGAGAGAGTTGCTTCATGAAGAAGACTCATTTGATTGATCCAAACAAGGTGCAACTCAAAAGGACAACTCTTGACAAAATGATGCCAACGGCTTGATCTTCAATGGCTGAGATCAATTTCATTTGAATTAAAGAAGGGTCCAGATTTTATAGAAAATGAAAGGCCAAGATTTGAAGTGGTGTTGATCCAATGGCTAAGATTGTGTTTTGTTTGGAATGAACAATAGGGGGCAGCAACGTCTAGGTGTGGTGAAGAAGCATTTGCAGATTTTTTTCTAAGTGTTCAAGCTTACTTGCTCTCAACTTCATCTTCTTGATTCAAGCTTCTTCCTTGCGATCTCTTGCTACCACTTTGAATACATTCAAGCCATCATCTTCCTATTTGAAAGAGAGATCCAAAAACTCCTTGAACCACCCCAAAATCTTTCTACCCTTGGGTACTCTTGGTGTGTTCTTGAGAGTTCTTCAACAAAGCTTCACCTAAACCTATTATTGATCTTTTGTGAGCTTTGTGTGAGATTACAAGAGTGTTTGCTACACATTTGATTCCAAACCCATTTGAGCAACATCTTGTGAATTTGAGTGTTCTCCAACCATATATAGCCTAGAGCTAATCTTGAGAGAACCAAAATCCAAATACTTGTAAAAGTCCCTTTTGAGGGCATTACCTTTGAGAGGTGTGTGAAAGTTTAAGGTTAGCTTCAAACCTTGTTGGTGTACAAGTTTGAGGTGTTCTTGGAAACCCTAAGTTTGTGGTGAACTTGCAAAACCACATATATCCTTTAGTGGATTGGGAAATCCTAAGCTTGAGGGCTTAGGTAGTGGATGTAGGTGTGAGCACCGAACCACTATATATCCTTGTGCACACTATTTTGATTTCCTTGCTTGTTTGTGTGTTAAACTTGCTGCCTTGTAGTGACTTGTTTTTTATTATCATTCTATTGGTGTTATTGGTGATTTGTGTGCCTTAGAAGTTGATATTAGGGTGTTGCTTGCTGCCATTGCTTGTTGGGATATTGCTTGTGGTTGAACAACTTGTGATTATTGAATTCTAGGTATACTTTTGAATTTTAATTTTCCAGAATACCAATCTGTCCGTGAATTGTTCATATAGCTAGACTTTGAATTTTAAGCTGAATTTTTGATATAGTGTTCATTGAGGTGTTGTAATATTGCATATCAAATTTCGTTACATTCCGAGTTCAATTGCTAGGTCCAATTACATTTACACGATTAGTGCGCAGATTTGCATTCTTGACATTGCCTTAATCATTTGTGAGTTTTTAGGTTGTGGTTTTGTACTTGGGGTTTATACTTAGTTTTTTAAAACACAATTCACCCCCCCTCTTGTGTTAGCCTAGTGATTTCATAAGCTTCCTAGATTATTTCGATGAATAAACACTAACTTTCTATGACAAATGGACAAAACCGTTAAAAGCAACTCCATAGGGAGAGTTGATCGACTTCGAAGCACCAACGTTGCTCGGTGTACACTTTTTATTATTATTCTATGTCAAATTTTATAAGTATAATCTTCCTAGATTATTTCGATGGCAAAACACTAACTTTCTATGACAAATGGACAAAGCCGTTAAAATATCTTCCATAGAGAGAGTTGAGCAACTTCGGACCATCAAAGTTGCTCGGTATAGGATTTTTATTGTTATTCCATTTCAAATTTTATGAGTATATGCTTCGTAGATTATTTCAATGACAAAACCCCGAATTTCTATGACAAATGCACAAAATTGTTAAAAGCTCCACCATAGAGAGACTTGAGCAACTTTGGACTGTCAGAGCTGCTCGGTGTACACATTTTATTGTTCTTCTATGTCAAATTTTACGAGTATAAACTTCAAGATTATTTCTAAGCAAAAATTACCAGCTTTCTATTACAATTGGACAAAACCGTTAAAAGCTCCACCGTAGAGAGAGTTGAGCAACTTCGGACCATAAAAGTTGCACGGTGTACACTTTTTAAAGTTCTTCTATGTGAAATTTTACGAGTATAAGCTTCCTAGATTGTTTTGATGAATAAACACTAACTTTCTATGACAAATGGACAAAGCCGTTAAAATATCTTCAATAGAGAGAGTTGAGCAACTTCGGACCATCAAAGTTTCTTGGTGTACGCTTTTTATTGTTATCCTATTTCAAATTTTAAGAGTGTAAGCTTCCTAGATTATTTCAATGACAAAACCCCGACTTTCTATGACAAATGAAGAAAATTGTTAAAAGCTCCACCATAGAGAGAGTTAAGCAACATTGGACTGTCAGAGCTGCTCGATGTACACATTTTATTGTTCTTCTATGTCAAATTTTACGAGTATAAGCTTCCTAGATTATTGCGATAAATAAACACTAACTTTCTATGACAAATGGACAAAACCGTTAAAAGCTCCTCCCTAGAGAGAGTTGATCAACTTCGAAGCACCAAAGTTGCTCGGTGTACACTTTTTATTGTTATTCTATGTCAAATTTTATAAGTATAAGCTTCCTAGATTATTTCGTTGGCAAAACACTAACTTTCTATGACAAATTGACAAAGCCGTTAAAATATCTTCCATAGAGAGAGTTGAGCAATTTCGGACCATCCAAGTTGCTCGGTGTACAATTTTTATTGTTATTCCATTTCAAATTTTATGAGTATAAGCTTCGTAGATTATTTCAATGACAAAACCCCGACTTTCTATGACAAATGCACAAAATTGTTAAAAGCTCCACCATAGAGAGAGTTGAGCAATTTTGGACTGTCAGAGCTGCTCGGTGTACACATTTTACTGTTCTTCTATGTCAAATTTTACGAGTATAAACTTCAAGATTATTTCGAAGCAAAAATTACCAGCTTTCTATGACAAATGGACAAAACCGATAAAAGCTCCTCCGTAGAGAGAGTTGAGCAACTTTGGACCATCAAAGTTGCACGGTGTACACTTTTTAAAGTTCTTCTATGTCAAATTTTACGAGTACAAGCTTCCTAGATTATTTCGATGAATAAACACTAACTTTCTATGACAAATGGACAAATCCGTTAAAATATCTTCAATAGACAGAGTTGAGCAACTTCGGACCATCAAAGTTGCTTGGTGTACGCTTTTTATTGTTGTCCTATTTCAAATTTTATGAGTATAACCTTCCTGGATTATTTCAATGACAAAACCCCAACTTTCTATGACAAATGCAGAAAATTGTTCAAAGCTCCACCATAGACAGAGTTGAGCAACTTTGGACTGTCAGAGCAGCTCGGTGTACACATTTTATTGTTCTTATATGTCAAATTTTACGAGTATAAGCTTCAAGATTATTTCGAAGCAAAAACAACAACTTTCTATGACAAATGGAAAAACCCGTTAAAAGCTCATCCGTAGAGAGAATTGAGCAACTTCGGACCATCAAAGTTGCTCGGTGTACACTTTTTAATGTGCTTCTATGTCAAGTTTTACGAGTATAAGCTTTCTAGATTATTTCGATGAATAAACACTAACTTTCTATGACAAATGGACAAAACCGTGAAAAACTCCTCCATAGAGAGAGTTGATCAACTTCGAGCACCAAAGTTGCTCGGTGTACACTTTTTATTATTATTCTATGTCAAATTTTATGAGTATAAGCTTCCTAGAATATTTCGATGACAAAACACCAACTTTCTATGACGAATGGACAAAATTGTTAAAAGCTCCTCCATAGAGAGAGTTGAGCAACTTGGGACTGTCAGAGCTGCTCGGTGTACACATTTTATTGTTCTTCTATGTCAAATTTTACGAGTATAAGCTTCAAGATTATTTCGAAGCAAAAACACCAACTTTCTATGATAAATGGACAAAATCGTTTAACGCTCCTCCAAAGAGAGAGTTGAGCAACTTCGGACCTTCAAAGTTGCTCGATGTACACTTTTTAATGTGCTTCTATGTCAAATTTTACGAGTATAAGCTTTCATTTGATTATTTCGATGAATAAACACTAACTTTCTATGACAAATGGACAAAGCCGTTAAAATATCTTCCATAGAGAGGGTTGAGCCACTTCGGACCATCAAAGTTGCTTGGTGTACGCTTTTTATTGTTATCCTATTTCAAATTTTATGAGTATAAGCTTCCTAGATTATTTCAATAACAAAACCCCGACTTTCTATGACAAATGCACAAAATTGTTAAAAGCTTCACGATAGAGAGAGTTGAGCAACTTTGGACTGTCAGAGCTACTCGGTGTACACATTTTATTGTTCTTCTATGTCAAATTTTACGAGTATAAGCTTCAAGATTATTTCGAAGCAAAAACACCAACTTTCTATGACAAGTGGACAAAACCGTTAAAAGCTCCTCCGTAGAGAGACTTGAGCAACTTCGGACCATCAAAGTTGCTCGGTGGACACTTTTTAATGTGCTTCTACGTCAAATTTTACGAGTATAAGCTTCCTAGATTATTTCGATAAATAAACACTAACTTTCTATGACAAATGGACAAACCCGTTAAAATATATTCCATAAAGAGAGTTGAGCAACTTCGGACCATCAAAGTTGCTTGGTGTACGCTTTTTATTGTTATCCTATTTCAAATTTTATGAGTATTAGCTTCCTAGATTTTTTCAACGACAAAACCCCGACTTTCTATGACAAATGCACAAAATTGTTAAAAGCTCCACCATAGAGAGAGTTGAGCAACTTTGGGCTGTCAGAGCTGCTCGGTGTATAAGCTTTACGAGTATAAGCTTCAAGATTATTTCGAAGCAAAAACACCAACTTTCTATGACAAATGGACAAAACCGTTAAAAGCTCCTCCGTAGAGAGACTTGAGCAACTTCGGACCATCAAAGTTGCTCGGTGTACACTTTTTAATGTGCTTCTACGTCAAATTTTACGAGTATAAGCTTCCTAGATTATTTCGATGAATAAACACTAACTTTCTATGACAAATGGACAAACCCGTTAAAATATCTTCCATATAAAAAGTTGAGCAACTTCGGACCATCAAAGTTGCTCGGTGTACGCTTTTTATTGTTATCCTATTTCAAATTTTATGAGTATAAGCTTCTTAGATTTTTTCAATGACAAAACCCCGACTTTCAATGACAAATGCACAAAATTGTTAAAAGCTCCACCATAGAGAGAGTTGAGCAACTTTGGACTCTCAGAGCTGCTAGGTGTACACATTTTATTGTTCTTCTATGTCAAAATTTACGAGTATAAGCTTCAAGATTATTTCGAAGCAAAAACACCAACTTTCTATGACAAATGGACAAAACCGGTAAAAGCTCCTCCGTAGAGTGACTTGAGCAACTTCGGACCATCAAAGTTGCTCGGTGTACACTTTTTAATGTGCTTCTACGTCAAATTTTACAAGTATAAGCTTCCTAGATTATTTCGATGAATAGACACTAACTTTCTATGACAAATGGACAAAACCGTTAAAAGCTCCTCCGTAGAGAGAGTTGAGCAACTTCGGACCATCGAAGTTGCACAGTGTACACTTTTTAATGTTCTTCTATATCAAATTTTACGAGTATAAGCTTCCTAGATAATTTCGAGGAACAAACACGAAATTTCTATGGCAAATGGACAAAATTGTTAAAAGCTCCACCATAGAGAGAGTTGAGCAACTTTGCACTCTCAGAGCTGCTAGGTGTACACATTTTATTGTTCTTCTATGTCAAAATTTACGAGTATAAGCTTCAAGATTATTTCGAAGCAAAAACACCAACTTTCTATGACAAATGGACAAAACCGGTAAAAGCTCCTCCGTAGAGAGACTTGAGCAACTTCGGACCATCAAAGTTGCTCGGTGTACACTTTTTAATGTGCTTCTACGTCAAATTTTACAAGTATAAGCTTCCTAGATTATTTCGATGAATAGACACTAACTTTCTATGACAAATGGACAAAACCGTTAAAAGCTCCTCCGTAGAGAGAGTTGAGCAACTTCGGACCATCGAAGTTGCACAGTGTACACTTTTTAATGTTCTTCTATATCAAATTTTACGAGTATAAGCTTCCTAGATTATTTCGAGGAACAAACACGAAATTTCTATGGCAAATGGACAAAATTGTTAAAAGCTCCACCATAGAGAGACTTGAGCAACTTCGGACCATCAAAGTTGCTCGGTGTACACTTTTTAATGTGCTTCTACGTCAAATTTTACGAGTATAAGCTTCCTAGATTATTTCGATGAATAAACACTAACTTTCTATGACAAATGGACAAACCCGTTAAAATATCTTCCATATAGAGAGTTGAGCAACTTCGGACCATCAAAGTTGCTCGGTGTACGCTTTTTATTGTTATCCTATTTCAAATTTTATGAGTATAAGCTTCCTAGATTTTTTCAACGATAAAACCCCGACTTTCTATGACAAATGGACAAAACCGTTAAAAGCTCCTCCGTAGAGAGACTTGAGCAACTTCGGACCATCAAAGTTGCTCGGTGTACACTTTTTAATGTGCTTCTACGTCAAATTTTACGAGTATAAGCTTCAAGATTATTTCGAAGCAAAAACACCAACTTTCTATGACAAATGGACAAAACCGTTAAAAGCTCCTCCGTAGAGAGACTTGAGCAACTTCGGACCATCAAAGTTGCTCGGTATACACTTTTTAATGTGCTTCTACGTCAAATTTTACGAGTATAAACTTCCTAGATTATTTCGATGAATAAACACTAACTTTCTATGACAAATGGACAAACCCGTTAAAATATCTTCCATATAGAGAGTTGAGCAACTTCGGACCATCAAAGTTGCTCGGTGTACGCTTTTTATTGTTATCCTATTTCAAATTTTATGAGTATAAGCTTCCTAGATTTTTTCAACGATAAAACCCCGACTTTCTATGACAAATGCACAAAATTGTTAAAAGCTCCACCATAGAGAGAGTTGAGCAACTTTGGACTGTCAGAGCTGCTCGGTGTACACATTTTATTGTTCTTCTATGTCAAATTTTACGAGTATAAGCTTCAAGATTATTTCGAAGCAAAAACACCAACTTTCTATGACAAATGGACAAAACCGTTAAAAGCTCCTTCGTAGAGAGACTTGAGCAACTTCGGACCATCAAAGTTGCTCGGTGTACACTTTTTAATGTGCTTCTACGTCAAATTTTACGAGTATAAGCTTCCTAGATTATTTCGATGAATAAACACTAACTTTCTATGACAAATGGACAAACCCGTTAAAATATCTTCCATATAAAAAGTTGAGCAACTTCGGACCATCAAAGTTGCTCGGTGTACGCTTTTTATCGTTATTCTATTTCAAATTTTATGAGTATAAGCTTCCTAGATTTTTTCAATGACAAAACCGCGACTTTCTATGACAAATGCACAGAATTGTTAAAAGCTCCACCATAGAGAGAGTTGAGCAACTTTGGGCTCTCAGAGCTGCTCGGTGTACACATTTTATTGTTCTTTTATGTCAAATTTTACGAGTATAAGCTTCAAGATTATTTCGAAGCAAAAACACCAACTTTCTATGACAAATGTACAAAACCGTTAAAAGCTCCTCCGTAGAGAGACTTAAGCAACTTCGGACCATCGAAGTTGCTCGGTCCACACTTTTTAATGTGCTTCTACGTCAAATTTTACGAGTATAAGCTTACTAGATTATTTCGATGAATAAACACTAACTTTCTATGACAAATGGACAAACCCGTTAAAATATCTTCCATATAAAAAGTAGAGCAACTTCGGACCATCAAAGTTGCTCGGTGTACGCTTTTTATTGTTATCCTATTTCAAATTTTATGAGTATAAGCTTCCTAGATTTTTTCAATGACAAAACCCCGACTTTCTATGAAAAATGCACAAAATTGTTAAAAGCTCCACCATAGAGAGAGTCGAGCAACTTTGGACTCTCAGAGCTGCTCGGTGTACACATTTTATTGTTCTTCTATGTCAAATTTTACGAGTATAAGCTTCAAGATTATTTCGAAGCAAAAACACCAACTTTCTATGACAAATGGACAAAACCGTTAAAAGCTCCTCCGTAGAGAGACTTGAGCAACTTCGGACCATCAAAGTTGCTCGGTGTACACTTTTTAATGTTCTTCTATATCAAATTTTACGAGTATAAGCTTCCTAGATTATTTCGATGAATAAACACTAACTTTCTATGAAAAACGAACAAAGCCATTAAAAAGGTCCTCCATAGAGAGAGTCGAGCAAGTTCGGACCGTCAAAGTTGCTCGGTGTACACTTTTTAATGTGCTTCTACGTCAAATTTTTCGAGTATAAGCTTCAAGATTATTTCGACGCAAAAACACCAACTTTCTATGACAAATGGACAAAATCGTTAAAAGCTCCTCGGTAGAGAGACTTGAGCAACTTCGGACAATCAAAGTTGCTCGGTGTACACTTTTTAATGTGCTTCTACGTCAAATTTTACGAGTATAAGCTTCCTAGATTATTTCGATGAATAAACACCAACTTTCTATGACAAATGGACAAACCCGTTAAAATATCTTCCATATAGAGACTTGAGCAACTTCGGACCATGAAAGTTGCTCGGTGTACACTTTTTAATGTGCTTCTACGTCAAATTTTACGAGTATAAGCTTCCTAGATTATTTCGATGAATAAACACTAACTTTCTATGACAAATGGACAAACCCGTTAAAATATCTTCCATATAAAAATTTGAGCAACTTCGGACCATCAAAGTTGCTCGGTGTACGCTTTTTATCGTTATCCTATTTCAAATTTTATGAGTATAAGCTTCCAAGATTTTTTCAATGACAAAACCCCGACTTTCTATGACAAATGCACAAAATTGTTAAAAGCTCCACCATAGAGAGAGTTGAGCAACTTTGGGCTCTCAGAGCTGCTCGGTGTACACATTTTATTGTTCTTTTATGTCAAATTTTACGAGTATAAGCTTCAAGATTATTTCGAAGCAAAAACACCAACTTTCTATGACAAATGGACAAAACCGTTAAAAGCTCCTCCGTAGAGAGACTTGAGCAACTTCGGACCATCAAAGTTGCTCGATCCACACTTTTTAATGTGCTTCTACGTCAAATTTTACGAGTATAAGCTTCCTAGATTATTTCGATGAATAAACACCAACTTTCTATGACAAATGGACAAACCCATTAAAATATCTTCCATATAGAGAGTTGAGCAACTTCGGACCATCAAAGTTCCTCGGTGTACGCTTTTTATTGTTATCCTATTTCAAATTTTATGAGTATAAGCTTCCTAGATTTTTTCAACGATAAAACCCCGACTTTCTATGACAAATGCACAAAATTGTTTAAAGCTCCACCATAGAGAGAGTTGAGCAACTTTGGACTGTCAGAGCTGCTCGGTGTACACATTTTATTGTTCTTCTATGTCAAATTTTACGAGTATAAGCTTCAAGATTATTTCGAAGCAAAAACACCAACTTTCTATGACAAATGGACAAAACCGTTAAAAGCTCCTCCGTAGAGAGACTTGAGCAACTTCGGACCATCAAAGTTGCTCGGTGTACACTTTTTAATGTGCTTCTACGTCAAATTTTACGAGTATAAGCTTCCTAGATTATTTCGATGAATAAACACTAACTTTCTATGACAAATGGACAAACCCGTTAAAATATCTTCCATATAAAAAGTAGAGCAACTTCGGACCATCGAAGTTGCTCGGTGTACGCTTTTTATCGTTATCCTATTTCAAATTTTATGAGTATAAGCTTCCTAGATTTTTTCAATGACAAAACCCCGACTTTCTATGACAAATGCACAAAATTGTTAAAAGCTCCACCATAGAGAGAGTTGAGCAACTTTGGAATCTCAGAGCTGCTCGGTGTACACATTTTATTGTTCTTTTATGTCAAATTTTACGAGTATAAGCTTCAAGATTATTTCGAAGCAAAAACACCAACTTCTATGACAAATGGACAAAACCGTTAAAAGCTCCTCCGTAGAGAGACTTGAGCAACTTCGGACCATCGAAGTTGCTCGGTCCACACTTTTTAATGTGCTTCTACGTCAAATTTTACGAGTATAAGCTTCCTAGATTATTTCGATGAATAAACACTAACTTTCTATGACAAATGGACAAACCCGTTAAAATATCTTCCATATAAAAAGTAGAGCAACTTCGGAGCATCAAAGTTGCTCGGCGTACGCTTTTTATTGTTCTTCTATATCAAATTTTATGAGTATAAGCTTCCTAGATTTTTTCAATGACAAAACCCCGACTTTCTATGACAAATGCACAAAGCCGTTAAAAGCTCCACCATAGAGAGAGTCGAGCAACTTTGGACTCTCAGAGCTGCTCGGTGTACACATTTTATTGTTCTTCTATGTCAAATTTTACGAGTATAAGCTTCAAGATTATTTCGAAGCAAAAACACCAACTTTCTATGACAAATGGACAAAACCGTTAAAAGCTCCTCCGTAGAGAGACTTGAGCAACTTCGGACCATCAAAGTTTCTCGGTGTACACTTTTTAATGTGCTTCTACGTCAAATTTTACGAGTATAAGCTTCCTAGATTATTTCGATGAATAAACACTAACTTTCTATGACAAATGGACAAACCCGTTAAAATATCTTCCATATAAAAAGTTGAGCAACTTCGGACCATCAAAGTTGCTCGGTGTACGCTTTTTATCGTTATCCTATTTCAAATTTTATGAGTATAAGCTTCCTAGATTATTTCGATGAATAAACACTAACTTTCTATGAAAAACGAACAAAGCCGTTAAAAATATCCTCCATAGAGAGAGTCGAGCAAGTTCGGACCGTCAAAGTTGCTCTGTGTACACTTTTTAATGTGCTTCTACGTCAAATTTTACGAGTATAAGCTTCAGGATTATTTCGACGCAAAAACACCAACTTTCTATGACAAATGGACAAAATCGTTAAAAGCTCCTCCGTAGAGAGACTTGAGCAACTTCGGACCATCAAAGTTGCTCGGTGTACACTTTTTAATGTGCTTCTACGTCAAATTTTACGAGTATAAGCTTCCCAGATTATTTCGATGAATAAACACCAACTTTCTATGACAAATGGACAAACCCGTTAAAATATCTTCCATATAGAGACTTGAGCAACTTCGGACCATCAAAGTTGCTCGGTGTACACTTTTTAATGTGCTTCTACGTCAAATTTTACGAGTATAAGCTTCCTAGATTATTTCGATGAATAAACACTAACTTTCTATGACAAATGGACAAACCCGTTAAAATATCTTCCATATAAAAAGTTGAGCAACTTCGGACCATCAAAGTTGCTCGGTGTACGCTTTTTATCGCTATTCTATTTCAAATTTTATGAGTATAAGCTTCCAAGATTTTTTCAATGACAAAACCCCGACTTTCTATGACAAATGCGCAAAGTTGTTAAAAGCTCCACCATAGAGAGAGTTGAGCAACTTTGGGCTCTCAGAGCTGCTCGGTGTACGTATTTTATTATTCTTTTATGTCAAATTTTACGAGTATAAGCTTCAAGATTATTTCGAAGCAAAAACACCAACTTTCTATGACAAATGGACAAAACCGTTAAAAGCTCCTCCGTAGAGAGACTTGAGCAACTTCGGACCATCAAAGTTGCTCGGTGTACACTTTTTAATGTGCTTCTACGTCAAATTTTACGAGTATAAGCTTCCTAGATTATTTCGATGAATAAACACTAACTTTCTATGACAAATGGACAAACCCGTTAAAATATATTCCATATAGAGAGTTGAGCAACTTCGGACCATCAAAGTTGCTCGGTGTACGCTTTTTATTGTTATCCTATTTCAAATTTTATGAGTATAAGCTTCCTAGATTTTTTCAACGATAAAACCCCGACTTTCTATGACAAATGCACAAAATTGTTTAAAGCTCCACCATAGAGAGAGTTGAGCAACTTTGGACTGTCAGAGCTGCTCGGTGTACACATTTTATTGTTCTTCTATGTCAAATTTTACGAGTATAAGCTTCAAGATTATTTCGAAGCAAAAACACCAACTTTCTATGACAAATGGACAAAACCGTTAAAAGCTCCTCCGTAGAGAGACTTGAGCAACTTCGGACCATCAAAGTTGCTCGGTGTACACTTTTTAATGTGCTTCTACGTCAAATTTTACGAGTATAAGCTTCCTAGATTATTTCGATGAATTAACACCAACTTTCTATGACAAATGGACAAACCCGTTAAAATATCTTCCATATAAAAAGTTGAGCAACTTCGGACCACCAAAGTTGCTCGGTGTACGCTTTTTATCGTTATCCTATTTCAAATTTTATGAGTATAAGCTTCCTAGATTTTTTCAATGACAAAACCCCGACTTTCTATGACAAATGCACAAAATTGTTAAAAGCTCCACCATAGAGAGAGTTGAGCAACTTTGGGCTCTCAGAGCTGCTCGGTGTACACATTTTATTGTTCTTTTATGTCAAATTTTACGAGTATAAGCTTCAAGATTATTTCGAAGCAAAAACACCAACTTCTATGACAAATGGACAAAACCGTTAAAAGCTCCTCCGTAGAGAGACTTGAGCAACTTCGGACCATCGAAGTTGCTCGGTCCACACTTTTTAATGTGCTTCTACGTCAAATTTTACGAGTATAAGCTTCCTAGATTATTTCGATGAATAAACACTAACTTTCTATGACAAATGGACAAACCCGTTAAAATATCTTCCATATAAAAAGTAGAGCAACTTCGGAGCATCAAAGTTGCTCGGCGTACGCTTTTTATTGTTCTTCTATATGAAATTTTATGAGTATAAGCTTCCTAGATTTTTTCAATGACAAAACCCCGACTTTCTATGACAAATGCACAAAGCCGTTAAAAGCTCCGCCATAGAGAGAGTCGAGCAACTTTGGACTCTCAGAGCTGCTCGGTGTACACATTTTATTGTTCTTCTATGTCAAATTTTACGAGTATAAGCTTCAAGATTATTTCGAAGCAAAAACACCAACTTTCTATGACAAATGGACAAAACCGTTAAAAGCTCCTCCGTAGAGAGACTTGAGCAACTTCGGACCATCAAAGTTGCTCGGTGTACACTTTTTAATGTGCTTCTACGTCAAATTTTACGAGTATAAGCTTCAAGATTATTTCGAAGCAAAAACACCAACTTTCTATGACAAATGGACAAAACATTTAAAAGCTCCTCCGTAGAGAGAGTTGAGCAATTTCGGAGCATCAGAGTTGCACGGTGTACACTTTTTAATGTTCTTCTATATCAAATTTTACGAGTATAAGCTTCCTAGATTATTTCGATGAATAAACACTAACTTTCTATGAAAAACGAACAAAGCCGTTAAAAAGGTCCTCCATAGAGAGAGTCGAGCAAGTTCGGACCGTCAAAGTTGCTCGGTGTACACTTTTTAATGTGCTTCTACGTCAAATTTTACGAGTATAAGCTTCAAGATTATTTCGACGCAAAAACACCAACTTTCTATGACAAATGGACAAAATCGTTAAAAGCTCCTCCGTAGAGAGACTTGAGCAACTTTGGACCATCAAAGTTGCTCGGTGTACACTTTTTAATGTGCTTCTACGTCAAATTTTACGAGTATAAGCTTCCTAGATTATTTCGATGAATAAACACCAACTTTCTATGACAAATGGACAAACCCGTTAAAATATCTTCCATATAGAGACTTGAGCAACTTCGGACCATCAAAGTTGCTCGGTGTACACTTTTTAATGTGCTTCTACGTCAAATTTTACGAGTATAAGCTTCCTAGATTATTTCGATGAATAAACACTAACTTTCTATGACAAATGGACAAACCCGTTAAAATATCTTCCATATAAAAAGTTGAGCAACTTCGGACCATCAAAGTTGCTCGGTGTATGCTTTTTATCGCTATCCTATTTCAAATTTTATGAGTATAAGCTTCCAAGATTTTTTCAATGACAAAACCCCGACTTTCGATGACAAATGCACAAAATTGTTAAAAGCTCCACCATAGAGAGAGTTGAGCAACTTTGGGCTCTCAGAGCTGCTCGGTGTACGCATTTTATTATTCTTTTATGTCAAATTTTACGAGTATAAGCTTCAAGATTATTTCGAAGCAAAAACACCAACTTTCTATGACAAATGGACAAAACCGTTAAAAGCTCCTCCGTAGAGAGACTTGAGCAACTTCGAACCATCAAAGTTGCTCGATCCACACTTTTTAATGTGCTTCTACGTCAAATTTTACGAGTATAAGCTTCCTAGATTATTTCGATGAATAAACACCAACTTTCTATGACAAATGGACAAACCCATTAAAATATCTTCCATATAGAGAGTTGAGCAACTTCGGACCATCAAAGTTGCTCGGTGTACGCTTTTTATTGTTATCCTATTTCAAATTTTATGAGTATAAGCTTCCTAGATTTTTTCAACGATAAAACCCCGACTTTCTATGACAAATGCACAAAATTGTTTAAAGCTCCACCATAGAGAGAGTTGAGGAACTTTGGACTGTTAGAGCTGCTCGGTGTACACATTTTATTGTTCTTCTATGTCAAATTTTACGAGTATAAGCTTCAAGATTATTTCGAAGCAAAAACACCAACTTTCTATGACAAATGGACAAAACCGTTAAAAGCTCCTCCGTAGAGAGACTTGAGCAACTTCGGACCATCAAAGTTGCTCGGTGTACACTTTTTAATGTGCTTCTACGTCAAATTTTACGAGTATAAGCTTCCAAGATTATTTCGTTGAATAAACACTAACTTTCTATGACAAATGGACAAACCCGTTAAAATATCTTCCATATAAAAAGTTGAGCAACTTCGGACCATCAAAGTTGCTCGGTGTACGCTTTTTATCGTTATCCTATTTCAAATTTTATGAGTATAAGCTTCCTAGATTTTTTCAATGACAAAACCCCGACTTTCTATGACAAATGCACAAAATTGTTAAAAGCTCCACCATAGAGAGAGTTGAGCAACTTTGGGCTCTCAGAGCTGCTCGGTGTACACATTTTATTGTTCTTTTATGTCAAATTTTACGAGTATAAGCTTCAAGATTATTTCGAAGCAAAAACAACAACTTTCTATGACAAATGGACAAAACCGTTAAAAGCTCCTCCGTAGAGAGACTTGAGCAACTTCGGACCATCGAAGTTGCTCGGTCCACACTTTTTAATGTGCTTCTACGTCAAATTTTACGAGTATAAGCTTCCTAGATTATTTCGATGAATAAACACTAACTTTCTATGACAAATGGACAAACCCGTTAAAATATCTTCCATATAAAAAGTAGAGCAACTTCGGACCATCAAAGTTGCTCGGTGTACGCTTTTTATTGTTATCCTATTTGAAATTTTATGAGTATAAGCTTCCTAGATTATTTCAATGACAAAACCCCGACTTTCTATGACAAATGCACAAAATTGTTAAAAGCTCCACCATAGAGAGAGTCGAGCAACTTTGGACTCTCAGAGCTGCTCGGTGTACACATTTTATTGTTCTTCTATGTCAAATTTTACGAGTATAAGCTTCAAGATTATTTCGAAGCAAAAACACTAACTTTCTATGACAAATGGACAAAACCGTTAAAAGCTCCTCCGTAGAGAGACTTGAGCAACTTCGGACCATCAAAGTTGCTCGGTGTACACTTTTTAATGTGCTTCTACGTCAAATTTTACGAGTATAAGCTTCAAGATTATTTCGAAGCAAAAACACCAACTTTCTATGACAAATGGACAAAACATTTAAAAGCTCCTCCGTAGAGAGAGTTGAGCAATTTCGGAGCATCAGAGTTGCACGGTGTACACTTTTTAATGTTCTTCTATATCAAATTTTACGAGTATAAGCTTCCTAGATTATTTCGTTGAATAAACACTAACTTTCTATGACAAATGGACAAACCCGTTAAAATATCTTCCATATAGAGAGTTGAGCGACTTCGGACCATCAAAGTTGCTCGGTGTATGCTTTTTATTGTTATCCTATTTCAAATTTTATGAGTATAAGCTTCCTAGATTTTTTCAACGATAAAACCCCGACTTTCTATGACAAATGCACAAAATTGTTTAAAGCTCCACCATAGAGAGAGTTGAGCAACTTTGGACTGTCAGAGCTGCTCGGTGTACACATTTTATTGTTCTTCTATGTCAAATTTTACGAGTATAAGCTTCAAGATTATTTCGAAGCAAAAACACCAACTTTCTATGACAAATGGACAAAACCGTTAAAAGCTCCTCCGTAGAGAGACTTGAGCAACTTCGGACCATCAAAGTTGCTCGGTGTACACTTTTTAATGTGCTTCTACGTCAAATTTTACGAGTATAAGCTTCCTAGATTATTTCGATGAATTAACACTAACTTTCTATGACAAATGGAAAACCCGTTAAAATATCTTCCATATAAAAAGTTGAGCAACTTCGGACCATCAAAGTTGCTCGATGTACGCTTTTTATCGTTATCCTATTTCAAATTTTATGAGTATAAGCTTCCTAGATTTTTTCAATGACAAAACCCCGACTTTCTATGACAAATGCACAAAATTGTTAAAAGCTCCACCATAGAGAGAGTTGAGCAACTTTGGGCTCTCAGAGCTGCTCGGTGTACACATTTTATTGTTCTTTTATGTCAAATTTTACGAGTATAAGCTTCAAGATTATTTCGAAGCAAAAACACCAACTTTCTATGACAAATGGACAAAACCGTTAAAAGCTCCTCCGTAGAGAGACTTGAGCAACTTCGGACCATCGAAGTTGCTCGGTCCACACTTTTTAATGTGCTTCTACGTCAAATTTTACGAGTATAAGCTTCCTAGATTATTTCGATGAATAAACACTAACTTTCTATGACAAATGGACAAACCCGTTAAAATATCTTCCATATAAAAAGTAGAGCAACTTCGGACCATCAAAGTTGCTCGGTGTACGCTTTTTATTGTTATCCTATTTCAAATTTTATGAGTATAAGCTTCCTAGATTTTTTCAATGACAAAACCCCGACTTTCTATGACAAATGCACAAAATTGTTAAAAGCTCCACCATAGAGAGAGTCGAGCAACTTTGGACTCTCAGAGCTGCTCGGTGTACACATTTTATTGTTCTTCTATGTCAAATTTTACGAGTATAAGCTTCAAGATTATTTCGAAGCAAAAACACCAACTTTCTATGACAAATGGACAAAACCGTTAAAAGCTCCTCCGTAGAGAGACTTGAGCAACTTCGGACCATCAAAGTTTCTCGGTGTACACTTTTTAATGTGCTTCTACGTCAAATTTTACGAGTATAAGCTTCAAGATTATTTCGAAGCAAAAACACCAACTTTCTATGACAAATGGACAAAACATTTAAAAGCTCCTCCGTAGAGAGAGTTGAGCAATTTCGGAGCATCAGAGTTGCACGGTGTACACTTTTTAATGTTCTTCTATATCAAATTTTACGAGTATAAGCTTCCTAGATTATTTCGATGAATAAACACTAACTTTCTATGAAAAACGAACAAAGCCGTTAAAAAGGTCCTCCATAGAGAGAGTCGAGCAAGTTCGGACCGTCAAAGTTGCTCGGTGTACACTTTTTAATGTGCTTCTACGTCAAATTTTACGAGTATAAGCTTCAAGATTATTTCGATGCAAAAACACCAACTTTCTATGAAAAATGGACAAAATCGTTAAAAGCTCCTCCGTAGAGAGACTTGAGCAACTTCGGACCATCAAAGTTGCTCGGTGTACACTTTTTAATGTGCTACTACGTCAAATTTTACGAGTATAAGCTTCCTAGATTATTTCGATGAATAAACACCAACTTTCTATGACAAATGGACAAACCCGTTAAAATATCTTCCATATAGAGACTTGAGCAACTTCGGACCATCAAAGTTGCTCGGTGTACACTTTTTAATGTGCTTCTACGTCAAATTTTACGAGTATAAGCTTCCTAGATTATTTCGATGAATAAACACCAACTTTCTATGACAAATGGACAAACCCATTAAAATATCTTCCATATAGAGAGTTGAGCAACTTCGGACCATCAAAGTTGATCGGTGTACGCTTTTTATTGTTATCCTATTTCAAATTTTATGAGTATAAGCTTCCTAGATTTTTTCAACGATAAAACCCCGACTTTCTATGACAAATGCACAAAATTGTTAAAAGCTCCACCATAGAGAGAGTTGAGCAACTTTGAACTGTCAGAGCTGCTCGGTGTACATATTTTATTGTTCTTCTATGTCAAATTTTACGAGTATAAGCTTCAAGATTATTTCGAAGCAAAAACAACAACTTTCTATGACAAATGGACAAAACCGTTAAAAGCTCCTCCGTAGAGAGACTTGAGCAACTTCGGACCATCGAAGTTGCTCGGTCCACATTTTTTAATGCGCTTCTACGTCAAATTTTACGAGTATAAGCTTCCTAGATTATTTCGATGAATAAACACTAACTTTCTATGACAAATGGACAAACCCGTTAAAATATCTTCCATATAAAAAGTAGAGCAACTTCGGACCATCAAAGTTGCTCGGTGTACGCTTTTTATTGTTATCCTATTTCAAATTTTATGAGTATAAGCTTCCTAGATTTTTTCAATGACAAAACCCCGACTTTCTATGACAAATGCACAAAATTGTTAAAAGCTCCACCATAGAGAGAGTCGAGCAACTTTGGACTCCCAGAGCTGCTCGGTGTACACATTTTATTGTTCTTCTATGTCAAATTTTACGAGTATAAGCTTCAAGATTATTTCGAAGCAAAAACACCAACTTTCTATGACAAATGGACAAAACCGTTAAAAGCTCCTCCGTAGAGAGACTTGAGCAACTTCGGACCATCAAAGTTGCTCGGTCCACACTTTTTAATGCGCTTCTACGTCAAATTTTACGAGTATAAGCTTCCTAGATTATTTCGATGAATAAACACCAACTTTCTATGACAAATGGACAAAACATTTAAAAGCTCCTCCGTAGAGAGAGTTGAGCAATTTCGGAGCATCAGAGTTGCACGGTGTACACTTTTTAATGTTCTTCTATATCAAATTTTACGAGTATAAGCTTCCTAGATTATTTCGATGAATAAACACTAACTTTCTATGAAAAACGAACAAAGCCGTTAAAAAGGTCCTCCATAGAGAGAGTAGAGCAAGTTCGGACCGTCAAAGTTGCTCGGTGTACACTTTTTAATGTGCTGCTACGTCAAATTTTACGAGTATAAGCTTCAAGATTATTTCGACGCAAAAACACCAACTTTCTATGACAAATGGACAAAATCGTTAAAAGCTCCTCCGTAGAGAGACTTGAGCAACTTCGGACCATCAAAGTTGCTCGGTGTACACTTTTTAATGTGCTACTACGTCAAATTTTACGAGTATAAGCTTCCTAGATTATTTCGATGAATAAACACCAACTTTCTATGACAAATGGACAAACCCGTTAAAATATCTTCCATATAGAGACTTGAGCAACTTCGGACCATCAAAGTTGCTCGGTGTACACTTTTTAATGTGCTTCTACGTCAAATTTTACGAGTTTAAGCTTCCTAGATTATTTCGATGAATAAACACTAACTTTCTATGACAAATGGACAAACCCGTTAAAATATCTTCCATATAAAAAGTTGAGCAACTTCGGACTATCAAAGTTGCTCGGTGTACGCTTTTTATCGTTATCCTATTTCAAATTTTATGAGTATAAGCTTCCAAGATTTTTTCAATGACAAAACCCCGACTTTCTATGACAAGTGCACAAAATTGTTAAAAGCTCCACCATAGAGAGAGTTGAGCAACTTTGGGCTCTCAGAGCTTCTCGGTGTACACATTTTATTGTGCTTTTATGTCAAATTTTACGAGTATAAGCTTCAAGATTATTTCGAAGCAAAAACACCAACTTTCTATGACAAATGGACAAAACCGTTAAAAGCTCCTCCGTAGAGAGACTTGAGCAACTTCGGACCATCAAAGTTGCTCGGTCCACACTTTTTAATGTGCTTCTACGTCAAATTTTACGAGTATAAGCTTCCTAGATTATTTCGATGAATAAACACCAACTTTCTATGACAAATGGACAAACCCATTAAAATATCTTCCATATAGAGAGTTGAGCAACTTCGGACCATCAAAGTTGATCGGTGTACGCTTTTTATTGTTATCCTATTTCAAATTTTATGAGTATAAGCTTCCTAGATTTTTTCAACGATAAAACCCCGACTTTCTATGACAAATGCACAAAATTGTTAAAAGCTCCACCATAGAGAGAGTTGAGCAACTTTGAACTGTCAGAGCTGCTCGGTGTACATATTTTATTGTTCTTCTATGTCAAATTTTACGAGTATAAGCTTCAAGATTATTTCGAAGCAAAAACAACAACTTTCTATGACAAATGCACAAAATTGTTAAAAGCTCCACCATAGAGAGAGTCGAGCAACTTTGGACTCTCAGAGCTGCTCGGTGTACACATTTTATTGTTTTTCTATGTCAAATTTTACGAGTATAAGCTTCAAGATTATTTCGAAGCAAAAACACTAACTTTCTATGACAAATGGACAAAACATTTAAAAGCTCCTCCGTAGAGAGAGTTGAGCAATTTCGGAGCATCAGAGTTGCACGGTGTACATTTTTTAATGTGCTTCTACGTCAAATTTTACGAGTATAAGCTTCAAGATTATTTCGAAGCAAAAACACCAACTTTCTATGACAAATGGACAAAACATTTAAAAGCTCCTCCGTAGAGAGAGTTGAGCAATTTCGGAGCATCAGAGTTGCACGGTGTACACTTTTTAATGTTCTTCTATATCAAATTTTACGAGTATAAGCTTCCTAGATTATTTCGATGAATAAACACTAACTTTCTATGAAAAACGAACAAAGCCGTTAAAAAGGTCCTCCATAGAGAGAGTAGAGCAAGTTCGGACCGTCAAAGTTGCTCGGTGTACACTTTTTAATGTGCTGCTACGTCAAATTTTACGAGTATAAGCTTCAAGATTATTTCGACGCAAAAACACCAACTTTCTATGACAAATGGACAAAATCGTTAAAAGCTCCTCCGTAGAGAGACTTGAGCAACTTTAGACCATCAAAGTTGCTCGGTGTACACTTTTTAATGTGCTACTACGTCAAATTTTACGAGTATAAGCTTCCTAGATTATTTCGATGAATAAACACCAACTTTCTATGACAAATGGACAAACCCGTTAAAATATCTTCCATATAGAGACTTGAGCAACTTCGGACCATCAAAGTTGCTCGGAGTACACTTTTTAATGTGCTTCCACGTCAAATTTTACGAGTATAAGATTCCTAGATTATTTCGATGAATAAACACTAACTTTCTATGTCAAATGGACAAACCCGTTAAAATATCTTCCATATAAAAAGTTGAGCAACTTCGGACCATCAAAGTTGCTCGGTGTACGCTTTTTATCGTTATCCTATTTCAAATTTTATGAGTATAAGCTTCCAAGATTTTTTCAATGACAAAACCCCGACTTTCTATGACAAATGCACAAAATTGTTAAAAGCTCCACCATAGAGAGAGTTGAGCAACTTTGGGCTCTCAGAGCTGCTCGGTGTACACATTTTATTGTTCTTTTATGTCAAATTTTACGAGTATAAGCTTCAAGATTATTTCGAAGCAAAAACACCAACTTTCTATGACAAATGGACAAAACCGTTAAAAGCTCCTCCGTAGAGAGACTTGAGCAACTTCGGACCATCAAAGTTGCTCGGTCCACACTTTTTAATGTGCTTCTACGTCAAATTTTACGAGTATAAGCTTCCTAGATTATTTTGATGAATAAACACCAACTTTCTATGACAAATGGAGAAACCCATTAAAATATCTTCCATATAGAGAGTTGAGCAACTTCGGACCATCAAAGTTGATCGGTGTACGCTTTTTATTGTTATACTATTTCAAATTTTATGAGTATAAGCTTCCTAGATTTTTTCAACGATAAAAACCCGACTTTCTATGACAAATGCACAAAATTGTTAAAAGCTCCACCATAGAGAGAGTTGAGCAACTTTGAACTGTCAGAGCTGCTCGGTGTACATATTTTATTGTTCTTCTATGTCAAATTTTACGAGTATAAGCTTCAAGATTATTTCGAAGCAAAAACAACAACTTTCTATGACAAATGGACAAAACCGTTAAAAGCTCCTCCGTAGAGAGACTTGAGCAACTTCGGACCATCGAAGTTGCTCGGTCCACACTTTTTAATGTGCTTCTACGTCAAATTTTACGAGTATAAGCTTCCTAGATTATTTCGATGAATAAACACTAACTTTCTATGAAAAATGGACAAACCTGTTAAAATATCTTCCATATAAAAAGTTGAGCAACTTCGGACCATCAAAGTTGCTCGGTGTACGCTTTTTATTGTTATCCTATTTCAAATTTTATGAGTATAAGCTTCCTAGATTTTTTCAATGACAAAACCCCGACTTTCTATGACAAATGCACAAAATTGTTAAAAGCTCCACCATAGAGAGAGTCGAGCAACTTTGGACTCTCAGAGCTGCTCGGTGTACACATTTTATTGTTCTTCTATGTCAAATTTTACGAGTATAAGCTTCAAGATTATTTCGAAGCAAAAACACCAACTTTCTATGACAAATGGACAAAACCGTTAAAAGCTCCTCCGTAGAGAGACTTGAGCAACTTCGGACCATCAAAGTTGCTCGGTGTACACTTTTTAATGTGCTTCTACGTCAAATTTTACGAGTATAAGCTTCAAGATTATTTCGAAGCAAAAACACCAACTTTCTATGACAAATGGACAAAACATTTAAAAGCTCCTCCGTAGAGAGAGTTGAGCAATTTCGGAGCATCAGAGTTGCACGGTGTACACTTTCTAATGTTCTTCTATATCAAATTTTACGAGTATAAGCTTCCTAGATTATTTCGATGAATAAACACTAACTTTCTATGAAAAACGAACAAAGCCGTTAAAAAGGTCCTCCATAGAGAGAGTCGAGCAAGTTCGGACTGTCAAAGTTGCTCGGTGTACACTTTTTAATGTGCTTCTACGTCAAATTTTACGAGTATAAGCTTCAAGATTATTTCGACGCAAAAACACCAACTTTCTATGACAAATGGACAAAATCGTTAAAAGCTCCTCCGTAGACAGACTTGAGCAACTTCGGACCATCAAAGTTGCTCGGTGTACACTTTTTAATGTGCTACTACGTCAAATTTTACGAGTATAAGCTTCCTAGATTATTTCGATGAATAAACACCAACTTTCTATGACAAATGGACAAACCCGTTAAAATATCTTCCATATAGAGACTTGAGCAACTTCGGACCATCAAAGTTGCTCGGTGTACACTTTTTAATGTGCTTCGACGTCAAATTTTACGAGTATAAGCTTCCTAGATTATTTCGATGAATAAACACTAACTTTCTATGACAAATGGACAAAACCGTTAAAATATCTTCCATATAAAAAGTTGAGCAACTTCGGACCATCAAAGTTGCTCGGTGTACGCTTTTTATCGTTATCCTATTTCAAATTTTATGAGTATAAGCTTCCAAGATTTTTTCAATGACAAAACCCCGACTTTCTATGACAAATGCACAAAATTGTTAAAAGCTCCACCATAGAGAGAGTTGAGCAACTTTGAACTGTCAGAGCTGCTCGGTGTACATATTTTATTGTTCTTCTATGTCAAAGTTTACGAGTATAAGCTTCAAGATTATTTCGAAGCAAAAACACCAACTTACTATGACAAATGGACAAAACCGTTAAAAGCTCCTCCGTAGAGAGACTTGAGCAACTTCGGACCATCAAAGTTGCTCGGTCCACACTTTTTAATGTGCTTCTACGTCAAATTTTACGAGTATAAGCTTCCTAGATTATTTCGATGAATAAACATCAACTTTCTATGACAAATGGACAAACCCATTAAAATATCTTCCATATAGAGAGTTGAGCAACTTCGGACCATCAAAGTTGATCGGTGTACGCTTTTTATTGTTATCCTATTTCAAATTTTATGAGTATAAGCTTCCTAGATTTTTTCAACGATAAAACCCCGACTTTCTATGACAAATGCACAAAATTGTTAAAAGCTCCACCATAGAGAGACTTGAGCAACTTTGAACTGTCAGAGCTGCTCGGTGTACATATTTTATTGTTCTTCTATGTCAAATTTTACGAGTATAAGCTTCAAGATTATTTCGAAGCAAAAACACCAACTTTCTATGACAAATGGACAAAACCGTTAAAAGCTCCTCCGTAGAGAGACTTGAGCAACTTCGGACCATCAAAGTTGCTCGGTGTACACTTTTTAATGTGCTTCTACGTCAAATTTTACGAGTATAAGCTTCCTAGATTATTTCGATGAATAAACACTTACTTTCTATGACAAATGGACAAACCCGTTAAAATATCTTCCATATAAAAAGTTGAACAATTTCGGACCATCAAAGTATCTCGGTGTACGCTTTTTACTGTTATCCTATTTCAAATTTTATGAGTATAAGCTTCCTAGATTTTTTCAATGACAAAACCCCGACTTTCTATGACAAATGCCCAAAATTGTTAAAAGCTCCACCATAGAGAGAGTTGAGAAACTTTGGACTCTCAGAGCTACTCGGTGTACACATTTTATTGTTCTTCTATGTCAAATTTTACGAGTATAAGCTTCAAGATTATTTCAAAGCAAAAACACCAACTTCCTATGATAAATGGACAAAACCGTTAAAAGCTCCTCTGTAGAGAGACTTGACCAACTTTGGACCATCAAAGTTGCTCGGTGTACACTTTTTAATGTGCTTCTACGTCAAATTTTACGAGTATAAGCTTCCTAGATTATTTCGATGAATAAACACTAACTTTCTACGACAAATGGACAAAACCGTTAAAAGCTCCTCCGTAGAGAGAGTTGAGCAACTTCGGACCATCAAAGTTGCACAGTGTACACTTTTTAATGTTCTTCTATATCAAATTTTATGAGTATAAGCTTTGCTAGATTATTTCGATGAACAAACACTAAATTTCCATGGCAAATGGACAAAGCCGGTAAAAGCTCTTCCATAGAGAGAGTTGAGCAAGTTCGGACGATCAAAGTTGCTCGGTGTACACTTTTTAATGTGCTTCTATGTCAAATTTTACGAGTATAAGCTTCCTAGATTATTTCGATGAATAAACACTAACTTTCTATGACAAATGGACAAAACCGTTAAAAGCTCCTCCATAGCGAGAGTTGATCAACTTCGAAGCACCAAAGTTGCTCGGTGTACACTTTTTATTGTTATTCTATGTCAAATTTTATAAGAATAAGCTTCCTAGATTATTTCAATGGCAAAACACTAACTTTCTATGACAAATGGACAAACCCATTAAAATATCTTCCATATAGAGAGTTGAGCAACTTCGGACCATCAAAGTTGATCGGTGTACGCTTTTTATTGTTATCCTATTTCAAATTTTGTGAGTATAAGCTTCCTAGATTTTTTCAACGATAAAAACCCGACTTTCTATGACAAATGCACAAAATTGTTAAAAGCTCCACCATAGAGAGAGTTGAGCAACTTTGAACTGTCAGAGCTGCTCGGTGTACATATTTTATTGTTCTTCTATGTCAAATTTTACGAGTATAAGCTTCAAGATTATTTCGAAGCAAAAACAACAACTTTCTATGACAAATGGACAAAACCGTTAAAAGCTCCTCCGTAGAGAGACTTGAGCAACTTCGGACCATCGAAGTTGCTCGGTCCACACTTTTTAATGTGCTTCTACGTCAAATTTTACGAGTATAAGCTTCCTAGATTATTTCGATGAATAAACACCAATTTTCTATGACAAATGGAAAAAACCGTTTAAAGCACCTCCGTAGAGAGAGTTGAGCAACTTCGGACCATCAAAGTTGTTCGGTGTACACTTTTTAATGTGCTTCTATGTCAAATTATACGAGTATAAGCTTGCTAGATTATTTCAATGAATAAACACTAACTTTCTATGACAAATGGACAAAGCCGTTAAAATATCTTCCATAGAGAGAGTTGAGCAACTTCGGACCATCAAAGTTGCTTGGTGTACTCTTTTTATTGTTATCCTATTTCAAATTTTATGAGAATAAGCTTCCTAGATTATTTCAATGACAAAACCCTGACTTTCTATGACAAATGCAGAAAATTGTTAAAAGCTCCACCATTGATACAGTTGAGCAACTTTGGACTGTCAGAGCGGATCGGTGTACACATTTTATTGTTCTTCTATGTCAAATTTTACGAGTATAAGCTTCAAGATTATTTCGAAGCAAAAACACCAACTTTCTATGACAAATGGACAAAACCGTTAAAAGCTCCTCCGTAGAGAGACTTGAGCAACTTCGGACCATCAAAGTTGCTTGATCCACACTTTTTAATGTGCTTCTACGTCAAATTTTACGAGTATAAGCTTCCTAGATTATTTCGATGAATAAACACCAACTTTCTATAAGAAATGGACAAACCCATTAAAATATCTACCATATAGAGAGTTGAGCAACTTCGGACCATCAAAGTTGCTCGGTGTACGCTTTTTATTGTTATCCTATTTCAAATTTTATGAGTATAAGCTTCCTAGATTTTTTCAACGATAAAACCCCGACTTTCTATGACAAATGCACAAAATTGTTTAAAGCTCCACCATAGAGAGAGTTGAGCAACTTTGGACTGTCAGAGCTGCTCGGTGTACACATTTTATTGTTCGTCTATGTCAAATTTTACGAGTATAAGCTTCAAGATTATTTCGAAGCAAAAACACCAACTTTCTATGACAAATGGACAAAACCGTTAAAAGCTCATCCGTAGAGAGACTTGAGCAACTTCGGACCATCAAAGTTGCTCGGTGTACACTTTTTAATGTGCTTCTACGTCAAATTTTACGAGTATAAGCTTCCTAGATTATTTCGATGAATAAACACTAACTTTCTATGACAAATGGACAAACCCGTTAAAATATCTTCCATATAAAAAGTTGAGCAACTTCGGACCATCAAAGTTGCTCGGTGTACGCTTTTTATTATTATCCTATTTCTAATTTTATGAGTATAAGCTTCCTAGATTTTTTCAATGACAAAACCCTGTCTTTCTATGACAAATGCACAAAATTGTTAAAAGCTCCACCATAGAGAGAGTCGAGCAACTTTGGACTCTCAGAGCTGCTCGGTGTACACATTTTATTGTTCTTCTATGTCAAATTTTACGAGTATAAGCTTCAAGATTATTTCGAAGCAAAAACACCAACTTTCTATGACAAATGGACAAAACCGCTAAAAGCTCCTCCGTAGAGAGACTTGAGCAACTTCGGACCATCAAAGTTGCTCGGTGTACACTTTTTAATGTGCTTCTACGTCAAATTTTACGAGTATAAGCTTCAAGATTTTTTCGAAGCAAAAACACCAACTTTCTATGACAAATGGACAAAACATTTAAAAGCTCCTCCGTAGAGAGAGTTGAGCAATTTCGAAGCATCAGAGTTGCACGGTGTACACTTTTTAATGTTCTTCTATATCAAATTTTACGAGTATAAGCTTCCTAGATTATTTCGATGAATAAACACTAACTTTCTATGAAAAACGAACAAAGCCGTTAAAAAGGTCCTCCATAGAGAGAGTCGAGCAAGTTCGGACCGTCAAAGTTGCTCGGTGTACACTTTTTAATGTTCTTCTACGTCAAATTTTACGAGTATAAGCTTCAAGATTATTTCGACGCAAAAACACCAACTTTCTATGACAAATGGACAAAAACGTTAAAAGCTCCTCCGTAGAGAGACTTGAGCAACTTCGGACCATCAAAGTTGCTCGGTGTACACTTTTTAATGTGCTTCTACGTCAAATTTTACGAGTATAAGCTTCCTAGATTATTTCGATGAATAAACACCAACTTTCTATGACAAATGGACAAACCCGTTAAAATATCTTCCATATAGAGACTTGAGCAACTTCGGACCATCAAAGTTGCTCGGTGTACACTTTTTAATGTGCTTCTACGTCAAATTTTACGAGTATAAGCTTCCTAGATTATTTCGATGAATAAACACTAAGTTTCTATGACAAATGGACAAACCCGTTAAAATATCTTCCATATAAAAAGTTGAGCAACTTCGGACCATCAAAGTTGCTCGGTGTACGCTTTTTATCGTTATCCTATTTCAAATTTTATGAGTATAAGCTTCCAAGATTTTTTCAATGACAAAACCCCGACTTTCTATGACAAATGCACAAAATTGTTAAAAGCTCCACCATAGAGAGAGTTGAGCAACTTTGGGCTCTCGGAGCTGCTCGGTGTACACATTTTATTGTTCTTTTATGTCAAATTTTACGAGTATAAGCTTCAAGATTATTTCGAAGCAAAAACACCAACTTTCTATGACAAATGGACAAAACCGTTAAAAGCTCCTCCGTAGAGAGACTTGAGCAACTTCGGACCATCAAAGTTGCTCCGTCCACACTTTTTAATGTGCTTCTACGTCAAATTTTACAAGTATAAGCTTCCTAGATTATTTCGATGAATAAACACCAACTTTCTATGACAAATGGACAAACCCATTAAAATATCTTCCATATAGAGAGTTGAGCAACTTCGGACCATCAAAGTTGATCGGTGTACGCTTTTTATTGTTATCCTATTTCAAATTTTATGAGTATAAGCTTCCTAGATTTTTTCAACGATAAAACCCCAACTTTCTATGACAAATGCACAAAATTGTTAAAAGCTCCACCATAGAGAGAGTTGAGCAACTTTGAACTGACAGAGCTGCTCGGTGTACACATTTTATTGTTCTTCTATGTCAAATTTTACGAGTATAAGCTTCAAGATTATTTCGAAGCAAAAACACCAACTTTCTATGACAAATGGACAAAACCGTTAAAAGCTCCTCCGTAGAGAGACTTGAGCAACTTCGGACCACCAAAGTTGCTCGGTGTACGCTTTTTAATGTGCTTCTACGTCAAATTTTACGAGTATAAGCTTCCTAGATTATTTCGATGAATAAACACCAACTTTCTATGACAAATGGAAAAAACCGTTTAAAGCACCTCCGTAGAGAGAGTTGAGCAACTCCGGACCATCAAAGTTGCTCGGTGTACACTTTTTAATGTGCTTCTATGTCAAATTATACGAGTATAAGCTTCCTAAATTATTTCAATGAATAAACACTAACTTTCTATGACAAATGGACAAAGCTGTTAAAATATCTTCCATAGAGAGAGTTGAGCAACTTCGGACCATCAAAGTTGCTTGGTGTAAGCTTTTTATTGTTATCCTATTTCAAATTTTACGAGTATAAGCTTGCTAGATTATTTAGATGAACAAACACTAAATTTCCATGGCAAATGGATAAAGCCGGTAAAAGCTCTTCCATAGAGAGAGTTGAGCAAGTTCGGACGATCAAAGTTGCTCGGTGTACACTTTTTAATGTGCTTCTATGTCAAGTTTTACGAGTATAAGCTTCCTAGATTATTTCGATGAATAAACACTAACTTTCTATGACAAATGGACAAAACCGTTAAAAGCTCCTCCATAGCGAGAGTTGATCAACTTCGAAGCACCAAAGTTTCTCGGTGTACACTTTTTATTGTTATTCTATGTCAAATTTTATATGAATAAGCTTCCTAGATTATTTCGATGGCAAAACACTAACTTTCTATGACAAATGGACAAAGCCGTTAAAATATCTTCCATAGAGAGAGTTGAGCAACTTCGGACCATCAAAGTTGCTTGGTGTACGCTTTTTATTGTTATCCTATTTCAAATTTTATGAGTATAAGCTTCCTAGATTATTTCAATGACAAAACCCCGACTTTCTATGACAAATGCAGAAAATTGTTAAAAGCTCCACCATAGAGAGAGTTGAGCAACTTTGGACTATCAGAGCTGCTCGGTGTACACATTTTATTGTTCTTCTATATCAAATTTTACGAGTATAAGCTTCAAGATTATTTCGAAGCAAAAACACCAACTTTCTATGACAAATGGACAAAACCGTTAAAAGCTCTTCCGTAGAGAGAGTTGAGCAATTTCGGAGCATCAGAGTTGCACGGTGTACACTTTTTAATGTGCTTCTACGTCAAATTTTACGAGTATAAGCTTCCTAGATTATTTCGATGAATAAACACCAACTTTCTATGACAAATGGAAAAAACCGTTTAAAGCACCTCCGTAGAGAGAGTCGAGCAAGTTCGGAACGTCAAAGTTGCTCGGTGTACCCTTTTTAATGTGCTTCTATGTCAAATTATACGAGTATAAGCTTCCTAGATTATTTCGATGAATAAACACTAACATTCTATGACAAATGGACAAAACCGTTAAAAGCTCCTCCATAGAGAGAGTTGATCAACTTCGAAGCACCAAACTTGCTCGGCGTACACTTTTTATTGTTATTTTATGTCAAATTTTATGAGTATAAGATTCTTAGATTATTTCGATGGCAAAACTTTATGAGTATAAGCTTCCTAGATTATTTCGATGGCAAAACACTAACTTTCTATGGCAAATGGACAAAGCCGTTAAAATATCTTCCATAGAGAGAGTTGAGCAACTTCGAACCATCAAAGTTGCTCGGTGTACGCTTTTTATTGTTATCCTATTTCAAATTTTATGAGTATAAGCTTCCTAGATTATTTCGATGACAAAACACCAACTTTCTATGACGAATGGACAAAATTGTTAAAAGCTCCTCCATAGAGAGAGTTGAGCAACTTGGGACTGTCAGAGCTGCTCGGTGTACACATTTTATTGTTCTTCTATGTGAAATTTTACGAGTATAAGCTTCAAGATTATTTCGAAGCAAAAACACCAACTTTCTATGACAAATGGAAAAAACCGTTTAAAGCACCTCCGTAGAGAGAGTTGGGCAACTTCGGACCATCAAAGTTGCTCGGTGTACAATTTTTAATGTGCTTCTAAGTCAAATTTTACGAGTATAAGCTTCCTAGTTTATTTCGATGAGTAAACACTAACTTTCTATGAGAAATGGACAAAGCCGTTAAAATATATTCCATAGAGAGAGTTGAGCAACTTCGGACCATCAACGTTGCTTGGTGTACGCTTTTTATTGTTATCCTATTTCAAATTTTATGAGTATAAGCTTCCTAGATTATTTCAATGACAAAACCCTGACTTTTCTATGACAAATGCAGAAAATTGTTAAAAGCTCCACCATTGAGACAGTTGAGCAACTTTGGACTGTCAGAGCTGCTCGGTGTACACATTTTATTGTTCTTCTATGTCAAATTTTACGAGTATAAGCTTCAAGATTATTTCGAAGCAAAAACACCAACTTTCTATGACAAATGGACAAAACATTTAAAAGCTCCTCCGTAGAGAGAGTTGAGCAATTTCGGAGCATCGGAGTTGCACGGTGTACACTTTTTAATGTTCTTCTATATCAAATTTTACGAGTATAAGCTTCCTAGATTATTTCGATGAATAAACACTAACTTTCTATGAAAAACGGACAAAGCCGTTAAAAAGGTCCCCATAGAGAGAGTCGAGCAAGTTCGGACCGTCAAAGTTGCTCGGTGTATCCTTTTTAATGTGCTTTTATGTAAAATTTTACGAGTATAAGCTTCCTAGATTATTTCAAAGAATAAACACTAACATTCTATGACAAATGGACAAAACCGTTAAAAGCTCCTCCGTAGAGAGAGTTTATCAACTTCGAACCACCAAACTTGCTCGGCGTACACTTTTTATTGTTATTTTATGTCAAATTTTATGAGTATAAGCTTCCTAGATTATTTCGATGGCAAAACACTAACTTTCTATGGCAAATGGACAAAGCCGTTAAAATATCTTACATAGAGAGAGTTGAGCAACTTCGGACCATCAAAGTTGCTCGGTGTACACTTTTTATTGTTATCCTATTTCAAATTTTATGAGTATAAGCTTCCTAGATTTTTTCAATGACAAAACCCCGACTTTCTATGACAAATGCACAAAATTGTTTAAAGCTCCACCATAGAGAGAGTTGAGCAACTTTGGACTGTAAGAACTGCTCGGTGTACACATTTTATTGTTCTTCTATGTCAAATTTTACGAGTCTAAGCTTCAAGATTATTTCGAAGCAAAAACACAAACTTTCTATGACAAATGGACAAAACCGTTAAAAGCTCCTCCGTAGAGAGACTTGAGCAACTTCGGACCATCAAAGTTGCTCGGTGTACACTTTTTAATGTGCTTCTACGTCAAATTTTACTAGTATAAGCTTCCTAGATTATTTCGATGAATAAACACTAACTTTCTATAACAAATGGACAAAACCGTTAAAAGCTCCTTCATAGAGAGAGTTGATCAACTTCGAAGCACCAAAGTTGCTCGGTGTACACTTTTTATTGTTATTCTATGTCAAATTTTATGAGTATAAGCTTCCTAGATTATTTCGATGACAAAACACCAACTTTCTATGACAAATGGACAAAATTGTTAAAAGCTCCTCCATAGAGAGAGTTGAGCAACTTGGGACTGTCAGAGTTGCTCGGTGTACACATTTTATTGTTCTTCTATGTCAAATTTTACAAGTATAAGCTTCAAGATTATTTCGAAGCAAAAACACCAACTTTCTATGACAAATGGAAAAAACCGTTTAAAGCACCTCCGTAGAGAGAGTTGAGCAACTTCGGACCATCAAAGTTGCTCGGTTTACACTTTTTAATGTGCTTCTACGTCAAATTTTACTGGTATAAGCTTCCTAGATTATTTCGATGAATAAACACTAACTTTCTACGACAAATGGACAAAGCCGTTAAAATATCTTCCATAGAGAAAGTTGAGCAACTTCGGACCATCAAAGTTGCTTGGTGTACGCTTTTTATTGTTATCCTATTTCAAATTTTATGAGTATAAGCTTCCTAGATTATTTCAATGACAAAACCCTGACTTTCTATGACAAATGCAGAAAATTATTAAAAGCTCTACCATTGAGACAGTTGAGCAACTTTGGACTGTCAGAGCTGCTCGGTGTACACATTTTATTGTTCTTCTATGTCAAATTTTACGAGTATAAGCTTCAAGATTATTTCGAAGCAAAAACACCAACTTTCTATGACAAATGGACAAAACATTTAAAAGCTCCTTCGTAGAGAGAGTTGAGCAATTTCGGAGCATCAGAGTTGCACGGTGTACACTTTTTAATGTTCTTCTATATCAAATTTTATGAGTGTAAGCCTCTTAGATTATTTCGATGAATAAACAATAACTTTCTATGAAAAACGGACAAAGCCGTTAAAAAGGTCCTCCATAGAGAGAGTCGAGCAAGTTTGGACCGTCAAAGTTGCTCGGTTTACACTTTTTAATGTGCTTCTACGTCAAATTTTACTGGTATAAGCTTCCTAGATTATTTCGATGAATAAACACTAACTTTCTATGACAAATGGACAAAGCCGTTAAAATATCTTCCATAGAGAAAGTTGAGCAACTTCGGACCATCAAAGTTGCTTGGTGTACGCTTTTTATTGTTATCCTATTTCAAATTTTATGAGTATAAGCTTCCTAGATTTTTTCAATGACAAAACCCCGACTTTCTATGACAAATGCACAAAATTGTTTAAAGCTCCACCGTAGAGAGAGTTGAGCAACTTTGGACGGTAAGAACTGCTCGGTGTACACATTTTATTGTTCTTCTATGTCAAATTTTACGAGTATAAGCTTCAAGATTATTTCGAAGCAAAAACACCAACTTTCTATGACAAATGGACAAAACCGTTAAAAGCACCTCCGTAGAGAGACTTGAGCAACGTCGGACCATCAAAGTTGCTCGGTGTACACTTTTTAATGTGCTTCTACGTCAAATTTTACGAGTATAAGCTTCCTAGATTATTTCGATGAATAAACACTAACTTTCTATGACAAATGGACAAAACCGTCAAAAGCTCCTCCATAGAGAGAGTTGATCAACTTCGAAGCACCAAAGTTGCTCGGTGTACACTTTTTATTGTTATTCTATGTCAAATTTTATGAGTATAAGCTTTCTAGATTATTTCGATGACAAAACACCAACTTTCTATGACGAATGGACAAAATTGTTAAAAGCTCCTCCATAGAGAGAGTTGAGCAACTTGGGACTGTCAGAGCTGCTCGGTGTACATATTTTATTGTTCTTCTATGTCAAATTTTACGAGTATAAGCTTCAAGATTATTTCGAAGCAAAAACACCAACTTTCTATGACAAATGGAAAAAACCGTTTAAAGCACCTCCGTAGAGAGAGTTGAGCAACTTCGGACCATCAAAGTTGCTCGGTGTACACTTTTTAATGTGCTTCTATGTTAAATTTTACGAGTATAAGCTTCCTAGTTTATTTCGATGAGTAAACACTAACTTTCTATGAGAAATGGACAAAGCCGTTAAAATATCATCCATAGAGAGAGTTGAGCAACTTCGGACCATCAACGTTGCTTGGTGTACGCTTTTTATTGTTATCCTATTTCAAATTTTATGAGTATAAGCTTCCTAGATTATTTCAATGACAAAACCCTGACTTTTCTATGACAAATGCAGAAATTTTTTTAAAAGCTCCACCATTGAGACAGTTGAGCAACTTTGGACTGTAAGAACTGCTCGGTGTACACATTTTATTGTTCTTCTATGTCAAATTTTACGAGTATAAGCTTCAAGATTATTTCGAAGCAAAAACACCAACTTTCTATGACAAATGGACAAAACCGTTAAAAGCTCCTCCGTAGAGAGAGTTTATCAACTTCGAACCACCAAACTTGCTCGGCGTACACTTTTTATTGTTATTTTATGTCAAATTTTATGAGTATAAGCTTACTAGATTATTTCGATGGCAAAACACTAACTTTCTATGGCAAATGGACAAAGCCGTTAAAATATCTTACATAGAGAGAGTTGAGCAACTTCGGACCATCAAAGTTGCTCGGTGTACGCTTTTTATTGTTATCCTATTTCAAATTTTATGAGTATAAGCTTCCTAGATTTTTTCAATGACAAAAGCCCGACTTTCTATGACAAATGCACAAAATTGTTTAAAGCTCCACCATAGAGAGAGTTGAGCAACTTTGGACTGTAAGAACTGCTCGGTGTACACATTTTATTGTTCTTCTATGTCAAATTTTACGAGTATAAGCTTCAAGATTATTTCGAAGCAAAAACACCAACTTTCTATGACAAATGGACAAAACCGTTAAAAGCTCCTCCGTAGAGAGACTTGAGCAACTTCGGACCATCAAAGTTGCTCGGTGTACACTTTTTAATGTGCTTCTACGTCAAATTTTACTAGTATAAGCTTCCTAGATTATTTCGATGAATAAACACTAACTTTCCATAACAAATGGACAAAACCGTTAAAAGCTCCTTCATAGAGAGAGTTGATCAACTTCGAAGCACCAAAGTTGCTCGGTGTACACTTTTTATTGTTATTCTATGTCAAATTTTATGAGTATAAGCTTCCTAGATTATTTCGATGACAAAACACCAACTTTCTATGACAAATGGACAAAATTGTTAAAAGCTCCTCCATAGAGAGAGTTGAGCAACTTGGGACTGTCAGAGTTGCTCGGTGTACACATTTTATTGTTCTTCTATGTCAAATTTTACGAGTATAAGCTTCAAGATTATTTCGAAGCAAAAACACCAACTTTCTATGACAAATGGAAAAAACCGTTTAAAGCACCTCCGTAGAGAGAGTTGAGCAACTTCGGACCATCAAAGTTGCTCGGTTTACACATTTTAATGTGCTTCTACGTCAAATTTTACTGGTATAAGCTTCCTAGATTATTTCGATGAATAAACACTAACTTTCTACGACAAATGGACAAAGCCGTTAAAATATCTTCCATAAAGAAAGTTGAGCAACTTCGGACCATCAAAGTTGCTTGGTGTACGCTTTTTATTGTTATCCTATTTCAAATTTTATGAGTATAAGCTTCCTAGATTATTTCAATGACAAAACCTCGAATTTCTATGACAAATGCAGAAAATTATTAAAAGCTCCACAATTGAGACAGTTGAGCAACTTTGGACTGTAAGAGCTGCTCGGTGTACACATTTTATTGTTCTTCTATGTCAAATTTTACGAGTATAAGCTTCAACATTATTTCGAAGCAAAAACACCAACTTTCTATGACAAATGGAAAAAACCGTTAAAAGCTCCTCCGTAGAGAGACTTGAGCAACTTCGGAACATCAAAGTTGCTCGGTGTACACTTTTTAATGTGCTTCTACGTCAAATTTTACTGGTATAAGCTTCCTAGATTATTTCGATGAATAAACACTAACTTTCTATGACAAATTGACAAACCCGTTAAAATATCTTCCATATAGAGAGTTGAGCAACTTCGGACCATGAAAGTTGCTTGGTGTGCGCTTTTTATTGTTATCCTATTTCAAATTTTATGAGTATAAGCTTCCTAGATTATTTCAATGACAAAACCCTGACTTTTCTATGACAAATGCAGAAATTTTTTTAAAAGCTCCACCATTGAGACAGTTGAGCAACTTTGGACTGTAAGAACTGCTCGGTGTACACATTTTATTGTTCTTCTATGTCAAATTTTACGAGTATAAGCTTCAAGATTATTTCGAAGCAAAAACACCAACTTTCTATGACAAATGGACAAAACCGTTAAAAGCTCCTCCGCAGAGAGAGTTTATCAACTTCGAACCACCAAACTTGCTCGGCGTACACTTTTTATTGTTATTTTATGTCAAATTTTATGAGTATAAGCTTCCTAGATTATTTCGATGGCAAAACACTAACTTTCTATGGCAAATGGACAAAGCCGTTAAAATATCTTACATAGAGAGAGTTGAGCAACTTCGGACCATCAAAGTTGCTCGGTGTACGCTTTTTATTGTTATCGTATTTCAAATTTTATGAGTATAAGCTTCCTAGATTTTTTCAATGAGAAAACCCCGACTTTCTATGACAAATGCACAAAATTGTTTAAAGCTCCACCATAGAGAGAGTTGAGCAACTTTGGACTGTAAGAACTGCTCGGTGTACACATTTTATTGTTCTTCTATGTCAAATTTTACGAGTATAAGCTTCAAGATTATTTCGAAGCAAAAACACCAACTTTCTATGACAAATGGACAAAACCGTTAAAAACTCCTCCGTAGAGAGACTTGAGCAACTTCGGACCATCAAAGTTGCTCGGTGTACACTTTTTAATGTGCTTCTACGTCAAATTTTACTAGTATAAGCTTCCTAGATTATTTCGATGAATAAACACTAACTTTCCATAACAAATGGACAAAACCGTTAAAAGCTCCTTCATAGAGAGAGTTGATCAACTTCGAAGCACCAAAGTTGCTCGGTGTACACTTTTTATTGTTATTCTATGTCAAATTTTATGAGTATAAGCTTCTTTCTATGACAAATGGACAAAATTGTTAAAAGCTCCTCCATAGAGAGAGTTGAGCAACTTGGGACTGTCAGAGTTGCTCGGTGTACACATTTTATTGTTCTTCTATGTCAAATTTTACGAGTATAAGCTTCAAGATTATTTCGAAGCAAAAACACCAACTTTCTATGACAAATGGAAAAAACCGTTTAAAGCACCTCCGTAGAGAGAGTTGAGCAACTTCGGACCATCAAAGTTGCTCGGTTTACACATTTTAATGTGCTTCTACGTCAAATTTTACTGGTATAAGCTTCCTAGATTATTTCGATGAATAAACACTAACTTTCTATGACAAATGGACAAAACCGTCAAAAGCTCCTCCATAGAGAGAGTTGATCAACTTCGAAGCACCAAAGTTGCTCGGTGTACACTTTTTATTGTTATTCTATGTCAAATTTTATGAGTATAAGCTTTCTAGATTATTTCGATGACAAAACACCAACTTTCTATGACGAATGGACAAAATTGTTAAAAGCTCCTCCATAGAGAGAGTTGAGCAACTTGGGACTGTCAGAGCTGCTCGGTGTACATATTTTATTGTTCTTCTATGTCAAATTTTACGAGTATAAGCTTCAAGATTATTTCGAAGCAAAAACACCAACTTTCTATGACAAATGGAAAAAACCGTTTAAAGCACCTCCGTAGAGAGAGTTGAGCAACTTCGGACCATCAAAGTTGCTCGGTGTACACTTTTTAATGTGCTTCTATGTTAAATTTTACGAGTATAAGCTTCCTAGTTTATTTCGATGAGTAAACACTAACTTTCTATGAGAAATGGACAAAGCCGTTAAAATATCATCCATAGAGAGAGTTGAGCAACTTCGGACCATCAACGTTGCTTGGTGTACGCTTTTTATTGTTATCCTATTTCAAATTTTATGAGTATAAGCTTCCTAGATTATTTCAATGACAAAACCCTGACTTTTCTATGACAAATGCAGAAAATTTTTTAAAAGCTCCACCATTGAGACAGTTGAGCAACTTTGGACTGTAAGAACTGCTCGGTGTACACATTTTATTGTTCTTCTATGTCAAATTTTACGAGTATAAGCTTCAAGATTATTTCGAAGCAAAAACACCAACTTTCTATGACAAATGGACAAAACCGTTAAAAGCTCCTCCGTAGAGAGAGTTTATCAACTTCGAACCTCCAAACTTGCTCGGCGTACACTTTTTATTGTTATTTTATGTCAAATTTTATGAGTATAAGCTTCCTAGATTATTTCGATGGCAAAACACTAACTTTCTATGGCAAATGGACAAAGCCGTTAAAATATCTTACATAGAGAGAGTTGAGCAACTTCGGACCATCAAAGTTGCTCGGTGTACGCTTTTTATTGTTATCCTATTTCAAATTTTATGAGTATAAGCTTCCTAGATTTTTTCAATGACAAAAGCCCGACTTTCTATGACAAATGCACAAAATTGTTTAAAGCTCCACCATAGAGAGAGTTGAGCAACTTTGGACTGTAAGAACTGCTCGGTGTACACATTTTATTGTTCTTCTATGTCAAATTTTACGAGTATAAGCTTCAAGATTATTTCGAAGCAAAAACACCAACTTTCTATGACAAATGGACAAAACCGTTAAAAGCTCCTCCGTAGAGAGACTTGAGCAACTTCGGACCATCAAAGTTGCTCGGAGTACACTTTTTAATGTGCTTCTACGTCAAATTTTACTAGTATAAGCTTCCTAGATTATTTCGATGAATAAACACTAACTTTCCATAACAAATGGACAAAACCGTTAAAAGCTCCTTCATAGAGAGAGTTGATCAACTTCGAAGCACCAAAGTTGCTCGGTGTACACTTTTTATTGTTATTCTATGTCAAATTTTATGAGTATAAGCTTCTTTCTATGACAAATGGACAAAATTGTTAAAAGCTCCTCCATAGAGAGAGTTGAGCAACTTGGGACTGTCAAAGTTGCTCGGTGTACACATTTTATTGTTCTTCTATGTCAAATTTTACGAGTATAAGCTTCAAGATTATTTCGAAGCAAAAACACCAACTTTCTATGACAAATGGAAAAAACCGTTTAAAGCACCTCCGTAGAGAGAGTTGAGCAACTTCGGACCATCAAAGTTGCTCGGTTTACACATTTTAATGTGCTTCTACGTCAAATTTTACTGGTATAAGCTTCCTAGATTATTTCGATGAATAAACACTAACTTTCTACGACAAATGGACAAAGCCGTTAAAATATCTTCCATAAAGAAAGTTGAGCAACTTCGGACCATCAAAGTTGCTTGGTGTACGCTTTTTATTGTTATCCTATTTCAAATTTTATGAGTATAAGCTTCCTAGATTATTTCAATGACAAAACCCTGACTTTCTATGACAAATGCAGAAAATTATTAAAAGCTCCACCATTGAGACAGTTGAGTAACTTTGGACTGTAAGAGCTGCTCGGTGTACACATTTTATTGTTCTTCTATGTCAAATTTTACGAGTATAAGCTTCAAGATTATTTCGAAGCAAAAACACCAACTTTCTATGACAAATGGAAAAAACCGTTAAAAGCTCCTCCGTAGAGAGACTTGAGCAACTTCGGAACATCAAAGTTGTTCGGTGTACACTTTTTAATGTGCTTCTACGTCAAATTTACTGGTATAAGCTTCCTAGATTATTTCGATGAATAAACACTAACTTTGTATGACAAATTGACAAAGCCGTTAAAATATCTTCCATAGAGAGAGTTGAGCAACTTCGGACCATCAAAGTTGCTCGGTGTACGCTTTTTATTGTTATCCTATTTCAAATTTTATGAGTATAAGCTTCCAAGATTTTTTCAATGACAAAACCCCGACTTTCTATGACAAATGCACAAAATTGTTTAAAGCTCCACCATAGAGAGAGTTGAGCAACTTTGGACTGTAAGAGCTGCTCGGTGTACACATTTTATTGTTCTTCTATGTCAAATTTTACGAGTATAAGCTTCAAGATTATTTCGAAGTAAAAACACCAACTTTCTATGACAAATGGAAAAAACCGTTAAAAGCTCCTCCGTAGAGAGACTTGAGCAACTTCGGAACATCAAAGTTTCTCGGTGTACACTTTTTAATGTGCTTCTACGTCAAATTTTACTGGTATAAGCTTCCTAGATTATTTCGATGAATAAACACTAACTTTCTATGACAAATGGACAAACCCGTTAAAATATCTTCCATATAGAGAGTTGAGCAACTTCGGACCATCAAAGTTGCTTGGTGTACGCTTTTTATTTTTATCCTATTTCAAATTTTATGAGTATAAGCTTCCTAGATTTTTTCAATGACAAAACCCCGACTTTCTATGACAAATGGACAAAATTGTTAAAAGCTCCACCATAGAGAGAGTTGAGCAATTTTGGACTGTCAGAGCTGCTCGGTGTACACATTTTATTGTTCTTCTATGTCAAATTTTACGAGTATAAGCTTCAAGATTATTTCGACGCAAAAACACCAACTTTCTATGACAAATGGAAAAAACATTTCAAAGCACCTCCGTAGAGAGAGTTGAGCAACTTCAGACTATCAAAGTTGCTCGGTTTACACTTTTTAATGTGCTTCTATGTCAAATTTTACGAGTATAAGCTTCCTAGATTATTTCGATGAATAAACACTAACTTTCTATGAAAAACGGACAAAGCCGTTAAAAAGGTCCTCCATAGAGAGAGTCGAGCAAGTTCGGACCGTCAAAGTTGCTCGGTGTATCCTTTTTAATGTGCTTCTATGTAAAATTTTACGTGCATAAGCTTCCTAGATTATTTCGATGAATAAACACTAACATTCTATGACAAATGGACAAAACCGTTAATAGCTCCTCCATAGAGATAGTTTATCAACTTCGAACCACCAAACTTGCTCGGCGTACACTTTTTATTATTATTTTATGTCAAATTTTATGAGTATAAGCTTCCTAGATTATTTCGATGGTAAAACACTAACTTTCTATGGAAAATGGACAAAGCCGTTAAAATATCTTCCATAGAGAGAGTTGAGCAACTTCGGACCATCAAAGTTGCTCGGTGTACGCTTTTTATTGTTATCCTATTTCAAATTTTATGAGTATAAGCTTCCTAGATTTTTTCAATGACAAAACCCCGAATTTCTATGACAAATGCACAAAATTGTTTAATGCTCCACCATAGAGAGAGTTGAGCAACTTTGGACTGTAAGAACTGCTCGGTGTACACATTTTATTGTTCTTCTATGTCAAATTTTACGAGTATAAGCTTAAAGAATATTTCGAAGCAAAAACACCAACTTTCTATGACAAATGGACAAAACCGTTAAAAGCTCCTCCGTAGAGAGACTTGAGCAACTTCGGACCATCAAAGTTTCTCGGTGTACACTTTTTAATGTGCTTCTACGTCAAATTTTACTGGTATAAGCTTCCTAGATTATTTCGATGAATAAACACTAACTTTCTATGACAAATGGACAAACCCGTTAAAATATCTTCCATATAGAGAGTTGAGCAACTTCGGACCATCAAAGTTGCTTGGTGTACGCTTTTTATTGTTATCCTATTTCAAATTTTATGAGTATAAGCTTCGTAGATTTTTTCAATGACAAAACCCCAACTTTCTATGACAAATGCACAAAATTGTTAAAAGCTCCACCATAGAGAGAGTTGAGCAATTTTGGACTGTCAGAGTTGCTCGGTGTACACATTTTATTGTTCTTCTATGTCAAATTTTACGAGTATAAGCATCAAGATTATTTCGAAGCAAAAACACCAACTTTCTATGACAAATGGAAAAAACCGTTCAAAGCACCTCCGTAGAGAGAGTTGAGCAACTTCGGACCATCAAAGTTGCTCGGTTTACACTTTTTAATGTGCTTCTATGTCAAATTTTACGAGTATAAGCTTCCTAGATTATTTCGATGAATAAACAATAACTTTCTATGACAAATGGACAAAGCCGTTAAAATATCTTCCATAGAGAGAGTTGAGCAACTTCGGACCATCAAAGTTGCTTGGTGTACGCTTTTTATTGTTATCCTATTTCAAATTTTATGAGTATAAGCTTCCTAGATTATTTCAATGACAAAACCCTGACTTTCTATGACAAATGCAGAAAATTGTTAAAAGCTCCATCATTGAGACAGTTGAGCAACTTTGGACTGTTAGAGCTGCTCGGTGTACACATTTTATTGTTCTTCTATGTCAAATTTTACGAGTATAAGCTTCAAGATTATTTCAAAGCAGAAACACCAACTTTCTATGACAAATGGGCAAAACATTTAAAAGCTCCTCCGTAGAGAGAGTTGAGCAATTTCGGAGCATCAGAGTTGCACGGTGTACACTTTTTAATGTTCTTCTATATCAAATTTTACGAGTATAAGCTTCCTAGATTATTTCGATGAATAAACACTAACTTTCTATGAAAAACGGACAAAGCCGTTAAGAAGGTCCTCCATAGAGAGAGTCGAGCAAGTTCGGACCGTCAAAGTTGCTCGGTGTATCCTTTTTAATGTGCTTCTATGTAAAATTTTACGAGTATAAGCTTCCTAGATTATTTTGCTGAATAAACACTAACATTCTATGACAAATGGACAAAATCGTTAAAAGCTCCTCCATAGAGAGAGTTTATCAACTTCGAACCACCAAACTTGATCGGCGTACACTTTTTATTGTTATTGTATGTCAAATTTTATGAGTATAAGCTTCCTAGATTATTTCGATGGCAAAACACTAACTTTCTATGCAAAATGGACAAAGCCGTTAAAATATCTTCCATAGAGAGAGTTGAGCAACTTCGGACCATCAAAGTTGCTCGGTGTACGCTTTTTATTGTTATCCTATTTCAAATTTTATGAGTATAAGCTTCCTAGATTTTTTCAATGACAAAACCCCGAATTTCAATGACAAATGCACAAAATTGTTTAATGCTCCACCATAGAGAGAGTTGAGCAACTTTGGACAGTAAGAGCTGCTCGGTGTACACATTTTATTGTTCTTCTATGTCAAATTTTACGAGTATAAGCTTCAAGATTATTTCGAAGCAAAAACACCAACTTTTTATGACAAATGAACAAAACCGTTAAAAGCTCCTCCTTAGAGAGACTTGAGCAACTTCGGACCATCAAAGTTGCTCGGTGTACACTTTTTAATGTGCTTCTACGTCAAATTTTACGAGTATAAGCTTCCTAGATTATTTCGATGAATAAACACTAACTTTCTATGACAAATTGACAAAACCGTTAAAAGCTCCTCCATAGAGAGACTTGATCAACTTCGAAGCACCAAAGTTGCTCGGTGTACACTTTTTATTGTTATTCTATTTCAAATTTTGTGAGTATAAGCTTCCTAGATTATTTTGATGAGTAACACCAACTTTCTATGATGAATGGACAAAATTGTTAAAAGCTCCTCCATATAGAGAGTTGAGCAACTTGGGACTGTCAGAGCTGCTCGGTGTACACATTTTATTGTTCTTCTATGTCAAATTTTATGAGTATAAGCTTCAAGATTATTTCGAAGCAAAAACACCAACTTTCTGTGACAAATGGAAAAAACCGTTTAAAGCACCTTCAAAGAGAGAGTTGAGCAACTTCGGACCATCAAAGTTGCTCGGTGTACACTTTTTAATGTGCTTCTATGTCAAATTTTACGAGTATAAGCTTCCTAGTTTATTTCGATGAATAAACACTAACTTTCTATGACAAATGGACAAAGCCGTTAAAATATCTTCCATAGAGAGAGTTGAGCAACTTCGGACCATCAAAGTTGCTTGGTGTACGCTTTTTATTGTTATCCTATTTCAAATTTTAGGAGTATAAGCTTCCTAGATTATTTCAAAGACAAAACCCTGACTTTCTATGACAAATGCAGAAAATTGTTAAAAGCTCCTCCATTGAGACAGTTGAGCAACTTTGGACTGTCAGAGCTGCTCGGTGTACATATTTTATTGTTCTTCTATGTCAAATTTTATGAGTATAAGCTTCCTAGATTATTTCAATGACAAAACCCTGACTTTCTATGACAAATGCAGAAAATTGTTAAAAGCTCCACCATTGAGACAGTTGAGCAACTTTGGACTGTCAGAGCTGCTCGGTGTACACATTTTATTGTTCTTCTATATCAAATTTTACGAGTATAAGCTTCCTAGATTATTTCGATGAATAAACACTAACTTTCTATGAAAAACGGACAAAGCTGTTAAAAAGGTCCTCCATAGAGAGAGTCGAGCAAGTTCGGACCGTCAAAATTGCTCGGTGTATCCTTTTTAATGTGATTCTATGTAAAATTTTACGAGTATAAGCTTCCTAGATTATTTCGATGAATAAACACTAACATTCTATGACAAATAGACAAAACCGATAAAAGCTCCTCCATAGAGAAAGTTTATCAACTTCGAACCACCAAACTTGCTCGGTGTACACATTTTATTGTTCTTCTATGTCAAATTTTACGAGTATAAGCTTCCTAGATTATTTCGATGAATAAACACTAAATTTCTATGAAAAACGGACAAAGCCGTTAAAAAGGTCCTCCATAGAGAGAGTCGAGCAAGTTCGGACCGTCAAAGTTGCTCGGTGTATCCTTTTTAATGTGCTTCTTTGTAAAATTTTACGAGTATAAGCTTCCTAGATTATTTCGATGAATAAACACTAACATTCTATGAAAAATGGACAAAACCGTTAAAAGCTCCTCCCTAGAGATAGTTTATCAACTTTGAACCGCCAAACTTGCTCGGCGTACACTTTTTATTATTATTTTATGTCAAATTTTATGAGTATAAGCTTCCTAGATTATTTCGATGGCAAAACACTAACTTTCTATGGAAAATGGACAAAGCCGTTAAAATATCTTCCATAGAGAGAGTTGAGCAACTTCGGACCATCAAAGTTGCTCGGTGTACGCTTTTTATTGTTATCCTATTTCAAATTTTATGAGTATAAGCTTCCTAGATTTTTTCAATGACAAAACCCCGACTTTCTATGACAAATGCACAAAATTGTTTAAAGCTCCACCATAGAGAGAGTTGAGCAACTTTGGACTGTAAGAGCTGCTCGGTGTACACATTTTATTGTTCTTCTATGTCAAATTTTACGAGTATAAGCTTCAAGATTATTTCGAACCAAAAACACCAACTTTCTATGACAAATGGACAAAACCGTTAAAAGCTCCTCCGTAGAGAGACTTGAGCCACTTCGGACCATCAAAGTTGCTCGGTGTACACTTTTTAATGTGCTTCTACGTCAAATTTTACTAGTATAAGCTTCCTAGATTATTTCGATGAATAAACACTAACTTTCTATGACAAATGGACAAACCCGTTAAAATATCTTCCATATAGAGAGTTGAGCAACTTCGGACCATCAAAGTTGCTTGGTGTACGCTTTTTATTGTTATCCTATTTCAAATGTTATGAGTATAAGCTTCCTAGATTTTTTCAATGACAAAACCCCGACTTTCCATGACAAGTGCACAAAATTGTTAAAAGCTCCACCATAGAGAGAGTTGAACAATTTTGGACTGTCAGAGCTGCTCGGTGTACACATTTTATTGTTCTTCTATGTCAAATTTTACGAGTATAAGCTTCAAGATTATTTCGAAGCAAAAACACCAACTTTCTATGACAAATGGAAAAAACTGTTCAAAGCACCTCCGTAGAGAGAGTTGAGCAACTTCGGACCATCAAAGTTGCTCGGTTTACACTTTTTAATGTGCTTCTATGTCAAATTTTACGAGTATAGGCTTCCTAGATTATTTCGATGAATAAACACTAACTTTCTATGACAAATGGACAAAGCCGTTAAAATATCTTCCATAGAGAGAGTTGAGCAACTTCGGACCATCAAAGTTGCTTGGTGTACGCTTTTTATTGTTTTCCTATTTCAAATTTTATGAGTATAGGCTTCCTAGATTATTTCAATGACAAAACCCTGACTTTCTATGACAAATGCAGAAAATTGTTAAAAGCTCCACCATTGAGATAGTTGAGCAACTTTGGACTGTCAGAGCTGCTCGGTGTACACATTTTATTGTTCTTCTATGTCAAATTTTATGAGTATAAGCTTCCTAGATTATTTCGATGGCAAAACGCTAACTTTCTATGGAAAATGGACAAAAAATTTAAAAGCTCCTCCATAGAGAGAGTTGAGCAATTTCGGAGCATCAGAGTTTCACGGTGTACACTTTTTAATGTTCTTCTATATGAAATTTTACGAGTATAAGCTTCCTAGATTATTTCGATGAATAAACACTAACTTTCTATGAAAAACGGACAAAGCCGTTAAAAAAGTCCTCCATAGAGAGAGTCGAGCAAGTTCGGACCGTCAAAGTTGCTCGGTGTACCCTTTTTAATGTGCTTCTATGTAAAATTTTACGAGTATAAGCTTCCTAGATTATTTCGTTGAATAAACACTAACATTCTATGACAAATGGACAAAACCGTTAAAAGCTCCTCCATAGAAAGAGTTTATCAACTTCGAACCACCAAACTTGCTCGGCGTACACTTTTTATTGTTATTTTATGTCAAATTTTATGAGTATCAGCTTCCTAGATTATTTCGATGGCAAAACACTAACTTTCTATGGCAAATGGACAAAGCCGTTAAAATATCTTCATAGAGAGAGTTGAGCAACTTCGGACCATCAAAGTTGCTTAGTGTACGCTTTTTTTTGTTATCCTATTTCAAATTTTATGAGTATAAGCTTCCTAGATTTTTCCAATGACAAAACCCGGACTTTCTATGACGAATGCACAAAATTATTTAAAGTTCCACCATAGAGAGAATTTAGCAACTATGGACTGTAAGAGCTGCTCGGTGTACACATTTTATTGTTCTTCTATGTCAAATTTTACGAGTATAAGCTTCCTAGATTATTTCGATGAATAAACACTAACATTCTATGACAAATAGACAAAACCGTTAAAAGCTCCTCCATAGAGAGAGTTTATCAACTTCGAACCACCATACTTGCTCGGCGTACACTTTTTATTGTTATTTTATGTCAAATTTTATGAGTATAAGCTTCCTAGATTATTTCGATGGATAAACACTAACTTTCTATGACAAATGGAGAAACCCGTTAAAATATCTTTCATATAGAGAGTTGAGCAACTTCGGACCATCAAAGTTGCTTGGTGTACGCTTTTTATTGTTATTTTATGTCAAATTTTATGAGTATAAGCTTCATAGATTTTTTCAATGACAAAACCCCGACTTTCTATGACAAATGCACAAAATTGGTTAAAGCTCCACCATAGAGAGAGGTGAGCAACTTTGGACTGTAAGAGCTGCTCCGCGTACATCTTTTATTGTACTTCTATGTCATATTTTACGAGTATAAGCTTCAAGATTATTTCGAAGCAAAAACACCAACTTTCTATGACAAATGGACAAAACCTTTAAAAGCTCCTCCGTAGAGAGACTTGAGCAACTTCGGACCATCAAAGTTGCTCGGTGTACGCTTTTTATTGTTATCCTATTTCAAATTTTATGAGTATAAACTTCCTAGATTTTTTCAATGACAAAACCCCGACTTTCTATGACAAATGCACAAAATTGTTTAAAGCTCCACCATAGAGAGAGTTGAGCAACTTTGGACTGTAAGAGCTGCTCGGTGTACACATTTTATTGTTCTTCTATGTCAAATTTTACGAGTTTAAGCTTCAAGATTATTTCGAACCAAAAACACCAACTTTCTATGACAAATGGACAAAACCGTTAAAAGCTCCTCCGTAGAGAGACTTGAGCAACTTCGGACCATAAAAGTTGCTCGGTGTACACTTTTTAATGTGCTTCTACGTCAAATTTTACTAGTATAAGCTTCCTAGATTATTTCAATGAATAAACACTAACTTTCTATGACAAATGGACAAACCCGTTAAAATATCTTCCATATAGAGAGTTGAGCAACTTCGGACCATCAAAGTTGCTTGGTGTACGCTTTTTATTGTTATCCTATTTCAAATTTTATGAGTATAAGCTTCCTAGATTTTTTCAATGACAAAACCCCGACTTTCCATGACAAGTGCACAAAATTGTTAAAAGCTCCACCATAGAGAGAGTTGAGCAATTTTGGACTGTCAGAGCTGCTCGGTGTACACATTTTATTGTTCTTCTATGTCAAATTTTACGAGTATAAGCTTCAAGATTATTTCGAAGCAAAAACACCAACTTTCTATGACAAATGGACAAAACTGTTAAAAGCTCCTCCGTAGAGAGACTTGAGCAACTTCGGACCATCAAAGTTGCTCGGTGTACACTTTTTAATGTGCTTCTATGTCAAATTTTACTAGTACAAGCTTCCTAGATTATTTCGATGAATAAACACTAACTTTCTATGAATAATGGACAAACCCGTTAAAATATCTTTCATATAGAGAGTTGAGCAACTTCGGACCATCAAAGTTGCTTGGTGTACGCTTTTTATTGTTATCCTATTTCAAATTTTATGAGTATAAGCTTCCTAGATTTTTTCAATGACTAAACCCCGACTTTCTATGACAAAGCACAAAATTGTTAAAAGCTCCACCATAGAGAGAGTTGAGCAATTTTGGACTGTCAGAGCTGCTCGGTGTGCACATTTTATTGTTCTTCTATGTCAAATTTTACGATTATAAGCTTCAAGATTATTTCGAAACAAAAACACCAAGTTTCTATGACAAATGGAAAAAACCGTTTAAAGCACCTCCGTAGAGATAGTTGAGCAACTTCGGACCATCAAAGTTGCCCGGTGTACACTTTTTAATGTGGTTCTATGTCAAATTTTACGAGTATAAGCTTCCTAGATTATTTCGATGAATAAACACTAACTTTCTATGACAAATGGACAAAGCCGTTAAAATATCTTCCATAGAGAGAGTTGAGCAACTTCGGACCATCAAAGTTGCTTGGTGTACGCTTTTTATTGTTATCCTATTTCAAATTTTATGAGTATAGGCTTCCTAGATTATTTCAATGATAAAACCCTGACTTTCTATGACAAATGCAGAAAATTGTTAAAAGCTCCACCATTGAAACAGTTGAGCAACTTTGGACTGTCAGAGCTGCTCGGTGTACACATTTTATTTTTCTTTTATGTCAAATTTTACGAGTATAAGCTTCAAGATTATTTCGAAGCAAAAACACCAACTTTCTATGACAAATGGAAAAAACCGTTTAAAGCACCTCCGTAGAGAGAGTTGAGCAACTTCGGACCATCAAAGTTGCCCGGTGTACACTTTTTAATGTGCTTCTATGTCAAATTTTACGAGTATAAGCTTCCTAGATTATTTCGATGAATAAACACTAACTTTCTATGACAAATGGACAAAGCCGTTAAAATATCTTCCATAGAGAGAGTTGAGCAACTTCGGACTATCAAAGTTGCTTGGTGTACGCTTTTTATTGTTATCCTATTTCAAATTTTATGAGTATAAGCTTCCTAGATTATTTCAATGATAAAACCCTGACTTTCTATGACAAATGCAGAAAATTGTTAAAAGCTTCACCATTGAGACAGTTGAGCAACTTTGGACTGTCAGAGCTGCTCGGTGTACACATTTTATTTTTCTTCTATGTCAAATTTTACGAGTATAAGCTTCAAGATTATTTCGAAGCAAAAACACCGACTTTCCATGACAAGTGCACAAAATTGTTAAAAGCTCCACCATAGAGAGAGTTGAGCAATTTTGGACTGTCAGAGCTGCTCGGTGTACACATTTTATTGTTCTTCTATGTCAAATTTTACGAGTATAAGCTTCAAGATTATTTCGAAGCAAAAACACCAACTTTCTATGACAAATGGAAAAAACCGTTCAAAGCACCTCCGTAGAGAGAGTTGAGCTACTTCGGACCATCAAAGTTGCTCGGTTTACACTTTTTAATGTGCTTCTATGTCAAATTTTACGATTATAGGCTTCCTAGATTATTTCGATGAATAAACACTAACTTTCTATGACAAATGGACAAATCAGTTAAAATATCTTCCATAGAGAGAGTTGAGCAACTTCGGATCATCAAAGTTGCTCGGCGTACACTTTTTATTGTTATTTTATGTCAAATTTTATGAGTATGAGCTTCCTAGATTATTTCGATGGCAAAACACTAACTTTCTATGGCAAATGGACAAAGCCGTTAAAATATCTTCCATAGAGAGAGTTGAGCAACTTCGGACCATCAAAGTTGCTCGGTGTACGCTTTTTATTGTTATCCTATTTCAAATTTTATGAGTATAAGCTTCCTAGATTTTTTCAATGACAAAACCCCGACTTTCTATGACAAATGCACAAAATTGTTTAAAGCTCCACCATAGAGAGAGTTTAGCAACTTTGGACTGTAAGAGCTGCTCGGTGTACACATTTTATTGTTCTTCTATGTCAAATTTTACGAGTATAAGCTTCAAGATTATTTCGAAGCAAAAACACCAACTTTCTATGACAAATGGACAAAACCGTTAAAAGCTCCTCCGTAGAGAGACTTGAGCAACTTCGGACCATCAAAGTTGCTCGGTGTACACTTTTTAATGTGCTTCTACGTCAAATTTTACTAGTACAAGCTTCCTAGATTATTTCGATGAATAAACACTAACTTTCTATGACTAATGGACAAACCCGTTAAAATATCTTTCATATAGAGAGTTGAGCAACTTCGGACCATCAAAGTTGCTTGGTGTACGCTTTTTATTGTTATCCTATTTCAAATTTTATGAGTATAAGCTTCCTAGATTTTTTCAATGACAAAACCCCGACTTTCTATGACAAAGCACAAAATTGTTAAAAGCTCCACCATAGAGAGAGTTGAGCAATTTTGGACTGTCAGAGCTGCTCGGTGTGCACATTTTATTGTTCTTCTATGTCAAATTTTACGAGTATAAGCTTCAAGATTATTTCGAAGCAAAAACACCAAGTTTCTATGACAAATGGAAAAAACCGTTTAAAGCACCTCTGTAGAGATAGTTGAGCAACTTCGGACCATCAAAGTTGCCCGGTGTACACTTTTTAATGTGGTTCTATGTCAAATTTTACGAGTATAAGCTTCCTAGATTATTTCGATGAATAAACACTAACTTTCTATGACAAATGGACAAAGCCGTTAAAATATCTTCCATAGAGAGAGTTGAGCAACTTCGGACCATCAAAGTTGCTTGGTGTACGCTTTTTATTGTTATCCTATTTCAAATTTTATGAGTATAGGCTTCCTAGATTATTTCAATGATAAAACCCTGACTTTCCATGACAAATACAGAAAATTGTTAAAAGCTCCACCATTGAAACAGTTGAGCAACTTTGGACTGTCAGAGCTGCTCGGTGTACACATTTTATTTGTCTTTTATGTCAAATTTTACGAGTATAAGCTTCAAGATTATTTCGAAGCAAAAACACCAACTTTCTATGACAAATGGAAAAAACCGTTTAAAGCACCTCCGTAGAGAGAGTTGAGCAACTTCGGACCATCAAAGTTGCCCGGTGTACACTTTTTAATGTGCTTCTATGTCAAATTTTACGAGTATAAGCTTCCTAGATTAGTTCGATGAATAAACACTAACTTTCTATGACAAATGGACAAAGCCGTTAAAATATCTTCCATAGAGAGAGTTGAGCAACTTCGGACCATCAAAGTTGCTTGGTGTACGCTTTTTATTGTTATCCTATTTCAAATTTTATGAGTATAAGCTTCCTAGATTATTTCAATGATAAAACCCTGACTTTCTATGACAAATGCAGAAAATTGTTAAAAGCTTCACCATTGAGACAGTTGAGCAACTTTGGACTGTCAGAGCTGCTCGGTGTACACATTTTATTTTTCTTCTATGTCAAATTTTACGAGTATAAGCTTCAAGATTATTTCGAAGCAAAAACACCGACTTTCCATGACAAGTGCACAAAATTGTTAAAAGCTCCACCATAGAGAGAGTTGAGCAATTTTGGACTGTCAGAGCTGCTCGGTGTACACATTTTATTGTTCTTCTATGTCAAATTTTACGAGTATAAGCTTCAAGATTATTTCGAAGCAAAAACACCAACTTTCTATGACAAATGGAAAAAACCGTTCAAAGCACCTCCGTAGAGAGAGTTGAGCTACTTCGGACCATCAAAGTTGCTCGGTTTACACTTTTTAATGTGCTTCTATGTCAAATTTTATGAGTATAGGCTTCCTAGATTATTTCGATGAATAAACACTAACTTTCTATGACAAATGGACAAATCAGTTAAAATATCTTCCATAGAGAGAGTTGAGCAACTTCGGACCATCAAAGTTGCTCGGCGTACACTTTTTATTGTTATTTTATGTCAAATTTTATGAGTATGAGCTTCCTAGATTATTTCGATGGCAAAACACTAACTTTCTATGGCAAATGGACAAAGCCGTTAAAATATCTTCCATAGAGAGAGTTGAGCAACTTCGGACCATCAAAGTTGCTCGGTGTACGCTTTTTATTGTTATCCTATTTCAAATTTTATGAGTATAAGCTTCCTAGATTTTTTCAATGACAAAACCCCGACTTTCTATGACAAATGCACAAAATTGTTTAAAGCTCCACCATAGAGAGAGTTTAGCAACTTTGGACTGTAAGAGCTGCTCGGTGTACACATTTTATTGTTCTTCTATGTCAAATTTTACGAGTATAAGCTTCAAGATTATTTCGAAGCAAAAACACCAACTTTCTATGACAAATGGACAAAACCGTTAAAAGCTCCTCCGTAGAGAGACTTGAGCAACTTCGGACCATCAAAGTTGCTCGGTGTACACTTTTTAATGTGCTTCTACGTCAAATTTTACTAGTACAAGCTTCCTAGATTATTTCGATGAATAAACACTAACTTTCTATGACTAATGGACAAACCCGTTAAAATATCTTTCATATAGAGAGTTGAGCAACTTCGGACCATCAAAGTTGCTTGGTGTACGCTTTTTATTGTTATCCTATTTCAAATTTTATGAGTATAAGCTTCCTAGATTTTTTCAATGACAAAACCCCGACTTTCTATGACAAAGCACAAAATTGTTAAAAGCTCCACCATAGAGAGAGTTGAGCAATTTTGGACTGTCAGAGCTGCTCGGTGTGCACTTTTTATTGTTCTTCTATGTCAAATTTTACGAGTATAAGCTTCAAGATTATTTCGAAGCAAAAACACCAAGTTTCTATGACAAATGGAAAAAACCGTTTAAAGCACCTCCGTAGAGATAGTTGAGCAACTTCGGACCATCAAAGTTGCCCGGTGTACACTTTTTAATGTGGTTCTATGTCAAATTTTACGAGTATAAGCTTCCTAGATTATTTCGATGAATAAACACTAACTTTCTATGACAAATGGACAAAGCCGTTAAAATATCTTCCATAGAGAGAGTTGAGCAACTTCGGACCATCAAAGTTGCTTGGTGTACGCTTTTTATTGTTATCCTATTTCAAATTTTATGAGTATAGGCTTCCTAGATTATTTCAATGATAAAACCCTGACTTTCCATGACAAATGCAGAAAATTGTTAAAAGCTCCACCATTGAAACAGTTGAGCAACTTTGGACTGTCAGAGCTGCTCGGTGTACACATTTTATTTTTCTTTTATGTCAAATTTTACGAGTATAAGCTTCAAGATTATTTCGAAGCAAAAACACCAACTTTCTATGACAAATGGAAAAAACCGTTTAAAGCACCTCCGTAGAGAGAGTTGAGCAACTTCAGACCATCAAAGTTGCCCGGTGTACACTTTTTAATGTGCTTCTATGTCAAATTTTACGAGTATAAGCTTCCTAGATTATTTCGATGAATAAACACTAACTTTCTATGACAAATGGACAAAGCCGTTAAAATATCTTCCATAGAGAGAGTTGAGCAACTTCGGACCATCAAAGTTGCTTGGTGTACGCTTTTTATTGTTATCCTATTTCAAATTTTATGAGTATAAACTTCCTAGATTATTTCAATGATAAAACCCTGACTTTCTATGACAAATGCAGAAAATTGTTAAAAGCTTCACCATTGAGACAGTTGAGCAACTTTGGACTGTCAGAGCTGCTCGGTGTACACATTTTATTTTTCTTTTATGTCAAATTTTACGAGTATAAGCTTCAAGATTATTTCGAAGCAAAAACACCAACTTTCTATGACAAATGGAAAAAACCGTTTAAAGCACCTCCGTAGAGAGAGTTGAGCAACTTCGGACCATCAAAGTTGCCCGGTGTACACTTTTTAATGTGCTTCTATGTCAAATTTTACGAGTATAAGCTTCCTAGATTATTTCGATGAATAAACACTAACTTTCTATGACAAATGGACAAAGCCGTTAAAATATCTTCCATAGAGAGAGTTGAGCAACTTCGGACCATCAAAGTTGCTTGGTGTACGCTTTTTATTGTTATCCTATTTCAAATTTTATGAGTATAAGCTTCCTAGATTATTTCAATGATAAAACCCTGACTTTCTATGACAAATGCAGAAAATTGTTAAAAGCTTCACCATTGAGACAGTTGAGCAACTTTGGACTGTCAGAGCTGCTCGGTGTACACATTTTATTTTTCTTCTATGTCAAATTTTACGAGTATAAGCTTCAAGATTATTTCGAAGCAAAAACACCGACTTTCCATGACAAGTGCACAAAATTGTTAAAAGCTCCACCATAGAGAGAGTTGAGTAATTTTGGACTGTCAGAGCTGCTCGGTGTACACATTTTATTGTTCTTCTATGTCAAATTTTACGAGTATAAGCTTCAAGATTATTTCGAAGCAAAAACACCAACTTTCTATGACAAATGGAAAAAACCGTTCAAAGCACCTCCGTAGAGAGAGTTGAGCAACTTCGGACCATCAAAGTTGCTCGGTTTACACTTTTTAATGTGCTTCTATGTCAAATTTTACGAGTATAGGCTTCCTAGATTATTTCGATGAATAAACACTAACTTTCTATGACAAATGGACAAAGCCGTTAAAATATCTTCCATAGAGAGAGTTGAGCAACTTCGGACCATCAAAGTTGCTCGGCGTACACTTTTTATTGTTATTTTATGTCAAATTTTATGAGTATGAGCTTCCTAGACTATTTCGATGGCAAAACACTAACTTTCTATGGCAAATGGACAAAGCCGTTAAAATATCTTCCATAGAGAGAGTTGAGCAACTTCGGACCATCAAAGTTGCTCGGTGTACGCTTTTTATTGTTATCCTATTTCAAATTTTATGAGTATAAGCTTCCTAGATTTTTTCAATGACAAAACCCCGACTTTCTATGACAAATGCACAAAATTGTTTAAAGCTCCACCATAGAGAGAGTTTAGCAACTTTGGACTGTAAGAGCTGCTCGGTGTACACATTTTATTGTTCTTCTATGTCAAATTGTACGAGTATAAGCTTCAAGATTATTTCGAAGCAAAAACACCAACTTTCTATGACAAATGGACAAAACCGTTAAAAGCTCCTCCGTAGAGAGACTTGCGCAACTTCGGACCATCAAAGTTGCTCGGTGTACACTTTTTAATGTGCTTCTACGTCAAATTTTACTAGTACAAGCTTCCTAGATTATTTCGATGAATAAACACTAACTTTCTATGACAAATGGACAAACCCGTTAAAATATCTTTCATATAGAGAGTTGAGCAACTTCGGACCATCAAAGTTGCTTGGTGTACGCTTTTTATTGTTATCCTATTTCAAATTTTATGAGTATAAGCTTCCTAGATTTTTTCAATGACAAAACCCCGACTTTCTATGACAAAGCACAAAACTGTTAAAAGCTCCACCATAGAGAGAGTTGAGCAATTTTGGACTGTCAGAGCTGCTCGGTGTGCACATTTTATTGTTCTTCTATGTCAAATTTTACGAGTATAAGCTTCAAGATTATTTCGAAGCAAAAACACCAAGTTTCTATGACAAATGGAAAAAACCGTTTAAAGCACCTCCGTAGAGAGAGTTGAGCAACTTCGGACCATCAAAGTTGCCCGGTGTACACTTTTTAATGTGCTTCTATGTCAAATTTTACGAGTATAAGCTTCCTAGATTATTTCGATGAATAAACACTAACTTTCTATGACAAATGGACAAAGCCGTTAAAATATCTTCCATAGAGAGAGTTGAGCAACTTCGGACCATCAAACTTGCTTGGTGTACGCTTTTTATTGTTATCCTATTTCAAATTTTATGAGTATAAGCTTCCTAGATTATTTCAATGATAAAACCCTGACTTTCTATGACAAATGCAGAAAATTGTTAAAAGCTTCACCATTGAGACAGTTGAGCAACTTTGGACTGTCAAAGCTGCTCGGTGTACACATTTTATTTTTCTTTTATGTCAAATTTTACGAGTATAAGCTTCAAGATTATTTCGAAGCAAAAACACCAACTTTCTATGACAAATGGAAAAAACCGTTTAAAGCACCTCCGTAGAGAGAGTTGAGCAACTTCGGACCATCAAAGTTGCCCGGTGTACACTTTTTAATGTGCTTCTATGTCAAATTTTACGAGTATAAGCTTCCTAGATTATTTCGATGAATAAACACTAACTTTCTATGACAAATGGACAAAGCCGTTAAAATATCTTCCATAGAGAGAGTTGAGCAACTTCGGACCATCAAAGTTGCTTGGTGTACGCTTTTTATTGTTATCCTATTTCAAATTTTATGAGTATAAGCTTCCTAGATTATTTCAATGATAAAACCCTGACTTTCTATGACAAATGCAGAAAATTGTTAAAAGCTTCACCATTGAGACAGTTGAGCAACTTTGGACTGTCAGAGCTGCTCGGTGTACACATTTTATTTTTCTTCTATGTCACATTTTACGAGTATAAGCTTCAAGATTATTTCGAAGCAAAAACACCGACTTTCCATGACAAGTGCACAAAATTGTTAAAAGCTCCACCATAGAGAGAGTTGAGTAATTTTGGACTGTCAGAGCTGCTCGGTGTACACATTTTATTGTTCTTCTATGTCAAATTTTACGAGTATAAGCTTCAAGATTATTTCGAAGCAAAAACACCAACTTTCTATGACAAATGGAAAAAACCGTTCAAAGCACCTCCGTAGAGAGAGTTGAGCAACTTCGGACCATCAAAGTTGCTCGGTTTACACTTTTTAATGTGCTTCTATGTCAAATTTTACGAGTATAGGCTTCCTAGATTATTTCGATGAATAAACACTAACTTTCTATGACAAATGGACAAAGCCGTTAAAATATCTTCCATAGAGAGAGTTGAGCAACTTCGGACCATCAAAGTTGCTCGGCGTACACTTTTTATTGTTATTTTATGTCAAATTTTATGTCAAATTTTATGAGTATGAGCTTCCTAGACTATTTCGATGGCAAAACACTAACTTTCTATGGCAAATGGACAAAGCCGTTAAAATATCTTCCATAGAGAGAGTTGAGCAACTTCGGACCATCAAAGTTGCTCGGTGTACGCTTTTTATTGTTATCCTATTTCAAATTTTATGAGTATAAGCTTCCTAGATTTTTTCAATGACAAAACTCCGACTTTCTATGACAAATGCACAAAATTGTTTAAAGCTCCACCATAGAGAGAGTTTAGCAACTTTGGACTGTAAGAGCTGCTCGGTGTACACATTTTATTGTTCTTCTATGTCAAATTTTACGAGTATAAGCTTCAAGATTATTTCGAAGCAAAAACACCAACTTTCTATGACAAATGGACAAAACCGTTAAAAGCTCCTCCGTAGAGAGACTTGCGCAACTTCGGACCATCAAAGTTGCTCGGTGTACACTTTTTAATGTGCTTCTACGTCAAATTTTACTAGTACAAGCTTCCTAGATTATTTCGATGAATAAACACTAACTTTCTATGACAAATGGACAAACCCGTTAAAATATCTTTCATATAGAGAGTTGAGCAACTTCGGACCATCAAAGTTGCTTGGTGTACGCTTTTTATTGTTATCCTATTTCAAATTTTATGAGTATAAGCTTCCTAGATTTTTTCAATGACAAAACCCCGACTTTCTATGACAAAGCACAAAACTGTTAAAAGCTCCACCATAGAGAGAGTTGAGCAATTTTGGACTGTCAGAGCTGCTCGGTGTGCACATTTTATTGTTCTTCTATGTCAAATTTTACGAGTATAAGCTTCAAGATTATTTCGAAGCAAAAACACCAAGTTTCTATGACAAATGGAAAAAACCGTTTAAAGCACCTCCGTAGAGAGAGTTGAGCAACTTCGGACCATCAAAGTTGCCCGGTGTACACTTTTTAATGTGCTTCTATGTCAAATTTTACGAGTATAAGCTTCCTAGATTATTTCGATGAATAAACACTAACTTTCTATGAAAAATGGACAAAGCCGTTAAAATATCTTCCATAGAGAGAGTTGAGCAACTTCGGACCATCAAAGTTGCTTGGTGTACGCTTTTTATTGTTATCCTATTTCAAATTTTATGAGTATAAGCTTCCTAGATTATTTCAATGATAAAACCCTGACTTTCTATGACAAATGCAGAAAATTGTTAAAAGCTTCACCATTGAGACAGTTGAGCAACTTTGGACTGTCAGAGCTGCTCGGTGTACACATTTTATTTTTCTTTTATTTCAAATTTTACGAGTATAAGCTTCAAGATTATTTCGAAGCAAAAACACCAACTTTCTATGACAAATGGAAAAAACCGTTTAAAGCACCTCCGTAGAGAGAGTTGAGCAACTTCGGACCATCAAAGTTGCCCGGTGTACACTTTTTAATGTGCTTCTATGTCAAATTTTACGAGTATAAGCTTCCTAGATTATTTCGATGAATAAACACTAACTTTCTATGACAAATGGACAAAGCCGTTAAAATATCTTCCATAGAGAGAGTTGAGCAACTTCGGAACATCAAAGTTGCTTGGTGTACGCTTTTTATTGTTATCCTATTTCAAATTTTATGAGTATAAGCTTCCTAGATTATTTCAATGATAAAACCCTGACTTTCTATGACAAATGCAGAAAATTGTTAAAAGCTTCACCATTGAGACAGTTGAGCAACTTTGGACTGTCAGAGCTGCTCGGTGTACACATTTTATTTTTCTTCTATGTCAAATTTTACGAGTATAAGCTTCAAGATTATTTCGAAGCAAAAACACCGACTTTCCATGACAAGTGCACAAAATTGTTAAAAGCTCCACCATAGAGAGAGTTGAGTAATTTTGGACTGTCAGAGCTGCTCGGTGTACACATTTTATTGTTCTTCTATGTCAAATTTTACGAGTATAAGCTTCAAGATTATTTCGAAGCAAAAACACCAACTTTCTATGACAAATGGAAAAAACCGTTCAAAGCACCTCCGTAGAGAGAGTTGAGCAACTTCGGACCATCAAAGTTGCTCGGTTTACACTTTTTAATGTGCTTCTATGTCAAATTTTACGAGTATAGGCTTCCTAGATTATTTCGATGAATAAACACTAACTTTCTATGACAAATGGACAAAGCCGTTAAAATATCTTCCATAGAGAGAGTTGAGCAACTTCGGACCATCAAAGTTGCTCGGCGTACACTTTTTATTGTTATTTTATGTCAAATTTTATGAGTATGAGCTTCCTAGACTATTTCGATGGCAAAACACTAACTTTCTATGGCAAATGGACAAAGCCGTTAAAATATCTTCCATAGAGAGAGTTGAGCAACTTCGGACCATCAAAGTTGCTCGGTGTACGCTTTTTATTGTTATCCTATTTCAAATTTTATGAGTATAAGCTTCCTAGATTTTTTCAATGACAAAACCCCGACTTTCTATGACAAATGCACAAAATTGTTTAAAGCTCCACCATAGAGAGAGTTTAGCAACTTTGGACTGTAAGAGCTGCTCGGTGTACACATTTTATTGTTCTTCTATGTCAAATTTTACGAGTATAAGCTTCAAGATTATTTCGAAGCAAAAACACCAACTTTCTATGACAAATGGACAAAACCGTTAAAAGCTCCTCCGTAGAGAGACTTGCGCAACTTAAGACCATCAAAGTTGCTCGGTGTACACTTTTTAATGTGCTTCTACGTCAAATTTTACTAGTACAAGCTTCCTAGATTATTTCGATGAATAAACACTAACTTTCTATGACAAATGGACAAACCCGTTAAAATATCTTTCATATAGAGAGTTGAGCAACTTCGGACCATCAAAGTTGCTTGGTGTACGCTTTTTATTGTTATCCTATTTCAAATTTTATGAGTATAAGCTTCCTAGATTTTTTCAATGACAAAACCCCGACTTTCTATGACAAAGCACAAAATTGTTAAAAGCTCCACCATAGAGAGAGTTGAGCAATTTTGGACTGTCAGAGCTGCTCGGTGTGCACATTTTATTGTTCTTCTATGTCAAATTTTACGAGTATAAGCTTCAAGATTATTTCGAAGCAAAAACACCAAGTTTCTATGACAAATGGAAAAAACCGTTTAAAGCACCTCCGTAGAGATAGTTGAGCAACTTCGGACCATCAAAGTTGCCCGGTGTACACTTTTTAATGTGGTTCTATGTCAAATTTTACGAGTATAAGCTTCCTAGATTATTTCGATGAATAAACACTAACTTTCTATGACAAATGGACAAATCCGTTAAAATATCTTCCATAGAGAGAGTTGAGCAACTTCGGACCATCAAAGTTGCTTGGTGTACGCTTTTTATTGTTATCCTATTTCAAATTTTATGAGTATAGGCTTCCTAGATTATTTCAATGATAAAACCCTGACTTTCTATGACAAATGCAGAAAATTGTTAAAAAGCTCCACCATTGAAACAGTTGAGCAACTTTGGACTGTCAGAGCTGCTCGGTGTACACATTTTATTTTTCTTTTATGTCAAATTTTACGAGTATAAGCTTCAAGATTATTTCGAAGCAAAAACACCAACTTTCTATGACAAATGGAAAAAACCGTTTAAAGCACCTCCTTAGAGAGAGTTGAGCAACTTCGGACCATCAAAGTTGCCCGGTGTACACTTTTTAATGTGCTTCTATGTCAAATTTTACGAGTATAAGCTTCCTAGATTATTTCGATGAATAAACACTAACTTTCTATGACAAATGGACAAAGCCGTTAAAATATCTTCCATAGAGAGAGTTGAGCAACTTCGGACCATCAAACTTGCTTGGTGTACGCTTTTTATTGTTATCCTATTTCAAATTTTATGAGTATAAGCTTCCTAGATTATTTCAATGATAAAACCCTGACTTTCTATGACAAATGCAGAAAATTGTTAAAAGCTTCACCATTGAGACAGTTGAGCAACTTTGGACTGTCAGAGCTGCTCGGTGCACACATTTTATTTTTCTTCTATGTCAAATTTTACGAGTATAAGCTTCAAGATTATTTCGAAGCAAAAACACCAACTTTCTATGACAAATGGACAAAACATTTAAAAGCTCCTCCGTAGAGAGAGTTGAGCAATTTCGGAGCATCAGAGTTGCACGGTGTACACTTTTTAATGTTCTTCTATATCAAATTCTACGAGTATAAGCTTCCTAGATTATTTCGATGAATAAACACTAACTTTCTATGAAAAACGGACAAAGCCGTTAAAAAGGTCCTCCATAGAGAGAGTCGAGCAAGTTCGGACCGTCAAAGTTGCTCGGTGTACCCTTTTTAATGTGCTTCTATGTAAAATTCTACGAGTATAAGCTTCCTAGATTATTTCGATGAATAAACACTAACATTCTATGACAAATGGACAAAACCGTTAAAAGCTCCTCCATAGAAAGAGTTTATCAACTTCGAACCACCAAACTTGCTCGGCGTACACTTTTTATTGTTATTTTATGTCAAATTTTATGAGTATGAGCTTCCTAGATTATTTCGATGGCAAAACACTATCTTTCTATGGCAAATGGACAAACCCGTTAAAATATCTTCCATAGAGAGAGTTGAGCAACTTCGGACCATCAAAGTTGCTCGGTGTACGCTTTTTATTGTTATCCTATTTCAAATTTTATGAGTATAAGCTTCCTAGATTTTTTCAATGACAAAACCCCGACTTTCTATGACAAATGCACAAAATTGTTTAAAGCTCCACCATAGAGAGAGTTTAGCAACTTTGGACTGTAAGAGCTGCTCGGTGTACACATTTTATTGTTCTTCTATGTCAAATTTTACGAGTATAAGCTTCAAGATTATTTCGAAGCAAAAACACCAACTTTCTATGACAAATGGACAAAACCGTTAAAAGCTCCTCCGTAGAGAGACTTGAGCAACTTCGGACCATCAAAGTTGCTCGGTGTACACTTTTTAATGTGCTTCTACGTCAAATTTTACTAGTACAAGCTTCCTAGATTATTTCGATGAATAAACACTAACTTTCTATGACAAATGGACAAACCCGTTAAAATATCTTTCATATAGAGAGTTGAGCAACTTCGGACCATCAAAGGTGCTTGGTGTACGCTTTTTATTGTTATCCTATTTCAAATTTTATGAGTATAAGCTTCCTTGATTTTTTCAATGACAAAACCCCGACTTTCTATGACAAAGCACAAAATTGTTAAAAGCTCCACCATAGAGAGAGTTGAGCAATTTTGGACTGTCAGAGCTGCTCGGTGTGCACATTTTATTGTTCTTCTATGTCAAATTTTACGAGTATAAGCTTCAAGATTATTTCGAAGCAAAAATACCAAGTTTCTATGACAAACGGAAAAAACCGTTTAAAGCACCTCCGTAGAGAGAGTTGAGCAACTTCGGACCATCAAAGTTGCCCGGTGTACACTTTTTAATGTGGTTCTATGTCAAATTTTACGAGTATAAGCTTCCTAGATTATTTCGATGAATAAACACTAACTTTCTATGACAAATGGACAAAGCCGTTAAAATATCTTCCATAGAGAGAGTTGAGCAGCTTCGGACCATCAAAGTTGCTTGGTGTATGCTTTTTATTGTTATCCTATTTCAAATTTTATGAGTATAAGCTTCCTAGATTATTTCAATGATAAAACCCTGACTTTCTATGACAAATGCAGAAAATTGTTAAAAGCTCCACCATTGAGACAGTTGAGCAACTTTGGACTGTCAGAGCTGCTCGGTGTACACATTTTATTTTTCTTTTATGTCAAATTTTACGAGTATAAGCTTCAAGATTATTTCGAAGCAAAAACACCAACTTTCTATGACAAATAGAAAAAACCGTTTAAAGCACCTCCGTAGAGAGAGTTGAGCAACTTCGGACCATCAAAGTTGCTCGGTGTACACTTTTTAATGTGCTTCTATGTCAAATTTTACGAGTATAAGCTTCCTAGATTATTTCGATGAATAAACACTAACTTTCTATGACAAATGGACAAAGCCGTTAAAATATCTTCCATAGAGAGAGTTGAGCAACTTCGGACCATCAAAGTTGCTTGGTGTACGCTTTTTATTGTTATCCTATTTCTAATTTTATTAGTATAAGCTTCCTAGATTATTTCAATGACAAAACCCCGACTTTCTATGACAAATGCACAAAATTGTTTAAAGCTCCACCATAGAGAGAGTTTAGCAACTTTGGACTGTCAGAGCTGCTCGGTGTACACATTTTATTGTTCTTCTATGTCAAATTTTAAGAGTATAAGCTTCAAGATTATTTCGAAGCAAAAACACCAACTTTTTATGACAAATGGACAAAACCGTTAAAAGCTCCTCCGTAGAGAGACTTGAGCAACTTCGGACCATCAAAGTTGCTCGGTGTACACTTTTTAATGTGCTTCTACGTCAAATTTTACGAGTATAAGCTTCCTAGATTATTTCGATGAATAAACACTAAATTTCTATGACAAATGGACAAAACCGTTATAAGCTCCTCCATAGAGAGAGTTGATCAACTTCGAAGCACCAAAGTTGCTCGGTGTACACTTTTTATTGTTATTGTATGTCAAATTTTATGAGTATAAGCTTCCTAGATTATTTCGATGACAAAACACCAACTTTCTATGACGAATGGACAAAATTGTTAAAAGCTCCTCCATAGAGAGAGTTGAGCAACTTGGGACTGTCAGAGCTGCTCGGTGTACACATTTTATTGTTCTTCTATGTCAAATTTTACGAGTATAAGCTTCAAGATTATTTCGAAGCAAAAACACCAACTTTCTATGACAAATGGACAAAACCGTTAAAAGCTCCTCCGTAGAGAGACTTGATCAACTTCGGACCATCAAAGTTGCTCGGTGTACACTTTTTAATGTGCTTCTACATCAAATTTTACGAGTATAAGCTTCCAAGATTATTTCAATGAATAAACACTAACTTTCTATGACAAATGGACAAACCCGTTAAAATATCTTCCATATAGAGACTTGAGCAAATTCGGACCATCAAAGTTGCTCGGTGTACGCTTTTTATTGTTATCCTATTTCAAATTTTATGAGTATAAGCTTCCTAGATTTTTTCAATGACAAAACCCTGACTTTCTATGACAAATGCACAAAATTGTTAAAAGCTCCACCATAGAGAGAGTTGAGCAACTTTGGACTGTCAGAGCTGCTCGGTGTACACATTTTATTGTTCTTCTGTGTCAAATTTTACGAGTATAAGTTTCGAGTTTATTTCGAAGCAAAAACACCAACTTTCTATGACAAATGGACAAAACCGTTAAAAGCTCTTCCTTAGAGAGACTTGAGCAACTTCGAACCATCAAAGTTGCTCGGTGTACACTTTTTAATGTGCTTCTATGTCAAATTTTACGAGTATATGCTTCCTAGATTATTTCGATGAATAAACACTAACTTTCTATGACAAATGGACAAACCCGTTAAAATATCTTCCATATAGAGAGTTGAGCAACTTCGGACCATTAAAGTTGCTCGGTGTACGCTTTTTAGTGTTATCCTATTTCAAATTTTATGAGTATAAGCTTCCTAAATTTTTTCAATGACAAAACCCCAACTTTCTATGACAAATGCACAAAATTGTTAAAAGCTTCACCATAGAGAAAGTTGAGCAACTTTGGACTGTCAGAGCTGCTCGGTGTACACATTTTATTGTTCTTCTATGTCAAATTTTACGAGTATAAGCTTCGAGATTATTTCGAAGCAAAAACACCAACTTTCTATGACAAATGGACAAAACCGTTAAAAGCTCCCCTTAGAGAGACTTGATCAACTTTGGACAATCAAAGTTGCTCGGTGTACACTTTTTAATGTGCTTCTACGTCAAATTTTACGAGTATAAGCTTCCTAGATTATTTCGATGAATAAACACTAACTTTCTATGACAAATGGACAAACCCGTTAAAATATCTTTCATATAGAGAGTTGAGCAACTTCGGACCATCAAAGTTGCTTGGTGTACGCTTTTTATTGTTATTCTATTTCAAATTTTATAAGTATAAGCTTCCTAGATTTTTTCAATGACAAAACCCCGACTTTCTATGACAAATGCACAAAATTGTTAAAAGCTCCAGCATAGAGAGAGTTGAGCAACTTTGGACGGTCAGAGCTGCTCGGTGTCCATATTTTATTGTTCTTTTCTGTCAAATTTTATGAGTATAAGCTTCAAGATTATTTCGAAGCAAAAACACCAACTTTCCATGACAAATGGACAAAACCGTTAAAAGCTCTTCCGTAGAGAGACTTGAGCAACTTCGGACCATCAAAGTTGCTCGGTGTACACTTTTTAATGTGCTTCTATGTCAAATTTTACGAGTATAAGCTTCCTAGATTATTTTGATGAATAAACACTAACTTTCTATGACAAATGGACAAAACCGTTAAAAGCTCCTCCGTAGAGAGAGTTGAGCAACTTCGGACCATCAAAGTTGCACAGTGTACACTTTTTAATGTTCTTCTATATCAAATTTTACGAGTATAAGCTTCCTATATTATTTCGAAGAATAAACACTAAATTTCTATGGCAAATGGACAAAGCCGGTAAAAGCTCGTCCATAGAGAGAGTTGAGCAAGTTCGGACGATCAAAGTTGCTCGGTGTACACTTTTTAATGTGCTTCTATGTCAAATTTTATGAGTATAAGCTTCCTAGATTATGTCGATGAATAAACACTAACTTTCTATTACAAAGGACAAAACCATTAAAAACTCCTCCATAGAGAGAGTTGATCAACTTCGAAGCACCAAAGTTGCTCGGTGTACACTTTTTATTTTTATTCTATGTCAAATTTTATAAGTATAAGCTTCCTAGACTATTTCGATGGCAAAACACTAACTTTCTGTGACAAATGGACAAAGCTGTTAAAATATCTTCCATAGAGAGAGTTAAGCAATTTCGGACCATCCAAGTTGCTCGGTGTATGATTTTTATTGTTATTCCATTTCAAATTTTATGAGTATAAGCTTCGTAGATTATTTCAATGACAAAACCCCGACTTTCAATGACAAATGCACAAAATTGTTAAAAGCTCCACCATAGAGAGAGTTGAGCAACTTTGGACTGTCAGAGCTGCTCGGTGTACACATTTTATTGTTCTTCTATGTCAAATTTTACGAGTATAAACTTCAAGATTATTTCGAAGCAAAAATTACCAGCTTTCTATGACAAATGGGCAAAACCGTTAAAAGCTCCTCCGTAGAGAGAGTTGAGCAACTTCGGACCATCAAAGTTGCACGGTGTACACTTTTTAAAGTTCTTCTATGTCAAATTTTACGAGTACAAGCTTCCTAGATTATTTCGATGAATAAACACTAACTTTCTATGAAAAATGGAAAAAGCCATTAAAATATCTTCAATAGACAGAGTTGAGTAACTTCGGACCAACAAAGTGGCTTGGTGTACGCTTTTTATTGTTATCCTATTTCAAATTTTATGAGTATAAGCTTCCTAGATTATTTCAATGACAAAACCCCGACTTTCTATGACAAATGTGGAAAATTGTTAAAAGCTCTACTATAGAGAGAGTTGAGCAACTTTGGACTGTCAGAGCTGCTCGGTGTACACATTTTATTGTTCTTCTATGTCAAATTTTACGAGTATAAGCTTCAAGATTATTTCGAAGCAAAAACACCAACTTTTTATGACAAATGGACAAAACCGTTAAAAGCTCCTCCGTAGAGAGACTTGAGCAACTTCAGACCATCAAAGTTGCTTGGTGTAGACTTTTTAATGTGCTTCTACGTCAAATTTTACGAGTATAAGCTTCCTATATTATTTCGAAGAATAAACACTAAATTTCTATGGGGAATGGACAAAGCCGGTAAAAGCTCTTCCATAGAGAGAGTTGAGCAAGTTCGGACGATCAAAGTTGCTCGGTGTACACTTTTTAATGTGCTTCTATGTCCAATTTTATGAGTATAAGCTTCCTAGATTATTTCGATGAATAAACACTAACTTTCTATTACAAATGGACAAAACCGTTAAAAGCTCATCCATAGAGAGAGTTGATCAACTTCGAAGCACAAAAGTTGCTCGGTGTACACTTTTTATTGTTATTCTATGTCAAATTTTATAAGTATAAGCTTCCTAGACTATTTCGATGGCAAAACACTAACTTTCTGTGACAAATGGACAAAGCTGTTAAAATATCTTCCATAGAGAGAGTTAAGCAATTTCGGACCATCCAAGTTGCTCGGTGTATGATTTTTATTGTTATTCCATTTCAAATTTTATGAGTATAAGCTTCGTAGATTATTTCAATGACAAAACCCCGACTTTCTATGACAAATGCAGAAAATTGTTAAAAGCTCCACCATAGAGAGAGTTGAGCAAATTTGGACTGTCAGAGCTGCTCGGTGTACACATTTTATTGTTCTTCTATGTCAAATTTTACGAGTAGAAGCTTCAAGATTATTTCGAAGCAAAAACACCAACTTTCTATGACAAATGGACAAAACCGTTAACAGCTCCTCCGTAGAGAGAGTTGAGCAACTTCGGACCATCAAAGTTCCTCGGTGTACACTTTTTATTGTGCTTCTATGTCAAATTTTACGTGTATAAGCTTCCAAGATTATTTCGATGCCAAAATACCCACTTTCTATGACAAATGGACAAAACCGTTAAAAGCTCATCCATAGAGAGAGTTGATCAACTTTGAACCACCAAAGTTACTCGGTGTACACTTTTTATTGTTATTCTATGTCAAATTTTATGAGTATAAGCTTCCTAGATTATTTTGATGGCAAAACACTAACTTTCTATGACAAATGGACAAAGCCGTTAAAATATCTTCCATAGAGAGAGTTGAGCAACTTCGGACCATCAAAGTTGCTCGATGTACGCTTTTTATTGTTATTCTATTTCAAATCTTATGAGTATAAGCTTCCTAGATTATTTCAATAACAAAACCCCGACTTTCTATGACAAATGCACAAAATTGTTAAAAGCTCCACCATAGAGAGAGTTGAGCAACTTTGGACTGTCAGAGCTTCTCGGTGTACACATTTTATTGTTCTTCTATGTTAAATTTTACGAGTATAAACTTCAAGATTATTTCGAAGCAAAAAACACCAGCATTCTATGACAAATGGACAAAACCGTTAAAAGCTCCTCCGTAGAGAGAGTTGAGCAACTTCGGACCATCAAAGTTGCACGGTGTACACTTTTTAAAGTTCTTCTATGTCAAATTTTATAAGTATAAGCTTCCTAGATTATTTCGATGAATAAACACTAACTTTCTATGACAAATGGATAAACTCGTTAAAATATCATCCATATAGAGAGTTGACCAACTTCGGACCATCAAAGTTGCTCGGTGTACGCTTTTTATTGTTATCCTATTTCAAATTTTATGAGTATAAGCTTCCTAGATTTTTTTAATGACAAAACCCCGACTTTCTATATCAAATGCACAAAATTGTTAAAAGCTCCACCATAGAGAGAGTTGAGCAACTTTGGGCTGTCAGAGCTGCTCGATATACACATTTTATTGTTCTTCTATGTCAAATTTTATAAGTATAAGCTTCCTGGATTATTTCGATGACAAAACACTAACTTTCTGTGACAAATGGACAAAGCTGTTAAAATATCTTCCATAGAGAGAGTTAAGCAATTTCGGACCATCCAAGTTGCTCGGTGTATGATTTTTATTGTTATTCCATTTCAAATTTTATGAGTATAAGCTTCGTAGATTATTTCAATGACAAAACCCCGACTTTCTATGACAAATGCACAAAATTGTTAAAAGCTCCACCATAGAGAGAGTTGAACAACTTTGGACTGTCAGAGCTGCTCGGTGTAGACATTTTATTGTTCTTCTATGTCAAATTTTACGAGTATAAACTTCAAGATTATTTCGAAGCAAAAATTACCAGCTTTCTATGACAAATGGGCAAAACCGTTAAAAGCTCCTCCGTAGAGAGAGTTGAGCAACTTCGGACCATCAAAGTTGCACGGTGTACACTTTTTAAAGTTCTTCTATGTCAAATTTTACGAGTACAAGCTTCCTAGATTATTTCGATGAATAAACACTAACTTTCTATGAAAAATGGAAAAAGCCATTAAAATATCTTCAATAGACAGAGTTGAGTAACTTCGGACCAACAAAGTGGCTTGGTGTACGCTTTTTATTGTTATCCTATTTCAAATTTTATGAGTATAAGCTTCCTAGATTATTTCAATGACAAAACCCCGACTTTCTATGACAAATGTAGAAAATTGTTAAAAGCTCTACTATAGAGAGAGTTGAGCAACTTTGGACTGTCAGAGCTGCTCGGTGTACACATTTTATTGTTCTTCTATGTCAAATTTTACGAGTATAAGATTCAAGATTAATTCGAAGCAAAAACACCAACTTTTTATGACAAATGGACAAAACCGTTAAATGCTCCTCCGTAGAGAGACTTGAGCAACTTCAGACCATCAAAGTTGCTTGGTGTACACTTTTTAATGTGCTTCTACGTCAAATTTTACGAGTATAAGCTTCCTATATTATTTCGAAGAATAAACACTAAATTTCTATGGCAAATGGACAAAGCCGGTAAAAGCTCTTCCATAGAGAGAGTTGAGCAAGTTCGGACGATCAAAGTTGCTCGGTGTACACTTTTTAATGTGCTTCTATGTCAAATTTTATGAGTATAAGCTTCCTAGATTATTTCGATGAATAAACACTAACTTTCTATTACAAATGGACAAAACCGTTAAAAGCTCATCCATAGAGAGAGTTGATCAACTTCGAAGCACCAAAGTTGCTCGGTGTACACTTTTTATTGTTATTCTATGTCAAATTTTATAAGTATAAGCTTCCTAGACTATTTCGATGGCAAAACACTAACTTTCTGTGACAAATGGACAAAGCTGTTAAAATATCTTCCATAGAGAGAGTTAAGCAATTTCGGACCATCCAAGTTGCTCGGTGTATGATTTTTATTGTTATTCCATTTCAAATTTTATGAGTATAAGCTTCGTAGATTATTTCAATGACAAAACCCCGACTTTCTATGACAAATGCAAAAAATTGTTAAAAGCTCCACCATAGAGAGAGTTGAGCAACTTTGGACTGTCAGAGCTGCTCGGTGTACACATTTTATTGTTCTTCTATGTCAAATTTTACGAGTATAAGCTTCAAGATTATTTCGAAGCAAAAACACCAACTTTCTATGACAAATGGACAAAACCGTTAACAGCTCCTCCGTAGAGAGACTTGAGCAACTTCGGACCATCAAAGTTGCTCGGTGTACACTTTTTATTGTGCTTCTATGTCAAATTTTACGAGTATAAGCTTCCAAGATTATTTCGATGCCAAAATACCAACTTTCTATGACAAATGGACAAAACCGTTAAAAGCTCATCCATAGAGAGAGTTGATCAACTTTGAACCACCAAAGTTGCTCGGTGTACACTTTTTATTGTTATTCTATGTGAAATTTTATGAGTATAAGCTTCCTAGATTATTTTGATGGCAAAACACTAACTTTCCATGACAAATGGACAAAGCCGTTAAAATATCTTCCATAGAGAGAGTTGAGCAACTTCGGAGCATCAAAGTTGCTCGATGTACGCTTTTTATTGTTATTCTATTTCAAATCTTATGAGTATAAGCTTCCTAGATTATTTCAATAACAAAACCCCTACTTTCTATGACAAATGCACAAAATTGTTAAAAGCTCCACCATAGAGAGAGTTGAGCAACTTTGGACTGTCAGAGCTTCTCGGTGTACACATTTTATTGTTCTTCTATGTTAAATTTTACGAGTATAAACTTCAAGATTATTTCGAAGCAAAAAACACCAGCATTCTATGACAAATGGACAAAACCGTTAAAAGCTCCTCCGTAGAGAGAGTTGAGCAACTTCGGACCATCAAAGTTGCACGGTGTACACTTTTTAAAGTTCTTCTATGTCAAATTTTATAAGTATAAGCTTCCTAGATTATTTCGATGAATAAACACTAACTTTCTATGACAAATGGATAAACTCGTTAAAATATCATCCATATAGAGAGTTGACCAACTTCGGACCATCAAAGTTGCTCGGTGTACGCTTTTTATTGTTATCCTAATTCAAATTTTATGAGTATAAGCTTCCTAGATTTTTTTAATGACAAAACCCCGACTTTCTATATCAAATGCACAAAATTGTTAAAAGCTCCACCATAGAGAGAGTTGAGCAACTTTGGGCTGTCAGAGCTGCTCGATATACACATTTTATTGTTCTTCTATGTCAAATTTTATAAGTATAAGCTTCCTGGATTATTTCGATGACAAAACACTAACTTTCTGTGACAAATGGACAAAGCTGTTAAAATATCTTCCATAGAGAGAGTTAAGCAATTTCGGACCATCCAAGTTGCTCGGTGTATGATTTTTATTGTTATTCCATTTCAAATTTTATGAGTATAAGCTTCGTAGATTATTTCAATGACAAAACCCCGACTTTCTATGACAAATGCACAAAATTGTTAAAAGCTCCACCATAGAGAGAGTTGAGCAACGTTGGACTGTCAGAGCTGCAAGGTGTACACATTTTATTGTTCTTCTATGTCAAATTTTACGAGTATAAACTTCAAGATTATTTCGAATCAAAAATTACCAGCTTTCTATGACAAATGGGCAAAACCGTTAAAAGCTCCTCCGTAGACAGAGTTGAGCAACTTCGGACCATCAAAGTTGCACGGTGTACACTTTTTAAAGTTCTTCTATGTCAAATTTTACGAGTACAAGCTTCCTAGATTATTTCGATGAATAAACACTAACTTTCTATGACAAATGGAAAAAGCCATTAAAATATCCTCAATAGACAGAGTTGAGCAACTTCGGACCATCAAAGTTGCTTGGTGTACGCTTTTTATTGTTATCCTATTTCAAATTTTATGAGTATAAGCTTCCTAGATTATTTCAATGACAAAACCCCGACTTTCTATGACAAATGCAGAAAATTGTTAAAAGCTCCACCATAGAGAGAGTTGAGCAACTTTGGACTGTCAGAGCTGCTCGGTGTACACATTTTATTGTTCTTCTATGTCAAATTTTACGAGTATAAGCTTCAATATTATTTCGAAGCAAAAACACCAACTTTTTATGACAAATGGACAAAACCGTTAAAAGCTCCTCCGTAGAGAGACTTGAGCAACTTCGGACCATCAAAGTTGCTTGGTGTACACTTTTTAATGTGCTTCTACGTCAAATTTTACGAGTATAAGCTTCCTAGATTATTTCGATGAATAAACACTAACTTTCTATGACAAATGGACAAAACCGTTAAAAGCTCCTCCATAGAGAGAGTTGATCAACTTTGAAGCACCAAAGTTGCTCGGTGTACACTTTTTATCGTTATTCTATGTCAAATTTTATGAGTATAAGCTTCCTAGATTATTTCGATGACAAAACACTAACTTTCTATGACGAATGGACAAAATTGTTAAAAGCTCCTCCATAGAGAGAGTTGAGCAACTTGGGACTGTCAGAGCTGCTCGTGGTACAAATTTTATTGTTCTTCTATGTCAAATTTTACGAGTATAAGCTTCAAGATTATTTCGAAGCAAAAACACCAACTTTCTATGACAAATGGACAAAACCATTTAAAGCTCCTCCGTAGAGAGACTTGAGCAACTTCGGACCATCAAAGTTGCTCGGTGTACACTTTTTAATGTGCTTCTATGTCAAATTTTACGAGTATAAGCTTCCTAGATTATTTCGATGAATAAACACTAACTTTCTATGACAAATGGAAAAAGCCGTTAAAATATCTTCCATAGAGAGATTTGAGGAACTTCGGACCATCAAAGTTGCTTGGTGTACGCTTTTTATTGTTATCCTATTTCAAATTTTATGAGTATAAGATTCCTAGATTATTTCAATGACAAAACCCCGACTTTCTATGACAAATGCAGAAAATTGTTAAAAGCTCCACCATAGAGACTGTTGAGCAACTTTGGACTGTCAGAGCTGCTCGGTGTACACATTTTATTGTTCTTCTATGTCAAATTTTACGATTATAAGCTTCAAGATTATTTCGAAGCAAAAACACCAACTTTCTATGACAAATGGACAAAACCGTTAACAGCTCCTCCGTAGAGAGAGTAGAGCAAATTCGGACCATCAAAGTTCCTCGGTGTACACTTTTTATTGTGCTTCTATGTCAAATTTTACGAGTATAAGCTTCCAAGATTATTTCGATGCAAAAACACCAGCTTTCTATGACAAATGGACAAAACCGTTAAAAGCTCCTCCGTTGAGAGAGTTGAGCAACTTCGGACCATCAAAGTTGCACGGTGTACACTTTTTAAAGTTCTTCTATGTCAAATTTTATAAGTATAAGCTTCCGAGATTATTTCGATGAATAAACACTAACTTTCTATGACAAATGGACAAACCCGTTAAAATATCATCCATATAGAGAGTTGACCAACTTCGGACCATCAAAGTTGCTTGGTGTACGCTTTTTATTGTTATCCTATTTCAAATTTTATGAGTATAAGCTTCCTAGATTTTTTCAATGACAAAACCCCGACTTTCTATGTCAAATAAACAAAATTGTTAAAAGCTCCACCATAGAGAGAGTTGAGCAACTTTGGACTGTCAGAGCTGCTCGGTGTACACATTTTATTGTTCTTCTATATCAAATTTTACGAGTATAAGCTTCAAGATTATTTCGAAGCAAAAACACCAACTTTCTATGACAAATGGACAAAACCGTTAAAAGCTCCTCCGTAGAGAGACTTGAGCAACTTCGGACCATCAAAGTTGCTCGGTGTACACTTTTTAATGTGCTTCTACGTCAAATTTTACGAGTATAAGCTTCCTAGAATATTTCGATGAATAAACACTAACTTTCTATGACAAATGGACAAAACCGTTAAAAGCTCCTCCGTAGAGAGAGTTGAGCAACTTCGGACCATCAAAGTTGCACAGTGTACACTTTTTATTGTTCTTCTATATAAAATTTTCCGAGTATAGCTTCCTAGATTATTTCGATGAATAAACACTAAATTTCTATGGCAAATGAACAAAGCCGGTAAAAGCTCTTCCATAGAGAGAGTTGAGCAAGTTCGGACGATCAAAGTTGCTCAGTTTACACTTTTTAATGTGCTTCTATGTCAAATTTTATGAGTATAAGCTTCCGAGATTATTTCGATGAATAAACACTAACTTTCTATGAAAAATGGACAAAACCGTTAAAAGCTCCTCCATAGAGAGAGTTGATCAACTTCAAAGCACCAAAGTTGCTCGGTGTACACTTTTTATTGTTATTCTATGTCAAATTTTATAAGTATAAGCTTCCTACATTATTTCGATGGAAAAACACTTACTTTCTGTGACAAATGGACAAAGCTGTTAAAATATCTTCCATAGAGAGAGTTAAGCAATTTCGGACCATCCAAGTTGCTCGGTGTATGATTTTTATTGTTATTCCATTTCAAATTTTATGAGTATAAGCTTCGTAGATTATTTCAATGACAAAACCCCGACTTTCTATGACAAATGCACAAAATTGTTAAAAGTTCACCATAGAGAGAGTTGATCAACTTTGGACTGTCAGAGCTGCTCGGTGTACACATTTTATTGTTCTTCTATGTCAAATTTTACGAATATAAGCTTCAAGATTATTTCGAAGCAAAAACACCAACTTTCAATGACAAATGGAAAAAATTGTTAAAAGCTCCTCCATAGAGAGAGTTGAGCAACTTGGGACTGTCAGAGCTGCTCGGTGTACAAATTTTATTGTTCTTCTATGTCAAATTTTACGAGTATAAGCTTCAAGATTATTTCGAAGCAAAAACACCAACTTTCTATGAGAAATGGACAAAACCATTTAAAGCTCCTTTGTAGAGAGACTTGAGCAACTTCGGACCATCAAAGTTGCTCGGTGTACACTTTTTAATGTGCTTCTATGTCAAATTTTACGAGTATAAGCTTCCTAGATTATTTCGATTAATAAACATTAACTTTCTATGACAAATGGACAAAGCCGTTAAAATATCTTCCATAGAGAGATTTGAGAAACTTCGGATCATAAGAGTTGCTGGGTGTACGCTTTTTATTTTCATCCTATTTCAAATTTTATGAGTATAAGCTTCCTAGATTATTTCAATGACAAAACCCCGACTTTCTATGACAAATGCAGAAAATTGTTAAAAGCTCCACCATAGAAACTGTTGAGCAACTTTGGACTGTCAGAGTTGCTCGGTGTACACATTTTATTGTTCTTCTATGTCAAATTTTACGAGTATAAGCTTCAAGATTATTTCGAAGCAAAAACACCAACTTTCTATGACAAATGGACAAAACCGTTAACAGCTCCTCCGTAGAGAAAGTTGAGCAACTTCGGACCATCAAAGTTCCTCGGTGTACACTTTTTATTGTGCTTCTATGTCAAATTTTACGAGTATAAGCTTCCAAGATTATTTCGATGCCAAAATACCAACTTTCTATGACAAATGGACAAAACCGTTAAAAGCTCATCCATAGAGAGAGTTGATCAACTTCGAACCACCAAAGTCGCTCGGTGTACACTTTTTATTGTTATTCTATGTCAAATTTTATGAGTATAAGCTTCCTAGATTATTTCGATGGAAAACACTAACTTTCTAAGACAAATGGACAAAGCCGTTAAAATATCTTCCATAGAGAGAGTTGAGCAACTTCGGACCATCAAAGTTGCTCGATGTACGCTTTTTATTGTTATTCTATTTCAAATCTTATGAGTATAAGCTTCCTAGATTATTTCAATAACAAAACCCCGACTTTCTATGACAAATGCACAAAATTGTTAAAAGCTCCTCCATAGAGAGAGTTGAGCAACTTTGGACTGTCAGAGCTTCTCGGTGTACACATTTTATTGTTCTTCTATGTTAAATTTTACGAGTATAAACTTCAAGATTATTTCGAAGCAAAAAACACCAGCTTTCTATGACAAATGGACAAAACCGTTAAAAGCTCCTCCATAGAGAGAGTTGAGCAACTTCGGACCATCAAAGTTGCACGGTGTACACTTTTTAAAGTTCTTCTATGTCAAATTTTATAAGTCTTTGCTTCCTAGATTATTTCGATGAATAAACACTAACTTTCTATGACAAATGGACAAACCCGTTAAAATATCATCCATATAGAGAGTTGACCAACTTTGGACCATCAAAGTTGCTCGGTGTACGCTTTTTATTGTTATCCTATTTCAAATTTTATGAGTATAAGCTTTCTAGATTTTTTCAATGACAAAACCCCGACTTTCTATGTCAAATGCACAAAATTGTTAAAAGCTCCACCATAGAGAGAGTTGAGCAACTTTGGACTGTCAGAGCTGCTCGGTGTACACATTTTATTGTTCTTCTATGTAAAATTTTACGAGTATAAGCTTCAAGATTATTTTGAAGCAAAAACACCAACTTTCTATGACAAATGGACAAAATCGTTAAAAGCATTTCAGTAGAGAGAGTCGAGCAACTTCGGAGCATCAAAGTTGCACGGTGTACACTATTTAATGTTCTTCTATATCAAATTTTACGTGTATAAGCTTCCTAGATTATTTCGATGAATAAACACTAACTTTCTATGACAAATGGACAAAACCGTTAAAAGCTCCTCCGTAGAGAGAGTTGAGCAACTTCGGACCATCAAAGTTGCACAGTGTACACTTTTAATGTTCTTCTATATCAAATTTTACGAGTATAAGCTTCCTAGATTATTTTGATGAATAAACACTAAATTTCTATGGCAAATGGACAAAGCCGGTAAAAGCTCTTACATAGAGAGAGTTGAGCAAGTTCGGACGATCAAAGTTGCTCGGTGTACACTTTTTAATGTGCTTCTATGTCAAATTTTATGAGTATAAGCTTCCTAGATTATTTCGATGAGTAAACACTAACTTTCTATGACAAATGGACAAAACCGTTAAAAGCTCCTCCATAGAGAGAGTTGATCAAGTTCGAAGCACCAAAGTTGCTCGGTGTACACTTTTTAGTGTTATTCTATGTCAAATTTTATAAGTATAAGCTTCCTAGATTATTTCGATGGCAAAACACTAACTTTCTGGGACAAATGGACAAAGCTGTTAAAATATCTTCCATAGAGAGAGTTAAGCAATTTCGGACCATCCAAGTTGCTCGGTGTATGATTTTTATTGTTATTCCATTTCAAATTTTATGAGTATAAGCTTCGTAGATTATTTCAATGACAAAAGCCCGACTTTCTATGACAAATGCACAAAATTGTTGAAAGCTCCACCATAGAGAGAGTTGAGCAACTTTGGACTGTCAGAGCTGCTCGGTGAACACATTTTATTGTTCTTATATGTGAAATTTTACGAATATAAACTTCAAGATTATTTCGAAGCAAAAATTACCAGCTTTCTATGACAAATGGACAAAACCGTTAAAAGCTCCTCCTTAGAGAGAGTTGAGCAACTTCGGACCATCAAAGTTGCACGGTGTACACTTTTTAAAGTTCTTCTATGTCAAATTTTACGAGTACAAGCTTCCTAGATTATTTCGATGAATAAACACTAACTTTCTATGAAAAATGGAAAAAGCCATTAAAATATCTTCAATAGACAGAGTTGAGTAACTTCGGACCAACAAAGTGGCTTGGTGTACGCTTTTTATTGTTATCCTATTTCAAATTTTATGAGTATAAGCTTCCTAGATTATTTCAATGACAAAACCTCGACTTTCTATGACAAATGTAGAAAATTGTTAAAAGCTCTACTATAGAGAGATTTGAGCAACTTTGGACTGTCAGAGCTGCTCGGTGTACACATTTTATTGTTCTTCTATGTCAAATTTTACGAGTATAAGCTTCAAGATTATTTCGAAGCAAAAACACCAACTTTTTATGACAAATGGACAAAACCGTTAAAAGCTCCTCCGTAGAGTGACTTGAGCAACTTCGGACCATCAAAGTTGCTCGGTGTACAGTTTTTAATGTGCTCCTACGTCAAATTTTACGAGTATAAGCTTCCTAGATTATTTCGATGAATAAACACTAACTTTCTATGACAAATGGAAAAAGCCATTAAAATATCTTCCATAGAGAGAGTTGATCAACTTCGAAGCACCAAAGTTGCTCGGTGTACACTTTTTATTGTTATTCTATGTCAAATTTTATGAGTATAAGCTTCCTAGATTATTTCGATGACAAAACACCAACTTTCTATGACGAATGGACAAAATTGTTAAAAGCTCCTCCATAGAGAGAGTTGAGCAACTTAGGACTGTCAGAGCTGCTCGGTGTACACATTTTATTGTTCTTCTATGTCAAATTTTACGAGTATAAGCTTCAAGATTATTTCGAAGCAAAAATTACCAGCTTTCTATGACAAATGGACAAAACTGTTAAAAGCTCCTCTGTAGAGAGAGTTGAGCAACTTCGGACCATCAAAGTTGCACGGTGTACACTTTTTAAAGTTCTTCTATGTCAAATTTTACGAGTACAAGCTTCCTAGATTATTTCGATGAATAAACACTAACTTTCTATGACAAATGGAAAAAGCCATTAAAATATCTTCAATAGACAGAGTTGAGCAACTTCGGACCATCAAAGTGGCTTGGTGTACGCTTTTTATTGTTATCCTATTTCAAATTTTTTGAGTATAAGCTTCCTAGATTATTTCAATGACAAAACCCCGACTTTCTATGACAAATGCAGAAAATTGTTAAAAGCTCCACCATAGAGAGAGTTGAGCAACTTTGGACCGTCAGAGCTGCTCGCTGTGCACATTTCATTGTTCTTCTATGTCAAATTTTACGAGTATAAGCTTCAAGATTATTTCGAAGCGAAAACACCAACTTTTTATGACAAATGGACAAAACCGTTAAAAGCTCCTTCGTAGAGAGACTTGAGCAACTTCGGACCATCAAAGTTGCTCGGTGTACACTTTTTAATGTGCTTCTACGTCAAGTTTTACGAGTATAAGCTTCCTAGATTATTTCGATGAATAAACACTAACTTTCTATGACAAATGGACAAAACCCCGACTTTCTATGACAAATGCACAAAATTGTTAAAAGCTCCACCATAGAGAGAGTTGAGCAACTTTGGACTGTCAGAGCTGCTCGGTGTACACATTTTATTGTTCTTCTACGTCAAATTTTACGAGTATAAACTTCAAGATTATTTCGAAGCAAAAATTACCAGCTTTCTATGACAAATGGGCAAAACCGTTAAAAGCTCCTCCGTAGAGAGAGTTGAGCAACTTCAGACCATCAAAGTTGCACGGTGTACACTTTTTAAAGTTCTTCTATGTGAAATTTTACGAGTATAAGCTTCCTATATTATTTCGATGAATAAACACTAACTTTCTATGACAAATGGACAAACCCGTTAAAATATCTTGAATATAGAGAGTTGACCAACTTCGGACCATCAAAGTTGCTCGGTGTACGCTTTTTATTGTTATTCCATTTCAAATTTTATGAGTATAAACTTCAAGATTATTTAGAAGCAAAAATTACCAGCTTTCTATGACAAATGGACAAAACCGTTAAAAACTCCTCCGTAGAGAGATTTGAGCAACTTCGGACCATCAAACTTGCTCGGTGTACACTTTTTAATGTGCTTCTACGTCAAATTTTATGAGTATAAGCTTCCTAGATTATTTCGATGAATAAACACTAACTTTCTATGACAAATGGACAAAACCGTTAAAAGCTCCTCCATTGAGAGAGTTGATCAACTTCGAAGCACCAAAGTTGCTCGGTGTACACTTTTTATTGTTCTTGTATGTCAAATTTTACGAGTATAAGCTTCAAGATTATTTCGAAGCAAAAACACCAACTTTCTATGACAAATGGACAAAACCGTTAAAACCCCCTCCGTAGAGAGAGTTGAGCAACTTTGGACCATCAAAGTTGCACGGTGTACACTTTTTAATGTTCTTCTATATCAAATTTTATGAATATAAGCTTCCTAGATTATTTCGATGAATAAACACTAACTTTCAATGGCAAATGGACAAAGCCGGTAAAAGCTCTTCCATAGAGAGAGTTGAGCAAGTTCGGACGATCAAAGTTGCTCGGTGTACACTTTTTAAAGTGTTTCTATGTCAAATTTTATGAGTATAAGCTTCCTAGATTATTTCGATGAATAAACACTAACTTTCTATGACAAATGGACAAAACCGTTAAAAGCTCCTCCATAGAGAGAGTTGATCAACTTCGAAGCACCAAAGTTGCTCGGTGTACACTTTTTATTGTTATTCAATGTCAAATTTTATAAGTATAAGCTTCCTAGATTATTTCGATGGCAAAACACTAACTTTCTGTGACAAATGGACAAAACTGTTAAAATATCTTCCATAGAGAGAGTTAAGCAATTTCGGACCATCCAAGTTGCTCGGTGTACGATTTTTATTGTTATTCCATTTCAAATTTTATGAGTATAAGCTTCGTAGATTATTTCAATGACAAAACCCCGACTTTCTATGACAAATGCACAAAATTGTTAAAAGCTCCACCATAGAGAGAGTTGAGCAACTTTGGACTGTCAGAGCTGCTCGGTGTACACATTTTATTGTTCTTCTATGTCAAATTTTACGAGTATAAGCTTCAAGATTATTTCGAAGCAAAAACACCAACTTTTTATGACAAATGGACAAAACAGTTAAAAACTCCTCCGTAGAGAGACTTGAGCAACTTCGGACCATCAAAGTTGCTCGGTGTACACTTTTTAATGTGCTTCTACGTCAAATTTTACGAGTATAAGCTTCCTAGATTATTTCGATGAATAAACACTAACTTTCTATGACAAATGGACAAAACCGTTAAAACTCCTGCATAGAGAGAGTTGATCAACTTCGAAGCACCAAAGTTGCTCGGTGTACATTTTTTATTGTTATTCTATGTCAAATTTTATGAGTATAAGTTTGCTAGATTATTTCGATGACAAAACACCAACTTTCTATGACGAATGGACAAAATTGTTAAAAGCTCCTCCATAGAGAGAGTCGAGCAAGTTCGGACCGTCAAAGCTGCTCGGTGTACACATTTTATTGTTCTTGTATGTCAAATTTTACGAGTATAAGCTTTAAGATTATTTCGAAGCAAAAACACCAACTTTCTATGACAAATGGACAAAACCGTTAAAAGCTCCTCCGTAGAGAGATTTGAGCAACTTCGGACCATCAAAGTTGCTCGGTGTACACTTTTTAATGTGCTTCTACGTCAAATTTTATGAGTATAAGCTTCCTAGATTATTTCGATGAATAAACACTAACTTTCTATGACAAATGGACAAAACCGTTAAAAGCTCCTCCATAGAGAGAGTTGATCAACTTCGAAGCTCCAAAGTTGCTCGGTGTACACATTTTATTGTTCTTGTATGTCAAATTTTACGAGTATAAGCTTCAAGATTATTTCGAAGCAAAAACACCAACTTTCTATGACAAATGGACAAAACCGTTAAAACCTCCTCCGTAGAGAGAGTTGAGCACCTTCGGACCATCAAAGTTGCACGGTGTACACTTTTTAATGTTCTTCTATATCAAATTTTATGAGTATAAGCTTCCTAGATTATTTCGATGAATAAACACTAACTTTCAATGGCAAATGGACAAAGCCGGTAAAAGCTCTTCCATAGAGAGAGTTGAGCAAGTTCGGACAATCAAAGTTGCTCGGTGTACACTTTTTAAAGTGCTTCTATGTCAAATTTTATGAGTATAAGCTTCCTAGATTATTTCGATGAATAAACACTAACTTTCTATGACAAATGGAAAAAACCGTTAAAAGCTCCTCCATAGAGAGAGTTGATCAACTTCGAAGCACCAAAGTTGCTCGGTGTACACTTTTTATTATTATTCTATGTCAAATTTTATGAGTATAAGCTTCCTAGATTATTTCGATGGCAAAACACTAACTTTCTATGACAAATGGACAAAGCCGTTAAAATATCTTCCATAGAGAGAGTTGAGCAACTTCGGACCATCAAAGTTGCTCGATGTACGCTTTTTATTGTTATTCTATTTCAAATCTTATGAGTATAAGCTTCCTAGATTATTTCAATAACAAAACCCCGACTTTCTATGACAAATTCACAAAATTGTTAAAAGCTCCACCATAGAGAGAGTTGATCAACTTTGGACTGTCAGAGCTTCTCGGTGTACACATTTTATTGTTTTTCTATGTTAAATTTTACGAGTATAAACTTCAAGATTATTTCGAAGCAAAAAACACCAGCTTTCTATGACAAATGGACAAAATCGTTAAAAGCTCCTCCGTAGAGAGAGTTGAGCAACTTCGGACCATCAAAGTTGCACGGTGTACACTTTTTAAAGTTCTTCTATGTCAAATTTTACGAGTACAAGCTTCCAAGATTATTTCGATGCCAAAATACCAACTTTCTATGAAAGATGGACAAAACCGTTAAAAGCTCATCCATAGAGAGAGTTGATCAACTTCGAACCACCAAAGTTGCTCGGTGTACACTTTTTACTGTTATTCTATGTCAAATTTTATGAGTATAAGCTTCCTAGATTATTTCGATGGCAAAACACTAACTTTCTATGACAAATGGACAAAGCCGTTAAAATATCTTCCATAGAGAGAGTTGAGCAACTTCGGACCATCCAAGTTGCTCGGTGTATGATTTTTATTGTTATTCCATTTCAAATTTTATGAGTATAAGCTTCGTAGATTATTTCAATGACAAAACCCCGACTTTCTATGATAAATGCACAAAATTGTTAAAAGCTCCACCATAGAGAGAGTTGAGCAACTTTGGACTGTCAGAGCTGCTCGGTGTACACATTTTATTGTTCTTCTATGTCAAATTTTATGAGTATAAACTTCAAGATTATTTAGAAGCAAAAATTACCAGCTTTCTATGACAAATGGACAAAACCGTTGAAAGCTCCTCCATTGAGAGAGTTGATCAACTTCGAAGCACCAGAGTTGCTCGGTGTACACTTTTTATTGTTCTTGTATGTCAAATTTTACGAGTATAAGCTTCAAGATTATTTCGAAGCAAAAACACCAACTTTCTATGACAAATGGACAAAACCGTTAAAACCTCCTCCGTAGAGAGAGTTGAGCAACTTTGGACCATCAAAGTTGCACGGTGTACACTTTTTAATGTTCTTCTATATCAAATTTTATGAATATAAGCTTCCTAGATTATTTCGATGAATAAACACTAACTTTCAATGGCAAATGGACAAAGCCGGTAAAAGCTCTTCCATAGAGAGAGTTGAGCAAGTTCGGACGATCAAAGTTGCTCGGTGTACACTTTTTAAAGTGTTTCTATGTCAAATTTTATGAGTATAAGCTTCCTAGATTATTTCGATGAATAAACACTAACTTTCTATGACAAATGGACAAAACCGTTAAAAGCTCCTCCATAGAGAGAGTTGATCAACTTCGAAGCACCAAAGTTGCTCGGTGTACACTTTTTATTGTTATTCAATGTCAAATTTTATAAGTATAAGCTTCCTAGATTATTTCGATGGCAAAACACTAACTTTCTGTGACAAATGGACAAAACTGTTAAAATATCTTCCATAGAGAGAGTTAAGCAATTTCGGACCATCCAAGTTGCTCGGTGTACGATTTTTATTGTTATTCCATTTCAAATTTTATGAGTATAAGCTTCGTAGATTATTTCAATGACAAAACCCCGACTTTCTATGACAAATGCACAAAATTGTTAAAAGCTCCACCATAGAGAGAGTTGAGCAACTTTGGACTGTCAGAGCTGCTCGGTGTACACATTTTATTGTTCTTCTATGTCAAATTTTACGAGTATAAGCTTCAAGATTATTTCGAAGCAAAAACACCAACTTTTTATGACAAATGGACAAAACCGTTAAAAACTCCTCCGTAGAGAGACTTGAGCAAATTCGGACCATCAAAGTTGCTCGGTGTACACTTTTTAATGTGCTTCTACGTCAAATTTTACGAGTATAAGCTTCCTAGATTATTTCGATGAATAAACACTAACTTTCTATGACAAATGGACAAAACCGTTAAAACTCCTGCATAGAGAGAGTTGATCAACTTCGAAGCACCAAAGTTGCTCGGTGTACATTTTTTATTGTTATTCTATGTCAAATTTTATGAGTATAAGTTTGCTAGATTATTTCGATGACAAAACACCAACTTTCTATGACGAATGGACAAAATTGTTAAAAGCTCCTCCATAGAGAGAGTCGAGCAAGTTCGGACCGTCAAAGCTGCTCGGTGTACACATTTTATTGTTCTTGTATGTCAAATTTTACGAGTATAAGCTTTAAGATTATTTCGAAGCAAAAACACCAACTTTCTATGACAAATGGACAAAACCGTTAAAAGCTCCTCCGTAGAGAGATTTGAGCAACTTCGGACCATCAAAGTTGCTCGGTGTACACTTTTTAATGTGCTTCTACGTCAAATTTTATGAGTATAAGCTTCCTAGATTATTTCGATGAATAAACACTAACTTTCTATGACAAATGGACAAAACCGTTAAAAGCTCCTCCATAGAGAGAGTTGATCAACTTCGAAGCTCCAAAGTTGCTCGGTGTACACATTTTATTGTTCTTGTATGTCAAATTTTACGAGTATAAGCTTCAAGATTATTTCGAAGCAAAAACACCAACTTTCTATGACAAATGGACAAAACCGTTAAAACCTCCTCCGTAGAGAGAGTTGAGCAACTTCGGACCATCAAAGTTGCACGGTGTACACTTTTTAATGTTCTTCTATATCAAATTTTATGAGTATAAGCTTCCTAGATTATTTCGATGAATAAACACTAACTTTCAATGGCAAATGGACAAAGCCGGTAAAAGCTCTTCCATAGAGAGAGTTGAGCAAGTTCGGACAATCAAAGTTGCTCGGTGTACACTTTTTAAAGTGCTTCTATGTCAAATTTTATGAGTATAAGCTTCCTAGATTATTTCGATGAATAAACACTAACTTTCTATGACAAATGGAAAAAACCGTTAAAAGCTCCTCCATAGAGAGAGTTGATCAACTTCGAAGCACCAAAGTTGCTCGGTGTACACTTTTTATTATTATTCTATGTCAAATTTTATGAGTATAAGCTTCCTAGATTATTTCGATGGCAAAACACTAACTTTCTATGACAAATGGACAAAGCCGTTAAAATATCTTCCATAGAGAGAGTTGAGCAACTTCGGACCATCAAAGTTGCTCGATGTACGCTTTTTATTGTTATTCTATTTCAAATCTTATGAGTATAAGCTTCCTAGATTATTTCAATAACAAAACCCCGACTTTCTATGACAAATTCACAAAATTGTTAAAAGCTCCACCATAGAGAGAGTTGATCAACTTTGGACTGTCAGAGCTTCTCGGTGTACACATTTTATTGTTTTTCTATGTTAAATTTTACGAGTATAAACTTCAAGATTATTTCGAAGCAAAAAACACCAGCTTTCTATGACAAATGGACAAAATCGTTAAAAGCTCCTCCGTAGAGAGAGTTGAGCAACTTCGGACCATCAAAGTTGCACGGTGTACACTTTTTAAAGTTCTTCTATGTCAAATTTTACGAGTACAAGCTTCCAAGATTATTTCGATGCCAAAATACCAACTTTCTATGAAAGATGGACAAAACCGTTAAAAGCTCATCCATAGAGAGAGTTGATCAACTTCGAACCACCAAAGTTGCTCGGTGTATACTTTTTACTGTTATTCTATGTCAAATTTTATGAGTATAAGCTTCCTAGATTATTTCGATGGCAAAACACTAACTTTCTATGACAAATGGACAAAGCCGTTAAAATATCTTCCATAGAGAGAGTTGAGCAACTTCGGACCATCCAAGTTGCTCGGTGTATGATTTTTATTGTTATTCCATTTCAAATTTTATGAGTATAAGCTTCGTAGATTATTTCAATGACAAAACCCCGACTTTCTATGATAAATGCACAAAATTGTTAAAAGCTCCACCATAGAGAGAGTTGAGCAACTTTGGACTGTCAGAGCTGCTCGGTGTACACATTTTATTGTTCTTCTATGTCAAATTTTATGAGTATAAACTTCAAGATTATTTAGAAGCAAAAATTACCAGCTTTCTATGACAAATGTACAAAACCGTTGAAACTCCTCCGTAGAGAGAGTTGAGCAACTTCGGAGCATCAAAGTTGCACGGTGTACACTTTTTAATGTTCTTCTATGTCAAATTTTACGAGTACAAGCTTTCTAGATTATTTCGATGAATAAACACTAACTTTCTATGACAAATGGACAAACCCGTTAAAATATCTTTCATATAGAGAGTTGACCAACTTCGGACCATCAAAGTTGCTCGGTGTACGCTTTTTATTGTTATCCTATTTCAAATTTTATGAGTATAAGCTTCCTAGATTATTTCGATGAATAAACACTAACTTTCTATGACAAATGGACAAACCCGTTAAAATATCTTCCATATAGAGAGTTGACCAACTTCGGACCATCAAAGTTGCTCGGTGTACGCTTTTTATTGTTATTCCATTTCAAATTTTATGAGTATAAACTTCAAGATTATTTAGAAGCAAAAATTACCAGCTTTCTATGACAAATGGAAAAAACCGTTAAAAACTCCTCCGTAGAGAGATTTGAGCAACTTCGGACCATCAAACTTGCTCGGTGTACACTTTTTGATGTGCTTCTACGTCAAATTTTATGAGTATAAGCTTCCTAGATTATTTCGATGAATAAACACTAACTTTCTATGACAAATGGACAAAACCGTTAAAAGCTCCTCCATTGAGAGAGTTGATCAACTTCGAAGCACCAAAGTTGCTCGGTGTACACTTTTTATTGTTCTTGTATGTCAAATTTTACGAGTATAAGCTTCAAGATTATTTCGAAGCAAAAACACCAACTTTCTATGACAAATGGACAAAACCGTTAAAACCTCCTCCGTAGAGAGAGTTGAGCAACTTTGGACCATCAAAGTTGCACGGTGTACACTTTTTAATGTTCTTCTATATCAAATTTTATGAATATAAGCTTCCTAGATTATTTCGATGAATAAACACTAACTTTCAATGGCAAATGGACAAAGCCGGTAAAAGCTCTTCCATAGAGAGAGTTGAGCAAGTTCGGACGATCAAAGTTGCTCGGTGTACACTTTTTAAAGTGTTTCTATGTCAAATTTTATGAGTATAAGCTTCCTAGATTATTTGGATGAATAAACACGAACTTTCTATGACAAATGGACAAAACCGTTAAAAGCTCCTCCATAGAGAGAGTTGATCAACTTCGAAGCACCAAAGTTGCTCGGTGTACACTTTTTATTGTTATTCAATGTCAAATTTTATAAGTATAAGCTTCCTAGATTATTTCGATGGCAAAACACTAACTTTCTATGACAAATGGACAAAACTGTTAAAATATCTTCCATAGAGAGAGTTAAGCAATTTCGGACCATCCAAGTTGCTCGGTGTACGATTTTTATTGTTATTCCATTTCAAATTTTATGAGTATAAGCTTCGTAGATTATTTCAATGACAAAACCCCGACTTTCTATGACAAATGCACAAAATTGTTAAAAGCTCCACCATAGAGAGAGTTGAGCAACTTTGGACTGTCAGAGCTGCTCGGTGTACACATTTTATTGTTCTTCTATGTCAAATTTTACGAGTATAAGCTTCAAGATTATTTCGAAGCAAAAACACCAACTTTTTATGACAAATGGACAAAACCGTTAAAAACTCCTCCGTAGAGAGACTTGAGCAACTTCGGACCATCAAAGTTGCTCGGTGTACACTTTTTAATGTGCTTCTACGTCAAATTTTACGAGTATAAGCTTCCTAGATTATTTCGATGAATAAACACTAACTTTCTATGACAAATGGACAAAACCGTTAAAACTCCTGCATAGAGAGAGTTGATCAACTTCGAAGCACCAAAGTTGCTCGGTGTACATTTTTTATTGTTATTCTATGTCAAATTTTATGAGTATAAGTTTGCTAGATTATTTCGATGACAAAACACCAACTTTCTATGACGAATGGACAAAATTGTTAAAAGCTCCTCCATAGAGAGAGTCGAGCAAGTTCGGACCGTCAAAGCTGCTCGGTGTACACATTTTATTGTTCCTGTATGTCAAATTTTACGAGTATAAGCTTTAAGATTATTTCGAAGCAAAAACACCAACTTTCTATGACAAATGGACAAAACCGTTAAAAGCTCCTCCGTAGAGAGATTTGAGCAACTTCGGACCATCAAAGTTGCTCGGTGTACACTTTTTAATGTGCTTCTACGTCAAATTTTATGAGTATAAGCTTCCTAGATTATTTCGATGAATAAACACTAACTTTCTATGACAAATGGACAAAACCGTTAAAAGCTCCTCCATAGAGAGAGTTGATCAACTTCGAAGCTCCAAAGTTGCTCGGTGTACACATTTTATTGTTCTTGTATGTCAAATTTTACGAGTATAAGCTTCAAGATTATTTCGAAGCAAAAACACCAACTTTCTATGACAAATGGACAAAACCGTTAAAACCTCCTCCGTAGAGAGAGTTGAGCAACTTCGGACCATCAAAGTTGCACGGTGTACACTTTTTAATGTTCTTCTATATCAAATTTTATGAGTATAAGCTTCCTAGATTATTTCGATGAATAAACACTAACTTTCAATGGCAAATGGACAAAGCCGGTAAAAGCTCTTCCATAGAGAGAGTTGAGCAAGTTCGGACAATCAAAGTTGCTCGGTGTACACTTTTTAAAGTGCTTCTATGTCAAATTTTATGAGTATAAGCTTCCTAGATTATTTCGATGAATAAACACTAACTTTCTATGACAAATGGAAAAAACCGTTAAAAGCTCCTCCATAGAGAGAGTTGATCAACTTCGAAGCACCAAAGTAGCTCGGTGTACACTTTTTATTGTTATTCTATGTCAAATTTTATAAGTATAAGCTTCCTAGATTATTTCGATGGCAAAACACTAACTTTCTGTGACAAATGGACAAAACTGTTAAAATATCTTCCATAGAGAGAGTTAAGCAATTTCGGACCATCCAAGTTGCTCGGTGTATGATTTTTATTGTTATTCCATTTCAAATTTTATGAGTATAAGCTTCGTAGATTATTTCAATGAAAAAACCCCGACTTTCTATGACAAATGCACAAAATTGTTAAAAGCTCCACCATACAGAGAGTTGAGCAACTTTGGACTGTCAGAGCTGCTCGGTGTACACATTTTATTGTTCTTCTATGTCAAATTTTACGAGTATAAGCTTCAAGATTATTTCGAAGCAAAAACACCAACTTTTTATGACAAATGGACAAAACCGTTAAAAACTCCTCCGTAGAGAGACTTGAGCAACTTCGGACCATCAAAGTTGCTCGGTGTACACTTTTTAATGTGCTTCTACGTCAAATTTTATGAGTATAAGCTTCCTAGATTTTTTCGATGAATAAACACTAGCTTTCTATGACAAATGGACAAAACCGTTAAAAGCTCCTGCATAGAGAGAGTTAATCAACTTCGAAGCACCAAAGTTGCTCGGTGTACATTTTTTATTGTTATTCTATGTCAAATTTTATGAGTATAAGTTTGCTAGATTATTTCGATGACAAAACACCAACTTTCTATGACGAATGGACAAAATTGTTAAAAGCTCCTCCATAGAGAGAGTTGAGCAACTTGGGACTGTCAGAGCTGCTCGGTGTACACATTTTATTGTTCTTCTATGTCAAATTTTATGAGTATAAGCTTCAAGATTATTTCGAAGCAAAAATTGCCAGCTTTCTATGACAAATGGACAAAACCGTTAAAATCTCCTCCGTAGACAGAGTTGAGCAACTTCGGACCATCAAAGTTGCACGGTGTACACTTTTTAAAGTTCTTCTATGTCAAATTTTACGAGTACAAGCTTCCTAGATTATTTCGATGAATAAACACTAACATTCTATGAAAAATGGAAAAAGCCATTAAAATATCTTCAATAGACAGAGTTGAGCAACTTCGGACCATCAAAGTGGCTTGGTGTACGCTTTTTGTTGTTATCCTATTTCAAATTTTATTTGTATAAACTTCCTAGATTATTTCAATGACAAAACCCTGACTTTCTATGACAAATGCAGAAAATTGTTAAAAGCTCCACCATAGAGAGAGTTGAGCAACTTTGGACTGTCAGAGCTGCTCGGTGTACACATTTTATTGTTCTTCTATGTCAAATTTTACGAGTATAAGCTTCAAGATTATTTCGAAGCAAAAACACCGACTTTTTATGACAAATGGACAAAACCGTTAAAAGCTCCTCCGTAGAGAGACTTGAGCAACTTCGGACCATCAAAGTTGCTCGGTGTACACTTTTTAATGTGCTTCTACGTCGAATTTTACGAGTATAAGCTTCCTAGATTATTTCGATGAATAAACAATAACTTTCTATGACAAATGGACAAAATCGTTAAATGCTCCTCCATAGAGAGAGTTGATCAACTTCGAAGCACCAAAGTTGCTCGGTGTACACTTTTTATAGTTATTCTATGTCAAATTTTATGAGTATAAGCTTCCTAGATTATTTCGATGACAAAACACAAACTTTCTATGACGAATGGACAAAATTGTTAAAAGCTCCTCCATAGAGAGAGTTGAGCAACTTGGGACTGTCAGAGCTGCTCGGTGTACACATTTTATTGTTCTTCTATGTCAAATTTTACGAGTATAAGATTCAAGATTATTTCGAAGCAAAAACACCAACTTTCTATGACAAATGGACAAAACCGTTTAAAGCTCCTCCGTAGAGAGAGTTGAGCAACTTCGGACCATCAAAGTTGCTCGGTGTACACTTTTTAATGTGCTTCTATGTCAAATTTTACGAGTATAAGCTTCCTAGATTATTTTGATGAATAAACACTAACTTTCTATGACAAATGGAAAAAGCCGTTAAAATATCTTCCATAGAGAGAATTGAGCAACTTCGGACCATCAAAGTTGCTTGGTGTACGCTTTTTATTGTTATCTTATTTCAAATTTTATGAGTATAAGCTTCCTAGATTATTTCAATGACAAAACCCCGACTTTCTATGATAAATGCAGAAAATTGTTAAAAGCTCCACCATAGAGACTGTTGAGCAACTTTGGACTGTTAGAGGTACTCGGTGTACACATTTTATTGTTCTTCTATGTCAAATTGTACGAGTATAAGCTTCAAGATTATTTCGAAGCAAAAACACCAACTTTCTATGACAAATGGACAAAACCGTTAACAGCTCCTCCGTAGAGAGAGTTGAGAAACTTTGGACCATCAAAGTTCCTCGGTGTACACTTTTTATTGTGCTTCTATGTCAAATTTTACGAGTATAAGCTTCCAAGATTATTTCGATGCGAAAATACCAACTTTCTATGACAAATGGAAAAAACCGGTAAAAGCTCATCCATTGAGAGAGTTGATCAACTTCGAACCACCAAAGTTGCTCGGTGTACACTTTTTATTGTTATTCTATGTCAAATTTTATAAGTATAAGCATCCTAGATTATTTCGATGGCAAAACACTAACTTTCTATGACAAATGGACAAAGCCGTTAAAATATCTTCCATAGAGAGAGTTGAGCAACTTCGGACCATCAAAGTTGCTCGGTGTACGCTTTTTATTGTTATTCTATTTCAAATCTTATGAGTATAAGCTTCCTAGATTATTTCAATAACAAAACCCCGACTTTCTATGACAAATGCACAAAATTGTTAAAAGCTCCACCATAGAGAGAGTTCAGCAACTTTGGACTGTCAGAGCTTCTCGGTGTACACATTTTATTGTTCTTCTATTTTAAATTTTATGAGTATAAACTTCAAGATTATTTCGAAGCAAAAAACACCAGCTTTCTATGACAAATGGACAAAACCGTTAAAAGCTCATCCGAAGAGAGAGTTGAGCAACTTCGGACCATCAAAGTTGCACGGTGTACACTTTTTAAAGTTCTTCTATGTCAAATTTTATGAGTATAAGCTTCCTAGATTATTTCGATGAATAAACGCTCACTTTCTATGACAAATGGACAAACCCGTTAAAATATCTTTCATATAGAGAGTTGAGCAACTTCGGACCATCAAAGTTGCTCGGTGTACGCTTTTTAATGTGCTTATATGTAAAATTTTACGAGTATAAGCTTCCTAGATTATTTCGATGAATAAACACTAACATTCTATGACAAATGGACAAAACCGTTAAAAGCTCCTCCATAGAGAGAGTTGATCAACTTCGAACCACCAAACTTGCTCGGCGTACACTTTTTATTGTTATTCTATGTCAAATTTTATGAGTATAAGCTTCCTAGATTATTTTGATGGCAAAACACTAAGTTTCTATGACAAATGGACAAAGGCGTTAAAATATCTTCCATAGAGAGAGTTGAGCAACTTCGGACTATCAAAGTTGCTCGGTGTACGCTTTTTATTGTTATCCTATTTCAAATTTTATGAGTATAAGCTTCCTAGATTATTTCAATGACAAAACACTAACTTTCTGTGACAAATGGACAAAACTGTTAAAATATCTTCCATAGAGAGAGTTAAGCAATTTCGGACCATCCAAGTTGCTCGGTGTATGATTTTTATTGTTATTCCATTTCAAATTTTATGAGTATAAGCTTCGTAGATTATTTCAATGACAAAACCCCGACTTTCTATGACAAATGCAGAAAATTGTTAAAAGCTCCACCATAGAGAGAGTTGAGCAACTTTGGACTGTCAGAGCTGCTCGGTGTACACATTTTATTGTTCTTCTATGTCAAATTTTACGAGTATAAGCTTCAAGATTATTTCGAAGCAAAAACACCAACTTTTTATGACAAATAGACAAAACCGTTAAAAACTCCTCCGTAGAGAGACTTGAGCAACTTCGGACCATCAAAGTTGCTCGGTGTACACTTTTTAATGTGCTTCTACGTCAAATTTTATGAGTATAAGCTTCCTAGATTATTTCGATGAATAAACACTAACTTTCTATGACAAATGGACAAAACCGTTAAAAGCTCCTGCATAGAGAGAGTTGATCAACTTCGAAGCACCAAAGTTGCTCGGTGTACATTTTTTATTGTTATTCTATGTCAAATTTTATGAGTATAAGCTTGCTAGATTATTTCGATGACAAAACACCAACTTTCTATGACGAATGGACAAAATTGTTAAAAGCTCCTCCATAGAGAGAGTTGAGCAACTTGGGACTGTCAGAGCTGCTCGGTGTACACATTTTATTGTTCTTCTATGTCAAATTTTATGAGTACAAGCTTCAAGATTATTTCGAAGCAAAAATTACCAGCTTTCTATGACAAATGGACAAAACCGTTAAAATCTCCTCCGTAGACAGAGTTGAGCAACTTCGGACCATCAAAGTTGCACGGTGTACACTTTTTAAAGTTCTTCTATGTCAAATTTTACGAGTACAAGCTTCCTAGATTATTTCGATGAATAAACACTAACATTCTATGACAAATGGAAAAAGCCATTAAAATATCTTCAATAGACAGAGTTGAGCAACTTCGGACCATCAAAGTGGCTTGGTGTACGCTTTTTGTTGTTATCCTATTTCAAATTTTATTTGTATAAACTTCCTAGATTATTTCAATGACAAAACCCCGACTTTCTATGACAAATGCAGAAAATTGTTAAAAGCTCCACCATAGAGAGAGTTGAGCAACTTTGGACTGTCAGAGCTGCTCGGTGTACACATTTTATTGTTCTTCTATGTCAAATTTTACGAGTATAAGCTTCAAGATTATTTCGAAGCAAAAACACCGACTTTTTATGACAAATGGACAAAACCGTTAAAAGCTCCTCCGTAGAGAGACTTGAGCAACTTCGGACCATCAAAGTTGCTCGGTGTACACTTTTTAATGTGCTTCTACGTCGAATTTTACGAGTATAAGCTTCCTAGATTATTTCGATGAATAAACAATAACTTTCTATGACAAATGGACAAAACCGTTAAAAGCTCCTCCATAGAGAGAGTTGATCAACTTCGAAGCACCAAAGTTGCTCGGTGTACACTTTTTATTGTTATTCTATGTCAAATTTTATGAGTATAAGCTTGCTAGATTATTTCGATGACAAAACACAAACTTTCTATGACGAATGGACAAAATTGTTAAAAACTCCTCCATAGAGAGAGTTGAGCAACTTGGGACTGTCAGAGCTGCTCGGTGTACACATTTTATTGTTCTTCTATGTCAAATTTTACGAGTATAAGATTCAAGATTATTTCGAAGCAAAAACACCAACTTTCTATGACAAATGGACAAAACCGTTTAAAGCTCCTCCGTAGAGAGAGTTGAGCAACTTCGGACCATCAAAGTTGCTCGGTGTACACTTTTTAATGTGCTTCTATGTCAAATTTTACGAGTATAAGCTTCCTAGATTATTTCGATGAATAAACACTAACTTTCTATGACAAATGGAAAAAGCCGTTAAAATATCTTCCATAGAGAGAATTGAGCAACTTCGGACCATCAAAGTTGCTTGGTGTACGATTTTTATTGTTATCCTATTTCAAATTTTATGAGTATAAGCTTCCTAGATTATTTCAATGACAAAACCCCGACTTTCTATGACAAATGCAGAAAATTGTTAAAAGCTCCACCATAGAGACTGTTGAGCAACTTTGGACTGTTAGAGGTACTCGGTGTACACATTTTATTGTTCTTCTATGTCAAATTGTACGAGTATAAGCTTCAAGATTATTTCGAAGCAAAAACACCAACTTTCTATGACAAATGGATAAAACCGTTAACAGCTCCTCCGTAGAGAGAGTTGAGAAACTTTGGACCATCAAAGTTCCTCGGTGTACACTTTTTATTGTGCTTCTATGTCAAATTTTACGAGTATAAGCTTCCAAGATTATTTCGATGCCAAAATACCAACTTTCTATGACAAATGGACAAAACCGGTAAAAGCTCATCCATAGAGAGAGTTGATCAACTTCGAACCACCAAAGTTGCTCGGTGTACACTTTTTATTGTTATTCTATGTCAAATTTTATGAGTATAAGCTTCGTAGATTATTTCGATGAATAAACGCTCACTTTCTATGACAAATGGACAAACCCGTTAAAATATCTTTCATATAGAGAGTTGAGCAACTTCGGACCATCAAAGTTGCTCGGTGTACGCTTTTTAATGTGCTTATATGTAAAATTTTACGAGTATAAGCTTCCTAGATTATTTCGATGAATAAACACTAACATTCTATGACGAATGGACAAAACCGTTAAAAGCTCCTCCATAGAGAGAGTTGATCAACTTCGAACCACCAAACTTGCTCGGCGTACACTTTTTATTGTTATTCTATGTCAAATTTTATGAGTATAAGCTTCCTAGGTTATTTTGATGGCAAAACACTAAGTTTCTATGACAAATGGACAAAGGCGTTAAAATATCTTCCATAGAGAGAGTTGAGCAACTTCGGACGATCAAAGTTGCTCGGTGTACGCTTTTTATTGTTATCCTATTTCAAATTTTATGAGTATAAGCTTCCTAGATTATTTCAATGACAAAACCCCGACTTTCTATGACGAATGCACAAAATTGTTAAAAGCTCCACCATAGAGAGAGTTGAGCAACTTTGGACTGTCAGAGCTTTTCGGTGTACACATTTTATTGTTCTTCTATGTTAAATTTTACGAGTATAAACTTCAAGATTATTTCGAGGTAAAAAACACCAGCTTTCTATGACAAATGGACAAAACCGTTAAAAGCTCCTCCGAAGAGAGAGTTGAGCAACTTCGGACCATCAAAGTTGCACGGTGTACACTTTTTAAAGTTCTTCTATGTCAAATTTTATGAGTATAAGCTTCCCAGATTATTTCGATGAATAAACGCTCACTTTCTATGACAAATGGACAAACCCGTTAAAATATCTTTCATATAGAGAGTTGAGCAACTTCGGACCATCAAAGTTGCTCGGTGTACGCTTTTTAATGTGCTTCTATGTAAAATTTTACGAGTATAAGCTTCCTAGATTATTTCGATGAATAAACACTAACATTCTATGACAAATGGACAAAACCGTTAAAAGCTCCTCTATAGAGAGAGTTGATCAACTTCGAACCACCAAACTTGCTCGGCGTACACTTTTTATTGTTATTCTATGTCAAATTTTATGAGTATAAGCTTCCTAGATTATTTTGATGGCAAAACACTAAGTTTCTATGACAAATGGATAAAGGCGTTAAAATATCTTCCATAGAGAGAGTTGAGCAACTTCGGACTATCAAAGTTGCTCGGTGTACTTTTTTTTTGTTATCCTATTTCAAATTTTATGAGTATAAGCTTCCTAGATTATTTCAATGACAAAACCCCGACTTTCTATGACAAATGCACAAAATTGTTAAAAGCTCCACCATAGAGAGAGTTGAGCAACTTTGGACCGTCAAAGCTGCTCGGTGTATACATTTTATTGTTCTTCTATGTCAAATTTTACGAGTATAAGCTTTCAAGATTATTTCGAAGCAAAAACACCAACTTTCTATTACAAATGGACAAAATCGTTAAAAGCTTTTACGTAGAGATAGTTGAGCAACTTCGGATCATCAAAGTTGCTCGTGGTATACTTTTTATTGTTTTTATATGTCAAATTTTATGAGTATAAGCTTCCTAGATTATTTCGATGCCAAAACACCAACTTTCTATGACGAATGGACAAAATTGTAAAAAGCTCATCCATAGAGAGAGTTGAGCAACATTGCAGCATCAAAGTTCCTCGGTGTACACTTTTTATTGTGCTTCTATGTCAAATTTTAGGAGTATAAGCTTCCAAGATTATTTCGATTCCAAAATACCAACTTTCTATGACAAGTGGACAAAACCGTTAAAAGCTCCTCCAGAGAGAGAGTTGATCAACTTCTAACCATTAAAGTTGCTCGGGGTACACTTTTTATTGTTATTCTATTGCAAATTTTATCAGTATAAGCTTCCTATATTATTTCGATGACCATACACTAACTTTCTATGATAAATGGACAAAACCGTTAAAATATCATCCACAGAGAGAGTTGAGCAACTTCGAATCATCAAAGTTGCTCGGTGTCCACTTTTTATTGTTATTCTATTTCAAATTTTATGAGTATAAGCTTCCTAGATTATTTCAATGACGAAACCCCGACTTTCTATGACAAATGCACAAAATTGTTAAAAGCTCAACCATAGAGAGAGTTGAGCAACTTTGGACCGTCAGAGCTGCTCGGTGTTCTCATTTTATTGTTCTTCTATGTCAAATTTTACGAGTGTAAGCTTTCAAGATTATTTCGAAGCAAAAACACCAACTTTCTATGACAAATGCACAAAACCATTAAATGCTTTTCCGTAGAGATTGTTGAGCAACTTCGCACCATCAAAGTTGCTCGTTGTATACTTTTTATTGTTTTCTATGTCAAATTTTATGTGTATAAGCTTCCTAGATTATTTAGATGCCAAAATACCAACTTTCTATGACGAATGGACAAAATTGTTAAAAGCTCCTCCATAGAGAGAGTTGAGTAACTTCGGACCATCAAAGTTCCTCGGTGTACACTTTTTATTGTGCTTCTATGTCAAATTTTACGAGTATAAGCTTCCAAGATTATTTCGATGCCAAAATACCAACTTTCTATGACAAATGGCTAAAACCGTTAAAAGCTCCTCCATAAAGAGAGTTGATCAACTTCGAACCCCCAAAGTTGCTCGGCGTACACTTTTTATTGTTATTCTATCTCAAATTTTTTGAGTATAAGCTTCCAAGATTATTTTGATGGCAAAACACTAACTTTCTATGACAAATGGAGAAAGCCGTAAAAATCTCTTCCATAGAGAGAGTTGAGCAAGTTCGGACCATTAAAGTTGCTCGGTGTACACATTTTAATGTGATTCTATGTCAAATTTTATGAGTATAAGCTTCCTAGATTATTTCGATGAATAAACACTAACTTTCTATGACAAATGGGCAAAACCGTTAAAAGCTCCTCTATAGAGAGAGTTGAGCAAGTTCGGACCATCAAAGTTGCTCGGTGTACACTTTTTAATGTGCTTCTATGTCAAATTTTATGAGTATACGCTTCCTAGATTATTTCGATGAATAAACACTAACTTTCTATGACAAATGGAAAAAACTGTTAAAAGCTCCTACATAGAGAGAGTTGATCAACTTCGAACCACCAAAGTTGCTCGGTGTACACTTTTTATTATTATTCTATGTCAAATTTTATGAGTATACGCTTCCTAGATTATTTCGATGGCAAAACACTAACTTTCTATGACAAATGGACAAAGCCGTTAAAATATCTTTCATAGAGAGAGTTGAGCAACTTCGGACCATCGAAGTTGCTCGGTGTACGCATTTTATTGTTATCCTATTTCAAATTTTATGAGTATAAGCTTCCTAGATTATTTCAATGACAAAACCCCGACTTTCTATGACAAATACACAAAATTGTTGAAAGCTCCACCATAAAGAGAGTTGAGCAACTTTGGACTGTCAAAGCTGCTCGGTGTACACTTTTTATTGTGCTTCTATGTCAAATTTTACGTGTGTAAGGTTCCAAGATTATTTCGATGCCAAAATACCAACTTTCTATGACAAATGGACAAAACCGTTAAAAGCTCCTCCATAGAGAGAGTTGATCAACTTCGAACAACCAAAGTTGCTCGGTGTACACCTTTTATTTTTAGTCTATGTCAAAATTTTTGAGTATAAGCTTCCTAGATTATTTCAACGGGCAAAATACTAACTTTCTATGACAAATGGACAAAACCGTTAAAATATCTTCCATAGAGAGAGTTGAGCAACTTCGGACCATCAAAGTTTCTCGGTGTATGCTTTTTATTGTTATTCTATTTCAAATTTTATGAGTATAAGCTTCCTTCATTATTTCAATGACAAAACCCTGACTTTCTATGACAAATGCACATAATTGTTAAATGCTTAACCATAGAGAGAGTTGAGCAACTTTGGACTGTCAGAGCTGCTCGGTGTACACATTTTATTGTTCTTCTATGTCAAATTTTACGAGTATAAGCTTCAAGATTATTTCGAAGAAAAGACACCAACTTTCTATGACAAATGGACAAAACCGTTAAAAGCTTTTCTGTAGAGAAAGTTGAGCAACTTCTTACCATCAAAGTTGCTCGTGGTATACCTTTTATTGTTTTTATATGTCAAATTTTATGAGTATAAGGTTCCTAGATTATTTCGATTCCAAAACACCAACTTTCTATGACGAATGGACAAAATTGTTAAAAGCTCCTCCATAGAGAGAGTTGAGTAACTTCGGACCATCAAAGTTCCCCGGTATACACTTTTTATTGTGCTTCTATGTCAAGTTTTATGAGTATAAGCTTCCAAGATTATTTTGATGGCAAAAGACTAACTTTCTTTGACAAATGGACAAAGCCGTAAAAATCTCTTCCATAGAGAGAGTTGAGCAAGTTCGGACCATCAAAGTTGCTCGGTGTACACTTTTTAATGTGATTCTATGTCAAATTTTATGAGTATAAGCTTCCTAGATTATTTTGATGAATAAACACTAACTTTCTATGACAAATGGACAAAGCCGTTAAAAGCTCCTCTATAGAGAGAGTTGAGCAAGTTCGGACCATCAAAGTTGCTCGGTGTACACTTTTTAATGTGCTTCTATGTCAAATTTTACGAGTATAAGCTTCCTAGATTATTTCGATGAATAAACACTAACTTTCTATGACAAATGGACAAAACTGTTAAAAGCTCCTCCATAGAGAGAGTTGATCAACTTCGAACCACCAAAGTTGCTTGGTGTACACTTTTTATTATTATTCTATGTCAAATTTTATGAGTATAAGCTTCCTAGATTATTTCGATGACAAAATACTAACTTTCTATGATAAATGGACAAAGCCTTTAAAATATCCTCCATAGAGAGAGTTGAGCAACTTCGGACCATCAAAGTTGCTCGGTGTACGCTTTTTATTGTTATCCTATTTCAAATTTTATGAGTATAAGCTTCCTAGATTATTTCAATGACAAAACCCCGACTTTCTATGACAAATTCACAAAATTGTTGAAAGCTCCACCATAGAGAGAGTTGAGCAACTTTGGACTGTCAGAGCTGCTCGGTGTACACATTTTATTGTTCTTCTATGTCAAATTTTACGAGTATAAGCTTCAAGATTATTTCGAAGCAAAAACACCAACTTTCTATGACAAATGGACAAAACCGTTAAAAGCTTTTCCGTACAGAGAGTTGAGCAACTTCGGACCATCAAAGTTGCTCGTGGTATACTTTTTATTGTTTTTATATGTCAAATTTTATGAGTATAAGCTTCCTAGATTATTTCGATGCCAAAACACCAACTTTCTATGACAAATGGACAAAACCGTTAAAAGCTCTTCCAAAGAGAGTTGATCAACTTCGAACCATCAAAGTTGCTCGGTGTACACTTTTTATTGTTATTCTATGGCAAATTTTATGAGTATAACTTCCTAGATTATTTCGATGGCCAAACACTAACTTTCTATGATAAATGGACAAAGCCGTTAAAATATCATCCATAGAGTGAGTTGAGCAACTTCGAATCATCAAAGTTGCCCGGTGTCCAATTTTTATTGTTATTCTATTTCAAATTTAATAAGTATAAGCCTCCTAGATTATTTCGATGACAAAACCCCGAATTTCGATGACAAATGCACAAAATTGTTAAAAGCTCCACCATAGAGAGAATTGAGCAACTTTGGACCGTTAAAGCTGCTCGTTGTACACTTTTTATTGTTATTCTATGGCAAATTTTATCAGTATAAGCTTCCTAGATTATTTCGATGGCCAAACACTAACTTTCTATGATCAATGGACAAAGTCGTTAAAATATCATCCATAGAGAGAGTTGAGCAACTTCGAACAATCAAAAATGCTTGGTGTCCACTTTTTATTGTTATTTTATTTCAAATTTTATGAGTATAGGCTTCCTAGATTATTTCGATGACAAAACCCCGACTTTCTTCGACAAATGCATAAAATTGTTAAAAGCTCCACCATAAAGAGAGTTGAGCAACTTTGGACCGTCAAAGCTGATCAGTGTACACATTTTATTGTTCTTCTATGTCAAATTTTATGAGTATAAGCTTTCAAGATTATTTCAAAGCAAAAACACCAACTTTCTATGACAAATGGACAAAACCATTAAAAGCTTTTCCGTACAGATTGTTGAGCAACTTCGGACCATCAAACTTGCTCGGTGTACACTTTATATTGTGCTTCTATGTGATATTTTACGAGTATAAGCTTCCAAGATTATTTCAATGCCAAAATACTAACTTTCTATGACAAATGGACAAAACCGTTAAAAGCTCCTCCATAGAGAGAGTTGATCAACTTCGGACCATCAAAGTTGCTCGGTGTACGCTTTTTATTGTTATTCTATTTCAAATTTTATGATTATAAGCTTTCTAAATTATTTCAATGACAAAACCCCGACTTTCTATGACAAAAGCATAAAATTGTTAAAAGCTACACCATAGAGAGAGTTGAGCAACTTTGGACTGTCAGAGCTGCTCGGTGTACACATTTTATTGTTCTTCTATGTCAAATTTTACGAGTATAAACTTCAAGATTATTTCGAAGCAAAGAACACCAGCTTTCTACGACAAATGGACAAAACCGTTAAAACTCCTCCGTAGAGAGAGTTGAGCAACTTTGGAGCATCAAAGTTGCACGGTGTACACTTTTTAAAGTTCTTCTATGTTAAATTTTACGAGTATAAGCTTCCTAGATTATTTCGATGAATAAACACTAACTTTCTATGACAAACGGACAAAGCCGTTAAAAGGTGCTTCATAGAGAGAGGCGAGCAAATTCGGACCGTCAAAGCTGCTCGGTGTACACTTTTTAATGTTCTTCTATGTCAAATTTTACGAGTATAAGCATCCTAGATTATTTCGATGAATAAACACTAACATTCTATGACAAATGGACAAAACCGTTAAAAGTTCCTCCATAGAGAGAGTTGATCAACTTCGAACCACCAAACTTGCTCGGTGTACACTTTTTATTGTTATTCTAGTCAAATTTTATGAGTATAAGTTTCCTAGATTATTTCGATGGCAAAACACTAACTTTCTATGACAAATGGACAAAGCCGTTAAAATATCTTCCGTAGAGAGAGTTGAGAAACTTCGGACCATTAAATTTGCTTGGGGTACGCTTCTCATTGTTATCCTATTTCAAATTTTATGAGTATAAGCTTCCTAGATTATTTCAATGACAAAACCCCGACTTTCTATGAAAAATTAACAAAATTGTTAAAAGCGCCACCATAGAGAGATTTGAGCAACTTTGGACCGTCAAAGCTGCTCGGTGTATACATTTTATTGTTCTTCTATGTCATATTTTTCGAGTATAAGCTTTCCAGATTATTTCGAAGAAAAAACACCAACTTTCTTTCACAAATGGACAAAACCGTTAAAAGCTTTTCCGTAGAGAGAGTTGAGCAACTTCGGACCATCAAAGTTGCTCGTGGTATACTTTTTATTGTTCTTATATATCAAATTTTATGAGTATAAGCTTTCTAGATTATTTCGATGCCAAAACACCGACTTTCTATGACGAATGGACAAAATTGTTAAAAGCTCGTCCATAGAGAGAGTTGAGTAACTTTGGAGCATCAAAGTTCCTCGGTGTACACTTTTTATTGTGCTTCTATGTCAAATTTTACGAGTATAAGCTTCCAAGATTATTTCGATGCCAAAATACCAACTTTCTATGACAAATGGACAAAACCGTTAAAAGCTCCTCCAGAGAGAGAGTTGATCAACTTCTAACCATCAAAGTTGCTCGGTGTACACTTTTTATTGTTATTCTATGTCAAATTTTATGAGTATAAGCTTCCAAGATTATTTCGATGGCCAAACACTAACTTTCTATGATAAATGGACAAAGCCGTTAAAATATCATCCATGGAGAAAGTTGAGCAAGTTCGAACCATAAAAGTTGCTCGGTGTCCACTTTTTATTGTTATTCTATTTCAAATTTTATGAGTATAAGCTTTCTAGATTATTTCGATGACAAATCCCCGACTTTCTATGACAAATGCACAAAATTGTTAAAAGCTCCACCATAGAGAGAGTTGAGCAACTTTGGACCGTCAAAGCTGCTCGGTGTACACATTTTATTGTTCTTCTATGTCAAATTTTACGAGTATAAGCTTTCAAGATTATTTCGAAGCAAAAACACCAACTTTCTATGACAAATGGACAAAACCATCAAATGCTTTTCCGTTGAGATTGTTGAGCAACTTCGGACCATCAAAGTTGCTCGTTGTATACTTTTTATTGTTTTCTGTTTCAAATTTTATGAGTATAAGCTTCCTAGATTATTTCGATTCCAAAACACCAACTTTCTATGACGAATGGACAAAATTGTTAAAAGCTCCTCCATAGAGAGAGTTGAGTAACTTCGGACCATCAAAGTTCCTCGGTGTACACTTTTTATTGTGCTTCTATGTCAAATTTTACGAGTATAAGCTTCCAAGATTATTTCGATGCCAAAATACCATCTTTCTATTACAAATGGCCAAAACCGTTAAAAGCTCCTCCATAGAGAGAGTTGATCAACTTCTAACAACCAAAGTTGATCGGTGTACACTTTTTATTGTTAGTCTATGTCAAATTTTTTGAGTATAAGCTTTCTAGATTATTTCGATGGCAAAACAATAACTTTCTATGATAAATGGACAAAGCCGTTAAAATATCTTCCATAGAGAGAGTTGAGCAACTTCGGACCATTAAATTTGCTCGGTGTATTCTTTTTATTGTTATCCTATTTCAAATTTTATGAGTATAAGCTTCCTAGATTATTTCAATGACAAAACCCCGACTTTCTATGACAAATTAACAAAATTGTTAAAAGCTCCACCATAGAGAGAGTTGAGCAACTTTGGACCGTCAAAGCTGCTCGGTGTATACATTTTATTGTTCTTCTATGGCATATTTTACGAGTATAAGGTTTCAAGATTATTTCGAAGAAAAAACACCATCTTTCTATGACAAATGGACAAAACCGTTAAAAGCTTTTCCGTAGAGAGAGTTGAGCAACTTCGGAACATCAAAGTTGCTCGTGGTATACTTTTTATTGTTTTTATATGTCAAATTTTCTGAGTATAAGCTTCCTAGATTATTTTGATGCCAAAACACCAACTTTATATGACGAATGGATAAAATTGTTAAAAGCTCCTCCATAGAGAGAGTTGAGTAACTTTGGAGCATCAAAGTTCCTCAGTGTACACTTTTTATTGTGCTTCTATGTCAAATTTTACGAGTATAAGCTTCCAAGATTATTTTGATGCCAAAATACCAACTTTCTATGACAAATGGACAAAACCGTTAAAAGCTCTTCCAGAGAGAGAATTGATGAACTTCTAACCATCAAAGTTGCTCGGTGTACACTTTTTATTGTTATTCTATGGCAAATTTTATGAGTATAAGCTTCCTAGATTATTTTGATGGCCAAACACTAACTTTCTATAATAAATGGACAAAGCCGTTATAATATCGTTCATAGAGAAAGTTGAGCAACTTCGAACCATCAAAGTTGCACGGTCTCCACTTTTTATTGTTATTCTATTTCAAATTTTATGAGTATAAGCTTCCTAGATTATTTCGATGACAAAACCCCGACTTTCTATGACAAATGCACAAAATTGTTAAAAGCTCCACCACAGAGAGAGTTGAGCAACTTTGGAACATCAAAGCTGCTCGGTGTACACATTTTATTGTTCTTCTATGTCAAATTTTGCGAGTATAAGCTTTCAAGATTATTTCGTAGCAAAAACACCAACTTTCTATGACAAATGGACAAAACCGTTAAATGCTTTACCATAGAGATTGTTGAGCAACTTCGGACCATCAAAGTTGCTCGTTGTATACTTTTTATTGTTTTCTATGTCAAATTTTATGAGTATAAGCTTTCTAGATTATTTCGATGGCAAAACAATAACTTTCTATGATAAATGGACAAAGCCGTTAAAATATCTTCCATAGAGAGAGTTTAGCAACTTCGGACCATTAAATTTGCTCGGTTTATTCTTTTTATTGTTATCCTATTTCAAATTTTATGAGTATAAGCTTCCTAGATTATTTCAATGACAAAACCCCGACTTTCTATGAAAAATTAACAAAATTGTTAAAAGCTCCACCATAGAGAGAGTTGAGCAACTTTGGACCGTCAAAGCTGCTCGGTGTATACATTTTATTGTTCTTCTATGTCATATTTTACGAGTATAAGCTTTCCAGATTATTTCGAAGAAAAAACACCAACTTTCTATGACAAATGGACAAAACCGTTAAAAGCTTTTTCGTAGAGAGAGTTGAGAAACTTCGGACCATCAAAGTTGCTCGTGGTATACTTTTTATTGTTTTTATATGTCAAATTTTCTGAGTATAAGCTTCCTAGATTATTTTGATGCCAAAACACCAACTTTATATGACGAATGGACAAAATTGTTAAAAGCTCCTCCATAGAGAGAGTTGAGTAACTTTGGAGCATCAAAGTTCCTCAGTGTACACTTTTTATTGTGCTTCTATGTCAAATTTTACGAGTATAAGCTTCCAAGATTATTTTGATGCCAAAATACCAACTTTCTATGACAAATGGACAAAACCGTTAAAAGCTCCTCCAGAGAGAGAATTGATGAACTTCTAACCATCAAAGTTGCTCGGTGTACACTTTTTATTGTTATTCTATGGCAAATTTTATGAGTATAAGCTTCCTAGATTATTTTGATGGCCAAACAATAACTTTCTATAATAAATGGACAAAGCCGTTATAATATCGTCCATAGAGAAAGTTGAGCAACTTCGAACCATCAAAGTTGCTCGGTCTCCACTTTTTATTGTTATTCTATTTCAAATTTTATGAGTATAAGCTTCCTAGATTATTTCGATGACAAAACCCCGACTTTTATGACAAATGCACAAAATTGTTAAAAGCTCCACCACAGAGAGAGTTGAGCAACTTTGGACCATCAAAGCTGCTCGGTGTACACATTTTATTGTTCTTCTATGTCAAATTTTGCGAGTATAAGCTTTCAAGATTATTTCGTAGCAAAAACACCAACTTTCTATGGCAAATGGACAAAACCATTAAATGCTTTTCCATAGAGATTGTTGAGCAACTTCGGACCATCAAAGTTGCTCGTTGTATACTTTTTATTGTTTTCTATGTCAAATTTTATGAGTATAAGCTTTCTAGATTATTTCGATGGCAAAACACTAACTTTCTATGATAAATGGACAAAGCCGTTAAAATATCTTCCATAGAGAGAGTTTAGCAACTTCGGACCATTAAATTTGCTCGGTGTATTCTTTTTATTGTTATCCTATTTCAAATTTTATGAGTATAAGCTTCCTAGATTATTTCAATGACAAAACCCCGACTTTCTATGAAAAATTAACAAAATTGTTAAAAGCTCCACCATAGAGAGAGTTGAGCAACTTTGGACCGTCAAAGCTGCTCGGTGTATTCATTTTATTGTTCTTCTATGTCATATTTTACGAGTATAAGCTTTCCAGATTATTTCGAAGAAAAAACACCAACTTTCTATGACAAATGGACAAAACCGTTAAAAGCTTTTTCGTAGAGAGAGTTGAGAAACTTCGGACCATCAAAGTTGCTCGTGGTATACTTTTTATTGTTTTTATATGTCAAATTTTCTGAGTATAAGCTTCCTAGATTATTTTGATGCCAAAACACCAACTTTATATGACGAATGGATAAAATTGTTAAAAGCTCCTCCATAGAGAGAGTTGAGTAACTTTGGAGCATCAAAGTTCCTCAGTGTACACTTTTTATTGTGCTTCTATGTCAAATTTTACGAGTATAAGCTTCCAAGATTATTTTGATGCCAAAATACCAACTTTCTATGACAAATGGACAAAACCGTTAAATGCTCCTCCAGAGAGAGAATTGATGAACTTCTAACCATCAAAGTTGCTCGGTGTACACTTTTTATTGTTATTCTATGGCAAATTTTATGAGTATAAGCTTCCTAGATTATTTTGATGGCCAAACACTAACTTTCTATAATAAATGGACAAAGCCGTTATAATATCGTCCATAGAGAAAGTTGAGCAACTTCGAACCATCAAAGTTGCTCGGTCTCCACTTTTTATTGTTATTCTATTTCAAATTTTATGAGTATAAGCTTCCTAGATTATTTCGATGACAAAACCCCGACTTTCTATGACAAATGCACAAAATTGTTAAAAGCTCCACCACAGAGAGAGTTGAGCAACTTTGGACCATCAAAGCTGCTCGGTGTACACATTTTATTGTTCTTCTATGTCAAATTTTGCGAGTATAAGCTTTCAAGATTATTTCGAAGCAAAAACACCAACTTTCTATGACAAATGGACAAAACCATCAAATGCTTTTCCGTTGAGATTGTTGAGCAACTTCGGACCATCAAAGTTGCTCGTTGTATACTTTTTATTGTTTTCTGTTTCAAATTTTATGAGTATAAGCTTCCTAGATTATTTCGATTCCAAAACACCAACTTTCTATGACGAATGGACAAAATTGTTAAAAGCTCCTCCATAGAGAGAGTTGAGTAACTTCGGACCATCAAAGTTCCTCGGTGTACACTTTTTATTGTGCTTCTATGTCAAATTTTACGAGTATAAGCTTCCAAGATTATTTCGATGCCAAAATACCATCTTTCTATTACAAATGGCCAAAACCGTTAAAAGCTCCTCCATAGAGAGAGTTGATCAACTTCTAACAACCAAAGTTGATCGGTGTACACTTTTTATTGTTAGTCTATGTCAAATTTTTTGAGTATAAGCTTTCTAGATTATTTCGATGGCAAAACAATAACTTTCTATGATAAATGGACAAAGCCGTTAAAATATCTTCCATAGAGAGAGTTGAGCAACTTCGGACCATTAAATTTGCTCGGTGTATTCTTTTTATTGTTATCCTATTTCAAATTTTATGAGTATAAGCTTCCTAGATTATTTCAATGACAAAACCCCGACTTTCTATGACAAATTAACAAAATTGTTAAAAGCTCCACCATAGAGAGAGTTGAGCAACTTTGGACCGTCAAAGCTGCTCGGTGTATACATTTTATTGTTCTTCTATGGCATATTTTACGAGTATAAGGTTTCAAGATTATTTCGAAGAAAAAACACCATCTTTCTATGACAAATGGACAAAACCGTTAAAAGCTTTTCCGTAGAGAGAGTTGAGCAACTTCGGAACATCAAAGTTGCTCGTGGTATACTTTTTATTGTTTTTATATGTCAAATTTTCTGAGTATAAGCTTCCTAGATTATTTTGATGCCAAAACACCAACTTTATATGACGAATGGATAAAATTGTTAAAAGCTCCTCCATAGAGAGAGTTGAGTAACTTTGGAGCATCAAAGTTCCTCAGTGTACACTTTTTATTGTGCTTCTATGTCAAATTTTACGAGTATAAGCTTCCAAGATTATTTTGATGCCAAAATACCAACTTTCTATGACAAATGGACAAAACCGTTAAAAGCTCTTCCGGAGAGAGAATTGATGAACTTCTAACCATCAAAGTTGCTCGGTGTACACTTTTTATTGTTATTCTATGGCAAATTTTATGAGTATAAGCTTCCTAGATTATTTTGATGGCCAAACACTAACTTTCTATAATAAATGGACAAAGCCGTTATAATATCGTTCATAGAGAAAGTTGAGCAACTTCGAACCATCAAAGTTGCACGGTCTCCACTTTTTATTGTTATTCTATTTCAAATTTTATGAGTATAAGCTTCCTAGATTATTTCGATGACAAAACCCCGACTTTCTATGACAAATGCACAAAATTGTTAAAAGCTCCACCACAGAGAGAGTTGAGCAACTTTGGAACATCAAAGCTGCTCGGTGTACACATTTTATTGTTCTTCTATGTCAAATTTTGCGAGTATAAGCTTTCAAGATTATTTCGTAGCAAAAACACCAACTTTCTATGACAAATGGACAAAACCGTTAAATGCTTTACCATAGAGATTGTTGAGCAACTTCGGACCATCAAAGTTGCTCGTTGTATACTTTTTATTGTTTTCTATGTCAAATTTTATGAGTATAAGCTTTCTAGATTATTTCGATGGCAAAACAATAACTTTCTATGATAAATGGACAAAGCCGTTAAAATATCTTCCATAGAGAGAGTTTAGCAACTTCGGACCATTAAATTTGCTCGGTGTATTCTTTTTATTGTTATCCTATTTCAAATTTTATGAGTATAAGCTTCCTAGATTATTTCAATGACAAAACCCCGACTTTCTATGAAAAATTAACAAAATTGTTAAAAGCTCCACCATAGAGAGAGTTGAGCAACTTTGGACCGTCAAAGCTGCTCGGTGTATACATTTTATTGTTCTTCTATGTCATATTTTACGAGTATAAGCTTTCCAGATTATTTCGAAGAAAAAACACCAACTTTCTATGACAAATGGACAAAACCGTTAAAAGCTTTTTCGTAGAGAGAGTTGAGAAACTTCGGACCATCAAAGTTGCTCGTGGTATACTTTTTATTGTTTTTATATGTCAAATTTTCTGAGTATAAGCTTCCTAGATTATTTTGATGCCAAAACACCAACTTTATATGACGAATGGACAAAATTGTTAAAAGCTCCTCCATAGAGAGAGTTGAGTAACTTTGGAGCATCAAAGTTCCTCAGTGTACACTTTTTATTGTGCTTCTATGTCAAATTTTACGAGTATAAGCTTCCAAGATTATTTTGATGCCAAAATACCAACTTTCTATGACAAATGGACAAAACCGTTAAAAGCTCCTCCAGAGAGAGAATTGATGAACTTCTAACCATCAAAGTTGCTCGGTGTACACTTTTTATTGTTATTCTATGGCAAATTTTATGAGTATAAGCTTCCTAGATTATTTTGATGGCCAAACAATAACTTTCTATAATAAATGGACAAAGCCGTTATAATATCGTCCATAGAGAAAGTTGAGCAACTTCGAACCATCAAAGTTGCTCGGTCTCCACTTTTTATTGTTATTCTATTTCAAATTTTATGAGTATAAGCTTCCTAGATTATTTCGATGACAAAACCCCGACTTTTATGACAAATGCACAAAATTGTTAAAAGCTCCACCACAGAGAGAGTTGAGCAACTTTGGACCATCAAAGCTGCTCGGTGTACACATTTTATTGTTCTTCTATGTCAAATTTTGCGAGTATAAGCTTTCAAGATTATTTCGTAGCAAAAACACCAACTTTCTATGGCAAATGGACAAAACCATTAAATGCTTTTCCATAGAGATTGTTGAGCAACTTCGGACCATCAAAGTTGCTCGTTGTATACTTTTTATTGTTTTCTATGTCAAATTTTATGAGTATAAGCTTTCTAGATTATTTCGATGGCAAAACACTAACTTTCTATGATAAATGGACAAAGCCGTTAAAATATCTTCCATAGAGAGAGTTTAGCAACTTCGGACCATTAAATTTGCTCGGTGTATTCTTTTTATTGTTATCCTATTTCAAATTTTATGAGTATAAGCTTCCTAGATTATTTCAATGACAAAACCCCGACTTTCTATGAAAAATTAACAAAATTGTTAAAAGCTCCACCATAGAGAGAGTTGAGCAACTTTGGACCGTCAAAGCTGCTCGGTGTATTCATTTTATTGTTCTTCTATGTCATATTTTACGAGTATAAGCTTTCCAGATTATTTCGAAGAAAAAACACCAACTTTCTATGACAAATGGACAAAACCGTTAAAAGCTTTTTCGTAGAGAGAGTTGAGAAACTTCGGACCATCAAAGTTGCTCGTGGTATACTTTTTATTGTTTTTATATGTCAAATTTTCTGAGTATAAGCTTCCTAGATTATTTTGATGCCAAAACACCAACTTTATATGACGAATGGATAAAATTGTTAAAAGCTCCTCCATAGAGAGAGTTGAGTAACTTTGGAGCATCAAAGTTCCTCAGTGTACACTTTTTATTGTGCTTCTATGTCAAATTTTACGAGTATAAGCTTCCAAGATTATTTTGATGCCAAAATACCAACTTTCTATGACAAATGGACAAAACCGTTAAATGCTCCTCCAGAGAGAGAATTGATGAACTTCTAACCATCAAAGTTGCTCGGTGTACACTTTTTATTGTTATTCTATGGCAAATTTTATGAGTATAAGCTTCCTAGATTATTTTGATGGCCAAACACTAACTTTCTATAATAAATGGACAAAGCCGTTATAATATCGTCCATAGAGAAAGTTGAGCAACTTCGAACCATCAAAGTTGCTCGGTCTCCACTTTTTATTGTTATTCTATTTCAAATTTTATGAGTATAAGCTTCCTAGATTATTTCGATGACAAAACCCCGACTTTCTATGACAAATGCACAAAATTGTTAAAAGCTCCACCACAGAGAGAGTTGAGCAACTTTGGACCATCAAAGCTGCTCGGTGTACACATTTTATTGTTCTTCTATGTCAAATTTTGCGAGTATAAGCTTTCAAGATTATTTCGTAGCAAAAACACCAACTTTCTATGACAAATGGACAAAACCATTAAATGCTTTTCCATAGAGATTGTTGAGCAACTTCGGACCATCAAAGTTGCTCGTTGTATACTTTTTATTGTTTTCTATGTCAAATTTTACGAGTATAAGCTTCCAAGTTATTTTGATGCCAAAATACCAACTTTCTATGACAAATGGACAAAACCGTTAAAAGCTCATCCAGAGAGAGAATTGATGAACTTCTAACCATCAAAGTTGCTCGGTGTACACTTTTTATTGTTATTCTATGGCAAATTTTATGAGTATAAGCTTCCTAGATTATTTTGATGGCCAAACACTAACTTTCTATAATAAATGGACAAAGCCGTTATAATATCGTCCATAGAGAAAGTTGAGCAACTTCGAACCATCAAAGTTGCTCGGTCTCCACTTTTTATTGTTATTCTATTTCAAATTTTATGAGTATAAGCTTCCTAGATTATTTCGATGACAAAACCCCGACTTTCTATGACAAATGCACAAAATTGTTAAAAGCTCCACCACAGAGAGAGTTGAGCAACTTTGGACCATCAAAGCTGCTCGGTGTACACATTTTATTGTTCTTCTATGTCAAATTTTGCGAGTATAAGCTTTCAAGATTATTTCGTAGCAAAAACACCAACTTTCTATGACAAATGGACAAAACCATTAAATGCTTTTCCATAGAGATTGTTGAGCAACTTCGGACCATCAAAGTTGCTCGTTGTATACTTTTTATTGTTTTCTATGTCAAATTTTACGAGTATAAGCTTCCAAGATTATTTTGATGCCAAAATACCGACTTTCTATGACAAATGGACAAAACCGTTAAAAGCTCCTCCAGAGAGAGAATTGATGAACTTCTAACCATCAAAGTTGCTCGGTGTACACTTTTTATTGTTATTCTATGGCAAATTTTATGAGTATAAGCTTCCTAGATTATTTTGATGGCCAAACACTAACTTTCTATAATAAATGGACAAAGCCGTTATAATATCGTCCATAGAGAAAGTTGAGCAACTTCGAACCATCAAAGTTGCTCGGTCTCCACTTTTTATTGTTATTCTATTTCAAATTTTATGAGTATAAGCTTCCTAGATTATTTCGATGACAAAACCGCGACTTTCTATGACAAATGCACAAAATTGTTAAAAGCTCCACCACAGAGAGAGTTGAGCAACTTTGGACCATCAAAGCTGCTCGGTGTACACATCTTATTGTTCTTCTATGTCAAATTTTGCGAGTATAAGCTTTCAAGATTATTTCGTAGCAAAAACACCAACTTTCTATGACAAATGGACAAAACCATTAAATGCTTTTCCATAGAGATTGTTGAGCAACTTCGGACCATCAAAGTTGCTCGTTGTATACTTTTTATTGTTTTCTATGTCAAATTTTACAAGTATAAGCTTCCAAGATTATTTTGATGCCAAAATACCAACTTTCTATGACAAATGGACAAAACCGTTAAAAGCTCCTCCAGAGAGAGAATTGATGAACTTCTAACCATCAAAGTTGCTCGGTGTACACTTTTTATTGTTATTCTATGGCAAATTTTATGAGTATAAGCTTCCTAGATTATTTTGATGGCCAAACACTAACTTTCTATAATAAATGGACAAAGCCGTTATAATATCGTCCATAGAGAAAGTTGAGCAACTTCGAACCATCAAAGTTGCTCGGTCTCCACTTTTTATTGTTATTCTATTTCAAATTTTATGAGTATAAGCTTCCTAGATTATTTCGATGACAAAACCCCGACTTTCTAAGACAAATGCACAAAATTGTTAAAAGCTCCACCACAGAGAGAGTTGAGCAACTTTGGACCATCAAAGCTGCTCGGTGTACACATTTTATTGTTCTTCTATGTCAAATTTTGCGAGTATAAGCTTTCAAGATTATTTCGTAGCAAAAACACCAACTTTCTATGACAAATGGACAAAACCATTAAATGCTTTTCCATAGAGATTGTTGAGCAACTTCGGACCATCAAAGTTGCTCGTTGTATACTTTTTATTGTTTTCTATGTCAAATTTTACGAGTATAAGCTTCCAAGATTATTTTGATGCCAAAATACCAACTTTCTATGACAAATGGACAAAACCGTTAAAAGCTCCTCCAGAGAGAGAATTGATGAACTTCTAACCATCAAAGTTGCTCGGTGTACACTTTTTATTGTTATTCTATGGCAAATTTTATGAGTATAAGCTTCCTAGATTATTTTGATGGCCAAACACTAACTTTCTATAATAAATGGACAAAGCCGTTATAATATCGTCCATAGAGAAAGTTGAGCAACTTCGAACCATCAAAGTTGCTCGGTCTCCACTTTTTATTGTTATTCTATTTCAAATTTTATGAGTATAAGCTTCCTAGATTATTTCGATGACAAAACCCCGACTTTCTATGACAAATGCACAAAATTGTTAAAAGCTCCACCACAGAGAGAGTTGAGCAACTTTGGACCATCAAAGCTGCTCGGTGTACACATTTTATTGTTCTTCTATGTCAAATTTTGCGAGTATAAGCTTTCAAGATTATTTCGTAGCAAAAACACCAACTTTCTATGACGAATGGACAAGACCATTAAATGCTTTTCCATAGAGATTGTTGAGCAACTTCGGACCATCAAAGTTGCTCGTTGTATACTTTTTATTGTTTTCTATGTCAAATTTTACGAGTATAAGCTTCCAAGATTATTTTGATGCCAAAATACCAACTTTCTATGACAAATGGACAAAACCGTTAAAAGCTCCTCCAGAGAGAGAATTGATGAACTTCTAACCATCAAAGTTGCTCGGTGTACACTTTTTATTGTTATTCTATGGCAAATTTTATGAGTATAAGCTTCCTAGATTATTTTGATGGCCAAACACTAACTTTCTATAATAAATGGACAAAGCCGTTATAATATCGTCCATAGAGAAAGTTGAGCAACTTCGAACCATCAAAGTTGCTCGGTCTCCACTTTTTATTGTTATTCTATTTCAAATTTTATGAGTATAAGCTTCCTAGATTATTTCGATGACAAAACCCCGACTTTCTATGACAAATGCACAAAATTGTTAAAAGCTCCACCACAGAGAGAGTTGAGCAACTTTGGACCATCAAAGCTGCTCGGTGTACACATTTTATTGTTCTTCTATGTCAAATTTTGCGAGTATAAGCTTTCAAGATTATTTCGTAGCAAAAACACCAACTTTCTATGACAAATGGACAAAACCATTAAATGCTTTTCCATAGAGATTGTTGAGCAACTTCAGACCATCAAAGTTGCTCGTTGTATACTTTTTATTGTTTTCTATGTCAAATTTTATGAGTATAAGCTTCCTAGATTATTTCGATGCCAAAACACCAACTTTCTGTGACGAATGGACAAAACTGTTAAAAGCTCCTCCATAGAGAGAGTTGAGTAACTTCGGACCATCAAAGTCCCTCAGTGTACACTTTTTATTGTGCTTCTATGTCAAATTTTATGAGTATAAGCTTCCTAGATTATTTTGATGGCAAAACAGTAACTTTCTATGACAAATGGACAAAGCCGTTAAAATATCTTCCATAGAGAGAGTTGAGCAACTTTGGACCATCAAAGTTGCTCGGTGTGCGCTTTTTATTGTTATCCTATTTCAAATTTTATGAGTATAAGCTTTCTAGATTATTTCAATGACAAAACCCTGACTTTCTATGAAAAATGCACAAAATTGTTAACAGCTCCACCATAGAGAGAGTTGAGCAACTTTGGACCGTCAAAGCTGCTCGGTGTATACATTTTATTGTTCTTCTATGTCATATTTTACGAGTATAGACTTTCAATATTATTTCGAAGCAAAAACACCAACTTTCTATGACAAATGGACAAAACCATCAAATGCTTTTCCGTAGAGATTGTTGAGCAACTTCGAACCATCAAAGTTGCTCGTTGTATACTTTTTATTGTTTTCTGCTTCAAATTTTATGAGTATAAGCTTCCTAGATTATTTCGATGCCAAAACACCAACTTTCTATGACGAATGGACAAAATTGTTAAAAGCTCCTCCATAGAGAGAGTTGAGTAACTTCGAACCATCAATGTTCCTCGGTGTACACTTTTTATTGTGCTTCTATGTCAAATTTTACGAGTATAAGCTTCCAAGATTATTTCGATGCCAAAATACCAACTTTCTATGACAAATGGCCAAAACCGTTAAAAGCTCCTTCATAGAGAGAGTTGATCAACTTCTAACAACCAAAGTTGATCGGTGTACACTTTTTATTGTTAGTCTATGTCAAATTTTTTGAGTATAAGCTTTCTAGACTATTTCGATGGCAAAACACTAACTTTATATGATAAATGGACAAAGCCGTTAAAATATCTTCCATAGAGAGAGTTTAGCAACTTCGGACCATTAAATTTGCTCGGTGTATTCTTTTTATTGTTATCCTATTTCAAATTTTATGAGTATAAGCTTCCTAGACTATTTCAATGACAAAACCCCGACTTTCTATGACAAATTAACAAAATTGTTAAAAGCTCCACCACAGAGAGAGTTGAGCAACTTTGGACCGTCAAAGCTGCTCGGTGTATACATTTTATTATTCTTCTATGTCATATTTTACGAGTATAAGCTTTCCAGATTATTTCGAAGAAAAAACACCAACTTTCTATGACAAATGGACAAAACCGTTAAAAGATTTTTCGTAGAGAGAGTTGAGAAACTACGGACCATCAAAGTTGCTCGTGGTATACTTTTTATTGTTTTTATATGTCAAATTTTCTGAGTATAAGCTTCCTAGATTATTTTGATGCCAAAACACCAACTTTATATGACGAATGGACAAAATTGTTAAAAGCTCCTCCATAGAGAGAGTTGAGTAACTTTGGAGCATCAAAGTTCCTCAGTGTACACTTTTTATTGTGCTTCTATGTCAAATTTTACGAGTATAAGCTTCCAAGATTATTTTGATGCCAAAATACCAACTTTCTATGACAAATGGACAAAACCGTTAAAAGCTCCTCCAGAGAGAGAATTGATGAACTTCTAACCATCAAAGTTGCTCGGTGTACACTTTTTATTGTTATTCTATGGCAAATTTTATGAGTATAAGCTTCCTAGATTATTTTGATAGCCAAACACTAACTTTCTATAATAAATGGACAAAGCCGTTATAATATCGTCCATAGAGAAAGTTGAGCAACTTCGAACCATCAAAGTTGCTCGGTCTCCACTTTTTATTGTTATTCTATTTCAAATTTTATGAGTATAAGCTTCCTAGATTATTTCGATGACAAAACCCCGACTTTCTATGACAAATGCACAAAATTGTTAAAAGCTCCACCACAGAGAGAGTTGAGCAACAATGGACCATCAAAGCTGCTCGGTGTACACATTTTATTGTTCTTCTATGTCAAATTTTGCGAGTATAAGCTTTCAAGATTATTTCGTAGCAAAAACACCAACTTTCTATGCAAATGGACAAAACCATTAAATGCTTTTCCATAGAGATTGTTGAGCAACTTCGGACCATCAAAGTTGCTCGTTGTATACTTTTTATTGTTTTCTATGTCAAATTTTATGAGTATAAGCTTCCTAGATTATTTCGATGCCAAAACACCAACTTTCTATGACGAATGGACAAAACTGTTAAAAGCTCCTCCATAGAGAGAGTTGAGTAACTTCGGACCATCAAAGTTCCTCAGTGTACACTTTTTATTGTGCTTCTAAGTCAAATTTTACGAGTATAAGCTTCCTAGATTATTTTGATGGCAAAACAGTAACTTTCTATGACAAATGGACAAAGCCGTTAAAATATCTTCCATAGAGAGAGTTGAGCAACTTTGGACCATCAAAGTTGCTCGATGTGCGCTTTTTATTGTTATCCTATTTCAAATTTTATGAGTATAAGCTTTCTAGATTATTTCAATGACAAAACCCTGACTTTCTGTGAAAAATGCACAAAATTGTTAAAAGCTCCACCATAGAGAGAGTTGAGCAACTTTGGACCGTCAAAGCTGCTCGGTGTATACATTTTATTGTTCTTCTATGTCATATTTTACGAGTATAGACTTTCAATATTATTTCGAAGCAAAAACACCAACTTTCTATGACAAATGGACAAAACCGTTAAAAGCTTTTTCATTGAGAGAGTTGAGCAACTTCGGACCATCAAAGTTGCTCGTGGTACACTTTTTATTGTGCTTGTATGTCAAATTTTACGAGTATAAGCTTCCAAGATTATTTCGATGCCAAAATACCAACATTCTATGACAAATGGACAAAACCGATAAAAGCTCCTCCATAGAGAGAGTTGATCAACTTCTAACCATCAAAGTTGCTCGGTGTACACTTTTCATTGTTATTCTATGGAAAAACTTTTGAGTATAAGCTTCCTAGATTATTTCGATGGCCAAACACTAACTTTCTATGATAAATGGACAAAGCCGTTAAAATATCATCCATGGAGAAAGTTGAGCAACTTCGAACCATCAAAGTTTCACGGTGTCCACTTTTTATTGTTATTCTATTTGAAATTTTATGAGTATAAGCTTCATAGATTATTTCGATGACAAAACCCCGACTTTCTATGACAAATGCACAAAATTGTTAAAAGCTCCACCATAGGGAGAGTTGAGCAACTTTGGACCGTCAAAGCTGCTCGGTGTACACATTTTATTGTTCTTCAATGTCAAATTTTACGAGTATAAGCTTTCAAGATTATTTCGAAGCAAAAACACCAACTTTCTATGACAAATGGACAAAACCATTAAATGCTTTTCCGTAGAGATTGTTGAGCAACTTCGGACCATCAAAGTTGCTCGGTGTACACTTTTCATTGTTATTCTATGGAAAAACTTATGAGTATAAGCTTCCTAGATTATTTCGATGGCCAAACATTAACTTTCTATGATAAATGGACAAAGCCGTTAAAATATCATCCATGGAGAAAGTTGAGCAACTTCGAACCATCAAAGTTTCACGGTGTCCACTTTTTATTGTTATTCTATTTGAAATTTTATGAGTATAAGCTTCATAGATTATTTCGATGACAAAACCCCGACTTTCTATGACAAATGCACAAAATTGTTAAAAGCTCCACCATAGGGAGAGTTGAGCAACTTTGGACCGTCAAAGCTGCTCGGTGTACACATTTTATTGTTCTTCAATGTCAAATTTTACGAGTATAAGCTTTCAAGATTATTTCGAAGCAAAAACACCAACTTTCTATGACAAATGGACAAAACCATTAAATGCTTTTCCGTAGAGATTGTTGAGCAACTTCGGACCATCAAAGTTGCTCGGTGTACACTTTTCATTGTTATTCTATGGAAAAACTTATGAGTATAAGCTTCCTAGATTATTTCGATGGCCAAACATTAACTTTCTATGATAAATGGACAAAGCCGTTAAAATATCATCCATGGAGAAAGTTGAGCAACTTCGAACCATCAAAGTTTCACGGTGTCCACTTTTTATTGTTATTCTATTTCAAATTTTATGAGTATAAGCTTCATAGATTATTTCGATGACAAAACACCAACTTTCTATGACGAATGAACAAAATTGTTAAAAGCTCCTCCAAAGGGAGCGTTGAGTAACTTCGGACCATCAAAGTTCCTCGGTGTACACTTTTTATTGTGCTTCTATGTCAAATTTTACGAGTATAAGCTTCCAAGATTATTTCGATGCCAAAATACCAACTTTCTATGACAAATGGACAAAACCGTTAAAAGCTCCTCCATAGAGAGAGTTGATCAACTTCTAACAACCAAAGTTGCTCGGTGTACACTTTTTATTGTTAGTTTATGTCAAATTTTTGAGTATAAGCTTCCTAGATTATTCGATGGCAAAACACTAACTTTCTATGACAAGTGGACAAAGCCGTTAAAATATCTTCCATAGAGAGAGTTGAGCAACTTCGGACCATCAAATTTGCTCGGTGTACGCTTTTTATTGTTATCCTATTTCAAATTTTATGATTATAAGCTTCCTAGATTATTTTAATGACAAAACCCCGACTTTCTATGACAAATGCACAAAATTGCTAAAAGCTCCACCATAGAGAGAGTTGAGCAACTTTGGAGCGTCAAAGCTTCTCGGTGTATACATTTTATTGTTCTTCTATGTCATATTTTATGAGTATAAGCTTTCAGGATTATTTCGAAGCAAAAACACCAACTTTCTATGACAAATGGACAAAACCGTTAAAAGCTTTTCCGTAGAGAGAGTTGAGCAACTTTGGACCATCAAAGTTGCTCGTGGTATACTTTTTATTGTTTTTATATGTCAAATTTTATGAGTATAAGCTTTCTAGATTATTTCGATGCAAAAACACCAACTTTCTACGACGAATGGACAAAATTGTTAAAAGCTCCTCCATAGAGAGAGTTGAGTAACTTTGGAGCATCAAAGTTCCTCGGTGTACACTTTTTATTGTGCTTCTATGTCAAATTTTATGAGTATAAGCTTCCAAGATTATTTCGATGCCAAAATACCAACTTTCTATGACAAATGGACAAAACCGTTAAAAGCTCCTCCAGAGAAAGAGTTGATCAACTTCTAACCATCAAAGTTGCTCTGTGTACACTTTTTATTGTTATTCTATGGCAAATTTTATGAGTATAAGCTTCCTAGATTATTTCGATGGCCAAACAGTAACTTTCTATAATAAATGGACAAAGCCGTTAAAATATCATCCATAGAGAAAGTTGAGCAACTTCGAACCATCAAAGTTGCTCGGTGTCCACTTTTTATTGTTATTCTATTTCAAATTTTATGAGTATAAGCTTCATAGATTATTTCGATGACAAAACCCCGACTTTCTATGACAAATGCACAAAATTGTTAAAAGCTCCATTAGAGAGAGAGTTGAGCAACTTTAACCCATCAAAGTTGCTCGGTGTACACATTTTATTGTTCTTCTATGTCAAATTTTATGAGTATAAGCTTTCAAGATTTTTTCAAAGCAAAAGCACCAACTTTCTATGACCAATGGACAAAACCATTAAATGCTTTTCCGTAGAGATTGTTGAGCAACTTCGGACCATCAAAGTTGCTCGTTATATACTTTTTATTGTTTTCGATGTCAAATTTTATGAGCATAAGCTTCCTAGATTATTTCGATGGCAAAACACCAACTTTCTATGACGAATGGACAAAATTGTTAAAAGCTCCTCCATAGAGAGAGTTGAGTAACTTTGGAGCATCAAAGTTCCTCGGTGTACACTTTTTATTGTGCTTCTATGTTAAATTTTCCGAGTATAAGCTTCCAAGATTATTTCGTTGCCAAAATACCAACTTTCTATGACAAATCGCCAAAACCGTTAAAAGCTCCTCCAGAGAAAGAGTTGATCAACTTCTAACCATCAAAGTTGCTCTGTGTACACTTTTTATTGTTAGTCTATGTCAAATTTTTTGAGTATAAGCTTCCTAGATTATTTTGATGGCAAAACACTAACTTTCTATGACAAATGGACAAAGCCGTTAAAATGTCTTCCATAGAGAGAGTTGAGCAACTTCGGACCATCAAAGTTGTTCGGTGTACGCCTTTTATTGTTATCCTATTTCAAATTTTATGAGTATAAGCTTCCTAGATTATTTCAATGACAAAACCCCGACTTTCTATGACAAATGCACAAAATTGTTAAAAGCTCCACCATAGAGAGAGTTGAGCAACTTTGGACCGTCAAAGCTGCTCGGTGTATACATTTTATTGTTCTTATATGTCATATTTTACGAGTATAGACTTTCAAGATTATTTCGAAGCAAAAACAACAACTTTCTATGACAAATGGACAAAACCGTTAAAAGCTTTTTCGTAGAGAGAGTTGACCAACTTCGGACCATCAAAGTTGCTCGTGGAACACTTTTTATTGTGCTTCTATGTCAAATTTTATGAGTATAAGTTTCCAAGATTATTTCGATGCCAAAATACGAACTTTCTATGACAAATAGACAAAACCGTTAAAAGCTCCTCCATAGAGAGAGTTGGTCAACTTCGAACAACCAAAGTTGCTCGGTGTACACTTTTCATTGTTAGTCTATGTCAAACTTTTTGAGTATAAGCTTCCTAGATTATTTCGATGGCAAAACACTAACTTTCTATGACAAATGGACAAAGTCGTAAAAATCTCTTCCACAGAGAGAGTTGAGCAAGTTCGAACCATCAAAGTTGCTCAGTGTACACTTTTTAATGTGATTCTATGTCAAATTTTACGAGTATAAGCTTCCAAGATTATTTTGATGAATAAACACTAACTTTCTATGACAAGTGGACAAAGCCGTTAAAAGCTCCTCTATAGAGAGAGTTGAGCAAGTTCGGACCATCAAAGTTGCTCGGTGTACACTTTTTAATGTGCTTCTATGTCAAATTTTACGAGTATAAGCTTCCTAGATTATTTCGATGAATAAACACTAACTTTCTATGACAAATGGATAAAACTGTTAAAAGCTCCTCCATAGAGAGAGTTGATCAACTTCGAACCACCAAAGTTGCTCGGTGTGCACTTTTTATTGTTATTCTATGTCCAATTTTATGAGTATAAGCTTCCTAGATTATTTCGATGTCAAAACACTAACTTTCTATGACAAATGGACAAAGCCGTTAAAATATCTTTCATAGAGAGACTTGAGCAACTTCGGACCATCAAAGTTGCTCGGTGTACACTTTTTATTGTTATTCTATTTCAAATTTTATGAGTATAAGCTTCCTAGATTATTTCAATGACAAAACCCCGACTTTCTATGACAAATGGACAAAATTGTTAAAAGCTCCACCATAGAGAGAGTTGAGCAACTTTGGACTGTCAGAGCTGCTCGGTATACACATTTTATTGTTCTTCTATGTCAATTTTTACGAGTATAAGCTTCAAGATTATTTTGATGCAAAAACACCAACTTTCTATGACAAATGGACAAAACCGTTAAAAGCCTTTCCGTAGAGAGAGTTGAGCAACTTCAGACCATCAAAGTTGCTCGTGGTATACTTTTTATTGTTTTTATATGTCAAATTTTATGAGTATAAGCTTCCTGGATTATTTCGATGCCAAACTACCAACTTTTTATGACAAATGAACAAAACCGTTTAAAGCTCCTTCAGAGAGAGAGTTGATCAACTTCGAACCATCAAAGTTGCTCGGTGTACACTTTTTATTGTTATTCTATGGCAAATTTTATGAGTATAAGCTTCCTAGATTATTTCGATGGCCAAACACTAACTTTCAATGATAAATGGACAAAGCCGTTAAAATATCATCCATAGAGAGAGTTGAGCAACTTCGAACCATCAAAGTTGATCGGTGTCCACTTTTTATTGTTATTCTATTTCAAATTTTATGAGTATAATATTCCTAGATTATTTCATTGACAAAACCCGACTTTCTATGACAAATGCACAAAATTGTTAAAAGCTCCACCATAGAGAGAGTTGAACAACTTTGGACCGTCAACGCTGCTCGGTGTACGTTTTTTATTGTTATTCTATTTCAAATTTTATGAGTATAAGCTTCCTAGATTATTTCAATGACAAAACCCCGACTTTCTATGAAAAATGCACAAAATTGTTAAACGCTCCACCATAGAGAGAGTAGAGCAACTTTGGACTGTCAGAGCTGCTCGGTGTACACATTTTATTGTTCTTCTATGTCAAATTTTACGAGTATAAGCTTCAAGATTATTTCGAAGCAAAAACACCAACCTTCTAAGACAAATGGATAAAACCGTTAAAAGCTGCTCCGTAGAGAGAGTTGAGCAACTTCGGACCATCAAAGTTGCACGGTGTACACTTTTTAATGTTCCTCTATGTCAAATTTTACGAGTATAAGCTTCCAAGATTATTTCGATGAATAAACACAAACTCTGTATGACAAATAGACAAAGCCGGTAAAAGCTCCTCCATAGAGAGAGTTGAGAAAGTTCGGACCATCAAAGTTGCTCGGTGTACACTTTTTAATGTGCTTCTATGTCAAATTTTACAAGTATATAAGCTTCCTAGATTATTTCGTTGAATAAACACTAACTTTCTATGACAAATGGACAAAACCGTTAAAAGCTCCTCCATAGAGAGAGTTGATCAACTTTGAAGAACCAAAGTTGATCGGTGTACACTTTTTATTGTTATTCTATGTCAATTTTTATGAGTATAAGCTTCCTAGATTATTTCGATGCCAAAACACTAACTTTCTATTGCAAATGGACAAAGCCGTTAAAATATCTTCCATATACAGAGTTCAGCAACTTCGGACCATCAAAGTTGATCGGTGTACGCTTTTTATTGTTATTCTATTTCAAATTTTATGAGTATAACATTCCTAGATTATTTCGATGACAAAACCCCGACTTTCTATGACAAATGCACAAATTTGTTAGAAGCTCCACCATAGAGAGAGTTGAGCAACTTCGGACCATTAAAGTTGCTCGGTGTACGCTTTTTATTGTTATTCTATTTCAAATTTTATGAGTATAAGCATCCTAGATTATTTCAATGACAAAACCCTGACTTTCTATGACAAATGCACAAAATTGTTAAAAGCTCCACCATAGAGAGAGTTGAGCAACTTGGAACCGTCAAAGCTGCCCGGTGTATACATTTTATTGTTCTTCTATGTCAAATTTTACGAGTAAAAGCTTTCAAGATTATTTCGAAGCAAAAAACACCGACTTTCTATGACAAATGGACAAAACCGTTAAAAGCTTTTTCGTAGAGAGAGTTGAGCAACTTCGGACCACCAAAGTTGCTCGGTGTATACTTTTTATTGTTTTTATATGTCAAATTTTATGAGTCTAAGCTTCCTAGATTATTTCGATGCCAAAACACCAACTTTCTATGACGAATGGACAAAATTGTTAAAAGCTCCTCCATAGAGAGAGTTGAGCAACTTTGGACCATCAAAGTTCCTCGGTGTACACTTTTTATTGTGCTTCTATGGAAAATTTTATGAGTATAAGCTTCCTAGATTATTTCGATGGCCAAACACTAACTTTCTATGATAAATGGACAAAGCCGTTAAAATATCATCCATATAGAGAGTTGAGCAACTTCAGACCATCAAAGTTTCTCGGTGTACACTTTTTATTGTTATTCTATGTCGAAATTTTATGAGTATAAGCTTCCTAGATTATTTCGATGACAAAACCATGACTTTCTATGACAAATGCACAAAATTGTTAAAAGCTCCATCATAGAGAGGGTTGAGCAACTTGGAACCGTCAAAGCTGCTCGGTGTACACATTTTATTGTTCTTTTATGTCAAATTTTACGAGTATAAGCTTTCAAGATTATTTCGAAGCAAACACACCAACTTTATATGACAAATGGACAAAACCAATAAAAGCTTTTCCGTAGAGATTGTTGAGCAACTTCGGACCATCAAAGTTGCTCGTTGTATAATTTTTATTGTTTTTCTATGTCAAATTTTATGAGTATAAGCTTCCTAGATTATTTCTATGCCAAAACACCAACTTTCAATGATGAATGGACAAAATTGTTAAAAGCTCCACCATAGAGAGAGTTGAGCAACTTCGGACCATCAAAGTTCCTCGGTGTACACTTTTTATTGTGCTTCTATGTCAAATTTTACGAGTATAAGCTTCCAAGATTATTTCGATGCCAAAATATAAACTTTCTATGACAAATGGACAAAACCGTTAAAAGCTCATCCATAGAGAGAGTTGATCAACTTCGAACAACCAAAGTTGCTTGGTGTACACTTTTTATTGTTAGTCTACGTCAAAATTTTTGAGTATAAGCTTCCTAGATTATTTCAATGGCAAAACACTAACTTTTTATGACAAATGGACAAAGCCGTTAAAATATCTTCCATAGAGAGAGTTGAGCAACTTTGGACCATCAAAGTTGCTCGGTGTACGCTTTTTATTGTTATTCTATTTCAAATTTTATGAGTATAAGCTTCCTAGATTATTTCAATGACAAAACCCCGACTTTCTATGACAAATGCACAAAATTGTTAAAAGCTCTCCACCATAGAGAGGGTCGAGCAACTTTGAACTGTCAGAGCTGCTCAGAGTACACATTTTATTGTTCTTCTATGTCAAATTTTACGAGTATAAGCTTCAAGATTATTTCGAAGTAAAAACACCAACTTTCTATGACAAATGCACAAAGCCGTTAAAAGCTCCCCCATAGAGAGAGCTTAGCAAGTTCGGACCATCAAAGTTGCTCGGTGTACACTTTTTAATGTGCTTCTATGTGAAATTTTACGAGTATAAACTTCCTAGATTATTTCGATGAATAAACACTAACTTTCCATGACAAATGCACAAAACCGTTAAAAGCTCCTCCATACAGAGAGTTGATCAACTTCGAACCACCAAAGTTGCTCGGTGCACACTTTTTATTGTTATTCTATATCAAATTTTATGAGTATAAGCTTCCTAGATTATTTCAATGGCAAAACACTAACTTTCTATGAAAAATGGACAAAGCCGTTAAAATATCTTCCATAGAGAGAGTTGAGCAACTTCGGACCATCAAAGTTGCTCAGTGTACTATTTTTATTGTTATTCTATTTCAAATTTTATGAGTATAAGCTTCATAGATTATTTCAATGAAAAAACACCGACTTTCTATGACAAATGCACAAAATTGTTAAAAGCTCCACCATAGAGAGGGTCGAGCAACTTTGAACTGTCAGAGCTGCTCAGAGTACACATTTTATTGTTCTTCTATGTCATATTTTACGAGTATAAGCTTCAAGATTATTTCGAAGCAAAAACACCAACTTTCTATGAAAAATGAACAAAACCGTTAAAAGCTCCTCCGTAGAGAGAGTTGAGCAACTTTGGACCATCAAAGTTGCACGGTGTACACTTTTTAATGTTCTTCTATGTCAAATTTTACAAGTATAAGCTTCAAGATTATTTCGAAGACAAAACACAAACTTTCTATGACAAATGGACAAAGCCGTTAAATGCTCCTCCATAGAGAGAGCTGAGCAAGTTCGGACCATCAAAGTTGCTCGGTGTACACTTTTTAATGTGCTTCTATGTGAAATTTTACGAGTATAAGCTTCCTAGATTATTTCGATGAATAAACTCTAACTTTCTATGACAAATGCACAAAACCGTTGAAAGCTCCTCCATACAGAGAGTTGATCAACTTCGAACCACCAAAGTTGCTCGGTGCACACTTTTTATTGTTATTCTATATCAAATTTTATGAGTATAAGCTTCCTAGATTATTTCGATGGAAAAACACTAACTTTCTATGAAAAATGGACAAAGTCATTAAAATATCTTCCATAGACAGAGTTGAGCAACTTCGGACCATCAAAGTTGCTCGGTGTACTCTTTTTATTGTTATTCTATTTCAAATTTTATGAGTATAAGCTTCCTAGATTATTTCAATGAAGAAACCCCGACTTTCTATGACAAATGCACAAAATTGTTAAAAGCTCCACCATAGAGAGAGTCGAGCAACTTTGGACTGTCAGAGCTGCTCGGTGTACACATTATATTGTTCTTCTATGTCAAATTTTACGAGTATAAGCTTCAAGATTATTTTGAAGCAAAAACATCAACTTTCTAAGACAAATGAACAAAACTGTTAAAAGCTTCTCCATAGAGAGAGTTGAGCAACTTCGGACCATCAAAGTTGCACGGTGTACACTTTTTAATGTTCTTTTATGCCAAATTTTTCGAGTATAAGCTTCAAGATTATTTCGAGGACAAAACACAAACTTTCTATGACAAATGGACAAAGTCGTTAAAATGTCTTCCATAGAAAGAGTTGAGCAACTTCGGACCATCAAAGTTGCTCGGTGTACTCTTTTTATTGTTATTCTATTTCAAGTTTTATGAGTATAAGCTTCCTAGATTATTTCAATGAAAAAACCCCGACTTTCTATGACAAATGCACAAAATTGTTAAAAGCTCTCCACCATAGAGAGGGTCGAGAAACTTTGAATTGTCAGAGCTGCTCAGAGTACACATTTTATTGTTATTCTATATCAAATTTTATGAGTATAAGTTTCCTAGATTATTTCGATGGCAAAACACTAACTTTCAATGACAAATGGACAAAGCCGTTAAAATATCTTCCATAGAGAGAGTTGAGCAACTTCGGACCATCAAAGTTGCTCGGTGTACGCATTTTATTCTTATTCTATTTCAAATTTTATGAGTATAAGATTCCCAGATTATTTCAATGACAAAACCCCGACTTTCTATGACAAATGCACAAAATTGTTAAAAGCTCCACCATAGAGAGAGTGGAGCAACTTGGGACTGTCAGAGCTGCTTGGTGTACACATTTTATTGTTCTTCTATGTAATATTTTACGAGTATAAGCTTCAAGATTATTTCGAAGCAAAAACACCAACTTTCTATGACAAATGGACAAAACCGTTAAAAGCTTTTTCGTAGAGAGAGTTGAGCAACTTCGGACCATCAAAGTTGCACGGTGTACACTTTTTAATGTTCTTCTATGTCAAATTTCACGAGTATAAGCTTCAAGATTATTTCGAAGCAAAAACACCAACTGTCTATGACAAATGGACAAAGCCGTTAAAAGCTCCTCCATAGAGAGAGTTGAGCAAGTTCGGACCATCAAAGTTGCTCGGTGTACACTTTTTAATGTGCTTCTATGTAAAATTTTACGAGTATAAGCTTCCTAGATTATTTCGATGAATAAACACTAACTTTCTATGACAAATGGACAAAACCATTAAAAGCTCCTCCATAGAGAGAGTTGATCAACTTCGAACCACCAAAGTTGCTCGGTGTACACTTTTTATTGTTATTCTATATCAAATTTTATGAGTATAAGCTTCCTAGATTATTTCGATGGCAAAACACTAACTTTCTATGACAAATGGACAAAGCCGTTAAAATATCTTCCATAGAGAGATTTGAGCAACTTCGGACCATCAAAGTTGCTCGGTGTACACTTTTTATTGTTATTCCTTTTCGAATTTTATGAGTATAAGCTTCCTAGATTATTTCAATGGCGAAACCCCGACTTTCTATGACAAATGCACAAAATTGTTAAAAGCTCCACCATAGAGAGAGTAGAGCAACTTTCGACTGTCAGAGCTGCTCGGTGTACACATTTTATTGTTCTTCTATGTCAAATTTTATGAGTTTAAGCTTCCTAGATTATTTCGAAGGCAAAACACTAACTTTCTATGACAAATGGACAAAGCCGTTAAAATATCTTCCATAGAGAGAGTTGAACAACTTCTGACCATCAAAGTTGCTCGGTGTACACTTTTTATTGTGCTTCTATGTCAAATTTTACGAGTATAAGCTTCCAAGATTATTTCGATGCCAAAATACAAACTTTCTATGACAAATGGACAAAACCGTTAAAAGCTCCTCCATAGAGAGAGTTGATCAACTTCGAACAACCAAAGTTGCTCGGTGTACACTTTTTATTGTTAGTCTATGTCAAAATTTTTGAGTATAAGCTTCCTAGATTATTTAAATGGCAAAACACTAACTTTTTATGACAAATGGACAAATCCGTTAAAATATCTTCCATAGAGAGAGTTGAGCAACTTCGGACCACCAAAGTTGCTCGGTGTACGCTTTTTATTGTTATTCTATTTCAAATTTTATGAGTATAAGCTTCCTAGATTATTTTAATGACAAAACCCCGACTTTCTATGACAAATGCACAAAATTGTTAAAAGCTCTCCACCATAGAGAGGGTCGAGCAACTTTGAACTGTCAGAGCTGCTCGGAGTACACATTTTATTGTTCTTCTATGTCAAATTTTACGAGTATAAGTTTCAAGATTATTTCGAAGCAAAAACACAAACTTTCTATGACAAATGCACAAAGCCGTTAAAAGCTCCCCCATAGAGAGAGCTGAGCAAGTTCGGACCATCAAAGTTACTCGGTGTACACTTTTTAATGTGCTTCTATGTCAAATTTTACGAGTATAAGCTTCCTAGATTATTTCGATGAATAAACACTAACTTTCTATGACAAATGCACAAAACCGTTGAAAGCTCCTCCATACAGAGAGTTGATCAACTTCGAACCACCAAAGTTGCTCGGTGCACACTTTTTATTGTTATTCTATATCAAATTTTATGAGTATAAGCTTCCTAGATTATTTCAATGGCAAAACACTAACTTTCTATGAAAAATGGACAAAGCCGTTTAAATATCTTCCATAGAGAGAGTTGAGCAATTTCGGACCATCAAAGTTGCTCGGTGTACTCTTTTTATTGTTATTCTATTTCAAATTTTATGAGTATAAACTTCCTAGATTATTTCAATGAAAAAACCCCGACTTTCTATGACAAATGCACAAAATTGTTAAAAGCTCCATCATAGAGAGGGTCGAGCAACTTTGAACTGTCAGAGCTGCTCAGAGTACACATTTTATTGTACTTCTATGTCAAATTTTACGAGTATTAGCTTCAACATTATTTCAAAGCAAAAACACCAACTTTCTATGACAAATGAACAAAACCGTTAAAAGCTCCTCTGTAGAGAGAGTTGAGCAACTTTGGACCATCAAAGTTGCACGGTGTACACTTTTTAATGTTCTTCTATGTCAATTTTTACAAGTATAAGCTTCAAGATTATTTCGAAGACAAAACACAAACTTTCTATGACAAATGGACAAAGCCGTTAAATGCTCCTCCATAGAGAGAGCTGAGCAAGTTCGGACCATCAAAGTTGCTCGGTGTACACTTTTTAATGTGCTTCTATGTCAAATTTTACGAGTATAAGCTTCCTAGATTATTTCGATGAATAAACTCTAACTTTCTATGACAAATGCACAAAACCGTTGAAAGCTCCTCCATACAGAGAGTTGATCAACTTCGAACCACCAAAGTTGCTCGGTGCACACTTTTTATTGTTATTCTATATCAAATTTTATGAGTATAAGCTTCCTAGATTATTTCGATGGCAAAACACTAACTTTCTATGAAAAATGGACAAAGTCGTTAAAATATCTTCCATAGAAAGAGTTGAGCAACTTCGGACCATCAAAGTTGCTCGGTGTACTCTTTTTATTGTTATTCTATTTCAAATTTTATGAGTATAACCTTCCTAGATTATTTCACTGAAAAAACCCCGACTTTCTATGACAAATGCACAAAATTGTTAAAAGCTCCACCATAGAGAGAGTCGAGCAACTTTGGACTGTCAGAGCTGCTCGGTGTACACATTTTATTGTTCTTCTATGTCAAATTTTACGAGTATAAGCTCCAATATTATTTTGAAGCAAAAACATCAACTTTCTAAGACAAATGAACAAAACCGTTAAAAGCTTCTCCATAGAGAGAATTGAGCAACTTCGGACCATCAAAGTTGCACGGTGTACACTTTTTAATGTTTTTTTATGTCAAATTTTACGAGTATAAGCTTCAAGATTATTTCGAAGACAAAACATAAACTTTCTATGACAAATGCACAAAGCCATTAAAAGCTCATCCATAGAGAGAGTTGAGCAAGTTCGGACCACCAAAGTTGCTCGGTGTACACTTTTTAATGTGCTTATATGTCAAATTTTACGAGTATAACTTCCTAGATTATTTCGATGAATAAACACTAACTTTCTATGACAAATGGACAAAACCGTTAAAAGCTCCTCCATAGAGAGAGTTGATCAACTTCGAACCACCAAAGTTGCTCGGTGTACACTTTTTATTGTTATTCTATATCAAATTTTATGAGTATAAGCTTCCTAGATTATTTCGAAGGCAAAACACTAACTTTCTATGACAAATGGACAAAGCCGTTAAAATATCTTCCATAGAGAGAGTTGAGCAACTTCTGACCATCAAAGTTGCTCGGTGTACACTTTTTATTGTGCTTCTATGTCAAATTTTACGAGTATAAGCTTCCAAGATTATTTCGATGCCAAAATACAAACTTTCTATGACAAATGGACAAAACCGTTAAAAGCTCCTCCATAGAGAGAGTTGATCAACTTCGAACAACCAAAGTTGCTCGGTGTACACTTTTTATTGTTAGTCTATGTCAAAAATTTTGAGTATAAGCTTCCTAGATTATTTCAATGGCAAAACACTAACTTTTTATGACAAATGGACAAATCCGTTAAAATATCTTCCATAGAGAGAGTTGAGCAACTGTGGACCGTCAAAGTTGCTCGGTGTACGCTTTTTTTTGTTATTCTATTTCAAATTTTATGAGTATAAGCTTCCTAGATTATTTCAATGACAAAACCCCGACTTTCTATGACAAATGCACAAAATTGTTAAAAGCTCTCCACCATAGAGAGGGTCGAGCAACTTTGAACTGTCAGAGCTGCTCAGAGTACACATTTTATTGTTCTTCTATGTCAAATTTTACGAGTATAAGCTTCAAGATTATTTCGAAGTAAAAACACCAACTTTCTATGACAAATGAAGAAAACCGTTAAAAGCTCATCCGCAGAGAGAGTTGAGCAACTTTGGACCATCAAAGTTGCACGGTGTACACTTTTTAATGTTCTTCTATGTCAAATTTTACAAGTATAAGCTTCAAGATTATTTCGAAGACAAAACACAAACTTTCTATGACAAATGCACAAAGCCGTTAAAAGCTCCCCCATAGAGAGAGCTTAGCAAGTTCGGACCATCAAAGTTGCTCGGTGTACACTTTTTAATGTGCTTCTATGTCAAATTTTACGAGTATAAACTTCCTAGATTATTTCGATGAATAAACACTAACTTTCCATGACAAATGAACAAAACCGTTAAAAGCTCCTCCATACAGAGAGTTGATCAACTTCGAACCACCAAAGTTGCTCGGTGCACACTTTTTATTGTTATTCAATATCAAATTTTATGAGTATAAGCTTCCTAGATTATTTCAATGGCAAAACACTAACTTTCTATGAAAAATGGACAAAGCCGTTAAAATATCTTCCATAGAGAGAGTTGAGCAACTTCGGACCATCAAAGTTGCTCAGTGTACTCTTTTTATTGTTATTCTATTTCAAATTTTATGAGTATAAGCTTCCTAGATTATTTCAATGAAAAAACACCGACTTTTTATGACAAATGCACAAAATTGTTAAAAGCTCCACCATAGAGAGGGTCGAGCAACTTTGAACTGTCAGAGCTGCTCAGAGTACACATTTTATTGTTCTTCTATGTCAAATTTTACGAGTATAAGCTTCAAGATTATTTCGAAGCAAAAACACCAACTTTCTATGACAAATGAACAAAACCGTTAAAAGCTCCTCCGTAGAGAGAGTTGAGCAACTTTGGACCATCAAAGTTGCACGGTGTACGCTTTTTAATGTTCTTCTATGTCAAATTTTACAAGTATAAGCTTCAAGATTATTTCGAAGACAAAACACAAACTTTCTATGACAAATGGACAAAGCCGTTAAATGCTCCTCCATAGAGAGAGCTGAGCAAGTTCGGACCATCAAAGTTGCTCGGTGTACACTTTTTAATGTGCTTCTATGTGAAATTTTACGAGTATAAGCTTCCTAGATTATTTCGATGAATAAACTCTAACTTTCTATGACAAATGCACAAAACCGTTGAAAGCTCCTCCATACATAGAGTTGATCAACTTCGAACCACCAAAGTTGCTCGGTGCACACTTTTTATTGTTATTCTATATCAAATTTTATGAGTATAAGCTTCCTAGATTATTTCGATGGAAAAACACTAACTTTCTATGAAAAATGGACAAAGTCATTAAAATATCTTCCATAGACAGAGTTGAGCAACTTCGGACCATCAAAGTTGCTCGGTGTACTCTTTTTATTGTTATTCTATTTCAAATTTTATGAGTATAAGCTTCCTAGATTATTTCAATGAAAAAACCCCGACTTTCTATGACAAATGCACAAAATTGTTAAAAGCTCCACCATAGAGAGAGTCGAGCAACTTTGGACTGTCAGAGCTGCTCGGTGTACACATTATATTGTTCTTCTATGTCAAATTTTACGAGTATAAGCTTCAAGATTATTTTGAAGCAAAAACATCAACTTTCTAAGACAAATGAACAAAACCGTTAAAAGCTTCTCCATAGAGAGAGTTGAGCAACTTCGGACCATCAAAGTTGCACGGTGTACACTTTTTAATGTTCTTTTATGCCAAATTTTACGAGTATAAGCTTCAAGATTATTTCGAGGACAAAACACAAACTTTCTATGACAAATGGACAAAGTCGTTAAAATGTCTTCCATAGAAAGAGTTGAGCAACTTCGGACCATCAAAGTTGCTCGGTGTACTCTTTTTATTGTTATTCTATTTAAAGTTTTATGAGTATAAGCTTCCTAGATTATTTCAATGAAAAAACCCCGACTTTCTATGACAAATGCACAAAATTGTTAAAAGCTCTCCACCATAGAGAGGGTCGAGAAACTTTGAATTGTCAGAGCTGCTCAGAGTACACATTTTATTGTTATTCTATATCAAATTTTATGAGTATAAGCTTCCTAGATTATTTCGATGGCAAAACACTAACTTTCAATGACAAATGGACAAAGCCGTTAAAATATCTTCCATAGAGAGAGTTGAGCAACTTCGGACCATCAAAGTTGCTCGGTGTACGCTTTTTATTCTTATTCTATTTCAAATTTTATGAGTATAAGATTCCTAGATTATTTCAATGACAAAACCCCGACTTTCTATGACAAATGCACAAAATTGTTAAAAGCTCCACCATAGAGAGAGTGGAGCAACTTGGGACTGTCAGAGCTACTTGGTGTACACATTTTATTGTTCTTCTATGTAATATTTTACGAGTATAAGCTTCAAGATTATTTCGAAGCAAAAACACCAACTTTCTATGACAAATGGACAAAACCGTTAAAAGCTCCTCCGTAGAGAGAGTTGAGCAACTTCGGACCATCAAAGTTGCACGGTGTACACTTTTTAATGTTCATCTATGTCAAATTTCACGAGTATAAGCTTCAAGATTATTTCGAAGCAAAAACACCAACTGTCTATGACAAATGGACAAAGCCGTTAAAAGCTCCTCCATAGAGAGAGTTGAGCAAGTTCGGACCATCAAAGTTGCTCGGTGTACACTTTTTAATGTGCTTCTATGTAAAATTTTACGAGTATAAGCTTCCTAGATTATTTCGATGAATAAACACTAACTTTCTATGACAAATGGACAAAACCATTAAAAGCTCCTCCATAGAGAGAGTTGATCAACTTCGAACCACCAAAGTTGCTCGGTGTACACTTTTTATTGTTATTCTATATCAAATTTTATGAGTATAAGCTTCCTAGATTATTTCGATGGTAAAACACTAACTTTCTATGACAAATGGACAAAGCCGTTAAAATATCTTCCATAGAGAGAGTTGAGCAACTTCGGACCATCAAAGTTGCTCGGTGTACACTTTTTATTGTTATTCCTTTTCGAATTTTTTGAGTATAAGCTTCCTAGATTATTTCAATGGCGAAACCCCGACTTTCTATGACGAATGCACAAAATTGTTAAAAGGTCCACCATAGAGAGAGTAGAGCAACTTTCGACTGTCAGAGCTGCTCGGTGTACACATTTTATTGTTCTTCTATGTCAAATTTTATGAGTTTAAGCTTCCTAGATTATTTCGAAGCCAAAACACTAACTTTCTATGACAAATGGACAAAGCCGTTAAAATATCTTCCATAGAGAGAGTTGAGAAACTTCTGACCATCAAAGTTGCTCGGTGTACACTTTTTATTGTGCTTCTATGTCAAATTTTACGAGTATAAGCTTCCAAGATTATTTAGATGCCAAAATACAAACTTTCTATGACAAATGGACAAAACCGTTAAAAGCTCCTCCATAGAGAGAGTTGATCAACTTCGCACAACCAAAGTTGCTCGGTGTACACTTTTTATTGTTAGTCTATGTCAAAAATTTTGAGTATAAGCTTCCTAGATTATTTCAATGGCAAAACACTAACTTTTTATGACAAATGGACAAATCCGTTAAAATATCTTCCATAGAGAGAGTTGAGCAACTTCGGACCATCAAAGTTGCTCGGTGTACGCTTTTTATTGTTATTCTATTTCAAATTTTATGAGTATAAGCTTCCTAGATTATTTTAATGACAAAACCCCGACTTTCTATGACAAATGCACAAAATTGTTAAAAGCTCTCCACCATAGAGAGGGTCGAGCAACTTTGAACTGTCAGAGCTGCTCGGAGTACACATTTTATTGTTCTTCTATGTCAAATTTTACGAGTATAAGCTTCAAGATTATTTCGAAGCAAAAACACAAACTTTCTATGACAAATGCACAAAGCCGTTAAAAGCTCCCCCATAGAGAGAGCTGAGCAAGTTCGGACCATCAAAGTTGCTCGGTGTACACTTTTTAATGTGCTTCTATGTCAAATTTTACGAGTATAAGCTTCCTAGATTATTTAGATGAATAAACACTAACTTTCTATGACAAATGCACAAAACCGTTGAAAGCTCCTCCATACAGAGAGTTGATCAACTTCGAACCACCAAAGTTGCTCGGTGCACACTTTTTATTGTTATTCTATATCAAATTTTATGAGTATAAGCTTCCTAGATTATTTCAATGGCAAAACACTAACTTTTTATGACAAATGGACAAATCCGTTAAAATATCTTCCATAGAGAGAGTTGAGCAACTTCGGACCATCAAAGTTGCTCGGTGTACGCTTTTTATTGTTATTCTATTTCAAATTTTATGAGTATAAGCTTCCTAGATTATTTTAATGACAAAACCCCGACTTTCTATGACAAATGCACAAAATTGTTAAAAGCTCTCCACCATATAGAGGGTCGAGCAACTTTGAACTGTCAGAGCTGCTCGGAGTACACATTTTATTGTTCTTCTATGTCAAATTTTACGAGTATAAGCTTCAAGATTATTTCGAAGCAAAAACACAAACTTTCTATGACAAATGCACAAAGCCGTTAAAAGCTCCCCCATAGAGAGAGCTGAGCAAGTTCGGACAATCAAAGTTGCTCGGTGTACACTTTTTAATGTGCTTCTATGTCAAATTTTACGAGTATAAGCTTCCTAGATTATTTCGATGAATAAACACTAACTTTCTATGACAAATGGACAAAACCATTAAAAGCTCCTCCATAGAGAGAGTTGATCAACTTCGAACCAACAAAGTTGCTCGGTGTACACTTTTTATTGTTATTCTATATCAAATTTTATGAGTATAAGCTTCCTAGATTATTTCGATGCCAAAACACTAACTTTCTATGACAAATGGACAAAGCCGTTAAAATATCTTCCATAGAGAGAGTTGAGCAACTTCGGACCATCAAAGTTGCTCGGTGTACACTTTTTATTGTTATTCCTTTTCGAATTTTATGAGTATAAGCTTCCTAGATTATTTCAATGGCAAAACCCCGACTTTCTATGACAAATGCACAAAATTGTTAAAAGGTCCACCATAGAGAGAGTAGAGCAACTTTCGACTGTCAGAGCTGCTCGGTGTACACATTTTATTGTTCTTCTATGTCAAATTTTATGAGTTTAAGCTTCCTAGATTATTTCGAAGGCAAAACACTAACTTTCTATGACAAATGGACAAAGCCGTTAAAATATCTTCCATAGAGAGAGTTGAGCAACTTCTGACCATCAAAGTTGCTCGGTGTACACTTTTTATTGTGCTTCTATGTCAAATTTTACGAGTATAAGCTTCCAAGATTATTTCGATGCCAAAATACAAACTTTCTATGACAAATGGACAAAACCGTTAAAAGCTCCTCCATAGAGAGAGTTGATCAACTTCGAACAACCAAAGTTGCTCGGTGTACACTTTTTATTGTTAGTCTATGTCAAAAATTTTGAGTATAAGCTTCCTAGATTATTTCAATGGCAAAACACTAACTTTTTATGACAAATGGACAAATCCGTTAAAATATCTTCCATAGAGAGAGTTGAGCAACTTCGGACCATCAAAGTTGCTCGGTGTACGCTTTTTATTGTTATTCTATTTCAAATTTTATGAGTATAAGCTTCCTAGATTATTTTAATGACAAAACCCCGACTTTCTATGACAAATGCACAAAATTGTTAAAAGCTCTCCACCATAGAGAGGGTCGAGCAACTTTGAACTATCAGAGCTGCTCGGAGTACACATTTTATTGTTCTTCTATGTCAAATTTTACGAGTATAAGCTTCAAGATTATTTCGAAGCAAAAACACAAACTTTCTATGACAAATGCACAAAGCCGTTAAAAGCTCCCCCATAGAGAGAGCTGAGCAAGTTCGGACCATCAAAGTTGCTCGGTGTACACTTTTTAATGTGCTTCTATGTCAAATTTTACGAGTATAAGCTTCCTAGACTATTTCGATGAATAAACACTAACTTTCTATGACAAATGCACAAAACCGTTGAAAGCTCCACCATACAGAGAGTTGATCAACTTCGAACCACCAAAGTTGCTCGGTGCACACTTTTTATTGTTATTCTATATCAAATTTTATGAGTATAAGCTTCCTAGATTATTTCAATGGGAAAACACTAACTTTCTATGAAAAATGGACAAAGCCGTTTAAATATCTTCCATAGAGAGAGTTGAGCAATTTCGGACCATCAAAGTTGCTCGGTGTACTCTTTTTATTGTTATTCTATTTCAAATTTTATGAGTATAAGCTTCCTAGATTATTTCAATGAAAAAACCCCGACTTTCTATGACAAATGCACAAAATTGTTAAAAGCTCCACCATAGAGAGGGTCGAGCAACTTTGAACTGTCAGAGCTGCTCAGAGTACACATTTTATTGTACTTCTATGTCAAATTTTACGAGTATAAGCTTCAACATTATTTCGAAGCAAAAACACCAACTTTCTATGACAAATGAACAAAACCGTTAAAAGCTCCTCCGTAGAGAGAGTTGAGCAACTTTGGACCATCAAAGTTGCACGGTGTACACTTTTTAATGTTCTTCTATGTCAAATTTTACAAGTATAAGCTTCAAGATTATTTCGAAGACAAAACACAAACTTTCTATGACAAATGGACAAAGCCGTTAAATGCTCCTCCATAGAGAGAGCTGAGCAAGTTCGGACCATCAAAGTTGCTCGGTGTACACTTTTTAATGTGCTTCTCTGTCAAATTTTATGAGTATAAGCTTCCTAGATTATTTCGATGAATAAACACTAACTTTCTATGACAAATGCACAAAACCGTTGAAAGCTCCTCCATACAGAGAGTTGATCAACTTCGAACCAACAAAGTTGCTCGGTGCACACTTTTTATTGTTATTCTATATCAAATTTTATGAGTATAAGCTTCCTAGATTATTTCGACGGCAAAACACTAACTTTCTATGAAAAATGGACAAAGCCGTTAAAATATCTTCCATATAAAGAGTTGAGCAACTTCGGACCATCAAAGTTGCTCGGTGTACTCTTTTTACTGTTATTCTATTTCAAATTTTATGAGTATAAGCTTCCTAGATTATTTCAATGAAAAAACCCCGACTTTCTATGACAAATGCACAAAATTGTTAAAAGCTCCACCATAGAGAGAGTCGAGCAACTTTGGACTGTCAGAGCTGCTCGGTGTACACGTTTTATTGTTCTTCTATGTCAAATTTTACGAGTATAAGCTTCAAGATTATTTCGAAGCAAAAACATCAACTTTCTAAGACAAATGAACAAAACCGTTAAAAGCTACTCCGTAGAGAGAGTTGAGCAACTTCGGACCATCAAAGTTGCACGGTGTACACTTTTTAATGTTCCTCTATGTCAAATTTTACGAGTATAAGCTTCAAGATTATTTCGAAGCAAAAACACCAACTGTCCATGACAAATGGACAAAGCCGTTAAAAGCTCCTCCATAGAGAGAGTTGAGCAAGTTCGGACCATCAAAGTTGCTCGGTGTACACTTTTTAATGTGCTTCTATGTCAAATTTTACGAGTATAAGCTTCCTAGATTATTTCGATGAATAAACACTAACTTTCTATGACAAATGGAAAAAACCATTAAAAGCTCCTCCATAGAGAGAGTTGAGCAAATTTTATGAGTATAAGCTTCCTAGATTATTTCGATGGCAAAACACTAACTTTCTATGACAAATGGACAAAGCCATTAAAATATCTTCCATAGAGAGAGTTGAGCAACTTCGGACCATCAAAGTTGCTCGGTGTACACTTTTTATTGTTATTCCTTTTCGAATTTTATGAGTATAAGATTCCTAGATTATTTCAATGACAAAACCCCGACTTTCTATGACAAATGCACAAAATTGTTAAAAGCTCCACCATAGAGAGAGTCGAGCAACTTTGGACTGTCAGAGCTGCTCGGTGTACACATTTTATTGTTCTTCTATGTCAAATTTTACGAGTATAAGCTTCAAGATTATTTCGAAGCAAAAACACCAACTTTCTATGACAAATGGACAAAACCGTTAAAAGCTCCTCCGAAGAGAGACTTGAGCAACTTCGGACCATCAAAGTTGCTCGGTGTACACTTTTTAATGTGCTTCTACGTCAAATTTTACTAGTATAAGCTTCCTAGATTATTTCGATGAATAAACACCAACTTTCTATGACAAATGGACAAAACCGTTAAAAGCTTTTCCGTAGAGAGAGTTGAGCAACTTTGGACCATCAAAGTTGCTCGTGGTATACTTTTTATTGTTTTTATATGTCAAATTTTATGAGTATAAGCTTCATAGATTATTTCGATGCCAAAACACAAACTTTCTATGACGAATGGACAAAATTGTTAAAAGTTCCTCCATAGAGAGAGTTTAGCAACTTGGGACCGTCAAAGCTGCTCGGTGTACACATTTTATTGTTCTTCTATGTCAAATTTTACGAGTATAACTTCAAGATTATTTCGAAGGAAAAACACCAACTTTCTACGACAAGTGGACAAAACCGTTAAAAGCTTTTCCGTAGAGAGAGTTGAGCAACTTCGGACCATCAAAGTTGCTCGGTTTACACTTTTTATTGTTATTCTATGTCAAAAATTTATGAGTATAAGCTTCCTAGATTATTTCGATGACAAAACCCCGACTTTCTATGACAAATGCACAAAATTGTTAAAAGCTCCATCATGGAGAGAGTTTAGCAACTTGGGACCGTCAAAGCTGCTCGGTGTACACATTTTATTGTTCTTCTATGTCAAATTTTACGAGTATAAGCTTTCAAGATTATTTCGAAGCAAAAACAACAACTTTCTATGACAAATGGACAAAACCATTAAAAGCTTTTCCTTAGAGATTGTTGAGCAACTTCGGACCATCAATGTTGCTCGTTGTATACTTTTTATTGTTTTTCTATGTCAAATTTTATGAGTATAAGCTTCCTATATTATTTTGATGCCGAAACACCAACTCTCTATGACGAATGGACAAAATTGTTAAAAGCTCCTCCATAGAGAGAGTTGAGCAATTTCGGACCATCAAAGTTCCCCTGTGTACACTTTTTATTGTGCTTCTATGTCAAATTTTACGAGTATAAGCTTCCAAGATTATTTCGATGCCAAAATACCAACTTTCAATGACAAATGGACAAAACCGTTAAAAGCTCCTCCATAGAGAGAGTTGATCAACTTCGAACAACCAAAGTTGCTCGGTGTACACTTTTTATTGTTAGTCTATGTCAAATTTTTTGAGTATATGCTTCGTAGATTATTTCGATGGCAAAACAGTAACATTCTATGAGAAATGTACAAAGCCATTAAAATATCTTCCATAGAGAGAGTTGAGCAACTTCGGACCATAAAAGTTGCTCTATGTATCTTTTTATTGTTATTCTATTTCAAATTTTATGAGTGTAAGCTTCCTAGATTATTTCTTTGACAAAACCCCGACTTTCTATGACAAATGCACAAAATTGTTAAAAGCTCCACCATAGAGAGAGTCGAGCAACTTTGGACTGTCAGAGCTGCTCGGTGTACACATTTTATTGTTCTTCTATGTCAAATTTTACGAGTATAAGCTTCAAGATTATTTCGAAGCAAAAACACCAACTTTCTATGACAAATGGACAAAACCGTTAAAAGCTCCTCCGAAGAGAGACTTGAGCAACTTCGGACCATCAAAGTTGCTCGGTGTACACTTTTTAATGTGCTTCTACGTCAAATTTTACTAGTATAAGCTTCCTAGATTATTTCGATGAATAAACACCAACTTTCTATGACGAATGGACAAAACCGTTAAAAGCTCCTCCATAGAGAGAGTTGAGCAACTTCGGACCATCAAAGTTCCTCGGTGTACACTTTTTTTTGTGCTTCTACGTCAAATTTTACGAGTATAAGCTTCCAAGATTATTTCGATGCTAAAATACCAACTTTCTATGACAAATGGACAAAACCGTTAAAAGCTCATCCAGAGAGAGAGTTGATCAACTTTGAACCATCAATGTTGCTCGTTGTACACTTTTTATTGTTATTCTATGGCAAATTTTATGAGTATAAGCTTCCTAGATTATTTTGATGGCCAAACACTAACTTTCTATGATAAATGGACAAAGCCGTTAAAATATCATCCATAGAGAGACTTGAGCAACTTCGGACCATCAAAGTTGCTCGGTGTACACTTTTTATTGTTATTCTATGTCAAAATTTTATGAGTATAAGCTTTCTAGATTATTTCGATGATAAAACCCCGACTTTCTATGACAAATGCACAAAATTGTTAAAAGCTCCACCATAGAGAGAGTTGAGCAATTTGGGACCGTCAAAGCTGCTCGGTGTACACATTTTATTGTTCTTCTATGTCAAATTTTACGAGTATAAGCTTTCAAGATTATTTCGAAGCAAAAACAACAACTTTCTATGACAAACGGACAAAACCATTAAAAGCTTTTCCTTAGAGATTGTTCAGCAACTTCGGACCATCAATGTTGCTCGTTGTATTCTTTTTATTGTTTTTCTATGTCAAATTTTATGAGTATATGCTTCCTAGATTATTTCGATGCCAAAACACCAACTTTCTATGACGAATGGATAAAATTTTTAAAAGCTCCTGCATAGAGAGAGTTGAGCAACTTCGGACCATCAAAGTTCCTCGGTGTACACTTTTTATTGTGCTTCTACGTCAAATTTTACGAGTATAAGCTTCCAAGATTATTTCGATGCTAAAATACCAACTTTCTATGACAAATGAACAAAACCGTTAAAAGCTCCTCCAGAGAGAGAGTTGATCAACTTTAAACCATCAATGTTGCTCGTTGTACACTTTTTATTGTTATTTTATGGCAAATTTTATGAGTATAAGCTTCTTAGATTATTTTGATGGCCAAACACTAACTTTCTATGATAAATGGACAAAACCGTTAAAATATCATCCATAGAGAGAGTTGAGCAACTTCGGACCATCAAAGTTGCTCGGTGTACACTTTTTATTGTTATTCTATGTCAAAATTTTATGAGTATAAGCTTTCTAGATTATTTCGATGACAAAACCCCGACTTTCTATTACAAATGCACAAAATTGTTAAAAGCTCCACCATAGAGAGAGTTAAGCAACTTGGGACCGTCAAAGCTGCTCGGTGTACACATTTTATTGTTCTTCTATGTCAAATTTTACGAGTATAAGCTTTCAAGATTATTTCGAAGCAAAAACACCAACTTTCTATGACAAATGGACAAAACTATTAAAAGCTTCTCCGTAGAGATTGTTGAGCAACTTCGGACCATCAAAGTTGCCCGTTGTATACTTGTTTTTGTTTTTCTATGTCAAATTTTATGAGTATAAGCTTCCTAAATTATTTCGATGCCAAAACACCAACTTTCTATGACGAATGGACAAAATTGTTAAAAGCTCCTCCATAGAGAGAGTTGAGCAACTTCGGACCATCAAAGTTCCTCGGTGTACAATTTTTATTGTGCTTCTATGTCAAATTTTATGAGTATAAGCTTCCAAGATTATTTCGATGCCAAAATACCAACTTTCACTGACAAATGGACAAAACCGTTAAAAGCTCTTCCATAGAGAGAGTTCATCAACTTCGAACTACCAAAGTTGCTCGGTGTACACATTTTATTGTTCTTCTATGTCAAATTTTACGAGTATAAGCTTTCAAGATTATTTCGAAGCAAAAACACCAACTTTCTATGACAAATGGACAAAACTATTAAAAGCTTCTCCGTAGAGATTGTTGAGCAACTTCGGACCATCAAAGTTGCCCGTTGTATACTTGTTTTTGTTTTTCTATGTCAAATTTTATGAGTATAAGCTTCCTGGATTATTTTGACGGCAAAACAGTAACTTCCTATGAAAAATGGACAAAGCCGTTAAAATATCATCCATAGAGAGAGTTGAGCAACTTCGGACCATCAAAGTTGCTCGGTGTACACTTTTTATTGTTATTCTATGTCAAAATTTTATGAGTATAAGCTTTCTAGATTATTTCGATGACAAAACCCCGACTTTCTATGACAAATGCACAAAATTGTTAAAAGCTCCACCATAGAGAGAGTTGAGCAACTTTGGACCGTCAAAGCTGCTCGGTGTATACATTTTATTGTTATTCTATGTCAAAATTTTATGAGTATAAGCTTTCAAGATTATTTCGAAGCAAAAACACCAACTTTCTATGAAAAATGGACAAAACCGTTAAAAGCCCCTCTGTAGAGAGAGTTGAGCAACTTCGGACCATCAAAGTTGCACGGTGTACACTTTTTAATGTTCTTCTATCTCAAATTTTACGAGTATAAGCTTCCTAGATTATTTCGATGGCAAAACACTAACTTTCTATGACAAATGGACAAAGCCGTTAAAATATCTTCCATAGAGAGAGTTGAGCAACTTCGGACTATCAAAGTTGCTCGGTGTACGCTTTTTGTTGTTATTCTATTTAAAATTTTATGAGTATAAGATTCCTAGATTATTTCGATGGCAAAACTCTAACTTTCTATGACAAATGGACAAAGCCGTTAAAATATCTTCCATAGAGAGAGTTGAGCAACTTCGGACCATCAAAGTTGCTCGGTGTACACTTTTTAATGTTCTTCTATCTCAAATTTTACGAGTATAAGCTTTCTAGATTATTTCGATGAACAAACACTAACTTTCTATGACAATGGACAAAGCCGTTAAAAGCTCCTCCATAGAGAGAGTTGAGCAAGTTCGGACCATCAAAGTTGCTCGGTGTACACTTTTTAATGTGCTTCTATGTCAAATTTTACGAGTATAAGCTTCCTAGATTATTTCGATGAATAAACACTAACTTTCTATGACAAATGGACAAAGCCGTTAAAAGCTCCTCCATAGAGCGAGTTCGGACCATCAAAGTTGCTCGGTGTACACTTTTTAATGTGCTTCTATGTCAAACTTTACGAGTATAAGCTTCAAGATTATTTCGAAGCAAAAACAACAACTTTCTATGACAAATGGACAAAATCGTTAAAAGCTCCTTCGTAGAGAGAGTTGAGCAACTTCGGACCATCAAAGTTGTACGGTGTACACTTTTTAATGTTCTTCTATCTCAAATTTTACAAGTATAAGCTTCCTAGATTATTTCGATGAATAATCACTAACTTTCTATGACCAATGGACAAAGCCGTTAAAAGGTCCTCCATAGAGAGAGTTGAGCAAGTTCGGACCATCAAAGTTGCTTGGTGTACACTTTTTAATGTGCTTCTATGTCGAATTTTACGAGTATAAGCTTCCTAGATTATTTCGATGAATAAAAACTAACTTTCTATGACAAATGCACAAAACCGTTAAAAGCTCCTCCTTAGAGAGAGTTGATCAATTTTGAACCACCAAAGTTGCTCGGTGTACACTTTTTATTGTTATTCTACGTCAAATTTTATGAGTATAAGCTTCCCAGATTATTTCGATGGCAAAACACTAACTTTCTATAACAAATGGACAAAGCCGTTAAAATATCTTCCATAGAGAGAGTTGAGCAACTTCGAACCATCAAAGTTACTCGGTGTACGCTTTTTGTTGTTATTCTATTTCAAATTTTATGAGTATAAGCTTCCTAGATTATTTCAATGACAAAACTCTGACTTTATATGACAAATGCGCAAAATTGTTAAAAGCTCCACCATAGAGAGAGTTGAGCAACTTTGGACCGTCAAAGCTGCTCGGTGTATACATTTTATTGTTATTCTATGTCAAAATTTTATGAGTATAAGCTTTCAAGATTATTTCGAAGCAAAAACACCAACTTTCTATGACAAATAGACAAAACCGTTAAAAGCCCCTCTGTAGAGAGAGTTGAGCAACTTCGGACACTCAAAGTTGCACGGTGTACACTTTTTAATGTTCTTCTATCTCAAATTTTACGAGTATAAGCTTCCTAGATTATTTCGATGGCAAAACACTAACTTTATATGACAAATGGACAAAGCCGTTAAAATATCTTCCGTAGAGAGAGTTGAGCAACTTCGGACCATCAAAGTTGCTCGGTGTACGCTTTTTGTTGTTATTCTATTTCAAATTTTATGAGTATAAGATTCCTAGATTATTTTGATGGCAAAACACTAACTTTCTATGACAAATGGACAAAGCCGTTAAAATATCTTCCATAGAGAGAGTTGAGCAACTTCGGACCATCAAAGTTGCTCGGTGTACAGTTTTTAATGTTCTTCTATCTCAAATTTTACGAGTATAAGCTTTCTAGATTATTTCGATGAATAAACACTAACTTTCTATGACAATGGACAAAGCCGTTAAAAGCTCCTCCATAGAGAGAGTTGAGCAAGTTCGGACCATCAAAGTTGCTCGGTGTACACTTTTTAATGTGCTTCTATGTCAAATTTTACGAGTATAAGCTTTCTAGATTATTTCGATGAATAAACACTAACTTTCTATGACAAATGGACAAAGCCGTTAAAAGCTCCTCCATAGAGAGAGTTGAGCAAGTTCGGACCATCAAAGTTGCTCGGTGTACACTTTTTAATGTGCTTCTATGTCAAATTTTACGAGTATAAGCTTCCTAGATTATTTCGATGAATAAACAATAACTTTCTATGATAAATGGACAAAGCCGTTAAAAGCTCCTCCATAGAGAGAGTTGAGCATGTTCGGACCATCAAAGTTGCACGGTGTACACTTTTTCATGTTTAGACTATGTCAAATTTTACGAGTATAAGCTTCAATATTATTTCGAAGCAAAAACAACAACTTTCTATGACAAATGGACAAAGCCGTTAAAAGCTCCTCCATAGAGAGAGTTGAGCAAGTTTGGACCATCAAAGTTGCTCGGTGTACACTTTTTAATGTGCTTCTATGTCAAATTTTAGGAGTATCAACTTCCTAGATTATTTCGATGAATAAACACTAACTTTCTGTGACAAATGTACAAAACCGTTAAAAGCTCCTCCATAGAGAGAGTTGATCAACTTCGTACCACCAAAGTTGCTCGGTGTACACTTTTTATTGTTATTCTATGTCGAATTTTATGAGTATAAGCTTTCTAGATTATTTCGATGGCAAAACACTAACTTTCTATGACAAATGGACAAAGCCGTTAAAATATCTTTCATAAAGTGAGTTGTGCAACTTCGGACCATCAAAGTTGCTCGGTGTATGATTTTTATTCTTATTCTATTTCAAATATTATGAGTATAAGCATCCTAGATTATTTCAATGACAAAACCCCGACTTTCTATGACAAATGCACAAAATTGTTAAAAGCTCCACCAAAGAGAGAGTTGATCAACTTCGTACCACCAAAGTTGCTCGGTGTACACTTTTTATTGTTATTCTATGTCAAACTTTACGAGTATAAGCTTTCAAGATTATTTCGAAGCAAAAACACCAACTTTCTATGACAAATGGACAAAACCGTTAAAAGCTTTTCCCTAGAGAGAGTTGAGCAACTTCGGACAATCTAAGTTGCTCGTGGCATTCTTTTTATTGTTTTTATATGTCAAATTTTATGAGTATAAGCTTCCTAGATTATTTCGATGCCAAAACACCAACTTTCTATGACGAATGGATAAAATTGTTAAAAGCGCCTCCATAGAGAGAGTTGAGCAACTTCGAACCATCAAAGTTTCTCGGTGTACACTTTTTATTCTGCTTCTACGTCAAATTTTATGAGTATAAGCTTCCATGATTATTTCGATGCCAAAATACCAACTTTCTATGACAAATGGACAAAACCGATAAAAGATCCTCCAGAGAGAGAGTTGATCAACTTTGAACCATCAAAGTTGCTCGTTGTACACTTTTTATTGTTATTCTATGGCAAATTTTATCAGTATAAGCTTCCGAGATTATTTTGATTGCCAAACACTAACTTTCTATGATAAATGGACAAAGCCGTTAAAATATCATCCATAGAGAGAGTTGAGCAACTTCGGACCATCAAAGTTTCTCGGTGTACACTTTTTATTGTGCTTCTATGTCAAATTTTACGAGTATAAGCTTTCTAGATTATTTCGATGAATAAACATTAACTTTCTATGATAATGGACAAAGCCGTTAAAAGCTCCTCCATAGAGAGAGTTGAGCAAGTTCGGACCATCAAAGTTGCTCGGTGTACACTTTTTAATGTGCTTCTATGTCAAATTTTACGAGTATAAGCTTCCTAGATTATTTCGATGAATAAACACTAACTTTCTATGAAAAATGCACAAAACCTTTAAAAGCTCCTCCATAGAGAGAGTTGATCAACTTCGAACAACCAAAGTTGCTCGGTGTACACTTTTTATTGTTAGTCTATGTCAAATTTTTTGAGTATAAGATTCCTAGATTATTTCGATGGCAAAACACTAACTTTCTATGACAAATGGACAAAGCCGTTAAAATATCTTCCATAGAGAGAGTTGAGCAACTTCGGACCATCAAAGTTGCTCGGTGTACACTTTTTAATGTTCTTCTATCTCAAATTTTACGAGTATAAGCTTTCTAGATTATTCCGATGAATAAACACTAACTTTCTATGACAATGGACAAAGCCGTTAAAAGCACCTCCATAGAGAGAGTTGAGCAAGTTCGGACCATCAAAGTTGCTCGGTGTACACTATTTAATGTGCTTCTATGTCAAATTTTACGAGTATAAGCTTCCTAGATTATTTCGATGAATAAACACTAACTTTCTATGACAAATGCACAAAACCGTTAAAAGCTCCTCCATAGAGAGAGTTGATCAACTTCGAACAACCAAAGTTGCTCGGTGTACACTTTTTATTGTTAGTCTATGTCAAATTTTTTGAGTATAAGATTCCTAGATTATTTTGATGGCAAAACACTAACTTTCTATGACAAATGGACAAAGCCGTTAAAATATCTTCCATAGAGAGAGTTGAGCAACTTCGGACCATCAAAGTTGCTCGGTGTACACTTTTTAATGTTCTTCTATCTCAAATTTTACGAGTATAAGCTTTCTAGATTATTTCGATGAATAAACACTAACTTTCTATGACAATGGACAAAGCCGTTAAAAGCACCTCCATAGAGAGAGTTGAGCAAGTTCGGACCATCAAAGTTGCTCGGTGTACACTATTTAATGTGCTTCAATGTCAAATTTTACGAGTATAAGCTTCCTAGACTATTTCGATGAATAAACAATAACTTTCTATGATAAATGGACAAAGCCGTTAAAAGCTCCTCCATCGAGAGAGTTGAGCAAGTTCGGACCATCAAAGTTGCACGGTGTACACTTTTTCATGTTCTTCTATGTCAAATTTTACGAGAATAAGCTTCAAGATTATTTCGAAGCAAAAACACCAACTTTCTATGACAAATGGACAAAGCCGTTAAAAGCTCCTCCATAGAGAGAGTTGAGCAAGTTTGGACCATTAAAGTTGCTCGGTGTACACTTTTTAATGTGCTTCTATGTCAAATTTTTGGAGTATCAACTTCCTAGATTATTTCGATGAATAAACACTAACTTTCTATGACAAATGGACAAAACCGTTAAAAGCTCCTCCATAGAGAGAGTTGATCAACTTCGTACCACTAAAGTTGCTCGGTGTACACTTTTTATTGTTATTCTATGTCAAACTTTACGAGTATAAGCTTTCAAGATTATTTCGAAGCAAAAACACCAACTTTCTTTGACAAATGGACAAAACCGTTAAAGTCTTTTCCGTAGAGAGAGTTGAGCAACTTCGTACCATCGAAGTTGCTCGTGGTATACTTTTTACTGTTTTTATATGTCAAATTTTATGAGTATAAGCTTCCTAGATTATTTCGATGCCAAAACACCAACTTTCTATGATGAATGGACAAAGCCGTTAAAAGCTCCTCCATAGAGAGAGTTGAGCAAGTTCGGACCATCAAAGTTGCTCGGTGTACACTTTTTAATCTGCTTCTATGTCAAATTTTACGAGTATAAGGTTCCTGGATTATTTCAATGAATAAACACTAACTTTCTATGAAAAATGGACAAAACCGTTAAAAGCTCCTCCATAGAGAGAGTTGATGAACTTCGAACCACCAAAGTTGCTCGGTGTACACTTTTTATTGTTATTCTATGTCAAATTTTATGAGTATAAGCTTTCTAGATTATTTCGATGGCAAAACACTAACTTTCTATGACAAATGGACAAAGCCGTTAAAATATCTTTCATAAAGAGAGTTGTGCAACTTCGGATCATCAAAGTTGCTCGGTGTACGCTTTTTATTCTTATTCTATTTCAAATATTATGAGTATAAGCATCCTAGATTATTTCAATGACAAAACCCCGACTTTCTATGACAAATGCACAAAATAGTTAAAAGCTCCACCATAGAGAGAGTTGAGCAACTTTGGACCATCAAAGCTGCTTGGTGTATATATTTTATTGTTCTTCTATGTCAAATTTTACGAGTATAAGCTTTCAAGATTATTTCGAAGCAAAAATCACCGACTTTCTATGACAAATGGACAAAACCGTTAAAAGCTTTTCCGTAGAGAGAGTTGAGCAACTTCGGACAATCTAAGTTGCTCGTGGCATTCTTTTTATTGTTTTTATATGTCAAATTTTATGAGTATAAGCTTCCTAGATTATTTCGATGCCAAAACATCAACTTTCTATGACGAATGGATAAAATTATTAAAAGCGCCTCCATAGAGAGAGTTGAGCAACTTTGGACCATCAAAGTTTCTCGGTGTACACTTTTTATTGTGCTTCTACGTCAAATTTTACGAGTATAAGCTTCCAAGATTATTTCGATGCCAAAATACCAACTTTCTATGACAAACGGACAAAACCGTTAAATGATCCCCCAGAGAGAGAGTTGATCAACTTTGAACCATCAAAGTTGCTCGTTGTACACTTTTTATTGTTATTCTATGGCAAATTTTATCAATATATGCTTCCGAGATTATTTTGATGGCCAAACACTAACTTTCTATGATAAATGGACAAAGCCGTTAAAATATCATCCATAGAGAGAGTTGAGCAACTTCGGACCATCAAAGTTTCTCAGTGTACACTTTTTATTGTTATTCTATGTCAAAATTTTAAGAGTGTAAGCTTCCTAGATTATTTCGATGACAAAACCCCGACTTTCTATGACAAATGCACAAAATTGTTAAAAGCTCCACCATAGAGAGAGTTGAGCAACTTGGGACCGTCAAAGCTGCTCGGTGTACACATTTTATTGTTTTTTCTATGTCAAATTTTACGAGTATAAGCTTTCAAGATTATTTCTAAGCAAAAACACCAACTTTCTATGACAAATGGACAAAACCATTAAAAGCTTTACGTAGAGATTGTTGAGCAACTTCGGACCATCAAACTTGCTCGTTATATACTTTTTATTGTTTTTCTATGTCAAATTTTATGAGTATAAGCCTCCTAGATTATTTCGATGCCAAAACACGAACTTTCTATGACGAATGGAAAAAATTGTTAAAAGCACCTCCATAGAGAGAGTTGAGCAACTTCGGACCATCAAAGTTCCTCGGTGTACACTTTTTATTGTTAGTCTATGTCAAATTTTTTGAGTATAAGATTCCTAGATTATTTCGATGGCAAAACACTAACTTTCTATGACAAATGGACAAAGCCGTTAAATTATCTTCCATAGAGAGAGTTGAGCAACTTCGTACCATCAAAGTTGTTCGGTGTACACTTTTTAATGTTCTTCTATCTCAAATTTTACGAGTATAAGCTTTCTAGATTATTTCGATGAATAAACACTAACTTTCTATGACAATGGACAAAGCCGTTAAAAGCTCCTCCATAGAGAGAGTTGAGCAAGTTCGGACCATCAAAGTTGCTCGGTGTACACTTTTTAATGTGCTTCTATGTAAAATTTTACGAGTATAAGCTTCCTAGATTATTTCGATGAATAAACACTAACTTTCTATGACAAATGCACAAAACCGTTAAAACCTCCTCCATAGAGAGAGTTGATCAACTTCAAACTACAAAATTTGCTCGGTGTACACTTTTTATTGTTATTCTATGTCAAATTTTATGAGTATAAGCTTCCTAGATTATTTCGAAGCAAAAGCACCAAATTTCTATGACAAATGGATAAAACCGTTAAAAGCTCGTCCGTAGAGAGAGTTGAGCAACTTCGGACCATCAAAGTTGCACGGTGTACACTTTTTAATGTTCTTCTATCTCATATTTTACGTATATAAGCTTTCTAGATTATTTCGATGAATAAACACTAACTTTATATGAAAAATGAACAAAGCCGTTAAAAACTCCTCCATAGAGAGAGTTGAGCAAGATCGGACCATCAAAGTTTCTCGGTGTACACTTTTTAATGTGCTTCTATGTCAAATTTTACGAGTATAAGCTTCCTGCATTATTTCGATGAATAAACACTAACTTTCTATGACAAATGCAACAAACCGTTAAAAGCTCCTCCATAGAGAGAGTTGATCAACTTCGAACCACCAAATTTGCTCGGTGTACACTTTTTATTGTTATTCTATGTCAAATTTTATGCGTATAAGCTTCCTAGATTATTTCGATGGCAAGACACTAACTTTCTATGAAAAATGGATAAAGCCGTTAAAATATCTTCCATAGAGAGAGTTGAGGAACTTCGGACCATCAAAGTTGCTCGGTGTACGCTTTTTGTTGTTACTCTATTCCAAATTTTATGAGTATAAGCTTCCTAGATTATTTCAATGACAAAACCCCGACTTTCTATGACAAATGCATAAAATTATTAAAAGCTCCACCATAGAGAGAGTTGAGCAACTTTGGACCGTCAAAGCTGCTCGGTGTATACATTTTATTGTTCTTCTATGTCAAATTTTACGAGTATAAGCTTTCAAAAATATTTCGAAGCAAAAACACCAACTTTCTATGACAAATGGACAAAACCGTTAAAAGCTCCTCCGTAGAGAGAGTTGAGCAACTTCGGACCATCAAAGTTGCATGGTGTACACTTTTTAATGTTCTTCAATGTCAAATTTTGCGAGTATAAGCTTTCTAGATTATTCAAATGACAAAACCCCGAATTTCTATGACAAATGCACAAAATTGTTAAAAGCTCCACTATAGAGAGAGTTGAGCAACATTGGACTGTCAGAGCTGCTAGGTGTACATATTTTATTGTTCTTCTATGTCAAATTTAACGAGTATAAGCTTCAAGATTATTTCGAAGCAAAAACACCAACTTTCTATGACAAATGGACAAAACCGTTAAAAGCTCCTCCGTAGAGAGAGTTGAGCAACTTCGGACCATCAAAGTTGGACGGTGTACACTTTTTAATGTTCTTCTATGTCAAATTTATAAGCTTCATAGATTATTTCAATGAATGAACACTAACTTTCTATGACAAATAGATAAAACCGTTAAAAGCTCCTCCATAGAGAGAGTTGAGCAAGTTCGGACCATCAAAGTTGCTCGGTGCACACTTTTTAATGTGCTTCTATGTCAAATTTTACGAGTATAAGCTTCCTAGATTATTTCGATGAATAAACACTAACTTTCTATGAAAAATGGACAAAACCGTTAAAAGCTCCTCCATAGAGAGAGTTGATCAACTTCGAACCACCAAAGTTGCTCGGCGCACACTTTTTATTGTTATTCTATGTCAAATTTTATGAGTATAAGCTTCCTAGATTATTTCGATGGCAAAACACTAACATTCTATGACAAATGGACAAAGCCGTTAAAATATCTTCCATAGAAAGAGTTGAGCAACTTCGGACCATCAAAGTTGCTCGGTGTACGCTTTTTATTCTTATTCTATTTCAAATTTTATGAGTATAAGCTTCCTAGATTATTTCAATGACAAAACCCCGACTTTCTATGACAAATGCACAAAATTGTTAAAAGCTCCACCATAGAGAGAGTTGAGCAACTTTGGACCGTCAAAGCTGCTCGGTGTATACATTTTATTGTTATTCTATGTCAAACTTTACGAGTATAAGCTTTCAAGATTATTTCGAAGCAAAAACACCGACTTTCTATGTCAAATGGACAAAACCGTTAAAAGCTTTTTCGTAGAGAGAGTTGAGCAACTTCGGACCATCAAAGTTGCTCGTGGTATACTTTTTATTGTTTTTATATGTCGAATTTTATGAGTATAAGCCTCCTAGATTATTTCGATGCCAAAACACCAACTTTTTATGATGAATGGGGAAAATTGTTAAAAGCTCCTCCATAGTGAGAGTTGAGCAACTTCGGACCATAAAAGTTCCTCGGTGTACACTTTTTATTGTGCTTCTATGTCAAATTTTACGAGTATAAGCTTCCAAGATTATTTCGATGCCAAAATACCAACTTTCTATGACGAACAGACAAAACCATTAAAAGCTTTTCCGTAGAGAGAGTTGAGCAACTTCGGACCATCGAAGTTGCTCGTAGTATACTTTTTATTGTTTCTATATGTCAAATTTTATGAGTATAAGCTTCCTAGATTATTTCGATGCCAAAATACCAACTTTCTATGACGAATGGACAAAGTTGTTAAAAGCTCCTCCATAGAGAGAGTTGAGCAACTTCGGACCATCAAAGCTCCTCGGTGTACACTTTTTATTGTGCTTCTACGTCAAATTTTATGAGTATAAGCTTCCATAATTATTTCGATGACAAAACCCCGACTTTCTATGACAAATGCACAAAATTGTTAAAAAGCTCCACCATAGAGAGAGTTGAGCAACTTGGGACCGTCAAAGCTGATCGGTGTACACATTTTATTGTTCTTCCACGTCAAATTTTACGAGTATAAGCTTTCAAGATTATTTCGAAGCAAAAACAACAACTTTCTATGACAAATGGACAAAACCATTAAAAGCTTTTCCGTAGAGATTGTTGAGCAATTTCGGACCATCAAAGTTGCTCGTTGTATAATTTTTATTGTTTTTCTATGTCAAATTTTATGAGTATAAGCTTCCTAGATTATTTCGATGCCAAAACACCAACTTTCTATGACGAATGGACAAAATTGTTAAAAGCACCTCCATAGAGAGAGTTGAGCAACTTCGGACCATCAAAGTTCCTCGGTGTACACTTTTTATTGTTTTTCTAAGTCAAATTTTATGAGTATAAGCTTCCTAGATTATTTCGATGCCAAACTACCAACTTTCTATGACAAATGGGCAAAACCGTTAAAAGCTCCTCCAGAGAGAGAGTTGATCAACTTCGAACTATCAAAGTTGCTCGGTGTACACTTTTTATTGTTATTCTATGGCAAATTTTATGAGTATAACCTTCCTAGATTATTTCGATGGCCAAACACTAACTTTCTATGATAAATGGACAAAGCCGTTAAAGTTTCATCCATAGAGAGAGTTGAGCAACTTCGGACCATCAAAGTTGCTCGGTGTACACTTTTTATTGTTATTCTATGTCAAAATTTTATGAGTATAAGCTTCCTAGATTATTGCGATGACAAAATCCCGACTTTCTATGAGAAATGCACAAAATTGTTAAAATCTCCACCATAGAGAGAGTTGAGCAACTTTGGACCGTCAAAGCTGCTCGGTGTACACATTTTATTGTTCTTCTATGTCAAATTTTATGAGTATAAGCTTTCCAGTTTATTTCGAAGCAAAAACACCAACTTTCTATGACAAATGGACAAAACCATTAAAAGCTTTTTCGTAGAAATTGTTGAGCAACTTCGGACCATCAAAGTTGCTCGTTGTATAATTTTTATTGTTTTTCTATGTCAAATTTTTTGAGTATAAGCTTCCTAGATTATTTCGATGCCTGATGTGGACAATTTTCCTCTACAATCACAGTACGACACGTGGATACAACAGACATCAGCTTCATGCTCGGTACCGAGAAGAGGGATGTACATTCCTCGGCACTCATATTCAGATCGGTAAAAAGCTGTCATGAACTACCCAAACAGGAACTACCTTCGCTATATAAAGGGACAAACCCTCAGGTAAAAGGGGACGATTTTTGACTGATTACAAGAGCACCGAGTAGTGCACTTCATAGTATTCCTTTGTGCTAGCATCTGACTTGAGCGTCAGAGCGCCAACGCCAGAGAATACTCTCTGGCAGGCCTCTAGCTTACGTTTGCTCTTTGTTACAGGATAATTTTATGGTCGGGAATAAGCAAATCTGAGGAAGAACATCATAAGACGAGAAAGCTCTTGTTCAAACATATCCTGATACGTCTTGGACTGATTTGAGACGTCATCAGATTGGCGCCGTCTGTGGGAACTTCATAACAAAAATTATGGTTCGAACTAGAGCTTTAAGAGAAGAAGAACAACAGGTTGAGGCAGCAAACGAAAATGCCGAGCACCAGCCTCAACCATTGGTACAAGACCAGATCACCGAACTATTGCAACAAATGAATGTCCTCGCGCAACGCCTGGAAATGATCCAAGAACGAGTGCAGGGCCACCAACCAATCCAAAATGAGAGCATTTCTCATGAGACGAGAAATGACCACTCTCACACTGATGAGTCAAGAAATCCCGGCCTTCCAGAAACCTCGGTAACCATTGCTCGAAGAACTCAGCCCACTCATACTTACGAGGGGGATAACAAGTTTATCGAATGGGTTGTGGATATAGCTGCTTTGCAAGGCCCTCCCTTCTTGGATACAATGGATTGGGATAGGAACTTAACTCCATTGTCGACCGAGGTGCAACAGGCTCGGGTACCGACAAGCTTCAAGGTTTCTAGTGTGGAAAAGTATAACGGGACAGGGGATCCGCTAGACCATGTTATCGGCTTTCAAACCATGATGGAGTTTCAGCGGGCCTCTCAGGAAGCTTGCTGCAAAATCTTCCCAGTCTCGCTTATCGGAGTGGCAAGGCGTTGGTTCAGAGCTCTGCCACAAGGCAGCATTCACAGTTTTGATGACCTAACGAACAGGTTCGTTGCTCATTTTGCAAGCTCTAGACCGGTGAAGAAGACCAACGCCACACTGGTTACTATCAGATAGAAACCCCAGGAGAGTTTGAGAGAATTTGTAACTCCGTTCAACAGTGATTGCCTAGAGATACCAGACCTTTAGCCGATCATAGCCATTACAGCCTTCACGACTGGAGTACGACATGTGACGCTGAAGCATTCATTGTCGAAAAAGAATCCGAAAAGTATTCCCGAACTGCTCTCAAGAGTTGAAAAATACATCACTGCTGACGAAATAATGGCTGAACCACATGTAACCGAGCAATCCTTAGACATGTCATCGCCGAGGAGGAGGTCAGATGCTGGTCGACCAACCGAGAGGAAAACTAGTGGATTCGGTAGATCATTCACCAGAAGAGATGACCGAGTCAAACTTGAAAGAGATGATTCCTATACTCCACTCAATTCTTCTTTGAAAAGAGTATTGAATGAGATACAGGATTGTGACATCGTCAGGTGGTCGGCAAAGATGAAGCCAACTCCGGAAAGGATAGGGAGCGACAAGTATTGTAAATTCCACCGGGGCCCTGGTCATGACACCGATGAATGTCGCCACCTGAAAGACGAGGTAGAAAACCTAATCCGGAGAGGATACCTCAAACGTTTTACTAGCTCGGGGAGAGATAAGCGAGAAAGAGAAGGAACAAAAGAAAATTCAAGAGGTCTGAGAGAGAATGAAGACAGACGACAGAGGAGACGGCGGGAGGAATTCCCTCGTCATCGAAATCGTGGAACAGCTGGTACCATTGGTATGATAGTCGGTGGCCTAGCTTCGGGAGGAGAAAGTTCATATGGGAGGAGAGCATATGCTCGGACTGTTCATCAAATCAATGAGAAGTCAAAGAAAACGAGAACGGGGGAGGAGAAGATAACATTCTCAGAAAGAGACGGGGATGGTTTGCACCAGCCCCATGACGACGCATTGGTCATTGATGTTATCATCGCCAACTACATGGTCAAAATGGTCTTGATTGATAACGGGAGCGCAGCGGATGTTCTCTTCTATCACGCCTTCAAACGGATGAACCTTCCGAGAGAGAGCTTGAAGAAGTTTACTTCACCCCTATACGGTTTCGCGGGAGAACAAGTTGTCCCTGTCGGGATAATAAGTCTACCCATAACCTTAGGCGATTACCCGAGATCAAAATTATTTATGGTGGAACTTCTGGTCGTCGATGTGAAGACCCCATACAATGCATTGATTGGCAGACCACTGCTTCACAAGGCCCGAGCAGTTGTCTCAACTTATTACCTGAAAATGAAATTCCCCACTGATCAAGGAGTAGGAGAAGTTCAGGGCGACCAAAAGCTCGCCCGCCAGATGTATGTAACCTATCTAAAAGAAAAGAAAAAGCCAATCTCAATCATAGAATTGGTAGATGATCAGAATAAACAAATCTTGAAGCCCTCGCCAGCCGAACAACTCATTGCTATTCCCGTCGAGCATGCGACGGAGAAGAAGTTGTATTACGGTTCCGAGCTTAGTAAAGATTTAAGCGAAGGCTTGACGAATCTACTATTGGAAAACATCACCACATTTGCATGGAGTGCACATGAAATGCCGGGTATTAGTGCTGATGTTATCACTCATCATCTGAGTATCAAATCTGGTAGCCGACCAGTGAAGCAAAAATAGAGGAACTTTGCACAAGACAGGCAAGAAGCAATCAAAACAGAGGTTAACAAGCTTCTGGATGCCGACTTCATCCGAGAAGTACAATATCCAGAATGGCTTTCTAATGTTGTTATGGTTGCCAAACCGAATGGTAAATGGCGCATGTGTGTAGACTTCACTCACCTAAATAAGGCCTGTCCGAAGGATAGCTACCCGCTACCGAAAATCGACCAACTGGTAGACGCAACCTCAGGAAAGGGTCTCTTCAGTTTCCTTGATGCCTACTTAGGATGCCATCATATTCAAATGCATCAAGCTGACGAGGAACACACCTCGTTTGTTACTCCTGAGGGTACGTACTGCTACCAAGTTATGCCTTTTGGGTTGAAGAATGCAGGTGCCACCTATCAACGACTAGTCAACAAAATGTTCTCCCCAATGCTCGGAAGGACAGTTGAAGCGTACGTCGATGATATAGTCGTTAAAAGCAAGAAACCCGAGGAACATTTGGGCGACTTGCATGATGTATTCAATGTTTTGAATAATTTTGGGATGAAGCTCAATCCCGAGAAATGTGCGTGTGGCATTTCATCGGGCAAATTCCTCGGATTCCTCATCTCCAAACGAGGAATTGAAGTAAACCCTGAAAAGGTGTTAGCAATAATCAACATGCAAGCCCCGAGGAACAAGAAGGAGGTTCAACAACTCACCGGGCGAACTGCAGCGCTAAACCGATTTCTCGCCAGATCAGGGGATCGGTGTAAACACTTCTTTAACGCACTTAAACAAACAACCGATTTCCAATGGGATGAACACTGTCAAGAAGCTTTCGAGGAGCTCAAGTCTTATCTGAGCCAACCACCTCTACTCACTGCTCCAAAAGAGGGAGAACCATTATCCCTTTACTTAGCTACAACAGAGCATGCAGTGAGTGCCGTGCTAATAAGCGAGGGAGAGGATAAAGTTCAGAGGCCAATATACTACACCAGTAAGGTCCTCACTGCGATCAAGAAGAGATACACCAAAGCCGAGAGAATGGCCCTGGCACTAGTGACCACGGCTAAGAAGTTGAGACCATATTTTCAAGCCCATACAATTACAGTGTTGACTGATCAGCCGCTCAAGAGCATTTTACAGAACCCAGACATATCGGGAAGACTTATTAAGTGGTCAATCAAACTTAGTGAGGTTGATATCTACTTTGAACCTAGAAGAGCCATCAAAGCCCAAGTCCTCGCGGATTTCATTACTGAATGCCAACATCCATTAGAGGAAGAAGCGCCGCAGGAGCAATGGCAACTTTTCGTCGATGGATCTTCGAACAAGGATGGCAGCGGAGCAGGAATTCTGCTTCTCGGACCCGGGGGCATGACTACTGAGTATGCCCTTCGTTTCCAATTCAAAGCCTCTAATAACGAGGCTGAATATGAAGCATTGCTAGCTGGATTAAAACTGGCCATCGAGCTAGAGGTTCGCAATTTACTGATTCATAGTGATTCACAGCTCGTCACCGAGCAGGTTCGGGGGGAGTATGAGGCGAGAGGCTCCAATATGATCAAATATCTGGGAAAAGCTAAGGAGCTGATAAGTGAGATCTCGAATGTTGAAATACTGAGAGTGCCTCGAGAAGAAAATCAGCAAGCCGACGTATTAGCCCGACTTGCGTCAACAACCAAGAAAGATCAGGCTTCCTCAGTGCGGATAGAAATGCTTCCTAAACCGAGCATCTTTGTTAAGGCGATTGCGGAGATCAATACTGAACGATCTTGGATGGATGCAATACGAGCCTTCTTCACTGAGGGACAATTACTAGAAGACAAGAACGATGCTAAAAGTCTCCGAGCAAGGGCAGCGAGGTATTCAATTATTCAAGGAACTCTTTACCGACGATCCTACACACTTCCTTACCTCAAGTGCCTTGCTCCACGAGAGTCTGATTACGCTCTCCGAGAAGTTCATGGAGGAATATGTGGCAGCCACTCCGGTGCAAGGACTTTAGCTAATAAGATATTGCGCTGCGGGTATTACTAGCCGACCATGAACAAGGATGCAAAGGAGTTGGTGAGGAAGTGTGACAAGTGCCAGAGACATGCCAACGTATCGCATCACCCACCATCGGAGATTACAGTGATGGAGAACCCTTGTCCATTTGCACAATGGGGGCTGGATTTATTAGGACCTTTTCCTCAGGCAACAGCCCAAAGGAAGTTCCTCATAGTAGCAATGGATTATTTCACGAAGTGGGTTGAAGTTGAGCCTCTAGCCACGATCACTGACCACAAGGTGAAAGACTTCATTTGGAAAACCATCATATGCAGATATGGTGTTCCTCGGATCCTCATCACTGATAATGGCCGACAGTTTGTAAGTGCCAATATACGGCAGTTTTGTGACGAACACGGCATCAACCTCAGGGTTACTGCCGTGGCTCACCCTCAAGCTAACGGACAAGTAGAAGTCATCAACCGAGTCATACTACAAGGAATCAAGGCTCGTCTGGACCAAGCCAAGGGACTTTGGACCGAACAGCTCCATAGCGTCCTCTGGTCTTACCGGACTACGCCTAGGGCATCAACAGGAGAGACGCCTTTCTCCTTAGTATTCGGATCAAAGGCTGTTATCCCAGTTGAAATTGGAGTTCCCACTCCTTGTATAATTGAGTTTGAAGAGTCGAGTAACAATGACTTGTTGCTCAACAATCTTGATTTCTTGGAAGAAGCTAGAGAGACTGCTCGGATCAAGATTGCTGTTTACAAACAAAGAATGGCCCGATATTACAACAAAAGGGTCCAAACAAGGAAGTTTTCAGAGGGAGACTGGGTTCTAAGGAAAGCAACTTCAGCCGGAAAACATCCAGGCAAGCTCGGAGAGACTTGGGAAGGACCTTTCCGAGTTATCAAAGTTCTGCTTGACGGGACTTACAAACTGGAAAATCCCAAGAAGCCTGGAGAGATGAGACCTTGGAATGCCAAAAACCTCCGAAGATACTATGTTTGATTTCATCTTGCTGGCATGTACTTAAGCACAATTTCCATTTCAAAACTCGTTTCCTACACGAGACTTATGATTTTGCTAATTCAATGAAAGTAGTTTGTTTTGCTATAAAGATCCTCAGAAGTACGCGTTGTTCGGCGCATTGCCGCCGCAATGCCTGAGCATTATTACAAGCCTGCTAAGATAAGGGAGACCGAGCAAAAACTTGGTTTGTTTCAACTCATGTAATTTGAGTTACAACGGACAAGCAAAAACAAGTTAGCTACGACCCGAGCAAGTTTGGGCAACAGCACTACTTGTCCCTAAATCAGTTACAGCAGGCTATGTTTCAAGTTATGATTTCCGAAGAAAAAGATGGACAGTAATAGACAAAGAATGAGGAGGAAAGAACTCGACTTCACAAAAATTAAAAGCGTGATCTACAAATATTGAGAACAGAGTTCGATAAAATAAAAAAAAAAAGATAGCTTCTAATTTTCAATATCAACTTGCTCCTCGGCAGCCCGCTCTGTCTCACCTTCAACAGGAGGAATGGACGCGTCGACTTCTTCATTCCTTGGAGGGATCGACGGAACATCAGTATCCATGTACTCATCGATGTCCTCCTCGACGTCCCCCTCATCCACTTGAAGAAGGCAGAACTGCTTGTATGCATCTTCTTTCACCACATCCTCGCCGTCTTTTCCTGCGATGACCGGGCATAGCTCATTCAAAATGTCCGAGCTCTGGCCTTTGCTGACGAGGAACCTCCGAGCTTCTTTGACAGCAGCCTGGAAGCAGAAAAAGCCTTCCTGCTTAAGGGTAAGCTGGAACTCCTCGGAGTCACGAAACTCTCTGAGACCAGCTTGACGCCCGCTTTCAAATAGGATGGCCCCCTTAGCCTCAGCTACTGACTTTTGTCTCGCCAGCTCATCCTCGGCCTCCTTCAGCTTCGTGGTCAGTAGATTCTTGGACTCCTGCGTCTTCTCGAGGTCCAACCTCGTCAGCTTGAGAGCAGTCTCTATCCGACCAAGAGCTCCCTTGAGCAGCAGAATCTCTTGGGAGGCAGTCCTCTTCTCGGCTGCCGAGCTTCGGATGTCAAGTGACAACGTCCCGAGAAGCGAGGTCAGTTGCAATTGACGACAAAAAAGAGTTACTGAGCAAGCTGAAGGAAAACTAACCAAACAATATTCCGAGGGAAAACATGTACCTCCATCAGCTTAACGGCCGAAGCCTCCATCTTTTCCTCAGTGGCCATCTCCTCGGCTCGCTTTTGATCCGAAGGAAGAGACAGCTTCTCGAGCATCTCCAACGCCACCCGAGAATTGGTCATTGTATCAGAGAGACGCACATTCCACTGAGGAATGTGAACGTCTCCCATCCTGTGAGGAGGAGAGGAAGAGCGGGCGTCGGAGGTACGAGAGGGAGATCCAGTGGCCCGGAAAGACGGGGTGGAAATGAAGACACCACGACCGCGACCCAAGTCTTTTCCTCGGCCTGGCTTGACTTGAGCACCCTCAGCAGGTCCAACCCTCTTCTTCTTGCTCGGTTCAGCACCCCCGTCATGTCTCCTTTTCTTGCCCAAGTTGGCAGTTTTCTTTTGCATCCTCAGGTAATCAGCAGCCGACGACATGTCTGAGAAGTAACAAGAATCAGTAATCATCATGATTAGTATAACAAAATGATAAACAAAACCAAGCAAGAGCAGGTCCCCACCTTGCATCGCTTGCTCGGACCTATGAGCGCTTGTAAAGTCTATAGCTCGGCATATCATAGGCACAGAAGGTTTAGTGAAAGGGCCTCTGAGAGTAAGATACCAGTCAAGCTCCTGAGAAAAAGTTGGGGAAGTCGCTTGAACTTACTGAATTTTGGGACAACCCACGAGGTCCTAAAAGGAAGATCCTCGTCCTCGCCCAAAGGCATCCGAATAAAGAAATAACTAGACTTCCAATGATGATTGGAAGAGGAATATTTTGGAGCAACCAGACCCTTCTTGAACTTTAAATAGCAAAGTCCAGGGTTTCTCGGAGCTCTACAAAGGGAGAAAATGTGTTGAAGAACATTAGAAGAAAAAGGGACGCGAAGCTCGGAACAGTAGTAAAGAATTGTGCTGAGAAAGACCCAAGAATTGGGAGCAAGACATGTAGGACAAATGTCGAACCGATCAAAGAAGGAGCATTTTCCTGGGGCAATCGATATCCGACAACCAAATGATAATGCGGTGGTAGAAATGGCAAATTCCCCACGTTGAGGACGGAATGGAGATACACCCTCAGGCACAGGCCTGCAAGGGTAGGGAATACCGAACAACTTGCGTTGGGATTCCACTTCGGAGGCTGAAAGGCTACAACTAAGATTCCTAGGCTCCCTAGAACCATCACCTGCTGCTCGGGCCTCCTGTAGTTCAAAACCAGGAGGAGCAAAGAAGGGGCGTTCTGCTAAAGGTAGCCTAATGCTCATCCTAGCAGGAGGAGAAGTAGAGGTTGAAGGAGAAGTTCCTAGGTCGGCTTCTTCTAAAACATTAATATCACTATCCGAAGAAGGGGAAGACATTTCTCGTACCTGAGGAGACGAAGAAGGGATAGTATTTGCTCGAAAAAAGAAGATTACGTTTGCTCGGGTAGACAATGCTCGGGGCTCTCAATCTTTGCAGCGAGTGAATTGGACAATGACGTCATCGCTATTTATAGTCGAAGACAAACCCGGTCAACGGACCCGATGACGAGACGTACTGCATTCTCTCATCTGGGCCGCTCAACCTCTGCGCATCAAGTAACCATTGGATCAGGATCAACCAAATCTTAGCCGTTCAACAACTCACAATTAATGTCACCCTCGGGAACCCAAACCTCCACTCATACAGACCTATCATTGGTCATACGACGACCAATCACAGGTCTGAGGGGGCAAGTGATGAGGACAATTTTCCTCTACAATCACAGCACGACACGTGGATACAACAGACATCAGCTTCATGCTCAGTACCGAGAAGAGGGATGTACATTCCTCGGCACTCATATTCAGAGTGGTAAAAAGCTGTCATGAACTACCCAAATAGGAACTACCTTCGCTAAATAAAGGGACAAACCCTCAGGTAAAAGGGGACGATTTTTGACTGATTACAAGAGCACCAAGCAGTGCACTTCACAGAATTCCTTTGTGCTAGCATCTGACTTGAGCGTCGGAGCACCAACGCCAGAGAATACTCTCTGGCGGGTCTCTAGCTTACGTTTGCTCTTTGTTACAGGATAATTTTATGGTCGGGAATAAGCAAATCTGAGGAAGAACATCATAAGACGAGAAAGCTCTTGTTCAAACATATCCTGATACGTCTTGGACTGATTTGAGACGTCATCAATGCCAAAACACCAACTTTCTATGACGAATGGACAAAACCGTTAAAAGCTCCTCCATAGAGAGAGTTGATCAACTTCGAACCACCAAAGTTGCTCGGTGTACACTTTTTATTGTTATTCTATGTCAAATTTTATGAGTATAAGCTTCCTAGATTATTTCGATGCCAAAACACTAACTTTCTATGACAAATGGACAAAGCCTTTAAAATATCTTCCATAGAGAGAGTTGAGCAACTTCGGACCATCAAAGTTGCTCGGTGTACGCTTTTTATTGTTATTCTATTTCAAATTTTATGAGTATAAGCTTCCTAGATTATTTCAATGAGAAAACCCCGACTTTCTATGACAAATGCACAAAATTGTTAAAAGCTCCACAATAGAGAGAGTTGAGCAACTTTGGACCGTCAAATCTGCTCGGTGTATACATTTTATTGTTCTTCTATGTCAAATTTTACGAGTATAAGCTTTTAAGAATATTTCGAAGCAAAAACACCGACTTTCTATGACAAATGGACAAAACCGTTAAAAGCTTTTCCGTAGAGAGAGTTGAGAAACTTCGAACCATCAAAGTTGCTCGTGGTATACTTTTTACTGTTTTTATATGTCAAATTTTATGAGTATAAGCTTCCTAGATTATTTCGATGCCAAAACACCAACTTTCTATGACGAATGGACAAAGCCGTTAAAAGCTCCTCCATAGAGAGAGTTGAGCAAGTTCGGACCATCAAAGTTGCTCAGTGCACACTTTTTAATGTGCTTCTATGTCAAATTTTACGAGTATAAGCTTCCTAGATTATTTCGATGAATAAACACTGACTTTCTATGAAAAATAAACAAAACCGTTAAAAGCTCCTCCATAGAGAGAGTTGATCAACTTCGAACCACCAAAGTTGCTCGGTGTACACTTTTTATTGTTATTCTATGTCAAATTTTATGAGTATAAGCTTCCTAGATTATTTCGATGCCAAAATACCAACTTTCTATGACGAATGGACAAAATTGTTAAAAGCTCCTCCATAGAGAGAGTTGAGCAACTTCGGACCATCAAAGCTCCTCGGTGTACACTTTTTATTGTGCTTCTACGTCAAATTTTATGAGTATAAGCTTCCGTAATTATTTCGATGACAAAACCCCGACTTTCTATGACAAATGCACAAAATTGTTAAAAAGCTCCACCATAGAGAGAGTTGAGCAACTTGGGACCGTCAAAGCTGATCGGTGTACACATTTTATTGTTCCTCCACGTCAAATTTTACGAGTATAAGCTTTCAAGATTATTTTGAAGCAAAAACACCAAATTTCTATGACAAATGGACAAAACCATTAAAAGCTTTTCCGTAGAGATTGTTGAGCAATTTCGGACCATCAAAGTTGCTCGTTGTATAATTTTTATTGTTTTTCTATGTCAAATTTTATGAGTATAAGCTTCCTAGATTATTTCGATGCCAAAACACCAACTTTCTATGACGAATGGACAAAATTTTTAAAAGCTCCTCCATAGAGAGAGTTGAGCAACTTCGGACCATCAAAGTTCCTCGGTGTACACTTTTTATTGTTTTTCTAAGTCAAATTTTATGAGTATAAGCTTCCTAGATTATTTCGATGCCAAAACACCAACTTTCTATGACGAATGGACAAAACCATTAAAAGCTCCTCCATAGAGAGAGTTGATCAACTTCGAACAACCAAAGTTGCTCGGTGTACACTTTTTATTGTTAGTCTATGTCAAATTTTTTGAGTATAAGCTTCCTAGATTATTTCGATGGCAAAACACTAGCTTTCTATGACAAATGGATAAAGTCGTTGAAATATCTTCATAGAGAGAGTTGAACAACTTCGGACCATCAAAGATGCTCGGTGTACGCTTTTTATTGTTATTCTACTTCAAATTTTATGAGTATAAGCTTCCCAGATTATTTCAATGACAAAACCCCGACTTGCTATGACAAATGCACAAAATTGTTAAAAGCTCCACCATAGAGATAGTTGAGCAACTTTGGACCGTCATAGCTGCTCGGTGTATACATTTTATTGTTCTTCTATGTCAAATTTTACGAGTATAAGCTTTCAAGATTATTTCGAAGCAAAAACACCAACTTTCTATGACAAATGGACAAAATCGTTAAAAGCTTTTCCGTAGAGAGCATTGAGCAACTTTGGACCATCAAAGTTGGTCGTGGTATACTTTTTATTGTTTTTATATGTCAAATTTTATGAGTATAAGTTTCCTAGATTATTTCGATGCCAAAACACCAACTTTCTATGACGAATGGAAAAAATTGTTAAAAGCTCCTCCATAGAGAGAGTTGAGCAACTTCGGACCATCAAAGTTCCTCGGCGTACACTTTTTATTATGCTTCTATGTCAAATTTTACGAGTATAAGCTTCCAAGATTATTTCGATGCCAAAATACCAACTCTCTATGACAAATGGACAAAACCGTTAGAAGCTCCTCCCGAGAGAGAGTTGATCAGCTTCGAACCATCAAAGTTGCTCGGTGTACACTTTTTATTGTTATTCTATGGAAAATTTTATGAGTATAAGCTTCCTAGATTATTTCGATGGCCAAACACTAACTTTCTATGATAAATGGACAAAGCCGCTAAAATGTCATCCATAGAGAGAGTTGAGCAACTTCGGACCATCAAAGTTGCTCGGTGTACACTTTTTATTGTTATTCTATGCCAAAATTTTATGAGTATAAGCTTCCTAGATTATTTCGATGAGAAAACCCTGACTTTCTATGAAAAATGCACAAAATTGTTAAAAGCTCCACCATAGAGAGAGTTGAGCAACTTTGGACTGTCAGAGCTGCTCGGTGTACACATTTTACTGTTCTTCTATGTCAAATTTTACGAGTATAAGCTTCAAGATTATTTCGAAGCGAAAACACCAACTTTCTATGACAAATGGACAAAACCGTTAAAAGCTCCTCCGTAGAGAGAGTTGAGCAACTTCGGACCATCAAAGTTGCTCGTGGTATACTTTTTATTGTTTTTATATGTCAAATTTTATGAGTATAAGCTTCCTAGATGATTTCGATGCCAAAACACCAACTTTCTATGACGAATGAACAAAATTGTTAAAAGCTCCACCATAGAGAGAGTTGAGAAACTTTGGACTGTCAGAGCTGCTCGGTGTACACATTTTATTGTTCTTCTATGTCAAATTTTACGAGTATAAGCTTCAAGATTATATCGAAGCAAAAACACCAACTTTTTATGACAAATGGACAAAACCGTTAAAAGCACCTCCGTAGAGAGAGTTGAGCAACTTCGGAACATTAAAGTTGCACGGTGTACACTTTTTAATGTTCTTCTATGTCAAATTTTATGAGTATAAGCTTCCTAGATTATTTCGATGAATAAACACTAACTTTCTATGACAAATGGACAAAGCAGTTAAAAGCTCCTCCATAGAGAGAGTTGAGCAAGTTCGGACCATCAAAGTTGCACGGTGTACACTTTTTAATGTGCTTCTATGTCAAATTTTACGAGATGTTGGCATCATTTACCCTATCTCTGATAGCAAATGGGTTAGTCCGGTACAAGTGGTTCCTAAAAAATCTGGAGTTACAGTAGTCCTTAATGAAGATAATGAGTTGGTTCCCATGCGAGTTCAAACAGGATGGCGTGTTTGCATTGACTACAGAAAGCTTAATTCAGGTACTAGAAAATATCATTTTCCACTACCTTTTATTGATCAAATGTTGGAACGTCTTGCAGATCATAGCCATTATTGTTTTCTTGATGGATATTCGGGCTACAATCAGATTGCAATAGCACCAGAAGATCAAGACAAGACGACATTTACTTGTCCATATGGTACATTTGCCTACAGGCGCATGCCTTTCGGTCTTTGCAATGCTCCAGGTACTTTTCAAAGGTGTATGATGAGCATATTTTCAGATATGGTGGAGCACATTATTGAGATATTTATGGATGATTTTAGTGTATTTGGTTCATCTTTTGATAAAGGACTTCATAACCTCGCTTTGGTCTTAGAAAGATGCCAAGAATGCAATCTAGTTTTAAACTGGTAAAATGTCATTTTATGGTACAACAAGGAATTGTACTTGGTCATGTCATCTCTATCAAGGGAATAGAAGTTGACAAAGCAAAAGTGGATCTGGTAAGTAATCTTCCACCCCCATCTATAGTTAAGGAAATAAGATCTTTCCTTGGACATGCAGGTTTCTACAAGAGGTTCATCAAGGATTTCTCCAAGCTAGCTAAGCCATTGTGTAACTTACTATCCAAGGATGTGACATTTGAGTTTGATGAGACATGTTTGATAGCTTTTAACAAGCTTAAACTCCTTCTTACGTCAGCACCGATCATGATGCCTCCCAATTGGAGCCTCCCTTTTGAACTAATGTGCGATGCTTCTGATTATGCTGTAGGAGCAGTTTTGGGACAACGAGTAAATAAAGTACCTCATGTTATCTACTATGCCAGTAGAACACTCAATGATGCCCAATTAAACTACTCCACTACAGAGAAGGAGCTCCTTTATGTTATTTTTGCTTTAGAAAAATTTCGTGCATATTTGATTGGCACTAAAGTAATTGTATTTTCTGACCATGCAGCTCTTAGGTACCTTCTTCAAAAGAAGGATGCAAAGCCTCGCTTGATTAGATGGATTCTATTACTTCAAGAGTTCGATCTGGAGATTAAGGACAAAAAAGGATCCGAGAATGTAGTAGCCGATCACCTCAGCCGTTTGGTGAACAATTCAGTGACCGAAGAAGACTCTTTGCCTCTAAATGAGAATTTTCCTGATGAGCAATTATTATCTTTATCTATTTCTACACCATGGTATGCTTACATTGTCAATTACCTTGTTACAGGTGATCTTCCAGGAAATGTGCCAAGAACTTACAAGGATAAGCTCGTGACAATAGCAAAGTATTACATATGGGATGATCCATACCTTTTCAAATGGTGTTCTGAACAAATCATCAGATGGTGTGTGCCAGAATCAGAATTTCAATCCATACTCACGTTTTGTCACTCATATGCTTATGGAGGACATTCTGGTCCAAAGAAGACAGCTTTGAAAGTATTGCAATGTGGATTTCATTGGCCGAGTTTGTTCAAAGATGCATATACTTTCTGCTCTACTTGTGATAGGTGTCAAAGGTTAGGTAATCTTTCATCTAGGAATCAGATGCCTTTATCACTTATTCTAATAGTTGAAATTTTTGATGTTTGGGGTATTGATTTCATGGGACCTTTTCCTTCATCTAAAGGTTATTTATATATCTTACTTGCTGTGGATTATGTTTCAAAATGGGTGGAAGCAGTTCTATCCAAGACTAATGATTATCGAGTTGTTCTCAGATTCCTCAAAGAAAATATATTTGCAAGATTTGGAACACCCAGGGCGATCATTAGTGATGGAGGGTCCTATTTCAATAATAAACTTTTTGCAGCACTATTGCAAAAGTACGGAGTCAAATATAAGGTGTCCACGCCATATCATCCACAGACAAGCGGACAAGCTGAAATCTGTAATAGGGAAATTAAGCAGATATTGGAGAAGGTTGTGAGCTCCTCACGCAAGGATTGGTCTGATCGTCTCATGGATGCTCTATGGGCTTATCGTACAGCCTACAAAACTCCGATTGGAATGTCACCATACAGGTTGGTTTTTGGCAAACCCTGCCACTTACCAGTCGAATTAGAGCACAAAGCATATTGGGCTATCAAACAGTACAATTTTGAGATGAAGGCTGCAGGAGAGCAACGAAAGTTGCAGTTGAGTGAGTTGGAAGAACTCCGAAATGAAGCTTATGAGAGCTCTAAAATATACAAGGAGAATACCAAGGCCTTATCATGATAAGACCATTTTGAGAAAACATTTTGAACCTGGGCAGAAAGTCTTATTATATAACTCACGCCTCCGACTATTCCCAGGTAAGCTCTGTTCACGATGGTATGGTCCATTCCTTATTACTCATGTTTTTCACATGGTGCAGTGAATCTTCAACACCCACAGACGGGAAATATTTTTAAAGTGAATGGTCATCGTCTCAAGCACTATTTAGAGCCAGCAACAGAACATTTTGACAAGAATTTAAGGCTCTCTGATCCTGTTCCACTCACTTGATACGCTATTTCGTCTGGCTGACGACGCTAAATTTAGCGCTTATGGGAGGCAACCCATATTTCTTTCTCATTATCTTTGTGTGTTCAATCAAGCATTTAGTTCAGTTGCACATTTTCTTAGCATATTCACTTTTACTTTCACCTTGAGGTGGTCACTGTACACTTTTGTGTGCGTGGGGCTTGATTGTGCCCATATGTCTACGGTGTGAGCTTTCTCCACCAGCTTAATGTGGTTTGGATCTTCAAATGTTTACTTATAGGGCAGCTAGGAGGGAGAGCATCTCATGACGGTATTGTCATTAGTATAAGACCTTAATGTTTACATTTTGATCCTGTGGACAAAAGCTGTGGTCTCCTGATAGGCCGAAGGAAAACACTCGATGGCGTTAGCACAGAAGTCACTGGAATGAGCCTCTGTTACCTTACTTGTGCATGTGCATTGGTTGAAAAAAAAAAAACGAAACCCTAATTGTTTTCTTCTAACACTCTGTTTATTCCTGCTTTTCAACTCTCCCTTTTCAGATCATCTTTCTCTTCCTCCATCACAGTATGTCGCGCAGCCCCCGTGATGCCGTTGCGACGGTAGAATTATTCGCCAGAGCTACAATCCTGCCAGAACGTCGAATCAATTCCAAAATCCTAACCGATTCTGCCAACCGATGGGCCATGAGCTACCTCCATGACCATTCTCTGCTGTTCTTGGTCGATCCTGATCCAAAAGATGAATTGCCAGTGTATCTCCACATCGTTCGCTCCTTTTACCATACTCTTCTCAAGTTACTCCACTCTTCTGGCACTCCACCAGTGTATCAGGTTGACATCCCTGGTCTTCGGCTTTAATTCACGTCAGCGGATATTTGCTCGTGTTTAGGTTATCCACCTACTGCTGACGTCGCTGTAGGTTTTCAAGCGCCGATCTCTATTTCCCATCAAGAGATGATTGATGATTTGTGTCAAGGGCGACACGATCCGAATAATGTTGCTTCTACACGCCGCTCTTATTTGTCGTCCACGATGTGGATGCTTGATGATGCCATCCAAAGTAACCTTTGCCCCATTGGACACAGTCAACAATGCCAGGGTAACATACTTTCCGTCCTGTATTACATGTATCGCGGAGCCTGGTTTGATATTGGCCGGATTTACCTTGAGAGCATTCTTAAGGCGAAGACCCTTGTGGAGAAACAAAAAAACCAAGGTCAGGAGATTATTTTTCCCTAGACTCATCACGCGGTTGCTTTTTAGTATGGGCATTCTCCCACCTCCCAGTCAGACAACTTCCAATTATTCGGTGACTGTTTTGGAGAACTCTACCTGGCGTCAGAGTACTAGCCACATGCTTTCCAGTGCTCGTAGACAACGAACACCGCGACGTCCAGTTTCTTTACCACTAGAAGTGTCTGACTCTTCTGCTGCTGCACTACCTTCGACTGACCACATTCACGACATCTTAGCCCGCCTACATTGGTTGGAGGTTGGACAACAGTGGCTGGAACACATGCTGAATGTCCTCATGGACATGGTGCGGCGCTAACCATCTTCTCCTTCCACCATTGTCCGAGGATCTTCCACCTCAGGTTGTATTTTTCTATCTTCTGTTTCTTTTCATTGCATTGCTTTTCCATACTTCGTCATTTTCACATTGCGGACAATGTTTGGTTTAGGTTGGGGGTGGTGGCATATTTATGCAGTTTCATGATTTGGTACTGGTACAATTAGTTTGAGTCATTTTTTTTATCTGGATTAGTCGAAAGTTACTTTTAACACATTTGTTTTCCACCAATACTAAGCCTTGTGGTAAGATGGATGATAATGCATATGACTAAGACTATTTTCTGGTTCAAGCACAAATGAGTGGAGAGAAATGAGTAAACAACTTATAAACTTGCATTGATCTCTTGAAATGGATAATTGCTATCAATGAACACCATTGCATGGTTTGTGGAATGATTGGATGGATGCTGAGGATGATATTGATCAATGTTTTAGAACAATGTTGTAATTTTGCTGGGCCTTTGTTTGAGATGTTCTATATTATGAATTCGAGATTATGAATTCGAGACATAAAAAAAAGAAAAAAAAGAAACAATGATGAAAAAGAAAAAGAAAGAAAGAAAGAAGACAGAGAAAAAAAAGAGAAAAAATTGTTATGTGTATTCGTCATTCGTCAGTAGATAAGTTTTTCTGTGATAAGGCTCTATTAGTTTGTCAATTGGAAAATGCTGATTAATAGAATTCCAAAGAAGGTTTGTGGTAAGACTGGTGGAAGTTGTTGACAGCTAATATACCTATCATTTTATCAATGTTTGTTTATTTGTTTGTCCTTAAATTGACTTTTCTTCTGAGTGGATATCTATTTTCCAACTCCATGAGAGAAATTCATAGCCCAAAAATCCTTCTATACCCTGTGAGAATATGGAGTTGAGGCTTTTACTTGGATAAATTGTTTGAGGTTATATGCATTATGGATTGTGGTATGAAGGTTTTGGCTTAGCACACACACAAGTGTTGGAAGTTGTGACTATACTAATCTGGATAAGAATTGTGATCTCTTACCTTTTGTTCTAGTATTGTTACTTTCACTCATTTCTCATAACATTTTTACGCTTGAATTACTAGGGACTAGCAATAAGCTGGTTGGGGGTTGTGATAAGTGCCAGAATATACATTCTTAAAGTGCTAAAATACTACCAAAGCAATGCCAAGAAATTGTGCTTAAAAGCTGAATTTTCAAGATTATTGTACTTAAGATCTTCTTGGATGTTTTGCAGGTTAAGAGGCAGTAAGAGCTCTTGGAATGAGATTTGATCTTCAGAAACATTTTAGAGGACACTTCAAGCTTTTCAGGAAGTATTGGTTCACAAAAATTGGAGTTCATTTGGGTCTCTAAAGGTTGCCTCGAAGTCAAGTTTGGAAGTTATATCCGAAGCATAATTTCTGTTTGCAGACCAGACTTTTAAAAGCACATAACTTGAGCGTCTGATAACTTTGGACCGTCAAAGCTGCTCAGAGTACACATTTTATTGTTCTTCTATGTCAAATTTTACGAGTATAAACTTTCAAGATTATTTCGAAGCAAAAACACCAACTTTCTATGACAAATGGACAAAACCATCAAAAGCTTTTCCATAGAGATTGTTGAGCAACTTCGGACCATCAAAGTTGCTCGTTGTATACTTTTTATTGTTTTTATATGTCAAATTTTATGAGTATAAGCTTCCTAGATGATTTCGATGCCAAAACACCAACTTTCTATTACGAATGGACAAAATTGTTAAAAGCTCCTCCATAGAGAGAGTTGAGCAACTTCGGACCATCAAAGTTCCTCGGTGTACACTTTTTATTATGCTTCTATGTCAAATTTTACGAGTATAAGCTTCCAAGATTATTTCGATGCCAAAATACCAACTTTTTATGACAAATGGACAAAACTGTTAAAAGCTCTTTCAGAGAGAGAGTTGATCAACTTCAAACCATCAAAGTTGCTCGGTGTACACTTTTTATTGTTATTCTATGGCAAATTTTATGAGTATAAGCTTCCTAGATTATTTCGATGGCCAAACACTAACTTTCTATGATAAATGGACAAAGCCGTTAAAATATCATCCATAGAGAGAGTTGAGCAACTTCGGACCATCAAAGTTGCTCGGTGTACACTTTTTATTGTTATTCTATGTCAAAAATATATGAGTATAAGCTTCCTAGATTATTTCAATGAAAAAACCCCGACTTTCTATGACAAATGCACAAAATAGTTTAAAGCTCCACCATAGAGAGAGTTGAGCAACTTTGGACCGTCAAAGCTGCTCGGTGTACACATTTTATTGTTCTTCTATGTCAAATTTTACGAGTATAAGCTTTGAAGATTATTTTGAAGCAAAAAGACCAAATTTCTATGACAAATGGACAAAACCATTAAAAGCTTTTCCGTAGAGATTGTCGGGCAACTTCGGACCATCAAAGTTGCTCGTTGTATACTTTTTATTGTTTTTCTATGTCAAATTTTATGAGTATAAGCTTCCTATATTATTTCGATGCCAAAACACCAACTTTCTATGACGAATGGACAAAATTGTTAAAAGCTCCTCCATAGAGAGAGTTGAGCAACTTCGAACCATCAAAGTTCCTCGGTGTACACCTTTTATTGTTCTTCTATGTCAAATTTTACGAGTATAAGCTTCAAGATTATTTCGAAGCAAAAAAAACCAACTTTCTATGACAAATGGACAAAACCGTTAAAAGCTCCTCCGTAAAGAGAGTTGAGCAACTTCGGATCATCAAAGTTGCACGGTGTACACTTTTTAATGTTCTTCTATGTCAAATTTTACCAGTATAAGCTTCCTAGATTATTTCGATGAATAAACACTAACTCTCTATGACAAATGGACAAAGCCGTTAAAAGCTTCTCCATAGAGAGAGTTGAGCAAGTTCGGACTATCAAAGTTGCTTGGTATACACTTTTTATTGTTTTTCTATGTCAAATTTTATGAGTATAAGCATCCTAGATTATGTCTATGCAAAAACCCCAACTTTCTATGACAAATGCACAAAATTATTAAAAGCTTCTCCATAGAGGGAGTTGAGAAACTTCGGACCGTCAAAGTTGCTCAGTGTCCACCTTTTATTGTTCTTTTATGCGAAATTTTACGAGTATAAGCTTCAAGATTATTTCAATGTCAAAACACCAAGTTTCTATTACAAATGGACAAAGCCGTTAAAAGCACCTCCATAGAGAGAGTTGAGCAAGTTCGAACCATCAAAGTTGCCTGGTGTACACTTTTTATTGTCTTTCTATGTCAAATTTTATGAGTATAAGCTTCCTAGATTATTTTGATGCCAAAACACCAACTTTCTATGACGAATGGAAAAAATTGTTAAAAGCTCCTCCATATAGAGAGTACAGCAACTTCGAACCATCAAAGTTCCTTGGTGTACACTTTTTATTGTGCTTCTATATCAAATTTTACGAGTATAAGCTTCCAAGATTATTTCGATGCCAAAACAGCAACATGCTATGACAAATGCACAAAATTGTCAAAAGCTCCTCCATAGAGAGTGTTGAGCAACTTCGGACCATCAAAGTTGCTTGGTGTACACCTTTTATTGTTCTTCTACTTGAAATTTTACGAGTATAAGCTTCAAGATTAATTAATTGCCAAAACACCAACTTTCTATGAGAAATGGACAAAGCCATTAAAAGCTCCTCCATAGAGAGAGTTCAGCAAGTTCGGACCATCAAAGTTGCTTGGTGTACACTTTGTATTGTTTTTCTATGTCAAATTTTATGAGTATAAGCTTCCTAGATTATTTCGATGCCAACACACCAACTTTCTATGATAAATGGACAAAATTGTTAAAAGTTCCTCTATAGAGAGAGTTGAGCAGCTTTGAACCATCAAAGTTGCTCGGTAAAACTTTTTATTGTGCTTCTATGTCAAATTTTACGAGTATAAGCTTCCAAGATTTTTTCGATGCCAAAACACCAACTTTTTATGACAAATGGACAAAACTGTTAAAAGCTCCTCCATAGAGAGAGTTGAGCAACTTCGGACCAGAAAAGTTGCTCGGTGTACACTTTTTAATGTTCTTCTATGTCAAATTTTACAAGCATAAGCTTCCTAGATTATTTCGATGCCAAAACACCAACTTTCCATGACAAATGGACAAAACCGTTAAAAGCTCCTCAATAGAGAGAGTTGAGCAACTTCGGACCAGAAAAGTTGCTCGATGTAGACTTTTTAATGTTCTTCTATGTTAAATTTTACAAGTATAAGCTTCCTAGATTATTTCGATGCCAAAACACCAACTTTCTATGACAAATGGACAAAACCGTTGAAAGCTCTTCCATAGGGAGAGTTGAGCAACTTCGGAACATAAACGTTGCTCGGTGTACACTTTTTAAGGTTCTTCTATGTCAAATTTTACAAGTATAACCTTCCTAGATTATTTCGATGCCAAAACACCAACTTTCTATGATAAATGGACAAAACCGTTAAAAGCTCCTCCGTAGAGAGAGTCGAGCAACTTCGGACCATCAAAGTTGCACGGTGTACACTTTTCATTGTTTTTCTATGTCAAATTTTATGAGTATAAGCATCCTAGATTATGTCTATGAAAAAACCCCAACTTTCTATGACAAATGCACAAAATTGTTAAAAGCTCCTCCATAGAGAGAGTTGAGAAACTTCGGACCGTCAAAGTTGCTCCGTGTACACCTTTTATTGTTCTTTTATGCCAAATTTTACGAGTATAAACTTCAAGATTAATTAATTGCCAAAACACTAACTTTCTATGAGAAATGGACAAAGCCATTAAAAGCTCCTCCATAGAGAGAGTTCAGCAAGTTCGGACCATCAAAGTTGCTTGGTGTACACTTTGTATTGTTTTTCTATGTCAAATTTTGTGAGTTTAAGCTTTCTAGATTATTTCGATGCCAAAACACCAACTTTCTATGATAAATGGACAAAATTGTTAAAAGTTCCTCTATAGAGAGAGTTGAGCAACTTCGAACCATCAAAGTTTCTCGGTAAAACTTTTATTGTGCTTCTATGTCAAATTTTACGAGTATAAGCTTCCAAGATTTTTTGGATGCCAAAACACCAACTTTTTATGACAAATGGACAAAACCGTTAAAAGCTCCTCCATAGAGAGAGTTGAGCAACTTCGGACCAGAAAAGTTGGTCGGTGTACACCTTTTAATGTTCTTCTATGTCAAATTTTACAAGTATAAGCTTCCTAGATTATTTCGATGCCAAACACCAACTTTCTATGAAAAATGGACAAAACCGTTAAAAGCTCCTCAATAGAGAGAGTTGAGCAACTTCGGACCAGAAAAGTTGCTCGATGTAGACTTTTTAATGTTCTTCTATGTCAAATTTTACAAGTATAAGCTTCCTAGATTATTTCGACGCCAAAACACCAACTTTCTATGACAAATGGACAAAACCGTTGAAAGCTCTTCCATAGGGAGAGTTGAGCAACTTCGGAACAGAAAAGTTGCTCGGTGTACACTTTTTAAGGTTCTTCTATGTCAAATTTTACAAGTATAACCTTCCTAGATTATTTCGATGCCAAAACACCAACTTTCTATGACAAATGGACAAATCCGTTAAAAGCTCCTCCATAGAGAGGGTCGAGCAACTTCGGACCATCAAAGTTGCACGGTGTACACTTTTCATTGTTTTTCTATGTCAAATTTTATGAGTATAAGCATCCTAGATTATGTCTATGAAAAAACCCCAACTTTCTATGACAAATGCACAAAATTGTTAAAAGCTCCTCCATAGAGAGAGTTGAGAAACTTCGGACCGTCAAAGTTGCTCCGTGTACACCTTTTATTGTTCTTTTATGCCAAATTTTACGAGTATAAACTTCAAGATTAATTAATTGCCAAAACACTAACTTTCTATGAGAAATGGACAAAGCCATTAAAAGCTCCTCCATAGAGAGAGTTCAGCAAGTTCGGACCATCAAAGTTGCTTGGTGTACACTTTGTATTGTTTTTCTATGTCAAATTTTGTGAGTTTAAGCTTTCTAGATTATTTCGATGCCAAAACACCAACTTTCTATGATAAATGGACAAAATTGTAAAAAGTTCCTCTATAGAGAGAGTTGAGCAACTTCGAACCATCAAAGTTTCTCGGTAAAACTTTTATTGTGCTTCTATGTCAAATTTTACGAGTATAAGCTTCCAAGATTTTTTGGATGCCAAAAAACCAACTTTTTATGACAAATGGACAAAACCGTTAAAAGCTCCTCCATAGAGAGAGTTGAGCAACTTCGGACCAGAAAAGTTGCTCGGTGTTCACCTTTTAATGTTCTTCTATGTCAAATTTTACAAGTATAAGCTTCCTAGATTATTTCGATGCCAAAACACCAACTTTCTATGACAAATGGACAAAACCGTTAAAAGCTCCTCAATAGAGAGAGTTGAGCAACTTCGGACCAGAAAAGTTGCTCGATGTAGACTTTTTAATGTTCTTCTATGTCAAATTTTACAAGTATAAGCTTCCTAGATTATTTCGACGCCAAAACACCAACTTTCTATGACAAATGGACAAAACCGTTGAAAGCTCTTCCATAGGGAGAGTTGAGCAACTTCGGAACAGAATAGTTGCTCGGTGTACACTTTTTAAGGTTCTTCTATCTCAAATTTTACAAGTATAACCTTCCTAGATTATTTTGATGCCAAAACACCAACTTTCTATGACAAATGGACAAATCCGTTAAAAGCTCCTCCATAGAGAGAGTCGAGCAACTTCGGACCATCAAAGTTGCACGGTGTACACTTTTTATTGTTTTTCTATGTCAAATTTTATGAGTATAAGAATCCTAGATTATGTCTATGAAAAAACCCCAACTTTCTATGACAAATGCACAAAATTGTTAAAAGCTCCTCCATAGAGAGAGTTGAGAAACTTCGGACTGTCAAAGTTGCTCCGTGTACACCTTTTATTGTTCTTTTATGCCAAATTTTACGAGTATAAACTTCAAGATTAATTAATTGCCAAAACACTAACTTTCTATGAGAAATGGACAAAGCCATTAAAAGCTCCTCCATAGAGAGAGTTCAGCAAGTTCGGACCATCAAAGTTGCTTGGTGTACACTTTGTATTGTTTTTCTATGTCAAATTTTGTGAGTTTAAGCTTTCTAGATTATTTCGATGCCAAAACACCAACTTTCTATGATAAATGGACAAAATTGTAAAAAGTTCCTCTATAGAGAGAGTTGAGCAACTTCGAACCATCAAAGTTTCTCGGTAAAACTTTTATTGTGCTTCTATGTCAAATTTTACGAGTATAAGCTTCCAAGATTTTTCGGATGCCAAAACACCAACTTTTTATGACAAATGGACAAAACCGTTAAAAGCTCCTCCATAGAGAGAGTTGATCAACTTCGGACAAGAAAAGTTGCTCGGTGTACACCTTTTAATGTTCTTCTATGTCAAATTTTACAAGTATAAGCTTCCTAGATTATTTCGATGCCAAAACACCAACTTTCTATGACAAATGGACAAAACCGTTAAAAGCTCCTCAATAGAGAGAGTTGAGCAACTTCGGACCAGAAAAGTTGCTCGATGTAGACTTTTTAATGTTCTTCTATGTCAAATTTTACAAGTATAAGCTTCCTAGATTATTTCGATGCCAAAACACCAACTTTCTATGACAAATGGACAAAACCGTTGAAAGCTCTTCCATAGGGAGAGTTGAGCAACTTCGGAACAGAAAAGTTGCTCGGTGTACACTTTTTAAGGTTCCTCTATGTCAAATTTTACAAGTATAACCTTCCTAGATTATTTTGATGCCAAAACACCAACTTTCTATGACAAATGGAAAAAACCATTAAAAGCTCCTCCATAGAGAGAGTCGAGCAACTTCGGACCATCAAAGTTGCACGGTGTACACTTTTCATTGTTTTTCTATGTCAAATTTTATGAGTATAAGCATCCTAGATTATGTCTATGAAAAAACCCCAACTTTCTATGACAAATGCACAAAATTGTTAAAAGCTCCTCCATAGAGAGAGTTGAGAAACTTCGGACTGTCAAAGTTGCTCCGTGTACACCTTTTATTGTTCTTTTATGCCAAATTTTACGAGTATAAACTTCAAGATTAATTAATTGCCAAAACACTAACTTTCTATGAGAAATGGACAAAGCCATTAAAAGCTCCTCCATAGAGAGAGTTCAGCAAGTTCGGACCATCAAAGTTGCTTGGTGTACACTTTGTATTGTTTTTCTATGTCAAATTTTGTGAGTTTAAGCTTTATAGATTATTTCGATGCCAAAACACCAACTTTCTATGATAAATGGACAAAATTGTTAAAAGTTCCTCTATAGAGAGAGTTGAGCAACTTCGAACAATCAAAGTTTCTCGGTAAAACTTTTATTGTGCTTCTATGTCAAATTTTACGAGTATAAGCTTCCAAGATTTTTTCGATGCCAAAACACCAACTTTTTATGACAAATGGACAAAACCGTTAAAAGCTCCTCCATAGAGAGAGTTGAGCAACTTCGGACCAGAAAAGTTGCTCGGTGTACACTTTTTAATGTTCTTCTATGTCAAATTTTAGAAGTATAAGCTTCCTAGATTATTTCGATGCCAAAACACCAACTTTCTATGACAAATGGACAAAACCGTTAAAAGCTCCTCAATAGAGAGAGTTGAGCAACTTCGGACCAGAAAAGTTGCTCGGTGTACACCTTTTAATGTTCTTCTATGTCAAATTTTACAAGTATAAGCTTCCTAAATTATTTCGATGCCAAAACACCAACTTTCTATGACAAATGGAAAAAACCGTTAAAAGCTTCTCGATAGAGAGAGTTAAGAAACTTCGGACCAGATAGTTGCTCGGTGTACACTTTTTAATGTTCTTCTATGTCAAATTTTACAAGTATAAGCTTCCTAGATTATTTCGATGCCAAAACACCAACTTTCTATGACAAATGGACAAAACCGTTAAAAGCTTCTCGATAGAGAGAGTTGAGGAACTTCGGAACAGAAAAGTTGCTCGGTGTACACTTTTTAAGGTTCTTCTATGTCAAATTTTACAAGTATAACCTTCCTAGATTATTTCGATGCCAAAACACCAACTTTCTATGAGAAATGGACAAAACCGTTTAAAGCTCCTCCATAGAGAGAGTCGAGCAACTTCGGACCATCAAAGTTGCACGGTGTACCACTTTTCATTGTTTTTCTATGTCAAATTTTATGTGTATAAGCATCCTAGATTTATAGGTCCAACATTTGTGATTTTGATGATATACATACATCCTTATGTGTTATTTGAGAATGCTTTGAATGATGATTAATATTGATTGAGTTTGAATATCCATGTAGCCTTGAGGTAGCTTACTTATGTCTAGTGCACTCTATGACTATACTTGACTAATGCATAACTTATTCAGAATTGTGCACATTGAGTGAATTAATTGATTGAGTGATCAAATGTTGTCCAATTGCTTTGAAATTTGACATGGACATTTTAATGTTCCTAATATGATTTATCATCTATTAATTTGAATTTTCTGGGTGCATCTTAAATGAGATTGACCTAATTGCAGTGCATGAAGCTCTTTTGAGCTTTTAAGCAAAATTGAGGTGATCGATCACCTATTTATTTGTAGGTATAATCCGTTAATCAAGATTTGAGTTATCTGAGCTGAATGTAGTTGTATTTAATCCGGCCATCCAAGAATGGACTTGGAGTCCTAGGATGTGCTAAGAAAAGCCTAGAGTTCACCAATGCCACTAAGGATAAAATCGAGATGATATGGAACCAGCTTTTGTGCTACATTATTTTGAGAGTTATAGGTGTATTTGCATCCATGAAGATCAATCAGATTCAGTTATTATGGTGCATTACATGAATGGACCAGTTCAGGCATGTTCGAAGAAATTGACTCTACAATGGACCAGGTGCAACCATGCATATACATGCACTTATATGAGCTGATTCAAATAAAGAATATGCTTGGAATCTTTCTAGAAGAGCTGAAAGAGGTGCTGGACATTTTGCCTTCTTGAGAGGGAAGTTTCAAGTTGAATAAAAAAGAGAGTAGAGACAACACTCAACTAGGAGAGCGATAATAAACCTACTACCATCAATAATCAAGGCAGTGTTTGGCTGGAGCTCATTATCAAGTGTTGTTTTTATGCAAGAAATGGAAGATGCAAACATGGCCCAAGTTAGAGACCTACTCTTAAAGAAAAAATGGCTCCAACGTCTCTTTATTTGATGGCTCAGATTTGTTTGCTATTTTGAATCAATGGTCAAGATTAGAAGCTGAGATGAATGGTCAAGATTTGATTTTAAGGAAGATCCAAGGGTTGGAGATTCTCACAACAATTGCAACAAAAGAGAGGTCTCTCTCTCATTTGGATTCTGGAGAAGCCAAACAATATTTTCAGAGAAATTTCAGAAATTTGCCATCAAAGCTTTCTTGCTTCCATCTTCAAGCTTCTTCTCCAAGTGTGCTACCATAACTTCATCCAACAAATTTCTTTTGCAAGAGGTTGAAAGATTTTACATCCCATAGCCACTGATTTCAAGAACCCAAAAAGAGCCTCACTTGTTCTTACCTTCATATTCAGTCTCGAGCCTTGTTTGAGAGTTCTTGAGTGTTCTACACAAAGTTACACCAGATTTTATTTCATATCAAACCAGTGAGCTTGTGTGTTATTGTTGAGAGTTCCTCTACCCAAACTTACCTAGAGTGGACCAAAATATCCATCACTTGTGAAAGTCCCATTTTTGGGCAAAGCCTTTTGAGGTGTTGAAGTTTTGGGTGAGCTGTAAACCCTAGTGTAAAAGTTTGGAGATTGTCTTGTAAAATCTCTAGTTGGAGGTTATCTTTAACCCTTGTGAAGTTTGGGGTTAGCTTGGCTAAAACCCTAAGTTAGTGGTGAACTTGTAAAACCACATTCCTTAGTGGATTTCAAAAGTCCTAAGTTGGTGAACTTAGGTAATGGATGTAGGAGAAGTTCTCCGAACCACTCTAAATCTCTTGTGTGATTTACTTGCTGTCTTGAGTTGTTTTTGGTGTGAAAATCTGATTTGTGAATTGCTTGCTACCTAGAAGTGTTATTAGGTTGTTTGTGTGCTCTTTGATCAAGCCTTGCTTCCTTGCATTGATTTTAGAGAGAGATGAGAAACTTCAGACCAGAAAAGTTGCTCGGTGTACACTTTTTAATGTTCTTCTATGTCAAATTTTACAAGTATAAACTTCCTAGATTATTTCAATGCGAAAACACCAACTTTCTATGACAAATGGACAAAACCGTTAAAAGCTCCTCCATAGAGAGAGTTGAGCAACTTCAGACCGTCAAATATTCTCAGTGTACACATTTTATTTTTTTTGTATGCCAAATTTTACGAGTATAAGCTTCAAGATTATTTAATTGCCAAAACACCAACTTTCTATGAGAAATGGACAAAGCCGTAAAAAGCTCCTCCATTGAGAGAGTTAAGCTACTTCGGACCATCAAAGTTGCTCGGTGTACACTTTTTATTCTTCTTCTATGTCAAATTTTACGAGTATATGCTTCCTAGATTATTTCTTTCGCAAAACATTAACTTTCTATGACAAATGGACAAATCCGTTAAAAGCTCTTCCATAGAGAGAGTTGAGCGAGTTCAGATCATCAAAGTTGCTCTGTGTACCCTTTTTATTGTTATTCTATGTCAAATTTTATGAGTATAATCATCCTAGATTATGTCTATGCAAAAACCCCAACTTTCTATGACAAATGCACAAAATTGTTAAAACCTCCTCCATAGAGAGAGTTGAGAAACTTCGGACCGTCAAATTTGCTTCTTGTACACATTTTATTGTTCTTTTATTCCAAATTTTACGAGTATAAGCTTCAAGATTATTTAATTGCCAAAACACGAACTTTCTATGAGAAATGAACAAAGCCGTTAAAAGCTCCTCCATAGAGAGAGTTGAGCAACTTCGGACCATCAAAGTTGCTCGTTGTATGATTTTTATTGTTCTTCTATGTCAAATTTTACGAATATAAGATTTCAAGATTATTTGGAAGCAAAGACACCAACTTTCTAAGACAAATGGACAAAACCGTTAAAAGCTCCTCCGTAGAGAGAGTTGAGCGACTTCGGACCATTAAAGCTGCACGGTGTAGACTTTTTAATGTTCTTCTATGTCAAATTTTACAAGTATAAGCTTCCAAGATAATTTCGATGCCAAAACACCAACATGCTATGACAAATGGACAAAATCGTTAAAAGCTCCTCCATAGAGAGAGTTGAGCAACTTCGGACAATCAAAGTTCCTCGGTGTACACTTTTTATTGTGCTTCTATATCAAATTTTATGATTATAAGCTTCCAATATTATTTCGATGCCAAAACACCAACATGCTATGACAAATTGACAAAATCGTTAAAAGCTCCTCCATAGAGTGAGTTAATCAACTTCGGACCATCAAAGTTGCTCGGTGTACACTTTTTAATGTTCTTCTATGTCAAATTTTATGAGTATAAGCTTCCTAGATTATTTCGATGCAAAAACCCCAACTTTTTATGACAAATGCACAAAATTGTTAAAAGCTCCTCCATAGATAGTGTTGAGCAACTTCGGACCATCAAGGTTGCGTTGTGTACAACTTTTATTGTTCTTCTATTTGAAATTTTAAGAGTATAAGCTTCAAGATTAATTAATTGCCAAAACACCAACTTTCTATGAGAAATGGACAAAGCCATTAAAAGCTCCTCCATAGAGAGAGTTGAGCAAGTTCGGACCAACAAAGTTGCTTAGTGTACACTTTGTATTGTTTTTCTATGTCAAATTTTACAAGTATAACCTTCCTAAATTATTTTGATGACAAAACACTAACTTTCTACGACAAATGGAAAAAGCCGTTAAAACATCCTCCATTTAAAGAGTTGAGCAACTTCGAACCATCAAAGTTGCTCGGTGTACACTTTTTAATGTTCTTCTATGTCAAATTCTACGAGTATAAGCTTCCTAGATTATTTGGATAGCAAAACACTAACTTCCTACGATAAATGGACAAAGTCGTTAAAAGCCCTTCCATAAAGAGAGTCCAGCAACTTCGGACGATCAAAGCTGCTCGGTGTACACCTTTAATAGTTATTCTATGTCAAATTTTATGAGTATAAGCTTCCTAGAATATTTCGATGAGAAAACCCCGACTTTCTATGACAAATGTACAAAATTGTTAAAACCTCCTCCATAGAGAGAGTTGAGCAACGTTGGACCGTCAAAGCTGCTCTGTGTAAACATTTTATTGTTCTTCTATGCAAAATTTTATGAGTATAAGCCTCAAGATTATTTAATTGCCAAAACTCCAACTTTCTATGAGAAATGGACAAAATTGTTAAAACCTCCTCCATAGAGAGAGTTGAGAAACTTCGGACCGTCAAATTTGCTTCCTGTACACATTTTATTATTCTTTTATTCCAAATTTTACGAGTATAAGCTTCAAGATTATTTAATTGCCAAAACACGAACTTTCTATGAGAAATGAACAAAGCCGTTAAAAGCTCCTCCATAGAGAGAGTTGAGCAACTTCGGACCATCAAAGTTGCTCGTTGTATGATTTTTATTGTTCTTCTATGTCAAATTTTACGAATATAAGATTTCAAGATTATTTGGAAGCAAAAACACCAACTTTCTAAGACAAATGGACAAAACCGTTAAAAGCTCCTCCGTAGAGAGAGTTGAGCAACTTCGGACCATTAAAGTTGCACGGTGTAGACTTTTTAATGTTCTTCTATGTCAAATTTTACAAGTATAAGCTTCCAAGATTATTTCGATGCCAAAACACCAACATGCTATGACAAATGGACAAAATCGTTAAAAGCTCCTCCATAGAGAGAGTTGAGCAACTTCGGACAATCAAAGTTCCTCGGTGTACACTTTTTATTGTGCTTCTATATCAAATTTTACGATTATAAGCTTCCAATATTATTTCGATGCCAAAACACCAACATGCTATGACAAATTGACAAAATCGTTAAAAGCTCCTCCATAGAGTAAGTTAATCAACTTCGGACCATCAAAGTTGCTCGTTGTATACTTTTTATTGTTCTTCTATGTCAAATTTTACGAGTATAAGCTTCCTAGATTATTTCGATGCCAAAACACCAACTTTCTATGACAAGTGGAAAAAATTGTTAAAAGCTCCTCTATAGAGAGAGTTGAGCAACTTCGAACCATCAAAGTTCCTCGGTGTACACTTTTTATTGTGCTTCTATGTCAAATTTTACGAGTATAAGCTTCCAAGATTATTTCGAAGCGAAACACCAACATGCTATGAAAAATGGACAAAATCGTTAAAAGCTCCTCCATAGAAAGAGTTAATCAACTTCGGACCATCAAAGTTCCTCGGTGTACACTTTTTAATGTTCTTCTATGTCAAATTTTACGAGTATAAGCTTCCTAGATTATTTCGATGCAAAAACCCCAACTTTCTATGAGAAATGCACAAAACCGTTAAAAGCTCCTCTATAGAGAGAGTTGAGCATTTTCGAACCATCAAAGTTGCTCGTTGAAACTTTTTATTGTGCCTATATGTCAAATTTTATGAGTATAAGCTTCCAAGATTATTTGGATGCCAAAACACCGACTTTCTATGACAAATGCACAAATTTGTTAAAAGCTCCTCCATAGAGAGAGATGAGCAACTTCGGACTAGAAAAGTTGCTCGGTGTACACTTTTTAATGTTCTTCTATGCCAAATTTTACGAGTATAAGCCTCGAGATTATTTAATTGCCAAAACTCCAACTTTCTATGAGAAATGGTCAAAGCCGTTAAAAGCTCTTCCATTGAGAGAGTTGAGCAACTTCGTACAATCAAAGTTGTTCGTTGTACACCTTTTATTGTTCTTTTATGCCAAATTTTACGAGTATAAGCTTCAAGATTATTCAATTGCCAAAACACCAACTTTCTATGAGAAATGGACAAAGCCGTAAAAAGCTCCTCCATTGGGAGAGTTGAGCTACTTCGGACCATCAAAGTTGCTCGGTGTACACTTTTTAATGTTCTTCTATGTCAAATTTTACGAGTATAAGCTTCCTAGATTATTTCTTTGGCAAAACATTAACTTTCTATGACAGATTGACAAATCCGCTAAAAGCTCTTCCATAGAGAGAGTTGAGCAATTTCGGGCCATCAAAGTTGCTCTGTGTACACTTTTTATTGTTATTCTATGTCAAAATTTATGAGTATAAGCATCCTAGATTATGTCTATGCAAAAACCCTGACTTTTTATGACAAATGCACAAAATTGTTAAAAGCTCCTCCATAGAGAGAGTTGAGAAACTTGGGACCGTCAAAGTTGATTCGTGTACACCTTTTATATTTCTTTTATGCCAAATTTTACGAGTTTAACCTTCAAGATTATTTAATTGCCAAAACACCAACTTTCTATGAGAAATGAACAAAGCCGTTAAAAGCTCCTCCATAGAGAGAGTTGAGCAACTTCGGACCATCAAAGTTGCTCGTTGTACGCTTTTTATTGTTCTTCTATGTCAAATTTTACGAATATAAGATTTCAAGATTATTTCGAAGCAAAAACACAAACTTTCTATGAAAAATGGACAAAACCGTTTAAAGCTTTTCCGTAGAGAGAGTTGAACAACTTCGGACCATCAAAGTTGCTCGTTGTATACTTTTTATTATTTTTCTATGTCAAATTTTATGAGTATAAGCTTCCTAGATAATTTCGATGCCAAAACACCAACTTTCTATGACCAATGGACAAAACCGTTAAAAGCTCCTCCATAGAGAGAGTTGATCAACTTCGGAGCATCAAAGTTGCTCGGTGTTCACTTTTTAATGTTCTTCTATGTCAAATTTTACGAGTATAAGCTTCCTAGATTATTTCGATGCAAAAACCCCCAACTTTCTATGACAAATGCACAAAATTGTTAAAACCTCCTCCATAAAGAGTGTTGAGCAACTTCGGACCATCAAAGTTGCTTGGTGTATCCCTTTTATTGTTCTTCTATTTGAAATTTTACGAGTATAAGCTTCAAGATTAATTAATTGCCAAAACACCAACTTTCTATGAGAAATGGAAAAATCCATTAAAAGCTCATCCATAGAGAGAGTTGAGCAAGTTCAGAACATCAAAGTTGCTTGGTGTACACTTTTTAATGTTCTTATATGTGAAATTTTACATGTATAAGCTTTCTAGATTACATCAATGCGAAACATGAACATGCTATGATGAAAAATGGACAAAATCATTAGAAGCCACTCCATAGAGAGAGTTCAGCAACTTCGGACCAGAAAAGTTGCTCGGTGTACACTTTTTAATGTTCTTCTATGTCAAATTTTACGAGTATAAGCTTCCTAGATTATTTCGATGCAAAAACCCCCAACTTTCTATGACAAATGCAAAAAATTGTTAAAACCTCCTCCATAAAGAGTGTTGAGCAACTTCGGACCATCAAAGTTGCTTGGTGTACCCCTTTTATTGTTCTTCTATTTGAAATTTTACGAGTATAAGCTTCAAGATTAATTAATTGCCAAAACACCAACTTTCTATGAGAAATGGAAAAATCCATTAAAAGCTCATCCATAGAGAGAGTTGAGCAAGTTCAGAACATCAAAGTTGCTTGGTGTACACTTTTTAATGTTCTTATATGTGAAATTTTACATGTATAAGCTTTCTAGATTACATCGATGCGAAACATGAACATGCTATGATGACAAATGGACAAAATCATTAAAAGCCCCTCCATAGAGAGAGTTCGCAACTTCGGACCAGAAAAGTTGCTCGCTGTACACTTTTTAATGTTCTTCTATATCAAATTTTACAAGTATAAGCTTCCTAGATTATTTCGATGCCAAAAGACCAACTTTCTATGACAAATGGACAAAATCGTTAAAAGCTCCTCCATAGAGAGAGTTGAGCAACTGCGGACCAGAAAAGTTGCTCGGTGTACACCTTTTATTGTTATTCTATGTCAAATTTTATGAGTATAAGCTTCATAGAATATTTCGATGAGAAAACCCATACTTTATATTACAAATGTACAAAATTATTAAGAGCTCCTCCATAGAAAGAGTTGAGCAACTTTGGACCGTCAAAGCTGCTCTGTGGAAACATTTTATTGTTTTTCAATGCCAAATTTTACGAGTATAAGCTTCAAGATTATTTAATTGCCAAAAATCCAACTTTCTATGAGAAATGGACAAAGCCGTTAAAAGCTCCCGCATAGAGAGAGTTGATCAACTTCGGACCATCAAAGTTGCTCGGTGTACACTTTTTAATGTTCTTCTATGTCAAATTTTACGAGTATAAGCTTCGTAGATTATTTCGATGCAAAAACCCCCAACTTTCTATGACAAATACACAAAATTGTTAAAAGCTCCTCCATAGAGAGTGTTGAGCAACTTCGGACCATCAAAGTTGCTTGGTGTACACCTTTTATTGTTCTTCTATTTGCAATTTTACGAGTATAAGCTTCAAGATTAATTAATTGCCAAAACACCAACTTTCTATGAGAAATGGAAAAAGCCATTAAAAGCTCCTCCATAAAGAGTTGAGCAAGTTCCGACCATCAAAGTTGCTCGGTGTACACTTTTTAATGTTCTTCTATGTCAAATTTTACATTAATAAGCTTCCTAGATTATTTCGATGCCAAAACACCAACTTTCTATGACAAGTGGACAAAATTGTTAAAAGCTCCTCTATAGAGAGACTTGAGCAACTTCGGACCAGAAAAGTTGCTCGGTGTAGACTTTTTATTGTGCTTCTATGTCAAATTTTACGAGTATAAGATTCCAAGGTTATTTCGATGCCAAAACACCGACTTTCTATGACAAATGCACAAATTTTTTAAAAGCTCCTCCATAGAGAGAGATGAGCAAGTTCGGACCAGAAAAGTTGCTCGGTGTACACTTTTTAATGTTCTTCTATGCCAAATTTTACGAGTATAAGCCTCAAGATTATTTAATTGCCAAAACTCCAACTTTCTATGAGAAATGGTCAAAGCCGTTAAAAGCTCCTCCATTGAGAGAGTTGAGCAACTTCGTACAATCAAAGTTGCTCGTTGTACACCTTTTATTGTTCTTTTGTGCCAAATTTTACGAGTATAAGCTTCAGGAATATTTAATTGCCAAAACACCAACTTTCTATGAGAAATGGACAAAGCCGTAAAAAGCTCCTACATTGGGAGAGTTGAGCTACTTCGGACCATCAAAGTTGGTCGGTGTACACTTTTTAATGTTCTTCTATGTCAAATTTTACGAGTATAACCTTCCTAGATTATTTCTTTGGCAATACATTAACTTTCTATGACACATGGACAAATCCGTTAAAAGCTCTTCCATAGAGAGAGTTGAGCAATTTCGGTCCATCAAAGTTGCTCTGTGTACACTTTTAATTGTTATTCTATGTCAAAATTTATGAGTATAAGCATCCTAGATTATGTCTATGCAAAAACCCCGACTTTTTATGACAAATGCACAAAATTGTTAAAAGCTCCTCCATAGAGAGAGTTGAGAAACTTCGGACCGTCAAAGTTGCTTCGTGTACACCTTTTATATTTCTTTTATGCCCAATTTTACGAGTATAACCTTCAAGATTATTTAATTGCCAAAACACCAACTTTCTATGAGAAATGAACAAAGCCGTTAAAAGCTCCTCCATAGAGAGAGTTGAGCAACTTCGGACCATCAAAGTTGCTCGTTGTATGCTTTTTATTGTTCTTCTATGTCAAATTTTACGAATATAAGATTTCAAGATTATTTCGAAGCAAAAACACAAACTTTCTATGACAAATGGACAAAATCGTTAAAAGCTTTTCCGTAGAGAGAGTTGAACAACTTTGGACCATCAAAGTTGCTCGTTGTATACTTTTTATTGTTTTTCTATGTCAAATTTTATGAGTATAAGCTTCCTAGATAATTTCGATGCCAAAACACCAACTTTCTATGACAAATGGACAAAACCGTTAAAAGCTCCTCCATAGAGAGAGTTGATCAACTTCGGAGCATCAAAGTTGCTCGGTGTACACTTTTTACTGTTATTCTATGTCAAATTTTACAAGTATAACCTTCCTAGATTATTTCGATGACAAAATCCCGACTTTCTATGACAAATGCACAAATTTGTTAAAAGCTCTTCCATAGAGAGAGTTGAGCAACTTTGGACCGTCAAAGCTGCTCAGTGTAAATATTTTATTGTTCTTCTATGCCAAATTTTACGAGTATAAGCCTCAAGATTATTTAATTGCCAAAACTCCAACTTTCTATGAGAAATGGTCAAAGCCATTAAAAGCTTCTCCATAGAGAGAGTTGAGCAACTTCGGACCATCAAAGTTGCCCGTTGTATACTTTTTATTGTTCTTCCATGTCAAATTTTACGAGTATATGCTTTCAAGAGTATTTCGAAGCAAAAACACCAAGTTTCTATTACAAATGCACAAAATTGTTAAAAGCTCTTCCATAGAGAGAGTTGAGCAACTTTGGAGCGTCAAAGCTGCTCGGTGTTCATATTTTATTGTTCTTCTATGCCAAATTTTACGAGTATAAGCCTCAAGATTATTTAATTGCCAAAACTCCAACTTTCTATGAGAAATGGACGAAGCCGTTAAAACCTCCTGCATAGAGAGAATTGACCAACTTCGGACCATCAAAGTTGCTCGTTGTATACTTTTTATTGTTCTTCTATGTCAAATTTTACGAGTATAAGCTTCCTAGATAATTTCGATGCCAAAACACCAACTTTCTATGACAAGTGGACAAAATTGTTTAAAGCTCCTCTATAGAGAGAGTTGAGCAACTTCGAACTATCAAAGTTCCTCGGTGTACACTTTTTATTGTGCTTCTATGTCAAATTTTACGAGTATAAGCTTCCAAGATTATTTTGAAGCGAAACACCAACATGCTATGAAAAATGGACAAAATCGTTAAAAGCTCCTCCATAGAAAGAGTTAATCAACTTCGGACCATTAAAGTTGCTCGGTGTACACTTTTTAATGTTCTTCTATGTCAAATTTTACGAGTATAAGCTTCCTAGATTATTTCGATGCAAAAACCCCAACTTTCTATGAGAAATGCACAAAACCGTTAAAAGCTCCTCGATAGAGAGAGTTGAGCATTTTCGAACCATCAAAGTTGCTCGTTGAAACTTTTTATTGTGCCTCTATGTCAAATTTTACGAGTATAAGCTTCCAAGATTATTTCGATGCCAAAACATCGACTTTCTATGACAAATGCACAAATTTGTTAAAAGCTCCTCCATAGAGAGACATGAGCAACTTCGGACCAGAAAAGTTGCTCGGTGTACACTTTTTAATGTTCTTCTATGCCAAATTTTACGAGTATAAGCCTCAAGATTATTTAATTGCCAAAACTCCAACTTTCTATGAGAAATGGTCAAAGCCGTTAAAAGCTCCTCCATTGAGAGAGTTGAGCAACTTCGTACAATCAAAGTTGCTCGTTGTACACCTTTTATTGTTCTTTTTTGCGAAATTTTACGAGTATAAGCTTCAAGATTATTTAATTGCCAAAACACCAACTTTCTATTAGAAATGGACAAAGCCGTAAAAAGCTCCTCCATTGGGAGAGTTGAGCTACTTCGGACCATCAAAGTTGCTCGGTGTACACTTTTTAATGTTCTTCTATGTCAAATTTTAGGAGTATAAGCTTCCTAGATTATTTCTTTGGCAAAACATTAACTTTCTATGACAGATGGACAAATCCGCTAAAAGCTCTTCCATAGAGAGAGTTGAGCAATTTCGGGCCATCAAAGTTGCTCTGTGTACACTTTTTATTGTTATTCTATGTCAAAATTTATGAGTATAAGCATCCTAGATTATGTCTATGCAAAAACCCCGACTTTTGATGACAAATGCACAAAATTGTTAAAAGCTCCTCCATAGAGAGAGTTGAGAAACTTCGGACCGTCAAAGTTGCTTCGTGTACACCTTTTATATTTCTTTTATGCCAAATTTTACGAGTATAACCTTCAAGATTATTTAATTGCCAAAACACCAACTCTCTATGAGAAATGAACAAAGTCGTTAAAAGCTCCTCCATAGAGAGAGTTGAGCAACTTCGGACCATCAAAGTTGCTCGTTGTATGCTTTTTATTGTTCTTCTATGTCAAATTTTACGAATATAAGATTTCAAGATTATTTCGAAGCAAAAACACGAACTTTCTATGACAAATGGACAAAACCGTTAAAAGCTTTCCCGTAGAGAGAGTTGAACAAATTCGGACCATCAAAGTTGCTCGTTGTATACTTTTTATTGTTTTTCTATGTCAAATTTTATGAGTATAAGCTTCCTAGATAATTTCGATGCCAAAACTCCAACTTTCTATGAGAAATGGACAAAGCCGTTAAAAGCTTCCGCATAGAGAGAGTTGATCAACTTCGGACCATTAAAGTTGCTCGGTGTACACTTTTTAATGTTCTTCTATGTCAAATTTTACGAGTCTAAGCTTCCTAGATTATTTCGATGCAAAAACCACCAACTTTCTACGACAAATGCACAAAATTGTTAAAAGCTCCTCCATAGAGAGTGTTGAGCAACTTCGGACCATCAAAGTTGCTTGGTGTACACCTTTTATTGTTCTTCTATTTGCAATTTTACGAGTATAAGCTTCAAGATTAATTAATTGCCAAAACACCAACTTTCTATGAGAAATGGAAAAAGCCATTAAAAGCTCCTCCATAAAGAATTGAGCAAGTTCCGACCATCAAAGTTGCTCGGTGTACACTTTTTAATGTTCTTCTATGTCAAATTTTACATTAATAAGCTTCCTAGATTATTTCGATGCCAAAACACCAACTTTCTATGACAAGTGGACAAAATTGTTAAAAGCTCCTCTATAGAGAGACTTGAGCAACTTCGGACCAGAAAAGTTGCTCGGTGTAGACTTTTTATTGTGCTTCTATGTCAAATTTTACGAGTATAAGATTCCAAGGTTATTTCGATGCCAAAACACCGACTTTCTATGACAAATGCACAAATTTTTTAAAAGCTCCTCCATAGAGAGAGATGAGCAACTTCGGACCAGAAAAGTTGCTCGGTGTACACTTTTTAATGTTCTTCTATGCCAAATTTTACGAGTATAAGCCTCAAGATTATTTAATTGCCAAAACTCCAACTTTCTATGAGAAATGGTCAAAGCCGTTAAAAGCTCTTCCATTGAGAGAGTTGAGCAACTTCGTACAATCAAAGTTGCTCGTTGTACACCTTTTATTGTTCTTTTGTGCCAAATTTTACGAGTATAAGCTTCAGGAATATTTAATTGCCAAAACACCAACTTTCTATGAGAAATGGACAAAGCCGTAAAAAGCTCCTACATTGGGAGAGTTGAGCTACTTCGGACCATCAAAGTTGGTCGGTGTACACTTTTTAATGTTCTTCTATGTCAAATTTTACGAGTATAACCTTCCTAGATTATTTCTTTGGCAATACATTAACTTTCTATGACACATGGACAAATCCGTTAAAAGCTCTTCCATAGAGAGAGTTGAGCAATTTCGGTCCATCAAAGTTGCTCTGTGTACACTTTTAATTGTTATTCTATGTCAAAATTTATGAGTATAAGCATCCTAGATTATGTCTATGCAAAAACCCCGACTTTTTATGACAAATGCACAAAATTGTTAAAAGCTCCTCCATAGAGAGAGTTGAGAAACTTCGGACCGTCAAAGTTGCTTCGTGTACACCTTTTATATTTCTTTTATGCCCAATTTTACGAGTATAACCTTCAAGATTATTTAATTGCCAAAACACCAACTTTCTATGAGAAATGAACAAAGCCGTTAAAAGCTCCTCCATAGAGAGAGTTGAGCAACTTCGGACCATCAAAGTTGCTCGTTGTATGCTTTTTATTGTTCTTCTATGTCAAATTTTACGAATATAAGATTTCAAGATTATTTCGAAGCAAAAACACAAACTTTCTATGACAAATGGACAAAATCGTTAAAAGCTTTTCCGTAGAGAGAGTTGAACAACTTTGGACCATCAAAGTTGCTCGTTGTATACTTTTTATTGTTTTTCTATGTCAAATTTTATGAGTATAAGCTTCCTAGATAATTTCGATGCCAAAACACCAACTTTCTATGACAAATGGACAAAACCGTTAAAAGCTCCTCCATAGAGAGAGTTGATCAACTTCGGAGCATCAAAGTTGCTCGGTGTACACTTTTTACTGTTATTCTATGTCAAATTTTACAAGTATAACCTTCCTAGATTATTTCGATGACAAAATCCCGACTTTCTATGACAAATGCACAAATTTGTTAAAAGCTCTTCCATAGAGAGAGTTGAGCAACTTTGGACCGTCAAAGCTGCTCAGTGTAAATATTTTATTGTTCTTCTATGCCAAATTTTACGAGTATAAGCCTCAAGATTATTTAATTGCCAAAACTCCAACTTTCTATGAGAAATGGTCAAAGCCATTAAAAGCTTCTCCATAGAGAGAGTTGAGCAACTTCGGACCATCAAAGTTGCCCGTTGTATACTTTTTATTGTTCTTCCATGTCAAATTTTACGAGTATATGCTTTCAAGAGTATTTCGAAGCAAAAACACCAAGTTTCTATTACAAATGCACAAAATTGTTAAAAGCTCTTCCATAGAGAGAGTTGAGCAACTTTGGAGCGTCAAAGCTGCTCGGTGTACATATTTTATTGTTCTTCTATGCCAAATTTTACGAGTATAAGCCTCAAGATTACTTAATTGCCAAAACTCCAACTTTCTATGAGAAATGGACGAAGCCGTTAAAACCTCCTGCATAGAGAGAATTGACCAACTTCGGACCATCAAAGTTGCTCGTTGTATACTTTTTATTGTTCTTCTATGTCAAATTTTACGAGTATAAGCTTCCTAGATTATTTCGATGCCAAAACACCAACTTTCTATGACAAGTGGACAAAATTGTTTAAAGCTCCTCTATAGAGAGAGTTGAGCAACTTCGAACTATCAAAGTTCCTCGGTGTACACTTTTTATTGTGCTTCTATGTCAAATTTTACGAGTATAAGCTTCCAAGATTATTTTGAAGCGAAACACCAACATGCTATGAAAAATGGACAAAATCGTTAAAAGCTCCTCCATAGAAAGAGTTAATCAACTTCGGACCATTAAAGTTGCTCGGTGTACACTTTTTAATGTTCTTCTATGTCAAATTTTACGAGTATAAGCTTCCTAGATTATTTCGATGCAAAAACCCCAACTTTCTATGAGAAATGCACAAAACCGTTAAAAGCTCCTCGATAGAGAGAGTTGAGCATTTTCGAACCATCAAAGTTGCTCGTTGAAACTTTTTATTGTGCCTCTATGTCAAATTTTACGAGTATAAGCTTCCAAGATTATTTCGATGCCAAAACATCGACTTTCTATGACAAATGCACAAATTTGTTAAAAGCTCCTCCATAGAGAGAGATGAGCAACTTCGGACCAGAAAAGTTGCTCGGTGTACACTTTTTAATGTTCTTCTATGCCAAATTTTACGAGTATAAGCCTCAAGATTATTTAATTGCCAAAACTCCAACTTTCTATGAGAAATGGTCAAAGCCGTTAAAAGCTCCTCCATTGAGAGAGTTGAGCAACTTCGTACAATCAAAGTTGCTCGTTGTACACCTTTTATTGTTCTTTTTTGCGAAATTTTACGAGTATAAGCTTCAAGATTATTTAATTGCCAAAACACCAACTTTCTATTAGAAATGGACAAAGCCGTAAAAAGCTCCTCCATTGGGAGAGTTGAGCTACTTCGGACCATCAAAGTTGCTCGGTGTACACTTTTTAATGTTCTTCTATGTCAAATTTTAGGAGTATAAGCTTCCTAGATTATTTCTTTGGCAAAACATTAACTTTCTATGACAGATGGACAAATCCGCTAAAAGCTCTTCCATAGAGAGAGTTGAGCAATTTCGGACCATCAAAGTTGCTCTGTGTACACTTTTTATTGTTATTCTATGTCAAAATTTATGAGTATAAGCATCCTAGATTATGTCTATGCAAAAACCCCGACTTTTGATGACAAATGCACAAAATTGTTAAAAGCTCCTCCATAGAGAGAGTTGAGAAACTTCGGACCGTCAAAGTTGCTTCGTGTACACCTTTTATATTTCTTTTATGCCAAATTTTACGAGTATAACCTTCAAGATTATTTAATTGCCAAAACACCAACTCTCTATGAGAAATGAACAAAGTCGTTAAAAGCTCCTCCATAGAGAGAGTTGAGCAACTTCGGACCATCAAAGTTGCTCGTTGTATGCTTTTTATTGTTCTTCTATGTCAAATTTTACGAATATAAGATTTCAAGATTATTTCGAAGCAAAAACACGAACTTTCTATGACAAATGGACAAAACCGTTAAAAGCTTTCCCGTAGAGAGAGTTGAACAAATTCGGACCATCAAAGTTGCTCGTTGTATACTTTTTATTGTTTTTCTATGTCAAATTTTATGAGTATAAGCTTCCTAGATAATTTCGATGCCAAAACTCCAACTTTCTATGAGAAATGGACAAAGCCGTTAAAAGCTTCCGCATAGAGAGAGTTGATCAACTTCGGACCATTAAAGTTGCTCGGTGTACACTTTTTAATGTTCTTCTATGTCAAATTTTACGAGTCTAAGCTTCCTAGATTATTTCGATGCAAAAACCACCAACTTTCTACGACAAATGCACAAAATTGTTAAAAGCTCCTCCATAGAGAGTGTTGAGCAACTTCGGACCATCAAAGTTGCTTGGTGTACACCTTTTATTGTTCTTCTATTTGCAATTTTACGAGTATAAGCTTCAAGATTAATTAATTGCCAAAACACCAACTTTCTATGAGAAATGGAAAAAGCCATTAAAAGCTCCTCCATAGAGAGTTGAGCAAGTTCGGACCATCAAAGTTGCTCGGTGTACACTTTTTAATGTTCTTCTATGTCAAATTTTACATTAATAAGCTTCCTAGATTATTTCGATGCCAAAACACCAACTTTCTATGACAAGTGGACAAAATTGTTAAAAGCTTCTCTATAGAGAGAGTTGAGCAACTTCGAAACATCAAAGTTCCTCGGTGTACACTTTTTATTGTGCTTCTATGTCAAATTTTACGAGTATAAAATTCCAAGATTACTTCGTTGCGAAACACCAACATGCTATGAAAAATGGACAAAATTGTTAAAAGCTCCTCCATAGAGAGAGTTCATCAACTTCGAACGATCCAAGTTGCTCAGTGTACAATTTTTATTGTTCTTCTATGTCAAATTTTACGAGTATAAGCTTCCAAGATTATTTCGATGCCAAAATACCAACTTTCTATGACCAATGGACAAAACCGTTAAAAGCTCCTCCATAGAGAGAGTTGATCAACTTCGAACAATCAAAGTTGCTCGGCGTACACTTTTTACTGTTATTCTATGTCAAATTTTACAAGTATAACCTTCCTAGATTATTTCGATGACAAAATCCCGACTTTCTATGACAAATGCACAAATTTGTTAAAAGCTCTTCCATAGAGAGAGTTGAGCAATTTTGGACCGTCAAAGCTGCTCAGTGTAAACATTTTATTGTTCTTCTATGCCAAATTTTACGAGTATAAGCCTCAAGATTATTTAATTGCCAAAACTCCAACTTTCTATGAGAAATGTTCAAAGCCATTAAAAGCTTCTCCATAGAGAGAGTTGAGCAACTTCGGACCATCAAAGTTGCCCGTTGTATACTTTTTATTGTTCTTCCATGTCAAATTTTACGAGTATATGCTTTCAAGAGTATTTCGAAGCAAAAACACCAAGTTTCTATTACAAATGCACAAAATTGTTAAAAGCTCTTCCATAGAGAGAGTTGAGCAACTTTGGAGCGTCAAAGCTGCTCGGTGTACATATTTTATTGTTCTTCTATGCCAAATTTTACGAGTATAAGCCTCAAGATTATTTAATTGCCAAAACTCCAACTTTCTATGAGAAATGGACGAAGCCGTTAAAAGCTCCTGCATAAAGAGAATTGAGAGAGTTGAGCATTTTCAAACCATCAAAGTTGCTCGGTGTACACTTTTTAATGTTCTTCTATGTCAAATTTTACGAGTATAACCTTTCAAGATTATCTCGAAGCAAAAACACCAACTTTCTATGACAAATGAACAAAACCGTTAAAAGCTTTTCCGTAGAGAGAGTTGAGCAACTTCGGACAATCAAAGTTTCTCGTTGTATACTTTTTATTGTTTTTCTATGTCAAACTTTATGAGTATAAGCTTCCTAGATTATTTCGATGACAAAACCCCGACTTTCTATGACAAATCTACAAAATTGTTAAAAGCTCCTCCATAGAGAGAGTTGAGCAACTTTGGATCGTCAAAGCTGCTCGCTGTACACATTTTATTGTTCTTTTATGTCAAATTTTACGAGTATAAGCTTTGAAGATTAATTAATTGCCAAAACACCAAGTTTCTATGAGAAATGGAAAAACCCATTAAAAGCTCCTCCATAGAGAGAGTTGAGCAACTTCGAACCATCAAAGTTCGTCGGTGTCCACTTTTTATTGTGCTTCTATGTCAAATTTTACGAGTATAAACTTCCTAGATTATTTCGTTGCAAAAACCACAACTTTCTATGAGAAATGGACAAAATCGTTAAAAGCTCCTCTATAGAGAGAGTTGAGCATTTTCGAACCATCAAAGTTGCTCGGTGTAAACATTTTATTGTTCTTCTATGCCAAATTTTACGAGTATAAGCCTCAAGATTATTTAATTGCCAAAACTCCAACTTTCTATGAGAAACGGTCAAAGCCGTTAAAAGCCCCTCCATAGAGAGAGTTGAGCAACTTCAGACCATCAAAGTTGCTCGTTGTACAATTTTTAAAGTTCTTCTATATCAAATTTTACGAGTATAAGCTTTCAAGATTATTTCGAAGCAAAAACACCAACTTTCTATGACAAATGAACAAAACCGTTAAAAGCTTTTCCGTAGAGAGAGTTGAGCAACTTCGGACCATCAAAGTTGCTCGTTGTATACTTTTTATTGTTTTTCTATGTCAAATTTTATGAGTATAAGCTTCCTAGATTATTTCGATGACAAAACCCCGACTTTATATGACAAATGCACAAAATTGTTAAAACCTCCTCCATAGAGAGAGTTGAGCAACTTTGGATCGTCAAAGCTGCTCGCTGTACACATTTTATTGTTCTTCTATGTCAAATTTTAAGAGTATAAGCTTTCAAGATTAATTAATTGCCAAAACACCAACTTTCTATGAGAAATGGAAAAAGCCATTAAAAGCTCCTCCATAGAGAGAGTTGAGCAACTTCAAACCATCAAAGTTGCTCGGTGTACACATTTTAATGTTCTTCTATGTCAAATTTTACGAGTATAAGCTTCCCAGATTATTTCGATGCAAAAACCCCAACTTTCTATGAGAAATGGACAAAATCGTTAAAAGTTCCTCTATAGAGAGAGTTGAGCATTTTCAAACCATCAAAGTTGCTCGGTGTACACTTTTTAATGTTCTTCTATCTCAAATTTTACGAGTATAAGCTTTCAAGATTATTTCGAAGCAAAAACACCAACTTTCTATGACAAATGAACAAAACCGTTAAAAGCTTTTCCGTAGAGAGAGTTGAGCAACTTCGGACCATCAAAGTTGCTCGTTGTATACTTTTTATTGTTTTTCTATGTCAAATTTTATGAGTATAAGCTTTGTAGATTATTTGGATGACAAAACCCCGACTTTATATGGCAAATGCACAAAATTGTTAAAAGCTCCTCCATAGAGAGAGTTGAGCAACTTTGGATCGTCAAAGCTGCTCGCTGTACACATTTTATTGTTCTTCTATGTCAAATTTTACGAGTATAAGCTTTGAAGATTAATTAATTGCCAAAACACCAAGTTTCTATGAGAAATGGAAAAAGCCATTAAAAGCTCCTCCATAGAGAGAGTTGAGCAACTTCGAACCATCAGAGTTCGTCGGTGTCCACTTTTTATTGTGCTTCTATGTCAAATTTTACGAGTATAAGCTTCCTAGATTATTTTGATGCAAAAACCACAACTTTCTATGAGAAATGGACAAAATCGTTAAAAGCTCCTCTATAGAGAGAGTTGAGCATTTTCGAACCATCAAAGTTGCTCGGTGAGACTTTTTATTGTGCTTCTATGTCAAATTTTACGAGTATAAGCTTCCAAGATTATTTCGATGCGAAAACACCGACTTTTTATGAAAAATGCACAAATTTGTTAAAAGCTCCTCCATAGAGAGAGTTGAGCAACTTTAGACCATCAAAGTTGCTCGGTGTAAACATTTTATTGTTCTTCTATGCCAAATTTTACGAGTATAAGCCTCAAGATTATTTAATTGCCAAAACTCCAACTTTCTATGAGAAATGGTCAAAGCCGTTAAAAGCTCCTCCATAGAGAGAGTTGAGCAACTTCGGAAAATCAAAGTTGCTCATTGTACAATTTTTAAAGTTCTTCTATGTCAAATTTTACGAGTATAAGCTTTCAAGATTATTTCGAAGCAAAAACACCAACTTTCTATGAAAAATGAACAAAACCGTTAAAAGCTTTTCCGTAGAGAGAGTTGAGCAACTTCGGACCATCAAAGTTGCTCGTTGTATACTTTTTATTGTTTTTCTATGTCAAATTTTATGAGTATAAGCTTCCTAGATTACTTCGATGACAAAACCCCGACTTTCTATGAGAAATGGTCAAAGCCGTTAAAAGCTTCTCCATAGAGAGAGTTAATCAACTTCGGACCATCAAAGTTGCTCGATGTACACTTTTTAATGTTCTTCTATGTCAAATTTTACGAGTATAAGCTTCCTAGATTATTTTGATGCAAAAACCCCAACTTTCTATGAGAAATTGACAAAATCATTAAAAGCTCCTCTATAGAGAGAGTTGAGCATTTTCGAACCATCAAAGTTGCTCGGTGAAACTTTTTATTGTGCATCTATGTCAAATTTTACGAGTATAAGCTTCCAAGATTATTTTGATGCGAAAACACCGACTTTCTATGACAAATGCACAAATTTGTTAAAAGCTCCTCCATAGAGAGAGTTGAGCAACTTTGGGCCGTCAAAGCTGCTCGGTGTAAACATTTTATTGTTCTTCTATGCCAAATTTTATGAGTATAAGCCTTAAGATTATTTAATTGCCAAAACTCCAACTTTCTATGAGAAATGGTCAAAGCCGTTAAAAGCTCCTCCATAGAGAGAGTTGAGCAACTTCGGACCATCAAAGTTGCTCGTTGTATACTTTTAATTGTTCTTCTATGTCAAATTTTACGAGTATATACTTTCAAGATTATTTCGAAGCAAAAACACCAAGTTTCTATTACAAATGCACAAAATTGTTAAAAGCTCTTCCATAGAGAGAATTGAGCAACTTTGGAGCTTCAAAGCTACTCGGTGTACACATTTTATTGTGCTTCTATGTCAAATTTTACGAGTATAAGCTTCCTAGATTATTTCTTTGGCAAAACAATAACTTTCTATGACAGATGGACAAATCCGTTAAAAGCTCTTCCATAGAGAGAGTTGAGCAAGTTCGGGCCATCAAAGTTGCTCTGTATGCACTTTTTATTGTTATTCTATGTCAAAATTTATGAGTATAAGCATCCTAGATTATGTCTATGCAAAAACCCAACTTTCTATGACAAAAGCACAAAATTGTTAAAAGCTCCTCCATAGAGAGAGTTGAGCAACTTTGGACCGTCAAAGCTGCTCAGTGTACACATTTTATTGTTCTTTTATGCCAAATTTTATGAGTATAACCTTCAAGATTATTTAATTGCCAAAACTTTAACTTTCTATGAGAAATGGACAAAGCCGTTAAAAGCTCCCGCATAGAGAGAGTTGATCAACTTCGGACCATCAAAGTTGCTCGGCGTACACTTTTTACTGTTATTCTATGTCAAATTTTATGAGTATAACCTTCCAAGATTATTTCGATGACAAAATCCCGACTTTCTATGACAAATGCACAAATTTGTTAAAAGCTCTTCCATAGAGAGAGTTGAGCAATTTTGGACCGTCAAAGCTGCTTAGTGTAAACATTTTATTGTTCTTCTATGCCAAATTTTACGAGTATAAGCCTCAAGATTATTTAATTGCCAAAACTCCAACTTTCTATGAGAAATGGTCAAAGCCATTAAAAGCTTCTCCATAGAGAGAGTTGAGCAACTTTGGACCATCAAAAACACCAAGTTTCTATTACAAATGCACAAAATTGTTAAAAGCTCTTCCATAGAGAGAGTTAGCAACTTTAGAGCGTCAAAGCTGCTCGGTGTACATATTTTATTGTTCTTCTATGCCAAATTTTATGAGTATAAGCCTCAAGATTATTTAATTGCCAAAACTCCAACTTTCGATGAGAAATGGACGAAGCCGTTAAAAGCTCCTGCATAAAGAGAATTGAGCAACTTCGGACCGTCAAAGTTGCTCGTTATAGACTTTTTATTTTTCTTCTATGTCAAATTTTACGAGTATAAGCTTTCAAGATTATTTCGAAGCAAAAACACCAACTTTCTATGACAAATGAACAAAACCATTAAAAGCTTTTCCGTAGAGAGAGTTGAGCAACTTCGGACCATCAAAGTTGCTCGTTGTATTCTTTTTATTATTTTTCTATGTCAAATTTTATGAGTATAAGCTTCCTAGATTATTTCGATGACAAAACCCCGACTTTCTATGACAAATGCACAAAATTGTTAAAAGCTCCTCCATAGAGAGAGTTGAGCAACTTTGGATCATCAAAGCTGCTTGCTGTACACATTTTATTGTTCTTCTATGTCAAATTTTACGAGTATAAGCTTTGAAGATTAATTAATTGCCAAAACTCCAACTTTCTATGAGAAATGGTCAAAGCCGTTAAAACCATCAAAGTTGCTCGGTGTACACTTTTTAATGTGCTTCTATGTCAAATTTTACGAGTATAAGCTTCCTAGATTATTTCGATGCAAAAACCACAACTATCTATGAGAAATGGACAAAATCGTTAAAAGCTCCTCTATAGAGAGAGTTGTGCATTTTCGAACCATCAAAGTTCCTCGGTGAAACTTTTTATTGTGCTTCTATGTCAAATTTTACTAGTATAAGCTTCCAAGATTATTTCGATGCAAAAACCCCAACTTTCTATGAAAAATGCACAAATTTGTTAAAAGCTCCTCCATAGAGAGAGTTGAGCAACTTTAGACCATCAAAGCTGCTCGGTGTAAACATTTTATTGTTCTTCTATGCCAAATTTTACGAGTATAAGCCTCAAGATTATTTAATTGCCAAAACTCCAACTTTCTATGAGAAATGGTCAAAGCCGTTAAAAGCTCCTCCATAGAGAGAGTTGAGCAACTTCGGACCATCAAATTTGCTCGTTGTACAATTTTTAAAGTTCTTCTATGTCAAATTTTACGAGTATAAGCTTTCAAGATTATTTCGAAGCAAAAACACCAACTTTCTATGACAAATGAACAAAACCGTTAAACGCTTTTCCGTAGAGAGAGTTGAGCAACTTCACACCATCAAAGTTGCTCGTATACTTTTTATTGTTTTTCTATGTCAAATTTTACGAGTATAAGCTTCCCAGATTATTTCGATGCAAAAACCCCAACTTTCTATGAGAAATGGAAAAAATCTTTAAAAGCTCCTCTATAGAGAGAGTTGAGCATTTTCAAACCGTCAAAGTTGTTCGGTGTACACTTTTTAATGTTCTTCTATGTCAAATTTTACGAGTATAAGCTTTTAAGATTATTTCGAAGCAAAAACACCAACTTTCTATGACAAATGAACATAACCGTTAAAAGCTTTTCCGTAGAGAGAGTTGATCAACTTCGGACCATCAAAGTCGCTCGTTGTATACTTTTTATTGTTTTTCTAAGTCAAATTTTATGAGTATAAGCTTCCTAGATTATTCGGATGACAAAACCCCGACTTTCTATGACAAATGCACAAAATTGTTAAAAGCTCCTCCATAGAGAGAGTTGAGCAACTTTGGATCGTCAAAGCTGCTCGCTGTACACATTTTATTGTGCTTCTATGTCAAATTTTACGAGTATAAGCTTCCTAGATTATTTCGATGCAAAAACCACAACTATCTATGAGAAATGGACAAAATCGTTAAAAGCTCCTCTATAGAGAGAGTTGAGCATTTTCGAACCATCAAAGTTGCTCGGTGTACACTTTTTATTGTGCTTCTATGTCAAATTTTACGAGTATAAGCTTCCTAGATTATTTCGATGCAAAAACCACAACTATCTATGAGAAATGGACAAAATCGTTAAAAGCTCCTCTATAGAGAGAGTTGAGCATTTTCGAACCATCAAAGTTGCTCGGTGAAACTTTTTATTGTGCTTCTATGTCAAATTTTACGAGTTTAAGCTTTCAAGATTATTTCGATGCGAAAACACCGACTTTCTATGACAAATGCACAAATTTGTTAAAAGCTCCTCCATAGAGAGAGTTGAGCAACTTTAGACCCTCAAAGCTGCTCGGTGTAAACATTTTATCGTTCTCCTATGCCAAATTTTACGAGTATAAGCCTCAAGATTATGTAATTGCCAAAACTCCAACTTTCTATGAGAAATGGTCAAAGCCGTTAAAAGCTCCTCCATAGAGAGAGTTGAGCAACTTCAGACCATCAAAGTTGCCCGTTGTGCAATTTTTAAAGTTCTTCTATGTCAAATTTTACGAGTATAAGCTTCCTAGATTATTTCGATGCAAAAACCTCAACTTTCTATGAGAAATTGACAAAATCGTTAAAAGCTCCTCTATAGGGAGAGTTGAGCATTTTCGAACCATCAAAGTTGCTCGGTGAAACTTTTTATTGTGCTTCTATGTCAAATTTTACGAGTATAAGCTTCTAAGATTATTTCGATGCGAAAACACTGACTTTCTATGACAAATGCACAAATTTGTTAAAAGGTCCTTCATAGAGAGAGTTGAGCAACTTTGGACCGTCAAAGCCGCTCAGTGTAAACATTTTATTGTTCTTCTATGCCAAATTTAACGAGTATAAGCCTTAAGATTGTTTAATTGCCAAAACTCCAACTTTCTATGAGAAATGGTCACAGCCGTTAAAAGCTCCTTCATAGAGAGAGTTGAGCAACTTCGGACCATCAAAGTTGCTCGTTGTATACTTTTTATTGTTCTTTTATGTCAAATTTACGAGTATATGCTTTCAAGATTATTTCGAAGCAAAAACACCAAGTTTCTATTACAAATGCACAAAATTGTTAAAAGCTCTTCCATAGAGAGAGTTGAGCAACTTTGGAGCGTCAAAGCTACTCGTTGTACACATTTTATTGTGCTTTTATGTCAAATTTTACGAGTATAAGCTTCCTAGATTATTTCTTTGGCAAAACATTAACTTTCTATGACAGATGGACAAATCCGTCAAAAACTCTTCCATAGAGAGAGTTGAGCAAGTTCGGGCCATCAAAGTTGCTCTGTGTGCACTTTTTATTGTTATTCTATGTCAAAATTTATGAGTATAAGCATCCTAGATTATGTATATGCAAAAACCAACTTTCTATGACAAAAGCACAAAATTGTTAAAAGCTCCTCCATAGAGAGAGTTGAGCAACTTTGGACCGTCAAAGCTGCTCAGTGTACACATTTTATTGTTCTTTTATGCCAAATTTTACGAGTATAACCTTCAAGATTATTTAATTGCCAAAACTTTAACTTTCTATGAGAAATGGACAAAGTCGTTAAAAGCTCCCGCATTGAGAGAGTTGATCAACTTCGGACCATCAAAGTTGCTCGGCGTACACTTTTTACTGTTATTCTATGTCAAATTTTATGAGTATAACCTTCCTAGATTATTTCGATGACAAAATCCCGACTTTCTATGACAAATGCACAAATTTGTTAAAAGCTCTTCCATAGAGAGAGTTGAGCAATTTTGGACCGTCAAAGCTGCTCAGTGTAAACATTTTATTGTTCTTCTATGCCAAATTTTACGAGTATAAGCCTCAAGATTATTTAATTGCCAAAACTCCAACTTTCTATGAGAAATGGTCAAAGCCATTAAAAGCTTCTCCATAGAGAGAGTTGAGCAACTTTGGACCATCAAAGTTTCCCGTTGTATACTTTTTATTGTTCTTCCATGTCAAATTTTACGAGTATATGCTTTCAAGATTATTTCGAAGCAAAAACACCAAGTTTCTATTACAAATGCACAAAATTGTTAAAAGCTCTTCCATAGAGAGAGTTAGCAACTTTAGAGCGTCAAAGCTGCTCGGTGTACATATTTTATTGTTCTTCTATGCCAAATTTTACGAGTATAAGCCTCAAGATTATTTAATTGCCAAAACTCCAACTTTCGATGAGAAATGGACGAAGCCGTTAAAAGCTCCTGCATAAAGAGAATTGAGCAACTTCGGACCATCAAAGTTGCTCGTTATAGACTTTTTATTTTTCTTCTATGTCAAATTTTACGAGTATAAGCATTCAAGATTATTTCGAAGCAAAAACACCAACTTTCCATGACAAATGAACAAAACCATTAAAAGCTTTTCCGTAGAGAGAGTTGAGCAACTTCGGACCATCAAAGTTGCTCGTTGTATTCTTTTTATTATTTTTCTATGTCAAATTTTATGAGTATAAGCTTCCTAGATTATTTCGATGACAAAACCCCGACTTTCTATGACAAATGCACAAAATTGTTAAAAGCTCCTCCATAGAGAGAGTTGAGCAACTTTGGATCATCAAAGCTGCTTGCTGTACACATTTTATTGTTCTTCTATGTCAAATTTTACGAGTATAAGCTTTGAAGATTAATTAATTGCCAAAACACCAAGTTTCTATGAGAAATGGAAAAACCCATTAAAAGCTCCTCCATAGAGAGAGTTGAGCTACTTCAAACCATCAAAGTTACTCGGTGTACACTTTTTAATGTGCTTCTATGTCAAATTTTACGAGTATAAGCTTCCTAAATTATTTCGATGCAAAAACCACAACTATCTATGAGAAATGGACAAAATCGTTAAAAGCTCCTTTATATAGAGAGTTGAGCATTTTCGAACCATCAAAGTTGCTCGGTGAAACTTTTTATTGTGCTTCTATGTCAAATTTTACGTGTATAAGCTTCCAAGATTATTTCGATGCAAAAACCCCAACTTTCTAAGACAAATGCACAAATTTGTTAAAAGCTCCTCCATAGAGAGAGTTGAGCAACTTTAGACCATCAAAGCTGCTCGGTGTAAACATTTTATTGTTCTTCTATGCCAAATTTTACGAGTATAAGCCTCAAGATTATTTAATTGCCAAAACTCCAACTTTCTATGAGAAATGGTCAAAGCCGTTAAAAGCTCCTCCATAGAGAGAATTGAGCAACTTCGGACCATCAAATTTGCTCGTTGTACAATTTTTAAAGTTCTTCTATGTCAAATTTTACGAGTATAAGCTTTCAAGATTATTTCGAAGCAAAAACACCAACTTTCTATGACAAATGAACAAAACCGTTAAAAGCTTTTCCGTAGAGAGAGTTGAGCAACTTCACACCATCAAAGTTGCTCGTTGTATACTTTTTATTGTTTTTCTATGTCAAATTTTACGAGTATAAGCTTCCCAGATTATTTCGATGCAAAAACCCCAACTTTCTATGAGAAATGGAAAAAATCGTTAAACGCTCCTCTATAGAGAGAGTTGAGCATTTTTAAACCATCAAAGTTGCTCGGTGTACACTTTTTAATGTTTTTCTATGTCAAATTTTACGAGTATAAGCTTTTAAGATTATTTCGAAGCAAAAACACCAACTTTCTATGACAAATGAACATAACCGTTAAAAGCTTTTCCGTAGAGAGAGTTGAGCAACTTCGGACCATCAAGGTCGCTCGTTGTATACTTTTTATTGTTTTTCTATGTCAAATTTTATGAGTATAAGCTTCCTAGATTATTCGGATGACAAAACCCCGACTTTCTATGACAAATGCACAAAATTGTTAAAAGCTCCTCCATAGAGAGAGTTGAGCAACTTTGGATCGTCAAAGCTGCTCGCTGTACACATTTTATTGTTCTTCTATGTCAAATTTTACGAGTATAAGCTATCAAGATTAATTAATTGCCAAAACAACAAGTTTCTATGAGAAATGGAAAAAGCCATTAAAAGCTCCTCCATAGAGAGAGCTGAGCAATTTCGAACCATCAAAGTTCGTCGGTGTACACTTTTTATTGTGCTTCTATGTCAAATTTTACGAGTATAAGCTTCCAAGATTATTTCGATGCAAAAACCACAACTATCTATGAGAAATGGACAAAATCGTTAAAAGCTCCTCTATAGAGAGAGTTGAGCATTTTCGAACCATCAAAGTTGCTCGGTGAAACTTTTTATTGTGCTTCTATGTCAAATTTTACGAGTTTAAGCTTTCAAGATTATTTCGATGAGAAAACACCGACTTTCTATGACAAATGCACAAATTTGTTAAAAGGTCCTCCATAGAGAGAGTTGAGCAACTTTGGACCGTCAAAGCTACTCAGTGTAAACATTTTATTGTTCTTCTATGCCAAATTTAACGAGTATAAGGCTTAAGATTGTTTAATTGCCAAAACTCCAACTTTCTATGAGAAATGGTCACAGCCGTTAAAAGCTCCTTCATAGAGAGAGTTGAGCAACTTCGACCATCAAAGTTGCTCGTTGTATACTTTTTATTGTTCTTCTATGTCAAATTTACGAGTATATGCTTTCAAGATTATTTCGAAGGAAAAACACCAAGTTTCTATTACAAATGCACAAAATTGTTAAAAGCTCTTCCATAGAGAGAGTTGAGCAACTTTGGAGCGTCAAAGCTACTCGATGTACACATTTTGTTGTGCTTCTATGTCAAATTTTACGAGTATAAGCTTCCAAGATTATTTCTTTGGCAAAACATTAACTTTCTATGACAGATGGACAAATCCGTTAAAAGCTCTTCCATAGAGAGAGTTGAGCAAGTTCGGGCCATCAAAGTTGCTCTATGTGCACTTTTTATTGTTATTCTATGTCAAAATTTATGAGTATAAGCATCCTAGATTATGTCTATGCAAAAACCCAACTTTCTATGACAAAAGCACAAAATTGTTAAAAGCTCCTCCATAGAGAGAGTTGAGCAACTTTGGACCGTCAAAGCTGCTCAGTGTACACATTTTATTGTTCTTTTATGCCAAATTTTACGAGTATAACCTTCAAGATTATTTAATTGCCAAAACTTTAACTTTCTATGAGAAATGGACAAAGCCGTTAAAAGCTCCCGCATAGAGAGAGTTGATCAACTTCGGACCATCAAAGTTGCTCGTTGTACACTTTTTAATGTTCTTCTATGTCAAATTTTACGAGTATACGCTTTCAAGATTATTTCGAAGCAAAAACACCAACTTTCTATGACAAATGAACAAAACCGTTAAAAGCTTTTCTGTAGAGAGAGTTGAGCAACTTCGGACCATCAAAGTTGCTCGTTTTATACTTTTTATTGTTTTTCTATGTCAAATTTTATGAGTATAAGCTTCGTAGATTATTTCGATGACAAAACCCCGACTTTCTTTGACAAATGCACAAAATTGTTAAAAGCTCCTCCATAGAGAGAGTTGAGCAACTTTGGACCGTCAAAGCTGCTCAGTGTACACATTTTATTGTTCTTTTATGCCAAATTTTACGAGTATAAGCTTCAAGATTATTTCGAAGCAAAAACACCAACTTTCTATGACAAATGGAAAAAAACCGTTAAAAGCTCCTCCGTAGAGAGAGTTGAGAAAGTTCGGATCATCAAAGTTGCTCGGTGTACACTTTTTAATGTGCTTCTATATCAAATTTTATGAGTATAAGCTTCCTAGATTATTTCGATGAATAAACACTAACTTTCTATGACAAATGGACAAAACCGTTAAAAGCTCCTCCATAGAGAGAGTTGATCAACTTCGAACCACAAAAGTTGCTTGGTGTACACTTTTTATTGTTATTCTATGTCAAATTTTATGAGTATAAGCTTCCTAGATTATTTCGATGCCAAAACACCGACTTTCTATGACGAATGGACAAAATTGTTAAAAGCTCCTCCATAGAGAGAGTTGAGCAACTTCGGACCATCAAAGTTCCTCGGTGTACACTTTTTATTGTGCTTCGATGTCAAATTTTATATGAGCTTCCAAGATTATTTAGATGCCAAAATACCAACTTTCTATGACAAATAGACAAAACCGTTAAAAGCTCGTCAATAGAGAGAGTTGATCAACTTCGAACCACCAAAGTTGCTCGGTGTACACTTTTTATTGTTCTTCTATGTCTAATTTTACGAGTATAAGCTTCCTAGATTATTTCGATGGCAAAACACTAACTTTCTATGACAAATGGACAAAGCCGTTAAAATATCTTCCATAGAGAGAGTTGAGCAACTTCGGACCATCAAAGTTGCTCGGTGTACTCTTTTTATTGTTATTCTATTTTAAATCTTACGAGTATAAGCTTCCTAGATTATTTCAATGACAAAACCCCGACTTTCTATGACAAATGGACAAAGCCGGTAAAAGCTCCTCCATAGAGAGAGTTGAGCAGGTTCGGACCATCAAAGTTGCTCGGTGTACACTTTTTAATGTGCTTCTATGTCAAATTTTATGAGTATAAGCTTCAAGAATATTTCGAAGCAAAAACACTAACTTTCTATGACAAATGGACAAAACCATTAAAAGCTTCTCTGTAGAGAGAGTTGAGCAACTTCGGACCACCAAAGCTGCGCGGTGTACACTATTTAATGTTCTTCTATGTCAAATTTTACGAGTATAAGCTTCCTACATTATTTCGATGAATAAACACTAACTTTCTATGACAAATGGACAAAGCCGGTAAAAGCTCCTCCATAGAAAGAGTTGAGCAAGTTCGGACCATCAAAGTTGCTCGGTGTACACTTTTTAATGTTCTTCTATGTCAACTTTTACGAGTATAAGCTTCCTATATTATTTCGATGAATAAACACAAACTTTCTATGAAAAATGGACAAAGCCGTTAAAAGCTCCTCGATAGAGAGAGTTGAGCAAGTTCGGACCATCAAAGTTGCTCGGTGTACACTTTTTAATGTGCTTCTATGTCAAATTTTACGAGTATAAGCTTCCTAGATTATTTCGATGAATAAACACTAACTTTCTATAACAAATGGACAAAACCGTTAAAAGCTCCTCCAGAGAGAGAGTTTATCAACTTCGAACCATCAAAGTTGCTCGGTGTACACTTTTTATTGTTATTCTATGTCAAATTTTATGAGTATAAGCTTCCTAGATTATTTCGATGCCAAAACACCAACTTTCTATGACTAATGGACAAAATTGTTAAAAGCTCCTCCATAGAGAGAGTTGAGCAACTTCAGACCATCAAAGTTCCTCGGTGTACACTTTTTATTGTGCTTCTATGTCAAATTTTATGAGTATGAGCTTCCAAGATTATTTCGATGCCAAAATACCAACTTTTTATGAAAAATGGACAAAACCGTTAAAAGGTCGTCCACAGAGAGAGTTGATCAACTTCGAACCACCAAAGTTGCTCGGTGTACACTTTTTATTGTTATTCTATGTCAAATTTTATGAGTTTAAGCTTCCTAGATTATTTCGATGAAAAAACACTAACTTTCTATGACAAATGGACAAAGCCGTTAAAATATCTTCCATAGAGAGAGTTGAGCAACTTCGGACCATCAAAGTTCCTCGGTGTACACTTTTTATTGTGCTTCTATGTCAAATTTTACGAGTATGAGCTTCCAAGATTATTTCGATGCCAAAATACCAACTTTCTATGACAAATAGACAAAACCATTAAAAGCTCGTCCATAGAGGGAGTTGAGCAAGTTCGGACCTTCAAAGTTGCTCGTTGTACACTTTTTAATATGCTTCTATGTCAAATTTTACGAGTATAAGCTTCCTAGATGATTTCGATGAATAAACACTAACTTTCTATGACAAATGGACGAAACCGTTAAAAGCTCCTCCATAGAGAGAGTTTATCAACTTCGAACCACCAAAGTTGCTCAGTGTACACTTTTTATTGTTATTCTATGTCAAATTTTATGAGTATAAGCTTCCCAGATTATTTCGATGCCAAAACATCAACTTTTTATGACGAATCGACAAAATTGTTAAAAGCTCCTCCATAGAGAGAGTTGAGCAACTTCGGACCATCAAAGTTCCTCGTTGTACACTTTTTATTGTGCTTCTATGTCAAATTTTACGAGTATGAGCTTCCAAGATTATTTCGATGCCAAAATACCAATTTTCTATGACAAATGGACAAAACTGTTAAAAGCTCGTCCATAGAGAGAGTTGATCAACTTCGAACCACCAAAGTTGCTCGGTGTACACTTTTTATTGTTATTCTATGTCAAATTTTATGAGTTTAAGCTTCCTAGATTATTTCTATGGCAAAACACTAACTTTCTATGACAAATGGACAAAGCCGTTAAAATATCTTCCATAGAGAGAGTGGAGCAACTTTTGACCATTAAATTTGCTCGTTACACGCTTTTTATTGTTATTCTATTTCAAATTTTATGAGTATAAGCTTCCTAGATTATTTCAATTACAAAACCCCAACTTTCTATGAAAAATGCACAAAATTGATAAAAGCTCCACCATAGAGAGAGTTGAGCAACTTTGGACTGTCAGAGCTACTCGGTGTACACATTTTATTGTTCTTCTATGTCAAATTTTACGAGTATAAGCTTCAAGATTATTTCGAAGCAAAAACACAAACTTTCTATGACAAATGGACAAAACCGTTAGAAGCTCCTCCGTAGAGAGAGTTGAGCAACTTCGGACCTTCAAAGTTGTTCGGTGTACACTTTTTATTGTTAGTCTATGTCAAATTTTATAAGTATAAGCTTCCTAGATTATTTCGATGGCAAAACACTAACTTTCTATGACAAATCGACAAAGCCGTTAAAATATCTTCCATAGAGAGAGTTGAGCAACTTCGGACCATCAAAGTTGCAAGGTGTACACTTTTTATTGTTAGTCTATGTCAAATTTTACGAGTATAAGCTTCCTAGATTATTTCAATGACAAAACCCCGACTTTCTATGACAAATGCACAAAATTGTTAAAAGCTCCACAATAGAGAGAGTTGAGCAACTTTGGACTGTCAGAGCTGCTCGGTGTACACATTTTATTGTTCTTCTATGTCAAATTTTACGAGTATAAGCTTCAAGATTATTTCGAAGCAAAAAACACCAACTTTCTATGACAAATGGACAAAACCGTTAAAAGCTCCTCCGTAGAGAGAGTTGAGCTTCTTCGGACCATCAAAGTTGCACAGTGTACACTTTTTAAAGTTCTTCTATGTCAAATTTTACGAGTATAAGCTTCCTAAATTATTTCGATGCAAAAACCACAACTATCTATGAGAAATGGACAAAATCGTTAAAAGCTCCTCTATATTGAGAGTTGAGCATTTTCGAACCATCAAAGTTGCTCGGTGAAACTTTTTATTGTGCTTCTATGTCAAATTTTACGTGTATAAGCTTCCAAGATTATTTCGATGCAAAAACCCCAACTTTCTAAGACAAATGCACAAATTTGTTAAAAGCTCCTCCATAGAGAGAGTTGAGCAACTTTAGACCATCAAAGCTGCTCGGTGTAAACATTTTATTGTTCTTCTATGCCAAATTTTACGAGTATAAGCCTCAAGATTATTTAATTGCCAAAACTCCAACTTTCTATGAGAAATGGTCAAAGCCGTTAAAAGCTCCTCCATAGAGAGAATTGAGCAACTTCGGACCATCAAATTTGCTCGTTGTACAATTTTTAAAGTTCTTCTATGTCAAATTTTACGAGTATAAGCTTTCAAGATTATTTCGAAGCAAAAACACCAACTTTCTATGACAAATGAACAAAACCGTTAAAAGCTTTTCCGTAGAGAGAGTTGAGCAACTTCACACCATCAAAGTTGCTCGTTGTATACTTTTTATTGTTTTTCTATGTCAAATTTTACGAGTATAAGCTTCCCAGATTATTTCGATGCAAAAACCCCAACTTTCTATGAGAAATGGAAAAAATCGTTAAAAGCTCCTCTATAGAGAGAGTTGAGCATTTTTAAACCATCAAAGTTGCTCGGTGTACACTTTTTAATGTTTTTCTATGTCAAATTTTACGAGTATAAGCTTTTAAGATTATTTCGAAGCAAAAACACCAACTTTCTATGACAAATAAACATAACCGTTAAAAGCTTTTCCGTAGAGAGAGTTGAGCAACTTCGGACCATCAAAGTCGCTCGTTGTATACTTTTTATTGTTTTTCTATGTCAAATTTTATGAGTATAAGCTTCCTAGATTATTCGGATGATAAAACCCCAACTTTCTATGACAAATGCACAAAATTGTTAAAAGCTCCTCCATAGAGAGAGTTGAGCAACTTTGGATCGTCAAAGCTGCTCGCTGTACACATTTTATTGTTCTTCTATGTCAAATTTTACGAGTATAAGCTATCAAGATTAATTAATTGCCAAAACAACAAGTTTCTATGAGAAATGGAAAAAGCCATTAAAAGCTCCTCCATAGAGAGAGCTGAGCAATTTCGAACCATCAAAGTTCGTCGGTGTACACTTTTTATTGTGCTTCTATGTCAAATTTTACGAGTATAAGCTTCCAAGATTATTTCGATGCAAAAACCACAACTATCTATGAGAAATGGACAAAATCGTTAAAAGCTCCTCTATAGAGAGAGTTGAGCATTTTCGAACCATCAAAGTTGCTCGGTGAAACTTTTTATTGTGCTTCTATGTCAAATTTTACGAGTTTAAGCTTTCAAGATTATTTCGATGAGAAAACACCGACTTTCTATGACAAATGCACAAATTTGTTAAAAGGTCCTCCATAGAGAGAGTTGAGCAACTTTGGACCGTCAAAGCTACTCAGTGTAAACATTTTATTGTTCTTCTATGCCAAATTTAACGAGTATAAGGCTTAAGATTGTTTAATTGCCAAAACTCCAACTTTCTATGAGAAATGGTCACAGCCGTTAAAAGCTCCTTCATAGAGAGAGTTGAGCAACTTCGACCATCAAAGTTGCTCGTTGTATACTTTTTATTGTTCTTCTATGTCAAATTTACGAGTATATGCTTTCAAGATTATTTCGAAGAAAAAACACCAAGTTTCTATTACAAATGGACAAAATTGTTAAAAGCTCTTCCATAGAGAGAGTTGAGCAACTTTGGAGCGTCAAAGCTACTCGATGTACACATTTTATTGTGCTTCTATGTCAAATTTTACGAGTATAAGCTTCCTAGATTATTTCTTTGGCAAAACATTAACTTTCTATGACAGATGGACAAATCCGTTAAAAGCTCTTCCATAGAGAGAGTTGAGCAAGTTCGGGCCATCAAAGTTGCTCTGTGTGCACTTTTTATTGTTATTCTATGTCAAAATTTATGAGTATAAGCATCCTAGATTATGTCTATGCAAAAACCCAACTTTCTATGACAAAAGCACAAAATTGTTAAAAGCTCCTCCATAGAGAGAGTTGAGCAACTTTGGACCGTCAAAGCTGCTCAGTGTACACATTATATTGTTCTTTTATGCCAAATTTTACGAGTATAACCTTCAAGATTATTTAATTGCCAAAACTTTAACTTTCTATGAGAAATGGACAAAGCCGTTAAAAGCTCCCGCATAGAGAGAGTTGATCAACTTCGGACCATCAAAGTTGCTCGTTGTACACTTTTTAATGTTCTTCTATGTCAAATTTTACGAGTATACGCTTTCAAGATTATTTCGAAGCAAAAACACCAACTTTCTATGACAAATGAACAAAACCGTTAAAAGCTTTTCTGTAGAGAGAGTTGAGCAACTTCGGACCATCAAAGTTGCTCGTTTTATACTTTTTATTGTTTTTCTATGTCAAATTTTATGAGTATAAGCTTCGTAGATTATTTCGATGACAAAACCCCGACTTTCTTTGACAAATGCACAAAATTGTTAAAAGCTCCTCCATAGAGAGAGTTGAGCAACTTTGGACCGTCAAAGCTGCTCAGTGTACACATTTTATTGTTCTTTTATGCCAAATTTTACGAGTATAAGCTTCAAGATTATTTCGAAGCAAAAACACCAACTTTCTATGACAAATGGAAAAAAACCGTTAAAAGCTCCTCCGTAGAGAGAGTTGAGAAAGTTCGGATCATCAAAGTTGCTCGGTGTACACTTTTTAATGTGCTTCTATATCAAATTTTATGAGTATAAGCTTACTAGATTATTTCGATGAATAAACACTAACTTTCTATGACAAATGGACAAAACCGTTAAAAGCTCCTCCATAGAGAGAGTTGATCAACTTCGAACCACAAAAGTTGCTTGGTGTACACTTTTTATTGTTATTCTATGTCAAATTTTATGAGTATAAGCTTCCTAGATTATTTCGATGCCAAAACACCGACTTTCTATGACGAATGGACAAAATTGTTAAAAGCTCCTCCATAGAGAGAGTTGAGCAACTTCGGACCATCAAAGTTCCTCGGTGTACACTTTTTATTGTGCTTCGATGTCAAATTTTATATGAGCTTCCAAGATTATTTAGATGCCAAAATACCAACTTTCTATGACAAATAGACAAAACCGTTAAAAGCTCGTCAATAGAGAGAGTTGATCAACTTCGAACCACCAAAGTTGCTCGGTGTACACTTTTTATTGTTCTTCTATGTCTAATTTTACGAGTATAAGCTTCCTAGATTATTTCGATGGCAAAACACTAACTTTCTATGACAAATGGACAAAGCCGTTAAAATATCTTCCATAGAGAGAGTTGAGCAACTTCGGACCATCAAAGTTGCTCGGTGTACTCTTTTTATTGTTATTCTATTTTAAATCTTACGAGTATAAGCTTCCTAGATTATTTCAATGACAAAACCCCGACTTTCTATGACAAATGGACAAAGCCGGTAAAAGCTCCTCCATAGAGAGAGTTGAGCAGGTTCGGACCATCAAAGTTGCTCGGTGTACATTTTTTAATGTGCTTCTATGTCAAATTTTATGAGTATAAGCTTCAAGAATATTTCAAAGCAAAAACACTAACTTTCTATGACAAATGGACAAAACCATTAAAAGCTCCTCTGTAGAGAGAGTTGAGCAACTTCGGACCACCAAAGCTGCGCGGTGTACACTATTTAATGTTCTTCTATGTCAAATTTTACGAGTATAAGCTTCCTATATTATTTCGATGAATAAACACTAACTTTCTATGACAAATGGACAAAGCCGGTAAAAGCTCCTCCATAGAGAGAGTTGAGCAAGTTCGGACCATCAAAGTTGCTCGGTGTACACTTTTTAATGTTCTTCTATGTCAACTTTTACGAGTATAAGCTTCCTATATTATTTCGATGAATAAACACAAACTTTCTATGAAAAATGGACAAAGCCGTTAAAAGCTCCTCGATAGAGAGAGTTGAGCAAGTTCGGACCATCAAAGTTGCTCGGTGTACACTTTTTAATGTGCTTCTATGTCAAATTTTACGAGTATAAGCTTCCTAGATTATTTCGATGAATAAACACTAACTTTCTATGACAAATGGACAAAACCGTTAAAAGCTCCTCCAGAGAGAGAGTTTATCAACTTCGAACCATCAAAGTTGCTCGGTGTACACTTTTTATTGTTATTCTATGTCAAATTTTATGAGTTTAAGCTTCCTAGATTATTTCGATGAAAAAACACTAACTTTCTATGACAAATGGACAAATCCGTTAAAATATCTTCCATAGAGAGAGTTGAGCAACTTCGGACCATCAAAGTTCCTCGGTGTACACTTTTTATTGTGCTTCTATGTCAAATTTTACGAGTATGAGCTTCCAAGATTATTTCGATGTCAAAATACCAACTTTCTATGACAAATAGACAAAACCATTAAAAGCTCGTCCATAGAGGGAGTTGAGCAAGTTCGGACCTTCAAAGTTGCTCGTTGTACACTTTTTAATATGCTTCTATGTCAAATTTTACGAGTATAAGCTTCCTAGATGATTTCGATGAATAAACACTAACTTTCTATGACAAATGGACGAAACCGTTAAAAGCTCCTCCATAGAGAGAGTTTATCAACTTCGAACCACCAAAGTTGCTCAGTGTACACTTTTTATTGTTATTCTATGTCAAATTTTATGAGTATAAGCTTCCCAGATTATTTCAATGCCAAAACACCAACTTTTTATGACGAATCGACAAAATTGATAAAAGCTCCTCCATAGAGAGAGTTGAGCAACTTCGGACCATCAAAGTTCCTCGTTGTACACTTTTTATTGTGCTTCTATGTCAAATTTTACGAGTATGAGCTTCCAAGATTATTTCGATGCCAAAATACCAATTTTCTATGACAAATGGACAAAACTGTTAAAAGCTCGTCCATAGAGAGAGTTGATCAACTTCGAACCACCAAAGTTGCTCGGTGTACACTTTTTATTGTTATTCTATGTCAAATTTTATGAGTTTAAGCTTCCTAGATTATTTCTATGGCAAAACACTAACTTTCTATGACAAATGGACAAAGCCGTTAAAATATCTTCCATAGAGAGAGTGGAGCAACTTTTGACCATTAAATTTGCTCGCTACACGCTTTTTATTGTTATTCTATTTCAAATTTTATGAGTATAAGCTTCCTAGATTATTTCAATTACAAAACCCCAACTTTCTATGAAAAATGCACAAAATTGATAAAAGCTCCACCATAGAGAGAGTTGAGCAACTTTGGACTGTCAGAGCTACTCGGTGTACACATTTTATTGTTCTTCTATGTCAAATTTTACGAGTATAAGCTTCAAGATTATTTCGAAGCAAAAACACAAACTTTCTATGACAAATGGACAAAACCGTTAGAAGCTCCTCCGTAGAGAAAGTTGAGCAACTTCGGACCTTCAAAGTTGTTCGGTGTACACTTTTTATTGTTAGTCTATGTCAAATTTTATAAGTATAAGCTTCCTAGATTATTTCGATGGCAAAACACCAAATTTCTATGACAAATCGACAAAGCCGTTAAAATATCTTCCATAGAGAGAGTTGAGCAACTTCGGACCATCAAAGTTGCAAGGTGTACACTTTTTATTGTTAGTCTATGTCAAATTTTACGAGTATAAGCTTCCTAGATTATTTCAATGACAAAACCCCCACTTTCTATGACAAATGCACAAAATTGTTAAAAGCTCCACCATAGAGAGAGTTGAGCAACTTTGGACTGTCAGAGCTGCTCGGTGTACACATTTTATTGTTCTTCTATGTCAAATTTTACGAGTATAAGCTTCAAGATTATTTCGAAGCAAAAAACACCAACTTTCTATGACAAATCGACAAAACCGTTAAAAGCTCCTCCGTAGAGAGAGTTGAGCTTCTTCGGACCATCAAAGTTGCACAGTGTACACTTTTTAAAGTTCTTCTATGTCAAATTTTACGAGTATAAGCTTCCTAGATTATTTCGATGAATAAACACTAACTTTCTATGACAAATAGACAAAGCCTGTAAAAGCTCCTCCATAGAGAGAGTTGAGCAAGTTCGGACCATCCAAGTTGCTCGGTGTACACTTTTTAATGTGCTTCTATGTCAAATTTTACGAGTATAAGCTTCCTAGATTATTTCGATGAATAAACACTAACTTTCTATGACAAATGGACAAAACCATTAAATGCTCATGCATAGAGAGAGTTTATCAACTTCGAACCGCCAAAGTTGCTCGATGTACACCTTTTATTGTTATTCTATGTCAAATTTTATGAGTATAAGCTTCCTAGATTATTTCGATTCCAAAACACCAACTTTCTATGACGAATGGACAAAATTGTTAAAAGCTCCTCCATAGAGAGAGTTGAGCAACTTCGGACCATCAAAGTTCCTCGGTGTACACTTTTTATTGTGCTTCTATGTAAAATTTTACGAGTATGAGCTTCCAAGATTATTTCGATGCCAAAATACCAACTTTCTATGACAAATGGACAAACCGTTAAAAGCTCGTACATAGAGAGAGTTGATCAACTTCGAACCACCAAAGTTGCTCGGTGTACACATTTTATTGTTATTCTATGTCAAATTTTATGAGTTTAAGCTTCCTAGATTATTTCGATGGAAAAACACTAACTTTCTATGACAAATGGACAAAGCCGTTAAAATATCTTCCATAGAGAGAGTGGAGCAACTTCGGACCATCAAAGTTGCTCGGTGTATGCTTTTTATTGTTATTCCATTTCAAATTTTATGAGTATAAGCTTGCTAGATTATTTCAATTACAAAACCCCAACTTTCTATGACAAATGCACAAAATTGATAAAAGCTCCACCATAGAGAGAGTTGAGCAACTTTTGACTATCAGAGCTACTCGGTGTACACATTTTATTGTTCTTCTATGTCAAATTTTACGAGTATAAGCTTCAAGATTATTTCGAAGCAAAAACACAAACTTTCTATGACAAATGGACAAAGCCGGTAAAAGCTCCTCCATAGAGAGAGTTGAGCAAGTTCGGACCATCAAAGTTGCTCGACGTACACTTTTTAATGTGCTTCGATGTCAAATTTTACGAGTATGAGCTTCCAAGATTATTTAGATGCCAAAATACCAACTTTCTATGACAAATGGACAAAACAGTTAAAAGCTCGTCAATAGAGAGAGTTGATCAACTTCGAACCACCAAAGTTGCTCGGTGTACACTTTTTATTGTTCTTCTATGTCAAATTTTACGAGTATAAGCTTCCTAGATTATTTCGATGGCAAAACACTAACTTTCTATGACAAATGGACAAAGCCGTTAAAATATCTTCCATAGAGAGAGTTGAGCAACTTCGGACCATCAAAGTTGCTCGGTGTACGCTTTTTATTGTTATTCTATTTCAAATCTTACGAGTATAAGCTTCCTAGATTATTTCAATGACAAAACCCCGACTTTCTATGACAAATGGACAAAGCCGGTAAAAGCTCCTCCATAGAGAGAGTTGAGCAGGTTCGGACCATCAAAGTTGCTCGGTGTACACTTTTTAATGTGCTTCTATGTCAAATTTTATGAGTATAAGCTTCAAGAATATTTCGAAGCAAAAACACTAATTTTCTATGACAAATGGACAAAACCGTTAAAAGCTCCTCTGTAGAGAGAGTTGAGCAACTTCGGACCACCAAAGCTGCGCGGTGTACACTATTTAATGTTCTTCTATGTCAAATTTTACGAGTATAAGGTTCCTATATTATTTCGATGAATAAACACTAACTTTCTATGACAAATGGACAAAGCCGTTAAAAGCTCCTCCATAGAGATAGTTGAGCAAGTTCGGACCATCAAAGTTGCTCGGTGTACACTTTTTAATGTTCTTCTATGTCAAATTTTACGAGTATAAGCTTCCTAGATTATTTCGATGAATAAACACTAACTTTCTATGACAAATGGACAAAGCCGTTAAAAGCTCCTCCATAGAGAGAGTTGAGCAAGTTCGGACCATCAAAGTTGCTCGGTGTACACTTTTTAATGTTCTTCTATGTCAAATTTTACGAGTATAAGCTTCCTATATTATTTCGATGAATAAACACTAACTTTCTATGACAAATGGACAAAGCCGTTAAAAGCTCCTCGATAGAGAGAGTTGAGCAAGTTCGGACCATCAAAGTTGCTCGGTGTACACTTTTTAATGTGCTTCTATGTCAAATTTTACGAGTATAAGCTTCCTAGATTATTTCGATAAATAAACACAAACTTTCTGTGAAAAATGGACAAAGCCGTTAAAAGCTCCTCGATAGAGAGAGTTGAGCAAGTTCGGACCATCAAAGTTGCTCGGTGTACACTTTTTAATGTGCTTCTATGTCAAATTTTACGAGTATAAGCTTCCTAGATTATTTCGATGAATAAACACTAACTTTCTATGACAAATGGACAAAACCGTTAAAAGCTCCTCCAGAGAGAGAGTTTATCAACTTCGAACCATCAAAGTTGCTCGATGTACACTTTTTATTGTTATTCTATGTCAAATTTTATGAGTATAAGCTTCCTAGATTATTTCGATGCCAAAACACCAACTTTCTATGACGAATGGACAAAATTGTTAAAAGCTCCTCCATAGAGAGAGTTGAGCAACTTCGGACCATCAAAGTTCCTCGGTGTACACTTTTTATTGTGCTTCTATGTCAAATTTTATGAGTATGAGCTTCAAAGATTATTTCGATGCCAAAATACCAATTTTCTATGAAAAATGGACAAAACCGTTAAAAGCTCGTCCACAGAGAGAGTTGATCAACTTCGAACCACCAAAGTTTCTCGGTGTACACTTTTTATTGTTATTCTATGTCAAATTTTATGAGTTTAAGCTTCCTAGATTATTTCAATGGCAAAACACTAACTTTCTATGACAAATGGACAAAGCCGTTAAAATATCTTCCATAGAGAGAGTGGAGCAACTTTTATTGTTATTCTATTTAAAATTTTATGACTATAAGCTTCCTAGATTATTTCAATTACAAAACCCCAACTTTCTATGAAAAATGCACAAAATTGATAAAGCTCCACCATAGAGAGAGTTGAGCAACTTTGGACTGTCAGAGCTACTCGGTGTACACATTTTATTGTTCTTCTATGTCAAATTTTACGAGTATAAGCTTCAAGATTATTTCGAAGCAAAAACACAAACTTTCTATGACAAATGGACAAATTCGTTAGAAGCTCCTCCGTAGAGAGAGTTGAGCAACTTCGGACCTTCAAAGTTGCTCGGTGTACACTTTTTATTGTTAGTCTATGTCAAATTTTATGAGTATAAGCTTCCTAGATTATTTCGATGGCAAAACACTAACTTTCTATGACAAATCGACAAAGCCGTTAAAATATCTTCCATAGAGAGAGTTGAGCAACTTCGGACCATCAAAGTTGCAAGGTGTACACTTTTTATTGTTAGTCTATGTCAAATTTTACGAGTATAAGCTTCCTAGATTATTTCAATGACAAACCCCCGACTTTCTATGACAAATGCACAAAATTGTTAAAAGCTCCACCATAGAGAGAGTTGAGCAACTTTGGACTGTCAGAGCTGCTCGGTATACACATTTTATTGTTCTTCTATGTCAAATTTTACGAGTATAAGCTTCAAGATTATTTCGAAGCAAAAAACACCAACTTTCTATGAGAAATGGACAAAGCCGGTAAAAGCTCCTCCATAGAGAGAGTTGAGCAAGTTCGGACCATCCAAGTTGCTCGGTGTACACTTTTTAATGTGATTCTATGTCAAATTTTACGAGTATAAGCTTCCTAGATTATTTCGATGAATAAACACTAACTTTCTATGACAAATGGACAAAACCATTAAAAGCTCCTGCATAGAGAGAGTTTATCAACTTCGAACCACCAAAGTTGCTCGGTGTACACCTTTTATTGTTATTCTATGTCAAATTTTATGAGTATAAGCTTCCTAGATTATTTCGATTCCAAAACACCAACTTTCTATGACGAATGGACAAAATTGTTAAAAGCTCCTCCATAGAGAGAGTTGAGCAACTTCGGACCATCAAAGTTCCTCGGTGTACACTTTTTATTGTGCTTCTATGTAAAATTTTACGAGTATGAGCTTCCAAGATTATTTCGATGCCAAAATACCAACTTTCTATGACAAATGGACAAACCGTTAAAAGCTCGTACATAGAGAGAGTTGATCAACTTCGAACCACCAAAGTTGCTCGGTGTACACATTTTATTGTTATTCTATGTCAAATTTTATGAGTTTAAGCTTCCTAGATTATTTCGATGGAAAAACACTAACTTTCTATGACAAATGGACAAAGCCGTTAAAATATCTTCCATAGAGAGAGTGGAGCAACTTCGGACCATCAAAGTTGCTCGGTGTATGCTTTTTATTGTTATTCCATTTCAAATTTTATGAGTATAAGCTTGCTAGATTATTTCAATTACAAAACCCCAACTTTCTATGACAAATGCACAAAATTGATAAAAGCTCCACCATAGAGAGAGTTGAGCAACTTTTGACTATCAGAGCTACTCGGTGTACACATTTTATTGTTCTTCTATGTCAAATTTTACGAGTATAAGCTTCAAGATTATTTCGAAGCAAAAACACAAACTTTCTATGACAAATGGACAAAGCCGGTAAAAGCTCCTCCATAGAGAGAGTTGAGCAAGTTCGGACCATCAAAGTTGCTCGACGTACACTTTTTAATGTGCTTCGATGTCAAATTTTACGAGTATGAGCTTCCAAGATTATTTAGATGCCAAAATACCAACTTTCTATGACAAATGGACAAAACAGTTAAAAGCTCGTCAATAGAGAGAGTTGATCAACTTCGAACCACCAAAGTTGCTCGGTGTACACTTTTTATTGTTCTTCTATGTCAAATTTTACGAGTATAAGCTTCCTAGATTATTTCGATGGCAAAACACTAACTTTCTATGACAAATGGACAAAGCCGTTAAAATATCTTCCATAGAGAGAGTTGAGCAACTTCGGACCATCAAAGTTGCTCGGTGTACGCTTTTTATTGTTATTCTATTTCAAATCTTACGAGTATAAGCTTCCTAGATTATTTCAATGACAAAACCCCGACTTTCTATGACAAATGGACAAAGCCGGTAAAAGCTCCTCCATAGAGAGAGTTGAGCAGGTTCGGACCATCAAAGTTGCTCGGTGTACACTTTTTAATGTGCTTCTATGTCAAATTTTATGAGTATAAGCTTCAAGAATATTTCGAAGCAAAAAACACTAATTTTCTATGACAAATGGACAAAACCGTTAAAAGCTCCTCTGTAGAGAGAGTTGAGCAACTTCGGACCACCAAAGCTGCGCGGTGTACACTATTTAATGTTCTTCTATGTCAAATTTTACGAGTATAAGGTTCCTATATTATTTCGATGAATAAACACTAACTTTCTATGACAAATGGACAAAGCCGTTAAAAGCTCCTCCATAGAGATAGTTGAGCAAGTTCGGACCATCAAAGTTGCTCGGTGTACACTTTTTAATGTTCTTCTATGTCAAATTTTACGAGTATAAGCTTCCTAGATTATTTCGATGAATAAACACTAACTTTCTATGACAAATGGACAAAGCCGTTAAAAGCTCCTCCATAGAGAGAGTTGAGCAAGTTCGGACCATCAAAGTTGCTCGGTGTACACTTTTTAATGTTCTTCTATGTCAAATTTTACGAGTATAAGCTTCCTATATTATTTCGATGAATAAACACTAACTTTCTATGACAAATGGACAAAGCCGTTAAAAGCTCCTCGATAGAGAGAGTTGAGCAAGTTCGGACCATCAAAGTTGCTCGGTGTACACTTTTTAATGTGCTTCTATGTCAAATTTTACGAGTATAAGCTTCCTAGATTATTTCGATAAATAAACACAAACTTTCTGTGAAAAATGGACAAAGCCGTTAAAAGCTCCTCGATAGAGAGAGTTGAGCAAGTTCGGACCATCAAAGTTGCTCGGTGTACACTTTTTAATGTGCTTCTATGTCAAATTTTACGAGTATAAGCTTCCTAGATTATTTCGATGAATAAACACTAACTTTCTATGACAAATGGACAAAACCGTTAAAAGCTCCTCCAGAGAGAGAGTTTATCAACTTCGAACCATCAAAGTTGCTCGATGTACACTTTTTATTGTTATTCTATGTCAAATTTTATGAGTATAAGCTTCCTAGATTATTTCGATGCCAAAACACCAACTTTCTATGACGAATGGACAAAATTGTTAAAAGCTCCTCCATAGAGAGAGTTGAGCAACTTCGGACCATCAAAGTTCCTCGGTGTACACTTTTTATTGTGCTTCTATGTCAAATTTTATGAGTATGAGCTTCAAAGATTATTTCGATGCCAAAATACCAATTTTCTATGAAAAATGGACAAAACCGTTAAAAGCTCGTCCACAGAGAGAGCTGATCAACTTCGAACCACCAAAGTTTCTCGGTGTACACTTTTTATTGTTATTCTATGTCAAATTTTATGAGTTTAAGCTTCCTAGATTATTTCAATGGCAAAACACTAACTTTCTATGACAAATGGACAAAGCCGTTAAAATATCTTCCATAGAGAGAGTGGAGCAACTTTTATTGTTATTCTATTTAAAATTTTATGACTATAAGCTTCCTAGATTATTTCAATTACAAAACCCCAACTTTCTATGAAAAATGCACAAAATTGATAAAGCTCCACCATAGAGAGAGTTGAGCAACTTTGGACTGTCAGAGCTACTCGGTGTACACATTTTATTGTTCTTCTATGTCAAATTTTACGAGTATAAGCTTCAAGATTATTTCGAAGCAAAAACACAAACTTTCTATGACAAATGGACAAATTCGTTAGAAGCTCCTCCGTAGAGAGAGTTGAGCAACTTCGGACCTTCAAAGTTGCTCGGTGTACACTTTTTATTGTTAGTCTATGTCAAATTTTATGAGTATAAGCTTCCTAGATTATTTCGATGGCAAAACACTAACTTTCTATGACAAATCGACAAAGCCGTTAAAATATCTTCCATAGAGAGAGTTGAGCAACTTCGGACCATCAAAGTTGCAAGGTGTACACTTTTTATTGTTAGTCTATGTCAAATTTTACGAGTATAAGCTTCCTAGATTATTTCAATGACAAACCCCCGACTTTCTATGACAAATGCACAAAATTGTTAAAAGCTCCACCATAGAGAGAGTTGAGCAACTTTGGACTGTCAGAGCTGCTCGGTATACACATTTTATTGTTCTTCTATGTCAAATTTTACGAGTATAAGCTTCAAGATTATTTCGAAGCAAAAAACACCAACTTTCTATGAGAAATGGACAAAGCCGGTAAAAGCTCCTCCATAGAGAGAGTTGAGCAAGTTCGGACCATCCAAGTTGCTCGGTGTACACTTTTTAATGTGATTCTATGTCAAATTTTACGAGTATAAGCTTCCTAGATTATTTCGATGAATAAACACTAACTTTCTATGACAAATGGACAAAACCATTAAAAGCTCCTGCATAGAGAGAGTTTATCAACTTCGAACCACCAAAGTTGCTCGGTGTACACCTTTTATTGTTATTCTATGTCAAATTTTATGAGTATAAGCTTCCTAGATTATTTCGATTCCAAAACACCAACTTTCTATGACGAATGGACAAAATTGTTAAAAGCTCCTCCATAGAGAGAGTTGAGCAACTTCGGACCATCAAAGTTCCTCGGTGTACACTTTTTATTGTGCTTCTATGTAAAATTTTACGAGTATGAGCTTCCAAGATTATTTCGATGCCAAAATACCAACTTTCTATGACAAATGGACAAACCGTTAAAAGCTCGTACATAGAGAGAGTTGATCAACTTCGAACCACCAAAGTTGCTCGGTGTACACATTTTATTGTTATTCTACGTCAAATTTTATGAGTTTAAGCTTCCTAGATTATTTCGATGGAAAAACACTAACTTTCTATGACAAATGGACAAAGCCGTTAAAATATCTTCCATAGAGAGAGTGGAGCAACTTCGGACCATCAAAGTTGCTCGGTGTATGCTTTTTATTGTTATTCCATTTCAAATTTTATGAGTATAAGCTTCCTAGATTATTTCAATTACAAAACCCCAACTTTCTATGACAAATGCACAAAATTGATAAAATCCCCACCATAGAGAGAGTTGAGCAACTTTTGACTGTCAGAGCTACTCGGTGTACACATTTTAATGTTCTTCTATGTCAAATTTTATGAGTATAAGCTTCAAGATTATTTCGAAGCAAAAACACAAACTTTCTATGACAAATGGACAAAGCCGGTAAAAGCTTCTCCATAGAGAAAGTTGAGCAAGTTCGGACCATCAAAGTTGCTCGGCGTACACTTTTTAATGTGCTTCTATGTCAAATTTTACGAGTATAAGCTTCCTAGATTATTTCGATGAATAAACACTAACTTTCTATGACAAATGGACAAAACCGTTAAAAGCTCCTCCATAGAGAGAGTTTATCAACTTCGAACCACCAAAGTTGCCGGTGTACACTTTTTATTGTTATTCTATGTCAAATTTTATGAGTATAAGCTTCCTAGATTATTTCGATGCCAAAACACCAACTTTCTATGACGAATGGACAAAATTGTTAAAAGCTCCTCCATAGAGATAGTTGAGCAACTTCGGACCATCAAAGTTCCTCGGTTTACACTTTTTATTGTGCTTCTATGTCAAATTTTTTGAGTGTGAGCTTTCAAGATTATTTCGATGCCTAAATACCAACTTTCTATGACAAATGGACAAAACCGTTAAAAGCTCGTCCATAGAGAGAGTTGATCAACTTCGAACCACCAAAGTTGCTCGGTGTACACTTTTTATTGTTATTCTATGTCAAATTTTATGAGTTTAAGCTTCCTAGATTATTTCGATGGAAAAACACTAACTTTCTATGACAAATGGACAAAGCCGTTAAAATATCTTCTATAGAGAGAGTGGAGCAACTTCGGACCATCAAAGTTGCTCGGTGTACGCTTTTTATTGTTATTCTATTTCAAATTTTATGAGTATAAGCTTCCTAGATTATTTCAATTACAAAACCCCAACTTTCTATGACAAATGCACAAAATTGATAAAAGCTCCACCATAGAGAGAGTTGAGCAACTTTGGACTGTCAGAGCTACTCGGTGTACACATTTATTGTTCTTCTATGTCAAATTTTACGAGTATAAGCTTCAAGATTATTTCGAAGCAAAAACACAAACTTTCTATGACAATAGGTAAGTGGATTTACGCTTTCCCAAGTGTAGTTTTGTCAAAGTAATAATAGGAGTGAATCCCAAATCGTCTCACAAAGACTTTTGGTTTCGGCTTGGGTCTATGGATTATTAACCTAATTACTTAATTAAATATGGTATTCACAATGTTAAGTGTGGCAAAATTGCACTAACCATTGGTTAGATTCGGTTTTCCCTCTTGGGGTGATTGATTGAACTAAACCCTAATATAAGAAATGAGAATTAAATACTAAACTACTGCAGAAATTCAAAATGGAAATAAGCACAACATAATAAAATGTAAAACATAACATAAAACGTTCAAGCACAAACTAAATCGGAATGAAAATATTCAAGTAGATTAAACTAGAACTATAAATCCAAATGCGATAATAAAATGAAATAACAATAAGGAAGAGGAGTTTAGAGATCAAATCCAATGTCGAATGTTGAGGTGAATCGGCCTTCCAATCTACAAATAGAAGTTGAGGGTAATCCAACTTGGGCTCTTCTCAAGCTCTACAAGGAGGAAGAACTTCTTCTTCTAGTTGGTTGGGTCTCCAAGACTCCTAGAAATCTTCAATAGACTTATTTTCGAACCCCAAGCAAGAATCATAGATGAAGAACAAGGTAAGAGAACAAAAACCTTAGAGAATAATGTATTTTCGGCCAAAATGAGTGTTTTTCAAAGAATGGGGTCTCCAAACCCATAAAACCCTCATACCTCTCTTAAAAGACCATCCTAACCTATTACAAATAAGTCCCATTGGTCAAATAAAGTAATTTGACAAGTTTGCCCCTTCAAGAATTGAGTAAAAATCATAAAACCCAAAATTATTGGAACTGTTCAAGGCAGTATCTTGTATTAATTCCACAGACTTCAATTCTCAATGGATTTATGCGTATGAACCTTGTAGAAGAATGTTTCTTCAAAGTCGATCATTTGAACCTTCAAAAGTTGACCCAAAAATTATTGCGCAGTGCTGTCCGGACAGATATGCTTGAAAACAGCACTGTCCGGCTTTCTTCTTTGTCCGTTCGGACGGCTTCTGATACGCGTCCGGACGGTTGACAGTAAACTTCAATTTTGCAGCTCCTTTTATGCATTTTCTTCCATATTCAATCCCGATCAATCCGAAGCCTACAAAAATTATTCAAACAATTCATAAATGACTGAAACATACTTAAACAAGTGTCAAAACCATTTTTAGGTTGATAGAACAAAATTCGGCATATTAAAACTCAAATGCTTAAGAGATAGTATTTCCACAACTTCAACCATTATGCCCAAAACTTGGATTTCCTATCTCTAAGCTACCAAACCAACTTGAACCATTAGAAAACACTTAAAATGACTATGTCAAAGTGTTGAATTATGCATTGGCTCATTAACATGGATTTCGGCAACTCAAACCTAAAATGTGGTTTTTAAGCATTGAAACTCAACGTTTTACTTTCAAAACTCCACAAAAATATGCAAAATATCATCCCAATCACAACCCCCAACTAGCTTTTTGCTAGTCCTCAAGCAAAATAGTGAAAATAAATTGGGATGAATTCCGGGGAGGAAAATTTCCTTTGAACCAATTTGTCTGGAACGTGTGTGAGTGTAAGCATGCATTGACAAGTTCTTTCCTAAGTGTTTAACCCTCAGAATGAACACATGACAAAGATGCAAGAAAACACAAATCTCAACCAAGTCTTGATTTTAACTAAAAAGGTTGCTTCATTTTGAAACCAAACCATTCTCGTGTGTGTGTGCGTGACCACTTGGAACATCCTTGCCATCAATTTAGATTAGAAAATGCAAGAGTGATTCATCAAATGAATCTCAATCATAAAGTGCAAGCCGCCATATGCTCACTTTTCAAAACTTCTCTCCACTAATGTAGCCCAACACAAAACCAATGATCCAATAGGACTTTTAAAGCATGTAACGTAGGTTGAGGCTATTGGTATGTCAAAATGGAAATTTTAGGCTGAAACCACAACTCAAATATACATGTCAATGTAATAATGGTCATACATATGCATGCATGCACATATACCCCAAAGTAGTCCCAACTCACCTTTTTCACACTCACTTTGCTTTTTCTTTCTCTACTCTCATTTTTTTCTTTTTTTTTCTTTTTTTCTTTTTATTTTTTTATTTTTTTGTATATATGTGCCACATTGATTTTATTGATGGCATGCAACCGTCTTACTCTATACATATATCCCAAACTTGGATATTTTCATTCAATGAACTAAGTTGTTGCCTTCTTTTGCTATTTTTTCTTCTTTTCTTTTTTCACTTTTTTTTTTCTCTTTAAAGCAAGCAACACCTTACAAAATGTACCATCACAAAAACGCATCACTCAACCCATATGCATGATGATATGCACAAGCATCCCACAAAAACATGTATATCCAATTGCGCGGGTGATGCATGGGGAAAATTTTGTTCTAGCTAGGTACATATGTAAGTGCTGAAATAAAAAGGTTAACATTTGGCTAGGGAGGGACACCTAGGGATAAATTTAAAGTATGGTAGGCTAGAAATTAAGCTCAAACGACCAAAGAAGGCCTTATGTCATCTCATCAGTCAAAATGTGGACTAGGATTTCGCCTCAAGAGTTTATCAAGTGAGTTCTAGTGCTTGTGAGATTCAAAAGACTAACACTAAGCAAAACTTCTCTAAATGTCGAACACTTGAAAACCTCATGGTCATGTGCTTAAGGGAAAAGAGAAATAGTCCAAACTTCAAAACAAGACAAACTAAAAAGTCAAGCACAATCCAAGGGATCTTATATGCCTCCCACTACAAGTCATAGTTCATATTTTTCATCATGGACAATCAAGGAATCACAGCAATGCAAAGCTTTTCACAACACACAGTTCCAGAATTTTTTCTTCCTTTTTTTTTAAAAAAAACTTCTATTTTTGAATTTCTTTTGAAAAATTAAACCAAACACAAACTGGGCACCCCCACCCCCAACTAGAGTAAGACATGGTCTCCATGGATGGAACGAACAAAATGGAGCACAGTAAGTAATTATTCAATGCAAATGCAAAACACTAAGTGGTTCTAAGACTACAATACTCCCAAAGTACCACAAACAAACGGAGTAATGTCACGGCACCAGCACCCCCATGACTAAGTAGGTATATGGATAATCAAATAACAGCAGGAGAAGTTGAGAGTACTCCCTGGACATCCTGTAGAAGGAGTGTCTCATCCTCGGGTGCGTAGGGAGCAAGGAATGGCTTGAGCCTTTGTCCATTCACAGTGAAGGTGGTCCCATTCTTTGGATGGGAAATATCCACAGCACCATGGGAATGAACCTTCTTGACAATGTAAGGGCCACTCCAACGACTCTTCAACTTTCCTGGAAAAATACGGAGCCTAGAATTGTAGAGAAGCACCTCTTGCTCAGGGAAGAATTTCTTGTCCAAGATCTTCTTGTCATGCAAGACTTTCATCCTCTCCTTGGACAGTTTGGCATTGTCATAAGCCTCCCTTCTTGCTTCTTCTAGCTCTGAAATCTGCAACTTTCTCAAGCCTTGGGCATCATCAAGTGAAGAATTAATCTTTTTAATAGCCCAAAAAGCATGATGATGAATCTCAACAGGTAAATGACAAGCACGACCATAAACCAAACGATAAGGTGACATGCCAAGAGTGGTTTTGAATGCAGTTCTATAAGCCCAAAGAGCATCAAGTAATTTATCAGACCAATCCTTCCTATTAGGATGAACTGTCTTTTCAAGAATGACCTTGATCTCTCTATTAGCCAACTCAGCTTGGCCATTAGTTTGGGGGTGATATGGAGTAGAGACCTTGTGAGTCACTCCATATTTCTTCATAAGATTTTGAAAAGGTTTGTTACAAAAATGCGAACCCCCATCACTAATTATGGCCTTTGGCATGCCAAAACGTGCAAACAAGTCTTTTAAAAATTTAAGCACAACCTTATGATCATTGGTTCTACATGGTATAGCTTCTACCCACTTGGAAACATAATCAACAGCAAGCAAGATATACATATAGCCATTAGAAACAGGAAAATGCCCCATAAAGTCAATTCCCCAACAATCAAATATCTCAAGGGTCAATATGGGAGAAAGAGGCATCATGTTCCTAGCTGTGATTTTTCCAAGTTTTTGACAAGATTCACACGCTTTACACCACAACACAACATCTTTAAACATGGTAGGCCAATAAAGTCCATTTTGTAAAATTTTTGCAACAGTTTTCTGGGTTGCAAAGTGACCACCACAAGCCCCAGAATGACAAAACTCAAACACAGAAGCAAACTCATCATTAGGAATACAACGTCTCACCAACTGATCAGCACAATATTTAAAAAGATAAGGTGAGTCAAAGTAATAGAATCGAACCTCAGAAAGGAACCTACGCTTGTCTTGAACATTCCAATGAGAAGGTAATTGCTCCGAGACAAGGTAATTCACAATATCCGCAAACCAAGGTGCACGCGACACAACCAAGAGATGCTCATCCGGAAAATCATCATGCAAAGGTGGAGAAGTATGAGACTCGGGTAGCTGCAATCTAGACAGATGGTCAGCTACCACATTCTCGACACCTTTCTTATCCTTGATAGTGATGTCAAACTCTTGAAGCAATAAAATCCAACGTATCAACCTGGGTTTAGCATCTTTCTTTTGCAACAAATACTTCAAAGCAGAGTGGTTAGTAAAGATGGTGATAGGAGAACCAATGATATAAGAACGGAATTTATCTAAAGCAAACACAACAGCAAGCAATTCCTTTTCAGTGGTGGTGTAATTCTTCTGTGCATCATTCAATGTTTTACTTGCATAATAAATCACATAAGGTTTACCATCAATTCTTTGACCTAAAACAGCACCTAGAGCAAAATCACTAGCATCGATCATAAGTTCAAATGGTAAATCCCACCTAGGAGATTGCATGATAGGAGCAACTGTCAAGTGTTTCTTTAGAGTCTCAAAAGCATATTGACATTCATTAGACCAAACAAATTCAGTATCATTTTGCAATAAAGCACACAATGGTTTGGTGATAGCACTAAAGCCTTGAATAAAACGTCGGTAGAAGCCGGCATGACCAAGAATAGAGCGAATATCCTTCACAGTCCTAGGAATAGGCAATTGAGAAATCAATTCTATCTTAGCCCTATCGACCTCTATACCACGTTTTGACACTAAATGTCCAAGCACCAACCCACTAGTCACCATAAACTGACATTTTTCCCAATTAAGCAACAAATTCTTTTCTTCACATCTAGTCAACACAACATTTAGATTTTTCAAGCACACATCAAAAGAGCATCCGAACACAGAAAAATCATCCATAAAAACTTCACACATGTCCTCAAGCATGTCAGAAAAAATGTTCATCATGCAACGTTGGAATGTGGCAGGGGCATTGCATAAACCAAATGGCATCCTCCTAAAGGCAAATGTGCCAAAAGGGCAAGTGAAGGTGGCTTTTTCTTGGTCCTCTAGAGATATGGCAATTTGATAATAACCAGAAAAACCATCTAAAAAGCAATAAAACTCATTTCCAGCAACTTTTTCCAAAATTTGGTCAAGAAAGGGCAATGGGAAATGGTCTTTGCGACTAACCGAATTTAGTTTTCGGTAGTCTATGCACATGCGCCATCCAGTCACTTTCCTAGTAGGAATTAAATCACCCAAAGCATTTTCAATGACAGTTAAACCAGATTTCTTAGGGACTACCTGTGTGGGACTCACCCACTTACTGTCGGAGATAGGATAAATGATTCCAACTGCTAACAGCTTCAAAACCTCCTTCTTCACAACTTCTTTCATGGCAGGGTTGAGTCTCCTCTGTGCATCTCTCACTGGTGTAGGATCTCCCTCCAAAAAAATGCTGTGAGTACAAATATTAGGGTCAATACCCTTGATGTCTGCAATGGTCCAGCCAATAGCTCCCTTGGGCTTTTGTAAAACCGCTACCAAGCTGGTTTCTTGCTCAGGAGTGAGCTGAGATGAAATAACAACAGGGAATGTACCCTCTTCTGGACCAAGGAAAATATATTTCAAATCTTCAGGAAGCTTTTTCAGCTCAAGAGTGGGAGTCTTCACAATGGATGGCTTCAATTCCTCGGGTGGATCAAGAATCTCAAAGTTTGGTCCCCGCCATCTACCAATGTAGCTCACATCCTCCAACTTAGCTGAATCATCAATATCACAAGGCTCATCCAATAAGATAGGATCAAGATCATCCAAATCATCTTCTATATCATCAATTTGGCTAGATTTCTTAGGATATGCATCCTCATATACACTCTCAGAATCAAGAACAGAATATAAAACTGATGGGCTAAAACTCTGAACACAATCTATTGTTTGCAACTCTGAATCATCACAGTCACTAGGCATCTTGCAAGCAGTGAAGACATTCGTCTCAAATGTCATATTGCCAAAAGAAATCTTGAGCATTCCACTCTTGCAATTGATCAAAGCATTTGTAGTAGCAAGGAAAGGACGCCCAAGAATGATAGGAGCACTAACAAGAAGTGAAGTAGGATGTGGCATCTCTAGGACTACAAAGTCCACAGGATAGTAAAATTTATTCACTTGCACTAAGACATCTTCCACAACTCCCTTGGGTGTCTTGACTGTTCTATCTGCCATCTGCAAAAGCATGGGTGTCTGCTTCAATTCTCCAATATCGAGCTGTTCATAAACCCATAATGGCAACAAATTCACACTACTCCCCAAATCAAGTAAGGCATTTTCAAGCCTTTTTTCCCCAATCACAATAGAGATAGTAGGTGATCTAGGATCACGCAGCTTCTGAGGAGTATCACTCATAATCAAAGCTCCAACTTCTTCAACTAGAAAAGACTTCTTGGTCACATTCACCTTCCTCTTTGCAGTACATAAGTCCTTCAAGAACTTAGCATAGGAAGGGATTTGTTGAATAGCATCTAAAAGTGGAATGTTGAGCTTCACTTGCTTGAAAATCTCCTGAATCTCAGTATGATGCTTGTTCATCTGCCCAACTCTCAATCTATGTGGATAAGGAACAGTAGGTCGATAAATCCTCTCATTTTCTTTCTCTACCACAGATGGAGTCTTCAATTCTGAATTTTCTTTATCTTCCTCTCCCTCTACTTCCTTTCCTACCTCAACCACATCAGGTGCACCCACAAGAGAAGGACTAGAATGCTGAGAATCAATAGGGGCCTCAGGTCTAGAAACCTGCTTCCCACTCCTCAAAGTGGTAACTGCTTTGGTAGTTTCAAAACCATCTCCAGAAACATTATGAACATGCTGTTGAGACTGTTGTTTATAGACCGTAGGATTTGGTTGAGGTTGAGCTGGAAACTTTCCCTTCTCAAGAGTGCTCAAAGTGGTATTCATTTTCTGAATTGTTCCTCGCAAGTCATTAATGGCTTGTGTGTTCTGATTGTTTGTAGTAGCCTGAACCTGCATGAACTGCTGAAAAGTAGTAGCCATCTGTGCTATGGTATCATCTAGAGACTTCTTGGGTGGAGCAACTGGTTGTTGAAGAGGAAAACCAGGAGGTGCTATTGGATGAAGATAACTCTGAGTATGCTGAAACTGCTGTGGAGGAGCAATCTGTTGTGGATAACTCTGTGAAGATTGTCCTTGTTGATCATTCCTCCATGAAAAGTTAGGATGGTTCCTCCACCCCGGATTGTATGTGTTGGAATAAGGATTGTTCATCTTGTTGACCCAATTTGCAGCTTGCAATTGGTCCATTCCATTCTCCATCATAGGCATGATAGGGCAATCTTGAGTCTTGTGGCTAGAATCAGCACATAAGTTACATGACTCCACCGTTTTCACTTCCTTGACTTTTCCCAACTCCATAATCTCTAGTCTTCTAGACAAAGTAGCTAGCTTAGCCTGAACATCCACATCTTCCTTCAACTCATATTTACCACCACTCGGGATGGTTCTCAAAGGTTGAGCAGCTATAGCAATTCTGTCAGTTCTTGTATTCCACTAGCTAGCACTCTCTCCAAGATAATCAAAGAAATCCAATGCGGCGTCTGGCTCTTTATCAAAGAATTCTCCATTGCACATAGTTTGCACAAATTGTTTGCACTCCGGAGTCAGACCCGTATAAAAGTAGTTGACAACTCTCCAAGACTCATAGCCATGATGGGGACAAATATTTAACAACTCCTTGAAGCGGTCCCAACTAGCTTGGAAAGTCTCATCATGCTTCTGAGTGAATTGAGCTATTTTCTCTTGAATCATTTGAGTTCTCTGAAATGGAAAGAATTTTTGTAAGAACTCACGTTGCATATCAACCCAACTAGTAATAGAATTAGCTCTCAATTGATTAAACCACAACTTAGCCTTATCCTTCAAAGAGAAAGGAAACAAACGCAATCTAACATACTCATCAGTGTTAGCCCTATTAATGAAAGTAGTGCAAGCCAACTCAAAATCAGTAAGATGTTGGTAAGGGCTCTCAGAATCCATGCCATGGAACTGAGGTATCACTGACATCATGCCATGCTTAACAGAAAATTGAGGTGCATTTTCAGGTCATATGATGCATGAAGGAGTAGTAGTGCGAGTGGGCTGAATAAAATCCTTAAGAGTACGTGGTGCAGGATTAGCCATGTTTTCACAAACTTCTTCGTCAAATAAAATAGGCAAACCAAGCTCAGAATCACTTTCAGAAGTCAGAGATGCAAAATCAGTTTCAAGACTAACAATGCTACTTGTATTGCTAGATGTCCTATGCAACCTATTATGATCGTCTCTAACCCAAGACATGCAACATCAAGCAATCACAAAGTAGAGTAGAAATTTAAGAACACAATAAAAATAAAATAAAATAAAGGAAGACCCGAATCGAAGGACAAAAGTCCCTGGCAACGGCGCCAAAAACTTGACTCGCCCAAAATAGGTTAGTGGATTAACGCTTTCCCAAGTGTAGGTTTGTCAAAGTAATAATAGGAGTGAATCCCAAATCGTCTCACAAAGACTTTTGGTTTCGGCTTGGGTCTATGGATTATTAACCTAATTACTTAATTAAATATGGTATTCACAATGTTAAGTGTGGCAAAATTGCACTAACCATTGGTTAGATTCGGTTTTCCCTCTTGGGGTGATTGATTGAACTAAACCCTAATATACGAAATGAGAATTAAATACTAAACTACTGCAGAAAATCAAAATGGAAATAAGCACAACATAATAAAATGTAAAACATAACATAAAACGTTCAAGCACAAACTAAATCGGAATGGAAATATTCAAGTAGATTAAACTAGAACTATAAATCCAAATGCGATAATAAAATGAAAAACCAATAAGGAAGAGGAGTTTAGAGATCAAATCCAATGTCGAATGTTGAGGTGAATCAGCCTTCCAATCTACAAATAGAAGTTGAGGGTAATCCAACTTGGGCTCTTCTCAAGCTCTACAAGGAGGAAGAACTTCTTCTTCTAGTTAAACCTTAAAGGTTTCAGATTCGCTAAACCCTAACGGATTCGTGTATCGGTTTTTCATTCTGTAACCTAAACAGTAAGTGTTAAACCCTAAGGGTATCAGATTCGCTAAACCCTAACGGGCTTGTGTATCGGATTTGCTAACCCATAACGGGCCTGTATATCAAATGTCAATGCTTCAACCAAAACAATAATTGTTAAACTTAAAGGGCAACGAATTCGATAAACCACTTCTTTGTTGAACACTTCATCAATGTTAAACTCATTTTTATCTGTACAAGTTATTTTTCTCCGTAGAACTTATTTTGCACTGTAGAACTGTTTTTCTACATAACAATACAACTTTTCATTACTAAAAAAATATATGGTGTCCAACAAACAACAAAGTAAAAGAGTAGAAATACTGAAATTACATATAATGAGTAGTCCAAGAATTCAAAAAAGTGAATTACAATTCTATCATAATGCGCCATTGCAACTTCTCTTATTGTGATTCCCAATCTGCCCACAACTTTCGCACTTGATCTTTCTAGGAATGCTCTCTCCAACAGATCTGATTCTCTTCTTCTTGGGCCTTCCTGGCTGTTTCTTTGACTTAGGAAGGAAAATAAGTGCATCTGCATTCTTTCCATCCACTTTCCATACCATTTGGACTGGAAATATGGACTGTGAGTAGCATCCAACATAAAATGTAGCATGAAAGTAATTCTCAACATAATCATATATGACTTTTCCACTATTGGACAAAACCGCAAGTGCATGGGAACATAGGAAACCATTTATTTGCCATCTTCCACACGAATAAACCCTTTGTAAAATATTAACCACCTCAACAGGAGTTGAATGTACCTCAAATACTTCAACACTGGATGCACTAACAACCCAAGGACAACCCTCCTTAAAAAATGTTTGAATTTTCTTCTTCTTAGAAGGACATAAAACTGAATTTATGTCTTTACAATATCTCTTTTACTTGATATCCGATCCATAAACTTCCAACGAATCTTATCAACCAAGTTTGTGATGGGTAAAGAACGATATTCATAAATCAAAGAATTGAATGGCTCAGTCAAATTTGAATACATCTCACCATAACGATTGCTAGCCAAATATGCATTAGCCCAAAGTGTTGCTGGAGCATCCTCTATAAAACTAGCAACATTGGCACTACCAGCAGATAAAAGTTCTTGCATACAGTCATGAAATGCAATTCTACTTGTTACAAAAACACATTTTTCGAACTTCTTAACAATCATTTCCCTAAGAGACCTACTATAACCTTTCAATCTATCCTTCAAATGTCCCTTCATATGCATAAGACAAAAAGAATGGTGAGCAGAAGGAAAAATATTTCTAACACCATTAAGAATACCAGAATGATCATCACTCATAAAAGTTAAGTTCCTTGTGCAATCAATATGGGGCTTCAATAATCTCAAAAACCATAACCAATTATCTTCATCCTCAACCAAAAAAATTGCAAATACAACCACAAATATCCCTACACAAATAAACAAACAAACAAAAATAAATAAAACTCAGAATATATATATTTATCTGTAGAATGTATATTTATCTGTAAAATATAAACAGATGGTTGGTTACCTTCTTCACCGTCTTTTGCAGTAGCAACAAGAAGGTTCCCCTTATAGTGCCCTTTCAAAAATGTCCTGTCAAGAAAAAGTAAAGGACGACAAAAGTTGAAGCCTGAGATCGATGCACCAAATGAAACAAAACATCTCTTGAAACACCCACTAACAGCATCACATTCAATCTCAAAATGTGAACTCGGTTTACAAGCATTAGCTTCCTCAAAATAAAACTGTAACAAATCAAAGGAAGAACTATGTTCACCATATTTCATCCTCTTAGCTTTTTCAACACCATACCATGCAGTAAAGTAACTAACATCCAAACCATAATCCAATTTAATTTCCTTTAAAATATCAGTTGGACGAACTAGAGGAACAGTAGATATACGATCGATCAACAATAACGCCGACGACAATATCAGACCCCATTCAGCTGTCCCTACTAGTACAAATGACAGAACCACAAGTATGCATATTGTTGAATGACCTAATAAAAAGAAGTCATTTGACTTCTCTACTGATGCATGAACACGTCATTGACAACCTTTTGAAATCTTATATTTACATTCAACAGTAACCCTCGACTTGTCATTCTTTATCAAAACATACTCAAAACCAACCTCAATTCCAGACTTCAACAAAACATTGCAAAATTCAGTAACACCACCACTAAAACACTGCCCTACATGGCAGATACCAGCTGACCAACAAGAAGTAAGTAAAGTCTTCCCCTTATTATTTCCAAAAGCCAATATAGAATTCGACTCTTGCTCAAATTCATCATTATAAGCAGTGGAACTATCAACTAAAGAACTAGAAGACTCAATACCACCAGAAACATGAACATTAGAAGCTAATGCTTGTAAACAACCTCTTTTCACCAAAACATCAACATGACCCATAGAAACATTACGAGCAAGAGATAATAAATTGTTCAAATCTTCATCATTATCAACCATGCACTCAGAATGTCCAGGTAAATAAGCCAGAAAATTCCATTTAGCACACACGAAATTGACCAAACTCATGAAATTCATACCATAAACAACTCTCATCAATGAACTTAATGACTCATGCTTCAAAATCAAAATGCTTGGAGGAACTGATGCCATATCGAATAAAAACCTCAATCCTCAAAGTTTATGTACACAAAACAATGAACAACCATGTTAAAAACAAATTTTATCTATAGAACCTACATTTTCTCTATAGAACGGGACTGATACACAAAGCTGCATACAAAAAAAAATAAAAAAATACAAAGCACAAAATCAAATCAACAATGAAGATAAATCAAATATAAATTGTTAAATATATCCAATCAAGATCAAAGATCTCAAAGCACAATTCACTAAATAAGTAATACAAGACTTGAGATTCAGATTTGAACAATATGTTATACAACTAATACAAGGAGAATGTGCTTGCAAATAAACCAAGCTAGAGACCAAGGAGCTCTCTCTCTCTCTCTATCTATATATACACACACACACACACACACACTAGAAGAAGAGGATTACAATGATCTCACAAAAGAGCCACCCATCTAGAATACATCATACAACTAGGAAAGAAAGAAAACACAGCTAGATTGAAGATTGCAGCAGCAAAAGCAAAAAGAAGACAAATTAGAGATGAGAAATCAAGAAAACAATGAAGAAGTGCAGCTAACCTAAATCAATTTGTAACACCCGAAGAACGGCCAAAGAAATGTTAGATTATGAGCTAGCTTCACTTGAGAAGACCAGGATCATAAATAAAGGGCGATCGATCAGCTCCAAATTGGATCTCTCCTTCATCAGAATGAATGACTATTTGGTTGAAGACTGGTTTCTGCGTTTGAAGGTCACGAGAAACTCATATTGTCATTAATTCAATTATTTTAAAAATGAGTTGGATCCTACCTAATGAAAATAGGTGAGGTGTCATTTTACTATTAAAATTTATTAAATTAAGACTTAACCCTAATTTCCCCTATATTTAATCTAGTTTTTACTGGAAAAAAATTAAAAATAAATGTATGAGCAAAGCCAAATTTCGCAATAAGGTACCAAAAGAATTCAATATAAAGTAAGGGCAAAATAGACCATTACACCGCTACCCTTCATCCAAACAAATAAATCGAGACCAAAGGGTTCTAGGGTTTCATTGCCTTTTGAGAGAACAAGCACAGTTCTGAGTTGTTCTTCTGTTCCGTTGCAGGCATATACCGAAACAAATAACTCCTTTCCTCTTATTTTTCTCTGCAAATCTTTCATTGCACAGAAAAACAAAAGGTCTTGTAACATATATTCTTTTTTTGGTCAATTTTAGTTTGTTTTTCCAAGTTTTTCTTCATCATTGCCTTTCGAGAGAACAGAGTTCGCAGTTTCTGAGTTGCTCTTCTGTTCCGTTGCGGGCATAAACCAAAATTAATAACACCTTTCCTCATATTTGTCTCTGCTGATCTTCCTTTGCACAGATCAACGAAAGGTCTTGGAACATATCTTATCTTGCTCATCAATTTTAGTTTGTTATTTGGTTCAATTTTTGGGGCCTTTCCAATGGGTTCTCGAAATCGAAAATTGCGAGAACTCAATTTCACCAGGCCCTATATTTGTCTGATTATGCGAGGGGCAGCCTGAAACGTTTAACATGTTCATTTTCTCATGTTTTAATTCATGGATCTGCCCTAGATCTTCTCTTCTTCATACTTAATTTGTAATTTGTGTTTATTTTTAATCTGAGTTTGGCGGTGTTTGGTTCCGATGATGACTTTTTAGTAATCAACAGAGCTGATTTTATCATATGATTTCGATCATCTTACTGAGGGTTCCATCCGCCATTAGAGAACATGACATTGTTGTTTTCAGTACCAGTTGTTTTTGTTGAAAGTCTATTTTTTCTTTCCACAGATTTTGGTGATTTGGCATAGAAATATTTTAATGTTCTCTTTGCACGAGCAAAATATCGGTTTAGAGCTTAGAGCTTAGATTGTGAGTTCGATTTATCGGTATTTTTAACTTTCAGGTCACAACCCCTGATGATATGTTACTTGCGGAGAGAATGTTGAGCACAAGCTCTGTAGTGGGTAAATGAACTCCCTACCCGAACTACAGATTTTTATTCTGTATAATTTGTTGTTCCGCTACGAGCCATTGTAGTACAAATGTAACAAAAAAATATGCGATTGGATTCATTCTGGAATTTGATTGTTGATATCTCTTGTAGACTCATGTTAGACCATAAATAATTTGGCTCCCAAACAGTAAAATAATTGTTTTTTGGAGATGCAATTTCTTTGATTACTCATTCATATCTTAACCCTTTTTGCTTCAATTTTGAATTCAAGCTTCATCAAGCCAATATCACCTTTAATAGCCAATTTATGCAAAATTTTAAATTCCAATCTCCTGCAACTAGTCTAAGATTGATGGAACCTGAAATTCATTCAGGCAAATAAATTGTTAACCCCAATCTGAAAGAAATGTAGCATAGCTTATCTTATTTAAGCAAATATTATTAGCAAACAATTCTGAATTGTTTGCTAAGGAGCAAAAAAATATGGAAATGAAGAAAAAGTCCTGAGATCAAGACTGAACTTGAATAATCAAATTAGATCCATCTCTCATATTCGTGTTTACAGACATGAAAATCGAACTTCTGGAGGAAGAAGAAAAGGACCCAGAAAGGAACAAAGGGGCAAGCAAGCTTTCATAACATTAATTTGCATACAACTACTGTGAAAATTTTCGGCTAAAACTCTACTCTTCCCTACCCTTATTTGTCAACATAATTTCAATGTCGAATTTAGTTGTTTAATTTATTTTTTTTTGTTATTTCTTTCCCCTTTTAATATTTGGGGTGTTAATTTTTTTTTGGATTATTTGATGATAAGACCTTTATATGGTCTTTATATTCCATTTATGCTCCGTTTGTTTGGAGGAAAATCAACATCTTATGAAAAGTATATCTTTAAAAAAAAGAATTTATGGAAAAACAACTAATTTTAATATATTTGTTTGAAAAAAAAATTGCTAATATTTTTCATTGTTTGGTGAAATTGTGGAAAACATAAATTTGAGGTACAACATTATTTTTTTCCCTTGTGATGACATAATGTTTGTGTATATAACAATGTGTCAATACATAGTAACTATAATATTAATAGAAATAATAATAACAATAATAATTTTAACATATACATATATTATTGTCAAATAATGATAATATATGTCAAGATGAGAACCGAATACTAATTAAATTCTAGTATGTCTTTTATATAAAAACACATATTTCATTTCACTACATATGTGGGTATATTTATGATACATGCTGAATATATTTTCATAGATTCGTACACAAATATATGTTCATTACACTCTCTTATAGAGTATATCCACAATCACAATAACGAAGACTCGTTAAAACTTATATTTTTTAATTAATGTCATATATAGGAGAATTTTCTAGCGCGGGATCCCTCATGAATTTTACTCATGCGGGATCCCATACTCACCGTCGGATTAATCCGACGGTGAGATCTATTTTGCTTTTTGAAAAATTAAAAACAACTTTTTTTCATTTTCCTCTCTCTCTCTCTCTCCTTTCGTGAGCTTAGAGTAGACAGTGCTACGGCATCGCGACATCGTCTCCGGTCATCGTCCTTGTAATACCCTGACCCAAAAAGATAGAAATAAAAATTTAAGTGTAATCATTGATGTCTTATATATATATATCATGGAATCTCTTATGACGTTCTAAAATGACGTTTTCTGGGGTCAATTTTAGGAATCAAATTATTTTTAAAAAATTGAAAAAATTAAATTTGTATTTTGATCAATTTTATGAATCTAACGATATATTTATTAATCTAAACAAAAATCTCAACACAAAAAGACATGACAATTTTAGTCCGTCAGATGTAAACTCAAAACAAACAATTTTTCAATCATGATGAAATTGATTTTTGTTTTGAAAACAAAAGATATATCGTTCGATTGTAAAACTGATCAAAGTATAATTATAATTTTTCATATTTTTTTATAAAAAAATTTGGACCCCAAAAGTTAGAACCTCATTTTAAGACTTCATTTTAGGAGCTCAATTTTAATAGATATATATATATATATTTTGTATCTTTTATATATATGCAGTATTATGTATAAAAGATATAATTTTAATTTAGTTCATCATTGTTCTCATGTATACATTGACAAAAAAAAAATTAATGATATTTTAATGCTATGAGGAAAATAACTTCCCAAGGCGTATAAGAGAAGTTGATTTCCATCTTAGAACCATTATTATGAGTTGACTAATTATAAATTTTGTTTGACTAATTTTATTTTCTTATCTCCAAACACTACAAAGTTGAGAAAATATTTTCAAGAGGTTGGTTTTCCTCCAAACAAATGGAGCATTAGTCCTTTTGAAAAGTTTGTAGCCCAATAACAACCAAAGATAATAACTTATGAGAATAATATCATAATAAAACTCAATTCATATTTTAAACAAAACCAAATACCATAACAATTTTTAACCATTTTGGTGACTTTTGCGAAAATCCTCTGAATTCTGGGTAAGAAATCCTCTGATTTTTTTTTTTTGCATAATTTCAAAAACTCTTCTGAATTGTTTTGGTGAGTTTTGTAAAATTATTTGAATTCTTGATAAGTTTGAGAAATCCTCTAATCATCTAAATTTTTAGTTGTTTTTTTGTTTCATTTTCATAAAGTTTAGGGTTTTGAAGTTTAAGATATTAGAGTTTAGAGTTTATGATATAAGGTTTTAGGGTTTAGGAGAACATAATTCATTATTTAGGATTTTGGGGTTTAGGACTTAATGTTTAAGGTTTAGTAATACATTTTAGTAGAATTTTAAGATTTTCTTCTTATTTTTGTAAATTCTTCTTAATTATTTATAAGATTTTTTTGTTCAAAATTAAAACTAGAATTGTTTACATTCAGAGGATTTATGGAAAATTCAGAGGATTTCTGAAAAATTCAGAGGATTTTTGGTTATAAGGTTTAAAGTTTAAGAGTTTGTGTTTAAAATATTAGAGTTTAGTGTTTATACTTTATGATTTTGGGATTTAAGATATTAGGATTTAGTATTTAGGATTTTGGGATTTTAGGTTTAGGATTTAGAGTTTTGGGTTATTTTTTGTTTGATTTTCAAAAATTCTTATAATTTTTATTATATATTTTATGCAATCCTCTATTTTTTTTGCTTAATTTCAAAAATTCATTTGATTTATTTTGGTAAATTTTGTGAAATCCTCTAAATTTATGACAAGTTTGTGAAATCTTTTGAACTTTTTTGTTGTTTTTGTTTGATTTTCAAAAAATCTATATTTTTTTGATATATTTTTATGAAATCATATGAATTTATTTGCTTAATTTTGAAAACTCTTTTGATTTGTTTTGATGAGTTTTGAGAAATCCTCTGAGTTTTGGATAAGTTTGAGAAATCCTCTGAGTTCATTCAGAGGATTTGACGAATGAACATTTAAACATATCGATGATGGATCTCATTGGAAAGAGTTTTTCGTGTTGATTATGAATATATATATTTTTTAAAAATCCTACTTGTATTTTGAGAGATAAAACTGTTTTAAAGTTTCTAAAAAAAAAAAAAGAATCAGGTGATCTCAACATATGTCATACACATAAGAATTTATTGGAATAAGGGTAGTTTTGTCCAGAATTATTTAAATGATGTTTTGGAATATTAAAAAATTGAAGGGAGTGAATGAAATATATATTTTTATTACATGATTTATTAGTGAATCCCCCTTTTTTTTTGAAAAAATATAAAAAATGATAAATATGTAATATATATCGTAACTAGTTTAATGTCCAGGCGTTGTATCAGTCCATAATTTTTTATGGTTTTTTTTTCTTTTGTAGATGTTAATAGGCGTGTAGTATTCCATTTTTCTCGGGTAAAGTTTTATTTAAATTTTTTTAATTGTAATTAATTGTTAATTGAATAAAAAATAACAAAAAACAAAATAAAATCAAAAAAGGAAAACCGTAGCCCATTTTAGCAAATCTCAAATCCAAATACCTAACTAAAGCTCAAATGCCTAATAAATCTCACCCAATCCTCAGGCCCAATTCAAAAAATTCAATTGAGGCTCAAAACTTACCAATTTAAAATCGAAAACCTGGCCCAATCCTCAAGCTCTTTTATTTTATTTTATTGGTAAGTAACTTCTCTATTAAGGGAAAGAACAAAAGAATAAGTGAATAACATGTGGCAAACCCCTGAGTCAAAGTACAGCAAAGCCTAAACAAGTAAACATCTCGTGAATAAGCCACGGCCCATAAGGCTAAAATAAAATATTTCATCAAAATGGTCTAAAGCCCAAACACGGCCCAGAAGCCATCTTAAAACTAAGTCCAAGAGCAAGCCCAGCAGCCATCTTCAGCGCTAAGTCTAGAGCAAAGTCCAGCAGCCATCTTAAATGAAAGGGGCAATTGTAGGCCAATACATGAAATGGAAATGTCGGACAATAAGGTATGGTGCGAGTTTTTTGTTCCAATTTTAGTCACTTTTTTTGTTGATTTTCGAAACTGACCCTCTTTCACAAAATTCAAATTCATTTCAGTACATTGAAAAATGTGATACTCATATGTCAGACGTGAGACCTAGTGCCATTTCAAAATTTGAATTCCGTATGCTAGACTGCGGTATCACGATTGGCTACATATTCCGGTGAAGGACATGATCGAAATAGAAACGTCAAGTTTATCGCCGGTTAACGACGCGACTACATTCCTCATTCCGACGCGACCATACACAATATCCTTATATATCAGGCGATTGAGTAGCAGTTCCGACTCAGTTAGGGTATCTGACATTCCTCATTCTGTTTGACTTGCCCCAATCAACAATGGTAAACTTTCTGATACTATATTCTAGTACCGATGATACCCATTACATGACTTTATACGACTGTTGCATCTCCATTTATTAGAAAGGTATCACCTTTTTGATCCATATGTTTTGATCGGAAACTGAAGCTCTTATCTTATGTGTTCTATTAGGCTTTATTACATGTGATATAATTATGATGCATATCTGATGCACTGGCAGTTTTGAATCTCCATTTATAAAAAAGGTGATACCTTTCTGATCCATAATATCTGATTGTCATTTGATGTACCCAGGACATGACCCTGTCATGTGGTATTGTATCATCGTTGATAATTTTTTTGAAAGTTCATCATTTGTGATACCATTGTGATGCATGTAGAATGATGAGAATGTTATATCTATCTAGTGCCTATGTTGTGATTGAAATGCAATGCCCTTATTTGATTGTTTATGTGGTTGTAGAAATCATTGCATTGAGATATCAATGTTATACCATTATGATTCGTTTTGCGATACTATTATGATACCTTGTTAATTAACATTTAATTTTAACATTATTCTGGAAAAAGAATAAGAAACAACAAACATACCGCATTATAGGTCAAGCCTCCAAGTGGTTGTTGGTCTCATTGAAGAACTGTCATTGAAAAAGAAACAAACTGCAAAACTGAAGAAAATTTCATTGTGGAACCTGATTGAAGCCATAATGAATAAAGAAGTAAGCACAACAACTAGTGGTTTTTCCAACCAGAACATGTTCAAATTGTTGACAACTTTCAACAAAGAAACTGAATCATTCCTAATAGGAGGGCAGTGCAGAAAGTTCGAATAGAAAGATTTCAAGAACATCTTTCGATTAAAGGGTGGGAAAAAAGCAATTGACATAACACCGGAAAAAAAGGCGTGTCAAGCCCCTTCATTGAGAGGATATTCAAATTTATTCCCAGGCTGACAAAAACAATTATAGCAACCCAAGTAAGGAAGCAGCTGCAAGAAATAAAGCAAACGCTGAAGATTATCTGTGCCGACTCATGGTCCTTTATCTTCTTGCATCACTATTTTTCCCTAACAAATCAATGACGCTCAGTTGGGGTACATTGACTATGTGTAAGACCTGAACCAGATAAACAAGTATAATTGGTCATGGCACACGTACCAGTACTTGCATACATCAATATGCAAGTCTACCCCTCAAGATGTACCTAGGTTTTTGGTTGCTTTCCCGGTAAGGTTTTAGTTTGTTATAATACCTATGTGATACCTTTGTATTTATTTTATTTACAAAGATTTTTTTTCTCATGTTAAACAGTATTGGGTGATGGAATCTTCGAACATTTGTGAACCTAAAAACACAAAATCAAAGTTGCTTTGAGATGTTAGGGAGCGATCCAACATTCTGAAAAATAAAACATTTGAGAAATTAAATGAGGTTGTCGCTAGATTTTCATCAAAATAGGATGATGAAGGCGAGAGTGAAGATGTGGAAGAATCTGAGTCTAATACGGATAACAATTCCGAAGACAATGATAACAAACAAGTTGTCAGACCATATACAACTAGAAAAGTACAGTTATTCAATCGAACTTTCAATGAGGACAGGCTTGATAACACACCACTGATAAAGTTCACAGAGTAGGTTATCAAAACATCAGAGAAATGTTAGGAGTTAAAAAACACCTAATATTCTAGCGTTAAAAAGTGAGTTTTTGCCCAATATTTTGGTACAAATACTACCCTATGTGTGTGGTCATATTTCAGGGATGCTTATTGGAGGTCCAATGGAAAGGGTAACAGCTGGATGAAATCTGCGACCTTAACGGCTGCAGGACGCGGGATTGTAATTCATACGCAATTTGGGATGCTGACGTGGCTAGTACTGGTTGGTTCTCTTATTCCTTATAAAAGGTCATTAACCCTAAAGAGAAAGATATTTTTGCGGCTGGAAAGAGGAACCAGAGGCAATTTTAAGGAGAAGAGAAGAACAACAGCAAGGATTATTGAGGATTTTGGCAATTTTTTCCTCCTTCTTGTGAAATCAAACATTGTGGTCAATTATTGTTATGGATTTCATTAATATTATGAGTAGCTAATTTACTTTCTAGCTAGGGTTGGTAAATTCTTATACCAAAACCTTGTTCGCAGATTTAATTGACAAGCAGACTGAATTTAATTTATTGTTCTCTGGATTTAAAGTTGATTGCCTATGATTATGTATGCCTGATCAACATCTTAATTGTAGGTATTGTTAGTTAAACATATTCGGCTGACCATGACCCGGTGTTTGACGGAGTGACAAGGACTTGCGTAAGATCCAGGTTTTGGGAACAATAGACATAACTGATTGGGTGATAGATTGTTACTCTAGGTTGTGCGTTTGTCGATTTCCTAGTGCTCATGCTTGTTTTAGGATGTTCTTAGGAGAGACCAAACCAAGACGCCTATGATAAGAAAAGATCTTGCAACTGGACCAAAGTCAGGATCGTTGTTTAGGGAAATGTAGTTGATTGCAGCTGGACCAAGGCCTTTTGGCTGACATCGTTAAATTCTTAAATTGTGTGCTTGCATATTAATTTGCGTGCATAGGAGGAGGTATTTGAAACACCATACCCAAGCTAGGTTTTTTTTACCTTGATTTACAAATATAATTTTTACTCTGTTCAAGTTATTTTGCAGTGTTCAATTAGTAGTTAATACAGTCCTTGTGATTCGATCCCATTCACTAATTACTATTATCGACACGTACTCTTGCGTTTGGATAAACCAGTTGGTATTATTAATTGCGAATTTAATTTGTAATTAAAAATAGCGATCAAGTTTTGGCGCCGTTGCCGGGGACTGTTAAGTCATTACTAGTTGTGTCAAGATAGTAATATTTTTATATTTAGTATTTCTTGTTATCGTGCTATTGTTTACTTCAGATTAATTCTTGTGCAGGTATTGGAATTTTTTTGTGCGTTGCATGGTCAATACTCGGTCTCGACAAGAGCCGTTGGAGGAGTTTGATCCAGAAATTGAGAGGACTGTAAGAGGCTTGCGACAAAGGAATATGGGAGATTATAATCGACAGATCCAAGAGGCTAAACGGGTAGAAATTCCTGCTACCCGAGTTCCAATGATGAACCGTTACATTCGACAGAACATAGCCCAACCGTCTTGCATCACATACCAACCTACAGGGGCGGCTAATTTCAGTTTGTCACCTCAATTGCTCAACTCAGTGCCGCACTATGAGGGTAGATTTGACGAGGATCCACATCAACATCTGAAGGATTTTACTGACTTGTGTCGTACACAACACATGACGGGGATAACTGCTGATAATCTCAAGTTGGTACTTTTTCCCTTCACTCTTAGAGGGGGAGCGAAGATGTGGTACAACGCTATAGAGTCAGGATCTATTGGTACTTGGGAGCAGATGGCGACAAAATTTTTAAGGGAATTTTTTCCAGCCCATCAGACTAAACAACTTGTTCGTGACATCCAGAATTTTCAGCAGAAGGATGGGGATTTATTTTATGAGGCGTGGAAGGATTTCAAAAATCTATTGGTTAGATGTCCCACTCATAATTTGCACAAGGACGATGTTGTTCTTCATTTTTATGCGGGATTAAATGAGGTTAATCGAATGAAAGTGGACTCAGCATGTAATGGTGTTCTGATGCGTAAGAGTAGTGAGGAAGCAATGGAATTATTTGAGGACTTGAGTGAGGACTCTCAGCAATTTTCTATGAGAGGAAGAAAATCATAAAAAAGGCAAGGAATGTATGAAGTAAGTCCTGATACAAGGACTCAAGCGGAAATGGGAAATTTGAACTGAAAGTTAGATGCACTTGTAGAATCTATGAAAGGATTTAATGTCAAGGTGCCAGTTCCGACACAACCCGCTAGTCTTTGCGTTGTTTGTTCACAACAAGACCATGTTACTGAGGCTAGCCCATTGACATCCATGTCGGAACAGGAGCAAATTAACTTCATGGGACAAGGCAATTTTAACAATAGGAATCAAGCATACCCATGGCGAAGTCATCTGAACTTCTCATGGCGAGGTGAGCAGAATATAGCAAATCCAGCAGCACCAGTTCAATCACAAGGCAAGAAACCTGATTTGGAGACTACAATGTTGCAATTTATGCAACAAACAACTCAAGCCATTCAAAAGTTGGAAACTCAAGTTGGACAAATGGCTAAGGAGATGAGTGAGAGGAAAAAGGGAGAGTTACCATCACAGCCCATGAGTAACCCAGCTGGGCAACAACAGTTACAAGCTGTTATAACTCTCAGAAGTGGGAAACAATTTGAGAAAATAGGGCAGAAGTCATCAGACCCAAATCAAAGAGGTATTGCCGACAGGGTGCAGCCAGGGTGTAAATCTGCAGCAGATAGAGTGACAGATGCCGACAGGGTGCAGGAAGGTTGCAAATCTGTACCAGTGGAGATAGAAAAATGGGGAAGAAATCCTCCACCTTTCTCGCAAAGGTTTGCTAAGCAAAAATCTGATTCTAAAGCTCATGATATTTTTGAAAATTTGCGCAAGGTTGAAATTAATATTCCATTGCTTGATGTGATCAAACAAATTCCTTCGTATGCAAAATTTCTTAAAGAATGTTGTACTAATAAAAGGAAATTTGTTGAGCATGAAAAGGTCGCCTTGAATGAAGAAGTTAGTGCTGTCTTGTTACATAAGCTTCCACCTAAACTTAGAGACCCAGGTAGTTTCACTATACCTTGCAAGGTAGGTAATCAATTTTTTGAAAAGGCACTTTTAGATTTGGGCGCAAGCATAAATTTATTGCCTTATTCAGTTTATGAGAAACTTGGGTTGGGTGAGCTACAAGAAACCTCAATTACTCTCCAATTGGCAGATCGTAGTATTAAAAGACCTAGAGGAATTCTGGAAGATGTGTTGGTCACTGTGAATGATTTAATTCTACCTGCTGATTTTGTTGTGTTAGACATGGAAGATAGTCCAGTAGCATCATCTTTGCCTATTATTCTTGGTCGTCCATTTATGCGAACTGCAGACATGAGGATTTTTGTGAAAAAGGGTACTATTACCATGAGAGTCAATGACCGAGAGCTTGAATTTAGTGTGTTTGAAGCAGTAAAAAAACATGATGATCAAAGTGATTGTTTTAGAGTGGATGTTATAAATGATCTTGTGAGTGAGGTGTTTCAGGTTTCACGTGAAGATGCTTTGGAGACTGTTCTGACTGAGAGCTTGGGTGTTGGCATAACATCTATTAGCGAGATGGAGCAAGAGAAGCACATGGATGAATTTATTCACGCTCTCCAAGTGAATCAGCCGTATGGTGGTAAGAATTTTCCCAATTTTGAGCAATTGACACCTACGAACACATCTCTTATTCCCTCTACAGTGAAAGCCCCAACTCTGGAATTAAAACAGTTGCCAAGCCATTTAAAGTATATCTACTTGGAGGATAATGAATCATTGCCTGTAATTGTGGCTGCCAATTTAAGTTTGGGGGAGGAGGAGAAGTTACTTCAAATTTTAAGGAAGCACAAGACAGCTTTGGGATGGACAATTGCAGATATAAAAGGGATCAGCCCCACTAGGTGTATGCATCAGATTCTTTTGGAGAATGACGCAAAACCAACTAGAGAGGCACAAAGAAGATTAAATCCGCACATGAAGGATGTGGTGAAAGCTGAAATTTTGAAGTTGTTAGATGTGGGCGTGATCTACCCAATTTCCGATAGTAAGTGGGTGAGTCCAATTCATGTTATGCCCAAGAAGAGTGGAATTACTTTGGTGCATAATGCAAATAATGAGTTGATACCCACAAGGATGACTACAGGATGGAGAGTGTGTATTGATTATCGGAAATTGAATTCGGCAACAAGGAAGGATCATTTTCCTCTGCCCTTCATTGATCAGATGTTGGAAAGGTTGGCAGGGTATAGCCACTATTGTTTTTTGGACGGGTATAGTGGTTATAACCAGATAGCTATTGCGTCTGAGGACCAAGAGAATACTACATTTACCTGTCCATACGGCACCTTTGCATATCGCCGTATGCCTTTTGGGCTATCCAATGCACCAGCCACATTCCAGAGGTGTATGATGAGTATTTTCTCCGACATGGTTGAGAAATTTATTGAGGTTTTCATGGACGACTTCAATTTGTTTGGGTCAGATTTTGATGAGTGTTTGGAGCATCTCAGATTGGTTCTAGAAAGATGTGAGGAAATCAACCTTGTTCTCAATTGGGAGAAGTGCCATTTTATGGTGTAGAAGGGGATAGTATTAGGACATTTAATTTCTCACAATGGCATTGCTGTTGATAAAGCCAAGATTGAGACCATATCAAAGTTACCTCCACCAATGACAGTCAAAGGCGTGCGTAGTTTTTTGGAACACGCTAGTTTTTATAGGCGTTTTATCAGAGATTTTTCCAAAATATCTAGACCAATGTGTGCTTTGCTTACCAAGGATGCTGAGTTTGTGTGGACTGATGCCTGTCAAGTAGCTTTTGAGCAACTAAAAACTGCACTAACATCAGCACCCATAATGCGAGCTCCAGATTGGACACTCCCCTTCGAGTTAATGTGCGATGCTAGCGATTACTCTTTGGGGGTTGTTTTGGGTTAGCGGAAAGATAAGCTTCCATATGCTATCTACTATGCCTACCGCACGCTGAATGACGCACAACTCAACTACTCTACCACGGAAAAAGAGTTGTTGGCCGTGGTGTTTGCCTTGGAGAAATTTCGATCCTACCTCATTGGGTCACGGGTTATTGTGTTTACTGATCATGCTGCCCTCAGGTATTTAATGACCAAGAAAGATGCCAAACCTCGACTAATACGTTGGATTCTTTTGCTGTAGGAATTTGACTTGGAGATAAAAGACAAGAAGGGAGTTGAGAACGTGGTGGCTGACCATCTCTCATGGTTGCTTCCTGCACAAGAGAGTGATGATGTGCCGATTGATGAAGCTTTTCTAGATGAACATCTTTTCACAATTGCCGATCTTCCATGGTATGCTGATATTGTAAACTATCTTGTTACTAACACATTTCTCTCTGATTTGTCTTACCAGGATAGGAAGTACATAATCTCACGAGCTAAGGACTATATATGGGATGACCCATATCTTTTTAAGATTTGTCCGGAACAAGTGATTCGGCGTTGCATCAATCAGAATGAGTACTTGGACGTGTTGAAGCATTGCCATGCTCATACATGTGGTGGGCACTTTGGGGCTAAAAAGATTGCACTTAAGGTATTTCAAGCTGGTTTTTATTGGCCAACTATTTTCAAAGATGCTTGGAATTTCTGTAAAACTTGTGATCGATGTCAGCAGACTGGGAATATTTCTGCTCGTCACCAATGCCCTTACAAAACATTCAAATCATTGAATTGTTTGATGTTTGGGGAATTGATTTTATGGGTCCTTTTCCTAGTTCTTGTGGATTTGAATATATTTTAGTTGGTGTTGATTATGTGTCCAAGTGGGTCGAGGCAGTCCCCTCACGTACTAATGATCATCGATTGGTTGTGAGGTTTTACAGGATAATATTTTTGCTCGGTTTGGGACACCAAGAGCCATCATAAGTGATGGGGGCAGCCATTTTAACAATTACCCTTGCGCTGCATTAATGAAAAAGTATGGCATCACCCATCGTGTTGGTACTCCATATCATTCTCAGACAAGCGGCTAAGTGGAGATCAGCAATCGCGAGATCAAAACTATTCTTGAGAAAACAGTGAATCCCACTAGGAAGGATTGGTCTCAGTGCTTAAATGATGCTTTATGGGCATATCGTACCGCTTATAAGACACCTATTGGGATGTCACCTTTCCGCTTGGTTTATGGGAAAGAGTGTCACCTGCCAGTCGAGTTGGAACATCGTGCCTATTGGGCTATTAAACAGCTGAATTTTGATATGAAAGAAGTAGGTAATCAGCGGCGATTACAACTCAATGAACTGGCAGATTTACGTCAGGATGCTTATGCGAATGCTAAGTTGTATAAAGAGCGTGCCAAACGCTATCATGATCGAAAATTGGTTCGTCGTGATTTTCACGTGGGGCAGAAGGTTCTTGTGTACAATTCCCGTCTTAAGCTTTTTTTTGCGAAAACTTCGCTCTAAGTGGCATGGTCCTTATGTGGTGAACGTTGTATTTCCTCATGATGCTCTTGAGCTGAAGCAGCTGGATTCTGAATATACTTTCAAAGTTAATGGTCATCGAGTTAAACCTTATTGGGAGTCCATTCCTCTACCTCAAGAAGCTGCTGTTTCGCTTGTGCCATCTTTGTCTTGACCATCCTAAGACTATGTCAAGCTGACGACATTAAATTCAGCACTTCATGGGAGGTAACCCATGTGGAGGAGCATCTATTTCTGCAAGCTAAGTTTTTCTTTTCCCTTTTCTTCTATTTAATTGCTGTGTCGTTTATTGCAATTTTCTTTTTACATTGAGGACATTGTTGATTTTAGTTTGGGGGAGGGAATTTTTGAAATTTTTTGCGCTGTGTTTTCCAATGTTTTCTCTGGCTTACTAGTGCTGATTTTTCATGCCATGTTCTAGTAGCTAGTATGAGAAGTGTGCACATTTATTTGTGATGAAGGGCTACTCGATATACATAATAATTGCACACCAAGAATAAATCCATGTGAGGAGCCTTCAGAGATTTTGTGTGAATGGATGTCATGAAGCTGTTTAGCTAGAACTTGCATGATACCATACACGAAAAACTGCTCTAATGTTGTTTCATGTGTATGATGAAGGTATCTCTCATTCCCTTTTTGACCACCCACAATGCCCATATTTATGTGATCCCATATTTATAAATTACCCCATGTGTATGTATTACTTGTGACAAACCTCTATATCATTTCTTGCATGTGTCATGCATGTCGGTTATTTGGAACGAATGGAATGCCAATAGGGGGTTTAGGAGGGGTTGTTTAGTAGAGAAGATGGGTAGTGACTGAGAAGGTTAGAGGTATATAGGGTTGGGCAGGCATGTAGAGATTTATACAAAGAGTGCCCAGTTGTGTATACGTGCGAATAAGAAAAAAATGCAGGCTTCTGGCTGCTGCAAGAATCATGTGACACAGGTGCAGGTCAAAAAAAAAAAGTTGCGACTTCGACTGCACCTTGGGCAGCTGCAGATAACGAAACCATCAGGCCCAACCCATAATGAAATAAGGGTTCGAAGGGGAGTAGGGCTCCACTTTGCTTAGGTGTTGTGGTTTCCCTTCCATTCTCAGAAGCAGTTCTCTGCCTTGCTGCTGCATAACCCGAGAATGTCAACAAGAAGCTGAAAGAGGAAGAAGGTGGCAGCTATCAAGGACAAAGAGAAGGAGAAAGAAGTGGAAAACCCAGGGAGCCCTGAGTGATGATGATGCTGTGGTTGAGCGGTTCATAACCCCTGAAGCAAAGGTAGAGTATGAGGATGTATGGAGGAATAGGGGGTTACATGTAGAACGGCATGTGGCGATTGCTGACTTTACCCAGGTGAGTTGGTATTCAGTTTTAGAAGAGATGAAGTGGTTATCCATTGCCTTAGTGTCAGGGGTAGCTAATGTGAATTTAACCCATGAATTTTATGCTAATTTAGTGGTGAACGAGAACCATTGCATCGCCTATGTTAGGGGTAAGCAGTTTTTCTTTAATGCAAGGAAAGTGAGTACTATTTTAAAACTGCCAGACCCAGTTAAGAAACCTAGCTATAGACTTAGGGATTTTGGTACTGCTGACACTGGAGTAGTTTGGCCCGAATGGAGTATGGTAGTTGATATGTTGACTGGTAGGGAGGAGATGGATGTGAGTAGGAATTTTGTTGCATATGTGGAATTATTGCAGCCCTATAGATTGTTAGCTCAGATTGTATCTCAGAATGTCATTCCTGTGTCTCATATGTCCACTGTGAATGCCAAAACATGCTACCTGATGTATGCCATTGTGTGCAAATTAATTTTTTGTATGGCTGCCACGATTTATGATCACATTGTGAGGGTGAAGATTGCGAAGAATGTGGGACAGATTCTGCCATTTGGAGTACTGATTACTTCTATTTGTTTAAGTGAGGGGATTGAGCCCGAGCCATTGGATACAACTGAGAAGAGAAAGGCTCCTCTCAATAGGACATGGTGGGAGAGAAGTGAAGTGCAATTGGTAAGGTAGCAGCAGAAGGCCATCAGTAGAGATGGGGCTGGTTCGAGTGGTACTGTGGTTAAGGAGAGTTCAGGTGAGTAGGTGGGTGAGTTAGTTGAGAGATTGAAAGCTGTTGAGGATAAGTTAGCTGTGTTTGGTGCTGGTTTTGAGCAAGCTAAACTGGTACAAGACAAGATGATGGGGCAGCTGGACAAACTAGTCTCTGTTGTGGATGGGATGCGGGGCAATGTTGATGGAATGCTGCAGGATATGAAGGAGTTCCAGCAGCGTTATGAAGCCAAGCAGCAGGAGATGTTTGACCTTATCCAGGATTGGACTCTGCCATGAGGAGTGAAGCGAATAAGTAAACAAGTTGTTGGGGCAGCAAAATTTTGGTGCTTAGTTAGAGACGTAGGATAGTCTCCTATTGGCTGCCCAATTTGTTTTAATTTCCATACATGTTAGATGCATAGTTTCACTACCCTTTTATTCACCTATGCTTGTCTGCCTTTGCTACTTTTTATAGCCTAATTTTCTGGACTGTGGACATTCTAATTAACTACTTTGTTTACCTTTCCTAATTTGTTGTGCCAATCCTTTTTGCCATGTTTAAAAAAGTTCAACTCCTTTTGCTATGTGGAGCACATTAGAAGTGGGTAGTTGTATTGGTTTACATGCAGGCTTATGGCTGCAGTTAATGCATCCATATGAGAGAAACACTAACCTTCAAACACTTGAGTGAAAAAGAAACAAAAACATACATGCAATTGGTGTGAATCGGTGTGAGGGTGTGAATTATTCATGTGTATTGAGTAGTAGTGAACAAAGTGCAACTCCTGCTGGATGTTTTTTCATGGTAATGTTAAGGAAGAGCTTGTTTGTCCAGATTATGGCTATTGTCTTCAAAATCAAAACATGGATTTCTTAAATTGTAAGCTGGGATTTAGTAATTTTGTTGATGCTTGGGGACAAGCATAATGTCAGTTTGGGGGATTTTGTTAGGTGTTAAAAAACACCTAATATTTTGGCGTTAAAAAGTGGGTTTTTGCCCAATATTTTGGTACAAATACTACCCTATGTGTGTGGTCATATTTCAGGGATGCTTATTGGAGGTTCAATGGAAAGGGTACCAGCTGGATGAAATCTGCGACCTTGGCGGCTGCAGGACGCGAGATTGTAATTCATACGCAATTTGGGATGCTGACGTGGCTAGTACTGGTTGGTTCTCTTATTCCTTATAAAAGGTCATTAACCCTAAAGAGAAGGATATTTTTGCGGCTGGAAAGAGGAACCAGAGGCAATTTTAAGGAGAAGAGAAGAACAACAGCAAGGATTATTGAGGATTTTGGCAGTTTTTTCCTCCTTCTTGTGAAATCAAACATTGTGGTCAATTATTGTTATGTATTTCATTAATATTATGAGTAGCTAATTTACTTTCTAGCTAGGGTTGGTAAATTCTTATACCAAAACCTTGTTCGCAGATTTAATTGACAAGCAGACTGAATTTAATTTATTGTTCTCTGGATTTAAAGTTGATTGCCTATGATTATGTATGCCTGATCAACATCTTAATTGTAGGTATTGTTAGTTAAACATATTCGGCTGACCATGACCCGGTGTTTGACGGAGTGACAAGGACTTGCGTAAGATCCAGGTTTTGGGAACAATAGACATAACTGATTGGGTGATAGATTGTTACTCTAGGTTGTGCGTTTGTCGATTTCCTAGTGCTCATGCTTGTTTTAGGATGTTCTTAGGAGAGACCAAACCAAGACGCCTATGATAAGAAAAGATCTTGCAACTGGACCAAAGTCAGGATCGTTGTTTAGGGAAATCTAGTTGATTGCAGCTGGACCAAGGACTTTTGGCTGACATCGTTAAATTCTTAAATTGTGTGCTTGCATATTAATTTGTGTGCATAGGAGGAGGTATTTGAAACACCATACCCAAGCTAGGTTTTTTTTACCTTGATTTACAAATATAATTTTTACTCTGTTCAAGTTATTTTGCAGTGTTCAATTAGTAGTTAATACAGTCCTTGTGATTCGATCCCATTCACTAATTACTGTTATCGACACGTACTCTTGCGTTTGGGTAAACCAGTTGGTATTAATAATTGCGAATTTAATTTGTGATTAAAAATAGCGATCAAGAAATAAGAAACTTCAAAAGGGACACCCCAATCAAAGATTCGAGAGAGTGAACAATCAATGAAACCGTCATATGAAGAACTTGTCAAAGACCTGGAAGCAGCAAAAGTGAAGGAGGTTTTCATGAGATACCAAATTGATGATAAGAATGGCTACATAGAGGAGTTGGAGAAGAAGGCTGCTGATTTGACAAAAGAACTGGATCAAATGAAGGACAAGCTTATTGATGCCAACAAAGAAAAAGAAGCCATTGCTTCTACACTACAAGAGGAGCTCACTGAACTTGAAGTTCATGATTTAACTCAGAAGTTTAGAGGTAGTTCAACTGCTAGCCCTCCTAGTGGCAACATACCAGTATGCCAGGTAGAACATATATCGTAAATTCATATAAATTACAATGGCGATTACTCCATGATACAATAACGATACATCTTTTTTTTCCTTTTAGGTACAAGATAAGAAAAATCAACAACCCGAGAATAAAGTTAGACTAAATGAGTGGACTAATGACTTTGCCAACATTTGAATTGGTAATATTCTTTTCCATAACCTACTACATGTGCTATGACTACATTAGTTTCTTCCACAAATATTACATACTATTGCAGTCACAATCGCTGTTGGACTCCCCAATTAAAGTGAATGATGGGAAGCAAAAAGAGCAAACATTAGTTATATTCTTGAAAGATTTTATCATTCCATGAAGTGGCCATTCGTGTTAGCGAAATATATACAATATGTGTTTTGTTTTAGGTACTTCAAGTTAACTTCTATTCATATATCTTACATTATGCCTGCCTAATTAAATCATTATGTATATTCTAGATTCCTCAAGAATTAAATGCAGCACCAAAAAATAATACAATGTTCATACAATGTTGATACCTCTATGATAAAAAAGAACTAAACACTTAATAAAAACATAAACAATAATTCATTTATGCCAATGGTTCCTTACACATCTTCTTGTTATGGTTGCCCATCTTTCCACACCTGCCACAATGAATTCTTCGGATCTGCTCACCCTTTGACCTTATATGACGTTTCTTAGGCCTGCCTAGAGGCCTTCTTTTAAGAGGAGGAAGAATGTCATCATTATCATCAGGACTGTAATCAACCAAAAGAGCTGACATAAGGGGTTTAATTGGTTCCTCATACGATTTTTGATATGCGGCAACATGAAAGTAATAGTGCACGAAGTCATCAATCTGCTTCTCAAACCTACTGATTGCTTTCACAGCATGAACGCATGGAAAACCATTCAGCTGCCACATAGCACACGAACACTTAAACATCGAAATGTCCACTACATGTTGTGGGTCGAAGAAAACCTCAAATGTGCTCTGAAATGACCTATGCACATGCCAAGATTGACCATCAACACCATACTCGTGCAGCTTTTGGGTCATCTTAGGGCCCAAGATTCCTTCCCATCCATTTGGTAATACAAACCATAAGAAGAAAATGATTAAATACATTACACAAGTATCATCCACGAATCAAAACAATATTACAGTAATATAGACAAGTATTACCTCCCTCGATTTTCCTTTCATAAAACCAGCCCATTAGCTTCAACCTAATCTTATCAACCATTTGAGTTATAGATAAACTTCTACAATCAAGTATCCAAGAGCTGAACGACTTAGTTGCATTCAAATGCATCTCTCCATAATGACATCCAGCACCATACACATTCGTCCAATGCTTCAGAGATAAATCCTCTAAGAAACTATCAACAATAACACCTCCCTCTTGTTTTAAAACAGCCAATTTCTCATTAAAAATTTCGACAGTAAGAGCAACAGCACGTTCACGTAAAAACTTGAATGTGATGTGAAACATATTATATTGTATTAGTCTCTTATGTAAATAAGGTACTAGAGCTGGACATAGGTGTGATATGGAGGCTTATGTGGCTTTCAAACACAAAGAACGAATTGCTCACATATTTATGTTAAGTAGTATGCGTAATGACTTCATGCTGCGGTTTGAAAAACATAAGACTGCCAAAGCACTTTGAACTTTGATAGTTATGTCAAGCGTCTGAATCAAAAAATGAGGCAACACTTGACTAATTTGGCTAATATGATTAGCGAATTGAGTGAACTAGACATGTGTTTTTTGATGAATGGCAAGTGATGGCTGACATCCGTTCCTTGCGAACTTCATAGGACACATGATGGTGAATCTCACCCTTAATGACAACATCAAAACCTTTGATGATGTTGACAAAAATGTGGAGTTGGAAGAAGATCGTCTTATTTCTGATAAGCCCAAGACTAAAGCAAACATGGCTTAGTCAAATTGAAGCAAACATGGCTCAGTCAAACAAACGTGGGGCTAAGGGCTCATGGAAGGGCAAGAGAAAGAAAGGCAAAGGGAAGGCACATGGATCCAAAGATTCAACACCTAAGAAGAGCAAGCGTAAATCCAAGAAGGACAAAATGAAGATGAAATGCTTCAAGTGTGAGAAATTGGGTCACTTTGCTCAGGGATGCACCGAGGTGAAGGTAAATGACTTTTTCAACTATCTTTTTTGAATGTAATTACTAGTGGTATGTCTGCTGAACCAGTTCTTATTCGGACTGTAGACTCAACGACAGCAGACCATATAGCTCGAGAAAGATCACTGTTTGTAGATTTCAGATGTATTCCCAAGGGGAGTATGAGCATTTTCATGGGAAATAATGTGAAAACAGAGGTTCTAGAAATCGGTACCTACAAATTGGATATGCAAGGAGGAAAAACTCTCTATTTGCATGATGTGCTCTATGCACCTGAAGTGCGAAGAAATCTACCTTCAGTTATTGTCCTTCTAGATTTAGGTTTTGAATTTCGTTTTAAACATGGATGTGTTAAGTTATTTCTGGACATGATTTATTTTGGTTGTTGTTTTTTGCGTAATGGTTTTACGGTTATAGACTCCGTTTATGTTGCAAATTTAATAAATTCTGCTTCATTTGTTGCTACTTCTAGTAATAATTCTCCAATAGATGGTAATTTATTGCATGCTAGATTGGGACACATTGGATTAGACAGAATCAACAGGTTAGCAAAAGTGGGTCTCTTGGGTCCACTTGCTAAAGTTGACTTGTCCACACGTGAGCATTGCTTAGCTGGAAAAGCAACACACTTACCATTTGGAAAAGCAAAAAGGGCGACAAACCCTCTACAGCTAATTCATTCTGACATATGTGGTCCCTTGAATGTAAAAGCGAGGCACGGAGCTTCGTATTTCATCACATTCATAGACGACTATTCCATATATGGTCATGTCTACTTGATTTCTCACAAATCAGAAGCATTGGATTGGTATAGAATCAATTAGACAAGAGTATAGAAGCTCTTCAGATAGATAGTGGACGCGAGTATCTATCAGAGCAATTCAAGGAATTTTGTGATGAAAAAGGAATAAATAGAAACTTAGCTATTCCTTATACTCTGCAACAAAATGGTGTTGCTAAAAGGAGAAATAGAACCTTGTTGGACATTGTTAGATCAATGATGGCACAAGCAAATTTGCCAATCTCCTTTTTGGGGTGGCGCTTGCTAACTGCAGCCTATGTTCTAAATTGTGTACTGACGAAGTCAGTCTAATCAACTCCATATGAGTTATGGACTGGAGAAAAGCCTAGTTTAGGGTATTTAAGGCCTTGGGGTTTGGCATTTTACATTCATACACATACTTCTAAATATGCGAAGTTAGGACCCCGAGGGAAGAAAAATATATTTTTAAGATACTCTAAAACTTCCAAAGAGTATGTCTTCATAGGGAAGGATGAACAAGGGAGAGTGACAGAAATTGAGTCACGAGATGTCACGTTCCTAGAAAAGGAATTTCCCAACCAAGGTGAGATTGTTAAGAATTTTCAATTCTATGAAATGGAAACTCAGGATGTTGACACTATTGATAACCCATTAGAGGAAACTCAAAGGGATAGTGGGAGTGTCACATTGAATGAATTTGCTCAAATGGAGCTTGATCAAGGTCAATCTCAGCCTAGACGAAGTACTCATGGACATATTCCCCTTCATCATTATGAGATTGAAGGAGAGACATTCATGATAACACCATTGGATGAGGAGGAGCCAAAATCTATAGAAGAGGTTCTTTTTGGTCCAAAGGCTAAGGAATGGATGAGAGCTATGAGGGAAGAAATGGAGTTGATAAATGTGAAGCATGTCTGGGATTTGGTTGAGCTTCCATCGAACCGCAAAGCTATTGGGAACAAAAGGGTTCTCAAAATAAAACGCAATGCGGATGGAACTATGAAACGATATAAGGCTCGATTAATAGCTAAGGGCTACACGCAAAAGGAAGAAATTGATTATGAATAAACTTTTTCACCAGTGGTGAGGTTTTCTTCTATTCGCCTTATTTTAGCCATTATCACACATTTAGATTTGGATCTGATGAGGATATTTATCCTCTCCAATCAGAATAAGACACGTGGCAACAGCTGTCGACAGAAAACACCATCTTTCTCGCTGGGAGATTCTCGGTACCGAGTAATAGAGATACCCTTCTCGGCTCCGTACCTTCAAAATCGTAACGAGCTCCCAGTAAAGCAGTAATTCCTTCATTTGGCAAGGTATTATTCACCACCACTCAAATTCTATTAATGGAAACCACCTTCACTATATAAAGGGGTTCCCCGCAGGTAAAAGAGGACAACTCTTTCACTAAAACACTATTTACACATTTCCCTAGAACATCGAGCTGTGTTCTTCGGAGAGTCAATCTGTGCTCGCCTCTAACTTAAGCATCGGAGCGCCTTCGCCAGATAACACTCTCTGGCGGCCTTCTAGCTTACGTTTGCTCATTGCTATAGGGCAGAGTCTACCGAGAAGACTATCAGTCCGCGAAAGAAGATAATCAAGACGAGAAAGCCTTTGTTCGGATCTATACTGATACGTTTCCATAACCTACAAGTTTGAGACGTCATCAGATTGGCGCCTTCTGTGGGAAACATCTTTTCATAACAAAAAATATGGTTCGAACTAGGACTTTGAGAGGAGAAGGCCAACAAGCCCCAGCTGCCAGTGCTAACGCCGAGCAACAACCCCAACCACTGGTGCAGGACCAGATAGCCCAATTGTTACAACAGATGAATGTCTTCGCACATCGTTTGGACATGATTCAGGAGGCGCAGGGGCATCAACCCGTCCAAAATGAGAACATTTCCCAGGAAACGAGAAATGAGCATTCTCATACAGACGAGTCAAGAAATCCCAACCTTCTAAGAACCTCAGCGACCACTGCTCGGAGGACTCAACCCACTCATACCTATGAGGCGGATAGCAAGTTCATCGAGGGGGTAGTGGACCAAAAAATAGCTGTTTTGCAAGGACGCCCATTTTTGGACACAATGGATAGGGACAGGAACTTAACTCCATTGATAGCTGAGGTGCAACGTGCTCGGGTACCAGCAAGTTTTAAGGTCTCCAGTGTGGAAAAGTACAACGGGACAGGAGATCCTCTTAACCATGTCATCGGTTTCCAAACCATGATGGAGTTCCAGCGAGCATCCTAGGAAGCTTGCTGTAAGATCTTCCCAGTCTCTCTTGTCGGTGTAGCAAGACGATGGTTTAGAGCTCTCCCATAGGGTTCTATTCATAGCTTTGACGACCTCACCAACAGGTTCGTTACTCATTTCGCGAGCTCAAAACCAGTCAAAAAGACCAATGCGACACTGGTGACTATCCGACAAAAGCCTCATGAGAGCTTAAGAGAATTTGTGACCCGATTCAACAGTGATTGTTTAGAGATACAAGACCTCCAACTGATCATAGCCATTACAGCCTTCACGACTGGAGTTCTTCATACAACATTGAAGCACTCCCTGTCCAACAAGCACCCGAAGAGCATTCCTGAGTTACTCTCACGAGTTGAAAAGTACATTACGGCGAATGAAATCATGGCAGAACCACACATGACCGAACAATCCCCTGACATGTCCCCTTCGAAAAGAAGAAGCAATTTTGATCGGCCAAACAAGAAAACAGAAGAGGGAAAAAAGTCATCCTCTCGAAAAGACGAACGCGGAAGCCAATGCAATATGATGCTTATACTCCTCTCAACACCTCTTTGAAAAGAGTACTGAATGAGATACAAGATCGCTACATCGTCAAATGGCCTCCAAAGATGAAATCAACTCCTCGGAGGAAGGAGAGTGATAAGTATTGCAAATTCCATCGGGGTCCTGGACACGACACCGATGAATGCCGTCATCTGAAGGACGAAATAGAGAATCTAATTCAAAGAGGATACCTCAAAATTTTCACCAGCTCGGCAGGGGACAAACGAGAAAGAGAAGGAAGAAGAGACAACAAAAGAGATGAAAGAGAGGAGGCGATAGAGGAGACGTCAAGTTGAGTCTCCTCATCACAGAAACATAGGAACAACAGGTACCATAGGCGTGATAGTCGAGGGGTTAGCCTCGGGAGGAGAAAGCTCATCGGGCAGGAGGGCTTACGCTCGAACTGTACATCAGGTGTCTGAGAGGTCGAAGAAAGCTAGAACGGACGACGAGAAGATAGTATTCTCGGAGAGGGATGAAGATGCTTTACATCAGCCACATGATGATGCCTTAGTCATTGAGGCAGTCATCGCCAATTACATGGTGAAGAAGATCCTGGTCGACAATAAGAGCGCAACAGAAGTTCTTTTATACCATGCCTTCAAGCAGATGAACCTCCTGAGAGAGAGCTTGAAGAAGTTTTCCTCCCCCCTTTACGGTTTCACGAGAGAGTAGGTCATCCATGTGGGGATGATCAATCTACCCATAACCTTAGGAGATTTCCCGAGATCGAAGCTATTTATGGTGGAGCTTCTGGTCGTTGACGTAAAACCCCCCTATAATGCTCTGATCGGTCGACCACTTCTTCACAAAGCTCGAGCAGTGGTCTCTACCTATTATTTAAAGATGAAATTCCCCACTGATCGAGGAATAGGCAAAGTACAGGGCGACCAAAAATTAGCTCAACAGATGTATGTGACAGACTTGAAAGACAAGAAAAAACCAATCTCAGTCCTAGAATTGCTTGATGATCACAACGTCAATACCTTGAAGCTGACTCCAGCCGAACAGCTCATTAACATCGCTGTCGAGCAGGGGACGGAGAGGAAATTATACCACGGATCCGAGCTTTCTAAAGACTTAAGCGAAAGCTTAACAAGTCTTCTTCTGGAAAACATCAGTACATTTGCTTGGAGCGCGGACGAGATACCCGGCATAAGTTCTGATATTATCACTCACCATCTTAGCATAAAACCTGGCAGCCGACCAGTAAAATAAAAGAAGAGAAATTTCGTAAGATAGGCAGGAGGCCATCAAAACTGAAGTTGGCAAGCTTCTGGACGGTGAATTCATTCGAGAAGTCTAATACCCGGAGTGGCTCTCCAATGTTGTTATGGTGGCAAAACAGAATGGTAAGTGGCGTATGTGTGTCGATTTCACCGACCTCAATAAGGCCTGCCCGAAGGATAGCTACCCCCTGCCAAAGATAGACCAACTAGTCGACGCAACCTCGGGAAAAGGGTCTCCTCAGCTTCCTCGACGCCTATTCAGGATATCATCAGATCCAAATGCATCAAGCTGATGAGGAACACACTTTGTTTTTCACTTCTGAAGGCACGTACTGCTATCAAGTCATGCCTTTTGGGTTGAAGAACGCCAGAGCCACTTACCAAAGACTTGTTAACAAAATATTCTCTCCAATGCTTGGTAAGACGGTGGAGGCTTATGTGGATGACATTGTTGTCAAAAGCAAGAAACCCGAGGACCACTTGGGAGACTTGCAGGAGGTATTCAATATCTTAAAGAAGTTTGGAATGAAGCTTAACCCGGAAAAATGTGCGTTTGGCGTTTCCTCGGGTAAGTTCCTCGGTTTCCTCATCTCCAAATGAGGAATAGCGGTCAACCCCAAAAAAGTGTCAGCTATAATCAATATGCAGGCCCCGAGGAACAAGAAGGAGGTTCAGCAGCTCACGGGACGAACAACAGCTTTAAGCCGTTTTCTCGCCCGTTTAGGAGACTGGTGCAAACGACAAATTTTTAGTGGAACGAAGATTGCCAAGAAGTTTTTGAAGAACTAAAGTCTTATCTAAGCCAATCACCCTACTCAGCTCTCTGAAAGATGGGAAACCATTATTCCTTTATCTGGCCACTACCGAGCACGCGGTGAGCGCCGTGCTCATTAGTGAAGAGGACAAGGTCCAAAAGCCAATATACTACACCAGTAAAGTCCTCACTGAGACTGAGAAGAGATACACCAGGGCAGAGAAGTTGGCCTTGCCACTGGTAACTGCGGCTAGGAAGTTGCGACCCTACTTTCAAGCCCATACGGTTACAGTGTTGACCGACTAACCTCTTAAGAGCATACTCCAAAAACTGGATACGTCGGGAAGGCTCATTAAATGGTCAATCAAACTTGGCAAGTTTCATATTCATTATGAGCCGAAGAAAGCCATCAAAGCTCAAGCCCTAACAGACTTTATCACTGAGTGCCAACATCCTCTAGGGGAAGAGGCACCGCATGACCTATGAGAGCTCTTTGTCGATGGTTCTTCAAACAAGGATGGGAGTGGAGCCGAAATTCTGCTTCTCGGGCCGGGGGTCTTGGCTACTGAATACGCTCTCCGTTTCCAATTCAAAGCTTCCAACAACGAGGCCAAGTACGAAGCGCTCCTAGCTGGGTTAAAGTTGGCAATTGAGCTAGAGGTGCGCAATCTGGTGGTTAACAGCGACTCTCAGCTCGTCACCAAACAGGTTCGTGGCGAGTACAAAGCGAGAGGCTCCAACATGATCAAGTATTTGGAGAAAGCTAAGGAACTAATGAGTGAAATCCCGAACGTTGAAATACGGAGAGTGCCCCGAGAAGAGAATCAGCAAGCCGACGTGCTAGCTCGACTAGCATCTATCTCAAAAAATGACGATGCCTCTTCGGTGCGGATAGAGATATTGCCCAAATCGAGCATCTTCGTAAGGGCTATCGTCGAAATTAACACTGAACGGTCTTGGATGGATCCAATACGAACCTTCCTCACAAATGGTCAGTTACCCAAAGGTAAAAATGAGGCTAGGAATCTCCGAGCAAGGGCAGCGAGGTATTCAATGATTCAAGGGACGCTCTACAGAAGATTTTTTATGCTCCCTTACCTTAAATGCCTTGCTCCACAGGAGTCCGAGTATGCTCTCCGAGAAGTGTATGAAGGAGTTTGTGGCAGCCATGCAAGAGCAAGGACCTTAGCTAACAAGGTCTTGTGCTGTGGCTATTATTGGCCGAACATGAGGAAAGATGCCGAGGATCTGGAACGAAAGTGCAAAAAGTGCCAGAGACATGCTAACATACCTCACCTTCAACCATCCGAGATGACTGTTATCGAGAACCCTTGTCCCTTTGCTCAATGGGGGCTCGACCTGCTGGGACCCTTTCCCCAGGCAACAGCTCAAAGGAAGTTTCTCATAGTGGTAGTAGATTACTTCACAAAGTGGGTTGAACCCGAGCCGCTCGCAACCATCACCAACCACAAGGTAAAAGACTTCATCCGGAAAACCATCATCTGCAGGTATGGCGTTCCTCGGATCCTTGTTACAGATAATGGTCGACAGTTTGTAAGTGCGAACATCCGAGAATTCTGTGAAGAGTTGGGCATCAATCTGAGAATCAATGTTGTAGCGCATCCTCAAGCTAATGGTCAGGTTGAAGTAACCAACCAGATCATCCTTCAGGGATTAAAAACTCGTCTAGACCAAGCCAAGGGGCTTTGGACCGAGCAACTCCACAGCGTCCTCTGGTCATACAGGACCACGCCAAGAACGTCAACAGGAGAAACGCCTTTCTCCCTAATGTTTGGATCAGAAGCTGTCATTCCAGTAGAGATCAGGTCCCCACTCCCCGAATTGTTAACTTCAATGAGTCAGAAAACAACGACTTGCTACTTAACAATCTGGATCTCTTGGAAAAAGCTCGGGAGACTGCTCGGATCAGGACTGCAGCCTACGAGTAGAGAACAACCCATTACCACAACAAGAGGGTCCGAACAAGGAGGTTCTCCAAGGGAAATTGGGTCATCAGGAAAGCCTCTGCAGTTGGAAAACACCCTGGTAAGCTCGGGGGGACTTGGGAAGGCCCTTTCTTAGTTACCAGGGTCATGCTGGATGGAACATACAAGTTGGAGAATCCCGAGAAACCAGGAGAGATGCGACCCTGGAATGTTGAAAAGCTCAGAAAATATTACATTTAACTTTCTTTTATCGGCATGTATTTAAGCACTCCTTTTTCCCACTCGTACCTTACACGAGGTCTAAAGCTTTTTCCATTTCAATGAAGTAGCTTGTTCTCTTATCAAGGATTCACAATACACTGCTCGGGTACATTACATCTTATTTGATCTGACTTACAATGGTCGAGCATTGTTCCAGGCATCTCAAATTATAGTGGACGAGAAAAGACTTGGCATGTTACAACTCAATCCCATTGAGTTACTTACCAAGTGAAAACAAGTTGGGCATGTTACAACTCGATCCCATTGAGTTGCAACAACCAAGTGAAAATAAGTTTGCTACAACCTAGAAAAGTCTAGGCCATAACAACTAAGTAGCTATGCTCGGATCTATTACAGTTTAAAACATTTTAAATTACAATGTCCGAGCATAAATGAAGAAAGATTAATAAGAATCATAAAAGGCAACAAGAAAAGAAACTTCATTGGTAATTGAGTCATTTACATAGAAAGCGAAGAAACATTTCTGAAATAACAGTAAAACGGCCTAAACAATTAACTAGTTTTCTACATCTACTGGCTCCTCGGTAGCTAACTGCTTATGAGGCTCCTTGGTAGAAGCAAGGTCAAGGGGAATATTGTCCTCCGAAGGGACAAGAGGAACATCGGTATCCATATAGGCCATGATATCCTCCTCGTCGTCCCCATCCTCCTAAAGAAGGCAAAATTGCTCGTACGCCTCTTCCTTGACAACGTCCTCTTCGTCCTTTCCACCGAGGCCAGGACACAGCTCTTCCATGATGTCTGAGCTCTGACCCTTGCTAGCAACGAACCTCCGAGCTTCCTTGACCGCAGCCTAGAAGCAAAAAAAACCCTCTTGCTTAAGGGTAAATTGGAACTCCGTCTAGTCTCTGAACTCCTGAAGACCAGATTGCCAACCGCTCTCGAACATCCGGGCCCTCCTCCTCAGCCTCTTTCAGCTTGGTGGTCAAAAGGGCCTCGGACTCCTGGGCCTTCCGAAGATCCAACCGAGAAAGCTGTAATGTTGTCTCAGTCCGACTAAGGGCCCCTTTGAGTCGGTGGATCTCCTGCGCGGCAGTTCTCTTCTCGACCGTTGAGCTCCGGACATCGACAGAGAGTTTTCAGATAAGGGAGGCCAGTTGAAAGCAACGATGAAACGAGTTATAAAAGTAAACCAGAGAAAAACTCGAACAAAGCCAGAAAAGGATAATATCTCTATAAATTTCACAGCAGAGGTCTCCATCTTTTCCACGGTAGACATCTCCACAGCTCGCCACTAATCCGAGGGGAGAGAGAGCTTCTCAAGCATTTCCAAGGCCACTTGAGAATTAGCCACAGTGTCGGAGAGACGAATGTTCCATTGGGGAGCGTGGGCATCCCCCATTCGGTGAGGAGCGCGTGCCCGAGACGCGAGAAGGGGAACCAATCGATCGGAATGGTGGTGTGCAAATATACACCCCGCGTCCCCAACCTAGGTCTTTTCCTCGACCAGGTTTCATGCGGATTCCCCCAGTAGGAACCTTTTTTCTCTTGCTCGGCTCAGGATCCCCAGAGGGTCTTCTCTTCTGGCCCAAAGTCGCCGCCCTTTTTTGCATCTTTAGATACTCTGCAGCCGAAGACATATCTGAAAAATACAGCAACAAGTTAAATAAACAAATTAACAAAGCAAGTACATAGATAAGACCGAGCAAGAGCAAGTCCCCACCTTGCATTGCTCGCTCGGACCTATGTGTCCTCGTAAAGTCTACAGCTCGGCACACGAGGGGGATAGAAGGTTTGGTGAAAGGTTGCTTGAGGCTCAGATACCAGTCAAGCTCCTCGTGATAAAGTTGGGGCAAATGCTTGAACTTACTGAATTTGGGGAGTGTCCACGAGGTTCGAAAAGGGAGAACCTCCCCCTCACCCAAAGGCATCCGAACAAAGAAGTAGCTGGATTTCCAATGATGATTGGAAGAGGAGTACTTGGGAGCAACTAAGCCTTTCTTAAACTTCAAATAACATAAACCAGGATTCCTCGAGGCTCTACATAGTGAAAAGATGTGCTGAAGGACATTCGAAGAAAAAGGAACACGAAGCTCATCACAATAATGGAGTATTATACCGAGGAAAACCCAAGAGTTGGGAGCTAAACAGGTAGGACAAATGTCAAACCGAGCAAAGAAGGAACATATGGGTGGTGCCAAAGGAATCCGACAACCATATGAAAGAGCGGTTGTGGAAATGACAAATTCCCCATGCTGAGGATTGAAAGGAGACACCCCCTCAGGCACAGGCCTGCAAGCGTAGAGAATGCCGAACAGTTTGCATTGGGCTTCCACCTCAGAGGTCGTGAGGCTACAACTTAGGTTTCTAGGCTCCCTAGTACCATCACCCGCTGCTCGGGCTTTCTGTAGGGGAGCCTCGAACCCAGGCGGAGCGAAGAAAGAACGTTCGGCTAAGGGAAGCCTAAGATTCAACCTAACAAGGGGGAAGTAGAGGTTGATGGAGAAGAACCTAAATTGGCATCCTCTAACAAATTACCCACACTATCCGAGGAAGGAGAAGACATTTTCTCGTACCTGAAAACAGAGACGAGGACGAGGAATAAAGTACGCTCGGTAGGAGAAGAATATGTTTGCTCGGGACTCTCTAAGCTCAGGTCTCTCAAATTTGGCAGCAAGTGGTTTTGAAAGCGACGTCTTCACTATTTATAGTGGAACACCGCCCCGGTCAACGGACCCGATGAAGAGACCTTCGGCATCCCCTCATCTGGACCGTTCAGCCTCTGCTCATTGAAAGACCATTGGATCACCTCAAATCTCATCACAACCGTTCAAAGTTTCCTCATCAATGCCACCCTCGGGCAAACCAAATGACAGCTAATACAGGCCTATCATTGGTCGTCTATAGCCACCAATCACAGGCCTGAGGGGGCAAATGATGAGGATATTTATCCTCTCCAATCAGAATAAGACATGTGGCAACAACTGTCGACAGAAAACACCATCTTTCTTGCTGGGAGATTCTCGATACCGAGCAATAGAGATACCCTTCTCGGCTTCGTACCTTCAAAATAGTAATGAGCTCCCAGTAAAATAGTAATTCCTTCATTTAGTAAGGTATTATTCACCACCACTCAAATTCTATTAATGAAAACCACCTTCACTATATAAAGGGGTTGCCCCACAGGTAAAAGAGGACAACTTTTTCACTAAAACACTATTTACATATTTCCCTAGAACACCGAGCTGTGTTCTTCGGAGAGTCAATCTGTGCTTGCCTCTGACTTAAGCATCAGAGCGCCTACGCCAGAGAACACTCTTTGGCGGGCCTCTAGCTTACGTTTGCTCATTGCTATAGGGCAGAGTCTACTGAGAAGACCATCAATCCGAGAAAGAAGATAATCAAGACGAGAAAGCCTTTGTTCGGATCTATACTGATACGTTTCCATAATCTACAAGTTTGAGACGTCATCAGGATCTATACCAAATAGATGTAAAGACAATTTTTCTAAATGAAGAACTAGATGAGGAGATCTATCTGGCCCAACCATTAGGTTTGGAGGTTAAAGGTCAGGAAAGTAAAGTTTGTAAACTTAATCGTTCCATCTATGGCGTTAAAAAAACATCCAGACAATGGAATATCAAATTCCATGAAGTAATCCTAAAAGATGGATTTACAATGATGGAAGAATATCATTGTGTGTATGTCAAAACATCTACGAGTGGTATGGTCATCTTGTCTTTATATGTGGATGACATTCTGTTAGCTGGAAATATCAAAGAGTTGATAGTAACTACTAGAAAGTGGTTAGCATCAAACTTTGAGATCAAAGATTTGGGTGAAGCCAATTACATATTGGGAGTTAAAATCCCTCAAAATCGGTCTAAAAGACTATTGGATTTATCTCAAGAATCGTACATCAAAAGGTTGTTAGAACGATTTAATATGAAAGATTATAAATCCACTGACACTCCTGTTGAGAGCAATGTTGGTCTTAGTCGTGATACGAGTCTCAAGGCTCTAGAAAAGAAAGATAAAATGTCTAGAGTTCCATATTACAATGTCGTTAAGAGCCTGATGTATGCTATGATGTGTACACGTCCTGACATATTCTATGTTGTAGGGCTAGTAAGCCGTTTCCAATCGGATCCAGGGCTAGAGCATTGGAAAATAGTCAAAAAGATACTGAGGTACCTTAAAGGCACACTAGATTATACGCTAGTATTCAACGGAAAAATTTGCACCTAGTCGGATACACTGATGCAAACTGGGGAGGTGACGTGGATGAATGTAAATCTACCTTGGGATATGTTTTTCTGCTTAATGGAGGAGCAATCTCTTGGAGCAGTAAAAAACAATCTTGTATTGCATTATCCACAATGGAGGCAAAATACATAGCTTGTTCCTTAGCAGCTTAAGAAGCTGCGTGGTTAAGGGAGTTCTTATAACATTTGTCAGTTGTCAAGTATTTGTTAGAACCTGTCACATTAATCTGTGATAGTATGGTTGCACTGGCTTATGTCAAAGACCCCAAATTGTATGAAAAAATCAAACACATAAAGATGAAGATGAAGTATAATTATGTCAAAAAAATGGTTGAAGATAAAGAGGTGGTCGTACAACACATCTCCACTAGCAATATGGTCGCAGACCCTTTTACTAAACCAATCGCTAGGGATTCCTTTGAAAGACATGTAAAGTCCTTAGGTTTGCTTAGGATGTGATTTTGTTAGAATTATTTTTCATTCGAAAAAATGGTGTATCTTTAAAACTATTGTTTTGATACATTTATTTGAAATAAATTGAATTGATTATTCATACTCTGTGAAGTTGCTAATAAAATATTAAAGTATGTAAATTGGCATGATTGGCTCAGTCACACGAGCAATCAACTCTGTCGTAGTCGGAGAGAGCAGAATGAGATAGTTTATGAATTTGATCACTAAGGGTGAACATATTTGATCACCAAGAGTAGACAAGATTCTAAATGAGTATCGCCTTAGTTGAATAAGCCAGGTATTAATTTGCTTTTGACACTCAAGAGTGAGCAAATGAAATTGCAAGTTCGTTGCCCATTGTAAGATTGGGGACAAGACTAAGACTTGTGTGGTTAAAAGAGTAAGCATACGCCCTTGACTCGTAAGCGAGTAAGGTAAACTCTGCCACAATATGTACTTCATATTACATGTGCTTGTGACCTAAGAGAAGTGAGTGAAATAATCCCTACTTCATTACTGTGCGAGTCTTTGAGATCAAAGTGATTTGGTCTCTTAATCCTACCCTTTGGATAACGTTTGACTATCTCAAGAAGTGATGGGACAATGGTTTGCTACCTTGACTTGTTACCTATAGTTATGATACGATACAACCTAAAGGCGCATAGTTGGGAAAACAAGTTTGACCAAAACTAAATGATAATAGGGCAAAGAGGAAAAACCTGATTTGGATGACACAAAGAACATGTATTTACTGGTCGAGCATTGAATGCAAATACATGTAGATTGAACGGACAAGTATATGACTCTTTGGTGGTATTGAGTGATAGTGTGCATGAGGGTCACACATTTCATTTGCATAGATGATGATCTTTCTTGAACATCACCATGTAATATCTTGACTTTACTCGACTTTGGCTCATCATGGGTGAGTGGGAGTATGTTGGATTAAAGGGCATCCGAGATGGGCCAAGCCCTTAGAGGTTAACAAGCCCATATGGAATGTTCCTTGTTGGTTAAGCAACCAACTCCTATCATGTACATGATAAGGATAAAACACTTAATTGAGATATCATTCATATTTCAAGTGGTTTAAGGTCAAGGAAGTTCCAATGGGATTAGGACTCCACTACTATAAATAGGGGGTCTCTCATTGGAACGATATACACATAACTGATACAGAAATTACGAGTGTATGTTGAGATGATTTTAAGGGGTTCTTGAAGGGTGAGTTCTTGGGTGTTTTCCTCGTGATTGACATCGTTAGACCTTTCGATCGTGAGATCATTCCTCCAAAGAGATCCTAACAAGTAAGTAGAACAAGTAGTATAATGTTTTGTGATTATATGTTAAATCCTTCAAATATAATTAAGTTAATTAAATAATGTAGATGGACTGGTATATATGTTAGACAAAGGTTTGATAACAAAGCCCAAATGATATAATGTTGGCCTATTCCATATATTAACAACGGCTATTTTTTTTTTGTCTTAGCTAATAAGCAAATGAGTTTTGTTTTTAGTTTCAAACGTGCAGTATATTTGGTGAAATATAAAGTTGTATATCTATTGTTATTTCTCATTTAACTACATTATATACTTACTTCTTAAATTCCTTGTTTAACTATGAATATGCCCACAAACAAATGGTTGGTTCAAGTGGCATGGTGCTTATTTTCCTTAAGCAATGTATCGAGTTCGAGTCTTGTAAATGAAAAAAATCTTTGTTGGGGGAGCTTTGCTACTTTCGTGGGACCCTCTTAACTCAGTATAGATTTAGTCGCAGTGTGGTTAATTGCGGATATCGGGCGATTAAGAACAAAAAAACTTTGAATATGCCCATCCATAGAGTTGTAATCCATGTTTGATTTTGGAGGTCAAAGAAAAGGCGGGAGGACTCTTTTAGACTAATAATCTATAATAAGAATTGTTGTTGGTGGTGCTATATTGTTTTGTAGTATCCATACGGAAGGAGGTGCAAAGCTTGTCCACTAAAACATTAAGGCCTCAAACATTTTAATCAACTTTGAAGTATATTGCTATGTATCTAACAACAATTATATGAGCTGTTTAGGACCCTAAACTATGTCCTTAAATTAAGTCACCGCCTCAAATATAATTTATAAAACAAAATGAGGTTGAAAGAATTAAACGTTGTACTAAGTATTCGAAAAATTTGGTGTTGTTTCATTACATTATCATAGTGTTCATCCTACTATTAGAACCCTAGTTTATGGTATGCATAAACTTTTCATCAATGAAATTATTGAGGACATAAGATAGATGTAATCCTATAGCTATATATTCATCTAAAGAATACAGTATATCAAGGGAAAAAATTTGTTGTCAATAGTTATACCATACACAACCAACAGCAGAGCTTAAAAAAGATTTCAGTTTTTGTTGACTCATATATCAGTTTGTATATTCAAAATCACATTTGTTGGTTTTTATCCTAGAGACAGAGTACTATATTTCAACTTACTTGTGGCAAAATATCGTTAATTTTGATTCCATGTAATTTGTGTTGTTCGCAGTGCTTTCACATGATGAAATTTTCTCTTTCATTGTCCTCCACTTCAAAGCTATTGTGTATCAGTTTCATTGCCATGCTTTCTAGACTCTTGACATGCATTTCTATCCCATAAATTTCTTGGATTATTGCCACCGTAGGATGTTCTGTACCTATATCATCTTCTTTCCCTTTGCAAAAAATATTATATTGCTTTTCTTTAGCCACTGCATTTGTACTTAAAATTTGCAATTGCAATTTGGACCAGTCCATAATCCTAAAAGTGGTTTTTATTTGTTGAATCCCAGGATGTGGTCCATCCAGTTCATTGTTCGGTTGCTTCTTATCCATTGCACGTGATTCCTATCTAAAATCCACGCACCAAAGCAGAGCTGCATATATTTCCTTCATGTTTTCATATAGCCCTCTTATTCCTTGAAATGTGGTGTATTCTTTACCTTTTTCTATGCTCTTTTGCATCATTGTAATGTGTAGCTTAATAATGCCTCTCATCAGCCTACAAGCTCTGATTTATTCTTGTGTTTTTGGAATCAAATGATCGTCTACAAGCATACTTAAAGGCTCATCATAATCGTGTGTCGTTAAACATGTTGAAGGTTCTGTTTAGTTCTGCCTCTTGCACTTGAAGATTTTCTTGGGTGTTGATCAAGTAATCTATTTGCTCTTCGGTGAGTTCCAATGTGCTCATTATTACACATTCTACTTGACAAGTCAGCCACTGGATGTCCTAGATTATTTCTCCATGGTTTGCTTTCCATGAGTTATCTTCATGTAACTTTTGCTCCATAATTTCCTTAACATTTGCTTTAAACATATTAGTTATATAGCTTTTGATGATCTGTTATCTTATGATGTATTTTTTTTCATATAGGAAACAAACTATCTGTGTATGAAGGTTGTTGAAAGAATAATTAACAGATATAAACTAAAATATAGATTGTTACCTTCGGTTTGATCATCTGAGGAAGAACCCAGTCTTAAGTTCCTTTTTTCTTTTAGATTTAGATGAAAATTTTAAGCAGTGTTTTAAAACATGAGTTTCTTTTTGTTAGTCCTTTGCACATACATATATATATGCTCATGATTGTCTTCCAGCCATCCTGCATTTGTCATTGTGGTAGACATTGGGCCTCTCAAGATTTAAATATTTTTATTCTTTTATGATTTTTATCCTCTATTGCACACTTCGTAAACAACTAAGTTATGTATTTAAACTTAAAATATGTAATTAGATTCTAACTAAATGAAATGTTCATTTCATAGATACATATATATATACACACACACACAACATAGAATTCGCTTATGTGCATTAAATTGTTTATTAAGAAAGTTCACCTAGTCTTTTGGATCTCTTTTGAAGCCTAAAAGATATTTTGTTTAATTTTCAAAAACTATATTTTTGTTTGATCATATCCAAAAAATATAGTATTTTTTCGAAAATATATTCATATAACTTATTAAATAAAAATATATATTTTTATTTTTTTTAAAATGTTTTTGATCCTAAAAGTTAGGTGCATATTTTAGATGTACATTTTAGGCGTTTAGCTTCGTTCTCTTATTCCGTTTGTTTTATTTATGATTATGTTACTTTGTAAGTTGTTAGAGACTTGCAACTTTATTAATTTTTAATGGATGAATGTATAAATTCTTTTCCTAAAATCATATAGGATTCGTATATATAGGTATTTTTCAAGTTATTTATAAAACTGGTTGATGCCTATCTTGCTCTTTTTGAGGATTACCCATGTTGTGATAAAAAAGTATTCGATGTTCTTAGTATTGAATGTGTCATTTTAACGGATAGTTATTACATCATTTGTTTTATGTGACCTTAATCCTATTTATATTCTAAAACGGTGTCGTATTCCGCTTTCTTTCCCTTTTCATGCAGCAGTTTCATGGAACAGTATATACTCAATATTATAGAGCCGCGTTTCTTTCGATTGTATATATATGTATATTCATATATAGGTATTCATTGACAATTGAAAGTATGTGGTCTGAGATATTCAATTGTAGCAAGGTACGATCTATGGATTGATTATGGTAGTGTAAAATTTATCCTTCAACAAATTATTGTTCTTTTATATATTTGTTTTGTAGTCCGTTATATTCCATTGTGTTTCGCATATCCTTTTGGCCATATTATTGAGGGTGTTCATCCGCATATAACCCACATAATCATTATATCCTATGCGTTTTTCAACCATGAAAAAGATCTATTATTTTTTTGAAGTGAATCAAGCGTGTAAAGATTTTGGAATGGAATTTAGTTTAGTTAATCATACCATCATACTGATTTTTCCAATTAAATGGAATTGATTGTAGCTTTATCTAAGTTTGGAGATTATTGAAATAAAACAAATATTTGAAGTAGAAGGGAATGTTACATGTTTCACGCCTGATTGTAATCCCTGGAAAATCCATAATTTTCTTCAATGTCCTATATAATAATACATGTGGTTTAAAGAATTAAACATTACAGCAATTGAAAATAAAAGGTAGGAAAAATGAGGAAAAAGAGAGAAAAATAGGAATATGATTGCGCCAAACCAAAAACACATGTAGAATCAACATTTAATCATTAATAAATACATTCAGATAGTTCCAATTTCAGATATATCAGTCTCAAAATATGTTTGATCCTCACAGGGGTTTACTAATAAGGATCAAAAGTAATACTTTTATATTACAACTTAGTGGTAATTTGGTTCCTTTAGTCGACATACATAATTGATGTCAGCTTTAACAAAATCCACAGCTTGTTTAACATGAAATTCTCAGGCTTATCACCGACACAAACTCTTCCAGCTACTCTTCCAACAGGAGGGAGGGGGTGAGGTGGCTATGGCCAACAGTAGTAGCAGACAACTCATACTCAGACAAGAGCGTTTGCTTTGGGATACCGAGAGGCATTAGAGCATCCGAATTACATTGGAGGTATTTCTCATATTTCTAGTTGTATAATATGTCGTGCGATTTGCACATTTGAGTCTTTTTGTGAGTATGGCTGGAAAGAACTTGGGGTGAGAGTGTTATGGATAATTACTAGTAACACTTAGATTTGATAAATGGGTGATAAAGTATGTGTCGGACTGTAAAGTACTTTATTTTAGGCAAATGTAAAGAGGAAACTATGTAGCAAAGAGTTATGAGTGATAAAGTGTACAAATGATGGGGCGAAATGACTTCACTTAGGGATAAGAAGAAGTCGATCCAAATTTGGAAAAAGTACTAGATGTTTAGTGATGTGTTGATGATTTCATTTGCTAATATGAAAGGGTAAGTGAATGGAAACCAATGATGTTGAATAGGAAAATCCTGGTAAGAAGTGTGGACATTGGGTGCCTGCTTTGAATGTCAATATGATGGTGAAAAATTGAAAGAAGATGGGTGGTTGAGAACTAAAGGCGATAAACCATAACCATGTGAGAATGAGTAGTATATTCAAGAATTTATTAGGGAATCTGAAAATAATAATTATGGATAGAAGGGGAGAGACTGAATACCCCTAGAAGTTAAATGAAGTTTATCGAGGCATCAGAGCGCACACTAGCATAGGCTAGTTTGTCTAGTGAACAAATAGTAAAAAGGTGGAATTATTATTGACATTGAAGATTCGGGAAAGGTAAATGGATTCGCTAGGAATCTTTTAGAGATAATGGAGATTTTGTAGTATAATTAAAAGGGACTTGGGAGAAGCAAAATTGCATGAATGTTTTAGAACACCACAAGAAATAGTGACACATCATGGAGTAGCTGAAAAGGCTATGGTATTTTAAGGGGTTGCATGTTTGTGCAAGGTTACCTAGGGTTGTAGGGGTTACAAGAAACGTGTTAGGAATTTGGACTATATATATGGAAGGGAAACCAAGGTGAATGACCATATCATTGAGAAAAATGGCGAGTGGAGGAAACACCCAGGGTTGTTCAGTGAGAGTGCTAGAGAGGTTTGCTTCCAGTTGTGGAATGCCTCATCCACGTTATAAAACGGTGAGGGAACCTTCATGTGTTAGAAGGACACTCACATTGCGAAACCCAGAAGTTGAGTTGGGTGCCTTGGGATGTGTGATTAGAGCATGGACCATGTTTAATGGCGGGCAACAAGATGTCAAGGAAGAATGTGCTCGACTTATGTTTCATAAGTTGAGGAATGACCATTATGTGGAGATAGCGGGTTATAACTACGGGGAAAGCAGCAATCTGGAGATTCAACAACATGAGACTCGAAGGCTCCAACGTGAGGTTATACGTCTTAGGGATGAGAATAAAGAGTTAAGATATGAGAATGAAGTCCTGGCAAGTAAGTTCAGGGGTGCAGAGAGGTTTGAAGAAGATCCTGAAGAAGAATCTGAGGAAGAACTAGTGTTTGAAGACAAACATTGTATCACATAAGGTTAGTTGCATGTGGTCTAGGTTATGTGTAAGAATAAAGCTCGTACAGCAACGGGAATTTTGGATGTACAAAAATATGGGTCTTAGGAGTAAAAACCCTTGGTATTTGATGTATAACCTTGTATTGTGTTAATGTATTCCGAGCTTGTGTGTGAAATATATATACATGTGTGTGTATCTATATGATGGGTGTATACACTATTGAGAGAAATAACTAAATGATTAGTGGAGAATGTATGTATGTTGACAATACGGGTCAAATTATGCCTTGGAGAAAATGGGTTCCATGTGGATGTTGGATTAGGATGCGATGACAAGCATGTCTAATGTGTTGTGCAAACTTAGGGATTTACGCAAGTTTATTAAATTTGGGGAACGAAATTTGTTTAAGGGGAAAGGGATGTGAAACCCCGACCCAAAAATGTTAAGTTTAGTTAAATGTTGAGTATTAAGTTGTTGGAAATAAATTTGGAGACGTTACGAACCACCCGTGGGGTGTAGAACCGTAAAGATTCGTTCTTTGAACAAGGTTCAGTAAATAGGTCATAACGTTTAGCACACATATCCGTTTTAGGTCCATAATATATCAAATCGAAGCTTAGACCGATACGGATATGAAAATACTGGAAAGAACTGGAAAGAAAACAATATAAGGTTTCCGAACGCCTTGGGAGCTGTCCGGATGGTTAATGAAGAAACTGGGACAACAAAGTTTCTAGGCATGATCCGTCTGGACGGGCACTTAGGGTGTCCGAATGGCTGTCGGGATTTCAGTTTTTAAAGACTAGAAATGGCCATTTGCGATAGAATCTCAGAGGAAGCCGAGAAGGGAGGGAGAAAGAGAGAGAGAGAGAGAGAGAGAGACTTAAAGAGAGAATGAGATTTGTTGAGATTTTTGCTTGGTTTTCCATGGATTCACGAAGCATATCAAGAATCAAGGTGGAATCAAGGAAGATTTGAAGGTTTGAGGTAAATTTTCATAGTTTTGGAATTCTAGGGTTTTTCCTAGATTTGTTTGATTCTTTAATAGATGGAATGTAGGGCTTAGATATGTTGATTCTAGAGTTATTTATGATTGTTTTACTAGTTTGAATCATTGGTTTAGGATAGGTTTTGAATTTGGAGAAGTTGGAGGATTTTGGGGAAAATCCTAGAGAGAGAAAGTAAGTTCTCTTGATTAGTATTTGATTTCATATTATTATTGATTATTAGTGTTGTTAATACAATGTTGTGGGTTCAGAATGCTTGAATCGATAGGTGGGTGAAAGAGGGCCAAAAACCCTAACCCTAACTTTGGAAATTTGCTATTATAAGTGGTGCTTAATCTAGGTAGGGGATTTCTTGCCCAATTCATTTTCATATCGTTCTTTTCCTCTCTAAATTACGGTTTATTTCCTCATTGGTCATCGGGTTTGTGTTCTTGCCTTATTGTTTCTAAGGAAGAATGAACTTAGGATTTATTCTTATTTTCTCTTGAAATGTAGATTGCATTAACCCTTGTTCATGTTCAATCACTTATTAAGCATGGTTGATCATTCATGCATCATGAGTAGCTTTAAATATATAGGTGAGTATATATATATTAATCGATGGCATGAAGCATGAATGCATTCGAGATTGCATGGGATACCTGAGTAATGACTCGGGTATACCCTAGGAACTACTTAAACGTCACATGGGAAGATGGTTGAGTGTTGGGCTTGGCAACAACCAGATGAATTCATGTGAGGCAACACACTTGAGGTGTGGGTGTGATGGGACTCACACAACAGGGTGACTTTCTAGGGTGGTACGATTAATCCATTAATGGTTGGGAGAACTAGGATTGAACGAGGAAATGTGATGAGTCGGCTCGCATTCAGTGATGGTTAGGAGAACTAAGATGAGTGTCCGATGTGGTGATCAAGACATGATTGGGATAATCATGGTCTTGATTGTTGATTGATGATTCATAGTTGGAATTATGAGACTATGATTGGTTTCCCCAGAAAGGTCACTCGAGTGTTATTGTTGGGTTTTCATATTGTTGCATTGCCTTCTTGTTGGATTCAGCCTATAATGATTGTTTGCTCTTTTACCCTACTGAGCTTCTAGCTCACCCTTTTATTTTCCTTCCTTCCTACAGGTGAGACTGGTACTAGTGCTGGTGTTCCGGATCAGTAGAGACGGAGTTGTGGTATGGATGGCACTTGGAGGAGGGTTAGGATTTGGGAATAGTGAGTGCATTGCACTTTGTTTATTTTCACGCTTGTTGTATGAGATAATATATGATTTATCAACTATTGGCACCGATGGGTGTGTTTTGGTACGGTTAGAAGGTAATTTATATGGTTGTACCTTCTGAACCGGGGGTGGACTCTGAGTCCTGTCAAATGATGTTTGGGATTGTTTCTATTATGTGAAATGTGATACTTGTGTGAGAATCAGTTTGTGCATGCTGCTAGATGGTCAGAGGCCCTGCTACGTTATAATGTGATTGTTGTGATTATTGCTGCGTTTTATTACAGGTAGGCATAGCCCGATATATGGGGAGATGCTGCCGGATTTTTGACTGGGGTTGTTGTCCTAGTTGAGTGAACTAGGGTTAATGACTAAGGAAGTGGATCACATTGATGACCTACGAAGGTGAGGTTAGCACCATGTGATGTTTCGAAAACGAGGCGTCACAAAGCATCTATAGACAATGCTTCTGTATGGGTATTTAACACTTATGAGAGATTTCCAGAAACCTTGGTCTTCACATAAAAATCTCTAGATCCACTTAAACAATAATGCCTTGTTCTTTAAAGTAATATCTCCAATTCCCAGCCCACTATACTTTTTTGGTTGAATTACTTGCTTCCAACTGATGCAATGCATTTTCTTCCTTTCAACTGAATCACCTCATAGGAATTTTCACTAAATATGCTCCAATTTTTTCACCACTGCAACTGAAACCTTCAACAAAGACATGAAGTATAGAGAGAGACTCGCTAGCATAGATTTAATAACTGTTAGTCGCCCCCCAATGGAGAGTTGTCTCCCCTTCCAAGATGCTAGCTTCTTTTGGAAATTATCAATCATAGGTTTCCAGGATTTAGCAAGCTTGAAATTAGCTTCTAGTGGCAAGCCAAGATATTTAACAGGAGACTACTCTGCCCAGCAGTTGAACTTCCTAGCAATTGCTTCAGTATCTTGTAAGCTCACACCTATTCCCAGTAAGGAACTTTTGAAAAGGTTCACTTTAAGGCCAGAGATAACTTGGAAACATCGAAGAATTCTCTACACTGCCTGAATATATTTTTCCTTTGCTTTGAAAAAGACTAGAGTGTCATCCACATACTGAATATGAGAGATAGTCATCCCATGCCTTTGAACCACTATGCCTTTAAGAAAGACCAATATCCTCAGCCATTTTGAATAATTGGTGTAGCCCTTCAGCATCAATATTGAACAAGAAAGGCGATAGTGGGTCACCAGTACTAATACCTTGGCAGTAGAAATACACTTCATAATCCATCCTTTCTATTTCAAACCAAAGCCTATTTTATTCATTACTGAGTCCAGGTAGGACCATCTAACTGAGTCAAAAGCCTTTTCAAGATAAAGTTTGAATAGGAAAGCCTTATGCCTTCTCTTCTTCACCAAATGGACTATCTTTTTTGCAATAAGTATATTATCAAGAAATTTTTTACCTTTGATGAAAGCATATTAGGAGGCACTAATGATAGATGGAAGGAAAAGTTTCAATCTATTTGTCAGTGATTTAGAGATCACTTTGTAGAGGATGCTAACAAAATAATTGGTATGAAATCAGTCAACCTACAAGAGCCTGCCATTTTAGGAACAAGAGTTATAAAGGAGGAGTTTACCCCATTAGGAAGTTTTCCAGATATGTAGAAATTATGCACAAGATTGTAGATGTCCCCCTCCAAAACTTCCCAAGCGTTTTTGATGAATTGGAAATTAAAATCGTCTGGGCCAGGTGCTTTAGATCCATCACAACTCCATACAGCTACCTTGATCTCTGCATCAGTAAAAGGCTCCACCATAGTATCAGCTAAATTAGAAGGAATGGACCTAAAATTAAGGTCATCCCATTGAAAATTTCCATTTAGCTCTTTCTTAAATACTGCAGAAAAAATGAGATGCTACAACATTTTTTACTTGCGATGGGATTGTGATGGTTGAACCACCAACACGTAAGAAATGGATTTGATTTAAGTTCCCCCTAATGCAAGCCGTTGATTGAAAAAATTTAGCTTTTTTATCTCCAGCTAACACCCATTGAAACCGAGATTTTTGGCTCCATAGATATTTGTGTTTCTTACTTTCCATTCATAAGTCACCTTTTAGCAGACTTAGGTTCTCTTCCTCTGGCACTGAGAGAACTCTCTCTTTGGATACCAGCTCAATTCTGTCTATCTCATTTTCTAGTGCCTTCACCTTGGTTCCCACATTTCCAAACACCTCTGAATTCCATATTCGCAATAATTTTTTCAATAGGTGGAATTTTTGTAGAACACGAGCTTCATTATGAAGGTGGAGATTAATTTCTTGCCAAAAACTAAATGAAGGAAGTAGCAATGATCCCACCAGCAATACAACACCTTGAATGGACGGCCCCCCAATTAATCTTTTTTGTCTCGATCTAAAATGGAAGATTGGTCTGACGACCAACGAGAAAGACCCCAAAGTCTTATACTTGGAAACTTTAAATACCAATCCGGAGAAGCAAAAGCCCTATCAATTCGACTCTGACTCCTAGAGTTTCTCCAGGTGAAATTCCTTCCCATTAAGGCAACTATGCCAAACCAACACGATCAATGAATGAGGAGAACTGTCGTATACCTCTTGATGATACTGAATGCCCTTGCTTATCTTGAGGAAAAAGTATCTCATTGAATTCCCCAACACATAGTCAAGGGGCGGATCGATGAAGAGAGACCTCTGCAAGTTCTTCCCATAGATTACTTCTACTAGCTCCATCATTTGGCTCATACATAGCTGTTATGCAACACTCAAAATTACTCAATATAATCCTTGCATCAATCGAGATCCACCTTTCCCCTTTCAACACATCCCTCATCTGAACTATTAGCGAATTGCAGATAACCAACAACCCACCCGAAGCTCCATTGGAGCTTAAACCAGACCACTCATATGCATTGTTACCCCAAGCCCCCTTATATTCCATGATAATATGTTTAACATTAACCAACAATATTACCTGGACTATGGAGCTGAAGTAATTATCTTGGTTTAACTACTCCAACAAAGGCTTCTAAGACCTCCCTCTCAATAATTCCCTTCTGCAGCTATTCTTCTACACTACTCCAGCAAGACTTGCTTAAATACTACTCTTATTTGCTAAGCTTTGCCTTTCCTTTCCTTCTTTCATCTTCCAATGCATGCTCAAAACCAGGTGGAATACTCTCGAGGATTCACCTGAGTCGACACTAGACCTTACTGCTCCACCAACTTGACACATGATTATATTTGTTTGAGGCTCTACACTTTGTTCAATGCCCAAGACAGGTTCATCCTCCGCTAGTGACCCAAGATTCTTAACTATTTCACTAGGCCTTATATGCACTAGTTGCCCATCCTACATACAACCGTCCAATGGTAATAAGTAGTCTGTACTCGGGCTATCGAAAATAGCCACCTACAACTCCTGATGCTGAGGATCCCTGGTCTGAGATTTACCATTATTGTTTGAAATTTGAAATAATCCTGCCTTTGAATAATCATCTAGTTTTTGACCCATCTGGGGGTCACCGTCACCTACTTTCGGCAACAATATGAACTTCTACGACTTATTCATCATAGGGATATTCACCACTTTGTGGAAGGGAGTGGCAAATATGGTTTGATTTGGCTCTTCTATCACCTGCACATTGAACACTTCTCCATCCACTTCCAAAGTAATTAAACCCATTATGGTGTTTATCTCATTGGAGGAGATGAGAACTCTACCAATATCAAACCACTTTTTGAAAACTGTCTCCTCATAAGTGGTAACATAGGTTCCCCACAGACTACCTAGTTCAATGAAAACCTCATTATTCCAGGCATGAAGAGGTACCCCCGCAAATCTCAACCAAATTCATCTTTCCCTTCAAGTTGTAGATTGATGCCATGGCTTAACCAATCTGAACCACTCTCCTAGCCAATCTCCATTGTCCAAAGTACACATCATTTCCTCTTTGGATTGAAAGGTTAGTAACACCTGATTACCACCCATGGGCCATGCTTCAATCCATGTGTTATCATGGGACATAACTTCCTCCAGGTTTAATAGGCAGTTAAACTCAATTAACTATCCCACCGCAGATAAGTCAAGCCATTGTTTTTCCTCATCCTTGGTATCAACCTTCAGGGACCTCCCCCAGCCCTTACTTAGGCCAATATGTTGCTGATTATCACCAGTGATTGACGATCATAACTCTTTGATAACCTCGGCATACCTCAAATTGTTAACATTTCCACTTTGGAGGGGTTTTCTACTACGCATAATAGGAATTGGGAAATTTTCAACTCTTCCTTCTTTGCAAACTTGGCATTTTTGGCTCTCAGCTTGTAACTACAAAACCATGTATCATTCAAAGCGCTCAACGATGATTGATCTTCCTTCCTATGAAATCTAATAAAACCAAATCAATGACCTTTCTTATTCTACCTCTTAGATATGAACACCTCCTGCACAAAGCCATGCTTTCCCATGACACGTTTCATCATATGGGTGTCCACTCGATTAGGGATATTCTCAAAATAAACTCTACAACTCTCTACTCGAGGGTGGTTTTGGGCATTTAATGTAGGGTGGCCGACTTTTTCTTGGTAGGGGTTGCTCGCTGGCTGATTGTAGGAGGAAGGTTTGCTAGTGGATGCGTGGGCAGTTGTAGGGGTAGTTGGGTTGGTGGAGAATTGAACAGGGAAGATAGATTGAGGTGTCCGGTTAGCCTGAGTGCTCGGGTTTGTTTGGAGGAAAGATTGCGAACGAGGAAGTGGAGAAAAAAATGGGGGGTTAGCCTGAGTATAGGGGTTTGTAAGGGGTACTTACTTGATCTATGTTGATCCATTTTCAATCCTGGAATCCAAAGAATATTTATTCAATCAAGAAATATGAACCCGTTTGAAGATTAACAAGATAATTGTATACCCCTAGAAAAGGAATATTGATCGTGGAGCATTTGGTCAAGTGCTTATATGTTAAATTCTATGAATTTAGAACATCACATAAATTTCAAAGATTTGAAAGTGTTAAAAGATAGCAGCACTGAAAAAAAAAGTGATGAAGCAAAAGATTGGAGATATAGGTGGAGAGCTAAAGCCAAGTCAAAAAAGGCAAATCGAACACTTGCCGAGGAAAGCATCGCATCACACTTGATCGAACAACTCAAAAGCAGGTTGATGCACCTTCAGATTCATGAACCTTGAGCTATGTTTGTTATCGTTTTTAGAGGTGAGATTTATGGGTAGACCAAGTTGCGAGAGCTGAGCTTTTAGCTGAGAGAAAATTCTAATATTCTCCAATTCAAGAAAAGTTGTCGTCTTCAATTTTTGTAATGGTCTGACGGTATTATATGATTTGGGCATTGTTGGGTAAGTTTTGTACAATGTTGAACATCGAAACTAATGTTTTGGAAAAAAAATTGTGTTACGTTTCTAAAAGTGTAATGGTTTATATAACGATAATAACTGGGTTAATAACTATTAAAGAGTGTTTCCTTTTGCAGAAGCTCAATTGATGTAATGGCATTTTCTAGTTTTTATGGGCTTCGCTATATAGGGTATGAAGGATTTTTTTTATGTGACCTTAATCCTATTTATATTATAAAACGGTGTCGTTTTCCACTCTCTTTCCCAATACATGCAGCAGTTTAATGGAACAACATATACTCTCTATTATAGAGCCGCGTTTCTTCCGATTGTACGTATATATAGGTATATTCATATATAGGTATTCATTGATAATTGCAAGTACGTTGTCTTTGATATTCAATTGTAGCAGGGTACGATCTGTGGACTGGTCATAGTTATGTAAATTTTATCCTTCAACCAATTATCGTTCTTTTATATATTTGTTCTATAGTCCATGATATTTAATTGTGTTTTGCATGTCCATTTGGGCATATTATTGATGGCATTCATCTGCATATAACCACATAATCATTATATCTAATGTGTTTTTTAATCATGAAAAAGATCTATTATTTTTCTGAAATCAATCAAGCGTGTAAAGATTTTGGAATGGAATTGAATTTAGTTAATCATGACATCAGACAGATTTTCCTAATAGAATGGAATTGATTGTAGGTTTATATCTAAGTTTGGAGATTATTGAAATAAAGCAAATATGTGAAGTAGAAGGGAATGTTACATGTTTAATTGCTTGAGTTACCGAGTTAGATCATCTCAGAGTTTCAATTGTAAATTAAAAAAAGTGGATGTGGTTGAAAGAATCAAACATCAGTGATATTACAAAAATACCCCCACCAATGGTGCTCCGCCACGTCATATGTGGACCAAAAGACTCTTCATGCCTACCAGGCAGTCTCCTCGGTAAGAGTGCACCAGCTGGACCTACCAAGGTGAAAAACAGCTGGATATGGTCCACAATCATAATGGAAAGACCCACTTCAACAGTGGTCTCCAGCCCTATATAAAGCTCAGCAGGTCAGGTATTGTCCAAGGAAATCACATTTTTAAGTACTGGCTAATTGAGAGCTCTAGTCCGAGGAGCTCACCTGATGAAATACCAACTGACTTGAGCGTCGGAGCGCCAACGCCAGAGGACACCTCTGGCACGGCCTTTAGCTCACCTTTCTTTGTTGTGCTCAGTTTCCAGACTACCTAGCTGATCAACCTGGACTGTCCTACCAGCCTGGTCGGTAAACTGCCTGACAGGCTACCTAGCTGATCAACCAAGACTGTTTTGCTCGGCTGATTAGCTCCCTGGAAGGATCTTCGCCCGTGCACTATCACAGGTCTGACCCACTGAACGTCTTCTCGGTAGTGACACCTTTTTGACGTCATCAGTTTGGCGCCGTCTGTGGGAAACGACTAAGTTCCCTTACAATGGTTAGACCTCGAAGAACCAACGATCCTGAGACATCTCATGCCCATCATCTGGTAGATGAGGCCGGGCAGCAACACCAAGATTATGGGAATCTTCCAAGGCATGAGGTGCCCTTGGATGCGCCTCAAGTCCGAGAAGGAGGAAACGTCCAAGCACCACCACAGGAGACAGCTGGTCCTCCCATCAGTGCTGAACGGTTTAATCAACTCTGCCAACAAGTGCAGCTCCTCACTGAGATGATGATGGCTAACCAGCAGGGCCCACCTTGGACCGCTGAAAGGAACGAGGATGATGAAAACTCGGGTTCTCTAGATGCAAGGAACAAGAGGAGGGACGAGAACCGAGAAGGGAATTCCAATACCAATAGGAACACCCATCACTCCCAGGTCAATGATGATGTCAATAAGCACCTTCAAGAGGTGGACCGCAAGCTAGCAGCCCTGCAGGGACGCAGCATCATTGATGAAATGTGGGACAACTCCATGACTCCCCTGTCTAGGGATATCCTTGAGACAGATATACCTCGTGACTTCAGGCTCCCCAACCTGGAGCAGTATGATGGAAAAAGGGACCCTTATGACCATGTCATGGGATACAAGTCCATGATGAAGTGCCGCGGAGCATCAGATGCAGTGTTGTGCAAGGCCTTCTCCTCTACACTTATTGGACCTGCTCGGACTTGGTTCATCAACCTTCCTAGGCACAGCATTTATAGCTTCCAGGACCTATCCAGGAAGTTCAGTCTCCGATTTGCAAGCGCCAGGAAGCCCAAGACCACCAATCAGGACTTGATGGTGATTGAACACGAGAAGGGAGAACCATTCCGTGACTTCGTAGGAAGATTCAACCAGATGTGCCTGGAGATCCCTGATGTGCAAATTGCTGTAGCAAATGCTGCTCTGATCAGGACAGTGCGTCATGAGCAGTTCTGCAACTCATTATGCACTGATGCTCCTCAGTCCATGGATGAACTCCTGGCAAGGACTGAGAAATACATCAAGGCAACGGATTCTCTCAAGTCCTCTCGTTTTGCGATACGAACCTCTCCTGATAGAATGAGAGGCTCTAGTGAGAAGGGCCGCTCAGGAGGGGTGGGAGGTAGCCGACCAAGCGGCGACAAGAGGACGGGAAGAGAAGATAACAGGCGAATAGACCAGCCGTCCAGGAAGTTTCCACCTGGCCCGCCACCTAGTCGCTTTGATACTTACACTCCACTGAATGCTCCCCCGAAGATAGTGTTGAACGAAATAGTGGCCCAGAACTTGGTCAAATGGCCAAAGAAGATGAGTGCCACCTTTGCAGAGAAGAGGAAGTTCTCAAACAAATATTGTAGGTTCCATAAGGACCAAGGGCATGATACCGATGATTGCATTCAGTTGAAAGATGAGATTGAGGAGTTGATAAGAAGAGGACACCTCAAGAGATACACTGCAAATCGAGAAGGAAAACGAAGGGGAGATGACAGAAAAGATGATGACCATAGAAGGCCACGGAGGAGGGAAGATTCTCCTCCACATCAGAGAGGCACGGCAGGAACAATTGATTTCTGTGGTGTCATTATTGGAGGGTTGGCAGCAGGTGGAGAAAGTACATCAGCTGGGAGAGCATATGCTCGCCTCACCGAACAGCTAGCCAAGGGAAAAAGAGTCAAGAGGGATGAGGATGTCATCACATTCTCAGAGAAAGATGAGGAAGGTGTTCGAGTCCCTCACGATGACGCCTTGGTAATCGATGCGGTGATCGCCAACTTTAACGTCCTGAAGATCTTGGTAGATAAAAGGAGTGCAGCAGACATCCTATTCTACCATACTTTCAAAGCTATGAAGCTCTCGGAGGATAGGCTAAAGCCGACCTCAGTACCCTTGTATGGGTTCACAGGAGAGTCAGTCATACCAAAAGGAATGATAACCCTCCCAGTCACATTGGGAACACATCCCAGGACGGTGATGCACATGGTGGACATGTTGGTAGTTGATGTGAAGGCTTCCCACAATGCCATCATAGGAAGACCACTACTTCACAAGGTGAGAGCTGTTGTCTCAACCTATTGCTTGAAGATGAAATTCCCCACCTCGAAGGGAGTGGGTGAAGTGAAGGGAAATCAAAAGGCTTCCCGGAGCACCTACTTCACTGAACTCAAAGAGAGGAAGAAAGAGAAGATCTCAGTAGCCAGCCTGGATATGAGAGCAGAGGAGCAGGTGTTCAAGCCTACTCCAGTAGAGCAACTTAAGAAAGTTGAGGTCACGGCTGGCTCAGAAAGAAACTTTCGTGTTGGATCTCAACTTGGGGAAACAATGACCAAGGAGATCACTGAACTACTCTTAGCGAGTGTAGGTACATTTGCCTGGAGTGCTGATGAAATGCCCGGCATAAGTGCGGAGGTGATGACGCATCGGCTGAGCATCATGCCCGGTGCCCGACCAGTTAAGCAAAAGAGAAGAAACTTTGCTCCTGATCGCCAAGAAGCGATCAAGGAAGAGGTGAGGAAGTTGATGGATGCAGATTTCATCAGAGAAGTCCAATACCCTGAATGGCTAGCTAATGTTGTCATGGTGAGAAAAGCCAATGGAAAGTGGAGGATGTGTGTGGATTTTACCGACTTGAATAAATCATGTCCTAAGGATAGCTATCCACTACCAAAGATTGATCAGCTGGTAGATGCCACCTCAGGACATCAGCTCCTCAGCTTCTTGGATGCCTATTCGGGATACCATCAGATAAGAATGCATCCCGAGGACCAAGAAGGAACCTCATTCATTACTCCTGAGGGGACGTATTGCTATAAGGTGATGCCATTCGGATTAAAGAATGCTGGAGCCACCTATCAGCGGTTAGTGAACCATATCTTCAGAGATCAGATAGGAAAGTCCTTGGAGGCTTATGTAGATGATATGGTGGTGAAGAGCAAGAAAGCTGAGGACCACCCTACTGACCTGCGCAAGGTCTTTCATACACTTGATCGGTTTGGAATGAAGCTGAACCCGGACAAGTGTGCCTTCGGGGTGGCATCCGGGAAGTTTCTTGGTTTCTTGGTAACCAGCAGGGGTATCGAGATGAATCCTGAAAAGGTGGAAGCAATCCTGCAGATGGAGCCACCCACAAATGCCAAGGAAGTTCAAAGGCTGACCGGCCGAGCAGCATCACTAGGAAGGTTCCTTGCTCGGTCCGGCGACAAATGTAGACCATTTTTCCAAGCATTAAAAAAGGCCAAGGAATTCATATGGACACCTGAGTGTCAAATTGCCTTTGAAAATCTTAAAGATTATCTAGGCCAGCCTCCTCTACTGACTTGTCCAAGAGAGGGTGAAGTCTTGTACCTCTACCTAGCAGTATCACAACACGCGGTAAGCGCAGTCCTAGTAAGTGAGCAAGACAAGGTGCAAAGACCAGTGTATTACATCAGCAGAATGATGGTTAGTGCAGAGACAAGGTACTCCCATGCTGAGAAGCTTGCTCTGTCACTGATAGTGGCAGCAAGGAAGCTGAGACCTTACTTCCAAGCACACTCGATAATTGTCCTGACTGACCAGCCACTAAAACAAGTCCTCCAAAAGCCAGACACTTCAGGAAGATTAGTGAAGTGGGCTATTGAATTGGGAGAGTTTGACATTCAGTACCAGCCGAGGAAGGCTATGAAAGCCCAGGCCTTAGCTGATTTTATAATTGAATGCTATAAAGAGCCCAACCAGGACACTGCCTCCACTGCACCTCAACAATGGCAATTGTTTGTGGATGGATCATCCAACCAAGAAGGCAGTGGTGCTGGCATTCTCCTGCTCGGCCCGGGGGGCATGACCATAGCACATTCCTTGCGATTCAATTTTAAAGCCTCGAACAATGAGGCGGAATATGAGGCTGGGCTGGCTGGGCTACGCCTTGCCAAGCAGCTGGAAGTTAAAAATTTGATCGTTCATAGTGACTCACAGCTGATCACCGAGCAGATCAAAGGAGAATACGAAGCAAGGGGACCAAGTATGATTAAGTACCTGGCAAAAGTACTTGAGCTGATGGAGAAGATACCGAAGGTGGAGGTCAAACAAATACCTAGAGGCGAAAACTCAAGAGCCGACGTGTTAGCACGATTGGCGTCTGCCTCCTCAGTGCAGGTACCTACCTCAGTTCAAGTGGAAATACTCCCGCAAAAGAGCATCGAAGTACAATGATGGCAGATATTGATGTCGGTCATGAGCCGAGTTGGAAGGATCCGATCAAGAAATACTTGGAGGATGGAAGTTTGCCTGAAGATCGCAACCAAGCAAGGAGCCTCCGAAAAAGAGCAGCTAGATATACCCTGATCCAGGGAGAGGTGTATAGAAGATCCTTCACTCTTCCATATCTGAAATGTCTAGCACCCAGAGATGCAGACTATGCACTCCGAGAAGTGCATGAGGGGATATGTGGAAGCCACATAGGATCCAGGACCTTAAGTCACAAGGTACTGAGATGCGGGTACTATTGGCCTACCATGATGAAGGACGCTAAGAAGCTCGTACAGAAGTGCGATAAGTGCCAAAGGCACTCAAACGTGCCGAGAGTACCCTCCTCAGACATCATCCCTATGCAAAATACATGTCCATTTGCTCAATGGGGCATGGATCTCCTTGGACCATTCGTCCAGACATTGGGGCAGAGGAGGAACCTTATTGTTGCCGTTGATTACTTCACTAAATGGATAGAGGTGGAGCCATTGGCAGCCATCTCGGAACAGAAAGTGATGGACTTCATATGGAGAACCATCATCTGCAGGTATGGCTTGCCCCAAGCCCTCGTGGTGGACAATGGAAGACAATTTGTGAGCAGAAAGATGCACAAATTCTGCGAAGACCTTAGCATTGACCTAAGGATTACCTCCGTGGCACATCCCCAGGCTAATGGGCAAGCAGAAGTGACAAACCGTACTATCCTTGAAGGACTGAAGACAAGGCTGGATGGAGCAAAGGGGAGATGGGTTGAAGAACTACCTAGTGTGCTCTGGTCATACCGCACTACTCCTCGGACATCAACAGGTGAAACTCCATTCTCTCTCTCCTTCGGGACCGAGGCAGTCATCCCGATCGAAATTGGAGCCCCGTCATTGAGGGTTACCAACTTCGAAGAATCAATGAATGATGAGCTGTTGCTGAACAACCTGGATCTCCTAGAAGAAACCAGGGAGAATGCAAGGATCCGGACTGCTGCCTATAAACAGAAGACAGCTCAGTACCACAACAGGCGAGTAAAAAGGAGAAGTTTCTCTGTTGGAGACCTTGTACTGAGAAAGGTAATTGCTACAGGTAAACATCCAGGTAAGCTAGGTGAAAATTGGGAAGGACCCTACCTAGTTGTGAAAATCCTAAAAGAAGGCACATACAAAATCGAAGATCCGAGGAAGCCTGGGGAGATGAGACCCTGGAATGTCGACAATCTTCGGAGATACTATGTGTAATGCCTTATTGTAACACATGATGTTTTTATTTCTATGTATCTGCTTTTCATCTTTGAACATGCAGGAATGAATAAAAATTCAGGTCTCTTTCCCAAAATAATGCATCACAATGCAGGAGAAGGCTTTGACCTGAACAACATGCAAACTTAGCCAAAAAATTGTCTAAGTATCAATGCACACCGACCAACGTCACAAGATGATCAGGAAAAAACAAACCTGGTCGGCTTACCGACCAGGATAACTCCCGAAGAGGAAATGAAGACACCATCAACCTGGTCGGTCTACACAATAATGAAGACTCCACCCTAATAAACAGGGTCAAAACGCCACAGTCGGTCTACCGACCAAGATGGCCTTTCAGACCTTCCTAAAAGGAAGAAAGATCTTCAAAGATCAACGCCACAGTCGGCCTACCGACGAGGATGGCATTCCAATATTCCTAAAAGGAATAAAAGGCTTCTGAAGTCATGGTCGGATACCGACCAGGCAATCAAAACATGAAGATTTTGATCAAGAAAGCAAGAAGAGACAAATAGCATGGGAGGCCTACCGACCAGGGAAGTATTTTCAACATTGAAATACTTAGAAAAATTTGAGACTTAAAAGTCCAAAAAATGCAAGAAGGCTGGTCTGCTTACCGACTACAAAATCATAATGACAATCAAATATGAACAGAAATATACAGAAGTATATAATATGCGCTACCGAGCAATTATGAATTCTGATTTCATTGAAATTCAAACAGGTTCATTACAAGTTAAGTTAAGAGCAAAAGAGGCTAAGCCCATACAAGAGAAGGCCTAGGAATCTAAAGCAGGAACTCCAGAGCCAGACTCCTCGGCAGTGGCCACATTGGCAGGAAGGATTAGAGGAGCCTCCTCGGTAGGCTCAACAGCTGGGAGAATAGCTTGGTTTGGTGCTTCATTATCCGCCTCCAAGTTCTCCTCTTCCACAATCTCTACATCCTCGTCCGAAGCCTCCTCATCAGAAAAATCAGCCTCGGCAAGGCCTCTCTTCCTCCTCTGCTCAGCCTTCCTGAAGGCTTCAAGGATCTCCTCCTTGGACTCTTCCAGCTGATCCCTTCCCATGAGAGAAGGGCATAAAGGTGTGAGTATGGAGGAGTCCAGACCAGCCTTCACAAGCAGTTTCCTGGACTCCTTGACACCTCCTCGGAAGCCATAGAAGCCTTCCTCCCTAAGAGCAGCTTTGAAGTCCTCAGAATCTTTGAACTTCTGGATTGTCTGCTGCTCGGCATCAACAAGGAGACGTTGGTAGGTCTCCTCAGCGTTCTTCAATTTGCGCTCCAAGGAGAACACCCTCTCCTTCATCTCCTTTCGTTGCCGAGCAGCCTTCTCCATTTGAGCAGAGTGAGTCTGCTGCATCTCCTCCACCTCGGCCTTCATCAAACTGAGCTTATTATTGGCCTTGGTAGCACGCTCCACGGCAGCATCGGCCCTGTCCCTTTGAACGGTTTCCTCATAGGCAAACCGAGCAATGCCTGAGGGAAGGGCAGAGAGGTGGACAGCAGTCTGAAAAGGGGAAATGACTTAGAAAAAATTCATTAAAAAGAAAAGTTACCGAGCTGAGGAGAAGGAGCTCATACCTGCATGAAGAGGGAGTTCATCTGGGTCAGATGCTCCATAGCAGTCAGATTAGACACCCTGTTATAGTCTGCAGGGGTTGGCAAGTGCTTCAGCATCTCGGTAGCCACTCTTGGGTTGACTACCCTGTCAGTCTTGCTGACATCCCATTCTGGAGAATGCCGAGCAGAATCCTCCTCGGCAATGGGTCCCAAAGGAGGATCATTCACCTGCCGAGGGATCTGATTAGGGATTGACCGAGGAGTCCCTTGCCGAGGGGGAGGAGTAATTCGAGTTACAGTAGTAACCGAGGTGGTAGCTCCGGTGAGGGCAATCTCAGATGCCGCAGTCTCCCCTGTGGCCCCCACACGTGGCCTCTTAGGGTCCTTACCCTTGCTGGTCTTCTTCCTCTTTGGTTGCCGAGGAGCTGGGGCAGCGTTCATCGCCATGTACTCTGACAAGTCGGCCATATCTGCAAGGCATCACAACAAGTCAAAATATCTACCGATCAGTGATGGTAACCTAAAATATCGAAGAAATAAAAGCAAGCAAACCTTGCCGAGATCCGTAACAGAAATTAGAAACCGAGAAGTCCTGTGGATTGAACTTCATGTCGGTCTCGGCCCCAACAACAAGGAGTTCCTTCCAGGCTTCGTATAACTTTAACTCCTCACCCTTCAATTGGGGAGGACGGTTAAACTGATCGGTAAGAGGTACCGACCAGGTGGTACGGAAGGGAAGTTCCTCCCCTTCAGGAAGAGGAACTCGGACAAAGATGTAGGAATTTTTCCATCTCTTGATGGACTGGTTGTACAGTGGGATCTTAAGTCCTGGCTTGAGTTTTAAGTAGAAAAGACCAGGGGAGTTCGGTAGATGACACAGAAGAGAAAGATGTTGAATGACCGAGGAGGAGATACCGAGATGGTATCTGTGAGAAAGACAAACAATGTTGGCCAGAAAGTGCCAGGAATTGGGTGCCAGAATAGCTGGAGAGAGATTGAACCGACGAAGAAGGCTGGTTATGGCTGGAGGGAAAGGAATCCTAGCACCTGCTTGGAGTGACCGAAGTGAGATAGCAAACTCTCCTCTCCTAGGACGAAATGGAGACTCACCCTCACCCACACGTCGGTATTGGAAGGGCAGACCACACTTGGCCACCACCTCGTCAATATAACTGTTGGATAGGTCACAGGAGAGGTAGGTCGGTTCATTGATGCTGTCGTCGGTACCTCCGCCCCTCTCATTAGGAGGAGGAAGGTCATGGGGAGCATACTCTACTGGGTACTCCACCGAGGAGGATTCTACAAAATGACGTGTCCTTAAGGGGGGATTGGTTTGGGTGATAACTACCTCATCGGTAGAGGTAGTTGCTCGGTCACTACCAGAGGTGGATGTTGAAAGGCCAGAAATAGACGTACTAGAACTAGAAGAAGACATGGCTTACCTAGAAGATTGCTCGGTAGGTCAAAATTGAAGGATTGACTCTTGATCTTGCTCGGAATGAACTACTGCTCGGTATAAGCTCTCAACTTTCAGAGGAAGTGTGGAATGACTCGTTCCCACGTCCTTTTTATAGCAAAAGACCAATCTCAGATCAACGGCCAGCAACAGATGGCCAATAAACCGCGCAGACATGGACCATTGATCTAAGGGTCTGAGCTGTCATCTCCTCATTAATGGAATGGCATAATAACTCCTCTCATCGATCTGCGCAGAACGACGCCTCGATAAGGGAGTTGGGGGGCAACTGATATTACAAAAATACCCCCACCAATGGTGCTCCGCCACGTCATATGTGGACCAAAAGACTCTTCATGCCTACCAGGCAGTCTCCTCGGTAAGAGTGCACCAGCTGGACCTACCAAGGTGAAAAACAGCTGGATATGGTCCACAATCATAATGGAAAGACCCACTTCAACAGTGGTCTCCAGCCCTATATAAAGCTCAGCAGGTCAGGTATTGTCCAAGGAAATCACATTTTTAAGTACTGGCTAATTGAGAGCTCTAGTCCGAGGAGCTCACCTGATGAAATACCAACTGACTTGAGCGTCGGAGCGCCAACGCCAGAGGACACCTCTGGCACGGCCTTTAGCTCACCTTTCTTTGTTGTGCTCAGTTTCCAGACTACCTAGCTGATCAACCTGGACTGTCCTACCAGCCTGGTCGGTAAACTGCCTGACAGGCTACCTAGCTGATCAACCAAGACTGTTTTGCTCGGCTGATTAGCTCCCTGGAAGGATCTTCGCCCGTGCACTATCACAGGTCTGACCCACTGAACGTCTTCTCGGTAGTGACACCTTTTTGACGTCATCAATCAGAAAAATTGAAAAGAGAAGGTAGGAAAAATGGGAAAAGGAGAGAAAAATAGGAATATGATAAACCCTTCACCAGAAAAGTATGTAGAACCAACATTTAATCCTTGATAAATACATTCAGATAATTCTAATTTCAGATATATCAGTCTCAAAATATGTCTAACCCTCACACAGCTTTACTAATAAGGATCGAAAGTAATACTTTTCTATTACAACTTAGTGGTAATTAAGTCGGTTTCTTTAGTAATCATCAATGAAACGTCAAAAACACATCCTTAATCATCCTTAAACTACCCTTCAAGGTAAAGATTGTTGGTCCTAATTAAGTTTCTTCGGAGGCGGAGATTTTTCACGTAATCCCTGGAGAATCCATAATTTTCTTCAATGTCCTATATAATAATACATATATATTTTAGAACAATGATTCAGTTTGTTTCTTTCACTGCATATTTATTTCACTTGGTAGTTAAAAGCACATAAAGAAGAAAAAACTTTTACCTTTGTTTATCTGCGTTAAAACTTTTTGGTACTCCTTTTCCAGTTTGAAGTGGGATATTTTCAATCTGAACTCCTTTGGTTAATTCTTCATCAATCACCTTTGTAACTTTGAAACACATAATCTCTGTGTTATCTTGTTTCTCACTGACTGAGACTGTAAATAGTAGCTCCTTCCCCAACAGTTGTTCCACGACAATCAGAATCGCAGTCCTATTTGAGTTCGGGATCTGTGATAGTTTTTGCATTGATATCTTTGGAAGCCTTTCCACGTGTTTTCCGAATATCATGAATTTTACTTCTCCATTGTAGTCTTTTACATAGACCGTGATAGAGATAGTATGCGAAAGGTCATTATTTTATCTAATATTTAAATTCAATTCATTTATTTAGAAAAAATATGTTTAACACTTTATATATGAAAAATGACATATTCGCAAAAGTTTCTTTTATTCTATATGGTATATAAATTGGTGTGTAATTAAGTTTAGTTTACACACAGAAGATAAATTCATAAGTTCCTATTGAATATTAGTAAACGATCACAGCTTAGACGGAATTGGACAAACCGTTGGCAGGGCTGTAGTACAGTATTTCACTATGTATATCTTGGCTACGGAAAGTAGTAAAGCTTGAACTTACTATACTAGTACACTTGGAGTGTATTGATCAGGACTACGTGTGAGTTAATTTTTCTAGTCTGACTACATGGAAAATTGTACACTCACATTGACGTTATGACATCATTCATAATCTTAATTTATTAAAGATTATTGATACATGTGCATTTAATGTATGGGACTTTGATTTACCAAAGGGTGAGGTCTTTTTGTACAGGCCAACTTACACTGAATGAATAGAGCCAAAGAATGTTTGGAGTTGGTACATTCAGATGTGTGTGGTCCAATGACTATCCGAGCGAGAGGAGGTTATGAGTATTTCGTCACTTTCATAGATGACTACTCAAGGTATGGATACATTAACCTAATTCACCATAAGTCTAAAATTTTTGAGATGTTTAAAAGTTATAAGGCAGTTACAGAGAAACGTTTAGGAAAAGGTATCAAAACACTACGATCCGATCATGGTGGTGAATACCTCTCGGGAGAGTTTATGGAATACTTGAATGTCGAAGTGATATCTTTCCAATTCACGGCACCAAACACACCACAAAAAATGGTGTGGCTGAAAGAAGGAATAAGACTCCTATAGAAATGGGGAGATCGATGATGAGTTTTTCAGAACTACCTAATTTTTTATGGGGATATGCTTTAGAAACAACTGCGTACATTCTAAACTTAGTTCCTTCTAAGTCAGTACCAACTACTCCTATGAAATTATGGATAGGGCGAAAGCCTTGTTTGGCCCATATTCGGATATGGGGTAGTCCGACACATTCAAATAAGTTAAGTGGTAAGCTCGAGGAATATTTAAATATGTCAATTAAATATTATATGTCAGTGGCATATTTAATTGGCGGGTATCTGTAACTTAACGTGAAGATTTTAATTAACGATTATAACGAAAGGCTCATATTTAATTTGAGATAAAATAGGGAGTGCAACTATAATATTTTAGTGGAATATATTATAGTTTATAGATTTTAATTATGCTCATGGGTTTGGACTGATAATTGAATCCGTAGGAAGCCCATGTTTTATTTTTCTTTGTAGGTCCCCACCGTAGCCCATGTAAGCCCAAACCTAAGTGAATCAGGAAACTTAACTGAGGTTGGAGTTCTTAATTGGAGAGGAATCTGAGCCGGCCACCTAGGGTTAGGAAACCTTAGGTTGATTGACCTCTATATAAACACACACTAGTGTGTTTTGTTTTCCTAACGTTGAGACTCTTGTTGGATTCGAGTCTCTAATTTTCTCCACAGTTTTGATTTCTGGTCTTCAGGTTCTTGGTGTAAGGAGTTCACGCTATTGAATCAAAGTTTGGGAATTGGTGCATGCATTGGAAGACCTCATTTGGCCAAAAAAAAAAAAAACTAACATGGCATTGTCAAATTTCCAACCTTGCATTTAGGGCATGCATTATACCTCCATCCAACTTTGTGACAGTAGCGTGGCAATTATATTTCTTTCCCTATAAATAAACATCATGATAACTAAGTTTAGATATTCACTCAAAAGTTTTTTAATAAAACATTTCATAATAAGAATTTTGTATAATTGTGGACCTTGTCTAACATGGCATCCAAAGATAGAAGTGTTGAAATCGAAGTGTTTTCTATGATAGAATCTTCTATGGATAATTCTACCATTTTCGTCATTGAACCCCGAGAATGTGAATTGAATTGGAGATGAGAAGCCTGAAAAAAAAAATCAATTTTAAATATGAGTTTGGACTACGTATCATGTTCGTACTGTAACATAAGTTAACATTTAGTATAATGTAATACAATTACCTTTCTTTGAAAGATTGAACTTCTTTTATTTCCAAATTGGTATAGATCTTTGTCGCCGATGTGCTTGACAAAGTAGTCTCGGCTGTATGTATCAAAGCCATGATCAATTAAATTTTATATAAAGTGATAGGCTGAAATTTGCATGATGACGTCCTAAATCAGTCCAAGACGTATCAGGATAGGTTTGAACAAGAGCCTTTCTCGTCTGTTGATGTCCTTCCTCGGATTAGCTTCTCTCCGATAATAGAATGATCCTGTGACAAAGAGCAAACGTAAGCTAGAGGCCCGCCAGAGATTGTTCTCTGGCGTTGGCGCTCCGACGCTCAAGTCAGATGCGAGCACAAAGGAACTCTGTGAAGTGCACTGCTCGGTGCTCTTGTAATTAGTCAAAAAATCCTCCTCCTTTTACCTGAGGGTTTGCCCCTTTTTATAGTGAAGGTAGTTCCTGTTTGGGTAGTTCATGACAGCTTTTTACCACTCTGAGGATGAGTACCGAGGAACGTGCATCCTTCTTCTCGGTACCGAGCATGAAGCTGTTGACAATTACATCCACGTGTCATGTTGTCATTGTAGGAGAAAATTATCCTCATCACTTGCCCCCTCAGACCTGTGATTGGTCATCGTAGGACCAATGATAGGTCTGTATGAGTGGACGTTTGAGTTCCCGAGGCTGACATTAATTGTGAGTCGTTGAACCGCTAAGATTTGATTGATCTTGATCCAGTGGTTATCTGATGTGCAGAGGTTGAGCGGCCCAGATGAGAGAAGGCGGTACGTCTCGTCATCGGGTCCGTTGACCGGGGCGGTCTTCGACTTTAAATAGCGAGGGCGTCACTGTCCAACTCACTTGCTGCCAAAATTGAGAGCCCCGAGCATTGTCTATCCGAGCAAACGTAATCTTCTTTTTCCGAGCAAATACTATCTCTTCTTCGTCTCATCAGGTACGAGAAATGTCTTCCCCTTCTTCGGATAGTAATATTAATGTGTTAGAGGAAGCCGATTTAGAAACTTCTCCTTCGACCTCTAACTCCCCTCCTGTTAGGACGAGCATTAGGCTACCCTTAGCAGAACGCCCTTTCTTTGCCCCTCCTGGATTCGAAATACAGGAGGCCCGAGCAGCAGGTGATGGTTCTAGGGAGCCTAGGAATCTTAGCTGTAGCCTTTCAGCCTCCGAGGTGGAATCCCAACGCAAGTTGTTCGGTATTCCCTACCCTTGCAGGCCTGTGCCCGAGGGAGTATCTCCATTCCGTCCTCAACATGGGGAGTTTGCCATTTCTACCACCGCATTATCATTTGGTTGTCGGATACCGATTGCCCCAGCAGTATGCTCCTTCTTTGATCGGTTCGACATTTGCCCAACCTGCCTTGCTCCCAACTCTTGGGTGTTTCTCGGCACAATTCTATACTACTGTGCCGAGCTTCGCGTCCCTTTTTCTTCTAATGTTCTTCAACACATTTTCTCCCTTTGTAGAGCTCCGAGAAACCCTGGACTTTGCTATTTAAAGTTCAAGAAGGGTCTGGTTGCTCCAAAATATTCCTCTTCCAATCATCATTGGAAGTCTAGTTATTTCTTTGTTCGGATGCCCTTGGGCGAGGACGAGGATCTTCCTTTTAGGACCTCGTGGGTTGTCCCAAAATTCAGTAAGTTCAAGCGACTTCCCCAACTTTCTCCTCAGGAGCTTGACTGGTATCTTACTCTCAGAGGTCCTTTCACTAAGCCTTCTGTGCCTATGATATGCCGAGCTGTAGACTTTACAAGGGCTCATAGGTCCGAGCAAGCGATGCAAGGTGGGGACCTGCTCTTGCTCGGTTATGTTTATGACTTTGTTATACTAATCATGTTGATGACTGATTCTTGTTACTTCTCAGATATGTCGTCGGCCGCTGATTACCTGAAGTTGCAGAAGAGGACTGCCAACTTGGGCAAGAAGAGGAGACCTGATGGGGGTGCTGGGCCGAGCAAGAAAACGAGGGTTACCCCCGTTGAGGGTGCCCGAGTCAAACCAGGCCGAGGAAAAGACTTGGGTCGCGGTCGCGGTGTCTTCGTTTCCACCCCATCTTTCCGGGCCGTTGGATCTCCTTCTCGTACATCCGACGCCCGCTCTTCCTCTCCTCCTCACAGGATGGGAGACGTTCACATTCCTCGGTGGAATGTGCGTCTATCTGATACAGTGACCAATCCTCGGGTGGCGTTGGAGATGCTCGAGAAGCTGTCTCTTCCCTCGGACCAAAGGCGAGCCGAGGAGATGGCTACCGAGGAGAGGATGGAGGCTTCGGCTGTTAAGCTGATGGAGGTACATCTTTCCGCTCGGAACATTGTTTAGCAAGTTTTCCTTCAGCTTGCTTAATAACTCATCTCTTTTCTGTTGTTATTTGCAGTTGTCTTCACTTCTCGGGAAGTTGTCGCTTGACATACGAAGCTCCGAGGCCGAGAAGAAGACTGCCGCCCAAGAAATTTTCCTACTCAAGGGAGCTATTGGTCGGACAGAGACCGCTTTGAAGCTGACGAGGTTGGAACTCGAGAAAACGCAGGCATCAGAGAATCTGATGGCTACGAAGCTGAAAGAAGCCGAGGATGAGCTCGCAAGACAAAAGTCAGCAGCTGAGGCTGAAGGGGCCGTCCTGTTTGAAAGCGGGCGACAAGCTGGTCTCCGAGAGTTTCGCGACTCTAAGGAGTTCCAACTTACCCTTAAGCAAGAAGGCTTTTTCTGCTTCCAGGCTGCTGTCAAAGAAGCTCGGAGGTTCCTCGTCGGCAAAGGCCAGAGCTCGGACATTTTGGATGAGCTGTGCCCAGTCATCGCGGGGAAAGACGACGAGGATGTGGTGAAGGAGGATGCCTACGAGCAGTTCCGCCTACTTCAAGAGGACGAGGGGGACGTCGAGGAGGACATCGATGGGTACACGGAGACCGATGCTCCGCCGATTCCTCCGAGGAATGAAGAAGTCGACGTGCCCCTTCCTTCTGTTGAGGGTGAGGCAGAGAGGACTGCCGAGGAGCTAGTTGATATTGAAAATTAGGAACTGGCCCTTGTTCTCTTCCTTCTTGATCAAACTCTGTTCTCAACATTTGTAAATAACGTTTTTAATTTTAATGAAGTCGAGTTCTTTTCTTCCCATTTCTTGTCTATTACTGTCCATCTTTTTTCTCGGAAATCATAACTTAAAACGCAGCTTGTTGTAGCTGATTTGAGAACAAGTAGAGCTGTGGCCCAAATTTGCTCGGGTCGTAGCCAACTTGTTTCCCTGCTTGGCTGTTGTAACTCAAATTAAATGAGTTGAAACAAAACCATGTTTGCTGTGGCCCAAACTTGCTCGGGTCGTAGCTAACTTGTTCTTCTGCTTGGCTGTTGTAACTCAAATTAAATGAGTTGAAACAAAACCATGTTTGCTGTGGCCCAAACTTGCTCGGGTCGTAGCTAACTTGTTTTTCTGCTTGGCTGTTGTAACTCAAATTAAATGAGTTGAAACAAAACCATGCTTTTCCTCGGTCCCCTGACCTTAGTGGGCTTGTAATAATGCTCAGGCATTGCGGCTGACTTGTGCCGAGCAACGCTTACTTTTGAGGATCCTTATAGCAAAACAAACTACTTTCATTGAATCAGCAAAATCCTAAGTCTCGTGTAAGAAACGAGTTTTGAAATGGAAATTGTGCTTAAGTACATGCCAGCAGGATGAAATTAAACATAGTATCTTCGAAGGTTCTCGGCATTCCAAGGTCTCATCTCTCCAGGCTTCTCGGGATTTTCCAGTTTGTAAGTACCATCAAGCAGAACTTTGATAACTCGGAAAGGTCCTTCCCAAGTTTCTCCGAGCTTACCTGGATGCCTTCCGGCTGCAGCAGCTTTCCTTAGAACCCAGTCTCCTTCTGAAAACTTCCTTGTTCGGACCCTTTTGTTGTAATATCGGGCCGTTCTTTGTTTGTAAGCAGCAATCCTGATCCGAGCAGTCTCTCGAGCTTCTTCCAAGAAATCAAGATTGTTGAGCAATAAGTCACTGTTACCTGATTCTTCAAACTCAGTTATACGAGGAGTGGGAACTCCAATTTCAACTGGGATAACAGCTTCTGATCCGAATACTAAGGAGAAAGGTGTCTCTCCTGTTGATGTCCGAGGCGTAGTCCGATAAGACCAGAGGACGCTATGGAGCTGTTCGGTCCAGAGTCCCTTGGCTTGGTCCAGACGAGCCTTGATTCCTTGTAGTATGATTCGGTTGATGACTTCTACTTGTCCATTAGCTTGAGGGTGAGCTACAGCAGTAACCCTGAGGTTGATGCCGTGTTCGTCACAAAACTGCCGTATATTGGCACTCACAAACTGTCGGCCATTATCAGTAACAAGGATCCGAGGAACACCATATCTGCAGACGATGGTTTTCCAAATGAAGTCTTTCACCTTGTGGTCAGTGATTGTGGCCAGAGGCTCGGCTTCAACCCACTTCGTGAAATAATCCACTGCCACTATGAGAAATTTCCTTTGGGCTGTTGCCTGAGGAAAAGGTCCTAACAAATCCAGCCCCCATTGTGCAAACGGACAAGGGTTCTCCATCACTGTAATCTCCGACGGTGGGTGATGCGATACGTTGGCATGTCTCTGGCACTTGTCACACTTCCTCACCAACTCCTTTGCGTCCTTGTTCATGGTCGGCCAGTAATACCCGCAGCGCAAGACCTTGTTTGCTAAGGTCCTTGCACCGGAGTGGCTGCCGCATATTCCTCCATGAACTTCTCGGAGAGCGTAATCTGACTCTCGTGGAGCAAGGCACTTAAGGTAAGGGAGTGTGTAAGATCGTCGGTAAAGGGTGCCTTGAATAATGGAATACCTCGCTGCCCTTGCTCGGATACTTTTAGCCTCGTTCCTGTCTTCCGGCAATTGCCCCTCCGTGAGGAAGGACAATCTAAATCAGTCCTAAATCAGTCCAAGACGTATCAGGATAGGTTTGAACAAGAGCTTTCTCGTCTCATATTCTCCACGGACCTGCTCGGTGACGAGCTGTGAATCGCTGTGAATCAGCAAATTGCGAACCTCTAGCTCGATGGCCAGCTTTAATCCAGCTAGCAGAGCTTCATATTCAGCCTCGTTATTAGAGGCTTTGAATTGGAAACGGAGGGCATACTCAGTGGTCATGCCCCCGGGTCCGAGAAGCAGAATCCCTGCTCCGCTGCCATCCTTGTTCGTAGATCCATCGACGAAGAGTTGCCATTGCTCCTGCGGCGCTTCTTCCTCTAAAGGATGTTGGCATTCCGTAACGAAATCAGCGAGGGCTTGAGCTTTGATTGCTCTTCTCGGCTCGAAGCAGATATCAAACTCACTAAGTTCGACTGACCACTTAATAAGTCTTCCCGATATGTCTGGATTCTGTAAAATGCTCTTGAGCGGCTGATCAGTCAGCACTGTAATTGTATGGGCTTGAAAATATGGTCTCAACTTCCTTGCCGTGGTCACTAGTGCCAGGGCCATTCTCTCGGCCTTGGCGTATCTCTTCTCGATTGCAGTGAGAATCTTACTAGTGTAGTATATTGGCCTCTGAACCTTATCCTCTCCCTCGCTTACGAGCACGGCACTCACTGCATGCTCAGTGGTAGCTAAGTAGAGGGATAACGGTTCTCCTTCCTTTGGAGCAGTGAGTAGAGGTGGTCGACTCAAATAAGACTTGAGCTCTTCGAAAGCTTCTTGACAGTGCTCATTCCATTCAAAGTCGGTTGTTTGCTTAAGTGCGTTAAAGAAGTGTTTACAGCGATCTCCTGATCTGGCGAGAAATCGGTTTAGTGCTGCAGTTCGCCCGGTGAGTTGTTGAACCTCCTTCTTGTTCCTCGGGGCTTGCATGTTAATTATCGCTAACACCTTTTCAGGGTTCACCTCAATTCCTCGTTTGGAGATGAGGAATCCGAGGAATTTACCCGATGAAACGCCAAAAGCACACTTCTCGGGATTGAGCTTCATTCCAAAATTGTTTAAAACATTAAACACATCCTGCAAGTCGCCCAAGTGCTCCTCGGGTTTTTTGCTTTTAACGACTATATCATCGACGTACGCCTCAACTGTCTTTCCGAGCATTGGGGAGAACATTTTGTTGACTAGCCGTTGATAGGTAGCCCCTGCATTCTTCAATCCAAAAGGCATAACTTGGTAGCAATATGTACCCTCAGGGGTAACAAACGAGGTGTGCTCCTCGTCATCTTGATGCATCTGAATCTGATGGTATCCTGAGTAGGCATCAAGGAAACTGAGGAGACCCTTTCCCGAGGTTGCGTCTACCAATTGGTCTATTTTTGGCAGCGGGTAGCTATCCTTCGGACAGGCCTTGTTTAGGTGAGTGAAGTCTACACACATGCGCCATTTACCATTCTGTTTGGCTACCATAACAACATTAGAAAGCCATTCCGGATATTGTACTTCGCGGATGAAGTCAGCATCTAAAAGCTTGTTAACCTCTGTTTTAATGGCTTCTTGCCTGTCTTGTGCAAAGTTCCTCTTCTTTTGCTTTACTGGTCGGTTACCAGGTTTGATACTCAGATGGTGAGTGATAACATCAGCACTGATACCCGGCATCTCATGTGCACTCCATGCAAATGTGGTGATGTTCTCCAAAAGTAGATTCATCAAGCCTTCGCTTAAATCTTTGCTAAGCTCGGAACCATAGTACAATTTCTTCTCCGTTGCATGCTCGACAGGAAGAGCAATGAGTTGTTCGCCTGGCGAGGGCTTCGAGATTTGATTGTTCTGATCAGCTGCCAACTCTATGATCGAGACTGGCTTTTTCTTTTCTTTAAGATCGGTCACATACATCTGGCGGGCGAGCTTTTGGTCGCCCTGAACTTCTCCTACTCCTTGATCAGTGGGGAATTTCATTTTCAGGTAATAAGTTGAAACAACTGCTCGGGCCTTATGAAGCAGTGGTCTGCCAATCAACGCGTTGTATGGGGTCTTCACATCGACGACCAGAAGTTCCACCATAAATAATTTTGATCTCGGGTAATCACCCAAGGTTATGGGTAGACTTATTATCCCGACAGGGACAACTTGTTCTCCCGTGAAACCGTATAGGGGTGAAGAAAACTTCTTCAAGCTCTCTCTCGGAAGGTTCATCTGTTTGAAGGCATGATAGAAAAGAACATCCGCTGCGCTCCCGTTATCAATCAAGACCTTCTTGACCGTGTAGTTGGCGATGATAACATCAATGACCAACGCATCGTCATGGGGCTGGTGCAGACCATCCCCGTCTTTCTCCGAGAATGTTATCTTCTCCTCCCCCGTTCTCGTTCTCTTTGAATTCTCGTGGATCTGATGCACAGTCCGAGCATATGCTCTCCTCCCAGATGAACTTTCTCCTCCCGAAGCTAGGCCACCGACTATCATACCAATGGTACCAGCCGTTCCACGATTTCGATGACGAGGGGATTCCTCTCGCCGCCTCCTCTGTCGCCTGTCTTCATTCTCTCTTAGGCCTCTTGGATTTTCTTTTCTTCCTTCTCTTTCTCGTTTGTCTCCCACCGAGCTAGTAAAACGCTTAAGGTATCCTCTCCGGATTAAGTTTTCTACCTCGTCTTTCAGGTGGCGACATTCATCAGTGTCGTGACCAGGGCCCCGGTGGAATTTACAATACTTGTCGCTCTCCATCCTACCTGGACTTGGCTTCTTCTTTGCCGGCCACCTGACGATGTCACGATCCTGTATCTCATTCAATACTCTTTTCAAAGAAGAATTGAGTGGAGTGTAGGAATCATATCTCTCAAGTTTGGCTCGGTCATCTCTTCTGGTGAATGATCTACTGAATCCACTATTTTTCCTCTCTGTTCGTCGACCACCGTCTGACCTTCTCCTCGGGGGAGATCTGTCTAAGGATTGCTCCGCTACATGTGGTTCAGCCATCATTTCGTCAGCAGTAATGTATTTTTCAACTCTTGAGAGCAGTTCGGGGATACTTTTCGGATTCTTTTTCGACAATGAATGCTTTAGCGTCACATGTCGCACCCCAGTCGTGAAGGCTGTAATGGCTATGATCGGCTGAAGGTCCGGTATCTCTAAGCAATCGCTGTTGAACCGAGTTACAAATTCCCTCAAACTCTCCTGCGGTTTCTGTCTAATGGTAACCAGTGTGGCATTGGTCTTCTTCACCGGTCTTGAGCTTGCAAAATGAGCAACGAACCTGTTTGTTAGGTCGTCAAAACTGTGAATGCTGCCTTGTGGCAGAGCTCTGAACCAACGCCTTGCCACTCCGACAAGCGAGACTGGGAAGATCTTGCAGCAAGCTTCCTGAGAGGCCCGCTGAAACTCCATCATGGTTTGAAAGCCGATGACATGGTCTAGGGGATCCCCTGTTCCATTATACTTTTCCACACTGGTAACCTTAAAGCTTGTCGGTACCCGAGCTTGTTGCACCTCGGCCGACAATGGAGTCAAGTTCCTATCCCAGTCCATTGTATCCAAGAAGGGACGACCTTGCAAAGCAGCTATTTTGCGATCCACTACCCCCTCGATGAACTTGCTATCCCCCTCGTAAGTATGAGTGGGCTGAGTTCTTCGAGCAATAGTTACCGAGGTTCCTGGAACGTCGGGATTTCTTGACTCATCAGTTTGAGAGTGGTCATTTCTCGTCTCATGAGAAATGCTCTCATTTTGGATTGGTTGGTGACCTTGCACTTGTCCTTGGATCGTATCCAGGCGTTGCGCGAGAACATTCATCTGTTGCAATAGTTCAGCGATCTGATCTTGCATCAATGGTTGAGGCTGCTGCTCGGCATTTTCGTTTGCTGCCTCAGCCTGTTGTTCTTCTCCTCTAAAAGCTCTAGCCCGAACCATAATTTTTGTTATGGATTCCCACAGACGGCGCCAATCTGATGACGTCCTAAATCAGTCCAAGACGTATCAGGATAGGTTTGAACAAGAGCTTTCTCGTCTGTTGATGTCCTTCCTCGGATTAGCTTCTCTCCGATAATAGAATGATCCTGTGACAAAGTGCAAACGTAAGCTAGAGGCCCGCCAGAGAGTGTTCTCTGGCGTTGGCGCTCCGACGCTCAAGTCAGATGCGAGCACAAAGGAACTCTGTGAAGTGCACTGCTCGGTGCTCTTGTAATTAGTCAAAAAATCCTCCTCCTTTTACCTGAGGGTTTGCCCCTTTTTATAGTGAAGGTAGTTCCTGTTTGGGTAGTTCATGACAGCTTTTTACCACTCTGAGGATGAGTACCGAGGAACGTGCATCCTTCTTCTCGGTACCGAGCATGAAGCTGTTGACAATTACATCCACGTGTCATGTTGTCATTGTAGGAGAAAATTATCCTCATCACTGCATATTGAAACAATCACTTATTTTGAAGCATATGTTTAAAAATTATAGAACATAAATATGCATTTTCTAATAGAAGTTACCTTTGTATATGCTCTCACTGTCATGGATGTAAGTATAGTTATGAATTGTTGATTTTTAGTTGGATTTTCTAGTGTTGATTCAGCAAAATCTTTTGAAATGTTTCCCCAGAGTGTCACTGGCATTTTCTGTGTTCTATGTTAATTTATATTGAAATGTTAAAAAACATCTAAGAAAAAAAAAATTAAAGTATTGTAAAATTTTGAAAGACATACTTAATTACTTGATTGTTTGGATTATGACATTCCACTTGGGTACAAATCGTCCATTTAAGTAGATCTCTGTTAATTCTCCAATAGATGTTAAATTGCCTATAACATCTGCAGCAACCAAGATTGATATTAAAGTTAAAAAATAATTACTTTGTATGATGTCAAGAGCAAGAAATTTATATATTTACCTGTCAACAAAAAGTCATTTTGGATTTTGTTTTCCATCTCATTTTCATCTATCAAATGGAACTTATCATTCGGGAAAGTCAGATTCTACATCGAGACTTTCCTTTACGATTGTCCAAGTTCCTAGTCGTATCATATTCTGGTTTGGGCATGCTCGAAAAGCTTTCCTGGGTGTAACCACCATGAAATTAGCAAAAATATAGGTTTTCCCCTCCTCGAGTATCTCCTTTGGTCTTGGTGCATCTTCCTTTCGCATTGTTCCTTGTATTGAAGTTCCCTAAACTATGAGTGTCAAATATCCACCAGTAGTAAGTCTACCCTCATCAATGCATCTTGCATTGAAGGATTGAGGGAATCCCAAATTCTTGCAACATGGCACTTAATTTTTCTACCACGCTGACCAATCTCCAAAGATGATATCATAGCAAGATCCATTATGTTATGTCTGAAGGGTTTATTGAACATGAGAAAACTGTAGAATCCATAGGATTAAGAACACTTACTCTTTTCCTGATCAGTTTGGAGAACTTCGAGGATCGTAGTATGTTTCACAATGCTTCTAAGTGATTTCCAATTACTAGAACCGGAATACTATTCACGGGACGAACACCTTTTGATTATCTTTACAAGCACACTTTTTTGGAATTCTCTCAAGAATAACCCCACCCTCGTTTCACATTTTGGTGAAGTGAAGTTACACATGGGAGAGGTTAGAGATATAGTTACACCATATAACTTCTCCCAACCTCTCTTAATTTCTCTCTAATTGGGCTGGGCTGAGTCTAGTCCACATGGGCGACCCAGCCCACATCCCAAGTCCAACAAAAATGAAGTTATGAAAACGATCACAGCTTAGACAGAATTGAACAAACCGTTGGTAGGGCTGTAGTGTAGTATTTCAGTATGTCTATCTTCCTTACGGAAAGCTGTGCAACTTGAACTTACTATACTAGTACACTTGAAGTGTATTGATCAGGACTACGTGTGAGTCAATTTTTCTAGTATGACTATATGAAAAATTGTACACTCACACTGACGTTATGACATTGTTCATAATCTTAATTTATTAAAGATTATTGGTACTTGTGCATTTTATGTATGAGACTTTGATTTACCAAAGGGTGAGGTCTTTTTGTACAGACTGATATACAACGAGTGAATTGGGTTACCGCATTAAATGTACGATAGAAAATAATCTGTTAATAAAATTCACGTCCAATTATGGATTGATAATACGCTCTCGAGAATGCTTATAGTTTTTGAGATTGTGTCAAACACTGCATGTGGATTTTAATTAATCCGACACATTCAAATAAGTCAAGCGGTTAGATCGAGGAATATTTAAAGATGTCAATTAAATATTATATGTCAGTGTTATATTTAATTGACGGGTATCTGTAACTTAACGTGAGGATTTTAATGAACGATTATAATGAAAGGCTCAAATTTAATTTGAGATAAAATGGGGAGTGCAACTATAATATTTTAGTGGAATATATTATAGTTTATGGATATTAATTATGCTCATGGGTTTGGGCTGATAATTGAATCCATAAGAAGCCCATATTTTATTTTCCCTCATTTGTCCCCACTATAGCCCATGTAAGCCCAAATCTAAGTGAATCAGAAAACTTAACTGAGGTTGGAGTTTTTAATTGGAGAGGAGTGTGGGCCGGCCACCTAGGGTTAGGAAACCCTAGGTTGGCTAACCTCTATATAAACACACAATAGTGTGTTTTGTTTTCCTAACATTGAGACTCCAGTTGGACTCAACTCTCTAATTTTCTCAACAGTTCTGATTTATATTCGTCAGGTTCTTGGTGTAAGGAGTCCACGCTCTTGAATCCAAGTTTGGGAATTGGTGCATATGCAAGAAGATCCGCGGGATTGAGCTTTGAATCAATCCGGCTGACTCCATCATTCGATATATATTATTAGAGATCATTCCAGAGAGATCTCTAGGTACGTAATCTTTACACAACTAGTTTAGCCATAGATTATGCATGTTGACCATAATTAACAAGAAATTTTTGAAAGCTGTTTTTCTATTTATTACTCCTATGTGCGTTCCTAGTTTTTAAATCGTTTATGCTTGTGCGTATTTTCCAACAATTGGTATTGGAGGCGGTCATAGACCTGTAATCAATATTAAAACAAAACCCAAAAATTTGTTGATTATGGTTTTGTATGATCTATGATTATTTTTTTGTAGTGGCTAACTTGTTTTTGCAGATTGAAATTCTAGCTATCATGGTCTAGTTTTTTTTATTTGGTTTTAGAATTGTTCACTCTGAATTAAGAAGTAGGAATTTATGTAAATCAAAATTTAGATTGTGAACTCTGGTTTGAAGGAGGCTATGTTTTTTGTAAAATCAAGTGAAGAGCAAAGAAGGAACAAAATTGGAGCGAAACGGATGAACGGTCAAATCTGGGCAGCCAAGAAGTTTGGTCAGCCGATTTGGGCAGTTCGCACAGCCTGGTCAGGCTGGGCAGTTTGGGCAGTCTAGGTTCAAGAATATTTCCAACTCCAACGGGGATTCCTGATTGAGTAGAGTTCCGGGCTTGATAGAAGACCATGATAGCTAGAACTCTTGATTAAATGGTTTCCTATTTTAATAAGTCTCCTATTTTAATTGTATGTATGATTGTAATTGAATACCATAATAGATTAGGATGTTATCTAATTTGTTGCCATGTCAGATTTGGATTCCTATGTTATAGGATATTATCTAAATGTGAAAAATAAAATACAAAACACCCTATTTTAAAATATTAAGTGGGAGAAGGTTATAAATAACCTACGGTCTCCGTCATAGGTTCAAAATAAAAATACGTGAAATTAAAATTGGAAAGATGAGATATTAAATGTAACTATGGTATTATTTTGGAAAATCTGTTTCATATCCAAACCATGTAATTCCGACCCATGCATTTGAGAATTCTGTTTTGTGATAAAAACAATGCAATACCTAGAAAGTTCTGTCAGAGATTGAGGTTATTTAATTGCATGCCATTTTTATGGAAACCCCCTCTAATTTGGGAACGGTCTGGTTGCTAGATTTGTTAAATCACTAAATTGAAATAACCAAGATATGTTGTGATAACGGTTTCGACTACTTGGAGAAAATAATGGTTTTGGCGGTGATACTAAAATATGTAAATTACAGTCAAGACATTTGTAACATATCTCTATTCCAGTAATTTTGAAATCACGGGAATATTTTTAAAGTTTGAATTATTATTAAGAAATTTAATAGAGATATAATTAAAAATATGTGTTGGCTCGACCTTCCTCAATATCGGAAATTTTCAATTATAGTCACAATAAGTAGCAATTTATTATAAAATTGTTTCCCCATCGAAATCATTTTTTATGAAAATTGTAAGATTGTGATCACGTGATAGTTATACACTTAGCTATAAATTATCGAAATATTTCTCTTCGAAATCAATGCCATTATTTATAGGACTAAAGAAAAGACTAATTAATTTTTATTTGACATGACATTTGTCTAGATAATAAAATTTAATGTAAACTAAATTGTATTAAATTTATTCTTCCATCGAGATAGGAAATTTCATACTAAAGTGTTTTGATCGTTGATGAATTATTTTCTTTATATGCATCTTTCATATTTGAAAATGTCTTTCAATGCTCTATTTGTTATGCTAAAAGACCATAAGTTGGACGGAACAAACTATGTCAAATGGAAAAGGAATTTGGATATTGTGCTCACTGTTGAAGAGTATCAAATATGTGTTGACTGAACTAGTACTAAATTTACTGTTGAGGGTGCCACTGATGAGCAGATTGCTGCTCACAAGAAGTGAAAAAAGGCAGATGAGATGGCACGATGCTACAAGTTAGCATCTATGTCAGATGTGTTGCAAAAGCAACACGAGACTATGACAAGTGCTTATGATATCATCTATAGCCTGAAGGAGATATTTGGTGATCAAGGCAGAGCTGCAAGGCAGATTGCAATGAAAGCACTATTGAACACCTAGATGTCTGAAGGAACCAATATAAGGGAGCACGTTCTTAAGATGATGAGTCTTTTGGATGAGCTCGAGGTCCTTGGTGCTAATATTGATCTCAAAAGCCAGGTCGATATCATCCTTCAATCTCTTCCAGAAAGCTATGAGGTAAGAAGAAGAGAAAGACTCAGAAGAAGAAGGAAAAATCAGTTGACTCAAAGGGTATTCAAGCCGGAGTGAAAAAATCGAAAGGTAAGTGTTTTCAGTGTGGTTAGAAGGGAGATAGGAAGAAACAATGTCAAACTTGGCTAAGCAAGAATAAACAAGATAACCTCTTATCATTTGTTGTTCAAACACAATTAGCGGTTGTCTCTACCGAAACCTGGTATGTAGACACGGGAGCCACTAATCATGTTTGCAATTCGCTGCAGGGGTTCCAAAAAAACTTTCAACCAAATGATGAGGAGCGTTACATTCTTTTCGGAGATGCGACAAGATTAGAAGTAGTAGCTGCAGGCGTTTTTCATTTGAGTTTTAGTAGTGATAGGACTTTAATTTTGAACGATTGTCTTTACGTAACAGCTCTGAGACAAAATTTAATTTCAGTTACTTCTTTGGCTAAGAATGGATATTGTTTTAAGTTTGATAACTCAGTTGTTATCATGAACAATAAACACTTTATCTGTTCTAGTAATTTAGTAGATAATCTTTATATTATAAGTCCAAGTTCTAGTAAATATAATGAATTGAATAACTCAACAATTTTACCATCTAACAGAAAAGAACCTTCAAAATCGAATCAAACTTATCTTTGACATTTATGCTTAGGTCATAATAATCTAAACAGGATCTCTAGACTGGTACGAGATGGACTTTGAGTTCATTAGAAGTAGAGGAACTTCAAGTCTATGAGTCATGTTTGGAGGGTAAAATGACGAAGAGGCCATTTTCAGCGAAGGGACATAGAGCCAAAGAATGTTTGGAGTTGATACATTCAGATGTGTGTGGTTCAATGACTATCTGAGCGAGAGGAGGTTATGAGTATTTCGTCACTTTCATAGAAGACTACTCAAGGTATGGATACATTTACCTACTACACCATAAGTCTGAAACTTTTGAGATGTTTAACAGTTATAAGGCAGTTACGGAGAAACGTTTGGGAAAAAGTATCAAAACACTATGATCTGATCGTGGTGGTGAATACCTCTCGGGAGAGTTTATGGAATACTTGAATGTAGAAGGGATATCTTCCCAATTCATGGCACCAAAAATACCACAACAAAATGGTGTGGCCGAATGAATGAATAGGACTCTTATGGAAATGGTGAGATCGATGATGAGTTTTTTGGAACTGTCTAATTTTTGCTAGGGATATGCTTTAGAAACAGCTGCGTATATTCTGAACTTAGTTCCTTCTAAGTTAGTATTGACTACTCCTATGAAATTATAGACAGGGCGAAAGCTCAGTTTGGCCCATATTCGGATATGGGGAAGTCCGACCCTCGAGGTACCAAAGGTGGTTTATTTTATAGTCCTAAGGATCAGAAGGTCATTGTTAGCACCAATGCACGATTTTTAGAAGAATACTATATGATGAACCAAAAATCCAAAAGTAAAGTTGTTCTTGAAGAAATAAGTGGAAAAACACAAAAAAACCAAATAACTCAAGACTCACCAGTTCATGATAACAATCCAGTGCCACATGAAAGTGGGAGGATTGTAGAATCTCAAAATGATTCTATTCAAAGGGATGATCATTACATGCTGGGAAATCAACCAGATTAGCATGGAGAGCCTGATACAAATAGAACAAAATCATCACACCAAAATACTCCAAACGAGCAGGTAGTGCCTCGTCGTAGTAGGAGGGTAACTAGATTACCTAGTCGGTATGTTCTGCTGGGTGAAGTGTATGAAATGATCCCAACCGAACAAGATACTGATCCCAATAACTATAATGAAACACTCCAAGATAAAAATGCATAATCTTGAAAGAAAGTTACAAAATCTAAGATGGAGTCCATGTACTCTAATCAAGTCTAGGAACTTGTAGAACCACCAAATGGAGTAAAACCCATAGGTTGCAAGTGGATCTACAAGAGAAAGAGAGGGGTGGATGGAAAGGTGGAAACCTTCAAAGCAAGGCTTGTAGCAAAAGGTTATACTCAAAAGGAAGGGATCGATTGTGAGGAAACGTTTTATCCAGTAGCCATGCTTAAGTGTATTCCGATACTCTTATCCATTGCAGCATATTATGATTACGAAATATGGCAAACGGATGTCAAGAAAGCTTTCCTAAATGGATGTCAAGAAAGCTTTCCTAAATAGATGTCAAGATAGTTTTCTAGCTGCCATGTCATCTCAGCTTTAATCCTAAAATTTGCGTCTTGCGGCCGCGCTAGGTCGCACCTGGCTCACATACTCCCAGAAACATTTTTACTCGTTATTTCAACCCAGCTGTACCTATTTATAAAAATACTAATTTGGGCAACACTTTGTACCAAAAATCATAGAAAAATAAGTGCTTAAAGATAAAATAATTGGTACAATTTTGCACCTAATAGCTATCGAGTTGCAACTGAACGTTATGCTGATTTTTGATTCTGTCATATCGAATGGCTTTAGTAGAGTTCAAGGGGTAGATGAGTCTATTAGAAGAACTACAAGACATGGGTTTTATTAGACGAAGTGTGTTTTCGTGGGGATCACTTGCATTGTTCATAAAGAAGAAAGATGACTCATTAAGGATGTGCATCGATTATAGGCAAGTGAACAGGGCTACTAGGAAAAAGGAAATATATGTTGCCTAGAATTAATGATTTCCTTGATTAGCTGAGAGGTGCTAGACATTTATCTGAGATTGATTTGTGTTTGGGGAATCAACAGTTGAGGATTAATGATGAAGATATTCCAAAAATGACATTTAGGACTCGGTATGGGTATTAAGAGTTTTTGGTAATGTCGCTCGGGTTTACATATGCTGTAGCACTATTTATGGACTCAATGCAACGTGTTCTTTATCTGTTTTTGGATAAGCTTATGCTGCTGTTTATTGATGACATCTTAACCTATTCTCTGATGGTGTAGGAGCATGAGAAACACTTGAGGATGGTGTTGCAGACTTTGAGGGAGAATCAATTGTATAGCAAGTTGAATAAATGTGAGTTTTAGGCCACAGAGGTGAAGTTTGTAGGTCATGTGATAACTCAAGAGGGCATCACAATGATTACTCTATGGTAGAGTTTGTGTTGAATTGGGAAGAGGCTAAAAATATGATGGAGATTCAGAGCTTCTTAGGTTTGGTGTGCTACTACTGAAGGTGCATTCAGGACTTTTCGCGTACTGCCGCACCTAAACTCAACTCACGCACAAGGGTACACTGTCTGTGTGGACCGATGAATGGAAGGTAACATTTGAGGAATTAAAGAGGGGATTGACATCTCCATTAGTGTTAGTGGTTTTGGAGAGGGACGTGGGCGACTAGGTGTATTGTGATTCATCTAGAGTCAGTTTAGGTTGTGTGATGTTGCAGCGGGATAGAGTTATTAAGTATGGCTCAAGATTTTCGAAGACACACGAAAAGAACTATCATGTTCATTACTTGGAGTTAGTGGTTGTTTTGTTTGCGTTCAAACAATGAAGATATTCTCTTTATGGAGAAAGGTTTGAAGTCGTTTTGGACCAAAAAAGTCTCAAGTATCTATTGATCCAATGGGAGCTCAATTTGGGCCAAAGGTAGTGGATGAAGTATTTGAAAGAGTTCGAATTTTGTTTGCAATACCATCTAGGTAAAGCAAATGTAGTAATAGAAGCATTGATTAGAAAGCATAGTATTGCTAGATTTTGAAATAGTTTGCAAGAGGCACTGGATACATAGCTGGATTCCACCATGGCATATCATGCACATAGCGACAGGCAAAGTGAGAGGACCATTTAAATTCTGGAGGATATGCTTCGTGCTTGTGTGGTGAATTTTGGAGACAGTTACGATTGATATTTGCATTTGGTGGAGTTTGTGTGTACAACTCATTGCAGAGTAGCATAAGTATGGCACCTTTTGAGGCACTTTGTGGGAGGTGACTCACCCAAAAAGGTAAGTAGATTTACGCTTTCTCAAGTGCAAGATTTTTAAAGTAATAATAGGAGTGAATCTCAAATCATTTCACAAAGACTTGGTTTCGGCTTGGGCTTATGGATTATTAACCTAATTACTAATTCAATATGGTATTAACAATGTCGGGTGGTGGCAAAATTGCATTGACCAATGATCAGATTCAGTTTTCCCTCTTGAGGTGATGAGTGAACTAAAACCTAATATGCAATATATGAACCAAAAAGGAAAATTAAACTACCGCAGAAAATCACAATGAAAATCAACACAAGTAAACATAACATAATCATTAAAGCGAAAACTAAATCGAAATAGAAAATACTCAAGTAGATTGAACCAGAAATCAAGAATCCAAATACAATAACTGAATGTAAAAAGAATAGGTAAAGAGAGTTTAGAAATCAAATCCATTATTGAATGTTGAGGCGAATCGGCCTTCCAATCTACAAATAGAAGTTTAGGCTAATCGTACTTGGGCTTTTTTAAGCTCTACAAGGAGGAAGAAATTCTTCTTCTAGTTGGTTGGGTCTCCAAAACTCCTAGAAATCCTTTTAAAGATGATTTTTGAACTCCAAGCAAGAATCAAAATGAAGAACAAGCAAGAGAGAATAAGAACCTAGAAAGAATATCTAATTGTTGGCCAAGAGTAAAGATTGTTCAAGAATGAGATCTCTAGGCCCTTAAAACCCTAATACATATGTTAAAATATCATCCTAACCCATTACAAATAAGTCTCATTGGTTAATTACATTGATTTCCAAAAACCACATGTCAAAATTGCGTAAAAACTGTAGTTATCGGGGTGCCGTCCAAACAGATTAATGTGTCATCCGGACGTGAAGTGACTGGGAAGCAATCGAGTGGCCTTTCTTCTTTGGCAGTCCTCAAACTCCTCTTCCGGCCTCTTTGCTTGAACTATCCTGATGCCTTCTGATATGCATCCGGACAGATGATAGTGAACCCCCATTTTTTTAGCTCCTAAATACCTTTTCTTCCATAAATGATCTCAATCAATCTAGAGCCTACAAAAACCATTCAAACAAGTCATAAATGACTGAAACAAACTTAAACAAGTATCAAAACCATTTTTAGATTGATATAACCAAATTCGGCACATTAAAACCCAATAGCTTAAAATATATCATTTCCTCATTTTCAACCATTATATCCAAAACTTAGATTTTAAATTTTTAAGCTACCAAACCAACTTGAACCACTACAAAACACCTAAAATGACTTTGTCAAAGTGTTGAATTGTGCATTAGTTCATTAACACAAATCTCGACAACTTAAACCTAAAATGTGGCTTTTAAGCATTGAAACTCAGGGCTCCCTTGTGCTTTTGCTCAGGAGCGAGCTGAGATGAAATAACAACAGGGAATGTACCCTCTTATAGACCAAGGAAAATATACTTCAAATTATCAAGAAGCTTTTTCAGCTCAAGAGTAGGAGTCTCCTAAATGGATGGCTTTATCACCTCTAGTGGATTAAGAATCTCAAAATTAAGTCCCCCGCCATCTACCAATGTGGCTCACATCCTCTAATGCTGCTAAATCATCAATTGCAAAAAGTTCGTCCGATGTGATAGTAACAAGTTCATCCAAATCATCAATTTGGCTATATTTCTTAGGATATGCATCCTCATATACACTCTTAGAATCAAGAATAGAGTATAACTCTGATGGACTAAAGCTCTGAGCCCAATCTACTACTTGCAGCTCTGAATCATCACAGCCACTAGGCATCTTACAAGCAGTAAAGACATTCATCTCAAAATGTCATATTTCCAAAAGTGATCTTGAGCATTTCACTTTTGCAATTAATCAAAGCATTAGTAGTAGCAAGGAAAGGACACCCAAGAATTATAGGAGCATTACCAAAGGTGGAAGTAGGATGTGGCATCTCTAAGACTACAAAGTCCACGGGATAATAGAATTTATTCACTTGCACCAAGACATCTTCCATAACTCCCTTGGGTTTCTTAACTATTCTGCCTAGCATCTATTAGAGCATGGGTGTCTGCTTCAATTCTCCAATATCAAGCTGCTTATAAACCCATAATGGTGACAAATTCACACTATCTCCAAATTAAGTAAGACATTTTTAATCCTTCTCTCACCAATCATTATAGAGCTAGTAGGTGATCCAGGATCACACAACATTTGAGGAGTATTACTCATAATCAAAGCTACAACTTCCTCAACTAAAAAGGATTTCTTGGACACATTCACCTTCCTTTTTGTAGTACATAATTCCTTCAAGAACTTAGCATAGCAAGGGATTTGCTGAATAGCATCTAAGAGTAGAACGTTGATCTTCACTTGCCTGAAAATCTCCTGAATCTTAGTGTGATACTTGTTCATCTGCTCAACTCTCAATCTCTATGGATAAGGAATAGTAGGTCGGTAAACTCTCTCATTTTCTTCCTCTGCCACATCTAAGATTTTCAATTCTGAATTTTCTTTATCTTCCTCTCCCTATACTTCTACCTCAACCACCTCATGTGCACCCACAAGAGTAGTACTAGAATGTTGATAATCAATAGGGACCTAAGGTCTAGAAATCTACTTCCCACGCATCAAAGTGGTAACTGCCTTTGTCGTCTCAAAAATATCTCTAGAAACATTATACACATGCTATTGAGACTGTTGTTTATAGATTGTAGGATTTGGTTGAGGTTGAGCTGGAAAATTCACCTTCTTAAGAGTGCTCAAAGTGGTATTCATTTTCTTAATTGTTCCCCACAAGTCATTGATGGCTTGTGTATTCTGATTATTTGTAGTAGCCTAAACCTACATGAACTGCTGAAAAGTAGTAGCCATCTATGCTATGGTATCATCTAGAGACTTATTGGGTGGAGCAGCTAGTTGCTAAATAGGAAAACTAGGAGGTGCTATTGGAGGAGCCATATGATAATTTTGAGGAGGCTGAAACTGCTATGGGGGGAAGGGGGATAATCTGTTGTTGGTACTGCTGCGGATAACTCTATGAAGACTGTCTAGGCTGATCATTCCTCCATGAGAAGTTAGGATGGTTCTTCCACCCCATATTATATGTGTTGGAGTAAGGATTGTTCGCCTTGTTGACCCAATTTGCAGCTTGCAATTGATCCATTCCATTTTCCATCATAGGCATGATAGGGTAATCTTGAGTCTTATGGTTAGAATCAACACATAAGTTACATGGCTCCACAGCTTTCACTGCCTTGACTTTTTCTAACTCCGTAATTTCCAATCTCATAGCCAACGCAGTTAGCTTGGCTTGAACATGTACATCTTCTTTCAACTCATATTTACTAGCACTCTGGATGGTTCTCAAAGGTTGAGTAGCTATAGTAGTTCCATCAGTCCTTGTATTCCATTGGCTAGCACTCTCTGCAAGATAATTAAAGAAATCCAATGTTGCATTTGGTTATTTATCAAAGAATTCTCCATTTCACAATGTTTGCACTCAAGAGTTAGACCCGTATAAAAATAATTGAAAACTCTCCAAGACTTATAGCCATGACATGGAAAAATATTTAGCAACCCCTGAAATGGTTTCAATTAGCTTGGAAAGTCTCATCATGCTTTTAAGTAAATTGAGCTATCCTCTCTTGAATCATTTGAGTTCTCTGAAATGAAAAGAATTTTTGCAAGAACTCACATTGCATATCAACCCAACTAGTAATATAATTAGCTCGCAATTGATTAAACCACAACTTAGCCTTATCCTTTGAAGAGAAAGGAAACAAGCGTAATCTAACATACTAATCAGTGTTAGCCATATTAATGAAAGTGGTACATGCCAACTCAAAGTCAATAAAATGCTAGCAAGGGCTCTCAGAATCCATGCCATGGAACTGAAGTATCACTGACATCATGCCATGCTTAACATAAAACGAAGGTGCATTTTCAAGCACTATGATGCATGAAGGAGTAGTAGTGCGAGTGGGCTGAATAAATTCTTTAAGAGTACGTGGTGGAGGATCAATCATATTTTCACAAACTTATTCATCTAACAAAATAGGCAAACCAAGTTCAGAATCACTTTCAGAAGTCACAGATGCAAAATCAATTTCAAAACAAACAATGCTATTTGTAGCGCTAGATGTCCTACGTAACCTATTATGATCGTCTCTAACCCAAGACATGCAACATCAAGCAATCAAAAATTAGACTAAAATTTCAAGAACACAATGAAAAAAAATAAAAATAGACCCGAACCGAAGGACAAAAGTCATTGACAAGAGTGCCAAAAACTTGACTCGCCCAAAAAGATAAGTAGATTTACACTTTCCCAAGTTTAGGATTCTCAAAGTAATGATAGGAGTGAATCCCAAATCATCTCACAAATACTTTTTGTTTCGGCTTGGTCTATGGATTATTAACCAAATTACTAATTCAATATGGTATTAACAATGTCGAGTGGTGGCAAAATTGCGCTAACCAATGGTCAGATTCGATTTTCCCTCTTAGGGTGATAAGTGAACTAAAACCTAACATGCAATATATGAATCGAAAATAAAAATTAAACTACTGCAGAAAATTGCAATCAAAATCAACACAATTAAATATAACGTAATCATTAAAGCGAAAAATAGATCGAAATAGAAAACACTCAAATTGATTGAACAAGAAACAAAGAATCCAAATACAACAACTGAATGTAAAAAAAAAATTACATAAAGAGGTTTAAGAATTCAAATCAAATATCGATTGTTGAGGTGAATCGGCCTTCCAATCTACAAATACAAGTTTAGGCAAATCCAACTTGGGCTCTCTTCATGCTCTACAAGGAGGAAGAACTTCTTCTTTTAGTTGGTTGGGTCTCCAAAACTCCTAGCAATCCTCATAAAGATGATTTTTGAACTTCAAGAAAGAATCAAAATGAAGAGAAAGCAAGAGAGAACAAAAACCTAAAGAGAATATGTAATTTTCTGCCAAAAGTAAAGATTATTCAAGAATGGGGTCTCTAGACCCTTAAAACCTTAATACATATGTTAAAATACCATCATAACCCATTAAAAATAAGTTCCATTGGTTAATTACATTGATTTCCTAAAAATACCCATCAAAATCGCATAAAAACAGCAGTTATCAGGGTGTCATCCGGACGGATTAATATGGCGTCCGGACGGGAAGTGACTGAGAAACAATCGGGTGGCTTTTCTTCTATGGTCAACAGGACGGAAGTCCTCTTTTCTTCTTATGTCAACATCTTTGCTTGATCTATTCGGACACCTTTTGATAAGCATCCAGACAGATGACAGTAAACTCCTATTTTTCAGCTCCTAAATGCATTTTCTTCAATAAATGATCTCGATCAATCTAGATCCTACAAAAATCATTCAAACAAGTCATAAATGACTAAAAAAAACTTAAACAAGTGTCAAAACCATTTTTAGGTTGATATACCAAAATTGGCGCATTAAAACCCAGTAACTTAAAAGATATCATTTCCTCATTTTCAACCATTCTACCCAAAACTTGGATTTTAAATCTCTAAGCTACATGACCAACTAGAACCACTACAAAACACCTAAAATAACTATGTCAAATTGTTAAATTGTGTATTGGGTCATTACAACGAATTTCGGCAACTCAAATCTAAAATGTGGCTTTAAAGTATTGAAACTCAACTTTTTTACTTTCAAAACCCCACAAAGATATGCAAAAAATTATCCCAATCAGAAGGCCTTCTAGGTCGCTCTTGTGTTGGGCCAAAGTTATTGAAAAAGTAGTGTCGGGACCCGACATGGTTAAAGAAGCAAGAGAACAGGTTGGTGAGATAAAAAAGCAATTAGTCACTAGCCAAAGTTAACAAAACTCTTATGCCCACAACAGAAGGAGATAATTGGAATTTTTAGTTCGAGACAAGATTTTTTTGAAGGTTAGTACTAGATGCGGTATTCAGCAGTACAAGTAAGGGAAATTGGTCCTGTCGCATGTGTTAGATTGGACTACGCTAGATATAGAAGAAGATGCAAATTACACTATTCAACTAGTGAAGATTCTGGACCGACAAGAGAAGTTCATGAGATTGAGTGGGATTGCACTCATGAAATTCATGTCGATATTTCACGGTGTGGATGAAATGACCCGGGAACTTGAGTAAAAAATGAGTGAGAAGTACCCGGGTTCGATCGACAACTTAGTCGTGTTTGTTAAATTTTGCGAACGAAATTTTTTTAATAGGTAAGGATTTAATATCTGACCTTAAATATTGATATTGGAACATTAAAATGGTCAAAATAGATGTTTTTAGAAGTTCAAGAAGTGCTAGGCATGCCTAGGCACACTTAGCATAGATTCAGTTAGTTGGAAGATTGGACTTGGTGCCTAAGGTGACTAGATAGGTGCCCAGTACAAAGTGTAGTTGGGAGGGACATGGAATAAAATGACTAGGTGGGCCTCTAGCTATGCTTTACACTCGTGTCCAGTACAGCGGGCCACTCAAAAAACTAGGTCAAGGGCTCCTAGGTGCAGCCCACGAACTGTGGGCATTTTTAGGACAAAAGAGAGAAGAAACTTAGGCACTTTTCTTGTTTTTACAAAATAGAGAAAGAGATCAAACTATTGAGATAGTGATTTTAGAAGGATTGGAGCTTGGATTTAAGATTGGGACAAGATTCAAAGAAGATTTCATGAAAAAGGTGAGTTCTTTATGGATTTTCATAGTTAAGTTTTCATGGGTTTTGTAGGTTAGAGTTGAATCTTGATTTCTTGTTGATAATGGAGTTTAAATGGGTTGATTTAGACTTCTTTGAGTATGTATTTGTTAGATTTGGGCTTGATTTGGAAGGATTCAAGTTAGAGAAATTGGATTGAGGATTTTGGAAATTTCTAGAGAGAGAAAGGTATGGATACTTGAATTTATTAATTTTTTGGGTTTTGGAATGTGAAATGAGAGTTATGGATGGATGCATTAGAGTGGGTTTGGGAATTGTAAAGTGTTAGGTTTTGGAAGGAAGCGAAAACCCTAGAATTTGAGAACTTGATTCTTGATTATTTTGCTTGGATAACAAGGTAGGGATTTCTTAACCCAATTTTCTTCATGTTCGATATTATGTCCTCATAATAAAAGTGGTTCAATTTATCATTCGTCCTTAACTTTGTGTGCTTACATTATTTGTTATCGAGGAAGGACAAACCTTGAATGACATTGTTGGATAATTTTTGAATGTTGACTTCATACCTTTAACATGTTCGTTCACCAATCGAGCATGGTTTAATCTTGGGCATACATCATGTAGTAATATGTATATGTATAGGTTGATATGTATATTTATTCTTGCATAATCATATTGGTCATGCATTGTAGATGCATTGTGGATAACGGGTATGGATTCGTAATACCCATAGGTGTTATTTGTGGAAATATTAAGTATTTTGGGCCTATTCAAGAATTCCAAATGATGTGAGAATTTCCTTTGGGATGGGTCAAGACTCCATATGAGTTCGATGTACTATAGGTAAAGCCGAGGGAGGGTTCAAGGTCTCTTATGGTCTTTCGGAATTTCCTTTGAACTAGGCCGCGGTCCCGTATAGTGTTATGATTTACTTGCATTTGATGTGCATGTTTATATGCCATATTTTTGCATTATGTTCGATTTAAAATTAAGCCATAATGTTTGCTTACTCTCTTTATCCCTTTTGAGCCATTTGCTCACCCTAATTTCCTTTCTTGTATTCGTCATGTGAGACTGGTATCAATGACCAGGTAGTAGATCAAGGGAGGCATATGTGACATGGGTGGTCACATTGGAGCATAGGATTCATTTAGTTAAATGGGTCATTTATTGTTGTTTTTTATACTAGTACATTTAGTACTTGTTTGATTTGAGAACTAGGATGACTATTTACCTAGGGGTGTCCAAATCTGATCCGCAGACGAGGAACCGATCCGAATAGTGGTTATTTGGTTTCAGTTTTTTCTTTAACAGTTTCGGATTCGATTATGAATTTAGATATTTTTTAGATATTTTTTTGGGATTCGATTTTAACAAAAAAACACCAAATTACTTATTTAATTAATTCAGGCTAAAAAATTAAAGAATTAGGCCCAAATACAATTTCTAATTTATCCATTAAAGCTTAAGATAACATCTCCTCCCTCACTATTTAACTCACTTCATTGAAAATAACATTATTTACGAATTTATATTATTTTGACTTTTGGATTTCTAATAGTTTTAATCCTCTAATTATCCTTGAATTTTTTTTAATCATACTAGATTGATGAAATGTTTTTTAATTGTCAAAACCGAAATCAGATCCGAACCAAATCAAAACAGTTCAGTTTTTTAGGTATGGTTATCTGATATATATTTCTCGGTTATGGATTTTAAAATATCATAACTGAATCAATTCGAATATCTTGATTTCGGTTAAAAACCGAACCGAAAACTAAACGGACACCCCTATATTTTCATATATGGTATGGATGATGAACGATCGGGAGGGTATTTTGTGTGATTAGGACTCCCATACTAGATGGCGGACTATGGTTTGGATGGTTGAACTACTTTTGGTTGTTTAAAATGCTTGATGATGAATATCTTTATGTATTGCATGTGGATAGGAGGCCTTACATCATGTTTAGTTTGTGATTCTGATAGCTTAAAATTATGAAATATGAAATATAATTTTTGATAGCTTAAAATTATGAAATATAATTATGAAACAAAAGAACCCATGTATTTGATGAACTTGGTCTGAAGCATTTGTATAGAATAGTGATATATGTTGATGGTTATTAAGGTTTGGGTCAAAGAGTTTGGTTTGGGCCGATGTTTTTTTGGGGCAATAATGTTCATTTATTCTTTATTCATTTTTTTATTTTGTATTTCTAGGACATTTGTTTATATTATTTAGGCCAATTGATTATGTATATTTGGGCCTTAAATTTTGTTTGGAATTTTTGTTAAGATAGTTTGGGCTTTTGGGATTTATTCTTATGTATTGGACCCAACATCATGTAACACCCCGACCTGAAAGACGCTACTGTTTATACTAACCGAACATCCACAAGGTGTTTAACCTCAATATATCATAAATGATAACCAACCCTAGTCCGAACATCTAGGATTCATCAAATTTCTTTCGGAAATCCGATAGCGGCTCCCAGTATATCGAACGATACCAACTTGGAAATGCACAACACACAACAACACCATCATATATAAAAGGGCTCCGACCATCACATAGTATGCAACCACAATCCTAGACAGGGCCACAAGCCATCTACAACATGCATCATCAACATATAACATGAATCATATTCATGTATGTATCAAACATACAATCCAATAGAATATGAAGTTCTCAGTCTGGTCCGGAAATCCCGTTACACGACATAACCTCCCAACCATAACAACATTCACACCGAAGAGATGTTTCAAGGAACAATAGAATACATAAGCTAACAGGAAAGATAAGTTCAATACAATAATATGCTTCAGACCATGAATCTTAAGAATAGTTTCATAACCAATCTGAGATCATGTCTCTTCATCGTGGGCCATCACGGAATGATGCATCAGGCATCCATTCCAACAAGTGGTGAACACTGCCACCATGTACTTCCCATGAGAAATAAGACCAAATGTAAGACTCATGTCTTACCCACACTGATTAAGTTTCAATCGAACCGACCACCGGGATTAGTGTGTTCTGCTGAACATGGGTTTCATTTGTTAGGAACCAAGCTCGGTTCCATAACCCTCCTCTCACATGGCGTTCAATCAACCTACGGGAATTTCAAGTCCTTATCCGATCTTCCCATGTGGCTCTAATGCAAGACAAGTAAAGCATGCCATGAAATATATATATATACACACACACACATACCCTACATATTGAAGGATACTTTTTGAGGGTTTGTTGGTCAATATAAATAGCATACATGCAAGGTAGAGAAAACGGTGTGAAAGAACAAGTTGTATGGCATTTTCTCATTTCTTTGGATTTCCTTAGGGAAATATAGGGATAGGTCATTAAAAGTTAGGTCACTGAAAGAAAAATGTTTCCAATTAAGTCACTCAATATTTCAATTATAGACAAATAGAGCACTCCGATCCAATTTCAGTTAATTGCTCACCGAAAATCGCTGATTTGGAATATGTGTGTCACATGGTGTAGTTGCTGACGTGGATTTTAAATGACATAGATTTTTTTTTAAAACAAATTTAAATACGTATCAACGTTAATATTGCCATTTTATTGACCTTTGTTTGAAAAAAACCACTCAATTGTATGTTATACTAAAATATAGTCATTGCTCATATATTTTCATATTCAAATAAACAAACTTATCAGATATTTCCATTTTCTTTTAAAAAAATATAGTAGTTTCACCTGGTATATCTCTCTATGATCATCAAAGATAAAAACAAAACAAAATAAGTTGTCAGACATCAATGAAAATAATCAAAAAAACATAAACATATATATATATATATATATGTATATCAAAACCGAAGGGGCTCACATGAGGGATCCCGCACAACTTAAATTGTGCGGGATCCACTTCCAGACCGTCAGATTAATCTGACAGTGTGGAAACAATTAATTTTTTTTTAATAAAAAATCCTTCATTTGGTCCCTCCTTCGTCCCAGTTCCTTCCTTCGTTCCAGTTCATTTGCTCTCGCTTACCTGGGTTTCACCCAATTTGAGTTCTCACACAAAAGTAGCTTCAGTGAAGGGAAAAGCATCATAATTAGCACTGATTAAATGTTTATTTGAATGAAAGAAAAAGAAAAAGGCATGGATATAGAATCACACTAAAACCCATTTTCAATTGTAACGAATGATAATATTGAAGCACATCACCAAGATTTCAGTACTGTACAGGTTCTTTTCGATTTTCTAAGAGCTCAACGAAGATGATAGACGAGAGAGGTCGAGATGGGTCTAGACGAGCGTGCCTCACCACAGAGTTGATTTGCATGGCGTGGGTCTGGACGAGAGAGGTCGAGATGAGAGGCGGAGTCGATTTCTATGGCGGGATGAGAGCTGGTGCCGTAGTCGATTTGCTCGGATGAGATCTGGAACGAAGGAACGGCGGAAGCCAGAGCTGGAACGAAAGACAAATGAAGGAATTTTGACCAAATGAAGGAATTTTTTTTTAAAAAAAAATAATTGTTTCCAGACCGTCGGATTAATCCGACGGTCTGGAAGTGGATCCCGCACAACTTAAGTTGTGCGGGATCCCTCATGTGAGCCCCTTCGTATCAAAACATCAAAAAATGACCAATGTATTTAGTACAGCGTTGAAGGAGTGAGGAAACTCTTCTAGAAGATGTGGCAGCACCAATACTCTTATTTGTAACATTGGATCTTCCCCTCCTTGGCATGGCACCCCTTCTTTGCACCACCTCTTGTTGTTCTTGCAATTGATCAGAATTGGACTGGAGTGCCCTATTTTTCTATAATTAAAACATTGAGTGACTTAATTGTAATTTTCCTTTCTTTCGATGACCTAATTGCATACATGCCTATCTTTGAGTGACCCATCTCTACTTTTCTCAATTTCTATGTTTCTCCTCCTCCCATGAATTCAACAACTATATTTGCATTGTACACTTTCTCCATGAACTGAATTTCTATTGCTAGGGCTCCATGTAGCCCAACTATGCGAACGAATTCTTACGATTTATTGTCAATTGAGGTTAATATAAGGGATTGAGTGTTTATCTCTATTCTTAATGATTTTAAATGCTTGATCAACATTCAATTGATTGGTTGATTATAATGAGACCAAGAGGTGATTTACCAATTTTTTAGGACTTGTTGAGCTCCTGCATTCAGCGCAACTTATCCATCACCTTGGCCAATGTTCTAGTTAATCTTGTGTTCTTAGCGAGGACCATCTTTTAAATCTGAGCTCAGAGTATTATTGCTGCGGTTAGTCATTCTTCTTTTCCCTCTTTTGTTCTTAATTATTTCTTTAATTCTTTGTTCCTTGTAATCATGCTCTTGAGGACTTCTTGGACTCCTTTCAGTCCTTCAAAATTCCAAAAAGCATCTCTTAATCTTTCCCTCGATCTCTCGATATTTGGCATTGGTCCATTCTCAAAACCCTTGTGCTTGTATCAAGTTCTTTGTCTGTATTGATTCTTTGAGACAAGCCTGCTCTGTTGGAAAATACGCACTCGTGAAAACGTTTTAAAAAACAAGGAACGCATATAGAAGTAATCGATGAAAAAAACAGCTTTCAAAAAATTCTTGCTAATTATGGTTATCATGCATAATCTATGACTTAATTAACTGGTTGAAGATTACGTACCTAGAGAACTCTCTAAATTGATCTCTAATAGTCTATATCGAAGGATGGAGTCAGCCGGATTGATTCAATGCTCAATCCCACGGATCTTCCACCATATGCACTGATTCCCAAACTAGGATTCAAGAGAGAGTGGACTCCTTAATCCAAGAACCTAGAGAAATCAGAAACCAAGACTGGGAAAAAAATCATAGAGTTGAGTCCAATTGGTGTCTCCACATATTTTCAGACAAAATAAACTAGTGTGTGTTTATATAGGGATTGGCCAACCAAAGGTTTCCTCTCCGACCTTAGTTAGATTTCCTGATCCACTTAGGTTTGGACTTATATGGGCTACAGTGGGCACCAACAAGAAAAAATAAAACATGAGCTTGCTACAGATTTAATAATTAGCTCAAACCTAGAAGCATAATTAAAAATCATAAACTATAATATATTACACTAAAATATTATAGTTACACTCCCCGTTTTATCTCATATTAAATCTGAGCATTTTGTTATAATCGTTCATTAAAAATCTTCACGTTAAGTTATATATACCAGTCAATTAAATATGTCACTGACATCTTATATTTAATTGATATTTTTAAATCTAACAAATTCAAATAAGTTACCGCTTAACTTATTTGAATTTGTTAGATTAATTAAAATCCACCTTCATGTTTTGACACAATCTCAAAACCTATAAGTATTCTCGAGAGGGTATCATCAATCCATAATTGGATGTGAATTTTATTAACAGATTATTTTTCATTGTAAATTTAATGCGATAACCCAATTCACTCGGTGTATGTTGGCCCGTACAAAAAGACTTCGCCTTTGATAAATCCAACTCTCATACATTAAATGCATATGTATTAATAATCTTTAATAAATTAAGATTATGAACGATGTTATAACGTCAGTGTTTCAGTGTAGTCAGACTGGAAAAATTAACTCACACGTAGTTTAGATCAATACACTCCGAGTGTACTAGTAAAGCAAGTTCAAGCTTTACCGTTTTTCATAACAAAGATAGGCATATTAAAATACAATACTACGGCCCTCCCAATGGTTCATCCACTTCTGTCTAAGCTACGATCGTTCACTTATATTTAATAGGAACTTATGAATTGATCTTTCGTGTGTAAGCTAAACTTTACACACCAATTAATATATCATATAGAATAAAAGACGCTTATTCCAATATGTCATTTTTCATATTAAATTTTAACATGTTTTATTTAAATAAAAATTTAAGTTTGAACATTACATAAAATAATGACCTTTAGCATACTATACCTATCATACTCTGCCATTATTAGGGCATCTCCAACAATGGAAATGCAAAATGGGTTTTGCATCCTTGAATAGTGTTTTGCTTACTCATTTGCATATTTTCATTAAAGTGCAATCCAACAATAGTATGCATTTTTTTAACCAATAATTTATATGTCTACAAATATGTTTAATCTCTCGTTCATTCTATTAAACCATTCATCCACATAAAAAATCTCATTCTCAAACAATCCATGGATCACCCAAGTTCAAGTTCTAAAATTTAGAGGCAATTTCTTAGTTTCGACTATGACTCCGAAGATGAGTTGAAACAACTTCTTTCAGAACGAGAAGCAATATGGTTGACCTTGTGATCAACTTCTACCTCATCGCTCATAAGGAACGAAACATATGACTCGTACATGGGATCCATATCTACAAAAGGTAAATAAAAACATATGAGTCAAACATGTGATAGCATTAAGTAATTGAAATCAAAGTGGTTATAAATGAGCATACCACAACCATGCTGCCAAGTTCATTATCAAGTTTATAAATTCACATAATTATACTCAAGTTCATATAAGTTTGCATGTCATAAAAAAAGAAACTCTTCACAAATTGATATGAATCTAAAACACAGAACTCTATATCTCAAAATAAGATCACTCCAACATGAACACTAACTGCAAATGAAATCAAAACAATATCTAGTACAATCAAACATGAACCATTCAAAGAAGTCTATATCTCAAAAGAACTCTATATCAAAAATTCCAAACCAATGAACAAATCAAAGCAACTTCATTCAATTTTCCAAGAAATAAACAATTTTAAAAGTCTTGGTGTAATTAATCAAACAATCTTTCCTTCCATTATCAGATAAAGTGATTTGCTTAATAAAAAATTTCTCCTCACGGAAATTGACACTTCAAAGAATGAGATGAACACAACTTTGTAGAAATACCCACGGTAATTTCACAACTTATGTGAATCAAAGATTGAACATTTGGCTATCAAAGAAGCAGTGAATCAAGTGTTTCTTAAACTAGTGGAAGAAACAATGGGATAGCAGCTAAAAGAGTCACTGTCACAAAGAAAATCAATCTGCATTCCTCTAATTCAAAAACAATTGCAACACTTTCTCGTCAGCACAACATGACCAATTCAACCATATGAAACAAGATTCAGAACACTCCAACATGATCCATTATCAGAAGCTCCCAAAGCCAATAGAGAGATCAAAAAAGATAAAGCAACGAAACCCATTCAAAGAGAAGGATTATACCTAAAATAGAAGATTGATCCGATGCGGTTGAATTTTACAATGAACAAAGCCTGGAAAGTTTGCAAAGTTGGATATGCTCAATGGATATGCAGTGAATTTAAGAAATTTGAGGAGAAGAATAGCCACTGTGCATTTCTGTTGGGCAACGGCTAATTCGCGCTTCGATTTGCGACCTTCGATTAGAGCCGTTGCGGAGATGGAAATTTGGGAACCCATATTGAGGTCGCAAATTTGCGACCTCTGTTGCAGACTCTGTTGGCTTCATGAAATCGAAAAAATCGGGATCGAAAATTGTTGTTACTTGTTTGCGACCTGGTTTACGAACACTCTTGGAGATGCCCTTAGCTAGGTGGATAGGCTTGCATGATAACTTTGAAAGGTTTAGTGTGAAGTACATTTTTTTTCCTCGTGTTTGAGGGTTTTTGGGCTAATGTCTCCATGTGCATTTCTCCGATCCATGGCGGTTTTGCTAGTAACGGTTGGCTTCTTCTCGAGACCTCATATAGGTTTGCTTCTTTCCCATTTGGGGCTCATTCCATTTATCTTTTTGAGAACTTGTTCCTCAGTAAGGTCTTCTCGCTTCTTCTTATTCTTGGTAAGAGTCATCAATGATTATCTGGAACAAAAAAATCTTATAACAAGATTTTTTTGGAGAATGGATTTTATTTAGAAGGAAGAGAATGGCTGGATGGCAAAAAGGAAGTGGAAGATGTGAGGAGATGCTTATTGGAAGAAAGCTTTTTATGAAAGATGGTGACCAAATTAAATGGTCATCACTCATTTATAGCTGTCTTTCTAAAATGTTTTGTGCACCGCCATGACAGCTCGTAAGCAAAACCTAAGGATATTTTAGTGGGTGTTTGATAGAGCGTAAGTTTTAATAACGTATAAGCTATCAATTTACTTTTAGTAAGGTTATGTGAAGTAGTTTAATATTGAAATACAATTTATCGAATATAAGTTTTGATAGAAAGAGTTCTATGTGGTGAGTTTGAATATATAATTTTTGTTTTTGAAATCCGACATATATTTTGAGAGACAGGAGTATAATTGTGTAAGTGAAATCGTGGCAATAGAGAAGTTGAGGGAATTTTTTGCTGTACATGTTGACATAAGTGGGTAGAGCGTATATGCTACTGAGAGAAGAAAATGAGCTTATAATCTACCATACGTTTCATTAATGACATCAAAAATAGTTTTAATTAAACATGTTTGTGCATTGATGTATGTCCAAACGATTTGAATTGGCATCCGATATTAGGACCTTTCTCTCTTACTCTCCCATGGGTATTTGGGATAAGTGAGCCAATTTCTCATTTATGGACGTGGAATCAAAAAATTTGTGAGGATAATAGTCATGAACTAGTAATGTATCTGAGCAAGTATTTTCCTCGAAAAAGATGATCTCATCCCATGAATATGGTTATAATTGTCTGGGGAAGGCTAATAATATATTTAGCAAAATAAGAAGCTACTCAAAGAGTTAGAGTGAGAATCTAATTGACCAAGACAACGATTGTACTTGTGAACTCAGTGGAACTCGTTAAAAAGGAGAGAATGAATGATAAACTTATTTTGTTGAATAGAATTCATTCATGAAAAATATGAACAAATTACATCCTTACGCATGCCTACTATAATGGCACATATGTAATCAAAATTAGTTAGACAAGTGTGCATGTAATGACGCATACTTGACATCCTAATGTATGCATGGCTTCTCTGGGTAGCTGATTTAACATTCTTGAGTTCTTCATTAATGACCTCGAGTGTTTCAAGCAATGGAGTTTTGACTTGAGTGAGAGTTTTTCTTCATAGGTTGCCAAATTCTGCATAGCGGCCATTGGTCCTTCTTTTGTCTTTTTTTTCGTGGACGAGGCTTGAGACTATCCTGTCCTATGTGGGTAACTTAAGCAAGTACTTGAAAATTTTGTCAGTTTTCTTGAAAATGTTTGATTTAGACAGTACAATGCATATGGGTTTGCATGAAAATAGGGTTCAAAGTAGTATTTTATAGGGAGATGGATCAAGACTAGAGATGACAAATGTGTCCGTATTCGTAGATTTTCAATTCGATTTGGTCAAACAGTAGAAAAACTGTTGACTAAAAAATGACGAATATGGATAAAATCCAAATATTTTGAATGGCTATCAATTTAGGCATATCCGATCTGACTTGAATGTGCAAATATTCAATCTGATCCGATTATATCCAATCTGATTCTACCCAACACATATATTTATATAATATAGTTCATATACAATTATGTAATTGACAATTAATATCATTAATATATTTATACATTATAATTGTCGACATAGTTATGTTTCTTTTTTATGTAATATTAATTAATTATAATTTATAGTAACACTGTATGATGTGATATGATCTCATACCACTAATTCAAATATTCAATACATTAATATTTTTAAAATCCTAATTACTAAAGTTAATAATGAATACTAAAAACAAAATAATGTCCTAACATTGTAAACCCTAAAAGTAAAATAACATTATAAACTATAAATCTAGTCCTTATTGTAATTTGTAAACCCTAACAACATATGCTAACACTACAAACCCTAACCCTTTAACACCATAAACTCTAAACCTATCATCACAAACCCTAAGTCCCTAACCCTAACCTAACACCACAAATTCTAATCCCTAATATTGTAAACTTTAATTCTAACAATGAATACCCTAATCAAACATTACAAACCCTAACCCTAGCATTGTAAACCTTAATCTAACACCGCTAACCTAACACCACAAACCCTAATACCTAACATTGTTAACTATACCTTCATATGCATAATGAAGGTATTAAATTTTATAACAAATAAATTTTAATTCATATTGTAATTTAAGTATTCAAATATTAAGTTGTTTTTTATAATTGTAAGATCCAAGATTACATGACACAAATGATAGCATTATCACCAACTTTTGTGAAGATGAGGTTTACCAAACTTTATTGAAGATGAGATTCATTTAGAATTTGTAAGTGGATGCAAAAGTTTTTTGGACTTTAGACTTTGGTTCTAGAAAACATTTATGTTGCTATAAGATTTTTGATATTATTTGTACTTTAGACTTTGGTTTATATTCCTACATTCATGAATCATGAAGTTCTAATTTATGTCATAAGCTAGCAAAATATGTGTCGAATGATAAATCCAATATCCGTGGAGAATATAAGAAATCCGATGGATATGATATTAATTTATAATTTTTTTATCCGTGGTGTATGAATTTGGATGTGGATACATTCAATTGAATAAGAAAAAGAAAAATATGCATGAATACATAAATATGGTCATTTTGCATTTGAATGGTTTAGATGAAATGATATATCATTATAAAATATAGGGTTCAAATTTACAGTATTGAGATTGATAATCTGGATAGAACTGGCTAGTGGCCTCTAGATTCCACTATGAGCATCATCCTCCTTGTGACTGTGTTAGTTTCTCAGCGAACTTGTGTTTTCAAACTATGAACCTTTTGATCTCAAGATGTTCGAAGCTCCTCTCATTCCAACATTTTCTATGAATATTTAGGCAAACCTTTTATGCTTGGGAATGTTTTTCACAAGCATCAGCATTTCTCAATACGCTACGGTCATGGGTTGACTATCTTGAATTTTGACCCTCATCGACATTCATTTTAATATGGTTGTCAATTATGTGTAATAGAATTGCTCTTGTTTGCTTATTATTTTTTAATCAACTGAGCATATTAGTCTTTTTTTTTCCTTTCAATTTTACAAAGCATAATTCTCCGAGTCTTGTTCAAATTGATTCTTCAACTCATAGTCTTGTTCAAATTTGTATAAGTAACAACCAAAATTATATCAAAGAGCATGTTGAAGTAAAAAAGGCAGGTAATTACAACCCAAAATAGGTGAAAAAATGGAGTGTGATGAGTTTTGCAATTAAAGGGAAGGATTGTGGATTCATCCTTCTTGAATCATCATCCATCGAAAACATGAATGACATGCCCAATGCCCAGAAGCCTTAGCAAAATCACATGCTAGATGTAGTGTCAAAAATTCTTCAAAGTGGGTTCATCACCATGTTCAAGAACAGTATTGTAGTTCAGCCCAAATCAATGATTGTAAAATCTATTCTTATTCATAATCCAAGAACCCAATAAAAACTTGTAAAGTCCTCTTTGAAAATTAATAATCGAATCCCCTATTCTATGACCCTCCTCTTTACATTTGGGGATGAGAACGTCCTAATAATTTGGGATTGAATACCTATATTCATGCGAGTTTCCATTTTTTGGTGGAGGTATGGTCGATCCCTTCCATGATTTTAGGGATTGGCCCGATCATTTCCATATCCTAATGGAACCTTATTTTCTTCTTCAGCTCATCCTTGCCATACATGTGGCCATTGGCCTTGATTATTTTTCTTCATGTGAACCATTGACTTTTACCTCCACAATTGCTCCCAAGTTGGGATTGGACTTGTTCGATTGCAAATTTAACTATTTAGTTCAACCATAATGACAAGCGATCATTGATTTTAGTGTCGATGACAGTACATGTCGTGTCCATTGAATGTGGGGAGAGGGTTTTCCCTTCTCTTCTAAATTGCTTCTCTAGTCTTCCACTTTCTTTGTTTTCCTTTAGGAGCTTTGCTGCCTATGTCAAAGATTGTAGCCTATCTGCAAACCTTACTTCCATCTGTCGTCGATCCAATTGTGTGGTCAATTCTCTCAATCAAGTCAACTAATTTGTGTCGATTATTGTCAACTAATTACAGATTCCCCCAGGCTTAGTCTATGAGGGTACAAAAAGATTTCAGGTGATTCTAGAGAACTTCATGAGTAAGGAGGAAGTTTTGGCTTCCGTTTAGAATGTGAATTGAATGTTGCCGCTAAGGCCGATACTACGGAAGGTCAAGCCAAATTCCCCATCATAGCCGTGACCAAGGGTGGTTTTAGATTCCCTTTATATGAGTTTTTCAAGGAATGTTTAGAGATTTTCATCCTTGCCCCCCACCAACTTACTCCAAATTTTATCAGATTATCAACGATGTAGTTATTTTAAATAAGTTTTATAGGTTCAACATTAAACCTAGGGTCTGGAACATTGTTTCTATCCCAAAACAATGTGGCCAGTAGAATAAGTACCATTCATTCCCAAGGGATGGGAGCAAATATCTAATCCATTACTTGCCTTCCTCCTCCAACAGAATGAAAGGGGAATTCTTTCAAATAGGAGGACCCAAATGGGAGTTCGGCCCTGGGCATGAGTAAACAAGGGCGTTCAATTCAACGGAGCCTTAGTGTCCTAGCCCCAATCCCTTCAAACAAAGAGATCAAAGATAGAGGAGAGTGTTCAGCCTTAAACCATCTATTCGATCATCTAGGCCCTCAGGAATTCATTCTTTTGGCCAAAATACTTCTTCATACTACAGTACATCCTGTATTTGTCCCCCAACACTCATCTCCCTCCAAACACTTCAATGGAAAGAGTGATCGTCTTACTTAGTAGGTTTGATCCAGCTGACAGGTTAATTAACCATATCCCTCCTACAAATCTCCCTACTAGTCTTGGTCTTTCTTCTGACAGTTCGGCCGATTCTCTCAGGGATCTACCTTTGCCATCGATCATCAAGGGTTGGATGGAGGGAATAAACATTTCTTCTGAAATGCTATCGGAGTTTGACTTGGAGCTTTTCCATCAATCTTGTATGTTCACTTGATGTCCGGCAAACAACACATTGCTAAAATTATTTATATCATTATCACTGTCATTAATTATTCATGTTTTCTTTGTCGCGGATCACAAAATTTTGACTTATCTATTATTAATTATATTGTTTTACTGTGATGCAGATTCCCCTACCAAATTTGCAAAAGCAATGGTCAGACATCCCCTTGCCCTCTGTTCAGCACACTGACTCGTGGTGCTGACACCTTATCCTCTCGTCAGAGCTTGGAAAGCTTTGCCCCAACACTACCAAAAACCTACCACCACCTCCTCCTCGTCATGGGAAAATATTCTTTTGAAACCCAATGATGCTCAACCTCGTCAAAAAATCGTATTGAACCGAAGCTTGAGAAGTTTAGCCTCTCCCATATGTCGTTTTGAGGAAACAGTTTTGAACTTTTTTTCCCACCTTTTTTGATGGTCAGCCTTTGTCTAGAGCCTCCTTTGTTCTTGATCAAGGTGTCGACCTCTCACATTAATCAATGGCCTTAGTGCCAGTTGATGTACAGAGATGGAGGGACTGCCCTAAGGCCGAACTCCGAGATTACCTTGGGTGATTCATGATGTAGGTTAACTTTTTCATTTTTTCATTTTTTGCTTTACTTTAATTTATCTTTGCAGGCCTATTAGGTCGAGAATGAGCACGATGAAAAGGACAGCTGTGAAAGGGACAATAAGCTTCAGCTTGTTTAGGCTCACGATAAGTTGAAATCTCATTTTGCAAAGATTAAGGCCGATCTTAAGAACTCCCAGACTGAAGCTTCTACTAAGAACTTCGAGATTGAGCGCTATAAGGCTAGTCTCACTTTAACAAATGAGAAAATCAAAATTCTTGGGGCCGATGTAAGTGACACCCTCTCATCTGTCTTGGCTAGAGAGAGGAAGGCGACTGATCCTACTATGGAGAAAGCCAATAATGAGGCCTATGAGGAGTATTCTGGCTATCTCAGAAAGCAATGTAATATGGCCTATCTTATGGGTTGGGGTTGACATCCTCAAGGAGACAGAGATTCCCAAGGATTCTCCCTTCTAGGCTTAAGATTAAATTAGATTTTCCTCATCTAAAGCGCCTCAGCTAAACATTCTCCCTCTGCAGCCCTGATTACTAATGCGGCCAATCCCTCAATTATTGTGGTAAAAGATGATCTGGCTAATTTTTATGAGGCAAAAAAGGCCGACAAATATGGGGCTAAATAAGAACGAGATCTCCTCATCGTTGTGGGTTTATCCTAGTTGGCTTAATTCCATTTGTTGATTCGGCATTTTTGTTCTACCTTGTAATATTATCTCAAACCTTTGAAACATTTGCCTTTTTCTTAAATACTTTGCAGATTTACTATCATTTTTATTATTTTATGCTTTACTTTATCTCATTTTGTATTATTTGCTTGTGAGTTGCTTAGGCCCTAACTTCTTTTACAAACCAAGTAGGAAAATACGTAGGTTTTTTGGCAAACCCTTTTGAGGGCAATCACTAGTACATTTTTAGGTCTGCAACCTTTTGGTCGATCTAACAATCCAAATTCCTCTTTTGAAGAAAATGCCTAGATTTTTGCGCAAACCCTCTTGAGGGACGTCACTAGGACTTTTTTTAGGTCCACAACCTTTCGATCGATCTAACAACCAGAATCTCTTTTGAGGAAAACACCTACGTTTTTTGGCAAACCCTTTTGAGAAAAGTTACTACGACCTTTTAGTCGAGCTTGAGACCCAAACCTCTTTTGAGGAAAACACCTAGGTTTTTTGGTAAACCCTTTTGAGGGATGTCACTAGGAATTTTTTAAATAAAATGTTTTGCAGTACGAATAAAATTCATAACAAATATCATGACGAGAAATTCTTGATTTTCTTTATTCATTTCTCAAATTGAGATGGAGGGAGTTCATATAAGCTTCCCAAAATTTTTACAACAAATGTCAAATTAAATCAATAATCTCCGCAAGTTGGTTGTATTCCAAGGCCTATGGACAACTCTTCAATTTTGTACACTTCATGACCGAAGACAGTGTTGATTTTATATGGGCCATCCTATTTTTCCCCCAACTTCCCATCTTAGGGACTCTTGCTATTGGGAAGGAATTCTTTGAGCACTAAATCTCCTGGTTGGAAGCTCCTTAATCGAATATGCTTTCCATGTAGATTTTTTAGATCATGCTAGTAGGAGGACAACTTCAAAGTAGCCAGTTCCCTTTTCTCTTCACTGACTTCTAGGTGTAATGCCACTACTTTGTCATTTTTATCCCTTTTAAAGGTTGTTCGAGTCGTGGGGAGGTCTATATTTAGTGGGATAATAGCTTCCATGCCATAGGAAAGGGTGAAAGGAGTTTACCCAGTTGATCTCCTTGGGGCGGTTCTATGACTATAGAGTACACTTAGAAGCTCTTCAACCCATTTTCCTTTCTTCTACTCCAAAAAAAAAATTTAGTTTGTCTAGAATGATTTTGTTTGAGGCTGAAATCCGGTCATTCCCCTATGGGTAGGTTGGTTCGCAATACTTATTCTTTATTCTGTACCCCGAAAAAATGTTCCAAAATGCCCTGCTATAGAATTGGGTTCCATTGTCGAAAATCAATACATATGGGATACCATACCTTGTGATGCGCAACAAGTAAGGTCTTAAAAAGGACATTCTATACAATTTCCATTCTAGGGATAACTATAGTCTTGAAGATTTCACCGTGATCTTTCGAGCCTAATTCCCATCATCTGCTAATACCTCGTATGCCAAGTATTGAACCAATGGATCCATCCAGCTCGGCCCAATCACAATTTGGTTGTTGGACGATGTATGGCTCATCATTGATTTGAGTAAAGATTCATTAGATAGGGGTGTTGAATTTGACAGAACCAACCTGCCCCCTATATTTTCTCCCTTGGTCTGATTTTCATGAGGATGATCGAGCATTATTCCTTGCTCTTCCTGTTTGCATCTTATACCCATCTCTCTTTGAGGGAGATGGGCTTCTTGCCTTTCCCAATCTCCCCCTTTGTCTCAAATACCTTCTTCTTACTCGATCGTGTAGGGTCTCAATCGAGTTAGACTCATAGAGAGTCAATGTCTCTTTAAGTCTACTTTCTTATGGCAATCCTAATTTAAACAGTGTTGCCGTCGTCTAGTCATCACATCACATTCATAGACTCTCTGATGTTTGGGTTCATGGTGAGAAGATTACTATGAGTCTTGGGCTCATGACTCCTAGCAATAAATCGGTTTATGAACTGCTTCGCCAAATCTCTCCAGGTCGACACCAAGTTTTTCCTTAACTGATGGAACCATTAGGAAGCCACAGGGCCTAAGAATGATGGAAAGACCTTCCTCAAAATTTCCTCCTTCCTAGCCCACAAGATCATTTTCCTCAAGTATTGGTCAAGATGAACAACTAGATCTGTTCGGCCATTGTAGTGTTCAAATGTTGGTATCACTAGTCTCCTCGAAACCTCATTCCTTATGATTTCTATACTTAAAGGGGATGAAGCCATCTCATCTACTGCCGACATAGCCTGCTCTTGAGCCCCATAAATCAAATCAACCCTTTAAGTGTCAGGCTCCTCATTCAACTTTTGGTACTTTACTTGTTTAGGTCTTTGACAACTCTCCACATAATGGGAGTACTAGTCATCTTGATATTCCTCCCTACACTGACCGCGTTCATGATTTTTTGTGCTCCCTTGATGATAGAGTGTCGATCAGGAAAGTGTCACATTTCCAGCCGTGAAGCTATCATTTATACCTCTACATGTTTATTTGGGGGACTATCAACTAGACGTTTCCCTTTGAGCTTGGCATTTGCCAACTCTCGTTTCAATGTCTCGAGGTAACAGGTTGTCCTCTGAATCTCATTTTACATCTCTTCAGTAGCTGGGAGGTTTCAACATCCTCTAGCTCTTTTTCTTCCACTCTTTGGACGTTTGGACGTTTTCCCCAACTACTTATAATCTCACCGATGTCATTTTTTTTTTAAAGTGGAAGTGATATCCTTTCCCACTATGGTCGCCAAATATAGTGTCAAAAAATCTCTAAAGTGGGTCGATCACTATGTTCAAGAACAATATTGTGGTTCGGCCCAAATCAATGATTGTAAAATCTCTTCTCTTATTAATAATATGAGAACCCAATACAAACTTGTAAAGGCCTATTTGAAAACTAATAATCAAATCCCCTTTATATGACCCTCCCTTTTATATTTATAGGGGATGAGAACAAAATTATGTCCTAATAATTTGGGATAGAATCCCCACAATTCATGTGAGTTTCCATTTTTGGCGGAGGTATAGCCGATCCGTTCCATGATCCAGGGATTGGCCTAATCATTCCCATATCTGGAAGGACCCTTATTTTCTTCTTGGGCTCATCCTTGTCGTACATGTGGTCATTCACCTTAATTGTATTTTTTCATGTGAATCGTTGACTTTTACCTCTAGACTAGACTTGCGTGCACTACAAGAAATTGATGAATTACCAACAAAAAAAAATTTCATCGGTAATTACCGTCCATTTAGCGACAAAAATGTTTTAAATAAGTTTACCGACGGTGAAAATCGTCGGTAAATTTTGGCACCACAATGGCGCAAATATTTATTCACCATCGAATTAGCATTATTAATTACCGACCAATATTTTTCTGTCGGTATTTTTTATTTTAAATTGCAATATTCCGTTGATAAAAGTAGTTAAAATTTGTTTTTAGATTGTTTCCTTCGGAGCGATGTTCGAGGAGGATTCGAAAGATATGAGGAGTGAATATGTGAGAATGGGTAGTCTTGGAAGAAGATATTTGTAGAGGTGAAGGACTTCTATTGGAATGAGTTTAAGGTAAACAAACTTCTTTTATTAATTCTTATTTATGATATTCACTTAATTTATGTAAGAACTGCTTAATATAATTAATATTGATTTAACTAATAGTTCATTTTATGTGTTACAAATATTTTGTATGGGAGGAGGCAATTGATGCGTTAGTGAAGATCACCTAAGAGAAGAAGGCTGCCAACCGCAATAGTGATATGCTATAGCAAGTGAACGGCGATGAGAGGCCATTTTTTGTTCCCAATGATGAGTGAACGAGATGGAAGTGTGACTAGAGCGAGCCCGAGTATGTTCTGCGAGCCCAACAGAATGCTACCAACCGTCACATGGGTGTAACGCACACTGGCGGATCGGTGACGCATGCTACACATGCTTCCATAGTGGTATGTAAAAATTTAAATTTCTTTACATTATTTAAATTTATATATGATAGAGTTTTATGACTTTATTATTTTTTAGAGAGATGTGTTAGGTCGAGAGGTTACCCCGTATGAGCTGTTCGAGTATACACACACCATGGGTCACGATCGATAGACTTTTGTTGATGATAGAGCTCGACGAGTCCATGTAAGTTTCTATTGCCTAAAATAGATTTCATTGTTTTTGGATACTAAATGTATGACTTGGATACTGGATGTCTGGATATATGGATTGGAGAATCGATGTGAATGTATTCTTTTGAAGTGTTTTTTCAATTGTTTTTAGGTTGAGTTTTTATTCAAAAAAAAAGGGAGACTCGGTCGAAATTTTCAAAAAATTTTGAAAACTTAATAATTTTTCTTTATGTATGTTAATAAGAGACAGTTTAGGCTACCCAACAGTCTCTGTCTTAGCTCGAGACAGGATCCTTTTCCTCTCACTCGATCAATAAGAGAGATCTTTATTATCAAGCAGTCGATGGGGAGAAGAATGTGAGGGTGTACAACATTGGGTCGCATGCATCTACCTTCTACCTATCTACGAGTGGGTCCTCTGCATAGTTTCCTACATCTGAGATGCAGAATGAGCTTATGCAACAGTGGATCGAGGAGATTAGGCAGCAGTTGCAAGATTCAATCCGCCAGGAGATGGATTTGATGTACCAGGAGATGCGCCGACGATGCAGACATACTTTCAGAACTCTAGTCATCCCTCTTCCCCTCCACAGCCACCAGATGCCAAGAAAAGAGGTAGCTAATAGACTTTGTATTTACTAACATATCTGCACTTGTATTATTATGACATTTTATTATATTTGATTTCGTATTATTGATAAACTATTTATTATGTTTGATATATTTAGTGATTTTAAAGTTTGTTTTTTGTATGGTTTTTGTTTTTTTTACTTATAGGTAAAGTTTTAACATTTTTCTGTATTTTGTGGCAAGAAAATTAAATTTTACCGATGGATTTGTAAATTTTTATATAATTATTTATTTATTTTGTCGAAGGATTTGTAATTTTTATATAATTATTTATTTATTTATATCAAAGGATTTATAATTCTATATAATTATTTATTTATGACAACATATTTTTAAATTTTATATAATTTTTTATTTATACAGACGGATTGCCAACGAATTTTTACTATTTTATAAATTATATCGACGGATTACCAACGAAATTTCAAAAATAACTTTTTTATTTTTATTACCGATCGAATAAAAAATCCGTCAGCAAATAGTTTGCTATGATCTATTTGCCGATAAAATTTGAGTAGTCAAAATTTCGTCGGTAAACCTTTTTACCAAAAGAAATCCTTAAATTGCCAAAGGAAAAATCCTTCAGCAATGAAAGAATTTCTTGAAGTGGTCAGTATTGTGCTCGTGACTAACTAAGGGAGGTGCATGATAGGCTTAGCTACATCGCTTTCCCAATTAACCTTATTACAATGAAAAGTTAATTTTAGTTTTTGACTTGTAATCATTTTTGTTAGATTATCTCCATTTTTAAGCTATACAATGGATTATTAGTCCAGTTGTTCATAATATTTTAGATCTGAGTATCTTGAATATGATTGATTTTGTTTGTGTTGGGATCACTTTTTGTTGTTTATAACATAATTTTGATGAGATTTTCTCTTTCTTTTATATTGTCATAAGTTCATAACACCAATAATTTCTTTATCCTTAATTTTAATTGTAATAAGAGGGTTTTTGACTTTTTACATACATGAGAAGATTATTTGTTTTTTCATCAAATTTGAGGGTTCGCATATGCACTTTATCCTTTTTATTACAAATATTTTTGGGCATTTTAATATAATTATATTAACTACGTCATATTATTGATAATTATATTAAAAATCAAAAAATATAGAAATTTTAAAATTATTAAAAAAGAAATTAGCAATGAAAACATAACAAGTATTTTGCCACTTAATGACATGAAAACTAGCGACAGAAACTCAATGTTGAGGTTATCGAGTCGGTTAGACACAAACAACAAAATCAAAGTATATAGATGACACGAAGATATACGTGGTTCGGTCATTAACAAGCTAAGTGCACAGGAGAAAGAAACTCAGTATTAAAAATACTATAGGAGGAGGAGACTACAAACTCAACTCAAACTCTACTCACTAGTGCCTCTACCCGCACCAGACTCTCTCACACAAAACACTCTGTTTTTATTTCTTTTTTCTTGTGTAACTCACGTACACTTTCTCTCTATCTTTCTCTCATACTTTTACATGCACACATACATTTTTTTTATATAAATAACTATGAAAACTGTATCAATGAAGACGCGTCACTTTTATTAACATTAATAAATATGAACTCATTAATTAGGTGAGCTCTCCTCTCTTGACATTGAATGATATCAATGGAGGATTAACATTAATAAATATGAACTCATTAATTCGAATATCATACTCCACTGCAACAACGTGTCAACGACGACGATAACAACAACAAAAACAAAAACAGCAGTCCTTAGATGAATATGGGAAAGAAAAAAATCAAATGCAGGAAATATGAGGCATATCTAGATACAGTATCAATTACATGGCAAATAAGGAAATTTTTACCAACAAAAGGACTCCTAAAAAAACGCACTTCGACACTTGGAGGAAAAAAACATTCAAAAAATGCTCTTTAACTAAGATTCTGATGATCTCAAATTGTAAACTAGCTATATATTCATAAAATAAAAATTAAGAAGACCACTTACACTGAGTGGAAGGATGATGGCTAGAGCTTGAAGAACGAAGATGAGGTTCCGGAGTTGCCTCATGGCCACTTGATCCATCCTAGGAAAATTATATATAGATCGAAGAATTGTAAATTAAATTTAAAATTTTGTTAAATTATATACTGATAACAACATACTATATCTTATTCTTATATATATATGATAGAAAAATGAAAAGTGTTTAATTATTGCATTTATAATACCTGTCTAGCGGCATATGATTGGCATAAATAGATGAAGAAATCAAGCTTCACAAAACGTATGGCATAAAAATAATGAAGACAGAACTAGTGAATGTACTCAGCTGAATCTCTTAGAGAAATTTAGAACAACAGAGGGAACCCAGGAAAACTTTGAATGAAAGAAAGAAAGTGCACACTTTCCAAAACCTCCATTTTTAAACATGAGTCACAAAAATAACACTGAGACAGTCGCGAGTAGACCAATTATTTCACCTACTTGAGCTAATTCAAATTGAATGAAATACTGTACACCCAATTTCTATGAACAAAACACTAGTCAAGAAAAAACTATTATGTAAAAAGAAGAGAAACCCAGAAATTGAAAATAAGAGATAATTCATATTAGCAATTAATGCAGCCGGTGCATGTGTTATCAAGTGTAGTTTAGAGGGTAGAATAGGGTGAATAGGACCGAGACCATTTGTACGCCCCTTGGTATGGACCTATTATATTATTGGGACAATTTACATTTTTGGTTTGTTAAATTGTTGTTTAGCTGTCCCTTTCAATTTATTCTCTTGGATCTATTTTTCGACATAGTAAATTTCTACTGTTATGTCCGTGGTTTTTCCTTTCAAGATTTTCCATTGTTCACCTAATGGCTAAATTTGTTGATCCTCCACTGATCGATGCTCTAGTGACCCAAGCCACACTATGTATCCCCTCCTAATTATTTTTCTGGTCTTCAAAATTTCCATTTGAATGAAATTCTCGTGTTTTTTTTTTTGCCTCTATTTGGCTGCAGTCTGCAAAAATGTCAATCCTACCCCTTGGTCACGAGACGGTGTTTATAGGTGTATCAGAGACTTGGATTCAAACTCAAAGTGTTGAAATATGTAATGTAGGTGCACATATAATCAAACAATTATATAATCTCACTATGAATCTTCAAGGAACCTAGATCCACTGGAAAACTCTTCTCTAGAAATTGCATTAGAATCAAATGTCTAACTTTAAACATTTCATTGATGAAGGAAACGATTACAAAAGAATGTGAACAAAAGCTTAATGTAAGCAAAAAGCTAGAACTCATCAAAGCTAGAAAGATTGAAAGAGAGTAGGTTTATGGTGTTGGGCTGAATTTGTGTGATTGGTTGTGTGTGTGTTTCTTCTCGTCTTCGTCAGTATTTATTTGTTGAGAATTCTTGAATCCATTGTCACGTCTATCATGACTGCAACCACCCGAAAACCTCTCAAACATGCTCCATTTTCACTAAATACTGAGATAGTGGCTCAATTGTGCTTCAATGGTGCCAAAAACCTCCCAAAACATGCTCCTTAATGCTCCATGATGAGCTAAATTTGAGTAAAAAGGTGTTCCATCAAAGTAGGTAACAAACTATGTATTTCAGTGATGGCCAATTTTTTATATCCTGTTTATCCCATCTTTTTGGCCACATTTAAATGTGCAGTATAAACAGTTCTCTTTCTTTTATTCTAATAATTGTGATGTATCGAAGTTTTTGGGGTCACCATATATCCCATGTCAATTACTCCAATTGACTGACTCATACCCCACAATTTTCCTTGCAATTGACATTTCAATTGATCAAATGATGGATGCATTTGTGAGATGGGAAAGAAGCAATCAAGCAAAAATAGTCATGGATTTTCGTAAGCAGAGCTGACAATGTAGGAGGATCTGGAATCCGAATTATTGTGCATTATCTCAAGAAGGGTGTTGGGATTACGACAGCAAACAAAATATCATTTTAGAATCCTTTTGGATCTTTTTCTTCTTTTCCTTGCTTTTCTTGTCTTTTATTTTCTTTTTCTTTTCCCTGCAATACCTACTCTCTTTTTTTGGAGATAAGTTGCACTCATTACAGTTGACGAAAAGAAATATATGTTGGGCATTCATTAAAGTAATCAATGCTTTCATAATTGTTTTTTCAAGCTGGCCGTGGTTGAATGGAACACAGTGCTTTACTTTTCCAGATAAATCAAGCGGTGCAAATAAAGTAACACCACATCCACTCAAAGAACACTAGTAAGGTTTTGTGGAGTGAGGAGATTTTGTTTATTCAGCAAGAGTTCCTTAATTATTTCTCCTCTTTATTTCGGTCGGAAGCTTCATGGGAGGATATTCCTTCTTTCGGAAATCTTGAAGGCAGGGTTACAGAGGAGATGAATGTAATTCTTACTGCGGAATTTACTGCAGATCATGTTTATGAGGCTGTGTTCCAAATGGGAGCTTCCAAAGCTCCTGGGCCCGATGGGTTCCCGGCATTATTCTATCAAAAATTCTGGGGAATTGTGGGCATTAAAGTGACTGAAATTTGTTTGCAATTTCTGAACCATGGAGGATCTCTTTCGACTCTTAATGACACTACCATTGTGCTAATCCCAAAGTCTACTTCTCCGAGGAAGGTATCTGATTTTCGACCCATTGCTTTATGTAATGTTATATATAAAATTATTTCTAAAGCTTTGGCTAACCGTTTAAAGCTAATTCTACCTGCGATTATTTCGGAGGCTCAAAGTGCTTTTGTGCCGGGAAGATTAATTACTGATAATGTAGTGATTGCGTATGAGACTCTTCATTCTATGTCACGGCAGCCCCTTAATCAGCCTGGATCCTTTGCGCTGAAGCTTGATATGAGCAAAGCGTATGATAGGGTGGAATGGCAATTTTTGCGTTCCATCATGATTCGTATGGGTTTTAATATTTTCTGGGTACAACGGATTGTCGAATGTTTTTCCTCAGTTTCTTACAGGATCTTGGTTAATGGCTCTCTGTCTCCCTCATTTCAACCATCTCGTGGCCTTCGCCAAGGTGATCCCCTCTCACCATATTTATTTCTGCTATGTTCTGAAGCTTTATCTTCCTTAATTTCCCATAAGGTTGACTGTGGGGATATTAGTGGATATCGGGCTAGTTCACGCAGCCCGGTAGTGTCTCAATTATATTTCGCAGATGATAGTTTCCTCTTCGGTCGTGCTTCTATGGATGAGATAAATAAATTTGGTGAGGTGTTGAAAACATATGCCTTATATTCTGGGCAAGCCATTAATTTTTCCAAATCGGCTATCTCCTTTAGCACTCGTGTGCCTAATCTTGTGAGGTCTCGTATAGCTGCAGTTTTGGGGGTGGATGTGGTGCTGAGTCATGACAAATATTTGGGGATTCCATGTTCTAGTAGCCGAAATAAAAGGAGGACTTTTCAATTCATAGAGGACCGAGTTTGGAAAAAAATTAATGGGTGGAGTGAAATTTTTTTATCTCAGGCTGGAAGAGAAACACTCATCAAATCAGTTTGTCAGGCTATCCCCGTTTACACGATGAGTTGTTTTAAGCTCCCTCGATCTCTTTATGTGAGACTTCAAGCTATATTGGCCAGATTTTTTTGGGGAGGCAATTGTGATACTAGGAAGATGCACTGGCTATCCTGGAAACATCTTGTTCAGCCCCACGGGAATGGAGGATTGGGTTTCAAGTTATTTGAGGCTTTTAATCTAGCTATATTGGCCAAACAAGGTTGGCGAATTATTGAGAATCCAATGTCTCTCTCGGCTCGTATTCTTAAAGCAAAATACCATCCTCACTGTGATTTTATGGATGCCAAGCCAGCTCCTTACCACTCATATATGTGGAAGGGTTTTCTAGATGGGCGTGAAATTCTGCTTAGAGGGACAAGATGGTGTATTGGTGATGGCTCTCGAACTTCTATATATCATGACAGATGGCTGCCTCGTGTCCCCTCTTTTAAAATTTACTCCCCTAAGAGATTGGCTTCTCATTTGCGTGTTTCAGCCCTCATCCAAGATAATTCCTGGAATGAGGATTTAATTATCGAGAATTTTCTGCCCGGTGATGTGGAGGCCATCCTTCAAATTCCTCTCTCTATTCGAGAGCCAAGAGATAGATTAATTTGGCACTTCTCAGCCGATGGATCATATTCAGTTAAGTCTGGGTATCAGATTGCCTTCAACTATTTGCATACTAATAATTTTGAGAGGGCAGAGTCTAGTAGTAGACAGTCATCTTGGTGGAAACCTTTTTGGAGGGTGCCTTTACCTCCAAAAATTAAACTTTTTATATGGAAGGCTTGTAATTCTAGTGTCCCAGTGGCGGAGCAGTTATTCCATCGTCATGCTTGTATCTCTCCAGTTTGCAAAATTTGTGGTGCTGATATGGAAACTATTGAGCATGCGATTTTCCACTGCCGGATGGCCAAAGCTACATGGTCAACCAGCTCTTTGCAATATATTTCTCCCACTCCAGGTGCAAAATTTTCGAATATCTGTTATGACATTTTCTCTCAACAGCCTATTGTTGTTTTCCAAATTGTGGTGTATGATAACTTGGCACATTTGGCTGGCACGAAATAAAGTGCTTTTTGATCATCAGTGGACCCCACCTCTCCAATCTATTTTGAGGGCTGAAGCTGCCATAGAGGAATTCTTGAATGCTCAAAAGTCTTCTTCTATGATTCCAGCTAGGATGACCAGCCAAAATAGCCCAACAATTTGGCAGCCTCCTGATATAGGTTTTATCAAGATAAATGTGGATGGGGCGATCAAGGTTGAGGATGGAATCGCAGGAGTTGGAATTATAGCCCGCAATGCTGTTGGAGGTTTTCTTTTTTCAGTTTCCAAACCAGTGAAAGGAATATGCTCAGTTGAGATTATAGAAGCCATGGGATGTCGAATGGGTCTCCAATAGGCCCAACAGCAGGGGTTGTCAAATATTATTTTGGAAAGTGATTCTCTCATAACTATAACAGCTTTGAAGTCTACTAAAGTGAAGGGAGGTGCTGCGGTGGTGATTCTTGAAGATTGCAAGTCTCTAGCAATGGAGTTCCCTTCCATTTCTTACTCGCATGTCCGACGTTCAGGGAATCATGTTGCTCACTGTTTGGCTCGATTTGCTTTAGGCATTTCGTCTGATGTTTCTTGGTTTAATTCTATCCCTCCTTGGTTGTGTAAAGCCCTGGAGAATGATTGTAATACTGTCTCTTAATATATTTGAGTTGTCTGTTTCTCAAAAAAAAAAGAACACTAGTAAGGTATCATGATAATTACCTTCTCCACAATATACCTTGCAGCTGAAAAAGATAAAGAAACAAGTTCAAGATTTGAGAAGCATTTGAAGTCAAGTCGCAAGAGGAGTTGTTGTAGAGATTCTATAAACCAAAAAAAAAATGAAGGGTCAAGAGCCAAACTCTATATGAACCAACTGGTCATGCTTCATGCCAAATAAATTATATTGACATAGAAGCCATGCCATCTACTAGCTTGTGCCTGAAACTTGTGATGACACCAAATTCTCTTTTTGCCTGTTGTTAATGTTGAATGATTCATATATTCAACCCAACCAAAGCAAAAGACATTTTGTTGATGTCCAAAGGTGATACCTCTATGACAAATTTGCCTCTCTTGTTGCCCAATCTTCAACCAACAAAAGCGAAACTCTTCATAGTATGTCACAGCAACAACTGGCCATATGTGTCACTTGCTATAATGATAGCTGTCATAAAGGAGTTAAAAGTTCGCCAGCTAACATCAAAAGCAAGAAGACAGCTCGAATATCACTTCCTTCGAAGACCAAAACCCACCAAACACAAAGAAAAGCTGATATTCCAATTACCTGGCCATGAACAAATCCCAAAACCAGGACTATTTGAAGTGAAGTTTACAGAAAACACATCTGTCTGGAGCCGTTAAGGAGCACGCAAGGACTATTGATCCAAAAGACAAAATGGACAACTAAGGACTATTGTCTTTTACACCTATTAAACTAAATCATATTTATAACAACGAAATCATATGAAATCATATGAGAATAATGTGATAAATTACGTAATATTTTTGAATGGAAGTCATACCCACATAATATTTTGCAGCAACCATAAGAAAGTGCAAAGAACGCTATTTTATTTAGCCGGAAAATACAGAATTCACCACTAAAAAGCAAGAGTTTATGACCCTCTTGCATACCAAAACAGCACCCACAAAGACAAACAGACTACTCGTCCAAAGAAAATGCCAATTTACCTGCCTCTCAACAAAATCCCCAAACCTGGACAAAGTGAAGCTTACAGACTATAAAGCCATCAGTCTACTGTCATCTTCTCTTCTACCAATATATTTTCTTCAAAGAAAACATCTGTTAGCACCGTCTTAGATTGCAGAGAAGCACTCAGCAACTTCTTACCCTGTCAAACAGCACAAAAATTCGTAAGGCACAACAAGAATCATCAGCGAATTAAACAAAATAAAGGGAAAAATACCAAATTACCTCATCAATTGTCAAGTTAATCGTTCTCTCCTCTAGAGCACCGACTTCCTTCACATTGAACTTATTCAACATAGTAATACTAGAAATAGTTGACATGGGCTTCACCACAAGGTCATCCATTATCATGTAAGTCACCACTCCTTTCACAAACCCACCATCAGCAGACGATGATCCTTCATTCACTGGATCAACATAAGTCGCCACAGAATTCATGGCGGACTTGCAACTCGGACAACGGGCTTTTGGGTCAGAAGTCACATATGTACGACATGTGCTAATATTGCCGGTGGCACACCTATAAAACGATTTCCGTGCCGACGATTGGTTACTCGTCAACAAGAGAGGCGTATTTGCAGAAGGGTTTGCTATTGCTGGGTTCAAAAGACTGTCTTTGCTTTTTCCGGGCAACACATATGTGGCTTTCAGATCCTCTATGCTCTGGTACAAATTTCCAATGCTCCCCACCATTCCTTTCGGCGACAGAATTTTTGTGCCGGTACCAAGAGGCAGGGAGAGTACGCTAAAGAGAAAATCAACCACGTCCTTTCCGGCTTCAGCGAATAGGATCCTGCGGCCTTTGGTGTCTATGAGAAGCTTCATGCTCAAATCTGGATCTGCCATGCCCACTGCGCCACTGGTGTGAAACGGGGACGAACAGAGGTGATGCCGGGACACCGGGAGATGGCAGGGCCTATCAAATTAAGGATACACAAAATCCATAATATATCCGTGCAAACCGCGAATCCGATTCAAACCGTCTCAATCCACCCTAACCCGCATAGAATAGTTCAATAATGGATTGAATTACATAACAGTCCATCCATAAAATTATATAAAAATAATTTAATTTTATAATATTAGATTAAATGTTATAATTTTTATCATTAAAAAAATATATAAATATCTATTTTGACTCAATTCATAATTTGACATTTTTATCTCATTATAAGAAATTCGTGAATTATTTATAGAATTTTTTTTGACTAATTTTTATCGATAGGTAATCTAAATAGCGATGAGAAAAATTTCGTTGGTAATTATCGATGAATTTTTTCATTAATAATTCGTCGGGAAAAAATTTATTTTTGTCAACTAAAAAAATTAATTTCGCCTGTAATCCGTCAGTAAAAAAATTAAATTTCATCGATAAATCGTCAGTAATCCATCGAATAATAATAGAATTTTTTTAATTGTTATTGCTCTTACGTTTTCGATTAATAATAGTCTAAATCCTCATACTCATTTTTGCATATACTTTTCATGATAAAATTTTGAAAAATTATTTATGGATATTAAACAAGTCAATGTCCACATGTCATCCATTGAAATGGACTGTACGGCATCAGGTCTTTTGGTCAGATTGAACACCAGTAAAACCCTTCAATTATAGGTTGAGATAACTGACCCATTTATATAATGAATATGTTACATATTTATGTTAACCCGATCCCGTTTTAACCCAATCCAATATCATTTATATCGTTATATATGTGTGTGTTTTAAATATATATATATATATGTTACAAATATGTTAATTTACTGGTACATAATAACTATGTAGTGATTAAGACTTAATTTTTTTAATTTAATTTATCCTAATTAAGACTTACGATATTTAATACAGATTTATGATATTTGATACATGATTAATGATTGATCATCAACGCAAGAGTGAGAAAGGCAAGACGAATAAAGAGTTTGCCCAATCCGACCCTAACCCATATAAACCCAACCCGAATCTGAATGAAACCAAGGTCAATTAAGGGTTGTAGTAATTTAATCCAAACTTATATGGATAGGATAAGATGTTGTATCTAATCCAATCCATGTGCACCCCTATATTAAATCAAATATAGACCAAAGGCCAAGGGAAAATTTTCGCGTCCCATTAGGAGACTTAGTATAGCAAATCAAATTATTGGTATTTTACTTTAATTATCAAATTTAATCACTTTATTTTTATACCAATATCATCATCTGAGCAAATTTTGTTCAAAATGGGCTGTCTATGTGACCAGTATATCATTAAGTTATATTTTTACTTGGGAAAATAATTTTCCAACAGAAAATTAACGCATATTTTTAAAAAAAAAATACATGTGGCAAAATCTTAGCCAAACACATGTAAGGATAAAAAATATTTATTAAGTGTTTAAAGTAAAATTAAAACAAAAAAATTAAAACCCTAGCATACCCATTCCCCGTTTGTGTGTGCCGCATGCAAAATCAATGTTTTAAAAATCAGATCTGACCAGCCGGTCGAGCCAATCCGACCATGAACCGTTGACCTATCCGCTCCGATTGGTGCTATAAAAGTCGGTGAGAAAAAAATTCACAATTTTCTTAATCTAATTTAAGAGTTCAGACTTCGGTCGTTCGACGTCTTTGCCCTCTTCCATTTTCCATTGATTGCGGTATCGCCCTCTTCAGCTCTTCAGATCCAGTGTTCCAGTTTCATCGCCCTCTTCGTCTCTTCTAGAACTCATAGATCTTGCCTCGGCTGGAGATCTACGAAGAAAAAGGGAAATCACAACAGGTGGAGAACGGCAAAGAGAAAGATTGAAAGGGTAATCGCACCTCCAGTTCCAGACTTGACGTCTTGTCTTCTCTCTTCATCTCCACCTTCGTACGCTCCATTTTGAGGATCCGATGCAGCCACCAAACCAAAGAAGAGAAGAATAACGATCAGATCAGTGAGTAGAGGTAGTCAACGACGAGTTTAAGACAAAAACCAACTTCTAGTTCTAACTCAAAGGAAACGGGAAAGGAGAGGACCCACGTATTCTATGGATTCCTTATGGCTTGTAGACTGTAGCATAGAGATGGAGTCCAGCCGTTGGCCATTATAAATTTATATTTTTCAAATATGTATCCAGTTGTTGGCCACTTGGCCATTAAAAATTTATATTTTTTCAAATATGATAGTTGATATTATAAAAATATCCCTACCAACTATTTATTTATATAATTATTTATTTATTTATATCAAAGGATTTATAATTCTATATAATTATTTATTTATGACAACATATTTTTAAATTTTATATAATTTTTTATTTATACAGACGGATTGCCAACGAATTTTTACTATTTTATAAATTATATCGACGGATTACCAACGAAATTTCAAAAATAACTTTTTTATTTTTATTACCGATCGAATAAAAAATCCGTCAGCAAATAGTTTGCTATGATCTATTTGCCGATAAAATTTGAGTAGTCAAAATTTCGTCGGTAAACCTTTTTACCAAAAGAAATCCTTAAATTGCCAAAGGAAAAATCCTTCAGCAATGAAAGAATTTCTTGAAGTGGTCAGTATTGTGCTCGTGACTAACTAAGGGAGGTGCATGATAGGCTTAGCTACATCGCTTTCCCAATTAACCTTATTACAATGAAAAGTTAATTTTAGTTTTTGACTTGTAATCATTTTTGTTAGATTATCTCCATTTTTAAGCTATACAATGGATTATTAGTCCAGTTGTTCATAATATTTTAGATCTGAGTATCTTGAATATGATTGATTTTGTTTGTGTTGGGATCACTTTTTGTTGTTTATAACATAATTTTGATGAGATTTTCTCTTTCTTTTATATTGTCATAAGTTCATAACACCAATAATTTCTTTATCCTTAATTTTAATTGTAATAAGAGGGTTTTTGACTTTTTACATACATGAGAAGATTATTTGTTTTTTCATCAAATTTGAGGGTTCGCATATGCACTTTATCCTTTTTATTACAAATATTTTTGGGCATTTTAATATAATTATATTAACTACGTCATATTATTGATAATTATATTAAAAATCAAAAAATATAGAAATTTTAAAATTATTAAAAAAGAAATTAGCAATGAAAACATAACAAGTATTTTGCCACTTAATGACATGAAAACTAGCGACAGAAACTCAATGTTGAGGTTATCGAGTCGGTTAGACACAAACAACAAAATCAAAGTATATAGATGACACGAAGATATACGTGGTTCGGTCATTAACAAGCTAAGTGCACAGGAGAAAGAAACTCAGTATTAAAAATACTATAGGAGGAGGAGACTACAAACTCAACTCAAACTCTACTCACTAGTGCCTCTACCCGCACCAGACTCTCTCACACAAAACACTCTGTTTTTATTTCTTTTTTCTTGTGTAACTCACGTACACTTTCTCTCTATCTTTCTCTCATACTTTTACATGCACACATACATTTTTTTTATATAAATAACTATGAAAACTGTATCAATGAAGACGCGTCACTTTTATTAACATTAATAAATATGAACTCATTAATTAGGTGAGCTCTCCTCTCTTGACATTGAATGATATCAATGGAGGATTAACATTAATAAATATGAACTCATTAATTCGAATATCATACTCCACTGCAACAACGTGTCAACGACGACGATAACAACAACAAAAACAAAAACAGCAGTCCTTAGATGAATATGGGAAAGAAAAAAATCAAATGCAGGAAATATGAGGCATATCTAGATACAGTATCAATTACATGGCAAATAAGGAAATTTTTACCAACAAAAGGACTCCTAAAAAAACGCACTTCGACACTTGGAGGAAAAAAACATTCAAAAAATGCTCTTTAACTAAGATTCTGATGATCTCAAATTGTAAACTAGCTATATATTCATAAAATAAAAATTAAGAAGACCACTTACACTGAGTGGAAGGATGATGGCTAGAGCTTGAAGAACGAAGATGAGGTTCCGGAGTTGCCTCATGGCCACTTGATCCATCCTAGGAAAATTATATATAGATCGAAGAATTGTAAATTAAATTTAAAATTTTGTTAAATTATATACTGATAACAACATACTATATCTTATTCTTATATATATATGATAGAAAAATGAAAAGTGTTTAATTATTGCATTTATAATACCTGTCTAGCGGCATATGATTGGCATAAATAGATGAAGAAATCAAGCTTCACAAAACGTATGGCATAAAAATAATGAAGACAGAACTAGTGAATGTACTCAGCTGAATCTCTTAGAGAAATTTAGAACAACAGAGGGAACCCAGGAAAACTTTGAATGAAAGAAAGAAAGTGCACACTTTCCAAAACCTCCATTTTTAAACATGAGTCACAAAAATAACACTGAGACAGTCGCGAGTAGACCAATTATTTCACCTACTTGAGCTAATTCAAATTGAATGAAATACTGTACACCCAATTTCTATGAACAAAACACTAGTCAAGAAAAAACTATTATGTAAAAAGAAGAGAAACCCAGAAATTGAAAATAAGAGATAATTCATATTAGCAATTAATGCAGCCGGTGCATGTGTTATCAAGTGTAGTTTAGAGGGTAGAATAGGGTGAATAGGACCGAGACCATTTGTACGCCCCTTGGTATGGACCTATTATATTATTGGGACAATTTACATTTTTGGTTTGTTAAATTGTTGTTTAGCTGTCCCTTTCAATTTATTCTCTTGGATCTATTTTTCGACATAGTAAATTTCTACTGTTATGTCCGTGGTTTTTCCTTTCAAGATTTTCCATTGTTCACCTAATGGCTAAATTTGTTGATCCTCCACTGATCGATGCTCTAGTGACCCAAGCCACACTATGTATCCCCTCCTAATTATTTTTCTGGTCTTCAAAATTTCCATTTGAATGAAATTCTCGTGTTTTTTTTTTTGCCTCTATTTGGCTGCAGTCTGCAAAAATGTCAATCCTACCCCTTGGTCACGAGACGGTGTTTATAGGTGTATCAGAGACTTGGATTCAAACTCAAAGTGTTGAAATATGTAATGTAGGTGCACATATAATCAAACAATTATATAATCTCACTATGAATCTTCAAGGAACCTAGATCCACTGGAAAACTCTTCTCTAGAAATTGCATTAGAATCAAATGTCTAACTTTAAACATTTCATTGATGAAGGAAACGATTACAAAAGAATGTGAACAAAAGCTTAATGTAAGCAAAAAGCTAGAACTCATCAAAGCTAGAAAGATTGAAAGAGAGTAGGTTTATGGTGTTGGGCTGAATTTGTGTGATTGGTTGTGTGTGTGTTTCTTCTCGTCTTCGTCAGTATTTATTTGTTGAGAATTCTTGAATCCATTGTCACGTCTATCATGACTGCAACCACCCGAAAACCTCTCAAACATGCTCCATTTTCACTAAATACTGAGATAGTGGCTCAATTGTGCTTCAATGGTGCCAAAAACCTCCCAAAACATGCTCCTTAATGCTCCATGATGAGCTAAATTTGAGTAAAAAGGTGTTCCATCAAAGTAGGTAACAAACTATGTATTTCAGTGATGGCCAATTTTTTATATCCTGTTTATCCCATCTTTTTGGCCACATTTAAATGTGCAGTATAAACAGTTCTCTTTCTTTTATTCTAATAATTGTGATGTATCGAAGTTTTTGGGGTCACCATATATCCCATGTCAATTACTCCAATTGACTGACTCATACCCCACAATTTTCCTTGCAATTGACATTTCAATTGATCAAATGATGGATGCATTTGTGAGATGGGAAAGAAGCAATCAAGCAAAAATAGTCATGGATTTTCGTAAGCAGAGCTGACAATGTAGGAGGATCTGGAATCCGAATTATTGTGCATTATCTCAAGAAGGGTGTTGGGATTACGACAGCAAACAAAATATCATTTTAGAATCCTTTTGGATCTTTTTCTTCTTTTCCTTGCTTTTCTTGTCTTTTATTTTCTTTTTCTTTTCCCTGCAATACCTACTCTCTTTTTTTGGAGATAAGTTGCACTCATTACAGTTGACGAAAAGAAATATATGTTGGGCATTCATTAAAGTAATCAATGCTTTCATAATTGTTTTTTCAAGCTGGCCGTGGTTGAATGGAACACAGTGCTTTACTTTTCCAGATAAATCAAGCGGTGCAAATAAAGTAACACCACATCCACTCAAAGAACACTAGTAAGGTTTTGTGGAGTGAGGAGATTTTGTTTATTCAGCAAGAGTTCCTTAATTATTTCTCCTCTTTATTTCGGTCGGAAGCTTCATGGGAGGATATTCCTTCTTTCGGAAATCTTGAAGGCAGGGTTACAGAGGAGATGAATGTAATTCTTACTGCGGAATTTACTGCAGATCATGTTTATGAGGCTGTGTTCCAAATGGGAGCTTCCAAAGCTCCTGGGCCCGATGGGTTCCCGGCATTATTCTATCAAAAATTCTGGGGAATTGTGGGCATTAAAGTGACTGAAATTTGTTTGCAATTTCTGAACCATGGAGGATCTCTTTCGACTCTTAATGACACTACCATTGTGCTAATCCCAAAGTCTACTTCTCCGAGGAAGGTATCTGATTTTCGACCCATTGCTTTATGTAATGTTATATATAAAATTATTTCTAAAGCTTTGGCTAACCGTTTAAAGCTAATTCTACCTGCGATTATTTCGGAGGCTCAAAGTGCTTTTGTGCCGGGAAGATTAATTACTGATAATGTAGTGATTGCGTATGAGACTCTTCATTCTATGTCACGGCAGCCCCTTAATCAGCCTGGATCCTTTGCGCTGAAGCTTGATATGAGCAAAGCGTATGATAGGGTGGAATGGCAATTTTTGCGTTCCATCATGATTCGTATGGGTTTTAATATTTTCTGGGTACAACGGATTGTCGAATGTTTTTCCTCAGTTTCTTACAGGATCTTGGTTAATGGCTCTCTGTCTCCCTCATTTCAACCATCTCGTGGCCTTCGCCAAGGTGATCCCCTCTCACCATATTTATTTCTGCTATGTTCTGAAGCTTTATCTTCCTTAATTTCCCATAAGGTTGACTGTGGGGATATTAGTGGATATCGGGCTAGTTCACGCAGCCCGGTAGTGTCTCAATTATATTTCGCAGATGATAGTTTCCTCTTCGGTCGTGCTTCTATGGATGAGATAAATAAATTTGGTGAGGTGTTGAAAACATATGCCTTATATTCTGGGCAAGCCATTAATTTTTCCAAATCGGCTATCTCCTTTAGCACTCGTGTGCCTAATCTTGTGAGGTCTCGTATAGCTGCAGTTTTGGGGGTGGATGTGGTGCTGAGTCATGACAAATATTTGGGGATTCCATGTTCTAGTAGCCGAAATAAAAGGAGGACTTTTCAATTCATAGAGGACCGAGTTTGGAAAAAAATTAATGGGTGGAGTGAAATTTTTTTATCTCAGGCTGGAAGAGAAACACTCATCAAATCAGTTTGTCAGGCTATCCCCGTTTACACGATGAGTTGTTTTAAGCTCCCTCGATCTCTTTATGTGAGACTTCAAGCTATATTGGCCAGATTTTTTTGGGGAGGCAATTGTGATACTAGGAAGATGCACTGGCTATCCTGGAAACATCTTGTTCAGCCCCACGGGAATGGAGGATTGGGTTTCAAGTTATTTGAGGCTTTTAATCTAGCTATATTGGCCAAACAAGGTTGGCGAATTATTGAGAATCCAATGTCTCTCTCGGCTCGTATTCTTAAAGCAAAATACCATCCTCACTGTGATTTTATGGATGCCAAGCCAGCTCCTTACCACTCATATATGTGGAAGGGTTTTCTAGATGGGCGTGAAATTCTGCTTAGAGGGACAAGATGGTGTATTGGTGATGGCTCTCGAACTTCTATATATCATGACAGATGGCTGCCTCGTGTCCCCTCTTTTAAAATTTACTCCCCTAAGAGATTGGCTTCTCATTTGCGTGTTTCAGCCCTCATCCAAGATAATTCCTGGAATGAGGATTTAATTATCGAGAATTTTCTGCCCGGTGATGTGGAGGCCATCCTTCAAATTCCTCTCTCTATTCGAGAGCCAAGAGATAGATTAATTTGGCACTTCTCAGCCGATGGATCATATTCAGTTAAGTCTGGGTATCAGATTGCCTTCAACTATTTGCATACTAATAATTTTGAGAGGGCAGAGTCTAGTAGTAGACAGTCATCTTGGTGGAAACCTTTTTGGAGGGTGCCTTTACCTCCAAAAATTAAACTTTTTATATGGAAGGCTTGTAATTCTAGTGTCCCAGTGGCGGAGCAGTTATTCCATCGTCATGCTTGTATCTCTCCAGTTTGCAAAATTTGTGGTGCTGATATGGAAACTATTGAGCATGCGATTTTCCACTGCCGGATGGCCAAAGCTACATGGTCAACCAGCTCTTTGCAATATATTTCTCCCACTCCAGGTGCAAAATTTTCGAATATCTGTTATGACATTTTCTCTCAACAGCCTATTGTTGTTTTCCAAATTGTGGTGTATGATAACTTGGCACATTTGGCTGGCACGAAATAAAGTGCTTTTTGATCATCAGTGGACCCCACCTCTCCAATCTATTTTGAGGGCTGAAGCTGCCATAGAGGAATTCTTGAATGCTCAAAAGTCTTCTTCTATGATTCCAGCTAGGATGACCAGCCAAAATAGCCCAACAATTTGGCAGCCTCCTGATATAGGTTTTATCAAGATAAATGTGGATGGGGCGATCAAGGTTGAGGATGGAATCGCAGGAGTTGGAATTATAGCCCGCAATGCTGTTGGAGGTTTTCTTTTTTCAGTTTCCAAACCAGTGAAAGGAATATGCTCAGTTGAGATTATAGAAGCCATGGGATGTCGAATGGGTCTCCAATAGGCCCAACAGCAGGGGTTGTCAAATATTATTTTGGAAAGTGATTCTCTCATAACTATAACAGCTTTGAAGTCTACTAAAGTGAAGGGAGGTGCTGCGGTGGTGATTCTTGAAGATTGCAAGTCTCTAGCAATGGAGTTCCCTTCCATTTCTTACTCGCATGTCCGACGTTCAGGGAATCATGTTGCTCACTGTTTGGCTCGATTTGCTTTAGGCATTTCGTCTGATGTTTCTTGGTTTAATTCTATCCCTCCTTGGTTGTGTAAAGCCCTGGAGAATGATTGTAATACTGTCTCTTAATATATTTGAGTTGTCTGTTTCTCAAAAAAAAAAGAACACTAGTAAGGTATCATGATAATTACCTTCTCCACAATATACCTTGCAGCTGAAAAAGATAAAGAAACAAGTTCAAGATTTGAGAAGCATTTGAAGTCAAGTCGCAAGAGGAGTTGTTGTAGAGATTCTATAAACCAAAAAAAAAATGAAGGGTCAAGAGCCAAACTCTATATGAACCAACTGGTCATGCTTCATGCCAAATAAATTATATTGACATAGAAGCCATGCCATCTACTAGCTTGTGCCTGAAACTTGTGATGACACCAAATTCTCTTTTTGCCTGTTGTTAATGTTGAATGATTCATATATTCAACCCAACCAAAGCAAAAGACATTTTGTTGATGTCCAAAGGTGATACCTCTATGACAAATTTGCCTCTCTTGTTGCCCAATCTTCAACCAACAAAAGCGAAACTCTTCATAGTATGTCACAGCAACAACTGGCCATATGTGTCACTTGCTATAATGATAGCTGTCATAAAGGAGTTAAAAGTTCGCCAGCTAACATCAAAAGCAAGAAGACAGCTCGAATATCACTTCCTTCGAAGACCAAAACCCACCAAACACAAAGAAAAGCTGATATTCCAATTACCTGGCCATGAACAAATCCCAAAACCAGGACTATTTGAAGTGAAGTTTACAGAAAACACATCTGTCTGGAGCCGTTAAGGAGCACGCAAGGACTATTGATCCAAAAGACAAAATGGACAACTAAGGACTATTGTCTTTTACACCTATTAAACTAAATCATATTTATAACAACGAAATCATATGAAATCATATGAGAATAATGTGATAAATTACGTAATATTTTTGAATGGAAGTCATACCCACATAATATTTTGCAGCAACCATAAGAAAGTGCAAAGAACGCTATTTTATTTAGCCGGAAAATACAGAATTCACCACTAAAAAGCAAGAGTTTATGACCCTCTTGCATACCAAAACAGCACCCACAAAGACAAACAGACTACTCGTCCAAAGAAAATGCCAATTTACCTGCCTCTCAACAAAATCCCCAAACCTGGACAAAGTGAAGCTTACAGACTATAAAGCCATCAGTCTACTGTCATCTTCTCTTCTACCAATATATTTTCTTCAAAGAAAACATCTGTTAGCACCGTCTTAGATTGCAGAGAAGCACTCAGCAACTTCTTACCCTGTCAAACAGCACAAAAATTCGTAAGGCACAACAAGAATCATCAGCGAATTAAACAAAATAAAGGGAAAAATACCAAATTACCTCATCAATTGTCAAGTTAATCGTTCTCTCCTCTAGAGCACCGACTTCCTTCACATTGAACTTATTCAACATAGTAATACTAGAAATAGTTGACATGGGCTTCACCACAAGGTCATCCATTATCATGTAAGTCACCACTCCTTTCACAAACCCACCATCAGCAGACGATGATCCTTCATTCACTGGATCAACATAAGTCGCCACAGAATTCATGGCGGACTTGCAACTCGGACAACGGGCTTTTGGGTCAGAAGTCACATATGTACGACATGTGCTAATATTGCCGGTGGCACACCTATAAAACGATTTCCGTGCCGACGATTGGTTACTCGTCAACAAGAGAGGCGTATTTGCAGAAGGGTTTGCTATTGCTGGGTTCAAAAGACTGTCTTTGCTTTTTCCGGGCAACACATATGTGGCTTTCAGATCCTCTATGCTCTGGTACAAATTTCCAATGCTCCCCACCATTCCTTTCGGCGACAGAATTTTTGTGCCGGTACCAAGAGGCAGGGAGAGTACGCTAAAGAGAAAATCAACCACGTCCTTTCCGGCTTCAGCGAATAGGATCCTGCGGCCTTTGGTGTCTATGAGAAGCTTCATGCTCAAATCTGGATCTGCCATGCCCACTGCGCCACTGGTGTGAAACGGGGACGAACAGAGGTGATGCCGGGACACCGGGAGATGGCAGGGCCTATCAAATTAAGGATACACAAAATCCATAATATATCCGTGCAAACCGCGAATCCGATTCAAACCGTCTCAATCCACCCTAACCCGCATAGAATAGTTCAATAATGGATTGAATTACATAACAGTCCATCCATAAAATTATATAAAAATAATTTAATTTTATAATATTAGATTAAATGTTATAATTTTTATCATTAAAAAAATATATAAATATCTATTTTGACTCAATTCATAATTTGACATTTTTATCTCATTATAAGAAATTCGTGAATTATTTATAGAATTTTTTTTGACTAATTTTTATCGATAGGTAATCTAAATAGCGATGAGAAAAATTTCGTTGGTAATTATCGATGAATTTTTTCATTAATAATTCGTCGGGAAAAAATTTATTTTTGTCAACTAAAAAAATTAATTTCGCCTGTAATCCGTCAGTAAAAAAATTAAATTTCATCGATAAATCGTCAGTAATCCATCGAATAATAATAGAATTTTTTTAATTGTTATTGCTCTTACGTTTTCGATTAATAATAGTCTAAATCCTCATACTCATTTTTGCATATACTTTTCATGATAAAATTTTGAAAAATTATTTATGGATATTAAACAAGTCAATGTCCACATGTCATCCATTGAAATGGACTGTACGGCATCAGGTCTTTTGGTCAGATTGAACACCAGTAAAACCCTTCAATTATAGGTTGAGATAACTGACCCATTTATATAATGAATATGTTACATATTTATGTTAACCCGATCCCGTTTTAACCCAATCCAATATCATTTATATCGTTATATATGTGTGTGTTTTAAATATATATATATATATGTTACAAATATGTTAATTTACTGGTACATAATAACTATGTAGTGATTAAGACTTAATTTTTTTAATTTAATTTATCCTAATTAAGACTTACGATATTTAATACAGATTTATGATATTTGATACATGATTAATGATTGATCATCAACGCAAGAGTGAGAAAGGCAAGACGAATAAAGAGTTTGCCCAATCCGACCCTAACCCATATAAACCCAACCCGAATCTGAATGAAACCAAGGTCAATTAAGGGTTGTAGTAATTTAATCCAAACTTATATGGATAGGATAAGATGTTGTATCTAATCCAATCCATGTGCACCCCTATATTAAATCAAATATAGACCAAAGGCCAAGGGAAAATTTTCGCGTCCCATTAGGAGACTTAGTATAGCAAATCAAATTATTGGTATTTTACTTTAATTATCAAATTTAATCACTTTATTTTTATACCAATATCATCATCTGAGCAAATTTTGTTCAAAATGGGCTGTCTATGTGACCAGTATATCATTAAGTTATATTTTTACTTGGGAAAATAATTTTCCAACAGAAAATTAACGCATATTTTTAAAAAAAAAATACATGTGGCAAAATCTTAGCCAAACACATGTAAGGATAAAAAATATTTATTAAGTGTTTAAAGTAAAATTAAAACAAAAAAATTAAAACCCTAGCATACCCATTCCCCGTTTGTGTGTGCCGCATGCAAAATCAATGTTTTAAAAATCAGATCTGACCAGCCGGTCGAGCCAATCCGACCATGAACCGTTGACCTATCCGCTCCGATTGGTGCTATAAAAGTCGGTGAGAAAAAAATTCACAATTTTCTTAATCTAATTTAAGAGTTCAGACTTCGGTCGTTCGACGTCTTTGCCCTCTTCCATTTTCCATTGATTGCGGTATCGCCCTCTTCAGCTCTTCAGATCCAGTGTTCCAGTTTCATCGCCCTCTTCGTCTCTTCTAGAACTCATAGATCTTGCCTCGGCTGGAGATCTACGAAGAAAAAGGGAAATCACAACAGGTGGAGAACGGCAAAGAGAAAGATTGAAAGGGTAATCGCACCTCCAGTTCCAGACTTGACGTCTTGTCTTCTCTCTTCATCTCCACCTTCGTACGCTCCATTTTGAGGATCCGATGCAGCCACCAAACCAAAGAAGAGAAGAATAACGATCAGATCAGTGAGTAGAGGTAGTCAACGACGAGTTTAAGACAAAAACCAACTTCTAGTTCTAACTCAAAGGAAACGGGAAAGGAGAGGACCCACGTATTCTATGGATTCCTTATGGCTTGTAGACTGTAGCATAGAGATGGAGTCCAGCCGTTGGCCATTATAAATTTATATTTTTCAAATATGTATCCAGTTGTTGGCCACTTGGCCATTAAAAATTTATATTTTTTCAAATATGATAGTTGATATTATAAAAATATCCCTACCAACTATATGTGGACACATGTCATTTGAGTCTCAGCAGAGCCACCCTGCCTCACCAAGAAGTCATCTCGGTAAGAAGAGAAGCCAAGCAGTTGGGTAAGAATATCCTACCGAGGTTACTTCTTCGGTATAGTGAAACACCTGGACCTACCAAGGTGAAAAGCATTTAAGTGCAACCCCCAACAATAATTAGGGGACCCAGGTTAATAATGACTTTAAATTCTATATAAAACTCTCAAAGTCAGGTATTATCTTCCTAATCACAATTTGAACTTTGGCTAAGAGAAAGCTCTAGTCCAAGGAGCTTGCCTGATTTTGTAATACGAGCTGATTTAAGCGTCGGAGCGGCCTTTAGCTCATCTTTGTTCATTGTGCTTAGCTGCAGGACTGCCTGGCTGGTCGGTTCCTTGGAAGGACCTACATGTTTAGAAATCTTGCCTGGCTGGTAAGCTGCCTGGCTGCCTAGCTGGTAAGCTGACTGACTGCCTGACTGGTCAACCAAGACTGCCTTGCCTGGCTGGTTGGATTCTTGGAAAGATCTTCATCCTTGGTATCTGTGCATGACTGCAGGTTTGACCAATTGATCGTCTTCTCGGTAGTGACACCTTTTTGACGTCATCAATAGTTAAATTGATTTATATCACAAATTTGGAAGATTCTTAACCAGTTGCCGATCCGACTGGTCGAACTAGTCCATCAGGGAACCGGTGATCACACCGGTTTGTCGTCCGATTCGGATTTTAAAACATTGTGCAAAATCAGAATTCAAAAATTGCTCTCAAGGGACCTGGAGAGGAAGCAGTGATCTTGAGTATTGCATATCGAAGATTGGTAAGTTTCTAACCCCAAAAAAATGTTGATTGCCTAGAAGCACCATGGATGCTGGATAAAATCAAGTATTGAATCGTTGATCGCTGGCCATTAAAAGATGCGACCGTTCTATCCCTTTTATTAAGTTGACATATGTTAAGTGGAGTTGAAATAATCATTTAACACATGAGCCTATTAATGAAGTCACTTATAATTATGTGTTATGCAATAATGAAAATTATGAAAGCGGATTTGACATATTATTAACAGTTTTTATTCTACTATCATTTTTTAGTCCATCTTTATTTTATTTTATTTTTTAAAATTCACAGATGTAAATTTTCAAATATTAGAATAATAATTCAATTAAAATTCATTGAATTTAAAAAATAAAAACTATTTCGTGATTAAATTAAAAATTAATTATGTTTTTACTATTAAATAACAGTGTTTAATTTATTCCTTTTAAATATTATTTACTATATTATATTTTTAAATATTTTTGGCAATATTTTCTCTAACAAAAATATTACAACACCCAACCTTTTTTACAAACTCAACCCATGTCTACATGATATGTCATCTTGACTTATCATTCAACCACATATGCATTAAGTAATTTATTTTTTTCTTTTAAATATATAATATTTTATGTTCAATAAATATAGGTGCCGTTTGGAAGAGTATTTTGTGTATCACTGTAGCATATATGCTACACCAAAAACTACCCCAACCAAACAGCAATTCACAATATAGCATATATTTTAGCATTCAGTATTTGAGGAGCATTTTTATGTTCAAAGTTGGAAATGTCTAAGTTACCCCAACTACAATCGATTATTGCCCAAATTATGCCCAACCCTATTTCCGTACAAGCCACTCTCTCCCTCCTTCCTTCCATCTCAGCCCACTCCAAGCTCTGCCCCGATATTTTGCACATTCCCCTTCATCGGCCGGAACAAGGCGAACCTTCACCGAACGAACACTAAATAGGTAAGTCGCTCTCCACCTTCTTATACTTCATTTTGTATTCTTTGGTTTGTTGTGTTGAACTTGATCTATGCAAACAATCCCTATTTTTGATCTTTCTTCTAATGTCTTCTTCCCCTGCAAATTCATATATGTTTCACTCGGTTCTTTGAATAAACGTTCCTGTGGATTGCTCATCTATATGTTTTTTTGACATTTCTTTTCTTTTTTTAACATTTCTTTTCTTTTTTTAAACATATTGATTGGTTATACAAAACCTTTGTTGGTTTTTTTAATTAAACAAAAATTGACAATTGTGAGATCCAGTTATATTGTTGATAAGATGATTTAACACTAGGAATTTTTATGGTGGTAGGAGTTGTTATGCATATATTTGGTTAAGTGATTGTTTTAAGTGCACGTGTGATATTGTAGGTTTGTATTTTCATAGGTTGAAAACTCTGACAATTGTGTGATGAGCTATGTATTGCTCAAGTAACCTTAGGTAAGCTGCCTCGTACCTGGTGTCATGGTTTCATAAGTTTAGTTAAATTCATGTGTGATAATGCATGTGAATTTTACGTACTTAATTGATATATAACATTCTTAACAGCTGGCATGTTTGGGTTATCCGATAATATTATCTTATTGATGAGGATAAAAGCATTAAAAGGAGGTATGGTGTTAATAGAGTTTTAGTTAGAATAAAATACATATTGGGTTGGTATATCATGATGATACCGTTTGGGATAAATCATATCCTATAAGTCTTTTGTTTTACTCTAACTTGTTTGTTTAGGGTTAAGACTTTATCAAGATATGAATGAGATCCATTCAAGCCTATCACGTGAAGATGCTATATATAAAGGAATTGTTTCAAGAAAATAAAGTTACGAAAGTTACATGCAGAAATTTTTCTGCGGCTGTTGGGTGCTTCGTGGGGTGATAATTTCTCTCTTGTAATCTTTTCATTTGTGTATGAACAGTGAAGAGAGAATTGTAGTGAGGTTTATAAGTGTGAGTGGTGAAGCATATTGGTGTGTTGTTTTTGTTATCTTGGAGAGAATGAGTGATTCCTTGTTTGTGAAATCTTTTGGGAGATCCAAAAGTAGGCTCTACCTAGTAAGGGGGAGTGAGGTTGAAGCAAAACACTGAATGAGAAGTATGGGCGATTTCTTTAGGTTAAAGTAGGGTTGTACACCTGATTCGTTATTAGTGGATTATTCCTCAAGATTAATCGCTTATAGACTCGAGGTTTTTCCTAGGTTGGGTTTTCCTCGTAAAATTCTTGGTGTTTGATTTTCGTTTATTTTCTGCATTTTAGTTTCTGTATTTGTTGACTAACGATCTTTGTGAGATACATCAACTCTCAAGTGGTATCGAAGGAGGTGTCAACGATGAAATCTACATCAACGAATCAAATACCACAATTTGATGGATCAAATTATTCGTAGTAGAAGACACGCATAAAAGCTTATTTGAAATCTATCGATGAACGAGTTTGGATGTCAGTAGTGAAAGGGTATATTGAACCCGAGTCCATTGATAAAGAGGGTAAGAAAACTCTTAAACCTCTTGAAAAATGGACTAAAGGTGATCTTGAAAATGCAGGTTGAAACAGTAAGACAATGATTGTTTTATTTTCTGCTTTAAATATTTCTGAGTTTCGCAGGATCTCACATTGTGATAAGGCAAAAATATCATGGGATATACTAGAAGTGACACATGAGGGCACAAATCTAGTCAAACGTTCAAAACTGAAATAACTTACTTCTATGTTCGAAACTCTGAAGATGGAGGAGAATGAGATGTTTAATGACTTCTATGCGAAGTTGAGTGACATAGTTAATACCTCATTTACTCTTGGGGAACCATTTGAGGCTAGCAATGTGGTAAGAAAAATTCTCAGATCTTTACCAGAGATGTTTATGATGAAAGTTGTAGCAATCGAGGAGAGCAAAAACATTGATAAAATTAAGGTAGAAGAATTAGTTGGCTCTCTACAAACTTTTGAGGCAAACTTTCTTAAACCTAAAAAATCTAAAGGTGTTGTTCTTTATTCTAGTGATGAACCTAACTATGCTATTGATGAATTGTTGTTTTTAATGAATTTTTTTGAGAAATTCATGAAGAACAAGAATTCAAAGGAACTTAAGAAAGAGAAGTGCTCATCTTATAAACCCAAGAAGAAAAGCAAAGTATCTAAATCCACTCAATGCTTCAAATGCAAAGGATTTGGACACTTTGCTCAAGAGTGTGCAAATGGGAAAAATAAGCCAAAAGCATCAGAAAGCAATGATACAAAAGAAGAATCTGTGTTGAATTTGAAGATGAAGATAATGAAACAGTAGTAGCCCTTCCCATAATCTTTAGTGACCAAAAGTCTAGGGCAAGCTCAACAGATGATAGTGATTCTGAATTTGATATGTGTGAGCTTCAAGTGGACTACAACAATCTTTATGTGGAATGTGTAAAGTGCAAGAAAGAGAAATTGAAACTTGTCAAAGAAAATGAGATTCTCACTCAAGATTTGAATGAAGCGAAAGGAAAAATCAAGGAATTAAAAGAAAAAAATCCTAGATCTTGAAGCACTCTGCCTAGCTGAGGTAACCTCTAATGTAACTACCTCACTGAGGCAGAAAAGAAAAGAGAACACATGCTAAAGAAGGTATGTTCAGATATTGACAAGTTTAAGTCAGGATCTACCAAATTGCAGGATATTCTTGATAAACAAAGGTTGAGCAAGGAAACATATGGCCTGGGATATGAAAAAGGCGAGTGTTCAAAATCTAGTTCATATACATGTCTTCCTAAACGTTTTGTGCAATTTGTGCCTTCTTCATCCAAAACTATGGAACAAGAAAAGAAGAGATCTACCATTCAAAACAAGGTAAGTATGCAAGGTAATAGATCTTCTTCTTCATATCAAAAGCATGAAAATTCATATAAATTTGGTAGGAATGCTCAACCATTCTTTAAGTAACCATTTGCTGGAAGGCAAAATACCCAAAGCTATAGTAGAGGTAAGTTTGTTTCCATTTGTCATCATTGTGGAATTAGGGGTCATAGAAGACCTTATTGTCATAAGTTATATGGAATGCCTAAATCATATTTTTCAGGAAGATTAACATTGAAAATGTGTATAAAAAGTTCCTTCAAAATAGGTTTCAAAATCTTGCTGAAAAAAAATGTGATGCTCGTGAGAAATCACATGATATGTGACAACCTCCAAAATCATCTCAAACAAAGAAATGTTGGGTCAAAAAAATCTGATTTGAGAGCTTTAAGTGCTCATAAAGAAAAATATGCAAGTGCATATCACGTTGAGGTAGCCTCCAGGAAACCTACCTCATTGAAACAGCAGCAAACAAATGCACCTGAGGTAACTTGCAGCAAGCCTACTTTACCAAGGCAGAGGCAACCAAATACACGCGAGGGAACCTACAACAAGCCTACTTCAGATACTCTGAAACCATCTCGACAAGTCAAAGGGAATGATGTTCAAGATCTAATCATTGGAGAAGTAACTGCCCCCGTGAAAACACATGCACAAATCCAAAATGAGTTTGAGTTAAATAAATGGTTATTGGAAGTTGCTGCACTCAGCAGCTATAGATGAACCGGATTCTTCAGAACTATGGATTGAATCAGGAAAGTATGCTCGTATTTATTTTTGATACTATACGTGCGGTTATATTTTCAATTCTTGAACCAATCATATAGATTTGCATCATCATTTCATTCATGAATTTGGTAAAATGAATATGTGTCGTTAGGATATATTGCTTCTGAAAATCAATTGGTTGACATTTTTTTCACAAAACCCTTAGACAATCAAAGGTTTTTGTTCCTAAGAAAAGCATTATGGGTGATTACAATAGAATAGATTTTCAAGTAGCTTGAGGTAACATGTGTGTGGGATATGTGATTCAATTCTTGATCTATAATTGAAGCATTGATTGTTTGATGTTACCTCTGAATGTGTTTATTGTTAAATGGCTAGTCCGTTCATAAAATTGAAAAGATCATGTTATTTGTCATATATTGTTTTTCACAAATCTCTACTTGCGGAGTCCTGCTTGACATAATGCTTGAGATTTGTCTTGACAGGTCTATTGAACAATTCTTTGGGAAACTTGATGCAAGCAATACAAATGGAAAGGGGCTATGTCAAAGGTATTTAAGAAAAAAAAGGCTACCTAAGGTTAAAAAGTATGTATCTCTTGAAATAAAAGGGAGGTACCTATGCTTGACTGTAAAAGCAGTCATGAACTCAAAGGTTTCACCTCTTGAAATAAAGGGTGTAATCTTGTATATTGCTTGCATGTACATAAAAGTATCAAAGGATCTAGATTTGACAACCTATGAAAGGTCAATTTCTTGTATTATGTTATATTTTGATCTAACAAGTTTTTGAGATTCACACACAGGTGCACATGAACGAATAACATGTATCAGATTTGAAGGACATGATAAGAGAGTAGTAAGTCCATTTCTTGAACACATCTTATGGTAACTCTTTCTTATCATTGTTTTAATTCTTTTGATTGAGTACCAAAATCTAAGAGTTTCATCTTTGAAACTAATTTCTCTGGATTTCCTATTTTATTTGGATTCTTTTTTGTGTGTTCTTAATTCTTTGGGATGGCCTAGTTATGTTCTAGGTGAAAATATTTTTCAAGTATGTAGGCCAAGTGAGAAGTAAGCTACAATGTAATCTCAAGTACCTCATTTTCTCAGAAACTTTAAGAGCTCATTTTTTTTGACAATTTGTGAGTCAAAAAGGGGGAGATAATATTTTGAGGGGAAGATAACATAATGAGGTGGAGTTTTTTGAACATGTGCTTATGATATTATGCTCGATTTTTGATATGTTTGCATATGTAGGATATTGGTTGGTATTTTAATCCCACAATTGTCAAGGGGGAGATTGTTGATTTTTTTAATTAAATAAAAATTGACAATTGTGAGATCTTGTTATATTGTTGATAAGATGATTTAATGCTAGGAGTTTTTATGGTGGTAGTAGTTGTCATGGATATATTTGGTTAAGTGATTGTTTTAAGTGCACGTGTGATTTTGTAGGTTTGTATTTTCATAGGTTGAAAACTCTGACAATTGTGTGATGAGCTATGTATTGCTCAAGTAACCTTAGGTAAGTTTCCTCGTACCTGGTGTCATGGTTTCATAAGTTTAGTTAAATTCATGTGTGATAATGCATGTGAATTTTACGTACTTGATTGATGTATAACATTCTTAACAGTTGGCATGTTTGGGTTATCCAATAATATTATCTTATTGATAAGGATAAGAGCATTAAAAAGAGGTATGGTGTTAATAGAGTTTTAGTTAGAATAAAATACATATTGGGTTGGTATATCATGATGATGTCGTATGGGATAAATCATATCCTATAAGTCTTTTGTTTTATTCTAACTTGTTTGTTTAGGGTTAAGACTTTATCAATATATGAATGAGATCCATTCAATCCTATCACGTGAAGATGCTCTATATAAAGGAATGGGTTCAAGAAAATAAAGTTACGAAAGTTACATGCAGAAATTTTGTGCGGTTGTTGGGCGCTTTCGTGTGGTGATAATTTCTCTCTTGTAATCCTTTCATTCGTGTGTGAACAGTGAAGAGAGAATTGTAATGAGGCTTATATGTGTGAGTGGTGACGCATTTTGGTGTGTTGTTTTTGTTATCTTGGTGAGAAGAGTGATTACTTGTTTATGAAATCTTTTGGGAGATCCAAAAGTAGGCTCTACCTAGTGAGGGGGAGTGTGGTTGAAGCAAAACACTAAATGGGAAGTATAAGAGATGTCTTTAGGTTAAAGATATGGTTGTACTCCTGATTCGTTATTAGTGGATTGTTCCTCAAGGTTAGTCGCTCATAGATTAGAGATTTTTCCTAGGTTGGGTTTTCCTCGTAAAATTCTTGGTGTTTGATTTTCATTTATTTTCCGCATTTTAGTTTCTGTATTTGTTGACTAACGATCTTGGTGAGATATACCAACTCTCAACCTTGATGTATCTGGGATGTCGCCTCTTTCTATTCGAGGATTGGAATTCTTCTGGTGATAAACAATTTCATTTGTTCTTGTAGTCTATTTGTAACCCCTGATTGTTAGAGTAATAATGGTGTCAAAAACAATTTCTTCTGGTACTCACATTTGAGTACCTAGATGGACTAATTTATTTTTTTTAGAGATCAATTGTATACTTGGAGACATAAAACACTGTTGTACTCACATTTGTGTCCCTGCCTTGTTTGTTTGTAAACTATGAGTGGTCTTTGAATTTCATTAGGAGATGAGCATATAGTGAGTGCTTTGTTTTGCTTCCTTATTGCAATTTCTTGATGTTAATAGACTGCTTATGGGCTGCCCTCACTGTGCATTATATGGGCATAGTCAATGTATTTGTTTTTCTTTCATAGTCTCATAGAATCAGTAGAAAAGGGAAATAGGTGATGACTAATATTGATGTAGAGAAAACAAAATGGGATCTACCTCTTACTAAGGCGTTTCTGGATTTACTTATTTTATATTAAAAATGTAGAAATATCTTAATATTTTTTAAAAGGTGAAATAGTTGTTTAAAAAAGGAGAAATTAGGGTTAAGTCCTAATTTAATAAGTTTTGATAGTAAAAGGACACCTCACCTTTTTTCATTAGATAGGATCCAACTCATATTTAAAATAATTGAATTAAGGACAATATGACTTGTTCGTAACCTTCAAATGCATAAACCAGTCTTGACCAAACGGCCATTCATTCCGATGAAGGAGAGATCCAATTTGGAGCTGATAGATCGCCCTTTATTTCTGATCCTGGTCTTCTCTAGTGAAGCTAGCTCCTAATCTGACATTTCTTTGGCCGTTCTTCGGGTGCTACAAATTGATTTAGGTTAGTTGTATGATGTATTCTACATGGGTGGCTCTTTTGTGAGATCATTGTAATTATCTTCTTCTAGTGTGTCTATATATATATATATATATGTAGATAGAGATAGTGAGAGAGAGCTCCTTGGTCTCTGGCTTGATTTATTTGCAGGCACATTCTTCTTGTCTTAGTTGTATAATATATTGTTCAAATCTGAATCTCAAGTCTTGTATTACCTATTTCGTGAACTGTGCTTTGAGATCTCTGATCTTGATTGGATATAATTAACAATTTCTATCTGATTTATCTTCATTGTTGATTTGATTTTTTTGCTTTGTATTTTATATTTTTTCTATACAGCTTTGTGTATCAGTTCTGTTCTACAGAGAAAATTTAGGTTCTACAGATAAAATTTATTTTTAACATGGTTGTTCATTGTTTTGAGCAGATAAACTTTGAGGATTGAGGTTTTTATTCAATATGGCATCAGTTCCTCCATGCATTTTGATTTTGAAGCATGAGTCATTAAGTTCAATGATGAGAGTTGTTTATGGCATGAATTTCACAAGTTTGGTCAATTTTGTGTGTGCTAAATGGAGTTTTCTGGATTCTAAAAATTTACATTTTCTGGCTTATTTACCTGGACATTCTGAGTGCATGGTTGATAATGATGAAGATTTGAACAATTTATTATCTGTTGCTCGTAATTTTTCTGTGGGTCATGTTGATGTTTTGGTGAAAAGAGGTTGTTTACAAGCATTAGCTTCTAATGTTGATGTTTCTGGTGGCATTGAGTCTTCTAGTTCTTTAGTTGATAGTTCCACTGCTTATAATGATGAATTTGAGCAAGAGTCAAATTATATATTGGCTTTTGGAAATAATAAGAGGAAGACTTTACTTACTTCTGGTTGGTCAGCGGGTATCTGCCATGTAGGGCAGTGTTTTAGTGGTGGTGCTACTGAGTTTCGCAATGTTTTGTTGAAGTTTGGAATTGAGGTTGGTTTTGAGTATGTTTTGATAAAGAATGACAAGTCTAGAGTTACTGCTGAATGTAAATATAAGATTTCAAAAGGTTGTCAATGGCGTGTTCATGCATCAGTAGAGAAGTCAAATTGCTTCTTTTTTATTAGGTCATTCAACAATATGCATACTTGTGGTTCTGTCATTGGTACTAGTAAGTACAACCGATTGGGGTCTGATATTGTCGCTGGCGTTATTGCTGATCGTATATCTACTATTCTTCTAGTTCGTCCAACTGATGTTTTAAAGGAAATTAAATCGGATTATAGTTTGGATGTTAGTTACTTTATTGCATGGTATGGTGTTGAAAACGCTAAGAGGATGAAATATGGTGAGCATAGTTCTTCCTTTGATTTATTACGGGTTTATTTTGAGGAAGCCAATGCTTGTAATCCGGGTTCACATTTTGAGATTGAATGTGATGCTGTTAGTGGGTGTTTCAAGAGATGTTTTGTGTCATTTGGTGTGTCGATCTCAGGCTTCAACTTTTGTCGTCCTTTGCCTTTTCTTGATAGGACATTTTTGAAAGGGTGCTATAAGAGGAACCTTCTTGCTGCTACAGCAAAAGACGGTGAAGAAGGTAAGGAACCATCTGTTTATATTCTACAGAGAAATATATATTCTAAGTTTTATTTATTTTTCTTTGTTTGTTTATTTGTTTAGGGATATTTGTGGTTGCATTTGCAATTTTTTTGGATGAGGATGAAGATAATTGGTTATGGTTTTTAAGATTATTGAAGCCCCATATTGATTGCACAAGGAACTTAACTTTTATGAGTGATCGTCATTCTGGTATTCTTAATGGTGTTAGAAATGTTTTTCCTTCTGCTCACCATTTTTTTTGTCTTATGCATATGAAGGGAAATTTGAAGGATAGATTGAAAGGTTATAGTAGTTCTTTTAGGAAAATGATTGTTAAGAAGTTCGAAAAATGTGTTTTTGTAGCAAGTAGAATTGCATTTAATGACTGTATGCAATAACTTTTATCTGTTGGTGGTGCCAATGTTGCTAGTTTTATAGAGGATGCTCCAGCAACACATTGGGCTAATGCATATTTTACTGGCAATCGTTATGGTGAGATGTATTCAAATTTGGCTGAGTCATTCAATTCTTTGATTTCAGAATATCGTTCTTACCTATCACAAACTTGGTTGATAAGATTCGTTGGAAGTTTATGGATCGGATAATCAAGTAGAAGGGATATTGCAAAGACATGAAATTCAGTTTTATGTCCTTCTAAGGAGAAGAAAATTCAAACATTTTTGAAGGAGGGTTGTCCTTGGGTTGTTAGTGCTTCTAGTGTTGAAGTATTTGAGGTACATTAATCTCCTGTTGAGGTGGTTAATATTTTACAAAGGGTTTGTTCATGTGGGAGATGGTAAATAAATGGTTTCCCATGTTCCCATGCATTTGCGGTTTTGTCCAAGAGTGGAAAAGTCATATATGATTATGTTGAGAATTACTTTCATGCTGCATTTTATGTTGGATGCTACTCACAATCTATATTTCCGGTCCAAATGGTATGGAAAGTGGGTGGAAAGAATGCAGATGCACTTATTTTCCCACCTTAGTCAAAGAAACAGCCAGCAAGGACCAAAAAGAAGAGAATCAGATCTGTTGGAGAAAGCATTCCTAGAAAGATCAAGTGCGGAAGATGTGGGCAGATTGGGAATCACAATAAGAGGAGTTGCAATGGCGCATTATGATAGCGATGTAATTCACATTTTTGTATTCTTGGACTATTCATTATATGTAATTTCAGTATTTCTACTCTTTTACTTTGTTGTTCATTGGACACCATCTTTTTTTTCATAATGAAAAGCTGTATTGTTATGCAGAAAAATAGTTCTACAGAGCAAAATAAGTTCTACAGAGAAAAATAACTTGAACAAATGAAAATAAGTTTAACATTGATGAAGTGTTGAACATAGAAGTGGTTTATCGAATTCATTCCCTTTAAAGTTACATAATGAAAAACCGATACAAGAGCTTATGCGGGTTTAGCGAATCTGATCCATGAGCCCTTTAGGGTTTAGCGAATCCGAATCCCTTAGGATTTAACACTTACTATTTAGGTTACAGAATAAAAAAATGACATACGAGCTCGTTAGGGTTTAGCGAATCCGAAACCCTAAGGGTAACAATTACTATTTAGGTTACAGAATGAAAAATCGATACACGAGCTCGTTAGGGTTTAGAGAATCCGATACATATGCCCGTTAGGGTTTAGCGAATCTGAAACCCTTAGGGTTTAACACTTATTGTTTAGGTTACAGAATGAAAAATCGATACACGAGCCCGTTAGGGTTTAGAGAATCTAAAACCCTTAGGGTTTAACACTTACTATTTAGGTTACAGATTGAAAAATTGATACACGAGCCCGTTAGGGTTTAGCGAATCCGAGACCCTTAGGGTTTAACACTTACTGTTTAGGTTACAGATTGAAAAATTGATACACGAGCCCGTTAGGGTTTAGCAAATCCGAGACCCTTAGGGTTTAACACTTACTATTTAGGTTACAGATTGAAAAACTGATACACGAGGCCGTTAGGGTTTAGCGAATCCGAGACCCTTAGGGTTTAACACTTACTGTTTAGGTTACAGATTGAAAAACTGATACACGAGCCCATTAGGGTTTAGCGAATTCGAGACCCTTAGAGTTTTACATTTACTGTTTAGGTTATAGAATAAAAAATTGATACACGAGGTTTAGAGTTTAGGGTTTAGGGTTTAGGGTCTGGAAATTTTGGTTTGACATTTAGGATTGATGTTTAGGTTTTACATAGTTTGGGGTTTAGGTTTTATAAATAAAAATAGTGCATATATAAATTTAGGATTCTTTGGGGTTTAATTTTTTTTTAGGTTTAGCATTTCAAGATTTTTAAGGTTTAGGGTTTATGTGGTTCTACAGAGAAAGATGTAGGTTCTATATAGTGTTTAAGCTTTTAGGGTTTAGGGTTGTAAGGGTTTGGGGTTTAGGGTTTGACATTTATGATTGAGGTTTAGGTTTTACAAGATTTAGGGTTTAGTTTTTATAAATAAAAATAGTGCATCTATTGATTTAGGGTTCTTTGGGGGTTTTTTTTTTGAAGTTTTCCATTTAGGGATTTGTAAGGTTTAGGGTTTATATAGTTCTGTAGGGAAAAATGTAGGTTCTATAGAGTTTATGAGTTTAAGGTTTAGTGTTTTAGGGTTTTAAAGTTTTTATAGTTTAAGGGTTTAGGGTTTGGCATTTATGATTGACGTTTAGGATTTATCTAGTTTAGGGTTTAGTTTTTACAAATAAAAATTGCGCATATTTAGATTTATGGTTCTTTGGGGTTTATAGTTTTTTAAAGTTCAGCGTTTATATGGTTGTTCAGAGAAAAACGTAGGTTAGATCTATATGGTTTATGCTTTTAAGGTTTAGGTTTTAGGGTTTCAAGGTTTATGGTTTGGGGTTTTAAGGTTTAGGCTTTTAAAGTTTTTTGGTTTAGGTTTTTACATTGTTTAGGGTTTAGTTTTTATGGTTCTACAGAGAAAAATAAGGGTTCTACAGATTCAATATAGGTTCTGCAGAAAATAGCTGCACCAAAGAAATCAAAACTCAAACCCCGATAGACTATCAATGGCAAACTTCAACATAATTGCAAATATAACTTCAAACTAACTCGATCAAGCAATCAACATTAGTTACAAAACTAACTAAGAAAAAAACAAAATCCTCCAACTTAATAGGGCCTTTTTCAATATCTTATTTGCTGTACATAATGTATGAACACAAAATATTCCAGCTTAGATATTGCAACAATATGCATAGTGTCATGTGTTCATATGACAGAGAAATATGTCTATCTACATAGAAAAATCAATATCAGTCTTGTTCAAATTTCTTGAAGGTTTCATAATCTTCTCTCATCCAACTCCCTTTCTTGTCATTCAGCAGTTCATGAATTATATATGTTCTGATTTGCCGTTGTTCACTCTTGGTTAGTGTCTTTGGGATTAGCTATGCGTAAGAATTTGTTTAATTGCATAGCACACAATTGGTCCGCAATGCAAGCTGCAAATGATTTAAGAGTTAATAATTGTTTGTAAAAAATTAAATTTATTATATTATATTACATGAAATTTAAAAAAATGATAATACCTGTCATCCATTTGTTGAGGCATATCACCCATAGATATATGATTCTTCCTTTTTTTTCGAACTTCTTTACATTTTCAATGATACATGTTTTTTGTAGAATGGAAAAGTGAAAATTAATTATCATATGAATAGGTCATATGTATAGAGTTTAGTAGATTACCATTTCTTCTTCATCTAACATGTAAGGATCCGATAACTCTTTCTTTCTTGGATGCATTGAGTTGTAATGCATCCAAGTGTCCCTCTCTGGACAAACAAAAGCAATGTCCAATGTCTTAGAATGATTTTTAGGATTGCCATCCGAATTTAGTGGAAAAAGAAAGAATTTTGCATCTTCACATTCTTTTGTTTCCAACTTTTTGTGTAGTAATGCTTGTAGGAGGTTTTCATTTTTTCTCCTTATAAATTGCTGAACCAGGAAAAAAATTGATCAAAAAATAATTGTACAGAGAAAAAAAGAGCTTCTACAGGGACAAAAAACTTCTACAGAGAAAAAATGACTTGCCATACAACAACTTGGAAACACAAATGATGAGCACACTAAAATCGAACCGAGTAAACAACAAAAATTGAAAATAGATACTATCTCTCAACTCCAATCCATTAGATAAGCTTCACTCATCTTTGAACCGAAATCTCTCTTTCTAAACTGAAATTATTTCAACCATCCTCAAAATTAACAAGTTTAACTGTTACCTTTGAAAAGGAAGTGATGTCGATGAAGAGGAAGACGCAATCTGACGAAGATAAAAGCTAGGGTGTGATAATGGTAGTGTAGAGACTGAGAGGTAGCCAAGTGAGCTGTAGCTCGTTTAGGGCTGGAGTTCGTGAGGGGGACAATCTAACGGGCGGGAAGGTTATTTTGGGTAGTTTGGATAGTTTGTCCCTAATTCTAAGTTTTGAAGTGGGCTGGACCTCCTTCAAAATATGGGCTACATTATAGTTTTTTTATCTAATTTGCCCTTTAAAAAATTTAGAAATATTTTAATATTACTAAAAATGTTAAAATAGGCTTGTAAAAAAAACTTAAAAATGATTTATAAATCTAATGATTTATTAATTTGTCGTAATACCTCTGTATGTAATTAGCCATAACATTTATATTTTTTTCGAAAAATTAAATCAAACACCCATAATATTTGAAACAACATATATGTCAGGATTTAAAATAGCATATACGTTATCAGCATATACCAAATTATGTGCTCGTGATAAAATTGTGTCAAACGCTACCATAATAGAATAATATTTAAAGTTTTATTTTTAGTAATCGAGAACGATACTATATAAATGACAAGTAAAAAAAAAGTTCTTGTATTCTATACAAAAAAGAATACGAGAGTCAAAAGAAAACATATTAAAGAATTGCTAATTTATATTAAAAATTTGTAGAAAAAATAAATAAATCATTAATTAAACGAATGTGGGTGTTCATTGGTGGTGGTTCAAAAACACCCATCATTGTTTTTCATTTTTATTTTATTTTTTCAAGTTCCACGGATGAAAATTTCTTGATTAGATTATTTTTTATTTTTTTATGATATTGTGTACGCAGGAATTTTGAGTGATATTTGACATGTCAACGCATTGACAATTGTAGCTTACATTTGGCAGAGATAATTGACACTCAATCCCTACATGGCGGGAAATTTCAAGCTATTTCCGCAAAATTTCAAACAATTAAACTTGTCATATCAATTTCACGTTAGTTGAGAAGAGCAAAAAGAACAAAATTGAGATAAAATTAAAAGCATTTCCTTGATAAAATTAAAAAATAATGAACAATTAAAAGGATAATTCAATTAAAAATATTTGACAATATCACACAAGTTTCTCATTAAAAGTTAAATCTCTTAGTTTCATAGATTGACTGATCAAACAAACTTCGAATTAGCTGAAACTTGATAGGTAGTTAAATTTAATTATTCTAAACATATTTTGTAAGGAATCTTTGACCAATTTTGAACTTCAATTGGGCCAAGTTTCCAAAAAATCTAAATTGTACATCTTGGTGTCTCATTCGAAGTTAAATTATTTGTTTTGATAGCATGATCGATCACAAGAACTCCGAATAAGATGAAACTTCACATATATTTTTTTATGGAGGAACCTTCGGCCAATTTTGAACGGCAATCGGGCAATTTTCCAAAAAAACCTAAATTGTACACTTAGGTCATTTGTTTTGATAGTGTGATCGATCAAACAAACTCCGAATGAGCTGAAACCTGATAGTTAGATAAATTTAATTATTTTAAGCATATTTTGTGAAGTAATTTTCGGGAAATTTTGAACGTCAATTCATCAATTTCCAAAAAAATATAAATTGTGCAATTATGTATCTCGTTCGAAGTTAAATCTACTGTTTTGATAGCGGGATCAATCAAACGAACTCTGAATAAGCTAAAACTTGGTAGGTAGCTACATTTAATAGTTAAAAACATATTTTATGAAGTTACCTTAAGCCAATTTTGAACTTCAATATGTAAATATTTTGAAAACCCTAAATCGTACACTTAGGTTTCTCGTCCAAAGTTAAATCCCTCATTTTGATCGCATGAACATGCAAACGAACTTCGAATGAGCTTAAACTTGATAGGTAGCTACATTTAATTATTATAAACATATTTTATGAAGTAACTTTTGACCAATTCTAAACTTGAATTGATCAGTTTTTTGAAAAACCTAAATTGTACACTTAGGTATCTGGTTCGTAGTTAAATCTCTTATTTTTTATCACGTGATCAATCAAACGAACTTTGAATGGGCTTAAACTTGATAGCTAGCCACATTCAACCATTACAAACATATTTTATGAAGGAACCTTTTACCAATTTTGAACTTCAATTGATCCATTTTTCGAAAAACTCAAATTGTACACTTAGGTATACCGTCTAAAGTTAAATCACTCATTTTTTATCGCGTGATCAATCAAACAAACTCTGAATAATCTTAAACTTGACAGGTAGCTATATTTAATTTTAACGCTCCAACTCGGGAGGCGCTACTATAACCATCCATCTATGTCATCAATGTGATTTATTCCATAAAACCAATCATACATAATCCTAGTCATCACACAACTAAGTCATTGTCAAATCCACCAAAAACTCCGGCAACATCCCCCTAGATATTGGAGGATGCCAACCTGAACATAAGTGCAACATATCAACAAAATATATAAATATCCACATAAGGCCTCCACCCATTAATTCACATGCAATCTGCAGCTTGGGTAGGATATCAAGTCATCTAACAACATGTAATATCCACATATCATAACAAAGCAAACAAAACATAAGATATCATAAAAAGTATCATCATGGACACACAATCTTCAATCCATCCCAGGAAATCCGATCACATGGTTCACCCTCTCAACCACTCACATAATCCATAACGATAAGGTGTTCAAACATGCAACGTTAGCAAATGAAAATATCATTATATTAAACAAAGTATAAGATCATTCTTGCAACAACTCCACTCTCTACCCTAGGCGATCATTCATGTCAATGGCGCTCCTGCAGATTTGCACCACAGGTAGCAGAATCGGTCTCACCTGTGGGGAGGAAGAAAGAGAAAAAGGGGTGGGAAAAAGGCTTAGTAGGGTAAAAGAATAATGAATATATATATATATATATGAGGTCAAATTTCAGAGAAAAGTATTGTGCAACAATATGTATTCCAAATAGAAATTAAATCACATAAATCCATCATCATGGCCAAATCACATAATGTTCATAGCAAGCGATCACGATGATACCAATCCATAATATTTAGCGAGTCCACTCACATCTAAGACCAACGACAGATAAATGATCAACTACGTGGTCACAACCACTCCACACAAGGTTTATAATAGGTTCACCACTGGCCTATCGGGACCTCCATGTGTTGCCTCACATAGAAGTCATTTGGCCTGAGTCAAGCCGGGACCCCACCCGCCATCTTTCTAAGAGACATTCAATCAATCTAAGGATGTACGAGTCCATACTCGCACTCGTCATGCATATCTAATGCATAACAATGATATGCCATATTTCATACATATAAACCCTATGTATACATATATATACTATCACGTGATGCATGAACAAGATATATCATGCTCAATATAGGACTGAACTTGTAAATTGGGTATGGATATAATATATTGAGATATGATGAAATGAAACAAGGTTCGTTCTTCCTTAGAAGCAAATAAGACAAGAACACAAAATACAAGACCAATGAAGAATCAAAATGCTCTTTAGGCATCAATGAAGTTCACGAAAGAAAATGGATAAGAATTCCCCTACCTTGAATACAAGCAAAGTAATTATAAAAAATTCACAAATTCTAGGATTCGACTTTTCCAACTCAACCACATGGCAAAAACAGAAACTCATTTCATATCAATCATATATCTCATTTCATATATCAAATCCAACAATCAAGAAAAGTAAGAAATTCATTACCCTTCGCTCAGTAGAAAAATCTCAACTCTTGAAATCTCTAACAATTCAAACTTGTGCTCAAATCAACAATCAAACCTATATATATAACCATAATCAAGTCCTAAATAAACCTAGTTAAACCTTAAATTTCATCTATTCAAATATTTCACAAAAATTTAACCAAAACCTAATTTCAAGAATAATAGAAATCTTACCTTACATCTTGATGTGAACTTCATTAATCTTGTTTACCCTTCTTCAACCTTTCAACTATTTGATTATCCAAGGAAACTCAAGTTTCACTCACTTTTGTCCTCCCTTTTCTCTTTCTCTCTTATCGGGCGCTATCATTTTTTTTGGTAACTGTTGCTGCACTTTTGGTGCGACAACATTCTTATTTGATTTTTTATTATTATTATAATATATGGGCCATCAAAGTTAATTTATGCCTAGTTTCGGTGGGCCAACACTTGCCCACCAAAAGTGAGTTATATATATATATAGATAGACACACACATTTCATTTGGTTCGTTATTATTTTTATTTTGTTTACTTAACTCAATTTGATCAACGATTAACCTATCCTTAGTTGAATTTAACCCAAATGTGGATACTTCTCCTTCATTTTTGACTCAAAAGTTAAAGAAAATTTGTCCCCTCTCCCTTAAAGAAATGTTTTCCCTGAAATTTAAAACATACCAAGTTTCACGAACAAATGTGGATACTTCTTCTTCATCTTTGACTTGAGTTCCTAGGTCACTAGAAGTTCCACACCATGCTACATCCACATGACCTTTACCAACGGTATCACACTGGACCTTGTAACTTTTGTTTGTCGATCTAAAACTTGCACTAGTTGGAGCGTATAGCTCCTATCTTCTTCAACCTCCAATATAGTCAAATCCAACACATGCAATGGATTCGACTCACATTTTCAAAGTATTAACACATGGAATACATTGTGAAATTTTGCCAACTTTGATGGAAGTGCAAAACGGTATGCCATTAGTCCCACAAGTTCGAGAACTTCAAACGGACTTACAAATCGTGGTGCCAACTTCCCTTCCTTGCTATATCTCTAGATGCTCTGTCTTGGACTAACATTCAAGAAAACCTTGTCGCGAACTGTGAATTCTAACCATCTCCTCCTCTTATCGGCATATGACTTATGCGTACTTTGGGTAGTGATTAATTGCTTTCAGATCTCCTCGACTCGCTCTCTGGCTTCTTTCACCACATCTAGTCCCGACATCACCTTCTCACCTACCACGGGCCAACACAAGGACAATCTATTAGGTCTCTCATAAAGCGTCTTGAAAAGTTTCATTTCGATACTGCTCTGAAATAGATTGTTGTAAATAAATTATGCTAGATGCAAGTATTGTTATCAATTATCCCCGAAATCAGTCACACATGCTCACAACACATCCTCTAGAATCTGAATCGTTCTCTCACTTTGTCTATCACTACATATGATACGTTGTGGAGAAGTCCAACTGTGTACCTAGTGTCTCTTGCAAACGGTTCCAGATCTACCTGTGAATCACGAGTCTCGGTCCGACACAATAGATAATGACACTCCGTGACCGTTTATTTGATTTAGAGGAAAAGCATTCTACAACCTGTGGCCATTTGTTGGGAGTTGCAACTTCGGGTTTTGAAGGTGTTGGTGCGACGACAGAAGCCCTTGTAGAACGTGTTTTGGGTGCCATTAATCAACAAGAGTGGAAGAATTTTCTCAGAGAGAAGATAAAGATGTTTTTACAAGTAACTTACAGAGAACCCGACAATAGGAGCTTTTGAAGGGAAACAAACTAGCTTTTGGCCCCACTACCCACTAAATACAAAAAGCACTATGCAAATTAGTGGACATTCCCTTTATTTTATTAAACAAACACTAACACGTGGTAACCGTGCATGTGATACCTTGTGTATCAGTAGTCAAGCTAGTTGTGGTTAGGTTAGGCCCAAGGCCTAGTAGCCATCCTGTACAAAGGAGTAAAGTTCCTGAATCCCACATTGCCTGAGAATGAGGGGATGTGCAAAATATGGTAGGTCAAATTTTTTAACATGTCACAACTGGTTTTCTTTGAAGCAGTGGCGCCATATCCTTTTAGAACTCTACAGTTAAGTGTGTTTCTTTGAGAGCAATATTGGGATGGGTGATTTTCTAAGAAGACAGTCATATGGATACTTGGGAGGGCCCAAAACGGACAAAGTGCGACATGGGTGGAAATGCGGGTTGTTACAATGTAGAGATGTGATTTTGATGTAGGCTACATAGAAGTTAGATGAATTGATAGGAGCCTACATGAATATTGCATGCAGTCAAACACACACATATATTTATTAGACATGTCACACATAATTATCATAAATATGGAATGAGAGACCAAAGGCTCATTCTTAGCAGCTTAATTGTCAAATATCAAAGTGGGCAAATACTACCTCATTATTCCATTACAAACACCTTATACACTTAGTCAAATAATTTAGATTGTGAGTGTGTAGTGCTCAATCAATTCATATTAGGCACCAAAGACATCATAATAAAAGTTTTGAACCAATCAACAACTCAGGCACACTCATGAGATACCTCCCATTTTTCATATATTTTTCTTTTTATTGTTGATCTCATGCATGACTAGGTAGCCTTCTCGAATTTTGAACTCATTTGAGTTTTAAGATATGTAATAATATAATTGGTGGCTTTAACGCTAGTTAGAGACTTTATTTTTATTAATATGAGCCCATGACATACAAACATAAGAGCAAATTGCGACTAATCTTACCCACTTGCATGTCATGGGAGAAGTAGAATACTTGAGGTTTGTGTATTATAGATTTGAGTACCATCAAAAGTTTTTCATGTGTGATATAAGTTAAATTCATAAAGTAAACATGAGTACACAAATATATAAGTCAATTAAATAAGTGAATTGATTTTATACTTGATGCCATCATGGCACATGATCACACACACCACACATATTAATCAAACAAAAAATGCAGTAGGGATATGATCACACAAACACATAAACTATACTACTAAACTATACTACTAGATGCATGTAGGATAAAATCAAAGGGGGCCAATATTTAGGGATTTTCTAAGGAATTCAAACATCTACAGATCAAGAGGCTTGGTGAAAAGATGAACTAGTTGAAAATCAGTAGGAACATAGTCAATAGAAAGAACTTGGTATTCTACTAGATCATGAATGAAGTGGTGACGATTATCAATGTGTTTTGTCCTAGAATGTTGCACAGGGTTCTTGGATATGTTAATGTCACTAACTGTTGGACTTGGGCTGGGTCGCCCATGTGGGCTAGACTCAGCCCAGCCCATTTATTTAAGGGAGTTGAGGCAGTTGTCTTGGAGACAACTGCTCTCAACTGCCAATATACGTTAAACGTATATTGGCAAGGAGAAACAGAGGAACTGCGCTCTCCCAAAAAATCTACTTCTCCAGTTCCTGAAACAAGAAATCAAGGGGGTTCGTACTGTGGAATCTATCTCGGTTCTAGTAATCGGAGTTACGTTTTGAAGCATTGAAACTTACCACGATCCTGTCAAATTTGTCGTACCGATCAAGAAACAAGTAAGTGATTCTTCTTCTTATCGATTCAACAATGGTATCGGAGGGAGGTTTATAGTATGTTTCATGCTTGATTGCGTGTTTTTGTATGGTTAAAGCGGATGAGAATACGTAATATACCATGATTTTCAATAAAAAAAACCGAAACTTTCTTCTGCATTTTGAGCAGTGTTATTTCATGTTTTGGTTTCGTATATGGTATGGTTGGAAAGCTCTCTGAACAAGCTTTCCAACGAGTATTTTTGCACATTTTTCTGACAAATGTATGAATTGTTATGATTTTTTGAAAATTCATGATCGAAATTGTTCTTGGATGAATTTCTGGGTTATTTTTCTGGAAATTATGTGTTCTTGAACGGTTTCACTCTCAGATCAAGTTGTGGATACTTCAACCACAATATTAAAAGGTTTAAAAATTATTTGAAGTATCATGAATCATATCTGGAAGTTTTTTTGATCAAGTTCGGAAAATATTTTGCCGGAAAACATCCCGGGAAGGCGGCGCGTGATGATCACGCTCCAGGCGGAGCGCTCACGCGCCTTCCCCTTGGTCAACCGGGTCCTTTGACCCGGGTTTGACCTATCCATGTGCCCGGGTCGGTTTTGACCCACGGGTTTGACCCGGTACGGGACCGCGGGTCGGGTCAGACCCGCGGTCCATTATTAAAAAAAAAAAAAAAAATGGATTGGCGCGCGTTGACCAGCTTCTTGACCGCGCGTGTGTTACACCGCGGGCTCTGATTGGCTGGATGGTTTTGGCGCATGGGGGCGCGTGGCACCTGAGAAAATAAAAATTATTTTTTCAGATGAATTAATTTTTAATTTTCTAATTATTTATGATTTATCTGGAATTTTTTGGATTTCTGGAAAATTTTGTGCATGTAATAATTAACTAATTAATAAGTTAATTATTCTTGAATTGATTATTTGTGTATGTAGTGGCTACACGAGCACAAATCATTCATTTATTGGCATATAAGAAGAGTGCATCGCATACGATTGCTGAGCATATAAATTATATGTTTTATTGGATTCACAATTTGTGGCATCGTGATGTTCATGAGTTCTTTCTTGAGCAACAACTAGAGATTGTGCTCAATGCTCTACCGGATGAATGGGAGTTTGTTCGTCAGGCGTTGAAACCACGGTTGAGTTTCATTAACTTCAACACTCTCGCTGATGAGATACTGCTTGAGAGGGAGCGCCAGTATACCATTATGGGTATACGTCGAACAGGACGAAGCGCAAGGTCTCTAGAGCCTGCTGCTCGTTTTGTTCCATGGTATGAGGTGTATGAGCTTGGTGGACACAGTGATGAGGACACGGATGATGTAATTGGTGATCCTGATTATATACCTAGGATGTGATATGTAGTCTTTCTATTACAGTATCACATTGTACATATTTCCAGTACATATTTTCAGTACATGCTTATGGATGTACATATTTGATGTTTTATTTAATTAAAAGCATGTTTCTTTTATGTAATTTATTAAATTAGTTACATTTAATAAGCATGTATGGAAATATTTAAGATAGTGGGAGGTTTTAGGTTGGTAGATTTATGAGATAAATCTTACCTAATAACCAAAATGTTGCGCATGTTTAAATTAAATAATAATAATTGGACTATGCTAACAGAAATTGATTGAATGCGTAACATTACTTTCGTTACTGTTGCATATGTTAGATTATTATTAATTAATTTGGAAATTTATGGCGAAACATTGTTTAAATAATTTGAATTGTACATAATCCTAATTTAAGTAATTGTCTCTATATATAGTTGAAATGGCTGCAACAAAGAGCATTGTCGCTGATTTGAACCATGGAGACAAACTGAATGAAAAGAATTACGATGTCTGGCATCGTAAGATTCAGTATCTCCTGGAAGAGCAAGACATGTTGGAATTAATTACACAACCCATGGCTGAACCTGAACAAGGCAACACTGCTCAACATAGGCGTGATATGGAAGCATATCAGGCCTATAAGCGCAAAGATCGTGTGGCTCGCATTTTGATGTTGAGCAGCATGAAGAATGATATAATGCTGCGCTTTGAGAGGTATCGTTCAGCTCAAGCAGTTTGGGATGCTGTTAAGCTCCAGTATGGTGGAACTTCAACAACAAGGTTGCGTCAGTTAACCCTCAAGTTCGATGGTTATAAGAAGCGCCAAGATCAAACCATGAGGCAGCATCTAACGGTCATGTCTAACATGATCAGTGAACTGAGGTCTGCTGGGCATGAAATGACTGATGAGCAGCAAGTTCAAGCTGTGATTCGCTCTTTGCCAAGAAATTGGGAACACATGCGTGTTAACCTTACCCATAACGACAACATCAAGACATTTGATGAAGTCGCTCGTCATGTTGAGCTTGAGGAAGATCGTCTTCTCTCTGAGAAGCCTGATAATGAAGCTTTCTTGACTGAGTCCAAATCGCGAGGAGCACAAGGCTCTGGACGCAAGAATTGGAAGGGTAAAGGAAAGACTTTCCATAAAGGCAAAGGAGGAAATGAAGCTAGTACTAGTGGACACAAGCGCAAGCGTGGGAAACGCGGCGGCAAGAAAGGCAGAAACAACAATTGTTTCAATTGTGGCAAACCTGGTCACTTTGCTCGTGATTGCACTGAGCCAAAGGTATTGTTTGCACAAATTTGTCCCTCTAACTTATATGTTAGTAGTTGTTTAATGCTTGCTGAGACTGTTCCTTTTTGGACTGTAGACTCAGGAGCAACCGACCACATAACAAGGGACCGAACAAACTTTGTGGAATTTCGTCGAATTCCTAAAGGAAGTAGGAGTATTTACATGGGGAACAATGCTTCCGCTGATGTGCTTGGGATCGGTACCTGCAAGCTAGAGCTGCGGGGTGGTCGCACACTTTACCTTCATGATGTGCTCTACGCTCCTGAAGTTCGACGAAATCTTGTTTCTGTTATTGTCTTATTAGAACTAGGTTTTGAGCTTCAGTTTGTTAAAGGTTGTGTAAAAGTATTTTTGGACAACGTTTATTATGGTTTTGGCTATGTAATGGATCGTTTTATGGTATTAGATACCACTAACATTGTAGTTAATAACTATCCATCTATCTATGTTGTTGATAAGTCCAGTGCTGTTCCTAATACTGAAAGTATTTTATGGCATGCTAGATTAGGACACATTGGGCAAGACCGATTAAATAGATTGGCACGAGCAGGTCTCTTGGGATCACTCGCCAAAGTAGAATTGCCCACATGTGAGCATTGCCTAGCTGGAAAAGCAACTAGATTACCATTTGGCAAAGCCAAAAGAGCCATTAGTCCATTACAGCTTATTCATTCAGACATTTGTGGACCACTGAATGTGAGGGCTAGGCATGGTGCCGACTATTTCATCACTTTTATAGATGATTTCACACGTTTTGGTCACGTTTATTTGATTTCTCATAAGTCTGACGCATTGGATTGCTTCAAACAATATACTAATTTGGTAGAGAATCAATTAACCATGAAGATCAAAACTTTAAGGACCGATCGAGGTCGTGAATATCTATCTGATCAATTTAAAAGTTTTTGTGATGAAAAGGGTATAGCTCGACAGCTAACTATTCCTTATACTCCGCAACAAAATGGAGTTGCAGAAAGGAGGAATAGGACCCTATTAGACATGGTTAGGTCGATGATGGCGCAAGCTAATTTACCTATTTCCTTTTGGGGAGATGCGTTATTAACTGCTGCATACGTACTTAATCGTGTTCCCTCTAAATCTGTCTCATCCACCCCATATGAATTATGGAATGACAATAAACCTAATTTAGGAAATTTGCATCCTTGGGGGTGTGCAGCTTACATTCATAATAATTCTCATCAATATGGGAAACTTGGTCCTAGGGGGAAGAAGTGTATTTTTATTAGATACTCAGAAACCTCCAAAGGATTTGTTTTCATTGGTGAAAAAGCTGATGGGAGCGTGACAGAACGTGAGTCCCGAGATGTCATTTTCTTAGAAGAGGACTTTCCTGTGAGAGGTGAGGTCAATAAAGATTTTCAATTATATGAAAATCAAGAAAATGGCGCCCCAACCGCAGTTGAGGGATTAGAGAACACTCTTAATCCTCCCGTGGAACGTGGGAGCGACATGGTGCTTGATCCGACTCCTATGGAGCAAGATCATGAGCAATCTCAACCTCGTCGAAGCATCCGTGAACGTATCCCACGTCGTCGATTTGAGATTGAGGGGGAAGCATTCATGATTGCCCCACAGGATGATGAAGAGCCACAATCGGTAAAAGAGGCTCTATCTGGTCCTCGGGCTAAGGAATGGAGTAAAGCTATGGAAGAAGAAATGGAGTCAATGAACGCTAATCAAGTCTGGGATTTGGTTGATCTACCGCCAAGGCGAAAATCCATTGGAAATAAATGGATTCTCAAAATTAAACGTAAGGCGGATGGGTCCATAGAAAGATATAAGGCTCGACTAGTAGCAAAAGGCTACACATAAGAAGAGGGAATTGACTATGAAGATACATTCTCACCTGTTGTGAGAATTACTTCTGTTCGCCTCGTTCTAGCTATAGTTGCATATATGGACTTAGAATTATTCCAAATGGACGTAAAAACTGCTTTTCTCAATGGAGAACTAGATGAAGAAATCTATATGGATCAACCTTTGGGTTTTGAATCTAAAGGACAAGAGCGCAAAGTTTGCAAGCTCAAAAGATCTATATATGGTCTCAAGCAAGCATCTAGGCAATGGAACATCAAGTTTCATCAAGCAATCCAAAAGAATGGATTTACGATGATGGATGAGGACCATTGTGTGTATTTAAAACGTTCAAGTGATGGTTTTGTAATTTTGTCCTTATATGTCGATGACATTCTAATAGCTGGAAACAACAAAGAGATGATTGATACCACTAAAAAGTGGTTATCGTCCAACTTTGAAATGAAAGACATGGGTGAGGCTAGCTACGTGCTTGGTGTGAAGATCATTAGAGATCGCGCTAAAAGGCTTTTGGGTTTATCTCAAGAGACTTACATCAAAAAGATGTTGGAGCGCTATCACATGCAAGATAGCAAGCCGATGGATACTCCTGTTGAAAAGAGTTTGAGCCTAAGTCTTGATATGTGTCCCAAGACTCCAGAAGAGATAGAAAAGATGTCCAGAGTACCTTATGCCAGTGCTGTCGGGAGTCTGATGTGCACACGTCCTGACATATGTTATGCTGTTGGTTTGGTCAGCCGATATCAATCAAATCCTGGTCAAAAGCACTGGATGGCAGTCAAGAGGATTTTGCGGTATCTGAAAGGAACTTCAGACTATATGCTATGTTATCAAGGGAAGAAGGATTTGCGCTTGATAGGTTACTCCGATGCTGATTGGGGAGGAGACGTTGATCAGTGCAAATCAACTTCAGGATTTACTTTCTTGCTAAATGATAGTGCAATACTATGGAGTAGCAAAAAGCAATCTTGTGTAGCCTTATCCACTATGGAGGCTGAATACGTAGCTTGTTCCGCAGCAACTCAAGATGCTGTTTGGTTAAAGAGTTTCTTGCAACACTTAGAAATTGTCAAATCAGCATCAGAACCTGTGACAATTTTCTGTGATAACACTGCTGCATTGGCTGTTGCCAAGGATCCTAAATATCATGGAAAGACCAAACACATAAAGAAAAGATATCACTATATTAGAGATGCAATTACTGACAAGGACGTGGTCCTAAAATACATTTCTACAAATGACATGGTGGCAGACCCACTCACCAAGCCTATAGCAAGGGAAGTATTTATGAAACATGTAAAATCCCTAGGCATGTGTAGAATGTAATATGCGATTAGGATGCTTGCAGTTTGTTGAATAAATTAAATGTTTTCTACATATTATTCAACGTTTATTTTATGGTATATACTGTAAGAGTATAGTTGTACAATTCAATAAGGTATGTTGATAGACAAAGATTGGCTCACTCACACGAGCAATCGCCTCTAGCGCTTGTCAAGCGAGGAGAGATGAGACTATTTGAGTTATAGCGCTTGATTAGCGACTTGAGCGCAATGGGAGCGAATTTAATTCAAAGTCATCAATTTGGAGTCGCCTTGGTTAGGACCAAGATGAGATTCTTAAATAAGAGAATCGACATGAATGAATCCCCGCCATTCATGAGTCTATATGATAAAAGCCGAGTGTGAAGTTAGTCATCTGACACTTTAAAAGTGAGTAGATGAGAAGTTCAGGTTTGGCGCCTGTGATTTGGTGACAAGACTAAGACTCGTATGGTATATTACCTCTAATGAGGAGAGCAATGACATACATTCTTTGTCTTAAGAATAGAAGAGAGAAGCTCTGCCATAGCATGCATTTCATACTGCATGTGCTAGTCGACCTATTTGGAAGTGAAAGAATGGATCCCTACTTCTTCACTGTGTGAGTCCTAGAGAGATCTAGACATAGATCTCAATACTTTACCCTTTGCAACTTTAGACTATATCATGATGTGATGTATTAATGTTTGCTACCTTAAGGGTGTATCCTATGGTCATGGAATGATTCGACATAAAGGTGCACTCCTAGGAAAGCGAGTTAATTCAGATCTAATTGATATGAGGGCGAAAGAAAGAACATTTTTTTTTGGATTTACACCTATTGCTTGTATTTACCGGCCGGGATCATCTCGCTCAAAGGAGTTTGATATGATTTAGAATACTTGTAATTGTTGTGATGGATTGAGTATAGAATTCTTGAGGGATTGAATAATACTCAATTATGTGTGATTCAAAATGTTTGGGGTATATAAGTACACTTTCGGAATAATTATATTTTGAGGTTGATGTCTCTAATATGGCCTGTATGAGGATTCTATATTAGAGCTCCCAATATCTGTGTGCTTCAGGTCGCACAGTCCGTTCACCTGTATGAATGATTTCTTGTGCAAGTATAGAGTCCAGCCCATCATGGGCGAGTGGGAGATGTTGGACTTGGGCTGGGTCGCCCATGTGGGCTAGACTCAGCCCAGCCCATTTATTTAAGGGAGTTGAGGCAGTTGTCTTGGAGACAACTGCTCTCAACTGCCAATATACGTTAAACGTATATTGGCAAGGAGAAACAGAGGAACTGCGCTCTCCCAAAAAATCTACTTCTCCAGTTCCTGAAACAAGAAATCAAGGGGGTTCGTACTGTGGAATCTATCTCGGTTCTAGTAATCGGAGTTACGTTTTGAAGCATTGAAACTTACCACGATCCTGTCAAATTTGTCGTACCGATCAAGAAACAAGTAAGTGATTCTTCTTCTTATCGATTCAACACTAACATTATCACATATGGTGAGCTTATCCTACCAAACTCATAATCAACCATATTCTTTTTCATCCATAGTACTTGAGTACAACATTTTTCTGTAGTTATGTAGTCAACCTCAGTAGTAGACAATGACAAAACTTTGTCTCTTATTACACCATGCAACTAAGTTACGACCTACACAGGAAAAACATTCAGTGGTACTTTTTTTGTCATCGAAACGCCTTGCACAATCAACATCTAAATATCCAAGTATACTCAAATCGAAGTCAACAAAAAAATGAATGTCATAATCAAGTGTACTACTCATTTACTACACCACATGTTTCAAAGAAACAAGATGAGATTCTTTAGGGCAAGATTGATATCTTGCACAAACACCAACACTAAAAGTTATAGCTGGTCTACTTGCACTCAAGTAAAGTAAGCTGCTCTTAATGCTTCTATAAAGACATTCATTCAAAACATTACCGAACATGTCCTTATTAAAATTGGTGGAAGTACTCATGGGAGTCAATGCAAGGTTAGAGCTAGAAAGTCCAAATTTTTTAACAAGATGCTTAACATATTTTAATTGAGAACTAAATATCCCATCATCATATTGCTTCACTTGGACACAAAGAAAAAATTTGAGTTCTCCCATCATACTCATTTCAAATTCACTTGTCATTAAAGCACTAAACTCACTTGACATAACATCATAAGTAGAACCAAATATAACGCAATCCTTATAAATCTGAAAAATAAGAACATTCACACCTTCAAATTTGACAAACAACGTAGAATCAACATGTCATTTTTTAAATCAGATTTAACAAGGAATGAAGTTAACCGCTCATACCAAGCATGTGGTTCTTGTTTCAACTCATATAATGCCTTTTTCAATTTATACACATAATCATAATGTAGAGCACCAACAAACCCTTTGGGTTGTGCAACATAAACCTCCTCTCGTAAAATATAATTCAGAAAATCACTCTTGACATTCGTATAATAAAGCTTAATTTTCAAAAAATATGTAACAGCAAGCAGAATTATAATGGATTAGCTACCAACAAAAGCAAAGGTTTCATCAAAATTAATGCCTTTTACTTGGGTGTACTCATGTGCTACCAAACGTGCTTTATTATGGGTAATTAATCCATCCACATCAGTTTTGTTCTTAAAAATCCATTTGGTACTAGTGTCATTCACACCACATGGACAAAAGACTAATTTCCACACATTGTTACTTGCAAACTGATTTAATTCTTCATGTATGATAGATATCCAATAGTCATCATGTAAATCATCATCTACTTAGGCCTACGTAAACTACGCATGTTAGGCAAAGTCGTGAAAAATACATGTGTGAGCTCATGTTTTCGGGGACAACTGAACCTTGGCGGGGATGTCCCAAGACTTGATTGCACATTCATATTTCGCAATTCAAAAATCATTAGGCTATGAAGAAACTCCAAAAAGATTTCCTTTTATATCTACATATATGTAAGTCTATTCAACTTCATACACTATGTTTCATAAGAAAATGCACAAGCATGGGTGAATAATATTGACGCGGTTCTCCTTAGGAAGGAAATGAAATTAAGGCTTTGTTTATTTCAAGAAAAATGATTTTTGGGGAAACAAAATTTCTATTTTCCATCATTTGTTTGGGGGATTTAAACAAAATTAACGGAAAATAAAAAAAACTTATGCTCTGTTTGTTTCACAGAAAATTATTCATCCATAAGAAATGGTTTTTCAGAAAATAATATTACAAGAAAATCATGTATTTTCTAGCGTTTGGTGAAGAATAAGTAATAATTTTACCACTATTTGTTTTAAGGGAAAACAAAAAGAATTTGTAAAACAACATGCATGTATCTGTATATAGTACTATAACAACAACTTGACGAAATGCATTTCTGTTGGACGTCCACGAAACTTGAAAAAGTAACAAGTTTTGAGGCAAAACTTCAAACCTTGAGGTTGAGGATTGGCCATCCACGTTCCAGAATATACCTATATGGCAAGAATAAATACATCTCCGCAATTAACAATTGATTGCTTCTTCAATGACCAGGAAACAGCTCCCGAACCCATCATAAATAAAAATTCAGACGTGCTTTTCCTATCGTCCTGGGTCTCTTAGAGCTTGCTTTAGTCCATATAAAGTCTCGTTTAATTTTTAACTTAATGAACGTTATAAAATAAAGTTTACCTCCATTAGCAAAAAAAAAACTTTTGAGTGAATATAAAAAGTAAAAATTTGGAAAAATATATATTTCTATGTGATCAGATTTAGTAAAAGAATATGGGAAATAAAATATATAAAAAAGGACATATTTAATATACAATTTCATATACTCTAATAATTTCAAAATCATTATTCTTATATCTAATAAGTAAAATAAACTAAATCAAATTCCATAGTCAAAAGATTATTCAGTTTCATAAAAAAAGGCATTATAAGTATTTAATTAAAAATAAGTTAAGGATGATTCCTCTCAAGAGAATTCATTCTTTGGAGGAATTCAACTTTCCTCGAAATTCATTCCACCAAAAGGTTAACTTTTATTCCTAAAGAGATGACAGATCATGAATATAGATATTTACAAACCAAACAAGGAGTCAATACAATTTTCCGAATTTAAAGAACACTCAGAGTAGTTGTTGGATGATAATTACAAAGGTAGAGAAAGCATAAAGTTTACACAATTGCATCACCCTTTTACATATCAATTCAAAGTACTGTATTAAAATAGCACACCATCTTCAGATCAATTGAACAATTTTCGTCTCCTTTGAACTGCAATCAGAGCTGCAACAAACAACACCACATAAGTAAATCAAAGTTCTCAAGGTGTGATCAATGACAATAACTTTGGGGAAACAAATATTAGAGAAATATTGGAGACGAGGAAATGTGACCTGATCAAGTAATTTTGATATTTGGGATGTGAGATATCTTGTGCCAATCCTCGCCCTTGTTCCTTTCGCATCTTTCAGTCAATGAAGGACAATTCTCGATCTCTAACAACTCTAAGGCGGTAAGGTGACGCATCCCCTCCGGAAGTGTCAACAATTTAGGACATTTGCCGATTTTGAATTTTTGGAGTGATTTGAAATTCGAAAGCCACTTAGGCAGAGATGACAAGTTTTGACAACCCCAGATGATCATGTGTTGTAAAGTCTTGGAAGACCTTTGAAGCCACTGAGGTAAGGTCGTCAACTGTGGTAACTTTTCAAGGAACAGATGCCAAAGCCTAAACTCAATGTCTCCAATGTCATCCCCTTCCATCAAATTAAGGTGATCACAATTCCTGATAACCGGAGTCTCTAATGCAGCCAAGCATTTTAAAGAGAGTCCTAAAGAAATCAAACTCCTACATGAACTGATGTGTAACGACCGCAAGAAGGTAGTATCTTGTTTTTCTTCAAACAAGACCTCAAGTCGGGGACACCGCATAACCGTCAAAGAACGAAGAGATTTTAAATTGCTAAGTCCTTCCTTTGGCAATCTCTTTTGCTTCGTTGCGAATGCCAAATATCTCAACTTTATCAACTTTCTTATATCCCTTGGTAATTCTTCAAGTTCCACACAAAAAGAAATATCCAAAGTCAGCAAATTGTGAAGCTTCCAAAGTGAATTTGGCAATTTCTTGATTTCATCATTTCCATACTGAAGATATGTCAAATGTTGTAGGTCACCGATTGAACTTGGCAGCACATCAAGAGAGCCCGTTATAATCAACACCCTTAAATGTCTCAAATGTTTTAGGTTACCGATTGAACTTGGCAGCGCATTAAAAGAGCACTTTATAATCGACAGCGTTAAACGCCTATATGCAAAGATGCATTTATCAACAAAGGCTTCGAAGATTGGTGGATTTTCTATTACATACGGCCTGTAAATTATCGTTCGCAAACTGTTTGGAACCCTCATGTCCTGAAAATCCTTGACACCAAGGATTGTAAGATGTCGAGTCTCTTCTGATATTTTCATGACACGTCATTTCACCACTAAACATTCATTCTGCACCATGGACAATGCAAGATTATGCATTAAATCATGCATTTTAAATCTCCAATAATAATCATATTCCTCAATATCTTGAAAGAACGATCGTGAACATAACTCCTCGATATAGCCTAATCCAATATCTTCAGGCTCTTCATTTCCATATGACGATTGCAGAAGCCCATGTGCCAACCAAAATTGAATCAGCTCATGACTCCGGAAAACATAGTCCTCTTGAAAAGTTGAGCATATCGTAAAACATGATTTTAAGTGGGACGGCAATTGATCATAACTTAATTTTACGACAGGTAATATATCTCCTTTGCTCTGCTCAAGTTTCCATCTTTCATTGTCTCTTATGGAAACCCATTTTCGTTTGTCCCTCTTTGCATAGAGCAAGGTTCCTAACGTCCTTATTGCCAAAGGAACCCCTCTACATTTTTGCACAAGATCATTCCCAATTTCTATTAGGTTTGGATAACGCTCCTCTTCTCCTTCTCTAAATGCCAATTTCTTGAACAGAGATAGACAATCTTCATCAGGGAGACATCCTAAGTTGTATGGTGGAGTTGTACCAATAGTTTCGGCTACTTTATTACTACGTGTTGTTACAATAACTTTGCTTCCACTTCCCCCTTCCTCTAACAAGTCCACCAATTCAAGCCATTCACTACGATTGTCACTCCACACATAATCCAAAACAAGTAAAAATCTTTTGCCATTTAATTTATTTCGAATGGAAGTTTGCATAACTTCCGACTCATATTCACTAAGGTTTTTCTTAGTGAAGAAGTTCATCATCTTTACCATGAATTTTTTCTTGTCAAATCCATCTTCAGACACACATAACCAAATTTTTAAATCAAAATGTTTATCGATCGTTTCATCATTATACAGCATCTTAGCCAATGTAGTCTTTCCCATCCCTCCTATACCAACTATAGGAATCACACCGAAACTCCCATCTCGCAATAGAAGCTCAACGATTTTTTCCTTATCAACGTCCCTTCCGACAACTTTAGAAAGACGCACAAAAGAGTCAGTTTTCTCTCTCACACTGGGATCCATTACTAGTCTACCTAGCTCATTGAGATGAAACTTAGACTTTTGAGCTACTATATCATCAAGACTCTCCCGAAGCTCCTTAATCTTATGACTAATCTTAGATCGAAAAACAAGCGGATTTGAGGATGAAAAGAATCGGCATACCTTCGTTTTGGTACTTCCATATTGTTTCACCACTTGCTTCCTCAAACCCTCATACTCTAACTCATCGAACACATCTTCTGCTTCATAACAAAATTTCTTGAGTCTCTCAAGCCAAACCTTCAGCTCGTTTGCTTGCGCTTGTTTCTCCTCTGCATCCTGGAGCACTGCCTTGATGGCGGACAAGTTAACCTTAAGCATCTTAAGGTCCCTCTCAAGGTCCCACGCGAGACAAACTTCTTTGACGACAAGAGCACCCACCTTTTCCAAAACATTTTCTAAAATGGTGGAGAGAATGATCGACATGATGGAAATAAAACACAAGTGATTGGGAAAAATTGTAAGGGGTGAAAGAAAATAATGGATTTGAGAGGTGATGTGCGTAGCTTTCTTGCATGTGGGAAATGAAAAATTGATTTCACTAGATGATTATTATATAGAAGCATTAGGAATCAACTTTGCTTAATCTGCAAGCCATGAATATTTAGTTTCCTTTGCCCCAATCTCCAAGGCCATTTGATTCAAAACAGGATGCCTTACTCTCACGTATGTCATTCCTTTCACAAGTACCCTAATTGTATGTTCATCATTATTACAACTTTGTTTCACTGCATCGAGATTCTTATCAATTTGAAAGCCATGAATATTTATTTACTTTTCCCCAATTTCCAAGTTCATTTGATTCAAAAAATTATGCCTTACTTTCATGTTTGGCATTCCTTTCCCAACTACCCTAATTATAAAATGTTAATCATTATTACGACTCTGTTACACTGCATCGAGATTCTTATGTAATTTTCAAGGTGGTGTCATCACTAAAAATTAATTTAATTATCCGACATATGATTAATAAAGGTAAATATGTGGTTCAGTGGTAATTTGCATCGTGCAACCTAGAGATCACACCTTCAATTTCTAGAGTAAGATTTTCGTATGTTTTACATGTCTCCGAGAGCCTTATGCACGTTAGTTGTTTATGTTTACTTATGTTCATACCTATGTCAATATATGATTATAATTGATCTTGAATAGAGAATCTGTGTATAACTTTAACACAACTTGGTCAAAGGTCCTGCACTTTCTTTTCATTACAAGGCACGGCACTACTGAAACCAAATGAGTAACCTAGTTTTATAAGTTAATTTTTAAATATCACTACCCAAAATATGTATATAAACTCATAGACCCACATTAATAACAATATAGCACATAAGACAGCAGCTTGCAGTGAGTAAGAAAGATTACAAATGAATAATCCTACAAAGACATAAGAACAAACAATCCATCGATTTAGAGATTAACAATTTATACAAAGCAACACTAATGCTCAACCTTAGTACAATATCAGCTGATGATAATTTTCTTCTATGCACTTGAGCTCTGCATTCTATGACCCCGTAATATTTTGGTGTCCCTGTCGCCAAAACAACAAAAATGAAACTGGTAATAAGGTTCAGTGACTAAATACTCTTCAAATCCATTCAAAGCAGACAAAATAGTCTATAAACATAAGGAAAAATATAATTATATCCCTAAAAAAAGAGCAATGACCAACCTATAGAGGGGAAGACGATGTAAAGCTTCATAAATTGAGAAACCATCCAATTAAAATAAAATTTTATAAGTGAGTTACATTAGATATATCAAGTTCGTTTTCATACCTGTTAACAGATCTCAATCTGTCTCTTAAGCTCAAAATTCTGCTTTTGGACTTTCTCAACAACAAATCGGAAGACGTCAACATTGTCATCGAAGCCAACATCCTCAAGAGTATCCTGAATAAAAGCCCATGATAGCCGGTCATAGGCCTTTTCCAAATCAAGTTTAATTGCCATAAGACCAGTACCACTCCTGCGTTTCCCCATAGAATGAATCACTTCTTGATAAATAATTATATTTTCTGTAATCTGTCTGCCAGGGACAAAACTGCTTTGATTCGGAGCCACAATATAAGGGAGAATACTTTTCAGCCGGTTGGTCATAACCTTCGTAATCACTTTGTAACTCACATTACAAAGACTAATTGGTCTGAATTGAGAAATCGATTCAGGCGCATTTACCTTGGGAATAAGAGCCAAAAGGGTTTTATTAGCTCCCTCAGGGAGATTACCAGTCTCAAAAAATTGTATGGAAAATGAACATAAGCTCTCACCAACAATACTCCACATTCGTTGAAAGAACCCTACATGAAAACCATCAGGACCCGGCGCTTTGAAAGGGGCCATATCAAATAAAGTTTTCTTAATTTCCAACAACGAAAATTTTCTTGCAAACCAGCCTGCCTAGTAGCATCAAGCATAGGAAAACACCCTCTAAGAGCACCAGACACCTCACCCCCTTCTTCCTCTTTAAATAAATTTTGATAAATTTTTTGAATCATCTCCTGAAACTCCACTGAATTCGAAACCCACCTGTTTTGGTCTTGCTCATGCCTTAGAATTTCAATCATGTTTCTGCTACGCCGAACAACTGTGGAAGCATGATAAAACTTGGTGTTTCGATCCCCCGATCTAATCCACTCCTCTCTCGATTTTTGGTACCACAACAATTCCTCCTGTTGAAGAACCACATCCAACTCCTTTCTTAACTTCATCTCCAGGTGATAAAGCTGTCTCAAAAAATTAATAGCCAGCCTTCTTTGGACACCCCCAATCCTAGCCCAAAGCCTTCGTTTTCTTTTAAAAATGCACCCAAAGTGATCTCGGTTCCAAACTTGCAAATTGGCCGAAACTCTCAAATTATTCGCTATTAAAGTATCTTCATTATTCCAAGCCTCCTACACCACACTACGCAGACCTGGATTTGTTAACCATGCCGCCTGAAAGCGAAATTGATGATTTCTCATAGGAATATCAGCCCTTTGCAACCGGGGCCAACAACGGAACATGATCTGAATGATTTCTAGGAAGATGAACAATAGAAGCATCAGGAAACATTTCGCGCCACCTACCATTACAAAGAGCCCGATCTAAACGCGCACCCCTATAAGTATTCCCATGAACACCACGCCACCAAGTAAAAGCGGATCCAGAAAATCCTAGATCAATTAAACCCTGCTCAAAAATCCAGTCAATGAACCCCGAATACCTGCTTATTATCCCTTTACCCTCCGAACTAACTTCAGCTGAAGAGACAACAACATTAAAATCACCAATAACCATCCATGGGTCCAAAATATTTAATCTTGTTTTGTCCAGATCTCTCCATAACTTCTTTCTAAGGCTACTATCAAGACTTCCATAAACCACAGAGAGAAGCCAACATGGCGACAGGCCTTGTTGTACTTATAAAAGTTTTATCATTATTACATCATAAATGTTTATGATAGAAAAAATTATGTCATTTTGCCTTCATAAATGTTAATGATAGAAAAAGTCACGTCATTGTTCCGTTATAAATGTTTATGATAGAAACAAAGAATGTCATTGTTACATCATAAATCATTTTGATATAAATAATTCTGTCACAACACCATCATAAATATTTATGATAGAGAAAATATATCAAATTTTTATCATATATTTTGTGATAGAAAATGCTGTCACACACAATTTGTCAAGGGTAGGCATTTTGGGCATAGTGACAAATTAATCAGACATGTTTGTGTGCTCTATCAATTAGAGCATCATTTTGGTTCAATCTACTGGGCACCCTTCAATACTGATAAATGGTTGGTGATTTATTGAAGGAAAAAAAGGTGGTACAACTGAAGAAAAAAAATTGAAAAAAAAGAAGAAAAATGTAGAAATGAAAGAAGAAGGAGAAGGTTTCGTAGTGTTCGAGTGTAAGCCAAATATAGAAGTTCAAATTGGATGGTGTTTATTGTGAAGAAAAGGGAATTGAGAATTTTTGAGACTGTGTTGAATGTGTGTGTATCTTGGTGGTTCACTAGTCTCTTTTTTTTCCCTCGTTCTTAGCCTTGTTTTAATTAACCCACTAACCTCGGTCTTACAGTACAAACTTTGAAGTCTTAGTACTTAATATTGAGAATGATGTGATTCAATAATTATGTAGGGTGACTTTTGTTTGTTATATGTATGTGGGATTTTCCTTTCTTGCTCATATTATTCCAGTCACATAGGCTTGTGTGAGACGAAAACACCTCTTCAGAGTGACTTTCTTTTTGAGTGAATTACCTGTGCAATCAAAACTAACTAGCAGGCCACGGTTGATACATCATATTTTATACCTCAATTTACACTTATTTTTGCCTATTTTCCTTGAATTAGACATGAATATTACACAATTGAGCATGGTTTTAATTTTCGGTTATTTATGTGAAACCCCGACCCAAAAAAAAATTTATTAGGTTTGGTTAAATTTTGAGTAATAAGTTATGGGGAATGGATTCAAAGAGTTTACGAACCATTCGAGTTGTATAAGACCGCAAAGAATCGTTTTTTAGCAAGGTTCACTAATTGGGCCATAACTTTTAGTACACATCCGTTTTGGGCCTATAATATATCAAATCGAAGCTTAGACCGAGACGGATGTAAATTTGAAACAAAAAAAGAGAATAAAACAAAAACAGAGTCGGGCGCCCTTCCAGCGCTGGAGCGCCAGCACCTGACCCAGCAAGCTTAAAACACTGGAATGTCTTCTTCTTCTTCATTTTTTATGGTTCTTTCCGTGTAGAGAGAGAAAGAGAGAGGTAAGGAGAGAGATAAGGTGATTTGGGCAAGATCAAGCTTGATTTGGAGTGGATTGTGGGTGATTAACAACATTCAAGGAAGAATCAAAGGAGATTTGGAAGTTTAAGGTGAGTTTTCTATGGTTTTGGAACTTAAGGATTTTCGTAGATCTACTTGGATTCTTTTAGAGTTTGATTGTAGGGTTTACATATGTTGTTCTTAGGGTAATTTAAGGTTGTTTCATAGGTTTCAATCCTTGGTTTAGGTTGAGTTCCATTATTGGACAAATTTGGAGGAATTTGGGAATTCTAGAGAGAGAAGGTTAGTCTCTCTTGGATTTTGTATTGGAATTGTTATTGTTATGATAAATGTGTGTTATTAACATGTATATATGGATTGGAATGATGAAATATGGTTAGGTTGGTGAAAGGTGGGTTTAAACCCTAATTCTTGGAATTTGGAATTGTGTGTTGTGCTCAACTTGAGGTAGGGGATTTCTTGACCAATTCACTTTCATATCATTCTTTTTCTCTTTAAATTGCTGTTCGTATCCTCATTGGTCCTTATGTTTGTGTTCTTGCCTTATTGTTTCTATGGAAGAACGAACTTAGGATTTATTCTTGTTTTTCTCTTGAAATGTAGAGTGCATTAAACCTTGTTCATGTTCAATTGCTTATTGAGCAATGATTGATCATTCATGCATCATGAGTAGCTTTAAATATATATATAGGAGAAGTATATATATATTAATTGAGGGCATGAAGCATGAGTACATTAGAAATTGCATGGGATGCTCGAGTATGGACTCGAGTATACCCTAGGAACTACTTGAACGTCACATGGGAGGATGGTTGAGTGTTGGGCTTGGCATCAACCAAATGACTTCATGTGAGGCAACACACTTGAGATGTGGGTGTGATGGGACTCACACAACCGGGTGACTTTCTGGGGATGGTATGGTTAATTCATTAATGGTTGGGAGAACCAGAAATGAATGAGGAAATGTGATGAGTCGGCTTGCATCCATTGATGGTTGGGAGAACGGATGAGTGTCCGATGTTGTGATCAAGACATGATTGGGATGATCATGATCTTGATTGTTGTTGATGATTCATAGTTGGAATTATGGAACTATGATTGGTTTTCCCGAGAAAGGTCACTCGAGTGTTATTGTTGTGTTATGTGACATGCGCATTTGGGATATCATATTGTTGCATTGCCTTTTTATTGGATTCAACCTATAATGATTGTTCGCTCTTTACCCTACTGAGCTTCTAGCTCACCCTTTTATTTCCTTCCTACAAGTGAGACTGGTACTAGCCCCGGTGTTGCGGATCAGTAGAGACGAAGTTGTGGTATGGATGACACTTGGAGTAGGGTTAGGATTTTGGAATAGTGAGTGTGTTGCACTTTGTTTATTTCCACGCTTGTTGTATTAGATAATATATGATTTATCTACTGTGGGCACCGGTGAGTGTCTTTTGGTACGGTTAGAAGGTAATTTATGTGATTGTACCTTCTGAACCAGGGATGGGCTCTGAGTCCTGTTAAATGATGTTTGGAACTATTTTTATTATGTGAAATGTGATACCTGTGTGAGAATCAGTTTGTGCATGCTGCTAGATGGTCTGAGGCCCTGCTAGGTTGGAATTTGCATGCTGATAGATGGCCAGAGGCCCTGCTAGGTTATAATGTGATTATTGTGATTATTGCTGTGTTTTGTTACAGGTAGGCATTTCCCGATATACGGGGAGATGCTGCAGGATTTTTGACTGGGGTTGTTGTCCTGGTTGAGTGAACTAAGGTTAATGACTAAGGAAGTGGATCACATTGATGACCTAGGAAGGTGTGGTGAGCACCACGTAACGTTCCCGAAATTGGGACGTTACAATTTATACAAAAAGTGAAGAAAAGAGTCAACGTACTTGATGTTTGATTACGGGACAAGTACCGGTTTCGTCCCTGTACTTTCAAAAAAGGGCCACTTGAGCCCCTATACTTTTTTTTGGATCAAATGGGCCATTTTACTTAGAAAAGAAAGTGACGTTACCCCCTATATCTGTTTTCCGTCCAAAAATTGGTGATGTGGCAGTTAAGTGCTCACATAGATTTTTTATTTGTAAAAATAAAAAAATGACGTGGAAAAAAATTTGTACAGCGTAGAACCCCTAGCATTCTAAATCCAAAATCTCTCATTCATTTCATTTGGAACCCCAGTTTGCTAACTCCATTATGCTCGTGTTCTGCATCATGTTCCTAGAGCTGACAAGCTCATTAGGGCTTTCTGGTGCTGGTATTTGGGGTTTTCCGCTTCCATTGTGAAGTAATTTCATCATCCTTAGACTTTCTCCCCTCCTGAATATATGCTTCTCAATCGTGATTATTTAAGCCGATTAAATGCTGACCTCCTCTCCCATTTCTTCCAGCTTCCATTCTGTCTTCTAGGGATTTCGAACTTACTGGTGGTGGTATTTGTGGTATTCTACTTCCATTGTGAGGTAATTTCCTCATCCTTACACTTTCTTGATCCCAATTAGGTGCTTTTCAATCTTGAATATTTGCTATTTGTTTCATGTTATGTGCGATTCTATGCACGTGTGAGCATTTGTTTCATTCTTGAGTTCATTTTTCCTATTTTATGATTCTAGGTGCTCTGCCATGATGAAAGTTTTCTAAATCTATGTGAATTTAGAAGATTAGGGTGTGAGCCCCAACAATTGTGAGGTGTTTTGAAAAAATTTGCCCAGTTATGTTATTACTTTTTGGTGGTTTTTTTATCATCTTTGGACTGATCCCATGGTCATTTTATTTCATATCATTTGATTCATCTGGGTGTTAGTTAGAGGGATCTGTGTTGTATTGGATTTGTGTGGGTTAGGTAGCTTAGACTGAACTTGGTTTCGTATTATTTAGGCTGAGTTGTGTATGCTTGCTTTTGCGGTTGTGTTAGCTATGATACACATAGGATGTTTTTGCCTGTCATTTTTATGGTTTTCCCACTCACACAAATTATGATGAAATCTATATTTTTTTATTCCAAGCAGTGTTTTTCATGGCTTTCTATTACAGTGTGTCTTTTAGCTTGTTGGTATTCAAGTATTTATCATTTTTTGGTGCATTTAATAGTTTCTGCCATGAGCATACAACGGTCATGAGTAGTTTTGTCTAAGCTTTGTTTAAAGAGTTAATATAGTTTTAGTTGTTTATAGAAGTCCCTTAATCCTTTTAGTACCTTTTTGTTCCGTTATGAAGTAAGGCCTTAAAAGTTCCTCACTGCTACCTCTAATATTTCAATTTATAGCTTTAGACTATGATCTACAAGATTAAGAGCACTGTTCTAGCAGTTCAGCAGTCTATGCTACAATTTTCTAGATTTTTATGAATTTTTTTCTGGAGTCTCGTATTTCTTAGGAATTTTTACTGCTTTTGAGGACATGTCCTACTGTACTGTTTTGATTTCTCTAAGAACTTGTAGCCGTTGTAACTTTGTGTTTCCATTCATTATGTTAGGGTTTTCTGAAATGGTTAAGCATAAGGCCAGAGAAATTAGAAAAGAACCTTCACTAACTTATATGAGTTCTGAATCTAATCATAGCATCAATGAGTATGAAGAGGAGATCTTACCTATCGACAACACTTTTGAGGATGATGAAGAAGTTGTTAATGCTAGAGATAAGCTCAAGAAGTACAGTAGAGGGTGGCAATTTGTGGCTCTTTTACAAGAGAATGAGAAAGAGATTGCAAGAACTGAAAAGGAGGGAGATGATTCAACCGATGAAGAGAATGAAAATGCAACTACTGGAGGGGATGCTGAGGTGCAGATGGATGATAGCAGTGATGAGTCTGACTATATTCATAGTGACTATTTTGACTCTTTAGATCTGGGTAGTTGTAGAGACAGCACAGAGGAGGATGTAGAGCTAAGGGATGAGGTATAAGGAAGAAGAGCAGGTTCCCTACATATAAAAAATAGAAAGGCATCCCTGTTTTTGAATTAGTTATGTCGTTTGATAGTAATGCTGAATTTAAGGAAGCTATTATTGAATATGCAATTACTACACGTCATGAAATTAGATTTACTAAGAATAAGCCCACTAGGTTTATAGCTAAGTGTGTAGGGAGTGTTTGTTATCCATGGCTAATTTTTGGCTCCTTCAATAAAGATGTTGATGGTTTTCAAGTAAAAACCTATGTTCCTGAGCACTCATGTGTGCCTAAAAGGGGTTTGAAGAGGTTGACACAAAAGTTCTTAGTCTCTAAATTCTATGATTTGGTTGCTGCCCATCTTGATATTAAACTTAAGTATTTGAAATCTTTCATGGAGAAGATGCTTGAACTAGATGTTAACTTGACTCTATGCAAGCGAGTTAAAAAGAAAAAATTTCAAGATTTGGCTGGAAACTATGTCAAAGAATATGGAAGACTGAGAGACTATGCAGAGGAGTTGCTTGTGTCTAACCCAGGCACGACTGTGTCTCTGTTGACTGACAGGGATCGTGAGAATGATCCACCAAGCTTTAAGGCTTTTTATTGCTATTTTAAAAGTTGCAAGGAGGGCTTTTTGAATGGGTGTAGGCCTATTTTGGGAATTGATGGATGCTTTCTCAAAGGGTTTGCTAAAGGAGCTTCATTGCAGCAGTTGGTATGGATGGGAATAACCCAATGTTTCCATTGGCTTGGGTAGTAGTTCTTGTTGAGAATACTGAAAGTTGGACATGGTTTTTGAATTTATTAAAGCGCGACATAGGATCTGCAGAGGGGCGGGGTTTACTTTGATAAGTGATAGGTAGAAGGTACGAATTCTTTTTCTTAATATTCTATATTAATTTGGCTTGAACATGGGCTTGACCTAATTGTTTTCCTCTATCTTGTAGGGCTTAGTTGGTGCAGTGGCTAATACTTGGCCAAAAGCAGAACATAGGTTATGTTGTCGTCATTTGTATCCGAATTGATCAAAGACTCATTCAGGACGGAGCTTGAAAAAAAATTCTGGTACCTTGCAAAATCTACCAACAAACATGACTTTGACAGGAATTACAAAGAACTTGAAAGGGCAAACCCAACTGTAGCCAAGGATTTGATGCTTGTTGCTCCAAAATATTGGTTCAAAGCTTTCTTCAATCCTTTTTCAAGATGTGATTCATGCGATAACAACTTATGTGAAGCTTTCAATGGGACCATTGTGGAAGCAAGAAGTAAGTCCATAATATCCATGCTTGATGATATAAGAAGGGCAGTTATGAGAAGAATAAGAGACAACAGAGCTGCTGTCAATTCTTAGAAAAATGATTGGGGTCCACTAATTAACAAGAAGTTCCAAAACAATGTCAAAGAGAGTTTTATGTGGGTGTCCGAATGGAATGGTGGAGGAAGCTTTGAGGTTAAATGTGGTAGATTTCAGTATGTTGTTAGATTGAGAGAGGGACTGTGTTCATGTGGTGCTTGGGAGCTATATGGAATTCCTTGTCCTCATGCAATACGTGTAGTGCATGACAATGGTGAGAAAGCTAAAAATTATATCAACCTATGGTATAGGACACCTACATACACGAAAGCCTATTAGAGGCCACTAGAACCTATAAGGGAGGAAAATATGTGGCCAATAAGTGATGAAGATGCAGTTGTCCCTTCAAAGCTAAGGAAGATGCCAGGTAGACCTAAGAAAAAGGGGAGAAGGGAACATAATGGGATGGTTGCCAAACATAAGATGTCCCGAGAAGGAAGAAGCATGACTTGTCATGTTTGCAAGGGTAAAGGACATAATGCAAGAAGCAAGACTTATCTGAGTAGGGGAGGTAGTAATAGTCAGAGGAGTGAAACCGAGACTCCTATACCAACATAGAAGGGTGTTGGTTCTACTAATGCTCCTCATGTTAATGCTTCGACAAGAACTAGTGGCTCAAGCAATAAATATGTTAGTCCTTTCCACAAGGAAAATAGGCCAAAGACCAAGCCAAGGAAGAATGTGCTAACTGGCATAGGCCCTACATCAATCCTGAAACTGGACATTCAATTTTGAATGTAAATCTATTATAATTTTCTCCATTTATGATGCTTGAAATAATGATTGAATGTGATTATGGTATTTATTGTTTGTAGACTGGAACATCCATGTCGAGGGTCATCCATCGTGGAAGTCAAAAATCAAAGACGGGATCAAATGACAAGGGCCATCAAAAACAGTAGTATTGGTTTATGCATATCATGTTTGTTGTTTTTATTTTGGATTTTATGGACTTATGTTGCATTGAGTGTTGGTTTGTATTGATGGATTAGTTTGAGACTTTATTTATGTTGGTTTGGATGTAAACTTATTTTTGCCCAGGATTGTATGAAATTGATTACCTTGATTTTTCTTGTATGAGTTCTGAAGTGATTTCTATCCAGGATTGTATGAAACTGATTTTAATACAAGGCTCATTTGAACCACTTTTTTTTGGAGTACAGGGGCTTATTTGGCCTACCTATTGAACTATAAGGGCTTCAACGACCCATCTCAATCAGTTAAATGAGTTGGAAAAATGCTGCCAAATTATACTTCTGATTTTTTTAAATGACACGTGTCGTCATTTCATTGCCCAATAATTTTTTCCCACGTCAATATTATTCAAAAATGTTATAGAACCCAACATTTATTAGCCCAACTCAACTCAAGTTTACATGGCACTCCATGTTGGTGTGTCATGTTAGATTTTTTTAAAAATCAATTTATTTTTTCATAAACGAAACTTTAAAACTTTTGATCTCTCAAAATACATGTTAGATTTCAAAAAAAATTACATATTCGAACTCAACGCGTAAAAATCTTTCTAATAAGACCCATTGTATATAGTTTTTATTGCGTTTTTTCAATTACATTATTTTTAAAAATAATGTAATTCATATATATGATGTGTAAAGTGTTTATTCGAGCTGAAATTTTATTACATTTTGATAGTAGAATATATATTCATTATTTTTTTGCATTTTTATCAAAATTACGTTGAGTATCTGAACCTGTTAGAGTATAATAGTTAGGACTCTAAGGTTTAGCACTTGAGACATTTAAGATTTTATAGTGAATCCGTCGAGGTTTAGTGAATCTGAGTCTTTTAGGTTACAAAATGGAAATCCGATACACGAGCTCGTTAGGGTTTAGCGAATCCGTTTCCCTTGGGATTTATAACACTTATTGTTTATGTTACAACATGAAAATTCGATACACGATCCCGTCAGGGTTTAGCAAGTCTGTTCCTCTTAAGGTTTAACACTTATTGTTTAGGTTAGAGTATGAAAATTCGACATATGAGCTCATATCCCATAAATAAATACTAGAACCTACATAACCCACATATTAGTACAAAAAAAATAATGTAATTAAAAACAATGTAATTAAGAAAAATATAATTAAGAATAAGTGATTAAAACCTATCGATGATCGATCTTTACTTGATAATTATGGATACGTAATTTTTTTCGAAATCTAATATGTATTTTAAGAGATAAAAGTGTTTTAAAATTTTTTTTAACAAAAAAAATAAAAACATATGCTGTGAATTTTTTAAATGAAATATTTTATTTTTTAAAATTTTAATTTTTCATGTCATTTGCTTACAAAGTATGTTATGTAGACTTAGATTAATGTTGGGCTGCATAAACTTGAGTTATTTAAGACTACTCATATTTATTTATTTGAAATACAAATTCCATGTCAACACTTAACTGCCACATCAGCAATTTTTGAATGGAAAACATGTCAAGTGATAACGTGGCCTTCTTTACTAAGTAAAAGGGCCCATTTTGATCGAAAAAAAATTATAAAGGCTCAAGTGACCCTTTTTTGAAAGTACAAGGCGAAACCGTTACTTGTTCCTTTGATTATAACTAGGCTCAATTAGAGGAAGCCCAATCACTACTCATCGAAAGAGCAAGAGAGTCGTCCATTGAGCTATCTTCAAATGTTGCTACACGTGAATAAAAAGGAAGTGAAAAAAAAAAGACTTTGAATTTTGGAGAATAGTTGAAGGAAGTAAATGAGAACCACGTAAGGAAGGAGTTTGACTTGCAATGGGATACAATGAAAGGGAAGGAAATCAACCTTGAGAGAAGCTAGGAAACCCAAAATTGAAGGAATTTTTTGTGGGATTGTTGGTTAATATAAATAGCATATTGAAGGGTACGCAGCTGAATGATTTAGAGGTTGCTCCAGTTGACAGACCACACGACATACCCAATTTAATTTTTTCCTGTTTTACTATCTATCAATATCATACATACAGTGAAGCTCAGAGGCGGGATCCCGCATATAACTCTACATGCGGGATCCCATTTCTGGCCGTCCGATTTTATGGACGGCTAGATCTAATCTTTTTTTTTTTTAAAAAAAAAAAAAAAAACTGACAAAAAATAGCAAAGCTATTTCCTCTGTCTCCCTCAGGTCTATTTCACTCTCTGCTCGTCCGAGACAAGCACGATAGTCATCGGAATGTCTCGATTCTCCGCTACTCCGATCAGCGGTCGTTTTCGATCGTCTTCTCTCTCTCACCCCCCGATTGTTGGCCCATCCCGATTCCATCTCTTCTGAAACATTCCCTCGCTGTTCAACCTAAAACCCATCTCAGATCGGCGACTCGATGAAGGTACTGGAAGATCCCCGCTTCTCTATTCCAACTATGAATCTGAAACTCATCTTCCTGGGCAGTCAGGTATACGTGGATGTGTTGTTTTTGTGGTTCTCCTCTCTTTTGTCGAGGAAAGGAAAATCCGATTGTACATTAGGGCAGGGAATGATTTTTGTATTGAAATTAGAAGGGTTCTTTGTCTTTATTTCAGCCAGGATATTTGTTATTTACAAATCTAGATTCAACATTTGAGAATTCTTTGTAATGAATTGTGGTCGCTGTATTCGATTAGAAGGTTTTTGTGTAATCAATTGGATTTGTGTTGCTGGTTTTATGCTAATTCTTTTCGAATTGTGTTGGCTGGTCTTGGTGACGATTGTTTTGGAATTGTGTTGGCTGGTTTTGTGATGATTGTTTTAGCAATTTTCCTTCGTGATTGTTGGTTTTGTGCTGGCTGGTGTGTGCTGGTGGTAAAATGTGCTGGTGGTTAAATTGTGGAGTAAAATGTGTTACACCAATTAGCATGCTGGCTCTGCATTTCAAGGACTTCTGTGTCTTATACCGATTCATGTTTGCATGCTAATTGGTGTAATATTACATAAAAATCCAAAAGCATTACATAACCTTACATCTTCCAAGAGCATTAAAAATGTTAAGATGGTGTAGCTAAATAATAACTCATTCCAAAAGCATTACAGACCTCTTACATCACCTAAAAGCCTAAGATAAAAATACAATTCATCAAACTGCATCAGCCCAAAAACAATGTCTAACCTTATTTTCTACATCCATCTCAAATGTGTAAAAAAATCTAGGATTCTTTTCTTTCTCAGCTTGAAAATATTTAATCAACATCTGAGCATCGTGTCCAGCATACAATTTTACCTAATCTCTTCTTGCGTTATAAAAATATTTCTCAATGCAACCTATGTTTTCTATGCCTCTGGATTGAAGCTCGAAAAGATTTATTTGTTGGTGAATAGGCACATTAGCAGCTGAAAGTTGTTGTGTGAATGCTTTTTTTGCACCAGAAAATGAACGGTGAGACCGCAACATATGCACTTTTCTTGGTGTTGCAAATACATGATTATGAATCTCATAGAATTGTGAAACAACAAAGCATTGCTTAGTCCTACATTTCACAATAGTAAATTTGGCTTTACAGCCTTCTCTAGTTTCTGGCCTTTTCCTAACACCAGTAGAAGTAGAATTTCCATAATCTCGAACCCCTTGTTTGTAACAAACAAATTCTTTTCGAATAATTTCATTGGATTTGTTCGCCTTTGAGGAATAATTACGAACACTAAAACCAGCTAACCTAGTATATTCATTGTAAAACATCTGAGCTTCTTCAACCGAATCAAACTCTTGCCCTATTGTTGGAATTTTATCAACTATCACCTGAGGCACAAATTCATGAACATTGTTTGTTGAAGAACCCACATCACCATCCACAGCAGAATACAATTCACTATCCATGCTCAACATATAAATTCTTCAAATTACAAAACAAGATAAATTTTACCAGTTAGGGCACTTAGTCACAACAACACTGCCGTGACTAGCAGAGACCAAAGCCCACAATGCCTTGCCTGCCTAGCAGACCGAAACCCTCACTGCCCGCCTCCACGCTGCCCGCTTGAGACAAAAATCCACAATACCTGCCTGACATCGAAACCCATACTGTCTGCAACCAAGGTTCTCGCCAATCGGGAGGAGAAGATAGAGAATTTGTGTGGCCTAAAATCGAGGACTCAAGAGAGAGATGACAGTCGGAGGAGCTGGTTTTTGGTTGAGCTTCATCGATCTGGTGGAGAAGGTAGACGTAGAGAGTGAATCGGGGTGAGGAGAGAGGGAAATTATTCATTTCAGTTTTTTTTTTAAAGACCAGATCTGGTCGTCCATAAAATCGGACGGCCAAAAATGGGATCCCGCATGTAGAGTTATATGCGGGATCCCGCCTTTGAGCTTCACTGTATATATATATATATATATATATATATCTTTGTAAGATTTGTTGGATCGATCTTCGATAGAACCAGCACAACGATCGGGTAGCAACGAACAATTTCTTCTTCTCCGTTCACTAACCACACAACAACTCTTGATCACGAATTGAATAGCTACTACGATCCGTCTATTGAATCTATATCATGATTGGATCTGTCACACCCCGACCCCCGGATGTGACGTGGAAAACAAATAACTAACTAACCCCAATTAATTGAAATGACTCTTTTTTTGTTTATTTGTTTATTCATATATATATAATAATAATAATAACACGTATAAATAACCCGACTCCCCTCTGATGGTATGTGCACCTATCCGTCAATTTGATTCCCATCACCAGGTCAATTGGCATCACTCGACTATCCTGAAAAAAAACATAAACACAGGGATGAGCCGAAGCTCTGTAGAAAATACCATAATCTTGGAAAATGTAACAGAAGTCAATTCCACATTAAATCACATGAAAATGTTAATCGAGTATTCCCCACTACCGTCACAATCTTAACTAGCCCCATCTTCCGACCTCACCGTCGAACCATTTCCAATCACGTCCCGACCTCATCGTTAGGGTCTCTCCACGAGTAAGGAATGTAGACACTTTCTTCTACAAGGCACTTGCTACCCTTCAGTTTGTGGCCGCATAGCGAATCCTTACTCGGATTATTTCTGATTGTACATACAGGGCCAACACTCGCTCCCAACACCATAATCAAATCTTTTCACAAACCAGCACTTCCTTGGTACTCACAAGTTCAGCAAGACAAAAGTATAAATCAAAATTCCAAGTCACATAATTAACGCATGTAATCTACATCATTAACTCATATTATTATATATACCAGTATTTCCACTTGCTTAAACAAACTGCAATCAACATGAATTGTTATTACTCTCGTCAACAATCGTCGGTACCATATACATGAAACAAATTCACATATTGCATTATATGCACATAGTATGGTATCTCTTTAGGCTATCAAACAAATAACGAAGTTCACAACATTCTAGCTCCACATCGACAACTAGTACACAACCCAAATTCTCAGAATTGGGTTACCCGAAATTTATATCAATTCAAAAAGAGCTTAATCACACTACAAATCAATGCATTCCATAATTATTCAAAGGAAATCACAGCAGACCAAACCATAAAGCATGAAATAAATTTGTCTAAATTTCAACGGCAATAACACACGAAAATATAACTAAATCCCTAATTATTTTCAGGTTTATAGTATTCCCTATCTCGTGAAGTGTGCCTCACATCCCCTTGATCCAATACTTTTCCGTATGATTTTGGACATACACTTGAATTTCTTCACCAAACTTTAGATATAGTTTCTATTACAAAAATACATATACATAGTCAAAAATATGCTCAAACTCCCCTAAAATACAAAGAATATACAATGTGATCAAATGAGTGAATTTTGCCCGAAAAAGTCAAACTAGGTCAAACGGGTCAACAATACCTGAAATACCCACATTCCGATCACAGGAGATCCAGTGAATTTCACTAGAAATCACCAAATGTTTTTGTAGTAATCAACGAGACGAACTCAACGGTGGTAATCTCGCATCAAACGAAGGTTGGAGGAGGGAGAAATCGACCGTCAAAGCTTGCGAAGGTTGAAACTTTTGAGAGCTTTTCCCGGAGATATACAGCTCCGTTTTGGACGATTCTTGGACCGATTTCATACTTCTTGAAGAGACGAAGAGATTGGTACCAACTTTGTTGCCTGAAGTGGTCGAAGCAGGGATATCGGAGCCGCCGAAGTTGGACGAGCAAAAATCTCGTTTTTCCCCTTTCTTTTTTTTCCCTTCTTCCGTCCAAATTTTTCTGTAATTCTCCTTTCTTTTTCTTTTTCTACCTTTTTTATTATTATTTAACAACTCAAATAAATCATTTAACCATTGAATTTTTTCTATTCGTTCATTAACCCCTATTATATAGTTATTTACAAAACAATTTATTTTAACATTTTCAATTCTTACATCTCATCTTTAATCTTTACCATCTAATCCAATTTCAATTAAATTTTCCTTCTAATTAATTTCCCAAATTTTATTCAATGTAAATTTGCTAGTTAAAATATTATTTCAACCTAAGATTAATTATTGAATCCACCATTGTACGATTGTGTTCATGTCACCCTCCTGTTCAATATTTCTATTATTCCCGCGTAAAGATGTCATAGGATCACAAACTAAAATAGCTTCTTCTAATCACAAACCGAACACAACATGAACAGAAACTCGGGGCTAGATGTCATCTGCTATTTGACCTTGATTTAGGAACTCTAAGTCAGGTGGGAGAGAAGCTGCTTAGGGTTTTCTTTTTTTAAGTGAGAAAACGTCTCAATGAAAAAAACGTGTCCAACCCTAAATGTCTGGAGTTCTTTATATAGACTCACAACAAGAATATCATAGCAAATATCTTTTGACTAAATACCAGATAGAAAATTCAGACTAACAATATACACCTTTCTTATTATGGTAAATTACAATTCACTCCACTAAAGAATTATAAGGACTTCAAAACATATTTCGAGCTATATATTAAATGTTTATTAACTTCCCATGTTAAGAAAGCTAATACATGATTTATAAGTAAAATTACTGACAATTTAACTTATAAATTATGGACCTCGAGACTCAGGCTTAACTTATTTATCATGTCCGATAATTAAATCTACCTGCAGGGTTTAACACGATCAAAACTTATAAGTTTTCTCGAGGGGTATCCTCAATTTGTAAATGGGAACATCGTTTACTTCAACAAACAATATTCCTGATCAATGTGTTGTCATTGTCCAACTTACTGAGTTTATTGACTCATAAACGAGTCTCACTCTATTCTGACTCAAAACAATGTCTAGTGCATAATCATTCCTATTATTTGTATAAGGATTAAGAGTATAAGCATTCATAATAATTACAAGGAGTTTGTTTTATATAGTTAGTATAAAAACACTTTCCTTGACTTGGTCCAGTTCAATACACATAAGCGTATTAGCACATGAAGTCAAAACTATATTGTTCCCTCCATCAAGATAAACGCATTTAATCACGTGCAACAAACATACTGCTCGTTTTTTCAAATTCTATCTTAGATTGTGAACTAAAACTTATATTTCACAAGAACTAACGATCTAATCTTTTGTATGTAAGTCAAACTCTACACACCAGATCATTTACTATGCACAATGGAGAAGAGTATATGAACGAACAAACAGTACGACATTCTCTCAATTCCTATAATTTCTTTGTTTATCCTTCATCTATGAATTCAACAACTATTTTTACTTTTTACTCTTTTTACTTTTTACTTTTCAACAACTATGTTAAATAGTTAATATATTAAGTAGAACTTTGAGTGATTAATATAGTTGTGGGTAGTTTAGTCATTTCCGTAAACCCCTTTAGGACTGGGTGTTACATGATTCTTGGGAGACCTTCGAGGATATGGATCAGCACTATCCGCAATTCCACCTTGAGGACAAGGTGCATCTTTTAGGGAGGAGTATTGATAAAGACCAGCTGGTTTATGCCAGGAAGGGTCGGGCATAGTTATGTTTTTTCCAGCTATTTTGTAAGGGCATTATTGTAATTCTGTTGTTGTGGTTAAGTAGGGTTTTGTGTCTTTTGGGAGGTTATCTGGGATTTTGTCTTGAACTGGTGTTCTGGAGGTGCGACCCCTCGTGTTGGTCTGCTTGTGTGTGTTTTGTATTTGATCTGTGTTCTATCAAAACTGCATTACAATATGCCATAGGGGACTTTTCCACACGTATTTTGTTGGGAAGCTCCTATGTCTCCTATAGTTATACAGCCAACATGGGATGTGCAGATTAATCACCTTGGAAGGTACATCTTTACTCCTATACATGTCATAGTTTATCCAAATACAAGTTGCCTTTAAACCATAAACTAAGGGACTATGCTATGCTCAGTCTCTCGGTCTTGCATTATTATATCTATGCTCAATTGTTATTCTGTTGGATGACCAACGATGAAGTAATGGAGTACTTCCCTCAGCAAGCTGCATTTTTTAACAAGATGATCATAAGTTGAAGTGCAATTTCGCGATGATGCTGAGAATTAACTACACAAACTGTTGTCAACTCCTCTGTTTAATGCGAAATTGAATCACTTTTTTCATCCATGGTTACATGTGCTTTGGGAATGCAGAGCTCATGAAACAATAATAGTAGGACCACCTTTAATTTTAACAAGTTTGATCGATGGAGACTTCACTAGACTTAAAAATAGATATGGTTACACTAAAGTTGTATTACCCTTTGGCAGCTATGTCTCAGATGTTTAGTCAATGAGGTTGTGAACGGCTAAACATTAAACAATGATTAGCAGCTAAACTACTTGATAAACAATTAAGATTAAGATTGACTATGTAAATGAAAAACTTATAATCATTGCATGTTGTAATTAACACCCGCGCGAAGTGCGGGCACGCAACTAGTAAATAATTATTTTTCAAACGAATTTATTGTCTCAAAAATCTTTCACAAATACAATTGTGTCCCAAATTGGTCACAACAAAATCCATCACAAATGGCCGTCAATATGCGAGATTTTTTGCCACTAAAATTGCTTTAATAAAGTTGTGAAGTCCCACATTGATCCAGTTAAAGTGAATGCTGAACTTAATTGAAGCACATCCTGGCAGCCCAACCCATATCTACAAAGTTACAAACTCAATTTGAGGGCACAAGCTAATGTGAAAGCTTATTCAATTCAAGGCAAATGTCTCACTATTCTTACACAGCCTCTCACCTTCAGGACTTCACAAGTTCACATCTCGGATTCTCTAAATATTAAAATGTGTTTGGATTGATGGATTTGAGAAAAAGGGAAGAGAAAGGAAATGATTTTTCCTCTCTGTTATCACCATATGCATGCAAGCCCAAGAGACCAGCCCACAGTCATGGAAAGGAAAAGCCCAAGTTGTAAGAATCCTAATCCAATCAGAGGTGTGTAGTAGCTGGCCCAAGAAAAGTGGAGAAGCAACAGCTCGAGATAAAAATCGCGGGACACATGGTAGATGATGGGAGAAGTTTTGTTGTTACTGGTGGTAGTGACACAAATTAGAGATGGTGGGTTTATGGCCAACTAGACCATATTTAACTGAAGATTATGGAGTGATAGGGCCAGACGTTGCGGAAGAAGAGTTGTAAAGACAAAAGAAGGAGGACAAGAGGAGGACAACACAAAAATACAAGAAAGGCAAATTAAACAACCAAAAGGCAATTCTCAGATAGATTTCAGAATCACATATCATTCCAGTAATGATCATGTCATCCTTCACAAATTCATTTGTTTATAACTTATTTTCATTCACGTATCAATATCAATCATCGTTGTGTAAATTGTACTTGGTGTCATTTTATCTTTTTCTTTTATTGTAATCTCAACAAAATACACTTCAATGGAGTTGGAAAATCTAAGAGTACCATTGTCCCAAGGTAGTCTTTACTTTCGTTTGATTTGAGTTAGATAATAATTCAATGTATTTTTTGATTTTAGTTATAGTTGAGAAACTATAATCTCTAGCACACTTGTAAAGTCACAATTTTGGGCCAACACCCTCATTTCCTTTGTTTGGATTGTTTAGAAAAAAAAAGGTGGAGGAATGAATTTGTCGAGAATTGGGAGGAAAAGTTCCTTAATTTTTTGTTAAATTTTTTCCTCCCTATATTGATGTCATTTGGAGGGAAAGCTAAATTATGATGTCTACAAATTAAAAGTCTATTTCGCCATTGAGATGCTTTGGTGCTTCATGTTTTCTTTTTCTTTTTTCTTTCTTTTCTTTTATGAGTGTTATCCAAACAAGAGAAATTACAAATTATTTCCTCTTTTTTTTTCTTATCTATCCAAACATGAGAAGGGAAAAATATCATCCATTCTCTTTCTTTCTCATCCTTCAATCCAAGAAAACTCTTATGGCTACAATAATTGTATCCCCTCCTAATTATTTTTCTCATCTTCAAAATTTCAATTTCAATGAAATTTTCGTTAAATGTTTCCTTTCTTTTATTGTAACGTATCGAAGGTTTTGGGCTCACCATAGATCCCTTGTCCATTACTCCAACTGACTGACTCATACCCACGATTTTCCTTGCTAGATTATATATGCAATTGACATTTCAATTCATCAAATGATGGGTGCCTTTGTGAGATGCGAAAGAAGCAATAAAACAAAAATAGTTATGGATTTTCGTAAGCACTACAATGCTTCACACCCTTAGCTATCTCCTATCACGAGAGCAAGGGTTCGAGGCACGGAGGTTGCAAAAATATGTATCATCAAGATTAATGACTTTGACCCAACATAGGAGTGGGCCCAAACCTTAACCCTAACCATTCCCAACCCTAACCCTTATTAGACTAATGGGTTAGTATAGTATACCCTTAACCAACCCTAACCATTCTTAACCCTAACTCTAACCCTAACTCTAACCATTCCTAACCCTAACCCTTATTAGACTAATGGGTTAGTATAATGTACCCTTAACCAACCCTAACCCTTATTAGACTAATGGGTTAGTATAATGTACCCTTAACCAACCCTGACCTTAAACCATTCCCAACTCTAACCATTGTTATACTAATGGGTTAGTATAATGTACCCTTAACCAATCCTAACCCTAAATCATTCCTAACCCTAACCCTAACACTAACTCTAACTATTCTTAACCCTAATTGTTATTAGACTAATGGGTTATTATAATGTACTCTTAACCAACCCTAACCCTAACACTAACACTAACACTAACACTAACACTAACCCTAAACCATTCCTAACTCTAACTCTTATTCGACTAATGAGTTAGTATAATGTACCCATAACCAACCCTAACCCTAAACCATTCTTAACCCTAACACTAAGTCTAACCATTCCTAACCCTAACCCTTATTAGACTAATGGGTTAGTATAATGTACCCATAACCAACCCTAACCCTAACACTAACTCTAACCATTGCTAACCCTAACCATTATTAGACTAATGGGTTAATAAAGTGCCCATAATCATTCCTAAACCCTAACCCTAACCATGATTACACTAATGGGTCACTCATGTGCTTGGTCTAATGTAAGACTAATGCATTACTAGACTCATTGGCTTGGCCCAATACAAGATTGACCCATTACTATACTCGCGAGCTTGGCCCAACAAAAGACTGACCCATTACTAGACTCGTGGGCTTGGCCCAACACAAGGCTGACACGAAATTGTGGTTAGCCATACAAAAGCCGAAGCCCAAGCCACTAAGAGATTAAAGTCTTCTTAAGTACGATTCGTAAATCGTATTCCTATTATGTATTCCATTCAACACTAACTAGTGAGAGAGAGAGAAGGAGCTAGAAGTCGCGATTTGCAGAGCTTGAAAAGTAGTTCGTAGACATTTACAAGCACCACACTATATTGAACATGTTAATTTATTTTTTTGGAACAAGAAATTTTTTGGTTTTGAACAAGAATATTTTTGGTTTTGATGAGGAAGAATTTAAGAGCACCCCACTATACTAAACATGTTCACTATATTTTTTTTCAACATTTTGGTTTTGAACATGATACATTTTAACTATAATGATTTAACGTTCCAGGTAATAATTCTAACAATATGCTCACCATAACAATTTAGTCAATATTTGCCTGTCATCCGTGAACGACAAGAATTGATGGATTGTGTCAATGAGATGGACTTTCACGGACTAGTGTTGATATAAAAAAGTGATGATACAGAGAGACTTCTTGATTGATTTATTTAAAAGACATGACACAACAGACAACACGCTACATGTGAATGACCTTATTCTTACCATCACTCCAAAGGATGTTACTACAATATTGGGATTACTTGCTACTAGGAGACTTGTTCCTCTAGAGCCTAAAAATGTGATTATACAGTTTTGTGAAAGTGGTTGATCTACCTGAGAAGAGAGTTATCGATATTTTCTACTTAGAGAAAAAAATGATTGATAGTCTGACACCTAGAGAGCAATTCAAGTGTCATTTCCACTTATATGCAATTAACACTATGCAATCTCCAAGTTCAGGACTACAAGTTAGTTTTGGAGCTTCTGTCATTCATTGGTTGTGTTCATGAAATGAATTGGGGGCAGTTTGTAATAGCAGTTTTTAAGGAGTGTGTTACGAGAGTTACGAATGGGAATTTTGAACCCCATATAGTCTTTCAGCCTCTTCTACAAAACCGAAAAGCATGACCACAACATCATCCTCTGTAAGTTTGTTCACCATCTTTGACGAATCATTATTGGCATTGACATTATAATGCATATCATCTTCATCTATATTTCCTTTTGCACAAATTCAAAATGATATATGTTCAAAATTAAAGTAATGAAAAGTTCATAACCAAAATTATATCTGTTCAAAACCAAAATATTGAACTATTCAAAATGAAAATACAATATAAAAATAAAAGTTAAAAAATGAAAATGATGTGTTAAAAACGAAAAAAGCAAAAAACGCAAAAAGCAAAAAAACTTAAAGGTAAGAATTTAAAACTGAAAAAAAATATTGTTTAAAAAAATTAAAAAAATAATTTCCAACTAAATTCATAGTGAAAGTAAATAATTAAGAAAATAAAAATAGGGGGATTCGCCAATAAATCCTTTAATAAAAATATGTATTCCATTCACTCCCTTCAATTTTTTAATATTCCAAAACATCCTTTAAATAATTCTGGACAAAACTACTCTTATTCCAATAAATCCTTATGTGTATGACATATGCTGACATCACCAGATTCTTTTCATTTTTTTCTTTTAAAAACTTTAAAACAGTTTTATCTCTCAATATACAAGTTGGATTTTTTTTAAAAAATATATATTCATAATCAACACGAAAAACTCTTTCCAATGAGATCCATCATCGATATGTTTAAATGTTCATTCGTCAAATCCTCTGAATGAACTGAGAGGATTTCTCAAACTTATCCAGAATTCAGAGGATTTCTCAAAACTCATCAAAACCAATCAAAATAGTTTTCAAAATTAAGCAAATAAATTCAGGTGATTTCATAAAAATATATCAAAAAAATATAAATTTTTTGAAAATCAAACAAAAAACAACAAAAAATTTCAGAGGATTTCACAAACTTGTCACAAATTTAGAGGATTTCACAAAATTTACCAAAATAAATCAAAGGAATTTTTGAAATTAAGCAAAAAAAAATAGAGGATTGCATAAAATATATAATAAAAATTATAAGAATTTTTAAAAATCAAACAAAAAATAACCCGAAACTCTAAATCCTAAACCTAAAATCTCAAAATCCTAAATACTAAATCCTAATATCTTATATCCCAAAATCATAAAGTATAAATACTAAACTCTAATATTTTAAACACAGACTCTTAAACTTTAAACCTTATAACCAGAAATCCTCTGAATTTTCCATAAATCCTCTGAATGTAAACAATTCTAGTTTTAATTTTGAACAAAAAATTCTTATAAATAAGGGGAAATTAGGCTTAGGTCCAAATTTACTAACTTTTAAGAGTAAAAGAACAGCTGAATTTTTTTTGTTAGTTAAGGTCCTGCTGATTTTTAAATTTATTGAATTAAGGTCAAAACTTGAAATTGCAAATTTGTCATTGTTATTTCAATTAAATATGATTGAAAACTTATTTTTCTCGTTGCGGATGCTTTCGACTTTGGATTAAGGAGAGGCCAGTTGCGTTGGAATCGTGAGGTCGAGACGAATCCAACTCCATTGGCCTTGCCAAGATTAGACATCGAAAACTGTCGATTCAAGGCAAAACATTCATAACACATTTGGCCTAAATCCGATCGTTACTCGTGTTAGATCGAGGTGAGATTAGTGGTGTTGGAATCGTTAGGCCGACACAAATCCAACGCCACTAGACTTGTTAAGATCCGACATTGGAAACTTCCAAATGAAGGCAAAACAGTCGGCACCAATCAGAACGTGTTTTACCTCGATCTGGCCGTTTCTGAAGACGGATCGAGACGGGACCAGTGGCTTTGAATTCATCTTGGTCGGACAATTCCAACGTCACTGGTCTCGCCTCAATCCATCATCGGAAAGTGATTACCTGGTCAAAAAATATTTTCGAAGGTTCTACAAAGAAAAAGTATTTTCTACAGGGAAAAATAACACTGTACATTTTATAATGATATTATTGGTCCATTATATAGGTCTTGCTTCAAGTGTTTTCAATGGTAAGAATTTGTTGGATTTAGTGAATCTGAACTTTCTAGTTCATTACTTGGGACATAGATTTTTAATAGCGAATCCGGGTTTTGATCTGTTGAATAGAGAAAAAAAATAGTTCTACAGGAAAAAAGAGTTCTAACCAATTTTTAAAGTTTGAACCCCGGTGTTTAGGGTATCCGAGCTTGTTAGGGTTTAGTACTTAGGACCCTAGGGTTTAGCACTTATGACATTTAATATTTTAGAAGTGAATCCGTTCCTTGAGTCCATTAGGGTTTAACGAATCTGAGCCTTGAGTTTTATCACTTGGGACATAAAGGTTTAGTAGTGAATCTATGCTTTGGGTCTGTTGAATAGAGAAAAAAATTACATAGAAAAAAGAATTGTACAGAGAAATCAAGGTTCTACAGGAAAATATAGGTTATAAAGAGAACAAGAGTTATGCACTAACAGTAGAACGAAAAATGTGATTTCATATTTTTTGGCCTGACTTTTATGTCGAAACCTTGGGTTCATCACTTGGGACATAGAATTTTATTATTGAATCCGAGCTTTGAGTCTATTGTATATAGAAAAAAGATATTTTACGGAGAGAAAGTCATTCTAAAGATAAATAAAGGTTCTACAAAGAAATATAGGTTCTACAGAGAAAAAGATTTCTACAGAGAAATAAAAGTTCTACAGAGAAATATAAGTTATAAAGAGAAAATGAGTTATGCACTAGCAGTAGAAAAAAAATTATGATTTCATATTTTTTGGCTTGACTTTTATGTTTGAACCTTATGACATATAGTTTTAGTATTGAATCCGAGCTTTGGGTCTATTATATAGAGAAAAAGTGATTCTAAAGATAAATAAAGATTCTACAGAGAAATATATGTTCTATAAAAAAAAGATTTCTACATAGAAATAAAGGTTATAAAGAGAAAAAAAGTTTTGCACTAGCAGTAGAACGAAAAATATGATTTCATATTTTTTGACCTGACTTTTATGTCTGAACTTTGGGACATAGGGTTTTAGTATTGAATACGAGCTATGGGTATATTGTATAGAGAAAAATATATTTTACAAAGAAAAAGTGATTCTAAAGATAAATAAAGGTTCTACAGAGAAATATAGGTTATACAGAGAAAAAGAGTTTTAAAACTATGATTTCATATTTTTTAGCTTAACTTTTTTGTTCGACTACCAAAATGATCGTCGTTGGTCTCAAAAGAAGCACAACTATGAGAGGAGTAAAGCCCGACCTATGGCAGCCAGAACAGAGGTCCATAGTAGCCGAAAAGACACTGTGAAGCTCCGACGACGCTCCAAAACATCTTCATTGTTGCAGCTGTTTCTGACGTTGGATCGAGGTAAGACTGGTGGCGTTGGAATCATTTGGCCGATACGAATTCAACGCCACTATTATCGCTTCAATCCGATGTCAGAAACGTCAAGATTGAGGCAATTTCAACGGCAGTAGTCTCTCTTCCGGCTTTTTTCGGTGGCGGATTGAGGAGAGACCACCGTCGTTGGACTCCTCTTGACGATACAATTTCAACGGCAGTAGTATCTCTTCGATCAGATGTTGGGAAGAGGAGCTTTTATTGTCGAAGATGAAGACCACATGTAATGGATGAGATTGATAGTTTGGGTAGTTTAATTATTTTGTCTTTATTTCTAATTTTTTAAATGAATTGGACCTCCTTCTAAAATTAAACATGATTATGTCCTTTTATCTAATTTTCCCTATAAATAATTAAGAAGAATTTACAAAAATAAGAAGAAAATCTTAAAATTCTACTAACATATATTCCTAAACCTTAAACCTTAAGTCCTAAACCCCAAAATCCTAAATAATGAATTATGTTCTCCTAAACCCTTAAATCTTATACAATAAACTCTAAACTCGAATCTCTAATATCTTAAACTTCAAAACCCTAAACTTTATCAAAATGAAACAAAAAAAAACTAAAAATTTAGATGATTAGAGGATTTCTTAAACTTATCAAGAATTCATACAATTTTACAAAACTCACCAAAACAATTCAGAAGAGTTTTTGAAATTATGCCAAAAAAAAATCAGAGGATTTCTTACCCAGAATTCAGAGGATTTTCGCAAAAGTCACCAAAACAGTTAAAAATTGAGTAACTTGTAGAAAATGAGTAATGACAAAATTTTACTCATAATATGCAGCCACCTTGACAATTTACTTATATTCTTGCATAAAAGTTGGTAACATGCATAATATTCGCAACTGCCACACTTACTATTTTTTTAATCTTACTTAAAAATTAAATAACTTGCAGAAAATAAGTAACGACAAAATTTTACTCATAATATGCAGCCACCTCCGCCATTTACTCATATTCTGGCATAAAAATTAGTAACTTGTACAATATTTGTAGCTGTCACACGTACTTATTTTTTAAATTTTACTTAAAAATTAAGTAACTTGTACAAAAGGAGTAAAGACAAAATTTTACTCGAAATATGCAGTCATCTTAGCTATTTACTTATATTTTTGCATAAAATTTGATAACTTGCATAATATTTGTAACTGCCACACTTACCTATATTTTTTAATCTTACTTAAAAATTAAGTAACTTGCAAAAAATGAGTAATTCATGTACTTTACTCATCATATGCAGTTGTTAGGTGTTAAAAAACACCTAATATCCTGGTGTTAAAAAGTGAGTTTTTGCCCAATATTTTAGTACAAATACTACCCTATGTGTGTGGTCATATCTCAGGAATGCTTATTGGAGGATCAATGGAAAGGGTACCAGTTGGACGAAATCTGCGACCTTGGCGGTTGTAGGACACGGGATTGTAATTCATACGCAATTTGGGATGCTGATGTGGCTAGCATTGGTTGGTTCTCTTATTCCTTATAAAAGGTCATTAACCCTAGAGGGGAAAAAAAGAGAAGAGTATTGACGGCTGGAAAGAGGAACCAGAGGCGATTTTAAGGAGAAGAGAAGAATAACAGCAAGGATTATTGAGGATTTTGGCAGATTTTTCCTCATTCTTGTGAAATCAAACATTGTGGTCAATTATTGTTATGGATTTCATTAGTATTATGAGTAGCGAATTTATTTTCTAGCTAGGGTTGGTAAATTCTTATACCAAAACCTTGTTCGCAGATTTAATTGACAAGCAGACTGAATTTAATTTATTGTTCTCTGGATTTAAAGTTGATTGCCTATGATTATGTATGCCTGATCAACATCTTAATTGTAGGTATTGTTAGTTAAACATATTCAGCTGACCATGACCCGGTGTTTGACAGAGTGACAAGGGCTTGCTAAAGTTCCAAGTTTTGGGGAGAATAGACATAACTGATTGGGTGATAGATTGTTACTCTAGGTTGTGCGTTTGTCGATTTCCTAGTGCTCATGCTTGTTTTAGGTTGTTCTTAGGAGAGACCAAACCAAGACTCCTTGAATAAGAAAAGATCTTGCAACTGGACCAAAGTCAGGATTGTTGTTTAGGGAAATCTAGTTGACTGCAGCTGGACCAAGGGCTTTTGACTGACGGCGTTAAATTCTTAAAAATTGTGTGCGTGCGTATTAATTTGTGTGCATAGGAGGAGGTATTTGAAACACCATACCCAAGCTAGTTTTTTTTACATTGATTTACAAATATAATTTTTACTCTGTCCTAAGTTTTTTTGCAGTGTTCAATTAGTAGTTAATACAGTCCTTGTGATTCGATCTCATTCACTAATTACTGCCATTGACACGTACTCTTGCATTTGGGTAAACTAGTTGGTATTAAAAATAGCGATCAAGTTTTGGCGCCGTTGCCGGGGACTGTTAAGTTATTACTAGTTGTTAGCGGAAGTGTTCTTAATTTTAATTATCTTCGAATTAAGTGCGTTTGCTTACTACAAACTCAAATTTTTGTAGGTATTGGAATATTTTTGTGCGTTGCATGGTGAATACTCGGTCTCGACAAGAGCCGTTGGAGAAGTTTGATCTAGAAATTGAGAGGACTGTAAGAGGCCTGCGACAAAGGAATATGGGAGATAATAATCGACAGATCCAAGAGGCTGAAGGGGTAGAAATTCCTACTGCCCGAGTTCCAATGATGATTCGTTACATTCCACAGAACATAGCCCAACCATCTTGCATCACATACCAACCTACATGGGCGGCTAATTTCAGTTTGTCACCTCAATTGCTCAACTCATTGCCGCACTATGAGGGTAGATTTGACGAGGATCCACATCAACATCTGAAGGATTTTACTGACTTGTGTCGTATACAACACATGACGGGGATAACTGCTGATAATCTCAAGTTGGTACTTTTTCCCTTCACTCTTAGAGGGGGAGCGAAGATTTGAATTTTTGCATTATAATTTTCGACTTCTCACCCACTAGTACTGGTTATCATGACATGTTTTAGCGAATTATATGAAGAATTTGCATGATTATTTGTGATGAAAGGCCATTTAGTGCACAAGTTATTCGCACACCAAAAGTCGCTGTGTGAGGAGCCATCAAAAAATATTGTGTGAATGAATGTCACGAATTTGTCAAGCTAGAACTTGCATCATACCATACTTGCATGACTATTCTATTTTTGTTCAAATTATGTGATGAAGGTGAACTCCAATTTTTATCTATGGCCTACCCATTCTTTCGAATCTTATGTGAGTCCACTCTCATAAATTCCCTTATCCTTTTCATGCCTACACCATACCATTCTTGCATGTGTCATGCATGTTGGTTTATTAGAACAAAAGGAATGCCAACAGGGGATGTTAGAACAAATTTTTGCGAGGTGATTGAAGAGCAGGATAAGTGTGTGGAGTAGGGGTTGTGGATAATACGTGGATAGCAAAGTACGAAGCGTGAATGTGCTGAAAATGCAGGTAGTGTGCGGCCGCAAGAATCGAGGCCTGTGGCTGAATTGAATTTAAAAGAAATAAATAAATTGCAGCCAGAAGTGTGACCTCAGCAGCCGCAGATTGAGAAATTATAAAGTCTAACTAGGGTTCAATTGGGACCCTTAAACGCCGTCCCTTTTCACTTGACTCCCAGGTCTTTAGTTTCCTCTTTTAAACGCAAGAGGCGAGCAGCCATGTCCACAAGAAGTTCAAAGAGAAAGAAAATGATGGCTATCAAGGGAAATGAGAAGGTGAGTGTGGTTGAAAATTCTGGCAATCCAAGTGAGGATGAGGGAGTGATGGAGCGATTCATAACCCCTGAAGCAAAGGCAGAGTATGAGGATGTATGGAAGAATAGGGGGTTACATGTAGAACGGCATGTGGCGATTGCTGACTTCACCCAGGTGAGTTGGTATTCAGTTTTAGAAGAGATGAAGTGGTTATCCATTGCTTTAGTGCCAGGGGTAGCTAATGTGAATTTAACCCATGAATTTTATGCTAATTTTTTGTTGAACTAGAACCATTGGCCTATGTTAGGGGTAAGCAGTTTTTCTTTAATGCAAGGAAAGTGAGTACTGTTTTAAAACTGCCAGACCCAGTTAAGAAACCTAGCTATAGATTTAGGGATTTTGGTACTGCTGACACTAGAGTAGTTTGGCCCGAATGGAGTGTGGTAGTTGATATGTTGACTGGTAGGGAGGAGATGGATGTGAGTAGGAACTTTGTTGCATATGTGGAATTATTGCAGCGATATAGGTTGTTAGCTCAGATTGTATCTCAGAATGTCATTCCTGTGTCTCATATGTCCACTGTGAATGCCAAAACATGCTACCTGATGTATGCCATTGTGTGCAAATTAAATTTTTGTATGGCTGCCACAATTTATGATCACATTGTCAGGGTGAAGGTTGCGAAGAATGTGGGACAGATTCTGCCGTTTGGGGTACTGATTACTTCTATTTGTTTAAGTGAAGGGATTGAACCTAAGCCTTTAGACACTACTGAGGAAAGGAAGGCTCCTCTCAATAGGACTTGGTGGGAGAGAAGTGAGGTGCAGTTGACAAGGCAGCAGCAGAGGGTAGCGAACAGAGAAGTTGATGGTTCAAGTGGAGCTGAGGTTAAAGAATGGTCAAGTGAGCAGTTAGGGGCATTAGTTGAGAGGTTGAAGGTTGTGGAGGATAAGTTGACTGACTTTAGATCTGGTTTTGAGCAAGCCAAGCTGATACAAGATACAATGATGAGGCAATTGGAGAAAGTGGTTTCTGTAGTAGATGGAATGAAGGTGAATGTTGAGGGTTTGCTGCAGGAGATGAAAGACTTCCAGCAACGCTATGAAGCCAAGCAGCAAGAAATGTTTGATTTGATTCAAGATTGGACTATGCCATGAAGTAGTAAGGAAATTAGTGGTACTAAGGAGGGAGCAGCTACATTTTGGTACGTAGGTGGAGATTTAGGATAATCCTCTGGTGGCTGCCATTTTGTTTTAATTTTCTGGCATGTTTGATGCATCTGTCAAGTACCTTTTGTTCATTTCTAGTTGAATGCTTTTGCTACTTTCATGACCTGTTTAGATCTATTAACCTAGCTGGCTGCCCTGCATTTGTTTTTACCAAGAATGCAATGTGTGCATGAAAGACTTCTTTTATCATGGTACATTAAATCCTTCTCTGTGACGAAACAGAATAGTAATAGGGAGTGGTATTGGTTGATATGCAAGTTTATAGCTACAATTCATGCATTCAGTGAGTGTAAACACAACCTTAAACACCTGAGTGATAAATTTTTATTCGACTAGTGCGAATCCGTGTGAGGTTGTGTGAATAACTTACGTGGGCTAAGCGGTAGTGAACAAGTTTTATGGTGCAGCTCATATGTACTAGCTATTACATGGAAATGATGAGTAGATATTGCGGTGGATAATTCAAATTGTTGGTTTCAGAAAGTCAATCGTGGATTTATAAAGAGGACCTGTGGATTTTAATTGTTTTCTAGAGTATTTGCTTGAGGACAAGCAAAGTCAAGTTGGGGGGATTTTGTTAGGTGTTAAAAAACACCTAATATTCTGGTGTTAAAAAGTGAGTTTTTGCCCAATATTTTGGTACAAATACTACTCTGTGTGTGTGGTCATATCTCAAGAATGCTTATTGGAGGTTCAATGGAAAGGGTACCAGCTGGACGAAATCTGCGACCTTGGCGGCTGCAGGACACGGGATTGTAATTCATACGCAATTTGGGATGCTGACGTGGCTAACATTGGTTGGTTCTCTTATTCCTTATAAAAGGTCATTAACCCTAGAGGGGGAAAAAAGAGAAGAGTATTGACGGCTAGAAAGAGGAACCAGAGGCGATTTTAAGGAGAAGAGAAGAACAACAGCAAGGATTATTGAGGATTTTGGCAGATTTTTCCTCCTTCTTGTGAAATCAAACTGGTCAATTATTGTTATGGATTTCATTAGTATTATGAGTACCTAATTTATTTTCTAGCTAGGGTTGGTAAATTCTTATACCAAAACCTTGTTCGCAGATTTAATTGACAAGCAGACTGAATTTAATTTATTGTTCTCTGGATTTAAAGTTGATTGCCTATGATTATGTATGTCTGATCAACATCTTAATTGTAGGTATTGTTAGTTAAACATATTCGGCTGACCATGACCCGGTGTTTGACGGAGTGACAAGGGCTTGCTAAAGTTCCAAGTTTTGGGGACAACAGACATAACTGATTGGGTGATAGATTGTTACTCTAGGTTGTGCATTTGTTGATTTCCTAGTGCCCATGCTTGTTTTAGGATGTTCTTAGGTGAGACCAAACCAAGACTCCTTGAATAAGAAAAGATCTTGCAACTGGACCAAAGTCAGGATTGTTGTTTAGGGAAATCTAGTTGACTACAGCTGGACCAAGGCCTTTTGACTGACAGCGTTAAATTCTTAAAAATTGTGTGCTTGCGTATTAATTTGTGTGCATAAGAGGAGGTATTTGAAACACCATACCCAAGCTAAGTTTTTTTTACATTGATTTACAAATATAATTTTTACTCTGTCCTAAGTTTTTTTGCAGTGTTCAATTAGTAGTTAATACAGTCCTTGTGATTCGATCCCATTCACTAATTATTGTCATCGACACGTACTCTTGCGTTTGGGTAAACCAGTTGGTATTATTAATTGCGAATTTAATTTGTGATTAAAAATAGCGATCAACAGTCACCTCAGCAGATTATTTATCTTCTTGAATAAAATGTGGTAAGTTGCATAATATTTGCAGCCGCCACACTTACCTACTTTTTTTAATCTTATTTACAAATTAAGCAACTTGCAGAAAATGAATAATTCACGTATTTTACTCATAATATGCAGTCACCTCAGCAGATTACTTATCTTCTTGCATAAGAGGTAGTAAGTTGCAAAATATTTGCAGCCGCCACACTTATGTTTTTAATCTTTCTTAAAAATTAAGTAACTTGCAGAAAATGAGTAATTCGTGTATTTTATTCAAAATATGGAGCCACCTCAGTAGATTACTTATCTTCTTGCATAAAAGGTAGTAAGTTGCATAATATTTGGAGCCGCCACACTTACCTATCTTTTTTAATCGTACTTAAAAAATAAGTAACTAGCAGAAAATGAGTAATTCATGTATTTTACTCATAATATGCAGCAACCTCAACAGATTACTTATCTTCTTGCATAAAAAGGTGGTAAGTTGCATAATATTTGCAGCCGCGACACTTACCTATATTTTTTAATCTTACTTAAAAAATAAGTAACTAGCAGAAAATGAGTAATTCATGTATTTTACTCATAATATGCAATCACTTCAGCAGATTATTTATCTTCTTGCACAAAAAGGTGATAAGTTGCATAATATTTGCAGCCGCCACACTTACCTATCTTTTTTAATCTTACATAAAAAATAATTAACTTGCAGAAAATGAGTAATTCACATATTTTACTCATAATATGTAGCCACATCAGCAGATTACTTCTCTTCTTATATAAAAGGTGGTAAGTTTCATAATATTTGCAGCCACCGTACTTACCTATCTTTTTTTATCTTACTTAAAAAATAAGTAAATTGCAGAAAATGAGTAATTTAATACAATTTAGTTTTTTCTCATATATTTTTCATTTATTATTTTTATTAAATAAAATAATAATTACTTTTTTGCAATATCACATTTTATTAATGGCACATTTAATAAAAAATTTGATTTTCCCACTTAACTTATTCATATGTTTTAGCAGGTTAATCATTATTATTTTGGCATGTGCCATTAATAATTAACCTGCTAAAACATATAAATAATTAACCTGTTAAAACATAAAATGAGATATGTCAAAAAAAAATAATTAACCTGTTAAAACATATAAATAAGTTAAGTGGGACAATCAAATTTTTTATTAAAAGCTTGATCCAATGGTTATGACATGTTTGTTGTGAATGGTAGTGAATAATATTACATATTTGTTATGAATGGTTGTGAACAGTTGATTTTTGACAGCTTATCATTTGTTGTGAACAAAACACCATTTCAGTTTTGAATAGTTATCATTTTGTTATGAACAAGAACTGTTAATTATTACTATTTTTAACACATGAAAAAATTTCATCCACAATATTTATTTTATTAATTTACTTATTATATACCTGAAAAACATCACGTCAAATAGTCAGTACTTCATTTTATCACCTGCAATAACCGGTTATAATATTAAAATATTTTACACGGCATGATGCCTTGAAGTCATCATAGAAGGGCCCAAGACTGAATCAAGTGGTGCAAATATAGTAATAACACATCTACTAATGCACACTTTTTTTTTTGTGAGGACTTAAAAACACTCTTAAGGTACCACGATAATTACCTTCTCCACAATATACATTGCAGCTGAAAAAATAAAGAAACAAGTTCAAGATTTGAGAAGCATTTGAAGTCAAGTCACAACAGGAGTTGTTGTAGAGCTTCTACGAACCAAAGAAAATGAAGCGTCAGGAGCCAAACTCTATATGAACCAATTGGTCATACTTCATGCAAAATAAATAAATTATATTGACATAGAAGCCATGCCATCTACTAGCTTGTGCCTGAAACTTCAGATAGACACCAAATTCTCCTTTTTCCTGTTGTTAATGTTGAATGATTCATTTATTCAACCCAACCAAAGCAAAGACATTTTGTTGATGTCCAAAGTTGATACCTATATGACAAACATGCCTCTTGTTGCCCAATCTTCAACCCACTAAAGCGAATCCTATAGTTTGTCACAGCAACGACTGGGAATACGTGTCACTTGTTATAATGATAGATAAAGGAGTTGAAGTTCGCCAGCTAACATCAAAAGCAAGAAGACTGCTCGAATATTACTTACTTCAAAGACCAAAAGCCACAAAACAAATGCGAAAAAAGAAAAAGAAAAAAACACACAAAGAAAAGCTGATATACCAATTACCTGGCCATCAACAAATTCCAAGACCAGGACTATTTGAAGTAAAGTTAACGGAATACACAGCTCCTGTCTAGAGTATCCGTTAAGGAGCAGGCAAGGACTATTGTTGGTGTTTTAAGTATATCTAAAAGAAATTCTGTGTTAATAATTTAATGAATTGAAGAGTGGAGGAATGGTTAAAATTTTGGATCCTTAATGTTAGAAACCCAAGTTCAAGGGATGCCTACTATATACAATAAATATATATATATAGGTCAAAGATAGGTCTTGTACCTTTGATTTCTTTCCTTCTACGCTTAGAAATTTTTGTTTTTCCTTCTTGAAATATTTTTGAACATTAATCATTGATTTAGTCATTAACTAATACACGTTTTCCTGATTTTACTCTAACGTTTCAATATTTATTTGGAAACGTTCTAATTTCTTAACTGATTTCGTGGTAACTGTTTTGGAAAAAATTGATTTTCCATGACTTTAAAACGTGGACATGGGAGCTCTGGTATTATATTCTTACAGGAAAAAAAAATTCAGAGAGAGATAGAAAGAGAAACACAAAAATTCGAATAGTGACCTGTGAAAAAGGTATTGATACAAAGAGTTTGAGCTTGTTTTATCCTGCAAACGACGTAGTTGTATCACTGCATGTACACAATAGGCAGAGCCACAAATAGTCTTAAAGAGAGCGACCTAGTTCGTGACTCAAGCCGGTGAACTTATCCAATCTCTTAGTTGTTGTTTCGAGGTAATATCTTTAACAACTATTGATCCACAAGTGTCTCAATGCTCCAAACAAATCCGTAACCTCACCTTTGGTTGGGGAGATTAGTAGCGGAGACAAAACTCATTCTTTGTTTGGTTTATATAAAACATGAATCATGAGCATGAGTTCATGAACCTTATTCTCCTTATGGGAAGAATAATATTTTTTTTAAAAAAAAAATTTAGCTTTCATTAAATCTTATATAAAATTGTCAATTTATTATAAAAAGATAATACAGTCTTTTTATCTACATTATAATCCGTCTCAGTAAGCTAATCATCAGCTCATGTTAAACTCACTCTCAACCAAATGTGGGGTAAACACACCTAAAATGGACAACTAAGGACTATTGTCTTTTTACGGTGTTAATACATATGCAATCATATTTATAACAACCAAATCATATGAGAATAATGTCATAAGTTACATAATAATGTGATGAGTATCACCAATAAAAAACAAGAGTTTATGACTCTCTTGCAGACCAAAATAGCACCCACAAAGACAAACAGCCTACCCCCAAACAAAATGCCAATTCACCTGCCTCTCAACAAAATCCCCAAACCTGGACAAAGTGAAGCAAACAGACTATAAAGCCATCAGTCTACTGTCGTCTTCTCTTCGACCAATATATTTTCTTCAAAGAAAACATCTGTTAGCACCGTCTTAGATTGCAGAGAAGCACTCAGCAACTTCTTACCCTGTCAAAAATCAATAAATATAGTTCTATGTTCATAAGCCACAACAAGCATCATCACCGAATTAAACAAAAGAAAGGGAGAAATACCAAATTACCTCATCAATTGTCAAGTTAATCGTTCTCTCCTCTAGAGCACAGACATCCTTCACATTGAACTTATTCAACATAGTAATACCAGAAATAGTTGACATAGGCATCACCGCCAGGTCATCCATTATCATGTAAGTCACCACTCCTTTCACAAACCCACGCTCAGCAGACGATGACCCTTCATTCACTGGATCAACATAGGTCGCCACAGAATTCATGACGTTCTTGCAAGTCGGACAACTGGCTTTTGGGTCACAAGTCACATATGTACGACAGGTGCTATAACTGTTGTAGGCACACCTATAAAACGATTTCCGTGCCGACGATTGGTTACTCGTCAACAAGAGAGGCGTATTTGCAGAAGGGTTTGCTACTGCTGGGTTCAAAAGACTGTCTTTGCTTTTTCCAGGCAACATATATGTGTCTTTCAGATCCTCTATGCTCTGGTACAGATTTCCAATGCTCCCCACCATGCCTTTCGGCGAGAGAATTTTTGTGCCGGTACCAAGAGGCAGGCAGAGTACGCTAAAGAGAAAATCAACAACGTCCTTGCCGGCTTCAGCGAATAGGATCCTGCGGCCTTTGGCGTCTATCAAAAGCTTCATGCTCAAATCTAGATCTTCCATGTCCACTGCGCCAATGGTGTGAAACGGGGACGAACAGAGGTGATGCAGGGACACCGGGAGATAGCAGCGCCTATCAAAAGTTATTGATCTGCCACGGAAGTCCTACAAAGACGCTCCTTAAGACAGGGCAAGGGAAAATTTTCGCGACCTACACCATTAAAAGATGGGAGCTGTCACGTCCTTTTTATATAGCTAACATACGTTAGGTAGGTTAAATTGTCATTTAATAAATGATGAAAATTTACAAAGCAAACTTAACGGATTACTAAAGATGTAAATTTTGAGATATTAAAGTAATAATTCAATTAAAATTAACTGAATTTAAAAAATAAAAAAAAATTTGCGATTAAATTAAAAAAATTAACAATAAAAATTAAATAAATTTTGTGATTAAAATAAATTTTGTGATTAAATTAAATAATAATTATCTATTAAATAACGGTGTTTCATTTTTTTTAAAATATTATTTACTATATTATATTTTATATATTTTTGACAATATTTTCTCTAATTGTTATTTAACTATGTTTTGTACCCGTGCAATGCACGGATAATAAAAAAAATGTTTGATTAGAAAAAATACATCACCTAAAGTGTGTTCCATAATGATGTATGCATATCTATATTGAAACAAATGATTGATTGAAATAGATTTTGTTAATTATGGATTGATTTATGAGTACATATTTGGGCAAATAAGATATAACTTGAGGGTTTTCATTCTTTAAAATAGGTCCGCTACATTTACAAACATAAAAATAAAAACAAAATGCTAGATATTCCCAAAATATTTCTACCATCCAACTAGGCAAAAACTGATCGAGAACCATATCACATTCCCGACATCAGATCGAAGTTAGACCACTGTTGTTAAAATTGTATCACTGAGACGAGTCCAACGACGGTGCTCGCTTCTCAATCCTTCATCGAAAACGTCCAGATCGAGGCAAAAAGCATTTTGGACTAATGCTTTTTGTCTCGATATGGACTTTTCTAACATCGAAGCGATCGAGGAGAGATCGATGACAATAGATTCGTCTCATTCGGTGATTCCAACGTCACCTGCCTCACCTCGATCCGACATCAAAAATAGCCGCAGCGAGAAAAAGAATTTTTTGTGTAACACCTCGATTTCCGGAATGTTACATGGTGCTTACCGCACCTTTCTAAGTTGCTAATGTGATTCTCATTCAAAGGATTCAACCCTAGTTAACCCAACTAAGTCAAACCCGTTAATATAAAATTCGGCAGCATCTCCCCGTATATTGAAAAATGTCTACCTGATCAAACGCAATAATTAATCCATCAAAATCACATCACAACCTAGCAAGACCTCAGGCCATCTATTAGCATGCAAATCACAACCTAGCAGGGCCTCATGCCATTTAGTAGCATGCACAAAATGATTCCATAATATAAACATCATAATAATCCATATCATTATAAAATCAAGACTCAAGGTCCACCCTCAGTTCAGAAGATCCAATCATAAGGATTACTTTCTAACCATCCATCATCCACACCAAACGGTGCCAAACAGTCAATATCACAAACTATATTGAAATACAAATAAGCGTGTCAAACAAATAGATAAAGTCTCTCAACCCAAACCTAAACCCACTGCAAGTGTCATCTATGCCACAACATCTTTACTGATCCGCGTCACCGACACTCATATTAGTCTCACCTGTACAGAGGAAAGAAAGTAAAGGAGTGAGCTAGAAGCTAAATAGGGTAAAGAGTCAAATAATAACAATAGGCCAAATCCAAAGGAAAGGCTATGCAACAATATGATACCAAATGTGCCCATGTCACATAGTATAACAAGAAATTTGAGTATTCCCTCTAGGGCAAAACCATCAATCAATCTCATGGTCCCCCAACCATGGGTTGAGCATAACATTGAACACACATCCTAGTCTCCCAACCATTAATGGGTGCGCATTGGCTCACCACTCATAAAACACCCACATAGAGTTTACCTGGTTGCGTGATCCCTGTCACACCCAAACCACTTGTGTGTTGCTTCACATGAAGTCATACGGTCGATGTCTAAGCTTTGACACGCAACTATCCTTTCATGTGACTTTCAAGAAACCCTATGGTATCCTGAGTCCATACCTGAGCATCCCATGCGACTCTTATGCATTCATGTATCATGTCATGCCAAAGTATAAATATATAGTATCCTACATGTAAATAATTATCGCATGATGCATGGTAAGATTCAAACCATGCTCAATGAATGATTGAACATGAAAATAGGGCAATGAAATCCACAGTTAAGAAAATTCATGAAATAACCTTACGCTCGTTCTTCCTTAGTAGCAATAAGGCAAGAACACAATTCAGATGACCAATCAGGACATAAAACGCATTTTAAGAGCAAAGGATTGATATGAAACAAGAAACATGTTAAGTTAAGAATCCACTACCTCGACTAAGCACAACTTACAACACAATTTCCAAAATTTAGGGTTTCGTCCCTTTTCTTCCAACCTATCAATTTACTATAACAACATGATAACCAATCAAAAATCAAGAGTACATACCTTCTCTCTCTGGGATTTTCTCAAATCCTTCAAACTTCACCAAATTTGTAACTCTACTTCGAATCAACAACCAAACCTAAATATGTAACCACAATCAAGTTCCTAGAGCATCTAAAACAACCAATCAAAGATTTGGACAAACCTAACCAAAACCTAGTTTTCCAAAAATCATGAAAACTTACCTTAAAACCTCGAATCTTCCTTGAATCCTTCTTGAATCTTGATATGCTCCACAAACCCACCAAAATCCAAGCCAAATCCTCAAGAAATCTCCCTCTCTCACTAAGTTTCTCTCTCTTCTCGGCTCTTTATTGATTTCTCTCGAAAAATGGCTGGAACAACGTTTTAGAACCAGAATCCTGTGTTAGTGTCCGGAAGTCTCATTGTTTGGCAACCCTATTGCCTCTATTTATTCATTAAGCGTTCAGACGCCTCCCTATTTTTCTAGCACCCAAAATTCTACCTAATACAATCTGTCGACCTTCTTTCTTTAAGTGTCCGGACGCCTCCTTGGGTTTTCGGACACCTCTTTTTTCTTATTTATTTTTCAGTAAGTTCACTTTCAGCTCAGTCTAATCTTCGATTAGATATATTATGGGCCCGAAATGGATATGTGTGCTAAAAGTTATGGGTCATTTAGTAAACCAAGTTCAAAAACGATTCTTTGTGGTCTTATGCAACACAGGTGGTTTGTAACCTCCCCGAATCCATTTCTAATAATTTATTACCCAAAATCTAACCAAAACGTAATATTTTTGGATCACAGTTTCACATCCCTCCCTCCTTAAAGAAATTTCATCCCTAAAATTTACACAAATGTACCTAAAGTGTTGAACAACTCTAGATACTTTTCCCTCATCTTGGATTCAAGCTCCCAAGTTGCTTCTTTCGTTCCATGATACATCCACATAACCATCATAAGTGGAATTACACTCGACCTTGTGACTTTATCCTGTCGATCCAGAATCTTCACTTGTTGAAGAGTGTAACTCCCATCTTCTATTTGAACAGTCTGTTATAATAGGAAAGCCTTATATCTTGAAATTAATTCATCAGGTTGATGATAAAATACATGGACGCTGCAGTGGGAATTATGCACTTGTTACACAACAACCCCTTAGAGGAAGGGCCAAGCAAGGAGGACAACGTATAGGAGAAATGGAGGTTTGGGCTCTAGAGGGTTTGGTGTTTCTCATATTCTACAAGAGATGCTTACTTATAAATCTGATCATATTAAAGCTCGTCAAGAAGTCCTTGGTACTACGATCGTTGGAGGAACAATACCTAAACCCGAGGATGCTCCAGAATCTTTTCAATTGCTCGTTCGAGAACTACGATCTTTAGCTTTGGAACTGAATCAACTTCTAAGGTCGTCCAATCCAACACATGTGTATAGTCCGGCTCATACTTTCGTAGCATAGAAACATGAAACACATCGTGAACTTTTGACAGCTTTGGTGGAAGTGCTAAATGATACAAAACCTGTCCAACAAGCTCAAGAATCTTGAATGGTCCCACAAACCTTGGTGCCAACTTACCTTGCTTGCTATACCGCTAAATACCTCATCTTGGACTAACCTTTAGAAACACCTTATCCCTAATCGCAAACTCAAGTGGCCTTCTCCTCTTGTCGGCATAATACTTTTGTCAACTCTGAGCAGTGAGTAAGTGCTTCTTGATCACCTCAACTCGTTCCCTTGCTTCCTTGACCATATCCGATCCTGAAACCACCTTCTCTCAAACTTCACCCAACACAAGGGTGACCTGCAAGGTCTCCCATAAAATGTCTTGAAAGGTGCCATACCAATACTAATTTGGAATGAGTTGTTATACATATACTCCACCAAAGGTATGTACCGGTCTCAACTCTTTCTGAAGTCCACCACACATGCTCGAAGCATGTCATCCAAACTCTAAATGCTTCTCTCATTCCGCCCATCATTTTGAGGATGGTAAGCTGTACTTAAATATAACTTTATACCCAAAACTTCTTGTAAACTGCTCCAGAATGTACTTGTGAACCGTGGATCTCAATCTGACACGATAGATAATGAAATCCCATGCACTCTCACAATCTTCCTCACATACAAGTTTCTCAACGACTCTAACAAATTTGTATTGTTCATAGGTAGAAAATGTGCCGACCTGGTCAATCGGTCCACAATCACTCACACCGTGGTCATGTTATTTCTGAGTCATTGGAAGTGCTGTCACAAAATCCATAGGGATCCTCTCCAATTTCCACTGTGCTACCGGTAGTGGTTGTAGCACCCCACTAACTTCTGATGTTCCCCTTTTTACTTGTTGGCAAGTGATAGGTGAAAAAATGCACCTGTATTTATGATCTTTAGGGATATTAATTATGATCTTTTAAGTCCAATTACTACTTAACTGGTGTTTTATTGAGCAGGTGATAGCTGGCTGGAATATGGGTGATTTAAAGAGTTTTCTGTGCAAACAGTGCAACCTGATTGTGAACACATTGCGACCAGTGACGTAATTTACTTTGCTGATGTAGCAAGTAGGGTTTTAAATACTAAAAACTAGACCAAAAATTAGAATTGGACGCCGCTGCACCTCAGGACCAGGGAGAGAAGACGTCAGGAGGAGGAATTCAACACTTTCGAGCATCTCCTTCTTCCCCAATTGAATTTCTGGTTTATTTATGCAATTAAATCATGAACATGTGTAACTAAATTTCTATTTAGTTTGGTTTGGTTAGTTTTTCTACCACAACTTGTTGCACAATCTGATTGACAATTACACCAGGTTTAATTCATTGATTCTCTGAATTTAATGTTGATTTCTTATTATTGTATTTCCCTGATCAACATCATGATGATAAGAACTGTTAGTTGAATACATTCGGCTGACCCATACCCGGTGTTTGACGAAGTAATAAGAATCTGCATAGGATCCAGATTTGGGAATTGTGAACACAATTGATTAGGTGGTACACCAACGCTTAAGATTGTGCGATTGTCGACTTTCTCGTTCATATGCTTGTCTTAGGGAAATCTTAGGGTACACCAACCAAGACCCCTACGGTAAGAAAAGATTTTGGGCTGGACCAAAGCCAAATTCGTTGATTAGGAAAGTCATAATTAGGAGAGCCGGACCAAGGTCTTCTAATTGACAACGGTAAACCTTTAAATTGTGTGATTGCATATTAAGTTGTGTGATTGAGTGACAGTAGAAGAACAACACCAACCCAAGCTAGATCTCCTCCATATTTATTTATCCAATTTTAGCATAATTTAATTGTTTGTTGCAATCTGAATTTTCTACATTATTATTGCTATTTTGTTTGTTTGGTGATTAATACAGTCCCTGTGGATTCGACCCCACTCTCTTTTATACTGTCCTTCGACACGTACACTTGCGATTGGGTAAGACCCGTCAGTATTTGATATTGCAGGTTTATTTGCGATATTTTATATCGACCAAGTTTTTGGCGCCGTTGCCGGGGACTGTTGAGTTTATTACTGTTCAGACGTTTCGCAATAATTTTGATTTATTTACTTACTTGTTCATTCAGTGAGACCCGAACTTACTGTGCAATTTATTTGTGTCACAGGTAATCTTCTGATTCTTCAAGTTGCATGATAACTACACGTTCGCAACACAGAGAGCTAGAAGAGTTTGATCCTGAGATTGAGAGATCCGTGAGAGCATTGCGACGAAGAAATATGGCTGCCGAGAATGATCAAATTGTTGAAGTTGGTGATGCGGGTAACGAGAGGGTTCCTATGATGAATCGGTACATTCCACGTAATGTTGCCCAACCATCTTGCATTGCTTTTCAGCCCAACAGAGGGGCCACTTTCAGTTTATCACCTCAGTTGTTAAACTCTGTACCTCACTATGAGGGGAGGTTTGATGAAGATCCTCACCAACACTTGAAAGACTTTACTGATTTTTGCCGAACGCAAAATATGACGGGGATTACAGCTGATAATTTGAAGCTCATGTTATTTCCATTCACATTGAGAGGAGGAGCTAAGATGTGGTATAACTCCATTGAAGCAGGTTCTATTGGTACATGGGAGCAAATGGCTACGAAATTTTTGAGAGAATATTTTCCGGCTCATAGAACTAAGCAGCTCATGCGAGAGATTCAAAATTTCCAACAAAAGGATGGGGATTTGTTTTATGAAGCTTGGAAAGATTTTAAGATTTTGCTTGGCTAGATGTCCGACAAATACCTTGCACAAAGATGGCATTGTTTTGCACTTCTATGAAGGGTTAAATGAGGTAAATAAGATGAAGGTTGATTCGGCTTGCAATGGGGTGTTGATGAGAAAAAGTAGTGAAGAGGCTATGGAATTGTTTGAGGAATTAAGCGAAGACTCTCAGCAGTTTTCTACAAGAAGTAAAAATTCCTCTAAGCGGCAAGGAGTGTATGAGGTGAGTTCTGATACAATTGTGCAAGCTGAGATTAGAAACTTGACCCGAAAGATTGATCTCCTAGTTGACACTATGAAAGGGATGAACATAAAAACTACACCACCACCAGCCATGCTTTGTGCAATATGTTCACATGAAGATCATGCTACTGAGGCATGCCCTTTGACAGCTATGACATAGCAAGAGGAAGCCAATTACATGGGTCAAACAAATTTCAATCAAAGGAACCAACAATATCCTTGGCGTAGCCATCCAAATTTCTCTTGGAAAAATGATCAGCCCGTTAATAATGCACCAGTTCCAGCAGCCCAACCAGCTATGAAAAGTGACTTGGAGATTTCTATGATGCAGTTCATGAAACAAACAACTCAAGCCATCCAAAATTTGGAGACACAAATGGGACAAATGGCTAAGGGGTTGAGTGAAAGGAAGAAGGGAGAGCTTTTAGCACAACCCATTAACAACCCAACTAGAATGGAGCATTTGAAGGCTATTACAACACTGAGAAGTGGGAAAATAATTGATAACAGAGTTGCTGAAACGGAACCTGCTGGAAAAGAGTGCCGACAGGTCGCGGAAAGGATTCAAAAAGGTCGCAGTTCTGCATCAGATGTTACAAAGGATTGGGGAAGAGATCCACCACCTTTCCCGCAAAGGTTTGCTCAGAAGAAAATTGATTCTAAATCTCTTGATATTTTTGAGACTTTACGGAAGGTAGAGATTAATATTCCACTTCTTGATGCTATTAAACAAATTCCTTCGTATGCTAAATTTTTGAAAGAATGTTGTACTAACAAGAGGAAATTTGTTGAGCATGAAAAAGTCGCCTTGAATGAAGAGGTTAGCGCTGTCTTGTTGCATAAACTACCTCCTAAGCTTAAGGATCCAGGTAGTTTTACTATCCCTTGCAAGGTAGGAAATCAATTTTTTGAAAAGGCATTGTTGGACCTTGGGGCTAGTATAAATTTACTACCTTTTTCTGTTTATGAGAGACTAGGCCTAGGAGAGCTTCAACCCACATCTATCACTCTACAATTGGCTGACCGTAGTGTTAAGAGACCTATGGGAATTTTAGAAGATGTGTTAGTCACTGTGAAAGGATTAATTTTACCAGTTGATTTTGTTGTTTTGGATATGGAAGATAGTCCAATGTGTACATCTTTACCTATTATTCTTGGTCGCCCTTTTATGGTCACTGCTGATATGCATATTCATGTGAAACAAGGAACTATAACCATGAAAGTGAATGACCAAGAACTGGAATTTCATGTATTTGAAGCTCTTAAATCTCATGATGATTATAAAGATTGTTTTAATGTTGATACTATACATGATTTTGAGAGTGAGGATTTTCAGGTATCAAGCGAAGACCCCTTAGAAGTAGTGGTGCCACAAGGGTTAGATGACCGAGTAGTATCTACAGAACCCATGGAACGTGATAGCCAAATCAAAAGGGCTAAATTGGGACTCCAGCTTGGTTATCCATATGTTGGTAAGGGCACTTCATCTTTTGAACAACTAACACCTACTAATTCATCTTTTGTTCTCTCTACAGGTAAAACACAAAAATTAGAAATGAAACAGCTACCCAATCACGTGGAATATGCTTATTCGAAAGAGGATGCTAAGCCTTTTAGAGAGACACAAAGGTGGCTAAACTCACACACGCAAGAAGTTGAAGACAGAACATCTATGGGAAAAGATTTTCATGAGGGGCAAAAGGATCCTGTTCACAACTTGCATTTGCAACTGTTCCCAAATAGGCTGAAATCAAGATGGCATGGTCCCTACTTAGAGAAGACAGTGTATCCTCATGGAGAATTTGAGTTACAACACCTCGCCTCCGATCAGAATTTTAAAGTTACTGGGCATCATGTGAAGCCTTATTGGGATTCAGTCCCTATCATAGTGGAGGAGGACATCCCATTCAATCCACCTTGATTCAAGCCACAATGTGGTTATGTTCGGCTGAAGACAATAAATTTAGCACGTCATGGGAGGTAACCCATGTGGAGGAGCGTCATATTCAACATTTTCAACCAGCTAAGTCTCCTTTCCGTTTTCTTTCATTACAATTTAATTTTTGTCATCGCAAATTTATTTTTTTTCTTTTCTTCTTTCGCATTGAGGACAGTGTCAATTTCAAGTTTGGGGGAGAGGGAATTTGCTTTTGCCAAAAAATTTAAAGAGTTTGGGAATTGGCATACTTGTGCATGATTGTTATGAAGTGCTTTAGCGACTGACGGTGTGATTCTTTGCTTGACAATTTGCTATGAAAGTCTGCTTGGTATACACATTATTCTTGCATTGTTTAGCCATGTGAGAATCCTTCAGAAAAATTTTGTGCAATGAATTTCAGGATTATGTGATGCTAGAATTTGTATTAAACCATCTAAAGTTAAGTGCCGTGTTTTTATTCTGTGAAAGTGATGAAGGCATTCTTTGTTCAATTGGCCTACCTTGGATGATTATTGTGATTCCCTTCTTCTCAATGAAAACCTTGTCTCTTTTGATAAGCCTCTCTATCCTTGTGATGTGTGATGTGTAATGCATGATCAATGAGTCATAAATTTAGAATTCCATCATGGGACTTTGTTTTGAGATGTTAAGAGGATGATTTGAGAAGTTTAGAAAGTTTTTGAGGGTGAATTTTAAGGATTGGAAGCTAAAGTGGGTAAACATATGTGAAAGTGGTTTTCTGAGTGATGTATGACCTATATGTGAACTCTGGCTAAAAAAAAAAGAAAAAGAAATGGTGATTTATTTACGAAGTGGAAGTATCAGATGGTTGCGACCAAAAAGTGAGCTATGTGTGACCTAAGTGCAGTCGCATAATTCGGGAACTGTCAGAATTTGGAGAGGCATATTCTACTGGTTGGTCATGTACATTATTGATCTTTAAAAAAAAAAACAAAACAAAAGTGTTTCTTGATCATTTTTTGACCAAACTTTGATTACCCAGCAAGAATTTGGCCATTTTATTTCACAAGAGCTAGTGAAAGAAGATTGGTCTAAGAGAGCATTGCATGTGGTCTATGCAGAGATTGGGCAATTTCAATAAATTCGCTGGTATGGAAAATTGGAGGAGTATAATTGGTCCTATGATGGATGCCTATTTTTGGACTCTTTTGATGTTTGCATGACCATCATATGTTTTATATTAACCTTGGCTTTACTTAGCCTATGTTAATCTCTGCAGCTTTTCCCTTTGTCATATTGAGCTTATTTGTGATTGGATGATGATGACTTAGTTTGAGTCCAATTTATAATGATTTTATACACTGCCTTTCTTGAGCCTTCCCTTACCATTTTTTGTGAACCCAATTAAGTCCTTCTGATTCATGGATGAGAATACTTGCACGAAGTAAGATTGGTGGACATACAAGCATATGGCTGCATATCATGAATTCATATGAGAGTAAACACAGCCCTTAAACACTTGAGTGAGAAATTTCTTTTATATATATATTTTGTGTGTACCTTTGTGAGGTTGTGCAAGAATATAAGTGTATGCTAAAGCAGTTGTGAGCAGAGTTAAGGTTGTGCAGCTTCCACCTAAAGTTAATATTGTACTAAAACAACAAGAAGGTACTTGTATTGCCAATTCTTGATGGAATTTTTCAAATGAAGCTTAATTGATTTTCAATATGATTTTCCAGCATCACTGAGTTTTGCATACTTGCCTGGGGAGAAGCAAGAGTCAAGTTTGGGGGATTTTGATAGGTGCAAAAATGCACCTGTATTTCTGATCTTTAGGGATATTAATTATGATCTTTTAAGTCCAATTACTACTTAATTGGTGTTTTATTGAGCAGGTGATAGCTAGCTGGAATATGGGTGATTTAAAGAGTTTTCTGTGCAAACAGTGCAACCTGATTGTGAACACATTGCGACCAAAGTGCGACCAGTTTGCGGCCGCGGATTTTAGCGGGCCAGTGACGTAATTTACTTTGCTGATGTGGCAAGTAGGGTTTTAAATACTAAAAACTCGACCAGAAATCAGAATTGGACGCCGCTGCACCTCAGGACCAGGAAGAGAAGACGCCATGAGGAGGATTTCAACACTTTCGAGCATCTCCTTCTTCCCCAACTGAATTTCTGGTTTATTTATGCAATTAAATCATGAACATGTGTAACTAAATTTCTATTTAGTTTGGTTTGGTTAGTTTCTTCTACCACAACTTGTTGCACAATCTGATTGACAATTACACCAGGTTTAATTCATTGATTCTCTGAATTTAATGTTGATTTCTTATTATTGTGTTTGCCTGATCAACATCATGATGATAAGAACTGTTAGTTGTTCGGCTGACCCATACCCGGTGTTTGACGAAGTAACAAGAATCTGCATAGGATCCAGATTTGGGAATTGTGAACACAATTGATTAGGTGGTACACCAACGCTTAAGATTGTGCGATTGTCGACTTTCTCGTTCATATGCTTGTCTTAGGGAAATCTTAGGGTACACCAACCAAGACCCCTACGGTAAGAAAAGATTTTGGGATGGACCAAAGCCAAATTCGTTGCTTAGGAAAGTCATAATTAGGAGAGCCGGACCAAGGTCTTCTAATTGACAACGGTAAACCTTTAAATTGTGTGACTGCATATTAAGTTGTGTGATTGAGTGACAGTAGAAGAACAACACCAACCCAAGCTAGATCTCCTCCATATTTATTTATCCAATTTTAGCATAATTTAATTGTTTGTTGCAATCTGAATTTTCTACATTATTATTGCTATTTTGTTTGTTTGGTGATTAATACAGTCCCTATGGATTCGACCCCACTCTCTTTTATACTGTCCTTCGACACGTACACTTGCGATTGGGTAAGACCCGTCAGTATTTGATATTGCAGGTTTATTTGCGATATTTTATATCGACCAGCAAGTCAAACACCTCGTCATGTACCTGGTCACATTTGCCTACATCCCCTTCCACCATAAATTTCACTTCATATCTTGGTACATCTTTGTACCCCTAGATGCATGGGAAACCATGAATTGTATGCCTCATTCAAAATCTCTTGTCTTAGCTCCTCATCGTCGGGAACTATGAACATTCCCACATATCTCACTCATTTGTAACTTCCGCGAATCCATTCAAAACTTTCCTCAATCACATCAAATGTCGAATCACCATTCTACGCATCCATGGCTTTCTACACCATGTGTGATATCGAAGTCATACACCCCAAATACATTTTTCCCTTATCGCTTTCAATTCCAAACCGAACTGGTTGATTGTATAAACAATCCCTCATTCATGCAAGAACAAACTAGCCACATCATGCTTTCGACTCAACACATCCGCCACCACATTTTCTTTATCGGTATGGTATTGCAAATTGAAGTCGAAGTCCTCCAACTACTCCATCCACCGCCTCTGCCGAAAGTTCAAGTCCTTCTAGGTGAATAGATATTTTTGACTTTTGTGGTCTGAGAAAACCTCAAACCATTCTCCGAAGAGATAGTACCTTCATTGCTTCATAGCAAACATAAACACTACAAGCTCCAAATCATGAACTGGATTGTTCGTCTCATGTGTCTTCAACATCCTCAATTCGTACTCCACAACCCTTTCTCACTGCATCAGAAAACATCCCAATCCAATTTCAGATGTATCACAATGCACCTGGTAGCGCACATCCCTCTCTGGTACTATTAACACTGCAGGTGTTGTCAACCTCTTCTTTAATTCCTCGAATGCCGCCTTACAATCATCTGTCCATACAAACAATGCTGGCCAAGCATTGCAATGTAACGGGTTACCCTTCAGTAGTGGTAGAAGCAACTTGTACCTCCGGTGGTGCCTGTATCTGCTCTAGTGGAATTCTCAAAGTCCCTTCCTATTGGCCAAACTGAACTATGTCCTCCGCATGTGTCCCATCTCAAACCATCATCTCCTCGCCTTGCCGCATGCTTCGATCAAGCACCAGCTGTCATGTGCTACGGGTGCATCTAGTAGTGCGCATCGTATCACTACTTCAGTATTTTCTTCTGCCTCTCAATCTCCCTTGCCCACCCCCATTATATGGGATCAGCCTAACACAAAAAGATATAGTAACTCTACGAGTATTCATCTGCATGACAAACAGATAATACTTATTAACAAGCAACTTAAATAAGGATATACAAGGGAAGAAAACATTTTGAATCATAGAGCTTGTGGCATGACTTGGAGACTCATTAGCACACCCTACTCACATCCCGGACCCATACACAGATCCTTCATCTAAACCTGGACCCGTACATATATCCTTCATCTAACCTGGCTCTGCTACCAAATTGTAATGTCATGTTTCTGGAAACATTACATGGTGCTTACCGCACGTTCCTAGGTCACCAATGTGATCTCCATTCAAAGGATTCAATCCTAATTCATATAACAAAGTAAATAGAATTTAAACAAGCGTAATAAACAATCGTTCACGTATCTCTACCCAAACCCGAATCCCTCTCCATGTGCCATCCACGCCACAGAAACGTCACTACTGACCTGCATCACTGACACTCGTACCAGTCTCACCTGTGGGGAGGAAAGAAAATAAATGAGTAAGCTAGAAGCTCAGTAGGATAAAAAAAAGGCTGAATTCGAAAAATAAGCTATACAACAATATGCTACCATACATGCTCATGTCATATATCACAACAAATAATCCGGGTATCTCTCCGGGGCAAAATCCATTCATCAATCCCGTAATCTTCAACTATGGATTGACCAAACATCGAATGCGCGCCATGGTTTACAACCATCAATGGATATGAGCAAGCTCATCCTTCACACTACACCCACAAGAGTTAACCCAGTTGTGTGAATCCATCACAGCTGCACTACTAGTGTGTTGCCTCATATAGAGTCATGTGACCCGTGTCCGTGCTCCAACGCGCAACCATCATCCAATGTGACTTTCAAATAATCCTTTGGTATCTGGAGTCCATACTCGAGCATCCCATGAAATCTCTAATGTATTCATGCTTCATGCCATGTCAACAAGAATATATATATATACACAACCTATATATATAACTATTCATGATGCATGAATGATCAACCATGCTTAATAAGTGATTAAGCATGTAAATGAGTTAATACAATCTACATTTGGAAGAGAAATATTAATAAACCCTAAGTCCATTCTTCCAAAGGAACAATAAGGCAAGAGGACCAATGATGGAATAAACCGCATTTTAGGAGCAAAGAAACAATACGAAAGAGAATTGGGTCAAGAATTCCCCTACCTCGATTAAGTACAACTTACAATCCAAATTCCAAAATTTAGGGTTTCGACCCTTTTTACCCAACCTATGACCATTCAACATTCCAACGCATATAGTATATTAACAACAATAATTAATAATTATACCATGATATCAAATCACTAATCAAGAGAACTTACATTCTCTCTCTAGGATTTTTCCTAAAATCCTTCACCCAAGCTCTCTAGCTTGAACCCTTTCCAATCGAACTCAAATCTATGAAATACATGCATATATAAGCGTAAAACAACCTATTTAAGCTCCATAATCAAGAATAAATCAAAGCTTCACCTAGAAAACCCATACAAACCCAACACTGGAAAACTCTAGATAACTTACCCAAAATCATAATTTCTTCCTTGAATCTTCCTTGATGGTTGATATGCTTCATGAATCCATGAAAAACTAACCTAAAACCTCAAGAAATCTCACTTTCTCTCTAAGTTCCTCGCTCTCTCTATTTTCTCAGATATTCTTTGGTTTTCTGTTAGAAATGGACATTTTTTGACTTTAAAAATTGAAATCCCGACAGGTTTTTGGACGCCTTAAGTGGCCGTATGGACGCCTTGGCCTAGCGATACACGCTGTCTTCATTTCTTCATTAAGCGTCTTGACAGCTCCAGTGGGCGTCCGGACAGCTATTTTTTTTCTTCTAGTTTTTTTTTGTAAATTCACCTCGTGCTCAGTCTGAGATTCAATTTGATATATTATGGCCCGTAGGAAAATTTATGGCCCATTTAGCGAACCTTGTTCAAAAACATTTTTTAGTGATCCTATACAATGCGGATGGTCCGTAACCTCCCCGAATTCACTTCCAATAATTTATCACCCAAAATTTAATCGAGACTTAATATATATATATATATTTGGGTTGGGTTTTCACATCAACTGTGTCATGGTTGCAGCCACTCGTGAAAAGTCCTAAATGAACCTTCGATGGTAACCTACCAATCCTAGAAAACTTTGGATATTCATCACATTTTTTGGTCTCAACCAATTCAAAACAGATTCAACCTTAGAGTAATCAACATCTATTCCCTCTTGAGTAATGACATGACCTAGGAATTTTACTTCCATGGCCCAGAATTCACACTTGCTGAACTTGGCATATAATTGATTCTCCAGAAGTGTCTGTAGAACCACTCTCAAGTGTTCTTCATGCTCATCCTCTATCGTAGAGTAAATCAAATATCATCTATAAATACCACCACAAGCCTATCCAAGAACGGTCTAAGGACCCGTTGCATCATTTGGATTGTTTAGCTCTATTGGTGAAGAAATATTAGTAGTTGCTATGAAATTTCACTTATATTTATGTCTGATAGATCTAAATTTCTCATTGTTGTAACCAACTATAAAATTGGTCATATCATAACCATAACCCTTATCAACAGATTTTTAAACCTTCTTATGAAAGAAGTTTTTATGGAGGCGTGAATCCTACCACCCCGTTATGAAACATCAAATCAAACATAAAAAATGATTATTAATTTATAATAAATAAAAATTTTGGACCAAGAATACCTTTTCATCAATAAGGGTCATATCAATCGTTTTGTTTGAATAGATCTCACAAAATTTGGAACCGTTTACATACTGTCGCAACCGGTTTTGCGAGAGGAAATTTAAAAGAGAGTCGCCACCAATTGTAATAGGTGCAATTGGTCACCAATAAAAAATAATTTGGTCTGCAAAAATCCAGAGAAAATGGGTAACTGAGTTTGTTACGTGTGGGGAAGGTGTTAGGCACCCCACAACGTATGTTTTAAAACAGTTGCCAATTTAACTTTTATTATCCCATTAAATGATTAAGAAAATCAAGTGTGATATATTAACAAAATATGTACATCGAGTACGATAATTTATACAGAACATAAAAACTATATTGAGAGTCTCATATTGAGGTTCATGAAAATTCTTCCATCCAATGGTCAAATCTCCATGAAGCACTCTCACCTCAAGAATTTTCTGTGAGGGTGCATCCAATGCATTTCCCCAAATCAATTTCATCGTCAGTTAAGGCTTTCGATATAATTTTTATATACAATATGAATGCTCAAAAAAAAATCCTCTCCATCCAATGGATGAGAATTTCATTTTATTTTATCCTCAAGAATCCTATCGAAAACATCCAATGCCACTCGATTAGTTCCGTCGTCGGATCAACCGCTACATGCTTCTAGCATCCTAAAATCATGTATGCAATTTTTATTATTTTTATTTTCACTATTTACATGGCCTTAGGTCCAAATATGTATTTACAAACCCCAATTAATACTCAAAGCCCCAACCTAAATCTAAAAACCAAAATACACCAAAGCCCAAAAGAATTAAAACCCCACATATGTGCATGTAACATCCGGCCCATCAAACAAAAATCAAGGAACCCATAAATTTCTAAATCGGGCCCAAGACTTACACCATATGTTTCTGGCCCAAATTCCTAAAAATCCTAAATACAATTTTAAGCCCACATATAACATTCAAAGATCCAAAAAACTAAAACACTAAGGAGACATGCTCAAAAATACAGTTTCGGAAATATTACCTTTTGAACAATTATCCATGGTTCGATTTGGCTGGTTTTTTGACAGTGCTTAGAGGACAGTTGGGGCTTGATTCTGAACGGTGGGATTACGATTTGAAGTTCCAGAAGATGAGTTTCAAAACTGGTTTCCAAACTGATTTTTGTAGGGATATTTCTCAAAATGGAGTTTGGGAATAGTGGCGGATGGAAGGCTTTCCATGGTTGGATTTTGCTGATTTTTGGAAAGTGGTTAGAGGATCGAGTTAGCTTGATTTTGAATGGTCGGATTGTGATTTTAAGTTTCAGAAGGTTAGTTTCAAAACTAGTTTCCGAACTGATTTGTGTATGAATATTTCTCAAAAATGGAGTTTTGGTACTGGTGACAGATGGAGAGCTATTTATGGTTTGATTTGGCTGAATTTTGGACAGGGATTAGAAGAAGGAGTGATCTTGATTTTGATCGGTCAGATTTTGATTTGAAGTTTCAGAAGGTGAACATATGGTCAGAGTGAAAATGGTGGTTTATGTGGTGATATGGTTTTTTAGTGTATTGGGGAGGAGAAGAATTGTGGTGGTGACTTAAGTTGAGAGAAGAGAGGGTTAGGGTTGCTGGATTCCAGAGAAAAAGGGCTCTCCTCCCCTTTGAGTGACATTGTTTTGGTATAAGAAGAGAAGAGGTGGTGGTAGTGTTAGGGTAGGTGGAGATTAGGTGGGGGTGGGTGAATTAGTAGGTAGGAATGGTTGGTGGGTGATAGTGATGGAGGAGTGGGTGAAGATGGTGGGTGAGGAGTTGTGTCCAAAAGTCATCCAAAACAAATATTATCGAGCCCCCCAAAATAAAAATATTGAACCGAACCCGGACAAAAATAGGGTACTACACATACGTATAACTCGAACCTTTGTCTTCCAATTATGCCTCTCATGACTGAAAGAATCAATAAAGTCAAGTCTTTTGGAGTCATTCGTTTAAAAAAGATATGAAATGAAAACAATTAGAGACAAAGAGATGCAACTTAATGAATATACTTAACAATTTATATAAAATATTATCACATTCAAATTTTTAAAAAACAATCATTTAAAAATTTTAAAATAGTTTTATCCACATCTCTAAAATAGGGTAGAAAACTAAAATAGTTGAAAGGATATCAATAAACATTAAAAGAGATGAGTACATTGGTTCAAATAAAAGTATTTGATGATTATTGATATATGATGAACATTTTAAACTATTTTAAAATGTGTTTTCTTCACACTGCCCGAATAATTTCAATTGGTCATATCTTTATACATCTTTTAGAGATAACAACTTTGAAATAGTTGTCTTAAAATAGCTCTCTATATTCTTCTCACATATTAAATAATTTATTAATGATTAGAAAATAACGGAAAAATGAATAATAGTATTAGTATATATTCTTTAATTAAAAGGATGACTCACAAGTCTAATGTTTTAGCGTTAATTAAAACACACGTAAACACTTATTGGATATCTCAAATTTGAAATAGTTTCAACTCATATTATTCATTTCGAAATGTGTTTTATCCATACTGCTAAAATAGTTTTTAATTGGTCATATTTTTGTTCATCTTCTAGAGATAGCAACATTTAAATAGTTTTATTCATGCTCCTAAAATAGCTCTCTACTTTTTTACATATTAATTAATTAATTAATTAATTAATCTTCACCCATAATGATATCTTAAATTTGAAATATTTTCAACCCATATTATTTGTTTCAATTTTTTGTTGGTTAAATATTGTCTATTATATCCTTTTATCCACTTTGATTTTAGAAAAAAATTAAATGATGGTTGAGAGAATAAATAAATATGTAAACAAATTTGCAGGTTTAGGTGAGAAAAAAGTATGTCCTACTTTTATATATTGTACTAGTGTTTGTACTGTGCAATGCATGAATAATAAAAAAATATAATTAGAAAAAACCGTCACATAAAGTAGTTTCACAATGATGTAAATATATTTATATTACTACAAATAATTGTTTGTTTTTGTCAAATAGGGATTGAGTTATCAATTTTTTATTTACTTGAAGACCTAACTTATAATTCATGAGAAAAGATGTAAAAACATACACAAAAATATATACAAGATGATTCACAAGTACCATATGGCATATTATCAACTAAATCAAAACAATCCAACAACTAGAGTTTAGTCTAGTTGAAATCTACTTTCAAGCCACATATAAAAGCATTCTTCTTTTTTGTTTTTCAAGATGAGTAGTCCAAGCAGAATGATCAAAGAAACATTAATAATGGTACTTTGAAGTCAAAATAACAAATGAATCGCAATATCTCTCCATAATTTCTCCAAAACCTCATTATGTTGAATCTTTCAAAAATCGATTGCAAAACACAAAAAGCATTGGCAAAATCGTATACAACAATTCATTCAAGAAATAAGTGATTATACATTATGTTATTTTAAAAGAGAGTAATAGAAGCATAACTGTGAATATTATAACATGAGAAAGTAATTGCCTTTGACTTTTGTTTATTGTCATAGCAAAACAAATAGCTAATGGATACTGTCTCCGTTGGAATTTGAATGAAAATCTAGAATCCGATGGTGATAGAATCATTCGAGGAATAAACACCTCGTAACCCAACTTACTTTCTAAAATAACCTTAGCTTCTATAACGTGCTTTTCCACCCAAAATTAATGAAAGTACGAAGTCATTCACCGTTTGTACAATTTCAAGTGTAGGTGCAAGAATTGCCCTTTCCTATATAGATACTTAGAATCATCCATTTTTTGAAGTAATGAAGGATATGTGCTATCAACAATTACTGCCAATGGATTATTTGAGTCTTTGATAAGGAGATCATCTGGGATTTCCACCATCATTATGTTCTCCAATTTCTCCATCACCAATTTTTAATATCCGTTATGAGAACTCCTTTATATTGTTTAACTCAAAATTATGACCACTCATCTGGAGTCTCATATTCTTTTTGTCAATCTTAAGACCTTACAGAATTTCCAAAATTATGAAGAGTTTATCGTTGCAAATACGATGTCTTGTCTTGACCCCTTTGGAACAACTGGCAAAATTTGTTTGAAGTCCACTCCAAAATCTAAAACTTTACCTCTAAAAGGTTGTTGAAAGTTTTTATGAATTGAAAATCTAAGAACATATCCAAAGCTTCAAATCAATATTTCTTAGTCATGGGGGCTTCATCCTATATTAGAGTTTGAACTTACTAATCAATTGAGCCAATTGACTTTCTTGTCTAATATTAAAACATGAGTTCTCATTAATATTCAAAGGAATTTCAAATCTAGAATGTGCTGTCCTACCACTAGGAATCAACACAGATGCTATTCCACTCGAAGTAACAGTGAGTACAATGTCCTCTTTGTTCATTCGTGAGGCAAGAAAAAAGATTATTGTACTATTCGGACAAAGCCATTTTAGTAGGAGAGCTCATCTTGAATGAACCTATTTTAAACTTCTGTTAGATAAATTTCATTCGGAAAAAGCATTGGAGGATAATCCCGTAGACTTTTTTTCATTTACTTTTAATAAAATTTCAATTTCTACCAAAGTAAGATCTTTTGCTTCATCCTCACTTAGATACAAACCTAAAGGAATCAATCATATACATAAAATATATTTACATTGAAGTTTGTAGAGAATGTATGATATTCAACATATGTTACAATTAATTGTAATTTTATAATAAATAATATACCTGAGAAAAAATTGTACGACGTGAAAATATTATTTAACACTATATGACAGGACAAAGTAGTCCCACAGTGGGCATGCAAGCATAAATATAGGTTATAAAGATGGAATTAAAAGGTCTTGCATGCCTTGGAAATGACTAAACTAAATTAATATAAATCATAAAACAAATGATGAAATATAATGCACGATTTTTTTTATAAGGACATTTAACGCCTTATGGGGTGAAGGTATTACACATTTCTAATACTAATTCACGTCAACAATGTCAGAAGAATTAATGGTGCAACAAAAAATGCAAATAAACTTCTTGTGTTTTCTTTATCATAAAACATGTTACCTTGCATTTGTAGAATATTCCTTTCTTTTTGAAGCATATCTTCTCCAAGTAGAAACCATGTTTGTTTCTATACAAATTCTAGTCTAGACATGCAATTGGACAATAATAGAGAAACGAATAGATTCCTTAGATAATATCCTGAACCCTATTAGCTTGCTTCTTTCATGGTGTGAACATATTCTTTGTCATAATTGTCGCAACCAGTTTTGCGAAAGGAATTTTAAAAGAGAGTCGCCACCAATTGTAATAGGTGCAATTGGTCACCAATAAAAATAATTTGGTCTGCGAAAATCCAGAAAAATTGGTAAGTGAGTTTGTTACGTATGAGGAAGGTGTGAGGCACTCCACAACGTCTGTTTTAAAAAACAGTTGTCAATTTAACTTTTATTATCCCATTATATGATTAAGAAAATCAAACGTGACATTTTAAAAAAATATATACATGATAATTATTTACAGCATATAAAAGTTATATTGAGAGTATAATATTGAGGTTCATGGGACTCTTCCATCCAATGGTCAAGTTTCCATGAAACACTCTTACCTCAAGAATTTTCTCTGAGGGGTGCATCCAATGCATTCCCCAAATTAATTTCATCGTCGGTTAATGTTTTCAATATAATTTTGATATACATTATGAATGCTTTAAAAAAAATCCTCTCCATCCAATGGATGAGAATTTCATATGATTTTATCCTCAAGAATCCTTTTGGGATAACATCCAATACTTCTCCGTTTGGTTCCATCGTCGGATGTTTGGCGGGTTGAATATAGAAAATCGTATGATTTAATTCTTTTAAAATTATTTAAATATATACATTCTAAAATAAATTATGAAATTAAAAATTTAAATATGCTTATTAATCTAATTAATATTTACACTACTTTCCTATTTTATTATATTGTTACATTACTTGGGCATATATAATTATAAAAATAAATCTCAAACTTAACCTATTACTAACAACCCAAAACAACCCAGCAGACCCAACATCAATTACGGGCTCCAACATTAACCTAAACAGCCCAATATCCTACAATTATCAAACCACTCCAATTTGTCGTAAACCAATCTTGACCCAAAACACTAAGGCCCAGCATATTAAATAAACCAATCTCGGCCCGTTAACAATACAAACAAAAATCAAGCCCGGCCCATAACAGGAACCCAAACCCAAAAATCAAACAAGATCGGCCCAGCAACTCAATCAGGCCCGGCCCGATCACTGTTCATCGTCTCCTTCCTTGACAGCACCACCGGCGCCGGTAGTCTTCCTGTTCCGTCCAACGACACGCCTGCAAACAGAGAAAACAGAGAAGCCAACAGAAATCCAGGACAACCGAACAATAAATTCAAAAAGAAGAAAATGAAACAAAAAAAAGACAGCCCCCAATATCTCGATTTTTCCCTCTGAAATTCCTTCCCCGTCACTCTAATTTCTTCCCGTTTTCTTTCTTCTTCAATCCTCCAGCTTCTGGCCTCTCTTAGCTTCATCCGGCTCCTCCTCGTTTACTCCGGCCTCCTTTCCAGCTTCGTCCCCTCCAAAAACCCTCCAGCTTTTCTTTTCTTTTTCTCCTTCGAGTTCCCTCAAAAAATCCTCCGGATCCTCCAGCTTTCGGTTCTCTCAAAAACCTTCGATTTTTCTCTACCTCCAAAACTCTCGGTTTCCTCTCTGCTCTTTCTTCCAGATTTTTTCCAGAAATCCCGCTCCTCCTTCCAACTTCCTTTTGCTTCTTCCTTTGCTTTTATAACTCAAAACCCGAATCAATTTCTCCCCAAAATCAACAAAATCAGGCTTCTAAGTCTTCATCTTTGAATTTCAGCCCTTCTCTCTCCCCATTTTCCTCTCTTCCGGCGCCTCCTTGATTTCCGTCTTCTACCGGCGCCTCCCCATCTAGAAGGTGAGTTAGGGTTTTGGGTGGGGGTAGGTTAGATAGTAAGGTTTGGGTATGGGCTTATTTAGTGTTTGGGCCTTTTTTTAAACTAATGGGCTTCGGTTTTATGGACTTAATTGGGTGATGGGTTAGTTGTAGGCATTTGGGCTGGGCTTGATTGGGTTATTTAGTGTTTGGGTAAGTTAATTTGGGCTTTAGGCATTCTTGGGTAGTAATTGGATTGGTATTTTTTATTGTGAGCAATTAGGCTAATATATGGCTTATTTGGGCCAACTTGGGTAAATTAGGAAATATTTTTTTGTTTTTTTTTTAATATTTTTTTTTTCATTTTTATATTTTGAAACAAAAATTTCTCGGACAAAAATGGGGTACTACGGCTGCCCCCTTTTGCGTGACCTTTACATAGTAATGGCGCGCAAAGGAGTAGTAAACCTATTTTTAGTCAAATTTCACGAAAATGCACGGGATCACTACAATCATTCCCGGCTTGGCTGACTATTGGAAATGATTTTTGAAAAAAATGTTCGGAATCACTAGGGTCATTCCCGGCTTGGCCAATCATTGAAAATGAATTTTTTGAAAAATGCTCGGGATCACTAAGACCATTCCCGGCTTGGCGAATCATTGAAAATGATTTTTTTTTTTGAAAAAAATGCTCGGGATCACTAGGGCCATTCCCGGCTTGGCCAATCATTGAAAATGAATTTTTTGAAAAATGCTCGGGATCACTAGGGCCATTCCCGACTTGCCTAATCATTGGAAATGATTTTTGGAAAAATGCACGGGATCACTAGGGCCATTCCCGGCTTGGCTGATCATTGGAGAGATTTTTTTAGAAAAATGCTCGGGATCACTAGAGCCATTCCCGGCTTGACTAATCATTGGAAATGATTTTTTTTTGAAAAAATGCTCGAGATCACTAGGGTCATTCCCAGCTTGGCTAATCATTGGAAATGATTTTTGAAAAAATGCACGGGATCACTAGGGCCATTCCCGACTTGGCGATTCATTGAAAATGTTGATTTTTTTTTTTTAAAAAATGCTCGGGATCACTAGGGTCATTCCCGGCTTGGCTAATCATTGGAAAAGTGATTTTTGAAAAATGCACGGGATCACTAGAGCCATTCCTGGCTTGGCTAATCATTGAAAACGATTTTTTTTTGAAAAATGCTCGGGATCACTAGGGCCATTCCCGGCTTGGCTGAAACTTTGAATGAATTGGATTTTATTTTTTGATTTTTTGATTTTTTTTTTGATTTGATTTTTTTCAATTTTGAAATTAATATTATTTTGAATTATTGTATTTACACAAAGAAATTTACATGGGGATACTGTAATTATCCCTGGGCTTGTCCGTGATATGGGTTGGACTTGGGTAAAAGATACATGAACTGACACTGTAGAGTTCTTAGTTGGGCCTCTCCATATTCGCGACCACATTCAACAGTTGCTCCCACATTTGTCGCCTGGCCTCCGAATGTTGTTCATCAGTTGGTGTTTTCTGAATACGGTCAGGTGGTGATGGTGGTGGTTTAAAAGCAAATCGAGATGTTTCCCCTAGTAATACAACTCGTGGCCGTGATGCTTTTCGCCTCTTGGCAGCAGTGGTCATTTGGTTAATACCTTTCCGCCAGTTGTTTTTCTGCATAATGCTTACTGGATAAAATGGAGAGATTTGGCTTATAGGAGGACGAATGTCTTTGCTCAAAACCAGTCGGGTAACGAGTCGTGCGAAATATAATTTTTCAACCTTCGTTGGTCTATTCTCCACGAAACTCTGTGTCTTTAGAATAGTGGCCATAAAGAATTCTCCAATATCGAACCATACTCCCTGATACATATAGTATAGGGCATGAAGAATCTTACCCCGTCTCTGGTGGTGGTGGCCGATGGGGCAAAGATTTTGCCTGAGAGCGTCGTCCAGCAACCACATCTTCGGTGCCAAATATGAGCGGCATGTAGCATTTACTTTCTTATCGCTCTGTCCTCGACACATGTTGTCAATTATCTCCTTCTTAGAAACAGATACCGGTGCTTCGAAACCGATAGCTACATCATAAGAAGGGGGATACCTTAAGCACTCGCATATGTCTGCTGTGGTGAACTAGAGTTTTATACCAATTACTTCCACCTGGTAAATCGGATGTGGTCCGGTTCTCATACGCGGTGGTAACATTTCAAGAGTCTCGTAGAAATCACGAACTATACGAGGGTACACTGATAAATTACCTGTAGGATCTGGGTTAACCAAAAATAACATAGAGTGATCCTAGAGGTAGTTCACAGCCCAACGAGCGTTGGCATCTCTAAGAATGTGAAGGTCGAATCGTCGCTCAGGAATAATTTTCGCTTTAGCAAACAACGTGATTGCTTGTAAGCGGGGTGACAGAGTCCCATCCATTAAATGAGATGAAAGATGGGTGAGGATTTTCACTTGATAAAGGTGAGATGTAGTGGAAGAAGAGGTGGAACAATGAACGAAAATCACTGAAAGTGAGTAATCGTGTCTGTAATGGATGAGACAAAAGACAAAGTGATGAGATTAGAGTAGAATAGTGATCGACGATTAGTGAAAGCGAAGGAGGTTTTGAAAGAGATGAAATGATAAGAAAAGTGTGCAGATGTTAGAGATGGTGAAGATACACGACTTAGAGAGGAGGAGGAAAAATTTGGCCATAAGAGACAAAACGTTAAAGAGAAGTCGTAAGATTTCAAAAGATGTTGAAAACTTGAGATCACGGATGATACGGTGAAGATGCGTCGCTTAGTGAAAAAGAGAAGAAATCAATCAGAAGAGACAAAAATCGGCCAGAAAGGAAGATAGAGAAGAAAAATAGGGATGCGCGCCTGAACTGGTGATAGAGACGTGATAGAGAAGGGGGGGAAAAATGATAGAGACAGAAATAAGAACATGGCCAAAATATTTTGAAAATACACGCCATGAAAACGAAAGAAAGTAAGAAAGTCATGCCTGCCTGGATTATGACAAGGACGGGGAAAAGACATGATGGTGATAGAGAAGACGTATGACTCAACAGTGAAGAAGAAAAATTTGTCAGAAGAAACAAAACTTTTGAACGAATGTCATGAAAGAGAAATAAGAAGAAATGTTAGAACACACGCCCGAGCCATTACAGCCTTTTGTTAAGGCAATGATTGGGATTGACGACGTGGTAGTTGAAACATGCAATCAACGCAGGAATACCATTGTTTTGTGGGCCACTCCCCACTTGATTTGCCCAAAATAATAGTGCATGGGATCTGTGATCCACTCCCAACTTGGACAGGACATAAAATATTTGGAGAAAGTGATGCATACCTGATTCGAGAAGGTTGAAATTGAATTTACCTTTTAAGCAAACCTGTCAAGGGACGAGCAATATACAACGATGATGCATGCAATGAGATGTATTATTAACCATGAATGTTTCATCAAAATGAATGCATGTCTTCGCAAGACCTTGTCATCCTCTAGCATTCATGCAAATCCATGTTGCTAGATCGACATTTATTTTATTTATTATTTTTTTTTGATTGACTTCTTCTTTCTTTTCCTCTTTTTTATCTTCTTTTTTTTTTAATCTGTACATCGAAACTTCTTTTGCCACTTGTATGATTGGAATCATTATTCTCCTGATAATACTTGCCTTGACCACAATTTTTTGTTCAGATCCTTTTTCAAATGAGATGCCAATATCCATTGATTTCCTGCCAAAAGTAATATTCTAATGCACTTATCAAATTTCCCATCAAAACTTTGTCAGTGATAAATTCAATAGTACGACTATGCATGACAACAATTGAAAGCGGATGGTAAACTTTTTGGGATATGAATGAAGTATGAAAATGGTGGAAATAAGCAGCAAAGCCGAAGAAGTGAACAATCTGATGATATTTAACCGAAAATGATGGGAGATGATAGAAAGCTCTTTTAGACGAAGATATATGTATAAGAATTTAAGAATGTCAAAGGAATGAGAGACAGACCGAGCTTCCTAAGATGAAATTATGATAATTCAACGATCACTCCAAAACTGCTCCAGTTTTGGTGTGCACCCAATCGACAATAATCAAATCCAACTCGCATAAAGGCTATCTCTAAATCTTTTGCATCTGCCAATAAACTTCTCTCTCTTTGTCACAATGCAACTTCTCGGGGGTGAAATATGGGGTAACATAAGTGACGCACCAAAAACTGCCCTAGTTTTGGTGCGTGTTTAATTGACGAACATTAAATCAATCTGAACAACGTGCCAGCCAGCCAACTTTTTTGGGTTGAATCTCTTCTGGGGGTGAAAGTTTTGATAACGTGGAAGACGCACCAAAAACTGCCCCAGTTTTTGTGCGTGTTTCAAGTTGCTGTCATCAAATCTAGACACCATAATCATTCTGCACCTTCACTCATAGTAATACAAGACAACTTGACGACCATCTTTGACATCGTTAACAATCCAACAGACCCCTGTCTCAACTATTCTCCTCGCAATAGTCTGAAATCTGAATTGACGGCCTGAATTGATTTTTTTTTGGTGCCTAGAGAGCCCTTTCAGGTTTTCACTCTAGCGGAATTTTTTCTTTCCCTAATTTTTGCCTAGAGCGCCCTTCGGGTTTTCACTCTAGCGGGATTTTTTTTTTTGTGTTTTTGTTGTTGTTTTTTTTTCCTACCCATCAAGGATTGAGCCAATCATACTACCTTCATTGAATATAGCTGATAGATGTTGAAAACATCTACTTTAAGTGTAAATTATCATTAGCATTTGCCACAAAATTGGGGTTTTTGAAGTGATTTTGTACAAATAAATGTTAATCACCATGGATGAATCACTTTGTGTTTATTTTCATATTTATAGGCCCCAATCATGAGTCCAACCCAAGTGAAGATCATGGAAGGTTTTTGTTGACATCATTGCTTACAACTTCTTCATTGCCATTCAACAATGGTTGACATTCAATAATGGTTGTCATTCAATAATGGTTGGCATTCAACAATGGTTGGCATTCAACAATGGTTGGCATTCAACAATGGTTGGCATTCAAGGTTGCCATGGTTGAATATTTGTCCTTGCCATTGCCTATATAAAGGCATGATCTATTCTTTGTTAAGGACACACAACACACCAAACACCAAACAAGAAGAAGAGAAATAACAAGAGGAAGAAGGAGAAAAGAGAAGGAGTTCTTGCATCAAGTACAATAAGGGGGTTTTCTAGTTGTTTTATACTTATGTTTGTGAATTTTATTTATTGTTATTTGTTTTGTAAACTTAATATGAGGAACTAATCCTCTTACTAAGGTGATGATGGATTCACTCTATTGTGTTTAATAAATTTGGTTGAGTTAATTGTGATTCATTCATGTCATGTCAAGTATTAAATTGCTATGTTTATTAATAATTAAATCTTGTTGCTTAGCTACCATCTAGGTTTGATTAATGTGATGCAAATTGTAGTAGATGCCATGCTCAATTTGATAATAGCTTCTTGCAATTTATTACCAAAGTTACCTAGTCATAGATGCCATATGCTAGGAGTTTTGTGATCATTTCATAAGTTACATTGATTCTAATGCATTATTGTTTGTCAAATTAATCTAGATGCCATGGATAATTGCAAATTAAGGATAGATGTGGTAAGTTAGATGCCAATGACTACTACATGAATTAGAAAACTTGATCTTTGACATGCTTGGATGAATTCATAATTGATAACCATATGATTTAAATACAATAGAGTGGTGAAATCAAAGCCTTAGTATTTATTATTTGTGTTGATTTCTCAATTTTAGTTTTGGTTTCATTAATATTACTATAAAAGATAAAGAAAAGAAAAACTTGTTTTTCTAAGAATTAGAGTTAGTTAATCTTCAGTCCCTGTGGGTACGACACTTGTCTTTGCCACATTTATACTACTTGGATTCGTGCGCTTGCGATAACAAGTTTTTGGCGCCGTTGCCGGGGACTGAAGTTATTAATTTATCTCTAGTTTCAATTGTGTATATTATTGCATATTTATTTATTAGTTTATTTAATTCTTTCAGTACATGCTTGGATGTCGATCCAAAAGTCTTAACCTACTTGAATACGATCCGGAGATTGAGCAAACTCTCGCACAACTCAGAAGAGAGGCAAGAGTGAAAAGAAATATGGAAGAACAAAATATAAATGCTCTTGCCCAAGTCGTAAATCCACAAGCTAATGCACAAGTCCGGAGGCCAATGAAGAATTCATTTATACCTCAGAATTTGGCTCAACCATCAAGCATAGCACTTCAACCCAATGTTCAAGGAAATGTCACATTCTCTCCAACTTTGCTTAATGCAGTACCTCATTTTAGAGGCACACCATTAGATGATTCGTATCTTCACATCAGGGATTTCTTTGACCTTTGTATGACACAACGTGTCCAGGGTTTGACACCAGAGGAAGTTCGACTCATTTTGTTCCCATTTTCCCTCAAAGATGCTGCAAAATTATGGTTCAATTCATTGGCCCCAGGATCGATCAATTCATGGGAGGAAATGGCAACAAAATTCTTGAAGAAATTTTTTCCAGCCCAGAAAACAAAGCAATTAAGGAGAGAGATTCAAACATGGCAGCAAAAGGATGGTGACTTATTCTATGAAGCTTGGGAGCAATTTAAACAATTTCTTCTCAAATGTCCACACCACAACCTATCTCAAGAAGATCAAATTCAAGCTTTTTATGAAGGGTTGGATGCTAACAATACAAGCATCGTAGACTCTGCATGTGGAGGTGTGTTGATGAGAAAAGTAGTGAAGAAGCTTTTGAGTTATTTGAAACTCTAAGCGAGAATTCTCAACAATTCTCTTCTCGAGGAAAGTAAGGAGCAAAACTTCCAAGAGGCGTGTACGAAGTCCACACCACAGATAGGAATCAACCTCAGTTGAAAGCCATGGAACAAAAAATTGATATGTTGGTAAAAGCATTTTCTGCTCAGAATTCGTCATCATCCCAACAAGCAGCTCAAGTTGTAGTATGCGCAATTTGTTCTCAATCAGATCACACTACAGAGACGTGTCCCATGTCTCCTCTTTCAGAACAAGAACAAATCAATTATGCGGGGCAAGGTGGTTTTTATCCCAACAATATTCCATATGCAACTACAAACCATCCGGGATGGAAAACCCATCCAAATTTTGGTTGGAGGGGACAAGATCAGAACAAGCAAATCCATCAAAATCAGCAGCAAGCACAAACAGAACCAAGAAAAACTTCTTTGGAAGAACAAATGGCTCTTCTTGCTCTTAATACCAATAATTTCATTCAAAAGATGACGCAGCAGAATAGCATTTATGATCAACAATTCAGCAATACTCAAGCTTCCATTCAGAAACTTGAAGTTCAAGTTGGTCAAATTGCAAAACAATTAAGTGAAAGAGAATCTGGCAGACTTCCAAGTCAGACAGAAATGAATCCGAAAGGTAAGGAACAAATGAATGCCATCACTACTCGTGGAGGACGAACTGTGGGATATTTGGACAAAGACGTTTCCGAAAATGAAGAAAGGTCACAGAAGAAAGAATCCACAAAGATTCAAAGCAAGGTTAGTGCACCTGTAAAAACTCAGAGTTTTGAACCTCATGTGCCTTTTCCTAGCCGATTGCAGAGCGAAAAGAGGGCTGAACAAATGCAGAAGGTCATGGATATTTTTCGGAAGGTTGAGATTAACATATCTCTCCTAGACGCAGTCCAACAAATTCCAGCTTATGCAAAATTTCTGAAGGATATTTGTACAAGAAAGAAGAAGCTGGCACCATACGAGAAGGTGATGCTAACTGAACAATGCAGCGCCGTGTTGAACAAGAAACTACCACCAAAGTTGAAGGATCCAGAAAGTTTCACTATTCCTTGTGTTGTTGGTCAAGTTTCTTTTGAAAAAGTGTTTCTAGATTTAGGTGCTAGTATTAATCTAATGCCATATTCTGTTTTTGTGCAGCTAGGTCTGGAGAAAGAGTTACAATCAACTTCAATCACTTTGCAATTAGCGGATCGATCAATAAAATTTCCAAGGGGAATTATAGAGGATGTGCTTGTCCAAGTTGACAAATTCCTCCTTCCAGCAGATTTTATCATTCTTGACATGGAGGAAGACAGAAATGTACCAATTATTTTGGGTCGACCTTTCTTGGCCACTGCAGGAACTATTGTGGATGTTCAAAAGGGTTGTTTGTCTATGACAGTGCAAGGACAAACAGTAGAATTTAAGCTTTTTGAAGCTACACGACATCCATCGGATATCAGGGAATGTTTCAGCATTGAAATTGTAGATGATTTAGTTTTTGATACATTTTTGGAGCATCATTCTACTGATCATTTGGCAACTTGCCTTACTTTTCCTGAATTGCAGGTTAATGAAGATGGAGGAGTTGCGGAATTTTGTGCATATCTGGAGAAGCAGCAACTATCAAATAACCAATGGAGACGAACTTTTGAAGTTCTTGGTCCTCCACTCACCAAAGTGATCCCTTCCATTGAATGTCCACCAAAGCTAGAATTGAAGCAACTTCCGGAGCATTTGAAATATGCTTATCTTGGTGTTGATGAAGCATTACCTGTCATTGTAGCTGCTAATCTTACTGTTTCAGAGGAAGAAAGTCTTTTGCGGGTGTTACGTGAATACAAGAGTGTTCTTGGATGGTCCATTGCTGATATCAAGGGCATAAGTCCTACTATGTGCATGCACCGAATTTTGCTAGAAGATGATTCAAAATCCTCGCGGGAAGCACAAAGACGCCTAAATCCAGCTATGAAGGAGGTTGTCAGAACTGAAATATTGAAGTTGCTCGATGTTGGAGTCATATATCCTATTTCTGACAGCAAATGGGTGTGTCCAGTGCAAGTTGTTCCCAAAAAGTCAGGAATCACAGTGATCACCGATGAAAATAATGAGCTCATCCCAATAAGAAAACAGACAGGGTGGCGTGTGTGTATTGATTACCGGAAGCTAAATTCTGCTACAAGAAAGGATCATTTTCCATTGCCATTTATTGATCAAATGCTAGAAAGACTAGCTGGCCATTCTCATTATTGTTTTCTTGATGGATACTCAGGTTATAACCAGATTGTCATTGCACCTGAGGATCAAGAGAAGACAACTTTCACATGTCCTTTTGGAACATTTGCATACAGAAGGATGCCGTTTGGACTATGCAATGCACCAGCTACATTTCAACGATGTATGACAAGCATTTTCTCTGACATGGTGGGTCATATCATCGAGGTATTTATGGATGATTTCTCTGTGTTTGGTTCTTCTTTTGACACATGCCTTTATAATCTTGCTTTGGTTTTGGAAAGATGCAAGGAAACTAATTTGGTTCTCAATTGGGAGAAATGTCACTTTATGGTGCAAGAAGGTATTGTTCTTGGCCATCTCATTTCAACAGATGGGATTGCGGTGGACAAAGCGAAAATTGAAGTTATATCTAAATTACCACCTCCCACTTCAGTTAGAGAAGTGCGATCTTTTCTTGGACATGCAGGGTTCTATCGTCGCTTTATCAAAGATTTCTCGAAGATTTCTCGGCCACTATGCAGTCTGCTTACCAAAGGTGCAGTTCTCAACTTTGACGATGAGTGTCTACAAGCATTCAACAAATTAAAGCAGTTACTTACGTCAGCACCAATAATGATAGCACCAGACTGGAGTTTACCATTTGAGCTCATGTGTGATGCAAGTGATTATGCAGTTGGGGCGGTATTGGGTCAAAGAGTTGACAAGTTGCCACATGTCATTTATTATGCCAGTCGTACACTTAATGATGCTCAGCTCAATTACTCAACAACAGAGAAAGAATTACAAGCAGTGGTCTTTGCACTGGAGAAATTCCGATCATACTTAATTGGTTCCAAGGTGATTGTATACAGTGATCATGCGGCTCTCAAATATTTGCTTTCCAAAAAGGACTCAAAGCCAAGATTAATTCGGTGGATATTATTGCTCCAAGAATTTGATTTGGAGATAAAAGACAAGAAGGGAGCAGAGAATGTTGTAGCAGATCATCTCTCTCGTATTGTTCAAGGAAATAGCAATGACCAAACTGAGCTGCCAATGAATGAAAGCTTTCCAGATGAACAACTTCTTGTTGTACAAATTGAGGTACCTTGGTATGCTGACATAGCTAATTATCTTGCAGAAGGTGTTATTCCCAAGAGCTGGACTTATCAACAACGGAAGAAATTCTTCTCCACAGCTAAGCATTATTTTTGGGACGAGCCCTATTTGTACAAGCATTGTGCTGATCAAATTATTCGTAGGTGTGTGCCCCAAGAGGAACAACGAAGTATTTTGCAATTTTGTCATACATTTGCTTGTGGGGGTCACTTTGGTACTCAAAGAACTGCTACAAAGATTTTGCAATCCGGATTCTATTGGCCCACGCTCCATAAAGATGCTCACAATTTTTGCTCTACATGTGATAATTGTCAGAGACTTGGCAATATTTCCCGCAGGAATGAAATGCCACTCAACAATATTCTGGTGGTTGAAATCTTTGATGTCTGGGGAATAGATTTCATGGGGCCATTTCCTAACTCTTTTGGAAATGAGTACATACTGGTGGCAGTAGATTACGTATCCAAATGGGTTGAAGCTGTTGCAAGCCCAACCAACAAAAGTGACGTCGTGACCCGATTACTTCAAGGAGTAATATTTCCCAGATATGGTACTCCACGTGCTATAATCAGTGATGAAGGAAAGCATTTTCTGAACCGGAGTGTGGCTGCACTTCTTGCCAAATACAACATCACACATAAGATTGCCACTGCTTATCATCCTCAATCTAGTGGACAGGCTGAGATTTCTAACAGAGAAATCAAACGAATTCTGGAGAAGACAGTGAATATCAAGAAAACTGATTGGAGTATAAAATTAAACGATGCTCTTTGGGCATATCGAACTGCCTACAAGACTCCAATTGGCATGACTCCATACCGTTTGATTTTTGGAAAGGCTTGTCATCTTCCTGTAGAACTTGAACACAAGGCATACTGGGCAATCAAAAGGCTCAACTTTGATTATGATGCTGCTGGTGAGAAGAGAAAATTACAACTAAGTGAACTTGAAGAAATACGCGATGAAGCGTATGAAAATGCGCGGATTTACAAAGATAGGACCAAGCGATACCATGATCAGAATATTTTGGCTAAAGAATTTTCTCCTGGTCAAAAGGTACTTTTGTTTAATTCTAGACTTAAACTTTTTCCAGGGAAATTACGTTCGCGATGGTATGGTCCATTTCAAGTTGTTCATGTATACCCACATGGTGCTGTTGACATCAAGAACTTGGAGACGGGAAATGAATTCAAAGTTAATGGGCATCGCCTCAAACATTACTTTGAAGCCAATTTTAATGCAGCAGTGTCTAGTATTACACTTCGCGAAGCAGGTAAGTAATTAAAAGGTATCACTTCGTCTAGCTCAGACGTTAAATACAGCGCTCATGGGAGGCAACCCATATTTTGATCTCATGGTATGTGATTGTGAAATTTAAAAAAAAAAATAATAATAATATTTCTGCACTGCAACCCTTCTTACTGTTTTTACTTCTACTCATTTCTAATTTCCTCTAGCAGCCATCGCGAACATGCCGAGACGCCCCCGTTCGTCTACCTCCCAGCCGAAAGACCGTCTCTTCCAGAGAGCTGATATCATCCCAGAATGCAAGATCGACACACTCATTCAACAAGTCGATGCTACTCGGTGGGCGATGCAGTATTTGAGGACGCACAATTTGATGTTTCTCGTGGATCCAGATCCTCATATGAACTTGCCCGTCTATCCGAAAATCGTTCGTTCGTTTTATTCTACTCTTAAGGAGGTCGAGAAGGGCACAGTGTATGAGGTAATCATAGTTGGCGTAAAAGTTCGATTTACGACAGCGGAACTCTGTTTTTGTCTAGGTTTTCCACTCGAATATGATGCTTCAACTGGATTTAAAGCACCTATCACGGCAACAAAAGAACAGATGATTAATGAGATGTGCCGGGGTAAGTACGATCGATATGCCAAAGCTACACGACGTTCTTACTTGCCACCAAAGATGTGGATGCTGGACGACGCCATTAGAAAAAATCTCTGCCCCATCGGCCATTCTCAACAGCGACGGAGCAAGTTCTTAGCAACCTTATACTATATGTATAAGGGAACCTGGTTTGATGTAGGAAATATTTATATGGCTTCAATGCTCAAGGCCAAACTTTTTGTAGAACAGAGGCCTACCAAAGTTGGAAAATTATATTTTCCAAGGCTCATCACGCGATTGCTTCAATTCAAGGGTATTCGGCCTCCTCGACCTCAGCAATCTTCAGAATATCCAGTCACACTACTGGAAATGTGGACATGGAGCCAAAGTACAAGCAATATGCGAACTGCTCGAACTGCTTTAGCACAACATGCTGAGGATACCTCACAACATGGAGCATCACCACTGCTAGCTGTAGCCTCTTCACCTCCACCCACACTGAGTACAATTATGGGGCATTTAACCCAATTGGGGGCTCGACAACAGCGAATAGAGCAAAAGTTGGATACTCTTCTGGAGATGATGAATTCCTTCAACTAATCACTTTCGAGATATTTCACCCCCAGGTGTTATCTTTCTTTGCCTTGTTTTTACATTGTTCAATTTCATTGGCTTCTGTGACATTGAGGACACTGTCTCGTATAGGTAGGGGGTGGTAGCATATTCATGCATTTTGATCAAGCATTTTGATGAATGAGTTGATACAATTAAGTTTGAGTCATTTTTTTCTATCTGGATTGTTAGAAAACAACTTCTAAAACTCTTTTGTGCACAAATACTAAGCCTCGTGGTAAGATGGATGATAATGCATAATACTAAGAGAATTTACCAGATAAAACACAAATTAAGTTCTAAATAAGTGGGAGAGATGAGTAAACAACTTATGAACTTTCATTGATCTGTTGAAATGGATAATTGCTGTCAATGAACACCATTACATGGTTTGTGGAACGTTGGTTGAATGCTGAGGATGATATTGATCAATTTTTGAGATTTCAATTGTAATTGTTTGAGATTTTGTTTGTGAGGTATGTCAAAAAAAAAACAAAAAACAAAAAAAAAGAAAGAAAAAAAAAAGAAGAGAAAAGAAAAAAAAAGAAAAAAAAAGAAAAGAAAAGAGAAAAAGAAAAAAAGAAAGAAAGAATGGTAAGTTATTCTAAGTCTTCAAAATTCTTAGGAAGACAAGTACAATCTTATTTTATTTCTGATTCCACTAGGATTCTATTATTTGTTCTTATCTCAAAAATTTGATCTTTAAAATCCAAAGCACGTTTGTGGTAAGAATGGTGGAAGTTCTAGACAGCTGATATACCTATCATATGATCAATGTTTGTTTCTTTGTTTGTCCTTAAATTGACTTTTCTTCTGAGTGCATATATGTTTTCCAACTCCATGAGAGAAATTCCAAGCACTAAAATCCTTCTTTAACCTGTGAGAATATGGAGTTGATGCTTTTATTTGGATAATTCTTCTAAGTTATATGCATTATGGTTTGTGGTAAGATGGTTCTGGCTTAGTGCACACACACAAATTCTGGAAGTTTTGATCAAAATACTCTGGATAGCATTAGTGAGCTCTTACTTTAAGTGTAAATTATCGTTAGCATTTGTCACAAAATTGGGGTTTTTGAAGTGATTTTGTACAAATAAATGTTAATCACCATGGATGAATCACTTTGTGTTTATTTTCATATTTATAGGCCCCAATCATGAGTCCAACCCAAGTGAAGATCATGGAAGGTTTTTGTTGACATCATTGCTTACAACTTCTTCATTGCCATTCAACAATGGTTGGCATTCAATAATGGTTGGCATTCAATAATGGTTGGCATGGTTGAATATTTGTCCTTGCCATTGCCTATATAAAGGCATGATCTATTCTTTGTTAAGGACACACAACACACCAAACACCAAACAAGAAGAAGAAGAAGAGGAGGAAGAAGGAGAAAAGAGAAGGAATTCTTGCATCAAGTATAATAAGGGGGTTTTTCTAGTTATTTTATACTTATGTTTGTGAATTTTATTTATTGCTATTTGTTGTGTAAACTTAATATGAGGAACTAATCCTCTTACTAAGGTGATGATGGATTCACTCTATTGTGTTTAATAAATTTGGTTGAATTAATTGTGATTTATTCATGTCATGTCAAGTATTAAATTGCTATGTTTATTAATAATTAAATCTTGATGCTTAGCTACCATCTAGGTTTGATTAATGTGATGCAAATTGTAGTAGATGCCATGCTCAATTTGATAATAGCTTCTTGCAATTTATTACCAAAGTTACCTAGTCATAGATGTCATATACTAGGAGTTTTGTGATTATTTCATAAGTTACATTGATCCTAATGCATTCTTGTTTGTCAAATTAATCTAGATGCCATGGATAATTACAAATTAAGGATAGATGTGGTAAGTTAGATGTCAATGACTACTACATGAATTAGAAAACTTGATCTTTGACATGCTTGGATGAATTCATAATTGATAACCATTACATTTACGCATTGTTACTTTATTCCTTTTTCTTACCATCCTGCTCTCTCAGCGGAACATCATCTTTGCATCCATCTTTACCATTAGAAAAGAGCAACAAATATTGCAAAGGTAAGTATGCAGTGTGTTATTCACTAATTCAGCTCCACTTTGTGTTTCTAATATAATATCTCTTTCAAAATTATCGGGACCAATATCTCCAGGAATAAGGGCAACAACTTCAGAAATAGAGGGAAAATTGTACCTTCATCGATCAGAACTCCGATTTTGAATCAGCCTAAGCTTGACATTCACAAGATCTTCTAAATGAAATATGTCTCTGGCCATTCTAAATGATTTTGCCCGAACATTTTTTCATCTAGCAAATTTTGAGATCATCAATAATTACATTGCCAATATAAGCTATCCTCGGAGATTGTTGTCCTTGAATACCGAAAAAAAATTCCAATGTAGATAGAGATTCTTCTTCATCATCTTGATCTCTAAACACAAAGATACAAAGAATATTGTCAATTGAGAATTTCTTTGATTTCTTAAGCAACTTATAATTATTATTCTTTGTCAATAAACAATAACCTACACTTCAAAAAATAATTATTCATTTGTACATGATTTCATAAAAATAATTCACCAAGTACTAATATATCCACCACAAAAGAGCATTTTTTTTATCAAAAAAGTTGAACATAACCTGAGCTAATTTTAGTAATAAATTTACTATTTGAAATATCATTCATTGAAGACTTTGCTTTGTTCACCGAACTCTCACGTATCATACCACCATCTTGAATCGATTTAGAACAAAAACTATTTGCATATGATAGTGGTGGATTATTCTCTTTTCCTGTAAATTATTTTTTCAAAAATCATAATTTTTTTGTCAAATGTTGGTACAACAATAAAAATCAATTATAGAATAATAAATATAAAATTTTACCTTTATAAGATTTTCTTAGACGTTTGCTTAACAGGTATTTACACATCTGGATCAAACCAATGTGGATAGTCTGTAGAATCCAAAAAATTATGGTGAAAAAAAGTGTGTATAAATACATTTTCAAAATATTAAAAGGATAAAAAAATTCAAATATATTTACTATTATAATTAAGATGATGAAACATTCAAATTCGAGGTATGGTTAGTATTGTAGATCGAGTTTTTTTAAAAAAAAAAATAGGTGTATTTGGTTAAATATGAGTTAAAGTTTAAATATGAGTTAAAGTTTAAAGGTCTTAGTATTAATATAATGCATAAAAGAATGGATTATTTGGTGATAAGTATTTTATATGAACTTTATATTCCATTTAATCATTTTGAAAAGTTTATACATTCCCAATTATTTGAAGCTTAGCTCAATAAGGACAACTTTAAATTTTAACCTCAATTAATGACAATTTTATCATGCTCTCATTTAAACATATCCTTATTTTTATTAGTATATGATTGTTCTTTATTTAGAGAATAATAACTATAATAAAATAAATATAAATACAATTTCAGAAAGTCGGATGAAAATCATGTCTTTTATTTATATGTTTTTAAAGATAAACTAATATTTTCACTTTTGATTAATCAAAGTGAAGAGTTTATCAATCAAATTTGTTTTTCTTTCCCGAAAATCAAGTGCACTCACGTGCACAAAATTTACTTGACTTAGTAACATGTGCATATGCATTAAAATATGTGAATCATTATATTATTGAAATCAACAATGAAACACTTATGCATCAACAAAACAATATCCAATACAAATGTTAATATTTTATTACATCATTCACTAACAACCAAAGCCAATAACTTACGAGAATAATATCATAATAAAACTCAATTCATATTTCAAACAAAACCAAATAGCAGAACAATTTATAGCCGTTTTGGTGACTTTTGCCAAAATCCTCTAAATATTTTTTTGTTGCATAATTTTAAAAACTCTTCTAAATTGTTTTGGTGAGTTTTGTAAAATCCTCTAATCATCTAAATTTTTGGTTGTTTTTTGTTTGATTTTGATAAATCCTCTAAAATGTTTATAGAAAATTTAGAGGGTAATAGGGTATAAAATTTAGAGTTTTGAGGTTTAAGATATTAGATTTTAGGGTGTAAGGTTTTGGAGATTATAATTTATTATTTAGGATTTTGGGATTTAGGACTGATTTAAGGTTTAGGGTTTAGGAATATAAGTTGGTAAAATTTTATGATTTTCTTTTTATTTTGTAAATTCTTCTTAATTATTCATAAGATTTTTTGTTCAAAATTAAAACTAGAATTGTAAACATTCAGAGGATTTCTAGAAAATTTAGAGGATTTTTGGTTATAAGGTTTACTTTAAAGTTTAAGAGTGTAGGATTTAGAAGATTAGAGTTTAGTGTTTAAAGTTTAGAATTTTGGGATTTAAAAGATTAGGATTTAGCATTTAGGATTTAGGGATTTATAGTTTTGGGGTTTAGGATTTAGAGTTTTGGGTTATCTATTGTTTGATATTCAAAAATTCTTATAATTTTATTATATATTTTATGAAATCCTCTATTTTTTTTTTTGCATAATTTCAAAAATTCTTCTGACTTATTTTGATAAATTTTGCAAAATCCTCTAGATTTAAGACAAGTTTGCAAAATCCTCTGAATTTTTGGTTGCTTTTTGTTTTATTTTAAAAAAAATCTATATTTTTTGATATATTTTTATGAAATCATCTGAATTTTTTTGCTTAATTATTAAAATTCCTTTGATTGGTTTGATGAGTTTTGAGAAATCCTATGAATTCTAAATAAGTTTGAGAAATCCTCTTAGTTCATTCAGAGGATTTGACAAATGAACATTTAAACATATTGATCATGGGTCTCATTGTAAAGAGTTTTTCGTGCTGATTATGAATCTTTTTTTTTTTAAAGCCGACTTGTATTTTGAGGGGCTGGACTACAAAACAGTCTAGTCAAATAACTGTACAAAAACAGTCCATGTTTTTATCATTAGATTAAATGGTATAATCTCCACCATTGAAAAAAACTAACATTCAAATAAAATAAAATTACAATACGCATGTCATTCCACACTTATTACCCAGCTTGCCCCTAATTAATATTTTCAAGATATATACTTGTTCAGGATATGCGGCACCGTCCCCTATCTACCATTAGATTAAATATTCTAATCTCCACCATTAAAAAAATTGCATAAATGTCTATCTTGCTTAACTAATAATTTGACGACGTTAATCTCAATATAAGAATTTCACGAATTATAGACAGAATTTTTTGTCGGTAATCCTAAAAATCCATTGATAATATTGATTACCGATCAAAACATTTCATCATTAAAACCGTCGTAGGTAATTTAAACACCGATGAAAAAAAATTCGTTAGTAATTATCGATGAATTTTTTCGTCGATAATCCGTCAGCCAAAAATTAAAAAAAATAAATTTCGTATCCGTTGACAAAAAATAAAAAATAAATTCCGCGTGTAATCCGTTGACAAAAAATAAAAATAAATAAAATTTTTCTGTAATCCGTCAGCAAAATAAATATTCTGTAAATAATCCATCGACAAAAGAATGGAAAAAATAAAAAAATTATTTTCATCGCAAATTTTTCGTTAGTAATAAGTTAAAACTTCATACTCATTTTTTTCATATCTTTCTCATCATAAAATTTTGAAAAAAAATTAAATATCATTTATAGATATTGACCAAGTCTACATCCACATGTCGTCTAATGAAATGGACTATACAGCGTCCAGTCTTTTGGCCAGACTGGACGCTAGTAAAACCCTATTTTGAGAGATAAAGATGTTTTCAAGTTTTTAAAAAAATAAATAAAAAGAATCTGATGATGTCAGCATATGTCATACACATAAGGATTTATTGAAATAAGGGTAGTTTTGTCCAGAATTATTTAAAGGATGTTTTGAAATATTGAAAATTTGAAGATAGTGAATGGAATACACATTTTATTAAATGACTTATTGGTTTACCCCTAAAAGAATTTCAGAAAGCAGAATCATTTTTTTAGTATCTAAATAAATTTTAAAAAGACAAAGGATAAAAAATTTAAATAAGCTTATCATTATTTCTAAGATGTTAAAAAAGTCAAATTTGAATCTGGTTAGTATTATCTAGTTCATTTTTAAAATATTCATCATAATTAAAATTGGTTAGATTGATATTTAAAAAGTGCCGAAGAATAATTTGTTGGTATATGTAGATAAATAAGACTTCTTATCATTATCACACTTTTACAATAAAAATATATTTTTTAAATATTAATAATTATTATAAGTAAATATGCAAAACATTCCACAATAATCATGTGTGTTTGCATCACCTTTTTTTCTTTTTTGAAATACCACTGAGAAATATGTTCTCATACCAACTTTTTTCATCATAACAATTATGATAATAACAATTAAATATTAGTTAGATTATTAAAAAAATAAAATATTAATTTGATTAGTATTATCGGTATTATTAAAAATATTACTCTATATTCATTTTTTAATTTTGATTAATACATTAATACGTGGGCTATAGCTTTGTTTAAAAAATTAATATAAATGACGTTTGACACTCCCTTTTATAGCTTAGGCTGTAGTACCTCGATTGAGTGGGCGGGTACAACGAGTCTCTGCAATACAAGCTTTGTTCGTACTAGGCAAGCTACTGAGTGTCAAAAGGGTTCAATGCTTTAAATCTCACTATCGCCTAGGGAAAAGATCTAATGTGCAGAATATTGTAGGTCAAATTTCCTAACATGTCACAATAGATTTTCCTTATAGTAGTGGCACCATATCCCTTTAGAACTCTATAGCTAAGCGTGCTTCTGTGAGAGCATTATTGGAATTGGTGACCTCTTGTGAAGACAAAGTCATGCGGGTACTTAGGAGGGTCCAAAGAGGACAAATTATGACATGGTTGGAAATGTGGGTTGTTACATTTTGGTATCAGAGCTAGGTTTATGGTCTACGTAGGATATATGTATGGGTCTATGGTATGAGTGTTGTGTGTTGGCCTCTAGGCCATGTCACGATCTTAGTAGATTCGGTATGTTTTCTTTCTCCCTATAAATGCTCGTTAGTTAAATTGTGTATTAAATGGTGTTATCTGTTGCGGCACAGATGGAGACCTATAGAACTACTAGAGTGACTTGAGCTACGATGTCCCCGGATGATGGGGGTAGATGAGAGAAGCCTAAGGGCCGAGGCCAAGGCCTTAGTAGGGGAATGACGTGCACTACTGAGCGCACTCTTAGTACTTAGGAATCGATGATAGGGTTAGGCACAAAGATCAGAAAGGAGGAGAGACTTTGGGGGTTCCTCTAACCCAAGTACAGGTACTACCAGAGGTGCAGGTTGCTCCTACCATTACTAGAGGGCAGCCACTAACGTTGGAAGTTTTGGCCAGTTTCATGATTATCTTGGCTCAAGTAGGGATGACATAGATTACTTGGGCACTAGAGGTTCGTACTGAGGGTCAGGTTTCTAGGGCTAGTATAAAGGCTGGGTCTATGTAGAGACTAGGGAAAGAGATGTATGAGGTGGATCAGCTGTGTAAGACTAATCCTTAGATGTTTTTTGAAGAGGGTGAAGGGTGTGAGGCTAGGGAGTTGGTACATCAACTGGGCTTAAGGTTGGACACTTTGGGCATACTAAATGATAGGCGGGTGAAGTTAGTCTTCCACTATCTTAGGGGAGCGGCTTATGATTGGTGGAATTCTTTAGGTCAAAGGAAGAATGAGATAACTTGGTCATCTTTCGAGTTCCTATTTATGCAATGGTTTGTATCGCAGAAATTTCAGGTAGACAGACTAAGCAGTACCTTGAAGTGGTGCAGACACAGGACATGACAGTGTCTCAGTACATCAAGTTGTATGAAGAGTTGTACAAGTTTGGGAAGATATTTCCTCCTAATCATGAGAGCAAGGCAAAGAGGTACTATGATGAGCAGATTCCTAGTATTGGTGAGATGATGATTACTTTCAAAGTGCAGACCTATGATAAATCTCTGGAGATGTCTTTGAAGTTAGAACGAGGGAGCTCAACAGACGAGAATATTGGGACATGTAGAAGGGTCGCACGTCTTCATCGGCCGGTGGTGATGGTTAGAAGAAATAGAAGACAAAATCAAACTTCAACACTCAGATAGGGGACCAGGGCAAGGGTATGAGGCCATAAGGTGGCTAGATCACATGCTTCGTGTGTGGCAAAGAGGGACACTGATAAGTGCCAGAATTACATTCTTAAAGTGCTAAAATACTACCAAATCAATGCCAAGAAATTGTGCTTAAAAGCTGAATTTTCAAGATTATTGTACTTAAGCTCTTCTTGGATGTTTTGCAGGTTAAGAGGCAGTAAGAACTGTCGGAATGAGATTTGATCTTCAGCAAAGTTTTAGAGGACACTTCAAGCTTTTCAGGAAGTATTGGTTCACAAAAATCTGAGTTCATTTGGGCCTCTAAAGGTTGCCTCGAAGTCACGTTTGGAAGTTATATCCGAAGCATAATTTCGGTTTGCAGACCAGACCTTTAGAAGCCCATAACTCGAGCGTCTGATATCCAAATTGAGTGATTCAAAAGCCCATAATTATCTACACATTTGTATCTACAATAATGATGAAGGGTTTGAGTTCATAATAGGCTTTTTTTAGGCCCAGAATGCAGTTACAAGATTAGTGTGTAATTGAAAGTTGATGTCATTGATGATACCATTTCCATTCAAAGAGTGGACAATCCACCACACCAATTTGATGGAAAATCCACCACCAAAAGATGGCACTAACTCCTCCACTATGTGCTCATTTTCTCTATAAATAGAGAGGAGTAGGAGCTAGGAGGGAGAGCTTGGAGACAAGAAGGAAAGAGGAGAAGGATTGGAGGCAAAAAGAGGAGAAGGAAAAGAAGAAAACAAGGCTTGTGTTTGTAATTATGTTATTATGTTTCATGTTTTTTTTTGTTATTGTAGTACCCCATTTTTGTCCGGAAATTTCTATTTTAAAATTAATAATAAAAAAATTGAAACAAAAAAATTGAAAAAAAGAAGACAAAAGATATTCCCCAACCTATCCAAGTAGGCCCAAATACCAATCCAATTACTACCCAAACCCAGCCCATTTAACTCACCAAAAGCCAAAACTCAAACTAACCTACCCAAGCACCAAATAACAAACCTAAGCCCGGCCCAACCCTACATCTAACTTACCTTACCCAAACCCTAAATCCACCTAAAGAAAAGGTGAGGGAGGCGGCACAAGAGGCTAAAAAGGAGTAATCGGTGGAGAAAGAGAAAAGGAAAGGCGCCGGAAATATTGAAAAGGGAGAGAGAAGGAGCAGGAATTCAAGGCTAGATCCAGGAAAATGGAAGAAAGGGGGATTTGGGTTGACAATAGGAAGCCGGATTTGTTGATTTTGGAAGTTGTTTAGTTCGGGTTTGTTTGCTATAAGAGGGGGAGAGTGGATTTGATTTTGGGGGGGGGGGGGGGTGGCTGCACCAGTTTTCTGGACGGAACGATCGGGGAATGATCCGTGGTCCGATTGAAGTGAAATTTGGACAGTAGCTTCACGACACTTGGAGCTTTATTCTGATCGGTGCGATTGCCATTTGAAGTTTTCTATCTACCCCAGCTTCTGATAGAAAGTGACTGCAATTCTGGGGAGAAGAGACACTGCGCACAGGTTTTGCAATCAACGATCGGAAACCGATCCGTGGTCCGATCTAAGTAAACTTTGGACGGTAGCTTCACAGAACTTGGAGCTTTATTATGATCGGTGCGATTGCCATTTGAAGGTGTCTATCTACCCCAGCTTCCGATAGAAAGTGACGTAATTCTGGGGAGAAGAGACACTGCACACAGGTTTTGCAATGAACGATCGGAAATTGATCCGTGGTCTGATCGAAATGAAATTTGGATAGAAGCTTCGTAACACCTGAAACTTTATTCTGGACGGTCCGATTGTCGTTCAAGAAGGTAAGGAAGCACGACAGAGGAACGCAAATTCAGAGACTTTGAAGAAAAGAAAGATCCAAGAAATCAAGTTAGTTTTGATTTTCAATTTAAATCTTTTTTTTGTCATTTCCCTCTGTTGTTTCTTGTTGGTTTGGATCTGGTTTTCGCTTGTTTTGCTGTGTTGCTGCTCTGTTTTTTCTGTTTGCAGGCGTGTCGTTGGACGGAAGGGATGGCAGTCTCCGGTTGATGTTGCTGGTACCGATTGCCAGTGGAGAAGGAAGAAGCACAGTAACGGGCTGGGCCAAGGATCTGTTTTGGGCCTGGATCTGTTTTGGGCCTGTTTTAGATGGTTATGGGTTTCGGTTTCTGTGAACGGACTTATTGTTTGTTTTTGGGTCGGGTTTGTCTTGTTTGGTTTGTGTTGCTGTTTTGTATATGCATTTGGGCTTTTGTGTTTTGTTTGGGCTTTTGTGTTTTGTTGTTTTTAAAGTTTTAATTTTAAAATTGTATTGGGCTTTAGGCTATGGGTTGGATTGATATGGAGTTTTTTTTTTTTACTAAAAGGGCCGGGCTTACAAACTTAATGGGTCAAAACAAAAATAGCTAAATGGGCTGGTTATGATTGGATCAATATCAGGTTTTGAAATTTTAAAGGATTGGGCCAAGGTTGCATATAATATTTGGGCTTTGATTTTTTTTTATATAAAAAAATGTTTTATTCGTGATTTATTGTACATAAATGATTGATTAATTGATCCGACGATGGAACCAAACGGAGAAGCATTGGATGCTATCCCAAAATGATTCTTGAGGATAAAATCTTATGAAATTCTCATCCATTGGATGGAGAGGATTTTCTTTTAGCATTCATATTGCATATCAAAATTATATTGAAAGAATTAACTGACGATAGAATTAATTTGGAGAATGCATTGGATGCACCTTCAGACAAAATTCTTGAGGTGAAAGTGTTTCATGGATACTTGACCATTGGATGGAAGAGTCTCATGAACCTCAATATTATACTCTCAATATAACTTTTATATGCTGTAAATAATTATCATGTATATATTTTTGTTAAATTCTCACGTTTAATTTTCTTAATCATATAATGGGATAATAAAAGTTAAATTGACAACTGTTTTTTAAAACAGACGTTGTGGGGTGCCTCACACCTTCCCCATACGTAACAAACTCACTTACCCATTTTTCTGAATTTTCGCAGACCAAATTATTTTTAATTGGTGACCAATTGCACCTATTACAATTGGTGGCGAATCTCTTTTAAAATCCCTCTCGCAAAAGCGGTTGCGACAGCTATGTATAACTAAACTCTTGTTAGTTAAGGCTTGTCTTGAATCCCTAAGCATGCTTTCAATTTTATAAGTTGTGTGGATTTCAATTTCTACAAGCATGATGATTTTGATTTTTCAATATTATGTGAGTTCTAGTATTGTGTTTCTTTGAGTAGCTAACTTTGAAGCATGTATTAGAATTAATTGTTGTAGAACATGGTCAATTGCCTTGTTGAATATGTTCTTTCTTGCAACATATAATTCAGTTGAAAATGAATTATGAAAAATCAATTCTTGAATACCTAAGTACAAATACCATGTATTAGGATGCTTGTGACATTCATATTCTCTTTGCTCTTATTGGATTCTTGATTGTTGATTGATGCAGATGCCATGCTAGATTTCGATTAAGAATACACGTAATGAGGTAGACGCCATACACTTTACATGCAATTAAGAGAGAATCATACAACTTGAGTTTGGCCATGACCTTGTTGTGAATGTTGTCATCATATGCTTGTTTGAATTGTTAGTCTATTATTTCTTATAAATTGTTTGAATGTTTTGTGGTGGATAGTGAGTCTTAGCTATTGTTTTCATTAATATTAATTATCATTCTTGTTCTCAACGTCAATTTCTTTGTCTTAATTTTTATCTATTACAAGATTTAACCCCCCCTTTCCCCCTTTTATAATTGTATCAATTATATTCAAGTGTTAGATTATATATCTATTAGCATCACTCATTGTGGGATCGACTCTTACTTGTTCACTATATATTAATTGTACATTTGTAAGTATATTTTAAATTGTTACTAACGACATAACAATTTTTGATTGATCAATAAAAGGTAGTGGAAAATGATCTTTTCTAGTACCTGAATTAAGCTTTCTGTAGTCAATGCAAACACGCCATCCTGTTTGAACTCGCGTGGGAACCAACTCATTATCTTCATTAAGGACTACTGTAACTCCAGATTTTTTAGGAACCACTTGTACCGGACTAACCCATTTGCTATCAGAGATAGGGTAACTGTTGCCAACATCTAGCAATTTGAGTACTTCTTTTAGCACCACCTCCTTCATTATTGGGTTAAGTCTGCGTTGGGCATCTCTTGTTGGTTTTGTTCCCTCCTCTAGTAGTATTCGATGCATACATCTAGAGGGACTGATTCCTCTGATATCAGCAATACTCCATCCGATTGATGTTTTATGCTCTTTTAGTACCCTCAACAATTTCTCTTCTTCTTCAATGCTGAGGTCAGACGCAATGATTACTGGCAATGTACTTTCTTTGCCCACATACGCGTACTTCAAATGCTTTGGTAGTTCCTTCAACTCCAATTGAGGTGCCTGCACAACAGATGGTACAAGTTTTGTCATAGGCACTGGTAAAGGCTCAAAGGCAGAAATATACATACCTAAAGAAGGTAAGGCTTCAAGGCGAGCTAAGACTTTGCTAGCTTGTTTATCCTCATTGATGGTTCCAAAGTCATGAATTAAAACTTTGTCCACAATATCTCGACCACAACTTTCATTGAACACCTGTTGACAAATTGTATCTAACGCATCTAAGTGAAAACAGTAATGTTCATCACTTGGTAATTTGAGTGCTCCAAATACCTTGTACTCAATCGTTTGTCCCTGCACATTCATAGTTAGTGTACCCTTTTGAACATCAATTTTGGTACCTGCTGTGGCCATGAATGGACGACCAAGAATTAAGGTTAATTTTACTTCTGACAAAGGAATCGGCTCCATCTCCAATACTAGAAAATCAGCAGGTAAGATTAATCCGTCAACTTTGACTAAGACATCTTCCAGAATACCCCTAGGGTATTTGATTGATCTATCTGCCAACTGGATGCTCACAGAGGTCGCCTTTAGTTCCCCTATATTCAAAGATTCAAAAATAGAAAAAGGCATTAGATTGACAGATGCACCTAAGTCAAGAAGAGCTTTCTCAAACCTGTGACCCCCAATGATACAAGGGATAGTAAAACTGCCCGGATCTTTTAGCTTGGGAGGGAGTTTGCTTTGTAGAACAGCTGAAACTTCCTCAGAAACCTTAATCGTTTCAAACTCTTTGAACTTCCTCTTATTTGTGCACAAATCCTTGAGGAACTTTGCATATTTTGGCATTTGTTTGATGGCATCTAAAAGAGGAATGTTAATCTCCACCTTCTTGAAAGTATCCAAGATTCCTTGCATTGGATCTTCTTTCTTTGATTTTTGCAATCTGCTAGGAAAAGGAGCATGTGAAGAAATATAATTTGGAAGGTTAGAGTTAACCTGAAGGTTTGGCGTTTCCTGGAAAGGAGTAGCACTGCTGCTAGAATTTGGATCTAGAACGTCTGGATTTATCATATTGTCAGAGTCAAGGTTCTTCTCTTCTTCTGGCACGCTCATTTTTCCAATTGTTTTCCCTCCCCTCAGAGTGATTGCTTTAGCATGTTCATTAATCTTAGGGTTGACAACAACTTGGTCAGGAAGCTTTCCAGGTTCTCTTTGATTTAATGCAGTGGCTAACTGTCCCATTGTTGTTCCAAATTTGCAATGGCGTTATCAGTTTTCTGCATGAATGCTTGAGTGCTCTGTGCCATAGATGTAACCATATCTTCAAGTGATGGTTTTGGAGGCTCCACTTGAACCCGATGTTGTGATAATTGAGCAAAAGATTGTTGCATTGGTTGATTATTACTCCACCTAAAATTTGGATGATTCCTCCATCCTGGATTGTAGGTAGGAGCAAATGGATCATTCCTTGGCCTTTGCATTTGGTTTTGATTCTGATTTGGATAAGTACCGAATGCATTTATTTGTGCATCCAAGACCGCAACTTCATTTTGTGGACAACTTTCCCTAGCATGTCCAGGTGTACTGCACACAACACACACTTGAGAGCCTGGAATGATTAACTGCTTCACCATATTTGTCAAGTTTGCAATTTGGGCTTCCATGTTTGAACTTGATTGTGCTTCGTAGATTCCAGCCCTTTTCTGAGGTTCTCTCACTCTGTTGTAGCTCCATTGTTGAGAATTAGTTGACAGAGTTTCGAACATCTCCCTGGCTTGTCCGGCATTGTTATTCATCAATCCACCACCAGATGTGGCGTCCACCATTTTGCGATCTGAATCTAGTATCCCTTCATAAAAATATTGCATTAGTAGTCATTCTTGAATATTATGATGAGGACAAGAGCTTAAGAGCCTCTTGTATCTCTCTCAGTATTCGTGGAATGCTTCTCCATCATTTTGTTGGATGCTCACTATCTCTTTCCTTATTTTATTTGTCTTTTGAGCTGGAAAGAATTTCGTCAAGAACTTGTTTGCCAAATCTGTCCATGTTCTAATTGAAGCTCTTGGTAAAGAGTGAAGCCATGTCTTTGCTTGTTCCTTCAGACTAAATGGAAACAATCGCAGATGAACCTGCTCATCAGTTAAACCTCTTATTTTAATTGTGGAACAGACATCAGAGAATTCTTTAAGATGCATATGAGGATCTTCTTCTGCATGGCCTAAGAACGTAGGCAACAAATGAATCATTCCTGACTTTAGTTCAAAGTTGTCTACAGTAGTCTGGGGGTAGACAATGCATGAAGCTTGATCTGCTGCTTGAGGCACAGAGAAATCCTTAAGTGGCTTGTTCATGTTATCTGGTTCTTCTTCCATTTGAACTGGGGCTGTGGGACTTGGAGTTGGTGATGACAAAGGTGATCTCTCTGGAGTGCGATGGTCTCTTTGACAAAATAAATGGATATCCGCTAATTTTGTATTTAACGAAATGTTGTCACTCGATAAGTTCTCAAGATTTGAGCTGGACATTCATGTATCTGCAAAATAGGAAAAATAACAATATAAATGAACTACTTAGGTGGCGAGGCCAACCATGAACATAAATTAATATAGAGAAATTTGGTGGATGGCAGTGCCAATCACAACCAGAGGATTAAAGGAGTTAGTTGACAATATATAAAAAGTTAGTATACAGAAGAAATAAAATGGGGCAGAAAAGGTCAACCATAAAAAAAATGATGTTAGTAAATATTAAGGCATATTAATAGGAGGTAGAACCAGCCATTAATATTAATAGATATATACATATATCAACAATAGTAGGTGGTAGAACCAGCCATTAATATTAATAGATATATACATATATTAACAATACTAGGCGGTTTGAACCAGCCATTAATATTAATAAAATGGGGCGTTTAAGCCAACCACGTTAAATAATGACATATAATGTAAACCTTCCATGTAGGAGGTGCTAACAATAAATAAATAAATAAATTATATACAAGAGTTAGATGACACTATATTAGGTAATCACGTCCCCGGCAACGGCGCCAAAAATTATTATGTCGTTAGTAACAATTTAAAATATACTTACAAATGTACAATTAATATATAGTGAACAAGTAAGAGTCGATCCCACAAGGAGTGATGCTAATAGATATATAATCTAACACTTGAATATAATTGATACAATTATAAAAGGGGGAAAAGGGGGGGTTAAATATTGTAATAGATAAAAATTAAGACAAAGAAATTGACTTTGAGAACAAGAATGATAATTAATATTAATGAAAACAATAGTTAAGACTCACTATCCACCACAAAACATTCAAACAATTTATAAGAAATAATAGACTAACAATTCAAACAAGCATATGATGACAACATTCACAACAAGGTCATAGCCAAACTCAAGTTGTATGATTCTCTCTTAATTGCATGTAAAGTGTATGGCGTCTACCTCATTACGTGTATTCTTAATCGAAATCTAGCATGACATCTGCATCAATCAACAATCAAGAATCCAATAAGAGCAAAGAGAATATGAATGTCACAAGAATCCTAATACATGGTATTTGTACTTAGGTATTCAAGAATTGATTTTTCATAATTCATTTTCAACTGAATTATATGTTGCAAGAAAGAACATATTCAACAAGACAATTGACCATGTTCTACAACAATTAATTCTAATACATGCTTCAAAGTTAGCTACTCAAAGAAACACAATACTAGAACTCACATAACATTGAAAAATCAAAATCATCATGCTTGTAGAAATTGAAATCCACACAACTTATAAAATTGAAAGCATGCTTAGGGCTTCAAGACAAGCCTTAACTAACAAGAGTTTAGTTATACATAACCAAATAAAACATGAAACATAAAAACATAATTATAGAGAAAATGAGCACATAGTGGAGGAGTTAGTGCCATCTTTTGGTGGTGGATTTTCCATCAAATTGGTTTGGTGGATTGTCCACTCTTTGAATGGATATGGTATCATCAATGACATCAACTTCCAATTACACACTAATCTTGTAACTGCATTCTGGGCCTAAACTAATCCTATTATGAACTCAAACCATTCATCAATATTGTAGATAAAAATGTGTAGATAATTATGGGCTTTTGAATCACTCAATTTGGATATCAGACGCTCAAGTTATGGGCTTCTAAAGGTCTGGTCTGCAAACAGAAATTATGCTTCGGATATAACTTCCAAACTTGACTTCGAGGCAACCTTTAGAGGCCCAAATGAACTCAGATTTTTGTGAACCAATACTTCCTGAAAATCTTGAAGTGTCCTCTAAAAATTTTCTGAAGATCAAATCTCAGTCCGACAGCTCTTACTGCCTCTTAACCTGCAAAACATCCAAGAAGATCTTAAGTACAATAATCTTGAAAATTCAGCTTTTAAGCACAATTTCTTGGCATTGCTTTGGTAGTATTTTAGCACTTTAAGAATGTAATTCTGGCACTTATCACAACCCCCAACCAGCTTATTGCTAGTCCCTAGTAATTCAAGCGTAAAAATGTTATGAGAAATGAGTGAAAGTAACAATACTAGAACAAAAGGTAAGAGATCACAATTCTTATCCAGATTAGTATAGTCACAACTTCCAACACTTGTGTGTGTGCTAAGCCAAAACCTTCATACCACAATCCATAATGCATATAACCTCAAACAATTTATCCAAGTAAAAGCCTCAACTCCATATTCTCACAGGGTATAGAAGGATTTTTGGGCTATGAATTTCTCTCATGGAGTTGGAAAATAGATATGCACTCAGAAGAAAAGTCAATTTAAGGACAAACAAATAAACAAACATTGATCAAATGATAGGTATATTAGCTGTCAAGAACTTCCACCAGTCTTACCACAAACCTGCTTTGGAATTCTATTGATCAACATTTTCCAATTGACAAACTAATAGAGCCTTATCACAGAAAAACTTATCTACTGACGAATGACGAATACACATAACAATTTTTCTCTTTTTTTTATCCTCTATCTTCTTTCTTTCTTTTTTTTTCTTTTCCATCATTGTTTTTTTTTTTTTTTTTTTTTTATGTCTCGAATTCATAATCTCAAATTCATAATATAGAACATCTCAAACAAAGGCCCAGTAAAATTACAACATTGTTCTCAAACATTGATCAATATCATCCTCAGCATTCATCCAATCATTCCACAAACCATGTAATGGTGTTCATTGACAGCAATTATCCATTTCAAGAGATCAATGAAAGTTCATAAGTTGTTTACTCATTTCTCACCACTCATTTGTGCTTGAACCAGAAAAATAGTCTTAGTCATATGCATTATCATCCATCTTACCACAAGGCTTAGTATTGGTGGAAAACAAATGTGTTAAAAGTTGCTTTCGACTAATCCAGATAAAAAAAAATGACTCAAACTAATTGTACCAGTACCAAATCATCAAACTGCATAAATATGCCACCACCCCCAACCTAAACCAAACATTGTCCGCAATGTGAAAATGACGAAGTATGGAAAAGCAATGCAATGAAAAGAAACAGAAGATAGAAAAATACAACCTGAGGTGGAAGATGCTCGGATGATGGTGGAAGGAGAAGATGGTTAGCGTCGCACCATGTCCATGAGGACATTCAGCATGTGTTCCAGCCGCTGTTGTCCAACCTCCAACCTATGCAGGCGGGATAAGATGTCGTGAATGTGGTCAATCGAAGTTAGTGCAGCAGCAGAAGAGTCAGACACTTCCAGTGGTAAAGAAACTGGACGTCGCGGTGTTCGTTGTCTACGAGCACTGGAAAGCATGTGGCTAGTACTCTGACGCCAGGTAGAGTTCTCCAAACAGTCACCGGATAATTGGAAGTTGTCTGACTGGGAGGTGGGAGAATGCCCATACTGAAAAGCAACCGCGTGATGAGCCTCGGGAAAAATACTTATTCTTCATTGGTTTTTTGGTTTTTGGTAATAAGTATCCATTACCACGAATAAATGACTTGTTTGAACAGTTGAGGGGTGCTAGGCATTTATCTAAGATTGACATGCGAACGAGGTATCATCAGTTTCATATTAAGGATGAGGACATCTAGAAGACGGCGTTTAAGAATCGGTACGGGCATTATGAGTTCTTGGTGAAGAATTTGACATACACATTTGTATATGAATCCAAATATACTTACTTTGTTGTAGGATCTCCGATCGGATCAATCTCACGATGCAATGGATCAGCGGATGACAATCACGAGGACAACACCCTAAAGTTCACCACTCCAAGAACCCCTCACTGATCACTCGTAACAACCTTATATAGTAATTTCGTGGTAATATGCAGTCTCTGTTCAAAAGAAGAGACCTCCTATTTATAGTGGAGGAGTCTTATCATCTTTGGAGCTCTCTTGACTCCTAACCACTTAAGATAATGCTTATCATCTTAAGTGTTTTATCCCTATCATAATGTAGATAGGAGTTAGTTGTTTGACCAACAAGAAACATTTCGATGGGCTTGGTCCCCAAAAGGGCTCGGCACATCTTCGATGTCCATAAAGTCTAACATACTCCCACTCACCCATGATGGGCCGAAGTGGAGTAAAGTCAAGATTATACGCAAGTATCTTTCAGAAAGATCATCATACAAGCAAATGAAGGGTGTGACCCTTATGCACACTAACCATAGTATCTCCAAAGTAGAAATCAATTAAGATCAGAATGGAGTGGTTTACTATGACTTAGTCAAATGAATAACAGTGTACCATCGTACCCCAAACATGTTTGAATACACAGACCAAGTATCACTCAATCCCATAGAAGAGTCGTATACTTGTCTTTTTAATGTACATGTCTTTGCAATCAATGCTTGGCTAGTAAATACATTTTCTTTATGCCATCCAAATCAGCTTTTTCCACTTCGCCCTATTATCATTTAGTTTTGGTCCAACATGCTTTCCCAACTGTGCACCTTTAGGTTGTATCGTCTCATAACCATAGGTAACAAGTCAAAGTAGCAAACGATTGTCCCATCACTTCCTGACATAGTCAAAATTTATCCGAAGGGTAGGATTAAGAGATCAAGAATCACTTTGATCTCAAAGACTCACATAGTGATGAAGTAGGGATTATTTCACTCACTTCTCTTCGGGTCACTAGCACAATGTAGTATAAAGTACATGTTGTGGCAGAGTATACCTTACTCTCTTACGAGTCAAGGGCATATGATTACTCCTTTAACCACACAGGTCTTAGTCTTGTCCCCAATCTTACAATAGGCAACAAACTTGCAATTTCTTTTGCTCACTCTTGAGTGTCAAAAGCAAATTCATACCTGGCTTATTTTAAACGGGCTTCATGAAATTTCATGCCAATTCTTTTGAGAATCTCATCTTAGTTCCAACTAAAGCAATACTCGTTTAGAATCTTGTCCACTCATGGTGATCAAACATGTCCATCGTTAGTGATCAAATTCATAAACTATCTCATTCTGCTCCCTCCCACTGCGACAGAGTCGATTGCTCGTGTGTGTGAGCCAATCATGCATATTTACATACTTTAATATTGTATTAGCAACTTCACGGAGTATGAATAAACAATTTAATTTATTTCAAATAAATGTATCAAGACAATAGTTTTAAAGATACACTAGTTCTGCGAATGAAAAATAATCCTAACAAAATCACATCCTAAGCAAACCTAAGGACCTCACATGTCTTTCAAACGAGTCCGTAGCGATTGGTTTAATAAGAGGGTCTACAACCATATTACTCGTAGATATGTGTTTCAGGACTACCTCTTTATCTGCAACCATTTTTCTGACATAATTATACTTCAGCTTTATGTGTTTGGCTTTTTCATGATATTTGGGGTCTTTAACATAAGCCAGTGTAGCCATACTCTCACAGAACAACGTGACAGGTTTTGACGCATACTTGACAACTGAAAAAATGTTATAAGAACCCCCTTAACCACATAGCTTCTTGAGCTGCTGAGGAACAAGCTATGTATTCTACCTCTATTGTGGATAATGCAATACAAGATTGCTTTTTACTACTCCAAGAGATTTCTTCTCCATTAAACATAAAAACATATCCCGAGGTAGATTTGTGTTCATCCACGTCACCTCCCTAATCTGCGTCAATGTATCCGACTAGGTGCAAATCTTTTCCATTAAATACTAGCATATAATACAGTGTGCCTTTAAGGTACCTCGGTATCCTTTTGGCTGCTTTCCAATGCTCTAGCCCTGGATCCGATTTGAAATGGCTTATCATCCCTACCACATAACATATGTTAGGACATGTACTTATCATAGCATACATCAGGCTCCTAACAACATTGGAATATGGAACTCTAGACATTTTATCTTTCTCTTCTGGAGTCTTGGAACTCATATCACGACTAAGGTAAACATTCCTCTCGACAGGAATGTCAATGGGCTTACAATCTTTCATATTAAATTGTTCTAACACATTTTTGATGTACGACTCTTGAGATTTACCCAATAGTATTTTAGATCGATTTCGAATGATTTTAACTCCTATTATGTAATCGACATCACTTAAATATTTTATCTCAAAGTTTGATGCTAACCACTTCTTACTATCAACTCTTTATCATCCAATATATAAAGACAGGATGACCATACCACTCGTAGATGTTTTGGCATACACATAATGATATTCTTCTATCGTTGTAAGTCCATCTTTTAGGATTACTTCATGAAAATTGATATTCCATTGTCTGGATGCTTGTTTAAGACCATAAATGGAACGATAAAGTTTACAAACTTTACGTTCTTGACCTTTAACCTCGAAACCTAATGGTTGAGCCATATAGATCTCCTCATCCTGTTCTCGATTGAGAAAAGCTGTCTTGACATCGATTTGAAATAGATCCAAATCTAAATGTGTGACAATAGCTAGAACGAGGCGAATATAAGCAAACCTCACCACTGGTGAAAAAATTTCTTTATAATCAATTCCCTCCTTTTGCGTGTAGCCCTTAGCTACTAATAAAGCCTTACATAGTTCTATAGTTCCATCCGCATTGCATTTTATATTGAGAACCCATTTGTTCCCAATTGCTTTGCGGTTTAATGGAAGCTCAACCAAATACCAGACATGGTTCACTTTCATCGACTTCATTTCTTCCTTCATAGCTTTCATCCATTCCCTAGCTTTTAGAGCAAAAGGAGCCTCTTGTATAGACTTTTGCTCCTCCTCATCCAATGGAGATATCATGAATGTATCCTTTTCAATCTCATAATGACGATGAGGAATATGTCCAAAAATACTTTGTCTAGGCTGAGATTGACCTTGATCAAGCTCCATTGGAGCATGTTCATTCAATGTGACATTCCCACTGTCCCTTTGAGTTTCCTCTAATGGGTTATCAGTAGTGTCAACATCCTAAGTTTCCATTTCATAGAATTAGAAATTCTTATCAATCTCACCTTGGTTGGAAAATTCCTTTTCCAAGAATGTGACATCTCGTGACTCAATTTCTGTCACTCTCCCTTGTTCATCCTCCCCTATGAAGACATACGCTTTGGAAGTTTCAGAGTATCTTATAAAGATACATTTATTCCCTCAGGGTCCTAACTTTCCATATTTAGAAATAGGTGTATGAATGTAAGATGCCAAACCCCAAGGCCTTAAATGCCCTAAACTAGGATTTTCTCCAGTCCACAACTCATATGGAGTTGATGAGACTGACTTCGTCGGTACACAATTTAGAACATAGGCTGAAGTTAGCAAAATGTCACCTAAAAAGAGATTGGCAAATTTGCTTGTGCCATCATTGATCTAACCATATCCAACAGGGTTCTATTTCTCCTTTTAGCAATACCATTTTTTTGCGGAGTATAAGAAATAGATAATTGTCTAGCTATTCCTTTTTCATCACAAAATTCCTTGAGTTGCTCAGATAGATACTCGCATCCACGATCGGTCCGAAGAGCTTTTATGCTCTTGTCCAATTGATTCTCTACCAACTTTAAATATCAGGTAAAGCAATCAAATACATCCGATTTGTGAGAAATCAAGTAGACATGACCATATCTGGAATAGTCAAATCTGACCCCCTATTTATAGTGGAGGTGTCTTATCACCTTTGGAACTCTTTTGACTTCTAACCACTTGAGATATGATTATCATCTCAAGTGTTTCATCCCTATCACAATATAGATAGGCGTTGGTTGTTTGACCAACAAGAAACATTTTGATGGGTTTGGTCCTCCTAAGGGCTCGGCCCATCTTGGATGTCCATAAAGTCCAACACTTGACAATGTCATTTGGGTTGACTAATACACTATCGATATTCATGGACCTGATATAGAGGGTCCTTTGTTCGCTTTTGGATAAGTTCGTAGTGGTATTCAATGACGATATTTTAATTTATTCTTTGATGGTGAAGAAGCACTAGGAACACTTGAGAGTGGTGCTATAGACATTGAGGGATAATCAGTTGTATGCCAAATTGAGTAAGTATGAATTTTGGGCCACAAAAGTTAAGTTCCTCGGCCATGTGAACGCTCAAGAGGGCATAGCGATTGATTATTCCAAGGTTGAGTCAGTTTGAATTAGTTGAGGCCTAAGAACGTGACAGAGATCTGAAGTTTCTTTTTTGGATGTTTCACGTGTTGTCGCACCAATGACATAGCTCACACGAAAGTGCACACCATTTGTTTGAACATATGAGTGTGAGGCAGCGTTTGAGGATTTAAATAAGAGGTTGACATCTCTACCAGTGTTAGTGGTTTTGGAGGGAGATGTTAGCTATCAGGTGTATTGTGATGTGTCTGGAGTAGGTTTGAGTTGTGTGTTGATGTAGTAGGATAGAGTGATAGAATATGGCTTATGGTTGCTGAAGACACACGAGAAGAACTATCTGGTTCATGATTTAGAGTTAGCGGTAGTGGTGTTCATATTGAAGTAATAGAGATACTATCACTATGAAGAAAGGTTCGAAGTCTGTTTGGATCATAAAAGTTTCAGATATCTATTTACCCAACGAGAGTTGAACTTGCAACAAACGCAGTGAATGGAGTACTTGAAAGACTTTGACTTTAGTTTGTAATACCATCCCAGTAAAGCAAACATAGTCACGGATGCACTAAGCAGGAAGCACAAAGTGGCTAGCTTGTGCTTGCACAAATGGGGGATTCTTGAGACAATTGGCCAGTTTGGTTTGAAGTTATGACATGACAAGAAAATGTATTTGGGTAGCTTGACTTCAAGACCGATGATGGTACAGAAGATCATAGATGCACAAAACACTGATTTAGCATTCGATGTAATAGAGGAGGATTCCGGTTTGGTCTGAGGGGATGACGGAGGAGTGAGATATTTGAAAAGGTTAGTAGTTCCCGATGATGAACAATTATGACACAGAATCTTGAAAGAAGCACACCATTCATGGTTTGCTATGCATCTGGGGGTACAAAGATGGTCACTAAGTTTCTCCATTCTCAACAAAGCTTACCTTAAACTTATACTTGATATCTTGTAAGCTTATGTGTGAGAATCTGTTGTTATTAAGAACACCTCACTAAGCCAAAAATCATTCCTACCCATGAGGTACCCGTTGAGTGTTCTTGAACTACTTTTGAACAAATTTTAACCTATACACATACGCATCCTTCATGAACTTTGTGTGAACAAAGATTGAGTGAATGACACATCTAGAGCCAAAATCTAATCAATACGTGTGAGTTTCATAAAGCCAAATTGAGAATTCCTCAACCTAAATTAGTTTATGCAAACCTTGAGTGACCTACACTTCAAGACTTGAAAAGTCTCTTGTTGGGGCAACCACTTCTTTGAGAGTGTGTTTAAGTTTGGGGGGATCTTGCAAAACTCTAGTTGTAATTAAGCTTTAAACTTACATTGTAAAAATTTGAAGGAAAACTTGGAGAACCTTCTTGCACAAGTTTGGGGAGCTTGAAAATCTCTAAGTTGTTAATGAACTTGCAAAACCGTCTCGCTAGTAGATTTGGGAAATTTCTAAGGTTGAAGGCTTAGGTACTGGAAGTAGGAGAATAGGGTCTGAACCACTCTATAGCATTATGTCAACCTCTTTTCTATAGTCTGTACTTGTCTTTACGTACTTGATTTGCTTGATAACTTATCTTTGATTGATTAAGTGCAAATCTAAATTTGTGTGTTGGAATTTTCTGAGTTTGCTATACTTATAGTTATATTGATTATGTCATTCTCTTTAAACCTTATGAGAATTAAGATTGCATATAGATAGAAGAATCTCATTGAAACCGTGAGCTATTCGTATTGATATATTGGTATGCAATCTTGATTCTTGTTGACTGAAATTGTTTTGAATTGAAACTTACCATATTTATTTGACTACTTGTACAACTGAATTTTCTTGTGAGATTAGTGAATCATAAGAATACTTCATGTATTGACTGATCAAGTGTGGTGCATAATCTTTGCCATACCCTTGAGCATGTTATCTTGACATATTGAGTATGCAAACTTGATCATTGCATTCTTGTGAATCATATTGTTATCATAAGTTGTCAAGCATCTAGTTGATATCATATATATACTTCTTTTGAAATCAATTAGGATAAAATTGGCTTACAGCCTTTCATGCTTGGTGTATTTGGTTCTTTAAGTGTTCAAATTGGTAAATTTGGTCTTAGTAGATTTCCATTGGAATTTTAGGACACAATCCACCCCTTTCCCATTCTTGTGTTAGCCTAGGTCTTTCATGATCCATAGAAATTAGGATTAGAATGAAAGTTTCAATGGACTATAAAACTGCTAGGCCAAAAATTATAAACTAGGGTTTGTTGTTCATGAAAATTTTCTAGTGATCTAGTGACTAAAGTAAGTCCGACCAGAAATGGCCGCGATTGTCCATATATCCTATATCTCCAGGTGGTCGATGGTGGTAAATCAGAGTCTCGAGTGGCCCATGGCGGAAGATTTTTTGAACGATGCATCGAAGCTATTTTTTCCAAAATTCTGTAGTTTTTGAAGATCAAGTTCAACTTCGTTATGGATCCAAATTTAAGACTTCAACTAGCACCATGATAACCAAAATTATGTGTTCTATTATATTTGTTTATTTCTAGATTAATTTTTGTTCTAGAAGTACTTTGTGCGCATGTGAGCTTGTATGAGACATGACCTAATATGCATACAAGAATCCTACAATAAATTGAACACTTGAATTTAAATTTGTTAGTAATCCCGATAATTACAAAAAAAAATCCTTAATACTAAATAACTATGTGGGAGAGGGGTTACTTATACCCCATGGTCTCCAATTCCGAATCATATTAAAACATTAGTCATAATTGTTTGGATGGTTAGGATGTTGAATGTGATGTAGGACTAGCTTTGGATATTGTATGTCGAATTTATGGGAAAAGAAATTGGAGGTTTTGTGGAGCGCTTATGTCACATATCTAGACCCCCTCCCCCCAAATTAGAAGTCAATTCGAAAAGTCTAGATTAATTGCAATCAATACATTCTTTCAATATCCTATATTTCAGAAACAATTAGAACTTAGAGATGTTTGATAGTTGGATTTAAAATAAAGATGTGGTTGATTAGTTGTGTTGGCTCAAACCGATCATTCCCTAATGGAGTAATCAAACATGGACCTTAGAGAATTTAAAATTCCAGAAAAGTCACTTTAAGTAATTGATAAACGTGATTAATCAGCTATGCTTAGACCAACTATTCCCTAATAGAATAATTAACTATGAGGTCAATGATATCGTGATACGGGATGGTACACACTTAGCTACATTTCTTGGTATCCACCCTAATAGAGTCACTATCATTATTTATAGGAAATTAAATGGCAGTATAATCTTACTTGACGTGGACTGTTGTCCAGCTAATAAAATTAAAAAAAATTGGCTACGTTCGCTTAGACCAACTATTCTCTAATTCTCTAATAGACTGATTGATTATAAAATATCTAATATACTAAAGGTTTACAAATTCCATGATTGAAATTTTAAATTTATTGAGGGGGCAACTTTAATTTTAAAACAAAATTTTAATGTCATAGACTAATTAAGTTTGATTTATCATTCTTTGTTTTTTTTCTTCCAAAAATGATATTCAATCCACTTAGTGCTATTTTGAATGACTATAAACTAGATGGACATAATTATGTCAACTTGAGGCATAAATTGAACATTATACTCTTATATGAGAACTGGAAGTATGTCTTAACTGAACCATGTCCTGAATTTACTATGGTTGAAGCTACTGAACAAGTGCTACGGGCCCACATCAAGTCAATGAATGGTGACAATATTGCTATATGATATATTTTGGCATCTATGTCTAATGTGTTGCAATCGCAACACGGACATATATTTTTAGCAGCAAACATGCTTTACACCTTGAAAGAGATATTTGGAAACCAAGGCCAAGTTGCACAGTAGGTTGCCATGAAGCAACTTCTTAACACCGCTATAAAGGAAGTAACCTCAATAAGGAGCGTACAATAAAGACAGTGGGTCTTCTAAGTGAGCTCAAAATCCTCAGTCTAGAGATCGATGGGGAAAAGCATATCGATATCATCCTTCAGTCACTACCAGAATCATTCAAGAATTTTTGGTTAAATTATAGCATGAACAAAATGAGTTATATGTTACTGGAACTCTTGAAAGAGTTTTAAGCAACCGAGGGACTCTTCAAGAAGTCGGTGAAAGAAAATGTCATCAAAAGGGCTTAAAGCTCTTCAAATCCACAAAAGGATAAAAAGAAGAACAATTTTTGGATGGAAAAAGACAAGAAGGGTTCCACTAAAGGAAAGCATATTAATGGTGCCTCTGGTGGCGTGAAGATGCCAAAAGGCAAGTATTTCAAATGTGTAAAGAAGGGACAATGGAAGAGCCAATGTCTAAAGTTTCTCAACAAGGAAAAATGTACTTCTCATTCACTTGTTACTGAAACTATGTTAGCGATTGCGTCTACTAGTATGTTGTGTGAAAAATTGAATCCACTTATCATATATGCAATTCTTTCCACTGATTTTAGGAAACCAATTAAATGAGAGAAACACACCATCTTGGGGGATGGAACCCAACTTCCAATAGTAGCTATAGAAGTAGTTACTCTAGCTTTTGGTAATAATAGGAAGTTGACTTTATTAGATCATTTTATGTGCCTCTTATAAGGAGAAACTTGCTTTCAGTTCCTTACATGGGGACCCATGGTTATTTCTTTGGTTTTGATGAAAATCTTATTATTACCTTTAATAAGAAATTCATCCATTAGGGTACGTTAATACACAATCTATATACATTTGATCCTATTAAAACACCAAAATCAAATAACAATAGTGTGCCATTGAATAAGAGAAAGGAACCACCTGAATCAAATTGAAACTACCTTTGGCATCTATATTTAGATCATATTAACCTTGATAAGATTTGTGAAAGATGGACCTTTGAATAGATTGAAGGTCCAAGATCTTCTTGTTTGTGAATTTTTTCTTGAAAGGAAGATGGCCAAGAGACCGTTCTAGGCTAAAGAGTACAGGACCAAAGGTTTCCTATATTTGATTCACTCTTAGTTGTGTGGTCCAATGTCTATCCAAGTGAGAGGTAATTACGAGTATTTCATGACATTTATTGATGACTACTCACAATATAGATATATATGTGTTTATTTGATGCTCCTCATGTTTCAAGCTTTTGAAAATTCAAAGAGTTTAAGGTGGAAGTGGAGAAGCGTCATGGAAAAAATATCAAGTAAATATGATAAGATCATTGAGGCAAATACCTTTGAGTAGAGTTTCAAGACTATTTAGTTATGTAAGGGATAGAATCCTAATTAACTGCACTAGGAACACTGTAAAAAAGTGGTATGTAGAGAGGAGGAATATGACTCTTATAAAGATGGTAAGATCAATGATGAGCTATTTTGAATTACCAAATTCATTTTGGGGCTATTTTTTTGAAAAAACAGCTTACCTTCTGAACTTGGTACATTCTAAGACAGTACCAACTACTCCTGTCAAGCGATGGACAGGGTTGGAAAAGATACATAGACACGACAAATGCAGCGTCATACTAGGAGGGTTGTTAGACAACCTATATGCAATACTATTTTGGGAGTGGTTAATGGACCAGTTATCCCGGATGAACATGAAGCCAATCTTGTGACCTACAATGATGCACTTCATGATAATGATGTTGAGTCTTGGAATAAAGTTATGAACTCTGAGATGGTCTATGTAGTCTAATCAGGTTTGGGATCTTGAGAAGCCACAAGATGAAGTAAATCTATTAGCTACAAAGTGGATCTTTGAGAGAAAGAAGGGTTTAGATGGGAAGGTTGAGACCTTCAAAGTAAGGCTGGTTGTGAAGGGTTATATTCATAAAGAGGGAATCGATTATGAAGAGACCTTCTCACTAGTATCCATGTGTAAATCTATTCAAATTCCTCTATCCATTATAGCATAGTACAGGTGGTAGCATGGTTGGTCTTCCTACTGTGTAGGGAGTCCGAGGTCTTGTGTTTGAGTCTCCCCTTCTACCAATTTGAGTGAGATTTATCACCATTATGGTGAGAGTTGTAAGAGGGAGAGGGCTACCTCCCTTTATGTAGCCCATCGAGCCATTGGGCCTCTGTGTTTGTGTTGGGTATTCCCCCTCCTTGGTATCAAAAAAATATTATGACCATAAAATATGGAAAATGGACATCAAGATATCTTTTCCTTATGGAAGTCTTGACGAAAGCATTTTTATGATACAATTGAAGCTTTCATAGCCCAAGGCCAAGAGCACATGCTATGTCAGCTTAAAAGGACCATTTATGGACTCAAGAAAGCATCCAAGACTTGGAATATCTGATTTGATCAGGCCATCAATTCGCAGTCCTCTATTCCCTTCCTTAGGACTTGCAACTTCACATCAGAGTCTTCGAGTCTCCTATTGTTGGATTGAAGGGTTGTTGTTTTCCCTGTAGTGGTAGCCTACTATTTGCACAACTTATGAAGCATAATTTGAGCACATTCCTCCTTAACATCTCGTTCCTCACCATTGAACGTGGTCCATGCTCTAATCATGCATCCTGGGCACCCAACTCAACTTCTGGATTTTACAAGGTGACCGTTATTCTAACACATTAAGGTTCTCTCACTATTTTGTAATATGGAGGAGGTATTACACGACTGGAAGCAAACTCCAACTCTCTTACTGAACAAACATGGGCGTGTTCCCCACTTGCCATTTTTTTCTATAGTATGTAACTTAAGTAGAAATAGGAATACTACTTGGTATGTGTCATTGACCTTGGTTTCCCTCCATATATATAACCCAAAATCAAAGCACATTGCTTGTAACTCTTACAATCCTATGTAGACTTTTTCAGCTACTATATGATATGTCACCATTTATTGTGGTGTCATAAAAAAATATTCGTACAATTTCAATTCCCCCGAATCCCTTTTACGTACACCTCAAAATCTCTATTATCTTTGAAAAATTCCCAGATAATCCGCTTGTTTTCCCCAAAATTTTCAGTATTAGTAATAATTTCTACTTTGTCACTATTTAACATATAGAATAGACTAGTCTATACTAGTGTACTCTCTAAAGCCTCAATAAATTTTATATTACTCTGGGATTACTCAGTCCTTCCCTCTTTGTCCATAATTACCATTATCAAATTTACTAAGTAAATTCTATGAATATTCACTCTATTCTCTAAATAGCTATAGGTTATTCACCTTTATTTCTAAAGCACCCATCCTTCACTACCATATTCCATGTGTTTAAAGAAAATTGATCATATTGACATTCAAAGTAAACACCCAATGTCCAAATTTCTTAACAATGATTTCCTAATCAACACAAATGTCATTCATTTGTTCTTAACTAGATATTTATCCCTTTACAACATCCCTTCTCTCTTAAGGAATTTTGTTCCCCAGATTTAACACACATTTATAATCTCCATGAGAGTTTTCCTCAAGGATGTCGATCCTTTTTCCAAAGTCCATTTCTTAATTGACTCTAAACAACGACTTCATCATTCAACTAGATAACTCTCAACTATAATCTTTCTTCATGAAGTTTCCATGACTCTACACTTAACTCACCATCAGATTCATTCATTTCTTTAATTTTTTTATACAAGTGTCAACGAGGACGCCATCTCTTAACCTACTCACATTATTCGACAATCTTTCCTTCGCGTAATGTTACTACCCGAACAAATATTTATCGTAACTATTCACCAACATTCTAGATATGCCTCAAATGCTTTGATGTGATTTAATGTTCATCTCTCCTTTATACCTTTTGTACCCATTATATTTTTTTCCATATTTATGCATTTCTACAAATCTCATTTCAATTGACCCAAGTCAATTACCACCTAAATTATAATAATTTTCTATACCGTTCAATAGTATATCATCATCTATAGATCGCCAATCCATTCCTAATGCCAATCCACCAAATCATCAATATCCACTCATGTGCACCATCTTGTCCCTATCCCATAACTCTATATGCAAATCAAGCACCCCTCCAATTCTCTTAAATGTTCTAAATAAATTCACTTTATTTTCTCAAAAAGGTCCACTCCCCATTGTTTCCAAGACCTCCATCGTGACAGCCTGTTCACAAACATTAAACCAACAGCCACTCCTATTTTTCTCGGCCAAATTTTACGCTCATGAAAAAGCTACTTGCCCATTATTTGAGGTACTTCTGCATCGATATATAGGACTTCACCTCATATTTCCTAAGCTAAATGGTATTTCAGTTTGCAACTCATACACCACGTAGCAGTTCAACAACCCAAAATACCGAGGTCAACCAAGCCTGAGGACCCATGCCGATATAGACTATCATATTCTGTAATCTATACATCACATGTCATAGCCATGAAGGGCCTCATAGAACACGCATACAAAGCATCACATTTTGTAACTCCTTCACAATGTGGTAGCTTAACAACTTGTTTTGACGAAAGTCAACTAAACTCAAACATCCACGCCAATACTGGGTATCACATTTACAACTCCTATACCACGTGTCACAACTACGAAAGGCTTTACAGAACATGCCTATGCAGAGTATCATACCACAATGCCACCCAAGTCATCAATCACAGCCTTACAACTCTACTAACATAGGCCTAAATGGAATGTTCCATAAGTTTACATATAATTTATCACCTATCAAATAATCGAAGTGTTACTCACAAATATCCCTAGCACTCTTGAACCCAAAATTTCATTTCCAAATATAAAGAGAAATGTAAACCTCCTATTCGAATGACACTCTAATCGAACAACTTAAAATCAAGAAATTACCTCTAATGAAATCGAGATTCTCAGAACTCTCCTGAGGTTCCAATGTATGTTCACTCCCATGTGTCAATGCTAGTTGTTGTAGAGGTTGTAAACCCAATGTTTGCGCCTGTTGTAAATCTCCACTATTTTGTGGATACTCCCTTTTTCTTGTGGTCAATCATGCCACACCCAAAGCACCTTAGTCCTGCAAACGTACATAGGTCTTTCTTATGGGCTCCTTTACTACACTTGTAACAAATAATATTGTCACCCCGTGCCCTTGATCCTCTACCATGGTCACCTCTTTGACCCTTCTGAGCCTAGGACTCAGTCCTCTATCTTTACTAGCCGCCTCCTTCACTGCCACTAGCTGCTGAAGCTGTATCCAGCTGTGCTTGAACCACCTAAGCCGAACTCATCACAATACTGTCCAGGTCTAGCAATATCAAAGGTTGCCCCACTATAGTGGTAGGGTTAACCTATACCCTCGACGTCACCTGCATCTAATCTAGTGGAATTCCCAGAGTCCTCGCTTGTCGGCCTAACTGAATTATGTCATTAAGGAGTGCCTCATTCTAAGTTATGGGTGTTATACTATCTTCCCCCATGTTAATGACTGAATCAAGTACTAACTTATGTGTACCACCGGTGTGCCAAGTAGCTTGGGTCTTAACTCTACTACGCACTCTACCTTGGCCTCTAGGCCTTCCCCGTCTATCCCCAATAATAGGGGTCTTTACAACACCTAATGATCAAGTCACCCTACAAGTGTCCATCTGTGCCACAACAGATAACACTACTAAATAGAAAATTAACTAATGAGGATTTAAAAACATATCGGATCAACAGAGGTCATGACATGGCCTGGAGACTCACTAACATATAACTAAGACCCAACCCTATATCCTACATAGAGTCGGAATCTCGCTCTGATAGCAAATTGTAACGCCTTGACCCTAAAATCATACATCGGGTTGGGTGTGCTACTAATGATACAAACACTTATCATTAAGGACATAACTACATTCATCCTAACTATCAGATTCTAACAAAAATCCGATAACATCTCCTTATATATCGGAGAATGTTTACGTAGAATCAATAACCAAATTATCAAAGATTCAAAAATTAACAAATCCATCACAATTCTGCAGCCCGACAGGGCCTCAAACTATCTAACCACATTCACATTCTAGGCAGGTCCTTAGGGCTCCTAATCATATGCAAATCATAAGAAAAATATATCATCACATAACTGTCATCATCAATAGATTACATAGTCAAAAATCGTGACTCATTGTCCATAATCTCAGTATAGGAGGCCCGATCACATGGCACAAACTCTTGACCATCCATCAAGCATACCGAATAGGTATAAAATACTGTAATGTTCAACAAAAACAAGTACTAATTGTACCAATGATAAATAAGAAGATTCAACCCAATATATCCCAATTCTAACGCTCATAGGGTGGCCATCAATGTCACGCTACCTTCTACTAATCCTCTGCAACCTGGTTCTCAACACCAATCTCACCTGACGGATAGAAGAAAAGAAAATATGGTGAGCAGAAGGCTTAGTAGCGAAAATAAAGATTAAAAAACATTCCAAGACTAGATAGTGAAACAAGCACAATGCAGCAAAATGACATCTAAATGGATAACCAAAAAATCATTGAAAATCTTGAACCTTTAATTGGGCCCCTATAGATGCACCTTCATGATGTGTAATCTCAATCATGGCAATAATGTGCCCTTGGTATCCAACATTTCACAAATATATCCTAAGAAACTATGAGTCCATATCCATAGCCCACGATGCATCTACAATACATGTCAAATCGTGTTTTGTAAGAATAAGTATATATATATATATATGTATAGATATATATATATATATATATATATATATATATATATATATATATATATATATATATGAACCCTCTATACATAAGTAACTACGTGATGCTTGCACAAGTGTTACATGCTCAATTGATGATTAAGCATGATTAAAGTATGTAATTTCAATCAATATCCAAACAAAGGGTTTATTCTTCCTGAGGAACAATTTAGGATAGAACACAAAGGATGACTAACGAGAAAATACAAACCGCTCTTTAGAGAATCGAAATGATACGATAGAAAGGAAGGGTAAGAATCCATACCTTGTTCCACGCACAACTTACAACTCAAGGTTCCAAAACTAGGGTTTTGACCCATTTATGCCAACCTATCAATTTCAAAAAACCAAAACCATTCTATCATATCAATAACATCAATTCACCATAATAACAAGTTATAAATAAAAATCGGGATAAACTTACCTTCTCTCTCTAGGATTTCCCCAAATCCTCTAATCTTTACCAAATTTGAATCTCAACCTAAACCAATAATCAAACCTGGTAAACAAACATAAATGACCCTAGATTTAACATATCTAAGCCTTTTATTCCAACTCTTAAAGGATTGGACAAAATCTACAAAATCCCTAGATTTTATCAAACTAGAAAACTTACCTTAGATCTTGTAAACCTTCTTAGAATATTTCTTGAATCTTAAATCCAATATTTAATCTTCAAACATCCCACTAGAATCACCTTTTCTCTCTTTACTTCTCTCTCTCTCTCTCTTGCTCACTCTTGAATTGGTTCCACCAAGAAATAACACATTCTGTCTCACGTGAGCCTTTTAATTTTCTCGGGGTGTGCCTAAGCATGTAGGAGGTGCGCCTAAGCACACTTGGTCTCAGTTTCTCTAATGGCTACTGGACCGAAAGTTGCTAGGAGCACTTTTACACACACCAAGGTGCTTTGTGCCTGGGTATGTGGAAATTAGTGCATAGGCTCCCCTTTTTTCATATTAACCTTCGGCTTGATCTAAGCTTCGATTTGATATATTATTGGTCCAAAATAGACATTTGTGCTAAAATTTATGACCCATTTAGTGAAGCAGATCAAAAATAATTCTTTACAATTTCATGCAATATGGGTGATCTGTAGTTTAACTAAGCTTAAATTTTTGGGTCAGGGTTTCACAAATATTGGATTGTAATATTTTTTTTTTCATAGAGGTTGATGGTAAAAATAATATTTTAAAATCCACAATATGTACGTTATGCAGAGTCTCCTTGGTAGCTTTATATGCTCTCTTGTCCTATTAAGGAAGATCGATAGGGTTCTCCATAAGCCACTCATTGTTTATATTAATTTAGATCGTAAACTATAATTTTATGAAATTAAAATAGTAAACACAATTAGAAATCTGAATGGGTGTTCGCAGACTAAAAAGTGTGTGTGTTGGACCCGAGATGGGCTAGGTTGTCATGCACGTCGTGTATGGAGCAGCCACTAGTTCTCTCTCCTTTTCCCTTTTTCCCTAAATCATGCAGGGTTTCCTACTTGGACTAAAGGTGGAATCCTAGTTTTCTGAACCTGAATTTGTTTCCTATATATACATCTTATTCGGTAACAAAAGTGAAGACTTTTATCTAGAGCTTTTTCCTTAGAGAATTTTTTGAGAGGTTGGCTTAGTTTGTTTTAGGCTCACTATCTTGAGAGATTCGATTTGTTTTTACAAAGAGAGCTTAGGGAATACCTAGAAAATGACGTAGGTCGTTCGATGGTGACATGTTCATTGATTCAATTCACAGTTCGTTGATCCAAAATAATACAATCGGCAAGTTCTAGATCATGATCAAGAGAAGGATTCGTGATCGAGACGGATTGCACATTCTACCTCGATAGTAAAGAGGTTGATATTAAATTTCTAAGCCTTTTCAAAGCATGCTTAGATGTAAAGGTTGTTTTGTATGCTAATTAATTAATTAATTATAGAAAGCATGCTAGGATTATTTAAAAAAAATTGAATCTAAGATTGAAAGCATGCTAGGTGCATTGTGCGTTAGTGTCGTATGACATCTGATTAAACTTTTTGATTTGTACCTATGCTAAGAACAATCCATAAAATGCTTCCACCTATTCTAAAATCAATTTTAGCAACCAATACAATGGTCAACCTTGATGTGTCGAAATTATTCAATTATCTTTATGGATGAACTCTTCACAGTTTTATCCAATTGCGAGCAAAACTTAGTCTTTTCGCATTAGTTATATTGAAATGTTCTAAGGAGCTTCTAATAGAAAATTTGGGCATATAAGAACAAAAAATAGTTTACAACAATTAATTTTGATGGTTTGGAATCGCCCAACTCTCTTCGTGGAAGAACTTTTCAAGGTTTTCTCCAATTTGGAGTAAAATTTGGTTGTTTGGAACCATATGGTAATAAAATATTCTACAGAGCCTATACTAGAAAATTTAGACATATATTAATAATAAATAGTGTACAATAGTAAACTTTATGGTTTGAAATTGCTCAATTCTCTCCTTGGAGGAACTTTTAATGATTTGTCCAATTGTAAACAAAACTTGGTCTTTCGGCATCAAATGGTTATAAAATCTTCTACAATGCCTATATATTAAAAAAGGGATTTAATAACAATATATAGTGTACAATGGTCAACTTTGATGGTTAAAAAAATGTTCAACTTTTTTCGTGGATTAACTTTTAAAAATTTTTCCAATTGAAAGCGAAACTTGATCTTTCCGCATCATTAGGTAATGAAACATTCTAGGGAGAGTGTCCTACCAAATTTGAACATATAAGTACAATAAATGGTATAACGATCAACTTTGATGGTTCGAAATTGCTCAACTCTCTTCGTGGAAGAACTTTTAAAGGTTTTGTTCAATTTGGAGGAAAACTTGGTTGTTTGGACCATTTGATAATGAAAAATTCAAAAAGGCTATATGAGAAAACAACTGTCCCCTTTGATGGTTCTAAAATTGCTCAACACTCACCATGGATGAACTTTTTACGATTTTATTCAATTTTAAGCGAAACTTGGTCTTTTTGAATCATTTGGTAATAAAATGTTCTACGGAAGGTGTACTACGAAATTCAGAAATATAATAAAAATAAATATTGCACAATGGTTAGCTTTTGATGATTTAGAATTGCTTAACCCTCTTCATCAAGGAACTTTTAATAGTTTTGTCTAATTTTGAGCAAAACTTAATCCTTCGATATCATTTGGTAATGAAGCGTGTTACTGTACCTATAATACAAAATTTGGATATATAATAATAAATAGTGTACAAAGTTCAAATTTAATGGTTTGAAATTGTTCAATTCTCTCCATGGAGGCACTTTTAACAATTCTGTCCAATTGTGACCAAAACTTGGTCTTTTTGGCATCATTTTCTAACGAAATATTCTGCAAATCCTATACTAGATAATTTGACATATAATAACAATAAATAATGTATTATGGTCAACTTTAATGGTTCAAAATTGCCAAATCTCTCTATAGAGAAACTTTTATCAGTTTTGTCCATTTGCGAGTGAAACTTGGTCTTTTCGCATTATTTACTAATGAAAGGTTCTATGCACTAATAATAGAATTTTGGATATGTAATAAGAATAAATAGTGTACAATGGTCAACTTTGGTGGGTCATAATTGCTCAACTCTCTACATGGAAGTACTTTTAATAGTTTTGTCCAATTTTAAGCGAAACTTCATCTTTTTTGCATCATTTGATAGTGAAACGTTCTATGGAGCCCATACAAGCAAATTTTGACATAAATATTTTGGATCCCAAAATATTATTGTAACATCAGGTCCCGAATACTGACTTTTGAGACATTAAAAGTGAGGAAAACAAAAGTTATTGGTGAGTTTCAAAGGTTAGGCATACCAAGGAGTGATGCTGGGTGCCCCTAGTGCAGAGGAGAAAAATAGGGAGGAAGGTGTAGGGCGCCTGGACACTACTTTCCACATACCTAGGTACAGAGCGCCTAAGCTTGTAGAAAATTTATCCTAGGGGCGCCCAGGATAGAGTAGATAAGTGGGGAATAGGAGAAAGGGCACCTAGGATAACATGCTCAGATGAAGATTTTTAAGGTTTGGGCACGCAGGTGTCAGCCTAGGGCCATGTAGCAATTTTCTAGTATTTTAGGTTCGAAATTGGAGAGAACAATGGCCATTACCTGAAAACACAATTCTAGAGTGAGAGAGAGAAAAATTAGATAGATAAATTGAAGATTCTAATGAGATTTGATCTTGGATTGAAGATTGGAGAAGTTCTAGAACAAGATTCAAGGAAGATTTCAAGGAAAAATGTGAGTTTTCTTTGGATTTCATAGTTAGGTTTGTATGAATTTTAGAGGTTAGGGCTTAAATATTGATTACTTGAGATAATGAAGTTTAGATAGATTGATTTAGACTTATTTTTTTTCTGTATTTGGTAGATTTTTTGCTAGATAGGAGGGCTGTCGAGCTTGAATGCTTGGAACCAATATTTGAGATTTTCTAGAGAGAGAAAGGAAACACATTTCATTTCTTCTGAAGTAATTGATATTGTTTTATTGAATGGAAACCTTGGAGGTACTGAAATGGGTTTGGGTTGTAAATTATTAGGTTGGAGAAAGAGGGTTAAAACCCTTGAATTTAGGAACTTTGAGTTTAGTTTTACTTGGATAAGGAGGTAGGGAATCAAACCCATTTTTCTTCATGTCGATATTAATTCCTCTAAAGAACGGTTTAAAGTTCTCATTAATCTTCTACTTTATGCCCTTGCCTTGTTTGCTTCGAAGGAAGGACGAAGCAGACATCGATATATTGATTAAATTACATACCCTATTACATTGCGATCCCCAATCGGACATGGTTCAACTGTGGACATGCATCATGTAGTATGTATATATAAATACGGGTTGGTATATATATATATGATCACTATTGCATGAATATGTTAGACATGCATTTTAGAAGCATTGCGGACTGCGGGTATAGGCTCATATTCCCTATAGATATCATTTTATGAATTTGGAATATTGTGAGGTTGAATAGACTTACCAAATGATATGGATTCCCAAACAATGTGGGAACATCCTAAGGCCAAATTTGTATTTCACATGTGCTGGTTCACCATACGGTAGTGCCGGGGCATTGTTCAAAGTTTTCGGAATGTTCATTGGACTAAGCCAAGGTCTTGTATGGTGTGGTCGTTTACTTGCATTTTTGTGTATATGATTAGATGTCATATAGCTATATTTATGCTTATTTCATATTCTGTCCTGTTTGCACCATATTTTACAGGCTCGATGGGCCAGGTTAGTTCCAAGAAGTTAGGTTGCATAATAGACAAAATGGTTAAACAATAATGGATGGTGTGAATGGGCCGAAAAATCAAGAGGATAAGGGGTTGGACTTTAGTTACAATTTATGTCAGCTGAGTAGGAGATGAGCCATTGATTTCAGTATTAAATGGGCCCAATTTTGATAGTTGTTGAGGGAACTAAGACTTTATCTTTGAGGTTACATAGAATTTAGGAGAGAAGGGCATATCTTACCTATTTTTAGTAGGTATTGATTCGGCTCAATTGAGGTGTTATGGAGCACGAACTGAACATTTATGCAGATTATGGCACCATTAAAACCCAATTGGACCATTACCACATCAATTGGAGGAGATGAGAGCATATTGGAGAGAATTTTGGATGGTTGCAGTCATGGTAGAAGTGGAAGTTTGTTTCAGAATTGTTGACAGAATATATTGGCACCAAGAAGAAGAGAAGACACACAAACAAATACACAAAAAACTCGGCCCAACGACATCAATCTCTCTTTCAATCTTTCAAATATTCTAGGGCTCTAGCTTACATTCAACTTTGCACACACTTTTATGTAATTATTTCAATCAACAATAAGATATTATAGTTTGACATTTCTATTTGGTCCAGTATCTAGTGAAACGTTTTCCAGTGGATCTAGAGTTCATTGAGGAGTCGTAGTGAGATTAAGAATGACCAATTTCCTCTTACAATCGTTTGATAAAAGTTAGATTTCAGTGCATTCATATCCATTTTCCATACTTTGAGACTTACTGTAAGTCTCTAGCACACCTGTACACACCGTCTCGTCACTAAAGGGCAGGATTGACCTTTTTGGTAGATTGCAGCCAAAAGGAGGCAACATCCTTTTTGGCACACCTTATGGGACACACTAGTTTTTGTCAGACATGCCGCCCAAAACTTCAAGACTTGATAAGGAAATTGAATTAGGATTCAATCAATCAATCAAAACTATAACAATAGGGCTCAATCAATCACTACCACCTTAAGAGATGTTGTTTTCGTAGAATTCATCACCAAGGGAGTAGGCCACTCAGAGTAGGTCATCCAGTCCAGTACCATCCAAGTAGATCCACATGCTGGACACTAGAATGAAAGAGTTTCAAACCTAGATTGTGCTCACAATGCAAATTGCAATCCAGAATGCAATACAAATCGTCATGCATTTGCTCTCAAAAGGAGAAGAGAATATTCTTCTCAAGACTGGTATTGGATGTTCATCATCCTCAAAAGTCCAATCCCAGGTCTTTGCTCACACTAATCAAGATAACTCTCTAGCAGCTTATTACCAGAGCAAGATATCTAATGTCAACCATCAGGGAGGCACATCCCGAGTTCCTGGAGGCACATCCCGAGTTCCTGGATTCACTGTCTATGAGAATCCTGTTGGCCAGATTCTACCTGTAGATATAGATGTCATCAAAAATGTTGTGTAGGAACTTTATGGACCTGGACTTAGACAGGTTGGTTACCTTGAATATCACAAACCATATATGGAGTTCATTGATTGGGAGAATCCTTATTCTCAAGGATTCAGAGTTCCAAAATTGACACTATTTTCTAAAGAAGAGATGCAATCCACTGTTGAGCATGTTGCGCGTTTTACCATCCAGTGTGGTGAGTTGGCTAATTATGATAAGTTTGATATATTCAGACTGCGCCTATTTCCTAATTCATTGACAGAACCAGCATTTACATGGTTCTCAACTTTAGCACAAAATTTTGTGGGTTCATGGAGAGAAATGGAGTGAATCTTTCATACACAGTTCTTTAGATCTGAGCCAGAAGTTTGCATTGCTGAACTATCTAGGCTGTCATAAAGATCTGGAGAAAGTTTTGACCCATTCTTGACAAGATTCAAGAAGATGAGGAACTAATGCAAAATTTTCCTTCCCAGAACTGAGTTTATAAAGATGGCTCAACAATGTCTTGATATTGAGCTGCACAAAAAGTTTCAAGGTATGAAATTCTGAGACTTTTATGAACTGGCAACAAAGCTGGCAGAATATGAGGATCTACTCAAAGAAGAATCTCGAGAAAGGAAAACCTCGACAGGTACTTATCACCAAGAAGTAAAACATGACGTGGAGACTGCAGAGATAGTCAAGAATCCAGGACCAGTCACGTGTCCATCACTTGAGAAACCTAAAGATGGGACCAAGAAATCACCCAATAGTGGGCCCATTTATCCTTTTGATGCTGCCAAGACGGAAGAGATTTTTGACTTTTTACTTGCTAAAAATTATTGTCATTTCCTACTGATCACAAAATATCATCTAACGATGAGCTGAAAAACAAGGAATACTATAAGTATCATGACCTCTAGACAGATTGTACTATGAATTGTTGGGGTTTGCATAACATGATTCAGAAGAATATAAAGAAATGAACTGTTGTACCCTAATTTTGGCCCAAAGCTAGCCAAGAACTATCCAAAATTGAGAAAGATATAAAACCCAAAATATAGGTTGGATTAGAGTTAAATTTGGACGCAAATAAAAAAAAATCAAGTTTAAATGAAAATTCAAGAAACCAATTTAAAGGCCCATGTATTAGTCTTAACAGTTGACCTAATAAGCCTAATCATTAATACTTAAAAGTCCTGGTCCATTACTCAACTTGAAGCCCAAGGAAGCAAGCTCGTTTGTGACATTTCTACAGTCAGCCCATTACTCAAATTTAAGCCCAAGCTGCTAAGTGATGCCCTAATGAAGAAGGAGGAAACGAAACGCATAAGAGATGGGAAAGAAAAGCCGCCGCTAGCTGGAAGAGAGAGAAATGGCGCCAAAGGTTTGAAAAAAGGGGGGAGAGAGCATTGAAATTCAAAGGTAGATCCAAAAAAAGGGGAAAGGGGATTTGGGTTGACAATGGGAGCCTGAGATCTTGATTTTTGGGGGAATTCGATTTGAGTTTTGGGGTAGTATAAAAAGAGGCGTAAGGGGAGTGCATCGGGAGAGGAGAAAATTCCAGGAGGAAGTTTGGGTTTTCTAGAGAGAGATTGAGAAGGTTTTTCTAGAATAAGTTCGATTATGGGGGGATCTGATCTTTCTTTCGGTTTTCTGGGGAGGATTTTTGGTTTTCTTTCTTCTTTTGATTTTGGTTTTTTGAAGGGCATCGTGAGATGGAGATTTTCTGGGTTCTTTCTTCTTTTTTGATTTTGGGTTTCTAGAGGCAGAGATTAAGAAGGTTGGCTTATCTTTCTTTCAATTTTTCTGGGTAGAGATTTTCTAGAAGGGGGTTCGAGGAGTGAGTTCGGTTCTTTGATTTTTGGGTATCTTTCTTTGTTTTCAATTTTCTGGAGGCGTGGCTTGAGAGTGAAATTCCAGAAATGCGGGGATCTTCTAGTTTTTCTGGATTAGGGTAGTTAATCGTGAGGATGGGTGAAAGTTTTTCTATGGAAGTTTTGTCTTCTTGGATTGGATTCTTGGGGGTTTTCTTGCTTCCTTTTCCGCTTTATGTTTTATGGGATTTCTTTTATTTCTTGCACATCACTTATTTTATTGAAAATTTGGTGTTCGATTGCTGTGTTTAGGAAGGTATGTGGCCATTCTGATATTTCACCTTTCTTGTTTAATTGATGGTGCTTTCTGCTCATGTTTTATGTTCTAAGATATGCATGTCTCTGTTTAATTCAATTTCTTGAGTTGTATTACATGATAATGCTTTGTTGGTCGCTTGAATTACCGATAGTAACATTAGATCATTAGGTTTTGAAATCGGAATCCTTGTGTGTTTCTCAGTTTTGTTCATACTTAATTACACGTGAATGTCTTCGAACATTGTGTGTTTAGATTCACCATGAGTTGAGTGATTTAATCATAAAAAAAAAAACTTGTATATTCTGCCTCTATCTAGTTTGTACGTTTTGTTACTGATCGGATGTTCATTGTCTTGGTTAATGGGAGTACGCTTCTGTTTGTTTTTGTGTCATTGTTCGAATGATTCATGTTTTGAAACTGTGACATCATTTTATTTTATGAAATTGAAAGCATGTACTCACTACTCTGTGTGATGATTTGGTTGCCATTGAGAGTTTTGTTAAGCATGAATGTTAATTTAATTGAACCATATAATTGGGTGTAAGTTATGGGCTATAGGTTTGGTTAAAACAAGGGAATTAATTCAATGGAAATTGGGCCTGATTTATGAGTTACAAAGGTTGAAAATGGGCTTTACATGAATGATTTATATTGTTTGGGCTTTTGATTACTTAAATTGAATGTGGTAAATGGTTAAGAAATTGAGCATGTTTTGTTAATTTGTGTTTAAAAGGAATTATTTAAATGGACCAAGGGATTATATGATTGATGTGGGCTTTGGGTTGTATGTAAATTTGGATTTGAAAATTACATGGTAATAAAATTCTACATGTGATATTTTGTGTGCACATTTCATCAAGACAATTAATTATCAAGTTTCAATCATATTAATTTAATAGTATGATTAAAATAATCAATTGCCAATAAAAAAAGGGAACCGAGGTCCCATCCATCATTCACTATTTTTGTTCAATATGTTAATATGTTATTTATTTGAAAAATGTTTATATGCGTGTTACATGAATGATTTGGTGTTGTGTGATTTATGTGTTAATTATATGATTTAATGTGTTAATATATTTGATTAGAGGATATGCGATAATTCAATATCTTATAATCCACAAAAACTGGGTTCCCAACATTTTAGTTTGGTTTTATTTTTCATTCTTGTTTATTTTCATTTTATTTCGTTTTATTTTCGTTTTGTTTTTTTTCTTTTTTTTAATATTTATTTTTATTTTATTTTCGTTTTATTTTTATTCATTATTTTTATTTTTATTTTCGTTTTCATTTTATTTTATTTTTATGTTTAACATTTATATTGTATATTTTATTCGTGTATATAAATTATATCGAAAGTTTTTACCTACGATGAAATTAATTTGGGGATTGCATCAGATGCACCCTCATGAATATTTTTGAGGTGAGAGTGTTTCTTGGAAATTTAATTATTGGATGAAAAAATTTCATGAATCTCAATATTAGACTTTCAATATAGTTTTATATTTTCCAATATTATTTTACCCTAATTCAATATAATTGTTTTTTTGGGTATAATTATTTTACCATATATACACATTTCTATCACAATCAATTTTATTAAATCATTTAATGCGATAATAAAAATTAAATTGATAAGTGTTTTTTTAAAACAGACGTTGTAGGGTGCGTTACACCATTCCCATACGTAACACTCATTTATCCATTTTTCGGAATTTTCGCAGACCAAAATGTTTTTATGATAACCAATTGCAGTTATATAATTGGTGGTGACTTCTTTTGTTGTTATATTATTGTTCTCTTTAAAAATCCTTTCGTAAAACCGATTATGACAGGAACCATCATATTTTCTGACAAAGAAATCATGCTGATAAAAGAGGACCCATTTCCTCTAGTGGCTACAATCAATATGATCGAGGCTGATCTTAGGAGTCTGCTAAATATGAGACGCTGTGAATGGGAGACCCATCGGCCAAGAGTGTAGAAGTTCAAATGGAAGCGAAAAACCCTTGATGGTATCAATGGTCCACAAAGACAGAATCAGCGACCAAGAGTTATCAATAGTTACCAAAGACAAACGTATATGCTACCTTACCTAGTACACTATGATAAAAAATGACATAGAGTGCAGGCTCAAAAGTTCCCTTTGCCATTAATGCGGACTCAGAAACGAATGCTACAAAGAAAAATTTTGGCAACTAAGTACAAAGAGAGGGAAAAAAGGAAGAATTGGTCAAAAAATCCTTCTGTCCCGAACCATATTACTTCAAGCCAAGAAAAGTTCAGCGTGACGAATGAGAGAACGATCAATGGCCGCACAGATATTTAGCTAGAGTAAACTACCAAGCTCCTCCAATCGAACCAATCCAAATGATTCAGCAAGACGGAGTTCAAAAGGAGATGGTCAAATGAAAGAAGTATCCGGGTAGGCATGCAACTGAAGATGCTGAATTAGTTGGCAGTTCATCTTCTGTGGTTAGTTATACTTTTGGCTGCTTTATGGTAGGAGCTATCGTTGTTGCATACCAGTGGAACATAATTACACTACCACTCATATACCAAGCATCCAAATTCAGTGGGTCAGCTAAGAAAGAGACGAAATGTGAAGATGAACCATAGAGTGCAGTCACCATCAAGACTGTTGATGAAGGAAACCCAAAGAAGGTGATATTCGAGAAGCGATCCTACACTATGACTCAACATATTCAACCACTATACATTCAAGTTCAGATGAATCGCCATCCTCTCAACAAAGTGTTAGTGGACAACAGATCAGTAGTAAACACAATATCGGTCTCAGTGTTAAGCATTCTTGGTTTGACAGAAGACGACTTGATCCCAACAGACGTCATAATGGTTGGTTTCACTAGAGATGTCACCAAGGCAGTAGGAGTGCTTCCAGTGCAACTGATAGTAGGCAATAAGACATCTATAATTGCTTCTTTGTCATTAATTCAAATGCTAGATATCATGCTTTGTTAAGAAGGGACTAAATACATACCAACTGGTTTGTACCGTCTTCTCTACATCAATTGTTGCTGTTTTGGAGGGACAATGATGTAGAGGCGGTATAGGCAGACCATAGGCCATTAAAGGCCAATTCAAACAATGTGCAAGTTGGATACTATGATGATGACATGGGACCAATCAAATTCTATGGCCACACCAATGAAGAAAACCCAAAGTATTTGTCTGTGTCTAAGGCAGAATTCAGTTTCATTATGAGGAAAGCAAAGGAGATGATCCGGCCTATGGCAGTTGTACCATATAAGTTGACCTCCATTCTTATCATTGAAGAAGTTCCATGATGCCTCTTTCTCTATCAATGCATATTTATGCAATCCACCTGTGTTGGCACCTCCAGTTCATGGAAGACCGCTGAAGCTTTATCTCTCAGCCTATCACGATTCCTTAGGTTACTTGCTGGCACAAAACAATGACCAATGACATGAGCCGGGTCTTGACTGAAACTTAGGTTAGATATGCTGCAACAAAAAAACTATGTTTGGTTGCATAAATATGCCTTGATCTTCTAGAAGAACTCCTCATGTATTGTTTCCTATCTGAATTCTACTTCATTCTTCAGCTTCAGCAAGTCCAATAACTCTTTTATTTTCCTTTCCAGGTTAGATATGAATTGCCTCAGATAATTTACCTGACCTTAAAAATGTTGTAGCTCTTTCTTATTTTTGGTTGTGACTGCAATCATGATTGCTCTAGCTTTGTTCTTATCCACTTCCACTCCTCTTTGATGAATTAGAAATCCTAGGAAGTTTCCTACCTTCACCCCAAACGCGCACTTAAGTGGATGAAGTTTCAACTGGTGTGATCTCAATCTGTCAAAGCTTTTCTTTAAATATGCAATGTGATCAGTAACTTTCTTGGATTTGATGACAATATCACCTATGTGCACCTCTAAGAAGTACCCAATCATGTGAAATATGACATTCATTGCTCTTTGGTAGATCGCCCCAGCATTCTTAAGACCGAATGGCATGACAACCCATTTGAAGGTCCTCAGAGCCCCAAGACATCTAAATACAGTCTTGCAAGTATCTTTTTCTGCAAGAAAGATCTGGTTGTAGCCAGTATAATCATCCATCATAGACAAAAACGTCATTTGGAGTGATTGCGTTCAAATCTCTAAAGTCAACAGATACTCGAATCTTACCGTTCTTCTTGACCACTGGCACAATATTAGAGAGCCATTCTGAATAGCGTACTAGTCGTATGAAGCCAGCTTTGAGCAGCTTCTGAATTTCTTATTTGACTTTGAGCTCCACTCCTACTGACATCCTCCTTGGAGCTTGTTTGATTGCTTTGCAATCAGCTTTGATTAAAGCTAGTGTTGTACTAAATTTCAGCTTAAACATAGCATCTCATTATAATTTTAGGAAAAACAATCATGATATTCTTTTAACAGCTTGATTAACTGTACCTTGGTATTGCAGTCCAAGAGCTTGGTGATATAAGTAGGCTATGGGTCCTTAGTTCAAATTCACTTCCTATAACGGGTCTGCCACCTTTGTTTTCAAATCGTCCAGCTTAGGTGGTGCTTTCTTCAGATCTTTAGAGCAATGGTACATGTTTTTTCAAAATTTTATTTATTGAAATATATGTTATCCAAACCAATCATGACTCGCAGAGTAGAGAAATGGTCGCCAGCCTTGACAGAATTTACCCTCATATGGAGACCTCAAAAAGCAGTTAAAGAACAAGCATTGGCATACTTTCCTGCAAACCATCAATCATTCGAGTTCCAAAAAGAAGAAGAGAACTGGTCGCCCATGTATTTTGCATACGAGGATCCTTGGGTGCTTAAATTCGACGGCTCAAGCACAAATATTGAAGCTAGAGTAGGAATAATAATTGAGTCAGCTGGAGGTACCAAATCCTCATTATCATTCAATCTGGATTTTGACTACACCAACAATCAAGCAGAGTACAAGGCTCTCTTGATTGGCCTAGAGATTCTGAAAGAACCTGGAGCGGGGGATGTCAAGGTCATGGGAGATTCACAACTTGTAGTAAGGCAGTTGACTGGAGAGTACAAATGCAACAGTCTGACTATGGCACCATATTACGCTGCAGTCGTCCAACTGATAGCTAAGTTCGAAGAAGTCACACTCAATTATCTACTAATAGAAGAAACTTTGGAGGCCAACAAATTAACTAAGACCGCTTCAGGATTGAGAATGTCTGCGGATTTGATGCACAAGATTATTCTGGTAGAGAAATGCCAACACCTATCGATCAAATAAAGGGGCATGCCAGTAGAAGTTCTGAACGTTGAAAATTTGGAAACTGATTAGAGGCAACAAATTATGGAGTATTTAAAGAATCCAAATCTCAAGACAGATAGAACGATCACAATGCAAGCTCAACACTACGTGCTGATCAAAGAAAAATGCTACAGAAAAGGGTATGATGGTTTCCTTTTACGTTGTCCCAATTTTGTAGACAGTATGGAAATATTGAGGCAGGTTCATGAAGGATTGTGTGGAGCTCACCAAGCAAGAATCAAAATGCATTGGCTGATTAGATGGCACAAATATTTTTGGCCTATGATCTCAAAGGATTGCATCAGATATGCACAAAGATGCAGACAATGTCAGAGGTTTGGAAGCATTCAGAGAATCTCTGCAACAGAAATTAACCTGATTGTCATGCCATAGCTGTTCCGGAGTTTGGCCATTGACATAATTGGGAAGATCCGTCCAGTCTCTTCTAAAAACCACAATTTTCTAGTGGTTGTGAAAGATTATTTCACCAAGTGGGTGGAGGCTGTTCCGAAAAAGAAGGTGGAGCAAAGCAATATGGTGGAGTTTGTCAAAGAGCATTTGATCTACCGTTTTGGGATCCCAGAATCGATCAAAACCGATCAAGGTACAATGTTCACAGGAGAATAATTAAGAACATTCGTTGAAGATTTTGGGATCAAGTTGATTAATTCAACTCCTTATTACCCTCAAGCAAGCAGTCAAGTGGAGGCGAGTAATAAGATTCTCATCAATATGCTAGAGAAGATGATAGAAGAAAATCCTACAGCGTGGCACAAAATCCTTCCAAAAATTTTGTGGGCATACAAAACAACAAGGCGTTCAAGCACTGGTACGAGTCCATTCAGTCTAACATATGGGCTCGACGGCGTGTTACCAATGGAAGTAGCAGTCCCATCACTGAGAGTGGCGAGACAGCACGGTTTGATTATGGAAGAATACTCCGAGGTGATGATGATGGAGTTGGAACAGCTAGATGAAAACCGCATTCAAGCTTTCAACAGGATGCTGGTTTTGAAAAATAAGATAGCCAGAGCATACAATAAAAGAATTAAGAAGAAGGTTTTTTTGAAGGACAGCTAGTTTAGAAAGCTATATTGCCTCTGGAGTCTAAAGATCATGAATTAGGCAAGTGGTCCCCCAATTATGAGGGACCCTTCAACATTCATAAAGTCTCGAGAGGGAATGCTTATTGGCCTAGCAACTTAGAAGGATAGCCTTACATAAAGTTTATTAATGGAAAGTTCCTTAAAGGATACTTTCCCACTATTTTGGAAAGGAATCCTTCCATTCAAAAAAGCATATAATTGGCCCAATGCATGGCCCAATAACTTGTCTAGTAGTAAGAAAATGGCAATGTAATTATCAAGGAAACGTTATTAAATAAAAAGGCCGAAACACGACTTGCATGTTCAAATAGTTAGCAAAATAAAAGACCGATCTACGGTTTCAAAGCTATTCAAATAACAGTCATCTAAAAACCCAAGAAAGATTTTAAATAGTAGGGAAATCTAATTTCTTCATGATTTGCCATTATTTGCACAGAAGGGCAAGCTTCTGGTGTAGTTGTTGTTGCTCAAGGTTACTACAAAGGACAGTGTCATAAGAGTTCTTGATCTCAATCGCCATCAGCTTCAATTGTGTTCTTTCTTTAGAATGAGGTACAGAAAAAACATCAATTTGCTTCTTCAGATTAAAAGATTTCTCCTTCCTGTCTTCAATCTCCTTGTATAGTTTAGCGATTCGGTCTTGATGATCGAGGATGGCTTGGCGTAGTTTAATATGTTCAGTTCTAGAACGCTCAATGCCAGATTTTAATTCCTTGGCTTGGTCATTAAGTTTGGAGAATTCATTACATATGGCAGAAAGGATTGCACGTTCATTAGTGAATCGGTAGAAAAAGGAGATCATGATGGGCAGTTTTTATTCATGACGAAGAAGTTGGTCTCTGAATGAAGAAGAGAGTCGGATCACGCAGCAATAGCTTGATAGCAGACATACACTTGCTGGAGGTGTCAGTAGTCAGGTCTGACAAGTCCACAGGCAGCTTTTCTTGAAGAGATAGTATAGCAGCATGGATATCATCTTCGGATGGTGGTCCTTCTGACATTTTTTTGGTAATGGTGGTTGCAAGGAAATGAAGGTTAAGGTCACTCAAGGGATCATCAAAGTCTTCCAAATTTACGGCATCCAAAATCTTAAAGGGAACGTTGCTAACAAAAGCCTGCATAGTTTGGAGAGTCAGATTCAATTCCATGCTGTAAAACTATCAATAAGATATAGTATTCCTGGGAAGTTGGACTTGGCTTCAAAGCAAAAGAGGACAGGGGGTCAACTTGATAAAGCTTATGCAAAGGAGATGATTTTTCTTTTTTCATAGTGCGAAGTGGAGTGAAAGGGGAGACAAATTTGGTAGCACCCGGAAGAGCATCAACGGGGTCATCTCTTGAAATGTTGATGGAAGAGTCTAGTGATTGGTTCTCACTATCACTTTCTGAATCAGAGGTATCTTTGAAAGCTTTGCCCTTAGAAGATCTGTGTGGTGGAGGAGTGGTGAAATGGAAAGAATTAAGTAACCGGTTGAATGTGGCATGGTGGTCAACAATGATTGTCTTGGAAGTAATGTAGACTTTGGGATGATTGGGTGGATTGAATATAGAACTGGGTAATTCAACTATGCCTTAAGTGAAACCAAACTATCGAGCCCAATACTGAGAGACTAGAGTTCCAGGCCACAGGTTGGATTTCGAGGATGACTTAAGGTTGCACCAAGATGAAGGTGTCTGCAGGTCAAGAAACTTCCCTAGATTGCTTTTATTGTAGGCTCATCCATATTCCAATATGTGATAGGAAGGTCAAGCTAGAAAGGGCCAATGTTGTCTGTAAAGGGGTAGAAGAAATGGCTGGGACGGTCAAGAGATGAGTTCCAAAAGAAGGTGTATATATATATATATATATATATATATATTCAAATGAGTTATCACTGGTGCACCTAGAAACTAATTCTCCATAGGAGTAACAGCTGACAAGAGGAATAAATGATCCATAATGCAATTCAGGAATGTAACTAAAAACCCACAAAGGTAGAAGCCACTATTGGGGGTATTGAAACCAGAAGAAGGATGGGTCATATTAGCCATCGCCAAATAGAAGCGGGCTAGAAGCATAGGAGCAAGGGAAAGTTTAGTACCACTGGCCAAGGCTTGGTCGATTGGAAGATATTCTTTGGTCGGTTGGTTAGCAGAGACACAAAAAATAAAACGGCAAAGGAAACACCAAAGAAAGGTAGTATGTTCCTCAATTCTAGGGTTACCTGAGAAGAAAGTACGAGCCTTGAAATAAGAATTTCACTTGAGAACTGTATCAAAAAGTTGTACTGATGGGTTTAAAGGAGCAACGACTAGATGGGGAACATTTAGACCTGTTACCGGCAAGCTGGTTAGCACAATCATGTCACACAGAGTAATGGACATGGGTGCACAATGGAAAAGGAAAATGTTGCAAGATTGAGACCAAAAACAGCATATGGCGTTTAAGATATCCTCTTCGAAAGAGACTTCAACCCTATAAAGGGTGATCAGTCAGTCAATGCAAGATAGGGGCCAAGTCGTCGATCCATTCTCCCTAGTTAGCAGAGGGTTTGGACCAGGCATTAGGTTTCACAACGAGGACCACAAAGTGGTATTGAAAAGGGAGTTCTTGGAGATTTTGATAGGCCAAAGGTCTCTGTGGGTCAGCTTTAGGTAAGGTTGATGGTATGAACGTTTTGATAGAGGGGGAATCAGCCATAATGAGAAGTTGATGAGGTGATAGAATTAGGGTTTCTAGATGAGGAATAGTTCTATGGAAGGAAGTAGAAAGTGGCATGAGAGTTTTAAAAGAAGATAAGTTTCTTGGGGAGTGTCAAGAAGGTAGAGCATTGTTTTGAATGCATGAGTTATTGTAGTGGATTTTGAAATTCAAACACCAATCCAGGTTAATTTTTAACCTGATTGTTGAGGGTGGCATTGTTTGCATCATAATTATACAGGCCCGATGGGTCGAGTTGGTTATAAGAAGTTGGACTACATAATAAACAAAAGGGTTATACAATAATGGATGGTGTGAATAGGCCGAAAAGGTGATGAGGTGATGGAATTAGGGTTTCTGGGTGAGGAGTAGTTATGTGGCAGGAAGAAGGAAATGGCATGAGAGTTTTAAAAGAAGATAAGTTTCTTGGAAAGTGTCAAAAAGGTAGAGAACTGTTTTGAATCCAAGAGTTATTGTAGTGGATTTTGAAATTCAAACACAATCTAGGTAGACGTAAAATATTGGGCGTCACCTGCAAATTATTAGCCTCAGTTAAATCCATGATGCAAGAGGTTGGGTATGAATATGAACCCTTTGGGATTTATTGCAGGGCCTAATTTTTCGTTCTCATTTCTCTGGGATATCTTTTGTTTGGGTAATTGGGTTGCTGTTAAAATTATATTTTAGCTAGATCCTTTGAATTAGATAGTCTATTTCTACGTGTCCCCAACCCCACCCACTGCTGGATCCTTTACTGCAATTATTAATTGAAATTTGGAAAGATATTTAGCTATTCTCATTCCAGTTAGTAGTGGTAAATTGAGTTACAATGATCTTTAAAAATTAATTGGAACTTCTTCTCTACTCATGAGCATTCTATGTCGAGATGTGCTAGTCTTAAATGAAGAAGGCAATGTTATATCTATGGATGCTGACAAGAGTGGTATGATATCAGATTCAGTGTCAGCTTCAGAGGCAAAATTTTAGAGTCTATTTGGTTTGCATATTTTCTATTTTCTTTTTCTTAAAAAATAGAAAAGATGTTTGGTTGATCATTTTTATTTTTGTTTTCTAGAAAAGGAAATTATATTTTCTGAAAAAATAGAAAATGTCCAAAACATGTTTCAAAAAATAGAAAACACGGACCGCGTCTCTTCAGTCAAAAATTTCCGAAACTCTTTAAAACAAAAATTACATATCTCTCTTGCGCTCTCTTTCGCGACCCTCATGTGCGGATCCCCCTGCATACCTTCGTCTTCATAGTTGGAGCCTTGCCGATAAGATCCAAGTCTCTTCCATGGTTTTCATTCGATTTTGATTTGATTTTCGCTCGCATAAGATTCGATTGCTGCGTGTGATTATTTTTTTGGTTAATTTGTTTACGACGCTTGTGATTCTTCCTTGTCGTGGGTTTTATGTGTTTCGGACTGACAAATGCATTTTAGACACAATTGCATGTTATGCACCATCCACGCGTGAGTGATTAGTGGGTAGGTGGGGTTTTTTGAATTGAGGGCTTTCATCGAAATTTTGTAGAGTTTGAATGATATGGGTGTCTTGCATTCTTATCCTTATAATTTTTTGCTAGAGTCTGATGATTCCCTCATATGCTGTATTTATGCAGAAAAGGAGGACCTAAATAGAGCTATTTTCAAGGAGGCAATGATGCAGCGACTAAGAACACTCAGATGGATTTTTAAACTGGAACGACACTTTTTAGATTGATAACTAAACTTTCAATACGAGGGCTGGAATACAAAAGAAACTAGTGGCGAACCACTCTTCTCCGAGGAGACTGATTTTCCAAAAGACCAACTGACTCATACAAACTAACACAACAATAGATAAAGCCCTTACAACGGCTAAAACCCAACGGTCATATTGATCCGGACATAAAAGAAAACAGTAACTAATTGTTTAGAATGTCTCGCAAGCTTTTCATACGGGGTTTGGTCTTTAAATTCTGACGTGTCTGTGGTGGCGAACCTTCGTCCATGTCAGCATTGTTTCTCAAGTCAACATTGGTTCCATTGTCCATAGGTCCCTTTACTGGAATGTCTATTTGATTGACAGCTCCTATATTGGCTCCTGCATCAATTCCCGCCTGCTGAGAAAGGCTCGACTCCGACGAGCAAGAAGAGAGATACTGATGTAGTAGGGTAGGAAATTTAGACTGAACATCAAACTCTGATAACCAAACACTGTCTGTAAGGGGGCGATCACGCCACTGGACCAGGAAACGTCGATACGATCGGTGACGAGTATGGACATAGTCATGGGAGAGAATAGCCATAGCGTGATCTTGAGGAAAAGAAGCTGGTTGAAAGGTGGGCAGAGGTAGGGGAGTAGGCGTAATATCTGGCCCGTGATACAAAGTAAGATCTTCAATATTGAACACAGGACTGTAGTGGCAGTCCGCCGGTAACTCCAAAAGATAGGCATTGGTGCCCAAACATTTGAGAACTCGAAAAGGACCTGCTCGACGAGGATGGAATTTGGATATGGTTCCCGAAGGATAGCGTTCTGGGCGTAAGCGTATAAGGACTCGATCCCCTACATCAAAAAATAATAATCGACGATGAGAATTCGTGTAATTAGCATAATTGGTGTTACTTACCGAGAGACGGCAACGAAGCTCAGCCAACGTAGTGGCAATATGATTAGCCATGTTTTCCGCCTCGGCACTGGCTTTAACATGTGTCGACAATGGTTGTAAGTCCAGGGGTGTCTTTGGATGCTGCCCAGAATTGGCCTCAAAAGGTGTATAACCAGTCGAACGGTTAACTGAATTATTGAAGGCAAACTCGGCCAGCGGCAATATGAGGTCCCAAGAGGTGGCATGATCAGTGACCAAACAGCGGAGCAAATTACCAACACTACGGTTGGTTACTTCGGTCTGTCCGTCGGTTTGGGGGTGGAATGCACTGGAAAATTGTAGCTTGGTACCGAGTTTAATCCATAGTGTCTTCCAGAAGTAGCTCATGAATTTAACATCTCTGTCAGAGGTGATGGTGTTGGGGAGTCCATGGAGTCGCACAATTTCGCGCAAAAATAAACCGGCAACCTGAGGAGCATCATATGTTCTAGCACAAGGGAGGAAATGGGCCATTTTTGTAAGTCGATCACCGACAACCATGATCGAATCAGTGTGTCTGGGTGTTCGAGGTAGTCCGACGATGAAATCCATAGAAATATCAGCCCAGGGATGAGTTGGAATAGGTAGAGGAGTGTATAATCCAGTGTTGTGACGAACACCCTTCTACATTTGACAAGTTCGACACCGCTAAATGATTTTAGTAACATCCCGAGCAAGTTGCGGCCAATAAAACCGGTCCCTAGCCAAAGCCAACGTTTTGTCCCGACCCAGATGTCCTGCTAAACCACCCGAGTGAAGCTCCAAAAGCACAAATTCTCGGATAGACGTTGCGGGAAGACATAGCCGATTATTGCGGAAAAGATACCCATCTTGGATCAGAAATTTAGAAGGCTCTAAAGATTCATCTCGATGTTGAGAAGTGACCTGCCATATGTGCCCAAAGTTAGGGTCCTCTGGATAAATAGCGTGAATATGTTCCAGGCCAGTAGCAGAGACCGAGAAAGTAACCAGCAGATGATGACGTCGACTTAAAGCATCAGCCACCTTATTTTCAATACCCGCCTTACGTTTAACCGTGAAAGAGAATTGTTGGATAGTGTCGAACCATCTAGCATGTCTCGAATTAATTTTTTTCTGTGAGTTGAGATGCCGCAAGGAATCATGATCTGAAAACAGTATGAACTCACGATGTAGTAAGTACGGTCGCCAATGTTTGAGTGTCTGAACTAGAGCATAAAATTCTAGATCGTAAGAAGAATAGCGTTGGCGAGCATCGTTCAATTTCTGACTGAAGTAGGCTAAAGGATGGCCTTTCTGACTGAGAACGCCTCCAATTCCGATATGGGAAGCATCACAGGCTACTTCAAAAACCTTGGCAAAATCAGGTAGCCGAAGGATGGGAGCTTGCGTGAGCTTTTGCTTAATCACGTGGAATGCCTTTTCCGCACCTGCCGTCCAACGAAAGTTGGTGCGTTTAAGACAATCTGTAATAGGGGCCACCAGAGAACTGAAATTCTGTATGAACCGGCGATAGAAGGTGGCCAGTCCGTGGAAACTTCGTGCCTCGGTGAATGAAGTTGGTATCGGCCAACTTGTAATGGCCTGAATTTTGGCAGTATCCACCTCCAAGCCATGACCTGAAATAACAAAACCAAGGAAAGAAATCTTAGATTGAAAGAAAGCACATTTCTTTTGGTGTGCAAAAAACTTCTCCTGCCTTAGTTTTTGAAAAATCAAGAGCAAATGAGATAAGTGGTCCGTGGTGGAACGACTATAAATAAGTAAATCATCAAAGTAAACAACCAAAAATTTGCCAATAAACTCCCTGAATGTTTGGGTCATCACACGCATGAATGTGCTAGGTGCATTGGTGAGTCCGAAAGGCATCACAAGCCATTCGTAGAGACCGTCCCGGGTATGAAAGGCCGTTTTCCACTCATCGCCTTCTTGGATGCGCTCTTGATGATACCCGCTACGAAGATCGATCTTAGAAAATATAGTTGCTCCGGCGAGTTGATCTAATAAATCATCCAGTCTGGGAATCGGAAAGCGATATCTGACTGTGATCTTATTTATTGCTCTACAATCGATACACATCCTCCACGTATTGTCTTTCTTAGGAATTAGGAGTGCTGGCATTGCACATGGAGACATGCTCTCTCGGATGAAACCCTTTGCGAGTAATTGAGAGACCTGGCGCTGCAGCTCTTCTTGTTCGGAAGGTGCCATCCTATATGGGGCTAAATTTGGTAGAGACGCTCCAGGGACCAAATCAATTATATGTTGAATGGTTCGCGCTGGGGGCAGTCCATCAGGCAGTTCCTCCGACAAAATGTCAGCATAGCTGGACTGTAAATTATTCCACTCGGCTGGAGTGGTCACCTCATGTGCTAACTTGGACTCGGAGCCTTCTACTCGGTTAAGTAGGAGATAAATAAGATCTGTCTCTTGGGCAGTTTCTTCCAACGGCTGTAGAGTAAGAACTAATTTTCCTGACGATGCTGGTTGAAGACCCTTCGTGGGAGGTAGAGGATCCAAGATAATTTTGCGATTCCCCAATTGAAAAGCATAAGTATTGGTAAAACTATTGTAGATAGCTTTCCTGTCAAGAAGCTAGGGTCTTCCCAAAAGTAGCTGACATACGGTCATGGGAATTATATCACACCAAGCTTCATCTTGAAACAAGGGCCCAAGAGCGAATGTCACTTTGCACCTCCGATGAACTGGAATAGATGACGAATTGACCCACTGTATTCGGTATGGTCGTGGATGATCTTCCTGGGGAAATTTAAGATTTTCTGCCACGACTTGGGATATGGCGTTCATACCACTCCCATTATCGATGATGGTGTCTATAGCCCGTCCCAAAACTTCAAATTTAGTATGGAAAATAGTGCAGCGTTGCCAATCCTCCTTAGCCAGATCTGCCTGCTGTTCGGCGCCTAACAGTAGTCGGTGAATAACACAACTGGGCAGCTCAGAAGGTTGTAGATGGATTTCGATTGCTTCCTCTTCTTGTCTGGCGTTTAACGGTTCTTCTAGATCTAACAGGTTGCTTCCTTCTTCCTCTTCACAGACTAGCCCTAATCATGGCCCTTTAGAGGGACAGACCATCGAATAGTGCCCTTTACCACCACACCGAAAGCACTGTCCTACGTTTTCTGGCCCAGGTTTTCGCCCCTCTCTATTATTGGATCCAGGTGTATTAGCAGGCCCATAATTACCCTGAGTTGGACCTGTGGTTGGGTTCGAACCGATGGTTTTTTTTTGTGATTTTGGTTTCAGCAGGGTTCCAGGGGCACCTTGAAGATCCGCCTTTCAGCTGATTTTCAAACCTCAAAGCCATCTGGTAAGCTTCGTCAACACTACCGAGCTGTAGACTGAGCATCTCTCTTTTCACATCGTTTCTAAGTCCGGAGCGATATCTGGATAAAGCTTGCAAATTTCCTTCGACAATCTGAGTGCGAACACAGAGGTCACGGAACTTCTCAGTGTAGATCTGAACCGACGAGTTGCCCTGTTTAAGAGCCCACATGTCATCAAACAAGGATTCAGTATAATTCAAGGGTAAGTGATTGGCTCCCGTCCTCGTCGACGTCGTTGTTCTTCCACCGCCAACCACCATGCTCAGGCACTGCCTTTTAGTTTCACAATAGTAAAATCAACTTTGCAATCATCCGGTACTCTATACCAGCGAAAATAATCTTCAAGGGATACCAACCAGTCTTGGAAGACGACTGGATCTAAGCCTCCCCAAAATTCTTTCACATCTACATTGATTCGCTTCATAAGTTCCTCTCTTGGGTCTCGGTGGTGTTCCCCTTGGGTATTCCTCTGTCGTGGTCGATTTTCTCAAGCCTGCTGTGGGTTCGGTGTCCGTTCTTCACTATCGTCCTCTCGCGCGGAGGAGCCCTCTTCAAACACCTGATGGAATACCTGGTCGAGTTTAGTGGTCATAAGTTGAATCTGTTGTTGGGTAGATTCCCGTGATTCTCGAAGCTCTTTCATCAACGACTGGAGTAAGTCATCTCGCTGGGCCTATGACATTGTGGGAGGGGTGTAAACGAGCTCGCTGCGCTTGTTGCCAATGACCAGTTTTTGTGGGTCGGTGCTACTGAACTAGGGTTTTATACAACCTGGCTCCGATACCAATTTGATGCAGCGACTAAGAACACTCAGATGGATTTTTAAACTGGAACGACACTTTTTAGATTGATAACTAAACTTTCAATACGAGGGCAGGAATACAAAAGAAACTAGTGGCGAACCACTCTTCTCCGAGGAGACTGATTTTCCAAAAGACCAACTGACTCATACAAAATAACACAACAATAGATAAAGCCCTTACAACGGCTAAAACCCAACGGTCATATTGATCCGGACATAAAAGAAAACAGTAACTAATTGTTTAGAATGTCTCGCAAGCTTTTCATACGGGGTTTGGTCTTTAAATTCTGACGTGTCTGTGGTGGCGAACCTTCGTCCATGTCAGCATTGTTTCTCAAGTCAACATTGGTTCCATTGTCCATAGGTCCCTTTACTGGAATGTCTATTTGATTGACAGCTCCTATATTGGCTCCTGCATCAGGCAAAGAGCTTCAACTAGTCAATTGATGTTTTTTTATTTTTTATTTTTTTAATACTTGAAGATTATCCTCCCTCAATTATCCTGTTACGACATGATTTGAATTTGGTTTCGATTTAATTTTCGCTCGCAAACTTGTTTGATTTTCTTTTATTTTGTCCTTAAAATCCTTTATTCCTTGTGGAAGTGAAGGCAAATATCTCTTGTTCTGTTTAACCTAATAGACTCATAAATTTCAATCTCTATTTACTATGTTAAAAGCTGTAGAATAAATAGATGGAGGAATACCCTCAATTGGTTGCTGCAAGATACTTTTCATATTGAACTGTTTAGTTCCTCTAAGGCAATGTAATTGGGTTGTCTTGATTTGCTTAGCCCTCTTCTGCCTTGTAACCATTCTTGTATTTCTTTGATCATGAAACAATTCTCTGGTTCAGCAGTTTGATTAGAGAATATGAATTAGATTTCATGTAATAGAAACCCTTCCTATGCTGTTCTTTTCTCTGTTTTGCCATTTTATACAATCCAACTAGTACTATTTTGTATTTTTTCAGCAACATCTTTTGATTTTCTATAATAGATTAATACACTAATTTTGATCATATTATATCAGATGGGACATTTTATGAAATTTCTTTGCTTTACTAATCATCTCCTGCTCATTTACTATGCTGATGGAATTCATGTTTTGGTTCTGTTAAGCTTTTTTTTTATGATTCATGGACACTTTGGTTTCTAGAGACAATGAGCAGCAAGAGTAGCATTGGTTTGGACAAAATTGACTGGTCAATACAAAATGTAGCTGCATTTGTTGCTATTATTTATGAGAAAATGAAACAAGGAAAGTTGCAAACCTCCACTTTTAAAATCGATGTTTGGAATGACATAAACAAAGAGATGGTAATCGCTGTTGGGAAAGATTATGGGGTTGATAGACTAAAGGGAAAGTACAATCGCTTACGGATGAGGCATCGATTATTTTCTACATTGCTCGCTCACACAGGGGTTACATGGGACCCAAACACAAACAAAGTCAATGCTCCTGAAGAGGTGTGGGGAGAATTTTACAAGGTATGTCTCGGTGTACTATATAGTAGTAGTAGTAGTAGTAGTAGTAGTAGTAGTACTTTGTTATTTTTAAGCTCAAACCTTAAAAAATTTCGTACTAACATCTATTATTTTACTTTTGCAGAAAAATAGTAAGGAGTATAAGTCACTTAGGAAAGAAGGTTGTGAGCATTACAACATACTTGGTGAGATATTTGGAGGCACCTTAGCTACTGGAGGGTTACACTATGCTTCGACAGAGAATCCTCCATCATCGGATGAAGAACGACAATTGGAGGATGATTTTCTGAATGCAAGAGTGCATGTCAACAGAGAGAAAGTTGATGAGAGCGATGCTGATAGTAGTAAAAATAAACGCATGAATGACCAATCATCCAGTTCTCGTCGACTAAAAGTGCCTAAGTCTTCTCGACTAGACAAACTTGAAGCAGCTATTGAGCAATGGTCAGCTACAGTTACAGCTTCATCTGCCATCAAGAGTGATGAATCCATGGCAAGAAAGGAATACTTTCAAGCTAAGGCGGCAAAATATAGGAGCACTCAAGTTACTCAGGAAAATGATCAATATTCCATGGAAGTGTGCTTGGACATAATCAACAAAATGAATTATTTGGATGATGATATTTACAGCAAAGCAACATTGGCATTTGAAAATCCGTTGAAGAGAATGATTTTTGTGAAGATGGAGGAAAGTAGGAGGATGCCTTGGTTGGAACATCTTTGATTAATGAATATGAACTATTGTGTTTAAACTATGTCTTTGAACCGTGTTTTTGAACTGTCTTTGAATTATGTCTTTGAACTATGTCTTTGAATTATTAGTTGAATTATTTATGTAGTGATCTTTGAACTTTCTGTACAGATATGTCATCATCTTCTACGGATGACTATTCAGATGATGATTCTCAAGAAGAGCAATTACAGAATCTTATTGCAATTGAGCTATTTGAAGAATGCCAAAAAGAATTGGTAGAACGGATGCCATGTAGAACATCAGCATTGACTGGGAGAGGGTACACACTTGAATTTCTTGATGGTCATCCTACTATATGTTATGAAATGTTTCGCATGTAGAAACATGTGTTTCAAAATTTATGTGATACTTCGAAAGATATGGGTTACTTAAGAGATGGAAAAAGGTAAATGTGGAGGAGGGAGTTGCGATGTTTTTAAGGATTGTTGGACATAATGATCGACAGAGGGTTATGGGTGATCGTTTTCAACATTCCATCTATACTGTTAGTAAATGGTTCAAGCGAGTGTTAAAGCTGTTTGTAAGTTGGGGACACACATCATCAAACAAACACATCATACCGGTGTTAATGCACATATCCTCCACAATCCCAAATACTATCCATATTTCAAGGTAATTCATTTAAGTTTTCAAGTAGCATATTTTGTTTATGTTTGCATATATATAACTAATATTATCATGTAGGATTGTATTGGAGCTATTGATGGTACACACGTTTCTGCATGGGCACCAACATCAAAACAAACAACATTTCGTACGAGAAAAGTTCTTGTTACCCAAAATGTTATGATTTCTTGTGATTTTGATATGATGTTTACTTTTTGTATACGGGATGGGAAGGAACATCAAATGATTCAAGAGTATTTATTGATGCCTTGAGTAGGACTTCAAACAACTTTCCTAAGCCACGTGGAGATTTTTTTTTGTTATTATGTTTGTAGGTATCATTAACCATAGATTGCTTATGATTGTTTTTTTTTTGCTAGATCAATTTTATTTAGTTGACTCAAGGTACCCAAACACACCAGGATATCTTGCCCCATATAGAGGTCAAAGATATCATCTACGTGACTATCGCAGACAAGGACGTCCACGTGGTAAGGAAGAGTTATTCAATTACAGACACTCTTCATGCCGCAATATCATAGAGCGTTGCATTGGAGTACTCAAGGCGAGATTTCCTATTATGAAGTTAATGCCAAATTATCCTGTGAGAACACAAAGAAAAATTCCAGTTGCATGTTGTGCACTTCACAATTTCATATGCAGAGAGCATGCATTGGATAGGTTATTTACTCAATACTCATCTGAGATGATGGTAGTCGAGCAGGACGAAGCAGAGTCAAGTCAAAGAGCATCAGTTATTGACATTGATGTCACCCAAAATGCTCAAATGGGACTCATTAGAGATAACATTGCTACACAAATGTGGGATGACTTTTCAACAAATGCATGTTAATATTATGCATGTTAGAAATAATATGTAATATTATAGATGATTTGCATCATGGATGATTAGAAACAATATTCAGTATTATGAATGATTTGCATTATGGATGTTCTTGAAATTAATATGTTGTTTAAAATATTATTTAGCATTTGTTTCTCATATTATTATAAATATTTTCTTAAGAAATTATCTAGAATGTGATAATAGGTACTCAAACAAACCAAACACAATTTCTTGTTTTCATTTTAGAAAACAATTTTTTATCATTTTTAACCAAACGCATTTTCTACATATTGAAAACATCAAAAATAATCTCTAGAAAATGAAAATAGAAAACATAAAATGTTTTCCAAACCAAACGCCTCCTTAATATTTCAAGTTGTCTCAGTTACATGTATATGAGTTATCACATTTGTTTAACCTTGCCATACTTACCTTGTAATAACTATCCAGATTAGCACAGAAGAGATAAAAATGTCTTAGGGCCAGACCTTACGGCCAATGAGCTTTACCTGGCCGGAAATATCATATCCTGTCTTGTTTATTAGTTATGGATAATCGATCATTGTTATCATGTTATGTAATTTTTTGCCATTGTTGCATGTGCTCAGTCTCAAGCATTTACTGGGGCCAATAAATGCATGCTCTGCCCGAGTCATTGCCAGCACCGGACAGCTACAGCATGTGGTCTTGTATTCTGCTGGTATTCTCGCTACCCCTATGATAGTTTTTCTAATATGTTTCTCCCTTTGTGCATTCAATTGTCTTTACGATTATTTGTTTTTGGTCATTATATTACGGATCTTACTCTAGTTACCTGATCTTTTGCCCTTCCCTTTTCAAGGAACTGCATTATAGAGTGGTGCAATGAGAAGGCCGAGTGCCCTCTCTGCCGTACTCCGATAACCCATTCAAGCCTAGTTTGTTTGTATCATTCGGATTTCTAGCAGCAGTGGCAGTTTCTTTCTTTCCCTGGACTGTGTCCTTGAACAGACCGAGACGAATAGAAACAAGATGACATAAGCATGTTTGAAAGGTAGGATTTCCAATGAACAATGTCAGCATAGAGGTTGTTTCTCCAGTGCGGGACAAATTGTTATCAGTTGCACACAATTCTGTGTTCTGTCGCGTTGAAGACTTCCATGCAGCAAGTCATTAATTTGAAAGGGAGATCTTTATGTTTAGAACCTTGAACTAGCAATGGCGGTTGCAAGAGAAACCTGGAGAAGTTTCAGTGTAAAAGAAGTACAAAGTGAAGAAGGAAATATTTCGTTTCAATTATCATATAACGAACTATATTTGCAGCTTATATAGTGCTGGCTAGACTTTCGTGACTCCGATATAAGTCGGGTCATTGGTAACACCGACCAATACAATATTGAATGGGAGCTAATCTATGATGATCGTTTTTAATAACTTCTTCGTACAATAATATTCGTCATAGTGCAAATGACCAAACTCACCTTGGAGTTCTTTGTCAATAATGGTTGCTTAGGATCACACTTGTCCTTGCTTGCGAGAGATCCTAAGCAAACATTAAACACATGATGCCTCGTATTAGTTGTGCCATGACTCTTTGACCTACAAGGATACTCCTTGTGACAATAGTTACAAACTGCCACAAGAGGGAAGAAAAAGATTTCATTTAGATTCATCGTGTAGGAAAAGTGATTCCACACTATAGACTTTTTCTTTTCAGACTTCGAAGTTTGAGATTGTGTTACACTAACTCTAATTTGAGGACATTGAGATTTCATTAATCACTCTACCTCAGCAAATGATTTTTTGTGTTAATAAATTTCTGAATCACATAGAATATTTTTCATTTATTTTAAAGCAATGGATCCTTTGTTGAGTACACATGAGTCTCTATACATAACTAACCGAAACCATCAAATGTTGATACTTATTCAATAAATAAGCATTTTCATATTGACAAAATTCGATCACCCATATGTAATACTATTATGTCATCTCAGGTCTAAGGATTATTTACTCAATCGTAAATAAATAATAAATCATTGACAAAGAAATAAAACTCCATTTGATTCATTGTTTTACAAGTCATGTCCAAAGCATTTATTCATCAATAAATCTTCCATATTATTTTTTCTAATATCACATATTAAATTAAATGAGATTCACAATCTTATTTTCATAGGAAACAAATAATATAATGATCTTCAGAATTGTTACTGTCCAATTAGCAATTTTGCGATCTGCTTCTCTATCTTTTGATAACGAGGTGTATAACAAATAGCTATAAACATATTAAATAATTATTAACTATCATTAAATAACTTAATCGTATAGATTGTCTATTTAAGACATATATCTGACAGTCTCAACTCTTTTTGACATCTCTGATTCATAAAAACGATCATCAATGATTTCTATATATGATACCTGAAGGACAGAGATAGAAAACTGAAAACAGCTCACCAAATTGTCACCTCTGACGACCCAACAACGGCCTGTATTGTCTTCGCCTCTTGGTGGTGCAGCTGCTAATTCCATAATAGAATTTGCAAGGTTTAAAGAAAATATGGCTAGGGTATTTTAAAGAAGGAGAATACGTATAAATATCTATTTTTAAAAGTTATTTTGAGTATTTCACGTATTCCCTAATTTACCCACAACTTTCCAAAATTCCAACTTTCCTCAAATTTTTAAAGTTATTTTGTGATCCCTATCAACCCATGTTAGAGATGGTGGAATAATTGTTCGGTTACTAGGGGGCGATCCCCTAGTGACCATGGAGTACATCTGCCTAGATTTCATTGATATTTGATAATAATTTAAGGAAAAATATGTGATATAGGAAGGGAAAAAAAATCTCATCATCGATTTTACAAGTAAGTTCACAGAATTATTTATATCTTCGTTTTATTTGATATATGAAACTAAACAACCATTTTTACTAATCAAATAGAATCAATTCATGGTGATCTTATTTCTTCCATGGGTAACAATCATTTCCACCTGCATAAGTACGACATGGTCCGTTGGGATAAATATCCCATAGAATTGTATGAGGTAGATGCTTATCTCTCTTTTCAATGTAGATATCAAACCAGTGAAACTCTCTTGCCCATGCAAAGCTACAGTAGAATTGTGTTGTGCCAAAAATATTACGTTTGAAAGAAAAGTCGTAGTCGTTGTGATAGGGGATCACATGTATTCCAAGATCATCGTCTCCTGAGCGACAGTAAACTATAAGATCTGTTTTTGGACGAATGGTGTTGTGGATCACAATAGTCTGTTTGTGTGGCAAAGCTGCATCAGAAGTGATCATGCAAAATGCAATCAACACCAAAAGCAATACTAAATATTTTTTCAAAGAGTCCATGTTGATTTTCTTTTGTGCATAATATCGGTGAAATTGTGATCATTTATAGACAAAGGGAGCTTTTGATAAACATAATATTTTGAGGTTATTTATTTTCCATATTGGGCTGATTAATAGGTCGAATGAAATAAATATGTGGGATATGGAAAGATTTATTTAAATCTATTTACTATACTATATATATAGATACCCTCATATAGTCAATTTAATTAGATATTTTCCTTGTGGATATTTAAATGAATTTGTGCAACTCAATCTTTTTTCATTCTAAAATTGTGCCCGTTAAAAACATTACATTCCTTCTTAGAACGATAATATAAAAAAATTTGAATTTATTTGATTGAAAAAGAACAATAACAAAATATTTTCCTAATGCATAGAATATCAAACCATTTTTATTTAAGATATCTTATACCAAAATCATTCCAAAAATGTTTAAAAATCATTTAAATTTCCTAAATCATAACCGTTTCATACTCATTTGCCTTTGGATACTCGTTTACTATTTAACTTAAACTTTTTATAAATTTTCACAAACAAATTTTTTTAACAACCATCTACAACAACAAACAAACAATTGTACTAGTGGTTTAGTGATTCAGTTCTTTTATACAAGTTAGCGATTAGTCCCTTTACTATAATATTCACTAATATTTTTCAGAACTTACTTATTATTAAGAATAGGCTAGGGTTCGAGACGGTTTTGGTTAGGATACCATAACCATTTATTAATCTATTTGAGTAAACTAAATCTAGCATCAAAAACCAAAATTGACTTGAAACCCTGATGCCTTTAGAAATAAAATTCAAAATCATTTTCAAACCCTATAGAACCAATTTTTGGAATTTAAACATATCAGATAACCTGCAAATAATGCACAGATCATTTTTTGCCATTCCTAAGTGGGACTAACTTTATAAAAAGATATATCATATTTTCTACTCTGAAAAGTACATAATTAATTAGGGATACGTAGAAAATTATAAAATAGTCTCTTGATTAGAGATGACAAAAGAATTGACATGCGGACAATTTGTAGGGAACCTAGTTCGTTTAAAATTTGAAAATTGATTTTATTGGGTTTGGAAATTAGTTTGCTTTTATTTTCAAATCCATCATGATTTTAGGTTGGTTTTTAATTTTGATATCAGGTCTAGGATACCCTAACCGATTAATAAATAGTTAGAATACATGAAGCAAAATCGACCCAAAACCTAAAACTAAAATTGTCCCCGACGTGACCCTATCATTAACTACGAATAGGTTCTGAAAAAAAAATTAGGAAGTATGTTTTTGAAAGGATTCGGACCCGTAACTTATATAAAATAACTAAAGCATTTAATCATTATTAGTAAAATATATTGCACTAATTAATATATGAATTATAAAGCATAATATACAAAGGTAAACCACTATAATGCTAAATTATAGTATGATAAATCATATTAAATAGGACACCATAATAGATTGATAGATCTTCCTATAATAGTATACTAACATGATAAATCAAACTATGTTAAAAGGTGAATCGAGTTTTATAGTCTGATCCAAACAGACGATCAATCATTCATAGTATATATGATTGTAAATGATTATCCAACAACTTATAGAAAAAGATAGCGAGAGAGAGAGTTAAATGATAAACAACTACCCGAGATGGTAAATTGTTATGGAACAATTCTAATTTTAAAATTTTGATAATTTCTAAACGATTTTGGTATAAATTTTGTATCTTACATGAAAATGATTTTCATATTCCCTAGTTGAAAGGACACCCGACCCTTTGCTTATCCCAACTCCTAAAATTGGTCTGGTTGGTTAGGATACACGGAGTACCACTACAAGAAAAATAGGAATAGATGATAGAGCATTTATGATAGAAATTAGTTGTATCATAAAAAAAATGATAGATTTGTGATAGAAAAATGATCTGTCAGACAATTAATGATAGATGTGTGATGGAATTTTTGTCTATCATGAATACATGATAGTTTTGTGATAGATTGGTGATAGAACTTTTGTGTATCATAAATAGTTGATAGTCTTATGATATATTTGTGACAAAACTTTTATCTATCAACAAAATATGATATATTTGTGATAAAAATAATACCTATCACATATTTTCTGATATAATTTTATTATTAATATCCAAATTTTAAAATTTTATTAAATAAAATGAACAAAAACGGTACATTTTACATTTTTTAAAAAAATGGAGACTGGTCTACAAAATGGTGTATGGACCTTTTATGATTAGGGTTATTTATATTTTGGCGTTAATAAAATATTTGCCATTCCACCTAGCTATTTCCATCACTTTCATTCTTTTAATTAAAAAACTCTAGCTAATTAACTAGTCAAGTGTGCTCAGATCGACGAGTAGGTTTTAGAAAAGGCAAAGCTATACTGCCTCGCTCTGTCTATACTTGGGCAGAACCGAAGAGAAAAACGCAAAACTACAAATTTGTCCGTCACTGTGCTCCATCGACTGGATCAAGCCATCCTTCTCGACCGTGCGCACCCCATACGCTCGATTTGGGGAAGAACGCTTCACATTGTCTATCTTTCGTCTTCTTACTCCAATAGATTCTCGAACTCGACAGAAAGGCTATGGTACATCTTCTTTCCCTCTTTCGTGAACTGGTACCTCTTCTTCTCTTGCCTATTCATTTCAAATAGGCACATGATACCAATTTCTTTTGCCTCGTCCAAACAGGCTCGCTAGGGTTGGGTTTGTACAACTGAAATCGGGTTGCTCTGACAACGCTTATTGCTCGTCAATGTAAGGTATGTAGTGTATGTTCCTAGGCATTAGGGTTTTGTACTGGTGAAGGCAGGTTTGTTGAGAGCATATACATGTTAATTTATGTTTGTTTTGGTGTTGTTTATAGCTTGCTGAGCCATTGCAATTAGATATTTGAAGCTGAAAATTGATTTCGTTTCTCAGTCAGTTAGACACTTCTTCGGGTATTCTTTATTTTTTGTGATTTTTTTGGTTAATTATGTTACTCTGTAATTTTTGAAACTTATGTGTTTCTTTGAGAAGGACTGACTATGAAGCTTATGAGTGCTTGATTTTTTTTCTCCTTCTATACCCTGAATTAACTACAGACTTGATTTTTTTTTCTCCTTCTATACCCTGAATTAACGACAGACTTGATTTTGTCTGTCATGGTTAGTGGCTTTTTAAGAAAATGAAAGATAATGGTTTAATTTCCTGCAAACTCATCCTCAGTTCTTTGTTTCCCATTGGGTTTTGCGTGAAATGTAAGGGTTCCTATTAGAGGAATGTGCCCTGTTGGGAACAAAAGAAGTGTGATAGAAATTTTGATCTTTTCTTCTGTTCAACTATTCTGGCTATCTCATTGCCTAAAGCAAATTTCACTTTGATGCTAAGTAGCATATGCCTCTGACATTCTTGTAATTTTTTGTCTAATTTCCATGGAAATTGGGCTGCTTGATTTATTGGCATTTGGCAAATATATTCTGTTTACTAATTTTTTCTTTCTATAAGTAATTACATTACAATTTCCATAATGCTCTTTAAGAAAAACTTTGCTTCTAATATGTACATCAGTAACTTAGAGTCTTTGTTATAAGAAAATGTCACTACTGTAATGGTATTTGATGAGATTGCGTTAGGTAAAATCTTGAGGCGTGATTAAGTTGGATTTTTTGTTTCTATCAAAAAATTTACTCATGTTTCTTTTGTACTTGATTTGAGTATGCACATTCTGGAACAATGCAGTAGTTTTATGCATTTAACTTGGGGTATATTTGTATCTCCAAGCGTTGAAACATACTGCATTTCATTTGTTTATAGAATCCTTTGATAAATTTCTTCTTGTTATGAAGTTCACTATTGTGAATTGTTTCTCTGTTTCTGCATTCAATATATGACTGCATTATAATATATTTTTGACCATTATCCAGGACAACAAAGTCAAGCTCCTAGTAGCCTTCAAGAGCAGTCGATCTTCATTCTGCCGCTACCACAACCCTCAATCAGATAATCAGGTACCAATTCTTTCTTTCTTCCTTCCTAGTTTGGTCATGGTTTGATTGTTACCATCTCCGTCGTACTATACATTGAAAGTTTTAAGATTGCTTGTGCAGTGTGGTTTATTGTTGAGATTGCACTTCTAGCTTGCAAACTGTAAACTTTTTTTCTCGGGAATCCTTGTCGCTTGAACTTTGCTAGGGCAAAATAAGTCCCATCCTGCTAATGGACTATTTCAATATCATTGATTGTGTTTGGTGCCAAGAAAACTGACAGATGTTCATTTTCATTTTCATGCATATATGTTGGTTTTACAATTCTGTCAAGGTCATGAGGGTTTCTAATCTTCATTTTGATTCTTTATTGTGAATTTTGATGATTATAGTTACTAATTTATTTCCGCAATTGAGGTCTACGCTAAGTCACTCAAACTTGAATATCTTTTTAAAAAATTAGTTCTTGATTCATTTTTTCCCTCCTTTATGTGTCAGGATAAAAAATTTGTTGATTTCGTACTCTAATGGATAAGGCTTGGATTGAATGTAGTAGAACATCACCTGAGTATGATAAAGGGGTTAAAGATTTCATGAAATTTGCTGTTGAAAATGCTGAGGATGCCTAGTGTCATTAGATGTCCATGTTATGAATGCAAAAATCTAGCCTTTCTCCCTACTAAAAAAGTAACCGAACATCTATTTTCGAAAGGTTTTGATGTGACTTAAAAAACTTGGACATGGCATGGGGAAGATATTCATACCACACCATCTTGTAATATGGATTTCTCATTTGAGTCTATGGACTACAACGATGGCAACATAGTGGATATGGTGAATGATGCTTACAAAAATTGTGATGGAGATCTTAAGGCATTTAGGGAACTATTAGAACAGGCTCAAAAACCTTTGTACCCTGGATGTACGAAATTCACAAAATTGGGCACTTTGGTGAAGTTGTTCAATATCAAGGGTAAATTTGGGTGGTCTGATACTAGTTTTACCGAACTGCTTAGTTTTCTGGCAGAATTGTTGCCTGAAAATAATGAAATTCCAGAATCCATGTGTGAGGCAAAAAAGACAATGTCCGCTTTGGGCTTAGAATATGTGAAAATACATGCTTGCCCAAATGATTGCGTACTATATAGAAAAGAGTATGAAAGGCTTTCTGAATGTCCCAATTGTGGTTTATCTAGATGGAAGAGAAAGGATGGCAGAGTTGACCAATCTAGGAATGGTGTACCTGCAAAGGTCTTATGGTACTTCCCACCCATTCCTAGATTTAAACGTATGTTTCAATCATCTCAACTATTTCAGGTTCTTGTACAACTCTCTCTTCCCAAAGAGGAACGGGATGACACAGTTTGGATTCATATGTCCAAACATGGTGTCACCACCCTGTGGCGTTCTAGAAGCCACTCGTACTCGCAGAATAGAGCGTTTGTGTTGGCGTTTGAAAAAGGCCAGTAAAGGGCAGTTCCTCTTTATGCCATATAATCTCGGGTTTGAATTGAGTGTTCTTATTTCAATTTTCATTCAATTTGGCATTTATTTCATAACTTTTGATTTTAGAACATCATTGTTAGTTTCTCTATTACTTACTTTTTTCTTTTTTTTCATCCATTTGGTTTCCATTGGATTTTAGTTGTATTTGATGTGGTGAAAAAAAGAAGTGTTTTATTTGAATCCTATGACTACAGAGAAGCTTGATCATGATTTGGAGCAACTAATTAAAGCGTATGTATTCTCTTTGTTGATTGCATTCTTATTTTTGGTTAGTTTCATTATATTTCAAATACTTAACTAAATGTACTTTCATATGCATACAGCTCCATGACAATGTACACAGCCGAGGTTAGCAAGGAAAGATGGAATTACAATACTAAGATGAGATTTGTGAAGGTAAAGTAGATTACTTAAAGTAAATATTGTGTGCCTATAACTTAAAGCTAAAGCAAGGTATATTTCTAACCATAATTTTCTTGTTTAACTGTGATTAGAAACCCACACAACCAGGAAATGTGGAATGCAGTTATTATGTGATGCGATACATGAAGGACATAATATCAGACATTAGTTTGCTAATGAATGATGTAAGTTGTTGATGAATTAATGATGAAAAAGATTGTATGTTGGTTTGGTTTATACCATGTAAATATAACATTGTTTTATAACTTTGATGGCTTATATGTTGTGTCTATTAGTTGAATGGAAAGACTGTGTACACTCAAGCTGAACTTGATGAGGTTCGTTTAGAGTGGGCTAATCATTGTTCCGAAATCATCACCACATCACCAAAACGGTTAGTATAAATTGGTCATATCTTATTGGTTTGAACTGAATGTGTTTTTTATCACTCAAAAGAGTTATGGCTAAGGCTTTAGGGTGGTTTTACTTCATTAGTAGAATGTCATTAGATGAAGTGGATCCATACCATATATCATTTAATTGCTTGTTTCACATTTTTGTTGAGCTGAACCATTCCGAGATTGGGTTTCAATTTGGATTATTTTGTTGAAGATGCAGGGCATGTTTTGGTAGAGTTAGGCACAAAAATTTATGGTTCTGGATTGTTATAGTTAATTTTACTTTCTCTAGTCTTCTTAGCTCATGTAGCACCTTGGGAGGTGGTGAAATAAGAAGACACTAGATGCAGCTTTTATGTGAAAGGGTATAGTTAATTCTATTTTCTCTAGTCTTCTTATTTCGTGTAGCACCTTGGGAAGTGGTAAAATAAGAAGGCAGTTTCATCGTCTTTTCATTGGATTATCTTATGATGCATATGTTTTTCTAGCAAACATACTCAATGAATCATTTTTACGAATGCAAAGAATATATATGTGCCCTTGATTAATGCAATGTTCTGATCGATGTTGTAAGTGTTTCAGTTTGAGAAACTTTTACTGTGAACTTCTTTCCTATGTGCAGTGTTTGAGGAGATTTATGGGAAATAGAGGAGCTGCTGCATTTCCTTGGAAAGGAATTGTTTTCTTCTTGTTTTGTTTCTGAAAACTTTTATTGTTTGATATGGTGTTGTGAGTAAACTCTTGTTTAGCATGTGTATGGAATGGTTTTGTGACTTAAGATGGGAATATGATGGATAAGAAGAGACTATTTTCTTTTTATCACAATGTTAAGTAATATTATGTTTTTGGATTCAATTTTATGTTGAATTTAATTTTGATTTCATATTGCAAATCTGAAAATCAATTTCAAAAACAGAGCTAAATATAAAAAATTAAATAATTGTATATGAATTACAATAATCTGAGATCTTGTGACAGAAAAAAAACTGTCACAAAATTCAGTCACAAAACTAGTGAATTTGAAATCTCATGACAAAAAAAATAGTCATAAAATTCTGTCACCAAACTACTGAATTTGAAACCGCATGACAGGAAAAAAAAAAAACTGTCACAAAATTCTGTCACAAAACTACTGAATTTTGGCGCCAAAGATTCGATACCCGCCAAAAAAAACTTGATAGACAAAAATTGTCATAAAATTCTGTCACAAAATTACAAAATTTTAAATTTTGGCGCCAAAAAAATCAATACCCGCCAAAAAAAAGTCAACTCCCACCAAAATATTACCCAAATTAATTTCATTGTGTGATAGATTTATGATTATTAATATCTATCATTAATTCATGACAGAGGTTATTTCTGTCATAAAAAGATGATTGTGACATAGATGATAGAATTGAAAACTGTCATGCACCCCCCTTTATGACAGTTTTTATCTATCATCTATTACTCTTTTGGTGTAGTGTACCCATGCACTATCATTGGTTCTCCAACAGGTGCGCCGAATAATTTTTTTTCTTCAAAAAATCATAATAGAGATGCAACATAAAAAATTTTCACTATTGAATTTTAAGTTTATATTCAATTATTCAACCGGAAAAAAAAACAACTTGTTAGATTTGAGGAGGAATAAAACTGTGCGAGCCCGATATATTCACAGAAATCAAAAAATCTAAACCGGCCAATATTGTTAGTGTATATGCGGCTTGATATCATAGTCAGGTTGCTCGGTCCAGTTGGACACAGTATAAGAATCCCACATCGATAGATGTGGAATATGAATTGCTCTTTATAAGGACAAAAACCCATCCCCAACACGAACAATACTCTTTTCATTTGTTTAGTAAGTTGGGTCAAAATCCACTTGCTAGACTTGAGAAGAAACAAAGTTATGCTGCTCTGATGTAAGTAGCACGGTAAAGTAATGTTTTATTTTAGTTTAATCCCAAGAAATAGGGGTAAATAGAACTTTTGGTCATTAAAAGAGTTGACTCGTCCAACTCAGATACAGAGGTTTTAATATCTCTGGTTTGTAAACTGGAAGGAAAATAACGATCATCATTTATTTCTATATATGATACCCGAAGGATAGAGATAGAAAACAGAAAGCAGAAAACAGCTCACCAATTTGTCACCTCCAGAGACCCAACAACGCCTGTATTGTCTCTGCTAATTCCATGATAGAATTTGCAAGGTTTAAAGAAAATATGGCTAGGGTATTTTCAAAGAAGGAGAATAGGTATAAATACTTTTTTTTAGGTATTTCGGGTATTTCACGTATTCCTCAATTTACCCACTACTTTCCAAAATTTCAACTTTCCTCCTCAGCACTTATGAGTTCATTTAATTTTATCCAAAATTTTAGTTCAATCACACCCTTAAAGTTCTAGGTTTTTATACTTTTCCATCAACACCATTGGATTCAAATTATGGACTCTAAATTTTTTTAATACGGAGCCCACAAATTTTCTTGTTACACCGAGGCCAGAGTTAATTGTAAATTATATATGTGATAATCTCAAATATCATGGATCTCTCAACACTCCATAAATTTGGGCAGGACAAAATTGTTTCTACTCAAGTTACTAAAATTGGAGCCCATGTTTCTATGACTAAATTAGTGGTCAGGTTGGGCTAAGTTCAAGTTTAGTGGTTTGGCGGTGACTATGAACACATAATGAATATTTACTTTATTGGATTAAGGGGCTTTATTTTTTTTGGCTGGAAGCCTTATTTTTGTTGGTACCTATGCATCTGCCCATGTTAGAGATAGTGGAATAATTGTTCGGCTGCTAGGGGGCGATCCCCTAGTGACCATGGAGTAAATCTGCCTAGATTTCATTGATATGTGATAATAATTTAAAGAAAAAATACGTGATATAGGAAGGGAAAAAAAATCTCATCATCGATTTTACAAGTAAGTTCATAGAATTATTTATATCTTCGTTTTATTTGATATATGAAACTAAACAACCATTTTTACTAATCAAATAGAATCAATTCATGGTGATCTTATTTCTTCCATGGGTAACAATCATTTCCACCTGCATAAGTACGACATGGTCCGTTGGGATAAATATCTCATAGAATTGTATGAGGCAGATCCTTATCTCTCTTTTCAATGTAGATATCAAACCAGTGAAACTCTCTTGCCCATGTAAAGCTGCAGTAGAATAGCGTTGTGCCAAAAATATTACGCTTGAAAGAAAAGCCGTAGTTGTTGTGATAAGGGATCACATGTATTCCAAGATCATCGTCTCCTGAGCGACCGTGAACTTTAAGATCTGTTTTTAGACGAATGATGTTGTGGATCACAACAGTCTGTTTGTGTGGCAAAGTTGCATCAGAAGTGATCATGCAAAATGCAATCAACATCAAAAACAATACTAAATATTTTTTGAAAGAATCCATGTTTTCTTTTGTGTATAATATCAGTGAAATTTTATCATTTATACAGAAAGGGAGATTTTGATAAACATAATATTTTGAGGTTATTTATTTTTCATATTGGGCTAATTAATAGGTCGAATGAAATAACTATGTGGGATATGCAAAGATATATAAATCTATCTATATATAGGCTCATATAGTCAATGGAATTAGATATTTTCCTTGTGGATAGGTAAATGAATTTGTACTACTCAATCTTTTTTCATTCTAAACTTGTGCCCTTTAAAAACATTACATTCCTTCTTAGAACGATATTATAAAACATTTTAAATTTATTTGATTGAAAAAGAACAATAACACAATATTTTCCTAATGCATAGAATATCAAAACCGTTTTCATTTAAGATATCATATACCAAAATCATTCCAAAAATGTTTAAAAATCATTTAAATTTCCTAAATCAGAACCGTTCCATACTCATTTACCTTTGGATACTCATTTACTGTTTAACTTCAACTTCTTACAAATTTTCACAAACACATTTTTTTAACAATCATCTACAACAACAAACAAACAATTGTACTAGTGGTTTAGTTATTCAATTCTTTTATACAAGTTATCGATTAGTATCCGTTTACTATAATATTCACTAATATTTTCAGAACTCACTTATTATTAAGAATAGGCTAGAGTTTTAGACGGTTTTGATTAGGATACCATAACCATTTATTAATCGATTCGAGTACTCCAAACCTGGCATCAAAAATCAAAATCGACTTGTAATCGTGACAAGTTTAAAAATTAAATTCAAAATCATTTCCAAACCCGATAGAATTGATTTTGGATTTTAAATGAATCAGATACCCTGTGAATATGCATGGATCACTTTTTTGCTGTCCCTAGGTGAGATGGGTATCTTTATAAAAGAACACTTTTATCATTTCGTTTTAATTGAACTACTTTTCTAAACATGCTCCATGAGATCGAATTTTTTCATGGTCTTCAGTTACATGCTAATGCGATATATCACTCATCTAAATGATCATAGTGTGGTTCTTGGTCATGAAGACCATGAAAAATATAGGGTATAGAGGGAATACTATATCACTCGCCTAAATAATCCACGATAACACGTACACTATGAATTTTATGCTACAATGGAGCTCCCACTCAATAGGGACATGACAAGCTCAAAACATCGTACGAGTCACTGTCTAGCTACCACAAAGGTATCTAAATACAGTCATTGTCCTTTTTAAAAAAAAATTAAAAAAAAAATAAATAAGGGTTAAGTTTTATGTCATGAGGGGAGAAGAAAAACACTGCTCCGCCGGTTCACAATGGAGGACTTAAAGCCTGACCCATGGCAATGAGAAAGAACAACAATTAGAGTTAAAAGAAACAAGACCAAATAGACTAGACAAAGCAATAGGCTTACAAGCTAGTTTTTGATTCTCAGGACAGAAACTCCCATCTAATCCATTTTTAGGTGACGTTGAACCTTTCCGGGAAGCTCACTAAATCTGTAAAATAATTTAAAATTTCTACTGTTGAGGCAAGCCAACAATCAGCAATAATATCATTAACTCCAAGAAAAACATGCTGAAAATAAATCTCTTTGAAACACTCACAAAGAGTTAATTCGAGTATTCACATCCGGGCTCGATATGGAATATGGAATAACTCCATACTTGATTTTTATTAGTCTCATCAGTCTAACTAGGAAGACATATTTTTCTCACAGCACGTTGTGTTGGTTAAGATTTTACAATCTTACCACATAAACAAGAAAATATTACATGTCATTATTTTTGGTAGGAAATAGTGTTAGCAAATCGGTATACAAATTACACAGCGGAAGCAACAAAAATTTACCTCTTGAAGCGTGCTCGATCAAAATCCATCCAGTCGATTGATCTCCGATAATACGGAGTCTCTAGTCCGTCCACCGGAATCTCAGACTAAGCTATCAATGAAAAACTTTATAAAAGGTTTTTCTCAACTGATTCTCTAATCAGTACAAAAATGGAGAAAATATTGTGTTCTATGGCTGTGTATCCCATACACATTCATCTATCTAAAATGAAATTGCACACTTCTCTTTTAAAAGAGAATTGCCGACACAATTCAACCAATTGTGTCGGCAATTATTATCATATGATAATATTATAATATATATATATTATAATAACATATTATTATAATATAATATAAGATTAATTAAATCATGGCTCCAACTTTAATTAATGACAAGTGTGCTAGCAGTGTCTATTAATCAATTGGATTCAATCCGGTTTATAATAAACCTGCATTTAATTAATAATTCGATTATTTTCATCTCATGTAAATTATCGAATTTACACAGTTCTTCTCCTTTCCAAACTTAATCTGTGATTCGTTATGTGTGACTTTCTAGGTTCATTACCGATTGGCAATAAGAATAATATCAAACTCTTTGATATCAATTAAAACACATTTTAATCATTTCTTATAAATCACGAGTGACACCTAGCAGCATATCGTGACTACCCAATCAGTGATGAATACTTTCATATGAACCTTTAATTACGATTACCATGTAATTGAATCCTTCAACTGCACAATATCTCAATTGAATGAGGATCATGGATATCCGTCAAATCCACTAACTCAATCATATGTCAGATCCAATATTTTATTGACAAACAAATAATTAATAAAAACACATTTTCATTAATCATATAACCTCGGCCAAGGATTTCCTGTGTCAATAAATATCCGGATCATATAGAATATTCTCCTCGTTTATTTCGAGGCAATGGATCCCTTGTTGATTGCACACAAGTCTCCATACATAACTAACTGAATCCATCAAATGTTAATATTTATTGAATGAATAAATATTTCCAACATTGACAAAATCCAATCACCCATATACAAGACTACTATGTCATCTCAGGTCTAAGGATTATTTACACAATCGTAAATAAATAATAAATCATTGACTAGGAAATAAACCTCCATGTGATTCATTATTTTGCAAGTCATGTTCGAAGCATTCATTCAACAATAAATCTTCCATATTGTTTGTTCTAATATCTCATATTAAATTGCATGAGACTCACAACCCTATCATCATAGGAAACAAACAGTATGCTGATCTTCCAAATTATTATTGTCCAATTAATAATTCTACGATCAGGAACTCAATTTAAGATATTCATACTAGAGATCACTCGTCACTCATATTCTCAACTCTTGAGAATGAGGTCTCGAACAAATATCTATGGACTTATTTAATGTAACTATTTAAATAGAAATATCAAATATACTATAAACTGTCATTTATTTAATCAAGCTAATATAGTACTATTATTATATACGTTCTAAATACTACCGTATAAATTGGCTGTACAGGACATATATCTAACAATCTCCCACTTGTCCTAAAGCCAATTGCTATGGTATCTCATACCCATCTTTTCTAGATGACAATCTAAGTGCTGTAGAGTTAGTGCTTTAGTTAATGGATCAGCAATATTTTCTGCTGATGCTATTTTCTTGCACATTGAACTATTTCAATAACATAGCCTGAGAAAACCATATAATTCTTTTAGATCTATCTCCATAGATTCTAATTCCCAGAATATATGCTACTTCTCCCAAATCTTTCATAGATAAAGATTTTGGCAACCAGACTTTAACTGAAGTCATTTTTCCAACATTATTCCCTAATAGGAAAATGTCATCAACATACAAGACTAGGAATGTGTTAGCACTCCCACTAACCTTCTTGTAAACATATGGTTCATCCACATTTTTAATGAAACCAAACGATTTGATTACTTCATTAAAACGGATGTTCCAAACTCCTGGAAGCTTGCTTAAGACCATAAATGGATCTCTTAATATTGCACATTTCCACCTTTGGATTCAAAACCCTTAGGTTGTTCCATATAGATATCTTCTTTAATGTTGTCATTAAGGAATGCAGTTTTGACATTCAACCGTCATATCTCATAATCATAGTGTGCAGCTATAGCTAATAAAATCTTAATAAACTTCAACATAGTAACTGATGAAAAAGTTTCCTCATAGTCAACTACTTGTATTTGAGTATATCCTTTTGCAATCAGTCTTGCTTTGCAGGTCTTTACCTTGACATCCAAACCAATTTTCCTCTTGTAGACCCATTTGCATCCTATAGGTACAATACCTTTAGAAGAGTCCACAGGATCCCAAACTTGATTTACATACATTGAATTCATTTCGGATTTCATAGCTTCAAGCCATTTTGAAGAGTTAATATCAAATATTGCTTCTTCATAACTAGTAGGATCATCACCATGATCTACTTCTCCATGAACAAACAACTCTTTGTATATCATGTAGTAAGTTATACCATGCTAGTGGACGGATAACTCTACTAGATTTTCTAGGAGTTTGTGTGATGACAGTTCTTGCATCATTGGATTCTTGAATATGATTTTGATCATATTGTGGAATATCATATACTTCCTCAAATTCTATAATTTTCCCAATACCTTTATTCTGAATAAACTCCTTTTGCAGAAAAATGGCATCTCTACTAATCACTATTTTGTGATCAATGGGAATATTAGAAGTAGTATCCCAAAGTTTCCTTTGGATATCCAACAATTTTTCCTTGTTCAGATCTGGCCTCTAATTTATCTGTTTGCAGCTTTTGATGTGTGCTGGACAACCCCAAATCCTAACATATTTAAGACTTGGAGCCCTACCAACCCATATCTCATATGGTGTTCTAGGAATAAATTTAGAGGGAATTCTGTTTAGCAAATAAGTTGCTGTCAGAAGACAGAAACCTCATAGTGAAATGGGTAAATCTGTATAACTCATCATTGAACGTACCATGTCCAACAAAGTACGATTTCTCCTTTCAGATACACCATTGATCTGTGGTGTTCTTGGAGGAGTCAATTGTGAAACAATGCAATGTTCCTTTAGGAACATTTGAAACTTCTGACTTAAGTATTCACCACCTCGATCTGATCGAAAAGCTTAAATACTTTTCCCAGTTTGATTTTCTACTTCAGCTTTGAATTCTTTGAACTTTTCAAAAAAATCATACTTGTACTTCATTAAGTACTCATACCCATACCGTCAGTTATCAACAGTAAACGTAATGAAGTAGAAATAACCACCTCTAGCCTTTTGATTAAAAATGCCCACATACATCTGGATGTATTAATTCTAAAATTTTGTAGATCTTTGACTTTGTCCAACAAAGGGTGATCTGGTCATTTTGCCCTGAAGACAGAACTCACAAGTAGAATAGGATTCTAAATCCGAGGATTTGATTAAACCCTCTTTTATCAACTTGTTAAATCTTTCTTCTGCAATATGACCTAACCAAAGGTGCCACAAATATTTAGAATTATTTCTAGGTGATTCATCTGCATTATTTATCAAATTATGATCGATGAACTTTATGATGAATAAATGGAAACAATATTCTCAAGTTTACAAAAGTCAGACATACCTTCCAAAGGAGTCTACTTTTCCTTGACTTTCAAGTACTTGAGATATTCAGAACAATTTCTTTTCCAGTGCTCATCCTTCTGACAGAAGAAACATTTTCTTTTATCTGATGCTGAATTGTCCTTATACTTCTTCTTAGAAGTCCAGACGTTGAAGCCTTCTTGTTTTTCATCTTCTTGCTAGAAGAAGAAACCACGAGAACTTTGTCAACAGTCTTTCCTTTTGAAATTGAGAACTATTCTCGAATTTCTCAGCCAGTCAACAAAGTTTGACCTCGTAAGGCATCTTTTCATCCAATATTCGTGCAAGTGTGATGGATTGAGTCATACTCGTGTGCTTCGAAAATAAGCAAAGATTATTAACAATAGTCTATATTATCCAAATCAATTTTTGGTCTTTAAAAAGATTTGGTACCTCCCACTAATTTTTCGTAACTCATACATCCCTATTTCAGTAACGGAAATCCTCATTAGAATTTCAAGTGAGTGATTGAGTTCTTATTAATTTTCAGTATACCTCACGTTTAGTCGTTTCTTGGAATACTTAAATCAATAAGTGAACAACTCTTGTTCAATGTATCTCATACATGATTCAATCATTTTACTTTGGCTCCTAGTATGCAGAACCTCACCTTTCCTGGTTTCTTGGCCCATTATACATAGTTAAGTTAAGCCCACTATCCAATAAATATAAAGATTTGAATATTAGTATCCTCACCTTTACTGGTTTCTTGGGCACCAATATATCTTTATATTTATAACATCACATGCTTAATAAAGTATTGAAAACATCTCTTATGACTTATTTTATTATCCCCATGATTTCTTCATGATCGATTATAAATAATCATAAAATTTTCCAAAACTTTATATAGTGGAGAGCCACGATATAATTTCTTAAATTATACCGTTTATCAACTTAATATTTAAAGGGATGTTTAAATGTCTCATCTTAAATTACACACATGCACCATTAATTTTATTCAAAGCATATATCACATATATCATAAAATAAACTAAATTAATCATGCATCACTTATTTATTCTAAACATATATCAAATATAAACTCCAGAATAAATAACATGTAATTTAAATAAAACATGCATATATAATTAATTAAATCAATCAAATATATTATGCATTATATAAATAAATCATGCATCAATAAATAAACAATTTAATTATATCATGCATTATAAAACAATTTTATAATAAACTTAATCAACAATTGATTAATTCTATTTCATTATCATTTAATTTATTTAAGCCCAAAACATAACAATTATATAAGCCCAAGAGTGACTTATTTCTCTATGATTATAACATTCATTTTTGGTAGGAAATAGATCGGAGTGACTTATTTCTCTATGATTATAACATTTATTGATCTGATTGAATATATTTTGAAGCCAATGAAGTAATTGGAAATTATTCCATCATTTGAAGTTTTGAACTTTACCTGCAGGATCTTTGCCATATGCCAACGCAGCCATGCTGTCAATATAAATCTCTGCAGGTTCACTAACACGTGCAAAAATACTCAAATTTTGCATAAATCTTCTTAGCCATAATTTCTAGAGTTGGGAACGTTCTTAACAGTTAGTTAAGAGTTTATTCCAATTTTTCTTTTTAATTTATGATAAAAAAAACTGCAAATTTCAACTTTGGGTTTGGGATCCAATTTTCAATTTCAGAAAAAAAAATAAAAAAAATTGAAGGTCATAAAATTCGGCTAGCTAAAGGGGTTGTAGAAATTTTTTCCTAAATTAGAGGCATTTTTTTTATTTTCCCAAAAGTTTACTCAATAAAGACAATAACAAATTAGAAGCAAAAATTTAGTAATTTAGAAAAGAAAAAAAAAATTACACATTGAACTTGAATATCGATAGGAGTTGCATGAGTCTCATCTCTTGTCCCTTTTTTTCTCTATTTTCTATTCCTAACTAGAGAAAAAAATTGAAAATAAAAAAATGAGAATAATTCAGGCTGGAAATGATTATAATCACCTTTAAATTGTTTTTTATTGGATTAGCAGTTTCGTAGAATCAGCTTAATCTGTATGCCCAACTTTATGTTACAGGATTTTTTCATTCGTGTACAAACTTATTCTATGCCTTTTGTTGCCTGGTTTTCTTCTCCACCAGGTTTTGTTGTCTCTGCAGTCGCATAAGAATTTTAAGAAAATATATGTGAAAAATGAAAAAAAAAAATCTCACCAAAGAAAAGAAGAAAAATACAAGTCCATAGAATTATTTAGATATTTGTTTTATTTGATACAGGAAATTAAGCCACTATTAGTACTAATCAGGAAGAATCAATCCAGGGTGATTTTTCATTTTTTCCATGGGTAAAATAATCTTTTATTTTTAAAAGTTAAAGATGGGCTTTAGGATAAATCAACCACCTACATAAGGTACATATGTTGTCATCTCTATTTTCAACATAGATATCAAACCAATGAAACTCTCCTGACCATTTAAAGCTACAGTAGAAGAGTGTCCTACCCAAGGCATGAGGCCTGAAAAAAAATTTCATAATGATCTTTGAAAACCAAAGATCACATGTTCTCCAAGATCATCATCTCCTGAACGACAATGAACTGTATAATTTGTGTTTGGATCGATGTTGCTGTAGATCTTAACTGTTGTCTTGAATGGCCAAAGCGCATCACAAGTACCAGCAACAAACACCAAAAGTAATATCAAATATTTTTTGAAAGAATCCATGTTGATTTTCTTTTGTGTATAATATCTGTGAAATTGTGATCATTTTATGGGCCAAAAACAAGTGTTTGATAAAGGTAATAATTGTTTTTAATTTTTTTCCCATATATATTGAGATATTGGTGGGTGAAATGAAATAAATTTGTGGGATATGCATAGGTTTCTTTAAATCTATTTGATATCAATATATGATATATTCAAATATATTAAAATGATGATGATGTTTGATGACGTCAAAAAGGTGTCACTACCGAGAAGACGTTCAGTGGGTCAGACCTGCAGTAATGCACAGACGAAGATCCTTTCAGGAAGCCAATCAGCCGAGCAAGGCAGTCTTGGTTGACCAGTTAAGTTGTCTGAGAACTGAGCACAACAAACAAAGATGAGCTAAAGGCCGCACCAGAGGGTGTCCTCTGGCGTTGGCGCTCCGACGCTCAAGTCAGTAGGTATCCAATCAGACAAGCTCCTCGGACTAGAGCTCTCAATTAGCCAGTGCTCAAATTGTGATTAAGTTGGATAATACCTGACTTGTTGAGCCTTATATAGGGCCGAGGAACACTGTTGAAGTGGGTCTTCAAATTATGGCTGTGGACCATATCCAGCTGTTTTTCACCTTGGTAGGTCCAACAGGTGACATCTTACCGAGGTGACTGCCTGGTAGGCATAAAAAGCTTTTGGTCCACATATGACGTGGCGGAGCACCATTGGTGGGGGTATTTTTGTAATATCAGTTGCCCCCCAACTCCCTTATCGAGGCGTCGTTCTGCGCAGATCGATGAGAGGAGTTATTATGTTATTCCATTAATGAGGAGATGACAGCTCAGACCCTTAGATCAACGGTCCATGTCTGCAAGGTTCATTGGCCATTTGTGGCTGGCCGTTGATCTGAGTTGGTCTTTTGCTATAAAAGGACTCAGGGACCTGATCCATAGTGAATTCTCAAATTTCTGACATACCGAGCAATCTTCTAGGTAAGCCATGTCTTCTTCTAGTTTAAGTACTTCTTCTATATCTGGGCTCTCAACTTCTACCTCTGGTAGTGACCGAGCAACTACCTCTACCGATGAGGTGGTTATAACTCAAACCAATCCTCCCCTAGCAAGACAAAATTCTTCCTCGGTAGACCACCCTATAGAGTATGCCCCCCATGACCTACCTCCTATTAATGAGAGGGGTGAAGGTACCGATGACAGCATCCCGGAACCGACCTACCTTTCCTGTGACCTATCCAGCAGCTATATTGACGAGGTGGTGGCCAAGTGTGGTCTGCCCTTTCCATACCGACGTGTGGGTGAGGGTGAGTATCCTTTTCGACCTAGGAGAGGTGAGTTTGCTATCTCACTTTGGTCACTCCAAGCAGGTGCTAGGATTCCCTTCCCACCAGCCATAACTAGCCTTCTTCGTCGGTTCAATCTCTCTCTCGCCATTCTGGCACCGAACTCTTGGCACTTCCTGGCCAACATTGTTTGTCTCTCTCACAGATACCATCTCGGTATCTCTTCCTCGGTCATTCAACATCTTTCTCGTCTGTGTCATTTACCGAACTCACCTAGCCTCTTTTATCTAAAACTCAAACCAGGGCTTAAGATTCCTCTGTACAACCAGTCCATCAAGAGATGGAAAAATTCATACATTCTTGTAAGAGTTCCTCTTCCTGAAGGAGAGGAACTTCCTTTCCGAACAACCTGGTCGGTACCACTTACCGATCAGTTCAACCGTCCTCCGCAGTTGAAGGGCGATGAGTTGAAATTGTATGATTCCTGGAAGGAGCTCCTTGTCGTTGGGGCTGATACCGACATGAAGTTCAGTCTACAGGACTTCTCGGTGTCTAATTTTTGTTACGGATCTCGGCAAGGTTTGCATATTTTTGATTTTTCAACCATTTTATCCATCATTACTGATCGGTATTCACTTGACTTGTGGTCATGCTTTGCAGATATGGCCGACCTTTCTGAGTACATGGCGATGAACGCTGCCCCTGCTCCTCGGCAACAGAAGAGGAAGAAAAGTAGCAAGGGTAAGGACCCTAAGAGGCCACGTGTGGGGGCCACAGGGGAGACTATGGCATCTGAGATTGCCCTCACTGGGGCTACCACCTCGGTTACTACTGTAACACGAACTGCTCCTTCTCCTAGGATAGGGACTCCTTGGTCCATGGTCTCCCATATTCCTCGGCAGGTAAATGATCCCCCGTTGGGACCAATTGCCGAGGAAGACTTTGCTCGGCATGCTCCAGAATGGGATGTCAGTCAGACTATAGGGTAGTCAACCCGAAAGTGGCTACAGAGATGCTGAAGCACTTGCCAACTCCTGCAGACTGTGACAAGGTGTCTGGTCTGACAGCTATGGAGCATCTGACTCAGATGAACTGCCTTTTCATGCAGGTACGACTTTCTTCTTCTCAGCTCGGTAACCCTTTTTTTTTTTTGATAATTTTTTTTTTAACTCATTTTTTTCTTTTCAGACTGCTGTCCACCTCTCTGCTCTCCCCTCCGGCATTGCTCGGTTTGCTTACAAGGAGACAGTTCAACGAGAGAGAGTTGATGCTGCCAAGGAAAGAGCTACCAAGGCCAAGAACGAGCTCAACTTGTTGAAGGCCGAGATGGAGGAGACGCAGCAGTCTTACTCCGCTCATCTGGAGAAGGTTGCTCGGCAGCGAAAGGAATTGAAGGAGAGGATGGCCTCCTTAGAGCGCAAGCTGAAGAATGCCAATGAGACCTATCAGTGACTCCTTGGCGATGTCGAGCTGCAGACAATCCAGAAGTTCAAGGAGTCCGAGGACTTCAAGGCTGCTCTTAGGGAGGAAGGCTTCTATGGCTTCCGAGGAGGTGTCAAGGAGTCCAGGAAACTGCTTGCGAAGGCTGGTCTGGACTCTTCCATACTCACACCTTTGTGCCCTTCTCTCATGGGAAGGGATCAGCTTGAGGAGTCTAAGGAGGAGATCCTTGAAGCCTTCAGGAAGGCTGAGCAGAGGAGGAAGAGAGGCCTTGGTGAGGCCGACTTCTCTGATGAGGAGGCTTCAGATGAGGATGTAGAGATTGTGGAAGAGGAGAACTTGGAGGCGGATAATGAAGTACGAAGCCAAGCTACTCTCCCAGCTGTTGAGTCTACCGAGGAGGCTCCTCTAATCCTGCCATCCACTGTTCCTTCTGTTGAGGAGTCAGGCTCTGGCATTCCTGCCTTAGATGTTTAGGTTTTCTTTTGTATGGGCTTAGCCCTCTGTTGCTCTGCTCAGAAGTTGTAATGAACCTGTTGACATTTTAATAAAATCAGAATTTTGTTATTGCTCGGTAATCCACATTAGATACTTGTATTCTTGTTTCTGTTTTTGAGGGTCAGCCTGCCCTTCTGGTCGGTAAGCCGACCAGTCTTCTTCTATTTTTAGGACTTGTAAGTCCCAAATTCTTAAATATTTCAAAGGATGAAGATACTGCCCTGGTCGGTATACCGACTATGATCTTAGAAGATCTTTCTTTCTTCTAGCAGTGCCTGGAATGCCATCTTGGTCGGTAGACCGACTGTGGCGTTTGTACCCTGTTTATTAGGGCTGCAATCTTCAATGTTGTGTAGAGAGATTCCTGGTCCGTATACCGACCAGGTTGATAATGTCTTCATTTCCTCTTCAGGAGTTATCCTGGTCGGTAAGCCGACCAGGTTTGTTTTATCTTTGTTTCCTTTTCTGGGAAATTTGATTTTGCCTTGTCATCTTGTGACGTTGGTCGGTGTGGCATTGATACTTAGCCAATTTTTTGGCTAAGTTTGCATGTTGTCCAGGTCAAAGCCTTATCCTACATTGCGATGCTTTATTTTGGGAAAAAAACTTGAAGTCTTGTTCATTCCTGCACGTTCAAAATTGAAAAGCAGATACATAGAAATAGGAACATCATGTGTTACATTAAGCATTACACATAGTATCTTCGAAGATTATCCACATTCCAGGGTCTCATATCAACGGGCTTCCTTGGATCTTCGATTTTGTATGTGCCTTCTTTCAAGATTTTCACAACTAGGTAGGGTCCCTCCCAAGTTTCACCTAGCTTACCTGGATGTTTTCCTGTAGCAGCTACCTTTCTCAGCACAAGGTCTCCAACAGAGAAACTTCTCTTCTTTACTCGCCTGTTGTGGTACTGAGCTGTTCTCTGTTTATAGACAGCAGTCCGGATCCTTGCATTCTCCCTGGTCTCTTCTAGGAGATCCAGGTTGTTCAGCAAGAGCTCATCATTCGTTGATTCTTCGAAGTTGGTGACCCTCAATGACGGGACTCCAATTTCGACAGGGATGACTGCCTCGGTCCCGAAGGAGAGTGAGAATGGAGTTTCACCTGTTGATGTCCGGGGAGTAGTGCGGTATGACCACAGCACACTAGGTAGTTCTTCAACCCATCTCCCATTTGCTCCCTTTAGCTTTGTTTTCAGTCCTTCAAGGATAGTCCGGTTTGTCACCTCTGCTTGCCCATTAGCCTGGGGATGTGCCACAGAAGTAATCCTTAGGTCGATGCTAAGGTCTTCGCAGAACTTGTGCATCTTTATGCTCACAAATTGTCTTCCATTGTCCACCACTAGGGCTTGTGGCAAGCCATACCTGCAGACAATAGTTTTCCATATGAAGTCCATCACCTTCTGTTCTGAAATGGCTGCCAATGGCTCTACCTCTATCCATTTAGTGAAGTAATCAACGGCAACAATAAGGTTTCTCCTCTGCCCCAATGTCTGGACGAATGGTCCGAGGAGATCCATGCCCCATTGTGCAAATGGACAGGGATTTTGCATGGGGATGATGTCTGAGGAAGGTACTCTTGGCACGTTTGAGTGCCTTTGACATTTATCGCACTTCTGTACGAGCTTCTTAGCATCCTTTATCATGGTTGGCCAATAGTATCCGCATCTCAGCACCTTGTGACTTAAGGTCCCGGATCCTATGTGGCTTCCACATATTCCCTCATGCACTTCTCGGAGTGCATAGTCCGCATCTCTGGGTGCTAGGCATTTCAGATATGGAAGAGTGAAGGATCTTCGATACAACTCTCCCTGGATCAGGGTATACCTAGCTGCTCTTTTTCGGAGGATTTTTGCTTGGTTGCGATCTTTAGGCAAACTTCCGTCCTCCAAGTATTTCTTGATCGGATCCTTCCAACTCGGCTCATGAATGACATCAATATCCGCCATCAAAGTTTGTACTTCGATGCTCTTCTGCGGGAGTATCTCCACTTGAACTGAGGTAGGTACCTGTACTGAGGAGGCAGACGCCAATCGTGCTAACACGTCGGCCCTTGAGTTCTCCCCTCTAGGTATCTGCCTTACCTCCACCTTTGGTATCCTTTCCATCAGTTCATGTACTTTTGCCAAGTACTTAATCATACTTGGTCCTCTTGCTTCGTATTCTCCTTTGATTTGCTTCGTGACCAGTTGTGAGTCACTATGAACAATCAAATTTTTAACTTCCAGCTGCTCAGCAAGGCGTAGTCCAGCCACCACAGCCTCATATTCCGCCTCATTGTTCGAGGCTTTAAAATTGAATCGCAAGGAATGTGCTATGGTCATGCCCCCCGGGCCGAGCAGGAGAATGCCAGCACCACTGCCTTCTTGGTTGGATGATCCAACCACAAACAATTTCCATTGTTGAGATGTAGTGGAGGCAATGTCCTGGTTGGGCTCCCTATAGCATTCAATTATAAAATCAGCTAAGGCCTGGGCCTTCATAGCCTTCCTTGGTTGGTACTGAATGTCAAACTCTCCCAACTCAATAGCCCACTTCACTAATCTTCCTGAAGTGTCTGGCTTTTGGAGGACTTGTTTTAGTGGCTGGTCAGTCAGGACAATTATCGAGTGTGCTTGGAAGTAAGGTCTCAGCTTCCTTGCTGCCACTATTAGTGACAGAGCAAGCTTCTCAGCATGGGAGTACCTTGTCTCTGCACTAACCATCATCCTGCTGATGTAATACACTGGTCTTTGCACCTTGTCTTGCTCACTTACTAGCACTGCGCTTACCGCGTGTTGTGATACTGCTAGGTAGAGGTACAAGACTTCACCTTCTCTTGGACAAGTCAGTAGAGGAGGCTGGCCTAGATAATCTTTAAGATTTTCAAAGACAATTTGACACTCAGGTGTCCATACGAATTCCTTGGCCTTTTTTAATGCCTGGAAAAATGGTATACATTTGTCGCCAGACCGAGCAAGGAACCTTCCAAGTGATGCTGCTCGGTCGGTCAGCCTTTGAACTTCCTTGGCATTTGTGGGTGGCTCCATCTGCAGGATCGCTTCCACCTTTTCAGGATTCATCTCAATACCCCTGCTGGTACCAAGAAGCCAAGAAACTTCCCGGATGCCACTCCAAAGGCACACTTGTCCGGGTTAAGCTTCATTCCAAACCGATCAAGCGTATGAAAGACCTTGCGCAGGTCAGCAGGGTGGTCCTCAGCTTTCTTGCTTTTCACCACCATATCATCCACATAGGCCTCCAAGGACTTTCCTATCTGATCTATGAAGATATGGTTCACCAACCTCTGGTAGGTGGCTCCAGCATTCTTCAATCCAAATGGCATCACCTTATAGCAATATGTCCCCTCAGGAGTGATGAATGAGGTGCCTTCTTGGTCTTCGGGATGCATTCTTATCTGATGGTACCCCGAATAAGCATCCAAGAAGCTGAGGAGCTGGTGTCCTGAGGTGGCGTCTACCAGCTGATCAATCTTTGGCAGTGGATAACTATCCTTAGGACACGATTTATTCAAGTCGGTGAAATCAACACACATCCTCCATTTTCCATTGGCTTTCCTCACCATGACAACATTGGTTAGCCATTCAGGGTATTGGACTTCTCTGATGAAATCTGCATCCATCAGCTTCCTTACCTCTTCCTTGATCGCTTCTTGGCGATCGAGAGCAAAGTTTCTTCTCTTTTGCTTGACTGGTCGGGCACCAGGTATGATGCTCAGTCGATGTGTTATCACCTCTGCACTTATGCCGGGCATCTCATCAGCACTCCAGGCAAAAGTACCTACACTTGCTAAGAGTAGTTTGGTGATCTCCTTGGCCATTGTTTCCCCAAGTTGAGATCCAATATGGAAGTTTCTTCCTGAGCCAGCCATGACCTCAACTTTCTTGAGTTGCTCTACTGGAGTGGGTTTGAACACCTGCTCCTCTGCCCTCATATCTAGGCTGCCTACTGAGATCTTCTATTTCTTCCTCTCTTTGAGTTCAGTGAAGTAGGTGCTCTAGGAAGCCTTCTGATTTCCCTTCACTTCACCCACTCCCTTCCAGGTGGGGAATTTCATCTTCAAACAATAGGTTGAGACAACAGCTCTCACCTTGTGAAGTAGTGGTCTTCCTATGATGGCATTGTGTGAAGCCTTCACATCAGCTACCAACATGTCCACCATGTGCATCACCGTCCTGGGATGTGTTCCCAATGTGACTGGGAGGGTTATCATTCCTTTTGGTATGATTGACTCTCCTGTGAACCCATACAAGGGTACTGAGGTCGGCTTTAACCTATCCTCCGAAAGCTTCATAGCCTTGAAAGTGTGGTAGAACAGGATGTCTGCTGCACTCCCATTGTCAACCAAGATTTTCAGGACGTTGAAGTTGGCAATCATCGCATCAATTACCAAGGCGTCATCGTGAGGGACTCGAACACCTTCCTCATCTTTCTCTGAGAATGTGATAACATCCTCATCCCTCTTGACCCTTTTTCCTTTGGTTGGCTGTTCAGTGAGGCGAGCATAGGCTCTCCCAGCTGATGTACTTTCTCCACCTGCTGCCAACCCTCCAATAATGACACCACAGAAATCAATTGTTCCTGCCGTGCCTCTCTGATGTGGAGGAGACTCTTCCCTCCTCGTGGCCTTCTATGGTCATCATCTTTTCTGTCATCTCCCCTTCGTTTTCCTTCTCGATTTGCCGTGTATCTCTTGAGGTGTCCTCTTCTTATCAACTCCTCAATCTCGTCTTTCAATTGAATGCAATCATCGGTATCATGGCCATGGTCCTTGTGGAACCTACAATATTTGTCTGGAAACTTCCTCTTCCCTCTAGGGAACCTGAGCTCCCTTGGCCATTTGACCAAGTTCTGGGCCACTATTTCATTCAACACTGTTCTCGGGGGTGCATTCAGTGGAGTATAGTTATTCAAACGACTAGGTGGTGGACCAGTTGGAAATTTCCTGGATGACTGGTCTCTTCGCCTGTTGTCTTCTCTTCCCGACTTCTTGTCACTGCTTGGTCGGCTACCTCCCACCCCTCCTGAGCGGCCGTTCTTCCCAGTGCCTCTCGTCCTATCAGGAGAGGTTCGGATTGCAAAACGAGAAGACTTCAGTGAATCTGTTGCTTTGATGTATTTCTCAGTCCTTGCCAGTATTTCGTCCATGGACTGAGGGGCATCAGTGCATAATGAGTTGCAGAACTGCTCATGACGCACTGTCCTGATCAGAGCAGCATTTGCTACAGCAATTTGCACGTCGGGGATCTCCAGGCACATCTGGTTAAATTTTCCTATGAAGTCACGAAACGGTTCTCCCTTCTCGTGTTCAATCACCATCAAGTCCTGATTGGTGGTCTTGGGCTTCCTAGCACTAGCAAATCGGAGACTAAACTTCCTGGATAGGTCCTGGAAGCTATAAATGCTGTGCCTAGGAAGGTTGATGAACCAAGTCCGAGCAGGTCCAATAAGTGTAGAGGGGAAGGCCTTGCACAACACTGCATCTGAGGCCCCTCGACACTCCATCATAGACTTGTATCTCATGATATGATCATAAGGATCTCTTTTTCCATTGTATTGCTCCAGGTTGAGGAGCCTAAAGTCACGAGGTATGTCTGTCTCAAGGATATCCCTAGACAGGGGAGTCATGGAACTGTCCCACATTTCATCAACGATACCGCGTCCCTGGAGGGCTGCCAGTTTGCGGTCTACCTCTTGAAGGTGCCTATTGACATCATCATTGATGTGGGAGTAACGGGTGTTCCTATTGGTATTGGAATTTCCCTCTCGGTTCTCATCCCTCCTCTTGCTCCTGGAATCTAGAGAACCTGAGTTTCCATCACCCTCGTTCCTTTTAGTGGTCCAAGGTGGGCCTTGTTGGTTAGCCATCAGCATCTCAGTGAGGAGCTGCACTTGTTGGCAGAGTTGATTAAACCGTGCAGCACTGATGGGAGGACCAACTGCCTCATGTGGTGGTGCTTGGACGTTTCCTCCTTCTCGGACTTGAGGTGCATCCAAGGGCACCTCATGCCTTGCGAGATTCTCATAATCTTGGTGTTGCTGCCCGGCATCATCTACCAGATGATGGGCATGAGATGTCTCAGGATCGTTGGTTCTTCGAGGTCTAACCATTGTAAGGGAACTTAGTCGTTTCCCACAGACGGCGCCAAACTGATGACGTCAAAAAGGTGTCACTATCGAGAAGACGTTCAGTGGGTCAGACCTGCAGTAATGCACAGACGAAGATCCTTCCAGGAAGCCAATCAGCCGAGCAAGGAAGTCTTGGTTGACCAGTTAAGTTGTCTGAGAACTGAGCACAACAAACAAAGATGAGCTAAAGGTCGCACCAGAGGGTGTCCTCTGGCGTTGGCGCTCCGACGCTCAAGTCAGTAGGTATCCAATCAGACAAGCTCCTCGGACTAGAGCTCTCAATTAGCCAGTACTCAAATTGTGATTAAGTTGGATAATACCTGACTTGTTGAGCCTTATATAGGGCCGAGGACCACTGTTGAAGTGGGTCTTCAAATTATGGCTGTGGACCATATCCAGCTATTTTTCACCTTGGTAGGTCCAGCAGGTGACACTCTTACCGAGGTGACTGCTTGGTAGGCATAAAAAGCTTTTGGTCCACATATGCGTGGCGGAGCACCATTGGTGGGGGTATTTTTGTAATATCAATGTTCATTGCTTCTTAATGGCTCTTTGGGAGGGCTGGAATTTTAGGAATTATCGGGTCCATGATGGCCATGGCCGAAGTGTTGAAGGATTATTTCAATGGATTCCTCAGTTTCTAAAAGAATTTTTGGCATGTAGAGGTATAGATGAGGTGACGGATGCTAATGTTGTGAATTATTGCTGGAGGACTTTGAGAGGTGATGAGCTGGTGGTTCACGTGGATGAAGCTCGGGAAAAGGAAGGAAATGGAAGTACTGCAGGCTGTGTAGTCCGTAATAATAGGGGGGAGCCGTTGTTGGCAGGAGCCTTTCAACTTGGTAGCCTACAGTCGGTAGAGCTGGCAGAGCTGTCTGCAATTCGAGAGGGTGTTAAGCTGGCCAAGCTCTCTCATTGTAAATCAATTTATATTGTCAGTGACTCTCTTGGGGCAATTCAACGGATTAATTCTTTGGAGGAGTGTAGAAATGAAGTTGGGACAATTATCGATGATATTAAAGCGGACAAAGGTCATTTTGATTTTTTGAGTTTTTTGTATAGACCTAGAAGCTTTAATAGGGTGGCTCATTCAGTATCAAGGTTTGCCATTACTAGTCATTTATCCTATGTTTGGGATGGAACAACGGCACCTCAGTGGTTGCTTGATTGTATCTTGGCGGTTGCACCGTCAGTTGTTTTTTGATTTAATGAAAATCTTTTCTCAAAAAAAATATATATGATATATTCAACGTAATTAAATCTTTTCCTTATGGAGGTAAATTAATTTGTGGAACTCTATCTATTTAATTCTAAACTTCTAGAAAAAGTTCACCCTTTATAAAAAATTTCTACTTATTTTCTCGAAAAAAATATATTTTTCTAATGCATAGAAACTCAATGAGGTAATGGGATGGGATATGTATCCGGACCATGAATAATTTCTCGTGGGGTGGGTATCTTTAGAAGATATATCATATTTTCTATTCTCAAAAATACTTAATTAATTAAGGATAAGTAAAAGGGCAAAATTATAAATAAGTCTACTTTATGAGACTTATTGAGAATAAGGTCACTCATTTAAACTTATTTGTAGTCAAGTCTATTATTAGGTTTTTTTGTAATTAATTTGACTTTTATTTTCTAGATTTATGACAGAGTTGGAGACTTTCAAGAAAAATATAAAATTACATATTAAATAAAAGAAATTTAATTTAAAACTATATTAATTTCTGTCTTTTAATTAATTATTTTACTGTCTTAATCAATATGATGATCATATACACGAGCCCGTTAGGGTTTAACGAATTAGTTCTTTTTAGGGTTTAACATTTATTGTTTAGGTACAGCATGAAAAATCGATACACAAGTCTGATAGGGTTTAGCGAATCCATTCTCCTTAGGATTTAACGCTTATTGTTTAAATTATAACATGAAAATATGATATACGAGTCCGTTTGAGTTTAGCGAATCCGTTCCTCCTAGGATTTAACACTTATTATTTAGGTTACAATACTGGAAAAAAAAATACACAATTACATAGCATATATACTAATTAAATTATTTTTAAAAAATAATGTAATTAAAAAAATACATTAAAAACTATTGATTACAGGTCTTGTTAGAGAGAGTTTTACATGCTGAGTTTGAATATGTAATTTTTTTAAAAAAAATTATCACGTATTTAAGAGATAAAACATTAAAACTTGTGTTTAGTTGGGAGTATGTCTCATAGAGTATAAGATAACGGATCGAGCTAGCTGAAAAATAAGCTTTCAAATAAGCTGTGTTGGTGTAAACTGAGGTAAAATTGGTGTTTGGGGTGTCTAGCATACGCTAGCGCATAAGCTTCAATATGCCCAACCAAACACAAGCTTTGAAAATTTATGTATGGAAAAAAAACACACACACACAAAGATTGTAGTGGATTGAACTAGGCCTCAAAATAAGTTTTGTGGTTGACTTAGATCTTAAGCAAATACAATAAGAAAGTTTGATGGCCATTGAATTCAAAAAATGAGTCTCACTTCCATCTTACAAAAATATAACTTTTAATACAATCAAATCAATATAACACATATTTCAATACATCTATATCAGTAAAACACATCTCTCAATACTGTCACATCAACAAAATAAATCTTTTTATACAAAACCATTATTTAACCATCTACTCTTTCATTCTCTCATTTATTCTCAAATAAAATTACAACAAAATTCATAATGGGTCCCATGTCTTTTATAAAAGGTCAAGCCATATCATCATTTATATCACAAAACACATATTTCAATACATTCACATCAACAAAACACATTTGTCAATATAACCACATCGACAAAAAATACACACTCTCATAAATTACCCATTCTCCCCTAAATTCAGCCTATTATATTTGCTTAATCCACAAAAATTGACCGGCCGGCTATTCTCCCAAGTAAAAAAGTTACAAAATAGTCTTTTGAGATTGGTTTGGTTGATTTAGGATAAGGGGAGGAGCACTGAACCATGCACTGGATCCAACAGGTGCACCAATTTTTTGTTTTTCTGTTTTTTTTTTTTTTTTTTTTGAGTTCTTACGAATTTTTGTTTTTTTTTTTCTTAACATCATAAACGATGTAATATATAAACCATTTTAAGCATTGAATTATAAATTCAAATTCAAGAGGTAAAGTTTGCAAGATTTGAGATCTATCTTTCATCCAAGAAGGGAAGAACTCAAATCTGTTAACAATATTTTTTAATAAAAAAATCATGAAAATAAATAAAACCTCGTCTCTCAAAATTGGTCAGATAAGTATTCCACCCCTTGATCCCTTCCATTAACGGCTCGGCTCGAAAAGGTTTTTTATTTTTTTAAATTCACACCTTCCCTCTAAAAAATACCTATTGTAATTGTCCTTAACAACTCGAAGATATTTTTTACTATTTTTTTTAAACTTGCAAATCCACTAACGCACATTATAAGAATCGAACTCAAATATCATTGTTTTTTGACGAGGTGCCGCCACTGGGTTACTCCGCTCTAAGAGGTAGCTTGATGCTCCAAAGGTACTATTTGCTCCAACCAACAACAAATGCAGTTTTGGTCCATGGTGGCCATTTTGTTGATTTTTACGATTAGATCTATCTATGGATGGATGATGGGTGCTTCGGATCGGTTTGGATTTTGGGTGCCTCAGAAAATGGGTGCTTTGAATCCCTTCGTTGGAGATGAAAAATTTCTTCGTATTTCGGAGATCTGGACTGCCAAACCTTTACGGTATCATGATCAGATGGTGGGGTTCCCTCCTAGTACTTCAGTCAATACTCTAATTGATACTAGTAGGGCATGGTGGTGTTTTCAATTGATTAAATTTCTTCAAAAAAAATAAATTATGTTACAAGACTTTTTCATTCGTCTACAAACTTGTATACCTTTTGTTGCCTGCTTTTCTTTTCCATCAGGTCTTGTTTTCTCTGTCAGTCGCATAAGAATTTTAAGAAAATATAAATGTGAGAAATGAAAAAAAATAATCTCACCATAGAAAAGGAAAAAAAAAATACCATGCTCATAGAGTTATTTAATCTGTTTTTTTATTTGATATGCCAAGTTAAGCCACCATTAGTACTAATCAAGTAGAATCAAGCAATGGTGATTTTTTTTTATTTGTTCCATTTGTAACAAATTGTTTTATCTTCAAAATTTAAACATGGGCCTTTAGGATAAATCAACCACACACATCTCTTACATATGGGATCATCTCTCTTTTCAACATAGATATCAAAATTATGAAACTCTTATGTCCATTTAAAGTTACAGTAATAGAGCGTCGTACCCAAGAGATTAGACTTGAAAGAAAAGTCATAATCTTTGTAACCAAGGATCACATGTTCTCCAAGATCATCATCTTTTGAGCGACACTGAACTCTAAGATTTATGTTTGGACCGATGTAGTTGTAGATGATAACAATTGTCTTGAATGGCCAAAATGCATCGCAAGTACTAATGTAAAATGCAACAAACATTAGAACTAATATCATATATTTCTTTTAAAGAATACATGTTGATTTTTTTTAATAATATCTGTGAAATTGTGATCATTTTATAGTTCAGTGTATTCTTTGAGCTATTGGTAGGTGAAATGAAATAAATTTGTGGGATATGCATCTATTTATAAAAATCAATTTATCTATATATAGGCAATATATGATATATTCAATGTAATTAAATATTTTCCTTATAGGAGATATATATCACTCTAAGGGCAAAGGCTCATTATTAATAGGCACATTACACAACCCACAATGTACTAGCCCAATATTAACAATTGGATCCAATAGGTGCACTATTTTCGTCCTAACATCATAAAGGATGAATATATAAATCATTCTAATCATTGAAGTTTTGGTGGCATCTACCCTAATTTCCAGTCACCTGACCCACAATTTTGGGTCAGCTCCCCAAGGGTCCCGGACACACGTTATTTTGGCCAACCTTGACTCCAATGTGATAGATACAGGGACTCCAAGTCCAAACAGTAAAAGCCTAGAAAGAGGCATCCATTTGAGATTTTAGATTGTCCCTGAGCTTGGTGAGTGGTGATCACTCTGGTTGTGAGATGGTGAGGCGCAATGTGAGTGCTTGAGGACTTTGGGTTATTGGATATTACTAAAAAAATTAATATATGTGCTGCCCTGAGCAGGCCCGGTGCCTTACGCACCAACGTTGGTTGCTTTGAGCATGGACCGAACTTGTATGTTCTCCGAGATTGTCCTCTCCTGAACGATAGTGAATTGTAAGGTTTGTGTTTAGATCGATATTTTTTAGAACATAACAGTTGTTTTGTCTGGTCAAAGTGCATCACAAGTACTAGTCGTTCATAATGCAATCAATACCAAAAGCAATTACTATCAAATATTGTTTTGAAAGAAGCCACGTTGATTTTCTTTCGTATAATATGAGCGAAATCGTGATGATTTTATAGGCCAAATGAGCATTTGAAGAACATAATAATTTGAGCTTATTTCGTTGTTCATAAAAGCATTAATTTCTTATAAATCTTGATAACTTCCGTATATTGTTTGATTTATTGACCTTGTTGGGCTACTCTTTGATTGTTTTAAAGAGGGCCGAAACCTTGATTATAATTTTTGTATGGTCATTCCTTCAATTCAATTATTGTTGCTACTGCTGCTGTTCCTATTATTATTATTATTATTATTATTATATACGTGTGTGTGCGTACGTTTATTGACCTTGATTGACATGTATTTTGAATCTTCATGTAATGTGAATTATGTGACATTGCATTAAATTACTTTAGATGTGTATTTAGTGGCATTATGGACCACCGGACAAGGATTTGGGTGTTGCCATGTTTAGGAAGTGATTTAGGATTGAAAATTGTGTTTATGTATTGGAATTGGAAATGAAAATGAAAATGAAAATTGTATGATGAATTTACACATTCTCCATGAATTTACCATGTTGACCGACACTTTATTGTGTGTGTGTGAACTTACCCCAAGTGTAGGGTATCAATAAGTAGTAAATTCCGAAAGTCCGGAGTCGAGTCTCGAGGAGGAGAGTATTTAGGATATTTTTCTGACGTGGATGCAAATGTAATGTACTTATGCAATTAAACAATGAATAACACATGTCACACATGAAAATTAATTTGGACCAATTCAATCGGTAATTTGATTTTCAATCCAAACAAAGTAATGAAATCGATTCAATTCAAACAATTAATTAAATAACTCTAGTCCTAATCCATCATGGTAGATAATCCTCTCTCATGCTCAATGTACCCAAATTCAATCATACAAACACAATTAAATCAAAAGCATTCAATTAATGAAATTGGACTTGGTTTATGATGACTTCGATACAAGTGATGGTGGTTAGAAAATATTCAAGATTTAACGATAAATGCTTAGAGTACAATACACCAAATAATATGGATTAATGTTCCCCTTTGGGTTTGGCCTAATTGTCAAACTAAATTTACACTCAAAATCTTTCCAACATAACAACAACATACTCATTTATAAACACCCAAGTCACAACTATCAAGAAATCAAAATAAGAATTCCATAACAATAGATTCCACGTCATACATTGAGCAATCAAGATTCAAATCTACCACTTAGGATTAGGAACTAGAGATAAGGACTACTCACTCATTATCATATCAAAAAACATACTCATATATATCAAAATCAATGTTCTTACAGAATTTTAGGATGAAAAATTGCAGAAAAGCTTGAGAGAAAAATGCTGGAAAAATGATGAAAAACTTGGCTGCCTCCAATAGTTGCTCTCTACCTCCATTTCTTTGTAACTTGTCCGGACGGATTCTTCTTGTGTCCGGACGGACCTTCTTAAATTGATGCAAGACTTCCTTTTTTTCTCCCTTCAAGTGTTCCAATGCCTCTTTTAATGATTTAACTCCATATGAGCTATTTTCTGCAAGATTCAATGGAGACATGGTAAGAAGCTTAATAACAAGTTAAATGAATTTTTTTAAGGCCTAAATACCTCATAATTCTATTGTGAAATTCCCAATTATGAGGTATTATCACACCCCCCAACTTGAATGCTGCTAGTCTCTAGCAACGTAAACGATGAACTAAACTATTTTTATTTTTATTATTTTTTAAATCTTCAACTACTTCGAACTCACTTTCGTAGGAATCACGATTGCATTTAGTACATACAATAAGCCTTTAAACCCCTAGGCCACTCCAGTGGACGAGTTATAGTCTCGTGAAGGTTTATCAGAGCGATACCCACAAACACTCTACAAAGGATCCATACCTACTTTAAACATGCAATTTAAGATTCTCAAGGTCAAATGAGCAAGATGCAAAACTAATTTCTCAATTTCCTAATTTTCAACACTAATAAGATCCTGGCTAAGCCAATCATAATCCACTTTAGAGCAATCAAGACAATTTAGTAATAAGGAAAAATATAAGTGCAACCAAGCAAACCTCTATTGAAATTCACACAAGTATGATTTCGTTGTGAACCCTTTTAGTGTTCCCAATTTCCCAATCCCTTGGCATAATTTAAACACAAATGATTGTAATAGGTAGATGACCCACACAATTAGAGTGAAATGCAAGTGTTTATCAAAGATAGTTTAGGGTGGACATAGCTTTTTGAAAGGAATTACCTACAAATGTAACAATAGCATTCATCAATAAGCTTGATTACCTTCAAATTGAACTCATCACTAGAAACAATGGTTTGTAAAGAAGCGGAAGTGAAGGTAGGCTATTTCGGATCTAGGTAATATGTCACAAAATTAAGTTCTCAAATTGAGCTACTCATTCATTACCTTCAAATTGATTTTTTTTTCTTTTCTTTGCACCTCCATACCACTTGGTCATTTGTTTGGTGTTGCTTTTCATAACTTGAAAATTTTAGGGCTAGCATATTCTCTTTTTTTTTCTACATATGATGGAACTTATGCATAGCCCTCATCAATTTTGGTAATGGGTATCACATAGAGTTTGGATTTAAAACCTCGACTCAACCTTGGGATGAAATATAAGGGATTTGGCTCACTCAATTTTTCTAGTTCTCACAAGTTTTATATATATATTGAGAAAAGGATATCTTACCCATGAATTAGGGTAGGCTCAATATTTGTCCCAATGAGTAAGTTCAATCCTACAGCCACAAGCAAAAAATGAATGACTACATGTTACATTTCTCAGCAATCAATTGTAATGCTTCAAAGCTATTGAAAAACAAGCTTAAGGAATAGTCAATGAAAGAATAAAAGAATGAAATGAATCCCATAATTTATTAATGAAGAATGGCTCAAAGAATGTATGGGTAGTAGTTATTTCAAGGAAAAAGGAGTCACAACTTCAATCATACAAGTGTTTCAATCTTACAAGGTTCACTTAACCACACATTTGCTATGAAAATATGTCTAAATTGCATCCTACATGAATTAATCATGATCACACCATTTACTCACAAACACTGATTCATAAGAAATTGAGATCATCTACTTTACACTTGCAAATTTGAACAAAAATGAGAAATTGAAATGCAAAAAGTATTTACGAATCCTTTGGTTTCCTTCCTTCCCCTCTTAAGTCAATCTACTCATTTTCACACGTTTTTTTTAAGATCATTAGCATTCAATCACTTACAGGACAATGATAAGGATTTTCATACCGTACTCTTCACAATGGTTTGAATTGAAGAACCAAGAACACAATCTGAAATAATTAGACAAACCATAGGTCCAAATACAGTTCAATCATCCAAATAATACAAGAAAGATTAGTCCTGAAAGTGAGGTCAAAAGTAGCAGAAATAAACACCTCATAGTAGTACATCAGTTCAGTTTTAGATTAACAAGGAATATGATAACATTCAAATATTCCAAGTCTAAACTGTGCATCTATAGCTTCGGTGGTGGCGGTGCAAACTGAGAAGGTGGCTGCTGAGGCCAATCGGGATGTCTAGTCACTAGAAACTGAAGCATAGAGTGCATGTCCTGTTGCCTCCTCTCTATCTGTGCAAACTATTCCATCTGCTGCTACTCAAAACTCTCAAATGTCCACTGAAGGCTAGCAACATCAGTCTGTAAATTTTACATCATACCCAGTACCTGCTGGTAATCTACCTAACCTGTAGATGAGCTCTCTCCTAGCTCAGCATCCTCCTCATCCCGGGCTGGGGCAAAATTCTTCTTTCTATTGGTCCACGATTTTCCCATGCTCCTATGGTTAATGGGCCCAAATGGATTGGTGGCTATGTCTAGATCCACCGTAGATCTAACCCCAACCCTCAATATCAGTGCAGTAATCAATGCTCCAAAAGGAATGCTAGCTACCGCCTCGAAGTGTTTCTTATGACATTCAAATTATTGATTCATTATGAAGTCGGACATGTCAATATCCTTCCCAGAAATAATACCATATAGAAGATGAGCCCTTTCCACACTCACATCTGTAGTTCTAGCCTGTGGGTGTATATTATAATAAGATGACTTATGTAAAGGTACATACACCCACTTTAGTAACCCCTTCTTCAACCCTTTATTTCGCTACTCAGAACCGGGTACAAACAAAGTTTGCATGATTGTACCCCAGTTCTCGCTCTCGTCCTCATATCGGAATTCTTCTGCATGTAGACTAGTTAGGGGTAAATCCAAAGTTCTCGTTATACCACTTTTCGAGATTATCACCTCCCTTCCTCTCACTATGGATACTAACCTCTTATTATCCCTCTCCTCAGATGAGTCAATGATGTTCGCAAAGAATTCTCTTACAAGATTTTTATGACATGGTCCTATAAATTCAACCAACCCTTTCCATTGACGCACTAAAATCCTAGGTTTCCAGTTCAAGCAGTCATACTTAACCTCTGTGGTTTCCTGGAAATCATCTAATTTCCATCGGCGCTCAATAACTACAGGTTTTTTCTTCCAGTAACCCTCATAGTCTTCCTAGGCTACATGACTCACAAATGAAGGAGGGGTGGTGAGTTCGTCCTCCCTACTAGTGGCAATTCTAGCACGTTTTGGAGGCATTGATGAAACTCAAAAAAAAATCTCACAAAAATACTCCAACAACTTCTTCCACAAAACCAACACAAACACCACAATGCCCACTCCTAGGCCTCCATTCAGTCAATCCACAAAGAATAATCAAGAATCAATCAAAAAAGTGGAAAGGATTCAAAATTTTACCTAGAACCCAAAATGGGTTTGAGTTGGAGAAGATGAAGCCCCAAAATCATGAAATCTTCCTTGATTCTTGTTGGAATGGAGTGTGAGATGGAATTTTCTTAGGTTAGATGATGGTTTGGAGAGAAATTTGAGAGCAAAAATGAGGGGAAGAATCGGCTGGTGTGAGAGAAAGAGAGAGAGAGAGAGAGAGGGGGTCGGCTGGGAGAGAGAAAAAGAGAGAGATGGGAAAAGTTTGTGTGTTTTCTGGGTTTTGTCCGGACGGATAATCATCCGTCCGGACGACTTGGCTTGTGGGTGAGGCAGAGTGCCTCACCCACTTATTCCGTCTGGACAGCCCAATGGGGGTGCCCGGACAATCCTGCCTCACCTGTCTATTATTATATATATATATATTGTTTTTGGGAAGCGTTCGGACGGATAATGATCCGTCCGGATGGATTACTCTTTGGGTGAGGCAGATTGCCTCACCCTATTATTCCGTGGGCCGTCCGGACGCGTAAGTCCACAGGTGAGGCAGAGGCTTCACCTGTCAATTGTTTTCAATTTTTTTATATATACAATCATTCACATTCATTCCACACCCCCCAACTTAAATAAGACAATGTCCTCAATGTCAAAAAGAACATAAACATACAAAATAGAGGTTAATATGAAAGATTGTATGCACTCAATTTATTGTCCTACTGTACACAAATTTTGACCACACTAAATGCGGATGGGATCCGCAAGATCCCGAGATTCGACTAATTCTTGAAAATTTTCAAGGTATGGCTTCAACCATTGTCCATTGACCTTGAAATTTTTTCCATTCCTAGGGTCCTCGATCTCAATGCTTCCATGTTGAAAAATAGTTCGAACCATGAAAGGTCCGGTCCACTTGATACGTAACTTCCCAGGAAAGAGATGCAACCGGGAGTTATAAAGTAGTACCTTTTGGACAACATGGAACACTTTTCGCACAATGTGTCTATCATTGTACATGTTCATCTTTTGTTTGGCAATTTTTGCATTTTCAAAGGCATCATTCCGAAGTTCTTCAATTTCTTGAAGTTGGAGTTTCCTATGCTCCCCGACTTCATCCGGTGAGTCATTTAGATTGCGAGTAGCCCAATAAACTCTATGTTCTAACTCAACCGGTAAATGACAAGCCTTGCCATAAAAAAGTTTATAGGGTGACATTCTGAGAGAGGTTTTAAAGGTGGTACAGTAAGCCCACAAAGCATCCACCAATTTCAGTGACCAATCTTTGCGATTGGGGTTCACTATTTTTTCCAAAATTCGCTTAACCTCTCGATTGGCTAATTCTGCTTGACCACTTGTTTGTGGTTGGTATGGTGTTCCCACTTTGTGTATAACCCCATATTTTTTCATCAATGTTCGAACTGGATTATTGCAAAAATGAGAACCACCAACATTGATTATGGCACGAGGCATCCCAAACCTAGAAAAGATGTTTTCTTTCAAAAATTTGATCACAACTTGGTGATCATTGGTCCTAGAAGGGATAGCCTCAACCCACTTGGACACGTAGTCCACACCAACCAAAATATATAGGTACCCAAAAGAACTAGGAAATGGCCCCATAAAATCAATTGCCCAACAATCAAAAATTTCAAGAATAGTGATGGGATTAAGGGACATCATATCACGTTTAGTCAAATTTCCCAGTCTTTGACACCTATCACATGATACACAATATGTATGAACATATCTATGCAAAGAAGGCCAATATAAACCACATTGAAGAATTTTAGCGGGAGGAGAAATGTCCTCCACAAGCATAAGAATGGCAGAATGCCATGACACTTTGGAACTCACAGTCAGAGATACATCGCCTAATGATTTGGTCTAAGCAATATTTGAATAAGTAAGGGTCATCCCAGAAGAAACTACGCACATTGCACAGAAACTTGGCTCTATCCAATGTGTTCCAATGGTTTGGCATTTTCCCAGAAACCAAGAAATTGGCAATGTCAACATACCAAGGAGTCAAGCTAGAGGAGATGGCATTCACATGAAACAGTTGTTCATCTGGAAAATGTTCATTAATGGGAAGGCCATGATCAAAAAGGTCTTGTCCAGGAAGTCTAGAGAGGTGGTCAACTACCACATTTTCAACTCCTTTCTTATCCTTAATCTCTAAATCAAATTCTTAAAGGAGAAGGATCCATCTCAACAAGCGCGGCTTAGCATCCGCTTTTGAGAGCAAATACTTGAGAGCCGCATGATCTGTAAAAATTATGACTTTAGACCCAACCAAGTAAGACCGAAACGTATCTAAGGCAAAGACTATGGCTAGCAACTCTTTTTCGGTTGCGGTGTAGTTCACTTGAGCTTCGTTGAGAGTCTTGCTAGCATAGTAAATAACATGAGCTTGTTTATCTCTTCTTTGCCCTAAAACAGCCCCTACCGCTACATCACTAGCATCACACATAAGTTCAAAGGGTAAAGCCCAATCCGGGGCTTGCATAATTGGAGCGGTGATGAGGGCCTCTTTCAAGTGATCAAAGGCTTGTTGGCATGGTGTTGTCCATTCAAATGGAACATCGAGGGCTAGAAGATTATACAAAGGCTTAGCTATGGCACTAAAGGAATTAAGGAATCGCCTATAGAAACCGGCATGACCCAAAAACGATCGCACATCTTTGACACATCTAGGGGGAGGGAGTTTTTAGATTAATTCAATTTTTGACTTGTCCAATTCTATCCCATTGGATGACACAATATGCCCAAGCACTATCCCATGAGTGACCATGAAGTGACATTTTTTCCAATTGAGCACTAAATTGCTCTCCTCACATCTTTGCAAGACTTGTGACAAATGACCTAGACATTGCTCATAAGTGTCTCCATACACAGAAAAATCATCCATAAAGACCTCGACAATTTTCTCAACCATGTCACTAAATATGCTCATCATACATCTCTGGAAAGTGGAAGGGCCATTGCACAAGCCAAAAGACATGCGCCGATAAGCATAGGTCCCAAAAGGACAGGTGAAAGTGGTTTTATCTTGGTCTTCTAAGGCAATTTCGATTTGATTGTACCCATAATATCCATCGAGAAAACAGTAATAAGCCCTCCATGTGACTTTTTCAAGCACTTGGTCAATAAATGGTAAGGGAAAATGGTCCTTCCTAGTCACCAAATTGAGTCGACGGTAGTCAATGCACATTCTCCACCCGGTTTCAATCCGAGTGGGTATCAACTCATTCTTTTCATTCTTTACTATCGTGACTCCCGATTTCTTAGGAACCACTTGTGACGACCCGGCCCAGCTCGACAGCCCATCTGGCCCGTCCGGCACCGCGGCCTCGCATTCAGGCTCCATGGGCCCCACCCCCAACCCCTCTGGCCCCGCAGGCACCCGGGTTGTTGGTGTGAGGTTCAGAGGAGTTGAACTCATGACCTCCACACCCTTTAACATAGTGCCCATGGCAACCTATGTCACCAACTAAGCCAACTTCTAACTCCATGAACAGGTAGAAACTCTAGAGCTTCCTTCATATCATCCTCAGTAATTAAAGATTGACTAGCTTTCTCACCCAATGTTAACACACTCTCAACTGAACCCCTTGCAAGTGTCAACTCTAGGTTTTCCTCAACATAAGAATGAACCCAATCTACCTCTCGGATGTCCTAACACTCTCCCACTCCCTTAGCCACATTGAAAATGTTCATCTCTACAGTCATATTTCTAAAGGAAATTTGCATCACCCCATTCCTACAATTTTATCAAATCATTTGCACTTGATAAGAAAGCTCTACCCAAGATGACCGGAATAGATTGGCTAAAACTCGGGAGTGGTTGTGTGTCTAACATAATAAAATCTACCGGAAAATAAAATTTGTCCACTTGGACCAACACATCTTTGACAATCCCTCTAGGCACCTTAACGGATCTATCGGCTAATTGCAAGATAATCCTAGTGGGTTTCAACTCACCTAAACCCAATTGTTGATAGACCGTGTACGGAAGGAGGTTCACACTAGCTCCTAAGTTGAGTAAAGCTTGCTCAATCCTATGGTCACCTATTACACATGCAATAGTAGGGCACCCAGGATCTTTGTACTTATGAGGAGTGGAAGATTGGATAATGGAACTAGCTTGTTTCGCTATGAAAGCATTCTCCTTAACATTCAATATTCTCTTGACTGTACAAAGGTCTTTGAGAAACTTGGCGTAGGAAGGCACTTGCTTAATGGCATCTAAGAGAGGGATATTGATCTTGACTTGTTTAGGATATTTTTCTGACGTGGATGCAAATGTAATATACTTATGCAATTTCGCAATGAATAACACATGTCACACATGAAAATAAATTTGGACCAATTCAATCGGTAATTTGATTTTAAATCCAAAAAAAGTAATGAAATCGACACAATTAATTAAAGAACTCTAGTCCTAATCCATCATGGTAGATAATCCTCTCTCATGCTCAATGTACCCAAATTCAATCATGCAAGCACAATTAAATCAAAAGCATTCAATTAATGAAATTGGACTTGGGTTTATGATGACTTCGATACAAGTGATGTTGGTTAGAAAATCTTCAAGATTTAACGATAAATGCTTAGAGTACAATACACCAAATAATATGGATTAATGTTCCCCTTTGGGCTTGGCCTAATTGTCAAACTAGATTTACACTCAAAATCTTTCCAACATAACAACAACATACTCATTTATAAACACCCTAGTCACAACTATCAAGAAATCAAAATAAGAATTCCATAACAATAGATTCCACGTCATACATTGAGCAATCAAGATTCAAATCTACCACTTAGGATTAGGAACTAGAGATAAGGACTACTCACTCATTATCATATCAACGAACATACTCATATATATCAAAATCAATGTTCTTACAAAATTTTAGGATGAAAAACTGCAGAAAAGCTTGAGAGAAAAATGCTGGAAAAATGATGAAAAACCTGGTTGCCTCCAATAGTCCCCCCCTTTTCTCCAACCCCAAAACTAGGGTTTTTACCCTTCACTTTCATGTTTAAAACCTATTCTACCCTTACAAATTCATTCCCCATTGGTTACAATCTATATTTCCCCAAAATGTTCTTCAAAAATTGATTTCCAGAATGCAGAATCGCGAACGGCGTCTGGAAAGATATTGAATTTGTCTCCTCCCAAGGTAATCCGTCCCGAAGGCCAAAAGTGGTGTCCGGACGGATTACTCTTGTTTGCTCTCTACCTCCGTTTCTTTGTAACTTGTCCGGACGGATTCTTCTTGTGTCCGGACGGACCTTCTTAAATTGATGCAAGACTTCTTTTTTTTTCTCCCTTCAAGTGTTCCAATGCCTCTTCTAATGATTTAACTCCATATGAGCTATTTTCTGCAAGATTTAATGGAGACATTGTAAGAAGCTTAACAAGAAGTTAAATGAATTTTTTTAAGGCCTAAATACCTCATAATTCTATTGTGAAATTCCCAATTATGAGGTATTATCACCGACTTAAGTTGTCTATGAATATGGTGAAGGGTAAAGTTGTGAGAGTGATCCACGACCTTACCAGAGTCATGGGATGGGAGTTCGGAGGTTAGGATGGATGTACGGGGACGACATTGTTTATATTGTATATTGTTGCATTTTATTTTGTTCCTCATATTTCCTCCTTTATTCATTATTACTCATTTTGATATCCCTACTGAGCATTCAATTCATCTTATTTATTTTCTCATCTTTCAGGTGGACCTTCTACTGATACAGATTTTCTAGATCAGCAGGGTGGGGCTTGACATTAGTCACCTGACAGAGAAGGATTTTTATAATAGCATTATGTGGTTACGTAAATTTATGTATGATGAGATCCTTTATTTTATGTATTGTTGAATATAGCTCAATTATATATATTGTTTATTTTTCTCAATCAGGGAATGACATGTAGTGTTCAAAAACTATGGACATATATCATCTTATTAGCCCAAATCTTCACTGTGAATGTATATCATCTTTTGGCCTCCTTCCTTTTTTCTTTTTTTTATTGGAAAACTAGACATGCATCAGCCCATATTAGAGTTGGTGGGATAATTGTCGGGTCATTGGGGCCCGTTTCTCCAGTGACAATGGAGTACATCCATCTCTATATATAAATTGCATAAGAATTTTAAGAAAAAATATGTGATAAAGAAAAATAAATAAATCTCATCATAGGAAAGAAAAAAAATATATGTTACAGTTAAGTTGATAGAATTATTTAGATCTTCATTTTATTTGACATATGAAATTAAGCCAACATTTGTACTAATTGAGTAGAATCAATCATGGTGATTTTTTTTTACTTTTTCCATGAGTAACAATAATCACGACCTGTAAATGTTAAACATGGGCCGGTAGAATAAATAAACCACACACATCTCTCACATATGGCGAAATCTCTTTTTTCAACATAGATATCAAACCAATGAAATTCTTCTGCCCATTTAAAACTGCAGTAGAAGAGTGTTGTAGGTAAGAAATTAGGATTGAAAGCAAATTCGTAATCGTTGTGAAGAGAAAGTACATGTTCTCCTAGATCATCATCTCCTGAGCGACAATGAACGGTAAGATTTATGTTTGGACCGATGTGGTTTTGTATCACAACAGTTGTTCTGCCCTTAAAGGAGGATGAAGAAGAGGAATTTGCATCACAAGTACTACTAGTGCAAAATGCAGTCAACACCAAAAACAATATCAAATATTTTTTGAGAGAATCCATGTTAATTTTCTGTTGTACATATCAGCGTAATTATGATCATTTTATAGACCAAAGGAAGAGTTTAGTTAACATAATAATTAATATTTGAGCATATTGCTTTTCCATATTTAGCTAATTGATAGGTCAAATGAAATAAATTGCTGGATACGCATTTATTTACTATCTATATATAGGATTAGTTTTTCTCAAGTGCGGGATCTCTCACTTATATTTAGGTGAGGGATACATCAACCACCATATACTTGGGTGTGGTGGTGGCCTCACATATGATGAAACCCTCCGTTATACCTAAATGTGATGATGGGGGATTTCTCACTTGAAAACTTCTCTATATAAGATAATATATTCAATGTAATTAAATATTTTTCTTATGGATATTTCAAATGAATTTCTGAAACTCAATCTATTTAATCATAAACTAATATAAAACGTTAAATTCCTTCATAGAAAAGTATTATAAAAGATTCCTAACTTATTTTCTAGAAAAAGAAACATAATAAAAATAACTTATTTTCAATGAGTCCGTGGGATGAGTATCTTCAAAAGATGTATCATAACCTAAAGTAGTTTAATCTCAGGAATTCGCCCACAACACCAATCAATTCCATACTAATCGATACTTACTAATCAATTCACAGATTCATAATCCAAATCAAATATAAAATAAAGGCAGAAATCGACAATTACACAATGTTCATAGTTCACCACTTCCAAAACAAAAGGGATTAGAGGGCCTAACTCTCTAGGTTTGTTTAATATTTAAAATATAACAAATCAAAAGGAGAACCAGAGAGTTTAAAACTAAGCTTACCAATTGTTAATGTTAGGTGGTAGTGGCTACTGTTGCAGTGAGGAAGAAGGTGAAGGCCAGAACTTGAAAGCTGTGGAGAGACACGGGGAGAGATATCTCGATCTGCATCTTCGTTGATTGGAAGCAGAAGATGAGTGGGATTTAATGGATGAATTTTTATAATTAGGGACAATCATAACTATTTTGTTGCCCAAAAAGACACGATATAATAGTAACTTATATAACTATCGTATTATTGATACACAAAATGTACGCAGAGTGGAGAGATTGTTTTTAGGAATTGAACATGTGACCTTTAGATTGTGTCATTCCAACGCTACTACTAAGCCACATATTCGTCTTTAAACAAACAAATTTGAGTATTTGTTTGCCTTTTCCTATTGATGCCTCACTCTCAACATTTATTAGTAACTTATATAATTTTTTATGGGTAAATAGAACTTTTAGTCACTGACAGATTCAGATCGTTTCAATTCAGTCACTAAGGTTTGAACTCATCCAACACGAGAACCGTAATTTTCTTTTTTGTTTCAATTCTCATCACCGGGCAGCATTTTCACTTTTCGGGCAGATAAAATTTGGGTAAATAGAACTTTTAATCACTGACAAATTCATATCGTTTCAACTCAGTCACTAAGGTTTAAACTCATCCAAGGCGTGAAACTCATAGAGTCCGACGAGCCCTTCTCCTTGAGATTCATCTTGTTCCCCTTCACCTTCTTTACCGCAGTCGAAATAATAACACAAAGGAGCATACCTGAACTCCCAGAGTCTGATGAACTCGGTGAAGCAGCATTACACGTAGTCTCCGACTCCGAAGTAGAATGCAGTGGTACCCACCATTATTCATCCTCACTAGTTACAACGCTCTTCGATTCCTCTATTTCTGTTAGCACTCAGACTTAGAATAAAACCTCACTCAGCAATCACAAGTCTCTGGCCCTCATGATCGTCGATGGTGGGTTGATAGTATAAGTCTTCGCTGCTTCTCACTTGGGATGTTCAAATGGTGGCTTCGATTTTTTCTTGTCCGACAGTGGAGAAGCTAACATTAATAATTTTATGAATTTGCTATTAAAATAAGATTAAATTTATAAATTACACATTTCATATTAATTTAGATAAATAGACCACTCAATTAACCTTTCACAACTAAGACATAAAAATAGAATAACAAGCTTCCAATAGCAAATTCATAAAATTATTGGATCATTGTTTTATTAATTTGATAAACTAAGCACAAAACAAGATTTGCAATTCACAATTTTGCATCATTCCATGGGTAACGTATAGTATCAAATTCCAATTCTCTACAGACAATCTCTGAAGAAATATCCCATATACATTCTCGACAATCATCATCTCTAATACTTTATGAAGATATCAAACCAATGAAACTGTTCTGGCCATAAAAAACTACGATAGACTTCCCCAAATATTATGCACAAAACCAAATTTATATTCTTGAGCATTACAGATTACTAATTATAGTAATCTAGCCTCTGAGCATATTTACACGTGGTAAACTAACATAACAACTTCAACTAATTGTGCTTACGTGGCACTCTATCTTATGGTTCCTATCAACTTCAATCTCGTCAGTCGGCTAAATAACAAGAACCACAGAAACTCAGAAAATCAAGGAGTAGAATCGCATTAACATGAAATCAAGGAGTCCAGTAGATTGAAGCTAGATTATCGGTGGAAACTATAATTAGGTTTTCAGATTTTCGAAACGAAGTAGATCGAGAAGAGATTGAGCGGCATACCATTATAACAGAGGCTCTGTTAGGACTCAGGATGCCCACGACCGAACGATTTTGATGGTGATGACTGTCAACTGATGGACGATTCTGATTTGGTCGAACTCACGCGACCTCGCTTCTGTTGGTGTATTGTCTCACTCTCTTCGTCTCTCACTCAGCTCTGAATAAACTATATGACTAAAAAAATATTTATTTTTGGGCCCCCAATCCGTCAGCCTTGGCCAGGTCACGCGGAGGCACTCGTTCAAGTGTTTTCAACGTGACCAATACTTCATTTGATTGGAATTCTTGTTTTCAATATCTAATAAATCTCAAAAGTCCAATGGAGATTACCTAAATATGGTCACATTTTTATTTTAAAGAACATATATAATAAATATAGTTCTTTTCTTATTCCAAAAATAAATATAGAAAATTAGTCAAAATATGTACTGGTTAGATAAGGATACCTATATTTTATCTATTTGATATAATACATTACATATTTTATATAACAAACTACAGTTGGTAAAGCTCCGTAACATGATATTTGGTTCATCATTTAATGAGCATGAGGTGAGTGTGAGCTGGTTGTGGGGGTGAATATGGGCATGTTCGGTATGACTTGAATTGTGAAAATGGATTATTACTAACCTTATCTTACTCTAATTCCACACCTTAAATGAAATATAATTTGGGAAGATGATGAAGGGGTTTAATAATAAATACTAAAACCCTTTCAGGTGGACGGTGATGATAGCACAATAGTGTAGCACGTGATTTGCATTTCCAAAATGGCTGAATAAACAATTAGGTGCTCCGCGATGAATTTGCCGTTAGGACGTGTGCCTTAGCGTAATACGTGTAACAAATATATAGGTAGGGTGAGGTGTAACAAAAAAACGAAAAAAAAAACGCAGAACGAGTGAAGAGGGGTCCCCCCAGTAGAGTCGTTTCGTCCAAAGCCATTTGTCTTCAATCCCAATTCTTATGGCCGATTTACAGTGTACTATGGAGTATGACCTTGTGAACTTCGGCCCAATTTACATTCACGTGTTGGATGAGAGTTTTTGGCCCGATCCGTGACAGGCGAAGGGTTGTGTCGGGCCCAAGGTTTTAAAGAATTTTCAGACCCATCACCATTAACATGTTTGTGTTACATATAAAAATAAATTGAATTAAACATGCAAAAATGCCATGCAGGATAATGCCAATTAAAACGATCAAAGAGAAAATGTTAAGTCAAGGATCGGAGTTAATGGTAGGCCTAAATGAGAGAATCGATTAACAACACACTATTGAGTGACCAAAACCAGATTAATGACTTATCACCAAGAACGCACGAAAGAAGGAGCTCTCGCGCAAAAGGAACAGGCTGCAATGCAGGAGTTCAAGAATAGGCTCATAGTCCATAAGATGGAAGAAAAACTTACAGACGTATCTGAGATAGATTGCCTACATGAAGTGTAACACCCCGAACCTTTAGATAATTTATTGTTGTGGATGTGGTAGGATAGTCACGTGTGACTTAAATTAGATTTGGATATTTTTCATGGATTATATAATAAATAAATAAATAAATAAACAATAATAATAATGATTAAGAGTACAAAGTTTGTCAAACTTAGAAATTAAAATGGAATTACTATGAAATTTTAGTAGTTAAAATAGAATAAGATTACTTAGATATAATGACAAATTAGTAAATAAACTGGTTTTCACTTGTAATTGGTCGGAAAATCAGAGGATAGAATGGTAAAATGGCTTTGAAAAACAAATAATATAAAAATTAAGTAATGCACGCAACCCTAGGCTGGTGAAACCGGTTGCAGCGTGAGGGAGAGGGCTGCGACAGAACGGCCGATCTCGTTTCCGGCGACGACCGACGACGATACCGGTGGAGAAAGAAAGGTCTCGACGTGGGGAGCTCGTACATGGTATTTTCGGATGGAATGGACCGGCAACCACCGAGCAACGGCGCAAGAAACATTCGGTTAATTTTATATTTAATTAATAATGATTTAGTATATATTCAGAATTTTTCAGGAACGAAACCTATTTTGCGATTTAGTGATCACACACAACGGTAAGTAATATTCATCTGTGTCACGAAATTGCATGATAAATGACTGTCAATATTATAATTCTTGTATTTGTGTGTATACGTAAATATATATGTGTGTGTATATATATATATATATATATAAGTGTGTGTCTCTACATATATATATATATATATACATTTATATGATGAATTGTGATAACGTCAAAAAGGTGTCACTACCGAGAAGACGTTCAGTGGGTCAGACCTGCAGTAATGCACGGACGAAGATCCTTCCAGGGAGCCAATCAGCCGAGCCAGACAGTCTTGGTTGACCAGTTAAGTTGCCTAGCAGGTAACTTACCGACCAGGCAGGTAGGGCTGTCCAGGTTGATCATCTAAACAGTCTGAGAGCTGAGCACAACAAACAAAGATGAGCTAAAGGCCGCACCAGAGGGTGTCCTCTGGCGTTGGCGCTCCGACGCTCAAGTCAGTAGATATCCAATCAGGTGAGCTTCTCAGACTAAAGCTCTCAATTAATCAGTACTCAAATTGTGGTTAAGTTGGATAATACCTGACTTGTTGAGCCTTATATAGGGCTGAGGACCACTGTTGAAGTGGGTCTTCCCATTATGGTTGTGGACCATATTCAGCTGGTTTTCACCTTGGTAGGTCCAGCGGGTGCACTCTTACCGAGGAGACTGCCTGGTAGGCATGCAGAGTCCTGGTCCATCTATGACGTGGCGGAGCACCATTGGTGGGGGTATTTTTGTAATATCAGTTGCCCCCCAACTCCCTTATCGAGGCGTCGTTCTGCGCAGATCGATGAGAGGAGTTATTATGCCATTCCATTAATGAGGAGATGACAGCTCAGACCCATAGATCAATGGTCCATGTCTGCGCGGTTCATTGGCCATCTGTTGCTGGCCGTTGATCTGAGATTGGTCTTTTGCTATAAAAAGGACGTGGGAACGAGTCATTCCACACTTCCTCTGAAAGTTGAGAGCTTATACCGAGCAGTAGTTCATACCGAGCAAGATCAAGAGTCAATCCTTCAATTTTGACCTACCGAGCAATCTTCTAGGTAAGCCATGTCTTTTTCTAGTTCTAGTACGTCTATTTCTGGCCTTTCAACATCCACCTCTGGTAGTGACCGAGCAACTACCTCTACCGATGAGGTAGTTATCACCCAAACCAATCCTCCCTTAAGGACACGTCATTTTGTAGAGTCCTCCTCGGTGGAGTACCCAGTAGAGTATGCTCCCCATGACCTACCTCCTCCTAATGAGAGGGGCGGAGGTACCGACGACAGCATCAATGAACCGACCTACCTCTCCTGTGACCTATCCAACAGTTATATTGACGAGGTGGTAGCCAAGTGTGGTCTGCCCTTCCAATACCGACGTGTGGGTGAGGGTGAGTCTCCATTTCGTCCTAGGAGAGGAGAGTTTGCTATCTCACTTCGGTCACTCCAAGCAGGTGCTAGGATTCCTTTCCCTCCAGCCATAACCAGCCTTCTTCGTCGGTTCAATCTCTCTCCAGCTATTCTGGCACCCAATTCCTGGCACTTTCTGGCCAACATTGTTTGTCTCTCTCACAGATACCATCTCGGTATCTCCTCCTCGGTCATTCAACATCTTTCTCTTCTGTGTCATCTACCGAACTCCCCTGGTCTTTTCTACTTAAAACTCAAGCCAGGACTTAAGATCCCACTGTACAACCAGTCCATCAAGAGATGGAAAAATTCCTACATCTTTGTCCGAGTTCCTCTTCCTGAAGGGGAGGAACTCCCTTTCCGTACCACCTGGTCGGTACCTCTTACCGATCAGTTTAACCGTCCTCCCCAGTTGAAGGGTGAGGAGTTAAAGTTATACGAAGCCTGGAAGGAACTCCTCGTTGTTGGGGCCGAGACCGACATGAAGTTCAATCCACAGGACTTCTCGGTTTCTAATTTCTGTTACGGATCTCGGCAAGGTTTGCTTGCTTTTATTTCTTCGATATTTTAGGTTACCATCACTGATCGGTAGATATTTTGACTTGTTGTGATGCCTTGCAGATATGGCCGACTTGTCAGAGTACATGGCGATGAACGCTGCCCCAGCTCCTCGGCAACAAAAGAGGAAGAAGACCAGCAAGGGTAAGGACCCTAAGAGGCCACGTGTGGGGGCCACAGGGGAGACTGCGGCATCTGAGATTGCCCTCACTGGAGCTACCACCTCGGTTACTACGGTAACTCGAATTACTCCTCCCCCTCGGCAAGGGACTCCTCGGTCAATTCCTTATCAGATCCCTCGGCAGGTGAATGATCCTCCTTTGGGACCCATTGCCGAGGAGGATTCTGCTCGGCATGCTCCAGAATGGGATGTCAGCAAGACTGACAGGGTAGTCAACCCAAGAGTGGCTACCGAGATGCTGAAGCACTTGCCAACCCCTGCAGACTATGAGAGGGTGTCTAATCTGACTGCTATGGAGCATCTGACCCAGATGAACTCCCTCTTCATGCAGGTATGAGCTCCTTCTCCTCAGCTCGGTAACTTTTCTTTTTAATGATTTTTTTCTAAGTCATTTCCCCTTTTCAGACTGTTGTCCACCTCTCTGCCCTTCCCTCAGGCATTGCTCGGTTTGCCTATGAGGAAACCGTTCAAAGGGACAGGGCCGATGCTGCCGTGGAGCGTGCCACCAAGGCCAAGAATGAGCTCAGTTTGATGAAGGCCGAGGTGGAGGAGATGTAGCAGGCTCACTCTGCTCAAATGGAGAAGGCTGCTCGGCAACAAAAGGAGATGAAGGAGAGGGTGTTCTCCTTGGAGCGCAAATTGAAGAACGCTGAGGAGACCTACCAACGTCTCCTTGGTGATGCCGAGCAGCAGACAATCCAGAAGTTCAAAGATTCTGAGGACTTCAAGGCTGCTCTTAGGGAGGAAGGCTTCTATGGCTTCCGAGGAGGTGTCAAGGAGTCCAGGAAACTGCTTGTGAAGGCTGGTCTGGACTCCTCCATACTCACACCTTTATGCCCTTCTCTCATGGGAAGGGATCAGCTGGAAGAGTCCAAGGAGGAGATCCTTGAAGCCTTCAGGAAGGCTGAGCAGAAGAGGAAGAGAGGCCTTGCCGAGGCTGATTTTTCTGATGAGGAGGCTTCGGATGAGGATGTAGAGATTGTGGAAGAGGAGAACTTGGAGGCGGATAATGAAGCACCAAACCAAGCTATTCTCCCAGCTGTTGAGCCTACCGAGGAGGCTCCTCTAATCCTTCCTGCCAATGTGCCCACTGCCGAGGAGTCTGGCTCTGGAGTTCCTGCTTTAGATTCTTAGGCCTTCTCTTGTATGGGCTTAGCCTCTTTTGCTCTTAACTTAACTTGTAATGAACCTGTTTGAATTTCAATGAAATCGGAATTCATAATTGCTCGGTAGCGCATATTATATACTTCTGTATATTTCTGTTCATATTTGATTGTCATTATGCTTTTGTGGTCGGTAAGCAGACCAGCCTTCTTGCATTTTTTGGACTTTTAAGTCTCAAATTTTCCTAAGTATTTCAATGTTGAAAATACTTCCCTGGTCGGTAGGCCTCCCATGGTATTTGTCTCTTCTTGCTTTCTTGATCAAAATCTTCATGTTTTGATTGCCTGGTCGGTATCCGACCATGACTTCAGAAGCCTTTTATTCCTTTTAGGAATATTGGAATGCCATCTTCGTCGGTAGACCGACCAGGTTGATGGTGTCTTCATTTCCTCTTCGGGAGTTATCCTGGTCGGTAAGCCGACCAGGTTTGTTATATCTTCGTTTCCTCTTCTGGGAAATTTGATTTTGCCTGGTCATCTTGTGACGTTGGTCGGTGGGCATTGATACTTAGACAATTTTTTGGCTAAGTTTGCATGTTGTCCAGGTCAAAGCCTTCTCTTGCATTGTGATGCATTATTTTGGGAAAGAGACCTGAACTTTTATTCATTCCTGCATGTTCAAAGCTGAAAAGCAGATACATAGAAATAAAAACATCATGTGTTACAATAAGGCATTACACATAGTATCTCCGAAGATTGTCGACATTCCAGGGTCTCATCTCCCCGGGCTTCCTTGGATCTTCGATTTTGTATGTGCCTTCTTTTAGGATTTTCACAACTAGGTAGGGTCCTTCCCAATTTTCACCTAGCTTACCTGGATGTTTACCTGTAGCAATTACCTTTCTCAGTACAAGGTCTCCAACAGAGAAACTTCTCCTTTTTACTCGCCTGTTGTGGTACTGAGCTGTCTTCTGTTTATAGGCAGCAGTCCGGATCCTTGCATTCTCCCTAGTTTCTTCTAGGAGATCCAGGTTGTTCAGCAACAGCTCATCATTCATTGATTCTTCGAAGTTGGTAACCCTCAATGACGGGGCTCCAATTTCGATCGGGATGACTGCCTCGGTCCCGAAGGAGAGAGAGAATGGAGTTTCACCTGTTGATGTCCGAGGAGTAGTGCGGTATGACCACAGCACACTAGGTAGTTCTTCAACCCATTTCCCTTTTGCTCCATCCAGCCTTGTCTTCAGTCCTTCAAGGATAGTCCGGTTTGTCACTTCTGCTTGCCCATTAGCCTGGGGATGTGCCACGGAGGTAATCCTTAGGTCAATGCTAAGGTCTTCGCAGAACTTGTGCATCTTTCTGCTCACAAATTGTCTTCCATTGTCCACCACGAGGGCTTGTGGCAAGCCATACCTGCAGACGATGGTTCTCCATATGAAGTCCATCACTTTCTGTTCCGAGATGGCTGCCAATGGCTCCACCTCTATCCATTTAGTGAAGTAATCAACGGCAACAATAAGGTTCCTCCTCTGCCCCAATGTCTGGACGAATGGTCCAAGGAGATCCATGCCCCATTGAGCAAATGGACATGGATTTTGCATGGGGATGATGTCTGAGGAAGGTACTCTCGGCACGTTTGAGTGCCTTTGGCACTTATCGCACTTCTGTACGAGCTTCTTAGCGTCCTTCATCATGGTAGGCCAATAGTACCCGTATCTCAGTACCTTGTGACTTAAGGTCCTGGATCCTATGTGGCTTCCACATATCCCCTCATGCACTTCTCGGAGTGCATAGTCTGCATCTCTGGGTGCTAGACATTTCAGATATGGAAGAGTGAAGGATCTTCTATACACCTCTCCCTGGATCAGGGTATATCTAGCTGCTCTTTTTCGGAGGCTCTTTGCTTGGTTGCGATCTTCAGGCAAACTTCCATCTTCCAAGTATTTCTTGATCGAATCCTTCCAACTCGGCTCATGACCGACATCAATATCTGCCATCAATGTTTGTACTTCGATGCTCTTTTGCGGAAGTATTTCCACTTGAACTGAGGTAGGTACCTGCACTGAGGAGGCAGACGCCAATCGTGCTAACACGTCGGCTCTTGAGTTTTCGCCTCTAGGTATTTGTTTGACCTCCACCTTCGGTATCCTCCCCATCAGCTCAAGTACTTTTGCCAAGTACTTAATCATACTTGGTCCTCTTGCTTCGTATTCTCCTTTGATCTGCTCGGTGATCAGCTGTGAGTCACTATGAACGATCAAATTTTTAACTTCCAGCTGCTCAGCAAGGCGTAGTCCAGCCACCACAGCCTCATATTCCGCCTCATTGTTCGAGGCTTTAAAATTGAATTGCAAGGAATGTGCTATGGTCATGCCCCCCGGGCCGAGCAGGAGAATGCCGGCACCACTGCCTTCTTGGTTGGAGGATCCATCCACAAACAATTGCCATTGTTGAGGTGTAGTGGCGGCAATGTCCTGGTTGGGCTCTCTATAGCATTCAATTATAAAATCAGCTAAGGCCTGGGCCTTCATAGCCTTCCTTGGCTGGTACTGAATGTCAAACTCCCCCAATTCAATAGCCCACTTCACTAATCTTCCTGAAGTATCTGGCTTTTGGAGGACTTGTTTCAGTGCCTGGTCAGTCAGGACAATTATCGAGTGTGCTTGGAAGTAAGGCCTCAGCTTCCTTGCTGCCACTATTAGTGACAGAGCAAGCTTCTCAGCATGGGAGTACCTTGTCTCTGCACTAACCATCATTCTGCTGATGTAATACACTGGTCTTTGCACCTTGTCTTGCTCACTTACTAGCACTGCGCTTACCGCGTGTTGTGATACTGCTAGGTAGAGGTACAAGACTTCACCCTCTCTTGGACAAATCAGTAGAGGAGGCTGGCCTAGATAATCTTTAAGATTTTCAAAGGCAATTTGACACTCAGGTGTCCATACGAATTCCTTGGCCTTTTTTAATGCCTGGAAAAATGGTCTACATTTGTCGCCGGACCGAGCAAGGAACCTTCCTAGTGATGCTGCTCGGCCGGTCAGCCTTTGAACTTCCTTGGCATTTGTGGGTGGCTCTATCTGCAGGATTGCTTCCACCTTTTCAGGATTCATCTCGATACCCCTGCTGGTTACCAAGAAACCAAGAAACTTCCCGGATGCCACCCCGAAGGCACACTTGTTCGGGTTCAGCTTCATTCCAAACCGATCAAGTGTATGAAAGACCTTGCGCAGGTCAGCAGGGTGGTCCTCAGCTTTCTTGCTCTTCACCACCATATCATCTACATAAGCCTCCAAGGACTTTCCTATCTGATCTCTGAAGATATGGTTCACCAACCGCTGATAGGTGGCTCCAGCATTCTTTAATCCGAATGGCATCACCTTATAGCAATACGTCCCCTCAGGAGTAATGAATGAGGTTCCTTCTTGGTCTTCGGGATGCATTCTTATCTGATGGTATCCCGAATAAGCATCCAAGAAGCTGAGGAGCTGATGTCCTGAGGTGGCATCTACCAGCTGATCAATCTTTGGTAGTGGATAGCTATCCTTAGGACATGATTTATTCAAGTCGGTAAAATCTACACACATCCTCCACTTTCCATTGGCTTTTCTCACCATGACAACATTAGCTAGCCATTCAGGGTATTGGACTTCTCTGATGAAATCTGCATCCATCAACTTCCTCACCTCTTCCTTGATCGCTTCTTGGCAATCAGGAGCAAAGTTTCTTCTCTTTTGCTTAACTGGTCGGGCACCGGGCATGATGCTCAGTCGATGCGTCATCACCTCCGCACTTATGCCGGGCATTTCATCAGCACTCCAGGCAAATGTACCTACACTCGCTAAGAGTAGTTCAGTGATCTCCTTGGTCATTGTTTCCCCAAGTTGAGATCCAATACGGAAGTTTCTTTCTGAGCCAGCCGTGACCTCCACTTTCTTAAGTTGCTCTACTGGAGTAGGCTTGAACACCTGCTCTTCTACTCTCATATCCAAGCTGCCTACTGAGATCTTCTCTTTCTTCCTCTCTTTGAGTTCAGTGAAGTAGGTGCTCCGGGAAGCCTTCTGATTTCCCTTCACTTCACCCACTCCCCTCGAAGTGGGGAATTTCATCTTCAAGCAATAGGTTGAGACAACAGCTCTCACCTTGTGAAGTAGTGGTCTTCCTATGATGGCATTGTGTGAAGTATGACCTTGTGAACTTCGGCCCAATTTACATTCACGTGTTGGATGAGAGTTTTTGGCCCGATCCGTGACAGGCGAAGGGTTGTGTCGGGCCCAAGGTTTTAAAGAATTTTCAGACCCATCACCATTAACATGTTTGTGTTACATATAAAAATAAATTGAATTAAACATGCAAAAATGCCATGCAGGATAATGCCAATTAAAACGATCAAAGAGAAAATGTTAAGTCAAGTATCGGAGTTAATGGTAGGCCTAAATGAGAGAATCGATTAACAACACACTATTGAGTGACCAAAACCAGATTAATGACTTATCACCAAGAACGCATGAAAGAAGGAGCTCTCGCGCAAAAGGAACAGGCTGCAATGCAGGAGTTCAAGAATAGGCTCATAGTCCATAAGATGGAAGAAAAACTTACAGACGTATCTGAGATAGATTGCCTACATGAAGTGTAACACCCCGAACCTTTAGATAATTTATTGTTGTGGATGTGGTAGGATAGTCACGTGTGACTTAAATTAGATTTGGATATTTTTCATGGATTATATAATAAATAAATAAATAAATAAACAATAATAATAATGATTAAGAGTACAAAGTTTGTCAAACTTAGAAATTAAAATGGAATTACTATGAAATTTTAGTAGTTAAAATAGAATAAGATTACTTAGATATAATGACAAAGTAGTAAATAAAACTGGTTTTCACTTGTAATTGGTCGGAAAATCAGAGGATAGAATGGTAAAATGGCTTTGAAAAACAAATAATATAAAAATTAAGTAATGCACGCAACCCTAGGCTGGTGAAACCGGTTGCAGCGTGAGGGAGAGGGCTGCGACAGAACGGCCGATCTCGTTTCCGGCGACGACCGACGACGATACCGGTGGAGAAAAAAAGGTCTCGACGTGGGGAGCTCGTACATGGTATTTTCGGATGGAATGGACCGGCAACCACCGAGCAACGGCGCAAGAAACATTCGGTTAATTTTATATTTAATTAATAATGATTTAGTATATATTCAGAATTTTTCAGGAACGAAACCTATTTTGCGATTTAGTGATCACACACAACCGTAAGTAATATTCATCTGTGTCACGAAATTGCATGATAAATGACTGTCAATATTATAATTCTTGTATTTGTGTGTATACGTAAATATATGTGTGTGTGTATATATATATATAAGTGTGTGTCTCTACATATATATATATATATACATTTATATGATGAATTGTGATAACGTCAAAAAGGTGTCACTACCAAGAAGACGTTCAGTGGGTCAGACCTGCGGTAATGCACGGACGAAGATCCTTCCAGGGAGCCAATCAGCCGAGCCAGACAGTCTTGGTTGACCAGTTAAGTTGCCTAGCAGGTAACTTACCGACCAGGCAGGTAGGGCTGTCCAGGTTGATCAGCTAAACAGTCTGAGAGCTGAGCACAACAAACAAAGATGAGCTAAAGGCCGCACCAGAGGGTGTCCTCTGGCGTTGGCGCTCCGACGCTCAAGTCAGTAGATATCCAATCAGGTGAGCTTCTCAGACTAAAGCTCTCAATTAATCAGTACTCAAATTGTGGTTAAGTTGGATAATACCTGACTTGTTGAGCCTTATATAGGGCTGAGGACCACTGTTGAAGTGGGTCTTCCCATTATGGTTGTGGACCATATCCAGCTGGTTTTCACCTTGGTAGGTCCAGCGGGTGCACTCTTACCGAGGAGACTGCCTGGTAGGCATGCAGAGTCCTGGTCCATCTATGACGTGGCGGAGCACCATTGGTGGGGGTATTTTTGTAATATCAAATTGTTATGTTTATGATCTGTGTAAAGTGTGATGCTTTTTAGATTAGTTAACTTTCTGTGAATTGTGAATCGCCATGCCATGATATGTATAGGGAGGTTATTTAATGGTTAAACTGTCATGAAATTGAATTTGATTCGATGATGTGTGATCGGTATTATAACATTTTTTTTGTAATGAGTGTGTTAATTATATGATACTAAATTCATGGAGATGTGTTATTCTTATGATAATTTATGCAATAATCGAGTTATATGTATGAAGCTGAATTTATGAGAAGCTGATATCTATATCGTAATATAGGTGTTGATTAATCTATGATCTTTGTATTGTATAGCATAATGTTATATTTATAGGAGACTGAGTATTTGATGATTTGGGTGTCCATGAATTGTTAACTGAAACGTGATGATATACAAAAGAAATGTTTAATGGTTGCACTGCATGAGGCATGACATACACGACATACGCATTAGGAGAAAATGTTTTACGAATCGATTGATACTGCTACAGAGAAGGTATACAGAAAGGTTAATGTTGAGGTTACTGAAAATGGAAATGGTAATGAAAATGAAAATGAAAATATATTTTAATTGGAAAGTGTTATGTTGTAGAACAGTTAAAGGAAAAGAAATCCCGACCGGTTGCTCTGTAGCAGTTTACCTAGGTTAAGGGCCCGAGTATTAAAAAATTATTCAAATGGCTGACTGTCTCCTATTGATGATATTCAAGAGTATTCATGCATAAGTTTTACTTGCTGGGCCTTGGCTCATTATGTTTCGTGATGCAGGTCGTGATCTTCTTGATGATTTACTAACTTAGGAATTGATGGTGTTGCCGCCGATCCAGGAAGAGGATGCTCATGTGATAAAATTTAATTTTTATTAAATATTGATTTACTAAGAATTAAATTTATGTACGCGTTAGGATCAGTAATTATGGTTAAATTGTTAACTAGAAAGAGTTACAGATAATTGAATTGTACAAGTATTTATTGTATGTTATTGGTTATTCATTGAATATAGGTTAACACTTTTACTTGAAGTTAAGCTATACTAATTAATTAGGTGGTACTGATGGATAGAGATGTAAAATAGGCAGCGTTCTAAACTACAAGCCCGAAAATTAGGATTTCGTGGGACAGGACGTTACAAGAAGGCAGTAAAGCAGATGAAATTAATTTAAAGGGTACGCTGTAAGAGATGGAGAAGCAAGGATTCGCTAGATCTTAGGATGAACTCATCGAAGTGGAGATAGGAGAAGATGAAGAGCATTGACCAAAATTCACTAGCAAACTGCTCGACACACAGGTTAGAACGAAACTCATTAACTTTGGTAAAAGAATATGTTGATTGTTTTGCATGAGAATATGATTAAATGTCTGTCTAGATATACAGCTGGTAGGGTATAAATTACCAACCATGCCAAACTATAGGAGATTTGCTCTTAATGTCGTCCCTGAAATAAAGAAAGAAATTGAATCATTATTGAAAGCCAAGTTTATTAGAACTCCTCGATATGCAGAATGGCTATCAAATATAGTTCTTGTTATGAAAAAGAATGGGAAACTCATAGTATGTATAGATTTCAGGAACTTGAATCTTGCCACTCCTAAAGATGGGAATCCAATGTCTATAGTAGATTCTTTAGTAGATGCTACTACTGGATACAAGATTTACTCCTTGTGGATGGGTATTATGAGTACAACCAAATATTTATTGACAAGGATGATATACATAAACTGCCTTTAGATGTGCTAGGTCATTAGGATGTTTTGAGTGGGTAGTTATGCCATTTGGCTTGAAAACACTAGAGCTACATATCAGAGGGCCATGAATTCATTTTCATGATATTATTGGTTGGCCCGTGGAGATTGCTGATAGACTGGCTGTTCCGTTCGGCTATCTAGGTTTTCATTTGGGAAGACAAATCTGTATGCAAAGCAAGATCTTCTTCTGTTGGGTCTCATATTGGGCCTTTTAATATCTTAGGTCCATCATTTTTATTTGTTTTACTTTGGGCTATTAGTTCATGAATTGTTAGTTAAGCCCAGTAATTTAAATCTGTTTTTTATTATTATGAGTCTGCATTTGTCAGCTTGTCACATCTTGTGACCGTTGTATCTTTCCCTATAAGGTCAGCTTGTTTTGCCCGTTGGTGATTGATGTAAATGAATTGAATTTCATTGCTATGCTCTCTACTCTTTTCTTCCTCTCCTTCTACCTTCTGTTCTTCTTCTTTTACTCAAACCTGCAATCATAAAAGTGTAACAATCAAAATATATCAATTGCTGAGTCAGCCAAAATAAATGATCATTTTACCCAGTTGAGAGAATTATTTGAAAGAATGAGAGTTTATAAATTGAAATTGAATCCACTCAAATGTGCTTTTGGCGTTAATGCTGGAAACTTCTTAGGATTCCTAGTACACTAGAGAGGAATCGAAATAAATAAGAACAAATCCAAATCTATATTGCAGGCTGAACCACGTAAGACTAAGAAGGAACTACAACGATTTCTTGGTCAGATAAATTTTTTAAGACGTTTCACTTCCAATTATGCAGGACGAACAAAAGAACATCAAAAGGCTTTTGAAAGCTTGAAAAACTATCTTTCATCACCACCTGTGATGATATCACCTGCACAAGGAAAATCTTTGAAGCTATATATAGCGGATTCACTCTATCGCCGGACTACTAGCACAAGACAACTCACAAGGCGAGCAAAGAGGCATCTATTATTTAAGTAGATAGTTACTAAAGTATGAGTGTGATTATTCCTCATTAGAAAAATTGTGTTTTGCTTTATTTTCACATGTACTAAATTAAGCGTTTACATAAAGCCTGTGACAGTGTACTTAGTGTCCAAAGTAAATGTAATTAAGTACATGTTTTTGCGCCAAATTTTGCATCAAAGAGTAGGATATTGGGCATTGGCCCTATCAGAGTTTAATATTTAATACTTACAGCGAAAGGCAGTAAAGAATCAAGCGCTAGTCTACTTTTTAGCCGACCACCCGTTCTTGAGCACTACAAAGGAGTTAGACCAAGATCTGTGTCAAGTGGAGACGATTCCATTGATCTTATACTCTGATGGCTCTAAAACATCCAAAGGGGCCGTTGTAGGTGTTTGGAGCAACTAACATGAATTGTGAAGCCGCCACCAATTGATTTTAATTGGCTATTTTAAGAAAATTTGTTCTTTGCAAAATTAGGTTATTTTGGAATATTCATTTGGAAATTGATGTTTCATATTTGATTCTTATAATTTCTATAGAAGAAACATGAAGGAATCTTAGAGAATAGTAAAGCTATTTTTATGTGGGAGGTTATTCTCATAATTTCAAAAAGGAAGGTTTTCGAAAATACTATCAACTTATGATAGTTTTGGAACATAATTTAATAAAAATTTGATTTTTAAATTAAACACTATACTATACCAACTTATGATAAGTTTAATTTAAAAATATATCAACTTATGGCATATAAAGGATTATTTTGGACAAATAGCAACTTATGTATTGAAAAGGAATTGAGTTTTGAAAAAAGAATTGAATTTGAATTTGACATACCAACTTATGGTATTGAAAAAGGAATTGCGTTTGGAAAGGAAATACCAACTTATGGTATTAGATTTAAAAAAAAAAATTGAGTTTGAATTTGATTTTGAGAATTACAACTTATGATATTTTTTAATGATCATATTTGAAATACCAACTTATGATATTGAAAACTACCCTAAAAATATCAACTTATGGTATTTGTTTAGATTAGGGTTGTTAATGACTGATTAAACAAACTAATTTATACATAAATTAAAATAAAACCCAAACCAATAAATTATGAACCAAAGCTCAAAACAATTTGAAAACCCTAAAAGTAATATACAAAGGCCCAAACACAACAATTAAGCCCCAAATTATGCACCAAATACAAATAATATTGGCCCATCACTAAAATAAATCCAACCCATCCCATTCATATGTATCATTTCCCAATAATTAAGAATCCATACCCATGCTCAAACAAACAAGCCCTGCTTCTTCTTCTCTAACAATCCAAATTTCCTCCAACCAACGCAAATAACCATAAAAATCAAGTAATCACATAATTCAATACATGCACAATCCATACATGAACAAAATAAATCCGGAAAATTCAGTGGCTCCACAATTCAATCCTTGAGTTCCTATCCATAATAAAAACAAGTGAGAATCAAAATCTAAAGACATGATTTTACCTTGGGTTTTGGGAGAATGACGGTGGCTACTGGTTGGAGAGTGGTATCATCGGGTAGTTGGAATTTGGGGAGATGGTGCTCAGGGAAAGATGATTCAGGTATGAATTTTGGGAAGAAAAAGCTACTAGTAATTTTGGATAAGTGATTAGAGATCTGTGATGCTGGTGTTAGACCGAATTTCCTATTTGGTATTTCGTCAAAACATATTGGGTATGTGGTCCCTATTGTGCCTCTTTATGAAATCAAAGATGGAGTCCATTGTACTCCAATCAAGTATGGAAACTTGCAGAACAACCCAAAGGGATTAAACCCATCAGATGCAATTGGATCTATAAGAAAAAAGAGAGGAGTAGACGACAAGGTGCAAACTTACAAAACTAGGCTGGTTGAGAAAGGTTCACTCAGAAAGAAGGATTGATTATGAGGAAAAATATTTCACCGGTAGTGTAGTGTCTCGCCCCTCTTCCAGATAAGTGCAAATAAGCATCCATAAATCCCAGAGACGTGACCGACAGGGAACCCCTCTGTTCCGTGAACCGGATTAAACCAAATATTCATCTAAGCTACAATGAACCCTCAATCTGGCTACAAAAATACACACACATAAATAAATAAATACCAACAGAAATCCCGGCACACTGTAACATACAAACTAGAATCCACTGCGGAAAATCCAAGACATCATAAAAATGGAAATTAGATACTAAACAGACACAAACATCCTCATAGCAGCTACTCATCACATATCACGCATCCCCGCGCTGATCATCCACTCTGGCTATCTCACCTGCAAAACGTATGAATGAAAGGGATGAGCCACAAAGCTCAGTAGGGGTATGGGATATATCGATCATCAGAATAAACAAAATGTAGAGCTCAAGATGTATAAGTGGAATGAATAGAAAACCCAAATGATGATACTCTCCCGCACCACCTAACTCCAATAAATCAGAGAAAAAGTAGGAAAACTGTAAAATATACACTGATAGGATATAGAATCTCCGATGCCAACATATATCATCAGAATAGTCAATCTGTAGGGTAGTCACCGAGTAGGCTCCACCACTACCATTCTCAAATACAACTCCCAAATCAGTTCTCAATCCTAAACCAACTCGAATCCGTATAACATCAGTAAATCCTCCCCTAGACCCACCATGATCCCCGCAAGGTGTCTCCTAGTCCAGATACTCCCCAGATTAGATGAGGATCTCGCCTATAAAAAATACTCGATAGCATCGCCAACATCGAAGAGCGTCCCCTCGGATGTACCCCACCTCAATCCGGTCTCCATGTACCAGATCAGAACCATCAATAAATCCCCTAGTAGGCTGGGTCGCCCGATATAGTCCCACACCCTACGAATCATCCATCAATAAGCTCACAAATCATAGAAGATCACTTGAGTGAAATCCTATCCGGACTCTCAGAAAACTACACAACAGAAGGTGGGCCCCACCGCTGAATGTGGGCCCCACAATAGAAAATGGAGTTTACAATAAGTAGTGGGCCCCATAAGAGAAGAGGTGGGCCCCACCATTGATAGTGGCCCGCAACAGACATGACGCACAAGGGTGCAGCCAGTCGTATAAACACCACCAATAGTAGCATATAAGAATAATAATAATAAAGTTGCAATTGCGGAGTTTAAATAGATAAGAATGCTAATAAAGAAATTTCCAACTTCTAGAAATTTTCACACATACAGACAAGTAGGAGTTCGTCGAATACGAAACCCCCGGAACCCCAAATAAGAAATAGGGCAGAACCCCTACCAAAAATGCCGACTATAGTATTTCTTCAGCTAACCGAATCCGAAATCAAAATCCTAAATCAATATCCTGCATCGAATACGGATACGTATACCTAATACAGTTAAAATACAGAAAAGTCAACCTATGGTCAAAATAGTCAAACCGGGTCAACTCGGTCAAACCCGAGTCAACTCGGTCAAATCGGACTGTCACCGGAATAGTGGATTCCGGCGACATTACCGGTCATCCATACATCAAAAGAAAGCTCTCAAAATATGCAATCCAACGGTACCTGTCTCGTTCCAAAATTCCACCATAATCGACCGGGATCGAGCTCGTAAGTCAGGAAAACCAAAACCTTTGCCGCCTGATTCTGCAGTCTACGGTGCTCCATCGCCGGTGATACCACTTGGGTTTTGTTCATCTCTCTACAAGTTTCGATTTGATACTTCACACGCCTCAATCGGATCACAAATGAGTAAAATCCAATTCTTCCCCAAAATTCCTCTCTTTCTCTCTCTCTCTCTCGGCGGGAAGAAGAACCAGAAAATGTGGTTTATACCAGATTTCTGTAAAATTACAATTTCATCCCTCTGTTTCTATAATAATTAATTAAATTTCCAAAGTTCACAACAATTCCAATTCAACTCCGATTCAAGTGATTCTTACGCTAATATTCTTTTAAAAATATGTAATATTTATTAAAAATATTTAATTTTAAAAATCAATTTTCTAAATATTGGGTTCGGGATATTACACGTAGTCATGCTGAAGCCTATAAGGATTCTCTTATTCATTACAGCTCATTTCAATTATGAAATTTGGCAAATGGATGTTAAGACAGCTTTTCTTAATGTAAGTGTTGATGAATGCATCTACAGGGTGCATCCAGACGGTTTCATAGAAAAAGGTCAAGAGCATATGTTGTGTAAGCTTGAGAGGTCATTTGTGGACTTAAGAAAGCATCTTCATCTTGGAATATTTCTTTTCCATCAAACTGTAAAATCTTATGGATTTGATCAATGTACTAATGAGTCCTATGTATGCAAAAAGTGTGATAAAAGTGTTGTGGTCTTCTTAGTATTGTATGGGGATGATATCCTACTCATCGAAAATGATGTGAAAATGTTAACCTGAGTTAAAATATGGTTATATGGGCAGTTCGATATGAAAGACTTGGTAGAAGCTGCTCAAATCCTTGGGATTAAGCTTATGCATGATCGCAAGAAACGAATGTTAGGCTTACTACAAGCACTTTATATCGATACAATTCTAGCACATTTTAGCATGTAAGATTCGAAGAGAGGGTTCCTCCCTTTCAAACATGGAATAACTTTATCTAAATATCAGTGTCCTAAAACACAAGTTGAAGTGGATAAGATGAAGGCGGTTCCTTATGCATTTGTAGTGGAAAGCCTCATGTACATTATGCTATGCACTAGACTTGATATTTGCTTTGCAAAAGGCATGGTTAGCAAATATCAGTCTAACCCCGGACGAGAACATTGGATTGCGATGAAACATATAATTAAGTACTTAAAATGGACTAAGGATTATATGTTAATTTACCAGCTAGATAATCTTATACCCATTGGGTATACAGATTCAGATTTCTAGGCAACTAACGATTCCAAAAAATCTACCTAAGGAAATGTTTTTTACCTAGGAAGTGCAACTAATAGTTGGCAGAGTATCAAGCAATCATGTGTTGCTGATTCCATCATGTAGGTCAAATATGTGGCAGCCTCTAAGGCAGCCAAAGAGGCTTTATGGCTCAAGAGCTTTCTTCTTGATTTGGGAGTGTTACCTTCAGCAAAATCGCCTATTACATTTTATTGTGATAATAGTGGGGTGGTTGTTAACTTGAAGGAACCTAGGACCCACATGAGCGTAAAACACATTGAGCATAAGTATCATCTGATACGAGACATTGTGAAAAGAGGTGATGTGATAGTGACCAAGATTGAAATAGAAGACAATCTAGCAGATCCTTTTACGAAGAGCTTACAAGCAAAGACTTTGGATAGGCATGTAGAGGGAATGGGAGTCAGAATCGTCGATGCATGGCCTTGAATCTAAGTGGGAGCTTATATTAGGAATATAAACTACAAGGCATGCAATAATGTAATGGTAGTATTTATTAAATAAAAGTATTTATTGTTTTTCCAATGAAAATTTATATAATATAATGTAATGCGCATGTTTCCGAATATTCCATATAGTAAATGATATGGTGTGTATAGTGTGGCTTACACACAGAAGACTAGATCATTAGTTCTTTTGAATATAAGTTTTAGTTCACAACCTGAGATGGAATTCGGTAAGTCATCGGCATGGTCTGTGGCGAACCCAGAAAATTTTAGGTGGGGGAGCTTGAGATTACTTTAATTAAATTTTTCAAAAATAAAAATAATATAATAAAAATAAAATGAGATAATAATCCAAAAGCCCGAATTTTCATTGAAATTTTACACAAATTTAAACTTTTACAATTGACACCTACGAGTTTTCATATTCTGAAAACTTTTAATGATTGCATGATTGTCAATCTTTTCAAAAATTTCCCTCTCTATGTATGTAACTAAGATATCACTCAACCATTCATCATCCATTCGGTTGCACAAACGATTCTTGATAATATTCATAGCTAAGAATGCTCTCTCAACAGTTGCAGTAGCAACTGGTAATATTATTACCAGAGTCAGAAGCAAGTAAACCAATGGATATACTTGATTTTTTTTTTGTCTTCACCATTTCTCTAGCAAGATCACCAATCCCATCTAACTTTAGAAATTCATCGCTAGAACGCATGTCAGCAATATAAGTGTCAAGTTGATCTGGAAGGATGATAAGCTGAAACGAGTTGAATTGTTTTGGATAAAATTCAGCAAGACGAATCAATTGTTCTTGCCAAACATGGAGAACGAGTTAGATGGAATCAAGCATGCCACACAAAGAAGCAACTCAGTATTTGATTCTGTAAAATGAGCATTCAATTCTTGAAGTTGTCTATCGAGTAGAATGTTAAATATTATAGTGGTGTGAATTAGTCATTTCCTCCCTACTTCTCCTCTTTCGTCCTAGCACTACAAAATTGTCATCGATGTCACAAACAAAGATATCATGTTTTCTGCAAAATGATGAATCAACTTCAAGTAAAGATATCCACTCACTCTCTCTCATTTGCTTGAGTCTATCTTTAGACAACTGAACTAATTTCATGGCATTCACAATGTCTTGATATTTTCTCTGTAGTACTATGATAACTCATTTGTTATTGCCAACAATTTTTTCATCAGGAAAAGACTAAATACAAATTCAATTGAGTTCACAAAAAATTATGCTTCAACTTGTTTATTAGAATCTGCAAAATCTTTGCCAATGATTTGAAGCACATCAGTCACATCTTCAAACATACCTATCAAACTCAATCATGTGTGATAATGAGAGCCCCATCATGTGTTAGCAGCTCGTTTGAGACTAGTTTCTTGATTCAATCCTTTTCCCGATGAGAACTCACCATTCTTAAGAGCCTCAATAACTGTAACTGCTTGTTTCTCTCTAAGCATATCTCGGCGTTTACATGATCCTCCAACAACATTTAATATTTTTTCATATAATCATGAATAGCTTTTCAATATCATCATATTTTTTTGCCACAACTACCACTGCTATTTGCAATTGATGAGCAAAATAATGAATGTAATATGCACATGGATTCTCATTCATTATAAGTTCTTTAAGACCCTTAAACTCACCTTGAATATTACTTGCTCCATCGTATCCTTGACCCTGAAATTTAGAAATAGTCAAACCATGTCGACAAAATACATTATCAATTGTCATCTTCAGTGTCAGAGAGTTGGTATTAGCCACATGCTCAACCCCTAAAACCTGCTCAATTACATTCCCTTTCTTGTCCACATAGCGTATAACAACGGCCATTTGCTCTTTCACTGATATGTCATGAGGTTCATCAACCAAAACAGAAAAAAGAGCATCACTAAGATCATTGATAATAATTTTGATAGTTTTTAATGCACATGCTCTCACAATATCTTTTTGAATATCGGAGCTATCAACTTAAGGTTTTGACGAGCAGTTACTGCTCTAACATCAAGACAACTTTTAGAGAGAAATTTAAGGAGTTTTATAAAATTTCCTAGATTTCCTGAATCTTTGCTTTCAACATGACCAAAAAATGCAAGACCTGTCTCTAATAGAAATCAAATACGCTCAATTGTTGCATTTAGACGAGCCCGATATTCAGCTCAAGCTTGATCAGTTTGCTTGACAAACACACTTTGAATGTTGTTTTTGGTTCAACAAGTCTCGACATCTCCTCACAGCTCTATTATGAGCACTACAAGGACCTCCCACATGAGTGGAAAATTTCCCATACTTCTTCTAATTTGAGAACTCACAACCTGCTTGATTTTCCTGCTTAAAAAGATAGTAGCACAAACAAAATAGAGCATTTATATCTATACTATACTCAAGCCAGTTAGGAAATTCATTAAACCAAGCTTTACTAAAACGTCGTTGTTGTGATCCAAATTGTGTTAGTGGAAAATCATGATTCTGAGGTTGACGAGGACCCAGTAATAGATAAGCTCTACGAATTTGGTCTCGATCATTAGGATGATAATCCATGATTGGAGGCCTTAAGCCTAGATCTGCAGGAAGATTATCAAGGCCTATTCCTTGCAAAGGATGTGATTTCCTTTTTAGGAATTTTAACATAGTTGACTGCATTTCCGTCTGAAATATTTTTTCAACTAAAGCGAGACTTTCTTAAACACAACTACATTCACAAATTTCATCGAAATCAATTCAGAATAAAATTTTTGACAATCAGTCAATCATTAAACAAACAGTATAGTCAATTAGTCACTAGTGTAGTAGTGTCGGGTCTTAATTCCTAAATTAGTATCTTCTCATCTTCTGTAAAGAATTGTAAAACACAAATTCTAATGAGCATAATAAATAATAATAGAAGACTCAAAGTTCATAAAAAAAAGATTATCAATTTATCAGATTAAGAGACACATACCTGAGTCGAGTAGTCGACAGATCATAAACGTAGAGAAGAGAAGGGAATGTGGTAGAATGGATGAAAGTAGGCAATTGGAAAGCAACTCAGCAATGCAGTAAGCAACAAGGAGACAAGGAGAACTGGATGAACACTTCGCTTTCCCTTTGGGACCTGATGTTTGATGGCTTATTGGCTTTGGCGTATTGGTTACGTTTAAGAATTTATATCTTACTTTTTGACTTGTTTATATCTACAATTTTGACAATAGCCAACTATTGAAATTTGAAGATCTTACCTTTTGACTTACATTTTAATAACAAGTTGGACTCTTTAAAAGCCCACTATTGGGGGGTGGCTCTTGAGCCCCTCATTTGGCAACGTAGATCCGCCACTAGTAATGGTTGAAGCACATGATTAAATACATTTATCTTGACTAAGGGAACAATATAGTTCTGACTTCATGTGCTAGTACGCTTATGTGTATTTGTATTGGGATTAAGAGTATAAGCATTCATAATAATTACAAGGCGGAATTCGGAAAGCCATCATATCCGGCCCAGAAACCACCTTCTCACCAACCTCAGCCCAACGCAAGGGCAATGTGTAGGGCCTCCTTCTATAGAGGTCCTTGAACGATGCATCTTTGTGGTACTCTGGTATGAGTTGTTATAAACAAACTCTGCCACATGTAAGTACTGTTCCCATTTACTTTCGAAGTCCATCACACAAGCTCGAAGCATGTCTTTCAGGATCTGAATTGTCCTCTCACTCTGCCTGTCACTCTGCGGATGGTATATTGTAGAAAAATCTAACTGCGTACCCAAAGCTTCTTTCAAACTAGTCCAAAATCTAACGATGCCCGATCCGACACGATAGATAAATGAACTCTATAAAGACTAACAATTTTCTTCACATACAAATCACTCAAGGATTCTAGAGAATCCATCTTGTTCATCGGTAAGAAATGTGCTGACTTTGCAAATCTATCTACAATCACCCACACCATGTGATGATGCTTTTGAGTAATTGGAAACGCCGTCACGAAATCCATAGTGATTCGCTCCCACTTCCATTGGGCCATTGGAAATGGTTGTAACAACCTTGCTGGTTTTTGATGTTCCGCCTTCACCTGTTGGCATGTTAAACATTTCGCCACATATTTGGCCACATCTGCCTTCATGCCTTTCCTCCACAAATTCATTTTTAGGTCTTGGTACATCTTGATACATCCAGGATGCAAAGCAAACCATGAATGGTGTGCTTCCCATTTATCTCACTTCTCCATCATCCCCTCAGACCCAACCAGAGCTTTCCTCAATCACATCAAATGTTGAATCGCCATTCTGCACGTTGATGAACTTTCAAACCATCATTGGTCTTGAAATCATACTTCCCAAATACACTTTCTCTTCACCACGCAACTCCAAACAAAACTAGTTGATTGTCGCAACAATCCCCCATTCGTGCAAGAACAAGGTAGCCACTTTGTGCTTTCTACTCAATGCATCGGCAACTACATTTGCTTTACTGGGATGGTATCGCAGTACACCTGATAACCTACATCTCTCTTCAGAACTACTAACACTAGCAAAAATTTCAATCTCCTTTTTAAATCCTTAAATGCTTTCTCACACTCATTTATCTAAAGCAAGGGTGTGCTTTTCCACGTCAACTGCGTCATCGACATGGCAACACGTGAAAAGTCCCCAATGAATGGCCTGTAGTATCTTGCTAGCCCCATGAAACTCTGGATCTCTGTCACATTCTTGGGCCTTGCCTAGTTCAACACCGATTCCACCTTGGAATTATCCACCGCAACACCCTATTGTGTAATCACATGGCCTAGGAACTTCACCTCTATAGCCCAAAAATCACATTTGCTTTACTTAGCATATAGCTGATTCTCCCTCAAAGTCTGCAACACAAGCCTCAAATGCTCTTCTATTGTCCGAGAATAAATTAAAATATCGTCGATGAACACCACCAAAAATTGATCTAAGAACGGATGAAGAACCTATTACATCAAGTCCATAAACACGGTTGGGGCATTTGTCAACCAAAACGGCACCACCAAGAATTCATAATGACCATATCAGGTCCTAAACACCGTCTTCTGGATATCCTTATCTTTAATCCTCAACTGATGATAACCCGAACGGAAATCGATTTTTGAGAATTATTTAGCACCTTTTAGTTGATCAAACAAATCATTGATTCTAGGCAACTTATACTTGTTCTTCACAGTAACCTTGTTCAGCTTAGAGATGGCAAATATGTCCGTATCCGTGGATTTTTGATCCGATCCGATCCGATCAAACAGTAAAAAAATTCGTTGACTGGATTATGGATATGGATATGGATAAAATCGAATTTTTTTGAATGGATATGGATTGGATATGGATTCAGGCATATCCAATCCGAAATCCGTATCCGATCCGACCTGAACGTGCGGATATCCGATCCTATCGGATTATATCCGATCCGATTCTACCCGACACACACAGATATATTTATATATATATAAAATATAGTCCATATACAATTATGTAATTGACAATTAATATCATTAATATATTTATATACATTATAATTGTCAACATATGTATTTTTTTGTAATATGAATTAATTGTAATTTTTAATAACACTATATAATGTGATATGATCTCATACTACTAATTCAAATATTCAATTTACTAATATTTTTAAAACTCTAATTAGTAAAGTTAGTAATTAATACTAAAAAGTAAAAACACAATAATGTAAACCCCAACATTTGAATTTCTTAGTTGATGCAAACATTTTGATTTGTAATATTTTCTATAATTAAGAGTTTAGACTTTGATTCTAGAGAATTTTCTATGTTGCTGGATGATTTTTGATAGTATTTGTACTTTAAAATTTGGTTTATGTTCCTAGATTCATGAATCATGAAATTTTAATTGTTGTCATAGACTAGCAAAATATGTGTCAAATGGATAAATCCGAAATCTATGGAGAAAAACCGAAATCCGATGGATAAGATATGGATTTAGATTTTTTTATCCGTAATATATGAATATAAATATGGATATGGATACATAATTTTTATTTAGGATCGGATATGGATTTTGAGAAATCCGATCCAAATCCGACCCGATGTCATCCCTAGTTCAGCTGGCTATAATCAGTGCACATCCTCAATGTGCCATCTTTCTTTTTTACAAATAATATCGGTGCTCCCCATTGGGATACACTCAGTCAGATAAACCCCAATTCTTGTAACTCCTCCAACTCTATCGGAGCCATCCAATATGGCGGAATTGAAATCATTTCATAGTTGGATGCTGCTCGATGGCAAAGATGATTTACTGTTTAGGAGGTAATCCGAGCAACTCATCCGGAAATACATCCATAAACTCCTCTACCACCATGATAGGTGTAGCTACATCACCCTTAGGCGCCAACGTTATCAAACTCAAAATTCTACAATATTGGTATGAAGGGTTATCCATAAAATGTGGACACGGAACACCCTTTGACCCTTTGAGCTCTATCACTCCTCCCTTGGGAACTCTAAGAGTGACCTTCCTCTCCCAGAAATCTATCAGACCATGATTCTCAGTCAACCAATCTACTCCAAGATTAACATCAAAATCTTTGATGTCTAACACTTATAAGTCAACTTTTAGAGACACCTCCCCAAACTGACACTCACACCCAAATGCAATACCCTCCAACGAGGTAAAATGCCCAAATGACGCAGATAAGGTAAACATACATTTTATCGCCAAGATTTCTAATTTCAAAGCATGTGCTAGCGAAGTAGAAATAAATGAAGTTGTAGCACCAGAGTCAAATAATAATTTTGTCCAAAAATTTGAAATTAGGAAGGTACCCCCAATGAAGTTGGAATGTTCAAGAGCCTCGTGATGTCCCAAAATAAAAGCACGTCCCTGTGTCAATATCTGCTGCTGCTACTTGGCGCTACCTCGTCCCCTCCCTCCAGAAGAAACTATGGAAGGAAGAGCCAAGGGTGGTAATCCTGGTAACTTCATATGCTTTAAAGCTTTACCACTCTGAGGACGCTCACTTTTCTTGTGGCAAAGTACCCCACAAACATAATATACTATCCCCTTGACCATGCACTGGTCCCTCTTATGGCCCTTCTTAGTCTCAAAAGGGTCAAAGAGGTGACAAAGATCGGGGGCAGAGGCCATGAAGTAGCAAGCTGAGGACGCTCACTTTTCTTGTGGCAAAGTACCCCACAACCATAATATACTATCCCCTTGACCATGCACTGGTCCCTCTTATGGCCCTTCTTGCCATACTTGTAGCAGACTGGCTTGCTACTTCGTGGCCTCTGCCCCTGATCTTTGTCACCTCTTTGACCCTTTTGAGACTAAGACTTTGTTTTCTATCTCTTTTGGCCACTGCCACCTTCACCACTTGAAGCTGAACCTTGACAACCCTTCTGTACGCTCCAATACCCACGGGAGTTCAGTTCTCCCATCTCTAACTAGAGAGTCATATCCACAGCTGCATCATAAGAATTCTTCCCTGAAGGAATCAAAAACTTCCCAATGTTCGGGACTAACCTATTTTGGTACCTCTGCGCTTACTCCACTCATCCGGAGCATTCCTCTTTCCAAACTTACAAAGCTCTTCATATATTGAGCCACTGACATCTCAAGAGTCTGTACTAGCTCGAAGTATTGCCAGACTTCGTCAGACTTAAAATTCTCCGGCATGAATCGTTGCATAAATATCATTTCAAATGATGCCCAAGTCAAATCATGCTTTCTCTGGTCCAAGGAATCCCACCATTCGGATGTCGATCCCCTTAGGTAGTACAAGATCAACTTCATGCGCCTATCATCTGGTAGAGCTAGAGATTTAAATCTATTGCTCATTTTTCGTATCATTCTCCAGCTTCGTACCCCTCCCCCTCTCCAGAAAACATTGGGGCACTAGTCCTTCGTACCTGATCCACCTTATTGATCTCCCGTGCAGGTTTGAATGGAGCCCCACCCTCAGTGTTAACTCCTAAAGCCTGTCTCTCTACCCGTGCCTCGGAACTACAATTGAGTGAGCTTAGCCTGGTGTCTGACCCTGAGTCTAAATGGAGACATGATTCTGCGCATAAAGCTGTGCGAAGGTTTTTGTCTCTGATTGTGCCTATGTCTGCACCTCTTGTGCCAAATTGGTTACAATTTCGGCTAAAACCTCAAACGTCATAGATTGTTCAGAAGTAGCACCCGGATCAACTGACACTATGGGTAACCATTCCCCTGACTTCCTCTCCTAACCGTCATCAGTTTGTAGTCCATATTGGACTACCCTCTCTCCAACCCTGTCACTAGTGCCTATCTCTAGTAGTGACCTTGTGTACTGGGACTTCGCTTAGGTATACGCGCCGCTCTCCTACCCCCGCCTCTACCACAACCTCTTGATCTTTCTTGCTTGCCCCCAACATCTGGGGTAATCACAGCATAAGAAGAATGCGTCTGTCTACGGGTATCCATCTGCGCCACAACATATAAGAATACTCAATACTAAACAAGTAACTAGCATCCAACCCCAGATCCTACATAGAGCCATAACCTGACTCTGATACCAAACTATAACGCTCTAACCCAGGTATCACATCCCGAGTCCGGGAGCACTACTAATGACCTCACACACACATCACCATAAGCTCGGATTCTAATTAAAATCCGGCAACATCTCCCCATATATCAAAGAGTGCCCACCTAAAATCAAATTTCACAATAATCACCATAATTCAAACTACAATTAAAATAAGAGTTTTCGCATCCTAACATGGGCCTCTGGCCATCTAACCACAATCACACACTAGGCAGGGCCTCAAGCCACCTAATCACATGCAATTCTTATAAAATTCATTACATTATCTCAATCGTCATTATGAAATCCTTATAACCATCAACACAGACTATTAAAGTATTTAAACTAGATTTAAGGTCCACAATTCTGATACGAGAGGCCCGAACACATGGCACTAACCCTTGGCCATTCATCCAATGTACCAATACGGTACAAAATCATTATAACACATGTCAACAACAAGTACTAAATGTACTATTAACAAGAACATAGTTCACTCGACATAACTTAAGTCCTAATGCTCCAAGGTGGCCATCCATGTCATGCCACTTTCTACTAATCCGCATTTTGGTATGCAGAACCAGACCCACCTGAAGGAATAAAAAAAGGTAATAGGGCGACCATATGGCTCAGTAAGGAATAAAAAAACTAAGTAAATTAGATAGGCTGAATTTATGAAATGAGCACCATGCATCAAAATGCCATTTATCATGTGCACATAATATGCAAAACATTGGCTACACCTTACAGTATCTGGTGCACTAGTCAACGGATATCTGGAATACTGTCAGAAATCTTGCACATTGGCCCCAGACCCCAAAGTAAGGTGTACCGCTCCTGCGGAAATCCTAATGATGACCTAACACATTCTGGTGTTCCACCAATCACCACATAACCTAAAGGGAACTATGGATCTATATCCATAGCCCTCAATGCATCTATCATATGCATGTCCAACATGAATTCAAAGAAATCAATCTATATACCAAACCTATATATACACATATCTACATGATATATGTTTGAGAGAATCATGGCTCAATCTTCCTAGGAAACAATCTAGGCAAGAACACAAAATGGAAGATCAATGAAGGAATACAAACCGATTGTTAGATAACGAAAATGAACACGATAGAAAAGGGGTAAGAATCCCTACCTCTTTCCAAGCCAAGCCAACAACAATCCAATTTTATCAAATTAGAGTTTTCTGCCCTTTCCTTCCAAACCTAACGATTTCAATAAATCAACTTCAATTTCTTCATTCAAATAACACCAATTTATCATATCATGAATATAAAATCCAAAACCATGAGAAGTTTACCTTCTCTCTCTAGAAACTTTCCAAAACCCTTCAATCTTTCCAAAAATTCCACCTTTAACCTAAACCAACATTAAAACCGAGTAAAACATCCATAATAATCCTAAAATCAACATATCTCAACCTCTTGTTAATAACTCAAGATCTAGAAAACCCTAGAAATTTCAAAACGTTTCAAAACTAGGAAACTTACCTTTAAGCTTAGATTCAACCCTTGAAACTTGTTTGAATCTTCAATCTAACCTCCAATCTTTAAAAATTACACAAAAATCTCTCTACTTCTCTCTCTCTCTGTGTCTCTAAAATCAGTTTTGTCGCTTAAAAGTGAGTATCCTTGTCGCGCAGCTGCTCTTTGAAAACGTCGAGTTCGCTTACGTGTGTTGAAAGTGCGCCTAGGTGCCCTGGCCACTTTCACCCACCTGGAACTCTCTGTTCCAGGCAGCTTTTGGGTGCCTATTTGGGCACGCCTAGGCGCCCCTCAGCCCATTTTTCATCTTCTTTTCCTGCCCGTCTCTATTCTGGGCGCACCAGTAACGCTCCTACGAGCTCCATGACCGTACCCAAAACAAATTTCATGCTCCTGCAAGTCCCAAAAACTATTTCAACACATATTTATCCACTCTCAATCTTTTACAAGTTCATATTAAAGGTCGGTCATCACAGTGAAGAAGAAATATGGCTAGTTGAGGATGCGTATCGACTATAGACAGTTGAATAAAGTAACGGTGAAGGGGTGCTAGGCATTTATCTAAGATCTACTTAAGATCGGGATATCATCAGTTGCGGATTAAGGATTAGAATATCCAGAAGATGATGTTTAGGACTCGATATGTGCATTGTGAGTTCTTGGTAATGCCGTTTGGGTTGACTAATGATTCTACGAAAGGTGATAGATGTGTAGAATGGTGATCCGATATTTGATATGATTGAGGAAGACTCAAGTTGGGTTCGTGGGAATGATGCAAGTGTGAGATTTGTGGGAGGGCTAGTGGTTCCCGATGAGAGAGAATTGAGATAGGAAATTCTAAAAGAGGCACACCATTCATGAGTTTTCATACGTCTAGGGAGTACGAAGATGTACCAAGACTTGAAAAGGAACTTCTAGGGAGGGAGATGAAGGCCGATGTGGCCAAGTATATGGTGAAGTGTTTGACTTTCCAACAAGTGAAAGATGAGCATCGAAAGTTGGGGGGGGGGGGGGGGTTACTACAACAACTACCCGTGGCCCAATGGAAATGGGAGAGGATTATGATGGCCTTCTACCAACGAACAAAACGGATTCGCTGGAGTCCTTGAGCAACTTATATGTAAGGAATATTGTGAGATTGGATGGGGTTTCATTATCTATCGTGTTAAACTGGGATCAATGGTTCAGAGATGATTCTAGAGAAGTCTATAGGAGGCCTTGGGGCTGAAGCTAGATTTTAGTATGGCTTACCATCCTCAGAGTGACGGACAAAATGAGAGAACCATTCAGATTCTAGAAGACATATTGCGCCCATGTGTGGTAGATTTCAGAAATGGTTAATACCGGTACATACATTTGGCAGAGTTCATATATAACAACTCAGTCTAGAGTAGTATCGGTATGACATCTTTCAAGGTGCTTTATAGGAGGCTTTGCAGATCACCATTGAGTTGGGTTAAAGTTGGAGAGAAGGCTGTTTTAGGACCAAATATTGTCAAAGAAGCAAGGGGAACGAGTGGAGGTAATTAAGAAGCGATTGCTTATCATCTAGAGTCGACATAAATTTTATGCCGACAAAAGGAGAAGGTCATTAAAGTTATTAAAGTTTGCAATTGGAGATAAGGTGTTTCTCAAGGTTAGTCCAAGAAGTGGTATCCAGCGATACAACATTCAAATGACCGTTTGAGATTCTCAGGCTTGTTAGTCCTGTGGCATATCGTTTGGCACTTCCACCCAAGTTGTCAAAGGTTAATGATGTGTTTCATGTCTCTATACTCCAAAAGTATGAGACAAACTCTACATATGTGCTGGATTGGACTACTGTAACACCCAGGTTCGTAGATGGCTTAGGGAATAGTATAAATTGATAGAACGGTGAGAGAGGTTATTTTATATATATCATTTTTATTGAGTTTTATAAATGCGACAAAATATACGGGAAACGAATAAAAATTATGGTTACAGAATTTGCTAGAAGTGAAAAATAAAATGATAATGATAATAGTAAAATAACAAATAATGCAGTACGAATTTAACAATATTTGATGATTAACATTAGGGTTAAGATTAATAGGTAATAAACCAGATAACTTAGGGGTAAAGAGGTCCAAAAGAAGTGAGAAATTAATAAAATAAATAGGGGGCACGAAGCCCTAGGCAGGGACCGGGTAACAGTGTGGAAGATAGAGGGCGGCGACGGGAGGTTAGGTGAGCTTTTCCGGTGGAATCTTCCGGCGATTTTAGCGTCAAGGGGTAGAGCTCGAGGAGACGAAGTGGTTGATATCGGTTTCGGACGGAGAAGGTGAAGAACCGCCACGAATCGACGCACGGAAGGTAGCGGCCGCCGCAACTTCTATGCCTGATTCCGCCTTCCCTCGACGTCGACTTAGGTAGTGGGTGACACTTATGGACTTGTCGGTCCACCGGCTACAAACCCCAGGCATCCGTGGGTTCCACCACCCGCGTTTGGGCGGTGACCCGATTTCAGTACCGCCGGGTCTGGCGACCCGTGTTGGGGAATCCGGCAGGTCAGTCAACCCGGTTGACTTTGACCTGTCCGGATGAATTAGGGTGTTCTGATTTTTTTAATTTACCTAGGCTAATTAATTAATCAAAAATTGGTAATTTAATCAGTAAATAAAATATTAATGGGGATGAATACTATGATCAATTTCAGGGACACTTGCTGAGCAATAGTTGTTGGAATTACGAGGGTATACTAAGGTAAGTAATTTTACACCTGTGTCACGGAATACTGTGTTGCTTTATGATTGTGTAACTGATTATTGTGATGAGGTGCTGTAATGCAATAACTGATTATGTGACGATATAGATGTGAGTATATGTTTTTGGGTGAACATTTATTGTATTGTGTGTTGTCTGAGTATGCAAATATGAATTAATTGTCATTCATAACATACATACATATACATAGATGAAAGAATGAATGAAAACGGAAAAAGGTTTTTAGAAATCAAATATTGCTGCTACAGAGGGGGTATATTGAAAATGTCGAAGGTTGAGGTATTTATTGAAAGGGTATCCTTGAGATACAAAAAGAGGAAAAATCCTGACCGGTTGCTCTGTAGCGGTATATTATGATCTCGGGCCCAAATACGAAAAATAGGTTTTAATGAAAGGAACGCGGAAAACATTATGGGTTTTATGGTGCATATATCATGTTGCATAATTGCATGAAAAATTACTTGCTGGGCGTTGGCTCACGATATTCCGTGGTGAAGGTAATGACCTATATGAAGATTATGCAGATTTGCTGGTTGATGGTGCTGCAGCAGATCCTTGAAATGATGCTCATGTGGACAAAGGGGACGAAAATTGTTAGTGGAGGACTGAGTGGTTAACTAAGTGATCAAAAGACAGTATGATTTTATTATTTATGCTAAGAATAAATGGGAGTATCATAGTATGAATTTAATAAGCTATGGTAGTTGTTAAGTTGTTTTTGTTAAGCTGTTGGAGAATTTTAATGAGGGTTTACTGATTGTGATTACCTATAACATGTTAAGAGATTTGTATAAGTTGATATCATTGCGTAGTAAGATGATTTGTTTTTAGTTGGGCAAGAATGTTTAAAGGTGACACTCTACCCAAGAACCTAGCAATTCGGGAAATTGATGGGATGGGGTGTTACAGTTGGTATCAGAGGAAAATCGATTCTTTGGTAAGGGAAGTGTGTTGAAAAAAAAAAACCACATGAGCTTCAAGGATCGGCACGGCCATCAACAAGTAAGTATTTCGAGTTGCTTATAATATTGCAATATTTGTTTATTACTCAATTATTTTATTAATGTGAAATGTTACTATATAGTATGTACGAAGTATGTTGGGTATTTAGATATGAAGATTTTGAATATGTGATGAAATGTTTAAGAGTGGTGATAAATTGTAAATGGTTCAGGTTGGGAGATGGCATACACAAGGAGAGTGCGAAAGGTGCTAAGGGGTAAATCATTGTATCAGAGACCAAAGGAGTATCACTGTATTAAGCGAAACCCCACACGGTCATCGGAATATTATGTGGGATGTTTGGCAGAGGCCTTGAAAACCCTAGAAATCGACTATATCTTACCTCCGGTCTCTAAATTTAAGTTATTACTATGTAAGTTGACCATAGGCGAAATCACGATCATGAAGATGGTATGGAAGAGTTTGAAGGGACAAATGATTGGGATGGGTGATCGATTTGATGCATTGGTTCATGTTTATGAGAAATATTGCCTAGAAAAGTCTTCAAGCTTAGTATTATTAGGCATGTGATTAGGGTAGGACTAATTACTTGGGGTGAGGGTTTTGAGGAAATTTTTGTTACTTTTGTTCCACGGGCAATAAAGTCGCTAATAAGACGACGAGTTTGGTAGTAGTTATTGAATAATTGTTAACACAATGATGTTTATTGATTTGTTATTAATGGTTGGTTTTTGTTGTTATCATAAAGTTGAACTTAATAAGATTAAGATTAGAGGTTATTTTAATGGTATGATTGTTGACTGAACTGTGTGTATGGTGATGTAATATACTATGTGCATGACATGTTATCAGTAGGTGTATGCAATAAATTACGTATGAATAGGGAAGAATAAACGGTTTATATGGGTTTTGTAAACAGCAAAAATGAACCGCAATGGATTTGTTAGGAGGAATGGGAATGGACAGGGAGGGTCCAATGATGCGTCAAGACTCGGAAATGACGGAGAATGAGAGATTGCGGCACCCACAGTCAATGGGATCGGGAATCAAGAAATGATGACTCGGATGTTAGATATGATGCAACAATAGCAACAACAACATGCTGAACAAATGCAAAGGTTAATTGAAATGCAACAACGACCACCAACAAGAGTGGATGTCATTGAAAGGTTCCGAAAGCTTAATCCGAAGCAGTTCGTAGGTGGGACTGATCCATTTGTGGCTGAAGAATGGATTCGATCTTTGGAGATCATCTTTGAACATCTGAGATTGATAGATAGTGAAAAGGTGCAATGTGCTACGTTCATGTTGGCAACCCATGCTCGAGATTGGTGGGACGGGGCAAAATTGGCTGTGAATGTGACGGAGCTTACCTGGAGGAGGTTCAAGGAGATGTTTGATAATAAGTTTTTCCCCGAAGAAGTGAAGGACAGAAAAGTTAAGGAATTTTTAGAGATCAAATAGGGAAGTATGACTATCGTAGAGTTGGTCCGGAAGTTTGAACAAGGGTGCAGGTTTGTCCCTTTTATTGCAGAGAATGCATCGAAAAAAAGGGATCATTTCTTAAGGGCTTTGAACCCTCGGGTTAAGAGCATGGTCAGGATGTCGGCTGCGGCAACATATGAAGACCTAGTTGACAAAAAAATGATAGCGGAGGAGGATCAGAAGGATATAATCAAGGATATCCAGCGACAGCGACAAACAGGCAAGACAAGAAGCTTCAACAAGGTAGCTAACCAGCGAAACGCTATAGAACACAACACGGAACAGGGAAGTGGGAAGAAGCCGAGGTGGACAACAGAGGTTCCAGGGACGACTTCAATCACTGGTGCGAAGGCTAAGGCAGAGAATAAAGTATTGTGTCGGAAATGTAATAAGTCACATACAGGCGACTGTTTGGAGGGGTCCAACACTTGCTACTGGTGCAAGGAGAAAGGACATTATGCCTGGGATTGTCCAAAAAGGGTTGCTGAACAGAAGAAGGTACCAACTAGAATTTTTGCAATGACTCAAGATCAGGTGGAGCAGGAGGGCACTGCGGCCATAAGCGGTAATGTAACTATTCATGGATTATTTGCATATACTCTAATTGATTCTTGTGCCACACATTCATTTATTGCACGGTCGTTGATAAAGAAACTAGGAGTATTGCCAGAAGATATAACCATAGGATATTCTATTGCATTACCTTCTGGGGAGATTATGGAGTCTAGTCAAATAGTGAAGGATTGCCCTATTCAAGTTGGGAATAAAACCCTGTTGGAGGAATTGATAGTATTAGGTTTGGAGGAATTCGAAGTGATACTTGGAATGGACTGGCTCGTGAAATATCGTGCCACTATTGATTGTAAAGGAAAAAGGATGGCTCTAATGTCTACAGAAGGATAGTCATTAGAGTTTAGGGCTGACAGTAGACAAAGGCAATTAATGATGATTTCAGTCATAAAAGCGAGAAAGTACATGCAAAGAGGGTGCATGGGATATTTAGCTAGTATAGTACTAACAGAAAATGAACCAATAACAAAGATAGGTGATATCGCAGTGGTAAAGGACTTTTCGGAGGTATTTCCGGATAGCTTGACAGATGTACCCCTAGTGAGAGAAGTCGAGTTTGGAATCGAAGTGGAACTAGGTACGACACCTATATCAAGGGCACCCTACAGAATGGCTCCTACTGAGTTAAAGGAGTTAAAGACACAATTGGATGAACTGTTAGGTAAAGGGTTTATTCGACCTAGCTACTCACCGTGGGGAGCCCCGGTGTTGTTTGTAAAAAAGAAGGATGGGTCGCTAAGACTATGCATAGATTATAGAGAACTGAATAGGGTGACAGTTAAGAATAAATACCCACTACCTCGCATTGATGATTTGTTTGATCAATTACAAGGTGCTGTAGTGTTTTCAAAAATTGATCTTCAATCCAGGTACCATCAATTAAGGGTCAAGATAGACGATATCAAGAAAATGACCTTTAGAACACGCTACGGGCACTATGAGTTTTTAGTTATGCCATTCGGGTTGACAAATGCCCCCGCAGCATTTATGGACCTAATGAACCGAGTGTTCAAGGAGTACATAGATCGATTTATTATTGTATTCATTGATGACATACTGATCTACTCGAGGAGTTTGGAAGAACATGAGGAGCACCTACGGGTTACTCTACAAGTGCTAAAAGAGAATCAACTCTATGCCAAACTCAAGAAGTGTGATTTCTGGATGAAACAAGTGGCCTTCTTAGGGCATGTAGTGTCCGCAGCAGGAATACTAGTTGACCCCAATAAGATAGAAGCGGTTGTCAGTTGGCCAACACCGAGAAATGTCACAGAAGTTCAAAGTTTCCTAGGAATAGCTGGTTATTATAGACGATTTGTGAATGACTTTGCCAAAATAGCGATACCTTTGACGACGTTGACAAAGAAGAATACCAAATTCCTGTGGAACTAGAAGTGTGAAGAAAGTTTCCAGGAATTGAAGAAGAGGCTAGTGACTGAACCAGTGTTGACGGTACCAGACGGACATAGTAGGTTTACGGTGTATAGCGATGCTTCCAAGAATGGACTGGGTTGTGTTTTGATGCAAAATGGAAAAGTAATTGCTTACGCTTCAAGGCAATTGAAGGAGTACGAGAAGAATTACCCTACACATGACCTAGAAATCGCAGCAGTGATTTTCGCCTTAAAAATATGGAGGCATTATTTATATGGAGAAAAATGTGAAATATACACCGATCATAAGAGTCTTAGGTACTTATTCACACAGAATGAACTTAATATGAGGCAGAGGAGGTGGTTGGAGTTGGTGAAGGATTATGACTGTGTAATAAATTATCATCCAGGGAAAGCTAATGTGGTTGCGGACGCATTGAGCAGAAAGTCAACTTTAGCTTCAGTAATAGTACAACCAACTATACTGAAGGATTTGCAACGACTCGAGGTGGAAATAGTTCCTTTTGGACGGAAGAGTAGTATGTCAGCATTGAGCATGCAACCAACACTGGTGGATAAGATTAAAGAGAAACAACAAGGGGATGAGGAGTTGGTCAAACAGAGAGGGAAGATAGAAGAGAGCACAACAACAGATTACGTAGTAGATGAGAAGGGGGCTATAAGGTACAAAGGGAGATTGTGCGTACCAGAGGACACAGAAATAAGGAAGGAAACCTTACTGAAGCTCATCATACACCTTACTTTATACATCCGGGAAGTACGAAGATGTATCAAGACTTGAAGTTACACTACTGGTGGCCAGGTATGAAGAAGCATATAGCAAAGTTCGTGGCTAGATGCTTGACATGTCAACAGATTAAGGCAGAGCACCAACGACCAGTGGGAACATTACAGTCACTAGAAATTCCACAATGGAAATGGGAGCATATCACGATGGATTTTGTATCAGGATTACCAAAATCGGACCGAGGCAATAATTCAATTTGGGTGGTTGTAGATCGACTTACTAAGTCGGCACATTTCTTGGGGGTGAAAACTACTTATAGTATGGATCAATACGCTGAATTGTATGTGAAAGAAGTAGTAAGGTTGCACGGAATACCTGTTTCTATTGTCTCTGATCGGGATCCCAGGTTTACATCAAGATTTTGGAAAAGTTTCCATGGAGCAATGGGCACTAAATTGGAATTCGGGACTGCATTTCACTCGGAGAGCGATGGACAGTCGGAAAGAGTCATACAAATACTGGAGGATATGTTACGAGTGTGTGTGATGGAGTGGTCGGGGGGATGGGAGAGGTACTTGCCGTTAGTGGAATTCTCCTATAATAACAGTTATCAGGCGAGCATTGGTATGGCTCCATATGAAGCATTATATGGGATGAAATGCAGGTCGCCAGTACATTGGGAGGAAGTGGGGGAGAGGAGGTACTTGGAAGAACAGCGGATCGGGCCTGAAATATTACAGGAAACCAAAGATGTGGTGGGAAAGATTCAAGCAAAAATAAAAGTAGCATAGAGCAGACAAAAGAGCTATGCGGATACGCGTAGAAGGGATTTGGAATTCAAGGTAGGAGATCAAGTGTTTTTGAAGGTAGCCCCAATGAAGGGAGTAATGAGATTTGGTAAAAAGGGTAAACTAAGTCCCCGGTATGTGGGGCCATTTGAAATACTGGAGAGGGTGGGGACGAGAGCATTCCGACTTGCTTTACCAGCATCCTTGTCAGGAATACACAATGTGTTCTATGTATCAATGCTACGAAGGTATTTAGAAGACCTGAATCATGTGCTAAGTTATGAATCATTGGAATTGACCCCAGATCTGACTTACGAGGTGAGACCGGTAGAAATTTTAGCAAGGGAAGTGAAACAACTGCGGAACAAGAAGATAGCACTCGTGAAGGTTTTGTGGAGGAATCAAAAATTTGAGGAGGCCACATGGGAGAGAGAAGAAGACATGACGACAAAACATCCACAGTTATTCAGGTACATTAATTTCGAGGACGAAATTTTTATAAGGAGAGAAAACTGTAACACCCAGGTTCGTAGATGGCTTAGGGAATAGTATAAATTGATAGAACGGTGAGAGAGGTTATTTTATATATATCATTTTTATTGAGTTTTATAAATGCGACAAAATATACGGGAAACGAATAAAAATTATGGTTACAGAATTTGCTAGAAGTGAAAAATAAAACGATAATGATAATAGTAAAATAACAAATAATGCAGTACGAATTTAACAATATTTGATGATTAACATTAGGGTTAATATTAATAGGTAATAAACCAGATAACTTAGGGGTAAAGAGGTCCAAAAGAAGTGAGAAATTAATAAAATAAATAGGGGGCACGAAACCCTAGGCAGGGACCGGGTAACAGTGTGGAAGATGGAGGGCGGCGACGGGAGGTTAGGTGAGCTTTTCCGATGGAATCTTCCGGTGATTTTAGCATCAAGGGGTAGAGCTCGAGGAGAGGAAGTGGTTGATATCGGTTTCGGACGGAGAACGTGAAGAACCGCCACGAATCGACGCACGGAAGGTAGCGGCCGCCGCAGCTTCTACGCCTGATTCTGCCTTCCCTCGACGTCGACTCAGGTAGTGGGTGACACTTATGGACTTGTCGGTCCACCGGCTACAAACCCCAGGCATCCGTGGGTTCCACCGCCCCTGTTTGGGCGATGACCCGGTTTCAATACCGCAGGGTCTAGCGACCCGTGTTGGGGAATCCGACAGGTCAGTCAACCCGGTTGACTTTGACCTGTCCGGATGAATTGGGGTGTTCTGATTTTTTTAATTTACCTAGGCTAATTAATTAATCAAAAATTGGTAATTTAATCAGTAAATAAAATATTAATGGGATGAATACTATGATGAATTTCAGGGACACTTGCTGAGCAATAGTTGTTGGAATTATGAGGGTATACTAAGGTAAGTAATTTTACATCTGTGTCACGGAATACTGTGTTGCTTTATGATTGTGTAAGTGAGTATTGTGATGAGGTGCTGTAATGCAATAACTGATTATGTGACGATAAAGATGTGAGTATATGTTTTTGGGTGAACATTTATTGTATTGTGTGTTGTCTGAGTATGCAAATATGAATTAATTGTCATTTATAACATACATACATATACATAGATGAAAGAATGAATGAAAATGGAAAAAGGCTTTTAGAAATCAAATATTGCTGCTACAGAGGGGGTATATTGAAAATGTCGAAGGTTGAGGTATTTATTGAAAGGGTATCCTTGCGATACAAAAAGAGAAAAAATCCCGACCGGTTGCTCTGTAGCGGTATATTATGATCTCGGGCCCAAATACAAAAAATAGGTTTTAATGAAAGGAACGTGGAAAACATTATGGGTTTTAAGGTGCATATATCATGTTGCATAATTGCATGAAAAATTACTTGCTGGGCGTTGGCTCACGATATTCCGTGGTGCAGGTAATGACCTATACGAAGATTATGCAGATTTGCTAGTTGATAGTGCTGCAGCAGATCCTTGAAATGATGCTCATGTGGACAAAGGGGACGAAAACTGTTAGTGGAGGACTGAGTGGTTAACTAAGTGATCAAAAGACAGTATGATTTTATTATTTATGCTAAGAATAAATGGGAGTATCATAGTGTGAATTTAATAAGCTATGGTAGTTGTTAAGTTATTTTTGTTAAGCTGTTGGAGAATTTTAATGAGGGTTTACTGATTGTGATTACCTATAACATGTTAAGAGATTTGTATAAGTTGATATCATTGCGTAGTAAGATGATTTGTTTTTAGTTGGGCAAGAATGTTGAAAGGTGACACTCTACCCAAGAACCTAGCAATTCGGGAAATTGATGGGATGGGGTGTTACAACTACCCTGGAATGGAGGAAGATAGAAGTTAAACTCCTTAACTAGTGATGATTCTGGACCAATAGGATAAAGTTACAAAGTTGAGTGTAATTCTGTTGGTGAAAGACATATGGACATACCATCGCACTAACCAAGTAACTTGGGAGCTTGAACCCAAGATGAGAGAGAAATATCCAGAGTTGTTTGAAACTTTAGGTAGGTTTCTTTAAATTTTAGAAAGAAATTTCTTTAAGGGGAGGAGCATGTGATGATTGACCCCATAGATTTGAGCCTAGAAAGATTATAAGTTAGAAAGATATGTGTTTTTTGAGCATGTAAAGGGGCCTAGGTGCATTAGACAAGCTAGAAGTGTAGTTTAAAACTGTCATGGGAGCACCAAAGTTGCACCCAGGACAGAACCAGATAAAATGAACAGTGGGAGAGTAAGGCTTGTGTGCCCAGGTGAACATCACTAAATTCTTAGGCGCACATCACCACTACACCTAGGCATGCATATTTTGGGTGCCCATGAGCACCCTGTACAGGGGAAGTCAAAAAAAAATTGAAGGTCAAGTGTGCTTAGGAGCACCCCAAGCCCTTTTATTGTGTTACATGTTCCACTTAGGTCATTTTCTATTAGAGATGAGATAGAGAAAGAAGACAGAGATAGATAGATAGATAGATAAATAGATAGATAGATAGAAAGATAGATATAGAGGAAGAGAGAGAGAGAGAGAGAGAGAGAGAGAGAGAGATATTCATGTGGATTTGGGCTTAAATTGAATATTACATCATGATTCAACAAAGGTTAAAAGATTTGAGGTAAGTTTCATGTGTTTCATAGAAGCTAGGGTTTTGCGGTTTTCATTAGAACTTTAAATAGATGTTTTAGGATGACTATATAGGTCTATTTGGGTCTATTGATGATGATATATACTAGGTTGCTTACTGATTTGCTGGTTTGAAAGCTTGAATGCTTGATTTGGGATTCTAGAGAGAGAAAAGTAATATCTCTTGATTTTGATTGTTGGAGATTTAATGGTGTGAATGAGTGATGAATTTTCTATATGGTAGGTTTTGAAACACAAATCTAGAAATTGGAAATTTAACTTCTATTAGCTTAGATTCGAGGTAGGGGATTTCTAACCAATCTATTTCATTATTTTATTCTCAATATCTTAAATGTGGTTGTTATCTTCATTGCTCTTCCACTTTTGTGTTCACTTCTTAATTGGTTTCTAAGGAAGAACAAACCTATGATTAATTCTCACAATCTATAAATTGCATCTCCCTATTTGATTGTTTGGTCCTATTTTGAGCATGAGTTGATCTTGTCCATGCATCATAAATAGGTAATATATATGTAGGACTCGTATATATATATATATATATATATATATATATATATATAGAGAGAGAGAGAGAGAGAGAGAGATTAGGGTGATTGCGCCAAGGATAAGCTTGGTTCCATGTGTTGTAATTTCCCAAGAAATTGACTTGCTATTGATCATTCATTGATATCAATGGAAAAGCTTTAGTCACATGATCTTGCATAGAGCAAACTGAACAAAGAGTCTCAGCTTGTGATGGAACCTTTATAGTCACCCCCGTCAAAGCTTCAACAAGCATGTCTATTTTTCGATTAATATTGCACATCGCTGCTTCAACTTTGACATCAGATCTCACCTCATATATGCCTTGTCGCTTTGTTGAGCTTCTACCCCTTGTAGAAAATTGTTGAGAGTCTTCACTCAATTCTTCAAATAACTCCATAGCTTCTTCGCTACTCTTTCTCATAAGAACTCCATTGCAAGCAGAATCAACTTTCATTCTATTAGCCTCGTTCAACCCTTCATAGAAATGCAAAACCACATCATCTTTGTGTAAATTATGGGTTGGGCAACGAGCTACTTTACTCTTAAAATCCTTCCATGCTTCATAAAACAAATCACCATCCTTTTGTTGAAAATTCTGGATTTCTCTCACAAGTTGCTTGGTTCAAATAAAATAACTAATTCAACAATTGATGAAAATTAGCTTGGATTTGGCTAGTTCAAATACCTCCACCTGTGCACGCAAATCAATCCGCAATTAAACAAATTAATAATTTAACGACGTCAATTGAAAGACTTTGGTCCAGCTCTAACAATTAGATTTCCCTAAACAACGACCCTGACTTTGGTCCAGCTCAAGGTCTTTTCTTATCAAAGGAGTCTTGGTTTGGTCTCTCCTAAGAATTTCCTAAGACAAACATCAGCACGTGGAAATCGACAATCGCACAACCTAAGGCAATGGTCTATTACCCAATCAATTATGTTTAATGTTCCCAAACCTGAATCGCAAAACAAGTTTTTATCACTTCGTCAAACACCGGGTCATGGTCAGCCGAATATGTTCAACTAACAATTCCTAAATATTATGATGATGGCCAGACATGCATAACAATAGGAAATCAACAATAAATTCAGAGAACAATGAATTAAATCCAGTCTAATCAACAATCAATCTGTGCACAAAGTTTAAGTAGAAGAAAATACCAAATCCTAGCTAAAAAGTTCTTAGCTACGCATACTCATACTAAAAACCATAAAAATACTCAAGACAATTGTTCGAATCGATGGGAAAGATGAAGGAATTGTCACGCTTGGAATGCCTCTTCTCTGCCCCCTGTATTCTGGAAAATCTCCCCCAGTATCTGGCGGCTAGGGTTTAGTCTTTAACCATAAAAAGTTATTGTCTCCACTGCCACGTCAGCTGGGCTCGTTTCTGCAAATCCCGCAACCGCGGCCGCGCGTAGGTTGCGCCTGGCTCACTTTTATCCAAAATTCTACTTTTCCAACTAAATAGCATCCAGCTGTACCTGTCATTAAGAATTAAACTTTTAGTAATTTATTTATAATCAAGTATCAATTTCATGCGGAGTTAATGATCATTTAATGTAGAACTTGAAATATGTTTTGAGGTCATTGCAATTCTTTAGTGGAGTGAATTGCAATTTACCAAAGGAAGAAAGGTGGCTATTGTTACTCTGAATTTTCTATTTGGTATTTAGTCAAAACATATTTTCTATATGATCCTTGTTGTGCCTCTGTATAAAGAACTTGAGACGTTTAGGGTAAAGAGTTTTTTTGTTTGAGATGTTTTTCTCTCATAAAAAACTGAAATCCCAGACACTTCTCTCCTTGCTGAGTTAGAGTTCCTGAATTGAGGTCATGCAGCAGAAGACTGCTAGCCCCGAGTTCATGCTCATGTGGTGTTTGGTTTGATATCAAAAGAAGCTATTTTAGTTCGAGATCCAGTTGTGATATAGATTCGATAGACAGATCGTGGTAGCTATTCAATTCGTGATCAAGGGTTGTTATGTGGTTTGTGAAAGGATAAGAAGAAGTCATTTTGCTGTGTTTACACCATAATTATCCTGGCTTAATGGGCTAAATGTGGCCTAAAATATGAGCTAGATGGGACATAGAAAATGCGCCGCGCATCACTAGAAGATGGACTGGTCTAATTTTAGTCTATATAGGGCAGTGAAAAGGAAATAAATGGGCCTTTAATTTAATATTAGATGGGCCTAGTTTTAATTTTTAGGGAGGAAATAAGACATGGTTTTATGGGTTGCCTAGAATCTAGGAAGTCAAAGTTATCTAAGTTGGTTACCTAGCTATATTGGTGGAAACACTAATTCATTCGAACAAATTCATCATGCAGCATAAACTGAGCGTTTTCTTCAGGTTTATGGAGAAGGTGGAGGTGGAGGCACATTTGAGAGAATTTTGGGTAGTTGCAGTCATGACAAACATGACAGTTGATTCAAGAATTCTCAGTAGATATAAAAGCATGAAGAAGAGGAGAAGAACACCCACACAACACATCACATAACTTCAGTCCAACGACATAAACATATCTCTTTCAATTTTTCTAGCTTTCAGGCATTCTAGCTTTTGCTTACATTCAAATCTTGTACGCACATTTTTGCAATGATTTTTTGCATCAATGAAATATTTTAGTTTGACAATTGTTTCTAGTGAAATATCCAGTAAATGGCTTTCCAGTGGATCTAAAGTTCCTTGGAGATTCATAGTGAGATTATAAGTGACTCATTTCTCCATACAATCGTTTGATTATAAGTCTGATTATAAGTACACTTACACTACATATTTTCACATTTGAGACTGACTGCGAGTCTCTAGCACACCTGCAAACATTGTCTCGTGACGAAGGGGTAAGATAGACCGTTTTGGCAGACTACAACCAATAAAGCCAACATCCTTTTTGTCACACCCAGTGGACCCAATTGTTATGGTTAACCATGCCTCCCAAAACTCAAAGATTTGATAAGAAAATTGTAATGGGAATTTAAATTCCTAAGGGAGATCCTACAACAACAGAATTTAATCAATCACCACCATCTCAAGAGGAGTTTTTTTCTCAAAATTCATCAACAAGGGAGCATACCACTTAGAGTAGGCCATCAATTCTAGTACCATTCCAAGAAGACTGACGTGTTGGACACTAGACTGAAGGAATTTCAAAATGACCTTGTGCTCACACTACAAAGAGCAATGCAGACCGTCATTCATTCACTCTCAAAAGGAGAATATGAGTTAGTTCCTAAGGCAAACAAAGGAAAAACCAAAGTCCATGAACTCAGAGGGCATGATTCTGGTGCATAAGGTTCTATTGACTGACAAAATGAAACTAAATAGGTCAAATATACTCCACCTCGCAAAAGGGAAGAGAGTATTGTTGTCTAGACTGGCATTGGATGTTCGCTCACCCCAATGGTCCAATCATAGATTTTTGCTCACACAAGTCAGACGAACTCTCTAGCAACTTATCACTAGAACGAGGTCCCTAATGCCAGCCAGTAGAAAGGCGCATCTCGAGTTCTTGGATTCACTGTCTATGATAATCCTGCTGGCAAGATTCCACCTGTAGATATGGATGCTATCATGAATGTTGTTAAAGAACTCTCTGGACTTGGACTCAGATAGGTTGGACATCTTGAATATCACAAGCCATCTGAAGTTCATTGATCGGTAGAATCCTTATCCCTGAGGGTTCAGAGTCTCAGAATTCATGCTATTTTCTGAGGAGGAGATGCAGTCCACTATTGAGCATGTTGAACATTTTACCATCCATGTGGTGAGTTGGATAATTATGATAACTTTGACAATTTCAGAATGCGTCTATTTCCAAATTCATTGACAGAATTCTATGGATTCTTAACATTACCACAAAATTCTATGGATTCTTGGAAAGAGATGGAGAGAATCTTCCACACACAGTTCTTTAGATTCGAGCCAGAAGATGACCTGATCCCAACAGACGTTACTATAGAGGGATTCATGGGAGAAGTTACCAAGGTAGTGGGAGTGCTGTAGTCTATCTGACAGTAGACAGTAACCTAACAGCTTTCTTTGTCATTCATTCCAATGCAAAATACCATGATTTAAGAGAAAGGGACTGGATACATACCAACTGGTGTGTACCATATTCACTATATCAACTGTTGTTGTCTTGGAGGGACAATGATGTGGAGGTGGTATAGCAAGACCGAAAGTCATTCAAGGCCAATTTAAATAATATGGAAGCTTGATACTATGACACTAACATGGGACCCATCAAATTCTTTGGTCACACCAATGAAGAAAATCCAAAGTATTTATCTCCATCCAAGGCAGAGTTCTATTTGTTCGTAAAGAAAGCAAAGGAGATGATTCGACTTGAGGTAGTTATTCCATATAGGCCGGCCTCCATTCCCATCATCGAAGAAGTCCCATAATGCCTCTTTCTCCATCTGAGAAAGTGTTAGTGCTGGCCGCAGTTAAGAAAGCTCAAGAGTGGGAGCAAAATGGAGCAGAGGTTATCTTTGCAGATGAGGAATTTGAAATCAAGGGCAAAGATATCAAACTTAAGACTTAAAGAAACCACCACCAAAGTTGGACGATCTGAAAATAGAAGTTGAAGACTTGCTAGAGCAGCTTAATTTGGGAACAAAAGAGGACCGACAACCTACTTACATTAGTAAGCTTTTAGACTACAATACCAAGGTATGTTAATTAAACTGTTAAAAGAGTATCGCGATTGTTTCACTTGTAATTATGAAGAGATGCCAGGTTTAAGACTTAGTTCAACATCGACTTTCAAACAAATCAGACTGTAAAACGATCAAACAAGCTCCCAAGAGGATGTCAATAGAAATAGAGTTAAAAGTCCAAAGAGGAAATCCAGAAACTGCACAAAGTTGGCTTCATACTACTTGTACGCTATTCATAATTTCTCTCCAGCATTGTACTAGTGGTCAAAAAGAACGGAAAGATCTGAGTATGCATTGATTTCAAGGATTTAAAAACACCCACTCCAAACGATGTTTATTTCATGCCAATAGCTGATATGCTGATCGACGATGCATCACATAACGAGATCTTGTCTATGATGGATGGCTATGCTGGCTACAATCGGATATTTTTTTGTAGAAGAAGATACTTCCAAAACTACATTTAGATATCCTAGAGCTTTAAGAACCTTTGAATGGGTTATTGATCTATCTAATATTTGCATGACTTTTGTACACCAATTAATACTAGTTGTTGCCTCATTTGATGCTTTTGAGCATCAGTACTGTCTAATCTTGTGATTAATGTTACTTTCAGATTAAAGGCAAAAAGGGGAAAAAGAGGTTAAAAGGACAGAGAAATTGAGGATGAATCAACTTTTCTAGAGATGGATTAACCACAAAACAAGGCACAAGAATTCGGAGAAATTGGGGATCGATCAACTATTTTGTGGATCGATCCACCATGAAGATATTAATGGCAGAGACTTTGGTGGATCGATCACCCATTTTGGGGAATCAATCCCCCACGTGCAGATCGCGAATTTTAGATTTTGCAGCTGGGTGGAAGCCATGGCATTGCCAACCAATGATTCAAAAGGTGTACTAAAATTCTTGCGAAAGAATATATTTTCACAGTTTGGGACTCCCCGAGCCATTATTAGTGATGGAGGTACACACTTTTGTAATCGACAATTCAACTCCTTACTTGCCAAATATGGGATAACTCACAAAGTTACAACCTCATACCATCCTCAAGCTAGTGGTCAAGTGGAGTTATCTAATAGGGAGTTCAAGAAAATTCTTGAAAAAACTGTGGGATCCTCACGCAAGGATTGGGCTTTGAAGCTAGATGACGCCTTGTGGGCCTACCGGACTGCTTACAAAACTTCTGCTGGAATGTCTCCATTTCGATTGATCTATGGCAAAGCTTGTCACTTACCCGTTGAGCTTGAGCATAAGGCTTTTTGGGCTGTGAAATATTTGAATTTTGATATGGTGACTGCATGAGAGAAGCGAGCCTTGCAATTGAATGAGTTGGAAGAGTTTCGCAATGAAGCTTATGAAAATGCAGCCATCTACAAAGCAAAAACTAAGAGATGGCATGACAGTCGCATTTTGCCCAAGGAATTTCATGTTGGGCAAAAAGTCCTCCTTTTCAACTCTCGTCTTAGCCTCTTTCCAGGTAAACTGAAATCCCGGTGGTCGGGACCATTTCTTGTTACTAAAGTGTATCCTTATAGAGCAATTGAGGTTGAACATGTCACTTTGGGGACAAGATTCAAGGTTAACGGTCAAAGGTTGAAGCCCTACTATGAAGCTGATTTTGATGTTCAAAAGGCTTCTTTGACCCTCCAAGATCCTCAATAGTGGATACAAGAAGTCGAGCCAATGACTATAAACAAAGGCGCTTGTTGGGAGGCAACCCAATCGAGGTATCTTCTACCCCTTTTAATTATTGTCTTATCTTCCTTGTCTATTTATTTTTCTATGATCTTTGTGCTGTTTGAAGTTGTTTTAGCAACATTAGGTGCTTTTGGGTCAAAGTTTGCAGAGTTTGCTTAGAAGAGCAGTGGCATAAGACTATACAAACGGATTCCAGAGTTTCTTAATTGATTCAACTCCTGCAGCCTGAAACTCTATACTCCTAGGTTGTGTTGTTCCTTCCCTTATTTCTTGTATATTTTTTAACACTGAGGACAGTGTTGGATTTTAGTGTGGGGATGGAAAAAATTAGAGTTTGAACTTTTGTGATCAAACATGCGCTACTTTCTAGCTCCTGATTTTTATGATATGCCTCTTTGCAATGATGATTACTAGTAGCATGGTTTGATTGCTTTTGAGATAAGTTGTCCGATTCGTGGCTTAGAGACTGTAAAATGTTATTTTTCGAACATAAAAAAAATTAGCCTAAAGGTGAAGTCAAAAAGAATGAGTATTTTGAAAACATCACTTAGCCAAATGCGGAGACTATGACCTATGTGAGATTTTGAGTCTTTCCACCTTCATTGAGTGATGAAAATCAACTCCAATTTTTTATTTTGTGCTCACTATATACTAGGTGATCTCATTATCTTTGTTCGGTTGCTTGGTCACTTGCTAAGCATGCATCTCATGAGCATAACATTCTTGTGAACTCTCCATGGGAAGATCATTTTTGTTCTCGGGAAATGACAGTAAGGTCATCTTTATTAGCCACTAAATTTCCTTTTCAATCAACCCTCACGAAAAATATTATCCCTAGATCCCTTTTTGAAGCCAAACACTAGCCTTTCCTTCTTAGCCACATACTACAGCTATTTGGATAAATTGTGGACTATTTAATGCATTTATTGAAGATCATTGAGATATACTATGAGAAAGCACAATGATTGAGGAATTCTCTTGGGCTTTTCATGAATTATCTTTAGAGAAGAGAATGAGTTTGGTAAAAAAGGGAAATTTCCCGATTGCAAAAAGAAGAAAAAAAAAGTGTAAAGTCTGGATGAATAAAAAAAAGATTTGAGGAAGAATAAATGAGAATTGGTGATGGTTGATTTTATGAGGGTGGTCTTCAATTGCTAATTTAAATAGTTCTTCAATTGTTATCAACACTCTTATCAATGCCTTCTTCCTACCTAAACCATAGACTTACATTACAAGCTTTAAAAGTCCCACTTGATCTTTTAGAAATTATGATCCGAACATGGGAGTAAATTTGGGTGTTGCTCATTGCTTAGTAGTGGCATCTTTTCATAAGATCACATTCTGCATGTTTCATGAGCTTTCTTTGCAAAATGTATATGGGATCTTGATTACACTATTCCACCCATATACGCATGAGTGAAACACTTTAGCCAACTTCGGTGTGAATTTATTTCTGAGTGAACATCGGAGAGATTTTGAAGTTGAGGCTAAGAGCTTTGTGATGTGTTCTTAAAATCAATTTATTCTGAGATTCCACCCATATACGCATGAGTAAAACATTCAATTGATTTGATGCTTGGATTGAGACCGGAAGGAGATATCTAGGATTTGCATTTTTCCATAGATACCATAAGGTTCATGTACATAGGAATATAGGGACATGCCTTGTGCAATCGTTATGTGGTTTTCCACTAATCTTAATGGGTTTTTGTCACTTAAATGTGAATGTTAGGAATAACAAAGGTTAGTGATAGGAATACTTTCAGTGTAACCAGGAATGGAGCATTGAATATGTAAGGGAGACCGATTGTCAATAATTATTGGTAATTATGGATTGTTAAGTCAAGGGAGTGGAATTGGATAGGTGATGTTGTACTTAGGAACCTTAGTCTTTTACTCATTCGATTAATATAATTTGTCACTATTGTCACTTAAATTCTCATTACATTGTTTATGTTAGTGTTAATCAAATCAAAACAACTTATTCAACTTTCCAAATAGCGCTAGTGTTAATCATAACGGATACTTATCAACTGTTAACTCAATCCTCGTGGGAACGATAATCTATTCATCACTTTATTACTTGTGCGATTTGTGCACTTGCAAATAAGTCCCGACAGTTATAATGCCATTTGGCCTAAAGAATGCGGGGGTGATGCACCAAAGAGCGATGAATGCCATATTCCACGACATGATTGGGCACTTTCTGGAGGTGTACATAGATGATATTGTCATCAAATCAAAGAAGGTTGTTGATCACATTGGACATTTGTAGAATAGCTTTAACAGAATGAGACTACAACAGCTGAAACTCAATCCGCTCAAGTGTGCATTCGGAGTGAAGGTATGAAACTTCCTAGGAATTTTTATCCATCAAAGAGGCATTGAGGTGGATAAGAAGAAAGCCAGAGCAGTCATAAATGCAGTCGCGCCTAAAAATAAGAAAGAACTGTAGCGTTTTCTAGATCAAGTAAATTATCCGAAGGCGATTCATATCTAACTTGGAAGGAAAAACAAAAGAGTTCTCACACCTTCTGAAACTCAAGAACGAAGTAGAATTCAAATGGAAACCAAGGCATGATGATTTCTTTTAGAAGATCAAGAGATATTTATGCAATCCACTTGTGCTAGCATCTCTAGTCTATGAAAGGCCCCTGAAACATTACCTCAGCCTCTCATGATTCCATAGGCTGCTTGCTGGCACAACGACCAAGGAAATGAGTAGGCTATCTATTACTTAAGCTGGGTCTTGACTGATATTTAGGTTAGATACTAAACAAAAGAAAAATTTTGTTTGGCTTTATAATGTACTTGTATGAAACTCGGACACTATCTCATCAGAGAAAAGGTACATGTTATTTCAAAATTTGATTTATTGGAATATATGTTATCCAAATCAATTATGACTGACATAATAGGAAAATGGTTGATGGCCTTGACAGAGTTTACCCATATATGGAGGCTGCAAAGACTGGTCGCTTATGTATTACACAGACTAAATTCCTAGGGTGTAAAAATTCGATAGCTCAGGCACAGACAGTGCAGCTGGAGCAAGAATAATAATTGAATCACTTGGAGGTACCAAATCCGCATTATTATTCAATATGGATTTTGACTGTACTAACAATCAAGCAAAGTACAAGGCTCTCTTGATTGGCTTGGAGATTCTAAATGAGCTTGGAGCAAGAGCCATCAAGGTACTTGGAGATTCACAACTAGTGGTGAGACAGCTGACCAAAGAATACAAATGCAACAGTCTGACTTTAGCACTATATTATGCTATAGTCGTCCAACATTTAGCCAAATTTGAGGAAGTGACACTCAATTATCTACCGCGGGAAAAGTTTTTGCAGGCAAGCGAGTTAGCTTAGACCACATTAGGACTAAAAATGCCTATAGATTTGACTCACAAGATTATTCTAGAAGAGAAGCGCCAACACCCATATTCAAACAATGTGCCTGAATATCACGTTTCTCAATCTTGATAACCTCCACTTCTCCACAAGAATCTCAACCAAACATGGCTGCTAGAGTGGCCAAAGCATCCGCCATTTGGTTCTTTCCTAGGAATATGATCAAATTATATACAATCAAACAACTTGATTAAGTCCTTGATATACTAATAGTATGGCACCGATTTGACATCCATGGTCTCTCATTCATCGCACAACTTCCTGATCACTAGTTGAGAGTCACCGTAAACTTGAAGCTTTTTGATACCAGCATCAATAACTGTTTGAATTCCCATAGTGCATGCCTCATACTCAGATATGTTGTTAGTACATTCAAAATAAAGCTTAACGGTAAATAGGGCAAGCTTTCCTTCTGGAGAAATAAGCACGACCCCTATCCCACTATCAACGATATTAGAAGCACCATCAAATAATATGACCCATTGGTCTGAGTTCTTTTGATCCTCTATTTCTAAAGTCAAAAAAATTTCGTCCAGAATCCCAAATTCATTGGTTGAAAGTCATCAACTGCCTGCTTTGCCAAGTAATATGATACGACACTCCCCTTGGTGGCCTTTTTGCATAATATATAAAATGTCATATTCTAACAATAACATCTGCCATTTTGCAATCCTCTCTGAAAGCGATGGATTCTCAAAAATGTACTTGATTGGGTTCATTCTTGAGATTAATCAAGTAGTCTGATACAACATTTATTGCTTAAGATGATGCGCAGCCCATGCCAATGGGCAGCAAGTCTTCTCCAACATACAGTAGTTGATCTCACAACTGGTGAACTTCTTACTCAAGTAATAGATTGTAGGTTCTATCTTCCCATATGAATCATGTTGCCTAATCATGTTGCCTTAACATACACCGCCATAAAGTTTTTTGGTACAAAAAGTAAAGGATAAGTAGTCTCCTTGCAACTAGAGGCATCAAGATCGGTGGGTTTTACAAACACTGTTTGATCTTCTTGATGGAAACTTGGCATTCTTCATTGCATTTAGATGGGTTATTCTCCCTGAGCAGCTTAAAGATTGGCTGACATATAGTAGTCAATTGTGAAATGAACCCGGATATAATTGAGTCTCCCCAAGAAACCTCTGATCTTTTTCTCTGTGTGAGGAGGTGACATTTCCAAAATCCCTTTCACCTTGTCTGGATCCACTTCAACTAAGGCTTTCTTAAACTTCTAAACAATTTCCCTGGATTAGTCATATGATCGTCATCCTTCTTTTACTTGGTGATCATATCGTCTAAGTATACTTCAATATCTTCATTCATCATGTCATGGAATAAAGTGACCACGATTCATTGATAAGGGGCTCCCGTATTTTTTAGATTGAATAACATGACTTTGTAGCATAACGTACCTCATAAAGTGATGAAAGTGGTCTTCTCCAGATCTTTTGGTGCCATTTTGATCTGATTATAACACGAAAAATCCATCCATGAAGAGGAATGCAAAATGCTTAGCAGTATTGTCCACCACTATGTCAAACTGGGGCAAAAGGGAGTTATCTTTTGGACTTGCTCTATTAAGATTCCTATAATCCACACACATCCAAACCTTACCATAATTCTTTGAGACTGGCATGATATTTGCGATCCACTCGGAATACTTTGACATAACAAGAAATCCTATGTCAAACTGCTTTTTCACTTCATCTCTAATTTTTAAAAGCATGCCTGGCTTCAATCTCCCTAACTTTTGCTTTATTGGAGACAATATAATTTCAATGGCAACCTATGGACTACTATGTTCGTATCAAGTCCTGGCATACCTTGATAAGACCATGCAAAAATATCTTGGTGTTCATGCAATAACTCTATCAATCTTTATTTATCTTCCCATTCAAAGGTCGCACCTATTCTAACGTCCTTTTCTAATCATCAGTCCTTAAGTTAACCACCTCAATCATTTCTTTGAGCGGTTGAATTATCTTGTCTTCTTAACTAACTTGTGTCAACATTTTTGGCAATATTTCCAATTCATCCTCACTATCATAGTTAGATTCTACATTGTTAATGGGTGCACCCAAATCTAGTACATTAGGTTCATCTTGCTCATTGTCGTCAATTTCAATCCTGTTAAATGGAATATTTTGGAATGTGTGAGATTTGAATTTGGAAGTGATAGAAAAAAAAGAATTAATATGAGAATTCGGAACGAAGACTTTTATTCATGGTGAACATAAAGGGAAATTTCAGAAACATATGAACAATGAAATGTTGAACTTGCAAAAGCCATACTAATAGAAATTCATCAAAGAAAAAGTAAAAACATGCTCAATAAAAAAAACACTCAATCAGTGATCGCTAGCTGGGCCATTGATGATAGTGATATAGATATAGATATTACTCTTGAAGGTTGCTGACGGATGGCAATTCCACACTGGTCCAGCTATCGAGGTTGAAACCTGGTACACAAAAGATGACATAATAGGGATTAGAAACAGAGTTCTAACCCTCTTCCACGACGGCAACGTGGAATTCTTTGAATTGCTCACATAGTGACCCAAATGCAACTACAGCTTGATCAACTTCCACTTGGTCAACAGACAGATTCAAAGGCATTTTCCAAAAATTGCCCCATTTTTGGGTGGGCAAACCTTCTCCAAAAAAAAATCCAAACACAAAGTTGTCATAGTGCCAAGATGGGTATCCGCTTGATCAAAAAATGGAGAAAAAGAAAAATTGGAAAGAAGAGAAGCACTCTCAGCAAGAATATGAGTTAGTTTTGCAGAAGTGGATACACCACGATCTTGAGTAACTATATTGTTGGCGTAAAAATATGCCAACGACCATGCCTAGATCAAGCCAAACTGCCTAGCTACAAAGTAGTGTAATATACTTTAGAACCAGCTTGGTCATTCGTCCCAATCAAAAGATCGTGGATGAGTTCTCAACTAACTAATAACTTAGCCCACACCAAAGTAGTCACTTCCAACTCAGAATGATTATTAGCAAGGAAAACGAAAGAAGATGCATCTTCCGTCCGAAAAAGAAAGAAGGATTTAACACTTCTAATGGTATAAAAATGGTTGAAAATGTCTCGATAAGAAAAATCCACTAGACCAAGCTTACTCAAAATAAGGCCATCACACCTAATAGGATAAGGAACTTGATGATGCAGGATTTCGGCCGCTGGGGTCTACGTCCGTACACATCGTGGAGGTCCTCCGTGCCCTACCCCGTGCGTTTGTATGAGGAAAGGATTGAACCCTTGACCTCATGTAAGCGGGGCGGAGACACTACCACCAAGCTGATCAGCTTGGTGGTAGTGGGTCTCGACCGTGATCATGAGGTCCAGGGTTCAAACCTTGCCTCATACGAGCGGTTGGATGTCCATGGAGGTCTTAAACTGGGTTGGGCCCAAGGTTTGCAATGTCAGGCCTCGTCCCCAAAAGGCGCCTTTTTGATGATGCAGGATTTGGGCTGCTGGGGCCTACGTCTGTACACATCGTGGAGGTCCTCCGTGCCCTACCCCGTGCGCTTGTATGAGGAAATGATTGAACCCTTGACCTCATGTAAGCGGGACGGAGACACTACCACCAACCCAGTTTAAGACCTCAATGGACATCCCGCCGCTCGTATGAGGCAAGGTTTGAACCCTGGACCTCATGATCACGGTCGAGACCCACTACCACCAAGCTGATCCGCCCCGCTTACATGAGGTCAAGGGTTCAATCCTTGCCTCATACGAGCGCACGAGGTAGGGCACGGAGGACCTCCACGATGTGTATGGACGTAGGCCCCAGCGGCCCAAATCCTGCATCATCAGAACTACTTGAACATAGCCAAAGTTAGGAAAATACCCTCTGATCCAAAGTTGAGCGATCTAAAAAGGACTAGAGGCATTAGGGGTTTAATGCTTGGAAACTTGGTCCAGAACGAGGAACAAGCCATGATAGATAGCAGACAGCACGAATGAAGCAACATCCCAGGATACAATTGGCGGTCTCATAAGCAAGTTGACTTCAAACTTGGGACACAAATAATATATTTACACACCCAGTAATGAATGAATGCAAATAATATATTGAATAAATATTGACATTCAATGAATTTAGTTAATTATCTATGGATACTTATGTGCATTCATCCATCGCCTTGAAATACACGAAGAGAATATCCCATGTGATCCAGAAATTCATCGAAACATAAAGTCGTTGGCCGAAGTAAGATGATTAATGAAAAAATGTTTTCATTAATTATCGCTTGTCAATAAATTATTGGATTTGTACATATGATTGTGTTAGTGGATTTGACAAATTGTCATGATCCTCACTTGAATTAGATATTGCATGAAGGAAGAATTCAATTACACGGCAATTGTAATTAAAGGTTCATATGAAATTATTCATCACTGATTGAGAAGTCAAGACATGTTGCTCGCACATTGGGCCTTAGCAAAACATATTAGCTCATGATTCAATTAATTATAAAAAGGCCCTAAGGGAGAACAAAAGAAACAAATTTTGTTTTTCCTGATTTTTTTATTCATATTTTGTTTTGCAGAACCCTAGGCTCAAGGATTGACTAGGAACTTTGTAAAATCAGAGTGTCAAACCGAATCTAGATTTGTGTCAATTAAGGTACGTATCCGTTGCGTGCATGTATCATTATTTAACAACATTAATCCTTATACCCGACAGAGGCGGGTACAAGGGACACTGCTCACCCAAATTGGTATGTAAGTAGGTATGGAGATCAGGTTTTTTAACAAGTACAGATGCTAGTGTAACCTAAATGTCACATGTTCTTCTGTACAATCTATCTATTCTAATACATTGGCGATTTTCTTCGCTTATACTGGTGCGCTCATTGTCAGTTTCATACTTCTACGAGTGGTTTGTCTAGATAGAGGAATTGGTGAAGCAAAACAATGGCTTTACTTTGAAGGGAAACGTCATTGTTTGGGTTGCATGCACTTGTTTGTTTGTATCATCACATACAGTTCTTTTTGTGAGAGAGACATGCGTAGATAAAAGCAAACAATTGATTTATGGATAAAGGCATGATATCAAAAAGTTCAGTACCAATTATATCCTGCACGTAACTAATTAATATTCACTTTTATGACTTGATAAGCCTTGACCGCGTGTACATCACAACTTCTATTAAACTAGACTTTTAACACAAGACTTTCAACCCATGATAACAACTTACGCACTAAGTTTACAAATATATATATAAAAACCCATAATTAAATACCCAACCTGACAATCGAGTATTAAATAAACATACTCACAATTCATGTTCATTTAATATGTGATAATTTAATTGCATTACGATACACTTTCAAGGTAAGCTACCTTGCTGCACACTAATCTCCCAATTGTCAACAACCAAGGTGGTTAAAACCAACAAACTCCCCCTTGACAATTGGGGATCAAAATATCATATAGCATGATCATACACACTATATATGCCCTGCACAAAAACATATTTCATTAGGCACAATATAGCATACACGCTATATACTCCCTGCAGCAAAACAGATTTGCATTTAAGCAGAATATAACATTCAAAACATATTTGCATTAGGCAAAATATAACATTCCTTTAAACGAAGGACCAGATAATTACGATACAACCTCCTTAATCAAGTACCAACAAAAACAAATCACCAAACATCAGCAACACAGAGATGTCCCATAATCCAAGAATCAAACATAACCAAGTCAATAACATACTCCCCTTAATAATAAATGGCAAAACAAAGTAACTACCAATAGATCATAATCACCTCCCTCTATTTTGATCCACAAATGTCAAACACTAAAGAAGCAAAAGAGTATGAAGCAACTGAATAACCGTGTGGACATCATCTTGAGTCCGCTTTTGCTCGATGAGACGACCCTGCAAATCAGCAAAGGAAATATTCCCCAAAGATAGAGTCCGGTCCACATGAGCAGAAGAGAGACCTTGCAGAGCAGGAAGAAGGGTATCGAGGTAACCTGCATAGTAAGTGAGATAACCTGTTGGGCTAAGTGCTGTACCATTCCTGTCAACTCAGACAGATTACTAGCTAATGGAGATATTGATGACACAGGGGGCACATAATTGACATTGGCAGGTGGAGTGACATGACTAGTAGGAAGCACACTGGGGGACTGTGTAGTACTATGCTGCACAGTTTTAAAAGAAATAGGAGGCCGCAGAGGTACAATATCCGGAGTCAGAACCACCCCCACCGAGTCTTAACAATTTTGTAAGAAGAACTCCATATGGTAATTTGATATAAGTCCAAGCTTGATTCTCCTTGACATACAAAATTTGTTGAAACACTAAAGAAGGAAGACAAATGAATTTTCCAGTTAAAATCGCATGGAGCAATCTACAAAACCTCTCGGATAACTCACCACGGTGCTTTGTAGGGAAAACAGTGGAGCAAATGAACATATGTAACATTTTATGGTTGGACTTAAGAAATCGATGAGGTAATTTAGCCCCAAATTGTCCTCCCCCATCTCTTCTCAAATAAACATGCAACTCATGTAAAGATGGCTGATCAGGCAGATTAAAAACATCAAAGTCAGGATTTGGAACCTATGGTACCCCCATAACCTCACTCAACTTGTCAACAGAGAACTCAAATTGGACTCCCCTCACAAAACTAGTAGTCTTATCTACTTCTCCAGCAGGCAAATCGGTTAAATTTGCATAAAATTCTCGATTTAAAGACAAACAAGCCATACCAGTCAAGGAGGTAATCGGACTCCAAGCACGAGAAATAAAAACGTGAGACAGATCAGAATCATCCAGTGACGCAAAATCGAAGTTCTTCTTTGTGTTTAGCGTCCGTTCATCGAAATAAGCATCAAAATAGGCCCGGGCTTCCTTGGGGAAAATCAAGACCCTTCTAGGTCTTGTTTGGACTTATTGATACTTGATGCCTTCTTCACAATCTTTTTGGGAGTCTCCATTACTGAAACCGGTGAGAACCTCTTTTTCGTTTTGCCATATATAAGAGAAGATAAGCCAGAGAGTAAAGAGTGGAAAGAAAGTGAATAGAGATGAAATCCCTAGAGAGAGGGAATATTGCATGGTTAAGAGCAACTCCAAGGGGCTCTGGATGAACCTCTTGATCAGCCCATTACCAGCGCTACATAGCCACAATGACTACTGGATCAGCGCTTCAAACGTCCAGATAATAGGTTCCACGCTCTTTAACTCAAGCGTGCGTAGTTAGAAGAGAAGGGATGCTAGAGGTGTGATGAGAGATAAACACCTTGCGTGGCTTTTGAGGAAAATTGAATGTGTGAAAAGACAATGGACACCCTACTCCCTATGAGATCACACCTCTTGTGAGGTCAAAATCATCAATTTGTACTAAAACCCACTTTTCCAAGTTTGGAGCTGCGTGCCATGACTTGATTGGAGAAAAACACTTGGCAGACGCAACCTATTCTAGCCAATTAACAAATATTAGCACAGAACCAATTAGATATAACACGGAAGGTTACCTCATGGCTAGGTGACTCAGTTAACCAACTTGATAGACTTCATGTGGTTCCTCCTGATCAAAACACTAAGAACAACAGCTATAAATTTACCACAAAAAATAAAATGAAATCATGGCTAGAATTTAGAACGTGACTAATGATGAATAAATACGGATATAAATGAGTCACGTCAAGTAAAATTGCAAAACATTGGATTTACTATTCTTGACACCATATTCTTGGAATCTGAAGCATGTTATAAGATCTATGAAGCTGTGTGTGATTTCAAAAACTTGTAATTACAAAGCACAACATAATACACAAAACCACTCTTTGAATAGGTTGTCAAATCAAGCACTTTTGAACAAATTAGGATGACTTTCACAATCATTTATAAATGTCTCTCGTTATTGGAAGAGATACCCTCACAGTGAGTGCATTTTATGTTCTATCTCACTGTTTTTTTTCATTCAAACGTAGCTATTTTCATAAGTGTAGCAATGAAATTTCTCAATAAGTGCCGTTCAATAGACCTATTAAGAGGATTTCAAGCCTTATGTTAGCATAGAACTACAAGATGAAATATGTGCAATACAAGTTGTCCAATAACATGTTCATTTCAAATTTATGATCAGATTAGCCAATGAACCAGAACCCACAAGATTGTGACAGCATTATATCAGTATTTTCAAAGAGTAACACATATCCCACACACATGATGTCACAATGAAAATGAAGATCTAATTAATAGATGCCACCTTTAGTGCTTTTCTCAAAAATTCAAACCTTTGTCTATCTAGAGGTTTTTGCGAAAATATCAGCTAATTAATTTTCAGTGGAGATGTATTCAAGAGACATTGTATTACTTTCAACAAGATCCCGAATGAAATTATATTGAATCTCTATATGTTTTGTCCTAGAATGTTGAACAGAATTTTTTGAAATGTTAATTGCACTCATGTTATCACAAAAACATAGTTATACTTTCCTGATTTATCCCATAGTCACAATCATTTGTTTCATCAAGAGGAGTTGAGTACAACAGCTGCCCGCAGCGATGTATTCAAGTTCAGCAGTTGGTAAGGAGATAAAGTTTTGCTTCTTGTTATGCCATGCAACAAGGTTAGTGCCAATGTAAAAATAGCCACCAGAAGTACTTTTCCTATCATCATTGCATCCTGCCCAATCTGCATCTGAATAACCAGCCAGAGAGACATTAGTGTCTTGTGAATAATAAAGACCATAATCCAAAGTACCATTAATGTACTTTAGAATCTTCTTTGAAGCTGTCAAATGAGATTCTTTTGGATCAGCTTGGTACCTAGCACAAACACATACACTAAATGCAATATCAGATATACTAGTTGTTAAGTAAAGTAAGCTACCAATGATGCTCCTATACAAGGTTGGATCAACTGATTTCCCTAAAGTATCCTTGCTTAGCTTCACACTAGGACTCATAGGTGTTGGTGCTGGCTTACTTGAGCCTACTTCAAATTTCTTCACCAAATTTTGAGCATATTTTGACTAGGATGTAAAAATGTCATCTTCTAGTTGTTTTACCTAAAACCCTAGAAAGTATGTTAGTTTACCCATCATGCTCATTTCAAACTCATATTTCATTAATTCACCAAAATCATTTGCAAGTTTAATAGAAGTGGATCCAAAGATTATGTTATCAACACATATTTGAGAAATCAGTATATGAGCATGATCTTTCTTAATAAATAAAGTTTTATCCACTGTTCTCCGTCTAAAACCTGCATTCAAAATAAAAATGGTGAATCTTTCATACCAAGCACGTGGTGCTTGTTTGAGACCATATAATGCTCTATTGAGCTTATACACATGAGAGGTATACTTTGGATCCTCAAACCTTTGTGTTTGTTTTACATAAACCTCCTCATTCAACAACCCATTTAAAAAAACACTCTTCACATCCATCTGAAATAATTTAAATTTTAGTAGACATGCCATGGATAATAAGATGTGTATGGATTCTAAACGAGCAACAAGAGCAAATGTTACATCAAAGTCTACACCTTCTACTTGTGTATATTCTTGAGCCACCAATCTAGCCTTGTTCCACCAATCTAGCCTTGTTCCACCAATCTAGCCTTGTTCCTTGTAATATTCTCATTCTCATCAGTTTTATTTTTGAAGATCCATTTTATACCAATAATGTTAACATTATCTGGTTTAGGAACAAGTGTCCACACATCATTTCATTTCTTTTGAATTGATTCAATTCTTCATGCATAGAATTTATTCAATTTTCATCATTCAATGCTTCTTTCACATTTTTAGGCTCAACATAAGACACATAGCAATTGTAACTTACCTCAATTTGAAGTTGCTTACGTGTTTTCATTGGAGCATTCATTTCTCGAAGAACCAACTCCTGAGGATGATTATTTTTGACTCATCTTGATGGATTCAACATCTCTGAAGTAGGCTTGCTACAAGCTGCTTCATTCGTATTTTACTGCTTCTGATCTAAAGTACGTAGGTTTGTTGCAAGTTACTCCATTGTTATCTGAATGTTGATGTCTTGATGAGGTAGGCTGCCTGGAGGTTACCTCAACTGAATCTGCACTTGTGTTTCCATCAGCATTCTTGTTGTCTTCCAAATTTATAACTAAATCAAAATTATAATAATCAGTTTCATCCTTGTTGTTTGAAACATCATCATAAACAACCACATTAGAGGATTCCATGATAGTTTTTGTTCTATTATTCAACACTCGATAAGCATGACTATTCATTGAATATCCCAAGAATATCCCTTCATCACTTCGTGCATCAAATTTGTCAATATTCTCTCTATCATGTAGAATAAAATATTTACTTCCAAATACTCGAAGATGTTTTACCGTGGGTTTCTTACCTTCCCAAAGTTCATAAGAAGTAACGTTTGTACTTGTTCTAAAATGAACTCTGTTTAAAATGTAACATGAAGTATTGATTACTTCAGCCTAGTATTTTGAGTAACTTCTTTGGCATGCATCATTGTTCTTGCCATCTCTTGAAAACTCGATTCTTTCTTTCTACTACACCATTCTGTTGTGGTGTTTTGGGAGCAAAATATTTATACTTTATTCCAAGTTCACTACAAAACAAATCAAATGTAGTATTTTCAAATTTTGTGCTATGATCATTTCGAATTTTGCACAAATGAAAATCATCTTCTTTCTTATTATTTGCCAACATCAAAAACAGATCATAGAATACCTCAAATGTTTCAGATTTCTCACGTACGAATCGTACCAATGTATACCTTGAAAAATCATCTACAATTACGAGAATGTATTTCTTACCTCCAATGTTTCAATTTGAGTTGGTTCCATAAGATCCATATGAAGATTTACAAATGGCCTCGTAGTACTGATGATACTAACCTTTTTATGAGTTGTTTTGCTTACCCAATTGACAAGGACCGCACAATTCCCTTTTAGAACCAACCTTTGGTAATCCTCAGACAATCTCTGACTTTGATATTTTCTGAAGATCATAAAAGTTTAGATGCCCTAATCTCTCATGCCATAATCTATCAGAGGAAGATTCAATCATAGAGTTACACATAATTTTTTGAAAGACTGGAATTCTATAACAATCATCACTTGACCTTTTTCCTTGCAAAACACACACTTGATTAGTATCCAAAATTCTAGATTTCCTTTTATTAAACACTACTGTATAATTTAAATCGCATAAGTGACTAATACTAATCAAGTTTGCTTTTAAACCCTCAACATACAAAACATCTTTTAGAACACAATCACTTGAAGTGTTGAACGTGCCTTTGCCTTTAATTGATGCACGACTACCATCACCAAAAGTAACTGTTCCACTGTTATATGATTTAATTTCACTCATGTGACGAGAGCATTCACTATCTAAGTACCGAAAATTCTCTTTGAAAGCATTTAATGCAGTATGAACTACTAAACTTTTCAAATTTGATTTTTTAATCCATACTTTCTTGTACTACAAAGGCTGAGGTGACTAATTCTTCTCTCGTGATCGCTGCTTTGAAAGTTGTTCAAATCCTTGAAATAGAGCATCAAACCTATTATAGAGAAATGTAGAGTTAGATTTTCTTCCATGAAAAGACTTTGGAAAAACATACAATTTATGACAATATGGACGTATATGTCCTCTAATACCGCAAAAATAACACACCAGAACAAAGTTGAATGTACCTTGGAAAGCCTCTTGTTTTTTTCTTTTGTTAACAAAATTTTCTTTAAAGAATGGCTGAGCAGTCCTACCAAATCTGTATGAAGTGTCATTCTTTTGATGTCTTACCTCGTTAGGAATGGTAAAATTCTTCCTTTCTTGTTCCAAAGTTGTGGATGATGAACGTACAAATTTCACAAAGTTTTTAAAGTGACATATATGTGAACTAGATTTTGAACACTCACCTTTTTCATATCCCAAACCTCATGTTTCCTTACTTGACCTTTGTTTGTCCAGAATATCTTGTAACTGGTTAGATCCAGATTGAAACTGATCAATATCTGAACATACCTTTTTGAGCATATGTTCCATTTTATTTTCTACTTTAGTGAAGTAGATTACATCAGAGGTTACCTTAGCTGGGCAGAGTACTTCAAGATCTTCAATTTCTTCTTGTAATTCCTTAATTTTTGCTTTGGCTTCGTTCAGGTCTTGAGTAAGTGTCTCATTTTCTTTGACAAGCTTTATTTTCTCTTTCTTACTCTTGATACATTCTTCGAAGAGATTGTTGTAAGCTATTTGTAGCTCACACATGTCTATTTCAAAATCACTTTCATCCACATGAAATCCATTTGTCATGTTAGTTATCATAGCTGGAAAGGCTACTAACCCCATTGGTTTCTCGTCGTCTCGTTCCGACTCTGAATCTTCTTCCGTGTCTTCATTTGTGAAGCTTGAATACGTCTTTTGCTTCCTTTTCTTATTTGCACATTCTTGCGTAAAATTACCAAAACCTTGACATTCAAAACACTTTATTTTCTTCAAATCCTTGCCTGTTTTTTCCTCCTTTGTGCTACTTGTTGATGACTCATCCTTTTTGAACTCTGGAGACTTTTTGTTCTTCATAAATTTCTTAAAATTTTTTGTTAGTAAATCCAATTCATCAAGTAAAACATCAGAATCATTAGTGGATTTAAGAGCAATATCTTTTGACTTATGTTGAGATAGAAAGTTCATCTCATAGGTTTGCAAAGATCCTACCAGTTCCTCGACCTTGATAGAATCAAGATCTTTACTCTCTTCAATAGCTGCAACTTTCATCATGAATCTTTCTGGAAGAGATCTTAGAATTTTTCTAACCATCTTATTTTCTGGAATGGGCTCACCAAGAGTATAGGAGGAATTTGAAAGATCACTTAGCTTAGCATAAAATTCAGCAAAATTTTCATTTTCCTCCATTCTAAGAGTCCCAAATAAAGTGGTTACAAGCTGTAACTTTGAATTTTTTGCAGTAGTTGTTCCTTCATGTGTAACCTTCAACAAATCCCAAGCCTTTTTAGTAATTTCACAATGTGAAATTCATCTATAGTTAATGGTAAGAATAAAACATTGATTGCTTTGCTATTGCAATCTGCATTGTCATAATCAGTTTTCACCCAACTATTAACAGGTGTAGGAATTTCATTACCTTCTGAATCAGTACTCATTGGAGAAACATAACCATGAATAACAGATAACCAAACTAGTTCATCTATCGATTTCAGACAGGCTCTCATGCCTGCTTTCCAGTATGACTAATTTGACCCATCAAAATGTGGTATTTGATTTGTACGAGTTTTCATGTTGGTATCTGCTTTAATACCACTTGTAAACCGAGATTACTCACCAAGAACGTTAGCCAACCAAAAAATGGAAACAAGAAAATGCGGAAAAGATTAAAAGAAAATTCAGTATTAAATAAACATACCCACAATTCATGTTAATTTAATATGTGATAATTTAATTGCATTACGATACACTTCCAAGGCAAACTACCTTGCATAAAGATAAGCTACCTTACTGTACACTAATCTCTCAATTGTCAACAATCAGGTTGCTTAAAACCAACAGCAACGATACCCGCGAGTTTGCGATAGCCATTTTATTAGCCCGAGTTCACCCCAAAACTTTTGTGGTTCATGTACATGGTCAACCATCAAGTCACGTCTCTTGATTGGACCTTGGTAAGTTTGCCATTATCGTTTGTGGCTTTTATTATATTCATTTTATTTTGATTCCCAGTGTGGAAAACAAATTGCTTTATCAAGATTTAATTCCTTTGCGGTGTTTACCTTTGCATTCTTTTTTCCTTTTTTTTTTTGTTCACTGTTACTGTTTGTCATGCTAACGTTGCTCAAACTGTGTTTATCCTCTTCGAACTTTGTTATGTGGTTTTAGCCTGATTTTGTTCTTTCGTAGTTGATTATGGTGCTATCGTTGCTTAAACTGTGCATATCCTCTCCCATCTTCATTATGTACGATAGCAATGAGTAAATGACTATGGTGAATTGGTCTTGTAAAACACAAGTAAGGATGTGCAAACTAGAGTTATTAGGTTGGTAATCAAAGTAGGAGATAACTAAAACAGTAAGCGACAATTTCTCTACTTCCCATTCTGGGCTCTCACGGACTATTAGCTTCACCAGAGATGCCCAACACCGCGAAGGTGATGATAGCTTTCTTAATCTCTTGGAACTTATGGCGATGAGCTGAAGAATAACTCCTGTGAGATATTGTTGCAAAGTTCCCATATGTATTCATTTGGCAGAAGCCAACATAGTTGGGGTTCAATCAAGTTTTTGATAATGATGAAGAAAAATACAATAATAGTCCTAAACTTGAGCAACTTCCATCATACGCGACCACCTAACACTGAACATTATCATTTCTAACATGTCGTCAGACTTTTACCTACGATACGTACTATTAATTATCCCACAACAATGCCCAGATCTTCCTATGTACAAAAATCTACTTAGGACTTTTTCTTTTTCCCTTTTTCAATAGTCATTAATTCATTACAGCTCTTTTAATAACAAGAGTTTGATTCCTGCCTTTGGTATGAAAAATTTGTTAACGACTTACTTGCATTCAATGATGTCTATTCACACATGAAGCAAAACCTATCATAAAACAGTCTTCTTTTGGCCTTCTCTTTTTGTTCGATACACACTAAAGTTGATCTGCACCGCCTTTTAGCATAGTAAATATTTTCGTTGCCTTGCAGTGGGCATGGAGCTTATATTCAGCTGCATTCCGATTATTAGATCTAGTACTCTATTCTCATTATTACCCCAAAAAGCATTGACAGATCTGCTTATTAATTAATCATACATATTGTTCTTTTTAATCATTTTTAGATTATTGTATTCTGTATTTAACATGCCATCTATGTATCCCTCTATAATTAAAGTTTTCTTTTCGTCATATTTGTACCTTTATATGTCAAATTATGTTGTTTTTCATTGTCTCTTAATCAGCTTTCTAATGGAACACTATCTGCCTTTAAACCTTATATAGGCATTTATCACTTTACTGCTTTCAAAACTAATCATTTAGAGAACATTCACTATTTACATCATGCATTTCATCTCAAATATTGGTTTTCTAAAAGTAACACATAACAATATCATCATATTTTCCAGTGTATATGCCATTAATTGTCTTTAATTTTGGGAATTTCGTCTTTGTAATTTCGTTTGCTCATCAATTCTTTTGAATGATGCAATTCTCTCTCTATTACTAATTGCTCTTCTATGATTATTTTTTTTGGCATGTCAAATTCAGAGCATGATATATGTTTTTTTTAGGTGGGATTAGTTTGTTTTACTTCAATTTGTCCTGATTTAAACTTTCTTTGCCTTTTTTTTACATCCTCTGAGTATCCTCTGCTACCCTTCGACCTGATAGTGATTCTTTTGGTTTGTGTGCTCCTATTACATGGTTTTTTTGAACTTGATTGGAAAATATCCCCTATCTAACTCTTTATTTTAAAGCAAATACTATTGAATGTTTATAATACTTAATAGAAATTTATGTCATTCTGTAAAATTTTCCTGTGGTTTTTTACAACTATTGCATTGCTGAGGCACTTTGATGGAGGAAATAATTTTATTAGGGTAGATTTCGTGCTATTGTTATTTGCACTTCCATGATTTCTTTTATGAAGCATATAATTGAACCATGTATACCTTATAAACTGTTGTTCATGACAATATAAATAATTAATGCTAAAAAATGTGCTTTATTAGTTAACTTGTGTAATGGCCCACCCTACGTACTCTAACCGATTGGCTCATAGGTTTGGATGCTACTCACGTTACAGCATAAACGTACCCTACAGCTTAGCAATCGCATATAAAAGAACCTTCATTTAATAGAAATCCACTCCAATAAATAATCCCACCAAATTAGCAAGTATAGGTTAATCTGAAATAAAAGTGTCATCTTATATTCACTAAATAAACAGTAACATCGAATTAACATCCTTTGAATACAACTACTATAAATCCTCAATTATTAAAATTAAATCATGGCTATTGATTTTGAGCACATAAATAAAACTAATACTTAATTATTAAATATTCAAGAGACCTAGTTTTACGTCATGTGAGCATCATCTTCGTGGATCCGCGATGACACCATCAACTCCTAACTCAGCATAATCACCCGGAAGATCACAACATGTATCATGAAACATAGTAAGCCAAGGCTCAGCAAGTAATATCTATGCATGAATGCACGTGAACATCATCCTTAGAGAGCAATTAGCCATTTAAATCCATTTTTCCAATACTCGGCCCATTAACCTAGGTAGACTGCTATAGAGCAACCGATCGTGATTTTCCTTTAATTAAGTGTTCGACCAAAGAACACTTTCCAATCAATAAACCTTTTCATTTTCCTATGATGACCAACCCCAAAAGTTTGAACCTAGTATGATTGGTAGTGTAAAAGATGGTTTTGAGGAGTTGAAAACATGCAAGGGCACCTAGGCGTGTAGAGCTTGTGCCTAGGCGCATAATGAAGAGGTAGGGATTGGGTTGAACTACTCTGGGCGCTCCAAATGGTGCCTAGACATACTAGGAGTGCACCCAAAGTATATTCAAACTTGAATGGAGGTGTGAAGGTGGGGTGATGGGCGTCTAGGAGCCATCACCATACACTCAATTTGTCTACAGAAATACCCACACATAAATAAATAAATACTAACAGAAATCCCAGCACACTGTAACATACAAACTAGAATCCACAGCGGAATATCCAAGACATCATGAAAATGGAAATAGATACTAAACAGATACACAAACATCCCCACAACAGCTACCGATCACATATCACGCATCCCCGCGCTGATCATCCAATCCGGCTATCTCACCTGCAAAACATGTGAATGAAAGGGATGAGCCACAAAGCTCAGTAGGAGTATGGGGAAATATCGATCATCAGAATAAACAGAATGTAAAAGTCAAGAAGTATAAGTGGAAAGAACAGAAACCCAAATGACGGTACTCTCACGTACCATCTAACTCCAATAAATTAGAGGGAAAGTAAGAAAAGCTATAGGATATACGCTGATAGGATATAGTATCTCTGATCCCAACATAGATATCATTAGAATAGTAAATATGTAAGGTAGACACTGAGTAGGCTCCACCACTATCATCCTCAAATACAACTCAAATCAGTGCTCAATCTTAAACCAACTCGAATCCATATAACACCAATAAATCCTCCCTTGGACCCACCCTGATCCCCGCAAGGTGTCTCCCAGTCCAGGTACTCCCCAGATTGGATCAGGATCGAGCCTATATAAAGCACCCGATAGCATCGCCTACATCGAATAGCGTCCCCTAAGATGTACCTCATCTCAATTCGATCTTCAGGTACGTACCCGATCAGAACCATCAACAAATCATCTAGTAGGCTGGGTGGCCCGATATGGGTCTCACTCCCTACGAATCATCCATCAACAGTCTCACAAATCACAAAAGATCACCCGAGTGAAGTCCTATCCGGACTCTCAGAAAACTACACAACAGGAAATGGGCTCCACAATAGAGAAGGTGGCCACACAATAGAAGAGGTGGGCCCCATCATGGATAGTGGGCCCCACAAGTGACATGGCGCACGAGAGTGTCACCAGTCTTACAAACACCACCAACAGTAATATATAATAATAATAAAACAGTAATTGCGGAAGTTTATACAGATAAGAATACAAATACGGAATTTCCAACTTCTGGAAATTTTCACACATGCAGACGACTAGGAGTCCATCGAATACGGAACCCCAAATAAGAAATAAGGCAGAACTCCTACCTGAAATGCCGACTAAAACCACTCCGTAGTACTTCTTCAGCTAACCGAATCCGAAACCAAACTCCTAAATCAATATCCTGCATCGAATACAGATATGTATACCCAATACAGTTAAAATATAGAAAAATCAACCTATGGTCAAACTCATCCAACCGAGTCAAAATAGTCAAACCGGGTTAACCCAGTCAAAATGGGTCAACGGGTCAACTCGGTCGGACAGTCGCCGGAATCCACTATTCGGGCGACTTTACCGGTCATACCATACATCAAAAGAAAGCTCTCAGAAAATGCAATCCAATGGTACCTGTCTCGTTCCAAAATTCCTATAGAATAGACCGAGATCGAGCTCAAGCTCGGAAGTCAAGAAAACTGAAATCTTTGCCACCGGATACCGCCGTCTACGGTGCTCCGTTGGCGGTGATACCACTTGGGTTTTGTTCCTCTCTCCACAAGCTTCGATTTGGCACCTCACACGCCTCAAACGGAGTTCAAACGCGAAAAAACCCTTCTTCCCCCTCTCTCTCTGTCGGCTGGAGAAAATGCAGAAATCTGGTATATACCAGATTTCTGTGAAATTACCGTTTTGCTCTTCGTTTCTATCTTAATTACCTAATCTTCCAAAATTCATAACAAATCCAATTTAACTCCGATTCAGTTAATTCTTGTGCCAATATTCTTCTAAGAATATCTAGTATTTATTAAAAATATTTAATTTTAAAAATCATTTTTTAAATATTTGAATTCGGGATATTACAAGTCACCTGGGCACAACTTTCCCTTCCCTCTTAATTTTCTTTTGTACTGGGTGCTACTGGGCACACCTTTGCGCACGCCTAGGCGCAGTGTAGAAGGAAATGAACTATTAGCAAAAGAGCAGGCTCATCTACAGAAGCTAATGAGAGCTTTTATCCTTCTTAATATGAAGATATTCAGAAAAAATGATGCAACAGAACACCATAAAATAGTGATGGAGATGATCAAAGAGCTAGGTGAAATAACAATTCAAACTATGGAAGCATCCACCAAAAGTTGAACCATAAAGTTAACAAAGAAAGTATTACATAGAAAGTGCACAACACTCTCCGTACAGTTGACTAGTGCAGGATATAGTTGCAAAAGATAACGATTGATACTGCAACTAAAATGCATGTCATAAGAGAACAACTAGTAAAAGAAGATGATAAGAAGGACATCGAGGAAGAAGAAGAATTCATGATTCTCACATGCCGTAGATCCAATATTTATACACAAATTGACAACATGGTGGAGGCATTGGAATATGAATACCTCTTATTGGAGCTTCCAACACAAGAAGACATCCCTACAAAAAGTGTTAAAGAATACATATGAACAGCACAGCAGACATGACAGGAGTAGGCATCTGTCACTTATTTTGGGCTGGGTTGATATAAAATAGTATATGATCCATGCTTTTGGAAAAAAAATTGTGTAAAGAAAATGACGAGTATGACTTTAGGTAGTTGAAGGAATGATGAAGAAGAAGGAAAGCATCATAATATAAAAAGACGCAGAAATCTAGGAAGGATAGCACCAACTAAGTTACTAACCATATATATATATATCCTGTATTTTGCAAAATATTATCATCATTATAAAAGTTGTCTTTATCTACAAATGCTCCACACTAAAAATGTCGACAATAAAAAAGAACATGGACAAATTTCAGAAAAAGATATCAAATTCATCCAAAGAAATATATATATATATATATAAATAAAAATTCCAACAATTTTTACACAAAAAAGATACATACAATAATGCGAAAAATTTATAAATCATAATAGTAATCGTGGAGACAATAATACTAATGCTAATTCAGTACAAAAAAAATGCATTATTAATTTACAAAAACTAGACTTCCAACGTGACATAATAAAAAGCCCCGTAGTCCCGTTCGATGGACATGTGTTTTATGTGTACTCTCTCGATTCACTGTCATCATTAAAGCACGAGTTTTTTTAATTTAAATGCACCCTCCCCGAGTTTGAGCACCCTAAGCTAGACGACCTTTTTGTCAAATAAAAAATAAATATTTCTGAGCTTTTGGAGAAAAATTGAGTGAGCATTTTTCTAATTTATTTTAATAATTTAATTCCTCCATATTATTGCTACTCTCTCCAAACTCATCGTCTATGGATCCTCTCTTCTCTCTTTCACTATGTCCCCCTTTGTTCCATTCCCGCACCGGTCCCCTTTGTACTGGCACTGCACTGCTGCTCCTTGAGGAGGCTATGCAAAAATAATATCAAAAAAGCTCAAACAAATCTCGACAATTAAAACAGACAATAATAGATGTGTTAAGGCAACGTTCAGAAATGCGAGAGTCATGACAGTTACCATCTTTCACTTTAGGTCTTATCAGTGGATTGTTCGTCCTTAGCTCAGCTGGTGGTGGGCAAACATGATCCTCATAAAGGGTTCTTATGTCAGAAACAAACCGAGGATATGTACAATGTAGATGCTGCCAATTGAGGCTATAAAAATAACAAACTAAAATCAGTTCTCTCCATTCCTATAACACATTCAGAAAACGCAAGCCTTCAAAGTTGATAAAGCAAAGCTAACAAGCCAATTCACCATTTTCACTTTTGCTTTCCAGCGCAAAGGAAAAGTTGATAGATGATACAAAGAGAAAATGTGTCACCGCTGGTTTATGTTTATTTTCAAATTTTAATTATGCCTAAAAATTTGCACAAATATCCATGTGTATGGCTTAGGATAGCCAACTCTTGCTTTTGTAATAAGAGAGAGACACTGATGTGACTAGTAGTAGGGAAGGGTGTGAGCAGGGGACGTGGTTTTTGTTTAACACTGCCCTCAATTTTATTCTAAGATAAGACAAGCAAAATGGTGACGTAGTGATTGAAACGATCACATGCATAAGGTATTTTTTTAACCTTTTTGAAGATAATGTATTGATATGAGCTAAAATAGTACAACCAGTTCTATTTCAATGCAAAATAAGAGACACACAACCTTAGATCTACGAACTCCTGCATTTGGAAATATGTTAGTGCAATCATAATGGTGTCAAAGTTAATGAGTCATTAATTGTTAGTGTGACTGTATTGATAAATATGTTTTATTGATATGACTGCATTAGATATGTGTTTTGATGTTGAAACAACTACCAATGATTAATTAAGCTACATTTTCACTCTTTCCATTCAATAAATCCAAGCACCTACTATTACTTTAAAGTCCCCTTGATTCATGATTCATAAAATTTATGTCTCATGCTGATGCATGCTCCGTTATTTCTCTCATACGTAACACCTCTCTAACGAGCTTCCACTCATTTCGCGCGTGAAGTCTCTCTCCAAAAATAATTGATTTGATCACCGTCTAAGTTCAAAGTTACACAAAAATAACAAAGGAAAAAAATATATTAAAAAAATTTACATTATTTTTTTGTCTCTAGTATGTCATGTCACTAATCAACCTTTCTTTCTTTTTCTCTATCACTTGACCTGTGACAAATTGTTTCATGGGTGCTACTATATACACCCACCCTACCACTAGCATCTCGATTTTGAGACCGCCAGCCGCCTCTTGTTTATGTCAAAGAATGATTGCTATTTGAATTTGATAATTAATGCCACGCGCTTCATTATGGTGATAAGAGGTCAAAGTACGGTGACAGTTCTTATAATTGTTCATTTGTTTTTTTTATTTATTATTTCGTTTCATCATTCATGAAGATTTGCTCCCCATGAGAAACTGACGATGTGTCTCTTTGTTTTCTAGTGGCCATTTTACCCTTCAGCTCCCTGTACCATTTTTAATCGTATTTCCACTATATGAAGTTCATTTCTTGTATTTCTTTGAATGCTAAGAATACTACAAAAAATATAAATGATTTTATATATTTACTGCGTAATATTTATTGGACTAAAAATTTAAGAACTTATTTTTCATTCAATAGGACCGATTTAGTATCATTTAAAAGGGAAGTTGGTATTGGTATGTTGTCGTAACATGTCCAAAAAAACTCTTAAATATTCGTTTCTTCCCGCACATACAGTCTATTTGGTTTTGATTCAATTTCTTTATTTTATATGAATTATTTTTTGGAGTAGATGACGTGAAAAAGAGAGTTTGACCTGTGAAATTAGATGTACAAATAAATTTATTTATGAAAAATAAATTTGTGTAAAAAATGTCTATTTATGAAAAACAAATTAATAAATAATCTAATTTTTAATGTACAAAAATAAATTAAATTAGAAGGATTATCCTCAACCAACTCCAGGAATATTCTTGAGCAGGTTTTAGTTACGAAATAAACTGGCTTAGACTAGGACTAGACTGTAGTGTATATTTTCAAATCAATTAGTAGTATGTTTCAGTTTTAATTAAGTGATAATTAGTATGCCATAATCATGGGTGTTTAAATGCACGAAAGAGTTAAAGACTCGTAAATATGTTGGGCCTTCATGTAGACTTTTCTGACAAAAAGGTTCAAAGTTTTAATGGCTCAAAAAATGCCACGTCATCCTCAAGCACTAAATACTAAAGAGTTTGGCATGCCAGACGTGCCACCTTAAAGGCATGCCAGACGTGCCACCTTAAAAGCACGCCACTTTTTCTGAAGATGAAAGAGAAAAATTTGGGATTCGTTACGTTCCCGATAGCCTAAAAGTGTAGGGTGGATGCACCCAGTAACTAGACTGGGGACATTTATCATCACCCTTGTTTCATTTGTAAGCAAATGCCTTGTTGCAAGTAAAAAATATTTTTAAAAAAATGTTCATCATGTTCGGATGCGTCATGTCACTAATGAATCTTTCTAATTAAGATGAGATTTTGTATATTTTTGTACAGTTTAGAAAAAGAAAAGTTGAGTTTTAATACTTAAAAACCACATTTTAAGTTTGAGTTGCCGAAATCTGTATTAATGAGCCAATGCATAATTTAACACCTTGACATAGTCATTTTCGATGTTTTGTAATGGTTTAATTTGGTTTGGTAGCTTAGAGATTTGAAATCCAAGTTTTGGGCATAATGGTTAGAAGTCGTGGAAATGCTCACTCTTAAGCATTTGGGTTTTAATGTCTCGAATTTGGTTCTATCAACCTACAAATTGTTTTAATACTTGTTGAAGTTTTTGAGTCATTCATGACTTGTTTGAATGGTTTTCGCAGGCTTCATAAAGACTGCTGCTACATAATCTACGCAAGAGTTCTCTTGTCATTTTTTGAAGACTAATATGATCGAATTTGAAGAAACTTTCTTCTATAAATTTGAATTAGACATCCAGATATTTTCAACGAGTATTCATAGGCATAAATCTATTGAGAATTGGAGTCTGTGAAAATTAATCAAGATGCTGCCTCAAACAGTTTTAGCAGTTCAAATTCTGCAAGATTTTTGTTGCTACCATTCGAACACCTCCACTAGCCGTCCAGACACTTTGTTCACAAACTTATACAGAAGCAACCCTAGGCCACCTCTGCACCATGTCGTTCGGACACCTCCACTAGCCGTCCGACACCACCCTGACAAATGCACATTTACGTGATTTCTAAGGGATATTTTGGAAAAATTAATGTATTTTAACCAATGGGACTTATTTGTATAGGTTTAGGATGGTATTTTAGCTTATTTATTAGGGTTTTAAGGGACTCTAGACCTCATTCTTGTATCAACTCTCATTTTGGCTGAATTTTATACATTTTATCTAGGTTTTCATTCTCTTGCTTTGTTCTTCAGTTTGGTTCTTGCTCGGAGTTCGAAAATCACTCTCTTGAAGATTGCTAGGACTTTTGGAGATCCAACCAACAAGAAGAAGAAATTCTTCCTCCTTGTAGAGCTTGAGAAGAGCCTAAGTTGGATTAGCCTCACTTTCTATTTGTAGATTGGAAGGCCGATTCGCCTCAACATTTGAGATTAGATTTGATTTCTAAACTCCTTTTACTTATTGTTATCTCATTTTGTTATGGCATTTGGAATCATAGTTTGTAGTTCAATTTACTTGCATATTTTCCATTTCGGTTCAATTTATGTTTGAATGATTTATGTTATGCTTTATTGTGTTCCTTTTGACTTTGATTTTCTACATTAGATTAGTTTCCATTTTATATATTGCATATTAGGTTTAGACATATTAGGTTTTAGTTCCATCATCTACCTAAAGAGGGAAACCGAATCTAACCGATAGTTAGTGCCATTTTGCCACCACTTGTATTGTGAATACCATATTTAATTAAGTAATTAGGTTAATAATCCACAGACCCAAGCTGAAACCAAAAGTCTTTGTGAGACGATTTGGAATTCATCCTTATTACTTTGAGAAACCTGCACTTGGGAAAACGTAAATCCACTCACTTTTTTTAGGTGAGTCAAGTTTTTGGCGCCATTGCCGGAAACTTTTGCCCTTCAGTTCGGGTCTTTTTTTTATTGTGTTTTTCAATTCGTAAGCTACTTTATGATTGTTTGATGTTGCATATCTTGGGTTAGAGACGATCATAATAGGTTGCGTAGGACATCTAGCGCTACAAGTAGCATTGTTAGTCTTGAAACTAATTTTGAGTCTGTGACTTCTGAAAGTGATTCTGAACTTGGTTTGCCCATTTTATTTGGCAAAGAAGTTTTTCAAAACATGGCTACTCTTACGCCACATTCTCTTAAAGATTTTATTCATCCCTTTCGCACTACTACTCATTTTCTTTAAATGATAAGACTAAGTTGTGGTTTAATCAATTGAGAGCTAATTCTATCACTAATTGGGTTGATATGCAACGTGAGTTCTTACAAAAATTCTTTCCATTTCAGAGAACTCAAATGATTTTAGAGAAGATAGCTCAATTCACTCAGAAGCATGATGAGACCCTTCCAAGCTAGTTAGGACTACTTCAAGGAGTTGTTGAATATTTGTCCCCATTATGGATATGACTTTTGGAGAGTTGTCAACTACTTTTATATGGATCCGAGTCCGGAGTGCAAGCAATTTGTACAAACAATATGTAATGGAGAATTCTTTGATAAAGAGCCAGATGCAGCATTGGACATCTTTGACTATCTTGCAGAGAGTTCTAGCTAACAAAATACAAGAACTAATAGAGTTACTATAACTGCTCAACCTTTGAGAACCAACCTGACTGGTGGTAAATATGAGTTGAAAGAAGATGTAGATGATACCCTAGCAGATAACTAACCATAATTATCCTATGGCACCTCCATAGCAGTTTCAGCCTCCTCAGAATTATCCTATGGCTCCTCCAATAGCACCTCCTGGTTTTCCTCTTCAGCAACCAACTGCCCCTCCCAAGAAATCTCTAGATGATACCGTAGTTGTCACGCCCCTCTCTCAGATAGGTGCAGATGAGCAACCATGAAACCCAGAGACGTGACCGGCAGGGAACTCCTCCGTTCCCCGAACCGAATTTAAACCCAAGCTATCCAAAACACTATAAGTCAACAAGCTAACTATAATAATAGCAATCCCAAATACCGTCAATATGCAAACAGGAGTCTACAGCGGAAAATCCTTGAAAATCGTAGAAATCGAATGTAAATACAAAAACACAAATATCCACCCCGCAGCCACACATCACATCTCACGCATCCCTGCGCTGATCATCCACTCCGGCTATCTCACCTAAAAAATATGAGAATAAAAGGGATGAGCCACAAAGCTCAGTAGGGATATAGAGAAATATCAAATATCAGAATAAACGGAAAGTAAAAACTCAAGAGGTAAATGAGATGAACAGAAACTCAAATAGTGATACACTCTAGTATCACTGAACTCCAATAAACAGAGATAAAGTAAGAAAACCTGTAAGATATAAAATACATAAAGAAAGACCATAAGTGATACCCTGATATGGTATAAAATCTATGAGAAAATCGATCCATCATACACCTCATCACAATCCGTCAATCCGTAGGGTAGATACCGAGTAGGCTCCACCACTACCATCCTCAAGTACAACTCTCAAATCAGTACTCAATCATAATCCAACTCAAATCCATATCAACTCAAATCCACATAACACCAGAAAATCCTCCCCTGGACCCACCCTGATCCCCGCAAAGTGTCTCCCAGTCCATGTACTCCCCAGATTGGATGAGGATCGAGCCCACATCAGGTACTCGATAGCATTGCCTACATCGAAGAGTGTCTCCTAGGATGTACTTCACCTCAATCCGGTCTCCAAGTACGTACCCGATCAGAACCATCAACAAATCATCAAGTAGGCTGGGTCGCCCAATGTGGGTCCCACACACTACAAATCATCCATCAATAATCTCGTAGCATCATCACAGAAAATCACCAGAGTATAGTCCTATCTAAACTCTCACCAAAAACAACCACAAACAAGATGTGGGCCCCACGGGAGACGTGGCGCACAAGAGTCCAACCAGTCATGCAAACACAATCCATAAATAGTTTGAAATAGTAATATAGTCGCAATTGCGGAAATAAATCAGATAAGAGTAGAAACAGATAAATTCCCAACCTCCGGGAATTTCACACCAATAGACAAATTGGAGTCCGTCAAATACGGAACTCCCGGAACCCAAATAAGAAATAGGGTAGAATCCCTACCTGTAATGTCGACTAACGCTACTCCGTGATACGTCCCTGACTCACCGAAATCCCAATCCAAAATCCCAAAATCAACCTCCTGCATCGAAATACGGATACGTATACACGACAATCAAAATACGGAAAAGTCAATCAAAAGTCAATGGTCAAACCAGATCAAAAGTCAAACCGAGTCAAAGTAAGCTCGGGTCAAACCCGGTCAACTCGGGTCAAAAGTCAAACCCGGTCAACTCGGGTGAAAGTCAACTCGGGTCACCGGTGAACATTGTCACCGCCACTGCCGTCGTCGGAACCGACGATTCCGGTGAACCATATATCAAATTAAAGCTCTTAAGACGAACAATCCATTGGTACCTGTCTCGTTCCGAAATCTTTCGGAATCGACCGGGATCGCTCTTTGAAGTCGCCGGAAAATCGAAACTCCGCCACCCGATTCCGCCGCCTGTGGTGGTCCGATGACGATGATTCTGGTTGGGTTTTGTTCCTCTCTCCACAAGCTTTGATTCGACACCTCCCACGCCTCAATCGGACCACAAACGAAGAAAACCCATACAAAAATTCTCTTCCCCTCCTTCTCACGCCACTGCCAAAATTCTGCCCGGAAGAGAACCAGAAAAAATCTGGGTTATACCAGATTTTTCATGAAATTATCATTTTGCCCTTATTTCCCAAATAATACTTAAACTTCCATAATCCGTAACAAATTCAATTCAACTCCGATTCAGCTGATTCTTGCGTCAATATTTTTCTAAAAATATGTAGTATTTATTAAAAATATCAAATTTGAAAAATTATTATATATATTTTATTTTTTATTTTTTAAAATTTGGGTTCAGGATATTACATCCTCCCTCCCTAGAAAATAATTTCGTCCTCGAAATTATATAAAGGGTAATTATTAAGTACTCAAAGGTAAAATAATTAGTATAAAATGAAAAATACCTATGTCGTAAACCAGTCTGGGTAGCGCTCCCGCATATCTGACTCTACCTCCCAGGTAGCCTCCTAAACTCCATAATGCCGCCAAAACACCTTAACTAAGGGTATGGTCTTTGAACATAATCTTCGTATCTGGCTATCCAAAATCTGAACTGGACGTACCTCATAGGTAGCATCCTCTCCAATCTCCAGAATCGACCAATCAATAATATGAGAGGGATCACGATGATACCTCCGTAACATGGAAACATGGAACACATCATGAACCCCGGACAACTGTGGTAGCAATGCCAACCAATAAGCCAAACTCCCCACTCTCTCCAAGATATCAAATGGTCCAATAAACCTGGGGGTTAACTTCCCTGATCTACCAAAACGCTGTATCCCTCGCTTCGGACTAACCTTGAGAAATACGTGATCACCCACCTAAAACTCTAAAGGCCTCTGTCTATGATCTGCATAACTCTTCTGACGTGACTGAGACATCAGAAGTCGCTGTCTGATAACTGGCACAACCTCAGTGGTCTACTGAATCAAATCTGGTCCCAACAGGGGTCTGTCCCCAACCTCCGACCAACAAAGTGGTGACCTACATGGTCTACCTTAAAGTGCCTCAAATGGTGCCATCTGAATACTACTCTAATAAGAGTTGTTATACACAAACTCTATCAATGGAATATGCGTCTCCCAATCACCCCTTAAATCCATAACACGTGACCGAAGCATGTCCTCCAAAATCTGTATAGTCCTCTCACTCTGACCGTCAGTCTGTGGGTGAAACGCTGTACTAAAACTCAACATCGTCCCCAGAGTGTCCTGAAAACTGCTCCAAAAGCGAGAAGTGAAACTAGGATCCCTATCGGATACAATGGACACGGGTACCCCATGTAGCCGTACAACCTCTCGAATGTAGAGTCTAGTGAGTGCCTCCACCGAGTCAGTCTGCTGAATCGGTAAAAAGTGAGCAGTCTTCGTCAATCTATCAACAACAACCCACACAGTATCATGCCTCCTCACAGTCCTCGGTAAACCCATCACAAAATCCATACACACATGCTCCCACTTCCACTCAGGCATTGGAAGCGGCTGTAACAATCCAGGAGGTCTCATATGCTCTGCCTTCACCTGCTGACAGGTAAGACATCTCATCACAGTCTGGGCCACATCTCTCTTCAGTCCGCTCCACCAGTACTGTCTCCGTACATCTCGATACATCTTAGTAGCACCAGGATGTATCGCGAACTGAGAATAGTGTGCCTCTCTAAGTATCTCATCTCTCAACTCAACATCTTCTGGAACCACTAATCGACCTTTAAAATGAACTCTTCCATCAACACCTCGAATCCAACCATCCATATCCTCAATATCATCAAAAATCGCATCACCAAGTTGTGCATCCAACACCTTCTGTACTAGTGCTGGACGGCTCACCAAACTGCTCAGAAAACATCTATCACCCCTATCACTAACATCTAATCGGTACTGCCCAATGGTGTCCACCAACTCAAACTCCCGTAGTGACAGTCGTGCCACTGCCAACTTCCTACTCAAGGCGTCAGCCACCACATTGGCCTTGCTTGGATGCTACTGTAATGAGAAATCATAATCTCCAAGGTACTCCATCCATCTTCGCTGCCTCTGATTCAGATCCTTCTGTGTAAATAAGTGTCGTAAACTCCTGTGATTTGAAAACACCTCAAACTGCTCCTCATAAAGGTAATGTCTCCACTGCTTAAGTGCGAACACTATAGCAGCCAACTCCAAATCATGTACGGGATAATTCCTCTCATGTGGCTTCAACAGTCGTGAAGCATACTCAACCACCCTGTTCTGCTGCATGAGCACGCAACCTAATCTGATCCCTGAAGCATCACAATATACATGGTAACCACTACCACTATCCGGAATGGTCAGGACTGGAGGTGATGTGAGTTGGGTCTTCAGATCCCAAAAAGCCTGCTCACATTTATCAGTCCACACGAAAGGAACATCCTTCCGCATCAACTCAGTCATCGGTGCAGCAATCCGTGAAAATCCCTCTATAAACCTCCTGTAGTAACCTGCTAATCCCAGGAAACTATGAATCTCTCCCACTGTCCTCGGAGTCCTCCAATCCAACACAACATCCACCTTGGCAGGATCCACTGCCACCCCATCTCTGGATATCACATGTCCCAAGAATCTCACCTGAGTCGCCCAAAAATCGCACTTACTCAGCTTGGCATACAACTGATGCTTTCTGAGTGTCTGCAGAACAATCTCCAAATGCCCCCTATGCTCCTCCTCTGTGGCCGAATACACCAATATATCATCGGTGAAAACTATCACAAACTGGTCAAGATACTGTCTGAACACTTTATGCATCAAATCCATAAAAGCTGCTGGGGCATTGGTTAGCCCAAACGGCATGACCAGAAACTCATAATGACCATATCGAGTACGAAATGCCGTCTTCGATATGTCCTCCTATCGAATCCTCAACTGGTGATAACCTGACCTGAGATCAATCTTGGAATAATAGTGACTACCCCTCAATTGATCAAACAGATCATTTATCCTCGGTAACGGGTACTTATTCTTCACAGTCACCCTATTCAACTTCCTGTAGTCCACACACATCCTCATCGATCCGTCTTTCTTTTTCACGAAGAGGACTGGAGCACCCCATGGTGAAGTACTGGGTCTGATAAACCCTAGACCCTGCAACTCCCGCAACTGCCTATCCAACTCCCTCAACTCTGCTGGAGCCATCCTAGACGGTGGAATAGAAATCGGATCTGTACCCGGATATAACTCAATCACAAAATCAATCTCTCGCTGTGGTGATAATCCTGGTAACTCATCAGGAAATACATCCAAATACTCCTCTACCACTGGCACAGCCGTACGAGCCTCAATCTCCGATGTAGAAGTCAAGCTCGCCGCTAGACAGTCAGTATATCGTGGGTTGTTAAGAAAGTGTGAACATGTAACAACCCGCGACCCACAAAAACTAAATCGCCCAGATGGTGATGTCAGCTTGACCCTACGCTCTGTACAATCTATCACAGCATCATAGTCAGTCAACCAGTCCAATCCAAGTATCACATCATAGTTAGTGAACTCCATAACATATAAGTCCGCTCGGAACTCGTGATCAGCAAATCGAAAAATACAACCCCTACAAATGCTCCTCACCATGGTACCTGACCCCAAAGGAGAATCCACTACCAATCTCCTATCCAAATCTGAAATCTCTAACCCCAATGCCTCAACAAAAGAGGTAGAAATAAACGAATGCGTGGCACCGGTATCAAATAGAACACGAGCCCAAGAATTGAAAAGTAAAACTCTACCTCCAATGAAATCATGATCTGGTGCAACCGCATAAACTCTAGCTCTCTGGCCCTGCCTCTGCTGCTGCTGCTGCTGTCTCACTGGTGGTGCTGGAGGTCTGGCCCCTCTGCCTGCTGGAGCCCTAGGTGCTGGTGCTACAAGTGCTGGGGCTCCCTATCCTCTGTCTGATGGTGCTGTACGACTCCTCGGGCAAAACCTTTGGATATGTCCTGGTAGTCCACAAGAGAAACACAATGGGCTATCCGCCCTAGGACAGTCTGATATCATATGTCCAGTATGGCCACACGCATAACAATACAATCCTGATATGGACCCCTGTCCTTGTCGTGGACCCTGATGTCCCTGCTGTGGACCCTGCTGTCTCTGTCTTTGAGAACTCTGATGCTGACTCGGACGGTCCTGCCTCCTGTCTTGGAATCTCTGCCCCTGATCCTGTCTGGGTCTCTGTCTCTGACCCTCAGTCCTCTGTCTACTACTGCTCCCTAAGGCAGAAGAAGTATCTCCGTACTTCCTCTTATGAAGCTCCCAATAATCCTGTGAGTCGACCATGCTCCTCTCTATATCAAGTGTCCTGTCAATGCACTCCCGGTAAGTACGAACCATCATCCCTGCTAAACGCTCTGAAATGCGGGGTTTCAGCCCGCGCTGAAATCTCAGTATCTTCTTCTCCTCAGTGGCAATGTACTCCTCTCCAAATCGACCAAGCTCCTCAAACCGTGCCTGATACTGTGACACCATCATATCTCTACTCTAAATCAGCTCTAGAAACTCTTTGGCCTTCGCAACGCGAATGGCCTGGGGAACATACTGTGTGAGAAATAGAGTCTCAAACTCCGTCTCTGTACTGCTGCTAAAGCAGCTACTACCTGACCAATAGTCTTTATCATACTGGTCATGTCTCTGTACTGCTGCTGTAAGGTCTCTATCGCAGCCCCCACCCCTGTGGGTGCCGCCTGAGTCGGTGTCTGCTCCTGCTCTACCACAGGATTCTGAGCAACGCGACCGCGACCCCGTCTACATCCACGGGCCCTACATTGACCGCGCCCTCGACCCCGCTCAACCGAAACCTCCTCAGGTATAGGTAACTCAATCTCCTCAACCGAATCAGGAATCTCACCTCCACCCCGCCCACGTCCATGGGTAGCACGCCCACCCCGAACGCGGGTACTACGTGTATCTACCATATCTGAAATGTAAACGTACCAGTACATAAATCGAATACCTCCCAAACGTAAATAAATAATAACTCACCAAATCAGCCGGGAAGCGCGTGATGTGTAGCTGGGGGAAAACAAAAGAAACCCAATAACCTCCCAAAAACTATCTGACCAACCTCCGATACCAATCTGTCACGCCCCTCTCCAAGATACGTGCAGATGAGCAACCATGAAACCTAGAGGCGTGACTGGCAGGGAACTCCTCCGTTCCCCGAACCGAATTTAAACCCAAGCTATCCAAAACACTATAAGTCAACAAGCTAACTATAATAATAGCAATCCCAAATACCGTCAATATGCAAACAGAAGTCTACAACGGAAAATCCATGAAAATTGTAGAAACTGAATGTAAATATAAAAACACAAATATCGACCCAGCAGCCACACATCACATCTCACGCATCCCTGCGCTGATCATCCACTCCGGCTATCTCACCTGGAAAACATGAGAATAAAAGGGATGAGCCACAAAGCTCAATAGGGATATAGAGAAATATCAAACATCAGAATAAACGAAAAGTAAAAACTCAAGAGGTAAATGAGATGAACAGAAACTCAAATAGTGATACACTCTAGTATCACCGAACTCCAATAAACAGAGATAAAGTAAGAAAACTTGTAAGATATAAAATACATAAAGAAAGACCATAAGTGATACCCTGATAGCGTATAAAATCTCTGAGAAAATCGATAAACATACACCTCATCACAATCAGTCAATCCGTATGGTAGATACCGAGTAGGCTCCACCACTACCATCCTCAAGTACAACTCTCAAATCAGTACTCAATCATAATCCAACTCAAATCCATATCAACTCGAATCCACATAACACCAGAAAATCCTCCCCTGGACCGACCCTGATCCCCGCAAGGTGTCTCCCAGTCCAGGTACTCCCCAGATTGGATGAGGATCGAGCCCACATCAGGTACTCGATAGCATTGCCTACATCGAAGAGTGTCTCCTAGGATGTACTTCACCTCAATCCGGTCTCCAAGTACGTACCCGATCAGAACCATCAACAAATCATCAAGTAGGCTGGGTCGCCCAATGTGGGTCCCACACACTACAAATCATCCATCAATAAACTCGTAGCATCATCACAGAAAATCACCAGAGTATAGTCATATCTGAACTCTCACCAAAAACAACCACAAACAAGATGTGGGCCCCACCACTGAGTGTGGGCCCCACGGGAGACGTGGCGCACAAGAGTGCAACCAGTCATGCAAACACAATCCATAAATAGTTTGAAATAGTAATATAGTCGCAATTGCGAAAATGAATCAGATAAGAGTAGAAACAGAGAAATTCCCAACCTCCGGGAATTTCACACCAATAGACAAATAGGAGTCTGTCAAATACGGAACTCCCGGAACCCAAATAAGAAATAGGGTAGAATCCCTACCTGTAATGTCGACTAACGCTACTCCGTGATACGTCCTTGACTCACCGAAATCCCAATCCAAAATCCCAAAATCAATCTCCTGCATCGAAATACGGATACGTATACACGACAGTCAAAATACGAAAAAGTCAACCAAAAGTCAACGGTCAAATCAGGTCAAAAGTGAAATATAGTCAAAGTCAAGTCTGGTCAAACCCGGTCAACTCGGGTCAAAAGTCAAACCCGGTCAAAGTCAACTCGGGTAAAAGTCAAATCGGGTAACCGGTGAACACTGTCACCGCCGGAGCCAACGATTCCTGCGACTTTTTCTGGCGAACCATATATCAAATTAAAGCTCTTAAGACGAATAATCCATTGGTCTTGTCTCGTTCCGAAACTCCTTGGTAATCGACCGGGATCGCTCTTTGAAGTCGCCGGAACACCGAAACCCCGCCGCCCGATTCCGCCGCCTGTGGTGGTCCGATGACGACGATTTTGGTTGGGTTTTGTTCCTCTCTGCACAAGCTTTGATTCGACACCTCCCACGCCTCAATCGGACCACAAACGAAGAAAACCTATACAAAAATTCTCTCGCCCTCCTTCTCACGCCACTGCCAAAATTCTGCCCAGAAGAGAACCAGAAAAATCTGGATTATACTAGATTTTTCATGAAATTACCATTTTGCCCTTATTTCCTAAATAATACTTAAACTTCCATAATCCGTAACAAATCCAATTCAACTCTGATTCAGCTGATTCTTGCGTCAATATTTTTCTAAAAATATGTAGTATTTATTAAAAATATCAAATTTGAAAAATTATTATATTTATATTTATATTTTATTTTTTAAAATTTGGGTTCGGGATATTACAGTAGCAGAGATGGCTACTACCTTTCAGCAGTTTATGCAAGTTCAGACTACTATAAATAATCAAAATACTCAAGCCATAAATGACTTGCGGGGAACAATTTAGAAAATGAGTACCACATTGAGCACTCTTGAGAAAGGGGAGCTCCTAGCTCAACCTCAACCAAATCCTACGGTCTATAAGAAATAGTCTCAACAACATGTGCATAATATTTTTGGAGATGGTTCTGAAACAACCAAGGCAATTACCACTTTGAGGAGTGGGAAGCAGATTTATAGACCTGAGGCCCTTGTTGATTCTCAGTATTCTAGTTCTATACCAGTTAGTGCACTTGAGGTAGTTGAGGTAAAAAAGGAAGCATAGGGAGAGAAAGATAAAGAAAATTCAGAATTAAAGTCCCCACCTGTGGTAGAGGAAGAAAAAGAGAGAGTTTATTAACCTACTATCTCTTATCCCCATAGATTGAGAGTTGCGTAGATGAACAAGCATCATACTGAGATTCAAGAAATTTTCAAGCAAGTGAAGCTCAACATTCCACTTTTAGATGCTATTCAGCAAATCCCTTCCTATGCTAAGTTCTTGAAGGACTTATGTACTGCGAAAAGGAAGGTGAATGTGACCAATAAGTCTTTTCTAGTTGAAGATGTTGGAGCTTTGATTATGGGTGATACTCCTCAGAAGTTGTACGATCATGGATCACCTACTATCTCTATGATGATTAGTGAGAAAAGGCTTGAAAATGTCTTACTTAATTTGGGGGGTAGTATGAACTTGTTGTCATTATAGGTGTATGAGAAACTTGATATTGGAGAATTGAAGTAAACACCCATGCTTTTGTAAATGGCAGACAAAACAGTCAATAAACCAAAGAGAGTTGTGGAGGATGTCTTGGTGCAAGTTCTATTATCATATGGACTTTGTAGTTTTTGAGATGCCACACCTCACTTCCACTCTTGGTAGTGCTCCCATAATTCTTGGGCGTCCTTTCTTTGTTACTACTGATGCTTTGATCAATTGTAAAAGTTGGATGCTCTAGATTACTTTTGGCAATAGGACTTTTGAGACTAATGTCTTCACTGCTTGCAAGATGCCTAGTGACTACGATGATTTAGAGTTACAAGCAATAGATTGGGTTCAGAGTTTTAGCCCATCAGATTTATACTTTATTCTTCATTCTGAGAGTATATATGAGGATGAATATCTTAAGAAATCTGGCCGAGTTGATGATTTAGAAGATGACTTGGATGAATTTTCTCCTATCACATCAGAGGAGCTCTTTGATATTGATGATTCAGTTGAGTTGGAGAAAGTGAACCACATTGGTAGATAGTGGAGACCAAAATTTGAGGTTCTTGATCCACCCAAGGAGATGAAGCCATCCATCGAGGAGATTCCTGCTCTTGAGGTGAAAAAGCTCCCTGATGATTTGAAGTACATTTTCCCTGGTCCAGAAGAGGCTACATTCACTGTTGTCATTTCATCTCGGCTTACTCTTGAGCAAGAAACCAGTTTGGTAGTAGTTCTACAAAAGCACAAGAGAGCTATTGGCTGGACCATTGCAGACATAAAGGGTATTGACCCCAATATTTGTACTCACAATATTTTTCTGGAGGGAGATTCTACACCAGTGAGAGATGCACAAAGGAGACTTAACCCTGCCATGAAATAAGTGATGAAGAAGGAGGTATTGAAGCTTCCAGCAGTTGGCATCATCTATCCTATCTCCAACAGTAAGTGGGTGAGTAACACAGGTAGTCTCTAAGAAATCTGGTTTGACTGTCATTGAAAATTCTTTTGTTGATTTAATTCTTACTAGGAAAGTGACAGTTGGCGCATGTGCATAGACTACCAAAAACCGAATTCGGTCAATCGCAAAGATCATTTCCCATTGCTCTTTCTTGTCCAAATTTTGGAAAAGGTTGCTCGAAATGAGTTTTATTACTTTTTAGATGGTTTTTTTGTTATTATCAAATTTCCATAGTTCCAGAGGATCAAGAGAAGATCACTTTCACTTGCCCTTTTGACACATTTGCCTTTAGGATGATGCCTTTTGGCCTATGCAATGCCCTGCCACATTCCAACGTTGCATGATGAGCATTTTTTCTGATATGTTTGAGGACATGTGTGAAGTTTTTTTGGATGATTTTTCTGTGACTGAATGCTCCTTTGATGTGTGCTTGAAAAATCTGAATGTTGTGTTGACTAGATGTGAAGCAAAGAATTTGTTACTTAATTGGAAAAAAATGTCAGTTTATGGTGACTACTGGGTTGGTACTTAAACATTTAGTGTCAAAATGTGGTATAGAGGTCGATCGGGCTAAGATAGAATTGATTTCTCAGTTACTTAGTCCTAGGATTGTGAAGGATATTCGATCTTTTCTTGGTCATGCCGGCTTCTACAATCATTTTATTCAAGGTTTTAGTGCTATCACTAAACCATTGTGTGCTTTATTCCAAAATGATAATGAATTTGTTTTGTCTGATGAATGTCAATATGCTTTTGAGACCCTAAATAAACACTTGATAGTTGCTCACGTCATGCAATCTCTTAGGTGGAATTTACCATTTCAGCTTATGAGTGATGTTAGTGATTATGCTTTAGGTGTTGTTTTAGGTCAAAGAATTAATGGTAAACCTTTTATGATTTATTATGCAAGTAAAACATTAAATGATGCACATAAAAATTATACCACCACTGAAAATTAAAGGGATTGCTCGCAGTTGGGTTTGCTTTAGATAAATTTCGTTCTTATATAATTGGTTCTCCTGTCAACATTTTTACTAACCACTCTGCTTTGAAGTATTTGTTGCAAAAGAAAGATGCTAAACCCAGGTTGATACGCTCGATCTTGTTGCTTCTAGAGTTTGACGTCATTATTAAGAATAAAAAGGTGTCGAGAATGTGATAGCTGACCACTTGTCTAGATTGCAGCTACCTGAGTCTCATACTTCTCCACCTTTGCATGATGACTTTTCCGATGAGCATCTTTTTGTTGTGTCGCATGCACCTTGGTTCGCGGATATTGTGAACTACCTTGTTTCTGAGTAGATACCTTCTCATTGGAACATTCAAGACAAGCGTAGGTTCCTTTCTAATTTTTGATTCGACTCACCTTATATTTTTAAATATCATGCTGATCAGTTGGTGGGAAGATGTGATGAAGAATTTGCATTAGTTTTTGAGTTTTTCCATGGCTTGTCATGGTCACTTTGTAACCCAGAAAACTGTTGCAAAATTTTTATTAAGTGGATTTTATTGGCTGCCATGTTTAAAATTTTTTGTGTTGTGGTGTAAAAAATGTGAATCTCGTCAAAAACTTGAAAAAATCACAGTTAGGAATATGATGCCTCTATCTCCCATATTGACTCTTGAAATATTTGATTGTTGGGGAATTGATTTTATGGGGTATTTTCCTATTTCTAATGGTTACAAGTATATTTTGCTTGTTGTTGATTATGTTTCCAAGTGGGTAGAAGCTATACCATGTAGAACCAATGATCATAAGGTTGTCCTTAATTTTTTCAAAGACTTGTTTACACATTTTGGCATGCCTAAGGCCATAATTAGTGATGGGAGTTCACAATTTTGTAATAAACCTTTTCAGCATCTCATGAAAAAATATGGAGTGACTCACAAGGTCTCTACTCCATATCACCCCCAAACTAGTGGCCAAGCTGAGTTGACTAATAGAGAGATCAAGATCATTGTTGAAAAGACTATTTATCCTAATAGAAAGGATTGGTTTGATAAACTACTTGTTGCTCTTTGGGCTTATAAAACTGCATTCAAAATCACTCTTGACATGTCACCTTATCGTTTGGTTTATGGTTGTGCATGTCATTTTCCTATTGAGATTCAACATCATGCTTTATGGGCTATTAAAAAAGATTGACTCTTAACTTGATGATGCCCAAGGTTTGAGAAAGTTGCAGATTTCAGATCTGAAAGAAGCAATAATTGAGGCATATGACAATGCCAAATTTTCCAAGGAGAGGATGAAAGCTTTGCATGACAAGAAGATCTTGGATAAATAGTTTTTCATTGAGCAAAAAGTGCTTCTCTACAATTATCGGCTCAATATTTTTCCAGGAAAGTTGAAAACTCATTGGAGTGGCCCCTACATTGTCAAGAAGGTTCATTCTCATGGTACTGTTGATATTGCAAATCCGAAGAATGTGACCACCTTCACTGTGAATGGACAAAGGCTCAAGTCATTCCTTGCTCCCTATAAACCAGAGGATGAGACACTCCTTCTACAGGATATCCAGGGAGTACTCTCAACTCCTTCTGTTGTTTTTTTGTTATGCATATACCTCGTCATGGGGGTGCTGATGCCGTGACATTGCTTCGTTTGTTTGTGATATTTTGAGAGTATTGTAGTCTTAGAACCACTTATTGTTTTGCATTTGCATTGAATAATCACTTCTTTTGCACCTATTTTGTTCATTTCATCCATAGAGACCATGTCTTACTCTAGTTAGGGGTGGGAAGTGCCCAGTTTGTGTTTGGTATAGTTTTAAAAAATTTGAAAGTAAAAGTTCTCAAAGAAAAAAAAATTGAACTGTGTGTTGTGAAAAGCTTTGTGTTGTTGTGATTCCTTGATTGCTTATGATGAAAAATCTGAATTGTGACTTGTTGTGAAAGGCATGTAAGATCCATTGGATTATACTTGACTTTTTAGTTTGTCTTGTTTTGAAGTTTGAACTATTTCCCTCTTCCCCTGAGCATATGACCATGAGGTTTTGAAGTGTTGAATATTTGGAGAAGTTATGCTTAGTTTTAGTCTTTTGAATCTCACAAGCACTAAAACTCACTTGATAAACTCTTGATGCAAAATTCTAGTCTACACTTGACTGATGAGATGACACAAGGCCTTCTTTGGTCGTTTGAGCTTAATTTCATGCCTACCATACTTTAAATGTATCCTTAGTTTTTCCCTCCTAGCCAAATATTAACTTTTTCCTTTAAGCACCTACATATGTACCTAGCTAGAACAAATTTTCTCCCATGCATTATCTGTACAATTGAATATATATGTTTTTATGGGATGCTTGTGCATATCATCATGCATATGGGTTGAGTGATGTGTTCTTGTGATGGTGTATTTTGTAAGGAGTTGCTTGCTTAGAGAGAGAGAGAGAGAGAGAGAGAGAGAGAGAGAGAGAGAGAGACAGACAGACAGACAGAAAAAATAGCAAAATAAAGTAACAACCTAGTTCATTGAATAAAAATATCCAAGTTTGGGATATGTACAGAGTAAGAAAGTTGCATGCCACCAATAAAGTCAATGTGGTACATATATACAAGAAAAAAAGAGAAAAAGAGAAAGAAAAAAATAAGTAAAGTGAGTGTGAAAAGATGAGTTGGGACTACTTTTGTGCATGTGTGCATGCATGCATATGTATGACCATTGTTACATTGACATGTCTATTTGAGTTGTGGTTTAAGCCTAAAATTCCATTTTGACATACCTATATCATCAACCTAAGTTACATGCTTGTAAAGTCCTATGGGATTATTGATTGTGTGTTGGGCTACATTAGTGGAGAGAAGTTTTGAAAAGTGAGCATATGGCGGCTCGAACTTCATGTTAGAGATTCATTTGATGAACCATTTTTGCATTTTCTAATCTGGATTGATGTCACAGATGTTCCAAGTCGTCATTCACACACACACAGACATGAGAATGGTTCGGTTTCAATATAAAGCAACTTTTTTTAGTTAAAATCAAGACTAGGTTGAGTTTTGTGCTTCCTTGCATCTTTGTCATGTGTTCATTCTGAGGGTTAAACATTTAGGGAAGAACTTGTCAATGCATGCTTACACTAAAACACGTTCCTAACAACTTGGTTTGAGAGTAAATTTTTTCTCCTGAAATCCACCCCAATTGACTTTGTTATTTTCCTTGAGTACTAGCAAAAAGCTAGCTGGGGGTTGTGATTAGGATGAGATTTTGTATATTGTTGTGGAGTTTAGAAGAATAAAAGCCGAGTTTTAATGATTAAAAATCACATTTTAGGTTTGAGTTGCCGAAATCCGTGTTAATGAGCCAATGCATAATTTAACACTTTGACACAGTCATTTTTGATGTTTTGTAGTGGTTCAAGTTTGTTTGGTAGCTTAGAGATTTGAAATCCAAGTTTTGGGCATAATGGCTACAAGTTGTGGAAATGCTCTCTTTTAAACATGTGGGTTTTAATGTGCCGGATTTGGTTCTATCAACCTAAAAATGGTTTTAACACTTGTTGAAGTTTGTTTCAGTCATTTATGACTTGTTTGAATGATTTTTGTAGGCTCCAGATCAACCGGGATCGTTTTGGAAGAGCCAAAAGTCATAAAGACTGTTGTTGCATAATCTACGCAAGAGTTTTCTTGTCAACTTTTGAAGACGAATATGATCGAATTTGAATAAACTTTCTTCTACAAAGTTGAAGAAGACATCCAGATCTTTCCAAAGAGTATTTATAGGCATAAATCCATTAAGAATTGGAGTCTGCTAGATTTTTGCTGCTACCATCCGGACACCTCCACTAGCCGTTCGGACACTTTGTTCATAAACTTATACAGAAGCAACCTGAGGCTACCTCTACACCATGCCGTCAGGACACCTCTACTAGTCGTTCGGACACCACCCCGACAACAACACTTTTACGCGATTTCTAAGAGATATTTTGAGAAAATTAATGTATTTAACTAATGCGACTTATTTGTATAGGGTTAGGATGGTATTTTAGCATATGTATTAGGGTTTTAAGGGTCTCTAGACCTCATTCTTGTATCAACTCTCATTTTGGCCGAATTTTATACATTTTCTCTAGGTTTTTATTCTCTTTCTTTGTTCTTCACTTTGGTTATTGCTTGGCATTCGAAAATCAATCACTTGAAAATTGCTAGGAGTTTTGGAGACCCAACCAACTAGAAAAAGAAATTCTTTCTCCTTGTAGAGCTTGAAAAGAGTCTAAGTTGGATTAGCCTCAACTTCTATTTGTAGATTGGAAGGCCGATTCGCCTCAACATTCGACATTGGATTTTATTTCTAAACTCCTTTTACTTATTGTTATTTTATTTTGTTATCACATTTGGATTCATAGTATTTAGTTCAATCTACTTGCATATTTTCCATTTTGGTTCAATTTATATTTCAATGATTTATGTTATGCTTTATTTTGTTCATTTTGACTTTGATCTTTTGCATTAGATTAGTTTCCATTTTATATATTGCATATTAGGTTGAGTTTCATCATCTACCTAAAGAGGAAAAACCGAATCTAATTGATGGTTATTGTCATTTTGCCACCACTTGCATTGTGAATATCATATTTAATTAAGTAATTAGGTTAATAATCCATAGACCCAAGACGAAACCAAAAGTCTTTGTGAGACGATTTGGGATTCATCCTTAATATTATTTTGACAAACTTACACTTGGGAAAGCGTAAATCCACTCACCTTTTTAGGCGAGTCACTTTCTTTCTTTCTTCTCTGTCACTTGAACTATGATAAATTGTTTCGTTTGTTAGTGAATGTTGTGTTTCTCACTTAATTCCCAATGAAATCTGATCAAAAATTCCTAAAAAAAAACAACTCAAAAAAAAAAAAAACCAAAGCTTAATTACATAAAAATACCAAATGAAAGATCAAAACCACTCCAAACAAAGCGCCAACTTCATACCGGTAAACTCATGTACCCAACTTTACTTTCAAAATAGTTGTAAAATACAAAAGAACAAATTGCAGTCTCCATTTCATTCCTCTCCAAAAATCACTGGTTTGATTGCCGTCTAACCTATCTTTTACACAAAACATATAAAAAAAATACAATACAAAAAACACAAAAAATAATTTTTTGGAAAATTGTTGGTGATGTTCATCTCTCTGCTACAAGATGTCACTTTGATGCCTTCCTTTCTTTCTTCTCTATCACTTGACCTGACATTAGTTGTTTTGTTTGTGAGTGAATGATGTGTTTCTCTCTTAATTCCACTTCAAAGTTTAATAAAAAAATTCCCAAAAAAAAAAGACCCAATGATACAAGATTTTTTTTCTTTTATGTACCATGAAACAACTATTATTTCCCAATCTAATGCTAGATTCTAAATATTTTATAATCTACCACTCCTATCCTCCATGGCAAGCCAACCCAAACGATTTGTCTACTTTTCACTTAACGGCGATGATACACGGGCACATTGATTTTTATGCTTGGCTAGCAGGGCCCATATGTGGCATTACCCGAAATTTGGCATGATTTGGTCTTGACACACGGGTACATTGACTTATGTACTTGGTTAGCAGGGCCCACATATGGCATTGCCCAAAATTTGGTATGATTTGGCCTTGACACACGAGCATACTGACTTGTGATAGTGGGGCCAACATGTGACATTGCCCAAAATTTGCATGATTTGTTGTCAAAGTGACGTGTCTTGTACTTGACTTTGCGTGACGTGTCTTATATTTGAGTCAGCATTGCCCACATTGGTTTGTATTGTCAAATTTTAACCTATTCAAAATTTGACATGTTTTGATCTCATTGTGACATGTCTTCACTTGTGATTAATGGGCATCCAACATCCAGTGATTTCAAATGCATATTGGTTTGAATCTAAAACATATTTCAAGCATTTGTGAGAATAAACAATCATTAATTAACTATTCACTAATTCCTATTAGAACAGGATCTCCTAGTGTGTCCTATAGTGTGACAGAGATCACAACGCTGGGGTCTGTAAGCACCATCCGTAGCATCCATCTCATTGTGAAGGTGAGTGGACTGAGGTTTGCCTTTCTTACTCCTTCATAAGGTAGGATTTAGAATAATAATTGGGCCATAGTAAGTGGGCCAGGTTGACTAGTCTGATATTGGAAAAAACATCGGAGCCCAAGTATTGAGATAGCTCTTTATAGAATAAAATCCGTCCACGAACATATACAACAATAACATGCGAACAAGAGTAATGATAGATTAACCATTCGTTCCATGTACATGTGGTATTGCCCAAGTCAACAACATTTGAGAGTCAAGGCCTGGACAGATGGCTTAATCTCGATGATGCACGTTTCACTTCAAATAGCCTCGGTTGATAATGAAACATTACCACCTCATATGCATTCAATTGTTGTCTCAAACCCTGCAATTTTAAATCTACATCTGGTGTGAATTCAGCTCCAAAAAAAGCTCGAGCCCAATCATCTTGTCGATGGAGGGTATGATATGCATTACACCTATAGAAGGTTAGTTGAATCAATCCTGTGATTGGTAAAGCACGAGCAGCTTTCAGGATACTGTTAAAATTTTCAACCATATTCATTGCAAATTGTGCTCCAACATACAACTTCTCATTTGTATTTTAGAGTTAACTTGTTGTTGCACCCATTGATTATCCACAACTTGGTTGGTCTAGCTAATATCTGTAAATTCTAGAGTCGGAGGCTCCATATAGTGAGCATATGTCTCGGCATCCATACTGCTCTGAAATTGTGAGAATATAGAAGGCCTTGCACCCATACAACTAAGAAAATGATCACCTTCATCATCATCATCATCATCATCCAAGATCTCGTCTTCATCTTATCGGATAGAAGATCATTGTGGCTGAAAGTATTAACACCGAGAGCACATATATCATTTTGTGATATCAAATTCGGAATTACATTTAAGTTCACTGTGCTAGCCCTCAATTCATAGGAGATAGAACCTTGGGAGATAGGAGATAGAAAAAAATTACTGAAGTGGGAGTTGAGAGGTGAGAGGAAAGGCAAGGACTTTGAGTGTGAAATTGATAATTGAATGAGATAGAAAGTTGTTGATAACGTATTTAAAAGCCTATAATGTTTAATCCCTTGGATAAATGACAAAATAAATAAAAACTTGGCAATTTTGTAATTATTGGAACAAACAAGCTTGAGAGAGTCAAAACAAAATATGACAATACAAAGTTATAAAGCTTCACAAAAGAAAGTTATGTGGCCCCTATTGAGTCAAGGTCATGAGTCAGTATTGGTTTTAGTGTGTCATTGTGTTGTCTCAGTAGAAGTAGAAGCAGTCAAACGTTGAGTGAAAAGCAAGGTTATTAAAACCGGACCGGATCGGCCGGTCGAACCGGTTCGACCGGTTCCGGTCATCTCTCCGGTCCGGTTCGGGACTTGTGAACCGGTGAAATTTCCAACCTGTCATTTTTTTCGAACCGGCCGGTTCAAACCATTTCGGTTCGTTTACATTAATTTAAAAAAATATTTTTTGAAACTTGCTTTTGGTGGGATTCGAACTAGTGACCTCTAAGTGTTAAGACATGACTACAACCACTAACTATAAGCCTTTTTATGACTAATATTATACATTTATTGAATATATAGTGTTTTTAAAAGTTTAAACACATATTATAATGTATACAATGTAAAAATATATATTATTTTGTCAAATGTATATATATTTCTACATCATTATGAGTATTATTTTAAATAAATATATATAATAATTAATAACATTGAACCTGGTTCGAACCACGGTTGAACCCCGGTTGGACCATTGAACCATGAACCAAATATTTTTCGGTTCGATCACCGGTCCTGTTTTAATAACCTTGGTGAAAAGTAGACAAGCCTTTTGGGTTGGCTTACCATGTCGGATAGGAGAGGTAACTTAGGAAATATTTAGAATTCAATGCTAGATTACGAAATAATAGTCGCTGGAATGATATATAAGGAAAAAAAATTAAAATACAAAAGTTTTATCATATATGTCAATATAAAAAAGGGTAGTATTATATCAACCCCCTTCCCCCCCCCCCCCCACCCGCCTATATGTAAACCCCCCTACCTACTGCGTACTTTTTTTTAAATCTAATGGTTAATAAATGTCCACCGATTGAAACACTATTATTTGACACTTGATGATTTGACTGCTCTATGGAATCAATTTGATGTTTTTGTCGTGAATATTAATCATGCTTTTGCAGGTATTAGGCCCACTACTTTTCCTCAAAAAGAGTACCGGTCAGGTCTTTTTGGAGTGGGGGGCGTCGTCCTGGTGGAATAACTTACATGAGTTGTGCCCGGGGAGGGGGAGGGGGGCGCCTGGTGGAATAACATGAGTTGTACAGGGAGGGTCCGGCGGGGAGAAGAGATAAAGCCGAGTAAAATAAATGAGGGTAAATTTTCTCTATATAAGTCGCCCACTTCCAAATTTCTCTGGTATAATTGATCAAATACTATCTCGCTCGTCTTTCTATTTTCTAAAATTTATCAAGATCCATCCTACCCAAATCTATGTATGATGCCCTCTTCGGCCTTTTTTCTGCAACTACTTGGAGAGCCAGCAGAGACAATTATTTGAACATCAAGCTTGTGGGCAAATTGCACAAGAAATTCTAAGGGTAATTTCTATTCTTTTGCTTACAGTTGTCTCCAAGGAAGATGCTTTAGATTTTTTTGAGCATGACCAGTGTCACATTGCTGATTAAGATTAGAACATTATTTCAATTATCTTTTTTCCCCTAATAAAAAGTGTTTCATTTTGAATGATTTTGACAAGGGCATGGCAAATTCTAGACCAGGGAAATTACTGCAACATAGGCCTCTTTTGTCTCGTCAGATTGAACTGAGGGAATTGCATTATAAGTATTAAGTTTTTCAGTGTGAGGATGTATCATGAAATAAAAAATGGGAAAAAAATTGGATGAACTGTCAGATGACATTCTCTTCAAATTAAGTACTAGTTCTTAATATGTGTTTAGTTTGGATTATTGGAGAGAACTGGATAGGTTATACTTTTACTAAATTTAATATCAGTGTATATATATGCATTTGCTGTTATGTAGTTGTATGTATATGTCTCTTGGGTATGTAAAATTAAAATTCATATATTACACAATTCACATACAGACCTATGTGTTTGTAGGGCTTTTTTACTGGATCAAAGTAAAAAATCTTGCTTGAAAAAATCCAGACTACTCCACTTTTGTCTTTTCATTTGTTTAGAATCATATATTGTTTGTATTTCAAAGTTTTATTTTTGCAATAAAGTTTGACTTTTTTTTTATACCACAAAATTATTTCTTTATTTTAAAACTCAATTTGGATAATTTTATTAATGGCTTAAGTTTTGGCTTCAATAGCTCAACTGTTTATATAATCAACTATTCATGTGCAGATATGGACTACATAGATGATTTTTTCAACTACCAGCCGGCAAGCAGTTCAACTGAACATGTAAATACAAATACTGAGTTAGTAATTTTTTTTTTTTTTTCAATCTTTAATTACATTATTGGCAGGGTTATTTTGTCCCATCTGAAATAAAGCAAGAAGATGAAGATGCGAATAAGATGGCAGAGAATATTGAGGTTGACGATAGATGTGAATTTGAAACTGATATGGTATAATATTTTATTCAATCAAAATATGAGTGTTTGTGTTAGGTTGAATGAATATCAGTAACTTTCTAAAAAAAAACTAATACATTTTCAGGTGTTCAAATCACGGCAAAGTTTGATCGATTGGGTTCAACAAGTCGGACGCCAATTGGGATATATCATCATCATCAGTAGATCAAATATTGGTGGGCTCGGTAAGAAACACAAATTACAATTCAAATGTGATCGCGGTGGTAATTACCAAAGCAAAAAAACCCTCAACGAAGCAGACTGGCACGAAAAAAATAGATTGTCCATTCAAATTGAGAGGACGAAAAATGAAGCTAGACAATGATTGGAAGGTGGAGGTGGTGTGTGCGGAACACAACCATGCTCCTGCATTATATATGGAGGGACATCCATACCCTGGGCGACTTTCTGAGTCTAAAATTCAGGTGATGATTGACATGTCTGCGCAGAATGCCAAGCCACGGGACATATTGACGGAATTGAAAAAACGAGATCCAAACAATGTGTCAACAATCAGAACCATACGCAATGCTAAGCTGAAACACAAGACTGCTGAGAAATCAGGACAATCACAGATGCAAGCTGTGTTGACATTCCTCACCGAACATGGCTATGTTTTCCATTATCGGTCAAACCCTTCAACCAATGAGCTTGAAGATTTGTACTTCGCACATCCTGACGCACTCGGGCGATTGCATGCATTCCCTCATGTGTTGTTAATGGATGCGACATATCAGACAAACAGGTATAAGTTGCCTCTCCTTGAAATTGTCGGTGTCACTTCAACCAGTCAGACATTTTGCATAGCATTTGCATAGTTACACTCAGAGAAAGAGACCAATTATACTTGGGCTTTGGAATGCGTTCGATCTGTAATGCACGGATGCATTGGTCCACGAGTGATTGTTACAGACAGAGAGTTGGGCTTGATGAAAGCGTGCGCTAAGGTATTTCCCGAGGCTTCGAAACTACTATGTAGATGGCACATTTATCAAAATATTTTAACTAAATGCAGGCCATCAATACAAGACAGTAGAGCCTGGAATGCATTCTATCGCATGTGGAGTACGGTGCTCGAATATGAAAATGAGAGTGCGTACATGAGCAATATAACACGCCTCGAAGTAGTCTTACAGAAGTTTCCGGCAGTGATTAACTATTTGAAAGATGTGTGGTTGACACCATATAAGGAGATGTTCATATCCGCTTGGACTGACAAATATCTGCATTACGGAAATCACACAACTAATAGGGTTGAGAGTCAGCATGCTAAGCTGAAAAGATATTTGTGCTCGTCACAGTCAGACATTGAGCGATCCGTATCGTGGATTCATAAGGTTATCCAGTCTCAAGACACAGCTATCAAGGCAAGTATTGAGCGAAGCAAAACCATTGTGCCACACCGGTTCAACATATATTATTTTCAGAATTTACATGGTTTTGTTTCAATCGAGGCTTTGGATCTTATTTGGATGGAGTTTGAGCGGTCAAATGAAGTTGAAGAGGTTGCTTACAGTTGCAGATGTCAAATTCGTAGGAGCTACGGACTACCATGTGCTCACGAATTAGCCGTGTATGTGAGCAAAGGTCAGTCTATACCGCTTGATGCCATCGATCAATTTTGGAGAAAGCTTGATCTACTACCATGTGATTCACTTGAAGAGGATGACATTGAATGTACCGCCGATGTACAGATGTTCACAGAACAGTTCAAAAAGCAGACAAGACATGTTAAAGTAAGTTGGCTAAGGAAGTTGAGGGACATATTCAGACCTTCTAGCACTTCTCTTCGTGAACCAGCTGTGAAGACCAACACTAGAGGGCGCCCCTCCACAAAGAAAAAGGTACCCACCACCACCCAGAACAATCCAGCTGCACGTGTTGTTGATCATAGTGATTTTGTTCAGCAAAGGTAACTTCACCGACACAGCTTTGCATTGGAACGCCCAGATTCAAAGATCTTTGAGCATGATTTTTTCAATTCTAACGAACAAGCAAGACACAGTTGTTCCTCTATTTACAATACTCAGTCTATTTCAACACAAGGAAGTTCGAGACCGAGAAAGAAAAAATACTCTTTACTACTATATATATTGATCAGTTCCCAGCTATATTGCATCCATACATTAGGGATGTACAAGATGTGAGAGGAGATGGAAATTGCGGGTTTCGATCGATTGCTGTGTCTCTTGGTCATCAGGAGGATGAATGGCTCAATGTTCGATATAACTTGATAGCAGAGATGGACACATTTTGGGGACAATATGTTGAAATACTTGGTGGTTATGAGAGAACGTGTGCTGTTAGACACTCATTGAACTTTTTTCAAAATGAAGTTGAAGCACCGTACCAGCACTGGATGACAATGCCTGACATGGGTCTGTTAATTGCTTCCACATATAATGTGATATTACACGTTCTATCCCCTAAAGAGAGCGTGGCATATCTACCATTTCGTACAACTCCCCCACCACCATTCCAGCACATTGCTATCTCAATAGGACACGTAAATGATAACCATTATGTCCAAGTTAGTTTGATGAGGGATTATCCAATGCCTCCCATATTCCCTGGGTGGGTTTACTGTAGGTATGATTGTGCAGCTACATGAGCTACTCCGTATGTGGAGCGGTTTGATGCTTATATGCAGTCAGTACGATCTATGTTTTCTTCCGATAATTTTGTTCGTGTGCTTGATTAAATATATGTAGTAATAAAATTTCTCCAATTTATTATACATTTATGAATTTTTCATATTTTTTTTATTTAAAAGTTGCTGCATCAAATTATGATTCATATATGTGGATATATTATGATCCAAATTGAATATTCACAATATGTAGATATTAAGAAAACCATGCGTTTTTATTAAAAAAAATTGTAAATTAAAAAAAAAGTAAAAGTTGAGAAACAACATTTTTTTTAACCCAGAAAGCTTAATAAATCATGTATAAGTGTCAAAAAAAAAGTGTAACAATAAGAAAATAAACTAAATAAATCAACCTCAATAATTAATTAATTAATTAAATTTGATATGTAATAATTGCACAAATGATTGTTGGGACCAAGATTACATCAATTTGAGTGTTAATTAATTAATTAATAAAATTTGATATGTCATTATTGCATAAATAATTGTTGGGATCAAAATTTCATCAATTTTGTGTGTTGTCATGTCATAGGGATAGGGGGATTTAATATTGGGGATGTTTATTTATCATAATCCATATAAAAAAAATTGACAGCCCTACGAAAACCAATTCGCACTGTGGAAGTCCAATCAAATGATGTTACTTGATATTATTAATAAAAAAAATCACTCCCAACAAGACAAAATAAAAAGTTGAATAAACTCATTCGATTGACGTGTGTTTTATGCGTAATCTCACAGTTCACTGTCATCATTTAAGCACTTTCCATTTTTCTCTAAAGATTATAAACCAACAAAATTAAGCCCTCATGATTGAAATAACCATGTTATTTCGTGCTTGAAGTCTCTCTCTCCAAAAATAACTGATTTGATCACCGTCTAAGCTAAAAGTTAAAACAAAAATAAACATATAAAAAACATTACAAAAGATAAATAAAAAACATTAAAAAAGTTGTACATGGTGTTCGTGTACGTCATGTCACTCAACCTCTCTTTTTCCTTATCACTTGAGATGTGATAAATTGTTTCATTTGTAAGCGAATGCTTGATAATACCTCATAATTGGGATTTTCATAATAGAATTATGAGGTATTTAGACTTTAATAATTCATTTAATTTGTTGTTAAGCTTCTTACCATGTCTTCATTAAATTTTGCAGAAAATGGCTCATATGGAGTTAAATTATTAGAAGAGGCATTGGAACACTTGAAGGAAGAAGAAAAGAAGGTCTTGCATCAATCTAAGAAGGTCTTGCATCAATCTAAGAAGGTCCGTCCGGACGGATAACAAGCCCGTTCGGACAGATTACAAAGAAATGGAGGCAGAATGCAAACAATGGTCATCCGTCCGGACGCCACTTTTGGCCGTCCGGACGGATCCGTCCCGACGGATAATAATCCGTCGGGACGGATTACTCTTGAGATGGGACATATTCAATATCCGTCCGGACGTCGGCCGCGATTCTGCATTTCGGAAATCAATTTTTGAAGGACATTTTGGGGAGATTTAAATTGTAACCAATGGGGAATGAATTTGTAAGGATAGAATAGGTTTTAAACATCAAAGTTAATTGTAAAAACCCTAGTTTTGGGGTGGGAGGAGGCATTCACCATTGGAGGCAGCCAAGCTTTTCATCATTTTTCCAGCATTTCTTCTCTCAAGCTTTTGTTGAGTTTTTCATCCAAAAGTTCTGTAAGCATACTGATTTTGATATATATGAGCAAGTTTATTGATGTAATCATGAGTGAGTAGTCCTTATCTCTAGTTCCTAATCCTAGGTGGTGGATTTGAATCTTGATTGCTCAATGTATGCCATGGAATCTATTGTTATGGAATTCTTATTTTGATTTCTTGATAGTTGTGACTTGGGTGTTTATAAATGAGTATGTTGCTGTTATGTTGGAGAGATTTTGAGTGTAAATATAGTTTGACAATTAGGCCAAGCCCAAATGGGAACATTAATCCATATTATTTGGTGTATTGTATTCTAAGCATTTATCGTTAAATCTTGAAGATTTTCTAACCAACATCACTTGTATCGAAGTCATCATAAACCCAAGTCCAATTTCATTAATTGAATGCTTTTGATTTAATTATTTTTGCATGATTGAATGTGGGTACATTGAGCATGAGAGAGGATTATCTACCATGATGGATTAGGACTAGAGTTCTTTAATTAATTGTTTGAACTGAATCGATTTCGTTACTTGTTTGAATTGAAAATCAAATTACCGATTGAATCGGCCCATGTTTATTTTAAAGCTTGATATTTGTTATTCATTGTGAAAGTTGCATCATTACACTATATTTGCATCCACTTCAAATTAACTTAAACACACCTTCTCGAGACTCGACTCCGGACTCCCGAATTTTACTACTTGCCGATACCCTACACTTGGGGTAAGTCATACACACAATAAAGTGTCGGTCAATGCTATGTTACAAATAAAAAGTATTAAAAAAATGTTCATGCGTCATGTCACTAATGAACCTTTATTTCTTTCTTCTCTGTCACTTGACCTATGATCAATTGTTTCATTTTTAAGTAAATGCTTGTTTCTCACTTAATTCCCCTACAAAATTTGATCAAAAATTCCTACAAATGGGAAAAGAAAAAAAAACCACCAAAGTTTGATTATATAAAAAGACCAAAAGAAAGCTCAAAGCCACTCTAAACAAAATGCTGCTGACTTTCTTTCTTTTTATAAGCCACAAATGTATTCCAAAAAGAAGGCAAAATACAGAAGGATATCAATACAGATGGCCAGCAATACAGCTCGAGGGACATACCCCAAATAGCTAACAAAAAAAACAACTCAATATGAGTTCGGGAAAAACTAATTAAAAAGGTGAAAAAAGGAGCAAGTGAGCTCCCGAAAACAGCAAAACAGAACATTCAGCCTGGAAAATAATTGAGAAAAACAAAACAGAAGTTAAAGCGAACGATTCACAAATTAATGGAAGCGAAGAAGACTATGATGAAGACTAACTCTGCCAACAAAGAACATTATATGATTTTCAGTCGAAATTAATTGCTCAAACTTGAACTGCATTTTGTATAACCTGATGTGTGGTAGAACTTCAGTAATGGAGAACGAAAGCAAAACATGACTTGACTTGATACGGTGTGTGTGAACATCCAGACATGAAGAAGCTCAATCGTAGGGAAGGTGGCATGATGGAGCTTATCAGCATCAATGGAGGAGCTGGTCACTGCATGGCATGGATTGTTTCCCTCACATTTGTTTCTCATGAGAATAGTTCATATCTGATGAGAGGAAATCAACAGTACTGGTCGATGTTTGAGTGAACCTCCAAGCTTGAAGAACAGCAAGCTGGAACAAGAGACAGCAATGGATCAGTTGGTCGAAGCTTCCAGGGAGTTGGGACAACGAAGCCACCTGATGGTAATTAAAATTGAGGACTACCACAACAGCCTGTTGTATAGAGTCCAATGGCGAGGAATGTTACGATTTGAACCTCAAATACGCAGCGGATTGAACAAATCGCCGAAACCCTTGTTTTGGAAATCAAGAACAAACAATGGATTGTGTAGAATCACAAGTAGAAATAAAGAGTAATCAAAGCATAAAGAACACAATAATTACGTGGTTCGGCCTTAACCTACGTCCACGGGGAGAAGGGTGATCGATTTTTCTTATTTTGGTTGAGAGAATACAAAACTCACACTTACACTCAAAAACAAACACTAGGTTCTAATTTTAACTCAGAAAACGCCTGGACGCCTAGGCATTACAGTAACTCGCCTAGGCGCTAACGCTCAAAATCTCTCTTGAAATCACACTCTGTACTGGGGCTACAGTACCCGCCTAGGCGCGATACAGTAACCCGCCCAGTACAGATTCGTCACAGATCAACCAAAAACACCAAAAATTGATTCTGCCCTAGGCACTACAGTAACCACGCTCAGTCCAGATTGTTCACTGAGCAACCACAACACCAAAAAACGAATCTGCTCTAGGCGCTACAGTAACGCGCCTAGGCGCACCGCCCGGTACAGTTTGGTACTGATCAACAAGGAAGACTTGAAACGCATGGGACAATCTTCAGATATAGGCAGCATGCTGAGCATGTTTGTGAGACATTAAAAACTGATAAAATAAAAGAAGTACGAGGAGAAAAGAGGGAGATAAAGGAAGAAAAGAGCATGATTCTGAGAAATTAAAACCTGAAAAAATAAAAGAAGGATGGAAGAGAAAAAGAGGAAGATAAAAGGAAGAAAAGAGAGGAGGGAGCTAAGAGTGAGGAGAAAGCAGAGGAAAAGGGGGATCATCAAGAGACATTGAAAGCAAGAAAGGGAGCGACGAGAAGGAGGGAGAAAAGGTGGCACAAGAGAAAAATAAAATAAAAGAAGACAAGGAAAGAGGGAAAGCATGGAGAAAAAGAGAGGAAAAAGAAGAAGAAAGAAACAAGCAGGAACTCGGGCATAAAAGAGAGAAGAAGAGAGAGGGAAAAGAGAAGAAGCGAGACAAGCACACAGCAGCACCCCAGCCCAATAAAAGGGACACACACACAGATAACCTTTGAAGAGAACAACTTGGAAAACTGGACCTAAAAGAACACCCCCACCCAACAACCCAGTATACCGGTAACACAAGCAGAGAAGAAAGGAAAAGAGAGAGGAAGAGAAGAACACCCACACCAACACAACCCAGACACTACTCAGGACCCAGAAGAAAACACCAAAAATACACGAACCAGCCCGCAAACCCAAGACACCTACATAGGACCTAGCAGAACACCCACATTCACACCACCAAGACACCAACATAGGACCCAGAACTAACACGCAAACACACCATACTGCAGCCACATGCACAAAAGAATATTAAAGGTCCAGGTTCTATGTCATGCCCATAAAATTAAGTCCGTCATTCTGTTGATTCCTTCCTTTGCAAGTTGATCAGCTATCTCATTCGCACTCCTTAAAGTGTGTCGTACAACCAGATTTTGAATTTGTAGCCTTGCGAATCTTTTACACAAAATAAACATATATAAAAAAATACAATACAAAAAGCACAACGAAAATATTTTTTTCAAAAATGTTTGTGATGTTCGTGTCTCTGCTAGAACATGTCATTTATCAGCCTTCCTTCGTTTCTTTCTCTGTCACTTGACCTGACATCAGTTGTTTCATGAATGATGTGTCTCTCTTAATTCCTCTTCAAAGTCCAAAAAAAAATTCCAAAAAAAAAAAAAAGCAAAAATAGAAAAGTTTTATCATATTTGTCAATAGAAGAGAATTTACAAAACACGCCCGGAGCATCGCCCAGGTTACTACCTAGTTATTATTGTTTTCTATAACGTAGCGTAATAAGGTTGCATATAAACCAACTCAGGGAAGTTTTTGTTTAATTGAAACATGTAGCAATACAAATTTCAGGAAATAGAGTATTAATCACAAAAATCCCTATTTCAATTCCACATTTAACACAAACTGCATCATAAAGTTCAACTCATAAACAAAGAAAATTGCTGGTCAATGGCATTAGACCTATTCCAACAGACCAAAGGCTCATAATTATCCAAGGAAATTCGTAATGACCAAATGAAGAACCAAGTTGCAGAGAAGAAAATCTGCAAAAGCACGCTCAGGTGGCAAATCCTGCAATTTGAAAGACATGACATGAACTGATATCAAATGAACCATCAAGGGAAGCAATGGAGCTGAAGTAGAAACAAAGTTCCATGCATGCAGATTCATTTGTAAAAATAAAAATAGGAATGAGTGCATTGATAGGGAAAAGGCAAAGGGACGTGGCATTAAATCTGTTGAATCATTTGCAGTGATGACGTTAAGAAATGAATTTCATCTTGTCAACCTTTCCACTTAAAAAGAAATGAAGTCCACAAAACAAGAATACCTTAAATTCCTTGTTTTCTTTGTTCACCTGAATACGAAGACAGACTGCAACCAAAGTGAATCAATCTTAGAAAAAAATTCCAAATCACACGAATTTCCACCTCATTAAGTTATATTACATTGTCCATTTACCTGCAAGGACTGCTGTTCCTACACACGAAAGAACTCCTGAAAGAAAAGAGTTGAATGGGAATGAGCCAACAACCGCCATGTAAACCACCTGCTCATTGGCAGCAGGGGCACTATTATTTGGAAGAATCACAAAAATGAATTTACTAAAAGTCTAAAACATTAAATATCACACTACAAGAACATAAGACTACATGATTTTGAAGAGCACCACTGGTTCGGTGGTTAGCTCCTCACCAGACTACCCGATTGTTCAAATTCCACATCCCAGAAAGAAAATGAGAAGCTCCCACAATGAGCGGGTTAGAGGATTGGCAGGATGTGTGGAGACGTTATCTCAACACAATATGTGGATTGGAGAGGTTTCCAAGAATTGAATTTATGACTTCCAAGTTGGCCCCTGCAACTCTAATGCAACTCTAACACTGAGCCACAATCTCACCTTCAAATCGTAGATCTAACTGAGTTACAAAAACCATAGTACTCAGACGATAAAAAAAAATTCTGAAAAATAGTTACTCAACATCCCAAATAGTTCATCTGAATAGTCATACAATGGAAGATGCTCGAGACCCATATTTTACACCTAATCCATGTGAAGTGTTGGATATTCAGGGGCCTGCGTGTGTCTTTATAATCTCTTTTTTATAGGAAAATAATTTTATACCTAGGCACCAAGCAGGTTCACCACAATTACAAAATGTGTTTTTATAATCAATGGCTATTTCATTTTCGCATGACACATGGGTTGGGGTGGTCTGTAGCATTACTCGTCAATCATTGTACAATAGGTCCCGTAATTGATTTCCTTTGAGCACCATTGCAAACTACAATCCAATAAGGATAAAGTGCAGTAGCATCGACTTTCACTCCCCTTCACCATTACAACAGTTCTCCTAAAGCGGCAAAGTTCCTTTTAGTGGTATGATCATTTAAACTATTACCACAGAGATCTCAATAGCATCCTTCTTATGCAGCAGATAAACCCTATGAACTCTAAATTCCTGAAATAAATTGAAAACAACACCCACAGCGTCTTATGACCTTCCCCCAAACCACATAAACCCAACCAGCAATTATTGTGCTTCTAAATGGAAGAATAGATCCATCAAAAACCCATAATACCTGAATCAGAGCAGTGAAGATGGCGAAGATGACATAGATATCGATGATCTGTAATAGCAGAAAGACATTTTGCGATAAATTGAGAAATTCAATCTGAAAGTGAAGAAGAACTGTGTAAATATATAGTGATGTCGATCGTGCAGCAGCTCTGTATATGGACAAATTTGATCGTTGGACATCTTAGTTATTTCTGTTATGTTGTATATTTTAGGCTTCGTTATTTCTTTCTTTGGTTTGTTTCAGGCTTCTGTTATGGCCTTTGTGTGGGCTTTTGTTTGTTTCTGGCCTTGTGTTGTGTGGCCCGGCCCCTTTGCTGTAGGGTTTTGTAGTTCGTTGGTGGTTTTGGAATGGTAGTTTTTTGGTGAATGAGAGATTGACCGTCACTATGGTGCACGCCTACCTGGTTATCTTTTAAGATCAACAGGATTTATCTGTATTTGCTTTCCTTTGTCCATGGTATTCTGTTGAATCAACAGGGATTAGGTTTGCATCTACATCATATAGCAGAGAATGGCCTCGAGGGAGGGAGGTAGGCGTGGCGGCATAAGCAGATCGAAGAGTATGTAAGACGTCTTGGGCATCCTTGCTGGTCGATCTCGCCATGATTAAACCCACTTTGCTTCTTCACCCCGTATTGCTGTCCTACTTCAGTCTTGGTGTCACCATCTAGCTGACACCTAGCAAGGAGTTCAAGGGCAAGTGCAATGCAAGTTAAGTCATGCTATACAACTCTGTCGATTTCCATGCAATCTAATATATCAAATTTTCGCACTATAAATTCAAGTACTTCAAATATCAATTAAAAATAACTATCAAACTAACTTTATTTTCTAATATTTACCTAAAACTTTTTCTATTTTTTATTTTCTACTATGTTAAATTATGCGATTTAAAAATAAATACATCATGAAATTTGAGCATATTTTTATTAACTAAATAAATTCCGTTGAGTTAATTATTGCTATAAATTGGGTCTGAATTTTATAATTAAAATAATACCAAGACTTAGTTATTGCTCTAATTTCCGTGTGAATTTATATAAATAATTTATCAAAATAGGGCTCCAGAATTAAAAGCAATTGCAACTACTTTAAACCTACTGCAAATGCTTTTGGCTCTGTAACACTCCACCTTCACTCAGGGTTCTTGACTTTTCGGCACAAGTTGAACTACCGTAAGCCTAATTGGAGGACTAATCATCATGTATTTCCAAAGTATTTATTACAAATCATGCATCTAAGTAGTTCCCATGTCCTTATCATAGTAATCCGATTACAAATTTTTTGAAATAAGTCCAAACATAAAAATAGCAATAAGAGTTGCACAGTTCACCATTTCATTCCTGTCCCGGATCTACATGTATGAAAAACATGTAGGAGGATTAGTCTTGCTAATATTAAAAAAAAAATAAACCTTTTTAGTTAAAACAGATATATGTAAAACAAATTCAAAGTACCCATGTACATGCAAACTCAATTTCAAGAAAACTTTGCGGAAATATAAGAATAAAGCTTCGGAGTTCAATATAAGGAAAACTTAAAATTAAATAGGGTAATGAAAATAAACCACATTCCCCAACCGTGTTAACTCCACATCCTTTCCCCCATGGAAAGTATTTTTGATTCTCCACTACGATTTTCCCCGAGTCCGTCGATTCGGTTTGTAGGGAAAAATCACCACCCGTATGCACCTTTGTCAAAGAGATCAATATGGTATCACCCATCCAATGTAGGGAGTCTACTTCTCCTTGACATTTGACAGGTGTTTGATGGTAGAATCAAAAAATCCCCTTAACCAGGCCAGAGTTAGGGATGGCCATGTGCACAAGTTATTCTTCATTTACATCACGATTTCAACATGTCATTAACACGAGGAGATGCTCAAATACCATTAAGAAGTACTCATATACGGCATAAGTTTCAGCAAGTATAACTTTAAGTATAGAACCTCAAAATCACATAAATTTCAAACCAAAATAACCTTGGGCCCGGCCCGAGCCCGGCCCAAAGCCGAAAAAAGGTTATCGGGCTTGGGCCAAGGTCGGGCCTGGGCCTAATATTCTCGGGCTGGGCCGGCCCGATGACGACACCTACTTGAACGGGTTCTTATATATATATATATATATATACTCTCCTAGAACCAGTGTTAATCTTACGTGTCACTCACTCACTTGTAGTAAATCCCCAATGGTTAGAACTTTTGGAATGTTATAGGCTCCAACACAAAATGAACCAATACTCTGCTACAATTTCGCTATTGATTGTCTCTCCCACTTCACTGTTAATTGTCTCTCCCATTTCATTGAGACAAAGTCTAGTTTTTCAATGTATATAGGCAGTCGAGAAGAGATAGGCATCTACTTTTAAAGAGTCCACTTTTACTGAGTCAAGCATCTCGTGGGTCTTAACTCTCGCACACGTTGGCAGAACAGCAATGTTCATTCTTGAGTGAAACTACACTGCTGGGTAGTATTGGCCGGCCAAGAGAAGAAGATGATGTCTCAAGTATAGGTAAGACTGATTTGAAGATAATATAGTGATATTGTGTTGTATCTTGCAAGCTTGTAGATTAAATGTTTAAATCATTTTTCACAATTATAAATCTCGGAGGTAGGAGAGGAGAAGAGAGGGGCTAATTGACTTGCAGGATGAATATTAAAAATAATTAATTCCATGTATTTGGGATGTCAATCATTCTAGAATGTGTTATTGAAATGATACAATGTTGCATATTGATGATAATACAATAATTTTTTAAAAAATGTAGGCTATTTGAATTTGCAGATACTTGTTATTGAGGACATTCAAAAGAAGTAAAAAAATGTCTAGTGGTCCAAGTTGGCATAATGGTATGCATCTTATGGAAGAATTCATCAACCAAGAAGTTGGAGATATAGTGATGTTAGAACACATTGTTGAAGAAGCTAGTCAACTCGAGCCCCCGAGGATTTGCAAATGCACATTCATTAGGAGGGATCGACTACAAGCACACAATGATCTCGTTCAGAAGTATTTCACACACAACTGTATGTACCCACCGAACTTGTTCTGTCACAGATTTCGAATGCGTCGAGAATTATTTAATAGAATTCGTAGAGATTTAGAAGAGACTGAGCCATATTTTAGATTCTCATATGATGCAGTGGGTAGGCCTGGATTATCTTCAATCCAAAAGATGATCACTGCTTTACGGGTTCTACCATGTGGCAGTCCAATCGACAGAGAGGATGATGCACTCATGATTGCACAAACCACTACTATAGAAACAATACGAATGTTTTCTGAATCCATCATTAGCGTATACTAGGAGTAGTTTCTACGAGCCCCAAACAAGACCGACATCAATCGTTTATTAGCAGAGAACAAGACTCATGGTTTTCTTGATATGATTGGTTCGCTGGACTGTATGCATTGGGAGTGGCGTAATTGCCCCACAGCTTGACGTGGACAGTTTGTCGGTCACAAAGGACGGCCCACATTGATACTTGAGGCTGTGGCATCCTGCAACCTTTGGATTTGGCATGCTTTCTTCGAGATTGCTGGTACATACAATCACATTTTCGTACTTGATCATTCACCCTTATTGATCGATTCATTAAATGTCAAACCCCTTACACTCCTTATGTGGTTAATGGAACGACATGTGACGTTTCATATTATCTGACGAACTACATATACCCTCATTATGCCACTTTGATTCAGTCAATCAAGCATCCTTGGACTGAAAAAGAGAAGTTATTTGCAAGGTGCCAGGAAGGGGTGAGGAAGCATGTCGAGAGGGCATGTGAGGTTTTGGGATATCGTGACCCTAAAAAATATCATGCAATATTGTGTCATATTACATAATATGATAATTGAAGATATGAGACACATTGATATTGTCGCGTGGCAACCAGAGTTATGAGAGAAAATTCCCAAGCATTTGCTTAGGCACAATGAGGGGTGGTTGGGAACCTACATTAGTTAGCAAATGCAGCATGTGAGGGATAGCAGTGTCAACTCTCACCTATGAGGAGACCTTATGGACCACATTTAGAACATTTTTAGGGGTATCACTACATAATTTATACGCACTTGTTTCATTTAATCATGCGTTGATGTCAGCTATTTAGATTTGTTTTCTGAGTTCAATAATTTTTTTGCAGACAATGGATAGATTTGAGATGCCGATGACGTGACTGTAGCTTGCTTGCAGGTGAATTATGCTCCCTTATTAAATTATGTAGAACCCCATAAGTATTGGTCCTGTTGTCATTTTAGGGTATCGTTACAAATAAAAGTTGTTCAATGTGATATGTAATGCACCATTTACCATTTAACCGATAGGAAGTTTGTGATGAGTTCTGGTTGCAAGTGAAATATCAATCTATATTGATCATCAGCAGTTATGATGTCGGTTGTGGTTTACTTGAGAAGTTATATGGTCTGTCTAAGGCTGGTGTTATCAATTTTCTTTTGTGGCTAATCAACCACTATGCTTTTGCGTATCATGTAGTGAAACTCACAGTTCAAATTTCTTAACTTCATCCTCAGAGATAATCATTCACCTCAACCCCATTTCTAGCTGTAGTTGGATTTAGGGCCAAAAAATATAAAGTTGATCCGGGAGTAAAGTATCAACTTTCATGAGATCTATTTTATCAGTGCTGACTGCAAATGTATACGATATATTGAGATTGAATTGTGGACATTTATCCATTGGGAGCAATATGACTTTTAGCCTCAAGGTTTGAATCAAATGAAGATATTGTGAAAAAATGTGAAGGCTTTGGTGAAATTATTTTTGAGTCTAGATACTTTAAGAACTATACTTCCTTTCGTAACAATGTTCTTGACACTATAATTCTTGAAACTATATAATCTCTACTCTGTGCCCTAATAAATCTTTTTATTTTTAAAAAAGAATAGTAACTTTAATAATCTTTCTCGGTGTAAACGTCAATATTGACTGCTAGCAGATTTAATCTCTCATGCATTATAGCTGAGGTGCTCACAAAGAGTAGAAAAGTGTCCAGTAGCTAAATAAAGTAATCAGTATGTAGAACAAACCAACTAGGAGCTCCTAAACAATCGGAACCATAAAAAGGATATGAATGCATCATGACCAAAGAAGAAGCAATAGTCCAAGCATCATTATACAACAATCCTACTAATGAAAAAAAAAGTTCCACAAAGCAACAGACCAAAGAAAAGCAAAAAAATTTGTTTGTCTCACACATCATAATAAGTAACCAATTACCTAAAGGGAAAAAAGTGCATCTCCCACATCATTACCAAACAAAGTCGATAATGGTGTGAATTATTATAAAAAAAAATATTTTTTAGTACTTGTTACGTAGCATGTCCATGGTATACAGGTATACGTATACAGAACATGACAGTAAAATAACCTTGGAACTCTTGGCTCATACTATCAATTCTCCTCATTTTCTCCCACTTCAACTTCCTCATTGAACCTGCCTTGAAGGTTGCATGGGTCAAGGTTGTTCTCATTCACGCATAGCCGCGTTGTCGCACAGCCTCCGGGAGAAAATTGAAGTGCTCAAATCTCTGTCAATTTAAACAAAATTTAGATCACAAAACTATGTTATATTCGAAAAGTTCATTTGTACAAAACATTTAAAAATTTACACAAGGTCTGAATGCATTACACTCACTATTTAATGATAAATCAATTTATGTATTTCCTTGAATATTTTGTAGGTTCATACAAAGAGGAGAAATCGATTGGCAACCTAAAAATTGAACACATTGGTGTACATTATGTACAATAGAAGGCTAAAAGCTAGACACTTGAAGAAATTGGCACTAAAAGAAGATGAGGATCCTTTGGTTGTCAATAATGATGTGCCTTCTGATGATGAATGGGTGAATGGAGAATGTAGTGTTGATGAACCAAGTGTGAACAACGTTGTTGATGCAACTCCTGTGCCTCCCGATTTTCTACCGCAAGCAAGTCAACCTGGAAAAACCAAGAAAAGGAGAAGAACTTCACGTAAGTAATTTTATAAATAAAATGTATTAAATTTTATATAATGTCAATGATATAATCACTAAACTAAAGTATTAGTTAATATTATTTGTTAGGCAAAGGAAAGGAAATACAAGTTGAAGAACCAGAAGTGGATGAGAGAAGTGATGATGACGACTTTTCTACTAGATTTGACGATGACTCTTTGATTGATGACAGCACGGATGATGAAGGAGATGAAACTTTTGATCCATATTTTAGGCCTCTAGATAAAAATGAATTGGAGTATTCTGATGATTTTTGATTGTTAAGGATATGTTTTTTCTTAAGACATTCTATGTTTTTATGTTATGGATGATTATGTGTAATGTTTTCATGAACATTTTCAATGTTATGATTATTGTGGATGCTTTTATATATTGAGAATCCTGTTTTTTTTAGTTTGGAATGAGGCGACCGCCTCGATCGCCTTGAGGCTACCGCCTCGCCTCAACTAAGCTTGACCGCCTCAAATCGCCTTTCGAGTTTTAAAACCTTGCCTCAAACTAGTGCATAATTTAATCACTATCATGAAGAAATCTAGTACTTCTTTTTTCCTTGAATGGGAGGAAGAAAAGGCAGGGCATTTAAGGTCTAAAATAGAAGACAAGTAAATCAGCCAGCATTTGTTGAAAGAAAAACAATCGAACAAATATTATCAGTACCAAATCTAGAGGTCGGAAAAAGAGCAAGTTCATTTCAACCTTCAATTCACTCCAGTAAACACTAAGCGAAACCCAAAAGAAAAATGAGCAAAACCCATCTCTAGATCAACCTAACTAGACCACTAAATGTATATGGTTTGATAGCGCTATCAAATCAAATGAAATCAAACAAGCAGCCTTTGCAAAGAAGAAGAAGTTACCTTTGTAGGGCAGAGCTGTAGACAACTTGGCAGATCCTCAATACTGACAGAGCAAGCCAAAATTACCAGAAAATCAACTCAAAATCACGAATAGTTTGACAGACAGAAAGCGACAATTGAAAAACCATGTTGCAACATGTTAACTCATTTGCAGAATTTGCAACAAACAGGGGAAAAAAGTAATAGTGAAACAATTCATACCAAAAGTTATAGACATGAGAATTGTAAAGATATATATATTTAGGTTCACTATTTCAAAAGGATATTCAATTTCCTCACTAGATGAACCAATCAGGAAACCTTCACCGACTGATAATGGTGATTTATATTTCACTGAGATGCTACGGAAAAACGTTAAATGAGTGAATTGACAGGAAAAAATTAAACCAAATTGGTGAAATACCTGTTTACAACTTCAAGATGTGGTGGATTAAAGAGAACTCAGGCGGTGAGGTTGTGTTGTCGGAATTGTGACAACGGGAAGGGCTGATGAAGACCATGGGAGTGCCAAAAGAGTCAGAGATAGAGTGACGGGTAGTGATGAGTTCACAAAAATGAGATCGATTGATGGAGATGCAGAGAAGATTATAAACATAGAAGGAGAAGGAGTCATACCTTACAAACAGCGATCGTACACCGGCGATGGCTGCTAGGTAAAAAAAGAGGCAAGTTCTAGAGAGAGAGTTCACCCAAGAAATTTGAGAAAGTACAATTTTTATACACTTGTCATTTATTTGTGATATTTTTCAATGCTTGATTTCCACTGGTGAGCTCGAGCGTGGGTTAAAAACGGGCCTCTTTTCAAGTGTCTATTTTCCTCCACTGCAGCAATCATCGGGCATCAAGGGCCCAATATAATCAAATTTACAGGGGGCAATTGTGGGCCGGTACAGGAAATTGAAAAGGTAGGCAATAAGGACTGGCGCGAAAATTTTGTTCCTTTTTTAGTCACTATTTTCGCTGGTTGACGAAACTAACCCTGAGTCACAAAATTCAAATTCATTTTGAGACATAGAAAATCGTGATACCCATTGTCAGACGTAATACCCATATTCGACCCGTGATACCCATATGTTACGCGATTTCAAACTGCATCTTCAGTTTCCTAACTCCAGAACGACGATCACGAAGGTATTCCGGCGATTCCCTTGACTGCTCCGATCGAGAAAGGGAAGTTAATTTTCTGACCGGTTCTCGATGCGACTACATTGTTCCGACGCGACCTTACACGGACATCCTTATATATCGGGTGCTCTAGTACCAGTTCCGATTCAGTTAGGGTTTCCGTCATTTGTCATTATATTGGACTAGCAAAATCGATAATGGTAAGGCTTCTAATACTGTCTTGTAATACCATTGATACCACTACTGCATCTTCATTGGTAGGAAAGGTATCACCTTTCTCATCCATATGTTATGTTATTAACAAAAAGTGTGTGGGTTTTTATCCCTGTACCGTATTTAATCGCAAAGGTATCAACTTTCTTATTGATAGTTCCTGATCAGAGCTGAAATCTTTTTCTGAACCCTGTACAGATTTTGACAATATTTTTGTAGTTATGTTGTTGCATGATACCTTTCTGATATCCTTGTGATGCCTGTTCAATGATGAGAATAATGTATGTATCTACTACCTTTGCTGTGATATTTGAAGATGACTTATTGCATGATACCTTTATGAAATATAATTATTGAGATAGCTATATGATACTTTTCTAAGTAACATGTAATTACACTATGTGTTATGTTATGTTATTAGCAAGAACATTAATAAGAAAGGTATCAACTTTCTTATTGATAATTTCTGATCAGAGCTGCAATCTTTTTCTAAAACCTGTACAGTTTTTGACAATATTTTCATAGTTATATTGTTGCATGATACCTTTCTGATACCCTTGTGATGCCTGTTCAATGATGAGATACCTTTATGATTCGTGTATGATTAACACGTTATTAAACCATTATTCAGGGGAAAAAAGTAGAAACATCAATCGTACCCCATTATAGGTCAAGCTTCCAGGGGGTTGTTGGTCTAATTGAGGAACTCTCATTGAAGAAGAAGCAAACTGCGAAAATGAAGAAAATTCCATTTTGGAACCTGATCGAAGCAATAATGAATAAAGAGTTAAGCACAGCAACCAGTGGTTTTTCAAATCATAACATGTACCAATTGGTGAAATCTTTCAACAGAGAAACTGAATCATTCCTAATAGGGGGACAGTCAAGAAAGTTTGAATATAAAGATTTCAAGAACATCTTCCGAATAGAGGGTGGGAAAAAAGCAATTGACATAACGCCTCAGAAAAAGGGCTCATCAAGCACCTTTATTGAGAGGAGATTCAAATTCATTCCCAGGTTGACAAAAACAATTATAGCAACCCAAGTAAAGGAATCAGCTGCGGGAAATAAAACAAACGCTGAAGATGACCTATGTCGACTCATGGTGCTTTATCTTCTTGCATCACTGTTTGTCCCTAACGAATCAATGACGCTTAGCTGGGGATACATTGACTACGTCGAAGACCTGGACCAAATAAACAAATATAATTGGTCATGGCACATTTACCAGTATTTGCATACGTCGATGTGCAATTCTAACCCAGAAGATGTAACTGGGTGTTTGGTTGCTCTTCCGGCAATATTTTAGTTTATTGTAATACATCTGAGATACTTTTGCGATACGTTCGTAATTTTTTTCTAACATATTTGTCTCATATTAAACAATTTTGGGTGATGGAATTTTCAAAAGTTCGTGAACCTGACAGCACAAAATCAAAGCTGCTTTGTGCGAAATGGGACGTTAGGGAGCTATCTAGCATTCTGAAGACCACAACATTTGAGAAATTAGATGACGTTTCCGCTGTATTCCCACCAAAAGATGATGATGAAGACGCTAGTGAGGATGAAGATGATGAAGAAAATGAAGAAGATGGTAAAAATGATGATGAAGAAGAAGAAACTGAAGACGAAGAAGAAGACCAATCTGAGTCGGATACGGATGACGATTTCGAAGACAATGACAACAAACAATCTCTGCCAACAGATACAACTAGAAAGGCACAATTATTCGATCAAGCTTCCGATAAGAACAGTCTTGACAACACACCACTGATAAAGCTCGCAGAATACGTCATTAGGACATTTGAGAAACAAGAAACTTCAAAAGGGACACCCGGATCAAAGATTCAGTAGATTGAACAATCAATGAAACCATCATATGAAGTGCTTCTGAAAGACCTGGAAGCAGCTAAAGGGAGGGAAGTCTTCATGAGATACCAAATTGATGATAAGAATGCATACATAGAAGATTTGGAGAAGAAGGTAGATGATTTGAAACGAGAACTGGATGAAATGAACCACAAGCTTATTGATGTCAATAAGGGAAAAGAAGCCATTGCTTCTACACTGCAAGAGGGGCTCACTGAACTCGAAGTTCATGATTTAACTCAGAAGTTAAGAGACAGCTCAACCACTAGCCCCCCAAGTGGCAACGTACCAGCACTTCAGGTAGAATATATATCGTAAATTCATATACATTACAACACTAATTCAATCATAATACCTCTATCATACATATTTGACAGTTACAACACGAGGAAAATCAAGATACCGATACTAGAGCTCGACTGAAGGAGTGGATTAATGACTTGCCAACATTCGAACTGGTAATATTCGTCTCCCATGAGCTAATTCTTGTGCATATGTACTATAAATACATTAGTTTCCTCCGCAACTACTACAATAATGTTGCAGTCACAATCGCTGTTGGACTCCCCAATTAAAGTGAATGATGGCAAGGAAAAAGAGCAAACATTAGTTATATCCCTAGACACACCAGAAAAGATCGGGAAAAGAGACATTATCTCAGAGAAAAACAAAGGAATGGAGGTATTAGGATACCTCCAGGATCCAAATGCGATGAATATGTGATTTTAGTTATTACTTCTGAAAAAATATGAATACTTATTTGTTTTCATTAATACAGGGCAATGCTCCTGTGAAAATTGGCTATCCACATTCTGGACCAGATACAACTTTGATGACAATCATCGAGGTATCAAAAATGCCAACACGATATGAACACGATACACATATGATATATTTATGAACTGTGATCACTTATGCAAATGTGTCTACTGATTTGGATTAAAAATGCAGGATAATGATCCACCAAAAGTGGATAACCCATCTACTGAACCCGAAAGAAATGTGGTAAGAGATATTTAGTTAACAATATAGGTAGATGATAGACATATCTACTGATCAGTTTTTGCAATTGCTAACCTCATTTATTTTCAAAAAACAGGAGAAGGTTGCAACAAAACTTGATAACACACCTGCAGAAGAAATGGCAGATATCATGAAAGGCCTTGAGGTATTAAAATACGTACATGATACACATACGATAACTTGATAACACACCTGCAGAAGAAGCAATTCCTTATTATGTTTTACACTTGATCACCTGATTTTGTTTCTTAATAGCAGACGATTGAACCAAAAGTTGATAACCCACCTGCTGGAGAAATGAAAGAAGTAATCAAAGGCTTTGAGGTGAGGAAACTCTTGTCACTTAATTGAAACTCTTGTCACTTTTTACACTTGATCACCTGATCACCTTATTTGATTTTAAAATTACAGGAAAAGATTGAACCAAAAGTTGATAACCCACCTACTGGAGAAGTGACTGAAGACACTAAGGTATTATCTGATTTATTAATTGTTTATTACTTTACTGGAAACTTTACAGTAGAATACTCATTCTGTATTTGATTAACAATGCAGAAATTAGACACTGAGCCATCTTCCATGGTGAAAAGAATTAAGAAAAACAACGAAAGAAAGAGGAAAAGGAATGATGATTTTGCCGATTCTTTGAGTCCAAAAACAAGAAAACAAAGAGCTAACAGGAGAAAGAATTTGAAGGATGCAGCGAAAGTAGAAAGAGAAAAAGTTGAAGTAAAAGAGGAGACTGAAAAACAAAGAGAGAACCAGGAACAAATGCAATTGGCAGAAGAGGATCCAGGAATTGTTGATCTTACCAGTTTACCTTCACACAGTGTGAAAAAAGGGAAGAAACCAATAAGGAACATCCCGAAGTCTTGGTCGACAGCAAAACGACTGGATAAGAACACACTGAAGAAGATAAATGAAGCACTCGAAAAGCATGGAGAAACGTAAGTTACTTCCTCGAACACGTTACATACATAATATTCAAGAGATACATATATGATACCTTTATGATTTACTCTATTTTTCTAATAATGCAGAGTTCACATATGTGGGTCGGCATCCACATCTGATCACGTGAGTATGGAAGATTTGCTCGACATACTATCCGACAAAGGCATAACAAACAATGTACGTGAACATATTTGAAAATTAATTGTTGTAATAGTTGTGATGACATAGTTGTTGATTAAATAAAATAAAAAATTGTGTGTCCAGGTTAGCAATGCCCATGGGAAAATGCTGAGAGACGATTATTATAGAAATTCAAGGGAGATTTCAGCAGAAGATCCCACACCCCCGTTCTTCATATTTGACTCATTGTGTTGGGTAAGCGAACATATAAATTACTCAAATAAACAATTCATTTCCTTTTAACTAACATTGTGAAACATTTTGTTACAGACTTACATTGTGAGAGATCAATACAAAAATATTCGAGAAAATATAATCGACAAGGTGCTTTATAGACCTATCACCAAAAATACGATACCTAATCTTCCCAATAAATTCAAATGGGGGTAGAGAAAGCGATATACCACCAAACCATTGGACACTTGTTACATTTGACTCATTTCAGGGAGAATGGACTCAATATAACAGCCTGAAGCCCAGAGATGGCACAACTGACCCCTACTATCGAGATGCGCAAATACTGGTAAATTACCTTGTTGACATACAAATAATACATACATGATATCTTTGTGATTTCTGCAATATACTTATTTAAAAATTCTTTAACAGGTTGAATATGTAACCGGCATACAAAAAGAAACATTCATGACGAATAATGAAACTAAAGGAATTGAGAAGGAAGACGTGAACGAAATGTTCAGCACTCCGCTCCAATCTGCTGTCCATTGCCCACAACAACACTTTGGAACGTGAGTAAACTTGTTCTACATTAAATGAATACTCTTATATCAAAAAAGTTGATGTTTAACATGGAAACAAATTTTTCATAAAACAGGGTTGACTGCGGCATTCACGTGTGCCATGTCATGGAAAAGATAGTCAGGGACGAGCCTGTTGAAGAAGAACTCTCGTTGGAAGAGGTCTTAAAGTACAAGTGTCATATGGTTGAAATGTTCTTGAAAGATTTCATCATTTCATGAAGTGTCATTGGTGTGTTACCAAAAAATATACAATATGTGTTCTGTTTTAAGTACTTCAAATTAAGTTCTTTTCGTATATTTTTCAGTCCGCATTTCTAATTAAAACATTATGAACTAAAATTGTAACACCCCGACCTAAATTACATTGAAAGTTTAAGAGGTTTAGATCGACACATTTTACAAGGAAATTAGGGAAAAATTAGAATCGATTTAGAGGAAACCAGAATATGGTCAAAATATTTTTAATAAATTCTACAAGAAAGATAAAATTAAAGAGCCCAAGAATGACGGGAATTGGAGTTGAAATGAATATGTTAAGCATTTTAAATACAGAATATATAGTAAATAGAATAATGGCAAAACTGTAAATACATAAAGGTATTCGGCGTAAATAGGAAGAAGAGTGAGGGTAAAATGGTAAAAGACTAATTGGAGATTTAAAATACAAATATATGAATTATGCATGGAACTCTATGTAGACCTAAAACTAGAGAACCAAAAGGCGGAGGCTGATGCGGAGGAGGCGACGGAGACCCGAGTTCCGGAGACGGAGGCCAATGGCGACGTAACCGATGCGAAAAGGACGATCTCGGATTAAGGACCTTAACAGTACCATTTTCGTACGGAACGAAATAGGTTTACGCCGTCAACGGTGGGAGAGAAGGCGGACGGGAACCGAGACTTTTCTGACAATGTTTCGGTGTTTTCCGGCCACCGCTTAGGTATACGAAACCAACATTGAACTCGCCGCGTCTTTCTCTGTCGACTAAGGCCGGTCGTGACCACCACCGCGCCACCAACGGTGGCGACCCGGTAAAACAACCCAACGAGTCTGTTAGACCCGTTTGTGGGAAGAAGAGGGGCAACCGGGTCTGCCTGACCCGGTTGATAATTATTTTAATTAATTAATCTTAATTGTATTAATTAATGTTAATTGTATTGATAAAAGAAATTAACTAAAAAATAAAAATATTAATAAATGCTTATGGGTATTATATGGGTTTTAGGAATCCACCACTTAAGTTTTAAATCAATTAATGAGAAATAATAAGAATAAACATTAACGGCTTTAGGTATTATTATGGATTTCAGGCACCAGTTTTGATAGTTAGAAATATCGAGAAATTACGGAGACACATTAAGGTAAGTAGTACTCAACTGTATTACAGAACTTTGTGACTATGAATTTCATGTGCTATTATTTGTATGGACTGTGATGTCTATTTGAGCATATATGATAATGATTGTACTGTTGAGATGTTTTCATGAGACATAAATTGTGATGATTTGGAAGTACGTGAATTATGAACTGTCATGTGATGAAATGTTTATGTATATTAATATGACGTTGAACTGACGATGATGGACTATCTAGGAATGGTGAATTGTTATGTGATGATTATTTAGATACAACAGTTAATAGTTGTATTGCATGAGGCATAACATATCATGGCATACATGACACATGCATTCAAGGAAAAAGAAAGGAAAAATGTTTTTTTTCGAACCGGGTATTACTGCTACAAGGAGGGTATACTGAAAATGTGGAAAACTGAGGTTATTACTGAAAAGGGTATCTTGGTGATACAAAAAGAGGAAAAATCCCGACCGGTTGCCTTGTAGCAGTTTACCTAGGTTAAGGGCCCGAGTACTGGAAAAATGATTTAAATGGCTGACTGTTTTTCTAAAGATGAGGTTCATGTGCATTCATGCATAAGTACTACTTGCTGGGCCTCGACTCACTATGTTCCGTGATACAGGTATTAATTTCTTAGAAGATCATGCTGACTAGGAGTTGATTTTGTCGCCGTAGATCCATGATAAAGATGCTCATGTGACGGAAGCTAGTTTCAGGGAACAGTGATCAACCAAGTCTTTCATCTATTAATGCACCTATAGTTAATAGCTTTGAGGTTTGGTAATACGTGTGGATTTGGGAACAAGTATAAAAAGAATAAAATTTGCAATGGTATACTTAGAGGATATTAAATGGATGTACTGCTTATTTAAAATATATAAGATAATGTTTTTATTTCAGATTAGGTTTTAAATAGGCTGAGTTTATTTTGAAAAATAAGTAGCGTTCTGGACTACAAGCCCGGTAAGTAGGGTTTCGTGGGACAGGGCGTTACAAAAATACCATACCATTACCATACATTTATGATACCAAAATGATACAAACAACAACGACACACCTACTAAAAATATAAGCACTACCTCATTTAAAGAACAACACATAGGATACAATCTTGATACCTAGATGATAAAACAACAACCACAAACATACTGAAACTATAACCACCACTTCATTTAAAGAACAACATGTTCATACAGTACTGATACCTCCACGATAAAAAACAGCTAAAAAATTATTAAACACATCAACAACAACTAATTTACTGCAAAGGTTCTTTGCACGTCTTCTTATTGTGGTTGCCCATCTTTCCACACCTACCACAACGGATTCTTCGGACCTGCTCTCCCCTTGATCTTATACGACGTTTCTTAGGCCTGCCTGGAGGCCTTCTCGTAAGAGGGGGAAGAATGTCATTATTATCATCAAGACCGCAATCAACAAAAAGAGCTGATGGAAGGGGTTTAATTGGTTCCTCATACGATTTTCGATATGCAGCAACATGGAAATAATAGTGCACAAAGTCCTCAATCTTCTTCCCAGACCTACTGATTGCTTTCACAGCATGAACACAAGGAAAACCATTCAGCTGCCACATAGCACAAGAACACTTAAACATCGAAATGTCCACCACATGTCTTGGGTCAGAAAAAACTTCGAATGTGCTCTCAGATGACCTATGCACATGCCAAGACCGACCATCAACACCATACTCGTGTAGCTTTTGGGTCATCTTAGGACACAAGACTCCTTCCCAACCATCTGGTGATGCAAAATAATGAGAAAAAAATGATTAATATGGATTACACAAGTATCATCGACGTATCAAAATAATATTGCAGACATATACACAGGTATTACCTCCCTCAACTTTCCTTTCATAAAACCACCTCATTAGCTTCAATCTGATCTTATCCACCATTTGAGTTATAGGTAAACTTCTACAATCAAGTATCCAAGAGTTGAAGGACTCAGCTGCATTCGAATGCATCTCTCCATAACGACATCCAACACCATAGACATTCGTCCAATGCTTCAACGGTAAATCCTCCAAGAAACTATCAACAATAGCACCTCCTTCTTCTTTTAAAACACGCAATTTCTCATTAAAAATTTCAATAGTAGGAGCAATAGCGCATTCACGTAACAACCAAACCATCCGTTCCCTCTGACGATTAGTAAAAGCACCACGACTAAATCTATCCCTCAAATTCTGTTTCAAATGTTGAAGACAAAAAAAATGATTTGCAGAAGGAAACACCCTAGGCAATGCTTCAACCGAACCAACATTCCAATCAGAAACAAACGCCATCAACCGAACCCCACCGAGAATAATCAACAAATTCTCAAAGAACCACTTCCAATTATCATGATTTTCAGAATCAACAACCGCAAAACCCAGTGGGAACAATCCTGAAAAAAGTAAAAAACAACAAATACATATAAAAAAATAAAAAAATGAACAGCCATTAAAAAAGGTATCACACAAGTATCATAACTGCATAAAATCACCTTGATTTCCATTCCTTCCTGTTGCTGACAACAAAAATCCCTTAAATCTACCGTTCAGGAAAGTTCCGTCAATGAACAACATTGGACGACAATGTTGAAACCCAATGATACATCCATGAAAAGCAACAAACAATCGCTTAAACCCTTTCGAAGCAGTGTCAACATCCAAAACAACATGGCTTCTTGGATTTTGAACCCTTATCGCATCAACATATAATCCTAACTGCTTATAAGATTCAGACGAATCACCAAAAATATCAGTCTTTGCTCTCTCTAAAGCATTCCAAGCTTTATCATAGCTTACCTCACAACTATAACAATTAAGACAATGCGAGACAATATCATTCGGACACAAAGACGGTTTCGTCCTAACCAAATCAACAATCAAGCCTGATATTAACTTCGCACTCATCCTATTACTTTTCTTATCTCTGAAAACAATTGGACAAGAATGCAGATTGCACAACTTCCAGATAAAACATACATCGTTAACCTTAGACGCAACAGCACAAACAAACCACTTACAACCATGAGAAAACTTGTTAACACACTCAGCCACAACTCTGTCCTCGTTATTCCTAATATAATTAAACTTGAAACCTCTTTCAATAGAATACTTACTTAATGTAAGCCTGAATTCAGAAACACCTCCATCGAATTTCTGGCCAACGTCTGTAATAAGACCACCCCATGCAGTTGAAAGTAAATGCGTACCATTAGATGAAGAACAAAACGTGGGATTATTTACTTCAACAGTTTCATTTATATCTTCACCATCAGGAAAAAAATTGACATCACAATCATTCTCGTTCAAAATAGAAGCACTTGCAACACTACGAACACTGTGATTTACATCTCCCACTACTATTTCCACAAGATGCAATCCAAGAACTTTAATCAACGAAACCATAGTCCTAAAACGTCTTCATTCCTAAGCGAACAATTATTATATCCAGGTATTGAATAAGACAGATAAAATTCAACAGCTTCAAGGCACCTCCATTTCTCACCAATTCTACAAACTAACGAATGAAAATCAACATCACACCCCAACATAACAGGGAATACTTCCAAACAATACTTAACCATGAGAAAAATAGCGTCCCCCATCACAACTGATGACGCACAATATCAACAAAATCATCAATGTATCATCCGAGTATCACACAATTAAAAAACTGAAAATTGGGAGCCTGCAACAAAACAACATGCAATCAACAACAACAACAAAAATGACAAAAAAAATCAAACAAAGCAAAAAAAAGAAAAGAATTTCAAAAGAATCACAATGCACCTTTGAAAACACCTCAAACAACATCACCATCCGAGAATGGAAGTGGTAGATCAACCTCCAACATCTCAAAAATAGAACCTGAAACCAAACATAAGGGTATCATTCAAGTATCACACGAAAAAAAAACCCTGAAAATCTCTTCTCTGCAACAACACAATATACAATGAGAAAACCCAAAAAATTTGACAAAAAACAAAAAAGAAACATCATACAGAATAAATACATACAGATCTTCTAAACAAACAATGTACATTCAAAAACACCTCAAAAAACTGAACCGTCGAGAATGCCAGTGGTAGATCAACCTCCAAAATTTCAAAAATGCAACTTAAAAAGCTTCACCATCTCAAGCATCCCATTCTTGGCTCCATATCACCAAAAAACCGAAATACCAACGAATATCCTCTCCAGACCGACCGATGAAGACTCCATAAACTCAGATCCAGCCACACGCCGCCGATAACACACTACCACCCAGTCAGTCGACACAACCACACGCCGGAAAAACCTCCACGATACACACACAAAACACAAGGCAGCACAACCCATGAAAAACCCAGCAATATTCAAAATGAGGGTAAGTCTGTCATTAACAAAAATATTTTACTGGTAAAATTACAAAACTGTCCTTTTTTGACCTCACAACAATTAACCAAACTTATCTGACTTTCTTATAAATATGTCAGTGAAAATAAACTTAATGGCAATTTCCCCCATTTCCAGCGCCTATTGTACTTTCTCTAAGGACACTAGTCTCATTTCGTCGATTTTTTAAAGTACATGTGTAAAGTATTTCGAAGTCAAAATTAAGAAAATTTGAACAATGTACAGTTTTTTTTTTTGGCAATAGTCAAAGAGAAGTGGTATTATCACTCCCAAATGTGGAATTCCGACCCTTTTAGGGAGGTGTAAGGGGTGGGAAAACAAGTATTGTATTGAAAACTGACATGTACATGTCAGTGTAATGAATACATATATGCTTCACTTTTAAGAGAGATGAGAGATATTTATCATTTTATCTCCCCACTTTTTGTGCCTGACTTGCACTTGTCTTGCAATAAATGGTTGAATACATATATGGGTCCACACGTGTTCCGATGAGTGAGTGCACGCATATTTGTTTAATCTATTTTGCGCATTTTGAAATTCAATCAACTAATTATTATCAAAAAATATATATCATGAATCGATGCTTACATGCTTCTTTTTGATTTTATTATAATTTCATTATATATAATGATTCTATTTTTAAAATAATTACAAGGAAATGCAACTAATTATTTGTTAAACTGACAACTTATGAAATGAAAGAGGTGAATTGAAGGACCAACTACAAACCCAGACTCTTTTTTTTTTTTATAAATTTAATATGCATAATTGGATAATATATATATTTTACATCTAAAAATACAAAAGAGGAAAAATAACAAAAAGCGAATAAAATATTATTTGATTTTTAAAAGAAAAGTAAAGAATGCTTCAAATCATCATATCAGAACCAAATGTTACGAATCCCATAATTTTTATTCTAAAATTTATTTTTGTGAATTCTGTGCCTGTAGACATTACAGTTTTAATCGTAAAATTGGTATCTCCACCTCTTAAGGGGGCTGAGAATAACAAATTTTGGGGTGGGTATACCAGCTCTCATACTGAAATTAGAACAATGAGAGAATATTTTTCCTCACTTTAAGTATATTTTTATTTCACTAAACTTTTCTTTATATCAGATTAGTATATAATAAGTTTAAATCACCTCTTAAATAGCCTGCTATAAATACTAATGAAATGCTCTTAAGTAACTTCCAAATATACTAATAAAGTGGGCATCCACTAATCAATATACATAGAATGTGCCTCGTTAAAGCCCTACTAAGGAAAAATTCAGTAAGATAAAAAATCTTAGTGAAAGAAAAAGAGTGTCATTCTTATATAGAAACTTGGTAGAAGGTGTGAAGAGATTGCTTAATTAAAACCTTGTCAAGGAAAAATCATGTGGGAAAAAACCATTAGTCGAAGGAAAAAGAATACAATACATGTTGTTATCTTCACACCATTACTCCCCCTGATTTGTAACTTTAGGATAAAATCTTTCAGGTGATAGATTCCAATCTGATATACAAACTTCTTGAATGTTGCAGGTTGGAGCGCCTTTGTGAACAGCTCTGCTCAATGATCATTGGAGCGAGTTTGTTGAACATCTATATTGTCATTCTTTTGGAGATCACGTGCACTGAAGAATTTTGGGGGAATGTGTTTAGTTCTTTCTCCTTTTATGTACCATCCTCGAAGTTCTGCTATGCATATGGCTTTGTCTTCATATAATATAATTGACATATCTTCGACAAATTGAAATACACATTCTTGAATATGTAAAATCATCGATCTCAACCACACATATTCTCGATTATCTTGGAATGATTAGAAGAAGTTGCTATAATTGTATGTTTCATTGATTTTTAAAAATTATCTATTTCACAATAAGTGAACATATAGGTAGTTTGATATTTGACATTGTAAGGATCAGACATATATCTAGCATATGCATATCGAACTAATTGAGGCTTTAACTCAAATAAGTAAAATAACCTCAAATCGGTTGTTCCCAAAAGATATCTTAAAATATGCTTATCCATTCTAGTGTGTCGAGTTAGAGCAGCACTATATCTTGCCAATAAAGTTACCATAAATATTATATCAGGTCTCGTGCATTTTATAAGATAAATTAGAGATCTAATTTCACTTTGATATGGTGCTAAGTAATATCTCCCCTTCATCCTTTGGTCGAAATAGATTTTTCTTGATATCAAATAAACGAATAATCATTAGAGAACTTAAGGAATGAACTTTATCCATAAAAAATTGTTTTAATACCTTTTTCGGTAGAAATAGATTGATGGATACGAATTCCCTTAGCTGTGTACTCAATTTGCAGGACGATAAAATATTTCGTCTTTCCAAAATCTTTTATCTCAAATTATGCTTTTAAATAATTAGCAGCCTTAGTTAACTCTTTAAGAGTTCCAACTAAGTGTAAATCATCAACGTATACTACAATTATAGCAAATCCTGAATCCAATTTTTTTGATAAAACACAAGGACATATTGGATCATCTGCGAATCCTTTTTTAATAAGGTACTCAGCAAGTCTATTGTACCACACTTGTCCTGATTGCTTTAATCTATATAATGATCTTTGGAGTTTAATTAAATATAACTCTCGAGAATTTGTTTCAGGCAATTTAAATCATTCAGGGACTTTCATGTAAATATCTATATCCAATGAACAAATATGCACTAACAACATCCATTAAAAGTATCTCTATTAATTCAACGACTGTCAAGCCAATTAAAAATATGAATGTGATACCATCCATTACAGAAGAATATGTCTCCTCTTAATCACTATCAGGTTTATGCGACAACCCTCATGCTACAAGTTTAGCTTTGTATATTGTAATTTCATTATTTTCATTACACTTTCTCACAAATATCCATTTATGTCCAATGTGTATGATACTTCTAGTGTCTCGACTACAGGTCCAAAAAATTCTCTTATATTTAAAGGTTTTTAACTCTGCTTTGATAACTGCTTCCCATTTTGTCCAATTCATTGATGGATTTTGATTCAGGATCCTCATTACTTTTGGTAATGTCAATAGCAATTATATATGCAAATGCATCATCGATAATAGTCTTACTTCTATCCCATCTTTTTCATGATTTATTAAGCTCTCATTATTATATGATACTTGTGCCTCTTCCAGAGGTAATATCTCTTTAGGAAATTTTTGGATAGAAAGTTGGAATTGAGTAAGAATATTCTCTTCTAGAGTTTCATTGAACTTTTTAAAGCATTCGCATTAGGAATATCATCTTCTAAAGGTTTCTTTGAAGCTTGTGGTTTCATTTTTTGAGGAAATCTATCTTTTCACCCACTGGTCTTTCACGCTTCTGGCATGATTTTAGTTCATTGTTTATTATACATCCTTTGGTGATATCAATACGTGCAATTTCATTTCTTGCTACAACATGGGACTACAATACCTTTGAAGTATCAGTAAAAGCATTAGACAATTGGTTAACAATATTTTATAAATGAATAATCTTTGGAACTTCAAGTTCATACTGTTTTGTGGGAGGATTATGACGAGATTTTGTTGGAGTGTACCAACCAATATCTTTTACTTTATAGGATTTATAATTTTCTTTCTCTAAAGGAGGGCAAAACTAATTTATCAAAGTAATAGTTTGCATGTCTGGCTTTGAAAACATCATCAGTTAGTGGTTTAAGATGCAAATAATAGAAAGATAATCAAAGCGAACATAAATATCAAATTGATGTTGTGGTCCCATCTTGGTGTGCTGTGAAGGTGGAACATGAACATAAACTATACAACCAAATACTCATAAATGAAAAATATTAGGTTGATGACCAAATATCAATTGTAAATGTGAATGTGTATGTTGTGCTGAGGTTGAATACGAATAAAAAATCAACATGAAAAATAGCATATCTCCAAGCATAAACAGGTAATTTACTTTTCAATAGCATAGGTTGAGCAATCAATTGGAGATGTTTTATCAAAGATTTTGCTAACCCATTTTGTGTATGAGTATGAGCAACTATATGTTCAACATCAATTTCATATGACATGCAATAGTAATTGAATGTTTAAGAAGTAAGTTTATCAGCATTATCTAGTCGAATTGACTTAATGGGGGTAATTTGAAAATTGTGCTCGTGAACAAATATATTTGGACTAGCAATCTAGTAAATGTAACATTATGAGTAGATAATTAACATACATGTGACTAGTTAGATGATGCATCTATCGAAACCATAAAATAACGAAATGGTCTATATGGTGGATGAATATGTCAGTATATATCACCATGAATGTATTGAAGGAAATTAGGAGTTTTCATACGTACCTTCAAGGTAGATGATATCACAATTTAATTTCCTTTTAAAACAGCGGTACATAAATAATCTTTAGGCAAAAAAAAACTTTTAGTTTTTAATGAATGCCCATTTGTATTTTCAATTATTCTATTTATCATGATAAAACCTGGGTGACTAAGACGATCATGTCAAAATATATATTATTTTAGATTAAACATTTCTAGTGGTTTATCTCATGATCAAGATAACTCTTATGAGTTATAACATGCAATTCCATCCACTTTACATTGGTATGGTACAAACTTGAAGAGTTAGCTTTGAATCTTTCTAACAAAAGTTTTTGAGCTTGACAGAATTGAAGTGATGTCTAGGTAATCTACATCACTTTCACTTCCAAACTCAATGTGATATCCATTTTGGCGGATATCTTTAAAATTGATCAAATTTTTTCTTGATTTGGGAGATTATAGTGCTTCTCCAATGCAAATTTTTGTACCTTTAGGCAACACAATATTGATTCTTCTAGAACCTTTAGTTATATTTGATGTCGCTGAGGTTGTATGAACATTGCTTTAAGTAATGTTCCAAGAAATATTCTTTATGTTGAAATATATAATGTGTTATTGCACTATCAATCAAAGATATATCTTCGTCAACCATATTTCTAAAAAAGAAAAAAACTTGCATCACATGCTAACCCAAAAGTATCATATAGATAAATATTAGATTATATATAAATATAACAAAAGTATAAACTTGACAAACTCGGGATTAGTAGACGAGTGGTGGTGATCCAATAAAATATAGAATAATGTCTGAGGATCGAAATCCACAGTAACTAGTTCCAAACTTTTTATTTTCATTTTTTTAATTAAGTAAACTTATCAAAATAATATTTATAAATTACTGAATTTATTGCTTGTAATTAATTACTTTCATAATCAAAATACAATACAACAATTAAATTCAACATACAAGAAGTAAATAAACTTATTCAATACTAGCATTTCCATCACCAATCAAATGATCAATCCTACTATTTGGATCTTCAAAAAAATCGAAAACGTCAATATGAGTACAATCAAAGTCAATATCATCATCAAAGTTTTCAAAATTGGTTTCAGCAACCTTTTGTTTTCCTTTGATGGAAACTTGCTATAGTTCAACCAAGTGCTTTGGTGTGTGACAATATAGACATCAATGTCCTTGACTGCCACACCTATAGCAAATAGTTTGTCGGCCCTTCTGGGGCCTATTATTATGTTGATCTGTTTCAATAAGAGCTCATTCCTTTGCTCAGGCACGAGCATTTATGAAATCAATTGTGAATACAATGTGAACGCACATTCACAATATTGTTGTTGTAATATCTTATTGGATGCGTGAAAAGTAGAAAATAATTTTTTCTAACTTTTGAGATTCAACAATCGCTTCACCACATAATTCCAACTTTAAGGAATTTTAAACCATGCATAATTATAATCATTTACAGATTTAAAATCCTGCAATCTTAGATGCATCTAATAATGTCGGGTTTTGGGAAGAGTTATGTTCTTCTAATGCTTAAATATCTCCTTTAAATTATTCCTTAAAATAAGAGGATTTTTGTAGTAAGATACTCATTTTTCAACTCATCATCATCATGATGACGTAGAAAAATCATAACTTTTGTGCGATTCCGCAAGGGTGCATCATTATCTTCTTGAATGGTATGACTAAGACCCACAGCTTCAAGAAAGATCTTTGTTTCCAACACCCAAGTCAAATAGTTCTTGATAGAAATATCAAGTGCAGCAATTTGCAAATTTGTAAGCTTTTCCATGAGAATAATAATGATAAATACGAGATTAAACAAGCTCACCACTAATATTGAAGTAAGAATATATAAACCCTCGGATGGTGAATCGATCGTGTTGAAAATGTATTGTAGAACAAGGAATTAAAGTATTCTAAACTCAAGATTAAGAAAACTTGAATAATATTTAGAGAGAAATTAGAAAAGTGAGAATATTTTCTTCACTTGATGTGCATTTTCATTTCACTAAACTTCTCTTTATATATAAGATTGGTAGACAATAACCAAATTAATGGTTTAACCACCTCTTAAATAGCCTCCTCAATAGTATACATCCACAAAATATAAATAATCATAACATCCACACATGTATCAACATGCAATTTCAGAATACAAAGTTCATATACTGGTTTAGGAGTCCTATCACAAGGCACCCTTCTAACCGTACCATTCACACATCGAAAATGTGTTCACAAGTATATTCAACATATATTACCTTCAATCACTTACATATACCAAACAGTATAAGGGAAATCAACCTTTTAAACATAACCCTCCTAGTGTCTTCAAATAGGACCATGTCATCCAGCCTCCTACAAATCTGCATTGTCGGTATCCATACCAGTCTCGCCTATGTGGGAAAAAAAGTAAAAGGTGAGCAATGACTCAGTAAGGGTACAAAGGATAACAAAATATAATAGCTGAATAAAAAGATAAGTCATTGCAACCGCATGCTAAAAACCATAAACCAGCACAACAAATACTTATCAATGTACAATCATGTTTCCTTTTCGTGAGTCCATAAGGAATGCATCCATCCTAACAATTCACAACTTGAGAACACTGCCACCATTTGATTCATAAAGGAAAACATATCCAACCACAAGACTCTAGTCTTGTCCATATTGAGTCGGTTCCTTGAACTAACCCCTTAGGGTCTCAATATATTTTCTCAAGTAGGTCTCATTTAGTCATAACCAAGCCAAGGTTCCCCAACCCTCCTCTCATATGACGTTCAATCAACCTACGAGAAATACGAGACCATATCCAATCTTCCCATGTGGCTCTAATGCATAACACATGATATGCCATGGCAATATACATATATATATATATATATATACGATTTCTATATATTTATAACTTACCTCAAACCTTCTTCATCTAGTGAAAACCTTCTTGAATCCTTGCTCCAAACCCCAATCCAAGTTCAAAAATCCTTTTGTTTCACTCTCTCTCTCTCTCTCTCTCTCTCACCCTCTCCCCTCTTCTCGGACTCTATGCGTGTTATGCGTGAAACATGTGAAAAATTGCACTTTAAAACCAAAAATTGTGAGTGGTGTCTGAACACCATAAGTGGGTGTCTGGACACTTTTCATTTCTGCCATTTTCGAACTTAGTTTTTAGGAGAAGTGCTCGGGCACTTCTAGGGGGTGTCGAGACACTTCTTTTCCCTGGAAATTCCAACACCCCTTACTAAAAAGAGTGTCTAGACACCATCCATGGGTGTCCGAAAACTTTGAGCTACTGCCCCCTTATTACCCTATTTTTCATTAAAAGTGTCCGAACACTTGTTGAAGTTTTCAAACATTTCTACATTCCAGCAGTTTGAAACTCTAAAATCTTGAAATTTTCGGTACGGGGTTTCATAGAGAGAATGTAAATTCTTCAAATTTTCGAGTTTGATTATTGTTAATATGGATAACGTGAAACTTACGATGTATTGATATGATGTGGATTTCCATAATTGCTACGTGATAGGTCTTGAAAAAACCCTAGAATTTGAGATCTTTAATTTGTGAATTGGTTCGATACGAGGTAGAAGATTTTTAGCCCATTATTTTTCCATTTGCAATCATGATTTCTAAACTGCGTTTATTTTATTCATTGATCTTCGTTATTTGAGTTCTTGCCTTATTCGGTTCCTAAGGAAGAATGAACTTTAGGATGATTTTCGTTATTTGTAAATTATTAGATGCATACCCAAATAAATGTTCTGTCTTATATCGGGCATGAATTTTTCTTGATCATGCATCATGAGTAGTTATTATATATTTAGTGTTTATATATTTCATGGCATGCTTTCTTGTTATGGATTAAAATCGCAAGGGAAGCTTGAGTATGGACTCGCAATTCTCGTAGGTTGATTGAATGTTATGTGGGAGGATTGTAATGAAATCCAAGCTGGATTTCTATCAAGTGAGACTCATGTGTGGAAACTCATAGAGATCCCAAAGGGTTAGTTGCGATTGAACCTCAATCTTGTGTAGGCGAGACAAGAGTTCTGTATATGGTCTTTTCCTCATAGGTAATTATGAATGGTGGTAGTGTTCACCAATGGATTGTGGTGGATGTCGAGGCATCGCCCATTAAGACTCATAGGGAAGAGAGACGATCTCGATTTTGTTGTGGTGATCATTGTTGTTGTTCATGATCTAAAATATATTGTTGCATGTAACCTATATTTAATATTCAGCTCATGTATTATGTTATTCATCTTTATCTCTAATGAACCATTGCTCGCCCTTTATTTCTTTTCCTTTCCCCATATGTTTGTCCGGTTCTAGAACCAACAATGTGCATCTATGGGAGGATCGATGACATGGTTGTCAAGTTGTGCCCTATTAACGGGACTCCTGGACCAGGATGAGAACCTTATGTCCTGATTGGTAGTATGGTTGGATACCTTGTTTGATTTTGATGCATAATTTATACGCTTTGGTGATGCATATTATTGATGGCCTGAGGCTCTGCCTAGGATTGTGGATTGTATGCTAAATGTTGGTTAGAGGCCTTGTATATTGTTGTGATTATATGTTGCACTAGTCCAGGTAGGTATCCTCTGACATGCTGTAGGATTTTTGATAGAAATTGATGGTAACCTAGATGGGTGGACTAGGTTTGGACCCAATGGATATCATTTATGATAAGTTAATGGTTAATCACCTTGTTGACTTTGATTGGTATAAACAGTAGCACCCTCGGGTCAGGGCCTTATAGTGGTTGGATCAGAATTCAAGGATGAGAGTGAGGAGGATCAGGATGATGGGATCCTTCAGGATACCCCTAGCGAGCACTCACTTCCCTTGGGCCAAGGTTTGTTTTCTCTTTCTCATTTGTTTTTTTTTTTAATTTTTAATTTTTTTAATTTTTTTTATGTTCGTAAATACCTATCTTGTACTCTATATGGTTGCAGCAACCTTGAGAGAGTCTTCCGGATCTAGGACCCTATCCATCTTTGATCTCCATAAGACTAAATTTAGTACATGGGGAAGCGTCTCATCATATAAGAGGACCTTCAGTCCCCTTCATTGGTTCTTCTTCAGCTAATAAAACTCTACCTTTTCTATTCCAGGTAATCATCCTAATACTCCCTCTTTTTACATATCCAACGGTGCTTTTGCCGACTCCAACGACTCTTCTTCCCTCAGAGGTGGCATTATTGCTACCCTGGATGGAGGTATTTTCATTCCTTCTTCATGGTTCCTATATCATTGTTTGACACCATCATTATATTCAAAAGTTTTATGGAGGATCCTTTGTCAGTGAATGTTGCATATTCAGCTTCCTGTATTAACAAGCTCCGTTCCGCCATTTCTAGTGAGGACATAAAGGTTTTCAACAACCTTCATTAGGCCAAAGATTTGGGCTTGCTAATGATATGCATGGTACCTATCCTATTTGGCTTTATTAAATATCTATGTGCATTATACCATGCTTACCTTGATTTAACTTTATCTGTGTTATGGTCCTCATATGCTTCTTTACTATATGATTGATTTAAAATGACAACTGCTTGAAGCAAAGGCAGAACAAGAATGAACTTTCCAAAGCTCAAAAAAAAATTGTCTAGAGTTGAGGAGGAGAAGATGAAAGCAGTTGAGGAAAGCAATGCCAAGTGCTACAAAAAGTATATAGAGACAGTTCTTGTCGAATCCAATGAAATTTTTTGACTTGGGTGTGGTTGTACACTCATTGTGCTTGGGATACCTTCGGATCACGAAGATTGGTCACAGGACTTCTTCCTATGGCCTGCCACTAATCATCCTTGCCCAAGACTATAAAGACTTTGAAAAGATATCATTGGTCCAAACATCAATGTTCCTAGGAGTACTTCGGCCGTAGATCCTAGTGGGCAATAGAAATATGTTTATCTTTTCAATTATTTTTATTTAGTATTTTGGATTTGCGTATTCGGTTTTATTTTTCTAGTCTCCTTAACTAGTTGTAAGAATAAAGCATTTTTTTGTCCAAGGTTGTCTTAGCTTTTTTTTTTTGAATAAACCTTTTTGGCAATTTGAAATTTTCTGATGCTTATACATAAGCCTCTGGCTAAGACTCACATGCTTTTTCTTGAAATGAAGCCTTTTCAGGTAAAATTATTTGTCTTTTTCTTGGGATAGTGCCTCTTTGACTAAGACTTTGAAAAAGACGTTTATTTCTTAAAGACTTCATTATTATTACATAAAGGAAAAGATGACAGGTTACATTTCAAATAGCCCATATTGCTAAGGCTTCCCTTGCCTAATTCATCATAGATTTAGCTCATACAGAGAGTTCTATGAGGGAAAGATGAAGCCTCTTTGGGTGTTGAGTCAATGCCACTACCCAAGATGTGTCACATATTTTGTTGGCCGAATGCTCAACACCTCGCAAAGCACTTGTAGGTGCCTTAGCACGATTCTGAATAGTCTGGAATTTTCTTCCTATAAACCTGAGCTCTTCCTTCAAATCCTCTACTTGGTCCTCTACACTTCTTGTTAGGAAGGACTCACGAACCTACAATTCCTCATCTTCATCTTGTATCTCAATTACCTCCTTAGGTGTGTTATTTGTCGGCTACTCAAGAAACATCAGATCCTCATCTTCATATTCAACCTTAGCTTTTTTCCTTTGTGAGACTTCAATAGGATGTTTACGAACGATCAAATCTTCATCAATATCTTTTTCCTTAGCCTTTCTCTTGGGTGGGATATTCACAGGATTCAAAGAAGGACTCATCATCGAGCATAGGTTTTTTCCCAGTCCATTTGTCCCTTACTATTGACTATTTATAAGTAGGAATGACAAGGTGGTTAAGCTATTCTTGGATAAACATCACGACTTGCCAAAAAACTGTGGAGATAGTTGAGAAATAGTTCTGAAGTAACTCTTGTGATTTAGTAGAAGTTGTTATCAATGTCGCCTTAGCAGTTTCCTCTTGAAAAACGCACATTCGACAATCTACTTCATCGATTGACTATAAGCTCCTTAACCCTTTTTCTTCTTGGGAATAAGACTCTCTTTTGATATAGATTCAATATATTTGGATAAGATGAAACCTGAATAATAATCAAACTACACAAATAAGTCTTAAAATATTTAGCTTAAAAGTTAAAAATTGAATAAGGAGCAAACTTGCATAATTAAGAAAAAATTTATTCTTTTATTGATGATAAATTGTCGAAAGCCATAATCGGTGTTACACATAATTTCCTTAGGTCATAGATATTCTAAGTTCCATGAACACTTCTGCCAGACTTGCTTGTCTACTCCTTGCCTAACCCTGCTATGACTTGGAAATGGAAAGGACCTTCCAAGTTTGGACATAGTTTTCCATTGGTTGGATTCTTAGTTATGGATAAAACGTTTTGTAAGACAAAATCTCCTATGTCAAAGCTCTTTATCTTGACATTTTTATTATAAGATTGGGAAAGAACTTGTTGATAGCAAGCTAGACATACCATAGCCTGATCCCTTCTTCCTTGTAACCAATCCAGGTTCCTCTCCATTGCCAGATCATTGTTACCTTTCTTAAACATTTGCATCCTAAGAGTCAGAATCCCAACTTCTAAGAGAATGATGATTTTTGCTCCATAAGCCAAAGCAAATAGGATTCCTCTATAAACCTGTGAGGAGTAGTTTTGTATGCCCATAATACTGACAGGAGTTCTGCCCACCTTTTTTGCAAGACTCCAATCTCTTATTTACATCAAAGGTGGTCTTATTGGACACCTCCGTTTGGCCATTAGATTGAGGGTAAGAAAGTGTGGAATAGAAACTCTTTATCTCATAACCTCGACATAATTCTTTGAATTTGGTGCCAGAGAACCCAGTTCCATTGTCACTGATCAAGGCATGAGGGATTCCAAATCGAGTTATGATATTCTCCCAAACAAACTTCTCAGTTTCTATGCCTCGGATTTCTACCAAAGGCTTTGTCTCAATCCACTTTATGAAATAGTCAGTGGCGATAATAAGGAACCTTCTTGTCACGCCCCTCTCCCAGATAGGTGCAGATGAGCACCCATGAATCCCAAAGGCGTGACCGGCAGGGAACCCCTCTGTTCCCCGAACCGGATTTAAACCCAAGCTACTATCAATTATCAAGGTAACTATAGTAGTAGTCTCACATGTATATACGAATCTCAACCAAAATCCCAAATACTGCCAATATAATGTAACATGCAAACCAAAATCTATAGCGGAAAATCCAAATCATCATAGATACGAAAAATCGATACTACAGACAGACAAAAACATCCCCACACCAGTTACATCACGCCTCACGCATCCTTGAGCTGATCCTCCACTCCGGCTATCTCACCTAAAAACATGAGAATGAAAGGGATGAGCTACAAAGCTCAGTAGGGATACGGAGAAATGTCAATCATCAGAATAAACAGAAAGTAAAACTCGAGATAAAGTAAGAAAACCGGAAAGATATAAAAATACATACAGGAAACCATAAGGTAATATCCGAATAGGATAAAGAATCTCTGAACCCATCATAAATATCAACAAATCAATCAATATATAGGGTAGACGTCGAATGGGCTCCACCACTACCATCCTCAAGTACAACCCTCAAATCAGTACACAGTCATAATCCAACTCAAATCCATATCAACACAAATCCATATAACATCGAAAAATCCTCCCCTGGACCCACCCTGATCCCCGCAAGGTGTCTCCCAGTCCAGGTACTCCCCAGATTGGATGAGGATCGAGCCTACATCAGGTCCTCGATAGCATCGCCTACATCGAAGAGCGTCCCCTGCGATGTACCCCACCTCAATCCGGTCTCTAGGTCGTACCCGATCAGAACCATCAACAAATCATCCAGTAGGCTGGGTCGCCCGATGTGGATCCCACACACTACAAATCATCCATCAATAATCTCGTAACAACATCACCGAAAATCACCAGAATACAGTCCTATCTGGACTCTCAAAAATACCACACAAACCAGAAGTGGGCTCCACCTCTGAGTGTGGGCCCCACAGGAGACATGGCACACAAGGATGCAGCTAGTCGCACAAACAATCCATAATAACATAAAATAATAATAATACAGTTGCAATTGCGCAAATAAATCAGATAAGAGTAAAAATAGAGAAATTCCCAACCTCCGGGAATTTCACACAAACAGACAAGTAGGAGTCCGTCGAATACGGAACCCCAAATAAGAAATAGGGCAGAATCCCTACTTGAAATGCCGACAGATGCTAATCCGCAGTATGTCCTCGACTCATCGAAATCTGAACCCCAAGATCCCCTAATCAGTCTCCAGCACCGAAATACGGATACGTATACACGACAGTCAAAATGCGGAAAAGTCAACATAAAGTCAAACTCGGGTCAAAGTCAAACCGGTCAAAAATCAACTCGGGTCAAACCCGGACAACTCGGGCCAACCCGGTCAACTCGGGTCAACCGGTAAACAGTGTCACCGCCACTGCCGTCGCCGGAGCCGACGATTCCGGCGACATTTTTCGGCGAACCATACATCTAATTAAAGCTCTCAAAATAAGCAATCCAATGGTACATGTCTCGTTCCGAAACTCCTTCGAAATCGACCGGGATCGCCCTTTGAAGTCGCCAGAAAACCGAAACTCCGTCGCCCGATTTCGCCGCCTGTGGTGGTCCGATGATGACGATTTTGGTTGGGTTTTGTTCCTCTCTCCACAAGCTTCGTTTCGACACCTCACTTGCCCCAATCGGACCACAAACACGAAAAATCCATTTCAAATTCCATTTTCTATCTCTCCCTCGCGTGTACTGGAGAAGAAGAAGCAAAATCTGGTTTTTTACCAGATTTTCCAAGTGAAATGCCTATTTTGCCCCTCGTTTACCTAAACTTCCAAAATTCGTAACAAATCCAATTCAACTCCGATTCAGCTGATTCTTGTGTCAATATTTTTCTAAACATATGTAGTATTTATTGAAAATATCAAATTTGAAAAATTATTAATTTTTTTTATATATATTTTTTAAATTTCGGTTCGGGATATTACATTTCTATTGTAAGTAGCTAGGGAAAGCGGGTCAACAATATCCAACCTCTATTGGGCAAAAGGCCATAAACTTGTACAAGAACAAAGATCTCCTGCTAGTTGATAGGAGATTGGTGCGAACCTCTGACACTTATCACACTCTTTTTACGTACTACAAACCATCCAACTTGGTGCTTTTTCTTCTGCTCATTGTATCTCCTCTAACAACTCTTCTATGCTCAATCGCTCAAGCATTTGTACTTGGATAGTCCTCTTTGACCCTAGATTGTCGGCCACGGCAAAGGTAGCTAGAGCATTTGTGTGATCGTTGTGCTACCTTGGAATTTCGGATTACTTTTTAGTGTTGAAGTTGGCCGAGTAACTCCTTGGTTTTATCCATATAGGTTACCATAGTTGTTGTTCTTGCATTGTAGACTCCAATGACTTGGTTGACCACTAATTGAGAATCCAAATAGCCTTAAAGCGTTAAAGCGTTTCGTACTCCTTGAAATAGGGCCTCAAACTCTATTTCATTATTTGTTGTCGGGGACACCAATCGAGTTGCCATCTCAAATACTTCTTCTTCTGGTACTGTAAGCGTTATCCTTGACCCAGATCTTTGCCTGGTCCAAAAAACTGCCGACCTGTAGCTTCCATAGATGTGCAAGAGATACATGTACCTTACACGTCTAGTAAGCTTTCTTAAGTTGTTGCTCTGTGGTGAACTTTGCTACAAAATCTGCTAGGACATGAGCTTTAATAGTTGTTCTTGGGACGAAGTGCAAATCATACTGCGCCAAATTGATGGACCATTTGGCGACTCTTCTTGACATATTTGCTTTTTCTAATGTCGTCAGTGGATATTCCGTCACTACCATAACAGAGTATTCCTGAAAATAATGGTTTGACTTCTTTGAAGCCATTACCAACGCCAAAAGGAGTTTCTCTAGTGGTGAGTATCTTATCTCAATGTCCAATATTGTTTTTATTACATAGTAGATAAGGTGTTAGATCTTTCTTTCTTCTCTCTGGATCAAAGCACTGATGACATGGTCTGATACTGCCAGGTAAAACTAAAGTGTATTCCTTGTTATGGAATAGACAACAATTGGGGTTGTCGCAAGTAATTCTTGAATCCAAGGAAGGTTGCTTCGCCCTTAATCCCATTGGAAAGCTCTTCCCTCTTTAATCAGGTGAAAGAAAGGTTTGAATTTTTCTGAGGATTTGCTAATGAATATATTTATTGCTACTACCATGCTTGTCAATTTTTGTATCTCCTTCACTTTGGTAGGCCTCTCCAAACATTGAATGCCTTGATCTATGCTAGATCAACCTCAAATCCTTGTTGTGTGACAAGATGGTCTAGAAATTTTCCTATACTAACTCCGAAGGCACATTTCTTAGCATTCAACTTCAAATTGTTTCTCCTTAAGACATCAAGCTCCTGTTGACGGTGCATTAGGTGATCTTGTTGGAATTTACGCTTTACTATCATATTTTCTATGCAAATCTCCATTGTCTTTCCAATCAAAGGTCCAATGAGTTTTGACACCATCCTCTGGAATTTGGCACCTGCATTGTTTTGGCCGAAAGGCATTACTTGGTAATAGTATATGCCTTTGGGGGTGATGAACGAAGTCTTCTCCCAATCAGATGGATGCATTGGGATTTGGTGGTACCCTCTGTATGCATCCAATAAGTCATCCTTGCCACTCCAGATGTTGTATCCTCCAACTAATCAATTTTTGGAAGTGAGAATATATCCTTTGGACATGTATTATTCAAATCGGTGAAGTCACCATAGACCCTCCATTTTCCATCTTTTTTATAGACAACCACCGTGTTAGAGAGCCATTTTGGGTACTATACCTCCCTTATACCTTTAGCTCCAACAGGTTCTCTACCTCTCTGACTATGACCTTCGTGTGTTGAACAACCATCCTTCTTCCTTTATGAATTACAGGTTTGAAACCTAGTTCGACATTCAGCCTATGGATTGCAAACTCCGGATCCAATCTTGCCATCTCATAGGGGGTCCATGCAAACACCCCCATATTTCTCCTCAACATCCCAATTTGGGATTCCTTTTCTAGTGTGCACAAGCGAGTTCCGACTAAGAAGTATTTGTTCGAACTTTCTAATGTAACTTGCATCTTCATAGGTGGCCAGCTTCTTTCCTACCTTCCCCAAGCCCGGAGCTTCTTCCTCCATCATCATTATTCTTCCTACTGGCTTTGCTTTCGCTAAAAAACACTCTTTTGAAGCAGTTTTGTCTCCTCTTATCTCTACTACCTTATCTTCATAGGAGAATTTAACCATTTGATGATTGGAAGAGGGAAGAACTTCCATTAAGTGAAGTCATGTTCAGCCCATGATTGCATTATATGTTAAAGGTAGGTCTACCTCAATATTGGTCCTATCGTTACATACATTCTAAGCCTTCTGAGCGGCCAAACAGGGGATGCGTTAAGCCCTATCAGATGCGTTGGAACAAGGATCAAGTCCGCATGAGTTTTTCCCAACTTCTGGAAGAGTGAGTAATACATGATTTTTATTGAGCTACCCTAGTCTACCATCATCCGCTTTACTGTTGCCTGTCCAACTTGTAAAGATATCACAAGAGCATAGTTATGCAGGAAAATCACTCCTATTACATCTTCCTTTTTAAGAGTTTTAGTGGGAATCAAATATATTATCAATCAATCATTCATTCGATTGATGCTTTCATACAACTTAGAAGGTTTAATACATTAGTATGTATATGTCTATCCAAACACCTACATTATTCTTATTTATCATCTCCACAATAATACAAATTATAGCCATTTAATTGGTTCAGAGTGACCTTTTTTGATATATATGCTTTAAGATTTCAACCCTTTTTTCTAAACCTATCGATTCGATAAAACTAAACCCATTTCATCATCAATATATTATTAATAACACATCTAGATATGAATCAAATAGTAAATCCATGAAAACTCATCTTTCTCTCTCTAGGATTTTCCAAAATCCTCAACCTAAGCTCTCTATCTTGAAACCTTTCCAATCAAACCCAAATCTAAAAATTACACACATATATATATGTTCAAATTAACCTATTTAAGATATACCTAAAGAATAAATCAAGATGCAACTTTTAACCAAAAAAATCTATTATAGGAATCAAGAAATCTTACCTCAAATCTTGTTTTAGATCTTCAATCTTGCTTGAATCCAACAAAATTTTCACTTCTCTCTCTCTCTCTCCTCTCTGTGTGTGTCTAAAATCAGGTTCCACCACGAATGAATGATTTATGGTTGCGTGAAACACTTTAACAGCTTGTGGTGCGCCTAGGCGCACCTGCCCTTAATTTCCATTGTCATCCACTGTCCTGGGCTCCTCCTAGATGTTCTCCCTAGACACGCTTAGGTAGGGTGTGCCTAGGCGCCCCTTGGGGTAATTTCTTCCTCCATTTTCTAGTAAAATCAGTCAAATCTATCTTGGGCACACCTCCCATATGCCTTAGCGCCCTTTGGAGAGCCCAGGATAGTTTCAACTCAACTCTCACTTGTTCTTTAACTCGCCTAAGGGAAATACCGTAGGCCTAGGCGCCCCTGGATGTTCTCAAAACATCCGAAACACATAATTTTCTTCCTTCTAATACTTCATATGTCCATATTTGGAGTTTGTCATCACATCCTCCTCCCTTAAAGAAATTTCATCCCAAAATATAGAAGTGTATCTAGATTTTTGAATAAAGCCAGGCACTTCCCCTCATTCGTGACTCCAACTCCCACGTTGCTTCTTTAACACCATGATACATACATATCACTTTCACCGAGGAAATCACACTCAGCCTAGTGACCTTGTCCTGGCAGTCTAGAATCTTCGCATAGCTCTCGTCTTCCTCAACTTCCAAGGTAATCTAGTCTAGCAAGTGGAGTCTACCTCATACTTTCAGAGCATAGAGACATGAAATACATCATGAAATTTTGACAGCTTCAGAGGAAGTTCCAAAAGATACGCCACTGGTCCAAAAGGTTCTAGAATCTCTAATGGTGTCATAAACCTTAGTTCAAACTATAACCTTTCACCATGAAGTTTCCATGACTTTATGCATAGCTCATAATCAAACATTCATTTCTTCTATGTGATTGTCCACTAGGATACTATCCCCCAACCTACCCACATCATCTAGCAATCTCCCATTCAAGTCATGTAAACTACTTGAACAAATATTTATCGTAACTATGCACCAACATCCTAGATAAGAGTAACATGCTGTGATAAAGCCTCGAGTGCTTTGATGTGATTTAATGTCCATCTCTCCTCTATACTTCTTGTTCCCATTTTATTTTTCTCCACATTTATTTATTTTCACAAATCTCATTTCAATTGTCCCGAGTCAATTACTACCTAAATTACAATAACTTTCCATACCATTTCATAGTATATATCATCATCTACATATCATCGATTAATTTTCAATTCCAACCACCGATTCATCAATATCCACTCTCATGTGTCGTCTTGTCCCATAACTCTCGATGCAACTCTGGCACATCTCCCATTCTATTTAATTTTCTTAATGAATTTGATTTATTTTCTCAAACGACTGCACTTAGCATTGATTCCATTACATCCACCTTAACAGCCCATGGCCAAACATATAACCAACAACCCAATCTTATTTCCTAAGCTCAATTGTATGTGCACATACTCTACAGAACCTTGGAAAACTATTTGCCTGTTATTCGAGGCATATCTACACTAATTACTTCACCTCATCTTTTTTCAGCTATATGGTATTCTGATTTGCAACCTATACATACGTAGCAGCTCAACAGCCTATATTACCCATGTTAACCAAATCTGAGCACCTAAGCTGATACAGAGGATCATATTCTATAATTGCTACACCACTTGGTAGCTCAAAGGCTTACTTTGACCCAAGTTGACCAAACTCAAACATCCACATCAAAATTGGGTATCACAGTTGCAACTTCTGCACCATGTGTCACACCTACGAAAGACTTTAAAAAACACACTAATGCAAAGTGTCACCCTACAATGCCACCAAAGTCATCAATCACAAGCAACAACTCTGTAGATATAAATGGAATATTCCACAAGTCTACATGTAATTTATCACCTATCAATCAATCTAAGTGCTATTGGTAAGTATCCCTAGCACTCTTGGGAAAAAAGTAAACGTCCTATTCGAATGACGCTCTTGTGCAATAACTTGAAATTAGGAGATTACCCCTAATGAAGTTGGGATTGTTAGGAGTCTCCTAAGGTTCGAATGCCTAATCACTCCCATGTGTCAATGCTTTCCATTCCATAAGTTGTAGACCCGATGCCTATGCCTGTTGTAATCTTCCATTGCTCTATGGACACTCCTTCTTCTTGTGGCCGATGATGCGACACCCAAAGCACCTTAATCATATACCAATGTATCGATCCCTCTTATAGCATTCTTGTCCACACTTGTAACAAATCACCTTGCCACCCCGTGGCCTCGATCCTCTGCCATGGTAACCTCTCTGACCCCTCAAAACCTGGCACTCAGTCCTCTTCCTTTTTTGGTTGCTTCCTCCACTGCCAATTGCTGCTAAAGCTGTATGGCCCATCTGTGCTCCAACCACTATAGCCAAACATATGACAATATTAGCTAAGTTTTATAATGTCACTGATTGCCCCATTGTAGTAGTAGGGGTAACCTCATGTACCCGGACGTTACTTGCATCTTCTTTAGTGGGATTCTCGGAGTCCCCACCCGTTGGCCTAACGAAATTATGTCATCAGCATATGCCCCATCTTGAGTTATAAGTGTTATCCTCTCCTCTATGTTGCTGCTTGAATTGAGTACTAACTCACATGTATCAATGGCGCGTCCAGTAGCATGCATCGCAGCTCTAATATGGCCTCTACCTCGGCCTCTCGACCTCACCTATCTATGCCCAACACTAGGGGTCTCTATAGCACGTGATGATCTGGTCACCCTTCAGGTGTCCCTCTATGCCATAATAGATAACATTACTAAATACATAATTAACAAATGAGGACCCAACCCCAGATCCTATGCGGAGCTGAAACCTGGCTCTGATACCAAATTGTAATGCCTTAAACCGAGAGGCACTATGATTTTGCCGTTCTAGGTTAACAATATGAATCACCATTCATTTAACATAATTTACATTGACCGAGTGCAACCTAATCCGTACATCTAGTTTCAATTCAATTTTTATCAAAAATTTGACAGCATCTCCCCATATATTGAAGGATGCCTACCTGGACACGCACAACAAATAATCACATAATCACATCAATAACATGCACAAGGACTTCGACTATCAATAGGCATGCAATCCATAGTCCTAGACAGGGATTTAGGCCATCTACAACATACCATTCCACCACAGCATAATAATCATGTTTAGAACATCACAAAGTGTCAATCATACAAACATCCAGGATATACAAATCCTCAAATATAGTTTGGGAGTCTCGTATACCCTCGCATCCTCCCGTCCGTTCAAGCATCACACCGACATGGTGTTCCAAGAAGCATGTTATAAGTTGTACACACAAGTACTACATATAAATAACATTATATAGATAAGGGAAACAAAACCCTCAAACTACAATCCTCCCTACTCTAGATGGCAACCATGTCATTGATCCTTCTGCAGATCCATATTTTAGGCTCTAGAACAGGACTTACTTGTAAGGGAAAGAAGAAAAGGAAACAAAGGGTGAACAGTGCTTAGTAGGGGTAAAAATAAATAAACAGGATAAATGATCCGAGTATTAGAGAAAGGTTTTGTGCACCAATATGTTTCAAACCATGATCAACAATAGATGAAATGTAACACAACAAATTCAATATCGTGTCTCTTCCCCATGAGTCCCAACTAGCGATGCCTCAGCACCCACCACAATCCTATCTATGAACATTGCTACCATTCATGATTACTCATGAAGAAAGACCATATGCGACACTCTTGTCACTCGGGATCTCTGTGTGTTGCATCATATGGGATATGGGACTCACTTTGTAGAAGTCCCACTTAGACTTTACGACCATCCTCCCACATGACGTTCAAATAACCTACGGGAATTACAAGCCCATACTTGAGCTTCCTAGATGGCTCTAATGCATAACAAAATGACATTTCATGATATATACTTAAACTCTACATATATATTAACTACACATGGTGCATGATCAAGAATGATTCATGCTCTATATAAGATCGAACATATATTCAGGTATGCATCTAACAAATTAAAGTAACAAGAATTAACTTATGGTTCATTCTTTCTTAGGAACCAAATACGGTAAGAACATAAATAATGAAGACCAATGATGGAATTGAACGCTCTTTAGATATCAAAATTGAATATAGGAAAGGAATGGGTGTATCCATAATAAAGGCTATAATCAACTTCCATAACGACTATATGACAAGTTATTGGGACTACCATTTAAGAACATACATATCAAATATTCTTACCAAAGCTTCTAAAATTTGTTAAAAATGAGTCATTTTTATGTTGATATACTTAAAATTTAACAACTTTTCAAATGAGATTTTCTAAACTGTCCTCTAAAATTTAATATATTTATTTCTCGAATCATTTTTTATTTTTTATCGACTATATCAAATTGACAAATAAGTTTTGTACCATGATCGCTTTTAAAAAATAATATAATAAAATACCGTAGCACTTCTTGATTGTGAAAAATAATGAAAGAGAAGTAAGATAGAGAACAAAGACTGTAAATATAGGGAACTAAAAAGTAAAGGAAGAAAAAACTCAAATAATAAGGGGATAAACAATGGAAAAAAATTAAATAGTATAATTTTTTACTAATATATTATATTTAAAAGAGCTATAGTGAATTAGTGACCCTAAAATTGTAGAAGATCACTAGTGTCATCTTTTGTTTATGGACTTTTTGTACATTTATCGTGTAAAATAGAATCCAAGGCTTGTTTGCAAGATCTTATGTACATGCTCTCATGAATTTATTGTATCAGCTACTTCGAATTTTTAAACATTTATTAAAAGACTGAATGCTAACCCTGCAAATTTTTATTGTATTAATTTCTATATGTAAAGTTTATGCAAGACTACTGTATAAGGTCATGTTCCATTTTTGTCGTCAACAGTCAAAATGGGTCATAGGTTGTTTCGCCGATAAATCTAGATTGTAGAATGTTTCAGTCTATACCCTCAAAAAGACTTTTGTCCTTTTAGTTAGTCAAATTGTCTACGTGATAGGTTGATTGTCAAATCCTATTTTCATTTATAAAATAATTTTCCATGTGAAATTTACATTTCTTTCATAAAAAATTATTTGTAGCTAAAAGGTGTGCGAGGGGAAGTACGGGTTCGTAACTTATAAGTTATGGAAGTCCTCACTTGAGTCTACTTGTGTGTGTGTATATATGTATGTATGTATAAGGACCAGGTTATGATGCAATTTATAAGTAAAGTAATTAACAAGTCAATATAATTTATATTCTACACTTTTGTGTACAAAAGTGGAACCTTTCGACTGTGAGTGACTAAAGTGGAACACAAACTATTTTTCATTTACCAAATGTTGTATTAACCCCATCTATCGATACTTATACGTATACTATTGGGCTGGTGTGTCAATGACCCACCAGCCCAGTAGTTCAAAACACATCATCTGAGCCTTCTACACAGCATGCAAGTACCTCCTCATCCGATAGTCGAATGTGGATACGAGCACATATCGGTGTGGGGTATGTAGACTTTCCATTTTTTTTTAATCTTCTTCAATTACAGAAACATTTATATCAGTAATGTGCACTATTTTTTTTTTTGCTTTCTAGGTTCAACCCAAGTACTGTACATAGGAGGATATCTGGGATAATAAAGAGCAAGTTTGATAAATCCTTCTCAAATTGGACTACAATGGATGAGGCTCAGAAAAATTTTTATTTTTAGGAGTTCAAGGTAATTTTCAATCTCTTATTGGAATTATATTACAATTTGTGTATGGTGCTGATTTAGGAAGTTTTGGTTTTGTTAAATTTTTTAGAAGCTGTAAAAGTGGGAACCCGCTGATGTTTATGTGATTAGAAAAGAGTGGAATTCCAAGAGTGCGGAGTTGATGCGAGGCATAATGCAGAAGGTCCGAAGTGGTGACGATAAAGGAAGACGGGTACCTGAAAATGTGAGGGACGAGCTTGATAAATTTTGGGAGACCGAGGAGTACAAGAGAAGAAGAGAAAAGGGGAAGATGAATCGATCATCATCCACTGGAGGGAGTATTCATATTGGAGGCTCCATTCCCACCACAGAGCGTCGTAGGAGAATGGTAAAAACTAACAATTTAAAAAGTTTGATATTTTAATTGTGTACGTGGCTTTAATTGATACAAACTTGTCTTTGTTGAAATAACATTGTAGGAAGAAAAAGATGGGAGATCGCTTGATAGCTTCGAACTATTCCTACTCACCCATCAACGAAAAGACATAGGGGAATTTGTTGATCCTTGGGCAACCAAAATAGCTGTAAGTGCCAAATTTACTTGCTTATCTCCTTTTCGGATTTTAGGACAACCACCATGCTGCTGATAAAAAGAAAATTGTTTTTAGGATCAAAATAATGGAGATTGTAGAATGAAATTTTCAGCCTACTCTCTATTATAACTTATTTTTAGTATAATTATAATAATTTATTTTTTTCTACTTTTGAAACAGGCAAAATATTATGAACTTAAAGAAACCGTATCCAACCAACCATCGCCGCCAGACAATGATACTATATTTTTAGAGGCAGTTGGTGAGATGAGTAAAAAAGGTCATGTTTACGGACTTGGATCAGAGGGACGTTGAATGCATTATCCATCTGCACCTAGTGCGCACTATGGATTTCGAAGTGAGCATGAGCTACAATAGGAAATCGAAGAGCGTGTAGCTCGGATGAACTCAGAGCTAATCGATAAGGTAGCACATCTGCAGCAGTAATTGGAGGAGCGCCAGCAATTGCAGGAACAACAGAATGTTTCGGATGCAAGTGCAGGTTCAGCAGATGAATGTGCAGCAACAACAAATGCATGTCCAGTAGCAGCATCATGTGCGGCCATACTTCCCTCAGTCAGTGCCACCACCAACCTTCGTTGATCATTCCAACAACCAAGCAGCCGAGAGTTCTGATGGGTATTCTGATGATGAGTAGCTAGGATGTTTTTATTTTAGAGACATTGTTTATATATGAACAATTTCAATTTCATATAAATGTATCTTGAATACTTTAAATTTCATATAAATATTTTTAATGCATCCAATTTATATTGTTAGTATTTATTTATGTATGAAATTTTATCAAAAATAATAGTATTTTAATTTAAATATTAAATATTAAATCAACAATAAAAAAACAATAATACCAATTTGTAATTAAAATATCATATTTTTAAAATTTATTTATTAGACATTTCGCGATGATAAAATATCCGTCGCAAATATCCGTATCTAAACTTTGCGACGAATATATCCGTTGCCACATTCAAAGAAATTAAAAAAGATCAACGTGAATCAGAGACGACATATCCGTCTCAAAATCCGTGGCAAATACATTCCGTATCAAAATCTATATCAATATCCGTCGAAAAATACCGTGGCAAATATTAGCAAGGGTACTTTTTGAGACGGATTATGTTACAGTCGCAAAATCCGTCGCTGAATAGAGTGGCCACGGAAAAATCCACTTTTTCCGTCGCTAAATCAAGTTTTTCCTTGTAGAGATAGCTGCACCCTAATATATGCCTTTTAACATATACAAAAACATTCTCAATTTATGAGTGCAAAGCTAATCAAGAAATGCGCAGTGATAGCTAACAGATGACTAATTAAATAACTGATTGATCAAATATATAACAATGGAAACTCCTACAAAACTGGACTAACATAAAAAAAAAAAAGAGACACTCAAACAAACACAAGTATTATCTGAAAATTGAACACAGTGGCAACTAGCAAGATCAGAGTAGAAATATAAGTGAGATGTCCGCAATACGGCATCGAGATCATATAATCCAATGAATTCTTAGCTGTCATAAAAACATAGAAACAATTAATTGACCGAACGAAAACCCAATGGGAAAGCTAAACATCGATCTTTCAAAAAAAAAAAAAAAGTACTAAACAATCAGCTCGATGAATTAAACAGTGAAGGCGAGCAAAAACTTACGGAATTTCCCCTTTTGAATTTCCAATACATGCAGATAAAAAATTATTAAAAAAATAGCTTCAAATCATTAACATTTACCACTTCATTCTTTATGGGTCATAACCATGCAAGTTCAAAGCTCCAACGTTCTGCAATGCACATTCTGCAATGCCTTTTTTCTACTTCTGTAAAAGTGTAGATACAATTGTATCAATGAGTTCCTCATAGACTGGCCAGTCCTTTCTTGTTTGACGTATGGTCCTACATGTTTGTTTTGATGATATTAAAATTTTTGTTGATGATACTGAAACATAGATGCATCATGTCATTTATGAGAATTTAATTTAATTTCCGCTGTAAAACTTAGATTTTGTGCATGAGTTCCTTTGAAATCATAGTGAATCAAATGAACTCTGATTGATATGAAACTTTGAATGCACCTTAATTTCATCATTATGAACATATTTGAATAGGAATGGTTCAAGAGAAAATGTCATCTAAGTTGAGTTTACTAAATGTACCCCATTTGTGAAGTCAACTTGGTTAAGTCATAATGTTCTTCATTTGTGAACCAATTGACGTGAAATTTGGCATGTGAATTATATTTATCTTGATATATGATCTGAATGATTATAATCCAAATTTTGACCACCACATATAGGGGCTGAACAGTAACAATAGATTTATACTTGGAATTTATCGATTTTGACTATTAGTGAATTGTTTCATTGAATGAACAAACCTTATCCAAATGTTATGAAACTTTATACACACATTCTAACACGCCTAATATGATTTATCATGCATGAATTATAATTTTATGGGCTGGTTTTTATTATGATTAACCTATGTGTTTTAATATGAAGCTCTTTGAGCTTACATACAATTGGGGAGTTCTTTCTCCTATTTATTTGTAAGTTAATCATCATCATGATGTTATATATATATATCAATATTCAGTTTGGAGATTGAATTTAGATCCGACATTTAGCCATGAGCATTGGAGTTCTAGGATGCCAAGAAAAGCCTATGTTCATCAACACTCCACTAAGAAATTTTTATGAGATGATTGAAATTGGTTTTGGGCCATGTATATGAGAAGCATATGGACTGGAAAATCTTAGAAGTCTAGCTAGAGCTCTTGATTTAAATGAAAGGGAAAAGCTTGTTGTTGAATTCAAATAGAAAAATGTTTGAAATATATGTGTCACTTTTTCACTTTTTGGAAAGTTTGGGACAAGAGATTCTTGATTGGTTAGGTTTGATACAAATCATTTAATTGCAAGACCAATTCCACTTTTTAAGGAGTCTGCAACCGGTTGGAAATGGAGGATCAAGATTGAAGCTTTATGAGCAATCTAAGGGCCATTATTAAAGAGACGTTTGGCTATAATATCTCATCATGTGATTCAGATTTGCTGTTTTTGGAAGGCCAATATTGATGGACTGAAATTGATCTAACGGTGGAGACTTTATAGAGACAAATAAAATTTGGTTGTCTCTCTCTTGCAAGAGTTGGAAGAAGCCATTGAGAAAAATTCCAGAGAGAAAAATATTGTGTTAGTCTTCATCAAGCAATCATTCAAGTTTCTTCTAAAGATTGAAGCCATCATTTGCTACAAATTTTGAGCTTCACCCAAGCCCTTACATCAAAGAGAATCACCATTCATTTGCTTAGTGCAAAGGTGAGGTCTCACCATCTTTAGGGTTCTAGTCTTGTTGAATCTTCACTACACCTCTTGTTCTTCAAACCATATCATTCACGTGAGGTAGTGTTGTGCTATTGATAGTTTCACAACAAATAGCTTAGTGTTAGAGTGTGAGAACCTTGTGCTATCAAATCTTGTAGAAGTCCTTTGAGAAGGCAAACCTTGTTGTTAAGTTTGGGGGTGTTCAAACAACCCTTGTGTAAGGAGTTTTGTGGAGCTCTTAATACCACATCTTAGTGGAGTTGGAAAAGTCGTAGGTTGGTGAACCTAGGTAGTGGATATAGAAGAAAGGTCTTCGAACCACTCTAAATCATTGTGTTGATATTTTGGTTGCTTTGATTGCATTAATTTCCTCTCACTTGATTACTCATTTAGTTAATTTCAAAATTGGATTTTGGTCTTGGAAGACCTTGCATTAAAATAGATTTTCTGCCCTTGTGTGTTGGCCATTTTCTTGAGGTTGCTAAGTGCATTAGTGGAGGTTTCTTTAAACCATTAGGACAAGTATTTTGATTGTTCGATTTCAAGATCGATCATTAATCTACCCGTGTACTGTTCATATAGCTAGAGTTCGAATTTTGATATATTGTTTATCAAGGTGTTGTGATATTACAAAATTTCATTACATTCAGACTTAAATTGATAGGTCAAATAGTCTTTAATAAATTGGTGCGCAAATTTCTATTCTTGATAGTGTGCTGTGATTTTGGGGACACAATTCACCCCCCCCCCCCCTCTCTTGTGTTAAGCATGATCCTTCAATTGGTATCGGAGGGAGATTAGCTAAATATTAGGATAATCTTGTCGCAACCGGTTTTGCGAGAGAAATTTTAAAAGAGAGTCGCCACCAATTGTAATAGGTGCAATTGGTCACCATAAAATAATTTTGGTCTGCGAAAATCCAGAGAAAGGGTAAGTGAGTTTGTTACGTATGAGGAAGGTGTGAGGCATCACAAAACGTCTATTTTAAGAAAACAGTTGCCAATTTAACTTTTATTATCTCATTAAATGATAAAGAAAATCAAGTGTGACATATTAACAAAATATATACATTGAGTACGATAATCAGACAGAATATAAAAACTATATTGAGAGTCTAATATTGAGGTTCATGAGACTCTTCCATTCAATGGTCAAGTATCCATGAAACACTCTCACCTCAAGAATTTTCTCTGAGGGTGCATCCAATGCATTCCCCAAATAAGTTCCATCGTAGGTTAAGACTTTCGATATAAATTTTATACACATAAAATATACAATATGAATACTGAAAAATAAAAATAAGAAATCCTCTCCATCCAATGGTTAGGAATTCCCTAAAAATTTCCTCAAGAATCCGATCGAAAACATCGAATGTCACTCGATTGGTTCCGTCGTCGGATTAACCTCTTGATATAATTTGTATATACAATATGAATGCTAAAAAAAATCCTCTCCATCCAATGGATTAGAATTTCATAAGATTTTATCCTCAAGAATCATTTTGAGATAGCATCCAATGCTTCCCCGTTTGATTCCGTCGTCGGATTAACCGTCAATATATTAAATAACCCTAAGGATGCAACGTAAACAATCATTTAATATATACACGAGTCCTAAGTGTTTATATGCATCTAACACCCTAAAATCATGTATGCAATTTTTATTATTTTTGTTTTCAGTATTTACATGGCCTTAGGCCGAAATACATATTTACAAACTCCAATTAATACTCAAAGCCCCAACCTAAATCTACAAACCAAAATACAACAAAACCCAAAAGAATTACAATCCCACATATATGCATGTAACATCAGGCCCACCAAACAAAAATCAAGGAACCCATAAATTTCTAAATCGGGCCCAAGCCATACACCATATGTTTCTGGCCTAAATTCCTAAAAACCCAAATAAACACCTAAAGCCCCAAATACAATTTTAAGCCTACACACAACATTCAAAGACTCAAAAACTAAAAAATAAGGAGAAATACTCACAATACAGTTTCGGAAATACTGACTTTCAGAGCATTATCCATGGTTTGATTTGGCTGGTTTTTGGACAATGATTAGAGGACAGTCGGTGCTTGATTCTGAACGGTGGGATTGTGATTTGAAACTCCAGAAGGTCAGTTTCGAAACTGGTTTCCAAACTGATTTTTGTAGGGATATTTCTGAAAATGGAGTTTGGGAATGGTGACATATGAAGGGCTATCTGTGGTTGGATTTTGCTGCTTTTTGGACAGTGGTTAGAGAACAGAGTGATCTTGATTTTGAACGGTCAGATTGTGATTAGAAGTTTCAGAATGTCCGTTTCAAAACTGGTTTCCAAACTGATTTGTGTAGGGATATTTTTCAAAATGGAGTTCGGGAATGCTGACAGATGGAGGGCTATCCGTGGTTTGATTTGGCTGATTTTTGGACAGCGGTTAGAGGACAGAGTAAGCTTGATTTTGAACAGTCGAATTATGATTTGAAGCTTCAGAAGGTGAATGTATGATGGCAGTGAGGATGGTGGTTTATGTGGTGATGTTGTGTAATGGAAGATGAGAAGAATTGTGCTGATGGCTTAAGTTTAGGGGAGAAGATTAGGGTTATTGGATCCAAGAGAAGAAAGATTCCGCCTCTTTCTCCATTGAGTGATTTTTAGGGTATAAGAAGAGAAGAGGTGATGGTAGTGGTTAGGGTAGATGGAGATTAGGTGTGGGTGGGTGGATTAGTAGGTAGGAATGGTTGGTGAGTGGTTGGTGAGTGATAGTGATGGAGGAGTAGGTGAATAATGGTAGGTGAGGGATTGTGCCCCAAAAGTATACATCCAAAACAAATATTATCGAGCCTCCAAAAATATTGGACCGACCCGGACAAAAATAGGGTACTACAGCTGTCCCCCTTTGCGTGACCTTTACGTAGTAATGGTGCGCAAAGGAGTAGTAAACATATTTTTGGTCCAATTTCACGAAAACACATGGGATCACTACAGTCATTCTTGGATTGACTGACGATAGAAAAGAATTTTTTTTTTTGAAAGATGCTCGGGATCACTAGAGCCATTCCCGGCTTGGCGAATCATTAGAAATGATTTTTTTGAAAAATGCTCTGGACCACTAGAGCCATTCCCGGCTTGGCTAATCATTGAAAATGATTTTTTTTTAAAATGCACGGGATCACTAGGTCCATTCCCGGCTTGGCGAATCATTGAAATTTTTTTTGAAAAATGCTTGGGATCACTAGGGTCATTCCCAGCTTGGCTAATAATCATTGGAAATGATTTTTTGAAAGATGCTCGGGATCACTAGAGCCATTCCCGGCTTGGCTAATTATTGAAAATGTTTTTTTTAAATGCACGGGATCACTAGGGCTATTCCCGGCTTGACGAATCTTTGAAAATGAATTTTTTTGAAAAATGCTCGGGATCACTAGGGCCATTCCCCGCTTGGCTAATCATTGGAAATGATTTTTTTGAAAGATGCTTGGATCACTAGAGCTATTCTCGGCTTGGCTAATCATTGAAAATGATTATTTTTTTTAAAAAAAATGCACGGGATCACTAGGGCCATTCCCGGCTTGGCGAATCTTTGAAAATGATTTTTTTTGAAAAATGTTCAGGACCACTAGAGCGATTCCCGGCTTGGCAGACATGTTGAGAGACTTTTTTTTTTGCAATTTTTAAATTAATATTATTTTGAATTATTGTATTTACACAAAGAAATTTACATGGGGATACTATAGTTATCCCCAGGCATGTCCGTGACATGGGCTGGACTTGAGTAAAAGACACATGAACTGACACTGTAGAGTTCTTAGTTGGGCCTCTCCATATTCGCGACCACATTCAACAGTTGCTCCCACCTTTGTCGCTTGGCCTCCGACTGATGTTCATGAGCTGGTGTTTTCTGAATACAGTCAGGTGGTGGTGATGGTGGTTTAATAGTAGACCGAGATGTTTCCCCTAGTAATACAACTCGAGGCCGCGATGTTTTTCGCCTCTTGACAGCAGTGGTCATTTGGCTAATGCTTTTCCGCCAGTTGTTTTTTTTGCATAATAGTTACTGGATAAAATGGGGAGATTTGGCTTATAGGAGGATGAATGCCTTTGCTCAAAACCAGTCGGGTAACGAGTCGTGGGAAATATAATTTTTCAACCTTCGTCGGTCTATTCTCCACGAAACTCTGTGTCTTTAGAATAGTGGCTATAAAGAATTCTCCAATATCGAACCATACTCCCTTATACATATAGTATAGGGCATGAAGAATCTTACCCCGTCGCTGGTGGTGGTGGCGGCCGATGGGGCAGAGGTTGTGCTAGAGAGCGTCGTCTAGCAACCACATCTTCGGTGGCAAATATGAGCGGCGTATAGCGTTTACTTTCTTATCGCTTTGTCCTTGACACATGTCGTCAATTATCTCCTTCTTAGAAACAGATACCGGTGCTTCGAAACCGGTAGCTACATCATAAGAAGGGGGATACCCTAAACACTCGCATATGTCTGCTGTGGTGAATTGGAGTTTTATATCGATTACTTCCACCTGGTAAATCAGATGTGGTCCGGTTCTCGTATGCGGTGGTAACATTTCAAGAGTCTTATAGAAATCACGAACTATACGAGGGTACATTACTAAGTCACCTATAGGATCTGGGTTAACCAAGAATAACATAGAGTGATCCCGGAGGTAGTTCATAGCCCAACGAGCGTCGACATCTCTAAGAATATGAAGGTCGAATCGTCGCTCAGGGATAATCTCCGCTTTAGCAAACAATGCAATTGCTTGTGAACGGGGTGACAGAGTGTCGTCCATTGAAATAGATGAAAGATGGATATGGATTTTAACGTGATGAAGGTGAGAAGCAATGGAAGAAGAAGTGGAACAACGAACGAAAATCACTGAAAGTGAGTAATCGTGTCAGTAATAGAAGGAACAAAAGATGAAGCGACAAGATCAAAGTGAAACATTGATCGATGATCAGTGAAAGTGAAGGAGGTTTTAAAAGAGATGAAATGATGAGACAGGTGTGCAGATGCTAGAGATGGTGAAGATACGTGACTCAAAGAGGAGGAAGAAAAATTTGGCCATAATAGACAAAATAGGTACCACTAGATTTCTATTGTTGTAGGCTTTATTCTGATGTAGCAGTGACCGGAAAAGTCGCCGGAAAAGTGGATTCCGGCGACGGTCCGGCCGAGTTGACCCGGGTTTGACCGAGTTGACCCATTGACTCGGGTTTGACCCGTTTTGGTTGACCCGGTTTGACTATTTGACCCGGTTTGACCGTTGACTATTTCACCCGGTTTGACCGTTGAATTTTACTAGGGTTGACCGTTGACTTTTCCGTGTTTTGACAGTATTGGGTATACGTATTCGTATTTGGTGCAAAAGATTGATTTAGGAGTTTTGTGTTGAATTCAGATAGCTGAAGAGGTACAACGGAGTTGAGTTAGTCAGCATTCCAGGCAGGGATTCTGCCCTACTTCTTATTTGGGGTTCCGGGGGTTCTGTATACGAAGGACTCCTACTCGTCTATATGTGTGAAAATTACCAGAAGTTGGAAATTTCGTATTTGTATTTTTATCTGTTTAAATTCCGCAATTGCAGCTTGTTATGGTTATATGTTGTTTGTTTGGAGGTATGTGTACGACTAGCGATATTTTTGTGCATCGTGTCTCTTGTGGGCCCCACTTATCCTCTTGTGGGGCTCACATCAATTGGTAGGGCCCACCTCCTGGTGTTTGGTTTTTCTCGAGAGTCCGGATAGGACTTCATTATGATCTTCTATGATTTGTGAGATTATGGAGGGATGATTTGTAGAGCGTGGGACCCATATCGGGCGACCCAGCCTACTGGATGATTTATTGATGGTTCCGATTGGGTACGTACCTGGAGACCGGATTGAGGTGAGGTACATCCTAGGGAACGCTCTTCGATGTAGGCGATGTTATCGAGTACCTATATAGGCTCGATCCTCATCCAATCTGGGGAGTACCCGGACCGGGAGACACCTTGCGGGGATCAGGGTGGGTCCAGTGGAGGATTTTCTGGTGTTACGTAGATTTGAGTTGATATGGATTTGAGTTGGATTATGTTTGAGTACTGATTTGAGAGTTGTATTTGAGGATGATAGTGGTGGAGCCTACTCGGTATCTATCCTATGGATTGACTGATTGTGATGAGGTGTATGATACATTGATTTTCTCAGAGATTTTATACCCTATCAGGGTATCACTTATGGTATTCCTTTATGTATTTTATATCACATGTTTTCTTACTTTATCTCTGATTTACTGGAGTTCGGTGGTACGGGAGTGTATCACTATTTGAGTTCCTGTTCATTTCCATTATCATATCTCGATTGTATATTCTGTTTACTCTGATATCGATGTTGTTTCCATATCCCTACTGAGCTTTGTGGCTCATCCCTTTGATTCACATGTTTTTCAGGTGAGATAGCTGGAGTGGATGATCAGCACAGGGATGCGTGAGATGTGATGTGTGGCTACTGGGTGGATATTTGTGTCTTTGTATTTACATTCGGTTTCTACGATTTTTGTGGGAATGTGTGTCTGTCTTTAGTATCAGTATTTCGTATCTATTGGATTTTTCGCTGTAGACTCTGGTTTGTATGTTACATTTCATTATGGCAATATTTGGGATTTTGTTGAGACATATATGTAAGACTACTTATATAGTGTTTGGGTAGATATTTAGTTTAAATCCGTTTCGGGGAACAGAGGAGTTCCCTACCGGTCACGTCTCTGGGATTCATGGGTGCTCATCTGCACCTATCTGAGAGAGGGGCATGACAGTTTGGTATCAGAGGTGGTCAGTTAGTTTTGGAGTGGGTATTCGGTTTATTTTGTTTTATCCCAGCTACACATCACGCGCTTCCCGGCTGATCTGGTGAGTTATTCTTTCTTTTACGCTTTGGGGTATTTGATTTATGTACTGGTACGTTTACGTTTCAGACATGGTAGATACACGTATTACCCGCGTTCGGGGTAGGCGTGCTACCAGTGGACGTGGGCGGGGTAGAGGTGAGATTCCTGATCTGATTGAGGAGGTTGAGTTACTGATACCTAAGGAAGACGAGACCTCCAGGGTATCGAGGAGTGATAAATCCTAAGGCAGCTGAGGATTGGTTGCGACAGTTGAGGAGACAGATGGTGACAATCAGGATACCTGTTGAGAGGAGAGCTCTATTGGCTTCAGCATTTTTAGAGGATGATGCTTATGTCTGGTGAGAGAGTATGACTATTGTTAGGGAGAGAATGGAGATGCCATGGACGGAGTTTGAGACTCTATTTCTTGCACAGTATGTTCCCCAGGTCATTCGCGTTGCAAAGGCCAAGGAGTTTCTAGAGCTGATTCAGAGTAGAGATATGACGGTGTCACAGTATCAGGCACGATTTGAGGAGCTTGGTCGGTATGGAGAGGAGTACATTGCCATTGAGGAGAAGAAGATATTGAGATTTCAGCGCGGGCTGAAACCCCGCATTTCAGGATAGGAGGCAGAGACAGACAGAGGACTGAGGGTCAGAGACAAAAACCCAGACAGGATCAGGGGCAGAGATTCCAGGACAGGAGGCAGGACCGTCCGAGTCAGCATCAGAGTTCTCAGAGACAGAGACAGCAGGGACATCAGGGTCCATGACAAGGACAGGGGTCCATATCAGGATTGTATTGTTATGCGTGTGCCCATACTGGACACATGATATTAGATTGTCCCAGGGCAGATAGCCCATTGTGTTTCTCTTGTGGACTACCAGGACATATCTAGAGGTTTTGCCCGAGGAGTCGTACAACACCATCAGGCAGAGGACAGGGAGCCCCAGCACTTGCAGCACCAGTACCTAGGGCTTCAGCAGGTAGAGGTGCCTGACCTCCAGCACCACCAGTGAGACTGCAGTAGCAGAGGCAGGGCCAGAGAGCTAGAGTTTATGGGGTTGCACTCGAGCCAGCACCAGATCGTGATTTCATTGGAGGTAGAGTTTTACTTTTCAGTTCTTGGGCTCGTGTTCTATTTGATACCGGTGCCACGTATTCGTTTATTTCTACCTCTTTTGTTGAGGCATTGGGGTTAGAGATTTCGAATTTGGATAGGAGATTGGTAGTGGATTCTCCGTTGGGGTCGGGTACTGTGGTGAGGGGCATTTGTAGGGGTTGTATCTTTCGATTTGCTGATCACAAGTTCCGAGCAGATTTATATGTTATGGAGTTCACTGACTGCTGTGATTAGTTGTACAGAGCGTAGGGTCACGCTGACATCACCATCTGGGCGAGTTAGTTTTTGTGGGTCGCGGGTTATTACATGTTCACACTTTCTTGACAACCCAGGATATACTGACTGTCTAGTAGCGAGCTTGACTTCTACATTGGAGATGCAGGCTAGTACGGCTGTGCCAGTGGTAGAGGAGTACTTAGATGTGTTTCCTGAGGAGTTACCAGGATTATCACCACAGCGAGAGATTGATTTTGTGATTGAGTTATATCCGGGTACAGATCCAATTTCTATTCCACCGTATCGGTTGGCTCCAGCAGAGTTGAGAGAGTTGGATAGGCAGTTGCGGGAGTTGCAGGGTCTAGGGTTTATCAGACCCAGTACTTTACCATGGGGTGCTCCAGTCCTCTTCGTGAAGAAGAAGGACGGATCGATGAGGATGTGTGTGGACTACAGGAAGTTGAATAGGGTGACTGTGAAGAATAAGTACCCGTTACCGAGGATAAATGATCTATTTAATCAATTGAGGGGTAGTCACTATTACTCCAAGATTGATTTCAGGTCAGGTTATCACCAGTTGAGGATTCGGGAGGAGGACATATCGAAGACGGTATTTCGTACTCGATATGGTCATTATGAATTTTCTGGTCATGCCGTTTGGGCTGACCAATGCCCCAGCAGCTTTTATTGATTTGATGCATAGAGTGTTCAGAAAATATCTTGACCAGTTTGTGATAGTCTTCATCGATGATATATTGGTGTATTCGGCCACAGAGGAGGAGCATAGGGGGCATTTGGAGATTGTATTGCAGACACTCAGAGAGCATCAGTTGTATGACAAGCTGAGTAAGTGCGAGTTTTGGGCGACTCAAGTGAGATTCTTGGGGCATGTGATATCCAGAGATGGAGTGGCAGTGGATCCTGCCAAGGTGGAGGCTGTGTTGGATTGAAGGACCCCGAGGACAGTGGGAGAGATTCGTAGTTTCCTGGGATTAGCAGGTTACTATAGGAGGTTTATAGAGGGATTTTCACGGATTGTTGCACCGATGACTGAGTTGACGTGAAGGGTGTTCCTATCCTGTGGACTGATAGATGTGAGCAGGCTTTTCGGGAGCTGAAGACCCGACTCACATCACCTCAAGTCCTGACCATTCCGGATAGTGATATTGGTTACCATGTATATTGTGATGCTTCAGGGATTGGGTTAGGTTGTGTGCTCATGCAGCAGGAGAGGGTGGTGGAGTATGCTTCACGACTGTTGAAGCCACATGAGAGGAATTATCCCGTACATGATTTGGAGTTGGCTGCTATAGTGTTCGCACTTAAGCAGTGGAGACATTACTTTTATGGGGAGTGATGTGTATATTTTATATCACATTTATATGCATATGTTTGTACATATTTATAGTATTTTGTGTTAAGATTGAGTTGATACTTTGTGATTTTGTGTGTTTTGTATGTAGGAAGGTTGAAGGGGAGTTGTGAGTGAATTGGAGCATATTTGGCTAAAAATCAGTGGAAAACGCTCTTTCAGCGCCCTACTGGTGCTCCAGCACTCCATAAGACATAAAACCAGAGAAAAACGCTCTTTCGGCGCCTTTCCAGTGCTCCAGCGTTTCAGAACCAGGAGAACATGCTTTTTCGGCGCCTTTTCAGTGCTCCAGCATTTTTGAGGCAGAAGAGAATGCACTTTCAGAGCTCCAGCGCTAGAACAGCACTCGCACCAGAATTTATTTCCAAAATTAGTAAAAACTTAGGTTTTTATGTCTTTTCCTTGTGTTGACCTAGGGGAACTCAGTTGGAGTATAAATAAGACTTAAAAACACAAAAGAAAGGTTCCAACAATTGGGAGAAAAGGCAAGGACGGCTACAATTTCTTCATCTTCTTCTTCCTTCCTTTGGTGAATTCAACCATGGTTTCTTCTCTCTTTTCTTGTATATTCATTACTATGGTTTGTAACTGAACATATTTCTAGGGTTTGACCTAGCCAAGCATGAATGTTATGAGATGATTTGATCTATATTATGAGCTTTTGATTCAATTCTCAATTCTTGTTTTTAATTGCCATACTTCAAAGTATGATTTCTATATAATTGCTTGATCACCAATTATGTTGTTTATTATACTCATCTAGCCAAATCACATAAACGATCCGTATTTATGTATTTTGGTAGAATCGGAATTAAGAAGATTAATTGTCGAATGCTCTGATCCGGGTTTAGGGGATTGATTGGTTGTTTAGTTCTTCTAGTCGTAATGGGTTATTTATACTAAATTAAAGACTGCGATCAAACAGGATTAATTTGGTATCGATAATACGTGTTATTGCCACGATCAATGGAATAACATAATTGAGTGAGGAATCGACCCTTGAATTCGAATTGTTATCGAATGCTTAACTTTTGTATCTCATAATAAGATTGCTTGGTAAGGTTGTACCCTAGGTTTTCCTCATTATAATTGTTAAAACTCTGTTTTGCTCATTGTTCTAAAGAATCATAAATATTTTCCATATTTAAATTGTCGTTGGTTTTATTGGTTAAGTACATTATTCGATTATACTTGTCCCTGTGGGATCGACCTTGTACTCACACTTTGTGCTACATTAGTACACTTGTGCGCTTGCAAGTATTTTTACATCAGGGAGCAGTTTGAGGTGTTTTCAGATCAACGGAGTTTACGACACTTATTCACACAGAAGTATCTGAATCAGAGGCAGCGGAGATGGTTGGAGTATCTTGGAGATTATGATTTCTCATTGCAGTATCATCTAGGCAAGGCCAATGTGGTGGCTGACGCCTTGAGTAGGAAGTTGGCAGTGGCACGACTGTCATTGCGGGAGTTTGAGTTGGTGGACACCATTGGCCAGTACCGATTAGATGTTAGTGATAGGGGTGATAGATGTTTTCTGAGCAGTTTGGTGAGCCGTCCAGCACTAGTACAAAAGGTGTTGGATGCACAGCTTGGTGATGTGACTTTTGATGATATCGAGGATATGGATGGTTGGATTCGAGGTGTTGATGGAGGAGTTCGTTTTAGGGGTAGATTGGTGGTTTCAGAAGATGTTGAGTTAAGAGATGAGATACTTAGAGAGGCACACTATTCTCAGTTCGCGATACATCCTGGTGCTACTAAGATGTATCGAGATGTACGGAGACAGTATTGGTGGAGCGGACTGAAGAGAGATGTGGCCCAGACTGTGTTGAGATGTCTTACCTGTCAGCAGGTGAAGGCAGAGCATATGAGACCTCCTGGATTGTTACAGCCGCTTCCATTGCCTGAGTGGAAGTGAGAGCATGTGTATGGATTTTGTGATGGGTTTACCGAGGACTGTGAGGAGGCATGATACTGTGTGGGTTGTTGTTGATAGATTGACAAAGACTGCTCATTTTCTACCGATTCAGCAGACTGACTCGGTGGAGACACTCACTAGACTCTACATTCGAGAGGTCGTACGGCTACATGGGGTACCTGTGTCGATTGTATCCAATAGGGATCCTCGTTTCACTTCTCGCTTTTGGAGCAGTTTTCAGGACACTCTAGGGACGATGTTGAGTTTTAGTACAACGTTTCACCCACAGACTGACGGTCAGACTGAGAGGACTATACAGATTTTGGAGGATATGCTTCACTCGTGTGTTATGGATTTCAGGGGTGATTGGAAGACGCATATTCCACTGTTAGAGTTTGTGTATAACAACTCTTACCAGAGTAGTATTTAGATGGCACCATTTGAGGCACTTTATGGTAGACCATGTAGGTCACCACTTTGTTGGTCGGAGGTTGGGGACAGACCCTTGTTGGGACCAGATTTGGTTCAGCGGACCATTGAGGCTGTGGCAGTGATCAGACAGCGACTTCTGACGGCTCAGTCACGTCAGAAGAGTTATGTAGATCGGAGACGGAGACCTCTAGAGTTTCAGGTGGGGGACCACGTATTCCTCAAGGTTAGTCCGAAGCGAGGGATACAGCGTTTTGGTAGATCAGGGAAGTTAACCCCCAGGTTTATTGGACCATTTGATATCTTGGAGAGAGTGGGGAGTTTGGCTTATAAGTTGGCATTGCCACCACAGTTGTCCGGGGTTCATGGTGTGTTTAATGTTTCCATGTTACGGAGGTATCATCGTGATCCCTCACATATTATTGATTGGTTGACTCTGGAGATTGGAAAGGATGTTACCTATGAGGTACGTCCGGTTCGGATTTTGGATAGCCAGATACGGAGATTGCGTTCGAAGACCATACCCTTGGTTAAGGTGTTATGACAGCATTATGGAGTTCAGGAGGCTACTTGGGAGGTGGAGTCTGATATGCGGGATCGCTATCCAGACTTGTTTACGACATAGGTATTCTTCTGATGTAGATTAATTATTTTACTGTTGACCACTTAATAAATACCTTTCATATAATTTCGAGGACGAATTTGTTTTTTAAGGAGGGGAGGATGTAATATCCCGAACCCAAATTTTTAAAAAATATAATAAATTTTCAAATTTAATATTTTTAATAAATACTACATATTATTAGAAAAATATTGGCGAAAGAATCACTTGAATCGGAGTTAAATTGGATGTGTTATTAATTTTGGAAGATTATGTAATTAAGATTGAAACAAAGGGGCAAAGCCGTCATTTCACCGGAAATCTGGTTTAAACCAGATTTCTCTGGTTTTGCAGTAGCTGCCGAGAGAGAGAGAGAGATGGGGGGGAGAGAGAGAAGAAGGTTTTGTTCGTTTGACGTCCGTAGACGGCGGAATCAGGCGGCGAAGTTTCGGTTTTTCAAGATTTCAAAGCTCGATCCCGGTCGATTCAATAGGAATTTTGGAACGAGACAGGTACCATTAGATTTCTGTTGTTGTAGGCCTTATTTTGATGTAGGAGTGACTCGGGTTTGACCCGTTTTGATTGGGTTGACCCGGTTTGACTATTTGACTCGGTTTGAACGTTGACTATTTGTCTCGGTTTGACTGTTGACTTTTACTAGGGTTGACCGTTGACTTTTCCGTATTTTGACAGTATTGGGTATACGTATTCGTATTTGGTGCAGGAGATTGATTTAGGAGTTTTGTGTTGGATTCGGATAGCTGAAGAGGTACAATGGAGTTGTGTTAGTCAACATTCCAGGTAGGGATTCTGCCCTACTTCTTATTTGGGGTTCCGGGGGTTCCGGAGGTTCCGTATTCGACGGACTCCTACTCGTCTGTATGTTTGAAAATTTCCAGATGTTGGAAATTTCGTATTTGTATTCTTATCTGTTTAAATTCCGCAATTGCAGCTTGTTATGGTTATATGTTATTTGTTTGGAGGTATGTGCATCGTGTCTCTTGTGGGGCCCACTCATCCTCTTGTGGGGCTCACATCCATTGGTAGGGCCCACCTCCTGATGTTTGGTTTTTCTCGAGAGTCCGGATAGGACTTCATTATGATGATCTTCTATGATTTGTGAGATTATGGAGGGATGATTTTTAGAGCGTGGGACCCATATCGGGCGACCCAGCCTACTGGATGATTTATTGATGGTTCCGATCTGGTACGTACCTGGAGACCGGATTGAGGTGAGGTACATCCTAGGGGACGCTCTTCGATGTAGGCGATGCTATCGAGTACCTATATAGGCTCGATCCTCATCCAATCTAGGGAGTACCTGGATTGGGAGACACCTTGCGGGATCAGGGTGGGTCCATGGGAGGATTTTCTGGTGTTATGTGGATTTGAGTTGGTATGGATTTGAGTTGATATGGATTTGAGTTGGATTATGTTTGAGTACTGATTTGAGAGTTGTATTTGAGGATGGTAGTGGTGGAGCCTACTCGGTATCTACCCTATGGATTGACTGATTGTGATGAGGTGTATGATACATTGATTTTCTCAGAGATTTTATACCCTATCAGGGTATCACTTATGGTATTCCTTTATGTATTTTATATCACAGGTTTTCTTACTTTATCTCTGATTACTAGAGTTCGGTGGTACGGGAGTGTATCACTATTTGAGTTCCTGTTCATTTCCATTATCATATCTCGATTGTATATTTTGTTTACTCTGATATCGATGTTGTTTCCATATCCCTACTGAGCTTTGTGGCTCATCCTTTTCATTCACATGTTTTTCAGGTGAGATAGCTGAAGTGGATGATCAGCGCAGGGATGCTGAGATGTGATGTGTGGCTGCTAGGTGGATATTTGTGTCTTTGTATTTACATTCGGTTTCTACGATTTTTGTGGGAATGTGTGTCTGTCTTTAGTATCGGTATTCCGTATCTATTGGATTTTCCGCTGTAGACTCTGGGTTTGTATGTTACATTTCATTATGGCAGTATTTGGGATTTTGTTGAGACATATATATGTGAGACTACTTATGTAGTGTTTGGGTAGATATTTAGTTTAAATCCGGTTCGGGGAACGGAGGAGTTCCCTGCCGGTCACGTCTCTGGGATTCATGGGTGCTCATCTGCACCTATCTGGGAGAGGAGCGTGACAACTTCAATAAAGTTTAATCGACAATGATGAGTGTCGGTAGGAAGCTTATTTTGACTGAGAAATGGTGATGTCAATGAAATGAGAAATAGACTGAGCTTTTCCAAGATAAAAATTGTGACAATTCAAAGATTACACCAAAACTGCAACAGTTTTGGTGTGCCCCCAATTAACAATGAATAAATCCAACTCGCACAGGATTATCTCTGAACCTCTCATAATCTGCCAACAAGCTTTTTCTTCTGATATAATGATCGCACCAAAAACTGTCCCAGTTTTGGTGTGTGTCTAAATTGAGTATCACTATGCTTGAAATTTTCATATCTGTCAACAGACTTCTCCTTTGGGCCGAATTCCTTCTAGGATGAAATATGTATGACACGGACCAAAACTGCCCCAGTTTTGAAGTCCATTACGTACCTTCACGCATGTCAATACAAGTCAAGTTGACGACCGATCTTGACACTCTTCAAAATTCAACAAGCCCGTAGCTCAACTCACAGTCCGAATTGACTGTGCTTTTTTTGTCATTTTATTTTTCTTGTTTTGTTCTTTTTTTTTTGTCCCTAATTTTGCCTAGAGCGCCCTTTCAGGTTTTCACTCTAGCGGGATTTTTTGTTTTTTTTATTACACAAATGCCTCAAGTGACAAGAAAAATATGGAGTAAAGCAAAGACAGTAGCTCAATTTGTTCATCAACATCAAACTGACTTCTCCAAAAGATAAACAACAAACAGAAATACACTTCACGCAATGCTCAACAATTACTGAAATTGTGGAAAATAAAACGCTAATTGAAATCCCGGATCGTCATGATTTTCCGGAGGATAACAATCCTGTTGTTGGGCTTGTGCAGTAGAAAACTGGATGGTATGCATTCCAAAATTAGTGGACGACTGATTATGCATGTGTCATGGTTCCATGACTGCCTGCGATATATGTCACTAATAGATCAATACTTTTGGACAAGTGATCCAGACGTGCCTCAATTTGCATCAACCTTTCAACTATGGCAGTGGTTTTGGATGACTGAGAATGATGAACAGTAGAGGATTCAACCACTATAGGAGTATCATCAATATCATCATCTTTGTATCTTCTGATCATCCTGCGATCAATCGCACATTTTGGATATTGTACCTCCTCATGCGGTGCCCAAAGAACCCCAGCGTTCATGCACAATGTGCATATCAGAGAGGGCAAACAAAGCCCTATGGTTGTTGTATTACGACAACTATGCACAATGTAATTGTGCAAAACTTTGCCAATATCAACTGATTTTTCATGTAGAATACAATAAAGCAAAATTGCTCTGTTTTTTGGAATGTCAGTTGAATGAGTGCTTGGCATGAGTTTTGCCCAGATAAACCGCATCCAGGTTCTGCTATTTTTGGTCATAGCAGACGTGGGAAATGAGACTTCTATCCCTTTAAATTTCTTCCAGGCAGCTCCTGGCTTACACAACGTACGAATCACTTCATCCATAATAGTATCAGACTCCAACAAGTTAGAGAAATCGTCATTGATGATGTTTGGAAGATTGTAGACAACATTGATGGTTTTGCTATCAAATGGGACCATTATACCCCGAACATATACATGTTCGTATCCTACCACCGCATTAGCATAAAATTCCCTTACCACTGGAACAACTGCGGGTTTTGGCTGTGCAACAAAATCCTCCCAAGCCTGCTCAGCAATAATTCTTGCAATGGTGGGCTTTGCTGTAAAAGAAGCTTGGAGACCTCTCTCCGAAAAAATCTTTCGGCCCCTTACTGATTCTCGATATTTTTTAACTGCTTCTTGAAAGATAAAGCGATTTAGATCAGTCATTTGAAGGGATTGCTCGAGTGGTCTTTTGGTAGCCATAGAGATGAGCTAACTGAGATGGTTCAAAATTGACCCGTGAAGCGAGAGAAGACCGCAAAGGATTTCAAACAAGGAGTTTTAGCGATGTAAGAAAAGGGAAAATTTTGGCAGATGGTCTGCTAGTAAAGCTGAGTTGACGGTGGAGAGGTGACTCAAAGAGGAAGAAGATGAAGTTGGCCAGAAGATAGAAACAACATTAAAGAAGGGTTTGAAAATTTCGTGAAAAAGAGAGAAAGGAGAGGAAAAGTCAAAATACACAGTTGAGTAGGTGGAAGAGATTACAAAGAAATGTGACTCAAGGCGGCGGGAGAGACCAAAAAAAATCATTAAAGAAAATTTAAATAATTGGCAAGAGAAGGAGACAATGGAAGAAAATTGGAATGCACGCCTGAATTAGTGATAGAGATGGTGAGTGATTGTGAAATATCTCATTTGGCAACCAAAAGATCCACAGATAAGAAAATCATTCATTTAACACAGAAACTGTCCTCACATGGTCAACATCGTAACCTACACACATCTGCTCCCTAACTATGCTCATTATTGATGGTATCAATTCACGTCACTTCAGCCGTATTAAAACCGTCGGTCTTAATCTCACAACCAATGCACATTATCCTCACCATTGCCACCATTATCAATCAACATGTGGCCACCAAACACAAGTAATTATTGCACTCTCCATTTGTATAGGAGCCACATGTTTCTTTTTGAATTTCTTCCGTAATCTAGTTGGCTTCCCTATCATTTTCTGAGTCATTCGACCAATATTCTCTTCCCCCACTACACCTGAGGATTCAAATCTAACACCCCTGTCAGGGTGGCAAAAATCTTCTGATAATATCTCAAATTCATTCTCAGTGTCAAGGAATGATTCAACATTATTTATTGAGTGCACCCAAAAACTGTTTCATTAGGTTCATCTTTTTCATTATCATCAATTTCAATCTCGGTGAATGAAATGATAGAACGTGTGAGATTTGAAATTTGGAAATTATGGAAAAATGAAAGAGAATGATTTTGAGAATTTTGAATGAAGAGTTTTATTCATGGTGATCATATAGGAACGATGAAATGATGCAACATGCAATAGCCGTATTAAAACTTCATCAAAGACAAAGTAAAGACATGCTCATTACAAAACCCAATAAGTGGTTATGAGCTAGACCATAGATGGCTGTGCACTTAGAGATTACTCCTAGAGGCAATTGATAAGAGATTAAAAATTCCCAAACTAATCCAGTTACTAAGCTCAAAAAAAAAACTAATGGGCAAGAAATGATTAGTCGTAGAGTTTTGACTTATTTATATAACAGCAACATGAAGATTAAAAGTAAATACCCCAATATTATCGATTGCCAGCTCTATTTCTTTTTTTTATACCAACTTCATTAATATATGCATGATTGTGAATTTATGTGCATCCTATAAACAAAGAACTAATTGTACATGTGATGGTAATGAATGACACATATATACAGGAGGTAACCTAACTAAAGCATGCAAAATAATACATGAAATGAATATACAGGCATGTGTGAGCGACAAAAAAGGTATATACATGGGCGTAACTTTAAATGATATATGCAAAATAAGTACGTGAAATCTATATGTACAATCAAAACAATATATGTACGAATCAAAGCAAAACAAAATGATATATGTACAACAAAACAAACTAATATATACGACACCGTAAAGGCAGAAGTTTAAAAGTAGTTTCCTGTGTCCTATGACTACGGTAATTGGCTATGGACAATCTAGGCTCCTCACTTATCCCCCACCAGTGTCCATTGCTGGAATAGCCTGTGTCCCCCTTAATAGAGGAGTGGGTCGAGTGAAGATTTTTCGCGAGCCTGCACGGGGATTTTAATCCCTCGAATGTCTCGTTTACTTCATCCTCTCCTAAGGGTATTGAGCTCGAGTTGTTGGACTCATGAAAAGGGTATAGTGCACAATGTGTGAGGACAATAATAAAAAAAAGCTCAAAAAAAAGAGATATCAATCAAAAAATAAGAGAAATGAAGCACCAAATATATTTAAAACAAACAAAATCAAATAATGGGATAAGAAAAATTAAATTTAGAAGGCCCAACTCACTAGTTTTTTTTTAATATATATATATATATATATACATTAAAAAAACTAGTTTCCCCAACAGAGTCGCCAGTTGTCGCAACCGGTTTTACGAGAGAAATTTTAAAAGAGAGTCGCCACCACCACCACCAATTGTAATAGGTACAATTGGTCACCATAAAATAATTTTGGTCTGCGAAAATTCATAGAAAAGGTAAGTGAGTTTGTTACGTATGGGGAAGGTGTGAGGCACCCCACAACGTCTGTTTTAAGAAAACAGTTGTCAATTTAACTTTTATTATCCCATTAAATGATTAAGAAAATCAAGTGTGAGATATTAACAAAATATATACATTGAGTACGATAATCAGACATAATATAAAAACTATATTGAGAGTCTAATATTGAGGTTCATGAGACTCTTCCATCCAATGGTCAAGTATCCATGAAACACTCTCACGTCAAGAATTTTCTCTGAGGGTGCATCCAATGCATTCCCCAAATAAGTTTCATCGTAGGTTAAGACTTTCGATATAATTTTTATACACATAAAATATACAATATGAATACTGAAAAATAAAAATAAGAAATCCTCTTCATCCAATGGTTAGGAATTCCCTACAAATTTGCTCAAGAATCCGATCGAAAACATCCAATGTCACTCGATTGGTTCCGTCGTCGGATTAACCTCTTGATATAATTTTTATATACAATAAGAATGCTAAAAAAAATCCTCTCCATCCAATGGATGAGAATTTCATAAGATTTTATCCTCAAGAATCCATTTGAGATAGCATCCAATGCTTTTCCGTTTGATTCTGTCGTCGGATTAACCGTCAATATATTAAATAACCCTAAGGATGCAACGTAAACAATCATTTAATATATACACGAGTCCTAAGTGTTTATATGCATCTAACACCCTAAAATCATGTATGCAATTTTTATTATTTTTGTTTTCAGTATTTACATGGCCTTAGGCCCAAATACATATTTACAAACTCCAATTAATACTCAAAGCCCCAACCTAAATCTAAAAACCAAAATACAACAAAACCCAAAAGAATTAAAATCCCACATATATGCATGTAACATCCGGCCCACCAAAGAAAAATCAAGGAACCCATAAATTTCTAAATCGAGCCCAAGCCTTACACCATATGTTTCTGGCCTAAATTCCTAAAAATCCAAATAATTACATAAAGCCCTAAATACAATTTTAGGCCTACACACAACATTCAAAGACTCAAAAACTAAAAAATAAGGAGAAATACTCATAATACAGTTTCAGAAATACTGGCTTTCAGAGCATTATCCATGGTTCGATTTGGCTGGTTTTTGGACAGTGGTTAGAGGACAGTCAGTGCTTCATTTGGAACGGTGGGATTGTGATTTGAAACTCCATAAGGTCAGTTTCGAAACTGATTTCCAAACTGATTTGTGTAGGGATATTTCTGAAAATGGAGTTTGGAATGGTGACATATGGAGGACTATCTGTGGTTGGATTTTGCTGATTTGTGTACAGTGGTTAGAGAACAGAGTGATCTTGATTTTGAACGGTCGGATTGTGATTTGAAATTTCAGAATGTCCGTTTCAAAACTGGTTTCCAAACTGATTTGTGTAGGGATATTTTTCAAAATGGAGTTCGAGAATGGTGACAGATGGAGCGCTATCCGTGGTTTGATTTAGCTAATTTTCGGACAGCGGTTAGAGGACAGAGTGAGCTTGATTTTGAATGGTCGGATTATGATTTGAAGCTTTAGAAGGTGAACGTATGATGGCAGTGAGGATGGTGGTTTATGTGGTGATGTTGTGTAATGGAAGATGAGAAGAATTGTGATGATGGCTTAAGTTGAGGGGAGAAGATTAGGGTTACTGGATCCAGGAGAACAAAGATCCCCCCTTTCTCCATTGAGTGATTTTTAGGGTATAAGAAGAGAAGAGGTGATGGTAGTGGTTAGGGTAGATGGAGATTAGGTGGGGGTGGGTGGATTAGTAGGTAGGAATGGTTGGTGAGTGGTTGGTGAGTGGTTGGTGAGTGATAGTGATGGAAGAGTAGGTGAATAATGGTAGGTGAGGGATTGTGCCCCAAAAGTATACATCCAAAACAAATATTATCGGGCCTCCAAAAATATTGGACCGACCCGGACAAAAATAGGGTACTACACATCTTATAGCTAGATGGTTTACACAAACAAGAATAGATAGCTTGAAGGCCTGTCCATGAATAGGCATCCATACGTCAATGGTGTAGATTATCCCTTTTGGAAAAATAGGATGATAATTTTTCTTAGGTCTCTAGACTTAAATTTATGGAGAACAATTGAAAATGGTCATTTTGTATCTACTAAAACTGAAAATGGAAATAATATTGAAAAAGATGAAGGTGAGTGGACTAGTGATGATGATAAGAGAGTATCAATGAATGAAAAAGCAATAATATTTTGCATATTACTTTGATTCATAGTGAATATGATCATATTTCTACATGTACTAGTGCTCAAGAAATTTGGAAGATGCTTGAGTTGAGGCATGAGGGGACCTCCCAAGTAAAAGACTCCAAAATTAATATGCTTGTCACTAAGTATGAACTTTTCAAGATGAATGAAAATGATTCAATTAATGATATGTATGCTAGACTTACTTGCATTTGTAATGAACTTGCATCTTTAGGAAAGCCTTATTCGGATGGGGATAAGGTTCAAAAGATATTGAGAAGTTTGCCTAGGAAATGGAATACTAAGGTCACGGCTATAAAGGAAGCTAAGGACCTTAAGACTTTGAAGATAGAGAAGTTGCTCGGAAGCTTGATGATACATGAGTTAGAAATGTTGAATGAAGTGGAAGAAGTTAAGGCTCCTAGAAAGAAAACACTAGCACTAGCCATGGGGTCTAGTTCTTCTAGTGATAATAGTTCTAGTGAGGACGAGGATGAGTGTGGCATGGTAGCTAGGCAATTCAAAAAATTTATGAGATTTAAGAAAAGGGAGGGTTCAGGAATAAAAATGCTTTCGAGGGTAAGAAAGAAGAGAAGGATAAAGAGAAGAGTGCTTGTTTTTTAAGTGTGGCAAAGTAGGTCACTTTATGGTCGATTGCCCTAAGCTTCAAAAGAAGAAGCAAAAAGATTATAGAGAGAAAGATAAGAAGAAGGAAAAACGGAAGAAAGAGAAGAAGGCTCTCAAGGCAACATGGGATGATTATTCATCATCTTCTTCAAGTGAAATGAAGACGAACTCCAAGCCAACATGTGTTTCATGGCAAAAGAGGGAGAAGAAGTATCCTTATCTAATCCGGATGAGATGGTAACATCTTCTAATACTTCCTATGATAAACTCTCTAATGTTTATGATGAGTTATGTGATGCTTATGAATCTTTAATGCATAAACATAAACTTGCTAGAAAGGAAGCCTCTAGGTTGTCTAAAGTTGAAAAGATGCATCTTGATGAATGTTGTGATATCAATGCTAAATTTTTTGTTGTGAAATCAAAGTATGATGATACATGCTCTTCACTTGATGCTCTACGTCAAGAAAATGAGAAATTGAGAACTTAATTGAACAGATATATTAATTCTAGTAACATTGCATCATCTAGTACCTCATATGACTTAGATGCTTTATATGCTAGAATACATGAGCTAGAGACTGAGTTAGCCACATGGAATCAACATGAATGTATAACAATGCATGACTCTTCCTCTTTACAAAAGGAACTTGATTTGGCAAATGAGAAATATAAATTTCTTGAAAACCAATTTTTAAAATTCTCCTTGAGTTCTTTGAAGCTTGATGAGTTACTTGCTTCTCAAAAGCACTACTTGGCCAAGAGTGGATTAGGATATGACACTATGAAACTCAAGGTCACTTTAGAGGCCAAGGACACCACGGCCAAGACCAAAAACATGTACAAAACGTGTAACGCCCCGATCTACAAAGCCTAACTCAAGGACCCACAGACCAAACCGCTAATCTCGTTATGCCCAATATAACCCGGTAATTACATAAACACCATAGGAATACTCTCTAGCAGTAATCAAATTAACATAATCTTACAATAAATAACCTTAAGTAATCGATTGCATCCTAATTAATTAGTATAGCTTAATTTAAAATAAAAATGTCACCTTTATTCAATAAATAAGCAGTAACATATAATTGATATCGTTAAGTTCAACTATTTTTTATTCTTCACTCATTAACAATCTAACCATAACTATTAATTCGAAGCATGAAAATAAATTTAATTCTTAATTATTACATCTACAATGAGACCTAGCTTTCGTCACATGAGCATCATCTTCCCGGCGAGTGTACTAGTGTCAATAGGTACGTGAATGGTGGCCAGAGAACGGCGATTTCGGCCTTCAAAGTTCATGGCGGCCAATGTTTCTCCTCTCCCGTTTACAGGCCGGTTGTGCCTCGTTCTGTACGAAAATGGTACCGGTAAGTTCCTGACGTCGTGCTCAATCTCCCCATACCTTCCACGCCACGATTGGATGCCTTCACGGGAAAAGAGTCTTTTGTCGCCGCCCTCTCCCTCACCAAGTTTTAGGTTTTGGTTGTCCTCGTTTTGCGTGCCTAACCCTTTTTAATTTATTTCTTTGTTGTATTTCCATTTACCTTTGTGCCCCTCTACTTTCTATTCTAGTGCATATAACACCCATCAATATTTACGGTTTTGCCTTTATGTTCATATTATCCTAATTTCCTATCATAATTCTTTCTTCCGAATTTAATGGTAAAATTAATTTTAACTCCGCATCTAATAAGTCTTGTACTCAATATTTTATTTTTCTTATATAATTCATCAAAAATATTCCAATCCAATTTAGGTCATACATTACATTAGTTATCTTACCACATCTATATATCTCACTACGTCATCCAAAGATTCTGGTGTTAGAAAAATGGTGCCTACCCCATGGGTAAGGCTAGTTTCCCTAAGGGAATATCACCTAGGAAGAGGAAACTATATGTTAAAAGAGTTTGGGTGCCTAAAGGGTTGAGTGACATGGATAGGAAAGCATATGTGATAAGAACTTTTAATAGTGATTCATATGCTTTTGTTACCACTAACCTCAAAGGATCCAAAGTTTGGATACCTAAGGTATCTTGAATTTGTTTGTCTAGGTGTGCTTGAAATCAAAGTCCAAGTCATGCAAATGGTACTTGGATAGTGGTTACTCTAGACACATGACCGGGGATGCTTCTTTGTTCACAATGTTTGAAGCAAAGGAGAATGGAGGCTTGGGATCCATAGGTGACTCTTCTTTCACCCTTAGTGAAGTTAGATTGGTCAAAAACTTGTCTTTTAATTTGTTAAGTGTTAGTCAGTTAGCCAATAAAGGCTTTGACATTCTTTTCAAAAAGGATAGATGTTGTGTGCTTGAAGTTCATGGAAATGTTGTGAAAATAGGATCTAGAAGTGGTGATATGTATGTAATGCATTTTGATGCTATGAAAAATTCTAGTATATCTTGTTCTTGTTTGCTTGCTAAAAATGATGATGCTTTATATTGGCATAGAAAATTAGGCCATATTGGCATGTCCACCTTAAAGAAATTGTGTGCTAATGATTTGGTAAAAGTGTTGCCCAAATTAAATTTCAATATTAATCATGTTTGTGTTGTGTTTGTTAGGGGTAAACAAACTAAAGAGTCTTTTAAACCTGAGCTTGATATTAGTACTTCTAGGCCTTTAGAGTTGTTGCACATGGATTTGTTTGGACCTAGTAGAGTTAGAAGTTTAGGTGGAAAATATTATGCGTATGTAATTGTTGACGATTACTCTATATTCTCGTGGTATTTGTTTCTTGTACATAAAAGTGATGCATTGTATGCTTTTGAAAATTTACTGAGAAGATTACAAAATGAGCATGACTTAAAAGTTTCAAAAATTAGTAGTGACCATGGAAGTGAATTTGAAAATGCTAATTTTGATTCTTTGTGTGCATCCCTTGGAATTAAACATGAGTTTAGTGCCCCTAGGACATCTCAACAAAATGAGGTTGTAGAAAGGAAAAATAAAACTCTACAAGAACTACGAAGAACCATGCTCCTAGAATATAATATTCCTAAACACTTTTGGGCAAAGGCAACTAGTAATGCATGCTATCTGTGTAATAGACTAAGCATTAGAAAAGGTTTAAAGAAAACTCCTAATGAAATCTTGTACGGAAAGAAATCTAGAGTAAGTTACTTTAGGATTTTTGGTGGTAAATGTTTTATTTTAAACACTAAAGACAACTTGGATAAGTTTGATTCAAAGAGTAACATTGGCATATTTCATGGTTATTCATTAGCATCTAAAGCATAGAGTTTTTAACACTAGGACCAAAGTTTTGGAAGAAAGTGTAAATGTTAAATTCGATGCTATGACCACACTTGCTCCCAATGTGCAAGTAGAAAATGAATTTTCATATTTGGAACATTCTTCAAAGCACAAAAATGAAAGTACCCTTGAGGTACAAATGCTAGAAGATGATGATCCATTGGTGAAGAACTTAAGGGAAATGAATAACTCAAATGAAGAAGCTCCACCAAATGAGGAAAATGAAGGTGAACACATGAAGATAAATGTACAAAATGAAGAAGAAAATATTGATGTACAACCAGGTCCTCATAAATACAAGGTTATGAAGTCTCATCCCAAAGAATTGATAATTGGAGACTTGCATCAAGGAAGGCAACCAAGATCAAAAAGGGACTCGACGGTCAATTCTAATCATTTTAACTCTTTTGCCGTGCTTTCTTTGGTAGAACCTAAAAATGTACATGATGCTTTACTTGATAATGATTGGGTGTTTTCCATGCAAGAGGAGTTAGAACAATTTGAAAGAACTGAGGTTTGGACTCTTTGTCCAAAACCTAAAGACCATACCATTATAGGAATTAAATGGATTTATAGGAATAAGATGGTAATGTGACTAGAAACAAAGCTAGAATAGTGACCCAAGGATATTGCCAAGAAGAAGGCATTGATTATGATAAAACATTTGCACCAGTTGAAAGGTTAGAAGCTATTAGGTTATTGCTTGCCTTTGCTTGTTTTAAAAATATTAAACTTTTTCAAATGGATGTGAAAAGTGCATTTTTAAATGGTGTAATTAATGAAGAGGTGTATGTTAAACAACCTCCCGGTTTTGAAAGTAATAAATTTCCTAACTATGTTTATAAATTAGACAAGGCATTGTATGGTTTAAAATAAGCTTCTAGGGCTTGTTATGAAAGGTTGTCTAAATTCTTACTTGAAAATGGCTTTGTATGTGGTAGTATTGATAACACTTTGTTTATTAAATACAAAGATGATGACATGTTAATTGTGCAAATATACATTGATGATATTGTCTTTGGTGCTACATTAGAATGTATATGAGATGACTTTGCTTTGTGCATGACAAATGAATTTGAAATGAGCGTGATGGGTGAGTTGACATATTTTTTTGGTTTGCAAATTAGACAAACTCCACATGGCACTCACATTAGTCAAACAAAATATCCTTATGACTTGATAAAAAGGTTTGGCATGGAACATTCTAAAGATTCTTCTATACCTATGGGAGCGGGAACCAAATTGGATGAAAACCTAGATGGAAACGAGGTTGATCAAAAGACGTATAGGTCAATGATTGTTAGCTTACTATATGTGACCGCATCTAGGCTCAATATTATGTTTAGTGTTTGCTTGTGTGCTGGATTTCAATGTAATCCTAAGCAAACACGCCTTATAGGCGTCAAAAAAAATCTCAGGTATTTAAAAGACACACACCATCTCTAAGGTTGTGGTATGACAAGAAATCTTAATTAGACATGCATTCATTTGTAGATGCCGACTTTGCGGGTTGTATGATTGATAGGAAAAACACTAGTGGTACTTGTCAATACCTAGGATCAATGTTCAAATCATGGTTCTCCAAAAAGCAAGCATTGTTAAGTATTGGGTTGGTTGGTATTTCTTGTACCAAAAGAGAGGAATATAAATACCCTTCTTTTTTGTAACCCTATATTTAAAAATTGAGAGAGAATAAGAACACTGCAGCAGCTGTGGACGTGACATCATTGGCCGAACCACGTTAAATCCTGTATCTCTTTTTTTGCTTGATTTATTGCTTGCTTGATTTATTGATTGTGTCGTTATGCATAATCTGTCACTACAAGAGGTATAAAAGCCAGGTTCGATTTGCGAGAGATCAAGTGGATGTGGAATTGGTGGACAAAACTTGGGGTTTTGTGGTGATCTGTTTCTAAGACTGATTGGTCTTGCTTCTTTGTTGGCCACTGCTTGCTGACGTTAATGGCAAAAAAGAAGAAGAAGGAGAATAGACGAGTTATTGATTTTAACGAGTAACGAAGACCAAAGAGAATTGAAGTGAAATGTGAGACTGGTTTGTTTGATTTTATTTTCACTGTAACTACAGTCTCAAAGTAGTGGAGCAATGACGTTGAAAATCAAAAAACAAAGAATTTTTTTATTCTTTAATTATTTTTGTTTGGATTTGGCCGTGGAGTTTCAAAGTTCAATAATGTTTTGGAATTGATTTTTTGAGTTGGATTAGTTGTGCTAGATTTGAATCTTGTGTGGTACTAACTTGTGTATTTTGGACCAAGTTAATTTGAGGCTAATTAGAGTAGGAGCTATGGCCACTAATGAAGCAAAAGTTGCTAGATTTGAGAAATTTGACGGTACTGATTTCGCATATTGGCATATGCAAATTGAGGATTTCTTGTATGAGAAGAAACTGCACTTGTCTCTTCTTGGTAAGGAACCAGAAAAGATGTCTGATGACGAGTGGAAGTTGTTAGACAGACTAGTGTTAGGAGTTATTCGATTGACTCTAACACGGAGTGTTGCTCACAATGTTGCTAAGGCGAAAATTATGAAAGAACTCATGGCTACATTGTAAGAGATGTATGAGAAGCGAACTGTGAATCACAAGGTTCATTTGATAAAAAAGCTATTTAATTTGAAGATGCAAGAAGATACTTCTGTCGCAAAACACTTGAATGAATTTAATGATATTGTTAATCAATTGGAGTCAGTTGAGCTTGATTTTGAGGATGAAGTGTGGGCATTGATTATCTTGACATCTTTGCCAAATAACTGGGAGACTATGGGAACAGCTGTGAGTAATTCTACTGTCAAGTATAAACTTACCTACAGTGCTGTGAGAGGAAGAAGTAAGTCTCGTTCTGGCAAGAAGGATGGTTGTCGGCATTGTGGCAAGTAAGGTCACATTAAGAAGAATTGTTGGTCTTTAAAGAAAGAAGAAAACAAGAAGAATGATGTCAATGTAGTAATTGATGATACATATGATGCTTTGTTGTTATCTGTTGAAACATATTCTGATTTTGGGCTTTTAGATTCAGGGGCTTCCTTCCATACCACGGCACACCGAGAGATCATGCAGAACTATATGGCTGGTGATTTTGGGAATGTGTATTTAGCTAATGGTGAAGAGTTGAAAATAGTAGGTATGAGAGAAGTTAGAATCAAGACTTCAACTGGTTCAGTTTGGGTTCGACAGAAGGTCAGACATGTTCTGTAGTTGAAGAAAAATTTGATTTCAATTGGTCAGTTGGATAACAGTGACTATTATGTTAGATTTGGTGCTCGTGCATGGACAGTGACTAAGGGAGCAATGGTAGTTGCTCGAGGTAAGAAGACTGACACTTTTTATATGAATACTAAGTGCACTGGTACAATTGTTGTTGTAGAGGCACTTAGTGACTTAACCCTATGGCATGAGAGGCTTGGTCACATGAGTCTGAATGGTATGAAAGAACTTGTGACAAATGAAAAACTTTCTTGAGTTCAGAAAATTCATCTTGATATGTGTGAGAGTTACATTATGGGGAAGCAGAAAAAACTCAGTTTTCTGACAGGTGGAAGAACACCGAGGAAGAACAAGCTTGACTTGGTACACACTGATGTATTATGTCACTTTCATTGATGATTGCAATAGAAAATTATGGGTTTATTTTATGAAAAATAAATATGATTTTGTTTGTATATTCAAGAAGTTGAAAGCTCTTATTGAAAATAAAACTGGTTTGAAATTTAAGTGTTTGAGATCTGATAATGGCAGAGAATATGTTGATAGTGATTTGAAGGAGTTTTGTGCTACACATGGGATTAGGATGGAGAGAACTATCCCAGGAACACTACAGTAGAATGGTGTTGCAAAGCGCATGAATAGAACTATCAATAAACGTGCTAAGAGTATCAGAATTCATTCGGGGTTGCCTAAAATGTTTTGAGCTGATGTAGTTAACACCGCAGCTTATCTTATTAATCGAAGTCCCTCAGTTCCACTAGAGAATAAGTTGCTTGAAGAAGTTTGGAGTGGTAAAGAGGTAAAACTTTTGAACCTTAGAGTATTTTGCTGTGTTTCTTATGTACATGTTTCTGACGATCGCAACAAGCTTGATGCTAAATTAAGGAAGTGCTTCTTCATTGGTTATGAAGATGAGCAGTTTGGCTATAGGTTTTGGGATGAACAGAACCAAAAGATTATCAGAAGTCGGAATGTGATATTTCATGAGAGTGTTGTGTACAAAGACAAGCTTGATGACAATGTAGAAGTAAAGAAATTTGAAATAGTTCATATAGATATTCTTGAGTTTACATCGGTTGAGTAGGAAGTAGGTATTCCTGTCGTTCCACAGGATGGTGATGATGAACCGACCACTCCTCCTGTTGCTCTAAGGATGTCTACTAAAACAGTAAGAGCTCTTCAACGTTATTCTCCTTCCTTGCATTATATCTTGTTGACTGATAATGGTAAGCTAGAAAGCTTTGTAGAAGCTAAACATGATGTGAATGTGAAGAAGTGGGAGCTGGCAATGAAAGAAATGGATTCTTTGATTAAGAATCAGACTTGGAGTTAGTGAAACTTCCAACAGAGAAAAAGGCTTTGCACAACAAATAGGTGTACCGGGTCAAGACATAACATGATGACAGTAAACGATATAAGGCCAGACTTGTTGTGAAAGGTTTTGAACGAAGGTATGACATCGACTATTCTGGAATTTTTTTTCTCCTGTAGTAAAGATGCCTAGAATCATGATGGTACTAGGAATGATAGCTAGTGAGAATTTACATCTGGAGCAGTTAGATGTGAAGACAGCTTTTTTTTCAATGGTGAATTGGAGGAAGTGATTTATATGTATCGGCTAGAAGGGTTCTTAGTACATGAAAAAGAGAAACTTGTGTGTAAACTAAAGAAGAGCTTGTATGGTTTGAAGCGGGCTCCAAGACAGTGGAATCTAAAGTTTGAAAACTTCATGATCAATTCAGGTTACACCTGAAGTGAGCAAGACCATTGCCGCTATTTTAAACGGTTTGAAAACTCATACATTATCTTGTTGTTGTATGTTGATTGCAAGATCAATCATCAAAGAGATTAATACTCTAAAACAGCAATTGTCAAGCCAATTTGAAATGAAGGATTTGGGGAATGCTAAGAAAATCCTTGGAATGAGAATTATAGGAGACAGAACCAAAGGTACTTTAAACTTTCTCAATCTAACTATGTGATGAAAGTTTTGAGCAGGTTTAATATGGAAAAAGCAAAGCCAATTGCTACATCTTTAGGGTGTCATCTAAAGTTGCGTAAAAATCAATCACCTAGAAATGATAAAGAGTGGGAGCAAATGAGTAAGGTTCCTTATGCTTCTGCTATAGGTTCCCTTATGTATGTTATGACTTGCACTAGGCTAGATATTGCTCGTGCAGTGGGAGTAGTTAGCAGGTATATGAGTAATCCATGAAAGAAGCACTAAGAGGCGGTGAAGTGGATTATGAGATACTTGTGTGGAACTATAGATTGTGGGTTGACTTTTACTTCAAGTGAATTGAAGTTGGAAGGGGCTCTAGATGCTGATTTGGCTGGTAACTTTGACAGTTGTAAGAGCACTACAGGCTATGTTTTTACCTTGGGAGGTACTACTGTTTCTTGGAGTTCCAAGCTACAAAAGGTTGTTACTTTTTCTTCTACTAAAGCGGAGTATGTTGCTATAATAGAAGCTATGAAGGAGATGGAGTGGTTGTAAGAATTGATGGAAGAGTTAGGAAAAGGAAGGGGTAAAGGTGTTCTCTACAGTGACAGTTAGAGTGGTATATTCCTTGCCAAGAATCTTGCCCTCCATTTTAATACCAAACACATTCGGAGGAGATATCATTATATTCGTCAAGTTCCCAAGGAATGTTTGTTTTAACTTGAGAAGGTTAGTGGGAATGAAAACCCAACGGATGCTTTGACGAAGAGTGTGATGATTGGTAAGCTGGAGCTATGCATGACTTCAATTGGTCTTGTAACTTGAAGATAAAGTTTAAGGCTGCAGCGTGTTGGTGTTAGTAATGATGTTACTAATGTAATTGTTCTTACAGTTTTTTTCATAGTATCCAAGTGGGAGATTGTTAAGTATTGGATCCTATTCTGGGTTATATTGGGCTTATACATGGGTTCTATGTATTGGGCTGGTTGGTATTTTTTATACCAAAAGAGGGGAATATAAATACCCTTCTTTCTTGTAACCCTAGATTCAAAAATTGAGAGAGAATAAGACCACTGCAGCAGCCGTGGACGCAGGCATCATTGGTTGAACCACGTTAAATGTTGTGTCTCTTTTTGCTTGATTTCTTGCTTGCTTGATTTATTGATTGTGTTGCCGTGCATAATCTGTCACTACAAACATGTGTTGCTTCAACTGCTACCGAAGTCGAGTATTTGGCTATTGGTCATTGTACTTGTCAATTACTTTGGATCAAACAACAAATGCTTGATTTTAATATGAAATTTTCAAATATTCTCGTTCTTTGTGATAATATAAGTTCCATTTCCAAGATATCATGGTAAAGCTAAGCATATTGACATTAGACATCATTTCATTCGGGACCATGTAGCTGAAGAGGATATTATACTTGAACATGTAGAAGGGAAGAACAACATTGCCGATTTGTTCACTAAACCCTTAGCTAAGGATAGGTTTATAAAACTAAGAAATACATTACGTTTAATTGAAGCACCTTGAGTGCATATTGATTGAATGCATGTCTTTATTCCATTGGTCTCATTCTTCTTGATGATATGTGATGTGATTATATGCTTACAGTGTTAAGCGATATGTATAATTGATGTTATTTAAAGCATGTAATTATTATTTAAAAAAAAAACCTTGCATCAACCCCTTCGTCCTCCACTTTTTGAGTTATTACAAAAAGGGGGAGAGACGTGAAGATAAATTGCATCAAAATCATTTGCCAAAAGTGCATGCATAACCATAACTTAAGAGAGAGTGTTTATGTTATGCAATGATGGGAAGAAAATAGGTATTATAGTAAGGGGGAGCTTACATAACCAAAGTTGCATGTGTTTTACAATTGGTCTAAATTGGTATATGAAAACTTTTAATGTATTTTGAATTGATATTAAATTCAATAGAAAACAATAGGCATTTAAGCTTAATGTTGGGTTTTTCTAAATAAGTTCGGATATGGGCCTAAAAGTTTGGCCATTGTACCTAATAATTGTTAGACTTAGAATTGTTTAATACAATTGGGCTTATATAAGTGTTATACTTAGGGTCTAATTAACTATATAAGGATTAATCAAATGTTGATTTATTTTTATGGTATGCATAATTTAATTAATTTGATTAATTATGAATGCTTGCATAAATTAAATTACATATTATTTATTCATGATTTTATATTTGATATATGATTAGAATAAATATTTAATGCATGATTAATGGAATTTTATTTTAGATATATGTGATATATTTAAAGAATGAAATTAATTATGCATGCATATAATTTAAGACGAGACCTATTTAACATACTTTTAAATATTAAGTTGTAAATAGTATGATTTATGAAATTATATCGTGGCTCTTCACTATATAAAGTGTTGGAAAATTTTATGATTATGTATAATCGATCATGAAGAAATAATGGGGATAGTATAAAAGTCATAAGAGATTTTTTCATTATTTTATTATGCATGAGATGTAATAAATATAAAGATATATTGGTGTCCAAGAATCCAGTAAAGGTGAGGATATTAATATTCAAATTTTTATATTTATTGAATAGTGGGTTTAACTTAACTATGTATAATGGGCCAAGAAACCAGAAAAGGTGAGGAAGCAAGGTCTTATAAGAAATCCAAACATATCGAAAGACGTTCCCACATCATCAAAGAGATACTTGAAAGAGGTGATGTAGCCTTACAGAAAATACCATCAGCTAAAAACATTGTTTATCCATTTACTAAAGCATTAACTCTACAACAGTTAGATCGCCATCTAGAAAATATGGGTGTGAGATACCATAGCGATTGGCTTTAGGACAAGTGGAAGATTGTTAGATATTTGTCCTGTATTGCCAATTATACGGTTGTATTTGAAATGTATATTATAATAGTATTGCATTAATTGTAATAATAAACGGCAGCTTATAATATATTTGATATTTCTATTTAATTAGTATATTAAATATGTCCGTAGATATTTGTTAGAGACCTCACTCTCAAGAGTTGAGAATATGAGTGACGAGTGATCTCTAGTATGAATATCTTAAATTATGTTCTTGATCATAAAATTATTAATTGGATAATAATAATTCGAAAGATCAACATATTATTTGTTTTCTATGATGATAGGATTGTGAGTCACATGCAATTTAATATGAGATATTAGAATAAATAATATGGAAGATTTATTTAAATGTTTCAAATGTGACTTACTAAATAATGAATCACATGGAGATTTATTTCATTGTCAATGATTTATTATTTATTTACGGTTGTGTAAATAATCCTTAGACCTGAGATGACATAGTAGTTTTGTATATGGGTGATCAAATTTTATCAATGTTGGAAATATTTATTTATTGAATAAATATTGACATTCGGTGGATTCGGTTAGTTATGTATGTAAACTTGTGTGCATCAATAAGAGATCCATCGCTTCAAAATAAATGAGGAGAATATCATATGTGATTTGGATATTTATTGACAAAGGAAATCTTTGGCCAAGGTTGAATGATAAATGAAAAATGTTTACATTAATTATTATTTTGTCAATAAATTATTTGATTAGACATATAATTGAGTTATTAGATTTGACTGATAGCCATGATCCTCACTCAATTGGGATATTGTACAATGGAATGATTTAATTACATGGTAATCGTAAATTAAAGGTTCATATGAAAGTATTCATTACTGATTGGGTAGTCACGATATACTACTAGGTGTAACTCGTGATTTATAAGAAATAATTAAAATTTGTTTTAATTAATATCAAAAAGTTTGATATTATTTTTATTGTCAATTAGTAATGAACCTAGAAAGTCACACATAAGGAATCATAAAAATTGTTTCACTAAGGTTGGAAAGGAGAACTGTGTAAATTCGATAATTTACATAAGATGAAATAATCGAATTATTAATTGAATAAAAGTTTATTGTAAATCGGGTTATATCCAATTAATTAATGGAAAATGCTAGCACATTAGATCTTAATATACATATGGGTCCTTATACAATTAATAGCTAACTAATTCAATTGCCCATTAATTGGCAACCAAAATGTCGACATTATGAATGAAGCTTTGGATTATTTATATGTATGAGATACATATTGTAAAGGTGTGATTTGAAAAAGCATCACTCGTCTCCTTCAATTTTCTTTAATTAGAAACTCCTTTACTTTCTAAAATAGGAAATAAGCATTTGTTTAGTTTCCAATCTTAGAAACTTTCCAAAATTGGTGTATGTGACATCAAATAATTTTGGTATCCTTGGTGGCATGATTCCGGTGGACGGACTAAGATCTCTGTACGATTGGGTGTTATCAGTTTTGGAAAAGCACGCTACAAAAGTAATTTTGTTGCTTTCGCTGTATATTTGTATACCGATTATCTAACAGTCTCGACGATCAATCTTTAACACTCGAGAAAAGAGGTTCTTTCCATCACTTTCAATAACATAATATCTCTGCTGAATCAAACAGAAATACATAAACTATGAAATATTTAACCCAAAATAGCATATCCGTTAAACAAAATTAATGGCTAGATCATTCATTGATTTTTGCTGAATAAAAAATATCATTCAGTTGGGCCTCGTGCAGTCAAATAGGAGATCCAACAACAACAAAATTGAAACGCTAATCTTTATAATCAATGTTCATCAAAATTTGAAATTGCTCTATTTTATATCGTTAAACAAAGAAAACAATAGCTCCAAAATAATGAACGAAATGAAGTCTAATTCATCCTTACCGACATGTTTTCGAGCCATGGCTGCCATTTCAGTATTTGAAGTACTAGTTTCATAGATAGTTGCTCTGGGAACAGTCACATCTCTGCTGTCCCACTGTGAGGAATTGGCTACCACATTCTCAATAATCACAGTAGCCTCAGTGGGCCCCTTTGCCATGATATTTCCTCCAGCAGCTGCATCTAACTGATGGCGGCATTCATCTGATAAGTTCTGATAAAAGTATAGCATAATCTGCCATGGTAAGAATTGGTGATGTGGACAGCTGATAAGCAGGGTTTTATATCTCCCCCAAGCTTGATATAGTGGCTCTCCCTTATTCTGTCTGAAATGAAAGATTTGGTCTCTCAACCGTTGTGTCTTCGATTGAGTATAAAATTTTTGAATAAATTTCGCAGACAATTGGTCCCAAGAGGTGATAGAATTTGCGGGCAGAGTCTTGAACCAGTTCTTCGCGTCTCCCTTAAGAGAGAAGGGAAATAGCTTGAGGCGAATGAATTCAGCAGAGATTCCTTGAATGTGTTGTGTACCACATATTTCCAAGAAATTATCAATATGATCACTGGCATCTTGATTCTCCTCTCCTGAAAAAGAGGGAAGCAAATTAATCATGTAGCCCTTAATTTCATAAGATAAATTAGGAGCAATAGTTGGAAAAACAATGCAGGATTGTCGAGTAGTGAATTGAGGCATAGAAAAATCCTGTATAGTGCGAGGGGCATTGGCATTGACGCCATTATCATCAACTCCCTCATGATGTTCTTCCATCCTGTCTTGCTCAAGATTGTCGCCAATGAATCGCTCACTAGATGAGCTAGAAGTAGAAGATAAAGAATGTGTGGGAGAGTGTTCTCCAAGAGTTTGCTTGTCTTTCTTATTTAAACGTGCACGTCCCAAATTTGGATTAATTGGAAGAATTTCTGTGTCTCGTGAACGTCGTCCTTGCATGAACTACAGAAAACAAATGAAACGTATAAGCCAACTAGAAATTCAGCAAGAAATCAATGATAAAAATGATTATCTATGTAGACAAAAGAAATGGATTAAAAATAGCTACCGTCCCCGGCAACGGCGCCATAAACTTGTTGAGTCTAAAATAACTTACTAGCAAGTGTACTAGTCAGAAGAATAGTACAAGTGGTCAGTAGAGATCGTATCCACAGAGACGGAGAAATGATTTAATCCAAGTATTTATTTACATATATTTATAGACCATGCAAGAAATTAAAGTTCCACTCAAGTTGATTGGGTTTGCAATTTGATAGGAATGCAAGCAAGAAAAGTAAAGTGTTTTTGGAATTTTTGTATTGAAGAATGTAAATGCTAATGCAAATTGTCACTAGGCAAGTTATACTAATGCAATGAATTCAAGTAGAAGAATGAAGCACCAAGACCTCGAAATCCACCAAGGGTCAATGATGTGCAAACACAACCAATTCACTCACACATTTATCAATCCGGGTATAACGAATCCGTACCTAAGTCGGTTTTAGCGCACTCAAGCCAATTTTCCTCATATCAATCACTAGCCATCTTATTGGTCTAGGTTGGATGTTCCTAACAACATTCTAGCCATCTTATTGGTCTAGACATGCATAAGAATTCATGAAAGCTCAATGGAAATAGGATTCATACAAACTTGTTCCAAACCTAATGGAAACAACAATTGCAATCTAAGGTCCCAAGAAACATGATTAAATAGATATTTCACCATCTAAAAAATCCATCAAACAAATCCATTCAAAACCCTAAGTGGTGATCAAACACAAAGAGTAAGAAGAATCCACAATAATCATAGAAACCAAAGATTTATACCCAAAAAGATTCACATATAACCAAATCAATTCATACAATCATCATTCAACCCAAGGCTTCATCCTAGCCTTGGTGACAAAGAGTTTAGCTACTCATAGAGAGAGAAAGAGACAAGCAAAGAGAGAGAAACAAATTGATAGAACCCAAAATTGGAAGAAATGAAAGCCAAGATGAAGAATCCCTCCTTCAAGCCTTGAATCCTCCTTCTTTCCTCTGTTTTTCGCTCCCTGGAACGGCCATTCGATAGGTTAAAAAGAGTGCAGTTTTTAGGGCTTTCGCGAAATAAAAGCTGCCAATTTTTGTGCAGGGGCGCCTAGGCGTGTAGGAAATGCGCCTAGGCGCTGCTCTAGAAAATGCAGTTTTCCTGAATTTTTCCATTCACCCTCTGTCCCGTGCGTGGCCCGTACCGCCTAGGCGTGTATAAATCACGCCCAGAATAATTTGCAAGCTTATTCTTGCTCTCATCTTGCCCATATTTGCCACCTTTTTATTCCGCACCATCAATTGCCTATCAAAATCCAAGACAGTAGATAAATGTACCGAAATGATAGTACCAATGAGATAATATAAGGTTATTATCACCAAAAACAATAGGTATATTCATACCTATCAGTTTTAGATTTTTCCATGGATTGCACTTTGCAGACTGATCTGATATTGCAATCTCTGCCTAGTTCCTTCTCACAATTCATCGTGAATTTTCACATGAACAAAATTTAGTGCACCTTGGCAGAACTTCATAATATGCTTGGTGTGGCTCAAGGAGACATGAAGGGAAAGAGAGTTGAGAAAGCGCTTGTGGTTTCTTCTTTATCTTCTAAGAAGAACAAGAAGAACAAGAAGGCTTCTACTTCTGGACCTTCTAAGAAGATTTCTAAGAAGAAATATAAGGACAAGCCAGCTGCGATGGATAAAGGAAAATGTTTCTTCTGTTAGAAGGATGGACATTGGAAAATGAATTGTTCCGAATACCTCAACTCCTTGAAAGTCAAGGGAAAAGATATACCTTTTGAAGGTATATCCATCATCTACTTCTTGGATGTTTGATATTAGTGCATCTTGAGACATCTGTGTGTCGTTGCAGGATTTGAGAAGAAGTAGAACTCTGGGAGCAAAACATGTGGTTGTAAAAGTGGGGAATGGAGCAAATGTTGCTGCCACTGTTATTGAGACTGTTTTTGTTAAATTGCTTTCAAATCATGTTTTAATTTTGGATAACTATTTAAGTAGTACCTAATGCTATTAATAACATCATTTCAGTGGGATTGTTAGCACAATTGAATTATGAATTCAATTATAAAAATGATGTGTGTCATTTTGAAAATGAATGTGTTGGCAAGGGTAATTGGATAAATGGTTTGTATTATTTAAATATGATAAATAGTACATTCCTGACTCATGATGTGAATACAGATGAATTACCTATTAATAATTCTAAATATCTATGGCATCTTAGATTAGGTCATATTGCAGAAGAAAGACTTAACAAGTTGATAAAAGAGTGTTTAATCAAATCCACGGATTTAGAATCCTATTCTACTTGTGAGTCTTGTATTCAAGATAAAATGACCAGATCGCCCTTTGTTGGACAAAGTCAAAGATCTATAGATGTTTTAGAATTAATACATTTAGATGTATGTGGACCATTTAATCAAATGGCTAGAGGTGGTTATTTCTACTTTATTACATTTACTAATGATCATTCACGGTATGGGTATGTGTACTTAATGAAGTACAAACACGAATCTTTTGAAAAGTTCAAAGAATTCAAATTTGAAGTAGAAAATCAAACTGGAAAGAGTATTAAAGCTCTTCGATCAGATCGAGGAGGTGAATACTTGAGTCACGAGTTTGATGGGTTCCTTAAGGAACATGGTATTGTTTCACAATTGACTCCTCCAAGAACACCACAATTGAATGGTGTATCTGAAAGGAGAAATTGTACTTTGTTAGACATGGTACGTTCAATGATGAGTTACACTGATTTACCCATTTCACTATGGGGTTATTGTCTTCTAACTGCAACTTATCTGCTGAATAGAATACCCTCTAAATCTGTTCGTAAAACTCCATATGAGATATGGGTAGGTAGGGCTCCAAGTCTTAAACATGTTAAGATTTGGGGTTGTCCAGCTCACATTAAAAAGCTGCTAACAGATAAATTAGAGGCCAGATCTGGACAAAGAAGATTTGTTGGATATCCAAAGGAAATTTTGGGATACTATTTCTATATTCCCACTGATCACAAGATAGTGATTAGTAGAGATGTCATTTTTCTGGAAAAGGAGTTTATTCAGAATAAAGGCATTGGGAAAATGATAGAACTTGAGAAAGTATCTGATATTCCACAAAATGATAAAGATCAAATTCAAGAATCCAATGATGTGAGTACTGACATCACACAGACTCCTAGAAAATCTAGTAGAGTTATCCGTCCTCCAGCATGGTATAACTTAATCCATGATATACAAGAGTTGTTTATTCATAGTGTTTATTCATAGAGATATAGATCATCATAAAGATCATGGTGATGATCCTACTAGTTATGAAGAAGCAATATCTGATATTGATTCTTCAAAATGTCTTGAAGCTATGAAATCCAAAATGAACTCAATGTATTCAAACCAAGTTTGGGATCTTATGGACTCTCATGAAGGTATTGTACCTATAGGGTGTAAATGGGTTTACAAGAGGAAAATTGGTTTGGATGGTAAGGTTGAGAACTACAAAGCTAGACTGGTTGTAAAAGGATATACTCAAAGACAATGAATTGACTATGAGGAAACCTTTTCACCAGTTGCTATGTTGAAGTCCATTAGGATTTTATTAGCCATAGCGGCACACTATGACTATGAGATATGGGAGTTAGATGTCAAAACTGCATTCCTTAATGGAAACATTGAGGAAGATATCTATATGGAACAACCTAAGCGTTTTGAATCCAAAGGTCGAAAACAGAAGGTGTGCAAGTTTAAGAGATTCATTTATGGTCTTAATTTGATGAAGCAATCAATCGTTTGGTTTCATTAAAAATGTGGATGAAACATGTGTTTACAAGAAGGTTAGTGGCAGTGCTAACACATTCCTAATCTTGTATGTTGATGACATTTTCCTTTTTGGGAATGATGTTGGAATGTTAACTTCATAAAACACTACAAGAAAAGCGCTGATTACCGACGGCTTATTCTTATTGTCAATTAGTAGTGAACCTAGAAAGTCACACATCAAAGAATCACTGAAATTGTTTCGCTAAATTTGGAAAGGATAATTGTGTGAATTCGATAGTTTACATGAGATGAAAATAATTGAATTATTAATTAAATATAGGTTTATTGTAAACCGAAGTGGATCCAATTATTTAATGGACGATGCTAGCACATTAGTCCGTACATAAACATATGGATTATATTTAATTAATAACTAATTCGATTGCAAATTAAATAGCAACCGAAAGTGGTTGCTGACAATTGCTATTATCTTTATAAATGTATGTATATGTGATACATACATTGATATATAAAAAGAGAAATAGAGAAAGTGGTTATCTCGTTGCTTTTCAATAGCTAAAGACAAAATAGCAAAATATTCTTTATTTCGTAAATTACATTACTTTATTTAGAAAGTTTCCACTATTAGATAATTTCCATTTTGTGGAAATTGTTTAATCTTCCTTTTGGTGTTAAGCACTAAATTTGGCGGAGTGATTCTAGTGGACAGACTAGAGGATTCTGCATAATCAGATCATTGCTGGACAAACTGTTTGTTCAAGCACGCTACAGAGGATATGTTGATCACAATCCTACTAACCTTTTCTAAAAAAACAAATATTAGATATTGCTTCTTTATAACTAGTAGGATCATCAACATGATCTTATGATTATCTATATCTCCATGAACAAACAACTCTTGTATACCGAGGTTACTGCTCCGATACTCCTTTTAACATATCAATTGTTAACACCCCTTTGTTTTCTAAAGATTGTCCCTGCACCATTTGTAATCACTCAATTTACCAGAGCTCGAGCTTCTAATAAGAAACAAGTAGTCCAGTATTCAAGTACCAACTCATAAGATATAGTAAGAGATGACTATATTCAACTCAAACATAATTCTTCCTTTTTTCGATTAGGGATAAGAACTGATTTAGCCCCTGTACTTACAAAAAGTGGTCAAGTAAGCCCTTTAACTTTGAAATAAGCTAAACAAGCCCTCGTAGTAAGCTTGTTGGGTTAATCAAGCCCCTCCGTCTATATTTCGTCAAATAACACTGATATAACAGTTATTATATGACTTGAATTTTATTTAAAAGAAAAGAATAGATTATGTGGAAATTAGGAAGCCCTAAACCCAGTCCAAATGTTTGTCACTTTTTAAAGAAACCGTTGAACAAAAAGAAGAAAGAGACGCAGTCAGTTTGAAGTATTGAAGGAGCTCATTCGTCCTTCGTTTCTTTATTTGCCGAGTTAGTCTTTCTTCTTTGTGTCTTCAATTCATTAGTGTAGAAGAAGATTTAGGGCCACTTTTTGGTGTTTTTCAATTGGGGCTTTTCGATTTGGGTTTTGTTGTAGGAGCCTCCAACGGTCACCACTTATTTAGAAAGAATGTCCCGACTGAAGTGCACCTTCTCCCCCATTTTCCAAGGCGGAACAACCACCTAAGGAAGAGGACCGGAATTGGTCAACCTTGACCCGACTACAATTTGTTTGCTGCAGATCTTCACTAAGAAGAGCTTATAATGGTAAAACAATTGAAGTAAATGACCAACCTTTCAACAAAATGAGAGATAAATTTGACAAAAAAATTTGTTCGTCGCATAGATCGACACCTCAAGTGCATGAGCGAGGTTGGGGAAGACGAAGGTTAAGTTTTTTAAAACTTCTTAATCATTAAAATTTTTATTTTTAAAAATAGTATATAAAATCAATGACATTTTTCATTGTATTATTAATCACTTAATTTTTATGCCACGTTGGATTTCCTTATTCCAAAGAAGATGACATGTAAGTAAATCAAACAAACATATAGGTGAGTTTTTAATGTTTGATCAACGGAAGGGCTTAGTTAGATCAAACTGGAAAGTAGAAGGACTTCAATGATCTGTTTTGAAGTTAAGCGGCTTACTTGATCTCTTTTTGTAAGAACAGGGGCTAAATTAGATCTTGTCCCTTTCAATTACTCAATACTCCAATTTTTTCTTACTTAGACATTTTTCTTTTTATGAAGAAAAAGAATGATCATGCTGAATGTTCTTGTAAACCCTCAAAAAGAAGTATCTACAGCTGATTAAGCGATCGAGCAATCTTCATCTCCTCCACAGGGAACACCTTCTTGGAAAGAAGGTAAATTATCCATTTCTAACAAGTTATTTACATTTCTTATCTTGTCAATATCTAATCAGGTAAATTTTATTTTTCTGAAAAGGATAAAATTATCATACTCCAAAGCTTCCTCCATAGAAGACACTCATTTTGATGTACAATAGATGCTTCATATGAACATTATAATCAATGATAAACTGATAATTTAATTATTTTAATTTAGGAAAAAGATGTTGCACCGAAATTGCAAGTTTCTCAACTTTGGTAATTTGCATTGAAAGTACAAGTAGACTTTGCCGACTTATAGGAAGTTGGATTTAGGTGGAAAATTGCAACCAATTAGATTGCACCTTGTATGCCTATATAAAGGCTTGATCACTCCTTTGTTTTATACAAAATAACAAGAAGCTAAGAGAGGAAGAGAGTGAGTGAGAAAGAGAGATTTATTTGGGAGGTTTTTGTTGTTCTCCTAGTTTCAAGAAAGAGTGTTATTGTTCTCTCCTTGTTAAATTAGAGAGAAATTTGTAACCCTTTGTTCTATAGTGAATTCTTCTATACTGATCCGTGATTTTTACTCTATTCATCATGGGTTTTACACGTAAAGTATATGTGTCATATTTCGTCTTTTACTATCCCAAGTTCATTTGTAACTGCAATTCTGTTCTATCTAGACTGTCGATTTGGAACAACTGGTCTCAAAGCGATTGGTTGGTTTAGGATTTACTTGTTCTCTTGAACTCTTAGTATGTTGTGTAATTGGAGCATTGTCTGACCTTCCACATTAGATAAGTTATCTTGAGATTGCTGATCAGGTATTCGTGGTACGGTTGTGTGGAAGTACTATATAAGAGAAGTTCTGTCTAGGAAAGAGCAGTTCTTTAATTGCGCTCTGTTTTAAATAGAAGGTCCCCTCTCTTTTTTGGGTACTAATTTGGAGGTACTATTTACAATATTGTTCACAAAATTCTTGGTTGTAATAAAAAGCAATGACAACAAAGCATGGAATTCAGAAGTTCAATAGGAGAAATTTCTCGTTGTTTAGCAGCTATTGACAATAAGCCCACTGGAGTCACATATGAAAAGTGGAGTGAAATGAATGAAACGACAATTGTCAATCTTCATTTGGCATTATCCGACGGTGTACTTTTAAGTATAGAAGAAAAGAAAATTGCAAAGGAGATCTTGGATCATCTCACCAAACTCTATGAGGCTAAGTCTCCTCACAATAACATTTTTCTGAAAATAAAACTCTACACTCTTCGTATGATTGAATCTACTTTGGTGACAGAGCATATCAACTCGTCGAAGACTACGTTTTCTCAACTCACATCGTTGGGATATAATGTAGAATCAGTTGATCGTGCAAAACTTCTACTCTAAAGTCTACCAAATTCATATGATCAACTTATCATTAACCTCACGGACTACGTAGTCTTTGATGATATTGCTACTACTATTCTGGAAGAAGAAAATAGGCGCAAAAACAAGGAAGACAAGTTGGCTGGTTCACATCAAGCTGAGGCTATAATTGTAAGAAGTGGGAGATCAATGGAATGTGGTTTAATTGTGAGCCATGATCATGGCAGGTCCAAGTCAAGGAGTAAGAAGAATTTTAAATGATACTTTTATGGTAAGAAAGGACACCTGAAGAAATATTGTTAAAAGAAGAAGAATGCAGAGAAGAATTCTCAAGGAAATGTGGCAAATACTCCGGATGATGGTGAAATTTTGTACATTGAAGCAATGCCAATCTCAAAAGGTGAGAGGAATTTCGCTGATGCCTAGATTATTGATTCAGTGGCTACATGGCACATGAGCTCAAGAAGAGAATGGTTCCCATCAGTATAAACCAATCTCAGAAGGATTAGTGGTCATAGGTAACGATCATGTCTTGAAGATTGTCGACATTGGGACCATCAAATTAAAAATATATGATAAGACTCTTTACACCATCAAGGAGGTTCGACATGTGGATGGCCTAAGAAAGAATCTATTGTCTTTATGACAAATAGATAGTCTCGGTTACAAGATTCAAACCCAAAATGGGATAATGAAAATTATTCAGGGCGCACTTGCAGTAATGAAGTTGAAAAAGTTGACTTCAAATTCATACAAGCTAAAGGGAGAAATTATACTTGAAGCAGAAGCATTTGTTTTATCAAGTAATTGAAAAGATGAACTTGTAATGAAGTGGCATCTCAAACTCGAACATATGTCTGAACGAGGATTGAACATTCTCTCCGAGAAGAATTTACTCGCTAGTCTCACAAAGGTGTCACTACCATTTATGAGAAGTGGAAAGAGCATGATTTGATTGTTAGAAGTTACATCCTGGATTCTATGTCAAATAAGCTCAAAAAACAGCATAAGAACTATACTAATGTTGAGAGTATGATTATGATTCTGCATCTTAAAGAATTATACGAAGAGTAGAGCAGGACATCCAGATATGAGATATCTAAAAAATTGAGTGCACCTTGGCTGAACTTTTTAATATCCTTGGTGTGGCTCAAGGGAACATGAAGAGAAAGACAGTTGAGAAAGCTTTTGTTGCCTCTTCTTCATCTTCCAAGAAGAAGAAGAAGAAAGACAAGAAGGCTTTTACTTCTAGACTTTCTAAGAAGATTTCTAAAAAAGAAATTTAAGGACAAGCCAGCTGCAGCGGATAAAGGAAAGTGTTTCTTCTGTCAGAAGGATGGACACTGGAAAATAAATTGTTCCAAATACCTCAAGTCCTTGAAAGTCAAGGGAAAAGAAACACCTTCTGAAGGTATGTCTAACTTCTATAAACTTGGGAATATTGTTTCCATTTACTCATCATCTACTTCCTGGATCATTAATACTGGTGCATCTACTGAAATATGTGTGTCATTGTACGATCTGAGAAGAGCTTTGGGAGCAAGAGAAGTGGTTGTAAAAGTGGGGGAATGGAGCAACTGTTGCTGCCACTACAATTGGGACTGCTTTTGTTAAATTACCTTCTCATCATGTTTTAACTTTGGATAATTATTTATTAGTACCTAATTCTATTAATAACATCATTTCTGCGGGACTATTAACACAGATGAATTATGAATTCAACTATAAAAATGATGTTTGGTATATTCATTTTGGAAATGAATGTGTTGACAAAGGTAATTGGATAAATGGTTTATATTATGTAAATATGATTGATGGTAAGCTCCTAACTCATCATGTGAACAATAATACATATGAATCACCTGTAAATAATTCTAAATATCTGTGGCATCTTAGATTAGGTCATATTGCAGAAGAAAGACTTAACAAGTTGATAAAATAGGATGTAATCAAATCCTCGGATTTAGAATCCTATTTTACTTGTGAGTCCTATATTCAAGGTAAAATGAACAGATTTCCCTTTGTTGGACAAAGTCAAAGATCTACAGATGTTTTAGAATTAATACATTCAGATGTAAATGGGCCATTTAATCAAATGGCTAGAGATGGTTATTTCTACTTAATCACCTTTACTGATGATCATTCACGGTATGGGTATGTGTATTTAATGAAGTACAAACATGAATCTTTTGAAAAGTTCAAAGAATTCAAGGCTGAAGTAGAAAATCAAACTGGAAAAAATATTAAAGCTCTCCGATTAGATCGAGGAGGAGAATACTTAAGTCACTAGTTTGATGGGTCCCTTAAGGATCATGACGTTGTTTCACAATTGACTCCTCTAGAAACACCACAATTGAATGGTGTATTTGAAAGAAGAAATCGTACTTTGTTAGACATGGTACATTCAATGATGAGTTATATTGATTTATCCATTTCACTATAAGGTTATTGTCTTCTGACTGCAGCTTATCTACTGAATAAAATTCTGTCTAAATCTGTTCCTAAAAATCCATGTAAGGTATGGGTAAGTAGGGTTCCAATTCTTAAACATGTTAAGATTTGGGGTTGTCAAGCTCACATTAAAAGAATAATAGGGCTTTCCCAAGCCATATTGTAACTCCCTAGATTCATAAATTGCATGCGATAGGAGATTAGTTAATTAAGACAATAATTATTAATAATTTTGTGGAAATATAAAATAATTATTAGATATTATGGATATAAGTATGTAAAAGATGTGAAATTTGGAATGCCTTTAATTGTGTTTGAAAATTAAATGAAAGAAGGAAATGACAATATAGTAAATATGATAACGGGTATAGTTGAGATAGGTGTAAGAGGTGAGCGGTAAAAGTGTCAAATGGGTGGAGTAACAAAATAATATAAAGAAGCACGAAAACCGATGCAACCCTAGAGACTATACCCATTGTGAGAGAAAGAGGCGGACGGCGGCGGAGGCTTCGATTTCGAGAACGACGACAAGCAGTGGTGAGGTTGACACCAAACTGATGAGCTTGAAGAGGGGAGTGCAATTGTGGTACTTTCAAATCAAACGGAGTGGTGTAAATTTGTCAATCGAGGAGGAGAAGCACAGGCTGCCGTAAGTTTCTAAAGGAGATTCCGCTGGCCTCCGACCATCGTTCAGGTAATAAACTTCGGCGTGGGCTTCGTCAGGCTGTCCTCTATCGTGTTGGGTAGGTGGTGGTGGCCACCGCACCTTGGAGGGTGGTGACCCGTGTTCGGCCATAGGCGGGTTTGTGTGACCTGAGTAGTTCAACACAACTAGGTCAGTCTGACCTGGTTGGTACTGGATAGACCCGTTGACCAGTCTGTCTAGGTTTGACCGATTAAAATTAAATTAATTAAAATGTTATTATTTTATAAAGATGTTAATGTGGGTGAATGTGATTATGGATTTCGGGGTTAAGGTTGCATAATTGATTTTAGCGGGATTTAGGAAAGCCCACTAAGGTAAGTAACATTTCAACTGTGTTACGGAATTTGTGTGTTGATGGAGTTATTTATATTGTCACATATTCATTGGTTGACTACGATTGATAATTTTATTGATGTGTATGACTATATGGAGATTTATTTGTAATGATAATTATGGTTTGTTGACTAATTTTCAAGCATGAGCATGGCATGGCATGACATATCATACTAAAAAATTCATGAAATGGGAGATGTTTTATATACGTAGTGTAACTGCTACAGGTAGGGTGTATGGAGAAGATTATTGTTGAGGGTTACGAAAATCGGAAAGAGAAAGAAAGGAGAAAATAGGGGGTTTATTGTTTAGGAAGTATTCTATGGTAGGATATTACAAGGAAATCCCGACTGGTTGCCCTGTAGCAGTTTAGCCATGTTAGTGGACCCTAGTATTGGTTAAATGTTTTAATGGCCATATTCTGTAATGAAAGAATTCATGCATAAAATGTTACTTGTTGGGCCTTGACTCACTATGTTTCGTAATGCAAGTGATGATGAGTATGCTGAATTGTGTCAGATGTCAGTAAATTTCTAGTTTTCACAAATAAGCGCTAGACCATAGACTTGTGGTTGTTTAATTTGTTATGAAATTTATTTTGAATATGTACCTATGTACTGGTTGATGTTTGCTAAAAATTGGGTGGTTTCTTAGTTATTGGATTTTATTTGGATTAAATGTTAGACTTGGATGTTGGTGTTTGGAATGGAAGTAGTTCTGTAAGAAAGAAAAGATAGGGCGTTACATTTATATATAGACAGGGTGTTGCAACGGTTCAACATGCAAGAGTCTAAAAGAGGATTGTTACCTTTCAGACATGACATTCACCTTTCCAAAGAAATGTCACCAAAGGCTCCTGAGGAAAGAGATAGAATGAAAAGATTCCATATGCATCTGCAATCGGATGTTTGGTGTATGCTATGTTATGTACCACACCTGACATAGCACATGCTGTAAGTGTTACAAGCAGGTTTCAATCAACTCTTGATGAAGAGCACTGGGTAGCTGTTAAGAATATTCTTAAGTACTTGAGAAGGACTAAATAAATGATCTTAACATATGGAAGAGGTGATTTGAGAATTGATGGATATACTGATTCTGATTTCCAAACAGATGTGTATGATAGAAAGTCTATCTCTGGATTAGTTTTTTTTTGTAATGGTGGAGCAGTGTGCTGGAAGAGTTCCAAGCAAAGCACTACTGCTGATTCTACCACGGAGGCTGAATACATTGCTACATTAGCTGCAAAGGAAACGGTTTGGATGAAGAAGTTCGTAAGAGAACTTGGTGTGGTTCCAAGTATTGAATCACCAATATTTTTGTACTGTGATAACAATGGGGCAATTGCTCAAGCAAAGGAACCAAGGTCTCATAATAAATCCAAACATATCGAAAGACGTTTCCACTTCATCAAAGAGATAAATGAAATAGGTGATAAAGCCTTGCAGAAAATAGCATCAGCAGAAAATATTGCTGATCCATTTATTAAACCATTAACTCTACAACAGTTAGATCGCCATCTAGAGAAGATGAGTATGAGATACCATAGAGATTGGCTTTAGCGCAAGTAGGAGATTTTTAAATATATGTCGTTTATAGCCAATCTAATCGGTTGTATTTGGAATGTATATTACCATAGTACTGTATTAGTTGTAATAATAAATAGCAGTTTAAATATATTTGATATTTCTATTAAATAGTTATGTTAAATATGCCCGTAGATATTTGTTAGACCTCATTATCAAGAGTTGAGAATATGAGTAACGAGTGCTCTCTAGTATGAATATCCTAAATTAAGTTCTTGATCGTAGAAATATTAATTTGGACAATAATAATTCGGAAGATCAACATACTGTTTGTTTTCTATAATGATAGAGTCGTGAGTCTAATGCAATCTAATATATGAGATATTGAATAAACAATATGAAAGATTTATTGTTGAATAAATGCTTCGAACATGACTTGGTAAATAATAAATGACATGGAGGTTTATTTCCTTGTCATTGTTTTATTATTTATTTACCGTTGTGTAAATAATCCTTAAACCTGAGATGGCATGCTAGTCTGGTATATGGGTAATAGAATTTTGTTAGTGTTGGAAATATTTATTTATTGAATAAATATTGGTATTCGGTGGATTCGATTAGTTATGTATGTAGACTTGTGTGCATCAACAATGGATATATCGCCTCAAAATAAATGAGGAGAATATCCTATGTGATCCGGATATTTATTGACATAGAAAATCCTTAGCCGAGATTAAATGATTAATGAAAAGGTGTTTTCATTAATTATTATTTTGTCAATAAATTATTGGATCTAACATATAATTGAGTTAGTGGATTTGATTGATATCCATGATCCTCACTTAATTGGGATATTGTACAGTGAAAGGATTTAGTTACATGGTAATTATAACTAAAGGTTCATATGAAAGTATTCATCACTGATTGAGTAGTCATGATATGTTGCTAGGTGTCACTTGTGATTTATAAGAAATTATGAAAAGTTGTTTAATTAATATCGAAGAGTTTGATATTATTCTTATTGTCAATCGATAATGAACCTAGAAAGTGACACATAAAGGAATCACGAAAACTTGTTTCAGCTAAGGTTGGTAAGAGGACAATGTGGATTTGATAATTTACATAAGATGAAAATAATCGAATTATTAATTGAATGGAGTTTACTGTAAACCGGGCTAGATTCGATTAATTCAAGGACGTTGCTAGCACATGAGCCTCAATTAATCATATGGATTTATTTATTCATTAATAGCCAACTAATAGCTAACTAAAGTAGTTAGCTATACACAATCCATTTGATTGTAAATGTGTGTGTTGATTTGTGAAAATCACCTCACGTCCATATTTTCTAAAATAGATCAAAAGGGAAACTTTCTATTTTTGGAAAATTTTCTTATTTTTGAAAGTTCCAAAACAATTTTGGTGGTGTGATTCCAGTGGACGAACTAGAAGATTCTGTGCCATCGGAGTATTACAGGACAAATTGTTTGTTCAAGCAAGCTACAAGAGATATAATTTTATTGCTTCCGCTGTATTATATGTATACCTATATGCTAACACGGCCTCCTCATCTATGTCTTCTACACTGGTTGCATTCTCTATTGTCTTGACAACACCTTTTGCATGGCATCATAGGCTTGGTCATCCGTCCTTGCCCATCCTCAAGCATCTTGTTTCTAATTTCAAGTCAATCTAATTTTATTTTCCACTGCAATTCATGTCATTGCAATAAAAGTCACAAGTTGTCGTTTTCTATTTCCACACTTGTCTCTACTTCTCCTCTTGATATTATCTTCTCCGATGTATGGACATGCCCTATTCCTTCTATGGATGCATACAAATACTATGTTATCTTTGTTGATCATTACTCCAAATGTACTTGGCTCTACCCTCTCAAACATAATATGATGTGTTTCCTATCTTTGTTCGTTTTAAATCTCTTGATGAAATTATTTTGGCACAAAGATCAAAACCCTTTATTTTGACAATGGGGGGAGTATCTTGCGCTCTCGTCTTTCTTAGCCACTAGTGGGATTTCTCATCTTACAACTCCACCACAGACCCTGAACACAATGGTTATTCTGAACGAAGTCATCGCCATCTTGTTGAAACTGGCTTATCACTCCTCTCTCATGTGTCCATGCCCGTCTTGTTGTTCCTATCCCTTTTCAACTACAATTTATTTGATAAATCGCATGCCGACTCCCACTCTAAATTTAGTCTCTCCATATGTTAAGCTTTTTGGTTAGTCCCCGAATTATAACAAACTTCAAAGTTTTGGGTGTCTCTACTATCCTTGGTTGCGACCCTACTCTTCTCATAAACTCACACCTCGCTGCTCTCCTTGTGTTTTTATAGGATACTCTGCCACTCAAAGTGCTCTTGACATCTCCACATTTCGTCTCGTTACATCTCGTCATGTAAAGTTTGTTGAATCCATTTTTCCCTTTTCATCCCTTCAGCCTCAGGTTGCACGTCCCGTACCTGACACAGAGCCTCAACTACTGATCTCACTAGCTTCGCCGCAACTATCATGACACCACAAAATAATGCTCCACTGTCACAAGCACCTCCTACTACCCACACTCATTCCTCAGAATTTTTCGAACCTCCACCAGTTACTACATCCTCTCCAACCTCAACCACTCAGTCCAATTGTATCACTGTCACCCTCTCAAAAAATAACATTCACAAGCCCATCCAAAAACTCACCCTCACAGCCCAATGTTCATCATCTGCCAACCTTGAACCGAGCACCCCTACTCAGGCCATCAAAGATCCAAAATCACGTCAGGCCATGTTCATTGAATTTTGACGCTTTTGCTCGAAATGGCACTTGGGAGCTTGTTCCCTCCAGCCCTTCCCAAAATTTAGTTGGTTGTAAGTGGATTTTTAGAACTAAATTTCATCCTGATGATACAAGTTTGGTTCTTATGCATTTTTTTTTACTTTTTTTCTTATTTTGATATGAGATATAAAGATCAGGCAGCAATGAATTAGTTTGGCGAACTTGCATATCAGAGGATCTTAGCAATGATTGCATTTGTGATGTTGTTTTGGGATTAGTTTTGATTCTTCTCTTCCACTGCTATTCCCCCGCCCCCCCTCTGGATTGAATACTTTTGTAGCGCCCCGTTCAATTAAATTCTAAATCGTAATCTACTGTTTGGCACTCTACTCATATTAATCAATTTCTAAACAAAATAAACTCAACAATTTTCGAAGAACAAACAAAAGCCACAAATGAATTAACACAAATCCAAATCTTTACCCATCTTACTAAAAAAAAAAAAAATTCCAATTTAAATAATAGCAACTAAATAATACTCATAATACTGACTCGTGAAGTTTCGCTTATTACTAAATCCCACAAAATAAATCCACATAGGATAACTAACAACTTTTATTCTTTTAAATATAATCAACGGCTTTAGGCACATGAACGTCTTCATTATGGATCCCAATGTTATCATCAAGGTTTACGTCAACATACTCATCCACAAGATCATCATCTATGTCATGGAATTTAATGATTCAAGGTTAGCAAGTAGTAATTATGCATGAATGCATATGATCCTGACTTCATTATATAACGTTTTAGGTTTAAAACCCTTTTTTCCAATATTTGTGCCCTTAACCTTGGCAAACCACTATAGAACAACAGATCGAGATTTTTCACATTGTCCTAGCAGAGGAAACCTTTAGTTCTTTTTCCTTTTTAAAATACCTCAATAGTTACTTTTCCATATACCCCTGTAGTAGTCATACCAGGTCCATAAACAGCGACGGTGAAGGTCACCACCGCCATAAAATTGGACCGGCTCCTCTACCCGAGTCTACTGGTGTCACTCTTTACCTAATCGAAGTCCAGAACACATCAAATCGTTCGCTAAAACTCCACGGTGCTGCGCACTTCTCCCCCTCTGTTGGTATCCAAAACCACCTCGGTTTCGTCTGAAATTGGTACCGTTAGCTTCCCCTCACTATTCTCCTCCTACCCATAGTGGTTCGATCTCCATTCATCGCCGGAATAGGAACTTAGGTTTTCGTCGCCGCCCTCTCCCTCTCGCGCCTAGGGTTTCTCTCTTGATGTATGTGCCTTATTTTCTTTTATATATATTTTTTAATTCCTAATTTAGTTTATCCCCACTTTTACACGTCTGCCCTCCTATTTCCATCTATTTACCCTACTAACCTTTACCAACCTAGCCCCTCCATAATTTGTGTTCATAACCTATTTTATTATTCTATCACACATGCTACATGCACACACACAAAAATGTAATTAAATCAATATTACAAAAAAGTCATAATTGAATTAATATAATCTATTTATTTAAGGGATCGGACTCCACCCTTCCTCCCCAGAATTTAATCCAATAGACCCGCTTATACCTACTTCACGGGTCTTCGTTGAAACGGCGACGGTGAAGGTCACCACCGCCATAAACCGGACAAGCTCCTCCCCTCCGAGTCTACTGGTGTAACTCTTTACCTGATCGGAGTCCATAAAACATCAAATCGTCAGCTAAAACTCCATGTTGCCACGCCCTTATCCCCCTCTGTTGGTGGCAAAAATTACCACGATTCCGTTCGAAACCGGTACTGTTAGCTTCCCCTCACCGTTCTCCTCCTACCCGTATTGTTCTAGTCTCCATTCTTTGCCGGAATAGGAACTTATGTTTCCATTGCCGCCCTCTCCCTCTCGCGCCTAGGGTTTCTCTCTCTCAATTTTTGTGCCCTATGTTCTTTTTTATATATATATTTTTTATTTTCTAATTTAGTTTATCCCCATTTTACATGTCTGCCCTCCTATTTCCATCTATTTACCATGCTAACCTTTACCAACCTATCCCCTCCATAATTTGTGTTCACAACCTATTTAATTATTCTATCACGCATGCTACATGCACACACACAAAAATGTAATTAAATCAATATTACAAAGAGTTATACTTGAATTAATATTATCTATTTATTTAAGGGATCAGGGTGTTACAACTTTCCACTAGGTCCAAATAATCAAATTAGGAGTTCATTTGTTGAGTTTTTTTTAATACGCATTTGAAACTTTGAGGTGATATTGACAGTAATATACTGTGAGTTGATTATTCATGTCTGAATTTTATGAATTTTAAGAGAAATAAGAGGGGAGGGAAACCTTGGAAGATTGAAAGAGAAATTGAATTTAACGCAGTGAAAATTATCTTGCTGATCACGTGTTTAATGTTTAAGATGATGTTAAATTATCTTTGTGGTCTACTTGTGTGATATTTGTGAATGTTTCACAACTATGATGCGGTATCTTTATAAGTATTTATAAGTGATAGTCTTTCCCTAATCAAGCTGCATTTATGTACATATGATTTCATTTGCATAAATTGTCATAGAAAATGTCGAAGTATTGGAAGGATCTTATTACTCTACCCTAGGTTGATTAGACAAAATGAGACATTTTAAGACAATTGATGCTTTGATTGATATTTGTGTGGAAACCATCAAATCAATTACTTGGCTTTGTGTTGTTCCAATTCCTAAATTTGAGTGGGATGCTATTGTATCCAAATTCAGAGCATGTGCAGGCTTCTTATTTACAAAGGGGATCCACTGAGGAAGTACTTATGGACTAAAATGGCTGGGAGTGAGACAAGTTTGGGGTGGGACTATGACAATCACGGGTTATATCATGGATGACGAATGGTGGGATCTAAACACATAGGTAATGAATAACTTCAATATTTGTAATATGTATGCATTTAATATATTTATCAATGCTTATTCATTTGTTTTTTGTAGGAGAATAAGGATTACGCAAAGTTTAAAAAGTAGGATCTCTAAGACAGATTTCAACTAGATTTCTGCTTTGGTGGAAGTGTTGATATTGGTAGTTTTTGCAAAATTTCATCAGGTGAGCCTTAGACAACTATAAATCCAATTGATGTACCTCTTGCAGATGCTTCGAGAGGAGTGACGATGTTTACAGCCCAAACCCTATCCATTTAGACTCGGAACAAGAAACGCCAATTGCTACATTACCTAAGAAGAAGGACTAGAGCACACCCTCTCAAAGATCGTGGCTGCAACACGAGCTCTAGTCAAGAAGCAAGTGTCTCTAGGAAGAGGAAGTTTGCTGCCCAAGCTGTGGAAGACGACTCTTTGACTAATAGGTTCGTAAGTGCTTTTGAACACATTGTAGAGAAAGCGAAGTAGACTGCAGCATCCGCTGATAGTGTTCAATCTCCATTTGCAAGAGAGAATAGATTGTGTTCAATCCATCAACCACACGAAGAACTTGTTATACCAAAATCTATGCATCTCAGCCTACATATCAAACTAAGACGACTCGAGCATTTTCTTGATTTTGGGAATCTTACCAATATAATTCCTTTCACGGCCTTGACAAGCAAGAAGCACAAACCTAATGCAAACATTCTCTTACCATTCCAATCATGCTAACCATAAGGAAAAGCACAACCCACAAAAATTAGTTAGTTCTGGTATACCACATCCAAAGCATTAATCCCTACTACACAAAGTAATAATAAGCCCTCTACTTTGTTGTTTGACCGACACACAATAAACAATGCATGCACCATCGACTACAAGAAAATCGAAGATTACCGTTGAAATTTACCGACAAACAAATTCTGTCAGTAAATACCGACGGATTAACGATCAATTCATCATTTTAGAAATTACCAATGGATTGAGGAAGAAATACCGGCGGAATTATTTCCGACGGATTTTTTATGTCAATAATATTTGACGCCAATGTTGCATGAAATCGGTGACGGATTATCAACGAAAATTTTGTCCGTAATAAATAAAATTACCGACAAAATTTAATCCTCGATAAATATTTTATTTTTTATTTTAAAAATTTATTACCGACCGAACTTCTATCACTAAAATCAAATATTACCAACTGAATTAAAATCGATTGGTAATATTTTTATATTTCTTATTTCCCATCTCTATTTCTTCGCACTCGGCCTCCCTCCTTCCCTGAACTCTAACTTCCTTTCTCTCTCTCACACAACCACCCTCCAGTAAATCTCGGATCTTGCATGGCCACTGCTGCTTTGTAAAACCCCAAACGGCTAAACCACCATCAACGACATCATATTTCGAAATTGATTGCAGTCTGCAGACCAAAAATATGATGCAATTTTTTGTGTCCATCTTCAGTACCTCCACTGGCTTAGAGGTTAACTTTCCAACACTTCAATTATCCATACATGTTAAGCCCCACGTTTAACTCAAATTTTCATGATGTACTTTCTTGATTCAAATTGCATCCCTGGAAGGTCACATAGACTGTGACAGTGGTGCCGGCAACAAGTCAAGCTAGTCAAAGATTGTGTTACTACTGGACGGCCTCCCTGGATGAGGCCATTCGATATTGGGATTTTTTCGTGGCCGAGTCAATGAAGAAAATTGATACCCAGTTCCCTATTCACCCCATGGTAAAGAAGCACTTTTTTCTATTTTGTAGCTTCTTCTTTTTGCAATACAAAGCTCAATTTGGCCCAAATAGTGATTATGTGTGCTTCATTATGCCTAATTTGATCTTATACTCTCTGATCTCTTTCATTGGGTTTTTTTATCTTCTGTGCAAACTTTTGAACAAGAATTTGCAAAAGTATTAGTCATTTTATTTACGTACAAATACAATGGAAAGCCCGAATTTCTTCATTGGAGTAATTAGTGAGGATTTTTAACTCTTCCTACATCTAACAAAGATCAATACTTGTGTTTGGCTATAATTGACTATGTATCTATGCAAGGGAAAAGGAGCTAACTTCAAGCCTTTGCTCTTTCAGGAAATGTAATCTCAGTCTTGATGTTTATTTCTCCCATGTAAATTCTCTTCTTCTTTGTACTTATTGTTTGGCTTTGTGTATAAGATTATCCCAATTTTGGATTAATTATCAGTATTTTGTACATGTAGAGACACCTTTGGAGAATAGTGAAGCAGCGATAGATAGAGAAGTTTGAGAGCTTGTCGTACATATTCACATTGTTGAACGCTGCATTGTGGAGTTACTATGGAATCACCAAGCCTGGAAGCTATCTTGTAGCAACCGTTAAAGGGTTTGCCATTCTTGTTGAAGTTGTGTATGTGACATTGTTCCTCATATATGCACCATAAAAAATGAAGGTATGTATACAATCAATTAAATCAACATGTATATATGCGTGTGTGTATATATATATGCGTGTGTGTAGATGAGTCTCTGTAGTTCCAACTCAAATATTGGTTTTTTCAGGTAAAGACTGTCGTGATTGTTGGGATATTTGATGTGTCACGCCCCGTTTCCGGAGACGCGACTGGGTGCTCTCTCCGCACCCTTCCTAGGTCAATAGTGTGAATATCCGGGATCAACCGGAAATTCGGCGGCACCTCCCCATATATCGGAGAGTGCCCACCTGCATCAGAAACGCAGCAACAAAAAAATCACACTAGCAACCTAGCAAACATAGGCCTCGGGCCTCAACCACATGCAATCCTGACCCTAGGCCTCAGGCCATCCACTACCAGCATGCACAAACTGATGGCATCACATATATATCCACACACATATTTTTATATCATCAAATATAACCATAACTCAACATCCACATCTACATGAAAGCACAACCGTGCCAAATGATAACAACCTTCACCTTGCCATCCTCCCATGTGGCTTTCAAGTAACCTAAAGGTTCCCGAGTCCATACCCGAGTCCCCCATGCATCTCTAATGCATCATGACATGTCATGCTGAATAGATCAGTATATATGAATATCCTATATATCTTACATAACTACCATGATGCATGAACGGAAAATCACAACGTGTCCGTAAATGACAGAACACAAAATCGGGTCATGCAACATTCAACATCAAACAATAATCCACACAAGGCTCGTTTCCCCTTAGAAGCAATTAAGGCGGAAACACAAACAACGGCGACCAATGAAGAATAGAAACGCTATTTAGTCAACAATAACGAATGTTAGATAGAAAGGATGGAAATCCCCTACCTCGTGTCAAGCAATTTACCACCAATCCCCAAATTTCATACCTAGGGTTTCGGTTTGCCCAAACCTACAATGTGGCAAACCCGAACCCTCACACACATCAATAAACAACCAACAACTCATATAAACATCCATTAAATCCATAAATTCGAAATTACTCACCTTCTCTCTCTAGAAATTTCTCCAAAATCCTCCAAACTCAACCCAAGCTCAACTCTACTCCAAATCACAAACCAATCTACATATACATCCAAAATCAACCTAGGATTAACATATCTAAACCATAGGAATCAACTCTAAACGAAACTAACAAGATCTTCTCAAAACCCTAGAAATGGAAAAACAAAGAATCTTACCTCCAAGGCTTGAATCTTCCTTGAATCCTTTCCCAATCTCCAAAACCAAGATCCAATCTCCAATAATCACCTCAAATATACTTCTCTCTCTAGAATCATCGCTCTCTCTCTCTCTACAACTGAAATATACCAGAAATTGGTCTAAAATGGCTCACTGGAGCCTTTTGAAAAACGCGGGTTGCGCCTAGACGCTACCCTGGGCGCCTAGGCGCCCTGGCCTTAACTAAAATCCCAGGCACTGCTCTGAGCGGCATCTTGGGCGTGCGGGATTTTTACACCCAGGCGGGGTGCGCCTAGGCGGGCGCCTACTCGATCCACTCACCCACTGGACTGGGCGTAGCGCCTAGGCGCCCTGAGGTGCGCCCAGTCTAGTGCCTTCTTTTTTTGGACCTCCATCCTCCCTGCGCTCACTGGATTAGGCGCCATTGGGCGCACCTCTGCACACGCCTAGGTGCACACCGCCTAGGCGTGCTACTCGGGCGCCTAGTCCAGTTTCCCCATTTGCTCTAACATCAAAATTTCACAATTTCCACAAAACTCTTGGGTCGGGGTTTCACATGATGGGGGGTTTCTTGCAGTAGCAATTTTGGTTACCCAGTTAGCATTTGAAGGAGAGATACGGATTGATGTGATTGGGTTCATGTGTGCTGACTTGAATATTGTCATGTTTGGCTCACCTCTTGCTGCCATGGTAAGGACATCCATGAAGCTTTGCCCTTTTGTTGTTTTTTTCTTAATTATATTCATATATGATATTATAAAACATTTTATCTTAATTATTTGTGTTGGGTCAACTACTTTTATGTCTTGCTTTTTGGGTTTTGTTGAGATGAAGATGATCTGTGCATATTTTTCTTCTATGTATGTGTGTACATATTATTTTTTATGTCTAGTGTGGGACTCATGAGGGTAATAAATAATTCAAAAATGTTTAATGATCATATCACTTTCAATTCTCAATTAGAATACCAAATTCTAAAATAATTACTTTGATACAACCACTTTGATTATTTTTTTAGCATTTAAATATATAGGAAGAAAATTATAATTGAATTAGTTGATAAATGAGTTTGCCGATGTTGCCATACCCAAAACTTAATTTGTAGATCCAAATTAAGTCATGGGAGAGTGTACTCTGTTAAGCGATCTCTCCAAATAAACTTATTTTCATCAACTGTGATATACTTGTAGCCTTTTAGCTGCTAATTTTTGCAATATTTGACCCATTATTATTCACACTTCATAGGACCAATACATTGCCATGTCATCCTTGCGTTGATGGTTCAAAGGTATGATTTTTTTAGGTATTCAATATTCACCTTCAAATTTGTGAGCACTGTATTACAAGTAAGCATAATAGATTGAAGTTCAATCTATCCGGTTCCAGAAGTAAGGATTTTCTAGAACTGATTCACACCGATGTGTGGCAAGCACATGTGATATCTCTGGGAGAAGCAAGATACTTTGTTTCCTTTATTGATGATTATTTCAGAAGATGGTGGGTGTATCCCATGAAAAGGAAGATGGATGTCCTTCTAGTCTTCAAAATATTCAAAGCCTGGGTGGAACTTGAATATGAAAAAAAGGATCAAGTGTGTTTGAGGTCTGATAATGGAGGAGAATAAACTGACAATGAGTTTAATGTTTTCTATAATAAAGAAGGCATCAAAAGATAGTTCATTACAACATACACTCCTCAACAAAATGGAGTGATAGAGTGGATGAATAGAACCTTGTTAGAAAGAACTAGGGAAATGTTGAGAATTGCAGGCCTAACAAAAGGTTTTTGGGCAGAAGCAGTCAAAACCGCCTGTTGTCTAATAAATCGGTCACCTTCAACTGCAATTGAATTGAAGACGCCAATGGAAATGTGGACGGGTAAACCAGCTGATTATTTAAGACTTCATACATTTGGAAGTGTTGTGTATGTGATGTTCAATGCCCAAGAAAGAACAAAGTTGGATCCAAAATCTACGAAATGTATATTCTTAGGGTATGCTGATGGTGTTAAGGGGTATCGCCTATGGGATTACTGCCCATAAGATTATTATCAGTAGGGATGTTATCTTCATAGCAGATAATCTGCAAGAGAAATGTGATGATAGCACGAAGGAAAAAAATTCATAGACTATAATAGTTCAGACAAAAGATAAGTCTGAGGAAGAAGTTGCTTCTGAAGCAGCACACGAGCATGAGGTATAAGAACATGTTGTGTCTGAAGCTTTAGCTGAGGCTCCCGTCAAGACTCTACAAAGTTGGCAATCAACTCGAGATAAAAAGGTGCCAGCTTGGCACTCAGATTATGTTATGGAATGCAACGTTGCATATTGTCTTTTAGCGGAGGATGGAAAGCCATCGACTTTCCAAGAAGCTAGAAATAGCTTAGATGCATCTTCGTGGATGACAGTAATGAAAGAGGAGATTGAAGCTCTGCATAAAAATAGCACTTGGAATCTTGTACCATTACCACGTGGAAGAAAAACCATTGGTAACAAATGGGTCTACAAGATCAGATGAGATATCAATGATCAAGTAGAACGACACCGTGCTCGATTAGTGGTAAAAAAATGCTAAAAAAAGGCATTGACTTCAATGAGATATTTTCTCTGGTGGTACGACTTACAACAGTCATAGTAGTCCTGGCTATGTGTGCTACATCTGACTTACATTGGAGCAGTTAGATGTTAAAACTACTTTTTTTTTGGAGAACTTGAAGAAGAAATTTATATGATTTAACTAGAAGATTTTGCTAAAGAAGGAAAGGAGAACTTGGTTTGCAGGTTGAGCAAATCTCTGTATGGTCTCAAGGAGGCGCCGAGATGTTGGTATAAGATATTTGATTTGATTATAGATTTGTTAGTCAGTAAATACTCATATTTTTTACCCTTGTCCAATCCATTCACTATAAAGATTGTTGTTGCTCTTTTCTGTTGAGGGATAGTCAGATTTCATGACATTCCCAGATCTACTTTTTCGGATCGAGACGTCCTATTTATTAGTGCTTTCTAGCAAGCACTTTTTAAGTCCAACAATAATCATGGGCATGGCTTTATCACCCGCAATCAAATGGTCAAATAAAGGTGATTAATCGGTGTTTGGAATCTTATTTATGGTGCTTTTCCTATCAATAGCTTCATGCTTGGCATAAATTTCTCCCTTTGGCAAAATATTCCTACAATGCTACTTTTCACACTTCCATAGGCACTACTACTTTCAAGATTGTTTATGGGCAGATCCACCAGCTTTTCATCCATTTGTCTCGGGAGAAACATGTATTGCAGTCATTGAAGAACAATTGATTACTCACGATGACATGCTGAAAATTTTCAGAGCTAATCTCTTAAAGGATCAATCCCCAATAAAAGCACAGGCTAATTCCAAGAGACGAGAGCTGAGTTTTAATGTGTGCGACCCTGTCCTTTTGTGGGTCCAACCTTACTGCCAACACTCTCTTGCCAAGAGAAGATATGAGAAACTTTCTCCTTCATTTTTTGGTCCATACAAGAACATTCGACATGTTGGTCCAATGGCTTATGAATTAGAACTTACTGCTTCTTCCAATGTTCATCCCATCTTTCATGTTTCGTTGCTATGAATGGCTTTAGGAGAAGTTCCAGCTTTTCCACTAGCTCCACCCCTATTAATTTTGATAGGGAGATTGTTCTCACCCCTGCAAAAGTGTTAGCTCATCGCTAGGCCGAAGAAGGTATTCTCACTCTAAAATTGTTGGTTCAATAGGAGGGTAGTCCTATCGAACAAGCTAGTTAGGAAAATTATGGTCTTTGATTATACCTCATAATTGAAAATTATATCATTAAATTATGAGGTATTTATGCATACAATCATGTGTTTATTGGTTGTTTATCCCTTACTAATATTCCTCATTGATTTTGTAGGAAATAACAGAAAATGAACTTAAGGCACCTGATGAACAGTCCGGACACCCAAAAGAGCCGTCCCAACGGTTTGTGATGTAATGCTGATGGAAGAGAAGCATAGCATGAACCATCTGAACACCCAAAATAGCCGTCCCGACAGTTTGTGAACAAAATTGGCAGAGAAAAAAGTAGCATCTATCGTCTGCGCGCCTTATAGGGTTGTTCGGACGATACTATTAGCCCTCCGGACGGACAACACATGCATCAAGACAGATTTATATGGTTTCTGGATGGCACCTATAACGATTCTGCATTTCAAATTTCAAATTTCTGAGGTTATTTTGGGTAAATCAAACTTCTAACCAACGAGGAATAATATTGTAAGGGTAGAATAGTATTTTGACATGTAAGAGAGAGGGTAAAACCCTTGTTTTGAGGTTTTGTTTTGGAATCTCGTTATTGATTGAAGTTTTGGATCTAATGTTTTCTCTTGTTCTCTTTCTAGCATCTCTCTAGCTTTTCATCTTGAATCTTTGTAAGAATTTTGATTTTGACCTTCTTTTTTTTAACAACATATGATGGAACTTATGCATAGCCCTCATTGATTTTGGAATGACTTTTTCATAGAGTTTGGATATAAAACCTTGGCTCAACCTTGTGTTACAAAATTGGAGATTTGGCTCACTCAATTTTTTTAATTTTCCGGTTCTCACAAGTTTTGAATAACAAATGGTAAGCCATTGAGCAAAATATTTCTTACAGCTGAGTTAGGGTAGGCTCAATATTTGTCCTAGTGAGTGCATTTAATTCTAGAGTCACAAAGAAAAAGATGAATATCTAAAGATTACATTCTCAGCAATCAATTGTAATGTTTCGAAGCTATTGAAATACACATATTATGGAATAATCAATGAAAGAATAAAATAATGAAATGAATCTCATAGTTTATTAATGAAGAATGACTCAAAGAATGTATGGGTAGTAGTTATTTTAAGCAAAAAGAGGTCACAATTTCATCATATACAAGTGTTTCAATCTCAAAAAGCTCACTCAACCACATATTTGATATAAAAATATGTCTCAATTGCATCCTACATAAGAAACACAACTTATAGAGATTTTAAAAAAGCTTAGAGGAGCCACTGGTTGGACAATTGCAGACTTGAAAGGAATTAGCCCTCTTATGTGTACACATTATATATATATATATATATATATATATGAAAGAGGAGGCTAAATCGGTCCGAAAAATACAGAAAGTGGTTTAACCCAAACATGAAATAAGTGGTTAGGGGGGAGGTACTTAATTACTTGATACGGGGATCATTTATCCCATCGCTGACTCCAAATGGGTATCTCCCACTCAAGTGATTCTTAATAAATCAGGAGTCGCGGTAGTAAAAAAATGACAAGAATGAGTTGATACCCACTCGAATTCAAACCGGGTGGAGAATGTGCATAAACTACCGTCGACTCAATTTGGTGACTAGGAAGGATCACTTTCCCTTACCATTTTTTGACCAAGTGCTTGAGAGAGTTGCGGAAAGGGCTTACTATTATTTTCTAGATGAGTATTCCGAGTACAACCAAATAGAGACCTATGCTTTCACTTGTGCAATGCTCTCGTAACTTTTTAGAGATATATGATGAGCATATTTTGTGATATGGTTGAGAAGATTCTAGAGGTTTTATGGATGATTTTTCTATGTAAGAAGATAATTATGAGCAATGTCTAGGCCATTTGGCACAAGTCTTGCAAAGATGTGAGGAGAGCAATTTAGTGCTCGATTGGAAAAAAATGTCATTTCATGGTCACCCATGGGATAGTGCCTGGGCATATTGTGTCATCCAAGGGGATAGAAGTTCACAAGTCAAAAATTAAACTTATCCAAAAACTCTCTTCCCCTAGAGGTGTCAAGGATATGCGATTGTTTTTGGGTCATACGGGTTTCTATAGACGGTTCATTAATTCCTTTAGTGTCATAGCCAAGCTTTTGATCAATTGAAATGAGCTTTCATTACTGCTCCTGCAAGCCTCGGATTGGGCTTAGCCCTTTGAACTTATGTGTGATGCTAGTGACGTAGCGGTAGACGCTGTTTTAGGGCAAAGAAGAGATAAACAAGCACATGTTATCTACTATGCTAGCAAGAGTCTAAATGAAGCTCAAGTGAACTACACCACTATCGAAAAAGAGTTGCTAGCCATAGCGTTTGCCATTGATAAGTTTAGGTCTTACTTGGTCGGGTCTAAAGTCATCATTTTTACAGATCACATGGCTCTCCAAAGGAGATGCGAAGCTGCACTTTTTGAGATAAATCCTTATCTTTTAGGAATTTGACTTAGAGATCAAAGATAAGAAAAGGGTACAATATGGTAGCTAACCACCCCACTAGACTTCCTGACCAAAAACTTCCTTATCATGCCCTTCCCATCAATGAACATTTTCCCGATGAACAACTTTTTCATGTGCAAGCTATTTCCTCTAGCTTGAATCTTTGGTATGCCGACATTGTCAATTTCTTGGTTTCTGAAAAAATGCCAAACCATTGGAGCACATTGGATAGAACCAAGTTTATTCGCAATGTGCATAATTTTTTTTGGGATAACCCATATTTGTTCAAATATTGTCCTGACCAAATCATTAGGAGGTGTATCCTTGATCATGAGTTTCAAAGTGTCATGGCATTTTGCTATTATTATGCTAGTGGAGGACATTTCTCCTCTCGAAAGACCGCCGCTAAAATTCTTCAATGTAGTTTGTATTGGCTTTCTTTGCATAAAGATGTTCATGCATATTATGTGTCATGTGATAGGTGCCAAAGGCTAGAAAATTTGACTAAACATGACATGATGCCCCTCAATCTCATCACCATTCTTGAAATTTTGATTGTTGGGCTATTGATTTTATGGAACGTGTCAAAGTGGGTAGAGGCTATCCCTTCTTGGACCAATGATCACAAAGTTACAATAATTTTTTTGAAAGAAAGTATATTTTCTAGATTCGGGATGCCTCATGCAATTATTAGTGATGCAGTTCTCACTTTTGGAACAACCCAGCTCGAATTTTGATGAAAAAATATGGGGTTATACACAAAGTGGGAACACCATACCACCCACAAACAAGCGGGCAGGCGAAGTTAGGCAATAGATAAGTTAAGAGAATTTCGGAAAAAAAAATGGCGAATCGTAATCGTAAGGATTGGTCACTAAAATTGGTGGATGCCTTGTGAGCTTATCATACCACCTTTAAAACCTCTCTTGGAATGTCACCCTATAGACTTGTCAACGGTAAAACTTTTCATTTACCGGTTGAGTTAGAACATAGAGCTTATTGGGCCATTTGAAATCTTAATGACTCACCGCATGAAGTAGGGAGGCATAGGAAACTACAACTTCAAGAAATTGAAGAACTTAGGAATAAAATTGAAGAACTTAGGAATGATGCTTTTGAGAATGCAAAAATTGCTACAATCAAGGTGAAAGGGTTCCATGATAGTCATATTGTGCTGAAAGTGTTCTATGTTCGCGAAAAGGTATTACTCTATAACTCCCGGTTGCATCTCTTTCTCGGTTACGTACCAAGTAGACCAGACCTTTCATGGTTTGAACTATTTTTCAACATGGAAGCATTAAGATAGAGGATCATAGGAATGGAAAAATTTTCATTGCAAGGTCAATGGCCAATGCTTGAAGCCATACCTTGAAAATTTTGAAGAATTGGTCGAGTCTCGAGATCTTGAGGATCCCACTTACATTTAGTGATAAAAATTTGTGTACTGTAAGTGAATAAATTGAGTGGATACAATCATTCACATTAATATCTTTGCATGCTTCTCTTCTTTTGACCGTGAGGATAATGTCAATTTTAAGTTGGCGAGGGCGGAATGTGATTGATTGTTTTAATTTTGCAATAGATAAATGATGATCTATTTTGGTTCATGTGAATATGCACTACAAAAGGAAAAAAATTGGTTGTTTGAACAGATCTGGATCGGGTGAGGCAATCTGCCCCACCCTTGGGTCAGAATGTCCAGACAGGCCCAACTTCAATCCAGACGTTCAAACGAGTGAGGCAGATCATAGAACAAACATTCAGAACAGGCCCAACTCCTGCCTAGAGGTTCAAACGGGTGAGGCAGAGTATGACAAATCGTCTGGACAGGGGATTAGACCGTATCTCTCTACCAGACTCTTTCTCCCATATTTCTCTCTAAAAAACCCAAATCCCTGTAGCCAAGCCACAATCCTAAACCCAAATCATAAACCCAACCCCAAAATCACTTGTCTCACTCAACTTCAACAAGATTCAAAGGGGATTTCATGATTTTTGGGCTCCATTTTCTCCAAAGCAAGTGTATTTCGGGTTTGAAGGTAAAACTTCAAATTTTCTCTGTTTTCTTGATTATTTTTTTAGTAATCTTGTTGGAATGTACTGATTGGAGGCTTAGGAGTGGCCATTGTGCTAGTTTTACTGATTTGTGGAGGATTTAGGGTGGAGTTTTTGATAAAAAAGATTTTATTGAAATTTTAAGGTGGAGTTTTGGTGAAATTTTTGGTGAAGCTTAACCATAGGGGTTGTTGGGCATTTTTTAAGAGTGAAGCTTGTGATTAATTGTTGAAATTGTTAGAATTCGAACAATGCCTCCCAAGTGTGCTAGGTCTGCTACCACTAGTTAAAATGAGCTCACCACCCCTCTCTCATTTGTCAGCCAAGCTAGTCAAGATAACTATGAGAGTTATTGAAAGAAAAATCTAGTAGTCATTGAGTGATAATGGAAGTTAAATGATTTTCAGGAGACTACAGATGCTAAGTATGAATTTCTAAACTATAAAACTAGAATTCTTGGAAGTCATTGGAGGGATTTAGTAGAATTTATGGGTCCATGTCATAAGAACTTAGTGAGGGAGTTCTTTGCCAATGTTGTTGAATCATCTGATAAAGCTGGCAATATGAGAATAGTTTCGGTGGTGAGAGGGAAAGAAGTTAGAATTACAATAAGCACTGTTGCATAGATGTTTTGCCTACCCTCGGGATCTTTAGATTATATGCAGTCATTCACTCATAGAGATGAGAGTGAAAGCTAGGGCACTATCATGCAAACATTGTTTGTACCGGGTATAGAGTGGAGGAATAAAAGCATAGAGAAATGGTTGTTGAAGTGGGAGTATGTACCGTTACATGAGTCATCCTGCTATAACATGCTACCACAAGATAAATCCACTGATGTGAGTATGGGGAGACAACGTCTCTTGTATGCCATTGTTTCAGGGAAATGCATTGACATAGATGAGCATATAACGACTCAAATACATTACTGCTAAAAGAAGTGTGCAGATCCCTTAGCCAGCATTCCTTTCGCGGCATTTCTGACAACGTAAATTCTGAGGGCTAGGTTAAGTCCACAGTGGTTCTGGATACATCCACCAAATTCCTTGGTTCCATTGATCGTTAGTGCATGGGAAAATCATGGGCTAGTAGGAAGAGAAGCCTTCCCCTAGTGTGAGATGCGGAGGATGTTAAGCTAGGAGAGAGCTCATCTGCAGGCAGGCCAATTATCATCAGGTATTGGGAACTATGGAAATCTGCAGACCGATGTTGCTGGACTTTAGATGTAGTAGTTTGCACAAATGGAACAGAGGCAACACGAGATGCATTATATGCTTCTGTTCTTAGTGACTCGACACCCTGATTGGCCCCCACAACCACCTTCTCAGTTTGGACCGCCACTGCCACCGCCGGAGCTATAGGTGCATAGTTGAGACTATGTGTACTTTTGCATAGTGTCATATCCCTTACTAGTCTAAAATTTTGAGTTGATATAGACACCATGTTATTTCTCATTTCTATTAATTTCGTTTGTCACTTTTAGGACTAATTTCCCTGTGTTATTTGGATGCTTGAACTACACTTGGACCTATGGTTTGTCCAACAATTTCAGATTATGTTCATAATTCTCAAATTCAAACCACCGTGAAGAGTACGGTATGAAAATCCCTATTTTTTTTTTCCATAAGTGATTGAGTTTCAATGATGATAAGCAGAAAATAATTAGATTGACTTCAGAGGGAAGGGTAGGAAACCAAAGGATCCTTAAATACTTTTTGCATTTCAATTTCTCATTGTTCAAATTTGCAGGTGTAAAGTAGATGCTCTTAATTTCATGTGAATCGGTGCTTGTAAGTAAATGGTGTGACTATGATTGATTCATGTAGGATGCAATTAAGACATATTTTCATATCAAATGTGTGATTGAGAGAGCTTTCCAAGATTGAAACATTTGTCTATGATGAAGTTGTGACCCCATTTTGCTTAAAATAACTACTACTCATACATTCTTTGAGTCATTCTTGATTAATAAAATATGGGATTCTTTCCATTCTTTTATTTTTTTCATTGATTATTTCATAAAGCATGTATTTCAATAGTTTTGAAAAATTACAATTAATTGCTGAAAAATGTAATCTTTAGACTTTCACCTTTTTCTTGTGACTCTAGAATTGAACGCACTTACTAGGACAAACATTGAGCTAGCCTAACTCAACCTACCCTAACTCAGTTGTAAGATATATTTTGCTCAATGACTAAAAGACCATTTGTTATTCAAAACTTGTGAGAACATAAAAATTAAAAAAAATTGAGTGAGCCAAATCCCCAGTTTTCTCGTCACAAGGTTGAGCCAAGATTTTAAAACCAAACTCTATGAGAAATTCATTCCACAATCAATGAGGGCTATGCTCATATGTTGTTAAAAAAAAGAAAAAAAGAAGAGGTAGTCCTAAAATTGTCAAAGTATGAAAAGAGAATGACAAATAAATGACGTAGTTGTATGGGTACAAGAAAAGAAAAGAAAAGTAGAGGTATTGAATGAGTATGAACCTCAATTTGAGAACTTAACTTTTTGACATATTACGTAGAACCTAAATAGCCCTCCTTTACCCCCACCTCAATACAACTCATTGTACCTAGTGATGAGTTCAATTCAAAGGGAATCAAGCTTTTTGATGAATGCTATTGTTACATGTGTGGTATCCTAAATTATCTTTCATAAAAAACTTGTATTTCACTCTAATTGTGTAAGTTATCAACCCAACACAATTGTATTTAAATTATGGCAAGGGGTTGGGAGATTGGGAACACTAAAAGGGTTCACAACACAATCATACTTGTGTGAATTTCAATGAAGGTTTGCTTGGTCGCACTTATATTTTTCCTCTATTACAAAACGTTCTTCATTGTTCTAAAGTGGCTTATGATTCGTTTAGCTAGGATCTTACTTGTGTCGAGAATTAAGAAATTGGAAAGTTAGCTTTGCATCTTGCCTACTTGAACTTAAGAATTTTAAATTGTGTGTTTATAGAAGGTATGGATCTTTTGTAGAGTGTTTGTGGGTAAATCCACAATAAAGCCTCACGAGACTATAACTCGTCCACTAGGATGACCTAAGGGTTTAAAAAGCTTATTGCATATGCTAAATACAGTCGTGATTCCTACGTAACTGAGTTAGGAGTAGTTAAAGTTAAAAATAAAACCCATTAAACTTTGTGTGCATTGCTAAGGACTAGCAATGTTTAAATTAAGGGGTGTGATTATACCTCATAATTGAGAATTATATCATTAGATTATGAGGTATTATGCATAAAATTATGTGTGTATTGGTTGTTTATCCCTTACTAACATTCCCTATTGATTTTGTAGAAAATAACAGAAAATAAACTTAAGGCACCTGATGAACCGTTCGGACACCCAAAAAAGCCATCTCGATGGTTTCTGAAGAAATGCTAACAGAAGAGAAGAGTAACATGAACCGTCCAGACACCCAAAATAATCGTCAGGATAGTTTGTGAAGAAAAGATGGTAGAGAAAAAAATAGCATGTGCCATCCAAACAGACAACATGTGCGGCAAGGGAGATTTAAAATGTGTCCGGACGGCTCTTTTTTCTATTCAGACACTTGTCGCGATTATGCATTTTGGAAATCAGATTTCTAAAGTTATTTTGGGTAAATCAAACTTGTAACCAATGGGGAACAACATTGTAAGAGTAGAACAGTATTTTGACATGTAAGAGAGGGTAAAAGCCTTTTTTTAGGATTTTGTTTGGGGATCTCATTACTGATTGAAGTTTTGGATCTAATGCTGTCTCTTGTTCTTTCTCCATCTTTTCATCTTGAATCTTTGTAAGAATTCTGATTTTGATATATATATGATTATGTTTATGTTTATTGATATAATGATGATTGAGTAGTCTTTATCTCTAGTTCTTAGTCCTAATGATGGATTGAAATGTTTTTTACTTAATATATGTCATAGAATCCATAGTTATGGATTTCCTCTTTTAATTTCTTAATAGTTGAGACTTAGGCGCCTCTAAATGAGTACGTTGTTGTTATGTTGGATAGATTTTGAGTGTAAATCTAGTTTGAGGATTAAACCAAGCCCAAAGGGGAATATTAATCCATATTAATTGATGTATCGTATTCTAAATATTTATCTTTCAATCATGAAGACCCTCTAACTAACATTATTTGTTTCTAATGGTTAACAAATTCAAGTCCAATTTCATTAATCGAATGCTTTTTGATTTAATTGTGTTTGCATGATTGAATTTTGATATATTCAGTATGATAGAATTATCTACCATGATGGACTAAAACTAAAGTTCTTTAATTAATTTGTTAAAACCAAACCAATTTCTTTGCTTACTTGGATTGAAAATCAAATTACCGATTGAATCAGCCCATGTTTACTTTTAAATTTGATATTCGTTATTCATTGTTGCATTGCATTTTCATCCACTTTCAAATATCCTAAACACACCTCCTTAACACTTGATTCTAGACTCCTAAATTTTATCACTTATCGATACCCTACACTTGGGATAAGTACAGACTCTAAGGTGTCGATCAGTCTTCTTGTTGGTCAATTCCCAAATTTCCACCTCGAGGACAACGCAACATCAATGATGCAAAAGTCTGCTAGTCAGAAATTGGCTATCACCGATACGATTTCAGGCTAATGGAAGCCAATAATCGAGATACACGATTAATCGGCCCACGTCGGACTTAATCAGACCTAGTCAGCGCAATTATCCAGCCCAGCCCGTTTGGTATGCATTTCCCACAGCTTTAAGCTGTGGGACCCACTAGAAATGCTGTGCATACCAAACAGATCAAAAAAAATTGCGTTTTGGACCGCATAAATGCGGTCCAAAATGAGACACTGATTCTGAACAGCGTCTCATTGCGTTTCAGCCTAATTTTTGTTTTTGGAGACAAGACTACCCTCCCTCCCCCAGAGGTGAAGCCCTCGTCTCTTTCAGTCTCGCGATCGTCTCTCTTGCGGAGTTTTGCAGTCCGTCTCTCCCTCTATCAGATCAGGTACTCTTCTTGCTGAGTTTTGCCTCTCCTTCCCCACTCTGTTTCAATAGTAGGTAGCTGGTAAAGAAGGTTTCTTGCCTCTCCTTCCTTTTCTTTGTCTATTCGACAAAAGGGGTTCTAAGCTGCTTAGGAAGGTTGGTTTTAATTTTATTGAGGTCTTGTTTTGCTTAAGTCCCTGAAATGGGGCAAATGGGTCCACCTTTACTGCAAGCTCACCGGTTTGAAGAAACCCAATGTCTTTTTGTCCAACAATTTGGTTTTTATGTATTTGGAATGTAGGGATTTGCTCAATGCAGCTAAGGTGTTTGATAAAATGTCTACTAGAAAAATATATTCATTGAATAATATGCTCTCTGGGTATGCTAAATTGGGAACGATAAAGGAAACTAGAAAGACAGATTCATGGCTAGAGTTAGTTCACTTTGTTTTCTTAGTTTTATTTTGTTTTTTCATGAGTACTGTTGATAAACTTGCTTTTGCTTGACAATAGTCCTAGAGATGTTGCTTTCTCTTTCCGTTTTGCTATGCTAATTAGTTTAGTTTCAAGCAGCACTGGAGGAGTAGTGTACGAGTGGCTGTGAAATATTCAGGGAGAAGGGGAGAGAGATAGATAATGGCGAGGTGGTATTTTATGGTTGTACTCGTTGCTCTTACGATTCTTGATGCAACAGCTGCCAGAAATGCGCTTGGAAAATCTCGTCTTGATGACCAGAAGAATTTTGCTGTATTTGGTGGTGTTGATTATGATTATATGTTTACTTTGTTTTTCATTGTTTTATAGTTTTATGTATCTGCTTACAATGTTTGATTTAATGAAAAGCTTCTGGCGATCTATCTAAAAAAAAATTAGTTTAGTTTCAATTGTATGTAGATTGTGAAAGTTCTTTGAACAATTGTATGTCTCCAATGTACTCTCAGATTTTTATTTTTTTATCCTGATTCTTGGATTGGATAATGCAAATGCTTTGAGGGCTCAGTTGGATCAGCAAAAGGGCATCGTTGATAATCTTGTCTTCAATACAAGGGTGAGTTTTTGTTTGACTATGTGAGACACAATTGGATGATAATTCACTTCTTTTTCTCAGCCATTTGTATGTGCCATAATCATTAATGGACGTTGCCCACTTGGTAGATATCATACAAGATGCTATGCTCTCCATATATTTTCCTGTGTATTAATGGATTGAAATTAATTTAAATCATAGGAGAACTGAAAGTTCAGCTTGTAATGACATTCGGATTTCATGTTAATTCTCAATACCCCAAATTGAGGATTCTAGTTATGTGTCTAATTAAAACTTTTTATTTAATATTATTACTCTTTTATTACAATGCCATTTTTTATCATTTTACATAAAATATCATAACAAAAAGCTAATGTAAAAAAAGTGAACCAAACACTTCAGAACATTTTACACAGCTTAAAGTTGTGGATCCCATAGCTTTTTACACACCATTTTTAACAGCTAAAAGCACAGAATTTCTCACAGCTTTAAGCTGTGAAATACAATTGCATAACAAACGGACTTGATACAATCCTAAATCGCGTTTGTCGCTAGTTTGTGGCTACCTGCAACAGAGACGAGACGTCGGCAAAAAGCAGCAAATGCGACGTACAACTGCGACCGCCAATTGCGACCCTGACCGCGGCGTCAACTTTCCTCCTTCGACCAGGGAAGCCACTTGCAACGCGACTCTCCTCGCTCTTCTCTGGTTCTCTATTATGTGTCTCTGCTACTGCCTGCTGCGACAGTGCATCTCTCCTCTGTTTTGTGTCTATGCTACTTCCTGCTGCAATAGTGCGACAATCACACTCTTGGCTCTTATTGTCTTCTTGTGTGGATCAATTAAATATTTAAATACTTAAATCTTAATGTCCACTGACATAGTGAGTTAGTGACTTGGGATAAATTATTTGTTTCTGATCTATTATTTTATTTTATTACCGATGTATTGATTGACTTTTTTTTGATAAATTATTGATCGGCTTTTACTATTTGGTTATTGTGTATTTCATTTGATGTACTGAATGGATATTTTATCATTTATATTGTATTTTTACACATAAATATGATATGTATTGCATATATATTTTTTTAATTAAAAATATTAATCCAATTAATCCTTAATCCCCGCTAGGCCTACTAGCGATTTTTGCAACCTTGGGTGGCTTTTAAGGGGAATTAATCCAATTAATCCCTAGTCCCCGCAAACCGACAAGTGGCCTACTAGCGATTTTTGCAACCTTGGGTGGCTTTCAAGAGGGATTAATCTAGTCCTCGATAGCTGACTAGCAACCTTAGGCGGCTTTGAAGGGGATATACTGATGAAAACACAAGTATTCACGTAGAGGGTGGAGAAAACATAGTGAAAATGAAGATCAATTTTTTGAAGAAGTCCTTCCATAATCATCCTACGATGACAGCAGTTCACTCAAGCCATTTCATCACTATTTCCTATTTTCTGTCAATATTTATTTCTTTGAACCTACTTGGTTCCTTTTTCATCTCATATCCTTAGCCCCCATCACTCTCCAATTAAGTTTAAAGAGTTGTCTTTGCATTTAGTTTGCTAGTACAAAAACTTTCAATTACCTAATGATTAACTTAACAAAGAATAGAAGAAAAGGGAGAAAAGATAGAAGTGATACAACATTATCTTCATAGAGGCTGTAAAGAGCTTAACTGTGCTATTTTGTAGCAGAGGCATGCGCCTCGGCTGATGGATCCCAACCTGGAGGCTTCATGTTTGGCCAATCACCGCGACATCCCAATCTTAGATAGAGGCTCTTCTTTCCTTCAAAACAGAAAAGAAAGGTTAGTTAGCATGGAAGCTTGCTTATCATTTTGCACCATTTCATCCATGAAGTCAAAAACATTGAAAGTATTGTCTTTTTAAAAGCTATGTGGTTTGAATGCGTCAGCCCAGGCATCTAACCACACCTTTAAAAGTATAAAAGCAAAGAAAATGAGTTGTCGGAAACATACTCAGCTTTAAAATCCTCATGTGAGAGAGAGAGTTTCATGGCAAAAGGAGTAGACAAATCTTACCGAATGCACACACACAGCTCGAATAAAAAATAACAACAAAGATCATCTATTTCTTAAGGTGAAACCAATGCCAATTGTTTCATGATGTTTTGTTTGTGCATAAAAACTTGGTTTGAATGGAGGAGTCTACAACTGGGAATCTCAAAATAAGCTTTCACTTTATGCCTTAATCAACCTCGGATTTTATGCCTTACTAGTGTTAATTTTTATAGATTGTCAGCACAATGTCTCTCAGTTAAGTATAGGAGTTCCCATGGAGTGGTACCTGCAAGGTTCTTGTCTGACAGAATCAACTGTTTGAGGGCATGCAAGGAGGCCTGAGCTACACTTCTGGCATGGTCAGCATCCCAACCATGGAACTTAACAACAACATCTGCATTTGAATAAGCTAGATTACCATCTTGAACGTGTCTCCTGGCTTGCTCCTTTGCTGAATCCTCATCTGTATAGAAAAATGTGGACCATTGTAACTTTGCATCAATTACATTCAAAATATAACACCTTAACTTGCCAATACTATTTTTGCTAAGGTTTGAGCAGGTAAAATCATTAGTTTCCCATGCCCATATTTGATATTGATGAATGAATCATATAATTTTGGTGCTCAAGCAAGGAAAAGAGCTGTTAGTCTGTTACGAAGCAGCCTTTGTCAGGATTGTTTTTTGGAGTATAGCTATGGAAAACCTAAGTATAAACGAGTGGACAGCCAAGTCGTCATTGTCCAAGTAATATGGTGACCACATTAGCTTCCAAGAAAATGAAAGGAGAAGGATAACAGAAAACTTTATTTAAGGCATCCACAGAAAGGATGTTCATACCAATTGTTGGAACTGAGTTTATACTGGTACTTGGAGAGTGAGACTTACGAATGCGAATGGCTCCTCTAATATTCAAAAATTACCAAGATCACATAGCATACCCATGGCTTCAGTTTGAGACAGCCAGACACTAAATCCTGCATATAGATGCTGCCATTTATCAGCTCTTTTGGCAACTCCTTGCTTTCCTCCTAATGTTGCAACGACAGCCCGCACATGACTGGAGGCCAGCAATACAAAAAGGAGAGAGTAAGTCTTTGCGTCTACTCATAGCAAAAAAGTATCAGTTAGTTGTCCATAAATCGTACCTGCTAAGGCTTTCTAAGACAACACTTTCTACTTCTCCAACAAAATCGAATCCTTCAGCAAGCAACCCTGGAATTAGTTACACTCGTTAATGCACTGCAACATGGCAACACAAGTTACATCAAATGTACAATAGCATAATTCCTTTTCAAAATCATTTCATCCTATCAAGTAGGGATAGGTATATCATAACTGTTGGACTTGGGCTGGGTCACCCATGTGGGCTAGACTCAGCCCAGCGCATTTGCTTGGAAGTTGAGGCAGTTGTCTTGGAGACAACTTCTCTCAACTATCAATATACGTTAAACGTATATTGGCAAGAAGAAAATTGAACCTTACTCCCTCTCCTCTTTTTCCTGACACGAAAAACAAGAAATCAGAAGTGTGTTCGAGACTGTGGATTTAATTCCGATTCTAGTAATTGCAGTTACGAGTTGAAGCATTGAAACCTACTACGATCCTGTCAAGTTTGTCGTACCGATCAAGAAACTAGTAAGTGTTTCTTCATTCTAGTGACTCTACATTGGTATCAGAGGGATTTATAGTGTGTTTCATGCTTGATTGCGTGTTTTTTGTATGGTTAAATCGGATTAGAATGTGTTAAATACCATGATTTTCAATATGAAAACCGAAACTTTGTACTGTATTTCGAGCACTGTCATTTCATGTTTTGGTTTCGTATATGGTATGGTTGGAAAGCTCTTTGAACAAGTTTTCCAACGAGTATTTTTTCATATTTTTCTGATCACCGTATGAATTGTTATGCATTTTTGAAAATTGATGATCAAAACTGCCATAGAGATGATTTTCTGGGAAAATTTCTGTGTAATTTGTGTTCTTGGGTAGTTTTCAGTCTCGGATTCTTGGTTGTGTAATACAAACACCAATTTTTTCCCGGATGAAATAATTGTTTATTTTACAATTATTATGATTTTTCTGGAATTTTTTGTTGAATTTCTGAAAAATTAAATTTATGTTATAATTAATTACTTAATAAATTAATTATTATTTTATTGATTATTTGTGTGTAGTGGCTACACAAGCACAAATAATTCATTTATTGGCATATAAGAAGAGTGCATCGCATACGCTTGCTGAGCATATAGATTATATGTATTATTGGATTAAGAATCTGTGGCATCATGAGGTTCATGAGTTCTTCATCGAGCAACAAATCCAGATTGTGCTTGATGCTCTGCCAGACGAATGGGCTTCAGTTCGTCGAGCCTTGAAGCAAAGATTGAGTTCTTTCGACTTTGATACTCTCGCTGAGGCTATACTACTTGAGAGAGAAAGTCAGCTACTTGCTATGGGTATTCGTCGGACTGGGCGAAGCGCAAGGTGTTTAGAACCTGCTGCTCGATTTGTTCCGTGGTATGAGGTGCATGAGCTTGGTGGACATGATGATGATGTTTTAGATGACCTTATTGATGATCCTGATTATGTACTTGGCATGTGACCTGTTTTTCATTAATGAAGTTTTATTTTCTGTAATTCTTGAATTCGTTACATTGAATGAGCATGAATGAAACTATGTTTAATAGTGGGAGGTTTTTAGGTTGGTAGATTTATGAAGTATGTCTCACCTAATAACCAAAATGTTGCACATGTTTAAATTAAATAATAATAATTGGACTATGCTAACAGAAATTGATTGAATGTGTAACATTACTTTCGTTGTTGTTGCATGTGTTAGATTATTATTAATTAATTTAGGACATTGTGGCGAAACATTGTTGTCAAATGAATTATACAAGATCCTAATTAAAGTAATTGCCTCTATATAGTTTCAATGGCTGTAACAAAGAGTATTGTCGCTGATTTGAACCATGGAGACAAGCTGAATGAAAAGAATTATGATGTTTGGCATTGTAAAATTCAGTATCTCCTGGAGGAGCAAGACATGCTGGAAACCATTACACAACCAATGGCTGAACCTGGGCAAGGTACTACTGCTCAGCATATGCGAGACTTGGAAGCCTATCAAGCCTACAAGCGCAAAGATCTTGTTGCTCGCATTTTGATGTTGAGCAGCATGAAAAATGATTTGATGTTGTGATTTGAAAGGCACCGTTCAGCTCAAGCAGTTTGGGATGCTGTAAAGGTTCAATATGGTGGAACCTCAACAACTAGACTTCGTTAGTTGACCCTAAAATTCGATGGTTATAAGAAGCGCCAGAATGACACTATGAGGCAGCATCTTACGATCATGTCTAACATGATCAGTGAATTGAGGTCTGTAGGGCATGACATGACTGATGAACAACAAGTCCAATATGTGATACGCTCTTTGCCGAGCAATTAGGAACACATGCGTGTTAACCTTACCCATAATGAGAACATCAAAACGTTTGAGGATGTTGCTCGTCATGTTGAGCTTGAGGAAGATCGTCTTCTCTCTGAGAAGCCTGCTAATGAAGCTTTCATGACTGAATCCAAATCGCGAGGAGCAAGAGGCTCTGGACGAAAAAAATTGAAGGGTAAGGGTTTCAAAAAGGGCAAAAGAGCAGATGATGCAAGTTCTAGTGGACAAAAGCGTAAGTGTGGGAAACGCGGCGGCATAAAAAGCAGAAACAAGAATTGTTTTAATTGTGGTAAACCTGGTCACTTTGCTCGTGATTGCATTGAGCCAAAGGTATTGTTTACACAAATTCGTCCCTCTAATTTATATGTTAGTAGTTGCTTAATGCTTGCCGAGACTGTTCCTTTCTGGACTGTAGACTCAGCAGCAACCGACCACATAGCAAGGGACCGCACAACATATGTGGAATTTCGTCGAATTCCTAAAGGAAGTAGGAGTATATACATGGGGAATAATGCTTGCGCTGACGTTCTTGGGATTGGTACCTGCAAACTAGAGTTGCGGGGTGGTCACACGCTTTATCTTCATGATGTGCTCTATGCTCTTGAAGTTCGATGAAATCTTGTTTCTGTTCTTGTTCTACTAGAACTAGGTTTTGAACTTAAGTTTGCTAAAGGTTGTGTAAAAGTATTTCTGGACAACGTTTATTATGGTTCTGGCTATCTATTGGATCATTTTATGGTGTTAGACATCACTAACATTTTAGTTAATGACTATCCATCTATCTATATTGTTGGTAATTCCAGTTCTGTTTCTAATACTGAAAGTGTTTTATGGCATGCTAGATTAGGACACATTGGGCAAGACCGATTAAATAGATTGGCTCGAGCAGGTCTCTTGGGATCACTCGCCAAAGTAGAATTGCCCACATGTGAGCATTGCCTAGCTGGAAAAGCAACTAGATTACCATTTCGCAAAGCCAAGAGAGCCATTAGTCCATTACAGCTTATTTATTCAGACATTTGTGGACCACTGAATGTGAGGGCTCGACATGGTGCCTACTATTTCATCACTTTTATAGATGATTTCACACGTTTTGGTCACGTTTATTTGATTTCTCATAAGTCTGACGCATTAGATTGCTTCAAACGATATACCAACTTGGTAGAAAATCAATTAACCATGAAGATCAAAACTTTAAGGACCGATCGAGGTCGTGAATATCTATCTGATCAATTTAAAAGTTTTTGTGATGAAAAGGGTATAGCTCGAAAGCTAACTATTTCTTATACTCCACAACAAAATGGTGTTGCAGAAAGAAGGAATAGGACCCTCTTAGACATGGTTAGGTCGATGATGGCGCAAGCAAATTTACTTATTTCCTTCTGGGGAGATGCGTTATTAACTGCTGCCTACATACTAAATCGTGTACCCTCAAAATCTGTTTCATCCACCCCATATGAATTATGGACTGGCAATAAACCTAACTTTGGAAAATGGCATCCTTGGGGGTGTGCAGCTTACATTCACAATAATTCTCACCAATATGGGAAACTTGGTCCTAGGGGGAAGAAGTGTATTTTTATTAGATACTATGAAACCTCCAATGGATTTGTTTTCATTGGTGAAAAAGTTGATAGGAGCGTGACAGAATTTGAGTCTCGTGATGTTGTTTTCTTAGAAGAGGACTTTCCTGTGAGAGGTGAGGTTAATAAAGATTTTCAATTGTATGAAAATCAAGAAAATGGCGCCTCAACCACAGTCGAGGGATTAGAGGGCACTCTTAATCCTCCCGTGGAACGTGGGAGCGACATAGTGCTTGATCTGACTCCTATGGAGCAAGATCATGAGCAATCTCAACCTCGTCGAAGCATCCGTGAATGTATCCCACGTCGTCACTTTGAGATTGAGGGAGAAGCATTCATGATTGCTCGATAGGATGATGAAAAGCCAAAATCGGTTAAAGAAGCTCTGTCTAGTCCTAAGGCTAAGGAATGGAGTAAAGCTATGGAAGAAGAAATGGAGTCAATGAACACTAATCAAGTCTGGGACTTGGTTGATCTACCGCCACGGCGAAAATCCATTGGAAATAAATGGATTCTCAAAATTAAACGTAAGGCGGATGGGTCCATAGAAAGATATAAGGCTCGACTTGTAGCAAAAGGCTACACACAAGAAGATGGAATTGACTATGAAGATACATTCTCACTTGTTGTGAGAATTACTTCTGTTCGCCTCGTTCTAGCTATAGTTGTATATATGGACTTAGAATTATACCAAATGGACATGAAAACTGCTTTTCTCAATGGAGAATTAGATGAAGAAATCTATAAGGATCAACCTTTGGGTTTTGAATCTAAAGGACAAGAGCGTAAAGTTTGCAAGCTCAAAAGATCTATATATGGTCTCAAGCAAGCATCTAGGCAATGGAACATCAAGTTTCATCAAGCAATCCGAAAGGATGGATTTATGATGATGGAAGAGGACCATTATGTGTATTTAAAATGTTTGAGTGATGGTTTTGTAATTTTTTCCTTATATGTCGATGACATTCTAATAGCTGGAAACAACAAAGACATGATTGATACCACTAAAAAATGGTTATCGTCAAACTTTGAAATGAAAGACATGGGTGAGGCTAGCTACGTGCTTGGTGTAAAGATCATAAGAGATCGCGCTAAAAGGCTTTTGGGTTTATCTCAAGAGACTTACATCAAAAAGATGTTGGAGCGCTATCATATGAAAGATAGCAAGCCGATGGATACCCCTGTTGAAAAGAGTTTGAGCCTAAGTCTTGATATGTGTCCCAAGACTCCAAAAGAGAAAGAAAAGATGTCCAGAGTACCTTATGCCAGTGCTGTCGGGAGTCTGATGTATGCAATGATGTGCACACGTCCTGACATATGTTATGCTATTGGTTTGGTCAGCCGATATCAATCAAATCCTGGTCAAAAGCACTGGATGGCAGTCAAGAGGATTTTGCGGTATCTGAAAGGAACTTCAGACTATATGTTATGTTATCAAGGGAAGAAGGATTTGCGCTTGATAGGTTACTCCGATGCTGATTGGGGAGGAGACGTTGATCAGTGCAAATCAACTTCATGATTTACTTTTTTGCTAAATGATAGTGCTATACTATGAAGTAGCAAAAAGTAATCTTGTGTAGCCTTATCCACTATGGAGGCTGAATACGTAGCTTATTCAGCAGCAACTCAAGATGCTGTTTGGTTAAAGAGTTTCCTGCATCACTTAGAAATTGTCAAATCAGCATCAGAACCTGTGACAATTTTCTGTGATAACACTGCTGCATTGGCTGTTGCCAAGGATCCTAAATATCATGGAAAGACCAAACACATCAAGAAAATATATCACTATATTAGAGATGTAATTACTGACAAGGACGTGGTCCTAAAATACATTTCTACCAATGACATGGTGCCAGACCCACTCACCAAGCCAATAGCTAGGGATGTTTTTATTAAACATGTAAAATCCCTAGGCTTGATTAGAATGTAATCTGTGGTTAGGATGCTTACAGTTTGTTGAATATTTGAATTTGATTTACATATTATTCAACACTTTGGAATATACTGTGAGAGTTATGTTGTACAATTCAATAAAGTATATCGATAGACTAAGATTGACTCACTCACACGACAATTGCCTCTAGCGCTTGTAAGGCGAGTAGAGATGAGACCATTTGAGTTATAGCGCTCAATTAGCGACTTTAGCGCAGTGGGAGCGAATTTAATTCAAAGCCATTAATTTGGAGTTGCCTTGATTAGGATCAAGATGAGGTTCAAAAATAACAGAGCCAACATGAATGTATCCCCACCATTCATGTGTCTATATGATGAAAGCCGAGTGTGAAATTAATCATTTGGCACAATAAATAGTGAGTAAATGAGAATTTCAAGTTTGGCGTCTGTGATTTGGTGACAAGACTAAGACTCGTATGGTGTATTACCTCTAATGAGGAGAGCAATGACATACATTCTTTGTCTTAAGAAAAGAAAAGAGAAACTCTGCCATAGCATGCATTTCATACTGCATGTGCTAGTCGACCTATCTGGAAGTGAAATAATAGATCCCTACTTCTTCACTGTGTGAGTCCTAGAGAGATCTAGACATAGATCTCAATACTTTACCCTTTGTAACTTTTGACTATATCATGATGTGATGTATTAATATTTTCTACCTTAAGGGTGTATCCTATAGTCATGGAATGATTCGACATAAAGGTGCACTCCTAGGAAAGCGAGTTAATTCAGATCTAATTGATATGAGGGTGAAAGAAAGAACATTTTTTTACTTTACACCTATTGCTTGTATTCATCGGCCGGGATAATCTCACTCAAAGGAGTTTAATATGATTTAGAATACTTGTAATTGTTGTGATGGATTGAGTATAGAATTCTTGAGGGATTGAATAATACTCAATTATGTGTGATTTAAAATGTTTGGGGTATATAAGTACACTTTCGAGAATAATTATATTTTTGAGGTTGATGTCTCCAATATGGCCTGTATGAGGTTTCTATATTAGAGCTCCCAATATCTGTGTGCTTCAGGTCGCACAGTCCGTTCACCTGTATGAATGATTTCTTATGCAAGTATAGAGTCCAGTCCATCATGGGCGAGTGGGAGATGTTGGACTTGGGCTGGGTCACCCATGTGGGCTAGACTCAGCCCAGCCCATTTGCTTGGGATTTGAGGCAGTTTTCTTGGAGATAACTGCTCTCAACTGCCAATATACGTTAAACGTATATTGGCAAGAAGAAAATTGAGCCTTACTCCCTCTTCTCTTTTTCCTGAAACGAAAAACAAGAAATCAGAAGTGTGTTCGAGACTGTGGATTTAATTTCGGTTCTAGTAATTGGAGTTAAGAGTTGAAGCATTGGAACCTACTACGATCCTGTCAAGTTTGTTGTACCGATCAAGAAACTAGTAAGTGTTTCTTCATTCTACTGACTCTACAATAACATCATGTAAATTTTTGATTGAATAGAGTAGAAAATTGGCTATGTAGCCAAAAACGACAAGAACATTGTGCAACAATGGCATAAGATACTCACGAATGACGGAAGATTGTAAGCCTGACATATAGGTGTAGAACAAACTAACTTAGAAGTAACATAAAATGCCTATTCCAGGTGGAGACATGGTTTCAATTATTTGGGTTGGGTTCAACAGCAGAATTTTTTGCTTAGTTGGGAAAAAAAAGCTGCAAAAGTAAAAAAGTACAATGAGAAAGATTGACAACAATTTTTTTAGTTGCTCATTTGCAATGCATATGTAAGGTATAGCAGTCAGCCATATGGTACAAAAGTAGAACACATTTGCTGGTGCACCTACAGGGCACTTGGCTTTCCAAATTGTGTTTGCTTGTGAGAGCTATAATCAGTTCATGGATTAAGGGAGACAGAGATGTAGCTCTGATAATGAGAAAACTCTAAATTGCACTCACAAGAATCGAGAGTTTGCTTGGTGAATGTTTCCAGCAATTCTTTTGTACTGAGTGGCGTATACCTGAATTATGTGACGCCCCGGTCCGGGCACGCCACGGGTGCCCTCCGGCACCGTCCTAGGCCACTAGTGCGATCATCCGGCGAACCGGAAATCCGGCGGCATCTCCCCGTATATCGGAGAGTCCCCGCCTGCATCAGAAAATGCGCAGCAAATATACAATCCATCACACTAGCAACCTAGCTAGGCCTCAGGCCTCAATCACATGCAATCCTGATCCAGGGGGCTCAGGCCATCCACTACCAGCATGCACAAACTGATAGTAATAATCAAATCATCAGATTCATAATATCATATAACCACACAATCAACTCAGCATACATCATGCATACACCCTCTGGTGCCAAATGGTTATAAGAATATCATGAATAAACATCAACACATCATATACAAAATACGTGCTTAGAGTATCTCTCTAGCACCCACATCCTACCCAGGGCCATCCATGTCACATCCCGCTCTCACTGATCCGCTCCACTAGTACCTGTACCTGTACCAGTATCACCTGTGGGGAGGAATGAAAGTAGAGGGTGAGCAAGAAGCTCAGTAGGGTTTAGAGTATGTAGAGTATAATGGCTGAATCCAAAATAGTAAGTTATGCAACAATATGAAAACTACCACATGCACGTATACTCAACAATCACATAAAACATCAACCCGGGCAATCCCATCAATGAGCAACCTCATCGATACCATGGCTCGTTCCATGTAATATCGAACGTGAGCAAGCTCACCAAAAAAACTCATCAATATCATGGTCGCTAACCATGACTATTGAATGGGAGCAAGCTCCCCAACATCAAACGCTCTTGGATTACCCGGTTGCGTGACTCTACCACGCCCGCACCACTCCAGGCAAGTCCCTCATGAACCATACCTCTAGTGCGTTATCCTACTTGGAGTTCACATGACTCAGTGGTAACTCTCATCACCTCGTCATCCCTCCAAGTAGCTTCCAAGAAACCTAAGGAGGCCCGAGTCCATACCCGGTCCCCCATGCAACTCTCATGCATTATGTCATGACATGCTGAATAGATATATATATGAACAACCTACATATATATACATAACTACCATGATGCGTGAACGGAAATCACATCGTGTCCATAGGAGATGGAACACACACACTCGGGTCATGCAACATCAAGAATCAACAAGAATCGCAATTAGGGTTCGTTTCCCCTTAGGAGAAATTAAGGCGAAAACACAAATGGAACGACCAATGAGGAATCGAAACGCTCTTAACATATCAAAAACGAACGATAGAAAGAATGGTTGGAAATCCCCTACCTCGTGTCGAGTAAATTACCACAATTTCCCAAATTCCGTTCCTAGGGTTCCGGTTTGCCCAAACCTACAATGTGGCATAACCGAACCCTCACAAGCATCAATATATCAACCATAACTCATATAAACATCAATTAAATCCATAAATTCGAAATCACTTACTTCTCTCTCTAGAAATTCCTTCCAAAATCCTCCAACTCACTCCAAGCTCAACTCAACTCCAAAACACAAACCAATCTACATAAACATCCAAAATCAACCTATAAACAACATATCTAAAGCATAGCACCCAACTCTTCAAGAATCTAGCAAATCTAGAAAAACCTAGAATTCCCAAAAACTAAGAAAAACTTACCAAATCACTTGAATCAACCTTGAATCTTCCTTGCTTAGCTTCAAGGATCATCAATCCCCAATCTCCAAGTCAATCTCTTGCCAAAATCTCCTTCTCTCTCTTCTTCTCTCTCACTTTCTCTCTCTAGTCAGGCTCCCAAGGTGGTGAAATGCCCAGAAATGTCTAAAACTAAGCTTAAAAACTGATTTCCCGATAACCGTCCGGACGCCTCAAGTGACCGTCCAGACGCTTACCCCTTTCTCCACCCTCTGCGCACTCCGCAGGCTTAACCGTCCGGACGCCTCATAAGGGTGTCCGGACGGTCTATTGTTCACAGCACCATTTTTTCTTCCCAAATATTTCTTTGCCTCAGTTTCAGCACAAACCGTCCGGACGGCTGTCCGGACGGTCTCTGTTTTCCAGAAACTCAGTTTTCCTAAATTTTATTTTCCGGCTCGGTTCAAGCTTCGATTTGATATCTTATGGGCTCGAAACGGACATGTATACAAAAAGTTATGGCCCATTTGCCGAACCTAGCTCAAAACCATTTTTCCATGATTCAGTACTTCTCGGATCATCCGTATTTCAACTCAAAACTAAAATTTTTGGGTCGGGGTTTCACATCCTTCCCCCCTTAATAAAATTTCGTCTCGAAATTTAACTACACACGTACCTGAATCACTGAACAACTCCGGGTACTTTTCCTTCATTCGAGACTCCAACTCCCAAGTTGCTTCTTCAACCCCGTGGTACATCCACATTACCTTTACTAATGGAATCACACTCGACCTCGTGACCTTGCTCTGTCGGTCTAGAATCTTCACCGGTTGAAGAGTGTAGCTCCCATCTTCCTCAACCTCCAACGTAGTCCAATATATCACATGCGACGGGTCCGGTTCATATTTCCGAAGCATTGATACATGGAATACATTGTGAACCTTCTCAAGCTTCGGTGGAAGTGCCAAACGGTACGCCACCGGTCCAACTATCTCCAAAATCTCAAATGGCCCCATAAACCTAGATGCCAACTTCTCATGCTTGCTATATCTCTGAATTCCCCGTCTCGGACTAACCTTCAAGAAAACCTTATCGCCTACAGCGAACTCCAAAGGTCTCCTCCTCCGGTCAGAATAAGACTTCTGTCGGCTCTGTGCTGTGATCAACCGTTTCCGTATCTCATCAACTCTCTCTCATGCTTCTTTGACCATCTCCGGTCCTGACAAAACTCTCTCACCAACCTCTGCCCAACACAAAGGCGACCTACAAGGCCTCCCGTAGAGCGCCTCGTAAGGTGCCATCCCGATACTACTTTGGAAAGAGTTGTTATACACAAACTCCGCCAAATGTAAGTACCGATCCCAACTTCCTCCAAAATAAACTACACATGCCCGTAGCATGTCCTCCAAAATCTGTATGGTTCTCTCACTCTGCCCATCACTCTGAGGATGATAAGCTGTAGAGAAATCTAACTTCGTTCCCAATGCCTCCTGTAAACTACTCCAGAATCTACTTGTGAACCACGGGTCTCGGTCCGACATAATAGATAATGGAATTCCATGAAGTCTCACAATCTCCTTGACATACATCCTACTCAAGGTCTCCAACGAATCCGTCTTGTTCATAGGTAAGAAGTGTGCAGACTTGGTCAATCTGTCCACTATCACCCAAACCGTGTCATGCCTCCTCTGAGTCATTGGCAACGCCGTCACAAAGTCCATCGTGATCTTCTCCCACTTCCATTGTGCTACCGGTAAGGGTTGCAACAATCCAGTTGGTCTCTGATGTTCTGCCTTCACTTGTTGACAAGTAAGACACCTCGTCACAAATCTAGCAACATCGGCCTTCATACCCTTCCACCAGAAACTCTGCTTCAAGTCTCGGTACATCTTCGTACTCCCTGGATGTATAGCAAACCAAGAATGATGTGCTTCCTTTAGAATCTCTTGTCTCAACTCATCATCTTCGGGAACTACTAACCTTCCCGCATATCGTACTCCTCCATCATTCCCTCGAACCCATCCAAGACTCTCATCAATCACATCAAATGTATGATCCCCATTCTATGCATCTATAACCTTCTGAACCATCATAGGTCTCGAAGTTATAGAACAACACAAATAGGTCTTTTCCTCTTGACTCCTCAACTCCAATCCAAACTCATTGATTGTCTCCACAATTTCCCACTCATGCATGAATAAGCTAGCAACCTTCTGCTTCCTACTCAATGCATCCGCAACTACATTCGCTTTACCAGGATGGTATTGCAAATTAAAATCAAAATCCTCCAAGTACTCCATCCACCGCCTTTGCCGTAAGTTCAACTCTTTTTGGGTGAATAGGTACTTGAGGCTTTTGTGATCCGAGAACACCTCAAACGTCTCTCCGTAGAGATAGTACCTCCACTGCTTAAGAGCAAATACCACTGCCGCCAACTCCAGATCATGCACTGGATAATTCCTCTCATGTGTCTTCAACAACCTCGAACCATACTCTATCACTCGGCCCTGCTGCATCAACACACAACCCAACCCGACTCCAGATGCATCACAATACACCTGATAGCCAACATTTCTCTCCGGAACTACTAACACTGGAGGTGTTGTCAACCTCTTCTTCAACTCTTCAAATGCAGCCTCACATTCGTCTGTCCACACAAACGGTGTACCCTTCTTCGTGAGCTGCCTCATCGGTGAAGCAACTCTTGAGAAGTCCTCGATAAACCTCTGGTACTAACCTGCCAACCCTAGGAAACGCCGGATCTCAGTCACATTCTTCGGTCTCTCCCAATTCAAAACCGACTCAATTTTGGAGTAGTCAACCGCTATGCCTTCTTGAGTGATCACATGGCCTAGGAACTTTACTTCCGTGGCCCAAAATTCACACTTACTCAATTTAGCATACAGTTGATTCTCCCTCAACGTCTGTAACACTACCCTCAAGTGTTCCTCATGCTCTTCCTCCGTAGGAGAATAAATCAATATATCATCAATAAACACAACTAAATACTTGTCCAAAAACGGTCGAAGAACCCTTTGCATTAGGTCCATGAATACCGCAGGGGCATTTGTCAACCCGAACGACATCACAAGGAACTCATAATGCCCATAACGAGTTCTAAACGCTGTTTTCTAGATATCCTCATCCTTAATCCTCAACTGATGATAACCCGACCTCAAGTCAATCTTAGAGAAATGCCTAGTACCTCTCAATTGGTCAAACAAATCATTGATCCTAGGCAACGGATACTTATTCCTCACAGTAACCTTATTCAATTGCCTATAATCAATACACATCCTCAAACTTCCGTCTTTCTTCTTGACAAACAACACCGGTGCTCCCCACGGGGACACACTCGGTCTAATGAACCCCAAGTCTAGCAACTCCTCTAACTGAGTACTCAACTCTTTCAACTCTGCTGGAGCCATCCGATACGGCGGAATCGAAATTGGCTTGACATTCAGATGTAACTCAATAGCAAAGTCAATCTCCCTCTTCGGAGGTAATCCCGGCAGCTCTTCCAGAAATACATCCATAAACTCTTCCACTACCCGAATCATAGTAGCTACATCTCTCTTAGGAGCCGAAGTCACCAAACTTGTGACTCTACAATCCAAATACGAAGGGTTATCCATGAAATGAGGGCATGGCATCCCCTTCGATCCCTGTAGAAGAATCACCCCACCCTCTGGTACTCTAAGAGTGATCCTCCTTTGCCAAAAGTCAAGCACTCCTTGGTGCTTTGTCAACCAATCCACTCTGAGTATCACATCGAAGTCTTTGAAATCTAACACATACAAATCGGCTTGTAGAGATATCTCTCCAAACCGACACTCACAACCGAACACTACCTCCTCCAACGTGGTAAAGTGCCCGATTGGTGAGGACACCGTAAACATTCTCCTAATCGGTGAAATCTCCACCGCTAGTGCGTTCGCTAACGAACTAGTAATAAATGATGAGGTAGCTCCATAATCAAACAAGACTCTTGCCCAACAATTCGAAATAAAAAATGTACCTCCAATGAAGTTGGGATGCTCCTGTGCCTCATGATGTCCCATAGCAAAGACACGACCATCTGTCAGGGCATACTGCTGCTGCTGAGACTGTCTACCTCCACCTCGCCCTCTCCCTCCCGATGGAACAGTGGAAAGAAGAGTTGGAGGTGGTACCCCCGGTATGCTCTGTTTCTGTGCTCTCTGGTTGCTCTCTGGACATTCACTTTTTCTGTGACCCAACTTGCCACACCCAAAGTACTTAAATCCAGAAGATCTGCACTCATTCTTCATGTGTCCCTCTTTCCCACACTTGTAGCACATCACCTTGCCCCCTTCAAGCCTTGGACCCTTGACTCGGTCCCCTCTCTGATGACGAAAATCAGTCCTCTGCTTCTTGTGGCTGCCACCACCACCATCACCACCACTACTCTCAGTCACCGGACGCTTCCTCTGAGCCTCATTCCGCTCACTCACCTCAAAGTCCAACGCCATCTCAACTGTATCATCATACGATACCACCCTAGTGGCCATCACCATCCTCCCAAGACTGGGTAGCAACCCATCTCAGTACCTTGCCGCCTTCTTTGCATCGGTAGGAGCAAACTCTCTCCCAAATCGATACAACTCCTCAAACTGCTTAGTGTACTGAGACACCGTCATCTCTGATGTCTGCAACAAATCTAGAAACTGCTTGGCCTTCTCAGTCTACAGAGGTCTCGGCACAAACTTCTGCATGAACAACTGCTCAAAAGAGGTCCAAGTCAGTTTATTCCGCCTCTGACCCATAGACATCCACCATTCATAGGCCACTCCACTCAAATAATAAAACACAAACTTCACCCGTCGCTCATCAGGTATCTCCAACGTGTCCATCCTCATGCTCAACTAATTGAACCACTCCTCCGCCCCCACACCTGTTCCATCTTCAGAAAAGGTTGGAGGAGTAGTCCTCCTCAATTGGTCCACCTCATACATACCCCTTCCAGCTCTCGGTGATGTAGCCACCTCAGTAGTAGCCTCGGGTACCACTCCCTTAGTACGAGTGCCAGTTGCACCTATCGCCTGAGCCACTGCTTGTGCTATCGTCTGTGCCTGTGTCTGCACCATACTCATCATCAAACTAGCTAACCCCTCCATCGTCACCGATTGCCCCCCTGTGGTAACAGGAGCAACAGGTTCTGCAGGTGGTGCCTGCTGATCATCACTCTCCATCGGTAGTCCCTCATGAACTATCTCTTCCTCTCTCAACTCCGGATCCACATTCGGAACCGAATCCTCAGTGCTAGGTGTGCCTCTAGCAACACGCTCCACCCCATCACTACGGCCTCTACCTCGGCCCCTACCAACTCCCCGTCGGCCTCTGCCACGACAAGAACATTGTGCAACAATGGCATAAGATACTCACGAATGACGGAAGATTGTAAGCCTGACATATAGGTGTAGAACAAACTAACTTAGAAGTAACATAAAATGCCTATTCCAGGTGGAGACATGGTTTCAATTATTTGGGTTGGGTTCAACAGCAGAATTTTTTGCTTAGTTGAGAAAAAAGAGCTGCAAAAGTAAAAAAGTACAATGAGAAAGATTGACAAAAAAAATTTTAGTTGCTCATTTGCAATGCATATATAAGGTATAGCAGTCAGCCATATGGTACAGAAGTAGAACACATTTGTTGGTGCACCTACAGGGCACTTGGCTTTCCAAATTGTGTTTGCTTGTGAGAGCTATAATCAGTTCATGGATTAAGGGAGACAGAGATGTAGCTCTGATAATGAGAAAACTCTAAATTGCACTCACAAGAATCGAGAGTTTGCTTGGTGAATGTTTCCAGCAATTCTTTTGTACTGAGTGGCGTATACCTGAATTATGTGACGCCCCGATTCGGGCACGCCACGGGTGCCCTCCGGCACCGTCCTAGGCCATTAGTGCGATCATCCGGTGAACCGAAAATCCGGCGGCATCTCCCCGTATATCAGAGAGTCCCCGCCTGCATCAGAAAACGCGCAGCAAATATACAATCCATCACACTAGCAACCTAGCTAGGCCTCAGGCCTCAATCACATGCAATCCTGATCCTAGGGGCCTCAGGCCATCCACTACCAACATGCACAAACTGATAGTAATAATCAAATCATCAGATTCATAATATCATATAACCACACAATCAACTCAGCATACATCATGCATACACCCTCTGGTGCCAAATGGTTGTAAGAATATCATGAATAAACATCAACACATCATATACAAAATACGTGCTTAGAGTATCTCTCTAGCACCCACATCCTACCCAGGGCCATCCATGTCACATCCCGCTCTCACTGATCCGCTCCACTAGTACCTGTACCTGTACCAGTATCACCTGTGGGGAGGAATGAAAGTAGAGGGTGAGCAAGAAGCTCAGTAGGGTTTAGAGTATGTGGAGTATAATGGCTGAATCCAAAACAGTAAGTTATGCAACAATATGAAAACTACCACATGCACGTATACACAACAATCACATAAAACATCAACCCGGGCAATCCCCTCAATGAGCAACCTCATCGATACCATGGCTCGTTCCATGTAATATCGAATGTGAGCAAGCTCACCAAAACAACTCATCAATATCATGGTCGCTAACCATGACTATTGAATAGGAGCAAGCTCCCCAACATCAAACGCTCTTGGATTACCCGGTTGCGTGACTCTACCACGCCCACACCACTCCAGGCAAGTCCTTCATGAACCATACCTCTAGTGCGTTATCCTACTTGGAGTTCACATGACTCAGTGGTAACTCTCATCACCTCGTCATCCCTCCAAGTAGCTTCCAAGAAACCTAAGGAGCCCCGAGTCCATACCCGGTCCCCCAGGCAACTCTCATGTATTATGTCATGACATGCTGAATAGATATATATATGAACAACCTACATATATATACATAACTACCATGATGCATGAACGGAAATCACATCGTGTCCATAGGAGATGGAACACACACACTCAGGTCATGCAACATCAAGAATCAACAAGAATCATAATTAGGGTTCGTTTCCCCTTAGGAGCAATTAAGGCGGAAAGACAAATGGAACGACCAATGAGGAATCGAAACATAACTCGTGTCGAGTAAACTACCACATCGAAATATCAAAAACGAACGATAGAAAGAGTGGTTGGAAATCCCCTACCTCGTGTCGAGTAAATTACCACAATTTCCCAAATTCCGTTCCTAGGGTTCCGGTTTGCCCAAACCTACAATGTGGCATAACCGAACCCTCACAAGCATCAATATATCAACCATAACTCATATAAACATCAATTAAATCCATAAATTCGAAATCACTTACTTCTCTCTCTAGAAATTCCTTCCAAAATCCTCCAACTCACTCCAAGCTCAACTCAACTCCAAAACACAAACCAATCTACATAAACATCCAAAATCAACCTATAAACAACATATCTAAAGCATAGCACCCAACTCTTCAAGAATCTAGCAAATCTAGAAAAACCTAGAATTCCCAAAAACTAAGAAAAACTTACCAAATCACTTGAATCAACCTTGAATCTTCCTTGCTTAGCTTCAAGGATCATCAATCCCCAATCTCCAAGTCAATCTCTTGCCAAAATCTCCTTCTCTCTCTTCTTCTCTCTCACTTTCTCTCTCTAGTCGGGCTCCCAAGGTGGTGAAATGCCTAGAAATGTCTAAAACAAAGTCAGAGGACAGACATGAACCTATGAGAAATTTACAGATATTGGCCAATTGTTTTTCAGACAGACATAGGTACACAATAATTTATAAATATATAACTTCTTTCCAGTCAATGGAAGGTATCTAGTATATGTATGTATAATATTTCAATTACCAACACCAGAGATACCAGCTGTCACCTATACGTATCTACTTTCCTACCTCAATGAGTTATTAGTCAAAACCTTTGGTTCCCTATATTGGACCATGTGCACATTGGCTTGGATTAATAAAAACAACTGCTCATCCTGTGCACAAGGCTGTCGCAGTGGACGAAATAGGTACAGAGATGATGTACATAGAACTTACCTCCACATAATATACGGAGAGACTGTTAACTAGGAATTCAACTTGTAACCTCTAGGTTAAACCATTGCCACTCTACCACTGGACCACACACTCGCTTGTGGATTAAGCTGAGGTTGTCGTGGACTCATGGTAGCAAGGCACAATCCTCACACCATTCAACCCAACTCTCTTGATAATAATGAGAGAACAATGATGAGCTTTCTAATATGATAATGATATAAAAAAATAATATTAGCAATATTTCCATGATTATATTTTTAGCCATAAATTGGATACTAGAGGTCACATGTTCACAATTCCACAATTTAAATATTATGTGAAGATAAGGTCTGCGTACATCCTTTCTTTCTGACCCCCCTATTGCTGGAGGCTTATGCACAAGAGGTTTTTATCCATTGTACCATAAATTAGCTATTGTTAAGCAGTAAGCAAAACTCTCAGATTCTTTACCAAAACGAAACAATTGAATGATTGTAATAGAGCAATTAAGTGTTACCAGTAAAACTGGTCAGTGTATGCAAGGAAAGAGATGAAACAATCAGTAGAGTGGAATTTAGAGCATCAACTAAGAAAAAAAAAAGAACACCCAAAGCAAGGAAGTTATTGTACCCAAGACTAAGTGCAAGTTCTTGAGCAACATTTTGGTTAATTTCAGTAGAGTCTCCAACAATGTAGATAGAAGTTCCCTTCAATAGTTGCATACTTGCTGCTGTCAAGGACTCCCATGATTCTACAATGTCCGGCCATTTCAGTTCTGGATCTTGCTTCTTCAAGTTAATAACAAGTTGATCATTATCCATGTACCTGTCCAAACAATTAATCACATATAAAGTACGTATGGAAACACCCATTCAAAGTTATACAAATCATGTACGTTTAGAATCGCACCATATTGTTTCTGCAGGCTTTATTCTGTCAAAGAGATGATTAGTTTCTATAAGTGGGACGCGTTGAACTCTGACTGTTAAAGACATGTCATCTGAGTCCACATATATATCTTTTTAACTATGAATATCGAAGTTCCCAAGAGGTAACCTCAATTCCACCTCAGATGAACCATCAGAAAACTGTAATGTATTTCACAAAGTTACTACTTAAAAAAGAATGAAATACCAACAATCTTAACTATTAATTCACTAGGTCCAAATAACCCAATGGAGTCAAATACATCTCCACAGGATACGTTTAGCAACTCAGAATTATCCTAGAGAATTTACAAATTAAGGTAAACAACTATCGTGCACAAGGCCTTCGTAGTGGAAAAGGGTCGAAAACAAGCAAAATGTATGCAGAACTTAGCCCACATAATATGTGGAGAGCTTGTTTCCAAGAATTAAACTTGTAACAACTCTAACATTAGCCACATGTTTTCTTGTAAATTCCCAAATGTGAACTTTAATTAACTGAATGTTTTTCTTCTATATGTTCTATGTGATGGAAACTAATAACAATTCCTTCTCTTGCTAGTTATCTAAAAATAAGCCAAGTAAAATGCTATGCTCTGCTCTATTTGGTCCTAAAGCTAAGGAATGGAATAAGGCTATGGAAGAAGAAATGGAGTCAATGAAAACTAATCAAGTCTGGGACTTGGTTGATCTACCTCCAAGGCCAAAATCCATCGGAAACAAATGGATTCTCAAAATTAAAAGTAAGGCAGATATGGGTCCATAGAAACATATAAGGCTCGACTAGTAGAAAAAGGCTACACACAAGAAGAGGGAATTGACTATAAAGATATATTTTCACCTGTTGTGAGAATTACTTATGTTCGCCTCGTTCTAGCTATAGTTGTACATATGGATATAGAATTATACCAAATGGACATAAAAACTATTTTTCTCAGTGGAGAACTAGATGAAGAAATCTATATGGATCAACCTTTGAGTTTTGAGTTTAAAGGACAAGAGCGCAAAGTTTGCAAGCTCAAAAGATATATATATGGTCTCAAGCAAGCATCTAGACAATGGAACATCAAGTTTCATCAAGCAATCCAAAGGGATAAATTTACAATGATGGAAGAGGACCATTGCGTGTATTTAAAAGGTTCGAATGATGGTTTTGTAATTTTGTCCACGTATGTCGATAACACTCTAATAGTTGGAAATAACAAAGAGATAATTAACATTACTAAGAAGTGATTATCATCAAACTTTGAAACGAAAGATATGGGTGAGGCTAATTATGTACTTGGTGTGAAGATCATAAGAGATCACACTAAAAAACTTTTGGGTTTATCTCAAGAGACTTATATCAAAAAGATGTTGGAGCGCTATCACATGTAAGATAGCAAGCCCATGATTACTCTTGTTGAGAAAAGTTTGAACCTAAGTATTGATATGTGTCTCAAGACTCCAGAAGAGAAAGAGAATATATCCAGAGTACCTTATGCCAGTACTGTCGATAGTTTGATTTATGTAATGATGTGCAAACGTCTCGACATCTGTTATGTTGTTAGTTTGGTTAGCCAATTTCAATCAATCCCAGGTCAAAAGCACTGGATGGTAGTCAAAAGGATTTTGCGGTATCTGAAAGGAACTTCAGACTACATGCTATGTTATCAACAGAATAAGGATTTGCGTCGAATTGGTTACTCTGATACTGATTGAGGAGGAGATGTAGATTAGAGCAAATCAATCTTAGGATATGCTTTTTTGCTAAATGATAGGGCTATAATATGGACTAGCAAAAACCAATCCTGTGTAGCCTTGTCCACGATGGAGGCTGAATACGTAGCTTGTTTCGTAGCAACACAAGATGCAATTTGGTTAAGGAGTTTCCTGCAGTATTTAGAAGTTGTCAAATAGACAGCAGAACCTGTGATAATTTTTTGTGATAACACTGTTGCATTGGTTGTTGCCAAGCATCCCAAATATCATGGAAAAACAAAACATATTAAGAAAACATATCACTATATTAGATATGCAATTACTGACAAGGACGTGGTCCTAAAATACATTTCTATATATAGCATGGTGGCTAACCCACTCACCAAGCCAATAGGTAGGGATGTATTTCTCAAACATGTAAAATCCGTAGGCTTGAGTAGAATGTAATCTGTAATTAAGATGCTTACAATTTGTTGAATATTTGAATTTGATATACTGTAAAAGTTAAGTTGTACAATTCAATAAAGTATGTCGATAGGCTAAGATTGACTCACTCACAGGAGAAATGCCTCTAGCGTTTGTAAAGCAAGTAGAGATGAGACTATTTGAATTATAGTGCTCAATTAGTAACTTGAGCGCAGTGGGAGCAAGTCTAATTCAAAGCCATTAATTTAGAGTCGCCTTGATTAAAATCAGGATGAGGTTCTAAAATGAGAGAGCCGACATGAATGAATCCCCGCCATTCGTGTGTCTATATAATGGAAGCCGAGTGTGAAATTAATCATCTGACACTAATAATAGTGAGTAGATGAGAATTTCAGGTTTGACGCCTGTGATTTGGTGACAAGACTAGGACTCGTATGGTGTGTTACCTCTAATGAGGAGAGAAATAACATACACTCTTTATCTTAGGATAAGAAAGGACAAGCTCTGCCATAGCATGCAATTCATACTGCATGTGCTAGTCGACCTATTAGGAAGTGAAAGAATGGATCCTTGCTTCTTCACTATATGAGTCCTAAAGAGATCATAATATAGATTTCAAATACTTTACCTTTTGTAACTTTTGACTATATCATGATGTGATGTATTAATGTTTGCTACCTTAAGGGTGTATCTAATAGTCATGGAATGATTAGACTTAAAGATGCACCCTAGATATGAGTTTAGTTACAACCCATCAAAATTAATAGAAAAGCAAGGGAAGGAGAAACCATGAGTTTGATACACAAGAGAATGAAGGTTGAGAGAGAAAGCCTCCAAAGCAATAGCAATCCAAGAGCCTAATGTTTGGAACCCTTTCCTATCTTTTTCCAGCCTATTTATACCTAATACAAGCCCCCTAAGGGTCCCCAATTAGATTTACACGTTTTAGAGCTAAAAAGCCTAGTAAAACTAGGTTTCCCACAAAACTAGGCAGATCCAAGCGCCCTTCTGGCGCTGGAGCACCCAAAGGGCGTTTTTTGCTGTCTTTTTCTGTCTTTTGAAATGCTAGCGCGCCCAAAGGGCATTGGTAGAACGTTTTCTGCTATTTTTTGTCCGTTCGAGCTCCAATTCGGCTACAACTTCACACCAACCCTCCTATATATGAAACACAGAAAATCTCAAAGTATCAACTTAATCTTTACTCAAAATAATATAAATGTGTCTCAAAATATGCATGAAAATGCGATATAAAATGCACACATCAAATACCCCCACGCTTATTTGTTTCTCGTCCTTGAGAAAATTAACTAATTGACATAGCACAGTCAAGTTCCATGCCTCCATTAATCTCAAAAATTTAACCCACAAAATCGCAACCATAGACAATAAACAAAATTCCACAAGAGAAACTTAAACAAAATAGAATCAACTCACCGACACATCCATCTCAAGTACATACCAGTCACCTATCACATATCTCTTAGCTTCAACTTCAAATCTCACCAGAATGTCACTCAAAAAGAAAGCACACTTGAATGGTTATATCTCTCTTATGTATGTGGGAGAATAAAATGAATAAAATAATGTAAACCCATACAGAAATGGTTATAAAGGATGAATAAGAGGAATATCATAGTATGAGTTTCATTCATGGAAATCACTTACCAAGAATCGTGAACCATGCCTTGAATCGTTCCCAAATGTAGACCAAGCTAATCTAAGATCAAGTAGGACTTTTAGGCTTGTAACGTAAATGTGAAATGGTAGTAATATTGGCAAAGAGGGTTGTTGAACACAAGTAATTTCGAAAAGAACCATCAAATTAATTCACATATTGTATCATCTCAAGTTATCATGCCATATCTTTCTACCATACCACACTTCTCATCTTCTCAAAAATTGTTCACATCACTCATTCAAGCTAATTGCTTCTTTTTTATTTTTTTCGGCAATTTTTTTCCTTTCTTTCTCTAGAACTTTTCAATTTTTCTTTTTGTTGTTCCTTTCTTCAATTTTTTCTTCTAGCCATATTCACCACACCCCCACACTTGGTGTCCTTTCACATCATAGAATGCCAAATTTTGACATAATTCGCAATAAGCACATTATATCCATTGTAACTACTTTTCCTCAACTCATGGTTCTCTCAAGCACACAAATCATGCTAATTCCCAATAAGTCACGAAATCTGAAAATTAAGCACAAGAAGTCAAATGGGTATACTAAGAGAAGTTTGTGTTTAGGCTCAAAAGGGGTTATAGCGGTAAAATTATAGAAGAGTAGGCTAGAAAGGCTCAAACGAAGTGAATGAAGGCCTACTTTCATCTCTTAGACTCTACCCAATCGTCATAAGAAAAATCCATCAAGACATTAATTCACAAAGACATTCAGTTCGTGATTGAAATAAAAATAAGATGAGCAAGAAGAATTGAAGCATGAAAGAATATATGAAATAAGAAACATATCCCTCAAAATAAACGATAGGCACAATTCTCACAGGGTTAAGTCTCCACAAGTATGTATGTGACAAGGACTAGCATGAAACTTTTGATTTCATATGTCAAGCAATGATTCACATAAAGTCTAGCTTCCTACTCACATTATTAAGCATCATATCCATAGGAGCGATCAAATGAAACAAAATTAATTTCATCATGGTGGAGGACATGGAACCAACACACACAAATTTAAATTCGATTATTTTATTAAAAATCCACTTTCGTAGTTACACACGATAGTACGTAGCATGTACTATAAGCCTTTAAACCCTAGGTGCCCCTAGTAGGACGAGTTATAGTCTCGTAAGGGTTTATTAGAACGTTACCCACAAACATTCAAAAAGTTTTTTTTTTGTTTTTTTTTTTGTTAGACTAATCCTCCCCTCACACTTGAAATATGCAATGTCCTCAGTGCATAGAAGAAAGTAAAAATAGCACAAAAATTCAGAGTTAGAGCAACACAACCTGACAGTGAAGCCTCCCAAAAATTTAATTCTCGAGTAGCTTTGTGGCACTGCACAGTTCGTACCAAATCTTCAATATCTCTGTTGTCTAAACTCCGATTGGCAAACCGTAAAATTCTACAAAAATTAGACATCCGTAGCTTTCTGTGCATATATAGATCACAATCTGGTGCTTTTTGAGCTATTCCCAGAAATTTTTCTTTTCAACGGTTCTAGATAGCATTTTCTTCTGGCACTTGCAATAAAACTTCTTGCGTGAGAAGAAAGGAGATTATTCGTATGAAACAAAAATTGAAAGAAATAATAATAAATGATAATAAAATGAAACGAAGTTACCTAGGTGGGTTGCCTCCCACCAAACGCTTGATTTATAGTGTAAGCGAGACTTAGTTCTTCCAATAGCCAAATTAGTGAACTTGGAAGCCCACTTCCTTACATTGTCTTGAAGCAGACAACTTGTTCCTTTTTCCCTTTTTCTAAACATAACTCTCTTGTGTTGCATGCTTCCAATTAAATTAACCAACTCAACCTTGGGTGAATGTTCTACTTGTTCCACTAGTCCAGTATTAATAGCAAGTACCTTCTCCATCGCTTTCTCTCCTTTTACTGCTTGAGAAATAAAAGTCATCATGTCTTCATCATTTTCCATTGATATTGTGCCTTCATACACATCAATTTTCATCTTCGAAGTCTTCATGAATGGTCGCCCTAAAATCGGCAAGGGTTCCTCTCCATGACCTTGGCAATCCTGCATATCAAGTACTAGAAAGTCAACTGGAAAAATTAGCTTATGTGCCTTAACTAAAACATCTTCTAGTACTCCCTTTGGATATCGAACGGATTGATCAGCTAGTTGAATGACTACAAAGGTCTTTTTAAGCGTACCTACACCCAAAGATTCAAAGACAGAAAAAGACATTAAATTAATTGATGCTCCCAAATCTAATAAAGCATGTTCAATTTTTTATTGCCTATGCAACAAGGTATAGTGAAACTCCCTGGACCTTGAGCTTTGGTGGCAACGACTTTGATAATAGGACGCTACACTCTTCGGTCAATTAGACGGCCTCACTTTTAACTACTTCCTTCTTTTCTAGCAACTCAGAAGACTCCATAGAATCCAGTGATGGATTTGAAGCTTCATTGGGTCCATCCGTTAGCTTTGTACTTGTCTTTGGAGTTTCTCTTTGGGATAACGGTGGCTTCCGATTCATCCTAAGTCGACTTGGGAATGGAATACGGGGAGTATAAGGATTCTTCGCATAATATCGGTCGACAGGATCCAAGTTGTAAGTGCTAGGCGCCCTTAAAACACTGGAGCATTTTAAGGGCGTTTTTCTCTAACCCTCGTTAGGCCCTTCTGGTGCTGGAAGGGCGTTTTCTTCTGCCAATTCATCTGTAACTCCACTTTTCTCACTGTTCCCTGCATCAACATCCTCATTAGCAGAATCTATATCATTTTTCACAATGTTACCTTTTCAAAAATGAATAGTCATAGCTTGCTCCCTATTTTTCACAATGTTACCTATTTTTCACAATGTTACCTTTACACGTTTTAGAGCTCAAAAACCTAGTAAAACTAGGTTTCCCACGAAACTGGGTAGATCCGATCGCCCTTCCAGCGCTGGAGCGCCCAAGTTGCTGGAAGAAGTGAGGTTGATGTTTGTACTCAGTTGAACTTAACAACATCGAGCTTCTTATTGATGATCCCAATTCGAAAGTAAATACTATCCACCTTGATCTCATCAATATCAAACCAAAGATGCTTCAGGTTACTCATATCGCTCCGCAGAAATCAATGGAAAAACACAATAAAACAAACTGATACAAAATATGTAGATTAAAGTTACATTTAAAATGCAGTTTTAGCAACAATTTATATATGGATTTGTTCCTTTAACATGCTTTGGGAAAATTTCAGGAGTGAATTTTTGAGCTACATTCATACTGCCCTTGATCTCCATGGCACCCCTGTATCCGTCAAATATCACAAAACAATATTGTATTATGAATAAAAGAGTTTTATTGTGATGATAGTGGGGTGGATCAACATCTAACGCAAATAGTTAGCCGTTGAAGGTTATGCTAATCCATTTTTACCAAGTTTAGTAGGGTGATTCACCAAAAGAAACTCTATTAGGGCCACAAAAGAGAACTATTGTCATTAGCTTGGGAGATCAATCAATCTAAACGTGTGACCTATGTCCTTTTTTGTAGTTGTGTCATTGTAAATCTACATTAAGATTTCAAATAACAGAAAATGATTCTTTGTATTTAAGAATCACATATTGCGCCTAAAGATTAGTTTACATAAGGTTTATGCAACTAAATAGCAATTGCAATCATCTATAGAAGTTAAATACCAATAAGATTTTATTCTTGACAATACGAATATGAGAAATTAATAAAATAAGACTATGCTAATGTGCACGATCATGTAGGATCGAATGCCTTTGGCTCTCATGGGAAGGCTATTTCCATGGTTTGAACCACATGATATCTTTTTCAAACACCATTTATATTATTACTATCTGTTAGAACTGCGATTTACTAAATTGGCAACGAACATGAAATTGATTGAAATAAAATTGTAATTGAATACAAAACCAGTCGAATCTGAAACACAATGCATAAACCATAATCTTTCTACCCCACTAAATAGATTTGAAGTGAGGGTTGCAGACGCAAATTTCCTTAAAGCGATTTTGTCCTCTGCTATTCGATGCCAACAGACAATGGACAGTCGCTTCCCAAGATACAACGTTTCATCTATAACAGTAAGTGGCACTGTCAGTACTATTATACTCAGGCGAACTGTAGCACAAACTAATGTTCTGTCTCTCTCAGATCACGAAAAAACAGTTGTTTTTTTCCAGTACTGTAAACCTGCGAATTTCATTGTATTTATAGGGAAAAAGTTCAAATCAGAGTTGAAGTAGAAGTCCAAGATTGACTCTGACTAGAAGTCCGATATTGAATCTGAGTAGAAGTCTGAGATTGACTCTGAGTAGAAGTACTAAACGTGATCACCATTCTAATACAAATAGTAGTCTGTATTAGAGTTAAACTAGGACTTGGAAAATCCATTAATTGTAGGAATTTTTTGGAGCCAAAAATATAGGAATAGACTTAGGTTCATCCTATCTTAAGAATGGATTTGTGCCATTCTTTCCTTACTTCAAATTTCCAACACTATCATGGTGCCTGAAGGCATAGAACCAATCATCCATTAAACCCTAAAACCTGCCGTTCCGATTCTTCCCTCTGCCATCCAGCATGCTAGAGATGAGAGATTACCCTCTTGTGCTTCTCTTTTTTGGATTCTTCTCTTCTTCAAAGTCCTTGGCTTTCTTCTCTCCCAAAAACAACTCCTCAGCCACTTTTGCTGTGTGAATATGCCTCTTCTTCCTGCTCTATCCACCAATTACAAAGACCTCAATTGCGTCATCTTCGAATTTCGATAATTCATGGATACTAGTGGTCACCTTTCTTTGTAATCATAGGGGTAGTCGGCTTCATCTCCTCTCTGGTTTCGGGTTAGATAGGCATCTTCAAATTACCATCGCACCGTACTGAATGAATTTCCCAATGTTTTGAAGCTACTATCAAAATCTCATCTCAATAAGACCACGGATCGCTTCTCGATCATTGATTAAAAAAAACTGGCACAGTATCTATTTTCCTCAAAATTCCAGTGACGTTCTATCATAAACTAGGTTAGATAGATGTCCTCCAACGACAATCGCACCGTACTGAATAAATTTCCCGATGTTATGAAATCACTATCCAAATTTTACTTTGATCGGACCACAGATAGTTTCCAGATCACTGATTGAAAACCTGGTGTACAGCTTGATGATAAGCTTGTAGTGGTGGAATGGGATAAGCTATGGTGATGGTGATGTTGTGGTTCAAGCGATGGCTGGAAAAGTGAGGAATTGAGCCACGATGAAGATTGATTTTGGTGGCAAGGAATTCTGGTAGCTAGAAGATGATCTGATCCCCCTCATTGATTGATGTTTTTTGGGTATAAGAAGAGAAGAGGTTGTGGTAGTGGTTAGGGTAGGTGGAGATTAGGTGAGGGTGGGTGGATTAGTAGGTAAAAGTGGTTAGTGAATGGTTGGTGGGGTGATAGTGATGGAGGAGTGGGTGAAGATGGTAGGTGAGGGATTGTGCCCAAAAGTATATATCCGAAATAAATATTATCGAGTCCCCAAAAATAAAATACTGGACCAAAGTCGGATAAAAATAGGGTACTACAGCTGCCCCCTTTGCATGACCTTTACGTAGTAATAGCGCGCAAAGGAGTAGTAAACCTATTTTTGGTCCAATTTCACGAAAATGCACTGGATCACTACAATCATTTCTAGCTTGGTTGGCTATTGGAAAGAATTTTTGAAAAACGCTCGGGATTTCTAGAGCCATTCCAGACTTGGGTAAAATTTTGATAAAATAAAATTGCTCAGAATCACTGTAGCCATCTCCGGCTTGGCTGAAATTTTGAAAGAATAAAATTGCTCGGGATTACTGTAGCCATCTCCAGCTTGGCTAAAATTTTGAAAATTTTGTTTATTTTAAAAATATGCACGGGATTATTGTAGCCAGCTCCGGCCTGACTGAAATTTTGAAATGTAAAATTGCTCGGGATCACTGTAGCCATCTCCGGCTTGGCTGAAATTTTGAAAAAATAAAATTGATCGGGATCACTGTAGCCATCTCTGGCTTGGCTGAAATTTTGAAAGAATAAAATTGCTCGGGATAACTGTAGCCATCTCCGGCTTGGCTAAAATTTTGAAATGTAAAATTGCTCGGGATCACTGTAGCCATCTCCGGCTTGGCTAAATTTTGAAAAAATAAAATTGTTCGGGATCACTGTAGCCATCTCCAGCTTGGCTAAATTTTGAATGATTTTGATTTTTTTTTGGCAAGCATTTTTATGAGTTTTTATTTACTTTATACTTACACAAAGAAATGTACATGGGATTATTGTAATTATCCCTGGGCTTGTCCGTGACATGGGCTGGACTTGGGTGAAAGATACATGAACTGACACTGTAGAGTTCTTAGTTGGGCCTTTCAATATTCGTGACCACATTCAACAGTTGCTCCCACCTTTCTTGCCTGGCCTCCGACTGATGTTCATGAGCTGGTGTTTTCTGAATATGGTCAGGTGGTGATGGTGGTGGTTTAATAGCAGACCGAGATGTTTCCCCTAGTAATACAACTCGAGGCCGTGATGTTTTTCGCCTCTTGGCAGTAGTGGCCATTTGGTTAATGCTTTTCCGCCAATTGTTTTTCTGCATAATATTTACTGGATAAAATGGGGAGATTTGCCTTATAGGAGGAGGAATGTCTTTGCTCAAAACCAGTCGAGTAACGGGCCGTGGGAAATATAATTTTTCGACCTTCGTCGGTCTATTTTCCATGAAACTCTGTGTCTTTAGAATAGTGGCCATAAAAAATTCTCCAATATCGAACCATACTCCCTTATACATATAGTATAGGGCATGGAGAATCTTAACCCATCGCTTGTGGTGATGGCCGATGGGGCAAAGGTTGTGCCGGAGAGCGTCGTCCAACAACCATATCCTCGGTGGCAAGTATAAGCGGCGTGTAGCGTTTATTTTCTCATCGCTCTATCCTCGACGCATGTCATCAATTATCTCCTCCTTAAAAACAGATACCGGTGCTTCAAAACCGGTAGCTATATCATAAGAAGGGGGATACCCTAAACACTCGCATATGTCTGTCGTGGTGAATTGGAGTTTTATACCGATTACTTCCACCTGGTAAATCGAATGAGATCCGGTTCTCTTACGCGGTGGTAACATTTCAAGAGTCTCATAGAAATCACGAACTATACGAGGGTACACTGATAAGCCACCTATAGGATCTTGGTTAACAAAAAATAACATAGAGTGATCCCGGAGGTTGTTCATAGCCCAACGAGCGTCGACATCTCTAAGAATATGAAGGTCGAATTGTCGCTCAGGAATAATTTTCGCTCTAGCAAATGAGACAATTGCTTGTGAGAGGGGTGACAGAGTGTTGTCCATTGAAATATATGAAAGATAGATGTGGATTTTAACGTGATGAAAGTGAGATGTAGTGGAAGAAGAGGTGGAACAGGGAACGAAAATCACTGGAAGTGAGTAATCGTGTCAGTAATGGAAGGAATAAAAACAAAGTGACGAGAACAGAGTAAAATGGTGATCGACGATCAGTGGAAGTGAAAGAAATTCAGAAAGAGACGAGATGATGAGATGATACATATGATAGATATGGTAAAGACACGTGACGTAGCGAAGAGAAGAAGCAACTCGGCCATAAGCGACAAAACAATAAAGAAGAAACGTAAAATTTCAAAAGTAGTAGAAAAGTCGATATCATGGATGATACGGTGAAAACATTTCACTTAGTGTAAAAGCAAAGAAATCAATCAGAAAAGACAAAAACTGGCCAGAAAAGAAGACATAGGAGAAAAATAGGGATACTCGTCAGAGCTGGTAATAGAGACGTGATAGAGATGGGACGAGACACGATAGAGATAAGAAGAGACAGATGGCCGAAAGATAAAAAAAATATTTTGAAAACACTGGCCACGCAAATGAAAGAAAGGGAGAAAGTCGTGTATGCTTGAGCCATGACAGGGACGGTGAAGAGATGGGGAAGAAAAAACAATAGAGACAGGAAAAAAGAATATGACCTAAATATTTTGAAAATACATGCCATGAAAACGACAAAAATGAAGAAAGTCGCGCTTGTCTGAGTGGTGACTATGACGGGGAAGAGACATGATAGAGATGGTGAAGACGGGTGACTCAACAGGGAAGAAGAAAAATTTGTCAGAAGAGACAAAAACTTTGAACGAGTGTCATGAAAGAGAAATGGGGAGAAATGTTGGAACGCATGCCTGAGTCATTGCAGCTTCCTGTTATGGCAGTGATTAAGAGTGATAACTTTGTAGTTTAAACATGCAATCAATGCGGGAATACACTTGATTTGTGGGCCACTCCCAAGTTGACTTGTGCGAAATAACAATGCATAGGATCTGTGAGCCACTCTCAACTTGGGTGCGACATAAAATATTTGGGGAAAGTGATGAGTACCTGATTCATGAAGATTGACCGAATTTGTACTATTTGAATAAACCTGTCAAAGAAAAAGCAAAATGCAGCGATGATGCATGCAATGACATAATTGCTCAATCATGAATGTCTCACTTGGAATGAATGCAGTATTCTCAAGTTTTATTTTTTATTTTTTTAGTAATGACCAATTTTCTTCAAAACCCATATGTTACCACACTTCTTAATTAAAACTTTTCCATTTTCATGTTTTGGATTATTCCTCTGCTAATAATACATGTCTCAACCATAGGTTTTTTTAATCCCTTTTGCAGTGTAGAATACCAACATCTATCAATGTCCTGACAAAAGTAATATTCTAATGTACTTATCACATTTTCTATCAAAACTTTGTCAATGATAAATTTACCAGTACGACTACGCATGCCAAATGGGAAACTTCTTGGAGGGTGAATGAGATGTGAAAATGTATGAGCAAAGTCAAAGAAAATGATTACTTCGATAAAGTTTAATAAAAAATGATGAGTGACAGTAGGAAGATTATATTGACTGAAAAATGGTGATGTCAAAGAAATGAGAAATAGACTGAGCTTTTCCAAGATAAAAATTGTGACAATTCAAAGATTACACCAAAACTACCCCAGTTTTGGTGTGCCCCCAATTAACAATGATTAAATCCAATTTGCGTCAGATTATATCTGAACCCTTCATTTCTGCCAACAAACTTCTTCTTTTGATGCAATGATCGCACCAAAAAACTGCCCCAATTTTTGTGCATGTCTATGAAGCCAATTATGCACTTTCAAACACATCACCACAAATCAAATTGATTACCATTCATGACACTGTCCAAAGTCCAAGAAGTCTGTGTCTGAACTATTCTTCTGAACTCACAGTCTGAATTGAATGCATCTTTTCTCCTCTCTGTTTTTCTTCTCTCCTTTTCATTTTTTCTTCCTTGTTTGTTTTTCCTTTTTGTCCGTTTTTTTTTGCTTTTGTGTTTTTGTCCCTAATTTTTGCCTAGAGCGCCCTTTCGGGTTTTCACTCTAGAGGGATTTTTTGGGGTCATAATTATGCAAATGCCTCTATTGAAGATTATACAGAGTAAATTGAAGATAGTAACTCAATTTATTCATCAGAAACTAACTTTCCCAAAGATAAACAACACAACGTCTGCAATGTTGAACAATTGCTGAAATGATGGAAAATAAGAATTCCCTGACTGAAATCCCGGCTCTTCATGATTTTCAGAAGGATAACAATTTTGTTGTTGGGCTTGTGCAATGGAAAACTGCATGGTATATATTCCAAAATCACTAGATGACTGATAAGGCATGTGAGTCATGACTCCATGATTGCCTGCAATATATGCCATTAATAGATCAATAGTTTTGGACAATTGATCCAAATGTGCCTCAATTTGCATTAACCTTTCAGCTACGTCAGTGGTTCCGGATGACTGACAATGATGAGCAGTAGGGGATTCAGCCACAGTAGGAGTCTCAACAATAGCACATTTCGAATATTGCACCTCCTCATGCGGTGCCTAAAGAACTCCAGCTTTCATGCACAATGTGCAGATCAGAGAGGGCAAACAAAGCCCTATGGTTGTTGTATTGCAACAACTGTGCACAATGGATTTGTGCAAAACTTTGCGAATATCAATTGATTTTCCATGTAGAATAGAATAAAGCAAAATTGCTCTATTTTTGGGAATATCTGTTGAATGAGTGCTTGGCATGAGCTTCGCCCAGATAAATCGCATCCAAGTCCTGCTATTTTTTTGTCATAGCAGATTTTGGAAATGAGACTTCCACCCCTTTAAATTTCTTCCAGGCAGCTCCTGGCTTACACAACGTATGAATCACTTCATCCATAATAGTATCAGACTCCAGCAGGGCAGAGAAATCATCATTGATGATGTCTGGAAGATTGTAGACAGCATTGATGGTTTTGCTATCAAATGGGACCATCATACCCCGAACATATACATGTTCATACCCTACAATTGCATTTGCATAAAATTCCCTTACCACTGGGGCAATTGCGGGTTTTGGTTGTGCAACAAAATCCTCCCAACCCCGCTCAGCAATAATTTTTGCAATTGCTGGCTCTACTGTTAAAGAAGTTTGCAAACCTCTCTCTGGAATAATTTTTCTCCCCCTTATTGATTCTCGATATTTCTTAACCGCTTCTTGATAGATGAAATGATTTAGATCAGTCATTTGAGGGGATTGCTCGAATGGTCTTTTGGTAGCCATGGAGATGAGCTAACTGAGGTGGTTCAAAATCAACCCGTGAAGTGAGAGAATACCATGAAGGATTTTGAACAAGGAGTTTTAGCGATGTAAGAAAAGAGAAAAATTTGGCAGATGGCCTGCTAGTAAAGCTGAGTTGACGGTGGAGAGGTGACTCAAAGAGGAAGAAGACGAAGTTGGCCAAAAGATAGAAACAACATTAAATAAGGGTTTGAATAAAATGTCGTGAAAGAGAGAGAGAGAGGAGAGGAAAAGTCAGGATGCACAGTTGAGTAGGTGGAAGAGATTACAAAGAAATGTGACTCAAGGTGGCAGGAGAGACAAAAAAATCATTAAAGAAAATTTGAATAATTGGCAAGAGAAGGAGACAATGGAGGAAGATTGGAATGCAGGCTTGAATTAGTGATAAAGATGGTGAGTGATTGTGAAATATCTCACTTGGCAATAAAAAGATCTGCAGACAAGGAAATAAGAAATTGTCATCACATGATCAACATCGTAACCTGCACATATCTGTTCCTCAACTATGCTCATTATTGATGGTATCAATTCAAGTAACTTCAGGCATATTAAAACCATCGGTCTTAATCTCACAGTCAATGCACATTATCCTCACCATTGCCACCACACTTGGCCACATAACAAAAGTAATTATTGTACTATCCACTTGTGTGGGAGCCACATATTTCTTTCTGAATTTCTTCCGTAATCCATTTGGTTTCCCTGTCATTTGCTAAGTCATTTGACCAATATTCTCTTCTCTTGCTACCCATGAGGATTCAAATCTAACATCCCCATCGGGGTGGTAAAAATCTTCTGATGATATCTCAAATTCATTCCCAATTTCAGAGAATGATTCAACATTATTTATTGAGTGCACCCAAAAACTATTTCATTAGGTTCATCTTTTTCATTATCGTCAATTTCAATCTTGGTGAATGGAATGATAGAACGTGTGAGATATGGAAATTATGGAAAAATGAAAGAGAATGATTTTGAGAATTTTGAACGAAGAGCTTTATTCATGGTGATCATATAGAAAAGATGAAATGATGAAATGATGCAACATGCAACAGCCGTATTAAAACTTCATCAAAGACAATGTAAAAACATGCTCATTACAAAATCCAATAAGTGGTCATGAGCTAGAACACAAATGGTTGTGCATTTAAAGATTACTCCTTGAGGCCATTGATAAGATACTGGAAATTTCCAAACTGATCCAGTTACTAAGCTCAAAAACCAATGGGTGAGAAATTACATAACAAGGATTAGCAGTAGAGTTCTTAACCTTTTCCACAATAGTAACATGAAACTCTCTAAATTTCCCACACAATTTCCCAAATATTTCCCTAGCATGATGCATTCAAATTTGACCAACGATAAGGTTAAGAGTTAATTTCCCCGAAATTGCCCCAATATTGGGCGGATTGACATTTCTTAGAAAAACTCTAAACATAAAGTTGTAATAAAACCAATTGATAGATTTTCTCTGAATTATTGTGGATGCAAATATAATGAATGATGTGTATGAAAGGTATATATGAACATGTATGAGTGGTTAATGAACATGCAAATGATGGGCAAATGTATATATAAAGGAAGTAAGTAAAGTTAAGGAAATGAGTGTTTCCTGTGGTTCTTAATCAGGGTCAAGTTCCTACAAACTTCTAAAGGTGTCGAACTGAATCTAGGGGTTATCTAATGTGCATATAAGTGGCATATCTAGCTACAAACGCAACTACGCAAGAGTCCACTGGATCATGTGACATTTGATCCATACTTGGATAACAAAAGTCCATCCCTTAATACTTTAAGAGGACGTCAATCCAGGAGAGTGCCTTCCCCCACCTACACAGGGAAGTAAATCCCAAAAAGGTGGTAGGTCAACCCTCACTAATCACAAGGAAACCCCAAGTATATGGTTACGTGTGTGTAATGAATAATGTGTTTGAGGGCATACAAATCAATAAACTATGATATTAAACTTCATAAGCAAACAAAAATTAAAAATAAAAATTTAAGGAAAAGTATAAGCATCAATATAAAGGCTCGAACCCTTCGGTAAAAACCTGGAATCCCCAGCAGAGTCGCCAGTTGTCGCAACCAGGGTCACGACGCGGACCGGCGCTATCGAAAAAAGAAAAATATGTGCGAAAATCTAAGAGCCGCCACCAATTGATTATAGTGCAATTGTACACTAAAATTTTAGGTCTACGAACCAAAGAAAATGGGTAAGGGGATCTATTGAGTGTGGGGAAGGTGTTAGGCACCCCACAACTCCCTAATCGGTTGCCTTTTTAATTATTCGTGTTTTTTCTTAAAAATGTTCTTGTATGTCCGAATTTGTTTCAATGAATTTTTCATATGCTCGAAAAATCATTTATTGTCAAATTGGTGGAAGAAATTCCATTAATTTCGAATAGATGATAAAACCAATTTATTCAAGTGATACCATAAATAAAACTTTTTAGACGGAGCTGAATACTTTCAAGTCCTCCTAATCGGTTTTAAAATACAATATCCAAATAATTTGAAATTTCACCATTTATTCTTTTTATTTTAAATTTCCTTTTTTCAGGTGAAATTTATTGCATAAAATAGAACCTTTAGAGAAATCAATACTTTGAAATTCTCTAGCATCTATTTAAAGATTTTAAATTCTTTTTTCGAAATGAATATTTCGAGAAGTCAATACTTTGAAATTCTCTTAACATGATTGGATGTTTGGCGGGTTGGGTATACAAACCTTATCAACCTTGTGATTTCCATTCTTTTTTGGAAATTCTTTAAACATACACCCTAAGATCAATTACCAAATTAGATCCTAGGCATGCATATTAATCTAATTAATATTTACACTAGTTTTACTACATTATTACATTATTTGGGCTCATACATTTATAAAAATAAAACCCAATCCAACCTACAACTACAAGCCCAAAAATACTCAGGGAAAGCACAAAAATTATAAATGCCTAATAAAGTTACCCAAGAGCCTAATCCTAATACTAAAACCCAATACAACTTTAAAAGTCAAAAACGCAAAAGAAAAAGCCCAATCAGAACACAAAGATCTGGAACATCAAATAAACCAAAGGTCCGGACCACTAATACAAACAGGAACCAAAGCCCAAAACAAAACCGGCCCAAAAACTCATGCAGGCTCGGCCCGTTACTGTTCACTTTCTTCTAGCAGGACCTGCCCTTTCGATTCTTCCCTCTACCGTCCGGCATGCTAGAGATGAGAGATTACCCTCTTGTGCTTCTCTTTTCCGGATTCTTCTCTTCTTCAAAGTCTCTGGCTTTCTTCTGTCCCAAAAACAACTCCTCAGCCACCTCTGCTGTGTGAATCTGCCTCTTCTTCCTGCTCTATCCACCAATTGCAAAGACCTCAGCTGCATCATCTTCGAATTCCAGTAGCTCATGGATACCAGTGGTCACCTTTCTTTGTAATCACAGGGGTAGTCGACTTCATCTGCTTTTTGGTTTTGGGTTAGATAGGCATCTTCAAATCACCATCGCACCGTATTTAATGAAGTTCCCGATGTTGTGAAGCTACTATCAAAATCGCATCTCAATCGGAGCACGGATCGCTTCCTGATAATTGATTAAAAAAACTGGCGCGGTATCTCTTTTCCTCAGAATTGCAGTGATGTTCTATCATAAACTAGGTTAGATAGATGTCCTCCAACGACAATCTCACTGTACAAAATAAATTTCCTGATGTTATAAAGTTACTATCCAAATTTCACTTTGATCGGACCACAGATCGTTTCCATATCACTGATTGAAAACCTGGTGTAAAGCTTGACGATAAGCTTGGAGTGGTGGAATGGGATAAGCTATGGTGATGGTGATGTTGTGGTTCAGGTGATGGCTGGAAAAGCGAGGAATTGAGCCATGATGAAGATGGATTTTGGTGGCAAAGAATTCTGGTAGCTAGAAGATGATCCGATCCCCCCCCATTGATTGATGTTTTTTCGGTATAAGAAGAGAAGAGGTTGTGGTAGTGGTTAGGGTAGGTGGAGATTAGGTGAGGGTGGGTGGATTAGTAGGTAAGAGTGGTTGGTGAATGGTTGGTGAATGGTTGGTGGGGTGATAGTGATGGAGGAGTGGGTGAAGATGATAGGTGAGGGATTGTGCCCAAAAGTATATATCCGAAACAAATATTATCGAGTCCCCAAAAATGAAATATTGGACCGAACTCAGATGTCATTATTGTTGCACTTTCCTGTTTCGATTTTCTCTACTATTGTGCGATATTTTGGCAACAAGAATTTGGTAATTCTTCAAACAATTGGTATCAGAGGTTGGTTGCTTGAAGAAGACATGTCAGGCGTGAAAATCGACATTGGGAAGCTTGATGGGAGAATCAATTTTGGTTTGTGGCAAGTACAAGTCGAGGATGTACTGATTCAATATGGGTTACACAAGGCATTGAACAAAAACCCATCAATGGAAGAAGGACAGTCCAGCAAGAACGATAGAGATAGGAAAGATCTGGATCTAAGGGCTGCATGTCACGCCCCGATTCCGGAGACGCGACTGGCTGCTCTCTCCGCACCCTTCCTAGGTCACTAGTGTGAACATCCGGGATCTATCGAAAATCCGGCGGCACCTCCCCGTATATCGGAGAGTGCCCACCTGCATCAGAAACGCAGCAACAACAACATCACACTAGCAACCTAGCAAACATAGGCCTCTGTCCTCAACCACATGCAATCCTGACCCTAGGCCTCAGGTCATCCACTACCAGCATGCACAAACTGATGGCATCACATATAAATCTACACACAGATTCATATATCATCAAATATAACCAAAAATCATCATCCACATCAACATGCAAGCTCAACCGTGCCAAATGGTTATATTCTCACAACATAGATATTCTACATACACCCACATGCATAGAGTATATCTCTAGCACCCCATCCTACCCAGGGCCATCCATGTCACGTCTCGCTCATCGATCCGCACCACCGGTACCCGTACCGGTATCTCCTGTGGAAGGAAGAAAGTAAAGGAGTGAGCTAGAAGCTCAGTAGGGTGAAGAAGTAAATATTGATATAGGCAGAACCAAAAGAAAGTGATGCGTCAATATGTACCTACCACATGAACGTATACTCCACAATTTCACATCAACATTTATCCGGATTAACCCTTCGGAGCATAACAACCACAATACCATTGCAACTCAATGTAATATTGCATGGGAGCAAGCTCACCACAACAACCACTCCTAGGATCATCCGGTTGCGTGAACCTATCACGCCCGCACCCCACAAGGCAAGTCACTCTTGACCCTACCCCTAGTGCGTTACCCCACATGGGGTTCACATGACTCGGTGGTAACAACCTTCACCTTGCCATCCTCCCATGTGGCTTCCAAGAAACCTAAAGGTTCCCGAGTCCATACCCTAGTCCCCCATGCATCTCTAATGCATTATCACATGTCATGCCGAATAGATAAGTATATATGAATATCCTATATATTTTACATAACTGCCATGATGCATGCTCGGAGAATTCACAACGTGTCCGTAAATGACGGAACACAAAACCGGGTCATGCAACATTCAATATCAAACAATAATCCACACAAGGCTCGTTTTCCCTTAGAAGCAATTAAGGTGAAAACACAAATAAACGACCAATGAGGAATAGAAACGCTTTTTAGAATAACAAAAATCAACGATAGAAAGAAATGTTGGAAATCCCCTACCTCGTGTCGAGCAATTCACAAATCTCACAATTAGGGTTTTAACCCCGTTTCTCCAACCTAAAGATTTTTACACAATCAAACTCTAATAATCATCCAAAACAACTCAACATATCATAACCAATATGAATTAAACAATTAAATTGAGAAAAACTTACTTTCTCTCTCTAGGGTTCCTCTCAAACCCCCAAACTCAACCTTATGGAACTCCACTCCAAAACAAGAATCAAACCTACATATACAACCACATATGACCCTAAATCAACATATCTAAACCATAGGAATCAACTCTAAACAAAACTAACAAGATCAACTCAAAACCCTAGAAATGGAAAAATCAAGAAATCTTACCTCAAACACTTGAATCTTCCTCGAATCTTCTCCCAATATCCAAAACCAAGTTCCAATCTCCAAGAATCACCTCAATATACTCTTCTCTCTCTAGAATCGTCGCTCTCTCTCTCTAGAACTAGAACGTACTAGAAAAATGTCTAAAATTCTCGCTGAAAGGTATTTGAAAAAACGCGGGTCGCGCCTAGGCGCCCTAGCCTTAATAAAGAATTCCTTCAAGCGCTCCACTAGGCGGAATCCTAGGCGTGCAGGATTTTCCCGCCTAGGCGGGGCGCGCCTAGGCGGGCGCCTACTCCGCATCCGCCCACCCACTGGACTAGGCGCTGCGCCCTAGGTTGCACCCAGTCCAGTGCCTCCTCGTCTGGACCTCGACCTCTACGTGCGCTCACTGGATTAGGCGCCTTTGGGCGCACATTTGCTCCAGCCCCCTCTCTGGACTAGGCGCCCCCTGGTGCGCCTAGTACAGTGGGCAAAACTCAAAATTTTTTAAGAATTTTGGGTCGGGGTTTCACACTGCAAGTGCAATTTGATTGTGTTTGGCCAATAATGTTCTAGTAAACATGCATGGAGTATCTACGACCAAGGTGCTTCGGGAAAAATTGAAGAATTGTATCAATCTAAGGATATTTCAAGTCAAGTTTATCTAAAGGAGCAGTTTCACACACTGAGTAAAACCCTAAATGTCAATCTAAAATCACTTGAATAATCTCAATAGTATCGTCTCAAAGTTTGAGTCTGTTGGAGTGAACATGGATGATGAAGATATAGCCTTGTGGCTTATATGGTATCTTTCATCTTTTTATAAGCATATGAATCCTATTTTGATTCATAATAAGGAGAAAATTATTTTTTCTGAAGTTACCGAAAAGCTTTTCTCTGAAGAGAAAACATTGAGTGACAGAAGTAAAGATTCATTAGAAAGCTCATTGTTGGGAGCAGAAAACAAAAAGAAGAAAGGTTTTAAGAAAAAGCTGGAGTGCTGGAGGTGTGGAAAGACTGGGCACCTGAAGAGCAATTGTCCAAGAGGTGGAGTTGATTCGTCAAGTGGCTTCAGTGAAGTTAACAATACATTTTGGATGAAGACTCATGTGATGTCCTCTAAAGAGCATGAACATCCTCATGGCATACTGCGAGTGTCATGAGTTGCACCATAATTTTCAACAGGTTGTTTTTCGACATGGGAACATAGGCTGAAGAAAAATCTTGGAATGATGAATTCTGAGTGAGTATACTCTTTATGGTGAAAGTAGAGGCAACTCTAGCAGCTATAGGGTTGACCATTAAGATGGGGTATAATAAAGTCATTTTGGAGGGTGAAAATCAGGAAGAAACAGAGTGTGCGAAGAGAAGACAATTAGTTTTTTTTTTTTTTTTTTTAGAATCGGTGAAGAAGATATAAACAATTATATCACTAATTACACCAGGAAAATTCTCAGGAAAGATTGGAGGGACACAGTGGTCCACTTAAATACCAAACTCCTTAGACAGAATTTTCCTAGACATGCAATTAATAGTATAATATATCATAAAATCTTACCCGATCAAAATACATATTGCAGAAGCAATCCCAAATATATAAATATAAATAGATATACCGTTTTTTTCCAACCAATGCACATGCACAAGTAAGGTAACAGAGGCTCATTCCAGTGACTTCTGTGCTAACGCCATCGAGTGTTTTCCTTTGGCCTATCAGGAGACCACAGCTTTTGTCCACAGGATCAAAATGTAAACCCTCAGGTCTTATACTAATGACAATACCATCATGAGATGCTCTCCCTCCCAGCTGCCCTATAAGTAAACATTTGAAGATCCAAACCACATTAAGCTGGTGGAGAAAGCTCACATCGTAGACATATGGGCGCAATCAAGCTCCACGCACACAAAAGTGTACAATGACCACCTCAAGGTGAAAGTAAAAGTGAATATGCTAAGAAAATGTGCAACTGAACTAAATGCTTGGTTGAACACACAAAGATAATGAGAAAGAAATATGGGTTGCCTCCCATAAGCGGTAAATTTAGCGTCGTCAGCCAGACGAAATAGCGTATCAAGTGAGCGGAACAGGATCAGAGAGCCTTAAATTCTCATCAAGATGTTCTATTGCTGGCTCTAAATAGTGCTTGAGACGATGACCATTCACTTTAAAAATATTTCCCGTCTGTGTGTGTTGAAGATTCACTGCACCATGTGAAAAAACATGAGTAATAAGGAATGGACCATACCATCGTGAACGGAGCTTACCTGGGAATAGTCGGAGGCATGAGTTATATAATAAGACTTTATGCCCAGGTTCAAAATGTTTTCTCAAAATGGTCTTATCATGATAGGCATTGGTCTTCTCCTTGTATATTTTAGTGCTCTCATAGGGTTCATTTCGGAGTTCTTCCAACTCACTCAACTGCAACTTTCGTTGCTCTCCTACAGCCTTCATCTCAAAGTTGTACTGTTTGATAGCCCAATATGCTTTGTGCTCCAATTCAACTGGTAAGTGGCAGGGTTAGCCAAAAACCAACCTGTATGGTGACATTCCAATCGGAGTTTCGTAGGTTGTACGATAAGCCCATGGAGCATCCATGAGACGATCAGACCAATCCTTGAGTGAGGAGCTCACAGTCTTCTCCAATATCTGCTTAATTTCCCTATTACAGATTTCAGCTTGTCCGCTTGTCTGTGGATGATATGGCGTGGACACCTTTTGTTTGACTCCATACTTTTGCAATAGTGCCGCAAAAAGTTTATTATTGAAATGGGACCCTCCATCACTAATGATCGCCCTGGATGTTCCAAATCTTGCAAATATATTTTCTTTAAGGAATCTGAGAACAACTCGAGAATCATTAGTCTTGGATGGAACTGCTTCCATCCATTTTGAAACATAATCCACAGCAAGTAAGATATATAAATAACCTTTAGATGAAGGAAAAGGTCCCATGAAATCAATACCCCAGACATCAAAAATTTCAACTATTAGAATAGGAGATAAAGGCATCTGATTCCTAGATGAAGGATTACCTAACTGTTGTACCCCAATTTTTGTCAAAGTTTACAAGGTCACAAAATTTCAAAATTAATTTAGAAGTCCGATATAAGCTCATTTAGAACTTTGCCTAAAGAAGTGGTGAGACCCGATTAACTTAAATGTTTAAATTTTCTGGCCCAATTGGAACCTAAGATATTATCCTGATCATTTATTTAAGCCCAAACAAGAAGCCTGGCCCATCATATAATTTAAACCAAACAATTTGAACCCAATTGATAGCCCAAATTGGCAGGCCCGTTCGTCTCATTAATTTGGGCTCAAAAGCTTCAAAAAAATAAAGACTTGGCTCGGCCCAAAGTTTTAGTTGGCTTGAATCCTGGAAGCCCGTACCACTCTACCATTACTATTTACTACCAATAAATTACTCAAGCCCAATATCTTGACCCAACAAATGATGCAACCCGGCCCAAACCCTTAATGGCCTTAAATCTAGAATGTTACAAGCCCGGCGCATGATTAGGATAGCCCTAATATCAGAAGAAGGAAAAGACGCCGATAGGGAAGAAAAATGGAAGAAACAGAGAGGCGGAGGTTTGAAAATGGGGAAGAGAGAGAAAGAGAGGTCCGACCGGAACCAACGGGAAGAAGAAAAACGGATGCCAGAGGAGAGAGAGGGTACCGGAAATTCAAACAAAAGGGGGTCAGGGTTGACGATTAGAGCAGAGGTTGCTGATTTCGGAGAGGGAGTGATTCGACTTCGGATATAAAAGGAGGCAGAGAGAGATCGAGAGGGGGGGACCTTGGAAGTTTTGGGGAAAGTGGGATTTCGGTTTTCCTGGTTTCTTATGTTTTCGATTTTTCTAAGTGATTTTCTGGGCAGTCCCGGCCTTCTGGTTTTTCCGTTTCGATTGTCTTGGGTCTTCCAGGGGGAGAAGCCCTCTGTTTTTCTTTTACTTCGGTTTCTGGGGAAGCTCTCTGTTTTTAGGTTTTCGGATTTCTAGGTTGAAGTTCCTGCTGGGTCGTCGGAAATTGGGAGGATTTTCTGGATTTCTTCTTTTTCATTTTTCTTGTTTTTCCGATTTTTCTGAGGAGGCTTTTTGGTGATTATTTGGAGGTTTCATCTTCTTTTCAATTCTGTTTTTCTGTAGGCAGGATCGGCTTTTGGAGATTCTAGAATTCCAGAAAAGGAGATCATGATTTCATGCTTGCTGATTTCCTCGAATTATTGAGAGACATTCCTCATGTTAATTTTGTTTTGTTTGATTCTGAAATTGGGTGTTTATGGGAGGAATGTTGCTGCTTGGGTTGCTGTTAGTATGCTTTGGTTGTTGAATTGGGAGTTGAATTTTTTTTCTTGTTCTCTGTTAGTATTGTTTTTGAATCATTAGGCATGCTATGCTATATTTGATCTGGTTTCTGTGAAACCCCAACTCAAAATTTTTGGAATTTTTTAGTTTTGCACACGGGGAACAAATTGGACTAGGCGCACCAGGGGGCGCCTAGGCGCTGCGCCTAGTCCAGTGAGGGAGCTGTAAATAAAGAAAATTAGAGAAGCTGGCGCGCCTAGGCGCCAGAGCAGCACGCCTAGGCGGTGTGCGCCTAGGCGTGTGCAATGGTACGCCCAGGGGCGCCTAATTCAGCAGGGAGAGCAGAGTCCAAAAGGAAAATAGTTTTGAGCTAGGTTCGGTAAATAGGCCATAACTTTTTATACAAATGTCTGTTTTGGGCCCATAATATATCAAATCGAAGCTAAGACCGAGACGGAGTTCGAAAAATTGGGATCACACGCCTAGGCAGTGTGCGCCTTGGCGTGTGAAAAAGTGCGCCCAAAAGCGCCCAAGACAGTGTGTTTTCATAAACCATTTAGGCTAGAGTGCCTAGGCGCCCAGAGTAGCGCTTAGGCGCAACCCGAGCTTTCAAAACAGACTCCAGCGAGAGTTTTAGACAGATTTATGGTTTTGGTTCATCCTAGAGAGAGAGAGCGATGATTCTAGAGAGAGAAGATCATTTGAAGTGATTCTTGGAGAGTCTAAGCTTGGATTGGAGACTTGGAGAAGATTTCAAGGAAGATTTCAAGGTTTGAGGTAAGTTTTCCTAGAGTTTCTCATTGGGGTTTTCTTTAGATTTGGTTAGTTCCGTTTGGAATTGGTATCTAGGGTTTAGATATGTTGATATAGGCTTGTTTGTGGACCAATGTGTAGGTTTAGTTGGGATTTTGGAGTAAGATTTGGATTGGGCTTTGGAACAAGCTTTTGAAAGAGAATTCTGGAGAGAGAAGGTAAGTATTTCGATTTTTGTTGATTGATTGTTATTAGTAGGGATAATGTGGTATGTTTTGGTTGATATTGTGAGTTCGATTATGTGAATCGATAGGTTTGGAAGAAACGAGGGTTCAAAACCCTAATTTGGTATTTGAGGTGATTGTGCTCGATTGAGGTAGGGATTCCTAACCGATTCTTTTCTATCGTCCGTTCTCCTTTCTAAATAGCATTTCGATTCTTCAATGGTCTATTTGTTGTGTTTCCACCTTAATTGCTTCTAAGGGGAAACGAGCCAATGTGTGGATAATTGTTGATTGTGGATTGTATGCATGACCCGATTTGTGTGTTCCGTCTCATACGGGCATGAGTTGAATTCCGTTCATGCATCACGGTAGTTATATATGTATATATGTAGGATGTTCATATATATATCTATTCGGCATGACATTGCATAATTGCATTAGAGATGCATGGGGGACTCGAGTATGGACTCGGGGACTCTTAGGTTCCTTGAAAGCCTCATGGAGGGATGACAGGTGAAGAGAGTTGCCACCGGGTCACGTGAACTCTATGTTGGGATAACGCACTTGGGCGAAGGTTGGAGAGCGACCTAGCTGGCTATGTGCGGGCGTGATAGGTTCACGCAACCAGGTAATCCCAGGAGCGTTGTTGTAGTGGAGCTTGCTCCTGTTGGATGCTACATGTATGAGACATGGTAGTATTGTTGATTGCTCAGGGTGAGGGGATTACTTGGATTGATGTTATATGTGCTTGTTGAGTATACGTGCATGTTGTAGATACATGTTGGTGCATTGTCCTTTGATTGGTTCGGCCTTACTTCTTATAAACTCTTGTACCCTACTGAGCTTCTAGCTCACTCCCCTACTTTCTATCTTCTACAGGTGACACCGGTACAGGTACTGGTGGTGCGGATCAGTGAGACGGGATGTGACATGGATGGCCCTGGGTAGGATTGGGATGCACGAGACATACTCTATGCATGTTTTTGTTTTATTTTGTATGTCAAAGTAGTGTATATAACCATGTGGCATGGACAGTGCTTGTATGATTATGATGTTTGATGATGATGGTTATATGCTTGAGATATATAGATCTGTGTGATGATTTATATTTAAAGCTATCAGTTTGTGCATGCTGGTAGTGGAGGGCCTGAGAGGGCCTGAGGCTCTAGGATTAGGATTGCTTGTGATTGAGGCCTGAGGCATGGATGCTAGGTTGCTAGTGTGATGATTGTCGCTGCGTTTCTGATGTAGGTGGGCATCCTCGATATACGGGGAGGTGCTGCCGGAATTCCGGTTCATCCCGGATGTTCACACTAGTGACCTAGGACGGTGTCAGAGAGGGCACCTGGCGTCCCGGGGATCGGGGCATCACAGTTTCTTTACATGGATTTGCTATGTTTTGCTTTGGTTTGATGTAAATTACTAAATTCTATCGCCATTCAATTCTTAAATCTACGGGCTTACAAACTTAATGGGTCAAAACAAAAATGGTTAAATGGGCTGGTTATGATTGGATTAATATCAGGTTTTGAAATTTTAAAGGGCTGGGCCAGGGTGTTAGTAGTACTTGGGTTCTTAATACTTTGATAGATTCATAATTTATTGTACGACAAATGATTGATTAATTGATCCGATGACGGAATCAAAATGGAAAAGCATTGGATGTTATCCCGAAAGGATTCTTGAGGAAATGAATTTACGGAATCCCTACCATTGGATGGAAAAGGATTTAATGAAGTGCGGAGCCTTCGATGCGATAACCGTCTTTTGGTAATAAACCATTATTTTCAATCATACTAATTTAATAGTATGATTGAAATGATAAATTGCCTAAACTAAAACGGGAACCGAGTCCCTCTTATGTGTGCTCATTTTTTACTATATGTTGATGATGTGTTTTATTTAAAAGATGTGTTTTTCCATGTTATGTGATTATGTGTTTAAATTGTATGATTTAAAGTATTAATATATTTGAATTGAGATTTGCGATAATTCAATATCGTATAGTCCACAAAATTCGGTTCTCAACATTTTAATTTCATTTTATTTTTATCTTTTAATATTATTTTCGTTTTATTTTTATTTCTATTTCAATTTTATTTTTATTTTTATTTTATCTTTTATTTTTGTTTTATTTTTATTTTTATTTCTACTTTATCTTTATTTAATTTTCGTTTTATTTTTATTTATTTTTATTTATTTTTATTATTTTATTTTATGCTTTTCTTATATTTATATTGTATATTTTTGTGATGTATAAAAATTATATCGAAAGTCTTTACTTACGATGGAATTGATTCGGGGAATGCATCGGATGCACCCTCAAAAAGATTCTTGAGGTGAGAGTGTTTCTAGGAAATTTGACCATTGGATGGAAAAATTCCGTGAACCTCAATATTAGACTTTCAATATAATTTTTATGCTCTCTAAAATTATTTTATTCTATTTTGATGACATTTTCTAAAATTAATTCATTCAATTTCAAAATAGTTTTTTAATATATTTTCTAAAACCTATTTTATCATATTTTAATATATTTTTGTGTATAATTATTTTTCCCCATGCATGTATTTTTGTCACAAATCAATGTTTTTAAATCATTTAATGGGATAATAAAAGTTAAATTGGCAACTGTTTTTAAAACAGACGTTGTGGGGTGGCTCACACCTTCCCCATACGTAACAAACTCACTTACCCATTTTCTCTCGATTTTCGCAGACCAAATGATTTTTATTGGTGACCAATTGCACCTATTACAATTGGTGGCGACTCTCTTTTAAAATTTCTCTCGCAAAACCGGTTGCGACACTAACCGCTGACACCTATCACAAGTAGAGCAGAAAGTATATGCATCTTTGAACAAACTCGGCCAATGAAATCCACATTACAATACTTTCAAAGCTGTCTTCTTTGGACCAGAATGTCCTCCACAAGCATATGAGTGACAAAATGTGAGTTTGGATTGAAATTCTGATTCTGGCACACACCGTCTGATGATTTAGTCAGAACACCATTTGAAAAGGTATGGATCATCCCATATGTAATACTTTGCTGTTGTCACGAGCTTATCCTTGTAAGTTCTTGGCATATTTCCTGGAAGATCACCTGTAACAAGGTAATTGACAATGTCAGCATACCATGGTGTAAAAATAGATAAAGATAGTAATTGCTCATCAGGAAACTTCTCATTTAGAGGCAAAGAGTCTTCTTCGGTCACTGAATTGTTGTTTACCAAACGGCTGAGGTGATCGGCCACCACATTCTCGGATCCTTTTTTGTCCTTAATCTCCAGATCGAACTCTTGAAGTAATAGAATCCATCTAATCAAGCGAGGCTTCGCATCCTTCTTTTGAACAAGGTACCTAAGAGCTGCATGGTCAGAAAATACAATTACTTTAGTGCCAATCAAATATGCATGAAATTTTTCTAAAGCAAAAATAACAGAAAGGAGCTTCTTCTCTGTAGTGGAGTAGTTTAATTGGGCATCATTGAGTGTTCTAACTAGTAGATGACATAAGGTACTTTATTTACTCGCTGTCCCAAAACTGCTCCTACAGCATAATCGGAAGCATCGCACATTAGTTCAAAAGGGAGGCTCCAATTGGGAGGCATCATGATCGGTGCTGACGTAAGAAGAAGTTTAAGCTTGTTAAAAGTTGTCAAACATATCTCATCAAACTCAAATGTCACATCCTTGGATAGTAAGTTACACAATGGCTTAGCTATCTTGGAGAAATCCTTGATGAACCTCCTGTAGAAACCTGCATGTCCAAGGAAAGATCTTATTTCCTTAACCGTAGATGGAGGTGGAAGATTACTTACCAGATCCACTTTTGCTTTGTCAACTTCTATTCCCTTGCTAGAGATGATATGACCAAGTACAATTCCTTGTTGTACCATAAAATGACATTTTTCCCAGTTTAAAACTAGATTGCATTCTTGACATCTTTCTAGGACCAAAGCGAGGTTATGAAGGCATTTATCAAAAGATGAACCAAATACACTAAAATCATCCATAAATACCTCAATAATGTGCTCCACCATATCTGAAAATATGCTCATCATACACCTTTGAAAAGTACCTGGAGCATTGCAAAGACCAAAAGGCATGCGTATGTAGGCGAATGTACCATATGGACAAGTAAATGTTGTCTTGTCTTGATCTTCTGGTGCTATTGCAATCTGATTGTAGCCCAAATATCCATCAAGAAAACAATAATGGCTATGACCTGCAAGACGTTCCAACATTTGATCAATAAAAGGTAGTGGAAAATGATCTTTTCTAGTACCTGAATTAAGCTTTCTGTAGTCAATGCAAACACGCCATCCTGTTTGAACTCGCGTGGGAACCAACTCATTATCTTCATTAAGGACTACTGTAACTCCATATTTTTTAGGAACCACTTGTACCGGACTAACCCATTTGCTATCAGAGATAGGGTAAATGATGCCAACATCTAGCAATTTGAGTACTTCTTTTAGCACCACCTCCTTCATTATTGGGTTAAGTCTGCGTTGGGCATCTCTTGTTGGTTTTGTTCCCTCCTCTAGTAGTATTCGATGCATGCATCTAGAGGGACTGATTCCTCTGATATCAGCAATACTCCATCCGATTGATGGTTTATGCTCTTTTTCCCCCAACAATTTCTCTTATTCTTCAATGCTGAGGTCAGACGCAATTATTACTGGCAATGTACTTTCTTCGCCCACATACGCGTACTTCAAATGCTTTGGTAGTTCTTTCAACTCCAATTGAGGTGCCTGCACAACAGATGGTACAAGTTTTGTCTTAGGCACTGGTAAAGGCTCAAAGGCAGAAATATACATACCTAAAGAAGGTAAGGCTTCAAGGCGAGCCAAGACTTTGCTAGCTTGTTTATCCTCATCGATGGTTCCAAAGTCATGAATTAAAACATTGTCCATAATATCTCGACGACAACTTTCATTGAACACTTGTTGACAAATTGTATCTAACGCATCTAAGTGAAAACAGTAATGTTCATCACTTGATAACTTGAGTGCTCCAAATACCTTGTACTCAATCGTTTGTTCCTGCATATTCATAGTTAGTGTACCCTTTTGAACATCAATTTTGGTACCTACTGTGGCCATGAATGGACGACCAAGAATTAAGGTTAATTTTACTTCTGACAAAGGAATCGGCTCCATCTCCAATACTAGAAAATCAACAGGTAAGATTAATCCGTCAACTTTGACTAAGACATCTTCAAGAATACCCCTAGGGTATTTGATTGATCTATCTGCCAACTGGATGCTCACAGAGGTTGCCTTTAATTCCCCTATATTCAAAGATTCAAAAACAGAAAAAGGCATTAGCATGTTCATTAATCTTAGGGTTGACAACAACTTGGCCAGGAAGCTTTCCAGGTTCTCTTTGATTTAATGCAGTGGCTAACTGTCTCATTTGTTGTTCCAAATTTGCAATGGCGTTATCAGTTTTCTGCATGAATGCTTGAGTGCTCTGTGCCATAGATGTAACCATATCTTCAAGTGATGGTTTCGGAGGCTCCACTTGAACCCGATGTTGTGGTAATTGAGCAAAAGGTTGTTGCATTGGTTGATTATTACTCCACCTAAAATTTGAATGATTCCTCCATCCTGGATTGTAGGTCGGAGCAAATGGATCATTCCTTGGCCTTTGCATTTGGTTTTGATTCTGATTTGGATAAGTACCGAATGCATTTATTTGTGCATCCAAGGCCGCAACTTCATTTTGTGGACAACTTTCCATAGCATGTCCAGGTGTACTGCACACAGCACACACTTGAGAGCCTGGAACGATTAACTGCTTCACCATATTTGTCAAGTTTGCAATTTGGGATTCCATGTTTGAACTTGATTGTGCTTCATAGATTCCAGCCCTTTTCTGAGGTTCTCTCACTCTATTGTAGCTCCATTGTTGAGAATTAGTTGACAGAGTTTCGAACATCTCCCTGGCTTGTCCGGCATTGTTATTCATCAATCCACCACCAGATGTGGCGTCCACCATTTTGCAATCTGAATCTAGCATCCCTTCATAAAAATATTCCATTAGTAGCCATTCTTGAATATTATGATGAGGACAAGAGCTTAAGAGCCTCTTGTATCTCTCCCAATATTCGTGGAATGCTTCTCCATCATTTTGTTGGATGCTCACTATCTCTTTCCTTATTTTATTTGTCTTTTGAGCTGGAAAGAATTTCGTCAAGAACTTGTTTGCCAAATCTGTCCATGTTCTAATTGAAGCTCTTGGTAAAGAGTGAAGCCATGTCTTTGCTTGTTCCTTCAGACTAAATGGAAACAATCGCAGATGAACCTGCTCATCAGTTAAACCTCTTATTTTAATTGTGGAACAGACATCAGAGAATTCTTTAAGATGCATGTGAGGATCTTCTCCAGTATGGCCTAAGAACGTAGGCAACAAATGAATCATTCCTGACTTTAGTTCAAAGTTGTCTATAGTAGTCTGGGGGTAGACAATGCATGAAGCTTGATCTGCTGCTTGAGGCACAGAGAAATCCTTAAGTGGCTTGTTCATGTTATCTGGTTCTTCTTCCATTTGAACTGGGGCTGTGGGACTTGTAGTTGGTGATGACAAAGGTGATCTCTCTGGAGTGCGATGGTCTCTTTGACAAAATAAACGGATATCCGCTAATTTTGTGTTTAACGAAATGTCGTCACTCGATAAGTTCTCAGGATTTGAGCTGGACATTCATGTATCTGCAAAATAGGAAAAATAACAATATAAATGAACTACTTAGGTGGCGAGGCCAACCATGAACATAAATTAATATAGAGAAAATTTGATGGACGGCAGTGCCAATCCACTACAAGAATTTCATTGATTGCCGACGGAAATTTCCGTCGGCAATTTTATGAATTCGGTCGGTAAAATTAGTTCCCGACGGAAAACCGACCAATATTATTTCGTCGGCAAAAGGATCGTAGCTGATTATTTGCCGACGGAAATTTTTTTCGATCGGTATATACCGACCGTTCAGCGACCGAATATTAGTCGGAAATAAAAAAAAACTTTTAATTTTTTTTAATAATTCCGTCGGTACTACGTCGGTATATTAGATTGTGAATTTTTTATTTCTGTCGGTAATCCGTCGATATAATTAAAAATATTTATTAATTTTTTGTAATATCCGTCGGTAATACGTCGGTATATTAGATTATGAATTTTTTTATTTCCGTCGGTAATCCGTCGGTATAATTAAAAATATTTATTAGTTTTTTCTAATATCCGTCGGTATATGAAAATAAAAAATTTACAAATCCGTCGGTAATCGGTCGGTATAATAATTAAAAAGTAATTGCTGAAATTAAAAATCCGTCGGTAATCCGTCGGCAAAAAATTATTTTGTATTTGAAAGCATATTAATTATGTTTGGACCAAACCTGTAAATGAAAAAACAGAATAGAAAATATACTCCAAAATCGCAGAATTTCTCAAATATAATAAATAATTCTTCCATAATTCGGAATTAAATACAATACAATATCATAATAATACAAGTTTAAATATGTCAACAAATATAGTCTATCTGCCTCCTGTAGGGCTCTCACCATCTGGAGGCGAGTGAGGGGGAGAGGGATGATGAGAGGTCTGAAAGTATGTCTGCATCTGTCGCCGCATCTCCTCCATCTGCTGGTGCATCTCTTCCATCCGTTGCTGCATCTCCTCTATCCGCTGCTGCATATGCTCATCCTGCCTCTCGGATGTCGGAAACTGTACAAAAGACCCACTCGAAGATGGATAAAAGGTAGATGCCTGCGATCCAATGCCGTACACCCTCCTCTTCTTCTCTCCACCAACCGCCTGATAATAAAGATCTCTCTCATCGATCGGCTGAGAGGAAGAGGATCCTGTCTCGAGCTGAGATAGAGACTGTCGAGTGGCCTCAACAGTCTCCTATTGACATACATAAAAATGTTTATAAGTTTCATGAATTTTTAAAAATTTCGACATAGTCTCCCCTATTTTTGTATAAAAACCCAACCTGAAAACAATTGAAAAGACACTTCAAATAAATAAACGCACATCGATTTTCCAATTCATTCTCCAATCCATATATCCAGATATCCAGTACCCAACACATGCATTCAATATCCAAAAAAGTCGAACTCTATTTTAGGCAATAGAAACTTACATGGACTCGTCGAGGTTTATCATCGACAAACGTCTGCCGGTCGTGACCCCTGGTGTGCGTATACTTGAACAGCTCATACGGGGTAACCTCTCGACCTAGCTCATCCCTCTACAAAATCATAAAGTTATGAAACTCTATCATATATGATTTTAAATAATATTCTAATAAAATTTAAACTCTTACGTACCATTCTGGAAGCATGTGTGGCATGTGTCACCGAACCGCCAGTGTGCGTCGCACCCATGCGGCGATTGGCAGCATTCTGTTGGCTCGCCGAACATACTCTGGATCGTGCCAGTCACTGTCCCATCTAGTCCACACGTCCTCTGGAACAAAAAAAGGCCTCTCACCACCTTTCAATTGCTGGAGCATATCGCTATAGCGGTTGGCAGCCTTCTTCCCCCAGGCGATTGATCGCCTCCTCCCATACAAAATATTTCTATCACATAAAATGGAGTGAGTTAGATCAATATTAATTGCATTAAACAGTTCGTACATAAATTAAGTTAATATCAGAAATAAGAATTAATAAAAGTTCGATTACCTTAAACTCATTCCAGTAGAACTTCTTGACCTCTGTAGATATCTTCTTCCAAGACGACCCGTTCTCGCATATTCGCTCCTCAAAAATCTTTCGAATCCTCCTCGAACATGGCTCCGAAGGAAACAACCTGAAAATAAAATTTCATACAATTAAACATGTTATTGAAAAATCAATATGTTTATATATTAGTCATAAATTAATCATTACTTACCCCTCATTCTGAATGGTAATATGGCGTCGATGCTCTGTATCCTGTGTCGATGAAGAACCTGCTCTGGTAGCATCGATAGGAATACCCGTTGCTGGAGTACCACTACCAACGATGGGAGTACCCATCACTGGATCTTCACTACCAACGATGGGGATACTATTCGGCGGCGGTTGCGATGACGGGGTCAAAGGTGATGACGGGGTCGTGGAACCACTGTGACGACCTCTACTAGTGCTCGATGAGGTAGATCTCCCACCAATGAAACCTCGAGCACCTCTTCCTCTAGTCATCTATGAAACTAACAAACATTTCATATACTGTTTAATATACTAAAAGATATCATTTAATGATATGAAAAAACTAATGTCTATTGCTAAACATATTACATAAATAAACGGAAACTCCCAACTAAACATATTACATAAATAAACGGAAACTCCCAACTAAACATATTACATCAATAAACGGAAACTCTCAACTAAACATATTACATATTACATAAATAAACGGAAACTCCCAACTAAACATATTACATCAATAAACGGAAACTCTCAACTAAACATATTAAATAATAAATAATGTCAATTATCATCTGAAACATAGTCTTCAAATTCTGACTCCACTTCATCACTGACTTCTTCACTGACTTCTTCACCAGATCCCGAATTTAGTTCATCCTCTTCTTCATCGTCTTCCTCATCATCAACATTATCCAACTCTATTAAAGGTGCAGTTGGATCATTTAGTGGACCGGGAAGGACATCTGCACTAACAAAGAATGGTTGCAATTCGGACTCCTCTTCTTGGAATGCTTCTGATGTCGTTGTATTGGAAGTCTCTGTTGATTCTGGCATATCAACAATCGGTCTAGCCTTTACTCTACAAACTGCCAACCAGTCACCCTTGTCACGCCTTAAGCTCGGATATGGTGCATAATACACTTGTTGGGCTTGCATGGCTAGAATGAATGGTTCATATTTGTTGAAATGGCATCTCTGATTAACCTCCACAAGATTACATTGATGGTGAACCTTCGTTCCAACATTTGGCGTCGGGTTGAACCACTCACACTTGAACAATACCGTTCTTTTGATTGGTAACCTAGGATACTCTAGAATTAAGATTTCATCTAGCATACCGTAGTAGTCACTAGATGATTCACTGTAATTTGTCCCCATAATGCAAACACCACTGTTCACCGTTGCTTTTTGTGACCCGTGATTTCTTGTATGAAATTTGAAGCCGTTAACAAAGTACACTGGCACAGACTTGGCATTTCGTAAAGGCCACTGAGATAGATCATTAATGAATTGATTTGAAATGTCATTCAAGGGATCATTTGCCTAGAGCATAAACACAAGAAAAGTCACCATTAGACATATAATTGGGAAAAAAGTTTGAAGTTTTATTTTGAGTAACTTACATATCACCTGAACCAAAATGCAAATTCATTTTCCAATGCCGCATCTACTAAAGCCTCACTCACAACACCCGTACTTCGTACATTTTCACAGAATATCCTGAGATATATGAACATGCAGATGTATAGCAGTATTAAACATCCACAATTTTATAGAAAGGTATTCAAATAATGGGATAAGGATTTACCCGATATATTGCTCAACTTCATGGCAATTAAGAAGTATGTACGTTTGAGCTGCCAATAATTCTCGTTCATTAAGTGGTCTAACCTTTGATTTTCCTTATGGTCTACCAGGATGTGTAAATATAGTCATATTTCCTTCCATTGTAAGTCTTTCACCGCCATCATCATTCCGTGGCACTTTTCTATGCCTCGTGTGCACATGAGGCTCAAAGTAATATGAACAAAAGCTGGTTGATTCTTCAACTAGATATGCATTGCATATGGATCCTTCAACCTTAGCTTTGTTTTTCACATTCTTCTTCAAGTGCCGAAGGAACCGTTCAAACGGATACATCCAACTGTACTGCACTGGACCTGCTATTTTTGCCTCATATGGCAAATCGATCGGTAGGTGCTCCATCGAGTCAAAGAAAGCTGGAGGAAATATATGTTCTAACTTGCACAAAATGATGGGAATTTGCATCTCCAATCTGCTCATCTCATCCACCCTGAGTGTTGAACATGTTAACTCCTTAAAAAATAAGCTCAACTCAGTCAATGCATGCCACACGTTACCTGGGAGCAATTCACGAAATGCTATAGGAATCAAACGTTGCATGAATATATGACAATCATGACTTTTCATCCCAAACATCTTATATTTTTTCATGTCCACACACCGACCCATGTTCGACACATACCCATCTCGAAACTTCAGTGCTCTTACCCATTCACAAACTGCCTGTTTACCAGCCTTATCCAACGAGTAACAAGCCTTTCGATATTTTCCAGTTGCGGAATTCATTTCTAACTATTTTCGGCGGCAAATGATTTTCATATCGTCACGTGCCTTTGCGTTATCTTTTGTTTTTCCTTCGATATTCATGACTGTGTTAAACACATTTTCAAATACATTCTTCTCAATGTGCATCACATCGAGATTATGCCGAATGAGGTTCGTTCTCCAATATGGAAAATCCCAAAAGATACTGCGCTTCTTCCAACCACAACCAGAAATTCTGCACATGTATTGATTACGTGTTTCACCGCCCTCCTCAGTCACTTTCTCTATACCGAAAGGAATTATACGCTGAAATGTATCTTCACTTGATAGTACTGGTGGAGCCATTTCTGTGACAACTGTGTTCTTCCTAAACCAGTTTTTGTTCCTCCTATACGGGTGGTCATAAGGAAGGAACTTGCGATGGTTGTCAAACCACGATGTTTTACCCCCTCTATGAAGTGTAAATGCCCCAGAATCTTCCATACAATATGGACAAGCCATCTTTCCTGCTGTAGACCAACCGGATAACATAGAGTACGCCGGAAAGTCACTTATAGTCCACATAAGAGCAGCTCGCAGTTGGAAGTTCTGCTTCATGCATACATCCCAGGTCTCTACACCGTAATCCCACAACATGCACAATTCATGGATCAAAGGCTGTAAGAATACATCTATTTTATGTTTTGGGTTCTTTGGTCCAGGCACAATCACTGTCAGAAACATGAATTCCTCCTTCATACACATCCATGGAGGCAAATTGTATGGAGTGACTATCACCGGCCATGATAAATACTGTTGACCCGACTGGCCAAAAGGTTGAAAGCCATCGGTGCACAAACCGAGTCTTACATTACGTGTCTCACTTGCAAACAGTGGATGAACTCGATCGAAATGTTTCCATGCTTCTGAATTCGAAGGATGACGCATTACTCCATCTTCTTGGTAATGCTGATCATGCCATCTCATGTGTTCTGCAGTGGCTGATGAAGCATATAATCTTTGCAGTCTAGGTGCTAACGGAAAATAATACATTTTTTGATTTGGCACTGCCTCCCTTTGCCTTGAATCACCCCTTCTTCTGGTCTTATATCGAGGGTATTGGCAGAATTTACAAATGTTCAACTCACTGTTAGCGCCCCAATATATCATACACCCATTCAAGCAACAGTGAATCTTTTCCACTGGAAGTCCTAATCCTTCGACAAACTTTTTTGTACTATAGAAGTTGTCTGGTAGTTTTTTGTCCACCGGTAATGCCTCCTTGAATAATTCAGTTATTGCGTCATAGCAATTATCCGACAAATGATGTTCAGACTTAATGCTCAACAATCGAGCCATAGCCGATAGTTGAGACATTGTTTCACACCCAGGCCATAATTCTTGTTCTGCTGCCTGCAACATATCATATAATCTTTGCGCATCAGGATTCGGAGATTCCTCCACATTTGAGGGATCAAAGCTTGGTCCAGCTGCGTCCATCACCATTGTGTGGTACGGATTAGGGATTTCCGTACCCACACTTTCTGCCGCATACGCCCACATGTGACTTTCTTCCACTAGTTCATTTCTTGTTGTAACAGATGGTTCCCCATGTCGAGACCACACATAATAATCATCCACAAACCCTTTCTTCAGAAGATGGAGATGCACATCGTTCGGCTCCCTGAAACGACGATTATGACACCGCACACATGGACATTTATCTTATTTCCGTCCATACTTCCGGAATGAGAACAAGCGTACGCAATAAACTGCTCAACCCCCTCAATGAATTCCCGGTTAAGCAATCCATTGGTTTGCCTAGCATACATCCACGACCTATCAACACTTGACATTTCTTCGCGCAAGACGACCACTCTACAAATCAAGAAAATTTCACTTTTTTGAGGTTCAAGTTGTTGTTGATACAGATTTATAATCAACCATTACATGAAATTAAAAGAGAGATGAGGAAACAAAGCAAATTTAAATACGATTCCTAAACCAATAAGTGTTCGTTCCAACATTAAAGATAATGTAAATATGCTTTCATAAAGCTAAAAAAGGTAAAATGGGGAAACATAAAATCAATAGAATAAACAGTAAAATTATTTCAAAAAAAAGTATTTAAGACCATGCTACAAATGTCATCATAAAAAATATTGGTCTGTACAATTAACCACATGTAAATGCATTTTATAATTAGCATAACATAAAATCTTACCATATGAAACAATAATCAATTGACATTAATGTTAATAATTATAATAATCATTAGTTTTTACCAATACCACTGCAGATGTATCTTCAATAGTTTGTTGTTTTTGAGGTACCACAATTCTTGCACTGTATGAATAGTCCAAACTCAGAACAGAAAACTGCACTGATTCTTCGATTAGGACTCTGGATTTTACCCTTTGACTGAAGATTTGCTACGAAGGAAGAGGGGGAAAAAACACACACCCAATTTCAAGGTAAAAATATGTTCTTTGAACAGAAATTCTGTTCAAACTGATTGATATACAAAATTAAAATTTCTAAGAACATATCGCCTTAAAGAAAGTGCACTGTCCACCTATCCACTGTATGTATCATGTATGTGTGTTTAATTTCAGGATTTTTAGCTAAACTTATAGATCAAGGTGCTTAACTTTTCAGTATCCAACATCGTTTACAGGTACCAACATGATACAATATTATATGGGATGGGGGACGTACGCACATACATATATTTATATATATCTTGCTGGTCAATCCATGTGGATCTTCTTGGATTCTCATAAGCAATAATAAAACTAGACCCTTCAATTTTTGGTACCTAGTGCACCAATACTTCTATTTTTTCTCTCTGTATATAGAAATCTTAATCAATAATCTAATGACCAAATTACAAGGTACTTGACAAGAATGCAGATTTGATCACATTCACATGGTTGGCCGGGATTAAGCTTAGAAAGGGAAAACCACAAGTACAAAACATAATGAGTTGGGTGGGAATGGGATTGGATGGTTGAACAAGGACTACGCATAAAGAAATGAGTAGATGGTACAAGACAAACAAAGTAGGTTAAAAAAACAACAAAATAGTACTTGAAGACTCTTTAATTTACTTACTCAATAATAACATACACAATTAGCAAAAAAAAATTGTGCATATATCGAAAGTGAGAGAAGTTGCAATCAAAAGATAGCATGTCACATGTTAGACGAAGACAAGTCAAAGGTTAGGTTAGCACACAACAAGATATAGATGTGCCAAGTGGAATTGTAGAAAAACTGGAGGAAATAAGTAAATATATTTATAACTAAAAAGTAAGGTTTCCCTCCCCATCAAACTACATATAATTAACTATCACTATAGAATAAAAATCAATGGACATATATAATTTCATGAAAGATCATTTCTTTTTTCTCTAAACCATATACAATTGAAGATAAAATATGTTAAAGGATATCACATGCAGAATTATAAATTGGAGGGAGTGACTAAATGTGTGGCAAAAAAGGCAACTGGAATTGTGAACTAATTAATTGATTAACAAACTACTCAAAGCAGATTCAATTCTCCATGGACTCTTATCTCCCCTCTTGGAAATATGCACATACTCCTCTTTTCTCGCTAGAAAATTGCCATAGAAAAACTGAGATTAAAATCCAAGCACGAATATAAAATTGAAGCCAGAGCAAGAACCATTAACTCAAAATAAAATCCAGTTTCACAGGTGGACTGCGGAGTGGAGAGTCTATGGATGAGAGTATGAAATGGAAATAGTGACAATAAACACGGGGTCATGGAGGAAGAAGATGTAGCAGCATGCAGCTCACGACCAAAAGCATTTATATGACTGTGATAGTGGCCTAAAATCCATTTATATGGAAAACATTTATTCAGCAAACACACAACACAACACAAGAAAATCTACAAGAGAAGAACAACATGGCTAAAACATTTAACAGTAGCAAATTCAAAATCCAAAACCCAACCACAATGGGTCAATCTAAACAATAAATTTTCGAGTGATAAAAGCATCATACCTTGAAATTAATCTTCTTCCACAAAATCGGCCTGTGGGAAGAACAAATTGTACTGCTAGTTTATCGAATTGAAGAGACAAAACCAAAAGAAAAGTTAAGCACTGGAATTAGCCAGAAAGGAGGAGAAGACACTTTACCTGCGTAAGCGCTAGGGAGATGTGAGAGGGAGGAACAGGCTAGGGCTTCAAATGGGCAAAAGGGAAAGGACAAGTTTATGGTCTTCTTGCACACAATCGGCCTATGAGAATAACAAATCAAACAACCAGTATAGCAAATTGAAGAGACAGAACCAGAATAAGATGGAATCAGTCTTCAAGAGAAGGAATTAGAAGGAGAGGAGTAGAAGAAACTTTACCTGCATAAGCAAAGCTGCCAGGGAGATGTGAGAGGGAAGAAGGCTGCTAGGGCTCCAAACGAATGAAAGGGAAGGGACAGGCTTAGGGCCTGAAACATTTTAATGAAATTAATTACCGACGGAATAAATCCGTCGGTAATTTTTAATTTACCGACGGCATATTCCGTCGGTAAGTAATTTAAGAAATTAAAAACTAAAAAATAAGTTTACCGACCGAAACAAATCGGTCGGTAAACTTGCCGACCAAAAAATCGTCGGAAGTCCGTCGCCAATATTTGGCGCCAAATAGGCGCCAAATATTACCGACGAAAAATATCCGTCGGTATTGATTTGGACGGTATTCCGTCGGTAATACGTAGGCAAAATTAGTAAAATGAAATTGGCCGCTAATCTGTCGGTATAACGTCGATATTTACCGACGAAATAATTCCGTCGGCAAATTCCGTCGGCAATTCTTCATTTTCTTGTAGTGATCACAACCAGAGGATTAAAGGAGTTAGTTGACAATATATAAAAAGTTAGTATACAGAAGAAATAAAATGGGGCAGAAAAGGCCAACCATAAAAAAAATGATGTTAGTAAATATTAAGGTATATTAATAAGCGGTAGAAACAACCATTAATATTAATAGATATATACATATATTAAGAACAATAGGCGGTTTGAACCAGCCATCAATAGAAAACAAAATGGGGCGTTTAAGCCAATCACATTAAATAATGACATATAATGTAAACCTTCCATGTAGGAGGTGCTAACAACAAAAATAAATAAATAAATTATATACAAGAGGTATATGACACTATATTAGGCAATCACGTCCACGGCAAAGGCGCCAAAAATTGTTATGTCGTTAGTAACAATTTAAAATATACTTACAAATGTACAATTAATATATAGTGAACAAGTAAGAGTCGATCACAAAAGGAGTGATGTTAATAGATATATAATCTAACACTTGAATATAATTGATATAATTATAAAAGGGGGAAAAGGGGGGGTGTTAAATTTTGTAATAGATAAAAATTAAGACAAAGAAATTGACGTTGAGAACAAGAATGAGAATTGATATTAGTGAAAAAAAATAGCTAAGACTCACTATCCACCACAAAACATTCAAACAATTTATAAGAAATAATAGACTAACAATTTAAACAAGCATATGATGACAACATTCACAACAAGGTCATGACCAAACTCAAGTTGTATGATTCTCTCTTAATTACATGTAAAGTGTATGGCGTCTACCTCATTACGTGTATTCTTAATCGAAATCTAGCATGGCGTCTGCATCAATCAACAATCAAGAATCCAATAAGAGCAAAGAGAATATGAATGTCACAAGAATCCTAATACATGGTATTTGTACTTAGGTATTCAAGAATTGATTTTTCATAATTCATTTTCAACTGAATTATATGTTGCAAGAAAGAACATATTCAACAAGGCAATTGATCATGTTCTACAAAAATTAATTATAATACATGTTTCAAAGTTAGCTACTCAAAGAAACACAATACTAGAACTCACATAACATGGAAAAATCAAAATCATCATGCTTGTACAAATTGAAATCCACACAACTTATAAAATTGAAAGCATGCTTAGGGCTTCAAGACAAGCCCTAACTAACAAGAGTTTAGTTATACATAACCAAATAAAACATGAAACATAAAAACATAATTACAAACACAAGCCATGTTTTCTTCTTTTCCTTCTCCTCTTTTTGCTTCCACTCCTTCTCCTCTCCCTCTTCTACTCCTTCTCCTCTCTATTTATAGAGAAAATGAGTTAGTGCCATCTTTTGGTGGTGGATTTTCCATCAAATTCGTGTGGTGGATTGTCCACTCTTTGAATGGAAATGGTATCATCAATGACATCAACTTCCAATTACACACTAATCTTGTAACTGCATTCTGGGCCTAGCCGAAGCCTATTATGAACTCAAACCCTTCATAAATATTGTAGATACAAATGTGTAGATAATTACGGGCTTTTGAATCACTCAATTTGGACATCAAACACTCAAGTTATGGGCTTCTAAAGGTCTGATCTGCAAACAGAAATTCTGCTTCGGATATAACTTCCAAACTTGACTTTGAGGCAACCTTTAGAGGCCCAAACGAACTCTGATTTTTGTGAACCAGCACTTCCTGCAAAGCGTGAAGTGTCCTCTAAAAATTTGCTGAAGATCAAATCTCATTCCGACAGCTCTTACTACCTCTTAACCTGCAAAATGTCCAAGAAGATCTTAAGTTCATTAATCTTGAAAATTCAGCTTTTAAGCACAATTTCTTGGCATTGCTTTGGTAGTATTTTATCACTTTAAAAACGTATATTCTGGCACTTATCATAAATCGAGATCAAGTAAGATTTCAAGATCCAAGGTTAGGTTTTCCTTTATTTTATGGATTTGAGCTTGAATCTAGATTCTTGGATTTTAGTGATTAAATAGGTTGGGTTAATTTATTTATGTATGTATGTGTTCGAATTCATGTTGATTTGGTGGCCGATTCTGTGCATATTGGGTAATGGGTGCATGATGAATGAATTTATTTGATCCCATGGATTGAATTCAAGTTTGAGGCTGAATTTTGGATACGTTGGCGATGTAAGGATGGGTAACCTACCCTTCAAATTAGAGACAATTTCATGAGGGAATCGATAGAATTCTAGTATAACCCTAAGAGGGGAATATGTGGTTTATGGGGTTAGAGTGAAAATATGAGTTTGGCATTTCATTTGGTAGTTTAAGAGGGTATTCTAGCAAGTCTGAAATTATTGATTTCAAATGAGTATGTACACGAGAGTAACTGGATGTTTTGGCTAATATGGCCTAATCGAGAGAAACGATAAGAATTGATGTTTAAGTCCAATTTGGGTACAAAATTGGGGGAAGGGATTATGAATTTAATGCATGGAAACTTGAATGTTTGGTTGATAACTTTTGTGGCAGGCTTGTCACATACGTAGGGAGATTCGTAAACGCATCGCATCTTTGTGCTCAAACCAGAAAATCATAGGTTGAGTGGAGACGACGAGTTCAAGGGTCGGTGGGTGATTTATGATTTTGTTTGGATATGAGGTAGGGGATTCTTACTCATTTCTTTCATGTTTGTCATTCATTTTGCCTAAAGAGCGATTTGATTCTTCATTGGTCTTTACTCTTCTTGCCTTAATGTTGTCGAAGAGGGAACAACCTAGTTATTTGTGTTTTTAATTATTGGATAATTGGATTCTATTGCATACCCGATTGACATGTTTGATCATATTAGACATGGGATACTCTGATTACATGGATCACATAGTAGTGTATATATATGTAGGTTGGATATATATGTATTATTGCATAATTATGTTAACATGCATTAGAGATGTATTAAGAGTGGGAAGATGGTAGGTGAAATCCAGGTTAGACTTCTGCCAAGTGACTTCTATGCGAGGAAATACACAGAGATCCCGAGGGGTTGTTCCAATCAAACCTAAATCTTGTGTGGGTGTGACGGCGGTCACGCATGTGGTCTATTTCTCCTAGGTCGATTGATTTAATGGTGCCTGTGTTCACCGATAAATTTGTGATCAATGGAAACTGTGTTCACCAATGATTTGGTGTCAATGGCCAGACATTGACTAGTGGTGACCCATGGGGAATTGACATGATACTCAATTGGTATATTTTGTCTTATTATTTGTTCATGGTCAAAAAACATACTGTTGCGTTGAACATTTCCATGAACATTCGACTTAACTTCATTATTAATCTATTTCCCTACTGATCCTTCTGCTCACCATTTATTTTCTTTTTCCTCCCCATAGGTGAGTTTGAGTCTGATACTGGAGATATGGATTTACTGGAGAGTCGGTGACATGGCTACCCACCTAGAGTAGTCAGGGTATGGAGTTGGGAGGGTCTAATCTCTTATCTTTTATTTTGAATTATTTAGTACCTATATGTACTATTGGTAACACTCTTCTTGTACACCTTGCTGGTGTGATGGTTGAACGGTCGGGAGGGTACGCTATGTGATCGGGACTCTCGAGCCATGTTGAGAACCCTGTGTTCCAATGCATGATTGTATGTTGATACCTTATGGGTAATGTTGCATGATTATATGCTATGATGAGATTGCATGCTGATAAATGGCATGAAGATCTGCCTAAGATTTGTGAATTGCATGCTGATAGGTGGCCTGAGTCTCTACTAAGTTGTTGATGTTAGATATTTGAGATTGTTTCTCATGTTTCCAAGTACGCACTCTCTAACATACAGGGAGCTGCTGCCGAATTTTCGGTTGAATGGTAGTAAAACAAGTTGAGGATAGATTAGGTTTGAACTCAACTAACATAGTTTATGTTGAGTAATTATGAATCACATTGATGAAGTAGATTAGTACAAATCGTAGCGCCTCCCAAGTTGGGACATTACTTGTTCTAATGCTCATTGTTTATGTATAAGAAAATAATATCATTCCAAGAAACAAAAATAAAAAATGTTAGAAAAATGTTATAATTTAACGAGTTAATTTATTGGGGGTGGTAACTAATATTAACATAGTATCAGAACGGAAGGTCATAGGTTCAAACCTTTGTTGTTATCCCAATTGTGGAACTTTATGGGAGAAATATCCTAACTCAACAACTTATTAACGAATCTTAACACCAAAACAAAAAAAAACAAAAAAAAAAGTCAGTTTTAATGAAAATTATATGCGATGGGTGCTTAATTTTTATATAAAAAGGTTTTGCTACATTTGTTTCGGTAATCAATATTGGAAATCAAAATTATTTATTGTATGCATCACAAGTAATGCTAAAATAATGATATCATATTGCTCAACACCTTCAAATGGGATGCTCGAGCTCTACAGCTATAGCACTATTACATGGGGCTCAATTTCTTTTTAAATTTTTTTTGCAGGTTATATTTTATTTTTGTCAGTTTTAGGAAAATGTATAAGATATTTTTTTATATCCAACAATTCAGAATTGTCACATATTTTTCTTGTTGAATTTAACTTTTATTTTAGACAAAAAAAGTATAAATAAATTTATATTAAGTAATTAAAATATGGGAAACTAGATAGAAGGACTTGAAGAGTCTCATTCTTTTAAATAAGTTCACTTCATTTTAAAACTTAGACATAAGGACAAAATGATGAATATCTCGAAATACCCCTCCCATCAAATTAGGCCAAAAAGTGTCGACAATCATATCTCCCTCTTCTCGATGTCCGATTGACGCAAGACCACTATCGTTGCAATCATATCGCCAAAATGAGTCCAACTGCAATGGTCTTTCCTCAATCCGATGTCGAAAAAGGTCAGATCAAGGCAAAACACATTTCAAAGTCTGAAATGATTTTTGGCTTGATCCGGACATTTTCAACATCAGATCAAAACAAAAGTAGTGATGTTAGATTTGTCTCTTTTGAAAGATTTCAACGCCACCAGCCTCACCTTGATCTGAAATAAAAGCAGCAGCAACAAGGAAAAGAAGTTCTTTGGCATTGAAGAAGCTTCGCAGTGGCTTTTCTACAGTGGTGGACCTCTGCTTCAGTCGTCGTAGGTTGGACTTTACTCCTCTAACAATCGTGCTTCCTTTAAGACCAGTGGCAAACCAGTATGAAATCACAATTTTTATACTAATGCTAGTGCAAAAATCTTTCTCTCTATAGAACCTATATCTCTATGTAGACCATTATTTCTCTGTAGAATCATTTTCTCTATAAAATCTTTTTTTTCTATATTCGACAGACCTACAGCTCAGATTCACAACTAAAATTGTATGTCCTAAGTGATGAATCCCAATGCTCGGATGAAAATGTTAGGCCGAAAAATATGAAATCACAATGTTGGTTCTACTACTAGCGCATAAATATCTTTTCTCTATAGAACCTTTTTTTCTCTATGGAATCATTTTTCTCTATAAAATATATTTTTATGTGTTTAGCAAACCCAAAGTTTGGATTCACTACTAAAACCCTATATCCCAAATAATGAACTACAAGGCTTGAATTCCCCAAATCCTAACATACTCAGGGAACGAATTCTCTATCAAAATCCTAAATGTCACAAGTGGTAAAACCAAGATCCAAGCTACTAGACTCTAACGAGCTTGGGTACCCAACACAATGGGGTTCAAACTTCCAAAATTTATTAGAACTATTTTTTTCTATAGAACCACTTTTTCTCTGTTTGACAGACCAAAATCCAGATTCGCTATTAAAACTCTATGTCTCAACTAATGAACTCGAAAGTTTGGATTCACTAAACTCAATAAATTCTTACCATTGAAATCATTCAAATCAAGGCCTAGATAATGGGTCAAAATATCATCATAAATTGTACAATGTTGTTTCTTTTTGTAGAAAATACTTTTTCTCTGTAGAATTATCAAAAATATTTTTGATTGAGTAATCTCTTGTCAATGGTAGATTGAGAGAGGCTAGTGGCGTTGGAATCACCCAGCCAAGATGAATCCAACACCACGAGTCTCTCCACGATCCGTCACCAGAAACAAGTGAATCAAGGCAAAACGTGTTCTAACAATGGCCGGTTGTTTTACCTCAATCGACCAGTTTTTGATGTCAGATCTTGGGAAGGCTAATGGCATTGGTTTTTTTCTCGGCCTGAAGATTCAAATTCCATAGCCTCACCTCTCTCCGTCATAAAAAACGGCCTGATCAAATGCATTTTGGGCATTTGCCTTGATCCAAGAGTTGTTGCTGTTGGATCTTGTCAAGGCCAATGGCATTAGATTTGTCTTTGCTTGAGGATTTCAATGCCATTAGCCTCACCACGATCCAAAGTGGTAAGCATCTTAAGTGAGAAAAAGAAGTTTTCAATCATCTTATGCAAGAAGAAAAATGACAAATCTATAATTTTAAGGTTTTCAATAAATTTAAAAATCAGTTTGATCTTAATTATCAAAGACTAAATTAGGACATAAATCTAATTTCCCCTTACAGTATAAATATATTAAAACTTGAAATTAAATGAATTATTCAAGGCTTCCTTATTTTTTTACAACAGTCTTGTGTCGTCTCTTAAAATGACACATTTGAATAAATTCAGAAATAATATTAGCAATTGCTCGTAAGATTTAAAAGTACCAATAAAGACCACGTTATGTAAACTAATTATACGGCGAACGACGAGTTGGTACCCAGTCTAATATATTTGGACATCGAGGTCCAACAAAAAACATGTGGACATAGAAGTACTCAATAAATATTCAATTACCTTTCTGCCCCTATTCTTCTTTATTTCTTCTTCTTCTTCTTCCTCATCTTCTCCTTCTTTGTTGGATCAGAACAATATCCGCACAAGTGATTTTTTTCTCCTTTCTCTCTATAGATATGTTTTTTTTTCACAATTTAAACCGCTAGATTTGTTTATTCTATTCTTCCTTGATTTCCTATGTGTATATATGTTGGGTGAATGATTTTCGTTTAAGATTTTTGCAAATTTTATGTGTTAAATCTTGAAATAATCTGCCGAATCATTCAGACTTGTTCATATTATTATTTCAACCAGTAATAGATAATATTCTAGTCATATTTCATACTGGAGCAAATCACTCTAAAACCCAAAATACTAAAATGCTAAACCCTAAACCTAAACTATATGGAGCCTATTACTGCATGTTATTGGGAGTTTATTAACTATGGTCTACCTAGAAGGTAGCAAATTATGATCTCAGATATCATAACAAATTATGATCTCAAAACAGTAACATTGAAACAAATTATGATCTCAAATATCATAATAGACTATGATCGCAAAAGGATATCACTGAAACTACATATAATTGTACGATCTATAAATCCTAAACTATATAGGCTAAACCACAAACCCCTAAACTTTTTTTTGATAATTACGCAAACCCTAAACCCTAAACAATAACATTGAAATAGATTATGCTATCTAATCTCATAACATATTACGATATTAAAACAGTAACATTAAAATAGTAACATATAACTATGAAATCGCGACCCAAAAATTTAAAGTTTTAGTTTAAGCTATGGATCACATGTTGCACGGGATCATAAAGAATTATTTTCGAACTAGGTTTACTAAAAGGGCTATAACTTCTAGCACAGATGTCCATTTTGGGCTTATAATATATCAAATCAAATCTTAAATCGAGCCGAAGGTAAATATGAAAGAAAATAGGCGCACAATCCAATAGCCATCAAAGAAACATGAGGCGCACCTCTAACAAGCCTAGGCACACCCTGAAAGAATAAAAAATGCTCACACGAGCTAGAATATGTCATTTCTTGGTGGAACTAGTTCTAGTTCTAGAGAGATAGAGAGAGAGAGAGAAGGCTATTCTAGTGAGATTTTTCAAAGATTGAAGCTTGGATTGAAGATTCAATCAAGGTTCCAACAGGTTTTCAAATATTCAAGTAAGTTTTTTTAGTTTTGGAATTTCTAGGGTTTTTGTAGATTCGGTTTGATTCCTTAAGAGATGAAATTTATGGCTTAGATATGTTATTCTAGGATTATTCATGATTGTTTTACTAGGTTTGATTGATGTTTTAGCTTTTGGTTCGAATTTGGTGAAGTTGGAAGGATTTGGGGAAATCCTAGAGAGAAAAGGTAAGTTTCTATTGGTTTTTGATTGGTTATCATGTTTTATAGTAAAATGAGGTTGTTGATATGATTATACGAGTTTGGTTTGATGGAATCGATAGGCGGGGAGAAAAGGGTCGAAACCCTAACTTTGGAAAATTGTGTGTAAGTTGTGATTGATCGAGGTAGGGAATTCTTAACTACTCTTTCATATCATTGTTTCCACTTTCCTAAAGAGCGGTTTAATTCTTCGTTGGTCATCTTTATTTCGTTCTTGCCTTAATTGTGTCGAGGGGAGAACAACCCCATTTTATGTGTTCCAATTGTTGAATAATTGGATGTGTTTGCATACCTTTAGATGTTGAATCTTCTATTGAGCATGGTTGAACTTGTTCATATATATATGTGTGTATCTATATATATGCACACACACACACACATTGGTATAGCATGATACATGGATGCATTAAAGATACATGAGACGCTCGAGTACGAACTCGGGATACCATAGATTACTCAAAAGTCACATGGACATGGGTCATATGACTCTATGTGAGGCAACACACAAGTAGTGTGGGTGTGACGAGATTAACGTGATTGAGTAAACTCTCCATGGGTGTTTTCGTGGGCGTTTTGCTGGCTTACATTCATTGATGTCAGTAAAATATAATGTATGTTCGATGTTATGGTTAACCCATTGTTGGGGAACCATGTAATTTATTGGTGGTTTCCCTAGAGGGAATACCCAGATTTGTTGTGTATATAACATGAGCATGTATGATAGCTTATTATTGTGCCTGTTTGGTAGTGCTGTGAGGTGCTGTGTGGTGCTGTGAGATATAAAATTGTGGTACTGTGAGGTGAGTTTGAACGCAGTTAAGCGTTTGGCGCCTCACTTTTAAAACTGCGGTGAGTTGAGTTTTGATGCTGTTTAGTTTTTTTTTTTGTAATTTGCAATCTTAACTTAAATATCAACTAAATTAACTTTAATTCATTACATATTTTAATAAGTATCTAAAAATTAATAAAAGTAACACAATTATAAATACATTTAATCCATTCATCACAAATACATTTAAAAAATACATAAAAAATACATACAACAATAATGCTAGGTCATCATAAAGATGAAGAAATGCAAAACGATATATTAGTTTTTTTCAAACAATATATTCTTAAATTTGTAATTAAAATTATAACAGCTCCCGTTGTAGCCATTTTGATACACAATATATATATATATATATTTTAAATGATTTGTATATGGTATTTAGCCTTTTGAATTTAATAATATTTTTTTTTGGGTGGTGATAAATTCAACAAGCCTCATTCGTCTTCTTCCTCACAAGCCCTAGCCTCTGCAATTTCGTCTCCTTCATCAAAACGACGGTGCCGCAGAGAAGGAAGAGCTACTCTCGTGTGCCGGTATGTGCAGAGACTCGACCGATCGGCTCTGTTTGGTTCCCCTTCGTCTAAGCTCCGCAGATCTCGGTCTTACGAGTACCCCAAGTCCGGTGTTCGGACTATGAGGAGAGTTTGCAGTGCCAGCTTGGACGCCTTCCCTGACGAAGAATTCTCCATGAAGATAATCGAAATCAAGTTCGTCTCCACCTTGGATCTGTAGTCTTTCGCAAGCACCACATGGTCCTCGTTCTTCCTGCCCTCTTCCTTCTGCTCAATTGAAGAGACGGAAAGGAGGTTGTGCTCCTCCACAATGAGCTCGGACGTCAGAGTAGCGTCTGTCACAAGCTTCTCCATGAACTGGACCATCTCCTCTAGTTTGTCTTCAGCATCAAACGCGCTTAACAAAGTGTGTTGGGACGACGTTCCAACAACACTTACCCAAACGGCATGGGCCCACATTTTTAAAAGTTGCGTTTAAACACAACTTGAAACGTGGGCCATAAATGTACTGCCAAACACACACATTGTATAGCCTTTCTCCTCAGATTTGGCCTTTGTTATTAATTGCTCTATTTATCCTACTGAGTTTCTAGCTCACTCATTTACTTTCTTTCCTCCTTATACCGGTGCATGTACTGGTGATACAGATTGGTAGAGATGTTGTAGCATGAATGGCACCTAGAGGGGTTAGGTTGGGTTGTGAGGTTGGGACTGTTTTGTCTAACATGCTTTATGTATTTGATATGCATATGGAGTGTTTATTGAGTAGTTGGCACTGATTGGTGTGGATGATGGATGTTCCGAAGAAAATTCATGTGATTGGATCTTTTAAACCAGGATGTGGACTTTGGGTCTTGATATCATGTTGGATACGGAGTGTTATGAGATATTTGTTATGAAACAGTTTGTGCATGCTAATAGATGACCTGAGACCCTGTTTGGTTGTGATTTGATGTGTGTGATTTGCTACGTTTGATTCAGGTGGACATTTTTCGATGTACAGGGAGACGCTATAGAATTTTCATTAGAATCTAGGTTGGATGATGTGTTAGAGTGTCCTTAGTGACAAGCGTAGACACCATTAGTAGCGTCTCAGGCTTGGGTGGCATTTTCAGGTTGGGGCGTTACAATTTGGTATCGAAGGAAAGTTCAATAGAGTACCACTTGTGTATGACTCTAGGGTGTGAGTATTGTATGGTAGTGAGTCTCTAAGCCATGTCACAAGCTCTACTGATCCGATACATTTTTTTCCCTATAAGTTCTCGTATAGTAATTTTTGATGAAATATGTTATCTATTATGGTACAGATGAATACTTGTGGGGGTTAATAAATTGACTTGGACTATAGAGACTCCTAGTAGGGGAGGTAGACGAGGGGAATCAAAAGTCGAGGTTATGGTAGGAGACTGGCGCGCACCATTAGGCGCACTTCCATTATGTGGGGATTAGTGCTAGAGAGGGCACTATGTTAGAGGAGAGGAAATGGTTCTTGAATAACTACATACGGATGGTAGACCTTATCTAGAGAGGCCGTGGTAGAGATGTGATGAGCATTAGTAGGCGTATCTTTGGGGAGTCAGAGTTTGATTCAACTATGGAGCTAGGGGAGGAGAGGATACTACATGTTAAGACACATATTGATGATGGAGTTTGGGTAGACCGTTAGGAAAATACTCTAGGGATTTTATGACAACAAGTATTAAGGATACAGATGGTGTAGAACATTGATGAGGAACATATTGGATAGTGTCCGAGCATCAGCTAAGCTTGTGTAGATAGAGATTGCTAAAGTACTGGAGGGGACTTGATGGGGAAATAACTTTTGGGCTAGTAGTATGGAGACTAGGATGAGAGCACCATTTGATTTGGACAGTGATCAATTTTCATGGAAGTAGATGAGAATGTTGAGTTCGGGAGTGCTGAATATTTGTGCTTGCAAATAGATTGTAACGCTTTGACCCGGAAATCACACCCCGAGCCGGGTGCGCTACTAATGACATCATACACTCGTCACCTAAACCCTGATTCTAATAAAAATCATGCAGCATCTCCCCGTAAATCGGAGATTGCCAACCTGAAGTTAGATAGCGTAACATCACAATAATTCAATCTGCAACTAAAATCAAAATTCCAAAACCTAGCAATGCCCTGGCCCTCTAACTACATTTACCCACTAGGCAGGGCCTCAGGCCACCTAATCACATGCAATTCTTAAACAAAATTTATCACATTATCCAAATCATCATCACAGACTAATAAAGTCATCAAACTGGACTCAAGGTCCATAAATCCAGTACAGGAGGCCCAATCACACGGTACCAACTCCCGACTATTCAACCAATGTACATAAGAGGTACATAATCAACATAACAAATATCAACATCAAGTACTAAATGTACTATTAATAGTGACACAATTCACCCGACATAACATAAGTCCTAATACTCCAAGGTGGTCGTCCATGTCACGCCGCCTCCTATTGATCCCCATTCTAGTTCACAAAACCAGTCTCACCTGAAGGAAACAAGGAAAGGTAGTAGGATGAGCAGATGACTCAGTAGGGAATAGGAGGAGTAAATAAATCAAATGGCTGAATTTGTGAAATAAGCATCATGCATCAAAATGTTATCTAAAGTGTACACGTAATAGTAAAATCAATAGTTATACCTTACAATATCCGGCGCACTAGTCAACGAATAACCGGAATATCATCAAAAACCTTGCACATTGGCCCAGACCTAAAATAAGGTGCACCGCTTCTGTGAAAATCCCAACGATGGCCTAAAGTATTTTGATATTCCATCAATCACAACCAATGCTAAAGGAAACTACGGATGCATATCCCGTAGCCCTCTATGCATCTACCATATGCATGTCCAACATGAATTCGAAAGGAAGCAATAAATATAACAAACCTATATATATACTTAACTACGTGATGCACGTTCGAACATAACTTTTATTCGATAGATGATCAAATAAATCACAAGGTATGCAATTTAGCATTAAAGCATAAATCAAGGAAATAAAAATAGGGTTCGTCTTCCCTTGGAATCAATCAAGGAAATGACACAAACTTAAAAGACCAATGAAGAAAATACAAATAGCTCTTTAAAAGGATCAAAATAATTATGATAGAAAGAAGGGTTAAGAATCGCTACCTCGTTCCAAGCCAAAAGCTATAAATCCCAAATTTTCAAGTTAGGGCTTTCGACCATTTTTATCCAAACCTATTGATTCCAAATAACCAAACTCATCCTTTAAAAACAATAATATCAATGTATCACAACAATAAGATATACAATCCAAAAAAAAAGAAGAGAAACTTACCTTCTCTCTAGAAATTTGTCTAAAATACTCCAATCTCTACAAAACGCAAACTTTAACCAAAACCAACTCAAACCTAGTAAAACAACCATAAATAATCCTAGAATCAACATATCTCAGCCTCTTGCTCCAACTCTTAAAGGATTAATCAAGATTACCCTAGGAATTTTAAAACTAAGAACTCACCTTAGAGTTTGGAATCAACCTTTGAAACTTGCTTAGATCTTTAACCTAGCCTACAATCTTCAAAATCACACAAGAATCTCTCTCTCTCTCTCTAATTTTCTCTCTCTCTCTCTCTCAAACTGGTCCTGTAATACTTGTTCCAGAAAAGTGAGTAAATATAACATATAGAAATAAGAAAATAAAATAAATTAAGATTGTATGGGAGATGAATAAAAGTGAGGGGTTAATAATAAAATATTAGAAGGGCTTAAAAGATAGGAAACATAGTTTTGGGGGATAAATACTTGAAAGTGAAGAATTGACTTAAAAAAAATACGGAAAATACAAGCAAACAAATGGACAAAATGAAGTGATATATATATATCTATGTAACTTTGTACATGTGGCTTTATGTATGTTATAATATAATATAATATATTCTAAATAAAGACAAAGTGTTTTACATATATAGGAAGGCGTGAGAATTAGAAGTTACAGTAACAGTCTCCACTCACACTAAGAACTGTAATCACCAATTTCCAGCGAGATTTTCAGCGAGATTTTTGGGTCAACAAGCGTCTTCTTAGGTCAGTCTCATACACTTTATATAATTAGACAAAAAAAAAGATTTGAGTAGTTTTTAGTTCTAGGGTTTATGGTTATGGGTTATATGATTTTTTTTTGGGGGATTTCTAATTTAGTGGTTCTTTTCTTGTTTGGTAGCTCAAACAAAGCTTGGATTGTTTTATATTTTTAGGTTCAAGTGAAGATTTTGAACCCAATTAAGGAAGGAATTGATTCTTGGTGAATTTTGGGAACATACAAGAAGAAGGTGAGATTTTCTTGGCAAATATTATTTTAATTAAGTATAGGTTGACAATAAAAATAGAAAATGGTGTGGTTTTTACATTTGTTGCATATATGACATTTTATTTTAAGGAACACATTATAGATGCATGGTGGGTTTCCGAGAATGGACTCGAGGCTAATGTTAGGTGGTAGAGGAAATTCGGGCACGTGCGTGGATGATGAATAAGAGCCTCGTGATAGACCAAGTCTATATGATTCTTGTAGTGGTATTATCACCGCACGCCGCTAGTTGTTTAGGCGCATGGCAAGCTGAACTATCACTGTCAGGCCAACAGTGAGTGGTTGCCACCACACTTGTGCCAATTTCTCTCTTTAGTGGTTTGTGGTTTACTGTTGGATATTAATTACTGGTGTTGGATAGTTGAATGGATGCTAGGGAGAGTGATAGTGTGGGTGGATTTCCTTTTGCTTGTCACCGTAGGGTGGAAATGCTATCTGCCGGCTTGGATGTCATTGGAGGAGGATATGGAGGTTCGGTTCGATTGTTTGGGTGCATTTATTCTTTTGCATTGTATCCTGTTGAATTGATTATACGTTATTTCCATTTCCGACCTTAAATTCATTTGTGATCTATCGTTTTATCCCTACTGAGCCTTTTGCTCACCCTGTTTACCTTTTCTTTCCCCACGGGTGTGTCTAGCGCACAGGCTACTGATCAGCATGAGGGTGCGTGATAGAGGCGGCCTAGACTGGGTGATGTTTATTCCATTTATGGATTCTTGTTTGTATTTTTATGACTTATTGGTTGCATATTTTAGTTATTTGGGAATTTGAGTTATTTTCGTACTTGGGGTATGACTGTGGTTTGATGATGGTTTGGTTTGGATGGCCGGGAGAGGTGTGTCTTGACTTTGGATCTCCCGTGTCTATTTTATGTTGATTATTGGTGTTGAGGAAGTTGTGTAGGACTGTAGACCTTGAGGGTCTTTTATGATGATATATAAAGTGTTGGTGTTTTTTTTACAGATGGGTTTCTCTGATTTACGAGGAGATGCTACCGAAATTTTTATTGAAATTGGTGATATCTTGTGATGTGGTACGTGTGGATGTGTGTTAATTTTGTCGTTTAGCTCACGTTCCACTAGTCAGGGTGTGACAAGTTGGTATCAGAGCGAGGTTTGCTCTATGTAGGACCTAGGGGGTAGGATAGTTTGTGTTACGTGAGTGTGTTTGTCATATGGCGATTGTGTACAATCTCTCCAGGCCACGTCACAACCTCTGCTGATCTGGTGTGTTTCTTTATTCCCGTAAATCCTCTTATTGTGTTTGTATTAATGGAAATTGTGTCTTCTGTGCTACAGATGTACACACGTAAGGGTCCTCGTTCTCGCGATGGGGGACGTATTGGGGATCATAGTCAGGTGCCTCTTGGGGATGACCCTATAGTCAGAGGATTTTCTAGGATTCGCATACTAGGTCGACTAGGCCGGACCCATTTTTATTATCGTAGTTGGCTAAGTTAGATCCTCTAGTGAGAGAGGATGATTTAGTTCAGGAGTTGAGAGGTGAGTTGGTGGTTGATCGGGAGATTGCATAGGAGTAGATCACAGCACATTTTCATCCTGCTATAGTAGCACAGTTTGCTCCAGTGTTAGAGGCACAAGTGCAGTCGATAAGGAGGATGTCAAAGATGATTGAGGCTGTTACACGGCTAGTGCAGACCCAGACTGTCTGAGCACCAGAGGTCCGTAGTGAAGGGCAGACATCAAGGGTTTGAGGCGATGGGCAGGTTGTTCAGAGGCCAGGAAAAGAGTTGACAGAGTTGGATCAGCTTTGCAAGACTGATCCACCTACTTTCAAGGGCGAAACAGATACTGCACGAGCATATGAGTGGATCCGACAGATGTCCCGTCAATTTGATACTTTGGGCGTACTAGATGAGAGGCGGGCATTACTGGCTTCATATTATCTTAGGAAGTCAGCTTATGATTTGAGGGATTCATTGGATCAAAGAAGAGAGTCCTTGACTTGGCTATCATTTGAGGAGCTATTCATGCAGCATTTTGTGCCACAGTCCTATCGTACGAATAAGGCATGTGAGTTCTTATTATGTGTGCAGACTCCGGAGATGATTGTGAGTCAGTATGAGAGGAAGTTTGAGGAGTTATACAAGTTTGGTAGAAAGTATACACCAGACGAGGCGAGTACAACAGAGCAGTTCAGAAAGGGATTGCTTCCTTTGATCGCTACACATTTAGTGAGGTTCAAGTTGCGAGCTTATGCAGACATGGTAGCGATGGCTATGGATTACGAGATGAATTTCAGGGATTCCCGGAGGTATTGGGACACACACAGGGGTCGTACAACATCTACAGCTGGTACCACTTATGGGGGAAATCAGAAAAGGCAAAGAACACATAGTGGAGGCCGAGGAAGAGATCAGAGATCGCGGGGTGGTAGAGGTACACACCAGGGGCAAAAGACTTGTCATTGTCATGGACGTCCTAGGCATCTTAGGGAACAATGTACAGTGCAGGGGGTGGAGTGCTTTCAGTATCACATGGTTGGTCATCGAAAGGCATATTGTCCTCAGCTTGTGAGAGATGGACAACAGAGTCAGGACTTTCCAGTTTCATCAGCTTCTACAGGCCTTCTGGCACCCCCTACATTAGCTACTCCATCTGGGAGAGGGCAACCACCGGCTAGAAAACATTAACCAACTTTGACGGGTAGAGCATTTGCTCTCACGCACCAGACAGCACCAGAGCATCCAAACTTTGTTGGGGGCACGTTTCTTGTTTCCAATTGTTAGGCTAGAGTTCTGTTTGATTCAGGTGCCATTAGTTCTTTTATCACACCTTCATTTGCATTAGCTTTGGGGTTAGAGGTGAGTTCGATGAGGCGAATGTTAGTAGTAGACTTGCTGTTCGGACAACTCACTCTTATTGAGAGATATTGCACGTATATATGCCGGTTTGGTGACATTGAGTTAACGACAAATTTATATGTTCTTAACTTCCAAGATTTTGATGTAATCTTGGGAGTAGATTGGTTAATAGAGTAGAAAGCAATGTTAGAATTTTGGGAGGGGAGGATTACCTTGAAAGCACTTGGTAGGGTCGTGATTCAATTGAGGGGATCGAGGGTGTTCCATGTCCTCACTTTTTGGACAACCCATCTTATGCTGATTGTTTAGTGGCGAGTTTGACTACTTCTACACCTAGTGGGGGCTGACTATCCCAACACCTGTTGTAGAGGAGTTTATTGATGTGTTTTCAGAGGATTTGCCTAGAATACCGCCGAGGAGGGAAATAGAGTTTGCTATTGATTTGCTTCTACATACGAAACCAATTTCGATTGCTCCGTATAGGATGGCTCCAGCTGAGTTGAGGGAGTTGAAGACACAGTTGGAGGATTTGAAGGAAAAGGGATTCATTCGACCGAGTGTTTCTTCGTGAGGAGCACCGGTGTTATTTGTAAAGAAGAAAGATGGTACGTTGAGGATGTGCATTGATTATTGGCAGTTAAATCGGGTGACTGTGAAGAATAAATATCCATTGCTGAGAATCAATGATTTGTTTGATCAGTTGATAGGGGCATGACACTTTTCAAAGATTAACTTGCGATCGGGATATCATCAATTGAGGATACAGGAAATTGACATTCCAAAGATAGCATTTAGGACTCGTTATGGGCATTATGAGTTATTGGTGATGCTTTTTGGGATCACAAATGCCCTGGCAACATTCATGGACCTAATGCAACGGGTTCTTCATCCACTTTTGGATCATTTTGTGATTCTGTTCATTGATGATATTTTGATCTATTCATCTACTGTCGAGGAGCATGAGAAATATCTAAGGATAATGTCGCAAACTTTAAGAGAGCATCGGTTGTATGCTAAGTTGAGCAAGTGTGAATTCTGGGTGATCATGGAAAAATTCTTAAGCCATGTAATTACTCAGGAAGGAGTGGCAGTTGATGCATCGAAAGTGGTGGCAATATTGAAGTGGGAGCGACCTAAGAATGTGACAGAGATAGAGAGTTTCTTGGGTTTAGCTGGATATTATAGAAGATTCATTCAGGACTTCTCACGCGTTGCTTCGTCTTTGACCCGTCTAACGGGAAAATGAGTTCTGTTTGTGTGGTCAGAGGAGTGTGAGACGGCATTTCAGGAGTTGAAAAGGAGACTCA